>CM048744.1:532044695-536844695 GCA_026315105.1 Locusta migratoria
TGGTTCGACTGCTTTAAAAAGAGGCGTAACCTCACGTTTCAGTGTCTGAGTGGAGAAAGTGAGGCTGTAGATATTGGAACTGTGAATTAGTGGAAAAATGTTACTTTGCCACAATTATTACAGTCTTATGAGCCGATACATTTTTAATGCTGACAAAACTGGTGTTTTTTACAGTTTACTGCCAGCAAAAACTTATTCTGTAAAGGGCGAGAAATGCCACGGAGTGGAAAAAAAGTAAGGAAAGGATGACTGCACTTGTGTGTGTTAATAGTGATGGAAGCGAAAAATTGCCACCACTTATAATCGGCAAATTCAAAAGCCCTAGATGTTTCAAAAATATTAAAACATTCCCTTGCTCATACGAATATAATAGCAATTCGTGGATGACGTCGGAAATATTTGTAAGATTTCTGAGAAGCTTGGATGCAAAGATGGGTGCATCAGGGAGAAAAATTGTACTGTTGATTGACCGATGTGCTGTACATCCTAAAGACACATTGTTTCTGCGGAATGTGACTGTGGTATTTTATCCACCAAACTGCACAGATCACCTTCAGCCTCTGGACCTGGACATTATACACTCTGTAAAATCAAAATATAGAGTGTCCATTGTGCAAAAGGCAGTTTCATTCCTTGACAGGAAGGTAGAGATGAGGCTCAACATTTTGCAGGCCATGAATATGTTTGTAGCTGCCTGGAAAAATGTGTCAACAGCAGAACTGTTTCAAAAAGTCTGGTTGTGGTTCATCAGTTTCTGGTGAAGATGAAGATGTGATTTCCCAACAAGAAGAATGCAGCAGACTCTCAGATGTTCATGACAATGTACCATTTCAGGACTTTGTTTCCTGTGACAATGATGTTTTAACCTCCACACCTGAAATGAGTGCACGTGAAATGTGTGAAAGTGTAATAAAGGAGCACTGTGAGGTAGAAGGTGGGAGTGAAAACAATGATGAAGAGGATGCTGATGCTGTGGTACCAACCTTTGCAGCTGCTGTACATGGACTAGATACAGTGAGAATCAATTTTTCCTCGTTTAAAGTAGATGAGTCAGTCATAATAACCATCAACAAGCTAGAGCGACAACTTTTGTCACAATATGCTTGATTTATTTTTAAAAAGTAGTGTTTTCTGTGTAAGTAAACATACATTTGTGTATTATGGTTGTAGGCCTCCTGGGGAAACTCACCATGAAAAACAATGAGTAATGCGTCAGGCTTGGTTCCTCCATAGTGATGTGGAAATCCAAGCATTGGTGCTATATTTAGGTTTGAAGCAGATTATTGGTAAGTTTATAATCAAATATCTCTTACATTGTCTAAACATGTGTGAATCACCATTCTGGGTCTCACTTTTTGTGTAGCTAGGCAACCCCCCCCCCCTTTAAGGAAACCACTTTTTAAGGGATAAATATTTTGGTCCCCTGACATTCGTTAAAAAGGGGTTTTACTGTATGCAGAACTATAATGTCAGTGACTTAATGTTTATAAAATTAACCACTGATATGAATGGCATCAAATCCTGACATGCCATGGAAACTAATAAAACTTGAAAACATAGGTCTTTTGAGAGTACATTCATTCTATGTTCACCACATATTTATATGTTTGTATTTATTTAAGTGTAAAGAACATTATAATTTTACTTAAGACTTCCATTGCAAAATTCTGCAACATCATTACAAAGAAACAATAACTCCACCCTACAGACCTCAAAAGGCCCAACACGCACCGAACAATCTCCAAGCCATCCTCCATTCGAAAGGCATTGATGGATGCGGTACGGAGGCAGACGTGGTCAGCACCCACACTCCTGGCTTAGTGCCCATTTTCTTGGTCGGAACTGCTACTTCTCATTCTAGTAGCATTTCAACTGGCCTCACAAGGACTGAGTGCATCCTGCTTGTGAACTGTGTTCTGCAGACCCAGACAATGAGCCATCCAAGAGCTAACCAAGCCTGACAGTGTTTAACTTCAGTGATCCAGTCGGACCAGTGCAGCCACTGCAGCACAGTCTTTGGCAACGAAGCAATGTTTGTGATATGTAATTATATGTAAATGTTACCAAAAACAAATAAACATCTATAGAAGCAACTGGTTCAATATATCCAACAGTGGGTACAAATTATTTACTAATGCTGATAGGAGAAAAAAATAGAAAAACAAAAGTTTCATTATATAATAGCAACCACAGTTGAAAATCAAACAGTAGTAACTTTGTGATTTTTTGTCACGGGCAGTTTCAGACATGTCAGAAAGAATAGACACCCTGCATGTACAGGCCAAATGTTCAAATGTTTGTAAACCTATTGGACCAAACTGCTGTGGCCATCAGTCCCTACACTTACGAACTACTTAATTTAACTGGCACTAAGGACAACACACAAAAACCCATTCCTGGGGGAGGACTCAAACCATTGGAGAGAGTATCTACCCAGTCCATAGCATGATGCCTTAGACCACGTGGCCATTCCACTTGGCGATGACAGGCCAAAGATTCCTTCAATGCAGTTTATCATGATCAACAATAACCTCATTCACTGTTATCCTTTGCCTCGTGGCTGGTATCCCAGCAATAGATTTAGATGCAACTGTCCCACACATCCTTCAGTTCTCTCAGAGGCATCTCCTATTCTACCATACGCAAAGCTACTTGTGAAAGCTGCCATCTGATATATACAGTCAGCTGTAACCACCATCCTACTTTATACATGGTGCTGCTACCAATAAGGTGTACGTCTCCATGAATGATCACCAACAAAATTTGGTGAATACACAGTTCACATACTCTACTTCTGTTGCATAACATCGGGATGCCACGGGATGTGCCTAACTACATCAATACAGGACAAAAGCACAATTAAGGAAAGTACAACATCCTAGACATATTACTTAACCAAGGTGGGGAATAGGGGGTAAAGGAAATGGGTTTGTAACATGAACACTTATTTAATCCACTCATCTTAAATCTACTAAGAGGAGATAACGGAGTACAAATTGCCATGGTAGTGTTTCCCTTTGAGAACACTAACCATTTACACAACTACTGTAATCAGTAACTAGGAACAATGGTACCTTGAAAACAAACCACCACCACTGTGTCATCGGTGCTGCCCCCCCTCCCACCTAACAGGTCCCTCCATTCAGCACCATGAAATCCACCCAACCCTGTGTATAGACACACTTGATGGTGTTATGTATTACTTTGAATTAATAAGCTTAGCTAGAGTATTGGCTTGTTTATCTTGTCCCCAGCTACTGGTTACTAAGTCTTATGTCAGATGACAACTGGAGGCTAGTAGTTGTATTGATAATGTTTTCAACTTAATCCGCCAATAGTTAGCATACTGACTTAGCTGCCAGAGCCCGTTAATAGGAAATGTTTACAGCCATAAGGTGCAGTCTGATATCAATGTATGAAGTAAACAGGTGCCATGAAACAACAACACACTCATGCTTCCTTGTGATTTGTGGCTCTATGATTTTATGGCTGATTGTATATGTTCTGTACTGACGAAGTCTATGGACAAAAGCTGAGTGAGTGAGTGAGTGAGTGAGTGTGTGTGTGTGTGTGTGTGTGTGTGTGTGTGTGTGTGTGTGTATACCTGAATATTGCTCCTCAAGAGTGGGATCTGGACCAGATGGAAATGAGAGAGGAATTAAAAAAGATCCAGCAAACTGCAGCATGCTTTGTTGGAGTTTATTTAGCAAATGGAAAAGTGCCATGAAGATGATTGGCCAACTCAAATGGGAGACACTGAAAAACAGGCATTCTGTATCAGAGAGTGGGCTACAGTCAAAGTTGAGAGAGCAAGCATTTTGCTACAAGAGGCAACAAATACAGTAAAACCTCATTTTTATGTTTTCCTGCCATTTACCCTTTTTTTTTGTCGGTCCCGTCAAATTTTCTATGTTTACAATGTTAATTCGCCCTCGTTTTTGCGTAAGCATATTTACACCTTTCCCGCATTTTACGCTTTTCGAAAGCATGTTCGTGAAGAAAAATGACGTAATGTACATGCATTGACGCTAGCATGGCTTTCCTCTTAAATTTAGTATAGCGCTTAAAAATTATTCACAATCGAGTTTCTTGACACTTTTCATTTATTCAAACGTATATTTTGCATTTCGTTGTTGACTTATGACGCGCCGATTTGTGGCGATGTAGTTCCTCTTTCCACCAGCTTCTTTGCCAGAGCGCCTGGCGTGTACTCAGACAAAAAGAACGTTGACGTGAGAACAACGCTGATTTTTGGCGGTGTAGTTCCTCTTTCCACTAGTTTCTTTGGCAGAATGGCTGGTATGTACTCAAACAATCAGAACCAGTTGCTTTGTTGAAGTGAGAATAAAGAGTTGCATTGTTTTTGTGATACTTATTTCTGATTAATAAAGAATGTTATCTGTTAAAGGTGGGTATCATGATACCCACAACCTCAAAAAAGCGATAATAGTGAGAGATGCCAATCCTATGCAAACGTCACAAAAATACTTATGCATATGTTTGTACTCGAGAATGCGAATAAATTCTTTAATATCATTGTGTGAAACATCAATGCAAAAAGAACAGAACTTTAGGAGTATTACTATGTAAATAATTAATGCCAGTAAAAGGCAGTAATTTTGAAGATGTGTTTCATAGCCTGGCAGTGGTGTCCAAATAATATCTATCGAAGTGGTTAAGGCAATTTTGAGGATGTGTTACATAGCTCAGCAGCGGCATCCTTGATTAAAATGAATGAAATTATGTCAAAAATTTCTACTTTCCATAAAATTACCAGTTTTGTCTGGCGCTTAAAATAGTAAAAATTTGGATAACTGTTATTGTATAATAAAGTTCCTGTTGAATATTTAGATGCCAATTATGTACCTATATCACAAATAAACTTTGAAAATGCAAGGATGATCCAGTAAGCATATTTTTACCATTTAAAACATTATTTCCTGCATTTTACATTTTCCTGCGTTTTACACCATTTCACTGAAGTCCCCTGAGAAGCGTAAAAACGAAGTTCTACTGTACATTGCTTCCTCCTATATATATATATATCTCACAAAGAAAAATCAGAGAGTTAGGCCCACACTAATGCTAACCTAAAGTACTTTTTCAACAAGCCATATGTGACTGAAATAGGAAAACAAGTGAGTGACAATAGTTAACACAGTAACGTCTGACACACACCGTGAGTCGGCTTGGGGAGTACAGATGTTTATATTGATAAATGCAAACTTGAGCAAGAGATGCTACCTTCTTTGCTTACTAATGTTCCTCTTGTAATGAGGAAACAGTGAAGAGACTATCATTAAAACAGAATTTTTCCTCCTCAAAAATGTTCAAATGTTTGTACAACTTGTGGGACTTAACTACGGGGTCATCAGTCCCTAAATTTTTCCTCCTACTGGCCATTTTAAAGTGCAATAGGTGATGAGGTATTATAGTATTATTCTGGTATTTAAAAAAAGAAGAAGAAGAAGTGTACATAACCCACACAAGTACAAGATCACACTTTGAGGAGTCTTTACAACTACTATCAGCACATTCAAACCGTAAAAAATGCCATTACAATCATGTTTGGTTGTAAACTTAAAGAAGACAAGTAAAGCTCTGTTTAGGATCTCTGGTATTCTTACAGGTAAGGACAACACTTTATGATAAAATTATTGTGAATATAACATTATAATAATAATTATTAACTCAGAGTGGCCACCAAAACTTCACTTTCAAATTCAAGGATTTTTCCAGGTTAAAAATAATTATTTTTCAGGTTTTCACGAAACTTATTTTTGCTCAAAGGAGTTATCAAACAACTATACCGTAAAGAAACTATATATATATATATATATATATATATATATATATATATAAAAATAAAACCCAAGTCATCCAAGTTGAACCATGTGACTGTAATATACACCAAGCAGTGGCGAATCCAGGATTTGTGTGGGGAGGGGGGGTGGGGGACTTATAAAAATTGCGGTATTGTACCTCAAACTGATCTAAAAAGAACCAGCTTATACTATGAGGTTTTCCTCTTGGTTTTGGGGGATCTGCAGCCCCCATAGAGCCCCCTCCCTCCGCCCCAGATTCGACACTGACACAATGTATAGTACAGGGTGTACATTTTAAGTTGACAAACCAGAATAACTAGGGAAAAAAAACAGTATATATTTAACATCAGTTTTCACCATTATGAACGGCCGGCAGAGGCTTAGGAAATGATACTAAACTTGAACTGTCTCCACCATTTGGGAGTGGTGTGGGTGGCTAGTGTAAAATTTTAAATGGAAACTCCCATTGTTAATTGCAGATTCAGATTCTAAAGACCAAATCATGTGTATTTTGGTTGAATTTTTTTCTTTCAATTGGTAACATGTTGCACTGTAATGGTAAGAATTATTTGCCGTACTGCTGAAGAAATGTACCACCCAGGAAAGAGAAAGGTTAATCATATTGATGATGCCTCAGAATCCAACCAAATGATACCAGATGTATATTTCTTCCTGGCTAGTTCAATTAAATGTTTTGTTGGCAATTCATAACTGGTATTCAGACAAGGGTAATCTGGGCTAAGGTAACACTTTGGAAGACTGCCCTGTCCACTGCAGGGAGAGGTAAGGATCACTTTGGGAATTATTTGGTAGCATTCTGTAGTATCATTAATATGGTTTTCATTTTCTTTTAATTTCCTGTTTAGTACATTTCTTACTATTACAGCGCCATCTGTCATTAAAAAAATCAACCAGACCATACATGATGTGGGTTAAAGTGCAGTTTATGCGGCATTGGCTAGCTGTCACTCTCGCTAGGTTAGGAACGGCAGACCAGCTAATCAGGAGTCGAGTTACGCCGCCAATAAATTGCGTGTTTCATGACAAGTAAATTTGGCGTCCATTTCAAAGTTTATTCGAGGATTTCGGTGTGGCATTTGTGTGATTGTTATTGATTTTCCATTTATAAGGGATTTTTAGATAATTGTGGTATTACCCCCATAAGAGACCTATTATTAATATTCCACAACAGTCAACCATAGAACAGGTATAGCATATTTTATTTATTTTATGATCTGTACGAAACAGTGATCATCTTAAGTGAGAGTTAGGTATAGGTTAAAAGAGAAGTTTTTACTTTTAGTATGTGAGGGCACGTAGCGCACGAATCTCCGGTTCAGAAACACTACATCGATTTACAGTTGTACGCTGAGATTCGTGCGCTACGCGCCCTCACATACTAATATTTCCCCCAAGGTAAGTCTTTCCTGTCCCGGGATTGGAATGACTCCTTACCCACTCCCTTAAAACCCTCATCATTTCCCTTTCCTTCCCTTCTGCCTGACGAAGCAGCTAGGCTGCGAAAGCTAGTGTGTGTGTGTGTGTGTGTGTGTGTGTGTGTGTGAGTGTGTGTTTATTTGGTACTATCACTGCCTGTGCTCCTTCGCCTGGTAAGTAGACTTCATCTATTTTTTTTACATATATATTTTTCCTGTTAGGAATTTTTTCCTCTATAATATTCGTGTCATAAATACATGTTGGAGAAAATTATACGAGACAACCATGGTTGTGATACTCCTTGTTATACAACAGTTATTACTCAGTAATTAACTTACCTGTTTCCAATATACAAGCATTTCACTATCAGAAAGTTTCATTTAGTTTCACTTTGTGTTATTGCTATCAGTCTGGGTGGCAATGCTCCTACACAGTACTTGACAACAGGAACAACGAGAGGTCAATCTCTTAAGATCCAAATTTTGTATAACTTTCTTATTTTGTTCCGACTGCAGATCAATTTGTTCCAAAATCACTAGTGGAATTTGTGTCAGCTTAGAATCTGAAAAGTAATTTATATGAAATATCAGTAACTACTTGAGTTAAGGTTAAAACTCATACAAGAAATTCATTCACATGAGTCAAGAGTGAGCCACCTTAACTCATACAAGAAATTCATTCGCATGAGCTGAAAGTGAGCCACCTTAGCAATATTCAACTTTATTTCCATGTAGTAGGTTAATGAAAAAATATCAGTACAATATGTACATGCTTCAAGCTAAATAAAAATGAATTAGGAACACATACTTATTTATCTGTATCCTAATCAGGTGTACTGAATAATTTACATATAGCTGTTTCTTTTATATTAAAAGTATTACGAACAACAGAAAATTTGTAGTACAGATGACACACGTACTATAACTCCTGCCATACTAACCCCATCCCAGAAGTCCAATGACCCCAGTCCGTACTGAATTATTTCGGCTCTTCTGAGAACCTCTCCTTAGAGTCCACTTCCTTCCTCACCACATAAATACCCCTCAAAGCCACCTTTTACATGCTTCCACCAATCCACAAACCCAACAATCTTGGACGCACCATTGTGGCTGGTTATTGTGCCTCCAACAGAGAATATCAGTCCTTGTTGATCAATTACTCCAAATACAGTTAAGGAGTTAATCTCCGGTATCAATGGTACCAATCATTTCCTTCACTGTTTCACCAGCATTTACCACAATAATCACTACTTGTTCACTGAGAACCCATCTCCCTATATATCAACTTTCCTATTCCCTTGGTCTAGGCACTATTATCTCTTCCAAGCTCCCATACATCGCAAATCAACTTCCTGATTCTTCATATGGGCCACCTAAAAGAAATACTTGTACTGTTCCAAATTCCCAAACCTACAGACTGGTTCATGGTTATCAATCATATCTTCATGATCTGGACTCGTAGTCAGATCACCCTAACTTCCTCTCCCATCTGTTGGTCCTCCTCAACCGACAATGCTACATTCCTTGGCACTGATTCTCCAATGATACCATTCACACATCAGGCCAACCAACATCACCTGCACTTCCAACAGCTACCACCCCTTTCACACCAGAAAATTTGTCCCATACAGTCCAACTACCTGTGGACAATGTATGATAAAGGTCTCATTGAGGCTTTCACAGTCAGGCAAAAGTTACTACTCCCCTTCTCCAGGCAATCAGTCCATGCAAACAGATTTATGTGCCATTTTATCACATACTACCAATCATCCCACAACTACCAATAACCAGTAAGAAAGTAGAATCCCTTTCATCGCCCTGTAACATTCCGGACTGGAACAACTGAACTACATCCTTTGTCATGGCTATCAGTATTTAGCATTGTGTACTTAGATGGAAATTCTATCAAAAATCATTCCAAGCCTCACTAGAATGGTGTTCAACCCACCTACCCCCTGGACATCCTAGTCTATCCCTTTGCTGCCACCACTCCCAACTCCTTGTCACAATATCAGCTCCCTATGTAAGACCCAGGTGCAAGAACTGTCCAATCCAAACACCTGCCACTTCCTGTTCCAGTCATGTCACAGGCCTGTTCTGCACTACCAGAGGGCAGGCTACTTGTAAAATAGTCACATCTTATACCAGTTCTGTTTTCTGTATCGGGATGACTAATAAGTAATCAGCTGTCTGTCAGTATCTGTGGCCACTGTCAAACTGTAGCTAAAAGCAAGGTGTACCAAGGTGTAACTTGTGGGAGTTATCCTTTGTTCCTAAAAACCAACCTGGCCTATCATCCTTTCCCACTTCATACATGTATGCCATCCCCTTTGTGTGTGGCTTGTCAGTGGCACTATCACCCCTTCCCCTTGATCTAACCATTCATTTGCACCTACCCATCTTCTTTCTTTGCCATCCTCGTCCCCTTCAACAGCTCCACCCCACACCTACCACCTATTGAAAGCAATCAAATTTGTAGTGTGTTGTCTTGGTGTGTGTGTGTGTGTGTGTGTGTGTGTGTGTGTGTGTGGTAGTTCTGCTTTTTGGCGAGTGGTCTCTTCACTCCCAAATACAAAAGTAACTGTTCTTTCCAACAAAATTTTTTGACTTCTATTATGGAAGTCAACAGTAACTCCGCTACATCAAGGATACGTAAACAGAAAAGCACCCATTAATTATACACAAACATGTTCAAAAGTGTTTAGATAACTGTGTCTCCTGCATTGTGACCCCATCTTTACCTGCATTATTACAGAGATAAAACCTCTACAGGCAAAGAGCCTAAGTTGCAGATTTTTCTCATATGGGCATTAGACACTAATCTGAGGTAAAGTAATATGTCTTGAACAAAGGCCTAAGGTAAAAATAATTAAATAAATACTGGGAATTGAAGCTAATAGTATATAATAGAAAAAAATGACATTTTGCAAACTGAATGCCAAATTTCACCTGCACAAACTGGGTGGAGGAACATCAGGATGGGAGTCTTACCGAATGGCGCCGGATTCTGTTCACAGATGAGTCAAGATTTTTATGTTCAGCCGGACAATTGTAGTCTTCATTTGGCGAAACCATGGAACTTGGAACAATTCTGGTGTGGGTAAGAGTTAGTATTGGTGGGCGTATGGACCTCTTTGTCATTCAGAAAGGTGCTTTGACTGCTAAAAGGTATAGAGCTGAGACCTTTTGACCTATTTGATAAACATGTTTGAAACTGAGGGAATTGAATGAATGGTGTGGCCAGCTTGTTCATCGGACTCAAACCTGACTGTGCGTGCCATGGATGCACTTGATAGACGCATTGCAGCCATACTGACACCTTCCACAACGTTTGCAAAGCTGAAAACACAGCCTTACACACATGCGTAAAAATAGAGAGAGAGAGAGAGAGAGAGAGAGAGAGAGAGAGAGAGAGAGAGAGAGAGAGAGAGAGAGAGAGAGAGAGAGAGAGACAGAGACATGGGAAATGGGAGATGTGCAGAACTGTCTAGTTGAGAAAAACTTGTGGTGTTTGGGAGCACCCAGATGGCCTGTGTTGTGACGTGGCCATTGAAACCAAGCATATGCTCCACTGCATGATGTGTCACAGGGTGGTCTACCTTAAAGAAAATGGTTAGTGGTCATGCCAATATAGAAAGCTGCACAGTGATTGCAGCACAGTTGGTAAATTAATGGCTGCTTTCACAGGTGGCCCAGCCTCTAATTGGGTAGAATCTACATCTACATAAATACTCTGCAAGTCACAATGAACTGAATGACAGAGGGTTCATCGAACCACTTTTATGATATTTCTCTATAGATCCATTCTCTAATAATTCACAGGAAAAGGAACAGCTAAATCTTCCAGTTTTCATTCTGATTTCTCTTATTTCATAAAGTTGAAGAAAGAAATTTCACAAATAGATCTCATCATAATAAATAATGCCTTTCTTTTAATGATTTCTATCCCATCTCATGCATATTTCCATGACACTCTCTCCCCTATATCACGATAATACGAAATGGGCTGCCCTTATCTGAACTTTCTTTACTCCATCTGGTGTGGAACCCACAATGCACAGCAATATTCCAAAATAGGGCTCACAAGTGTTGTGTGTAGGCAGTTTCTTTAGTAGAACTGTTGCATCTTCTAAGTGTTCTGCCAATTTAACATAGCATTTGGTTCGCCTTCCCTGTAACATTTTCTGTGTATTCTTTCCAACGTAAGTTGTTCATAATTGTTACTCCTAGGTATTTAGTTGAATTTACAGCCTGTAGATTTGACTGATTTATCATGTAAATGAAGTTTAAGAGATTTGTTTTAGTCGTCATATGGATGACTTTACACTTCTCATTGTTATGGGTCAACTGCCAATGTTTGCACCACACTGGTATCTTATCTAAATCATTTTGCAGTTGCTTTTGATTTTCTGGTAACTTTAGTAACCGGTAAATTACATCATCTGCGAACAGTCTAAGAGAGTTACTCAGATTGTCTCCCAAGTCATTTATAAAAATAAGGAAAAATAAAGCACGCCATTTGATTATAAGACACTTATGAGGTACAGGGTCAAAGCTGTCCGGAAATCAAGAAACACGGAATATATTTGACATCCCTTGTCGATAGTTTTCATCATGTCATGGGAGTAAAGAGCTAGCTGTGTTTCATAAGAACAATACTTTCTGAATCCGTGTTGACTATGAGTTAATAGGTCGTTCTCTTGAAGGTAGTTCATAATATTCGAGGAAAGTAAATGTCCTAAAATCCTGCTGCAAACTGAGGTCAAAGATATATGTCTGTAATTTTGCGTGTCACTCCAATTGTCTTTCTTGAATTTGGAGTGATCTGTGCAATTTTCCAGCAAACGATTGTATATGATAACTACGGGGCTATTGCATCAGCATACTCTGAAAGGAACCTAATTGGTATACAATCAGGACTGGGAGACTTACTTTTGTTAAGTGCTTTAAGGATAAGCCTGTGACAGGACTAAAAAAGGTAGGGCTGGGTCGGTGGATTGGACAGATCTTGCAGCGGGGTCTTCCACGGGGACATGATCCCTGTAGCAGTGGACTGGGTTTTGGGGTGACATAGGTATGGACTAGAATGCTATGAAGGTAGGGAGGGTGATGGAACACCTCTTTAAGAGGGATGGGAAGTATCTTTGGCGGTATGTCTCTCATTTCTGGGTATGATGACAGAAAATCAAAACCATTGTGAAGGATGCAGTTTTTGTTCAAATCCAGGATAGTAATGTTTTACTAGAGTACTGGTGTTTTGTTGATGGTTACTCATAGTATAGAGAGAATTTGGGGTGTGTGGGGATATGGTATGGAAGATCTGTTTGCAGACTAGGTCTGTGGTGTAGTTTCTGTCCGTGAAGGCCTTTGTGAGGCCCTCAGCATATTTAAAAAGAGAGTCCTTGTCATTGCAGTAAGCCATCCTAAGATGGCTAGGCTGCAATAACGGATTTTTTTTTTATGTGGAAGGGATGGCAATGATCTGAGTGTAGGTACTGTTGGTGGTTGGTAGGTTTAATATGCACGGATGTGTGGATGGAGCCATCGGAGGTGGAGATTAATGTTCAGTAATGTGGCATGGTGGGTTGAGAATGACCATATGAAGCATATGGGAGAGAAGTAATTGAGGGTTTGAAGGAAGGAGGATAAGGTGTCCTGGCCCTGAGTCCAAATTAGAAAAATATCATCAATAAACCTGAACCATACCTGAGGTTTGGGGAAGCCAGGAAGGATTCCTCCAGACGGCATAAACAAGTTGGCATAGGAGGGTGCCATGCAGGTGTCCATGGCTATACCACAGATTTGATTGTAAACTTTTCCCTCAAAGGAGTAGTAGTTGTAACAGTACCTACACTTTCACACCTGCCATCCCTTCCACATTAAAAAAAAAAAAAAAAAAACCTTCCTTACAGCTATCCTGTGTGACAGTACTAAAGCAACTAAACTGCATCCTTTGCAAAGGTTTTGAAATTCTGTCCTCATGCCTAGAAATGAGAGACATACTGCAAAAGATCCTTCCCACCCCTCCTGTGGAAGACCCTGCTGCAAGAACTATCCAATCCACATACCCAACACTTCCAATTCCAGTCCTGTCACAGGCTTATCCTACCCAATCAAGAGGCCAGGCCACCTGTGAAAGCAGAAAAGTAATTTACCAGCCGCACAGCTTTGACCACAAACCAGCTGCCAGTGGGATGAATGGCCACCACCAAACTGTGGACAAAAAGAAAATTGACCCCATGTGCACAACATGCAGCAGAGCATATGTTTGATTTCAATGGCTGCTACACAACCGGAGCCATCTGGGTTCTCAGCCCCACTATCTTTTCTGAATCACACAGATGGGAGTGCATGCGCATGCATGTGCACATGTCAGTTTGTTTTGTTTGGCTTTCCTCCCCTCACCCACCTCCCCAGTCGATTCCTAAGCTGTATCTCATTTCGCCCATCTAATACATACATGCCCCATAAGGCCATGCTGTATCCATCCCCACCACCTTCCTAATCCCCTTTCCTTCTCCTCCCTGTAGAGCATGATTTGGAGTGTGGCAGCCAAAGATACTGGTTGTGTGACTGTGAAGTGTGCCTGTGTGAATGTCTTTTCTTCTGAAGAAGCCCATGGCCGATACCTTAAGTACTGTATGTGTGTGTCTTTTTTATGTTCCTACCACGGACCACTGTTACGTCTTTGCCGGGAGTTGTAAACTGTCCTCATAATATTCTTCAATACCTGAATAAAATACGTTACCATATGTATATTGTGTATACTACCTCATCTGATCTCCTAATTGTTTTGAGCAGTGTAGTTCACAGCTGCCAGTGCCTTCGGTTACTAACACCGGTTCCATGGTTGCCCCAATTAATGTTCCTTACAGAATAACATCGTCCCGAAAAAGAATGCATCTGAGATGTGTAGTACGATGCAAGCAATGGTTTACCTGGATGATGATGTGAACACACATGGTCCTTGGCTAGTGCAACAACAAATGAGATTAATCCTATCAGGTGAAAGTTCTCAATCAATCTTCATTACAATTTTGATCGGCCTATATTCACTACAATCATAACTAATGATGTTGGACCAACATGTATGTTGTGGAGTGCCATGATCAAGTGTGTGTGTGTGTGTGTGTGTGTGTGTGTGTGTGTGTGTGTGTGTGTGTGTGTGTGCGTGCGTGCACTGAGTGGTAAGATATAAAACATTTGTACCTGCACTAGTATTCTACTCTGTCATTGGATATGCCAAAGATAAACATATTTAGTTAATGATGGTCACCCTAATGACCTAGGTCATGAATTACCTTTCCCTTCTGTTCCCATTCCTTTTTTCTTCCCTTCTCTCCTACCTGAAGAAGAAAACTTGTTCTGAAAGCTTGTTCTTTTTTCATCCTTTTTCTTTATTTGTATGACTATCGACAGTACAGTACAAAGGCAAGTAATGGCCAGCCAATCTATCTCTATTGAAAAATAATAAACATATTTAAATGTGATCAGTTGAACAAGACACCACAACGACAAAACCCAATATCCTTGATCCAGAAATCACCATCCTGTACAACCTATTGCCCACCTAACCAAAATGTTTTTTCACCACATTCTAGAAGTAATTGCTCTAATCAGCAAATGTTTATTAGCTGTTACATTGACAATGGTTTAGTTTATGTGTAACACCTTTTTAATAATTAAGATCATGTGCACCAACTGAAATTCTAAAAATTCACCAAATGCCTAATAAGTTTTACCCCAACCCAAAATTTGTGTGTGTTACAATTGCACAAAAGCCACCCGAAGAATTTTATGTTATACCTTCCTGGACATCCATTCACATTACATTACTACCAGGATTGGAAGGCTTTACTGAACACACATACAATCATCTTTTACTCTATCTCTCAATTAATGTGGCAGGAGAAAAATCAAAATGCTTCTGATTGAGTTGTCTCTTAATAATGTTTCACAGCATCATAAAATAAAGACCACTGTTGTTATGTGGACCTCCATACCTCCATACCAGTTCTTGCAATGCTGTTGGTAAGTGTTCAACAATCTGAGGGCACCTATCAGGAATAGGCTTTTCTCTTATACTTCATGTTTAGTATATCATTTTAAGATTTTCACATACTGATTGTAAATTAATTGCACTGTCTGAGATATAAGGAAGTGCAATTATGTGCAACAGACCTTATTCAACTCAGTATTGATCTGTATTAATTTCATTGCTATGAACTTAGAAAATATGATCATTTAATATCATCTCAAGTCAGATCACTCTTCACAGATGCCAATTTTATGCATGGCTAAACGAAAATTCACAGTGAATTTAGAACTGGTGAGTGACAAAGTGGTTGCCATCCCAATGAGTGCCTCATTCCCACCACCACCCACCACATTTTTGCAGCCACATCTTCTCCTAGACAACAAACCACCACTTTGTTACACAGGAAAACTTCAAGGCAATTATTGCACCAACCGTTTACTTTTAAAACTGCCAATAATAATTTTCACTTGAAATAAATTATTAATTACATAACAATGAGTTACTACTTTTATCTCATGTAAACATACTGAAAGGACTGTCTGCCTTTCAGTACAGCCTATAAATCTTAATTGAATAACTGGCATTGAAGCACCCCACCTCTCCCCAACTGAATGCAAATTTTAAGTCTTTCATAAATTGGTTTTTTTTTTTTTTTTTTTTTTTTTTTCCCTTGTATTCATTCAATGTTACCATTAACACTTATTTGCTGCAATTTTTGCTATGTAATATGACAATGTAATACCGAGTTTAAAGTTGTTTAACCCTCTCCAGCTCAATGATGCCCTATGGCATCATAATCATTATCTGTTACACTCGGCCCAACTAATTGTAAAGAACACTGCAGGCCTATCCAAAATTCACTGTGGGTAGCTTGGCTACCATTACTTCAAGGAAACAGAGGAGCATTAGACTACAAAGCATTTACAAAATATATATTGTTTCTTAATGTCTAAGTTAGAGTACAAACAGCAAAACTTTCTAAGTATTATATGAAGGGATTTAAAAATTTAATTAATAAATTAATGTAAATTATTAGTGGACAGTTTTAAAAAGGCGTGAGGTATGATAAAGGAAACATATCCAGTTCAATGATGCCATATGAAGTCATCCCAAATTTCCCTCAAAAAACTAAATAATTAAAATTATTCCAATTGTTAAGAATAGAAATATGCAAAGAAATACTTTTGTTCACAAATTAATAAAATTTGGGTTGGAAAGGGTAACCCGGAAAAACCCCTACACATTTCTAAGAGGCACTTTTAACCTGAAATACTTTTAAGAGGACACTTATTACTTTCATGAGATTTTCTTGAACATTGCTGCACCTCTAGACAGTGTGTTAATAATACTCTTCTCCCCCCCCCCCCCCCCGCCCCAATAGTTACTCTTTTTTTTTAAGGGGGAAGCTTGTACGAAGGCAGTTCCTGCTGCTTGGGTGAATAGGAATGAGGAACAAATTTTTATAAATATTTTTGTAAGCCTGGCTTGCCCAGCTTTCAGGCCGTGCCACATGCCTGTGGACGGAACTTTCCAACATACGCCATCCATGTTTGGAACTGCGATCGTAGTGCTGCCACGGATAGAAATGGAACTTTACTTTGTGTATGACCCTCATACATCAGTAATGGTCAGGGAATTTGAAAAACCTTGAAATTCTAAATTGAGAATTCAATCATATGTTGTTGTTGTTGTGGTCTTTAGTCCAGAGACTGCTTTGATGCAGCTCTCCACAATACCCTATCCTGAGCAAGCCTCTTCATCTCCACATAAGAACGGCAACCTACATCTGTCTGAATCTGCTTACTGTATCCATCTCTTGGTCTTCCTCTGCGGTTTTTACCCCACACACTTCCCTCCAACACTAAATTCACAATTCCTTGATGTCTAAGAATGTGCCCTACCAATCTATCCCTTCTTTTAGTCAAGGTATGCCAGAAATTTCTTTTCTCCCCAATTCTGTTCAGTACCTCCTCATTAGTTACGTGATCCACCCACCGAATCTTCAGCATTCTTCTGTAGCACCACATTTCAAAAGCCTCAATCCTTTTCCTGTCCACACTGTTTATCATCCATGTTTCACTCCCATATAGGCAACACTCCACACAAATGCCTTCAGTAAGGACTTCCTTAAGCTTAAGTCAATATTCGATGTTAACAAATTTCTCTTTTTCAAGAATGCATTTCTACCCATTGCCATTCTGCATTATATATCCTCTGTACTGCGACCATCATTTGTTTTTTTACTGCCCAAGTAAAAAAACTCATCTACCTCCTTTATTGTTTTGTTACCTAATCTAAATCCTTCAGCATCACCTGATTTTCTTACACTGCACTCCATTACCCTAGTTTTGCTCTTGTTACTGTTCATCTTATATGCACCTTTCAGCACACTGTACATTCCGTTCAATTGCTCTTCCAGGTCCTTTGCTGCATCTGACAGAATTACTATGTCGTCGGCAAAACACAATGTTTTTAATTCTTCACCCTGAACTTCAATTCCTTCACCAATTTTTCCTTGCTTTCCTTTATAGCTTGCTCAATGTACAAACTGAATAACATTGGAGAAAGGCTACAACCCTGTCTTACTCCCTTCCCAACCACTGCATCCCTTTCATGCCCTTCAACTCTGACAACCGCTGTCTGGTTTTTGTACAAGTTGTAAATAACCTTACGCTCCCCGTATTTTACTCCTGCTTGCTTCAGAACTTTAAAGAGTTTATTCCAAACAACATTGTCAAAAGCCTTCTCCAAATCTACAAAAGCTAGAAATGTAGGTTTGCCTTTTCTTAATCTATCTTCCAGGATAAACTGTAAAGTGATTATTGCCTCCCTTGTTCCTACATTTCTCCTGAACCCAAACTGATCTTCCCCGAGGTCGGCTTCTACCAGCTTTTCCATCCTTCTGTAAATAATTCGTGTTAATATTTTGCAACCATGACTTATTGAACTGATGGTTCCGTAGTTTTCACAAATGACAGCACCTGCTTTCTTTGGAATGAGGATTATAACATTTTTCTTAAAGTCTGGGGGTACTTCACCTGTCTCATACATCTTAAACACCAGGTGAAACAGTTTTGTCATGGCTGGTTCTCCCATGAGACTTCAGTAGCTTTGAGGGAATGTCATCTACTCCAGGGGCCTTGTTTCGACTTAGGTCTTTCAGTGCTGTGTCAAATTCATCTCTCAGTATAGTATCTCCTATTTCACCCTCATCTACTTCTTCTCCCCTTTCTACAATATTGCCGCTAAGTTCATTTCCTTCATAGAGCCTCTCTATATACTCTTTCCACCTTTCAGCTTTCCCTCCTTTGCTGAGAACTGGTTTTCCATCAGAGTCCTTGATATTCAAACATATAAATTGGATAATTGTGAGGAAAAATGCAACATAATCTTCTGCTTTATTCTGGTTCAAACAAAATAGAAAATCTGCATGTGGGCTCTTGGACATAAAAGAGGCTAGTTAAATATTTAAGTATCATTCCTAAACTGTGACACTAGGCATTTGAAAAGAACATTTACAAGAATCAACCCACACAAGAGCAAAGGAAAACTTCAAAGAGGGAACTGACATTTTGTTGGGTGTCATATGATTGACATTATGTGTGAATAAATACGAAATTTGTTTTTGTCACCATATATGGAAGCAAGTAAGTTAACAGTAAATTATAAACAAAAATGATGAAAGCTAACGGCCTATTTGATGCTGACTGTTTGATGGTGCATAGAACCAGAGATCAGCACAGAGCTATAATTAAGTTTTGAGCTACTACCATTTTGTCTCAGTATGCATTCATTGCCCACAAACAACTAATGCATCCACCATGGGAGGTTGGTCACTTTTGACCCATCTGTTACTGAATGAATTTGGGTAGCTATGGGATCTATATGAGAGAATGTGAACTTATGCTAAAAATGAGTGGTAGCTTAAGAATTGATAACATTTTTGTGCTGTTGCACATTTATATGTACCATTTACCTATCAGCAACAAACAAGTTTTCACATTTCTTCATACCTGCTATTTTCATTAGGAACCTCTTTTTTGTAATAAAGTACTTTCCAACAATAGTATTTTAACCTTATAAACTAAAGGTTGCAAAGAGTTGAAATTTCATGATTCTACTAACCTTGCCTCAGCAACTTTGCCATTTTCTTTAAATTGGCCTGTAGAACCACTGGGCATCTCCTGAGCCTACTTATCAGAACTCTTCTGGAGACTGCATATGAAGGCAACTGTGAGCGATGAGGGTACTTCTTTATTGCCTTCTCTGACTTATTAAAAAGTTTCTCTATTTGTGTTGTTTTGGTATCTTCATTTGAGCAATCTTCTTCTTCCTCTTCTTCTGAATCGGAATTAGAACTCCCCATATATTTGGCAAAAATGACAGCGTTCTTCTGAGGACTTCTCAAAACGCGTGAAGAATATCTCTGCACTTGAGATGACAGGGTCCCTTCACGGCTCTCACTAGGGAAAATGCTTATGGGTTGAAGGACTGTCACAGATAGATTGCTTTTCTGCACATGTTTTGGATGATTTCTTACTGATAAAGTCTGATTGGGTTCTGTCTGTTCATCATTTTTGATCAATGGTGACTGTTTGCGCTTCTTCAGGCTTGGTTCTCCATATTCTTGTTGAATATTTGTTGGTGTATTTATTTCACCTCTTCCATCACCATGCAAAACTGCATTTACATCAGAAAAATTTCTTTTATTTTTTGAATTGCCCCCCTTCAAATTTTTCTTAGAAAATGAAGGGGTATCTTTTGTTTCAGTATCTTTTACAGCACTTTGTCTGTCTAACTCTACCTTCTGTGTAGACTTATTCTGTCCCTCTACAGAATTTAAATCACAGAGCTTGTCATGCACATGTTTGTCTTGTAATATTGCAGCTTGCTGCAGCTTTACACTTCGGGGAGCAGGTTTCATTTGTAACAAAAGTGTGTCAGTAATGAAGGATTTGGATGGAGGTGGACTTTTAGAAATATCTGGTTTAGGGGGTACCACTTCATGTATCTCGGGGTAAGATGGTAGTTTACTGTCATCTGAAGACACTTCTAACTTCATCTGTAGTAATGGTTCATCTTTTTCCTGAACTGATGATTTGCACAAATTACTATTTACGCAAGGAGTCACATCAAGCACCTCTGCTGGTCGTATGGAATCTGTTACAGATACACAATTTTCATTTGAACCAATTAGGGGTGCACTACATATAGAAGGTGCTACATCAATATTCTCAATATTCATTTGAGATGTTTCTTTTTTGGGAGAGGAATCTATTGTTATGCATTCTGAATCACTCAGAACTATTGGCTTGTCACTGGAAACATCTATAGTAGGCACCACTTTTTGAGAAACCGAAACTTCATGCACATCATCTGCATCATCTGAGAGACATAAGTCAATGGTTGGAGGCAGTTCCATAATGTCAGAATCTGATGAATCGGACACAGATATATTCACAGTTCTTTCAGGAACATAAGATATTTTTATTCTGTTGTCTCTCTCTTCTTCACACTCTACAGGAATTTTTGTAAACAGTTTTTCTTCCTTCACTTCACCTATGTGGCATACTGATTTTTCATGTTGTGGCTGTGCAACTTTCAAATCTTCTCTAACGTTTGGAGCAACATTATCTAACAAACCACTTTTATCTTTTACCTCAGAATTACTTTGAGTAAGTGATGTCATTGGCTGTTGTACATTTCCAATAACTCTAGAATCACTCCCTGCAGTTACGGCTTCACCAGCTTCAGTACATGATGAATCTTTATTTATGGGTCTCTTACATACATTTTCAAGTATAACTGGTGCAGAATCAGTTGCAGTACTCATTATCTCATCTTGTGTACATGGCTCATTATCAGCATGAAGTGACTGTCTATCAGCTTGCATGTTGATTGATGAATCTGAATTTTCAATTTTAATAGATTTATATTGTATATCTATATTACCAATTTTTTCACCACTGCACACTGCATTCCTACTTGAGCTGTGTTCAGCCACTTTAACAGGGGCTGTTAAATCACAACTTAATTCTATGGATGTCTTCTGTGTTTCGTGGCACTTAACCTTTTCAACAGAACATACACTTCTCAAGTCACCATCTCCAGTTGAATTTAATTTTGTAAATGTTTCATCAATTAGTTTCGATTGTCTTTCAGCATCAATAGCGGCACTTTCCAGTGGTTCTTTCTTGACAAAAACGGCAGGTTCAAAATTTTCCAGTGGTTCTTCCTTGACAGAGATAGTTGACAAAGAAATATCCTGTTCAGGTCTGTTACTGACACACTCCAATTTTATTTCAGACAAATTAATATCATTAAGTTTAGGTCTTGATTTATCCAAGTTCCCATCATTATTTGGTATATGAGACTTCATTACTATTTCTTTGGATTTTTCTTCAGAAGAGGCTTCCCTGCTATTCATGGAGTCACTTTCTTCTCCTTTTTCAGATAAGGAAATTTGATATTTGTTAATAGGCTTTTCTGTAGAGTTTAATTTTTCTTGGTATAATTTTTGTACTGAAGACAACACAGAAATGTTATTCTTATCTCCGTTTTCCTCAGGATTCTGCATAGGACAAGGAGTGTTATTTTGCAGTACTTCCATGTCATGCATTAAGGTACAATTTCCAACTGCATGTAGCAAATCATCTTTAGGAACTTTTGCATTTTCTTCAGCAGATTGTTTCAGACTATCCAGCATACTGTCTGCAGACTTTGAACGGTAGGTTCGGCGTAATGGAGAATTGCTTTTATTCTCAATATTCCCTGAAATTACAGACGTTAAAACTTTTTTATTTACTTTGTTCCCTGTAATCACATAAGTTAAATATTTATTTTTAAAAGAGCTATCAATGTTCATCTGAACACTCGTAGAATTCACTTTATTCAGATCAGCGTCCTTTTGTTTTAATACTACACAATCTTTAATGCTCTCCTTTATATCAGATGTGTGTTCATCTGTCTTGACAGCTTTGTTGGTGATTTCTTCCATTTCTGAATTGTGTGTTTGGTCATTCAGGACTATTTTCTCAGAGCCATCAAATAGGTTACGTTGCTTATGAGTAACTGATTCCTGATCAACACTTACATCCGTAATTCTGTCAGAATTTTTAGAATTGCTTGATGTATCACCATCTGTAAGGTTTGTCTGAGGTCCTGAATATGATACTTTTTGTACACTAACAGTGTTTTTATCTTTCAAGATGTCACCACACTGATCATCAATTCTCTGCTCTGCTAGTACTGGTTCTAACTCTGTTGAGCCATGGGGTCTGGTTTCACTGTGTAGTGTGTTCAGGTTAAATGTGGTGGTAACACTTTCTTGTTGATGGGTTTGTTCTGAACTTGAACTACTAGTCTGTATTTCATGAACATTTGGTTTCACAATTGCTGTTACAGGTTGTGTCTTCCTCTTACTCAGAAGGTTAACAACAATCGGTCTCTTTACACTGCGACACAAGTTAGGTGTTTTCAAGAATATTGAATTTTGTTCTAATTTCTCCCTCTTTCTATATAGACACCTTAAACATATCTTTTTCTCGACTCCTGTTCTTCCACACGAACATTCATTTACATCTGTTTTACTTTCAGGTCTCTGTTCTCGTGGCTTTTCTCTCCGACTGTCACTCCGTTCTGAACCTGAAGCAGTTGACATTAATTCCAATTCGTGGCTTTTTTCAGCCTTACCAGCAACAAGTTTCTTAAGATTTAACTGCAAATGGGGTATGTTTGTTGAGAATTTCTGCAGTTGGGTAGTTGATGACGCTGAAAGATTGTCTTGTACTTTTGACAGTTTGTTGAAAGGTGGTGTAGATGGCGGTGGTGGTGATTTAGGAAGAGGTGGTTGTTCCATTTTCGTCTCTTTTGGTGGGAGAGGTGGCGGTCCAGGAGGGAGAGGAGGCTGTCCAGCTGAGAGCGGTGGTGGTGGTCCAGGTGGCAGAGGCGGCTGTCCAGGTAGAGGCTTTTGAGGATTTTTGAGCACTTTCTGTCTCGGAGAAGCATTGGACTGATTACTTATTGTTGCAGTATTAAGCTGTGTGGCAACAGAAGAAACTGAAATTGGAGTTTCACATGACACAGAAATATTAATATCCTTAAGACGAGGATCCCTGCAACTTGCGAAAGGTGACGTCCTGCTTAGTGATTGATTGTTTGTATTTTGAGGCTGTAACACTTGTTGAACATTTATTTTTATCTGAGTTTGAGACTGAGGAACATTTTGGGAATTTTGCACGATGTGCGCCTGCTGTGCATTCTGCATTACGTATGGTGCATTATGGTTTCCGGTCTGTGGAGGATACTGGACAACATTATGTGTTAGAAGATTTGGCTGATACTTCTGAGACTGGTTGTAGGTAGGTGGAGGTACACTCATATCTTGTCCGGTCACAGATGAGCCATACGTACTCTGCAACAATTCGAAAATCGAAGAACAATTAAATCTACATTAAATTACATACTAAATTTTCAAACAACACAATAAATATTAATACGATAAAAAATACCAAAGAATACTGACAGTTTAATCTTACACCACAATTACTACAGCCATACAAATTCTAAAAGGAGAGTAAAATATAAGGAATGAAATAAGAAAAAATCTGAAGGATATAGGGTACATGGGGATAACATACAGTTATCTGATTGCAAGAAATTCTAAAAAAGTCAATATTATTATTTTCTAATTTTTTATGATAATGTAACGAAAAATGGAGCAAAAGATTAAGGTTTCAAAGAAAAGAAAACACTTTCACCATGTACATATTTTGACAACTTATGAACATTGCTGACAGCATTAGTTCTAATTTTGGCGCTTCCCGATAATTTTATTTATTTATCCCCCCCCCCCCTGTATCAATAATCTATACTGTGAATAATGTACACAAAACGTTTAGCTACAGTAAGGCAGTTTCTGAACATTACATTTTAAGACATGTTTGACAGTGTATGGGCAACATATCCCATAAGGGAAACACTTTTATAACAGGCTTTTTGTGTGTGTGTGTGTGTGGGGGGGGGGGTTAACAATGTATTAATACACCACATAGTATAAATCAATTGCATTTTTGCATGGGCTCCTGGACTAACTGGATTTAATTGCATTGTTCACAGAGATTCTCCATTCACACTCAAAGGTGTTGAAGTCCTTTACCAATGGTCTCAATTTATAATAGTCAATTATATGTCTTATATGTCTTTTCCCCTCCAACCCACCTTTATACTGCCATCCTCCAGGCCTAATCCTATCTTAGCTTCTCCCATCTTCCATCCAAAACTCACTTTCTCATTATTTATTTCTCACCCCATCTTCTTCCTCCTGTTGTTACATACATATTTGTGTGTGTTTCCTATGTCTCTCTCTTATAATAAAATGTTGTTTTTAATATTTTTTTTTTTTTTTAATTTTTCATCCCCCTCCCCTCCCACTTAGCATTTTTGCTTCACTTCTTTCTACTCTTTCTATCCTCTTTGATTTGCTTGAAGCATGTCTCAATACTTCTCATGCAATATCTCTAACTAGGTTGTTAGTAACTTTTCCCTGGTAACACCTTTCTCCTCCCTTCTCTTCCCTACCTAACATATGTCTCAATTTCCGAAAGCTTGTATGTACATTCATATTCAATTTTTTGTGAGACTATCAGTGGTACTGAGCTGAGGTAAGTACTGGTCAGCACTCTATCTCTTTTGCATAAATTTTTCACATCTCTTTGGAGAACTGCCATCTTTCCACCCTGTAATGCATCTGAGCATAACATGCTTGATTTCAATGGCTGCCTCAAACCCATGGTGATCTGGATACTCCCCTCCACCACCATCTTTTCTTAACTCCACAGATGGGAGTTAACCTTACAACACATTCTACAGTCTCAAAATTATCCTGGCCTCACCCTATGGTAACCTACTGTTCCCCCAATCACCATACAGCAGTTACCATCCCCTCCAGCCTACTACTCCTCTCAATTCATGTCTCTCTCCCAACAGTCATCTGCTTTCTCCTCTTCTCTGCTCCTCCCCTTCCTCCTACCTTACCCAACTCTGTAACTGCTCCATCAGGCAGGGAGAACACTTCCACCCCCATACTTGCCCTGTGCCCTTCAACTTACTGCCCATTCATGCCTTGTTCTAGGACATAAAAATACTCAGAAAAAAAAAAAAAAAATAATCCAACCTTAATTTTGAATTTGTATACTAACCTGGAACTGTGTAGAATGGCCCATTAGGTTATTAGAACTTGATGCAACCAGTGGAAATGTTGTAAAATTCTGACATCCAATGGAGGATTGACCATACAACAACTGCTGTTGAAAACTGTTTTGATTGTTATTCTGAGAATAGGTAGGTAAACCAAAATTAGGTGACCCATTTTGGTATGTTCCCTGAAACAGAACGCAACATTTGGAAAGACAAATAAAACTACATTTTCCAACAAAATAATGACACACTGTTAAATGAGATGTCATTGATTTTGATAAATAATAATAATAATAATAATAATAATATGGCTTAAAATTAATCTGTCAACAAAGAAGCAGAAAATTTTGTTTGTTTACACAACATTTAGCAAATGCAATTTTTTCAATAATTTTGTACAAACTTTGTAGCAGATGCAAAAAGATTTATATTATGATACTATGCAACTGAATCACATGTTGTGTAAAAAATAAAGACATTACAAGGTCAAAGCACAATCATAATTAGAACTGCTAGCATAGTTACATGAAACATTGGCCTACCACTTAAAGGAGAAAACTACTGACTAAACGATGGATTAAACAGAGTGAAAACCCCCATAACAGAGCACAGGCTGTTTTGTTACAGGTTCACAGGGTATCGTCATTATTCGATATTTGTAAGTGGTTGTGATCAGTTTAAGTAGTAGCCTGTAATTCATCTCACTGAATATGGTCACTGATCAGTGTACTGTAACTGCAACAGCTGGCAGTCAGTTCACATTGTGAACAGGATGTGAGGACGTTGACAACTCTACAGTTCAGTGTGTAGTTGAAAATAGGAAACAAACAATAAGTCAATTATTGAAACTTCCTGGCAGATTAAAATTGTGTGCCGGAACCGGGACTCGAACCTGGGACCTTTGCCTTTCGCGGGCAAGCGCTCTACCGACTGAGCTACCCCGACACGACTCACAATGCCGCCTCACAACTTTACTTCCGCCAGTACCTTGCCTCCTACTTTCCAAGTTGTGAGGCGGCATCGTGAGTCGTGTCGGGGTAGCTCAGTCGGTAGAGCGCTTGCCCGCGAAAGGCAAAGGTCCCAGGTTCGAGTCCCGGTTCCGGCACACAATTTTAATCTGCCAGGAAGTTTCATATCAGCGCACACTCCGCTGCAGAGTGAAAGTTTCATTCTAAGTCAATTATTGAGAGAGACTCCCTAACAGCACAGAAGAATGTTTTATTGTGAAAAGTGAAGTGAAAATGAGAGGTTTACTATCAGCACAACCTCTTATTTAAGATATGCTCTAATTGAAAACCTTATTATGAAGGAAAAGTAGACAGTGTTTATAAAATACTTAAATTTCATCTGAGAAAAAGTAACTTCAACATTACTAATAATACTCCTGTCAGAAAAATAGGATGAAGGTGGAAGTTACAAATACACTCACCATCCATCACTTAGTACAACGGAATTAATTGACAAAGTACAGTTAAGAAGGTTTGACACGACTCTTGTCGTACTGAAGATAGCTGTTATTCAGGAGTACCTTTAGAATTAGAGGAGTAATAAATACTTTCCAAAGCTGAATCAGCTCTCAAAGTTATTAATGTGGTGAGATTTACGAAGAAAATTATCAGTGAATAGAAACCAACTGCTTTTAAACAAAACATGTTGTCTAACTTTTAAACATCAGTAGATTTCCAGATGCGACAATACCTTTCACTAGAGCCCACACAGTTTCACTGGGGTTGTATAGACAGTGGTAATGTGGCAGCTTGACACCCTTATGGTCCATTTCTGCTACTAAGCTGCTAAGTTCATACTGATTATATAGGTGTTCAGGGCACCCGACTTACTCCAACATCTCCATTTTTGTATCTTACGAGAGCAAACAGGCATCACAACCATGTAGTACCCCTGTCTTCAGGAATTTATACTCATTACAAAGATTTAGAATTTATCAATTCCTGCAGCAATCTATTCATTAGCACAATAGTCCTCTTTTTCCACTGATTCTTCAAGACATGTTCCCTCCCTCTCCCCACAAAGAGAGAGCATTTTAGGCTGATTGCTTCTCACAGTAACTAACACAATAAATTATAAACACCAATCTCATCCAGGAATGAAGGATTCTCAAATATTCATTTTGGAGATCATTTAATAGATGTAATACTTTACAGCTTCAAGATGTAAAGACTCTGTTCCTCTAATCCCAGAGGATGCATCAGAAGGCCTAAGGAGATAGCTCTCAAGTCTCTTACATCTTGCACACAAGGTGGAACAATTTCTTCACAAATGGCTCTCCAATGTACATCAGCAATTCAGAGTGATTATAATCTACTCCAGAGGCCTTGTATTTACTCAAATCTTTCAGAGCTCTGTCAACTTCTTCTCCCAGCATTATATCTTCTATCTCATTTTCATCTACTTCCCATTCTACAATACTGCTCCCTAGTTCATATCCCTTGTATAGCCCCTCTATGTATTCATTCCACATTCCAGCTTTTCTTTCTTTGCCAAGTACTGGCTTTCCATCCAAGATCTTGATATTCATACAGCAGCTGTTCAAGTCACCAAACACCTATTTTAGTTTCCTGTAAGCGGTATCTATCTTTCCCCTAGTAGGTAATAGTACTTCTCAAAATAACCACTACTGAAAATTAATTGAAGAATACGGAAACTTGAGTGTGTGAACTTCAAAATTTGCATAAATAATAATTTAATGAAAATCACTCTCAACAAGAAATGAAACTAAATTTGGCTCTGGATTTTTATCAGATTCAGGACTACAGGCAAATAGGCAGTAATCACAATAACATAAGTGTTGAGTCAATGCTGGCAATATTCGTACTTTGAAGTCTTAAGCATTACCTGTATTTGTGGATGTGAATATCCAAAACTGCTGTTCATCTGCTGCTGTTGCTGACTCTGAAGTGGAAATGGATGTTGTGCAGTACTGACTGATGGGAGTTGCTGCACCCCGAATGGCAGAGTGCCGGGAGGTGGTGGCAGTGTCTGAGTATCACACACTGGTAGTGTGCCAGGAGGTGGCGGCTGTGACCACATTGGAGGCAGCTGCATCACTAGTGATGGCACGGGTGGAAGCTTTGTGAAATCAGCCTGTTAGCACACACCAAATGGAAGGAGTAAATCGATTTAGAATACCAGCGTGTCAGTTTTAATGCTATTTTGACCCTGCCATCAAGAATCGTGCAATTATCTGAATGTTATAGCTTATTATTTTATAAAGCTCCCACAATCCCAGAGGAACATGCCGGGTATAACAAGGGAACACTATCCCTTTCTTTCAAGTATATGTACCATATTGTGGATACTGCTTCAAAACTATGTATCTATAATCATCAAGCTGCTCAACCTTGGAAGTTCAACGAATTATCAATGAATTAACTCAATTCTTAAGTGAAAGATCCAAAATAACATTGAGCCTACTTTAAATGAGTTCCTGTCAACTACTGTATAAATTAGGAGGGCATGGTGAAAAGTAATGCCTTCAGATATTTGTGTCAAACCCCTTAAAGGTTTTTAAATGAAACCAAATTTTCGTCAGTCTGTATCCTCATTCTTCATGTCTACATATTTATTTTTAAACATGGTTACCCTGGCTACCAAGACGTTTCTCCCATCAAGAGACCAGCTTGTTGATCTAGGTGAATGGGTTTGTTGGTGGAAACCACCTCACTTCTATTTCCATCGCTTTAAACTTTTTAAAGGTGTCCTTTAAATTTTGGAAACAAATGAAAGTTGTTTGGGGTAAGTTGAGGTTTTATGGGGTAATCAATAACTGTGAACCCAAGTCACTGGATTTTTCCAGAAGCACGTGTGTGCTGTCTAATTTCATGCTGAAGAAGAGAATGCTCTACGTGTTCAAATGTTTGTAGAGCTTATGGGCCTTAACTATGGGGTCATCAGTTCCTAAACTTACAAACTACTTATGAACTAGGTTATACCAAAGACGGCACAAACATCCACGCCCGAGGGGGGATTCGAACCTCCGACCGCAGTGGCCGTGCAGACCATGACTGGCAAGCCGCAGACCGCTTGGCCACTGTGGCCGGTTGCTCCATGTGTGGCAGGGAAATTGTTGACATATGTTCAATCTGCTACATTTCATGCCAGGAGTTGCTCAATGTTCCCTGTGTTCTCATGATATGCCATACTTTCATGCTAGTGTTATCTAACAATTTTCACTGATTATATCATCAATCTGATCCCACTAATTTTTGTCTACTGTAGCACTAATAACTCAATATCTCACATTAGACACTTATTCATTCACAGCTGCACGTAGCATTGAATGGATTTCAATTGGAGGCATGTGTTCTGCATTTGGAATAAACTCTTATTTCATCGCAGTGTTTCTCACACACTGTCATATTACACTCTTCAATTCCGAGCCCACTAACAGCAGAGAGTTGCACTTTGCAGAAACAAAGTGGGGCAAGTTGATAAAGTAGTATGAATCATAGGTATTACTTTTCAGCACACCCTTCTACAATGTGGACAAACTGCATGCCCTAATCTTTCAGTCATAGCACTCCGCTATCTTTGTTGGTGACTTCTAACTAGTTACTTTGTTTAAAGTAATAGGTAAATTACATCAATCTTTAGTGAATTAGCAAAAATATTATGAAAAAGAGAGATTGCTACTCACTACAAAGATGACATAGTAAGTCACAATTAAAACAGTGTGTCAATTCAACTATCAGCCCAAAGAGACTTCTTCAGATTGAAAGAAAGAGAAAAAAAAAAAAACACACACACACACACACACACACACACACACACACACACACTACACAGTTACTGTAGCCAGAATACAACATTGTCTGACAGGACCAGTAATCAGTAGTGGGGATGAGGAGATGACCTACAGTGGGAAATGATGCAGGGTGAAGGTGGTGAGGGGGGACAGATATTAGTGCTGTTGGCAGAATGTGCAGGCACTCAAGAACTATATAGAGACAGGATAAGCAAGTACATGCAGAGTTAATCTGATAACTGTGAAAAAGAGAAATGGGCAGTAGGGGATGGAGGCAGGGAGGAAGGTGTGAAAGAAAAAGTAGTAGAGAAAGAGAAGGAACTGGTGAGTAGGTTGATGGAGCAGAAAGTGGATATACGACTGGAGTGTGAACAGGAAAGGCAAATTACATGTGGTGCTGTGAAGCACATGGTTTCTGATTTGCATAGTTCGAAAATTGCAGCTTGGAAAGCGAATTATGTAAGTCGCTAGGCCATGTCAATGGAGCAGGGATCAAGACTGTGTGGCTTGGAAGGCATCTCCTAGTGTGGCTTAGTGCCGGCATTGTAAACTTGGGTTCAGGAAAGCTCTCTGCTGCTCCAAGTGTAGGTCTTGCAGTCTGAAATAATATGTTGGGCTAACTGCTCCCTTTGGAACCGAAGGGCCACATTCCATGTTACATTAAATGACTTCCAACAGGCAGACACTGATGAGCTCACACTACCATACTTAATTTTAACAAAGATGATCTGTTGGATTTACTCTTGCTAGTTGTTCTTATGTTGGAGTTTGTTGTCAGTAAAGCGGGTATCAAGCTGTTATGGAGGAGCTGTCATATACTGGCATTTTATTGTGAATTGAGGGGCTCTACTGAAGCACTCTAGCAGTTATATTTTAAGGAGTGTAAACTTTGGGTTTAGCTGCTTACGAGATGGCTGTTCTGAGGAGCACGCTACTAAGTAGTGGTTAAAACACACTGAAAAATCAAGAAAACTGGCATCTTGCCTAGTACTGAGTGGGACTCCCGTGAGCGCACAGACATGCCGCATCACAATGTTGTATGAATTGGACTAATGTCTGAAGTACTGCTGGCAGGAATTGACACCACACATCCTGCAGCACTGTCCATAAATCTGTAACACTATGAGGAGGGGAGATCTCTTCTGAACAACACATTGCAAGGCATCCCAGATATGCTCAATATGTTTGTGTCTGGGAAGTTTCAAGACCACCAGAGGTGTTTACCTGTCAAGAGTCGTATCCAGACGTTTCACAGGTCCTATATCACTCCCAACTGCACGTGCCCCACAACATTTCTTGCTGTATTTAAATCTGATGTTTCTTGGTGTGCCCAAGGTGTCAACGATAAGGCCGTGGGTATGCGTGTGGAACATACCAGAACAGGCACCTGAGGAAAGTATGTAATTTGGTATTCTAGTAATACTGTTTTCCTGCCAGAATGTACTTGCAGTGATGACTGTCAGTGCAAATCCTAAGGTTACTAATTGTGATCATCAATATTGTATGGTAAACTGTGCAGATCAATTGTCTTTCGTTGTCCACCAATATAAGATTTTAAATAAACTGTGTGATTTCCTTTACAGTAGTTTGAATTCCATGAATGCTTCTGTTCCATGTTATAGGCTTTACTCTTAATTAAGTGCTGCAACTTTTCATTTAAAAGTGTACTGTAATTATTTGGTTTAGTTAGTGGATTTCACTGAGCATCAGTAGCAGACATTTTTGTAAATTGCGTTCCACAAATTTCAGCGCAAAAGCACAAACAATTGGTATGTTTGTGTGTTGTTTATTTGTAAATTCAATACCATACATAGATCTGAATGTAACCATTTTATTACTTTTGGCTATTTAATTAATATGATAGAGATAATGTTTCATATTATTTTCATTTAATTAACCATGTGAGGAGCATATTTATTTGTAACAAAAAGCTTGTGTTATGGTCTTCAGTCTACAAAATGATTGACACAGCTCTCCACCCTACTCTGTCCTGAGCAAGCCTCTTCATTTACTCATAAGACCAGCAACCCATTTATATTTGAACCTGCTTTACTGCATTTGCACCTTTGTCTCACACTGTGATTTATACCCCACACACTCCCTTGCAATCGTAAATTGATGATTCCTTGATGTCTAATAATGTGCCCTATGAACTGATTCCGCCTTTTAGTCAAGGCATATCAGAAATTACCTTTCTTCTCAATTTAGTTCAGTGCATCCTCAATAGTTACATGATCTACTCACCTAATTTTCAGCATTCAACTGTAGCACCACATTTCAAATGCTTCTGAACTCTTCCTGTCTGAACTATTTATTGTCGCTGTTTCAATGCTTTACACAAATGCCTTCAGAGAAGACTTCCAAATATTAAAATTAATATTCAATGTTAACAAATTTCTCTCTTTCAGGAACATCTACATCCATACTCCGCAAGCTACCTCATGATGTGTGGTGGAGGTTACTACGCGTACCACTTTCACTTCCTCCTATTCCAATCGTGTATGGTTCACGGGGAAAACGAATTCCTGTATGCCTCCATGTGAGCCCTCATCTCTCTCATCTTATTTTTGTGGTTGCTTCCTGAGGTATATATAGGAGGAAGAAATATTTTGGTTGACTCATCATGAAACCAATGTTCTTGGAACATTAACAATAGCCCGCACCGTGATACAGAATGTCTCTCTTCCAGTGTCTGCCATTGGAATTTCCTAATCAACTCTGCGATGTATTCAAGCTTACTAAATGAGCCCAAAATGAAGCATGCTGCTCTCCGTTAAACCTTCTCTCCGTCTTCTATTAATGCTGACTGTTATGGATCCCACACTATTCCTCTATGCTCAAACGCTGACTTTACTTCCCATTGCTTTTCTGCATTTTATATCATCTGCACTGTGACCATTGTATGTTATTTTACTGCCCAAGCAACAAGTGTATCTTTAGTAAACACTTCACTGTCTTGTCCAAGTACTGTGCTACACTGAACTCGTCACTTCGCAAGGCGCACTACACTGTGTTATAACTCGGATGAAAGCTCGCGAGGAAGTGAGTCAGTACTGGCTGCCCCAGTGCTTTCTACAAATGTCTGCCTAGGTGTGTTTGCATGTGTATATGTATAGGTGTGTATGTATTTGTTTACCTTCCTTTTTTCCCCTAGGGCAAGTTCTTCCACTCCCGGGATTGGAATGACACCTCATCCACTCCCTTAAAACCCGCATCCTATCATTTTCCCCCTCCTTGCTTGCTCTTTTCTTAATGAAGCAACAAACGGTAGTGAAAGCTTGAATGTTTGTTTGTGTTTTCATTTGTGTTACACGTGTCTCTCGGCGAGCCTGTGCTTTGGGTAAAACAATAATTATTTTTACACATATTTTTCCCACCAGGAATGTCTCCTTCTAAAATATATATGATACCAGTATTATAGAGGAAAAATAAATATATAGCAGGACACAGAGCCTCTGCTTCAAGTTGAATCTCTGTCCAACTTCATTGCTTTCTACAGTATGTCTGCCTAGGTGTGTTTGCGTTTGTGTATATATATGTGTGAGTATTTGTTTACCTTACCCTCCCCCCCCCCCCCCCACATGTCTTTCCACTCCCGGGATTGGAATGGCTCCTTACCCACTTCCTTAAAACCCCTCATCATTTCCTTTTTCCCTCTCCTTTCCTTCTGCTGAAGAAGCAACTGGGTTGCTAAAGCTTGCGTTTATGTATGTGTGTGTGTGTGTGTGTGTGTGTGTGTGTGTGTTTTATTTATGTTACTATACCTGTGCTACTTCGCCTGGTAAGTAATATTCAACTATATAAAGTAGATGAAGATTACTTACCAGGCGAAGCAGCACAGGTAGTGATAGTAACATAAATAACACACACACACACACACACACACACACACACACACACACAAACGCAAGCTTTCGCAGCCTAGCTGCTTATTCAGGCAGAAGGGAAGGAGAGGGAAAATGAAATGATGACAGTTTTAAGGGAGTGGGTAAGGAGCCATTCCAATCCCATGAGAGGAAAGACTTACCTTGGCGGAAAAAAAGGAAGGTAAACAAATACTTTCACCCACACCCACACATATACACAAGGCAAACACATCTAGGCAGAAATACTGTAGAAAGCAAAGACGTTGGACAGAGATACCACTGAGAATCGAGACAAAGATGTTAAAGACGGTGGGCGGGAATTTGAATTTAGCAGAGGTCGAGTCCAGGTGGGCAATGGGAAGAGAGAATATGCTGAAGGGCAAGTTCCCATCTGCGGAGTTCTGAAAGATTTGTGTCGGTGGGAAGTATCCATATAACCCGATGGTGTAACACTGTGCCAAGATGTGCTGCCCGTGCACCAAGGCGTGTTTAGCCACAGGGTAATCCTCATGACCAACAAACACTGTCTGCCTGTGACTGTTCATGCAAATGGACAGTTTGTTGCTGATCATTCCCACATAGAACTCTTCACAGTGCAGGCATGTCAGTTGGTAAATCACGTGCGTACTATCGCAAGTGGCTCTGCCTTTGATCGTGTACACCTTCCGTGTTACGGGACTGGAGTAAGTGGTGGTGGAAGGGTCCATAGGGCAGGTTTTACAACGGGGGCGGTTACAAGGGTAGGAGCCAGAAGGTAGGGAAAGTGGTTTGGGGATTTCATAGGGATGGACTAAGAGGTTACGGATGTTAGGTGAGCGGCGGAAAGACACTCTCGGTGGAGTGGGAAGGATGTCATGAAGGATGGATCTCATTTCAGGGCAGGATTTAAGGAAGTCATATCATTGCTGGAGTGCCACAATCAGAGTCCGCTTCAGTCCCGGAAAGTATCTGGTGACAAGAGGGGCATTTCTGGGGTTCTCCTGCTGAAGGTTCTGAATTTGGGGAGATGAAGAAGTGGCACTGGTAATTTGCTTCTGTGTCAGATCAGGAGGATAGCTGCGGGATGTGAAAGCTGATATTAGGTTATTGGTGTACAGGTTCAGAGATTCAGGACTGGAGCAGACTCGTTTGCCACGAAGACCTAAGCTATAGTGATGTGGAATGAAAGTTTGGTATAGATTCATTGATGACATCTTCACGATCTGGACTCACAGTGAAGAAGAACTCCAGAATTTCCTCTTCAACCTCCCATCAAATTCACCTGGTCCTATTCCAAATCCCATGCCACTTTCCTTGATGTCGACCTCCATCTGTCCAACAAACAACTTCTCACATCCGTCCACATCAAACCTACTAATAAACAACAGTACCTGCATTATGACAGCTGCCATCCATTCCACATCAAACATTCCCTTCCCTACAGCTTAGGTCTTCGTGGCAAACAAGTCTGCTCCAGTCCCGAATCTCTGAACCAGTACACTAATAACCTAATATCAGCTTTCACATCCCGCAGCTATCCTCCTGATCTGGTTCAGAAGCAAATTGCCAGAGCCACTTCCTCATCCCAACAAATTCAGAACATTCAACTGAAGAACCCCAGAAGTGCCCCTCGTGTCACCATATACTTTCCGGGATTGGAGCGGACTCTGAATGTGGCTCTCCAGCAAGGACACAACTTCCTTAAATCCTGCCTTGAAATGAGATCCATCCTTCGTGACATCCTTCCCACTCCACCGCGAGTGTCTTTCCACCACCCTCCTAACCTCCTAATCCATCCCAAACCACCTTCCCTACCTTCTGGCTCCTACACTTGTAACTGCCCCGTTGTAAAGCCTGCCCTATGCACCCTTCCACCACAACTTACTCCAGTCCCGTAACCCGGAGGGTGTATACAATCAAGGGCAGAGCCACTTGAGATAATACCTACGTGATTTACCAACTGACATGCCTGCACTGTGAAGTGTTCTATCTGGGAATGACCAGCAACAAACTGTCCATTCACATGAACGGTCACAGGCAGACAGTGTTTGTTGGTAATGAGGATCACCTTGTGGCTAAACACACCTTGGTGCATGGGCAGCACATCTTGTCACAGTGTTACACCGTGTGGGTTATCTGGATACTTCCCACCGACACCAGTCTTTCAGAACTCCACAGATGGGAACTTGCCCTTCAGCATATTCTCTCTTCCCATTGCCCACCTGGTCTCAACCTCTGCCAAAGTCAAATTCCCACCCACCATCATAACATCTTTGTCTCAATTCTCAGTGGTATCTCTGTCCAACTTCGTGTGTGTGTGTTATTTATGTTACTATCACTACCTGTTCTCCTTCGCATGGTAAGTAATCTTCATCTACTTTTTACATATATTTTTCGTGTTAGGAATTTTTCCTCTATTAAAAGTTTGCAAGACAACATTCTAGCTAAACAACAGTGCACATTCTCCCTGAAAGGCAGGAAGAATGTGTGTGGAAAGTAAATGGCACACTCCAGAGGTTATGGGGGAGGTGAAGGTAAGAAATGAGATTTGGGAACAGTTTAGTAAACTATTGAATCCCTTGCTTCCAGTCATTCAGAATATTTACACTTCGTCAATTAGTAATACAAGTTGTATTGTGTTAGTATTATGGTTAATGGTGAGACTACAAAAACCAGTTGCAGCATTACGAAACCCACATCAATTAGCATCCAAGGCCATTTACTCATTTATTTACTATGACAGGGGCTATTGGCTACATCGATAACAGAGGAGATGGCACATAGCGAAGTTTTCAAACTCTGTAGAAAAATGTTAATTGGATTCCATAGGTAGATGTAAGCTTAAACACTTGATTCAGAAGAACTTATATAAAATAAAAGCTTCTATTGAGGCAATGATTGATTACATTGGGTGGAAGAAAATGGCCAGGAGCACGTTATGTATAAATGTTAATGAGGAAGGGGCAAGTCAGAAGTGTTTTGGAAGGCATACAGCCAATAGACACTTTGCAAGGCACATTTCTGGACTAGGCAGACAGGAAAAAATCTTTGTTATTTATGGCCAAAATTGGTGTTATTTTTTGAACTTATTGGTGTTATTTAGCAGTGTTATTTTCTGGTAATCTTTTTCTATATTTGGTACTATATTTTTGTCATTTTAACAATTTTTCAATGTTATGCTGAAAATTACACTATTACTAAGATAGGGTGGGTTGAATTTGATAAGTGTTGAAAAAACAATTTTAATAAAAAATATTGATGCAAATATGTATATAAAATTATTTTCTATACACCAAGTATTTTAAATACCGTAAAAAAAATTGCCAAGATTCTATCCAGCAGGTTACCCTTTTTTCAGGTCCACAAACAGTTTTTGACACTAGGTCTTTTCTTGCCGATTTAAATTTCTTAGAGGATAACAATATTGAAAAAATATAAGAACATATTTTAATGTAGGTTAAAGAAAAGTCTTTGCCTTTGCAGCAGTATTGTAAATAAATAAAGTTTTTGCTGCAAGAGATTTTCATTTGAAAAACAACCAAAAAACTTGAAGGTCGCATATTTTTAAAGTATTTCTTATTTTCTTAATATTTGTTAATGTTTATTCACAAATAATTTTATACTGACATATCAGGCATTCCATAAGTGGCAGAAAGGACATTCAGACAATGAGAAATCTGCATTAATTCAATGTGTGTATACTTGTTATAGCCATGGTTCTGGAGGTTAAGCAAGCGTATTTTGTAGATTTATTTATTCTTTCAAAAATTTAAGATAACATAACTTGTCTGCACAGAATTTATATTTGTAGAAGATTTAAAAATCAGTACTAGAAGTCAGTTGTCGTGCTTTATTTCTAACTATTCCCGAGCAGCATAAGAATAATAAAAATGTAAACATTAACGTGATAAGTATATTCTCCCATATTTGCCATTGTCTTTCCCGTTTGTTAGGCAGAAGAAATTTAGGCCTAAATGTGGTAACAGCTAACACGGAAGATTCAGGGTGGCCACCAAATCTTCATTTTCAAATTCAAGGTTTTGTCTAGGTTTTCCAAGTTAAAAATAATTATTTTCCAGGTTTTCACGAAACCTTTTTTGCTCAAAGGGGTTAGCAAACAACTATACCGTAAAGAAACTTGTTACATATTTTTAAAAAATCATGTCATCCAAGTTGAACTATGTCACATTGTAATATACACCAAGCAGTGGCGAATCCAGGATTTGTGTGGGGGAGGGGGAGGGGAGGGGCAGAGCTCATAAAAATTGTGGCATGGTACCTCAATCTGATCTAAAATGAACCAGCTCATATTATGACGTTTTCCTCATGGTTTTGGGGGATCTGCAGCCCCATATATCCCCCTCCCCTGCCCCAGATTTGACACTGACACAACGTATAGTACAGGGTGTACATTTTTAAGTTGACAAACCAGAATAACTACGGGTGGGGGGGAAAAAAAACAGTATATATTCAACTACGGTTTTCACCATTATGAATGGCCGGCAGAGGCTTAGGAAATGATACTAAACTTGAACTGTCTCCACCATTTGGGGGTGATGTGAGTGGCTAGTGTAAAATTTTAAATGGAAACTCCCATTGTTAATTGCAGATTCAGATTCTACAGACAAAATCATGTGTAGTTCGGTTGAATTTTTTTTCTTTCAATTGACAACATGTTGCCCTGTAATGGTAAGAATTATTTGCCACACTGATGAAGAAATGTACCGCCTAGGAAAGAATAAGGTTAATAATATTGATGATGCTTCAGAACTCAACTACGGACTGATGACCAAGCAATTTGGTCCGACAGAATTACAAACATTTGAACATTCAGAACCCAATCAAATGATACCAGATGTGCATTTCTTCCCAGCTAGACCAATTAAATGTTTTGTCAGCAATTCATAACTGGTACTCAGAAAAGGGCAATCTGGACTAAGGTATCACTTTGGAAGACTGCCCTGTCCACTGCAGGGAGAGGGAAGGATCACTTTGGGAATTATTTGGTGGCGTTCTGTAGTATCATTAACATGGTTTTCATTTTTTTATTTCCTGTTTAGTACATTTCTTCACCAGTATGACAAGTATTTCTTATTATTAACAGCGCCATCTGTCATTAAAAAAAAAAAAAAAAAAAAAAAAAAAAAAAAAATCAACCAGACCATACATGATGTGGGTTAAAGTGCAGTTTATGCGGCAGCGGCTAGCTGTCGCTCTCGCTAGGTTAGGAACGGCAGAGCAGCTAATCAGGAGTCGAGTTATGCCAGCCAATAAGATTGCATTTCATGACAAGTAAATTTGGCGTCCATTTCAAAGTTTATTCAAGGATTTCAGTGTGGCGTTTGTGTGATTGTAATTGATTTTCCATTTATAAGGGATTTTTAGATAATTGTGGTATTACCCCCATAAGTGACCTATTATTAATACTCCACAACAGTCAACCATAGAACAGGTATAGCATATTTTATTTATTTTATGATCTGTACGAAACAGTGATCATCTTAAGTGAGAGTTAGGTATAGGTTAAACGAGAAATTTTTACTTTTAGTATGTGAGGGCGCGTAGCGCCCGAATCTCCAGTTCAGAAACACGCCATCGATTTACAGTTGTACGCCCGAGATACATACACCGCTTTGATTTGTTTACATTGGACAATTGTAACGCTGTTTCTTATTGGCCACGGCATCGTGACTCCTGATTGGCTGCTGTGTCGTTCCTAACCAAGCGAGCATGACGGCCAGCCACTGCCGCAATAATTGCACTTTTACCCATGATGTGGGCCTTAGAATCCGAATCTGAAATAAAAAAATCGGGGTTCCCATTTAAAATTTTACACTTCACACTCCCAACCCTGCACAAACGGTGGAAACGGTTCAGGTTGAGTATTATTTCCCTAAGCCTCTGCCATCCGGTCACTTCACTCACACGTGAACGTGAATTTTAATGCCTACAATTTCAACTACCTGTTTAAAATAATCTATTTAGAGTGGTGTCTTACGAAAGCCAGCCGGCCATCAATGGGATGAGAGCCAATTTTATTTACAGTCAAGAAATATAATGTAAAGAAAAAATGATACCAAAATTTTCAGTGGGTTATGCCTGGCATACCCATTCAAATTTTGGGGTATACTTGAGCGACCGATCATACCCGAAGTCAGCGCCTACGTTAACGACGCATCACAAAACCAACTTTTACGGTGTTAATAGTTAATATCAACAAAATGCTTCCGTGAAGAGATCTTTCAACACAGAATCAGACAAACGAGATCTGTGTTGATGAGTACCACTGTGGGGGGGGGGGGGGGTCCAATTACAAAAATTGCTAAAATGTAGTACAAATAAATATCGCCTTTCATTCTAGCTGCGATTTTGTAGTCGCGCCTTACGATAACATCGCATCTCTTCGACGTACATCGTGAGCAATTGAGTCGCGTAGTTGAACAACACTTCGAGATAAATACAGAAATAGATAACGGAATATGTAATGTATAATTATAAAACTTTTTAACCGCCCAGAAATATATTTGAAAATGTTTTTGTACACAAAAATGAAGCGATGAATATTATTTAACCTGCGGGCACTTATGATCTGAGCATTTAGGTCACCGAAAATTTAAAATGCCTGGCATTTTGTTACTTTTTAATATTAAACTTTGAGGTTTTTTCTTACTAAAACTACAGGAATTAATTGTTTAAACTTATTAAGTACATTTCGATCTTGTAATCTGAGCAATAGGCTATGCATACGAACGATCGTTTTACTCTTAAAGCCGGGAGATCTCATGGGTAAAAAAATCCCGGTTTCTGGCTGAAATCAAGGTTTTTTCCAGTTTTCCTAGTCTCCCCCCCCCCCCACCCCCCAAAAATTCAAGAATTTTCCGGTTTTAATAAGGTTCGGTGGCCACCCTGTGATTACATGGCGTAATGTTTACATTTGTATTATTCTTATGGTGAAGAGAGTGTGGAATTTACGAGTTACGATTCATAGGAACAATGCCCTGCCCATAAGAGAAAAACACGTAAGTTGTAGCATGAAGGCAGTGGTTTTGGCGTCAGGTATATTGATGCAACACAGGCTTGCCAGTCAGCTTTATGTAGTAGCTTTTAGTTGAGTCTTCAAATATACGGGGAAACTAAATGCGAAAATAATATAAAACAATTTTATTACACTTGCAATACAAATTTTACGAAATATTTACAATAGCAATTAGGCACAGAAATTCTGATTCACTATCACTTGATTCCTTGTTATTCAGGTTCTTCGTAGTACAGAGCATCATCCCTCATACAATGTAGTGCATTCGATATCGAACATTTTTAAATGCCTGCTACGCAATCTGATTTGGAACCCACATCCATGTATCATCATTCCATTGGTATAAATGCGCATTTTACACGACTTGTTGGTCAGTTCTCTGTCACTTTTCGAAAGGCAGTCGGTGTACATGTGTTTAAGCTTGAGCTAAAACAATTTATTGAAACAGAAGTAAAGTGTTTGATGAATTGAAAACATTCCACATGGATGGCGCACAATAATAACTATTTTTTCCCACTTAATAAATAACTTTCTTCTTGAAATCCTAGTACTTAATTACAGTTCACATATCCCAGCACTTTTACAAAAATACAACAAATCATGAAATCATTATGAGGCAACTCATGGAAGAATACTATAGCCTTAGTTATTGTTGGTATTTACTTAAAGATATTTATGTTTGTTGCTACTAATATTTCACAGGCTGCTACATTTTATATTTGCGCCTGCAAAGCAAGCCTGTGTAGCACTGCTTATATCGGACGGGAAAAGTTACTTGTTGTGGCTTCTAGCACCACTTTTCAGAATTTCGTTCGCTTTGTACTCTATTTAAATCGCAGGCAGTTTTTGGACCCAAAGAACCGGAAAAAAATGGGGCTCAGATTTGGTAAATATGCTAGATTGTTTTCACAATAGCCACACAACTGTGTAAATTTCATAATGGTATCAGTTGAATAAATTCAAAGTAAGATCGTTTTGTTTTATGACGTCACGTCTGTCAGCAGATCTATAGAAAATAAACTAAATAACGCAGACAAAACCGCAATGTTATGCAAAGTAAAGTACAACATTTGTAACTGAAGGTTTCCATATAACACTTTGGATTCGGGATTTGGTAATATTTGGCCATTATGCATCTAATCTCGAATCCAAATCCAGTGTGCTGGATTCAGTGAATAATGGGTTCTGCCGAACCACTCTGACACAACCCTAATAACAATAAAAGTGCAGTCAAAGAATATAATAATGACAAAACTGCTCAGCTTCGACGCTGTTGTTAAAACACAGTTCCGTCAGCCAAAGCTACGTCTCGTGCAATAGGTGGAATTTACAATCTGCCAGGTCAGCGTTTGGTCACGGAAGGTAATCTCAAACAGTTTCAAAATGCTAGAAACATTCGATGAAGAAATCCATTGAAATCATATAAATATTAATTACATTAATATCTTCATAACTTAACACAGAGATATAAGCTACCCGTCAGTTACCGATCGGAAATTTTACTACTGTCAACATGAGAGTCTGACAATGTGTGGGGCTCTATTATTACGGTAAGGTAAAGCAGTCAACAATCCGAAGATTGGTTTGCACACCTCAGTGCTTTACTAGGCATGGTCTTGTTTGGAGGTGGTATGCCGTTGCCTTCCTCCGACCTTCGAACTGACTTACCCAGCCAGTTATAAGGGGACCTACAGTTTAACGTGGGTTCCGAACCACGGTGCTACTCGGTATTTTTCACATTAACAGTACTGCCAGAGGTGAAAGAAGTGGAAAGTGACAGATAAAAATCCTAGGACCTGGCGGGGGTCGAACCCGCGATGGTATGTATTACAAAATAATGAAATAGCCACCACATTTGGATATGGAACATTTCTACATTAACCGAGATAGCACTGACATCCTGTCAGGATGAGAAGGGTAGCTTACTTTTTTTTATTCTTGTGTGTGTTAAGAATTCGTGTGCAGTGTTATGTTTTATTTCTTTGATTCGCCTGTTCCCATTGCAGATAAATTTTAACTTATATTGTCGATTGCAAAGTTGAGGTTCATTTAGAAGATACTGAAGACTTCCTCGTAGTTGGGTTTATATTTCTTGAACTTTCTTCAATTTTTTTTAAGCATTTATTAGTATACATTTCATCTTAAATGTTGTTTTAATAATAATAATTCATCAGATTAAAATTATAAAACAGTAATTTTAATGTCATTCCAGAAAGAAGGGCAGTATTGCAAAACTAATGGCGTGATTGTGAGGGAAAAAATCACTTATAATGACCTTGTGCAGGCATATCAAGGTAATTAATAGCTTCTGACAAAAAAATTAAACCAAAAATAATTCCGCGCTATCTGGCTAAAAAAAAAAAAAAAAGGACACTGACATCATTAGATCTACAATGGTTCTTACCCAGATGCAGTGTAATTTCGTTGAAAACTGCCGATTTCGCGTTAATTCCGACAAAATTTACAAATATGCGTTATTTCCTTAAAAACCGCCAAATTCACATAATTCATTGTGTTATGATTAAAACAAATTTTTCCTGTCCTTAATGATAACAAATATTGAAAGTCTCAAGAATGGTGGTGAGAAGTGGGTACACAGGGTTCGAGGAAAGTGGGAAGACCAATCTGGTGATTTTAAGAAGAGGCATGTGCTGTGAATGCTTTATGCATGGCAGTACACAACATCTGATGAAAAATATCAAAGAACTGAGGGAGCTGCATCAGCATGAGTGATGTCAGGAACAAGTGTGGCAGACGGGACGGGAAAAGTTACTTGTTGTGGCTTCTAGCACCACTTTTCAGAATTTCGTTCGCTTTGTGCTCTATTTAAATCGCAGGCAGTTTTTGGACCCAAAGAATCGGAAAAAAATGGGGCTCAGATTTGGTAAATATGCTAGATTGTTTTCGGAAGCCACCTACCCCACAGGTTTCACAGAGTATAGACAGGTGGCTCTTTGCAATTACAATTTGTGTGCACAGTAATTAAGGCCAAGCACACGTACCCTCATGGGTGGGTGTGGACACTTTATGAATGAGTGCCTCTTTTTTTTCAAAAACCTGTTTGGGCTGAAAATTGAATTTATATTCCGTCCTTTCACCATGATGGCCTGCAAATAAGCATGTAATCTGTGTGGTGTACAAACTATCCTTTATTTATTTATTTATTTATTTATTTATTTATTTTTTTTTCAGGGAAACGTGGTTCACAGATTTGATGTCCAACACTGGAGTCCATATATAAGGGAGTCAAGTAACTGCTGCCTATTTGTGAAATAAATTCAATTGGGTTTGAATTTGTAGTAATAGGGAAAATTTTATTGCAAATATCTTATCACTCACATTAAGAACTGGTTGTGTGGTTTCCTTCAGCAGCTTTGTCTCTGGTGTTGGGCTGATATCCATTGGTTCTGGCTTGCTTTTCTTCATATCGGAAGCTGGCGGTGTCGGTGTCCTGGATTCGACTGCAGGAGGCACTTTCTTTTCCGGTTCCGAACTATTGTTTCTTCTCACAGCTGTATTTTCTTCTGGACTCTTTGAACTAATAAAATGTACAAAGACATTGCTCAACAGTAATATAAAAAAAAGTTTGTAAATCTTATGGGAGTTAACTGCAGGGTCATCAGTCCCTAAACTTACAAACTTCTTATGAATTAACTTATACTAATGACAACACATCCATCCATGCCCGAGGGAGGATTCGAATCTCCGATGCGGGAGGCCGTGAAACCCCAACATGGCACTCTAGACCGCTTGGCTACTCCCGTGTGGCCAGTTATATAAAATTATATTATATAAAAGTGAGAGAAAAAAATTGAAAACGAATAACATTTACACATATATAATACATAATAAAATATGGTTTTTCATATTGCCACAGGAACAAAATGTGGAAAATGACTAACATACTGCAACGTAAAAAGGAACAACCACAAACTAAAGAAAAAGAATCATAAATACTAACAGATATGACGCATTTCTCGAACCCAAAATTGGAAAGCAAGAAACTGTTTTTTATGCTTTGCAGATGAGAAGTTAGTAAAAAAAAAAAAGCAATTACTACAATAAGAAGTAATAAGTAGGCTACTTACTCAGTGATTTTATACCTAGCCTAATGTAAGGGTATGTAAAAAAGTGTGATACTCAAATTTGTATGTAAAAAAGTGTGATACTCAAAATTCTAGGCCTGAAAATGTTATGTTATGTCTGCTAACCTAAGTGAAAGTCCTGGTGAATGAACCTGCAAAATGTTTTAGGTGTATCGTATAAGACAATTGTACAGTACACTATAATTTTTCAGAACAAAAAAACACCCCACTGGTGATAGCACAAAATGTGCTGAAACATGTTTGGGAAAAATAATTAAAATTGCCGTATTTGCTGACATATAAGATGCACAGACGTGTAAGACACACCTCACTTTTAAGACACTTTTATTAGGAAAAAAATAAATCACACCTAATACATATATCATACGAATATTAAGACGAAAAATTCCTTGCAGGAAAAATTAAATATAAAAAATAGACGAAGATTACTCACCAGGCGAAGGAGCACAGGTGTAACAGCATCACAAATAAATAAATGAATACACACACACACACACACACACACACACACACACACACACACACAAACGCTAGCTTTCGCAGCCTAGCTGCTTCATCAGGCAGAAGGGAAGGAGAGGAAAAAGGAAATGATGAGGGTTTTAAGGAAGGGGGTAAGGAGCCATTCCAATCCCGGGACAGGAAAGACTTACCTTTGGGGAAAAAATGGAGGGTAAACAAATGCACACAAACCCACACATTCACACAGACAGACATACTTTAGAAAGCAAAGAAGTTAAGAAGTTTGACAGGGATACCACTTGAGGCAGAGGCTCTGTCCAGAGAACTGATGCAAAGATGTTAAGATGGTGGGTGGGAATTCGAATTTAACGGAGGTTGAGACCAGGTGGGCAACGAGACACTGTTTGTTGGTAACGAGGATCACCCTGTGGCTAAACATGCCTTGGTGCACGGCCAGCACATTTTGGCACAGTGCTACACCGTCCGGGTTACCTGGATACTTCCCACTGACACCAATCCTTCAGAACTCCGGAGATGGGAACTAGCCCTTCAGCATATTCTCTCTTCCCGTTGCCCACCTGGTCTCAACCTCCGCTAAATTCGAATTCCCCCACCATCTTAACATCTTTGCATCAGTTCTCTGGACAGAGCCTCTGCCTCAAGTGGTATCTCTGTCTAACTTCTTAACTTCTTTGCTTTCTAAAGTATGTCTGCCTAGGCGTACTTGTGTCTGTGTGAATGTGTGGGTGTGTGTGCATTTGTTTACCCTCCATTTTTTTCCCCAAGGTAAGTCTTTCCTGTCCTGGGATTGGAATGGCTCCTTACCCCCTTCCTTAAAACCCTCATCATTTCCTTTTGCCTCTCCTTCCCTTCTGCCTGATGAAGCAGCTAGGCTGCGAAAGCTAGCGTTTTTGTGTGTGTGTGTGTGTGTGTGTGTGTGTGTGTGTGTATTCATTTATTTATTTGTGATGCTCTTATACCTGTGCTCCTTCGCCTGGTGAGTAATCTTCATCTATTTTTTATATCTAATACATATATCGCAATATAATTATAATACATTCAAGTAGTGTTCATAAACTTTACGCAGGCATGTTTCTTGACAGGCTGCGCATATTGAAACAGATATTTCGCCTATTGCTGTTTACAGTGTGTGCTGACAAGGACACGATGGTTGCCGATTGTGTCATAAAGGCTTAAGAAACTGCCACCTAGGTGGCACTGCTTAACAATTGCTCACATCAGCAACTGCACCGAGTACCAATTTAAGTGCCGAGTAGGCCGTAAGAGTTTTCATGTTTAAAGTGACGCGTTTGGCGAATTTATTGTGAAGCACAAATATTTATGTAAATATTTTTGTGGTCCTATGAAGTTACTATTTTCAGTTACACTTGGCACCAAAAATAGGTACGAAATTCAGATAACCTTTACTACATAATAAAGCTCCTGACGGGTAGTTTGGTGCGAATTATGTACACATATCAAATATAAACTATGAAAATGAAGAGAGAACCTTAAAGAAAATATTCCTGCTTGAAACATTATTTCCCGCATTTTACACCATTTATTTGAAATCCCTTGAAAAAATGAAACTTGTAGGCAAACGGCCAATAAGACACATCTGGTTTTTGGACCAATTTTTGTAGGGGGAAAAAAAATGTGTCTTATATGATGGCAAAAACAGTCTCTCTCTCTCTCTCTCTCTCTCTCTCTCTCTCTCTCTCTCTCTCACACACACACACACACACACACACACACACACACACACACACACACCTTACAAATGCACAACCGTTATACACATGGCCACTGTCACTGAGTACTGCGCCACTGCCCCCCAGTGAGATAGATACCAATCTCGGCTATAGTGGATAGTGAGTGACAGAAAGGTGTAGGGCAGGAAGAAAAGAGAGAGTTCTTCCTGTGGGACTGTGGATGGCACAGAGATGTGTCAGTGACAGCTGTGCAGGGGGAGGACAGAAGTAGACGAGAGATAGAGAGAGGTTTATGCAAGTGGACTGTGGAGAGGGATGGAATAGGGAGGGTGGATGTTGAAAATGGGTGTCAGGCTGGAAGGGAATCAGCAAAGGGGATAAAGGTGGGGAATGGGAGTCAGTGGAAGTTCACGGCAATCAGGTTATAGGAATGAAGAGTGATGTAGGAAGAGCTCCAGCTTGAACAATTAAGGAAAGCCGCTATTGGTAGTAAGAAACCAGATGGCATGGGCTATGAAGCCAAGCAAACTGTGTTTTATGGCATGTTCAACAATCGGTTGGTTCAGCTGACTTTTGGTCGCAGGAAAACAGGAAGACAATTTGTCAGTGGTCATGCCCATGTAGAATGCCTCATTATGTGGTTAGGTTACCCCAATCTAGAGCATTACTTGGTGACAAAATGTCTGCTACTTTGGATGTGGTTGCCTGGAGTAGTTGGAAAATTAGAAACAAACAATGTAACCCCACTTTTATATTCCCAGAATTTACTATTTCCAACCATTTACAACTTTTTTCTCAGTTCTGTTAATCCACCCCTGTTTTTATGTTAACTTATTCAATTTTTTCCTATGATTTATGCTTTATGAAACTATGATTGTAGAGAAAGAATTGATTCAATTAAAGAGTTTGAAAATATTCTTTCCTTTTGGAAGGCAGTGAACTGGTATATAGTGTTTTAATATGATGACATCAGTCTAATTCACAGAAATTGTACACTTCATTTTATATAAAGGTGACCAGTTACGATCTTACAATCGAATTATCATAAGACTGATCTGACTCAGCACGAACTTGAGGCAAATCAGTCTGATGATCTGACTGAAAGATCAAAACCAGTCGCCTTTATATAAAATAAGGTGTACAATTTCTGTTTCATATTAAAACTGACATTAATTGACACCAAAATGGCGTACACCTTGGGGTAGTGTTCATAAACGTTACACAGTCAACTTACTTGACATTTTGCACTTATTGGAACATATAATTTGCATTTGGTTGTTTTCAGTATGCGCTGAATGATAGCACGGGAGCATCGTAAAGGCTTACGACAGTGTCACCTAGATGGCATGGCTTATAATCTCTCCTTTTAGTCACCGCACTAGCAGTTTGCACGATTTGTAGTTTTCAATGTTTAAAATAACATTTTTTGAGAATTTATTGCGAAGTGCACATATTTATATAAGTATTTTTGTGACTTTTATAAACAGTGAGAATGTTGGATGGTTTGTGTGTGTGTGTTTCTCAGCACACTGTTTTGGGCACATGTGTTATAATCTCAAAAAGACGATAGCAGTATGAGATGTAGACGCCACGCAAATGTCACAAAAAATACTTATGTACATATTTGTGAATATTCATAATTCTCAAATATCATCGTGTGAGACATGGACAAATAATGAATTACACAGTTACAGGATTGCCAAAGACATCAATTATAATTAATGAAATTTTGCCGAATGTTTCTATTTCCTAAGAAGTTACCAGTTCCAGTTATGCTTTAGGACAAAATTAGTTAATTTCTAGTGATTTGAGTTTTCATCTCTCTCTCTCTACATAAATAAAAATTTGCCTTAATACAGAAATTTAAGTGAGAGTATGCTTAATGGCTTAATGTATTAATAAATACCTTGGGCTTGAAGGCTTAGGTAAGCTTTCAGAATTTGTCTCTGGTTTTCCAACAGGACCAGAACTTTGTGAATTATCTGTAGGACATATAGAAGGCTGCTGCATAACTGGACTTGATGAGATTCTTCTACTAGGACTAGAGCATTGCCTGAAAGAACAAAAATATTTTTCTTAATTAAAATCAATCTTTATAAGCAAATCATCAGCGACTTAGTATAACAAATAACCCAAATAAATAAGTTTTGATAAATGAAAATAAGAGTTCAGGAAGTAAATGTCAAATTTTGGGAGTGTGTTACAAAACGCTGACCATATAGATAACCGCCAAGGAACGAATGTCAGATTTATAACCAGAAACAGAAATGACAAATTGAATAAAATAATACATAAGAATAAAGGCTTGTTTCTAATGAACCTTCATCAAATATTTGTAATTGCATACCTGTATGAAAAAGCATTGTAATGCTCACTTTTCTAAAAAAACTAGTTTTCCACATATACATGTTGTATTTGCTAAGGATAAGGTTGGCAAAGCACCATTTCTGTTTATTCTTCAATTCGTTGCAAGGAGCTCAGATGCAGAAACATTGTAAACAAGGAGCAGGAAAGTTAAGTGACGTTAAGTCAGAGCATGTGTGAAGATATAAACAGAAGCTATAAACGGAAAATTAAGTACAAAGAATGGAAGAGAAATGCCAAGTAACACAAATGGAATTTGGGGAAACATGGCCCACAATACGAAACCAGTACATGAAAAAATTCCTGCTGAACAGGTGGCTGCATAAACATTGTAAGCCAATCTACCAATTAATATTTCTCTTAAATGGCAGATTTCATATGTTAATCACAAACATTATATTTTAATGCGCAGTCATGGCCTTTACTTTAGACTTTAATGTGATTAACTATACATATCACTATGTCTTGCTCTCTTTACAAGTTGCTACTTGTAAATGTAGATACCAGAGTAAAACACAAAATATGGAGGATAACAGCGCTGTTTCAAGAATTCTATACTTTAGACACAAAGCAGACATTTGACTCTGTTGTGTACTGAAATAGCAGAAATGAATCATAGGAAGATAAGGACCATTCTGCAGAGACACTGCACATTCAAGTACTTTTAGAGAAGAGAAGAAGAAAACTTTCAGGTATGTCAAAACAATGTTGTGCAAAAAAGGCATTAATCAAGACATAAGAATGAAAATCTTCGCCCGAGATCTGATTTGAATATTTTTAAAAGATAATCTGACAGTTCAGTGCAGTGAAGACCTTACAAATATACTTTCAGGAAACAATAAAATTTACACTTTGGGGTAGCACATTCGGATTCATTGTGACAGACTATTCCTTCATTCAGTTAACAGTAAGATGAAACAGAGAGAAAGAAAATGTAAGAAGAAAGTAAACTGCAGCATTTACGTGTGAAAGCAACATATTCTATGCTGGACGAGGATACAGAAAAGCTAAAACAAACAAACAAAACTTATGTAGTGATATGCACAGACCAACAACAGATGCTTACTGTCCTACCCTTCACCATTCTGCTGTCAACCTACAATAAGGGAATACATAATGTTGGCGACAGTAAGATGTAGATGTGTGAATGGCCTGAAAATATTGCTACGTGGGGGATCAGCGGGAATTACCCTTTCCTTCTGAAATACATAATATCAGAATTTTCAGTACTAAACTCTTGCTAAGGAAAAACTTCAGTGGTGTAGTCAGATCGATTAGATTAATACTTGTTCCATAGATCATGAATACACGATATCATCACAATGTGGAACGTGTCAGTTTAGTAAAAGATAACATTACATGGCATTCATTTTTTATTTTTTAATGTAAATTACTAGTTTCTATGCAAAAATTCATCCATTGAGTAGAAGGAGTACATCATTCATATATTCTTTCAATTGGTTTTAAATGCTGGTTGGCTATCTGACATGCATTTGACGTTATTTGGAATGTTACAGCCTAATTCATCCCCTTTGTGTCAAAGTTAACTCTTAACTCTGAATAGTGTAGATTGTACTTGCTCCCAGTGTTGTACCTATGCACTTTGCTATTACAAGGTGGAGTTGGAAAATAAGTTTCCCCTGTTGACTGTGGGCAGAGTTGTGTATGAAAGGAAAAAATAGAATGACACACTAAAGATAAGACATATCTATATTTTTCTACATCATTTCTAAGTACATTGAGAATTTGATAACCGCTTTATAAGCTTCAAAAACCATCCAGAAAAAAATCAAGGTGTTGCATACGGAAGAACACCAAACGGCTATTGATGAAAGATGACACAGCAGGTAAATGTGCTCATGCAAGACACCAATACTATGGCAATGACTTTCTGTTTTGGATTGTGATGGGAGATGAAATGTGGATCCCCTATTACACGGCCGAATCGAAGGCCACATCCATGGAGTGGAAACACTTGTCATCCTTGTCCGAAAGACGTTCAAAAGCACTCCGTCTGCAGGTAAAGTGCTACTCACCATTTTCTGTGATGCCCAAGGAGTTTTTTGGCTCGACTTTTTGGAGGATGCAACCATTGATGCTGCACATTACTGTGCCACTCTGTCGAAATTGAAAGAGGTGATTCGGAAAAGACAACCTGGCCTTCTCAGATCTGGCATTCTTCTGTTGGATGACAATGCAACACCATACTTGGCGATAGCAACGCAAAGCCATATTGCAACTCTTCGTTGGGAGCGCCTACACCAGGGCTGGGCAAACGCCGTTTCGCGAGCGCTCTCAGCGGCTCACGCGGCCTGCTCGCGGCCCCCCCCCCCCCCACACCGCCAGCCAGCAGTGCCCCCCACTCACACTCGACTAGCCGCGCACGTCACTACACCACGCGGAACCACTCGTTCTGTTTACTTGTGTTCGTTATAAAGCAGAACTAGTGTCTGAAAAATGGCTGAGGAGGACGTAAAATCTTTGAAAAGAAAGTCTTCTGAACACCCATAGTGGGAAGAAGAGTACTTTTTTATTGGAACGCAAAGCGGACCTCAGTGTTTGTTTTGCAATTCAACATTGTCTTCATGGAAGAAGTACAATGTGAAGCGTCATTTTCAACTACTTCACGAAAAAGATGTAGTTAGAGTAAAGAAGAACGAAAAGTCAAACTTATACAAATGAAGCAGAAAAAGGAGAAAGACGTAAGTATACTTGTAGATAATTACGTTATTAATTCAATTTACTGCTGTTATTAATATGTTGTGTGCATTTTCCGTCAATTTTACCTTCTCCTGTGCGTATTTACAGGTAGAAAACCTTCTAATCCACAACGCTGCAGCGATGAGTGTAAGCTATCGTGTAGCTCTTAAAATAGCTAAAACTGCGCGGCCCTTCAGCGATGCAGAATTTGTGAAAGAATGTTTTGTTGCTGCCGCAACAATTTTGTGCCCAGCAAATCTTCCTCTTTTTGAAACCGTTCCTCTTTCACGGAGAATGGTTAGCAGGCGCATTGAAGAAATGGCAAACGACGTGGAAGCTCAGTTGAGAGACAGGATCACAGATTTAGTTTTCTTTTCCTTAGCATTGGATGAAAGCACTGATGTATGTGCCCTGTGCATCAGCAAGCGGCCAGCCACAGCGCACAGCTCTGCTACCCGCACTGCTGGGTCTCAAGGCCGCTCAGCGCTGCCCTCGCTGCTCTCGCAGCTCGCGGGCAGCCGCGCGAGCAGCTCTCCTGCCCACCCCTGGCCTACACCATCTGCTATATAGTCCTGACCTTGCTCCAAGTGACTTCCATCTGTTTCCTGCTTTGAAGAAGACTCTCAGCATTTTTGCCCGGAAGGCTTTTTGAAGCTTATAAAGCATTATGACAAATGTCTCAATGTACTTGGAAATTATGAAGAAAATTAAAGACATGTCTTATCTTTAATGACTCATTCATTTTTTTTTTACCTTTCATCTATATCTACATACATACTCTTCAATCCACCATAATGTGCGCGGTGGAGGGTACACTGTACCACTACTAGGCATTTCTTTTCCTATTCCACTCCCAAATAGAACGAGGAAAAAAAAGGATGCCTATATGCCTCAGTACGAGCCCTAATTTCTCTTATCTTGTCTCTGTGATCACTATGATCACTCGGCTTCAAATTCTCACTAAATGAACGTTATCTTTCCTCCAGCGATCCCCAATTGTGTTCCTGAAGCATTTCCGCGACACTCGCGCATTGGTTGAATCTAACAGTAACAAACCTAGCTGCACGCCTCTGAACTGCTTACATGTCTTACTTTAAATTGATCTGCTGCGGGTCCCAAATACTTGACCACTCAGGTCCCAAACACTTTATCACTCAAGACGTGGTTGTACAAGCGTTTTACATGCGGTCTCCTTTACAGATGAAGTACATCTTTCCAAAATTCTCCCAATGAACCAAAGTCGGCTGCCCGCCTTACTCACAACTGTCCTTACATGTTTGTTCCATTTCATATCGCTTTGCAATTTTATGCCTAGATATTAGAACGACGTGACTGCATCAAGAAGCTCACTACTAATGCTGTATTCAAACATTATGGAATTGTTTTTCCTACTCATGCGCGTCACTTTACATTTTTCTTCATTGAGAGCTAGCTGCTATTCTTCGCACCAACTAGAAATTTTGTAGAAGTCATCCTGTATGCTATTACAGTCAGTTAAAGACAACACCCTCCCATACACCACAGCATCAGCAGCAAATAGCCGCAAATTACAACTTACTCTGTCCATCAAATCAAATTTTATATATAGAAAATAATAGCGGTCTATCACACTCCCCTGGGGCATGCCTAATGATTCACTCGTCTCTGATGAACACTCGCCATCGAGAACAATGTACTGCGTTCTATTACTCAGGAAGTCTTCCAGCCAGTCACACATCTGTGAAACTATGCCATTAAGCTCGTGTCTAAAGTGTTGCGCCACATCCAACGCCTTTTTGAAGTCGAGAAAAAAACAATCCGCCTGTTGCCCTTCATCCATGTCTCACAAAATGTCATCTCGGAAAAGGGCAAGCTGAGTTTCACATGAACGAGGTTTCCTAAACCCGTGCTGATTCATAGAAAGAAGCTTTTCTGTCTCAAGGAAATTTACTATATTCTAACTGAGAATATGCTCCAAAATTCTACAGGAAACTGATGTCAACGATATTGGCCTGTAATTATGTGGGTCAGTTCTCTTTCCTTTCTCATAAACGGGAGTCACCTGCGCTTTTTTCCAATCACTAGGAACTTTGCGCTGAATTAAAGATTTGTGATATATGCAAGCTAAGTAAGAGGCCAATGACACAGAATACCCTTTGTAAAACCGAAATGGTATTCCATCCGGACCAGCAGACTTTTTCGTATTTAGCCCTCTCAGCTGCTTCTCTACACCGGAAATACCTATTACTATGTTCTCCATTACGGAATTAGTATGTTGATCAAATAATGGTACATTTGTGCGGTCCTCCTGTGTGAAAGATTGCTTAAGGGTTAAATTTAGAACGTCAGCTTTCCGTTTGCTTTCTTCTATTACTGCCCTGGAATGATCAACGAGTAATTGGATAGTGGGCTTTGACCCGCTTATCGATTTTACTTAGAACCAGAATTTTTTTGGGTTCTCAGAAAGATCTTTTTCACACACAACTCTGACCACAGTTGACAGGGGAAATTTATTTCCCAACTCCTCCTCGTACTTTTGAATTGGGTTGGGTTATTAATAACAAATTTCATAAGAGAATATTCATAACTTATTTCAATTTTCTGCCCTCTTCCAAATAAGTATGAACTAAACAATTTGTGCACTGCCCCACTAATACCAAAATGCTTAAGCTGTACAGGACACAACAATAACTGGTAAACTATCGTTTTGTATCAATATAAAAAATCTGTAATATCTTGCTTTTCAAGTCAGTTACTGCCAAAACGTATTAATGTGTACAAGTAATGGAATTGTTTAAAGTGATTTTGAATGCTATTTCTGCTGCTTATAAACTTGTTGGATAGGTAATGGTTTTTCGCACTTCCTGTATTTTGAGGTTTATAACATGTCTGCTGGCAATTATTCAATTATTTCCATATTTCAATGCTTGTTCTTTAAGATACACTTCCAAATGAACTTTATCAGAAATACAATCAAGAGATCACTGCTAATTCATGACTACAGACTTACATTCACACAGTGTTCACAGGTTCAGTGAACCCCCCGAAAAAAAGGTCGTTGATAAAAGTAAATAAATAAATGAAATAAAAAGCGTTTTTAAACTACCATTCTTCATTTTGTTCTTCTATCAGATCATTTTATATGCACATTCAATGCATTGTTAGCACATGAAAAACGTTTTATGTCGCGGACACTGCGTGTATACGAACTGAAGCGCAGCCACCTGATATAGACAGCAGTGGCCGCAGTTTTGCAACTTGCATGTGTGGCCGAGGTTCAAATTCTCTTCTAAACCCTCTGTACGCATCATATAGGAGTTCCCATGGCAGGGAGAGGCGAGGGGAAATGCCGCTTTTAACACTGGTGTTAAGAGTTGGTAGAGACGCCAGCTCCTGGCTACTTGAGCTCTGGCGGTTACGCATGAATGATCCCGAAGCAAGACAATGGAGCTACTGCGAACCTCACCTTGTGCATGCGCAAATTCTCCATGAAGGCAACATCACCCTTCATATTTGTTTTTGGCGTATTGAAGATTCACGTCACATTTGGTAAAATATCTTATGCCTATAAATTAAAGCTGCATCAACCGTAAAACACTTTCAGAAAAACCGATCATGAATAATTATGAAGTAGTAACTCTCCACCTAGCAAGAATAGCCATGTTAGCGGCATCATGCTGTGACATCAAAGGTATTGGGTTCGAGACACTTCATGCAATTTTTTAAACCCAATCTTCTTTTTAACAGATACGGGGACAATAATGACTAATGTATTGATACTTGTCACATTTTTAGGATGTGTTTGCAAATGTGTCACGATGTTGATGGTAAATGACATTTATACTCTTCCTTGTAACAAGTATTTAACTTGTTTGGAAAGATGTGGGGAAGAACAGCCTTTGTGCATGCATAATGTTAGGAAGGGTGCTGCTTACAGTGTCACGAGATCCAAAGGTAGCTAATCTCTTCATCGTAATTGATTCATTTTGTTATACTCAAGTTAACAGTGTAATCAGTTACTTACTGTGTTTTAGTGTTAATGTGCATATTCATATGTTCTTGGTGTTTATTATCAAAGAAAAATAAACAACTTTCAGTAGCTTTAAACATGGAAGAAAAGTGTGAAATAAAGAAACTTGATAGCCTGATGCCTCAGCTCGAGTTGAAGCAAGTGCAAACAAGCCAAGATACAACATTCTGCAGACATCTAAGGGGGGCGGGGGGGGGGGGGGGGGCGTTTCCCCAAGCACCGCTTGCAGAGGTGCGCCAAATTGTCTCTTCGGACACTGAGTGGAGGGGGAGTGGGGGGCACCAAAACATACATGCACTGAGTGGGGCCAGGAGTGAGGGTGTCGCTAGTAAGATCCTGCACTGCAAGAAGTGAACCCCCCAGTCATCTGAAGCACCAGCCACCACTGCATTTACATTAAATGGAAAGGTATCAACTGTGTTCCTTGAAGAATCAGAAGCATGTTATATCGTCAGATGTATCATACATATTAAGTGTGTAGTACTTCTTGAGCACGGAACTTTTCAGTATGACTACATGCAAAGGGCAGAACACAAACAGAGTGATGTTGTAATCCAACTATCTCGTAATCAGAAACACAATGTTTCGAATCCATATCCTCTTTTCAACAAATTCAAAAGAGGTGGGGGAAAACTGTAAATCAAAGAATATTTTCGCAAATCTCTCTGAAACGGTGTGAGTTATTGAAATGCAAAATTATTGAGAATTTTTTCCTCTACAAATACGTTTATTGAATTTTCATCTCAGACGAATGGTTAAGATGTTATCTGCAATTAAATTTATGTTGTCAAAATACCGTTACAAACAGCCTATTTTTGGTGTTACTATCATAGGTTTTGTCCACAATATTTGAAAAAGGGAGGTTTTAGTCACTGGTGGTGAACAATTACATCTATAAAATTTGGTGCCTATCGTTTTAAGGGTGGGACCTAAAATGTAGGTACAGGTTACAGAGAGAGAGAGAGAGAGAGAGAGAGAGAGAGAGAGAGAGAGAGAGAGAGAGAGAGCAAAACACAATGTCAAATCGCCATTATTTTTGCAAATATCTCTGAAACTATGCAAGATATAGAATTGTCTAGAGAATTTTCTCTTCTACAAATTCGTTTATTCAATTTTTGTGTCAGATGAATAGTTAAGGCGTCATTATCTTTCAAATTTTGAGCTGTTATAAGGTGTTTGCAAATGCCCACTTCTAATGTTACATACTACTGTAACCTGAAGTGGACTAAAAACGATCGTCGCTAGTGTACAAGTGAGGACGAACTATTAAATTGTTCAAAGTCATTGTACATTGCGAGGACAAAACTGTAAACATCCTGATGTAGAAAATAACTGGCTTCACTTCGTAATTCAAAGCAGGAACCGTGATTTTGCTGTTTTAACAGACATGATTCAATTGCAAGGCTGCAAAAAAGCCCAGAGTTCCATGTACATCATTTCTTGGAAATTACCCCCAACAAATGTTAAGGCAGTGAATCTGGTCGTCGTAAGATACGTCAGTTTAAAATGTAACATTTGAACTTAACACCGGTATTTGCACAAACCAGCTTTCCGCCATCTTAACCTCCCATCACTGCTCACGATAGGCATTACCAGCATAAACGTCAAGGTAAGAACTCGTGTGACACACACTGGACTTTTATTGTGGATATTAGCTTCATTGACCACATCAGATTAAATCATTTATGTGCTTAGAAAGTTTGTGTGTTACTTATTGCTTTTGTTTGAGAGGGCACAGATGTGTTAAAGACACTGTTGTCTGCTATTGTTGGCTGCGGTAAATAATGTGACTATTCAATTTATATCGAAACATCAATTTTCATTAATTGACCCGCCATTTCGGTGAATGTGTATAAAAACATAGATGCAATTTATTAAAACAGTTACCATTTTTAAAGATTTTCTACTTTATTACATTTCTCAAACCAAAATAAACTTGAGCAAGTAATTTTTGAAACTACTGACGCATGGGGGGTGGGGAGGATAGAATCTCGAATATAGGCTGCACCATGATTTTGCAGGTCAAATTTTGGGGGGGGGGGGGGGGGGAAAGTGCGGCCTATATTCAAGCAAATATTATAAGAACTAAGTACTCGGGCACATGCTTGGGGCCAGTGGGGCCACCACACCATAAATTCTGTGTTGTAATTTTATACAGAGTATTATTTTTCCTTTTTTATCCCACAGAAGTATATAAACAGTTTGAGTATGACAATTACAGTGTAGTGAGAGTGAGATACCTCATTAAATCAAGCAGAGTTACCTCTGCTCTGCTCCAGACACAGACTGTATTACTATGAGCTGTAAGTACCTCAGCCAGCCCAATGCCACCTGGCCAGATCTTTCAGAGACTACCCTCCCATCAGCACACCCTGCACCATCATGATCTGTTTTCCCCTACTATCATAGAGACATCACTGAGCCATTTCCCTTATACCTCCACATCCACCAGACACAGCTTTTACGTACCCCCTTTCCCTACACCCTAGCAAGCCCTGCTCTCCTTCACTCTTCCTCTCCAACATGTATGCATGTCAACACAAGTTTTGGGGCCAGCCATCTTGGACCCAAAGCCTAAATTTTAGATTTTCCTTATTCTGCATTTTAATAGATGCAATTCAGTTAGTTATTTATAGTTGTGATTCTCTCTCTGACAATTAAATATTTTTTTGTTAAAACAGGAGTGCAAAAATATGTTGCCGCTAACTTATACAGCTCTGTGTGTGTGTTGGGGGGGGGGGGGAGGGGGGTCGTGGTGAGTGAGCATATTCCGTCATAAATTTTATTCAGTCCCTGAAGTCTAAGTAGATAAGAGGAACTCTAGTAAGAAACATTATTTAGGACATAAACATTTTGAGAACCTGATCAATCAAAGTATCTCTGATAATTTTTAAAAATAATACAGTATTCTCACAGTTTACCAAGCTTTTTATTCAAAGAAAGTTTTAATTAAGCAAATATGGGATGACAAGAGTAAAATTAAGGCAACGGAAAAGCTTGTATGTTTAATGAAGTAACAATGAAATGTGCCTTGTGTGTAAAATTGTAGTTGGTCAAGAGATCCACTAGTTTTGAGTTCAGATTATAATGATAGTGGCTGATATATAACTGTAGTCAACATAAAAATTTTCTCGTGTTGATGCATGGTGTTCAATTTTTTTACAAATTTCTCTGCTTGATTTTATACAACACAAATTATTATTATTACTATACTGCACCCTCAGTGCAGGTGCAGTATGCAGCTATTCTAAATGCTTAGTACGTAATGAATTATATTACCTTGACACAGAGCTGCTAGGGCTTGACAATTTTTTTACATCCTCGGATATATTTTTCGGAGGTAGTGATTCACCTGTAACAGTCTCAGAAGATATTTTTGGACTCTTTGAATCTCTTTCTTTACTGTCATACGGTTTGGTTTTCGGACTAGAACTTCTTGATTTAGAACGCCTCCTGCAATAATAGAATTATATAAAACTGACATACAATTTACAGCACACTGGATATGGGCTGCTATATTCTAGTCATTTAGTTTTCATTTAACCCATTTCATTTTTACAAAGTACACATCACTGTTATTGTAAAGATAACATAACAAGTCATCACAAAAAACAAGACAAGAAAAGAGTAAGAAGAGTTGCTGATTTATGAGACTAATGTGAAGATCTTACAATGCCATTAGGTATTAACACTAAGTACTGATAATGTTATATCACAGTTACTAACTTCATAAGGTTGTAAAACTAACAGAAACCAAATGCAAACCATATTTCTTGTCTGCTATTACATTTAGAAACATTTATGCACTATCATATTGTGAACAGGAAAGACGTAGTCAAAGAAAAATTGTACAACAGTTTATCTTAGGAAAACACTATCCTTACAACACTTGGTGCAGACAGCGACAGTAAATACTACAGATCTGTAATGCACACTAATGAACAAAAAGGTTCAACAATGAAATAACTACACAAGTAACAACTACTAATACATATTAGATACAACAATCCCAATTAGGGGAAAACATATCGCATAATTTAAAGTAGAACCATCAAATATATTTTATTAACAAGACTCAAAGGTCCAGTAAGGAATGTTAATAATAATATGCAGATAGGGAACAACTCACTGTAAAGACAAACATTGAGCCGCTGACAGACACAAATAAAAGACACACACACACACACACACACACACACACACACACACACACACACATACACAAAATTCTAAATTTTCAGCCACAGCCTTCCTCAGAAAGAGCACACTCATCCTCACAATCACACTCATCCACACACATCAGCCATCTCTGGCCGCCTAACACTGCCTGACTGATGGCAAGCGGAAGGGATGGGAGGGGGTGGGGGAAGGAGTGGAGGAGGGAGGAAGGTGGAAAGGGCAGATAAGGGTGGGGATACAAGAAGAGGCTATGTCAGGCAGAAAGTGAGATGCAGTATGAAAAAGGGTGTAGTGTAACGAGTTGCACTGCAAACCTATGACCCAACATAAGAATGTCAAATATATTTATTTAGATGTTAGTCATCAGATATTTCTTTCCGATCTTTTTTTCTACTTTTAAGATATATAGTGGATGATTTCCACTGGCTGTAGTAAATTGGAAGTTCCATGGACTGAGAAAGAAGGAACAGAAACTGTTACTATTCTGTGACAGAGTTCATAAGTTCTGGGTATTGACATTGTTATTGTTATGTTATGTTATGTTATGTAGAGATGGGCTCAGAGGTAGACGAACACTATTGGTGTAATTTGCTTCTGTGTAAAGTATGGAAGTGCCTCTTTGTAGTTAAAGGCGAGAATAAAAGACTTGTTAAAGATTAAAAGTTGAGTTTGAGACAAGTTATTTATAATATTTTTTGTCTTTCTCTACTTTCTCATGCTGAAACAATCTTCAGAGAAGAAATTCTGATGTCTTGATTATGTGAAAACTAAATGTATATGCTTGGGGCACAGACTAGCTGGACCTCTTATAGCATAATTCTATATAGGGAAGAAAGAAGAAAAGAAGAAGACTGAATTTTAATCCAAAAGAGTGACGTAGTATTGATCTTTACGGTCATCAACCAAGAAACATCCAAAAATAGTTCACAATTCTCCCAGTAACACTACAAGGGGGGTATGTAAATATACCCGCTTCCTCCCCATTTCCAATCCTTCCTACCTCTTCTCCTGATGAAGCGGCCAACAGTCACAAAAGCTTGAATCTTTGTGTGTGTTTTTATTTGCGTTTTTGTATCTGTCAAACACACACACAAAACATTCAAGTTTTCGCAACCGTTGGTTGCTTCGTCAGGAAAAGAGAAAGAAAGGAGGGGAAGAAAGGACAGGATGCGGGTTTTAAGGGAGTGGATGAGGTGTCATTCCAATCCCGGGAGTGGAAGAACTTACCTTAGGAGAAAAAAGGAAGGTAAACAAATACATACACACCCACACATATACACACGCAAATACACCTAGGCAGACATTTATAGAAAGCACTGGAGCAGCTAGTACTGACTCACTTCCTTGGGACCTTTCATCCGCGTTATAACACAGTGTAGTGTGCCTTGCAAAGTGATGAGTTCAACTTGGACAAGACAGTGAATACAATGGTCACAGTGCAGATGATATAAAATGCAGAAAGGCAATGTGAAGGAAAGTCAGCACTTGAGCATAGAGGAATAATGTGAGATCCATACCAGTCAGCGTTAATAGAAGACAGAAGATTTAACGGAGAGCAGCATGCTTCATTTTGGGCTCATTTAGTAAGCTTGAATACATCACACAGTTTATTAGGAAATGCCAATGGCTACTACCCATGCAACCGCCCCCGTTGTAAAACCTGCTCTATGCACCCTTCCACCACCACTTACTCCAGTCCAGTAACCCGAAAGGTGTACACGATCAAGGGTAGAGCCACTTGCGATAGCACCCACGTGATATACCAACTGACATGCCTACACTGTGAAGCGTTCTATGTGGGAATAACCAGCAACAAACTGTCCATTTGCATGAACGGTCACAGGCAGACAGTGTTTGTTGGTAATGAAGATCTCAAAAGGTCTCAAAAAAAAAAAAAAAAAAAAATGTATCTGTATTTATATTATAAGTGTATGTATTTGTATTTATATTATTAGTATTATCTGTTATTCAACTTGTAAATTTTGTTTCTTGACATGTTCCACATCCACGAGGATCCCCTCAATATGGATCTACGGAACAAATAACTAATCTACATCTACATCTCCCTGTGGCGAAACATGCCTTGGTGCCCGGCCAGTACATTTTGGCGCAGTTTTACACCATCCGGGTTATCTGGATACTTCCTACCGACACCAACCTTTCAGAACTGCAGAGATGGAAACTTGCCCTTCAGCTTATTCTCTCCTCCCTTTGCCCACCTGATCTCAACCTCCGCTAAATGACATAAGACATAAGAAAGCATCTTTGCCTCGGTTCTGTGGACAGAGCATCTGCCTCAAGTGGTACCTCTGTCCAACGTCTTTGATTTTTACAAATATCTGCCTAGGTGTGTATGCGTGTGTATATGTGTGTATTTATTTACTTTCATTTTTCTCCCCTATGATAAGTACTTCCACTCCTGGGATTGGAATGACCCCTCATCCACTCCTATTGGCATCCAGTGATATGTATCATTGCATCCATAGTATCCAGCGTTAACATCTTTACATGTTCACGTACTGAATAGCATTGTCTCTGCTGGCATACCAGCAGACCGGTCCAGGTCACATGATTCCGTTGGTTGGCACTCAGGGTTGAGTCAGCTTGGTGAACGTGAAGTACCACTATTTGATCTAAGTGTTGATGGTGTTGATTGTGTCGCATACTACTCCCCTCACTTGGCTGAATATTTGGAGACCTTGTTGAGGAAACCTTCAACCTTCGGTGACCACTGCCTTTTCATGCAGCATAACGAATATACAGGTAAGCACTTTGAGATTCACTCAACCTTACCCTTGATACTGCACATGTGGTACAACACCAATCACTTGTTACCCCCTTTTGCTTAGCACACCACTGATTCCGCATTCACTATAAATTATTCTCCCTATGTCAATATTGTTGTGGCTACACTTTGACCACTTTTATTCACGAAACTCACGTAATTTTAATTTTGTTCACATAACAGGCAATGGTTATTGTCATGACCACTATACAAATTCTTTAATGCCGTTCAATATTATTTTAAGTCAAACCCGATTATCCTTATCTTCTCTTTTTTACATATCAACTGAATACAATTCTGAATCAGTCTTTCTTTCTCCTCCCCCCCTCTTTTATTATTAGACTATATCATCCTCTATTCGATATGCAACTATGAGGGATTGGATATTTTTTCATTAGATTCTTTCCTTCTTCCAGACACCATTGGTCGCTAAACACTCTCAACCATAGAACAACCTCAACACCCTCCATCTATTTTGTGAAGGAAGAAATTTATCCTAAGTCTAGAAGGATGTGTAATTGAAAAGGGTTTGAGAGGATTGTTTGGAATTTGCCTGAGTGTCTATCACTTTGGAAGCATAAAGTCTGCTTTCACTTATACAGTGTCTAAATTCGTGTGCAAATATTTAACAAACTTCATAAAATTCTAAGTCAGTTTGTAGTGTTACAAAATAACTACATTCTCCTTCATGATAGACTTGAGTTTATCAAGGCTTTAATTTGCATACGAGTGGCCTAGCATTGTAGTAGTTACTGCGAGAATCTGTCTTTGTTGCAGATATGATGAGCAGTCGGTCACTGCACAGTGGATGCTAGGAGAAGGCAGACAAAATCCACAGAATAAAACAATATGTAACCTCTGTTTTGTGTATAAACTCCATGTACATTATCTTTTGTTTAAATTATTATTACAATTGCTGTTAATGAGATTATTCACTTGGAATCACGTAGAATCACATGCAATAAAAAGTAACTGAAGAATTTACAAAAATGTTTTAGAGTGACGAGTTATTTCAACATGACTTTCACTCTCGTTGGAATCTAAAAAACGAAAATGAAGTCTGTTAGCCTTATTGGCAAAAGAATTTGAAGAAGTTTGGAGGCACAGCTTAGCTGGACCTCAATTAACTAATAATTTGTTAATCAAGACATATTGAGTGGCTACAACAAAATTTCACTAGCTGTAGGCACAGGCTGTAAGTGCGTTTTCCCTGGTAAATACTAAACAACTTGGTATCCAAGGGAAATGAGGCGAAATTGCAGATACTATTAGGGCTCTTTACACCCATGTCATCTTGCAACAGTGCAAGTTTAATAACTGTTTCCGAATATTTTAATCAAAGGCATTATTGCTCAAGTGCAAACTAAATCTGTATTCTACCATATTGTATTGTACTACTGACTTCATAGTACTTGTGTAATAAGGATATATTCTTTAAAAACAATATTTTACTCAGCTGATTGCCGTAAGGACAACTTTTGTTTCAAATAAGAAGAAATTGCATTTGTTTGTTCTCTTTCTCAAAAGAGTTTTTTAGGACTCAGATCGTGGATTAACTTCAGGGACCATATGTAACTAATGTGTATCTGTGATTCATGTTTCAATGGCTCATCACCTCCACCTCTAAACAAATATCTTTTAATTCTGATGGGCATATAATTTTCATCTGGCTGCCCCTCACATTCATTAAATTTATACACTTATACTTCCATACACACATACTCACAGACTGAATTATAGAAATAAAAAGTAAGAGATGCGGAGGCCATAATTATTCATCTTAGATACCATCTCACAAATATCCGACATAGATGCAAAATAGGCACCAAATGCCATAGCACATAAATCTAATAATTCACGCCTGTTAAGTATTATGCAACTCCTGGTATCACCAGGCGATGTATCTTGCCCAAAGCTCACAATACGTCAAACGAACATATGAGGTGCTCAAATTTAATGTCTAATATTACATCTCTTTACATATAGACATTTACCACCATATGAGCTATACATAAATCTTTACTTACAGTCCTTATTTATCTCTATTGCTTCCATGCCATTTACCGAGTACCTGTATGTATTATATTAACTGTTCATTACGTTAGGTTATTGTATATATTTTAATCTTGTTTGTTGTTTCTTGGTATATTTTGTACATAATTTAGTTTAACCTATAACTAGTTAAGCTCGTTACGTTTATTCTTAAGTAGTTAAGTCCGTTAGATTAGGTTATATTTAAATAGTAAACTCCGGCTAGCTCTAAGATACCGTTCTAATGAACGGAATTGGGTTTATTGTTCCCGTTTGTATATATAATGCGCGTTTAGCTTTAGTTATGTTTAAGTGTATATTAGGTTAAGTTTTCGTAGTTACTTCATATTCTTATTTAGTTAATTCGCATACACAATGTTAGATTGGCCACGCCCCCACATCTGATTAATTTCTTTGTGCGTCAAAAGTTTTGATCAAAAGTTGTCGGCGGTTCACAGCTCAGACAGGGAGGTCGCTGACTACCACACAGGGAGCCCAGGTTTGATTCCCGGCAGAGGACTGGAAACAGCCCGACTCAATCGGTGAGCACATGTCTGTTATTTCTCAGGTTGTGGGTTCGAGCCCCATGTTGGGCAGCATTTTTATACTATTACAAATGAAATATTTTTATTTGATATTAAATTATATAGCATATTATTATTATTATTATTATTATCATTATTATTTATATTTGCAGATATTGAAATTGAGAGCTAAAATAAATATATCAATGTAACTGTTTACAAGAGTCTATTATTTTACTGCAAGTTCAAAGCCCGGCAAATTTTTTTTCTGTTACAGACATTTTTGATGTTGTATATTGATGAGATCTCAGGGATTCAGGGCCGATTTAAGGCCATACATTGGTTTCACTACTCTACTAAATAAACTCATATACTAATTTTTATATACACTTCTCTACTGGATCTTTGTGGTATAAATTTCAAACATATGAAATGTTACGTCTGTCCTTCATGACATCAGATGTGAGGCTCTACATCATGTATCATTTGTTACACACACACACACACACACACACATTATATAATGTGTGTGTGTGTGTGTGTGTGTGTGTGTGTGTGTGTGTGTGTGTGTGATCACCACTGCCTCCTTAGAACTTCTCTCTCCACCTGAAGCTTGCACCCCTACCTTCTACCTACTCCCTAAAATCCATAAAGAGAATCATCCTGGCCGTCCCATAGTCGCAGGTTTTAAAGCTCCAACAGAACGTGTATCAGCTCTGGTAGGCCAACACCTCCAACCTATAACCTGCAGGCTCTCATCCTATATCAAAGACATAAACCACTTTCTGGAACACCTCAAATCCATCCCTATGCCCCTCCCACATGATAGCTTCCTTGTCACCATAGATGCTACATCCCTGTACACCAACATCCCTCACACCCATGGCCTATCAGCTCTGGAACACTATCTTTCTCAACGCCCACCTGAAAGCCTACCAAAATCCTCATTCCTTGTTACACTTGCTAATTTCATACTCAACAATAATTACTTCACCTTTGAGGGCCAGACCTACAAACAAATCAGGGGGACAGCTATGGGTAGCAGGATGGCCCCTTCCTATGCCATCCTCTTCATGGGCCACATGGAAGAGGCATTCCTTAAGACACAGAAGTTGCCTCCCCTGGTTTGGTATAGATTCATAGATGATATCTTTGTGGTCTGGACTCACGGTGAAGAAACCCTTCTGAACTTCCCCCATGACCTTAACTCCTTCTCTAACCTAAAATTCACCTGGTCCTTCTCAAAAACTCAAACCACCTTCCTTGATGTTTACCTTCACCTTACCGAGACTCACATCCACACCTCAGTCCATATTAAACCCACTAACAAACAACAGTACCTCCACTTTGACAGCTGCCATCCCTTCCATATTAAACGGTCCCTTCCCTATAGCCTGGGCATCTGTGGGAAACGTTTCTGTTCCAGTTCCGAATCCCTCACCAGCTACAACAACAATCCATCCAATGCTTTCCTCTCCCGCAACTACCCTACAGACCTCGTCCACAAGCAGATTTCCCGAGCTGCCCATTCCTCTCCTTCCAACAACAATGTTCCTAACCCCAGACCACTCAGAAGCACCCCCTTAGTCACCCAGTATCATCCTGGCCTGGAATGCCTCAACAAATTCCTGAAACAGGGCTATGACTTTCTCAAGTCATGCCCTGAGATGAGATCATCACTCCAAATTGGTCTTATGACACCACCCAGAGTAGCCTTCCGCCGTCCTCTCAACCTCTGCAACATCCTCGTCCAACCTTACAACATCCCAAAACCACCCTCCCTACCTAATGGTTCCTACTCCTGCAACCAATCCCGCTGCAAAACCTGTCCAATGCATCCTCCTACTACCACATACTCCAGCCCCACCACAGGAAAAACCCACCCGATTCAAGGCAGGGCCACACGCGAGACAACACACGTTATATATCAGCTGACATGTGTCCACTGTTCTGCCTTTTATGTTGGTATGACTACTAACAAATTGGTGAGCGGATGAATGGGCACAGACGGACTGTTCGCCTGGGGGACACCCAATATCCTGTGGCAGAACATGCCCTCCAGCATAACTGGGCACGTGTTACACCACACGTGCCATTTTGATACTACCAACAAACACCAGTCCCTCAGAGCTACGGAGGTGGGAACTTGCCCTCCAACATATCCTCTCCTCCCGCCACCCCCCTGGCCTAAGTCTATGCTAACCCCTCCCCTTCCTCCACCCTCAGCTCACCTATTCATTATCCCTTCCTTACCCCCCCCCCCCCCCTCTCTCTCTCTCTCTCTCTCTCTCTCTCTCTCTCTGTGTGTGTGTGTGTGTGTGTGTGTGTGTGTGTGTGTGTGTGTGTGTGTCCATCCATCTTTCCTTGTTAATGAAAAACGTTTTAGACAATCCCCCGCCCCTCCTACATCCCTCAGCATCATCCAGTACACTCATCTGTGCTCTTTACTACTTGATCTTTCCTCTTTGGTTATATATATCCTATCTGGCTTGGCTCAGTACGTAAATGCAGTATCTCTAACGTCCACACTCCCGAAACACCAGCTTAATGACCTAGGCCGTGAATTACCTTTCCCTTCCATTCCCATCCTTTCTTCTTCCCTTCTCTCCCATCTGATGAAGAAACTGTGTTCCAAAAGCTTGTCCTTTTTTGTCCCCCTTTTTTCTGTTTCTTCATTTGTGTTATTATCGGCGGTACAGCACAAAGGTAAGTACTGGCCAGCCATTCTCCTCATTAATCGTATACATATACTATCTCTGTCCAACTTCTTTGCTTTTTACAAATGTCTGTCTACGTGTGTTTGCGTTTGGTTATGTGTAAGTCATCCGTTTTAAGAATCAATAGTTATTTTGTTTTCTACCTACTTACATTACGCCATAATTACATCTGTGGTCTCATATCGATATTATTAACAGTTTTGTTGATTCTACCTAAATAATAATATTTATATACATTTATCTCTTTTAAATAAAATTTTTTAAAATTCATTCATTTCGCTCAGCCTCCTCCTGCTTTGGTTATCTTCAACCGTCATGTAACACCACAATACAATGCTTAGTTAGCCCTATGTTCTCTACATACTACAGTATATATACAGCAATTAATATTACCTTGAAGCTTTTCTAAGTGATTCCAATTTTTTTAACCGCCGTGAAATTTTTCTTTCAAGAGGTGAATTACTTCTTACATCTGGTAATGGTCTTGATGGGCTCTCAGAATTTCTGGAGCTTTTCCGGTACTTTCGCCTTGTTATAGAGCTGTATTTTTTACTGTGAGGACTGAAACTTCTCGATCTGCTTCTCCGCCTTAAAAAGAATAAAAAAGTGTATTAAAAATGACTATTCAAACAAACACGTCCCACAGTGTTTATCTTATACTGAAACAGAACAGAAAATTAAAGAAGTCAGTTTTAACTGAAAATAAACATTAGGATTTTTTGTTCTTGAAATACAACAGTGTTATTTGACATTATTTATAAATACTGCTATAGTTAATTCTAACACATACAATGGAGAGTGATATGAAACCTAATGAAATCCATTGCCAAATAAAGGTCCAGTATGGCTAATGCAATGTCTACTATTGCAGGAAGTGTACGAGTGAGGAAGGAAATTACAAAATGGCATGACTTCGGCAACTGACGATCAGTGCCGAAGCCAGTAACTCCACATTGCATCACATAAGTCTACTGCAGCAGTTGACACCATTACAATGAAAAACTTCCATGTGATGATGGGTGAAATAACTACAGCTCTGAACATTAGCCAAGGCTCAGCATATCATATAACTCAAAGAGTTTAAGTTTCACAACGTGTCTGCAATGTGAGTGCCACAGCAGTATAGAAAGAGCTCCGTGTTGACTTCTGTGAAGATCCTTTGTAGCACTTGGAAATGTACGAATCACATAAATAAAGTAAGGAATGTTACCATTCATCTTGAAGCCAAGGAAAATCGATGACCTGCCCTTTGATATTTTACCACCTCTGTCATAGACACCTGACCTCACACAGGCTAATCGGTGTGTGTTTGAACTAATCAAAAAACTGACAACAGGAAAGATATTTTGTTTAAATTCAAAGATGCACTGGGCAGTACAAGAGTTGTTGCACCTGCAGCCAAAATATTTGTATACCAGAGGAATATAGACCCTTTATAAATACAATGGAAAAAGTGTTGAATAACAAGGTGAATGTCTTGAAAAATGATACAGAGAGTTGTTGAAGTAAAAGTGAACAATTGCTTTTGTACAACCAGATGAATTTGAAAATTCAACCTATTTACCAACAATATGAATCCAATATCATATATACTCTGTAAGCTACTGGATTTTTATAAATAATGAAAAAATATTGACAGAGAAATTAAATCTTTAACCACTGGCTCAAATAAGGCTATAAATCTGCTTCCCAGGTACTCTGATCTGATGCTGGCAACATTCAGACAAAAATGCCTCAGATGTTTAGAGGTTATGGGGTCCCACTTGTAATTGACAGATCAGGGACCTCTCAGACATGATTCAGCAAACCATCTGGAATGAGAAGGGAGAGATGGTGGAGGTTGCAAATTAGACGAGGTTAGATGTTATAGCTGTTAGTGACGTTCAGGTAAGGGGATAGAAAGAAGAAACAAGGTCTACCTGTCTGGAGTCAAAGCAGGAAGAGTACATTGCGGTGTAGGGTTTTACATCAAGAAATCAATCGAACCAGTGTAATTACAATAAGACACTCATATGTGAGCAACTGATGTGGATAGACTTAGCAGTCTCCAGCAAGAAATTTAGGACTGTGTTAGTGTATTTGCCCTGTGAAGGGCCAAATCAAGATGTACTGGACATATTTTATGATGCACTCGGTGATGTAGTAGTTAGGGAAAAGGACAAGGACAGTGTTTTGCTCATGAGTGACTTCAATCCCAGGATAGGAAATCAAACACAAGGGTATGAAAACGTTATGGGGAAGTTTTGAGAGGATATGGAGGCCGACAGAAAGGAAAATAGCTCTTCGATTACTGTGCCAGTATGGGCTGTTATCACAAACTCCTTTTTTAAGCTTAATGACTTTCGCTGATATACTTGAAAAGGCATGGGAACCACATCTATCACTGACTATACAATAACAAATCAGGAATTTAGGAAGACGGTCAGAGACACATTTTTTAGAGGGTTCTTGGATGACATTTAATCAGCAGTGAAACTGGTTCTATGAGCCCAAACATATGTCCATATGTAGAAGGATAAGAGTGGGGTAACTTCAGGACAAGTAAATCATGCATAAATACATAAAAATCTCAGGATGGTACCAGTTAGTTGAATGTAGTCATTTACAGTCACTGGAAGAGGAATGGACAAGGTACAGAAACACACTACTGCAAGTGGCTAGAGAATGTCTTGGAACACTGATGTGTAAAGGAAAGAAGAAGCAGACTGCTTGGTGGAATGACACAGTCAAGGTAACCGGTAAAGGAAAAAGATGTTTCAAAAATGGTGTCATACTAGAACTCAGACAGACAGAGAAAGTTATATTGCACAAAGAAACAAAGACATAATTGCAGAACATTCTGGAACATAATCAGCAGTCTTAGTAAGGGAAAGAAGAAGGAATTGGCATAAATACCATGGATGCCTTGGGCAGATGGAGAGAGTATTTTGAAGAGTTGTTCAATGTAAATGAAACGGTCGTAGATGTGTCAGATTTTGAGGTACAATGGCATAGGAATGACGACGGAAACAGAATCACATATGAGGAAGTGGAGAGAATGGTCAGTAGATTGCAGTGCAGTAAACTAGCTGGGGTAGATAAAATTAAATCAGAGCTCATCAAATACAGTAGAACGTCAGGTCTCAAATGGTTACACAGGATAATTGAAATGGCATGGGAGTCAGGACATGTTCTGTGTGACTGGCCCAATTTTCAAGCATGGAAACAGAAAAGATTGCAACAACTTAAGTGTATGTCTTTAATTAGCGCTGTGAGCAAAATATCCTCAGGTACTGTTGAAAGGAGAGTGCAAGTAGTAAAGTACTAGTTGAAGACAAGTTGGATGAAAATCAGTGTGTGTTTAGACCTCTTAGAGGCTGTAAGGACCAGACCTTTAGCTTACAGCAGATAATGGATGAGCAGATCAGGGAACTGTATCTGTGTTTTATACATCTAGAAAAAGCTAGTGACATGTTCCTAGGAGGAAGCTATAGTCAGTCTACAAGATTATGGAACAGGAGGCAAACTTATGCAGGCAATTAAAGTTCTTCTGGCTATTGCTGAGACGCAAACAAACACAATGATAAATCAACTGTTATGCTCTTGGAAGTAACTCCTACTTATGTTGTAGGTATCTTATTACTATGTTACTCTTTATCTGGACTACATCAATTGTTTTATGCCATAAACTGGTCTCGCATGAGCTACGGTGATAATCATAGTATAAACAGCAAACAACTTCATGACAATGACCAATTGTACAAATCTTGCATTTTTACAGTTTGCAGTACACTTCTGTAATCTGAACTCAGCAGAACTGATCTGAAGCCCAGTTAGGTGATTTGTCACTAGAAATAAAGCTGCCAGATGCACTGAAACAATGAACAAAATTTTGTCTCAATGTCAAACACTGGGGAGATGCAAAAAACATAATAAAAGACGGTTCTGTCTTTTCCATGGTTCAAAGGCATCGCATTGGATAGTTTCATGAAATATTCCTATGAGACAGCTGCTTGTCATCTTCAAGTGCTTACTGTACTGCTGTCGTCTTGCTGTAAAAAAAACAGGCAGCAAGGGGGTGGTGGGGCAGTAATGTCATTGTAGGCAAATCATAGAGGACAGGCAGTGTGGTGCATACTTTAAATGCTCTGAACCTGATACCCATACTGAGCCAAATTTGTTCAAACATAGCAAATGGTACTGCCAATGCTAGTTCCTGTGCCTTGCTAAGGTGAAATCCTGCAATTATTAATCAGACCATTAGATACATGTATTTCAACTGCACCTATAATGATGGAGTTTCAGTATGTGAACACAGATGAGAAGATCTTCGTCTCTCACCGTTCATTCTATGCCCTATGTCCTATTGAGCAACAGCATGCTTTTCTGGTTGACTTAGGTAATCTAACGTGAAATCAGTGTTCATCACACCTTCCCAATGTAACATTCCCCAAATTTGCACATGATATTAAATACTCCCGGTCTTCTTACATCGAAATTGTCTTCAGTTGGATGTAGCACTATTTGCACTCACACTGGATGGTAGAAGACTTGTATTCTTCAGATTAATATATTGAAGTCGTTCAGAGATTACCTCTCAACTGTCATACCTTCAGTGGCTTTAGTATTTACCTGTGCATTGAAATCCCTGAAGTGCACTTTTACAACACACAGCTCAAGCAAAAAAATATACCCTGTGTTTATGTTTGGATTTTTTATCGTTCTTCTTTGTAATTACAATACTGTGTTAGCTACAGAGACGTTATGTTTTCCGTATGGTCACATAAAGCATTGCGGCGTTTGATTTTAAAATTAAGCGACATTCAAATCTATATTATTTCTTTGCTTGTCTATTTACTTTTTAACTGAAACTGTTTACATCACTTCAATTTACTACATGCAGCTGGTTGGCCTCTACTGTCCAAGTTAAATGCACAGGTAAAACTGCTGTCCTGAATTATCACACAGTTGATGTGTGCGAAACTCACAACATAGAAGACTCATCATTAATAGTACTTTACTCATGACAATTTGGCTTCTGCTTTACACAAAAGAAAATCCTATGAGATTCCTGAACGTGGAAGAATATGCAGCATTTATATGATGAATGGAATACAGAAAATTGAGTGACAAATAGAGAAATATGAAAATTTCAACCATTTCATCTGTTTTTAATTCAACAGAGAGATGACAGCAGCCAGAAACATTTGAATGGGGAAGAAAGCCAATGGACAGATCACAAACAGTTTTCAATTTTCAGGACTCGCCACATTGCGGAGGACCTTTGGATTTTGAAGATGATTGTTGAAAACATTAATCCACAATGTTACATTCAATATGTCATACTCCACAACAATTGATTTGATAAATGTAATCATTCAACCATCATCCTACATTAGCATGCAATGATAAAGGTGCAAAAATTGGATGTATGGGTTCCACATGCTATAAGCCAAGATGACAAAAATCAGCAGGTTGTCACATATGCATCTCTGCTTGCTTGCTTAACGCTTGAACAATAGAACAATATCAACCATTCCTATTCTCTGTCATTACTGGTGATGAGAAATGGCCGATAAAAAATAAAACACACACACACACACACACACACACACACACACACACACACACACACACATTCAAGTTTTTGTTACCGCTGGCAGCTTCTTCAGGAAAAAGAGGAAGCAAGGAGAGGAGAAAGGGAAGGATATGGGTTTTAAGGAAGTGGAAAAGGAGTCATTCCAATCCCAGGAGTGGAAGGACTTACCTTAGGGGGAAAAAAAGGAAGGTAAATAAACACACACACACACACACACACACACACACACACACACACACACACACACACAAGCAATTTGTAGAAAGTCTACAAATGTCTGCCTAGGTGTGTTTGCACTCCTTTTCCACTTCCTTAAAACCCATATCCTTCCCTCTCTCCTTTCCTTGCTTCCTCTTTTTCCTGAAGAAGCTGCCAGCAGTGGCGAAAGCTTGTGAATGTTTGTGTGTCTCTCCCCCCCCCCCCCCTATCGGCGAGCCTGTGCTTTGGGCAAGTCAAACAATCTTTATTTTTATACATAATTTTCCCACCAGTAGTCTCCTTCTATAATACACATTCCTGGTCGGAAAAATACTTATAAAAAGTAAAGAAGGTTCAACTTACCAGGCAAAAAGGCACAGTTTCGTTGACACACACACACACAAACACACACATTTCTGAGCAATATTGCAGGAGAGGATGATCTTCAAAGAATGCACAATTTGAACTTAATATTTATTTCTTATTTGCACATCTCTATTCACCAAACTAACAATCCAGAATGTTCCAGATTGACTTCTGGATCGAAAACTTTACAATTCCACGAGCAATACACAACTACTTCCAACAATAACAACAACTCAACAATTATGAAAAAGATAATCTTATGCAACTGGTAGAACAGGGGCGGGTAGTATACTACAAATTGCTTCCTTGGCATGTAGCCATCACAGCTGATAGTACCAATAATTGAGATACTTTGCACATGCAATTTAAGTACAGTGACAAGGAAGACTGCACAATGTCATACTCCACAATAACACCTGTCTTCATTCTTATAGACTGAGGAGTCGGCGTGAGAAGTAATTCTGCACCCAACTTATTCAATTGATCTTGCACTCTTGATCTTTCACTTTCAGATTTCCACCTTTTCCACTCTCCATTGAACAACTTTCAATGAACTTTTTTTCTGGAAGAAGATGCACCCCCAAATACACTCTTTACCTCAAAACCAAGATATTGCTACAGTCGAGTATCAAAACATTAATCCAGCTTTGTAAGGCTGTTGTAAATAGTAAAGGATAATATAATATAAATGGCTGTAGTCTCTGGTAGGTGTGTCTGTTGTGTTGATTAAAGTTATGGGAAAATGCCATAAAAATAAGCATAAGCATGGTTAAAAGAATGATGTCAGCTCAACTGATGAGATAAAAGTTTAACTGAAATACGAGCTGTTTAGTTGATTCACAATTAAAACTTGAATTTTGGCTATATTGATATATTTCTTTCAGTAACTCAAATACGTACCAATAATAACGAAATTAACTAACCTGTAATGTCTTTTTGGAGATTTTGAACGAGACCGCAATGGATCATGCCGTTTCTTGATATATCGGCTATGGAGGAAACGATGAGGTGGAGAATGTGTTGGGCTGCGGGAAGTGGCAGCAGAAGCAATCTTCACAGCTGGCCGAATTTTCTTGTAACTACTCCGGGACCGTGATGGACTCGGTGAGCTGCTACTACCATTTCGTCTCGATTTTCTTGCATAATGTACATCATGTGGCTTATACCTCAGAGGTTCAGTGCCATGTGGAGAATGTTTTGAACTTATCTGAGAGTTTAGCTTTCTTGATGGTGGAAGTGGAAGAGAACGATCTGGTGAACTAGATGGAGATTTCCTGTCACGTGTTTTACGTGATGGAGACCTCATCTTGCTTGGACACTGCGCAAGATAACCTAACGATCTTGATGCTTTCTGTTCATGTTCAAGAAAGTCATCAGAAGAAATTGAGGAGGCATCTGACACACCATCTTCTTTCTTCTTCCTATCATGTCTCTTTTTAGTCCTTTTCTTCTTCCTCTTTCTTCTCCTTCTATCCCTCCTATAATCAATGTCATTTTCGCTTAATTCTGCTGAAACACCTTTGTCTAGTCTTTCTATAGGTGGTGGTGATGACATGCTGTCAGGGGAAATGGCTTCCAGATCATCACATGCTTCAAGAGCTTCCAGATTTTGAAGTATGCTCTTAACAAGGATAACCTGTTTTTAAAGAAAAATAGAACAAAATGGGACAAAAAAGCAGATCTTAGTGTGTTAGATACAATTTAATGCTAAAATCAAGCTTCCTACATAGTTTGATTCAAAGTTAATTTAGTTCACATTCCACACAATGTAAATGGATAATTATCAACTAATATTGTTGAAATGAGATAGAATGGCTGGCCAGTACTTACCATTGTGCTGTACCGCCGATAGTAACACAAAATGAAAAAACAGAAAAAAAGGGACAAAGTATCTCTGACGCCCACACTTCCGAAACACCACCTTCATGACCTAGGTCGTGAACCACCTTTCCCTTCTATTCCCATCCTTTATTCTTCCCTTCTCTCCCACCTGACGAAGGAACTCTGTTCCGAAAGCTTGTCCCTTTGTCCCTTTTTTTCTGTTTTTTCATTTTGTGTTACTATCGGCGGTACAGCACAATGGTAAGTACTGGCCAGCCATTCTATCTCATTTCAACAATATTTATTATCTCTGAGGAGAATTTTCATCATTAATCGAATAATTATCAACTAAACAATTCATTTGCACTTTTGACTTAAGTCATAAATATATAATGAAAGATAATTATAGTAAATTATTCTTACAAAATAACATGACCTTTTTGCTACTGAAGTTTATAGATAAAGAAGTAACAATTTTGGAAGTGTTTTACGAATTAACTTAGCAGAAAAGAGAAGGATACATAGGAAAGGAAAAGGATGAGGATAAATATTGCCTTATAGACATGAACAGAATGAAATACGAGTATGAGATTACCTCTTCAATATCAACAATATCGCTTGCTGGCCTCTGATCCTCTTCAACATAACCATTATCACTTGATGGCCTCTGATCCTCTTCAATGCAACCCATATCACTCGATGGCCTCCGATTCTCTTCAATATCACCAACATCACTTGACGGCCTCCGACATAATCTTTGTTCACTGACTGGTGACCTCCTCTCAAAAATAACCGTTTCGCAGCTAGACAGAGATGCCTCTGACAATGCACGTTTAAGAACTGCAGGTGATTCATTTTCTGATAGGACTGCTTCACTACCCTCAGGTACTGGATCCAGGACTTCCTGCTTTACAGTGGTAGCTACCTATAACCAATTTGAGAGAACTTATTGATTTGTGTAATGTAAATGTTCTATCAATATCTTAAAAAATGCTGTGTAATGTATAACATATTATCATTAATAAAAATAGGACATGGGAAAACTAAAAAAAAAAAAAAAAAAAAAAAAAATAAAAAAAATAAAAAAGAAAATCTAGAAATGAATCTTAAATATCTCTTGAATGTGCATACTGACTGCAAATCACACATTATGGAACTGTTCAACATGTGTAAGATCAATAATGACTAGTCTGGTATCTGTGATAATGAACGTATCTGAATATAAGCTCATGTTGTACACTTCCATTCATTATTGCCTAGTTTAATAGCATTCTGGATCAATTACACATGCAAACAAAGCATGCTTTGTTGAACTAAATTCAACTTTCTGCATTATGATGTATATATATATACAGACTGGAGTTATGAATGAAAATTTTTACTATTGCCAGGATTTGTCCCCAGGCCTCCTAAAATGCAGGTGTGCTAATAATTACAACACCCTGGCAAACTGGCCTAAATTAAGAGCACGAACTTCCTCCTCAATCAAAATTCTCATTCCCATCTCATCCGCTTACCATTCTTCTTAACTCAAAGAGCTTTGCTGCAGCTCTCCAATATATTGGATTAGCATCTCAGCATTGTATTAAATGGCGGGAGGGATGAGAATTTGAGTTGAGCGAACAGGCATGTCAGAATAAGAACAAAAAGAAAGACACTAATGTACGAGCTGACTTGCCAAGCTGTACAGTGCTTTCTACATGCCTCTGGGGGCAGGCAGAAAAGGCTGGGTACCCCGATGGAAAAGGTGCAGGAGTGCAAATGTGAGCAAAGGCCATGCAAGATCCTCTGGCTATGAAGTCTTTCACAAGCAATTTTACAGAAACTACTGTATTTAACGGCACGTAAGACGCACCGGTATATAAGACGCACCCCACTTTTAAGACTTTTTTCTAGGAAAAAAATAAATCACACCTGATACATCTAATTATTATAAATTTAATAACATAATTATAATAAATTTATTAATGTACATCAAATATCTAAGGCAGTGCCTACAAGTAGTGTTCATAAACTTTTCTTGAGAGAGTGGCATAATATCCGTTTGAATAAGCGCAATCACTGTTTAAAGTGCACACTGACAGTGATGTGATGGTTAATGAGAGTGTCGTAAAGGCTTACGACACTGACACCTAGGTGGCTCTGCTTACGATTGCTTTGATCAGTCATTGTGCAGAGTATTAGTTCACGATCTTCACGTGGCGAGTGTTCATGTTTAAAATGTGAATTTATTGTGAAGTGCAAATATTTATGTAAGTATTTTTGTGATGTTCCATAAACTGTGAGAATGATCGAAGGTTTGTGTCTGTGTATTTGTTGGCACAATATATGGAGCACAGCTTGTTATAACCTCAAAAATACAATTGCGAGACACAGATGTGCAAACTTCACAAAAAATACTTGTGTACATATTTCTCAAATAATGTCATGCCAGACATAAACAAATACCCGAGCAGCATTACATTATTCAAATAAGGAATGACAGCATTACAGGATTGCAGGGGGGGGGGGGGAACCGTGTATGATGAATGAAATTACATCGAAAGTTTCTACTTCCTATAAAGTTTACCAGTTTCATTTACGCTTGGCACTAAAAATAGTATAAAGTTCAGAAAACCTTTACTAAATAATAAATCTCCTGACAGGTATTTTGATGCATATTATGTACATATATCAAAGAAAAACTACAAAAATGTAAGAGAGAAACTTAAAGCAAATTTTTTCGCTTGAAACATTATTTCCTTCATTTTACTCCATTTTTTAAAATCCCTTGAAAAGAAATCGAACTTCTGGGTACCTACTTTAACTTGCAACCGGCGTATAAGGCACATCCTGTTTTTGGACAAATTTTTGTAGGGAAAAAAGTGCATCTTATATGCCAGCAAATACAGTATTTGGTAGAAAAATTTCTTTTAAATTACTCATAGCTTTATATTTAACAATGGAAAATCCTATTGGAATGGCAATAATAGAGGATAGATAACAACTCACCGTAAAGACTCTTGCTGAGGTGCTGATATGCATGTAAAATAGTCTATCACTTTCACACAACTTAGATTTTCGGCCTTGGTCTTCATTAAAAGAAAAAAGAAACACGTACATTCAGACACTCACTTAGAGACAACTATGCACACATGACAACCATCTCTGGCTACTCCAGTGCTGGAGGAGATAGTGGTCGTGTGTGCAAGTTATATATAACTGATTCAAGGTAGACGTTTCTTTCTTTAATGAAGACTATGGCTGAAAATATGAGTTGTTTGAATGTGATTTTCTATTTTTTGTACCTATAAGCAGCTCATAAGTCAGGTTAGTTAATAAGCACAGTTGTTGTAATACTTACATCAGAGTAAAAAAGACTGTGCTAAAATCAGAAAAGTCAGCAATGAAAACTAGATGTTAATATGATTTTGTATTTGGCGTATTTTGTAAAATAGGTTGTTGGGGATGAAATTCTCTTAACATGCTGGATTTTATTTTAGACTTCATTGAAGGTCTCTTACAATAGTCTGGAGCAAATCTAATGTCGTGAACTCAATTTCAAGTGCGTGCAACACTGGCATATCTCAAAATACTATTTTGGTAAATGATAACATGTGGAGCCATATGATTTGCAACATCATTAGTATGCAAAACTTAACTATCGATCACATTATTCAATAAGTACTAATCTTGTTTTCACATACTATTAACGTGATTTGTCCTCAGTTCCTTGCTGTTTCAGCATTCTGTGGCAGCTGCATCGGAACTACAATGTTAATGGTGTGACATTGTTACACAATCACAATGAAAAATGTATGGTTTTAGCCTACTGCTGTGACATTCCTCAGTAGCCGACATCAGTAGGCAATGAGAATACACATAAAATGGTGATGAGGTGAACCACAATTTACGTTTTATAGCAAACCAATGCAGTCTTACCCTTTAGTAGTAAGGCAGAAAACATCTAGCAGCTCACTGCATGCTAACTAACTTTTCTCTCTTCTGAAGCTTCCTTTGTGTTATTTTTGTTGCTTGTTTGCCTGTTTTGTCAAATCCTATATCATGACTACCACACTTCTTATACAAAATGCACAACTGCCTCAGGCTGCTGCTGGCATTGATGTAACGCAATGCCTTCAGTTTCAAATGCAGCAAATGAGCCAGCTTCTAACAGTGGTGCAACTTTTAATCACTACTCAGACAGCAATCACATCCACTACACCGCCTATACCAGCACCAACCGTGGCATCTGCAAATATAGTACCATCCTGCGCATTCAATGAACAACAGGAAGTCTTTACAGAGTGGCATGCATAATTTGAAGCTCATTGAGTCACACGTCAAGTGCAAAGTACTGTAAAACTAAATTATTTCCTCTCCATTCCCGACAAGGTAGATAATTTTGTAGCACATGTGACACTGAAGGGCAATGCGCAATCTACTTTCATCGGACCATGGCCAGTCCCTCATGCACTGTGAGGCAAAGTTGTGAAAGAACTTAAGGAATTACATAACAATGATGTTCTTACTCCTATTTTGACTAGTCAATGGGGTTTACCACTTGTGATTTTAGTTATACCTTTGGAAAGATATCATCTTTGTTGCTGTTGTGGTCTTCAATCCACAGATTGATTTGATGCAGCTCTCCATGCTACCCAGTCCTGCGCAAGCCTCTGCATCTGAGAATACGAATAGCAACCTACATCCTTTAGAATCTGCTTACTGTATTCGTCACTCGGTCTCCCTCAATGATTTTTACCTTGCACACTTCCTTATAATGCTAAGTTTACGATTCCTTGATGTCTCAGAATCTGTCTCACCAACCTATCCCTTCTCTTAGTCAGGATATGCCAGAAACTCCTTTTTCACCCCAATGCTGTTGAGCACCTCATCATTAGGTACGTGATCTACCCATCTAATCTTAATCATTATTCTGTAGCACCACATTTCAAAAGCTGATCTTGTCTGAACTCCTTATCATCCACATTTCACTCGCATACAATGCTACACTCCAGATAAAGGCTTTCAGAAAGGACTTTCTAACATTTAAACTAATACTGGATGTCAATTAATTTCGCTCTTTCAGAAACACTTTTCTTCCCATAGTCATTCTGCATTTTATATCTTCTTTACTACAACCATCATAAGTCATCTTGCTACCCAAATAACAGAATTCATCTACTACTTCTATTGTGTCATTACTTAATCTAATTCCTTAAGCACTGCCTGATTTTCTGACACTATATTCCATCACCCTTGTTTTACCTTTGTTAATGTTCATCTTATACTTCCCTTTCAAGACACTGTCCATTCCGTTTAATTGCTTTTCCAGGTCCTTTGCTGTCTCTGACATAATTGTTTTGTCGTCAGCAAACCACAAGGTTTTTATTCCCTCTCCCTGCATTATAATTCCCTCTCCAAATGTCTACTTGCATTCCTTGTGAACTAAACCATGCACAATGTTTTTGCCCATCACTGTAGAATGAGAGGCGAAGAGATTGCCTGGCCCGAATAATTAAGAGCCCAGGAACAGAACATTGCCCATGCCCAAGTTGAGAAGTGTAGTGTACTGAACTTTAGTGGAGCTTCATATTGGTGTTAACATTGTCTGATAGCAGCAATGTAATAGTTATGATACAATATCTGTTGAGATTCATTGCAATTTAGCTAATCGTGTCATTTCTTTTGAAAATCATTCTTTGGCCACATCGAAACAAATGGATTACAAGAACACCTTGCTGGTATAATTACTATAATGACATTTGCTTTGGTGGCCTAGCGGATAGACTGATGGTTTACAAACATAAAGGATACTTCTTTCAATATGACTGAAGTCTTTCTTCTTCTTTTTTATTAACTTTTTAAAATTTAACTCTACAAATTGTGCAGTTGTAGGGTTTTATAGATTCCAGATTCTTTCAAAATATTCTACTTCATAATATTGTAACAGTTGATTGGCATAGGTCAGCTTCAAAATGGCTGATGTGAATGTTTGCAAGTGAATAATTGCTGTACTTGAAAACAATGTTAGTGCATCTGAGACAGGATGTCAGTATCTTGTTGATGATTGAACAGCAAGGAGATGGATTAGACAATTTAAGGATAATAGCACAACTGCCAACCTTAAGGAGAAGCTGCCTATAATCACACGACAAATTGCCTATAATCACACGACAAATGCAGGTGTGTGAAGAATCCAGGAGCCCGTAAAAATTTCACAATATTTCTCATATCTTGCATTTTTGACAAAACAGCTAAAAGAACCCATAGCACTGAACACTATGGCACAATGATTTTGGATTCTAAAAAAAACGAATAAAACCACTGAATGCAGTTGATGTAAAAAGTACCTGAAATATCGTTAGTCTATGCACATGGGATAGTTCTGGTGTGAATCCACACTAGTACGCAATACTGCCCAAAACTCAAATGGGGATACGATTTCGTGTGCAGTTGTCAATTCAAATAAAAATTTTCCTAGAGCTAATCATTCCTGTAGGTTAAGTAATTGGTTTTGTTGTTATTTATTAAATAATGGGTTTTGTTATTATTTATCAATTAAATTGCTGTTTCCTTTTATAACTAGGACAGTACAACCTATCAAGTGATGGGACACTAAGTGTGTTGCTGTGGGGATATACAGTCACAAGCATTTGGGCAATCTCCAGAATCAGTAAGAACTTATACCTGGTGACCGGAAGTAAATTTGCCATATATTGGACAACTGTGAGTGTTGTTCTTTCTTTCCTTCCTTCCTCCTCTCTCTCACACACATTATGTTCTCTCTCTCTCTCTCTCTCTCTCTCTCTCTCTCTCTCTCTCTCTCTCTCTCTGTGTGTGTGTGTGTGTGTGTGTGTGTGTGTGTGTGTATGTGTGGAGGGGGTAAAATAATTATGAAAGTCAGACAGTTGCCCTTGGTAACAAGGATAAACAATCACTGATTAGAAAAAGTTATGCTGTAAAGAAGAATTATATTGCACACAATTTGCACTAGAAGAGAATTAGAAGAGAGTTTTATTATGAAGCCAGATCCTACCCAAGATTAACATCGCATCAAGATAATGCGGCACAGTGTAGTCAGACAAACAGGACGAGAAATTCATTGGCAGATGAGTTAAAATAATCAGAAATCCAGTTTAGATGATTTCATGCAGAAATAGAAGCTAAATTAAACAATCAATCTGATCATATTTCAAGTGTCATTAGAGCTGACAGACAATAATAATAAACAGTTACATAGCTTTAACCTGGTCTTGGAATCACACAAACTGTCAGACTGCATATAATAAGTTAACAGAAGAAATGGGTGATTTAAAGAATTAGGAAACTAAATCAGAATATGAATGCTCACAACTAACATGAAAGGTCAATAGTACAGAAAATACACTTGAAACATTAGAAAGAACTGGTATGGATACAAACATTGATTTGTCTACGAGTGTCGGAACAGGTTCGGGAAAGAAGGTTGAAAATTTTATCAATAAGAAGTTCAGAGAAAATTTTGTTCTTTCACAGGAAATGGATAATGAAGGTGCAGATACTGATCTACCTAATCACCAACGAGATTCTCATAAGTCTATAATGTCTGAAAATGTCTATTCTAATACACTTCAAACTGGTAATGACTAAAGTTTAAATTTTAGTTCAGGAATCAATCTGGTGAAACAACTACCAAAATACGAACCTGTTGGTGAGGTCCACCCAAATTATTTTATAAGGTTTTTCTTAAGAACATTACCTAATGATTGGTCAGATTTAGAAAAGATAGATTTTACCCGAGTTAAAATAGGGGAAGCTGCTGAGTGGGAAAATGCTCATGCAGGTGATTTCATTTCCAGGGAATATTTTAAGAAAAAAATCGAAGAGAAGTATTGGTAAGACAATACACAAAGAGAAATTACAATTTGAATTATATGATCCAAGACCTTATAACAAGACCCAGGGCAGTATTAAGAAATATATATAGACCATTTAGCGAAAGAGAAGTTTTGTCATCTATCCATAACACACACACTTCTCGGTAGAGATACTTCCCTGTTTTTGTGTCTGACACTCTTTCTTTTTAAGTTAGTCTGACTGCAACCCCCGCTGACTATTACTCCTGGTGGATTTGCCTGAGATCCAGTTCGCTCACTTCACATATACAAATATTTACACTTATTCACAAACACACAAATACAGAAACATATTTCTTTCCACTACACACTTATAACGACAACAGTACAGGGTTTAAATCACACAAACGTATGTTAGGTTTAGGCTTGTAGTTAGCAAAACTATAGGAGGACATGGAAATAATTGATGTTTCAGAGATGGAATGAAACATGGTACCTGACAGTTCCTGATACACACATAAACATATAATGGTATAATGTTTGCAAAGTACAAGGAAAGATAAGTAAAGTAGATGGCCTATGAATCTTTTAGATGAACCCTCGAGTGATTAAGACATATAATGTATTTTATTCGCAATACACTTGTGTTGGGTTGGTGGATAAATGGAGTAAAAGAATGCCGAGTGCATGCTCATAAAATGAAGAAGGAGGAACATTAATTTAACTAAGGGGCAAAGGTATAATTTTAAAGAAATGGGGGGGGGGGGATGGTTAGAAATGGAGATTTGTTAGGAGGAGCAGACAAGGAGAATGGCTGCTTCTCCTGTTAGGTGCCCATAGAGTGGACCTAACTGGATTAGGTGAAGTGTACACTCAAGGCAAGGCTTGCTGTCACTTGGTAGGTAGACAAGAGGGAACTTGCTACACTAATTTTATTTATTTATTTTTTGTTGGCTGAGGCAATGATAGACTACCTGTTTTTTTCCTTTATTTTGAATGGCACGAAATCTTTAGTCCCTAATGAGAAGGTACTCAAGGATAATGAATGTCTTACACATTCACCAGTTGACCTGAGATACTGTGAGAATTTAGAGTGATAACTGTATCAAATATTTTCTTTAGACAAATGTTTCATAAGGATAGCGAGGTTTCATTTATAGACTTTGAAGAACTTAGGATGAATAATTAGTCCATGATATTAGAGATCATTTAAGTAATTACCTTACATATCCAGTTAATGATGTGATCCATAAAGTAGAGTATTTGATGGGAAATTTTATATCTTGAGTCTGAGTAGGGGAATATGTAATGTAACATGTTACATTAGATGTTCTTTAGATCAACTCAAGAGCATCAAATAATTTAACTTGTGTGAAGTTTATTATTTGGGAACAATAACTGGCGTAGGGGGGGGGGGGGGGGGGGGGGGAAATAACACGTAATTTCTAGGAACATTGGAATCTCCCTAACTGTATTGATAGTGTTGTTGGTAAACACACAAGAATAAACACACCACCCACTACATTTGTGAACAACAAGGACCTTTTTCAGTTGTATTATTATGCATGTCAAATGGGAGATAGGTGAATATGGAAGCAATAGCAACGGATGAACTTTTTGTTACACTAATTTTGATAGAGTTTTGTAAGATGGACGTTTTAAATTACGAGACCTGACTCCATTATCAGGTAAGCCTTCCAAAATACCTTTTCATTTCATGCTTGGAGCTTTAAATATGCTATTGCATTGCAATCCCACAAAGTCGATGTCAACATTCAAGCTACATACATATTACATAATGTTATCCAGTACTGTGCTGGAACATTCTCAAGACCTAACTGTGCCAATAGCATAACAGGAAATCATTTTGCAATTGAATTACAATCAATTACAATCATATCTAACAATATGTTAGAAAATATACGGTATTTTCGCATACTTTGTAGAATGTTCTACTATTACATTTCTGGATTGATTCTGTATTCATTATACACTCATAATAAGTCAAATGAGACAGTTAACTCTTATTCCACTGTATTACAAGAAGATATTTTAGGTACTACTCCTATGAGAAGAAATGGCACAAATTGTTTGTGATAAACATAGAATAGAACCTTGTTTTTACACTTTTAAAGGGACTTCAGTGAAATGGTGCAAAATGCAGGAAACCATAAAATACAGGAAATAATGCTAACTGAATCACCCTTGCATGTTCGTAGTTTATTTGTCATCTATGTACATAATAGGCATCTAAATACTCGCCAGGAAGTTTATTATATAATAAAGTTTATCCAAATTTTTACTATTTTAAGCGTCAGGCAGAACTGGTAATTTTATGGGAAGTAGAAATTTTTGACGTAAATTCATTGCTTATAATCGAGGACGCCGCTGCTGGGCTTTGTAACACATCTTCAAAATTACCTGAACCGCTTTGATAGATATCGTTTGAACGCCGCTGCCAGGCTATGTAACACATCATCAAAATTACTGCCTTTTACCAGCATTAATTATTTACGCAGTAAAACTAAAGTTCATTCTTTTTGTATTTTTCGATGTTTCGCTTGAAGATATTAGAGAATTTATTCACGTTTTCAAGTGCAAATATATGCATAAGTATTTTTGTGACGTTTGCATAGGATCGGCATCTCACACTATTATGGCTTTTTTGAGTTTGTGGGTATTATGATAGCCAATTTAAACAGATAACATTCTTTATTAATCAGAAATATGTATCACAAAAACAATGCACCTCTTTATTCTCACAGTTCTGATTGTTTTAGTACACGCCAGCCGCTCTGGCAAAGAAGCTGGTGGAAAGTGGAACTACACAGCCTAAAATCTGCGTTATTCTCACGTCAACAAACAGTTCTGTTTGTCTGAGCACACACCATGCACTCTGGCAAAGAAGCTGGTGGAAAGAGGAACTACACTACCACAAATTGGTGCGTCTTAAATCAACTAGACGCGTACTGACAACGACGAAACGTGAAATATATGTTTGCATCAATGCAAAGTGTCAAGAAACTCGACTGCAAATAATTTTTAAGTGCTATACGTTAAGGTGAAAGCCATGCCAGTGTCAATTTATATAGATCACGTCATTTTTTTCTTCATTCACATGCTTTTGAAAAGCATAAAATGCGGGAAAAGTGTAGATATATTAATGCAAAAAGGGGGCTAATTAACATTGTGAACATAGGAAATTTGACGGGACGAACAAAAAATGGTGTAAATGGCAGGAAAACGTAAAAACCGGGAACGTAAAAACGAGGTTTTACTGTAGTTTCTATCAAATGATATTACTTTTTCCCTTTACCTAGATATGAAAGATGTACTGCTGAGATTTGTCCTCCACATTGCGATTGGTATAGTCTGCACGATCATGATGGAATAATTGGGAATACTTTCCTGTTACTTCAGAAACAGCGTTAAAACTCTAAATGAACTAAAATTTTGACAACTGAGAAAAATGCAGCAAACTACTTGGATGTGTCCACCATGGGTCACTTTAATATGCCACTAGTGGTGACAAATGGGCATGCTGCAGAGTGTGAAGTGGCATGCCCCTGCCATGCCACCTCTATGTGAATTGCTTCATTTGTTAACATGGAGGTGGCGTGTGACAGCGCCGTGTACTTGCCAGGCACCAGCACCATGTCATGCCATGAATTGGGCCTTTTAAGTTACAGCTGATTCCAAGTGATTAGAATAACGAGTTTCAAAACAAATGGTACAATAAGTTAAATTTCAATGATTTTGGACATATACTGTATCCTATCTACTATATTGTTTCTATTTTTCAATGTAAACACTCTCTGAAGCTCCACAGATCACTAGAGTTGAGAAAACTGGCACTTTTGAACTTGGGCATGAGACATGCCCTGTTCCTCGACCATAAATTATTCGAGCTGGGCAATCTTTTCGCCACTCATTGTACATATGAGATTACTTTACAAAGAAACTAACATAAAAACAGCAATTAAGTTTCGACATAAGCCTTCACTAAAATGAAAAGCACATAAATTTGGCAAACACTTGCATCAATACGAAACAATAAACAACATTTTTCATAAAGCATCAACTAACCTTAACTGCAGTATCATGACGATTACTATCATCTTCCTCTCTGACTTTATGACATTTTGTTTTAGGTGTAGATTCCAAGTCTGGTGAAAATTCTTGAATAAATGTGGTTTCTGGTGATGTAAGTGGTTCCACCTGGCTTATACGCTGCACCAATGTGGATATCAGTTGTTTGGTTTCTTCTCTATGACAGAAATAGGGGACATGCTTATTACCATAATTCATTATTTCTATCATTGTACAACATTATCAAATTTTATAAACAATTAAAACATTATATTTTCTGCTCTTTGTTCAAAAACCTCATGAATTGTAAAATATGCACAAATCTACACATGATTACTAATGAGAATATTGCTATCACTCATTTTTAGAACACGTGAAGTGCCATAAACGGAATTCCCAGAAACTTAGTTCAGTGAAAGAGGGTTCAAAATAAGCTTGTCCATAGATATTCAACTGTTTAAGAGAAAAGCAACGGTCCAGGTTTTCAACATATTTCAAGAAGCATTTTAGGCTGTGTGAAGTTCAACTGATGCAGAGGTACAGCACCTGCATCGTGGCTCCATGCATTTGTCCTCCATGTTCAAATTCGTGCCCATGTTCAAAACCCTAGTATTCCTTTTATTTACTTATATTTCATTTATTCATCCATGCCTGAAGAACAATATTAAGTGGATGTTTCTTTTCAAGTTAGGAAATGTTTTTGTTTGCTTGTATTTAGAAACAAGTCATACAGTCTGCCCACCTTCAAAATGTAAAAATCAGGAGAGCCAGTTTAAAAAATTGGGAGATTCTTCAAAAATCAAGATATATGTACTATAAAAACTGTGGCTACTTTTAGTATAAAACTAAAATAACTGATTTTAGCCTTTCCTATTATCTCACAATGCTATATAATGGCTATATGTTGATTACATACTCCTTATTTACAACCTGTCCAGACAATTACATTTACTTTTGCACAGTTGTATTTTTGTGTTATATTGCTATTTGAGAACATTTTATGGTTCAAGTATTCCACATGCTCATTGCATTTAACTGGTGAACTGTTCTCTAAAATAAAAGGTATAAACAAGCACTCAAAATGTATCAGCAAATTTCAGTTTTGTATTATTACTTACACACTTCTCATTTTCTCTATGCTTCTTTCTTTACATGTGTTTTGATATATCGCTTTATTCCACCATGAGATATGAAAGTATCACAAAAAAATAAACAGTGAAAAATTACAAATAATGGAACTTTCCTAGATTCAATAATGCACAAATATTGTTGCAAAAAGACACACACACACACACACACACACACACACACACACAAGCCATCTGCGGCTGTTCCGGTTGGACTGCAACACAGCTAAGGTGAGAGCAACCAGTGGTGGGGGTGATGAAGTGGCATGGAGAGGGAAGCAGGAAGGGAGGGAAGTGATGCCGGTGGGGATGGAGCAATGTCAGTGCTGTCTGATAGATAGGAAGGGACTGGAGTATGTGGCAGAAAGGGAGATGTTCCTAAGCTGGTGTGTGGGTTGGTAAAGGAAGAGGAGAGGAGAGTGGTGGGGGCAGGAACTAGCAAAGGTTTAGGCCTCGGGGATTGCCGGAGCGTACAATATTCTGTATCACCCCCACCCTGTATCACCCCCACCACTGGTTGCTTTCGCCTCAGCTGTGTTGCAGTCCAGCCGCAACTGCTGGAGACGGCAGTTGGTTTTGTGCGAGTGAGAGAGTGTGTGTGTGTGTGTGTGTGTGTGTGTGTGTGTGTGTGTGTGTGTAAGTGTTCTCTGTGGCAGATAAAGGCTTAACAGCCAAAAGCTTCATTTTTTTGTATGAAACACACAAGATAACTGTGAGATATTCTGCAAATTTATTGGTTTACGAACTGGATTTCAGCTGTTATAAAAGCCTTGTGTAATCAGAACTGCTTGGCTGCTTACCAGATATAAATTTTAATGCCTTATCTTGCTAGTTATAAAGCAGCAAGACTACTTTTACGCAAATACACAAGAAATTATTGCAAAGATCGCCTGGATTGTCCAGAATTGTGGGTGCTGTCAAAGGGCAACCCTGTATTGCACGCTGTGGAATTGGTACAAGGCTGGTGGTCACGAACACTAGTCACACAGTGTGAGCCCAAAAACCTAAGTGATGTAGATGTTTCATCACTTGTAAATAAACATACTTCAGTTGCACGGATGCCAGATGTCAAGATGAGACGATGGCTGAATCATAAAAAAAAGTCCTATAAAATTCTTGTGTAATTACAACTGTTTTGGCTGCTTATGTGATATAAACTTTAATATCTTATTTTACTAGTAACCATAGTTTAATTTAAACAGTTAAAATTTTTTAAACATATATTTACAGATGTTTCATTCAACTTTGTCACATGCCTCCATGTTCCAGACATTGGACCTGTTTAAGATAATTATTTGGTCAAGTTTAATTTAACCAGTTAAAATTTTAACATATATTCACAACACTTCCATGTTCCTAGACATTAGACCTGTTTAAGATAAGATACATTTTGATCAATATTTTTCAGCCAATTTCTATTCTTCCACTTTATATTTCTTTGGATATCATCATAACCTATTATATTGTCACATATTTTATCAATGTCAGGAATTTACACCAAAACTTTAATTGTAATAATTTCCCGCAGGTTAGTTGTAAACCAAAAAACTAGTCTCCTTTGAAAGTTATATAACTAGTAAGTTAAGATCTTTGAAACTTAAACCTGCTGATGGCGTAACAGCCCAAAACCAGTTCTTAAACCAATAAATTTGCAGAATATCTCACAGTTATCGTGTGTGTTACATTCATAATGTATCAAATATTCTGTCAAGAACCGACGGAAAAGTGAATATGCTTCATTTTTTGTTTATTCTGTTATGTGTTTCTTTCTGCAGCTCATCGGGTGTCTCTGGGGTAAGTAGCAACCTATCCTTTCCAAAATATTGTTGAATCCTTCGAGGTATTTCCATTATATTGTCATATTGGAACAAGTACCACTGAATCAAAATCCCATGATAAAGTAAAATAGCAAATTAAACTAAAATTGCCTTTCCACAATTTGTGATAGAAATTAGCACTCCTAGTTATCCACTCAAAAGGTTTCTACTAATTAAAGAAACCACTTGAGCGACTTACTTATGCACAACAACAAATATATCAAGTTCAAAAAGAGCACAGATAATTGATACACAGGTCGTGTGAACTTCTAACTTCCATATACGAGGCGCGTCCAGGAAGTAAGTTTCGTTTCAATTTATCTCCGCTGTAGCGCTACGATTGCAGTTCCGCACATGCACTGTAGACGATGCGTAACATTCGCTGTAGACGATGCGTATCAAGGAGAAGAACGTGCACCATTTGGAGATCGCTGTCAGTTACGTACGCTTTGTTGTGCTTGTTTGAAATGTCAGCGTTGATTGAAAATCCCGCCGCCTGTGAAATCATGTCGGTGATTCAGTTTCTGAATACAAGGAAAGTGAAACCAAGTGAAATTTATCGGCAAATTTGCAATGTTTAAGGACCAAATGCGATGAGTGATTCAATGGTGAGAAGATGGGTCTGACAATTCAATGGCGGGCGTAGTGATGTGCATGATGTAGAACGAAGTGGGCATCCACCTTTGGTTACAGAAGAACTGGTTCACGTGATTGATCTACGAAAACCGTAGGTTTACAATTAGTGCTCTCGCTATGGACTTCCCCCAAATTTCACGATCACTGATGTTTCCAACTGGTTGAAGACACAGGCGGCAGATTTCTATGAAGAAGGTATACAAAACCTGGTGCCACGCTATGACAAATGCCTGCAAAATTTCGGCAGTTATGTGGAAAAGTAGTTTAAAGTTGTAGAATTTTGTGTAATAAAAATTTTTTCTGTATCTGTGTACAATTTCATTTTATTACCAAATGGAACTTACTTACTGGATGCGCCTCGTATTTCGATATGCACATTGATTAAACTGACAAATGAGAAAGAGTTCCAACCATTGGCCAATTAAATTGTGTGTTTCTAAAAAGAAAGTATAAAAATGATAACTTGGGAGAAATATGAGCAAAATATTAATTGATATAAAGGTTGTGTGGAACTTTGAATTTTGTTATGTACATTGATTAAACAGAAAAATGAGAAAAAGAGTTCCAACCATTGGTCAAAGAAACAGTTTAAGAAAGTTAGGTTTCAGGATAAAAATGAAAAATCGGGAGAAATATGAGCAGGAGGCAGGAGAAGGAATGAAAAAAGTTGGGAAATTTCCACCTAAATCAGGAGAGTTGGCAGGTATGACAAGCATTTTAAAAAAGGTATACATAAAATAGTTGCCTAGCAATAAACATACTTCCTTTTCTTCCTCAATAGAGTGAGCACCTCTGCCTGGCATACTAAATAGGTTTCCATTAAAAGCTGATGTTATATCAATTGAAAAAATCCAACAGGGTTCAGAATAAATCTAATATATTTATTGGGAGTATACGGTATTTTCAGGAATTACAATTTGTTAAAATTCTCATATTCTTACAACTAGGTTGCAACTAACAGTGTTCATCAGAAAAAAGACAGCGCACACACACACACACACACACACACACACACACACACACACACACACACACACACACACAATCTGTCAGGCACAGACTGTGTAGATACTTGATGGATAAGAATCATCTGTGCAGTGAATTGTAACGCATAGCTGCCAACCTTGAGAAGAGACTGTCAGTAATAATTCGACAGACCAACGAGGAGGAAGAGTGTTTGGGGGTCATACGCGCATCCTTCGAAGAAAATTTTAAAAATTATAAGCCATATTTAGACCAGTAAATGCTATATTTATGACACTCTTCGTTCATAAATATATTCCTCGAAAAGAAAGAATTCTAAATGAACACAATCAGGTTAGGAGGAATAACCCAAAAAATTATTTTTGTAAATACCGAGGATGACATAGAAACATTCCTGCAATTTTCAAACACTTGTCTTCAAGGAAAGTTAACAGTTGCAGAAGAAAGAAATGAGTGCAATTCCTTGCATTTATGAAATAATATAAAATCCTTGGCAGGTAACACTATATACCAAATGGTTTGGTTTTTAAAACAACGAATAAACCAACCTACCCCAATTAATGTAACATTTTACCAAAATATCATAGTCGTATTTATTTCTGGCGGCACAACACTGCTATAAAAACTAAAACAGGCGAAAAAATAAAAAGAAAGATAGAAAAAACAGGGGAAACTTTTCTCTTCGGAAACGAATTGGCTAACTTCTGACGCCTGATAAAACACGTGGACTGTTTAGCTGAGACGAAAGACCAAGTACTAGTTGTAAACTAAGGAATTTACGTAGCTCTTGCCAGGTGGGCGTTTATTTGGTAGCTATGGAGGAGAAGAACAGGCGGGGCTTTTTGCAGTGAAAATGCTTTTGTTAACGTTTCCTACAGCTTTGCTACATACCCAGGAAGAAAATCATTGCGATCAATAAGACTTTCCCCAGCATTGTGATTAGCTAAATATAAACAGTACCGATACCGATTTTCTTAAAAAATCATGTTTAAAATGTCTTAATTCCGTAATTTTTTACGAACTTCCCGTAACTCCGTAAATAACATGATAGATCCGTAACAATTACGGACAAACCGTAATAGTTGGCAGCTATGGTAACGTAAACTCATAATTATGATATTCGCAGTATTTTAATCTTATGTTTGTTCTTCAGGAAGTTTTGGTGGATCATGTTGGATTTTAATACCCACAGAAAAATTTGAAACAGAAATTCTGAACACCAAGAGCATTTCACGGAGGCATGTTTCGCAGAGTTACATTTCTTGCTATTAATCTCATTCTCATTAACATCACCACATTAACACTAATAAGGCACTACAGGAATAATACTTTTTATGGATAGGGGTAGCTAAATAAAAACAATACCAAGGTTATGAACATGGGACACAAATATGTGTAGGCACAATCCCAGTTGCTATATTAGTGCTCTAGTTGAATATGTCACCCACTAAAAAAACACCTAAAGTACATTGAAAACTTTGATCATAGTTTTTTCCAATAACCATAAAATACCAGTAATCTATGCATACTACAGGACATGCGCTTGCTTGCTTTAACCCCTCGTCAACTGACAGTAATTTCTGGGAAATAAAATTATGACACTTGCTGCATCCTTCATGATCACTTATCTAACTTAGTTTCAGCTACTATGATCTCATCACATAGTCATGAATTTTCAATTAATCAATTAGCAACAAACAACTAGAGGTACCTGTGGGACTGATTCAAGGCAAGCATGTGCACGAGCCTAGATGTACAAACAACTTCAGCAGAGTGGTCTTTATTGTCGGAGACCTGCTGAATCTGTATTCCTGACACATCTTCACAAAAGGGAAAAATTGCGATTGGAGTTGCCAACATGCCACCTGAACAATCAAACAGTAAGTCAATGTTTTTTTTTTTTTTTTTTTTTTTTTTTTTCCTCCCCCACAGATGAGTCCCAACTGAGTCTGGAGACTGAACATCAAAAGTTTTTCATCTAGAAGGAATGTACCCAAAATTCTGCAACGTATGACATCAGAGACACAGGCCTATAGTTTTGCACATTTTATCAACAATCCCTCTTCGAAAACAGTAATGACCTACACTTTTTTCCAATCCTTAGGAAAACTTTGCTCCTCTAGAGATCTTCAGTACACTGCTGTTACAAGAGGTCAACTTTATTTGTATGATCTGTGTAAAGTACAATTGGTATCCCATCAGGTCCAGGTCCAGCAACCTTCCCTCTGTTGAGCGATTTCAATTGCTTTGCTATATCACTGTTATTTATAACTGTCATTTTGTCGTCCATGCAATGTTTTACAGGAGAACCTTCAGTGCAATCTTCCTCTGTAAAACAAATTCTGAGAAAGACATTAAGTACTACAGCCTTTTGTGTATTATCTTCTGTTTCAAAGCCATTTTGTTAACAAACTGTCTAGACATCAGGTTTGCCTCTGGTTTCTGATTTGACATAGGACCAAACTTTCTTACGATTTCCTGCTACACTGATACACAGAACTTTACTTTCAAAGTTGTTGCACACCTGTCACATGGCCCTCCTTATGCTAATTTTGGCACCGTTTGATTTGTAATTGTCAGCAACACTTTGGCTACATTTATATATGTAGAAAGTTCTCTCTGGTTTTGTAACAGTTTTCTAACTCGTCGTTGAATCGTGGTGGATCGTTCCCATCTCATCGTTTCCCTCAGTACTGTTTGGTGCTCTTGAACTTCGTCCACTGATGCTCAACATTGTCAGCACTGGAAACTAGAATTTCTTGTTGAGCAGTCAAAAACTCTAAAATATCTATCTTTTCGCTCTTGCTACACAAGAACATCTTACCTTTTGTGATACTTCTATTTATAGTTGTATTCATTGATACTCTAATGGCTTTGTGATTGCTAATTTCCTACTCTATACATAGTCGAAAAGTTCATGTCTATTTATCATCAGCAGATCTAAGATGTTATCTCGATGAATCGGCTCTCTATTTAAGTGCTCAAGTAATTTTTTGATACGGAAACATAGAAGAATATTGCTTGATACTGTGTCCCTGCCACCAGTCTTAAAACCTCAGATGTTCCGCTACTACTGCTGCTGAGTCAAGTGCTTTATATATAATCAAAAGAGCCACTTTCAATCCTGACATTTGGCCAAATTACTTCACATTCTGAATCTGTAATAATTTCACTCTAAACAATAGTATTCTTTATTGCTATAAACTGGTCTCTCCCTTAAATGTTCAGCTTACCTCTGTGGTATACATTCCAGTCTGAGTTTAGGATTTCATTATTATTAGCATCTGGTTTCAGTCACCTATCAGTCCCCAATACTAATAAGAAAAGGGTCTGAGAAGTGAGTCACCGATTCTGATCAAATTTTGCATGGACATTCTACATTGAATATAAAGAGACAAGTGTTTCAGCATTTTGCTAGACACTCAGTAGTTTTTGTAAAAATCAAGGTCAAATTTGATGAAGGAAAATAGCTTTTTCAGTGCTATACATTAAAAGATCGTCCAAGGATGAGCATTTTTTACTTTATATAAACAAACAAATGCTGAGCTTTTGCAATCTTAGGTTGCTTCTTCAGAAAGAGCAGAGAAGGAGAGGGAAAAGGAAAGGTTGAGAGTTTTAAGGGAGTGGGTACGGAGTCACCATGGCAAACATATGCAAAATGAAAAGAGGTTGGACAGAGATGCCAGTCGAGGCAGAGGCTCTGTCCAGACACTGGAGGCAAAGATGTTGTAGAAGGGTGGGTAAGAATTTAAAACTAACAAAGGTTGAGACCTGGTGGGCAACGGGAAGAGAAAATATGTTGAAGGGCAAATTCCCATCTCTGGAGTTCTGAAAGGTTGGTGTCAGTGGAAGTATCTATATAACCCAGATTACGTAACACTGTGCCAAGATGTGCTGGCCGTGCCCCAATGCATGCTCAGCCACAGGGTGATCCTCATTACCAACAAACACTGTCTGAATGGAGAGTTTGTTGCTGGTCATTCCCACATAGAATGCTTCACAGTGCATGCATGTCAGCTGGTAAATCACGTGGATGCTGGCACAAGTGGCTCTGCCCTTAATTGTTTACACTTTCCGGGTTACAGGACTGGAATAAGTGGTGGTGGGAGGATGTATAGGGCAGGTTTTACACCGGGGGCAGTTACATGGGTAGGAGCCGGAGGGTACGGAAGGTGGTTTTGGAATTTCATAGGGATGCACTAGGAGGTTACGAAGGTTAGGTGGGCAGCAGAAAGACACTCTTGGTGCAATGGGAAGGATGTCCTGAAGGATGGATCTCATTTCGGGAGAGGATTTGAGGAAGTCTTATCTTTGCTGGAGAGCCACATTCAGAGTCCACTAGTCCTGGAAAGTACCCACTCCACTGAGAGTGTCTTACTACCACCCACCTAACCTTCGTAACCTCCTAGTCCATCCCTATGAAATCCCAAAACCACCTTCCCTACCCTCCTGCTCCTACCCACGTAACTGCCCCCAGTGTAAAACCTACCTTATGCACCCTCCCACCCCCACTTATTCCAGTCCTGTAAACCGGAAGGTGGACACAATTCAGGGCAGATCCACTTGCGACAGCACCCTCATGATTTACCAGCTGACATGCTTGCACTGTGAAGCATTCTATGTGGGAATGACCAGCAACAAACTGTCCATTCGCATGAACGGATACAGACAGACAATGTTTGTTGGTAATGAGGATCATCCTGTGGCTAAGCACGTCTTGGTGCACAGCCAGCACATCTTGGCGAAGTGTTACGCCATCCGGGTTATCTGGATACTTCCCACCGACACCAGTCTTTCAGAACTCCGGAGATGGGAACTTGCCCTTCAGCATATTCTCTTTTCCCATTGCCCACCTGGTCTCAACCTCTGCTAAATTCAAATTCCTGACCACCATCTTTAACATCTTTGTCTCGATTCTCAGTGGTATCTCTGTCCAACTTCTTTGCTTTCTACAGTATTTATGCCTAGATGTGTTCGCCTTGTGTATATGTGTGGGTGTGTGTGAATGTATTTGTTTACCCTCCTTTTTTCCCCCCAAGGTAATTCTTTCCTCTCCCGGGATTGGAATGGCTCCATACTGAGTCCCTTAATTACCCACTTCCTTAAAACCCTCATCATTTCCTTTTTCCTCTCCTTCCCTTCTGCCTGAAGAAGCAGCTAGGCTGGTTTCAACCTCCACTAAATTCAAATTCCCGCCCATCATTTTATAAAATATTTGCCTCTGTTCACTGGACAGAGCCTCTGCCTGAACCAATATCTCTGCCCAACTTCTTTGCATATGCTTTCTGCATATGTCTGCCTTGTTGTGATTGTGTGTGTCTATGTGTGTGTGTAGGTGTTTGTTTACCTCTCCTTTTTCCCCTAAGGTAAGTCCTTCTACTCCCAGGATTGGAATGACTTCTCATCCACTCCCTTAAAACCCGCATCCTTCCTCCCCCCCCCCCCCCCTTTCCTTCCTCTTTTCCTGGTGAAGTGGCCAAGGGTTGCAAAAGCTTGAATCTTTGTGTGTCTTTTTATTTGTGTTTTTTTATGTCAACGAGCCTGTGCTTTGCGTAAGTTAAATGATCTCTATTTTTTACACACACACACACACACAGACAATGGATTCAGGCTCTAACGTCCATCATGGCAATTTTTTTAAATTTATTTGATAACATTCTCATATTTGTAATACCTTTTCTTACCTTATTATGAAACAGAGCATTGCAAAGTGTGATTAATATTCAACTGAGTGTAGTATCTGTATACATGTGGCGTCTGTTCTTTCAGAACAGACGTTACTACTGGTCCTGCAGCTGTTATTGTTTTCATACTCACAGAATATATAACATCAACTGCGAATGGCCAAGCTGAAAATATGTACTCAGCTGGGATTCGAACACAGATCTTCTGCTTTCTATGCAATTGTGCTGTCCCCACTGGGGACAGAGTGCCTAAGCATGTCTCCTGTCAGATAAAAATTCCCAGCAATGGCCCATTCACAGCTGATATCATATATTCCGTGAATATGAAAGAATAACAACTGCAGGATCAGAAATGACATCTGTTCTTTCGAAACAGTCACCAAATGTATATATATAATATGCCAGTGTCAGGCACAATTCCTTTCGTTGGTGGGCAAGTTTGTGGACCTTACTCTTACGGGAATTAGTTTCGTAACTACGAGTTTGAGTACTTGGGCAGGGTAAACTGGGAATTTGTGTGACAGAAGGTGTGCTTAGCTAGTCCTTACAGATGTGGTGATCACTGTGTCCCCAGTGGTGTAGTGGTCAGAGCAACTGCCTAGAAAGTAGGAGATTCAGGTTCGAATCCCAGCTGAGGACATATTTTCAGTTTTTCCCCATTCACAGCTGATGTCATATATTCTGTGAATATGAAAGAATAACAACTGCAGGATTAGGAGTTACGTCTGGTCTTTTGTAACAGACACCACATGTATAAACAGGGTGCTCCATTGAGAGTTACCGAGCAAAATATCCCATGAAATAAGCATCAAACGAAGAAACTACAAAGAACAAAACTTTTCTAGCTTGAAGGGGGAAAACAAATGGCGCTATGGTTGGCCCGCTAGATGGCGTTGCCATAGGTCAAACAGATATTAACTGCATTTTTTATTACATATTTATCTAGTACATAAATATGGATGTTTTATTTGAAACACTTCTGTCACTTTGTGATAGATGGCACTATAATATTCAGAAACATATTGCTCACAATTTTAGATTAACAGTAAGGAACAGGTAAATTTTTTTAAAAACACTGAATGTAGGTTTGTTTGAACTTTATTTTAGTTGTTCCAATGTGATACATGTACTTTTGAGAAATTATCAGACATTATGAGAACGCATGCTGTTACTGAGCGATTACCTGTTATTACTTCATGACTTCAATAAATGCTCAAAATGATGTTCAACTTCAATGCATTTGGCGATATGTGTAATGAAATTCCTCTCAACTGCGAGTAGTTCGCTTTCAGCAATGTTCTCACTTGCATTGACAATGCGCTGACGCATGTTTTCAGGCGTTGTCAGTGATTCACGATAACAAATATCCTTCAATTTTCCGAACAGAAAGAAATCCGGGAATGTAAAATCCGGTGAACATGTGGGCCATGGTATGGTGCTTCTACGACCAATCCACATAACATTGCTTGAATTGCACTCGAGCCATGTGCCAGACATTCATCATGTTGAAAGTACATTGCCATTCTGTCATAAAGTGAAATATCTTGTAGTAAAATCAGTGCAACATTACATAAAAAAATCAGCATATGTTGCACCATTTAGATTGTCACAGCCATCATGAATTTTCCGTTGCCCAAAATTGCATATTATGCTGGTTTGCGTTACCCCTTTTTGAAAATGACGCTTCGTCACCAAACAGTAAACGCGGGGGGAAAAAACTGTTATCGTTCCGTAATTTGTTTTGTGCCCAGTGGCAAAACTGTACATGACATCAAAGTCTTTGCCATATAAATCCTGGTGCATAGAAATATGATACAGGTGAAATTTATGTTGATGTAGATTATTCTCAATACTGACTTTTTGAGATTCCCGATTCTCACTCAATTTGTCTGCTACTGATGTGCGTATTAGCCACAACTGCAGCTAAAACACTTACTTGGGCATCATCATTTGTCATGGTTGAAGTTTCACTTGTGACTGAACACTTCCTGTCTCTTTAAATAACCTAACTATCCAACGAAAGGTCTGGACACTTGGATGATGTCTTCCAGGATAACGATCAACACACATAGCACAGGCCCGTTGGGCATTTTGATCATACCATATCGACCATTTCTGCAATTGGTAAACGGTCCATTTTAACATGAGTAATGTATCACAAAGCAAATACCGTCCGCACTGGTAAAATGTTACGCAATACCACATACTTATATGTTTGCAACTATTACAGCGCCATCTATCAGAAAGCAAAAAAAGTGGTAAAAAAATAATATTTATTTATGTACTAGACAAATATGTAATAAAAAATGGGATTACCTATTTTTTAAAAATGCAATTGATATCCGCTTGAAATGGTATTACCTATTTTTTTTAAATGCAATTGATATCCGCTTGACCTATGGCAGCACCATCTAGTGGACCAACCATAACGCCATCTGTTTTCCACCTTCAAGCTAGAAAGTTCTGTCTTTCGTAGTTTCTTTTGTTTGATGGTTATTTCATGAGATATTTGGCCCGGTCACTATCAATGGACCACCCTGAATATAATATGCCAGTGACGGGCAATGATCCTTTCATTAGTGGGGAGGGGTGGGCAAGATTTTGGTCCTTACTCTTACAGAAATTAGTTTCAAACCTACAAGTTTTGAGTACTGTAGGCAGGGTGAAGCTGGGAATTTGTATCTGACAGGTGGTGTGCTTAGGTAGTCCTTGCAGGTGTGTTGATCACTGTGTTCAGAGTGGCATAGTGGTCAGCACAACTGCCTAGAAAGCAGGAGATCTGGGTTAAAATCCTGGCTGGGTACAAATTTCAGCTTTGTCCATTCACAGTTTATTTTGTGAATATGGAAGTGTAGTACCTGTTTACAGCTGTTTCATTTGTGATTCACAGTGCAAAAAAAATAAAAAAATAAAAAAAATAAAAAAAAAAATAAATAAAAAAATAAAAAAATAAAATAAAATAAATAAATAAATAAATAAATAAAATGAAATTAAGGAACTTCTAAGGTATATTATTACGTAATTGCAATTACTGGAGTCTAGGGTGAAACTTGCATTAAAACAGCTAAAACACATATTTCTCACACCGTATGTGCAGAAAAATATATTTGCCTTGAAACTGGATTCATGAGGTGGGCAAAGGAACATCATGAGCTATAGCAGGACTTATGTCAATGATGATGCTCAACCAATTTGTACTGTGAAATTGATACCACCAAAATGCATTTTTCTTCGTCAACTTTGTGTCATTTACTTATTTCAACAGGTCAAGAATTTTATCACAAGACTTCAAAATCATGCCTCATTACAGGAGAGCAGAGAAATTCACGATAGAGCAGTGCTATTATAAATCATGCCTTCGCCTGTAAAGAGTTGTCTGCACCTGTCTGTCAAGATATGATTTTATACTCTTGGTATGTTTCATAATTAATATCTGATAGACCTGTCTTCAGCAATATAGATAAGGTATGTTTTCCACAAACTATATCTCAGACAACCTGTGAATGTTGCAATATGTTGTTTGTGTGTTCCATGTCACTTGAGAAATATTTGTGTGTGAATGAGAGAAAGTTGACGAATAGACAACCAATAATTAGAATTACATAATAATATACTTTTAGAAATTTATTTTATTTTATTTCTTTCTTTTATTGTTTTTGCACTGTGTATAACAATACGGTTGTGATTTATTCTTATCTATCAACGAGCCGGTCCTTTTGATAAGTCATCTCTTTTCTATTTTTTATTTTTGTTTATCCCACCAGGAAAGTTTCCCTCTATAATTTACAATACGATTGAAAACGGATAATATACTTTATTGAATATTAATCATACTTCTTGATTCTCAACTTCAAAATAAAGCAACCATGACAAATGTGAGAATATTATCAAATACATTGAAAAAACAAATCTAACAAAAAATTGCTATGATGGAAGTTTGAACCTAGATCCGCGGTTTGAGAGTCCAAGCCCTGGACCACTCAACTGGCGATGATGTTCAGAAAGTCACTCATGTTTATGAGTACCCAAGCTACAGCACGAAAACACAAAAATGTTAATCACTCGAACTTTTGACCCCATATATATGAGTAAAAAATACTCATCTTTAGTCAATCTGTTGATGTAGAGTATTGAAAATGCGATTTTCCATCATCAACTTTGACCTTAATTTTTTCAATAACTACTGAGTGTTTAGCAAAAAGCAGACACACCTGTCTCTTTATATTGAATATAGAATGTCCATGTGAAAAGTCCGAAAAGAACAGAGACTATATCAATAATTGTAAATATGCCAACAACAGACAATGACAATTTCAATGTGGATGCATTCAAATGCCCGATCCCTTGCGGGAATCCAGTATAGGTTGCGAGCAAGAGGAATCATTGGGCAGTGGACTAGAAGTTGAGATTTGGGTTGGAAGGGAAGTGTCCCTGGATAGCCTAATTGGTTAAAGTGACCGCTGGCCCGAAGCAGGAAATCCGAGTTCGAATGCCGATCCAGCACAAATTTTCAACTTTGTCATTGAATTTATTTCAACCCCCCGAAAAGGTCGAAATGTTTCAATATTTTGATTTTGTAACAATTGTAACACTGTTCCTACTATTTCATTTTTTTTACTTGATTCACAATAATGTTCCATCAACATTGTTAGTTTTGTTATTAAACTACACATTTTCTCCTGTTACATGGATCAACCTGTAAAGTATCAGTAATCATTTATATTTAAATACAAGTTAATTTAAAAAGTCTTAAAGTGACCTGCCTGAGAGTCTTATTACACAGCAAAAATACTTACGTCTTTGTTTTACCAGAAAGATCAACGCTGTCTTTCACTACTGTTGTTGCACCAGAGACTTCCACTGGAATCTCACTTTTGTTTTTGCTTTCCAAAATTCCTTTCTCAATAGTAGTCTGCAGAATCTTACGGAGATCTGAAACTGACAGATCAGTCTGGAATGCTAATGGTTTTGGCTCTTCAGTTTCATCTGCAAATGGGAAATATGACCCTGTTAGAACAAACAAACAAACAAAAAACATTAATATTGATAATCCATGCAAGCATAAAAGTGTACATTAATTGAATACTCACTTGATTTCCCTATGTCATAATTCTCCCCCAATTCAGTACAATGGCTAGGATAATTTATTTTTGTACTTCCTTCTAATTCAAATTCTGCGTTTCTTTCTACACAACTTGGAAGGAAACTCTTCTCCTTTGAAGTTTCCAGTGGCTTATTCAATGCCTCCTCAGTTACACCTGCATCCTGTACTGGTAATTTCTCAGCATCCACATTTTGCTCATTTTCACTCAGTTCAAGATCAGAGATATCTATGGCCTCCAACTCCCTTAGACAATCATCCAATTCTGTGACATCAATATCACTTTCTTCAGAGTCCATAGTGAATTGATGCAACACTTAGTTCTTAAACTGAAATAAAAAAGAAAAGTGTATACCATTAATTATCAAAGTATCAGTAATATGTAGAGTGTGTAAGATTCTGTACCTTGTGTTTCATCTTATAACTGGGTTACAGTGTGCTTGGCCTCCATTCTTTACAGGTACTTATTTTATTTACTTTTTCTCCTGTCCCTACTCGGTTCTAAAAACTGGACATATACCACCTGCCACTTACAGGGACAGAGCGACAACCGAAAACAATAGGGCATAGCGAGGGAGGGATTGGTACCTCCAGGGGTAGCAGAGGTCTTACCGGCAACTTTTGTTTCTTCTGGTTCTGTCTCAACTGAATTAAGACAAGAGACTTCCAATCAGGGAAGTGCTAATAGGAGGGATGCCAAGAGGGAGTTATATCACTGTCAAGTGCCAAAGAAGGAAAGCACTTCTATGACCGAGAAAAGGGAGCAGATTTGACTCCCAGATGGGATAGCAAAGGTGGGGAGAGAGGAAAGGCTAGCTGGAGTTGAAAAGCAGGAGGGAGGAGGGGAAAGGATGTAACAGGGAAAAAAATGGATACCACAGGCACGGGAAGAAGATCATATTTCTGACAAGCCACTTGAAAGAATAAACAATCATTTCCTTTTTATAAACTGGACAATCCAACAAGCTGATGATTGTGACAAATAATTTAGGGACTACCCTCAAGGACTGGCATCAACATTCACCACATGCAAAAACCATTGAATAGTGGGAAGATGTGTCCATAATGTGAATAACTAAAAGATCTCATGGGTGGTGGAATGTACAGCTTCACATAGCACCAAAAAACCATAAACACTGACCTCCAGGAGGGTATACCCACCAAAGTCTTGAATAAAGGGGATTGTATCAATTTGATTGTCCTTCAGGACTTTCTGAACACACAAAACAAAATAAATACCCTACTGTTCCAAATTTGCCCACAGTTCCTCAACAGTCTGAATGATAACACTGTTGACCTTCGCTCCAACATTAGATGGGTGGTGGAGTCCTTTAGGCAAATAGTGGGCAGGTCGGGAAAGAAAGCCAATCAGTTTGCTCGTTAGGAGTTCTCACCTGAGATGTAGAGGATTCTTGCCTGATATGTGGAATAGGTTCTGCTGATGGCAACTGAGGACAATGGATGTACCCAGCTACAAATTGTGGCTCACAATGGAACCTGCTGCCTAGGTTCATCCTCATGTTACTACAGTTGGCTGGTATATTTGGAGAAGACAGCTACAGCTAGTCTTGCTCACAGGGTGGAAGCAGAGCTGTTCCCAAAATCAAAACCAATTACAATTGGGCCAAGTAGATGGCTTAAACCAGAGGCTCAGATGATACTATGTGATATTGAAAGCAAAGTTTTCGACCTCCACTATTGGTTGGAGGAATCTAGGACCCCTCTTAACATGTCAAGCATGCACTACATACTTGAAATGACTAGTAGGGCAGCAGAATATGTACGAAGTATATTTTATGTTAGAAAAATCCCACAACAGGCCTGAAACAAGATGTTCTGTACAATGTGTTTGTACTGTTCATAATAACAGAAAGGAAAAAGAAAATGTTAACATAGTAACTGTTAACTGCAGAAGTGTCTAGGGAAAGATCCCAGAACTGCTCTCACTTATGACCAGTCACAATGCTCAGAGTACTCGATCCATGATGCTGAATGAAACCTGATGTCAACAGGAATGAATTATAAACTCTACTGAAATATATACTGCAAAGAAAGGTAACATGGAAGGTGGAGTCAAGAGGCAAGGTGAGAAAAAACTGACAATATATAGCAAAATTAGTACTGATCCAGAATGTGAAATGTGGATGAAGATCAGGGCCAATAGTGAAGCAATCATCATCATCATCATCATCAGATGCTTTTATAGACCTCCTGTCCTGGCAACAGTACAGTGGTGGAGCATTGGACATATAAATTTATAAACCATATTATAATCTTAGCTGTAAATTTTAGCTTCACAAATATAGACTAGAGACTCAGGTTTTCAAGAAGGGTGAAAGGAACAGCCAATTGAATGAACCTGTTCAGTTCTTTACCCAAATATCTTAAACCAGTTGGTGAGAAGCACTCGGTTAGCGCACAAATAGGAATCAGTTATCAAAAGTCTGCCCTCTGCAACTCAGTGGGCATGTTACTGACTACCATGAAGGGCAAGCGGATTCGATTCCCAGTTGGTTACCGAGTGATGTGTATCATCATCATCATCAACAACAACACCCAAGTCACCCACTCTGCTGCAGCAAAGTAGCCGAACTACCCCAGACAGCGTGTCCTAACCTTATTACAGAATAAGGCTGTAAATAGAAATGCAAAAAGGGTAGGAAGATCTTTCTTTTTATCATGAATGTCAAAACAACAGATTTAAGATAAACTGACAGTTCAACACGAAAATTTCATCTGCATTACCGACATTGTTGACCATCAGTGAACAAAGTTCAAAAGCATTATACAAAATTCTTCAGAAAAGTAAGTGCTGAGTAAAATTGTGAGATACGGCAAAGATATATTGTAGTTGGACAACCAAGCAAGAAAACTACTATGAACGCAAAGAGAACTTCATTGCAAATTTGAACACGGCCAAAATGTCACAAATATGCAAAAACTAAAAGATGCCAAAATTAACATAAAGGAGGTTGAATGTGATATGTTCAAGAATTCAAAAGTAAAGTTCTATGTACAGATGTGACAGAGTTTTTGCCTTAAGTTATAAATAAGTAAACATATCGAAAACATGTGCAGCATCCACAGCAAATAATACTATCATAGCTATGCATTTATTAAAATCACATGTGTAATCATAATATAGGGGCTGCAGTGTAGTCTAGAACTGCAATTATTTATTTTTAATCTCTAAAGGAAAAAAATATGAAAGAGAGAGAATATTAAGAACTATTTTTACTGTAGAAAATTCGGGGACATCAGAGTGGCACAAATTTCTAGGAGCTCAGCTCCCCCTCCCAAAATCCAGTATTGAACACTGATATCCTTCAAGTAAAATATTGATGTACCAAATCTGTAATGTCTAACTGAAAAAGTGCATACTGGTCTTTCTGTCATTTGTATGCAGATATAAGGGGTGAATCATGTAAGATATAATACCCCTTTCATTTCATGAACAGTTATACATATTTTTCTGCAGATGCTAGAGCTTCAAGGGCACATATACTTTTGTTTGCTAAACAGTTTTAGCACTGGTATCAACTCGGATACTGAAGCAAGTACTTTTTTTAATGTAACCACTTACTTTTTATAACTGTATTCAATAGCTCTTGAGATGACAATTACAGTGAAATAGTGTTTGTTGATGATGAGGTAGAAACCTGTCATTAAAAAATTCGAGAAATGTCCTAGAATTTGAGGGCATGGTGGCCAGAATCAATGTTAGCAATGCAAACACTATCAAGCAGGCGTCCCAGACACGGCTGCATAATTGTATACCATAAAGCAGGCCTATGCGGCTATAGTAATACTTTGTTTACCCTTGAACCAACTTAAGACCTATGATACCTACAGGTTCACCCACGTATGTTGTACATGGAGATACGACATCTATATGAATGTACCATAACACAAAGGGCTTAGGAAAACTACTTTACATTTGTTTATCTTCCCGTACGTGTGTGAGCTGAAACAGAGTAATCACCTGTTCATTCTTCAAAAGTAAAGGAAAAAGAACTTACATGCCGCGAAAAGCAACTACTGTATGAAATATCTAAATTATATAAGAAATAATTGACTTATCATTTCCTAGTTGTGGCTGTGTGCTTCTAAGAGGAACAATACATGCTGTCAGAAAATTGTCTCAAAGTATGCTGCTCTAAATATATCATATGGGACACATTCATTGAAGCAGAATTTTATTACAATAATCACACTGACGTGTTTTACGGCCCACTTTAGTTTGTAGTTTCATAAGTTTTTGTAAACATTTCGGATCAAAATAATGATCTAAATAATACAAAATATGGTGATATGATTACAACTCTACTATTGTGGTAATATCTATGCACCCAACACGTAATATTCTTTCTGACTGTATTTTAACTAACAGCCAAAATTATATGATATTTGAGTTTAGCTTTGACAAACATACTTATTTTTTAACTTTTACCTCTTCGAACTATCATTTTAATATCTGTCACTCTGGCTGCAGCGACCGAGCGGTCTGCGGCGTGCCAGTCACGGTATGCACGGCCGCTGCGGTCGGGATTTCGAATCCCCCCCCCCCCCTCGGGCATGGATGTTTGTGTCGTCTTTAGTATAAGCTAGTTCATAAGTAGTTCATAAGTTTAGGGATTGATGGCCCCATAGTTAAGTCCCATAAGCTGTACAAACATTTGAACATTCAAATCTCTTCCACATTTTCATTATATTTTTCCGTTAAAATATTATCACCTGTCTTGCCATGGTAGTTCAAAGTTTATTTTCTTTGCCTGTACTGGTTACGAATGACTATACACTGGAACGAACGTAGCTGACTGGCTGGCCGCTGTGAGATGGTGGGCTGGCCTTTTCAAATCTGGCACTCTGCTGCTGGATGACAATGATAGAACACACTATGTGACAGCATTGCAAAAATATACTGGAATTCTTGTTTGGGAGTGTCTACAGCTTCCGCCACACAGTCCTGATCTCACACCAAGTGACTTCCATCTGTTTCCGGCTTTGAAGAAGACTCTCGGCGAAAGCAATGCCGACGTCAAACACATCGTTCAAGGATTCTTCTGTATGCAACGCCTTTATTTTTTCCTGGCGGATTTTTGAAGCTTATAAAGCGGTTTGCCAAATGTCTTAATGTATGTGGAAATTATATAGAAAAATAAAGATATGTCTTATCTTTAGTGTCACATTCAATTTTTTTCCTATCAAACCGAACTCAGACCATGGTCGACAAGGGATTTTCCAACTCTCCCTCGTATTATGCAAATTCACATTACCATGGTTACAATGTTGCTTCATCAGTAAAGAGTATAGAGTTGTCTCTCCGCTGCTGAAGAGCAAACCAAGAAAATTTTGATGTTGTTAGAAATCAATAGATGCAGAGTACCTGATGCAATGACAGATGATAGGCTTGGAATTTGTGTCGATGCAAGATGCAAATGACACTCATCCGGCCGATTCCACATCCCTTGGCAATATGCGAATCCATTAGCGCCGTAGCCAGGACAGCTGCTTCATGGTCTTTATCGGCTGCAGTCTTCTTTCTTGTTCTCTTTTAGATGTCCAAGCAGCCTGTTCGCATTCTAGTCTTCACGATGCATGCAACTGCCTGACGATTTAGACATTGGTGATCTGGATAGCTATTGCTACAACACTGTATTGTTTGTTCAGCCAGCCCTGATGAGAGAGGGGGGAGGGAGTATAATCCCTGGGGCCCATGTCTCATATGGAAAACAGCATAATGTACAACTGCTGTTGAAAATAATGGTGCCTGCCAGTGCCAGCACCACACTGTAATGTTTTTCCACACCTCGCCGTCTGTGCACCTGTTCCTCAGACCTATGTTCGGCAATTTCTGGATTACAGTAACGTGCAGAGCAACTTTAAAGAAAACCTCAATCATCACTATGGTTCGATGTCAAATATTGTCTGAAATCAACCATGCATCGGAAAGTCTCGCAGTTTTTGACAACTGAATCTGATTTGGCAAGGCAATTGGATGGTGTGATCCGAACATCTGCTGAACAAAAAGTTAGCACAGTGCCATTGACAGTACTGCAGGAAGATGGGGTGTTGTATACTACCTGTTGAATGGCCCGTTGCAGTTTACAGGTGAGTCCGCTAATGACTGTTTACCAGAAACTGTGATCGCACCAAGGAATGAGGAAGGATGGAGCATTCCATATTATAGTGTACTGACACACATTTGTCAATGTACCAGTGGCGGCCGGTGCTTCAGATGATTGGGGGTGCACTTCTTTTTTGATTGCCGGATCTTGATAGTGCTCCGCCCCCCCCCCCCGCCCCCTTTCTCTGCGTCCAAAGACACAATCTTGTGGACCTCTGCGAGTAGCGCTGGGGGAAAGCGCCCCGGCTTGTGTCCCCCTCCCCCCTCCCATGCCCTTGAGATATATTTTCGTTAATAGATCTGCAGAATGTCTTACATCGGCTTGTTTGCGCGTGCTTCAACTCGAGCTGAGGCGTCGGCCTACCAAGCTTTTTTTATTTCACACTTCTTTTCCAAGCCTCACGTTGAGTAATTTGTTTCTAAAAGATAATGAACGTTGTTCACTTTTCTTTGATAATAAACACATAGGACATATGAATATGCACGCAACACTAAACCACAGTAAGTAACTGATTGCGCTGTTAAGTGACTGTAACAAAATGAATCTGCTACGATGATGAAACACGCTACCATCAGATCACATGACAGTGTAAGCAGCACCCCCTCCTAACCTCACACATGCGCAAAGGCTGCTCTCCCCGCATTCTTTCAAACAGCATATTTGTTACAACGAATAGTATAAATGTCATTTACCCTTAAAATCGAGACATTTGCAAAAACGTCCAAAGATATGTGACAATTAACAACATAAAAATCGTTGTTCCAGTTACAAAGATGTCTGGGTTAAAGAAAAAAAAATATGCTTGCAGTCTGTCTGGAACCCACTACCTTCAACACGGCAGCGCGAGGCCGCTAACCGCACGGCTACTCTTTCTAGGTGCAGAGTTACAACTTCATTACTATTCATGATCAGATCTTCTGAAGGCTTTTACAGTTGATGCGTCTTTGACAGCTGTAGATATTTTACCAAATATGGCGTGTTTTCGATGAATCTTCAATGCGACAAAAAAAAAAAAAAAAAAAACAAATATGAAGGGTGGATGTTGCCTTCATGGAGGATTTGCGCTTGCGCAAAGCGAGGTGTGCAGTAGCTCCATTATCTTGCTTCCGGACTATTCGTGCGTAACCGCCAGAGCCCGAGTAGCCAGGAGCTGGTGCCTCAACCGCCACCAACACCAATGTTAAAAAGCGGCCTTTTCCCTCACTCCTCGCCGCGGGAGCGCCCTTATGATGCCTCCGGGGGTTCAGAAGAGAATTTCATGCGCAATTCAACGCTGCGGCCACTGCCACCTATATTAAGCAGCCGCGCTACGACTCGTATACGAGTTATCTGATAAAAGAACGAAAAGAAGAATGAAAACATTTATTCATTTACTTTTTTTTCATGACGAGCTTTTTCCGGGGGTTCACTGAACCAGTGAACACATAGAACGCGCAGCCACTGCAATGTATAAATAATTGAAAGTGACGTGAAAGTAAATTTTATATATATATATATATATATATATATATATATATATATATATATATATACGGACTAAGTTTTCTTTTTTTTTTTTTTTTTTTTTTTTTTAAGTTTTTGAAGTCCCTATGTCCCAATGTGCTTAAAAGCTTCAATCTCCTTCTTGTCATACATCCACCTGACGGCAGCTGTGCTAGATTTCTTGCAGGCAAAAACCATGGCACTTCAGCGTTGTTACTGTAAGGTGTTGATTAATCAGTGCCGGCCGCGGTGGCCGAGGAGACTGAGGCGCTTCAGTCACGGTCTACATGGCCACTACGGCCGGGGATTCGAATCCCCCCTCGGGCAAGGATATTTGTGCCGTCCTAGTTCGTAAGTAGTTCATAAGTAGTTGTAAGTTTAGGGACTGATGACCCCGTAGTTAAGTGCCATAAGCCTTACAAACATTTGATTAATCAGTCAAAAAGAGCGGTATATTTCGAGTTACTTCATGTCTTGGCATGGTGTGAAATGCGTTTCTGAAAAGGAGAAATGTTTTAACATAGACTATTAATTCCGGTACTAGGAAGCCTTTTCTGAACGCATTTGTGTCGAGTGTCACCTTGTACGGCAGTGAAACTATTAGTAAACGGGTTTCAATGCAGCAAAATTCAAATGTTTGTAAAGCCTATGCGACTCAACTACGGGGCCATCAGTCCCTAAACTTGCAAACTACTTATGAACTATTTACGAACTAGGACGGCACAAATATCCATGCCCGAGGGGGGTTTCGAACCCCCGACCCTAGTGGCCGTGCAGACCGTGACTAGAGCGCCTCAGTCCTCTCGGCCACCGCGGCCGGCTCAATGCAGCATTTCCGAGGAGATTACGACTTCTCCAAGCATGCCGAACATGACTCCCAGTGGGGTCTAACGGCTGAAAATGCCACAATATCATAATCATTAAAGCAGCACTGCGAATTTTCGGCGGCATCCTTCAATGTATCTGACATGTTAAATGTTGCCGCCTCAATACTGTACTCAAATCATTCATATTAGAAAGAATACGAAAAACATTCAGATTAAACCGAACGCATTAAGTGCAAACCATATTACTAAATCCACGTTATTCTGTAAATTAGTAACGTTTTAAAAGTAATATTGAATTAAATCGTTTTGCACTCAGAAATGTTTTGAACAATTTCGTAATTCCACCGCTACGCCGCGCAGGACATAAAATTCCGCTACGGTTGGCAACACTGGAAAAGACTTAAAATTCAATCAATTTGCATCAAGTTTAAACCTGATTATGAACTCAACAATTATTGAAGCAAAACACAAAGGTATTTTAGACTTAAACTGCCACTGGGCTTTGAATGAAACAAATAAATAAATAAATAAATGGAGAAACATGAAAATTTGTGCTAGGCTACGTTTCGAACCCGAGTTTCCTGCTTGCTAGCAGTCACGCTGACCACTACACCAATTTTACCGACTAGCCATAGCATGTCTCCTGCCACACCAAAATTTCCAACTTATCCACAGTCTATTGCCGTAGTGCCCCTGCCCGTAATCACTCAGTACTCAATGCATTTCACTGATTTCGGTAAGTTGGACGCTAGGTTGCAGCCGAACTGAAGAAAGGGTCATCGGCAGTTTTGGGCTTACATATAAATACCATCGCACTAAAGTATTCGGCCGCCCTGAAAGTAAGGTAAAGAAGGTAGTTATCGGATTCAAATACGAATTAGCAATATCATTTCCCCAGTGGCATGTTAAATACAACGTTTAAGAGGAGTGTTCCACGATTTTTAAAAATGAAATTGTTGAAAGCACAATTTTCCGTTGTTATGCTGTTCACGTTCCAAGCATTGCATGTCGGCAAAATAGTATTTTTCACGCGTAATATAATCTTTCCTCTCTAGATGGCGTTCATGCGACGCCTATAAATCTGTAAAAACTGTTACAGGCAAGAAAAGAGCATGTGGTTAAGCACGAGATACCAACTTCAGTGAGTGCTCAGCGTAAACAATGTAATGGGTCGAAGAAAGGAGCATTCAACATGAAAACGATCTGCAATTGTGCCTTTTAAGTGTAGCCGTGTTATTATGCCACCAATAACACGCCAAGAATGTATTTCCTTGGTATGTGTCCATTATACCTTACAGCGACATCTGGATACTGGCCAGAATATGGACCGACCTCGAAAGGATAGGGTAAAAATCACATCAAAGATTGATGACATGTAGTAGTCACAAGCAAATGTGATCGCTTGATATCAGTGCCACTTTTAGCATCAGAACACAACTGTAATGAGGAAAACGCGATTAGTGTATGTACTGGGAAAAGACGTCTTCAGGCGTGTAGCGGCTAAGAAACACCTCACCTCACTGTGCCTAACTACTCCTTCCCCCTCTCTATTTCCAGATTTGTGGTAACTACTCCTCCCTTATATACAGGAGAATGAATACATAATAATTTGATAAGGAAACCAAGTGTGGAAACGTCATTGATTGACGCTATAAGCATTTCTTTACCTTTTGACACTGTGAAACAAATATATACTACGTCAAGCTCTTTGCTTTTTGTATTTTAGAAAGAAGAAATATGGACAAAAACAAGAAAAATGTCTAGTAGACACACGGGCTCTAAAATGCAACAATGTTTGTCTGGCATATGGTACCAAACTGCGTTGGTCATCAGTTCCTAGACTTACTACTTAAACTAAGTTACTAACCTAAGGACAACACACACATCCATGACCGAGGGAGGATTCGAACCTCCGAAGCGGGAGGCCGCGCGATCCGTAATGTGGCGCTCCAGAACGCTCGTCTACTCCCGCGCTGCTCTAAAATGCATGGCTTGGAGCTTTGAGCGCGTCTAATGTTTATACACGTCTCTACTATTGGTCAAGTGCTCAGGTCCAGCATCGTAAAACTCTGTAAAGAATTTCGTTCGAAATTAAATATATGGAAATTTATGTACTATGACATATCGTACTATTGTGTATTACCAGAAGCGAAACTTTAGAATGTTCTGAATCCTTTCTCGTCTTACTAGTCGCCACCAGGAAGCTTTCGATTTGTTCTTCCCTTCAACCTCCCAGCAATTAGAAGTTTTGTTGGTTGGAGTCAAAGGCACGTTATACTATCACTACTTTTGAAAATAAATAGTAGTTATATTTTGGTCATTCCATGTCAACTCACCTAGCACTTCCTGCTCGACCAACGAGGGATTTTGTTGAAATTTTATGTTAACATTCGCACATGTCCCCAATGAACATTCGTAAATTTTAAGCAATACCGTAAGAGATACAGTCGGTTGTTTGACACCATGCACGACTTAGCGCAGGGCGAGCGTGAATTTTTGAATACTTTGAGTTGTTATAACTCGGGCACTATTTCGTTGAAAGAAATGACATTTGGCCAGCTTGTACAACTGTATGCATTCTCTTGCGAATACTTTTACGTGCCATATACAGCCCAAAAAAAAACTTCAAAGTTTGGCGTCCTATATCTCGGGAACTACAGCTATGGCGAACATTAAACTTGGCATGTGGTAACCTAACAATACAAGGTTCTCAAACAAAGTTCTAATATTGAATTAATTAACTGCAAAATTGAAGATTTTAGAAAAAGATAAAAAATGCGGTATAGGCTATTTCACCTTATTTTGCAAAACATTACGTTCTATAGTATTTTCCAAACTGGGCTGACTAGAAAGATCATTATTTTAACTACATAAAAAAGTGTATTTGATCATCCAACAAGGGCTAACAGTGGTAGATAATTTGAATCAAAGTTGAACGCATAAATCAAGGCACGAAAAAAGTGTAAACTTTGGATTCTATATCTACTAAAGTAAATGCACGCTGAACATGAAACTTAGTACTTAATAGGTTGACAGCACAGGGATGTGATATCATTCGACACTTCTTTTACAAATACCGGTTTCTAGTAAAGCTTCGAAACCAGTCTCATGTGAATCAATAAGTTTTAAGGAACCACAGACACATGGGTCTAATTCCCAACATCAACGAACAATGCTACATAAATTAAAGCAAAGTAGTCGGAAAAAATAGCGCTGCGAAAGAGGTTTTACCTTTGGGTTTTATATCTCTTTAATGAAAACTACGATAAGCGTGAAAATTTGCACACAACAACTTAGTACATAAGGTTTCCCTGTGAAAAAATAATTTGCGTACTGCTTTCCTGATTTCTACAAAAATCCGTTCAAACTTTCGATTTATGTAAAATTACAAATGTGTATCTCATTTAGTTTGCTTTTTGATAATTTGTTTTCCATAATTTAATTGAATCTATTCACAGACTGAATGAACATGTTATCAAGCATCCAGAAAATCACGTTCAATTTTCCAATGTGAGCTAACATAACCTGAAAATCTAAAATATTTTTTTTTTTTTTTTTTTTTTTTTTTTTTTTATACAGCTAGTTAACAAAGTCAGTGCCATTACTTCATCATCTTGGATTAGAGGTTACACTGTAATGATAGCTTTATGTGCCAGAGTATTTGAGTGTTCTACCAAAATTTGCATCGAGTGCAGAGAAAACATTTGAAAAAACAAAAAGTTACCAACAAAGCAGTAGTGACATTTTTATTTTTGTGAATTTTTTTGGAGAGTTTATGTTTTTACCATTACATGCACAGAAAACAATAAAAATATGGCCCAAATTAAAATTTAAAGGCCATAGTATTTGACTTTTTACAGTGCTAATAAAATAATGTAATGTTAAATCCATTTTCTGCAGTTTTACGTTTGAATATATATATTTCATAAAATTAATTTTAAGAATTTATTCCTTTTACTGAGTTTATGTAGACATAAGTAGCTTTTTGCGTAATAAATTGAATTAGTTCGCTTAAATAACAATCAGAACTGTTTATGATTATTTAAAAATTGCGTTCTGTCAGACCGCACCTGGGACAGAGTGTGACAGGAAAATGACCTGGGAAGCTAAGGGTTAAAGTCTTAAATCATTTTCCATGGTTCCATTCCAGCTACTGCAGCAGCAGCGCCGGATCTAAGGGGGAAGCGGGCAAACCGGGGTGGGGCGCCAAATGGGATCCACGAGGTGACGAGTGGAGGGGGGAAGGGGAGTTAGAGTGAAGCCGAGCGAGAGAGGGAGCAAAAAAGCAGCGACATGCGGCCCCACTGACACGTTTGTGCCACGGTTGGAAATGTCGTAGATCCGGCACTGTGGAACAGACTTGTCCATCATTTCCTCTGAAACGATCGAGTCTTTTACATACCGTACGTGCTCACTAGTCTACTTAGTCCCGCCGCCGTGCGCATAGTATGCATTCGGCATACTGTGAGGTATCTTACTAACGGAGCTTCCACAAATAGCACGTCGCAGTCCTGCTGTATTTGACATCCAAGTCAGGTCAGTACAGACTAAAGGACTTGTTTCAGGCCAGCCACTGCGATACAGTGGGCCGTATGAATAAAACAGAGTATCTACTTTACACTCTGAATTCCAGATAACATACTCAGTTTCGCATGAATAAAAGGAGTCTGAGAATATAGTGCAGCCGAGTACGTTCTCGGCGTAACAGGGTGGGAGAAGTTGCTCACAGCAGAGAACTTTCTCCAATTTCATATGAATAAAACCACAGAAATTTCTCACGACCGGAGAACATTCTCCGATTTCTGAAGTGAGCTCTCTAGCATACTTCGTGTTGCGTAACTTCTATTAACGTTACGTTTTACTGTGGTTTATATTAAAAATGACAAAATTTGTGTTACTTAGAAGGAAAAAACAAGTCCCTTTATACATAGTCTTTAACAAATAGAAGGGGATCTAAAAAGTTAATGCAAATAAAAACATTTTGTTGACGAGTAGCTTCCTTCAGAAAAATCGTGAGTGTGACACTTCAAACATTTTCTATAGTGACGACAGTGATGTAAGAGGAATGTTTTCACTATCGACAAAGAAATGACATAAGTGGATTCAGCTGTGTGTTTTATCCATTTGTTTGGAGTGTATATTTACAGTTGTAAACAGCTACATAGAAAAATAATATTGTGTTTTTAAAAAGGGATATTAGTAAGGCCTTATGATGTTAGTTCCAAATAAAGTGCACCTAAGACTTCACAGTTTCTATCACAAAATAAATATTGTTGCAATACCAGACAGGCCTACTGAAATATTGTTTCTATTCAAACCGGTTGGCCTATTTAAGATGCGTTTGTCTCTGTAATCGTAACTTTTGTTATGTTAGAAGTAAGTAGACACAACAGGAAAATGAATAACTGATTAATTACATACCTAGCAGCCTGTTTCTTGTAACAAAATCGCATGGCCTAACGCTTATGAGTTAGTAGAGCTTATGGGCGTTAACTACGGGGTCATCAGTCCCTAAACTTACAAACTACTTATGAACTAGCTAACAATAAGGACGGCACAAATATCCATGCCCGAGGGGGGATTCGAACACCCGACCGTAGTGGCCGTGCAGACCGTGACTAGCGCGCCGCAGTCCCCTCGGCCACCGCGGCCGGCCATGAGTAGACTATTGGGTGTCATATTGAACAACAAGTAGGCCTATCTCACGTTAGAAATTCCGATAGCATTCCACGTTGAAACATATGAATATGTGATGCATTGTTAAAATTTCGTTCGCAAATTGTACTAACGCAACTTCATTAACAAAAAAGTTCCTCGCGTGACGAAAATTTTGTATCGTCAGAAGAATAGATTTTCTTAAAAAGTGCACATTTAGTCTTAATAATTTGCCTAATTGGGTTAGTTTAAAGAAATACACGGTGGAACAGTTGTTCTGCGCTGGACATCACACGCGGAGAACTTACTCAAGAAGGAGGGGAGGTAGCGAGATGAACTACCTGCTCAGAGCATATGCTTCAATTTCATACGAAATTGAGAACTTACTCGGAGAACGTTCTTTTGCTCTGAAAATTTTCTCTGGAGCATGTGCTCTTTTTTATCCATACGGCCCAGTGTCTTCTGAGTCAATTTATGGAATTCCTTCCTCACTGAAGTTTGCGCTAGAGACACCAACTGTTTAAAATTCTGAGTCAAACGTATTAGGTGACTGGTAGAATCCTTTATATCACGGAAACATTAAACTGCGACACTGTGAGGGGGTCGCATAACTCAAATGTTCAAATATTTGTAAATGTATGGTAACTACTGAGGTTATCAACCCCTAGGCTTACTAACTATATATCTCCGAAGGAGGGCTCGAACCACCGACGGGGAGCAACCGCAAGCTCGGCAGCAAGGTGCATTCACAGCGCTCAGCCATTCCACCGCGGTACCTCATAACTGCCATCCAGACAACAATAAGCTGTTTTTAATTTGTCGAGGTTTCAGTTTGCTTAGTTCTTTTCAGCTGCCACGGCGTTGGATGATCTGATCTATTTAACGACCGCAGCCATATATTGAAACGGTTGCGCACACTTAAGGAGGTTATAGAGCAGTTGAAGTTCAACAACTTTCGATTAGAAACTTATGGTCTGGAAAGTAATCCTGGGCAGTACAAGCCTAAGATTGTTAGGATGAACAATAGTTCGTTTGTGCACACACTTTAGCAACTCAAACTCAATAAAAGTACAAGCAATAATATCGTCGAAGAAAATTCTTGCGCAATCTTCCAAGTACCTGACGTATTTCACGAAAAACATCACATGCTGCGATATTCGGCCAATCGGTTGTTCTTCGTCGGGAACCAGTGCCTCGAACAAGAGGCTTTTCGTAAGCCCCCAGAAGATAAAGTCAAAAGGCGCGCGATCAGCAGAGCGGGGTGGCCACGCAATTGGACCTCTCCTTCCGATCCTACGCCCGGGATACGAATCATTGATTACATCACTCACTTGACGAGTGAAGTATCAACAGACTGGGAGCAACCTCGTATATTCGTACAGTAGTTGTATCGAACACAGTGACTCGTTGAAACGTAAGCGTACATCTGAAAGTTCTTAATGAACTATTGTCCTGTATTGTTGCCAACGTCCCACTCAGGTATTAACACATTAACCCAAGATTTGTTTCTCGGAATCAACAAGTATTCATCAGCTGTTCATGTCAGAGAATGAACGTTTCCGCTTGAGACACAAGCACATTCTACACTAGTTTAATTCGATATTAGGTTAAAATCCTACCTGCTTTTGAGCCGGTTGAGAGTCTCGCTGGTGTGACAAAGTACAAAGGCTGCAAGAAGAAGAAGAAGCGTGTGTGCGTATGGGCTGGGGTGCCGACTCAAGGCGGTGTTGCCGATCTCGCTGTACGCGCTGCACTTCCGTCGTCAGCGGAAGAAGCATGCTGACGTGTCAGGAACGCTCACGCTGCCCTTACGCTTACGCCTGAGAAACTGGCCATGTAAATTCCTGCTCTAGAAACGACGTACCAAGAGCTGCTTGACACGCAACGACTATCTACGTATAGGTTCGGAACACTGATATAAGGCAACAAAACCAATATAATATTCAGATACGAAAGTCTGCAGCGAATGTGCTACTTCACTGTAAATGGGATAATAGTCTTATGATGCCTCTGAGAAATCAGATGGACAGTATTACAGCAGTCAGTCATTTAGGCGTTTATTTAGCAGTGAGGACGGTCTCGCTCTCCCATGTCACAGAGCGACGCAGCGTATACCAGCTCTACCGCTAGGCCACATATTTAGCTCATTGCCGGCCGCGGTGGCCGAGGGGACTGAGGCACTCCAGTCACGGTCCGCACGGCCACTACGGTCGGGGGATCGAATCCCCCATCGGGCATGGATATTTGTGCCGTCCTAGTTCGTAAGTAGTTCATAAGTAGTTTGTAAGTTTAGGGACTGATGACCCCATAGTTAAGTCCCATAGACTGTACAAACATTTGAACATTTTAGCTCATTAGCTGCAACGACGTCATAAACAAAACTGCTGATTTTTCATGAGATGCGTTTGGAGGTTCAAAACTGTTGTAGCTTTTGGAAAACACAATATCAAACTGACAAGCTGGCACAATCTGATGAAGTAACATCTGTTTGTGGTATGGACGTTAATGGTGAGTTACAATTTACAATATACTAGCTTAAGTCCCGCTGCTTCGCACGCGTGGACTGGATGGTCTGCATTAGTTGTTTCTAATTATAAATATAAATTTTCATACATTTAGCTTTAAAAATGCATTCCTAATCAAGTATTTTGATACAACTTGCTACTCCCTATTGCACCATTGTTGGCAGAATTCAAAGCATCGCGAAACGCATTTTTTAAAAATATTTCACCCGCTCAATGGTCGAATATCCAAAAACATCGAAACACGTGTTTTTAAAATTCCTATCAAAAATCTAAATCCGTAGTTTTTTAATTTCTTCTTCAAATTTCCCTTAATAGCAACGTATTTTCAAAAAACCGTTCATCCCCTAAGAATGGGAATATCGATAAATCGCTGATGACTACAGTGTAAGATAAACATCTACAAATTTCAAGTTTCTATCGTCTGTAGAGTCACTTTTCAGCGCCGTTTTCTGTCTTAGAAATGGATCGGGAACGCTAAATTTCTTTCTTACGCTTTGGCATATTTCTTGGTGGTTTTACTTTTCAAACTGCAATATGCACTTAATTTTTCTTTATTCGTACGCTTGCTGCAGAAAACAACTGAAGAATGTGCACCACGTTTCGCTCTATATAACCTCTTTGTTATTATAGTATCAAGTCATCGTTGGTCTTCAGTGCGAATTTTATATAAGCTGACGACTTTCAACTACTATATCATCCACCCTCTTATAGCTATCGACACGGAACTGCTAATCCATTTGTCAGTATTTTGATCCTATGCACTACAGTTGTCTTTCCAGTGTTTATATTGAGATCATTGGCGTATTTCCAGTGTAGTTAATGCTCAGTTAATATATGTCTGTGTTTTATCTCACCCACCGCCACACACCACGACCAAAACGCCATAGTGCACACCGCGAACCTAAGGGCTACTCTCATGCATAACCACCTTTGGTCTGGAGTGAATAATTTTGGCTACCAAGTGAAATATACGGACACACGTCCCACGTTCCATTTTTATATGTGTATATTGATTGTTTCCCTTAACGTTTCAATATCATCATCTTTCACTTATGACTATCTTCCTGCTGAAATCGTTTTGTAGTTCGATATACACTTCATTGTTACGTTGTTGTGTGTGTGTGTGTGTGTGTGTGTGTGTGTGTGTGTGTGTGTGTGTGTTTGTAAAGTTTATGGGACTTAACTACGGGGTCATCAGTCCCTAAACTTACAAACTACTTATGAACTACTTACGAACTAGGACGGTACAAATATCCATGCCCGAGGGGGGATTCGAACCCCTGACCGTAGTGACCGTGTAGACCGTGACTGAAGCGCCTCAGTCTCCACGGCCACCGCGGCCGGCGTTACGTTGTTATTTTCCCCAAAAAATACGAACGGTAGTATCTTGGCCAAAGAAATATTATATTCATTGCATAATTTATTTATGTATAACAAATAGTACAAAATGAGTAATTGAATTATAAACAAGAGAAATTACAGTTCCGCATTCCCGTGATTTTAAAACTGTTGGTCTAAAAGCATAAGCCGAAACTATTTGTGTACCACACGCTATGTCATACTGCTTGCAAGTGAAATTCACAATGCATCATCTACGTATAAATGACGATCTTCTTACATTAAATACAAAAAACTTCATACATCATCTGACTATTTCAAAATGACAAATTCGCTAGCAATGGACATTGATCTTGTTTTAAGCTGGTACTGCATTTGGTGATAGGACGGCGTATTTAAAAAATCTGGTTTTGGCATATATTCTGTGCCTTCTTAAGTGCGTGTTTATAAGTTTTATGGAATATTTTTCGCTGTATTTAAAATCTGACAAGCAAATACAATATCAGTATTCATCTTACTTCCTTCAGGAATTAAAAGGTGGTGAAGTTCTGAAAATACATATAGGAAGGCACAAACTCTGCTCTTCATCGAAAGCAGGCCTCTTCGCCTAAATTTCTTTCCTAGTTCAGAATAACTGGCACAATGACCCACGTGATCTTAAGTCCTTCATATCTTCGAAATTCCACGCACTGATTTTTTTTTTTTTTTTTTTTTTAACTTAGCCGCTTTATACAAGAGCGTCGAAAAAGGAGTGGTTCCTACGACTGTAAGACAGGCAGCGAAAATAGACGTGCCATATGGCATCGGAGAACACCTGTGGTATAAGATACTAGGAAGCCGGAAGATACAAACCTACTTGAAGTTCTGAAAGACAGAGACCCACCAACATTTTAGCAAGCAGACATTTTCGTTACTAATCACTAACAGTCACCTTGAGCATGTAAAACTATTGGGAGAACCTGAGTCATGGTGGAAATCTTACTGTCGAAGTTAGGGTTCGTCTAAAGTGAACAGCTCCCCGCTAGCTGCTCGGCCGCTTAACTCGCAGCGGTCGGACTGCGCGCGCTGCAACGGCGCGATGGCAGCTGGTGGCGGCCACAGTGCGCAGCCAACCGCGCGCTGGCTGATCCCAATACATGACCAAAATTACTGTTCGATTTTCTTGCTGAAAAAAATACTGCAAGTGTGTTTTTCGATAAAAATTCTCCTTCTCCAGTAAAAAAATAAAACCACCTCTTCCGGTTTTGTGCGTTTTCCTAGATGTATGATACTTCTCACTCGATTCTGAGGAAACTAATTGTCGTACATCACTGAGTTTTGCACATCTTACAGGCAAACATAACGGCTCCATAACGGAGGGTCCGTTTTTTCGATATTCGCCGTAGTTATTACGATACTTATTTTTCAATTAAACAATCGCATAACATTTGAAGCTTTTGCAGTGAAAAATATAGTCGCTGACTACTTTTCGTTTGGTTAACTTTAGGTTATTACTGCGTACGAAATGTGGCCAACATTTTGAAATTGTTTTAAAAGCTGAAAAGAAAGCGATACATAGCTCCAGTATAGCGAACAGGTTGTTAAAAGCAGGCTGCGGTGGCCGAGGGGACTGAGACGCTCCAGTCACGGTCTGCACGGCCACTACGGTCGGGGGTTCGAATCCCCCCCTCGGGCATGCATATTTGTGCCGTCCTTAGTATTAGTTAGTTCATAAGTAGTTTGTAAGTTTAGGGAGTGATGACCCCGTAGTTAAGTCCCATACGCTTAACAAACATTTGAACATTTTTTGTTGTTGAAATTTGAGGGATGCGAGGGGAAAGATCGGGGTGAGAGTTTAAATAGGGAAAGATTAATTTTTAAAACTCACATCCACCAACTGCGAACCAAATTCCTAAACATGCAAAAACACTGGAACTGTGATTCCTACTGTTTGACTCGTTTTCTAGGGGATGATATCACACGTTCGCAGCTTTCCTTCCCTGCATATTAAACAAAAAAAAAAAAAAAAAAAACAACCATAATAAAGCAAGTTCATGTGAGAAAAGGGTGTACTAACTACTATTTTTGAAAACACGTGAAAGTTCACTTTATGTTGTTTATTAATCCATGTTAAAGCCCTGTGGCTGATACGTCTGTACGTCGACACATTTATCAAATAAAGTTATAGCTCGTGAGCCCCCCAGACAAAATGAATATATGTCGCAAATTGTTTTCACACCATGTGCCTGTCTCAAACACCGTTTATGTTCATGCCTATGCGACGACATGTGTTACACTAACAAAACACAGTCACTTTAATTCAGTGCGATACACACCTTGTTCCACCGGCTAAATATTCACAACACACAGTAGCACTCGATACAAATTGGTGCAGTCCACGACGAGCAACCACACCTGGCAATTGCCACACAAAAATCTATAGTCTCCACCTGGAGATCCACATGCCGACTGAGTAGAGCGACGCCGCCCGGCCAGCGCGCGCGCGCGCGCGCGCGCGCCCCAAAAGCCCAACTGCCGGTTTTTTTCCCTACGTCATCAACTTCCCCATGTGAGCTGTTCTAACCGACTTGCCAACGTACAGCGCTCAGCCAGTACATTTCTAAAACTGTACTGAAAATCAAAGTAACTACACTACACATTAAACAAATTTCTTATTAGATTTTTATATTGGTATAAACATCTTTCGTACTATTTATTATAATCGTGCAATTTCTTATATCACAGATAAGTGATTTAACTGTATATTTCAAGATAAAATACACAAGATTAATTGAAAATAAAATGAGAAATAGTTAATATATTATTTTTATAAGCAAACATTGCCATGCTAGTTGTGTAACTGTCTTGTATTCATTGATAATTTATTACTTTTCATTGTCAATTAAACATATTACGCCAGATGTGACTATATCAGCTAATGTATTGTTTATTTATCAACAGGCTATTTTGTAATGAGGGCCTTAAAGGTTCCTAACTGCATCGTATTACTTCAAATGCCAGTAGTATTACAATATTTGTGCATTGCACTGTGCCTGGCACTCGCCATTGTCCCTCTCTCCCCTCACCGGAAACGAACTGGAAAATCCTAAGTTGGAACAAGCCACCAACGTCGGCCTGCTCGCTGGCCTCCCGTCAGTTACAAGCACACAGCAAATCTCAACGTGGAGAATTTCTACCTATGGCCTAACTATGAATGTTGTCACCCAACTTCGTACATACATTGCTACCATAATTAATAAGATTAAAATTGTGTAACATTTAGTGCATTGGCATGGTCAATCTTTGCAGTGAACTTCATACTGTTTAATTATCAAATGCTATTAATTGCCAATATATCTACTGGGCGGTAATCTCACAGGGCGCTGGCGTCGCGCGCTCTCCTTGGACGCGCCATGTACACAACTACTGAGCCTCTAGCCTGCAGCTCAGTCAGTCATCCTTGGTAATAAAGCAGCACATGCCCGAGCCAACAGAAAATGACTTTAAAAAATATCGAAGTTTATCTGGGACAGATGCCAATTCTCTAACTCGTTTTAAAATACTGATGGCAAACAAATTCGGGTAAAAAAAAAAAAAAAAGACAGTAAATCTGGTTCCATGTATTATAGTTACAAATATTGGATTGCTAGCTGTCACTGACGAAAGTTGCAAGTTCATAATGGTGACTGTAGGGTGCTAAGGAAAAGAGAATGCTAGTGTTTTTGTTGAATGCCCTTTCCGACATGCGGTAGAAATGTAAAGTCTAAAATTACCAGAAGAATTTTTGACAGGATCCAATAAGAAGCGTGTATATGTTATCCAAGGCGCTATGGAATTTTTTCTCTGGATCAATATTTAATTAGACTTTCTCCTCAAAGAACAACTGTAGGTGACATTAAAGATGTTTACAATGGCACTGTTAAGTTGCAATATGCAGTTCCTATGTGCAGCTTAAGCGCATCTTTTTTGATGGCATATTGCAAAAAATTCCAAAACTGGACACACTAGTTGCCGGCATGGGGTAGTAACCGATAGATCACGACAGGAAAAAAGTTGTAACTGCTGTCCTATAATTTCAATACGTAACTGTAACTATATTGTAACGATATAAGGTGTCCATGGTGTGGCTCATACAGCATCCAGTGAAATTTTAACTTTAAGTAAAAACCGTCTTGGTTGAAAAGTGGTTTTATTAATTAGCAATGACGCGTTTCGCCCTCACAGCAGAGCATCATCACATTATCTGCAAGACAAACGTTATGCAAATTACTACAACAGCCCCTGTTTCACTCCTTTAAATGTTGTTGTTATTCTTGTGTAAAGTTTATCATGCAGATAAGATGATGGCCTGCTGCGAGGGAGGAGCGCGTCATTGGTAATTAATAACACCAATTTACAACCAAGACTGTTTTTATTTGAAATTACATTTTAACTGATGGTGTACCGTCTGTCACAGTGTACGTATTTTGAGGTTATATTAAGACAGGAAAATTGACATGGAATGACAGCGGCCGCGGTGCAGTAGCCGAGCGGTCCAAAGCGTCTCGCTGCGGAGTGCGTGGTTGCTCGCCGCGGAGGTGCGAGTCCTCCCTGGGGCTTGGGTGTCTGTGTTGTCCTTAGGTTAGTTTACCTAGTTTTAAGTAGTTTGTAAGCTACGGACTGGTGACCACGCAGTTTCGTCCGATAGATTTACAAACATTTGAATTTTGAATGACAGCGAAGTAATTATGACTAAAGTAGCCTCGTGTTATTGGCTCACAAAAGAGCCAATTTCACGTGCAACCTTTAACAAAGTTGTAACCATTTCATATTCTGAGCTAATTGACCTATCTACAAGTAAACTATCTTGAATGTGTAGCCGGCCGCGGTGGCCGAGGGGACTGAGGCGCTTCAGTCATGGTCTGCACGGCCACTACGGTCGGGGGTTCGAATCCCCCCTCGGGCATGGATATTTGTGTCGTCCTTAGGATAAGCTAGTTGATAAGTAGCTTGTAAGTTTAGGGACTGATGACCCCGTAGTTAAGTCCCATAAGCTATTCAAACATTTGAACATTTGAATGTTCAGTTGTTTGCTATGAACAATAGGATGTAATTAAAGGCATCGCCAAACCGGTTGTGCGAGTCCACAAAAGTTCGAAAAAATTCGGCTTCATTGAATTAACAGCCTTTCATTCAACACTTTTGAGATTAACACGTTTTTATCAGCTCTCATTAAACACGACGCGCAGTGTTGAAGCCTCGGAACCCGCGAGCCGAGAGCGGCACAAAAAACATTAATTCCTTCTTGCACGCGCGAGTGAAAGCTATGTGTGCGAGCTGAGGCAGCCGCGCGGGTGCACAAAGGCCACCCCAGTGGGATTACCCACCGGGTTTTCAGATTACCCACTGGGTTTTCCAGCAGCCGCAAAGCAGGAAGCGTGGAGCGGCTCACTATGGACGTACCCTTACACAAAGCGTACATATGTCCGCCGAGCGTTCTCGGGCGCCTTGCTGGGGAGCGCGTGGTTGCTCGCCGTAGTAGGTTCGAGTCCTCCCTCTGGCAGGTGTGTGTGTGTGTGTGTGTGTGTGTGTGTGTGTGTGTTTTCATGATCATATGTTAGTTTAAGTTGTAAGCCTAAGGACTGATAACCGCAACAGTTACGTCGCCTAGATTTACAAACATTTTAACTTTTCTTTTTTGTGCTTGTGACTTGTGTTTAACCCTACACTGCATGGAGCCGTTTGGCAACGCAAATTTTTATTACTTTTTCAGATATACTTCTTGTTGACAGATGGCAACACCATGCATATCATATACATTGGAGACTGTTCTAAGCATTTAGTTGATCGTTACCTCTATAAAAGGCAGCGCAGTCATGATATGACAAAGAGCGTTCCAGCGGATTTCACTCACTGGTGAGCATTAATGTAATTATAAACTGATACGACTTCACTCAAGAAAAAAAAATTATCTACAGTCATCTAATAGGAGTAGAAAACATGTTAGATACCAATATTTTCCTGCAGAGTTACTAATGTCTAAATGCATGATGGTGACAATGACAACAGGTAAATAATGAATTCAACATTGTTAAATGAGTTATACGATTTTTTTTTTCAATATTTTTACCCTGCATAGGCCAACATTTTCTACTTTTTTTTTATTTGCTAAAATAGAAATCCATGCAATGCAGGGTTAAAATAGTAATGGTTAACAGTTTTATAATGTTCGGCAATAAATGCAGCATAATAGAATACCGCAAATTATTTAGATTACCTACACTATTTCCACTTTAGCGACGTAAGTACTGGCGTGCTGCGGATGGTTGAAGTCGATTAGCTAGCCCTATTTCCTTCCATTTATAGCGACATTTTTTTTTACCTTTTTATAGCGACATAAATAGACCATGAGTATTTTCGAAAGATCGCACTGCGGTACAACAGCCAAGAACCTAATATTGGGAGAAAAGTATCGAGTCTGGTGTTGATGCAAGAAAGGGTTAACTTTCTTATCCTCGAATGAAAAGGAATATCAGTTTTACTGTATGACTCCTATACCACTTTTTACACAGCCGTGGCTAGAGAAACGGGGAATGATCTTGCGTTTTTTAATGTACGCAGGCATTCTACTGTAGGCCCTACATATTTTACACGATGTTCAGTACCCAGAAGCATGTTGTAGTTGCTCCTAATAGAATTATCGAGTGCAGAAAAAAGTTTACATTCATCCGTGAGAAGTATTACAAAGTACAGGAATGTACTGCTTTTCCGTCTTTAACTATAGTATTCCGTGAAATATTGACCGTTCAATTGGGTCACCCTGAATATAAAAGACAACTTGTAAGTCTGACTCTGATAATAGTCGCTAGCTTTATCATTGACTGAAGGATAAAAAAGGCAATCTGCAATGCAGTCAAATAATGAACCGCGTGATTGGAGTGAGAATCCTGGTAACACTCATCTCATTGTTATTAAAAACAATGGACACAACATTTACTGCACTCTTTGACTAACCGTTTTCAGTATACAATAAAGTATTATTTATAACGTTTAGAGTCCCGGCTCTTGCGAGGGCCATCCAAGAAATGTATCACACTATTAGCAATTACATTGTAAATGTATTTCCGTATGACTCGTTTGCTCTCTAGCGAGTCCGCTAGAGTCTGCGTATGATATTAGCAATGGTACCAGTATATGAATAGTGGTGTTAAAAAAGATTGCACTGAGCCGAAAAGACTGGGACGCCTTATCACAGATTGCAAGGACATTCTCGTCAGTCATCAGAGGTTCGAGTCCCAGTGATGCCAACTTAAGACATTTTTTGGCTATGTCTAGCATATTCACAGTAGCGTTTGGCCATAGAAAACCACAAAATCTGCACTACTTAACAATCCCTTTATACCAAAATAGCTTATTTTTAACTACGCTTTGACTATGCAACATGAAACTAGTGACAACAATTACTCACTGTAATTATTCCTCTGATTCATTACTGCACTTACATAATGCTACTTCTCGCAAGCGGGTGGAGCTGGAGCACAGTGTTGGTAGCGGGAGGGGGAGGGGGGGAGGCACGCGCGCTTCTGTAAGCACGCAGTGCAGAGAAGAGTGGCCTGTGTTTTTAGCCTGCACGATAGTAACAATGCGCACGACGCATGTCATTGTTAGCCAAATGCTTTATCATATCGAAATTGAGTTCACTGTTTAAATAATAACATCTTCAATAATGAAAACAACGGATTACATACAGCACAGTACAGTAACAAAGCAGCCAACAATGCAATCAGCATCAGTTAATTGTACACTGCTCAGGTGACAACACACCACGAAGTTTACAGACTGTTACCGATCAGAAATAGTGCGTCCGCAAGCAAAGTTACAGCTCCCACATAGTTATGTTGTGAATGTAAGCTTCTGTACATTTTTACAATAACCTAGAAAGGATTCTCCTTACTTCAGTGGAGAAATATTTTGTGAACATAATGTAACATGTTTATTGTTGTGTTGAATCCTTACGCGGTCGCGCGCGTATATTCGTAACGTTACTAATCGCGTGTGGTGTTCCCGGCCCGACAACCCAAACAAAAGTGTCTGTAATGACATAGATGTGGAGCATATCGGTAATAGTAAGAGATTAATTAAGTCAATACTTTACGCGTTTCGCCCCCCCCCCCTCCCCGTTGCAGTTTGGCATAGTACGTATAGTCGAATACGCTGAGACTAAAACGCACATACTTCTAGTCATACACTTACGTCTGTGTATTTTTATTAATATTTTTGTTATAGCCTATTCTTTTTCAACAAATGTAAGTACGTTTGCACATACTGTGTTTGCTCTCTTTATGACTATATTGTTATCAATCTTCATATCCGAAATGCTTTATAATTTATGTTAAAAATTGCCACAGATAATGACTCGAAACGCGTAATAATAAAAATAAAATATATGCGACCAAGACATTCTAAGAATTTTATTACAAGCTTGGTTGAATTCGGGCCATTAGTTTAGGAGTTGTGTAAAATACACACACAAAGACACGTCCGAGGGAGCGCGATCTAATCTCTAGCGAGAGCCGACTCGCGGTCAGTGACATGGCGCCTCAGACCACACGGCCACCAGCATGGTGGCAAGTTATTATTCAGTTATTTAATAGTGGCGTAACAATGTTTGCTTATAACGTTTCTAATACCGTAAGAGGCGATCTAGTGTTGACACAAAGTTTAAAAAAAAGGCTAAACTAAGCAGCAAATCAAATTCTGGCTGGCGATAAATTATTTTACAACACTTCAATATACACTTCTTACAACTTGTACAAAAGCCAGACCGCAGTTATTAGACTCGAAGGGCATGAAAGGGAAGCATCAGTTGGGAAGGGAGTAAGACACGGTTGTAGCCTTTCTCCGATGTTATTCAATTTGTACATCGAGCAGGCGGTGAAGGAAAGCAAGGAAAAATTTGGAATAGGGATTAAAGTTCAGGGGGAAGAAATAAAAACATTGCGTTTTGCTGATGACATTGTAATCCTGTCAGAGACAGCAAAGGACCTGGAAGAGCAGTTGAATGGAATGGACAGCGTGTTGAAGAAAGCGTATAAAATGAACATTAACAAGAGCAAAACAAAAATAATGGAATGCGGTCTTAGAAAATCAGGCGATGCTGAAGGAATTAGATTAGGTAACGAAACAATGAAGGTTGTAGATGAGTTTTGTTGCTTAGGTAGTAAAATAACATGCGATGGTCGCAGTACACAGGATATAAAATGCAGAATGGCAATGGGAAGTAAAGCATTTTTGAAAAAGAGAAATTTGCTAAGATCGAATATTAATTTAAGTGTAAGGAAGTCTTTTCTGAAGGCATTTGTGTGGAGTGTTGCCTTGTACGGGAGTGAAACATGGACGATAAGAAATGCGGACAGGAAAAGAATAGAGGCTTTTGAAATGTGGTGCTACAGAAGAATGCTGAAGATTGGGTGGGTAGATTGCATAACTAATGAAGAGGTACTGAACAGAATTGGTGAGAAAAGGAATTTTTGGCATACCCTGACTAAAAGAAGGGATCGCTTGGTAGGACACATTCTTAGACATCGGGGAATCGTAAATTTAGCATTGGAGGGAAGTGTGTGGGGTAAAAATCGCAGAGGGAGACCAAGAGACACATATAGTAAGCAGATTCAAGTGGATGTGGGTTGCCGTTCTTATGAGGAGATGAAAAGGCTTGCTCAGGATAGAGTAGGGTGGAGAGCTGCATCAAACCAGTCTCCGGACTGAAGACCATAACAACAACAACAACAACAACAACACTAAAGAAACTGCGCCGTCATCGGTTTCAAACTCTCCAGTTCATCATCAGACGGTTGTTCACTTCCACATACTTATTTACATTTTGCCTATGCATATAATTTAGCTTGTGGCGGCGAAAAGTCCATGGTTTTGTGGTGCTCTACAATACAAAAAGATGATTGGAATTTCTTACTCGACCGTAAATTCGACTCTTGATACTGACAAATGTTGTAAACAAAAATTGTTGTAAAACTCTATTGTTAAAGTTTGTTTTCAACATTTGTCAGTATCATGAGTCGTATTTACGCTCGAGTAAGTAATTTCAATCACCTTTTTGTATTGTAGGACAACACATAACCAGGGACTTTTTGCCACAAGCTAAATTATATGCAAATGCAAAATGTAAATAACAAGTATATGGACGTGAAGAGCCGTCAGATGATGAACTGAAAAGTTTGAAACGGGTAACGGCGCTATTTAGTAAATAAACAGCACAATCAAAAGTGGTCGGTTGCTGTTTACTGTAAGAAGTATCCAGTATTTCATACACAACCACGGGCTCAAAAGATAAGTTTTTGACAAAATAGCACTTCAGTATAGTAGAAGGGTTATGATACTTTTGTCTTCGTGGGTCTTAAATTCTCCATTCAATATATTTATAATTTTAGAGACATCAATTAAATGTAGAATGTCTTGCTACAATAAGGCCATTTTTATAATTCCATGTAGCGATTTCTTGTTAGTTGGCAACGCTGGAGATTCTCCGGTTTGGGTGTGTGTGGTGTCTTCAGCATAAGTTAGTTTAAGTAGTTTTTAAGTCTAGGGACCGATGACCTCAGTAGCTTCGTTACTTAGTTTTACGAACATTCGACTTCTTTGTATTGCTGGGCGTGTTAGTTTGCCACCTGTCTGACATTCTAGCCCAGACAGAGACAAAAATAAATTTTGTCCCAATTCTGCGAAGTACGGTTAAAAGCTTAACTCAGGTATTGAACAACCGCTGTGTCTCAGCGCAACATACGAGTACGGGAGCTGGAACTGTAACAGTTACGCAAGGGCACGAGAGGGAATCCATCCACCCGTGTCCACTATGCAGATACAGTGAAAAAAAGCAAGTCTTTTTGAACTTTATGTCGCAAGTTGGTGTCATCAGTGTTGTGTATTTTCAATACTGCGGCCAACTGCATCGTGGAAAAACCTGAGCCGACGGTGCCTTTTTAACAGTGTGTGGCCGTAGTTTACGATTTAAGTCTTCAAATTTTTTGTGTTTTAAATCTCCATTTACAGTCTCCGTTTTTATCTACATGTTTTCTCCTGCCGCGAAACACAAACTCGCTTGCGTCTGCCTTGGAGACATCGCATCGCACCGAAGACAAACTCGCTTGCGAGTGCAGCTGACTCATCGCATCGCATAGCGCTGCTCGCCTCAGCCTGCTCGTCCAAACGGGCGCAGTGCTCTTCTACAGCAGTGTTATTCAACTTGTGGGTCGCGACTTCCAGGCGGATCGCAAAGTCTTGCTTGGGTCGCCGTTACACAAGAAGTGCTTGCACTATTAAATAACTAGTTCAGTAGTACAAATGCGTATATCTAAGTGAAATGTATTTAATGTTAAAATTAGCGCGTTCCTTGTGCAGCATTAATTATAAACTGATCATAGATTGTTTTATAATACAATGTGTTAATGATGAATAAACGAAAAATCTGAAAGCTGCTTTCAGGAACCAATCGATAGGTTAAAGAACATGATGCAATAAGTAATTCTGAAAAATTCGATAAAGAAAAAGCTATTTCTTTACAAACATTCTATACAGTAGGTCCTTTCTTAATGAACATAATTCGCTTCTGAGTCGTACCTGAGATTCGAAATACTTGTTAAGCAAGCTATATTGTTTCTGTCCGGAATCATTAAAAATAATAATAATAAAATAAAAATAGTGTGTCCTTTTCCGAAAATACACAAAAAACTACATACAACAATTTAAAAGAAAGTTAAAGCAAATGACTCAAGATTATATTTCTTTCCTTGGACATAGCATAATTTTGTTACGGTTCGTGAGGAGCGGGGAGAGCGTCGGCAGAATATTTTTATTTGGAAGGAGATCGCAAATTCGAAAAAGTTGAAAAACACTGTTCTGTAGGGAACACTGCTCCCTCATTCCGACGCGATTCAAATACGAGTGAGCATTAAGATGTCCAAAAAATAATTTCGACCGCAACAACTCCTGCGCTTCATGTTTCACGGTACTGGAAGGGCGAACTGCATTCGGTATACCGCTACGCTTACTTCGAGCCTTAGTACTTAGCTAGTACACACAAACAGCCGCGTATGTAATTTATTCTTCTTTGGGAGGGGGAATCAGTTCTTAAGTTCATTCAAAGTATTATCCAAAATATATGCAGCTGAATTGTCAAGTCGTTTCAACGTTTAAACTGAAACACAAGTTTCATGGAAAACGACTAAAAAAAAGGGGGGATGCGCTATGGATATGGCTAGGGAGAGGGGGGTGGGTTTGGACCCCTGCCCATCCTCACTGTCTATGCCAATGCACATAGATAACCTTCAGAAGTATTGTAAAACTTTCCGTATTTCTAGATGCTTTAAAGACGTGATGCCTTGGACGAAGTTTGTTTGGTCGCGCAAACATCAAGAATCTCAGAGGCCACTTTTTTTGGGTTATAGTAAGATGGGTGCCACGATTGCTCACGCTTAGCCAAGAACGGAATCGTGCGAAGGGTTGCAAGGAAGGTTTGCTGCTGTTCTGGGAGAATCCGCAGGACTTTAAGCGTCGTTTCGTCACTGTGGATGAAACTTGGATACATTACTATACTCCTGAGACTAAGGAAGAATCTAAACAATGGGTAACCAAGGGAGAATCTGCACCAAAAAAGGCGAAGAGCGGTCCTTCGGCCGGGAATGTTATGACGACGGTCTTTTGGAATTCGCAAGGGATAATCCTCGTCGACTATCTGGAACAGGGTAAAACTATTACAAGTGCATATTATTTATCGTTATTGGACCGTTTGAAAACCGAGCTGTAAGAAAAACGCCGGCGATTGGCCCGCATAAAAGTCCTTTTCCATCACGATAATGTACCAGCACACACCTCAGCAGTTGTGGTCGCAAAATTATTGGAAATAGGATTCCAACTCGTTTCACATCCCCCCTATTCTCCAGACTTGGCTCTCTCGGACTACTATTTGTTTCCCAATCTGAAGAAATGGCTGGCGGGACAAAGACGAGGAGGTGATTGCTGAAACTAATGGCTATTTTGAAGGCTTCGATAATTCCTATTATTCTGAATGGATTAACAATTTAGAACAGCGTTGGATGAAGTGTATAAGCCTAAAAGGAGACTATGTCGAAAAATAAATATGGTTTCCCCCACACAATTTGATAGTTTTTATTTTTGCACGGAATTTTCAAACGCCCCTCGTATACTAAATTTCAACACATATCGACAGTTTAAAAAATTTCTTTTTGTTGGCAGGACAGAAAATCTCCAACGTTCGAGTCTCCCAGGAAAAATATTAAACTGTAGACACTTTTAATCAATCTAAACGACTTCGGTATTGAAGTCGTCAGGAGAGTTGGGTGAGTTATCTAAACCAGAAAAGTCGAAAAAACGAATTTGGCTTCATCTTCCAGAAATAATATGTAACGACACCGAATTTAAGTATACACGTCCGAGTACTGGTAGACAATTTTTACTTTGAACGCAATGACATAGTGACCTCCAGAATTAAATTTTATCGGACGATGAATACGCTGTGTACTTCAGATGACACGAGACTTGTAGACTTTAGATTGCTTACAAAACTAAATGACTGACGTCGCTTAGCTGAAAATTTCAGAACAGGTGCGCATTATGTTGAGTTTTTCAAATACTGACACTATTTAAGTGTGTAACACAGACGCATGTGAATGGCCAAAGTGCATGTGACTATAGTCTGGCAACACCGCGCCACCCACCACTAAGGTTGCCCACAGCTACAGCGGACGACGACGTATAAAGCGTCTTGTGTGGGGGCAGGAAGAACAGTACATGGCGGTCGTCGTAATGAGGAAAAGAAATTTATCTGACGTCCAAAACGGTATGATCATTGGCTTTCGGGCCAATAATGGAAGCACTTCGAATCGGCTGTCTCTGTGAACTGTGCGCGTGCCGCCTTTCTTTCAGTATAGCCTGCATGATAAAATGTCGCTATCTAAACCCACGTCGAGGCAACTGTGGCCGTGCAAGCACCATTAATGGCAGAAGTGTGAGACGGCTGTGGAGATGTGCACGGGTGAACAGACGTGGCCGCGGTGGGGTGGCAGTGCGTTTTAAGGCGCTGCTACGGATCGCGAGGTTGCTCGCCGTCGGAGGTTCCAGTCCTCCCTTGGCCATGGGTGTCTGTGTGTGTTGTCTTTAGGATAAATCAGTTTAAGTAGTTTGTAAGCCTAGTGACTGATAACCGCAGCAGTTCAGTCCCTTACAATTACAAACATTTGAAGATTTGAACAGACGTGGATAGGGCAACTGTTGGGCATCCGACTGCCCAGATGAACCAGGAGGCAATCTGCAGTGTCTCCTTAACGACACTCAGCGAACGTTCCTCTGTAAGGGCCTCTAGGAACATGAACAAGGCGCGCCAAGCGGTTTGAGGATAGGCAAATACAGATCTCTTTGTTATCAATTTTAGAACATCAAATGGCAAAAATCGCGAAAGTGCCTCCCAAACACACAGCCGAAGGCCATCCCAGAAAATTGGCTACGGTTAGTGAGGTCTCCCACTCAGGCTCAGACACATCATTATCAATTATTTTACTGATACTATTCCTGTACGGCAGGCAGTAACATTAATTAGAGCGACCGACTATCTCGTATTTGCCGAGTTCTCCCATGATATAGTAACACACTTTTATACTTGGCGTCATGTAGGAAGACGCTCCCACGTCTAGAACCGAAGCGATGGGGAAAGCGTGAAGAGGAGTTACGACCGAGCGGCAGCTGTTGAGTCTGCGAGAGAAACATTGCGTAACTCGCGGCCAGCCACACGCCTACAGAAAGAATATTATTGGCTGCCAGTGCGATAATGGAGGGGGGATGGGCAGGACAGCTGAAAACTGGGGTGCCTTCCTACGTGATGCGGACTGCCCTCCCGGCTCCCATACGACCGCCAGTTTCTCCCGTATATTATGTGAGTGCTTTCTCGAAGTATTACAGATTCACGAAATCGAAATATTAGAGCATTTCGACCGTTTAGGTGCGTTGAAATAAATTCCACCGGTCGCCTCAATCAAATTAGGCTATCCAGGCCCGCTTCCCTTCCAACCCAAATTCTCAACTACTATGGTGGTGCCCTCTGCCCATTAGTTCCGCTTGCTCGCAGCCTACACCGTATTCTCACAAGGGACGGAGCATATTAACCCTAGCACCGCTAATGGGGCAGGGGGAGGCAAAGATTGCCCGCGGTATTTGTTTTATTTGTTTAATATATCTAATTGTTGGAGTGAAGAAGCAAGAATTTAGGTAGTTGTAGAAAAATATCTAGAGTATATGCTGTCACGGTTTTATAATTTTTGTGAATTATTTCAATCTGCCTATTACATTTAAGTGCCGGCAGTTTTTGTCCGCCCCCCCCCCCCCCTCTTAGACATCGGTGAGACAACTTTTCTCATTAAAATATTTCTCAGTACGACAGAAAGAAATGCAGTTTCTGACTGTTGGCACCGCTGTATTACGTTCCCAATGTTTTGAAATAAATCTCCATTGCTGTTAGAGCAGTTCTACATAACTCGAAGTTCTAATAAAATGTCTCGTCATTACAGAATTACTGCAACTGTTCAAGCTTTTGACTTTTATTCAAGAGGAAGATGTCACATCTGTTTGAAGACTAAAAACTCTAAAATGGAAAAGGACAAGATGACAAAAGTGTCTATTGTTTGTTGCAGGTGTTCCAAGTATGCCGGCCGCGGTGGCCCAGGGGACTGAGGCGCTCCACGGTCTGCACGGCCACTACGGTCGGGGGTTCGAATCCCCCCTCGGGCATGGATATTTGTGCCGTCCTTAGTATTAGTTAGTTCATAAGTCGTTTGTAAGTTTAGGGACTGATGAACCCGTAGTTAAGTCCCATAAGCTGTGCAAACATTTGAACATTTTTCTTCCAAGTATGTGTGTTCCACTCATTCTACAAAAACAAACATATGCACAAATTGTGAAATTCAAAGTGAGTAAGAAGGAAAACCTCAACTGTAATTTTTACTTTGATTTTCTGTTTTCGTATTTGTGGTTTGGTATTGTATGTTCTTTATGATTTCGTAATACTAGTATGATATACATCTAAGTGTTAGTTTCATAATAAAAATATAATAACATTTCTCATATTCATTACTTTATTTGTTGTGTTTGCATCTGTTATAATGTTCCTGATAACTATGGAAAGGGTGTTGCAACCTAATAAAGAAATTTCTAGTTCATTAAATAATAAAAAATAAATAAACAAAAATAAATTGTTAAAAAGAGAAAAGAATGTGAGGGCATTTTTTGCCCCCCCCCCTCCCCATTAGACATCCATGTGACAGATCCGAGCTTAGTGGTGCTAGGGTTAATGAGTCAGAAAAGAGCAGACACCATATCGATCATTGTAGGTATGCCCCAACAAGCAATGATAATTTCAACGCGGTCGCATTAAAAGTCTCGGTCCCTTACGGGAATACAGTGCAGTCTGCGAGCAACAGGGACTAATGGACATGGAGTACCAACATCGTAGTGTGCTACAAAATTCAGGATTTGGGTTGTAAGGGAAGCGTGCCTGGATAGCCCAATTGGTTAAGGTGAGGCGGGAAATCCGGGTTCGAATCCTGTCCAGCACTTCACCGTTGAATTTATTTCAATTCCCCAAAGTGGTCGAAATGTTCCAATACTTCGAATTCATAAAATTATGGCCGTTACTGTCAACCAATGATGTCTGTTCTTTCGGTCATGTCCGAAAAGAACAGACCTCATATCAATAATTGTATTACAGATTCATTTTTCCGGCAGACAGATGTCGAAAAGTTTTTGTTTGTGTAGTAACCTATGCTACTGGCGACATCTAGCGTTTGTGTTCGTGTTTCTGTGGAAACAAGACTGTGTGGGTAAAAAGAACGGGAGGAATGAAAAATATTTAGCCTACGCGACTAGAGGGGTCGTAAGGATTAGTGTTTCACTCCTCGTTAAACCCACTAACATCCCATGAATACGCTCTCCTACCACCGATCAGTAACTCTATAGTATAAATAACTCCACAGAAGTATGTAACAGGATTTGCCAAAGCGGAGTACAAACACATACATGTTCTCTCGCTGTTAGGCATTATTAACTAGCAACCCACCACGACTTTGCACGGGTAGTATGGGATGTATGCAACGTTCCACAGACGACTCTCGAACTCTTTGCGGAGCTTGTTTTTCGCGGTCCAACGATAAACGATCTTCCCTCTGTTCATAACTTAGGGTCCCTTGATTCAAACGCCGTGTGTTGGAATATGAAAAACTTATGTACTTAATGTCAATATTGCACGATACAGGTCTAAACCGCTATTAAGGCTAAATGATTAAACACACAAGTATAGTATTTTGAAACAAAAAAAGGATTTTCACATGTACGGTGCAGTTCGAAAGTCACAGAATATATAGTTTTTCCTAACAATATTTACTCCCGTATTTCGTGGATTTCTGCTCGCCATGATCACCCGTTGCTACACATCTTACAGAAATGTACACCTAAAGTTTCCTCATGAATCAGACTGTCCATTGGTGAAAACCATTGGCGAATACAGGGGGGGGGGCTTCCAAACAAGCCTTTTTAAAATAGTTATCAGATCAACAATTTTATTTATTTATTTTTTAGACGTCAGTTAGGTATTTGCAAAAGATATACCGAATCTGAAGAAAAAAGAAATAGGCTTAAAAGATTTTAAACACCAAATCTGGCAAAAGACATAAAATCAAGCAAGGGAAAAAAAAAACCTGCCGCGGCATTTGCCAAACAAATTCAATTTGGCAAACAAATAACTCAGAATTCGGCAAATAAATAAATCCAAATTAGGCAAACAAATCATATATATTATTTCTCATCGATGTTTCTTGTGGGTACGCCGTATCTCTCATATTACTTATCCAAAATTAGCGACTGAGGTATCATTTTGAAGGTTTCGTTCTCCATTAACGACGAAAAATACACATATAGTTTAAAGTTATTGTTTTCACAAAAAAAAAACTTTATTTTGAGAACATTTGTTCTGTTCTTCTGTTCGGAAATGGGACATGTATTTACGCTTGCTCTCATCAGCCACCACGCCGAGTACCAACTGAGTTTGAGCGGTATATATAAAAGCAATGTAGAAGGTGCCATCTATTGACAATGTGTTTAACTAACATGAACGACAGCTCTTGCAGTTACTTAGATTCTCTATGAAAGCCAAAGACTTTCTTTGATGCAACATAGTTTATCAAAGATTTAGGTTATACAGTCGATGTAAATACGAAAAATACACAAATATTACAATTTAACTAAATGGCACGGCAGCTCTTACAGTTAGATTGTGTACGCAAGTGTAGTTTATCACAAGATTTCTGTTTCATACGTCACAACTCCTGTAGGAATTGTTCACTTTGTTACAGCAAGTGTTGTGTACTGCTTTTTTACGAGTTCGCTCATTCACTGATATTTATGTTTGTGCTAAAGACACATAGCCAAAAAGCAAACGATGATCACATTATAACTATTGTTTTCAAAGTAGTTTTGTAAAATAAAAAAAGATTTCAATAAATAAATAAATATGAAAAAGTCAATATCTGATTTTTATGTGTTTCACAATTAATCATATCGTATTTAATTATATAAATTTTCTTACAATGAGTCTATTATTTTTATTAGTATTCGAAGTTTATTATCTTTTATACATATGTACTGGCATATGCCTTTCCTCCATTACCTTCTTACCTATATGTGACATAAGAATACAGTGCGAATTATTTGCACGGATCAACTAGTTACTCCAAATTAGACATACAAATAACTCCAGATTTGGAAAAGAAATTACTCTGAATTTGGAAAAGAAATCACTCCGGATTTGGAAAAGAAATAGATAGAAATTAGGAAAGGAAATAATTACCCATAACATAATTATTACGTCCACTGAGCAGAATATGAGCGACGTTAAACCACAAATGCAATTTAAAACAGAACAAAAATAAGGTTACTGGTCCGTTGAAGGAACGGCCAGGAAATGTAAAAGCCGTAATTCGTCCAAAATGATACGATATTAGCTTACTGACGACTGTGCTGTGCAGATTCCTGTAGGTGTCACGCATAATTGTGAAAGTAGCACAAATGGCGTGCCTGAATGTGTCAAGTAGTCTATTTGAGCAACGCACGGTGTCAGCAGAATGAGAACGTTAAAAACGATTTCCACAACACAATCTCGCGAAGCAAACGTAGCGTTACGAAATGGAGACTGCAGGAGCCACTGACCTGCGCCGGATCTGGGGAGGAGGCAAACCGAGGCACGTGCCCCAGGCGCCAAATTTATGTTTGGTAAAAAAAGAAAAACCACTGCCTCGTTTCACAAAGCGTCCAGCATCCAGCATATGTTATTGGAACGTATGGCTTACATCGAACGCTTTTTGTTAATTGTAAACTGGGAGCCTGTATTTGCTGCTCCCTAGATAGAGTTTGGCGCTTGTTGCCCACGCACCTGTCCACCTTTGCGCCAGCTGTTGTGTCTCGCTTCTGCCCGCCAGCTCCCACGGGCGGCCACCTGCTCTCGAGCTGGAACAGCCTGTACAGTGTGCGTACTCAACCAGGGGTATCCCATCGCATCCTCGTAGACAAAAGGGAACGTGTCTTACACGAGGCCGGCCGCGGTGGCCGAGGGGACTGAGGCGCTCCAGTCACGGTCTGCACGGCCACTACGTTCGGGGGTTCGAATCCCCCCTCGGGCATGGATATTTGTGCCGTCCTTAGTTGTAAGTAGTTTGTAAGTTTAGGGACTGATGACCCCGTCGTTAAGTCCCATAGACTCTACAAACATTTGTTGTTGTTGTTGTGGTCTTCAGTCCGGAGACTGGTTTGATGCAGCTCTCCACAATACCCTATCCTGAGCAAGCCTCTTCATCTCCACATAAGAACGGCAACCTACATCTGTCTGAATCTGCTTACTGTATCCATCTCTTGGTCTTCCTCTGCGATTTTTACCCCACACACTTCCCTCTAATGCTAAATTCACAATTCCTTGATGTCTAAGAATGTGTCCCACCAATCTATCCCTTCTTTTAGTCAAGGTATGCCAGAAATTTCTTTTCTCCCCAATTCTGTTCAGTACCTCCTCATTAGTTACGCGATCCACCCACCTAATCTTCAGCATTCTTCTGTAGCACCATATTTCAAAAGCCTCAATCCTCTTCCTGTCCGCACTGTTTATCGTCCATGTCTCACTCCCATACAACGCAACACTCCATACAAATGCCCTCAGAAAGGACTTCCTTAGGCTTAAATCAATATTCGATGTTAACAAATTTCTCTTTTTCAAGAACGCTTTTCTACCCATTGCCATTCTGCAATTTATATCCTCTGTACTGCGACCCTCATTTGTTATTTTACTGCCCAAGTAACAAAACTCAACTACCTCCTTTATTGCTTCGTTACCTAATCTAATTCCTTCAGCATCACCTGATTTTCTTACACTGCACTCCATTACCCTAGTTTTGCTCTTGTTAATCTTCATCTTATATGCACCTTTCAGCACACTGCCCATTCCGTTCAATTGCTCTTCCAGGTCCTTTGCTGTATCTGACAGGACTACTATGTCGTCAGCAAAACGCAATGTTTTTAATTGTTCCCCCTGAACTTTTATTCCTTCTCCAAATTTCTCCTTGCTTTCCTTTATAGCTTGTTCAATGTACAAATTGAATAACATTGGAGAAAGGCTACAACCCTGTCTCACTCCCTTCCCAACCACTGCATCCCTTTCATGCCCTTCAACTCTGACAACCGCTGTCTGGTTTTTGTACAAGTTATAAATAACCTTACGCTCCCTATATATTACTCCTGCTTGCTTCAGAACTTGAAAGAGTTTATTCCAATCAACATGGTCAAAAGCCTTCTCCAAATCTACAAAAGCTATAAATGTAGGTTTGCCTTTTCTTAATCTATCTTCTAGGATAAGCCGTAAAGTGAGTATTGCCTCCCGAGTTCCTACATTTCTCCTGAACCCAAACTGATCTTCCCCGAGGTCGGCTTCTACCAGCTTTTCCATCCTTCTGTATATAATTCGTGTTAAAATTTTGCAACCATGACTTATTAGACTGATGGTTCTGTAGTTTTCACACCTGTCTGCACCTGCTTTCTTTGGAATGGGGATTATAACATTTTTCTTAAAGTCTGAGGGTACTTCGCCTGTCTCATACATCTTACGCACCAGATGAAACAGGTTTGTCATGGCTGGTTCTCCCAGAGACTTCAGTAGCTCTGAGGGAATATCATCTACTCCAGGGGCCTTGTTTCGACTTAGGTCTTTCAGGGCTCTGTCAAATTCTTCTCTCAGTACAGTATCTCCTATTTCATCTTCATCTACATTCTCTTCCCTTCCTACAATATTGTCTCGAAGTTCATTTCCTTTGTAGAGCCCCTCTATATACTCTTTCCACCTTTCAGCTTTCCCTTCTTTGCTGACAACTGGTTTTCCATCCGTGTCCTTGATATTCATAGAGCTGTTTTTCTTATCTCCAAATGTTTCTTTTATTTTCCTGTAGGCTGCATCTATTTTTCCCCTATTTATACATTCCTCTACATCCTTGCATTTGCCTTCTAGCCACTCCTGCTTAGCCATTTTGCACTTCCTGTCAATCTCATTTCTTAGTCGTCTGTACTCCATTTTGCCTGTTTCATTTACTGCATTTTTATATTTTCTCCTTTCATCGATTAAATTTAGTATCTCCTGTGATATCCAAGGATTTTTCGTAGGTCTTGCCTTCCTACCTATTTTGTCCTCTGCTACCTTCACTATTTCATCTCTCAATTTTACCCATTCCTCCTCTACTGTTTTATTCTCCCTTGTTTCTGTCAATTGTTGCCTAAAGCTCCCTCTGAAATTCTTAAGAACCTCAGGTTCCTTCAATTTATCCAGGTCCCATCTCCTTATTTTCCTACCTTTTTGTAGTTTCTTCAGTTTCAGCCTACAGTTCATAACCAACAAGTTATGGTCGGAGTCTATATCTGCCCCTGGGTACGTCTTACACTGTAAAACCTGGTTCCGAAATCTATGTCTTACCATTATAAAATCTATCTGGTATCTCCCGGTGTCTCCTGGTCTCTTCCACGTATACAACCTTCTTTTGTGATTCTTGAACCAGGTGTTTGTTATAACTAAATTATGTTCCGTGCAAAATTCTACCAGGCGGCTTCCTCTTTCATTCCTTTTGCCCAGACCATATTCACCTACTATCTTCCCTTCCCTTCCTTGTCCCACTACCGAATTCCAGTCTCCCATAACAATTAAGTTTTCCTCTCCCTTAATTGTCTGAATAATTTCCTTTAGCTCCTCATATATTTCTTCGATTTCCTCATCATCGGCAGAGCTAGTTGGCATATAAACCTGTACTACTGTTGTCGGTGTTGGCTTCGTATCTATCTTGACAATGATAATGCGATCACTGTGCTGGTCATAGTAGTTTACCCGCACTCCTATTTTCTTATTTAAAACATTTAAACATTTGATTTCTTACACGAGCCGACCGAATAAACCTGAATGGTTACTCATTAGGCGACGATCACTGTTATGAGGTTCATTTGTTATGCATATATAATGTTCAAATGTTTGTAAATCTATAGGTCTTAACTATTCTGGTCCACAGCCCTTAGGCTTACAAACTACTTTAAATTACGCTGAGGATAACAATTAGACCCATGCTCGAGGAGGACTCGAAGCTCTGAAGCAGAGCGGCTGCGCGCTCCGCAGCTAGGCGCCTTGAAACGCTCTGCCACTCCACCGCGGCTGCTAATAATCAGCGTTTTTAAAAGTACTAGCAAAATCTATACATTGAAGCAACCGTAGGAGAAACTAACAACTACCAGCAATAACAGGTAAGGAGGATGATATTAAAATGCAAATTATTGTATACTCGCGCAATGTTATGAACATAATAAATATTCAGTATTCACCTACAGCAGACAGTTCTCAGGTTGTTTCGATGGTGTAATGGACAGCGTTACGGTTCTGTGAGGCAGAATGCGTGAGGTAATGGCTTCATGTCGGGCCATATTTTTCCATTGTGGCGATGGAAAACTGATTTTTCGCCTTTCTTATGAGTGATTATAATACAAGCATTTTCTACATTATTCCGTGTTATTTATTTTTCGGTCAGCTTTTACCATCGGCAGCGTTGGCATAGTGTGCTCATGTAACGTTAGTATTAGCTATCACGTGACAGTATATTTGCACCTTCTCATGTCAGTCTCTTCATATCAACAGAAATGTTTACTTATGAAAACTGTTCTCCAAGAGGACATTTTATTTACTGAAGGGACAACACGTACATACAAGAAACTGTCAACCATAGAGCAGGAACAACATTACTTACTTCTTGGTCAGCACTGAAGACTTAATGCCATTATATGTGGTTAAGTTTTCGAGTATAGATAACCTGGCAATGCAGTTATATCGTCCTGTTGATTATAATGTTGCTTGTCACAGAAGTTCACTTGCCCCACCCCCCCTATATCTTCTTGGGTTGACAAAATAATTTACCTTAGAACCGTAACAAAATCACATACAACAGTAAAACGGGATAGTAGGCTAATACATGAGAATCTCGTTTATCCGGCCCACATTTATCGGGATTTCCGGTTTACCCGGATAGATTTTTTCCGTTTATTCTTTTTTATTTTACCGCGAAAATGTGCGGTATAGAATTATTACTGACCCAAATGGGAAATCCTGGGTTTGATTCCCGGTCCAGCACAAAATTTCACTGGTCACCGTTGATTTATTTCAACGTCCTATTGCACCAGATGCTAATTATTTCCAACCTTTCCTTCTCTCCTCACAAGGTATATTAGCAGGCTGCGAACCAAAGTCCGATGTCTGTTCTTTCGAATGAGCAGATATCACATATTGTGTTCATTGCTGCAGTACGGTGCAGTATATGTACCATTGTTATGTTGGCAACGCAGTCAACAAAGAGATTAGCGGTCCCACGCTTTCAGTTACATTTACCAGGGCCATTTTTGCTTTTTTTTTTTTTTTTTTTTTCCACCCTACCTGTACTGTATTGTGCTTTCGCTGTTTTGAGTGTACGTGGGTGAAACCGCTTCGAAACAAAAGAAAGTTGTTTTGATAGACAAAAAGTTGGAAGTACTGAACAGAATAGACAAAGGACCATTACTGAAAAACGAAGTCGTATAATATGGTGTTAGAACATCAAATGCATCATTCCGGAAGAAGAACCGACAAGGAATTGAAGACTTATGCTTCAAAATGATGACTAAAGATAGTATGCAGAATAGCGGTACAATAATGAAACAAAGAATGAAACACTCTTCATTTGGTTCAGTGAGAAAAGAGAACATGATGTTCGAATATCTGGTTCAATTCTACAGGAATGGCGCTAAACAGCAAGCTACCCGACGGTGATTCTAACTTCATTGCCAGCCGAAGTTGGTTGGAAAGATGCGAATCTCGTCATGGAATACGTCAGCTGAAAGTGACGAAGGAGTTTTTCGGGGCAAAAAAGAATTTAAAGAAATTATTTCCTCCGAAAACTTAACTCCACACCAGATTTATAAACGCCTACTGGATTGTGCTCCAGTAAAACGACAACAAATTTGAAGCAGAAGAAACTTGCACACTATTTCAGTAAATAAACTAGAGTTGACTGCAGTACATATACAGAGTGGCAGAAAGTATCATTGCCAGAATAAAAGTTTGTTCCGACATTACATATGAATGTGCAGGCACGCTGCAGTTCTACGCCCAGAGACCAGAGATATTATCAATGTTGTAAGAGATCGCCGGTTTAACGAAAGAAATTTTTCTTTGTTAGGAAATTGGGGAGAATAGAAATTTCTGGCATACCTTGACTAAAAGAAGGGACAGATTGGTAGGGCACATTCTTAGACATCAAGGAATTGTGAATTTAGCGTTGGAGGGAAGTGTGTGGGGAAAAAATCGCAGAGGAAGACCGAGAGATGGATACAGTAAGCAGATTCAGACAGATGTAGGTTGCCGCTCTTATGTGGAGATGAAGAGGCTTGCTCAGGATAGGGTATTGTGGAGAGCTGCATCAAACCAGTCTCCGGACTGAAGACCACAACAACAACAACAGGAAAGTTGTCTGAAAAGCTTAGAGTTGGGGATGGGGGCGCCATTATGAGGTTTTGCCCAGTTCGGAAAAATCGTAGATCCGGGGCTGACACCGACTATGAAACATGTTCACTTTAATTTTAATATTTCCGGTGTTTCCCCTTACAAAGACATAAGGCTATTAAAAAACAAAATCAGATATTACTGATCTCTCAGTTCAGTCGCCGTGGCGGAGTCAGCTGAATTACATTGGCTCTAAAATTATTAAGTCGCCAACCGCCAGTGTTGCATGTATCCAACTAAATAAGAATGGAACTAGAGTACCTGTGCGAATACTTCGCACCGTTAGTGGAATGACAAAAAAGTTGGGGAAAAAATGGAAGTAAAGTTGGATGTTCACGCATAGCTTTCTTCAGAATCAATCAATGCAAATGTTTCAAACCGCAAATGAAAGAGCTTGATCCACCGAGTGTAGTTAGGTCAAAAAGAACTGCGTACCGAAATTAGAACGGAATATATCGAAAACAAACCGATTAAAATATTCGATGAAAGGCCATGATACCGCGTTTGAATAAAAATAAAGGCTGGAGACACTCAGGTTAATTCTGATACTCGATGACAAATCTGTGAATGAATATCTTTCGTTTCAAGCAAAAATGAAGGAACTCGGTCGGATAGAACGGCCTGAGCGACTGACATTAGTTTACAGCAAGGACATCCACATAAGAAATATAAAGAAGAAAATCGCGTCTGAGTGTAGAAAAAGGAAGACGAGATTTATGTAAATTATGATACTTGATGACAAATATGTCGATGAATACCTTTCGTTTAAAACAAAAATATAGGAAATCGGCCGGGTAATTTGGTCTTTTAATATATAAGAAGGGAATGTATACATAAGCATCCCAATTTCACTGGCAAACATATCGACTAGGTTATACAAACGTATCACAACAGGGTTCGCAAGTTTCTGCGGTACACCGTTGGACGGACTTCGAACCCTTTTGAACTTATTAAACCCAAAGTCGATGTTGACCAACAATACAGTGTAACACTTAGGTGCATTATGAATATAGAGCAAAGCTGTTACCAACTACAGTGTACTACTGTACGAACTACAGAACATGGAACACTACTCTGATTCACACGAGGCCAATAATTTAGTTAAGTGGCACGTGATTTCGTAACTATACGTATCTGAACGACATCGTTTAGTACAGCTGATAAGTAAAACGGCCAAGTCGGCTCCATCAAGTTGGGTAGTAGCACAACAAATATATATGTTACTCTGTGGTAGTAGCCAGGCAAGTTTAGCTTCCCCCGCCAGCCGCCCCAGCTCACAGCTGGCGCGCTGCTCAACAGGTGTGGACGCCACCTGTTTATTGTCGCGCTCTGTCCGTCTTGGTACCGCTCTCTCCGGTCATCTGTTTCTTATCATCAGTAACATGGCTCGTAGAAGTGAAGAAAAATGTTGAAATGTTTGTATAGCTTATGGGACAACTACAGGGTCATCAGTCCCTAAACTTACAAACTACTTATGAACTAGCTAACACTAAGTACGGCACAAATATCCATGCCCGAGGGGGGATTCGAACCCCCGACCGTAGTGGCCGTGCAGACCGTGACTGGAGCGCCTCTGTCCCCTCGGCCACCGCGGCCGGCAGAAGTGAAGATACATCGGTTAAGTTTATTTCCAGTCACGTAGAACACGAGCGTTTGTGGAACGTTAAATGTCCACTGTACAACAAGAAAGCAGCCGCAATAGCAGATCTGGAAGAGACTGATGAGAATAAGGGGTTTCGTTCCATTGTCTGTACATAGCTGCCAACCTTGAGAAGAGGCTGTCAGTAATCATGCTTCGGGCCAATGGAATGGTGACATCGAACAGCCGGGGGGGGGGGGAGGGGGGCACCCGACAACATGTTCCCGTCCCGAGTAAATTTTAAAAATTACAAACCTGATTCAGATCATTAAATTCTTTATTACGGACACTTTCCATTCACATATAACGACTTTCCACGGGTAAAAACTATTGTAAATGAAAAGAATCAGATTAGTTGCAAAAACAAGTAACTCGAAATCGACAATAAAGTTCCGAAACAAATTGACTAAGTTCCCGCCGCCCGGCAGACCACGTGGACTGTTATACTGGGACCAATGACCATGTACTCGTTGTAGACCAAACAATTTAGGTTCTGCAACTCTCTCGGTGCATCTGGTAGGTGTGGTGGGGGATGTATAGGAGGGACTTGTTCCAGCGAAAATCCTACCGTTAACGTTTCCTGAGGGAGGTTAGAGTAACACCCTTGTGCTTCATACAGCTTTGCTACGTTCTCAGGAAGAAAATCATAACGATCTTTAAAACCTTTAGTAACGTTATGATTAGCGAAATGTAAACAGTCCTTTTTCCAATTTTTTTTTAACATCAGATCGTAAAAACTCTTATTTCCGTTATTTTTACCTTTCCCTAACTCCGTAAATACGGTGATAAATCCGTAACAATTACGGATAATCCGTAATAAATGGTAAAGACTGTACCATTTGGTCACCAACTTCCAGACTGGCGAAACACCTGGGCACTCTCCTCACACTGCACATTGGTCACTGTGGGCATCACATAAAGAATACGGAACATTTTATCAGTCTATCAAGCAGCTCCGTATTGGAGAAGCTGACATTATGGTCCGTTTTAATGTGGTTTCCTTATAACACACAATTAAATGCGTCAGCTCAGCTTACCTAGTCGAGTCACGGTCCTTCGACTACACTCAGTACCAAGAAGATGCAACAGTACCTGCAGTTTAATTTCTGCAGGTATGGCTTATCTTACATCAGTACGCTGGATTTTACTAGGTACTTTTTCTAATAGAAAATTTAAGCAACGTTCTGACACTCTCAGTGATAAAAAGCATTCTTTTGGGCGTACAAGTTGTTTCAGAAGCACAGTGGAAACTCACTGCCAATCCCTCGGCCAATCCATTTTTGTTGCGGCTTTCTGTTCATTACAGTTTCATTCTCTGCTTCCACCTTATCCTGAATAGCTACTGCTGTAAGATGTATAGTTTGGTAGCCCTCGCTTTTCGCATCACGTTGCAGTGCACGCTCCGCAGCAGTCAACACTGGACTGCCACCTGAATCATGCGTGCGCGCACTTGCTTACTGGCTGTTTAGCCGTCAAGTAGGCTTACAAAACCACTTGCTACTTGACTAAATTACTGGCGTAGTGTGAACTAGCCTTTAACGGTTGCTCTTAAAAGGCTGGTTCACACTTAGGCCAGTAATTTCGTCAAGTAACGAGAGATTTAGTAGCCGTACTTGACGGCTAAACAGTCAGTAAGCAAGTGCGCGTTCACACTCAATTTACTCGCCAGTCCAGTGTAGGCTGCTGTCGAGCGTGCAGTGCAACATTTGAATTGCGAAAGCTAACCACGCTATGCAATTCATAATGTACGGCCTGGGGCGGAGTGGTCGTACGACAATAACACTTTAATCCTATTGAACACCTTTGGGATGTTTTGGAACACTGACTTCGTGCCAGGCCTGACCAACATACATCGATACTCCGTAAAGAAGGGGCTGCCATTCCCTAGGAAACGTTCCAGCACCTGACTGAACGTATGCCTGCGAGAATGGAAGCAGTCATCAAGGCTAAGAGAGGTTCAACCACATTTAATTCCAGAATTATCGATTGGGGGCGCCACGAACTTGGAAGTCATTTTCAGCCAGATGCCCAGATACTTTTGATCACATAATGTTCAAATGTTTGTAAATCTATCGGACCAAACTGCGTGGTCATCAGTCTGTAGCTTACAAACTACTTAAACTAAGGTAAACTAACCTAAGGACAACACACACACCCATACCCCAGGGAGGACTCGAACCTCCGACGGCGAGCAACCGCGCGCTCCGAAGCGAGGCGCCTTAGACCGCTCGGCTACTCCAACGCGGCGATCACATAATGTATTTGTACATGGCGGTACGACACAATATTCACATGCTATTTTCAGAAACGTGAATGCCCAAACGATATATTACTCTTAGCGAGTTTTTCTGCAGCAGGACTAGCATCACGTCAGTTAACGTCACAATTACTGCAATTCAAATGGAAGAAAAGTACTTCTTAAGCATAAGATGCCGTAAGTAACCATTTAAAACAATTTCCAGAAACCAATTAAATACCGTATTCGGAACTGACCCTAATCATGAAAAGTGTGAGGTCATCCTGATGAGTACTTCATTTACACTAATGGGTCAAATATAAAGTTTGTAAATTCAACAAAATACCTAGGAATTATAATTAAGAACAAACATCGTGGGGGCGGGGGCCGGGGGACGAGACGAACTAGAGGCTGCGTTTCATTGGCAAAAAAACTTGGTAGATGCAACGGTTTTAGTAAAGAAACTGCCTACACTTGTCCGTCCTATTTTGGAGTACTGGGGCCTTAGAAAAGAGCATTTCGTTTTGCATTATCGCGATACGGGGGAGAGAATGTCAGGTTAGAAATCATTACAAGAAAGGCGTATTTGTTGCTGCGAGAACTGTTTGTTAAATTTATTTCAACCCACCACCGAATGTGAATTTATTTTGTTAGCACCCACTTAAATAGGGAGCCGTGATAATAATAATAAAATCAGATCGAAAACAAAGATTTAGGTGCAACAGAGACTGAGCATTTTTTAATATTCAACACTGTTGCTGCACCAGCCGCCACCACCATCATGGAATGGAATGAAATGTTTTAGGTGATGTTTTTCTCCCCGCGCTCTACTAAAGAGTGAACGGTAGAGAATTGATAAGAAAGCACTTCGATGAACCCACTGCCAGGCACTTAAATGTGATTTAAATAGTATATATATGTAGATGTAATGAAGATTTGATGTGTCCTGTGGGTGTTTGCAGTGCCGAAGCCTGCCACGAACGTCGTGCTGATGCTCACTGCGCTGTGCACTGTCGTTTCGAATTATGAAATGTGTGGCAATCAACGTTCGAAGGGAGGTGGCGGTTTCACTGACGCGCTTTGTGCCCCCCCCCCCCCCCGAAGCCTTTTGGTATCGATTCCGAGGACGGCGCGCCTAAAATGTCTTCTCCAGCCACACACGACAAAATCGAGTGAGTTTAACGGCGCGTGTCCCGGGTTCTAACCTTCGCCGCAGTCTTGAAAAGAAAGGAAGGAATCTTGGGGTTAACGTTCCGTCGACTGCGTAGCCATTAGGGACGGAGTTTATGCTCGGATTTTTTGGGTAAGGATAGGGCAGGAAATCGGCCGTTTCAAGGGAAACATCCCGGAATTTGTGGAGAGATTCAGGGAAAACTTAAATGTGGATGGCAGGAGACAGATTTGAACTACTGTTCTCCCGAATGCGAGTCCAATGTTTTGTCTCTAATTCTTTGTGCCTTAATCTCTCTGATCTTATATTTGTGGCCCTAACGAGAAATTTCGGTTGGCGACAGTAGAATCTTTCTGCAGTCCGCTTGAAATTCCGGCCTTCCACATTTTATTCAACGGTGTCTCTCGCAAAGAGCGACGCCTTTCCTTCAGCGACACTCATTTCAGTTCCCGAAACATCTCAGTAACACTCGCGCATTGATAGAACCTGGAAGTAACAAACCTAGCGGCCCGCTTCTGAATTGCTTCTGTATCTTGTTTAAACCGTTCTGGCAGGGATTGAGCAATACTCGTGACGGGGTCGTAGCTCTAGACTTACCTAAAGTGGGCATAACGATATTCACTGGGTTTAATCTTTTGCAGCCGTATGTTTATAGAGAAAGTCCACCAGCCTTCACCGAAACTGGTATTTGTGGCGAATCATCTGTTTATTTATATATTTAAGAAAAAATGCCGAAAAAAAAACTGAATTTAGGTAGATGCGAACCTGTTAGCTTTCGTTTCACAGAGCACGACGATATCAAATGCGCTAACTAAACCTTTGGACCCAAAAGACGTATAAATGTTTGAAACGTTGTACCTACAATTTTAATTATTTAATATTTAACTATACACACAGTAATAACGCGGTTTTGATTGCTCATTATTGTGTTATTGCATTGAAACGGTGTGGTTTTCTTAGTAAACAAGTTACCGATACCTAGTTTCCACTCATTTTCTTATAACGAATGCCTAAACAGAGTTTTCGAGATGTCATCAATTTTTTTATGTTTTTTAGGGCTTATATTCATAAAACGTACTTTGTAAATTATATAAGACTATACGAAAATCACGGTCCAATACGTGTGCTGTGGTCTGCACATTTCGCTTCGGATTAATTCGTGCGTTTCCGTCGAATCCGACTCGCGTTGGCACTGGCCCTTTGACCTTAGCGACGCTTCCTCGTGGCCTCCCTGCTACAAGAACACCTTACTCCCAGCGGTTCAGAAGAGCGTGTGCGCAAAGCTGCCTAAACGACTTAAATTTTTTCATACTACACAGAAATAGTTTGAAACTTCACATAAATTAATTTAATGCAGCAAGAAATGAATAATAGCTACATTTATAATTTCTACAACTCTTTCTGGGGTTCACTGAAAACACCGCACGCGTCGCCGCTTTGTCAACACTCACTCAAATCGAACATTCAAAATTCAAATGTTTGTAGAGCTTATGGGACTTAACTGTGGGATCATCAGTCCCTAAACTTGCAAACTACTTGTGAACTAGCTTATACCAAAGACGGTGCAAACATCTAAGCCTGAGGGGGATTCGAATCCCCGACGGAGAACGGCCTCGCGCATCGTAGCATAGCGCCTTAATGCGCTCGGCCGCACCAAATCTATACTAATAATAAATCTGTAAATGTAAGCCTGTCGCTGTTCCCTTCAATCTTGAAAACTAATGGACGAATAGAATCTTCATGCGGTTTTCACAGGAAACATGAGAAAAGCTTGGGTCAACATATAGGCATAATTTTATCAAAATCGGATCATGAAAACAAAAGATATCGTAATTTTAAGTGTTTTCAGTAACCGTCGTGTCTGTATTTTCAACTGTTAAAAACCTCTTAACTCCAAAACTACTCCACGAATTTGCATGGGGCTTTACAGGTAACTTGAGCGTCTGAACAATATATAGACTTCGTTTCGTAGAAGTCGGATCAGGGAAAAAAAGAATATCGTCATTTCAATTTGTTTATCTATGTCCGTTATGTCTGTCTGTTTCTTTGAACACGTATCTCTCCAAAACTACTTTACAAATTTTCATGGGGTTTCCACACGTAACTTTACAACATAGTGCGGTTACATAAAGGCTTCAATAATTAAAATCGGAGCATAGAAAATAAAGATATCACAGTTTAATCATTTGCTTAAAAGCTATCATGTATGTCTATTTGTTGAAGGTAAACTCCAAAAGTACTACACCAAATTTCATGGGTTTCGACAGGTAAATTGAAAATAGTTTGGAGAGTAACATAGGCTTACTTTGTTCAAAATCGGATCAGAGGAAGGAAAGATATTGTCATTTGAAGTTTATGTGTATACTATGCTTATAAGTATGGTGTAGTACAGCAAATCTCTACACGAACTTTCATGGGGTTTCATAGGTCAACTAAGAGTACCTTGGGCAACATGTAAGCTTGATTTCATTAAAATCGGATCAGGGGAAGAAAATATATTGTAGTTTGAAGTTTCTGGTGTATGATATGCTTGAATTGCAGTGTAGTAGTATAGCAAAGATCCGATAGAGGCGCTGTTACTGACATAGTGTACTAAACAACTAATAGATGGCGCTGCTGAATTGTTTATTCTCATAACTGAAGTGCAACACACTGAAACAAGGGCTATGATTTTCCTTATGGCAGCGATGTAGTGTATTGATGTCGGTAAAGGCCGTTGATTTCTTTTTGAAAAATCACTTACAATGAGGGGAATAATTCTTAATGTTGATAATGAAATAAATAATTAATGTTGTTCCGATCAGTAAATTATTGATCCCCCTAAAGCGAATATTTCGTTGCCAACGTTAACATACTAAACCGCTGCCACTGCAAGTAAAATTTAACCCATGTACGGTCAAAAAAATATTTTTTTTTACTAGCTGTATCCTGCATGCCTCCGCGGCTATCATCAGTGAAACACTGCAACATTCTAATACTTCAGCGTACACTTACTGTGAGAGATAAAAAGTTTAGTACTATGCCATAGAACCAATAAATGGCGCTGTTATTATTATTACTATTTTTTATCTCAACGATAGAAGTGTTTTCAGAAGTTTATGTCAGACAGACAATTACGCACCTCAGTCTAAACTTTATGAACACAAACTAACAATGAATTTACATCGTTCCGGAGTACGGCCAAAAATTAATTTCACATTTTCTATGAAAAACTCTATCAACTTTCATCTTTTCCGACAGTGACTTCTACTTAAATTTGACATCTTGGCTAGGAGAACTGAGTTTATTGACAGAGCGATCCAACAAGGATTCTTTTTTTGCTGACCTAGGTCTGGAATCATAAAAAACCATGATATACATAGGTCCTCTTTAAACAACCGTTGCGAAGCACGGGCATATAAGCTAGTCGAACATAAACGGAACATCTAGCGTTCCCGTCATATCCAACGGTGGCCTTTTCCAACATTCCTCTGCGTTGCTACATATAAGTAACAGCACTTGTGTCTATAACTGGGCGCTATGCGGTAGCCGATGTGAGGACACTGTTATGAGGAAGTGACAAGATGTCAGTTAACCCTGTGTTACTGACGTGGTGCCATTTTTGACCCCATAATAAACATCATCTTATTTACCTCTGAAATGGCTCCACTCTTGCGCCAAAGATTTTATATATTCTCTCAGTTGTCAACTGTCTTCAAGGAAACGTGGGAGTTCAAATTATGACATTGTTTGTTACGGAGAAATTAGAGGAACGGGTCACTGACACCCCAGGATGTACTTACGTGCACAGTATTTCTCAATATTCCATTGTTTTAAAGAGATGCGTGTTTAAGCCAACAGTGAGAAGTAAATCTATTCACTTCGACGGGTATGTTATGACAGCAGAAGAGCTTATGGACTATTAAAACAATACAGAAAATGAATCTTCAAGAGAAGAACGAAGACAGGAACATAATTCTGATACAAGAGATTGTGAACAATCCTACTCACAATAAAGGCACGCCGGCCGCGGTGGCCGAGAGGCCTGAAGCGCTCCAGTCACGATCTGCACGGCCACTACGGTCGGCGGTTCGAATCCCCCCTCGGGCATGGATATTTGTGCCGTCCTTAGGATTAGCTAGTTCATAAGTAGTTTGTAAGTTTAGGGACTGATGACCCCGTAGTTAAGTCCCATAAGCTATATAAACATTTGAACATTTTGAATAAAGGCACAACAATTTCTGATTTGGATGTCTCAGAAGGGGAAAATGTCCGCCGGAAAATGATTCTGGTAGTTACTACTATGGGAAAAACTAGTTCAAATGGTCGCAGAACCCGCCCAGTAGTCGTACAACTAGCAAATCTAATATTATTGTTCATGGCTGTTAATTTCTTTACTATGCATTAAAAACATATATCCCCTTTCAGAGATAAATTTGGTCCTTAATCAACAAGGAAAATGAAGCCAAAAAATAAGAGTTACTACTAAACTGAAAAAGTTACTTTAAAATTACCTATGCACTGAGAATTGAAAACAAAATGTAGACATTTAAAAATGTTTTGCATGAGTCTCTGGCAACCTAAAGCAGTTGCAAATAAGTAGAAATAGATGTGTATAAAACAATTACCATAAAAATTGAATCCAAGTAAGTGGAAATGCTAATAATTTTTAGGTCACTAATGACTCCACGATATTAGTTGTGATAGTGAAAAATATAGATAGTAATTTAGAGTTAACAAGTAATTTAAATCGTACTATAGTCCGATAAGCAACAAAAGATCTGGTATTAGTTGTTTTATATTCATGTAACGAAGAGATACTGGTATTTGGACGGGAATATGCATTACTTACGGAACTGGCTGAGGGTAAGCGACTGCAGCCTATCTCAGTATAAGCGATATTGCAGGACTCCGATTTTAAGAGAATATTAAGAAACTGCATGCTTTTATCACAAAAATACCAACGCAGGAAAAGAGCTCTGGGATATGACAGGAATGTGTATCGCAAGTGTCTTCACACATGGGTCCTTACGAGAAAAATACACGCTTCTACATGAAAATGTAGTTTTAATCAATAGTGGGCGCGTTGCCTTTTTTGAATGGAACAACTTTTGGCGTTTAGTTCGTAAATTGAACACAAGAAAATGAAATCTTTTAATAATGTATAAAAATCAAATAACAAAAAGAGACAAAAGAGTTCTTACGGGAATTTAAAAACTTTACTGAAACACCGAAAAGATTTAATGTTGTTGGAATCATTTAGGAAAGTTTGAAAAGCTCAAAGGAAATTCTGTCTTAGATTACAAATAGACAGGATTATCTCAAAGACCGTATTTCACGTTGAAATGGATTTCAAACACCGCCTGGTTCTGAGAAGAAAATTATAGTCAGCATAATAAATTTCTATTACAAATCAGGAAATGAAGGCTTCTTTGGGACTTCTTATATTAGTTGGTGTATAGAGATCTGCTGGAGAATCTCTCCAATAGCTATGGGACAACATGAATGGTCGGCCAGTTTTTCGCGTAACAGTGTCACTTCAGCGTTTCTATACAATCAGAATTCTCAGATTTGACAACAAAGAAGATCGCCCAGCTAGGCGACGCCTTGATAAACTTGCTGTCTTTGAAATGTTTGTGGAACAGTTTCCTAAAATGTTGATTCCTTATGAAAATGTCACAGTGGACAAATTACAGGTTCCAATCAGAGGAAGGGTCCCTTCCGTCAGTACATGACTTGAAAACCAAGAGGAAAATATGACATAAAATTATGGTTGTTATCTGATGGGAAAACAGCATATGTTTGTGCAGCAGAAGTCTATACAGGAAAGCCGGAAAATGGACCACGAGAAGTAAATCAAGGTAGAAATGTTGTATTAGGCTTGTGGAAAGAATTGAGAAAAGTGGGCGAAACATTACCACTGATAATTTCTTTGCGGACTACACTCTGGCCAAACAACTTCTGCAGAACATTCTAACATTAGTTGAATTCTCAGAAAGAACAAAGTTGAGATTCCGAAAGAAATGCTGACAAACAACAGTAGACAAGAGTTTTCAATCATCTTTGGATTTCAGAAGTATGTACCACTGGATTCGTAAGTGCCAAAAGAAGAATAAAGCTGTCGTATTACTCTCTCCCATGCACCATTACTCTACCGCGACTGCAGAAGAACATAAGAAGCCGGAGGTAATACTGCATTACAACAAAACGAAAGGAGGTGTTGACACGACAGATAAACTCGCCAGTACTTATTCCTGTAAAAGGTGTACTAAGCGATGGCCTGTTTATTTTATAACATGCTAGACATTGCTGCAATAAATGCTTATGTGTGTAAACACTATCCCAGGCTACTATTTAAACAAATTGTACAAAAGACGCCTTTTCTAAGAGAGCTAATAAGAACAATGCAACAAAACAATGTCCAAAAATACTCCTAAAAAGATAAAAGTAAATTTGGAAAATATTGCAGGAACGAGTTGTGGAGCAAAGGAACAGAAAAGGGGTCAGTACAAAGAGTGTACACAGAAGAAAGATCAAAAGACTAATAAGAAATGTTACATTTGTCAGTCTTTCCTTATCTTGCAAATATTTACTGCAATAATTGTGTAAGCTAATACAACACTCATATATTGAAGCTAAATATTGTTCTTCAGAATTAATTATCAAAATACATTGTAATTTTAGGTTAATTAGTGTTTGCAATAAGTGACATAATTTATGCTTTAGCTTGCACTTTTATACAACAATTCACTTATAAAAACTTGTATGATCATTGTTTCACAATCTAAAATGTAATAATTTTTTACACAAATAACATTCAATAAATGCTAGAAAGCTTCTATATCTGTTTTTCCACATGAAAATACTATATAAAAATATATTTCGAAGTAACATCGTAGACTATATACTGCGGGTCTAACTGACCCATTCACAATATGTGTGTATCTGTTTCGAACACAATAGGAAGGTTAAGCAAAAGTATCAAATGGCTAACAGCAAGTATTGACCTCACACTTTTAGGCGTCCGAACACGGGTCATTTCTCACTCGTCGTGGGCGCGACTCGCGTCTCGTCCATCGCGCGCGTCTTGTGGAATCCTCGCGATGCCAGCGACGGTCGTCCGCACAATGGATCGGACTGACGGCACTCGTCGCGGCGCGATTTTCCTTCAGGGATCTACAAAACGGTGTTGGTTATTTCCTCCAATAATGGACAGTTCTAGTGATTAGGGGGCCGCTGTGATGTTTCACAGCTAACGGCGCAAGAAAACGAAGACCCAAAGAGTGTTATCTGTGCATCCGTATATACAGCGGAATTTTCACCATCGGTTGTTCACTGGCGCTAGAGCTGCAAGAGACTCATATAAAATTTTTAGCATTCTGCATAAAATAAATTACGTGGCTTGAGAAAATGGATATGCCCGAAACTAGTCGCCAACAAAAAGGTAAAGTAAATAAACATCAGCAAAATGTTCAAATGTTTGTATAGGTTATGGGACTGAACTACAGGGTCATCAGTCCTTAAACTTACAAACTACCTACAAACTAGCCAATACTAAGGACGGCACAAATATTCATGCCCGAGGGGGGATTCGAACCCCCGACTGTAGTGGCCGTGCAGACCGTGCCTGGAGCGCCTCAGTCCCCTCAGCCACCGCGGTAGGCTAAACGTCAGCAGAAAAAAAGGTCTTTTCTTCAATATTTGCGAGCTGCAAAAAACGAAATACTGATAATATTTACATATTACGTACTTTTTATTAAAAGCTCATTACAGTTATTCCATGTAGATCTCATGGACTATAAACCGTTTTATGCACTGGAAATACAGAAAAAAAATACATGCTAAATTATCTCCATGACGTACGATCCGCTGGTCACGCTCGAACTTTCCCGTGCACTGCAGGTCGCAAGAGACGAGCGTCGCTCGCAACGACTTCGAAACGATTACGAGACACGTGCAGTTCGACCCGTTGGCGGCCTCCCATTTATTTACGTGGGCAGTCGAATGGGGACGCAATCGCGTCGAGGACGAGTCGCAACTGCGACGAGTGCGAATCGACCCGTGTGCGGACGGCCTTACCGGGACCCTGAGCGGTCTGTCTGCTTATAACACATTAACTGCTGAGACAAGACCCGCATCCTTCTCCTGCAGCAGCCAACAACGTTGCCGTATCTTCCGATTTATCGTGTTCTGTCGGAAATACAGATTTTCCTCCGAAGTCTTCCAACTTTTAGATATTATTTGCCTTTATAATAAAAACTCTGATAAAATTCATGTCACAGTAACAAAAGGCAAACAAACTAGGCCGCGTAGTCTAACGCGTCATGCTACGGACTGAGCGGCCCTTCGCGCCGGAGGTTTGAATCGTGTGTGTGTGTGTGTGTGTGTGTGTGTGTGTGTGTGTATTTTGTCCTTCGTGTAAGTTAGTTTAATTAGTTTGTAAGTCTAGGGACTCATGAGCATAGCAGTTTAGTCCAATAAGTTTACAAACAGTTTGAAACAAACTAGGTCCCAGAAACAAAATATTTCAAGAAATGTTCAAACCCACACACACACACACACACACACCAATAACCCGGAGAAGCCTCGAAACTCCGACGGCTAGCAACCGCGCGCTTCGCAGCGAGGCGCCTTCGAAGCTCGGCCATCCACCTCGGCGAAATATTTCAAGCTTCACTGCTTAGACTTCTACATCGATGGTGTTGAACAAATATACAAGAGATTTCATTTTGATGTCAGAATGATTTATCGAATGATGATACAGAGCTTGGTTCAAGTACATAATTCTAATTGTATACATTGTAAGATACGACAAGGAAAATATACGTCCAGGATCAGATGTACAGTGTTATACTAAATTATGTACACAATACACAAGTTCTTAGTGTTATACTAAATTATGTACACATTATACAAGTTCTTACATTTCTAAGTCGAATCCGTTGACCCAGTTGAGCCCCTCAGGTAATAAATGGTGTATGTCATTTATTGATCCTGCGAAGGCTCGTTTCAGGCATTCACCTACAATATGGTTTATTGTTTGTGGGGCAGCTCCGCAGTTAAAATCGGGAGATGTTGCCCAGCCCCAATTGTGCTTTAGATATCCGCAGTTCCCTTGTCCTGTTCGGATGCGGTTGATGATTCTCCAGGATGCACAAGTTCGTAGAATTGGATCATCTATTCCAGAAAGTAACTGAAGATTATAATTACAAACAGACGAAAGTTGATGGCGAGTTGCTAAAATGATCAGGTGCTCACTGCTCATAATACTAACAAACAATTGGCGCAACAGCACCCACGGATCAACACAAAGCATCCATAACGGTTACGTATTGTTCGGTCTACAACACTGTTACGTAGTTAAGCCTTTGCAACAATCGTCAACATTGCGGACGGAATTGAGTGGGCCGACCTCAACAGATCACAGGGATAAGCTAAAAATGCGCGATCAGTAAGCTAAACATTTAACAATTCTGACTCATTCGCTCCGGAATCGAATGCAAATAAAAATATTGGCTTGTATTAGATTTGTGATTATTAAATACGGTTTATTAAATGATTCTCCTCCTGAACAGCTGCCAAAAACTTGAAATCATCCACATTAGACGCTGTGCATAAGAGTTACATTTCGTCGCATCAGAGCAACGTGTTTGCGTAAATTTAGTAAGTGGATTTTTCTTAATATTTACACCTAGTAGAATTCTTCATAGTTCCTATGCTTCGGTCTCAATGGCACGACTACTGCTACTACTATTATTGCTATAAATATACCGGTAATACAAATAGCCGCGGCGGAGCGGCCGAGCGCATTGGGGTGCTATGCTACGATGCGCGAGGCCGTTCCCCGTCGGGGGTTCGAATCCCCCCCTCGGGCTTAGATGTTTGTGTTGTCTTTAGTATAACGTAGTTCATGGGTAGTTTGTAAGTTTAGGGACTGATGACCCCGCAGTTAAGTTCCTTAAGCTTAACAAACATTTGATTTTTAATACAATAATGATTCTTATGTCCCTCCTCTCGAATTCGCCAGGAAGTCTGATTTGAATACTGTTAAGACTCCGTATAACAAATAATAAATTCTGTGCCACAAAATTCAAGAATCTAATAGGAGTTCATTATGGAATGACACCAAAAGAATAAGGTAGAGCTTTCATTTCTTACCAGATTATTGGGGAATTTACACATTTACAGAATAATTCGCATGGTCGCAATTGAAATCACAATTCTATTTGGAGAATGTTTGGTTGACAAGTAAATTTATCTACTGTGGTTGCTCGTGCTACACTGCTGATTCACATTGAAATTATTCGTTTCAAGCAAGCATATAACAAATTAAAATATGTGACAATCCGCAATTCATCATTTTGTTCTGTCTCATGGCAACGCATCATTGTCGATCAAGTATTCGTTTAATGTTACAAATACACAACGTATTTCATCATTCAATTATCGACAGCTGCTTGTATAAGATATACAATTCATTATATAAATACGTGAACGCGAAAATTGATTATATAAGGAGACCAATAAAACATAATTCAAAAGGTGACGGACGTGCGAAAAACAAAAATAACGTGCCAACAGCCGTTAAGAGCGGTAGAAGGAAGTAAATGTTGTCATCTATAACTTTCATGTCACCTATCCTACAGGTATTAAAACCCCAAAATGTCATAAGTGACTCTCGAAAATTTTAGTGATACCAACTTCTTCCCCAGCGTACTATCAACTGTTAAAGTAATAAACAAAAAAATAAAGGCACGCGAAAATAAGAAACTGCCGTGAAATACCATTCTGGAGTCTTTCTCACACAAATAGTCAATTTGCAGTATATAATAATTATTTCATGTCGCTCATTGGCCTGCTGCAGGTCTTTCAATTGGACGCCCTAGGCTACCCCAGTTATCCGACCGGGGAAAAGGAAACCTACAGCGTAACGTGGTATCCGAACCACATGTCGTTTCTGGTGACTCCTCACATCGTATAGAGGTGGAGGATGGATTAAAACGTAGAATGAAAAAATCCAGCGATATCCGAGCGCTTTACCCCAAGGCCACCATACCGGGCAGCTAATATGTTCAAATGTTTGTAGACCTTACGGGACTTAACGGAGTCATCAGTCCCTAAACTTACAAACTACTTATGAACTACCTATTACTAAGGACGGCACAAATATCCATGCCCAAGGGGGGATTCGAACCCCCGACCGTAGTGGCCGTGCAGACCGTGACTGGAGCGCCTCAGTCCCCTCGGCCACCGCGGCCGGCTGGCAGCTAATAAGCCGCAACTGACAGATCAATGACGCTGTCGGTATCTTTCTGTAAGTGTTAACTTTGTGATAATTTTCCGCCGTTACCACAAAATTTGATTTAAATAATAAAGTCTGCGACGAGTGAAATGAACTGAGAATTGGCGGAGGGGGGGATAACGAAGAGGAGGAAAGAGGAGATGAAAGACAGGACGAATGAAGGGGGACATGGGCAGAGATGGGGGAGAAGCAGGAGGAGAGGCGTAGACGGGAAAGGACATGGCAAAGAGCAAGGTACAAGATAATGATAAAGGATGGGTAAGGGTAATGGATGGACAAGATGTAGAAAAGGATCATTTTGCCCACGAACAATTTTTACAGGAAACGTAACACGTCAAAATTAAAAACAGTAGGCCTAACTAAAATAGAAAAAAATATTTGTAACGAAACAGCAGGTCTTGGCCTGCTCATCGCAGTAATAAAAATCTCCTGAGTAAAAACAAGTAAAGAGAAACACAGATACGTAAATAACTTATTTACGCCAAACCTTAAATGGAATAATAAAAACCATTTTCACGAATAAAATTTAAAATTTCATAAGCCGCTGAGGCATTATCAGTTACAACAAATGACAAAATGATAGACACATTAATTAGATCAGGAAATTATATGAAAATGTGCACTACTATCAACGGTGCACCACAGCGACAGTGAGGAGGGTCCTCAAGGTGGAGGAGATGACCGTGATCAATTCGACGTCTGTTGCAATTTTAATAAACACAGTGTAGTTCAACATAAAATTATGTCTGACTGAACATCACTTTTACTTATGGTCCTCTTGGAAGTAATATGTCTTTGCCTTCACTCTACCTATTGAACTGAATTAGTACAGTTAACTCCGCGTCACAGCCGACGTTGATGGTCAGAAGAGCGCATGGGCAACACGCACTCAGGACGGCGTGGAAACCAGTCTCTGCAGAAAACGTGAGATGGGGAGCGGGCAAACAATTCCTCCCCTCGCTCCCTTCCGCATTGTGCTACAACAGCCCGTCCGGAAGGAGCGGTTCATTCATGGTATCGCACCTAATTTTTCTTTTACAGTACGACAAGGAAGATGAATGCTTTAGAGAAATGTGGATAAAGAAAAACATCCACAGTGTAAGTAGGAAAGTAGGAGGCAAGGTACTGGCGGAAGTAAAGCTGCGAGGACGAGCCATGAAGCGCGCCGGGACAGCTCAATGGTGAGTGCTTGCCCGCATAAGGCTAAGGTCACAGGCTAGATTCTCAGTTCCAGCTCAGTTTTAATCTGGCATGAAGTTTCATACACAGTATAAGCAAAGAAACGACATTCTAAATGAATAACATTTCAATTTCAATCTTTAGCAACAAAGGCATGTCATAAGTTTCATGTACAGTAGTAGTGTTAAATTGTGGACGAAGTAGCTACTGATACTTTGTACATAAAAGGACTATTTGACAGATATTACTCCGGAATTTATCAGCACACTGTAGGGGTGACAAAGATTGAATATATGTATGCCACCCGAACATCTCCACGTGAGCGACAATTACAACACTGACGTAACTACATTCATGAAAATGTTCTTCACAATAGTGCTTATTATTATTGTGTCTAGATCACGTCACATGTACATCTGCTCGCAGCTACATTCCTGTCAGTGTCGTGTTCATTATTCCATAGCACTGGGAAACTTCCTAGTGGTAGCAAGCGCTCGCCATAAAACTACTGAAACCGCCAAAATCACGGGACAGCGCGTTACAGCAGCGCATGTACGGCCAGCTGCCGACCTGCTTTTTTCCAACTGTAGTATCTATAATGGATCATATGTTTTATTACCACAGATATCGACATAGGAAACTGTATGGGAAAGCTGGCGGGGCTTGTTTTATCGCCATGTCACAGCACCTCACAGTTTCTATCAAATAATTTGTCACTAAATTCTATTATTTCAATTCAATCCTAGTTTTCTAGGCACTGCTTACCAGATATGCTACGCACAAAATCCACAATCATTCTTTTAGAGCACGCAACATGATACTGAATCTACTACCAGTCCAGACACAACAGACGTCACCAAAGCCAGCGGCGTACTAAGATTGCCCGAGGCCCAGGGCGGCGATACGAAGCCTCCCCCCCCCCCTCCCCACGTCCTGCTGCCCAATGCCGACAATGAAAGTACATTTGGCGACAATACCAGTACAGTTGGCGACAATAGTGACTGTTTGCCTTCTGTTACCATCATATAGTATACGTCTGTAAATCTATGGGACTTAACTACTTTCGTTATCAGTACCTAGTTTACAAACTAACCAACCGCCAGTACACCCTTGAAGATTGAGAATCCGCATTGCGTTTTGTACCATTTTCATCAAAAATTCTCATATTATGGTTTGGAAATACATTCGAGTCAGAATTACATAAATGAGATACTGAATTCGTAAACATAACGTTTCAAAATATTCAAATGTTTGTAAAGTCTATGGGACTTAACTACGGGGTCATCAGTCCCTAAACTTACAAACTACTTACAAACTAGCTAATACTAAGGACGGCACAAATATCCGTGCCCGAGGGGGGGATTCGAACCCCCGACTGTAGAGGCCGTGCAGACCGTGACTGGAGCGCCTCAGTCTCCTCGGCCACCGCGGCCGGCAAACATAACGTTTATGAGCGTCGATAGTGCACATAAAATATTTTAACTAATACTTTACCCTTAAACCCCAACATTCATAGTGCTCGTTGAAATTCACGTTGATACAGTTTTTCCACTGTTTTTACAAATGTACGCTAACCAGGAGTTATCTTAAGTAAACCAGTTCAATAAATTTTCTGAAAACTGTACTTATCGATTTCACTGTCCATTAAGACAAATTAATCGTGGTGGTTGCTGCTGCTTTCATGCTCTCATGGTGCACAGCTATGCACCGGCATGTACCAGGCATACATATTTATTGCACAGATTGCAGGAAAATCTCGTCGGCCTTCCTTCCTGTCACTAAAGTTACATCTTTCTCGAGTAGTTGTCTGTGGAGCTGTAGGAATAGCTTCAGCCGTTGGAAATCACAAAATTTCTGTGATACTATTCTTGCTGTTCAATGGAGTATTTAGATGATTGACCTTCATTGCCATATAATCATGCAACAATTCTTTGGCAAGAACTTTTAAATAGTCGTTTCTGGAAATTGTTGAATCTAAATTACTCTTGTAAATTTCCTTATCCATTAATTCCAGCAATACTTAGAAGAGAGGAAAAAATTATAAACGGCTATTTTCTGGTAATTCTTGTCACAGAGTATGTACATTTCATCTCATTAGCTATCTCCAAGTCAGCTTTAGTCTCGTTTTAAAAAGTTATAATTTCTGGCTTGCAATTTTCCGGAAACATTGTCAATACTGTCATCGTGTTAAGGCACACCATGCCAGAACAACCTTGTCGCTCTTAGCTTTATGTATAACAAGTGTCATAATTATCCTTCCTAAATGCAAAAATAGTGGATTACACAGGACGATTGTTTGCTATTGTCACAAATGCAGGAATTTCACGTATAATTTTTTCGAAACAACTGACGATTAGAACTGCGCCACAAGAATGCACGCACGCGGACCGACACTTCGCACCTCGTGTGTTCGCTAGACAATAATGACTAACTTCTACTATTGCCAGTAATTCGTTACAAGATGACGGGAAGGTAGAACAGGCCGCTAATAGAAATCTGGAATTTACAACTTATTGTTGACTGAAAGATAAAACTGCGGACTTTCAGTTCGCGGGGCGTGTAACGGATGGTTAGGATCATTTGCGTTAACTTGGTCGCATAAAAAAGTAAACCTGAAACCTGTCGGAGACCCCCGGTCTGCTTGGGAACTCTTGTACTTCTACCGTACACTGTGTAAAAAATGATTATATGTATGTAATACCTAACAAAAAGTTCAGTATTCGAAACATGTTTAGTCTAAGCGCTAGTAATCGAAATACCCGTTGAATGCGTGCAAAAAACTATGGAAGCGTACGGAAGATTTTAGTTATTAGGATCAATAGTAGCAGACTCATACTGGTGCTTATTCTGCCAGTGTTGGACAAAAATAAACTGCTTGTCTGATGACATTTCTAGTGAGTACTTCTATTTATTTATTCCACTTTTTTCTCTTAAATCTATCTAAAGCGTGCCAGAGAGAAAAGGAAAGAATGATAATTGTTCCTCATTACTGATGTAAATCTCGCCGTAAAGAAAAACGCTGTTGTAAAGATTATCACCCGAAATCCTGTACAATTTCCATGATTCTCTCCCTTCTTTATCGCGATAATACAAACTGAGCAGCCTTTATTTGTGGTCTTTTGATGTCATCCAACAATGCTACGTCATAAATATCGAAGACTGCACAGCAATAGTCGAAAAAGAGGACTGACTTCGGTAGTCTTTGATTCACCTCCCCCAAATTTTGAGCGTTCTTTCTAATCTACACGACTTAGCCAATGCCATGGGATAGTGACAAAGATGGTTCAGATATGTAATTTGTACATCTCACACCGTGTAAGCCGCAGATGTATAGCAGACCACATCAAACGTGGCTGTGCTCCAAGTGATTTGTATACATGCACTGTCGTCAGGAGCTGATGCCATTCGAAAGTATTGGTGGGGAAATGGTAGGTATTTAAATCTCAGCAGTGGTGTAGGGATTCGTCTCCACACATTCAACCAGGTTCGGATGTATCGTGTGTGGTTGAGAGAGGGTGTCAACAACAGAACAAACCATTGTTACCGGCGACATCTGAAACGGATCATCAATAGTGACAAAAGGCCAATGGTGCAACTTAACCCTTTCATTTCCAGTGTTGTTCCTCGGCAACAACGTATTAAAAGCTGATTAATACCGTATTTTGTATATCAATCCTTAAAGACGCATTGTTTTTGATGAACAACATGCTTCTATACTCCATTCACCGAAACGAAAGTCGTACAGTAAACACGGCAAGGCGCGTGACGACAGCACTGCCGTCGAGGGGTGTACAAGGCAGGGGCGCGCAGGTTAGTGCGCGTTGTACAGCGGAATTTCTTAAGTTCATACCCGAACTAACGTGTGGGAAGATGACACCAGAAAGTCCACAAAACAAGCGTTTATGTCCGGATTATCCACCGGTAGAAAAAGTTGAAATTCAAATGTGGAAATTAGACTGCATTATAGAGGAGAGAGAGGAGGGGTTTGTTATAAATCTCCATGAAAACCGTTCAGGTTCGACAGAGTGAACCTTGTTTCGTTGTTCATTAACATTATTATTACTGATATTGTTATAAAAATTGATTTTGTTTGAATGGAGCGTTTTGTTAGCAACCTGAATGGAAAATAAATCTACTTCAAAAGGAAGAACTCAGTTTCATCGTACTTTTAATATTACTGTAACTGGCTTCGAATCTTCAATGCCGTCTGTGATTTTTCTTCTTTTTCACACTTTATTTCGTTAGATTGTTGCCCAGGTTTCTCCACCACCACCTGGAGAGAAGACCGCGGCGCTCTCCTGTGACGTCAGGCAGAGTAGGTTGCGCGCGCATAGCTGACTGGCTCGCTGCTTGGGCATAGTGGGCCGTGCTCCATGCCCCAGCGGCTACCCAGTCAGCTATGCGCGCGCAACCTGCTCTGCCTGATGTCATACGAGAGCGCCGCGGCCTTCTCTCTAGATCAGTGCTTTCCAAACTTACCCTCATGGCGACACCCTTTTATAGCTTACAGTTTTGCGCGACACCTTTTCACTAATATAAATACATATGATAGAATTTATATGGTTCTAGCGGGGGCGGGGCGGGGGGGGGGTGGGTGGGATGGAAATAAAGTATCGCTTAAATGTCGTTTGTAAACGAAACTGAAATCCTCGTAGGCATTGACATGTTTAATGTTGATCCTGATTAAAGCAATTACGTACAGATCTCGCACTTAAACGTGGCCCCTGAGCGGAGAATGTTGGGAGCTGAAGCTTCCATTCAGCTCGTAGCGCATTGGCTGTTAGAACAAGCCCCACCTCTTTCTCCCAGTGCTGCCAACTTATGTCTTATAACTTACAGATTTTAAAAGAAACATGTACAGGCTTAAAGGCCAATTCACACTGTCCGTCACGTCACCGTCCGTCAGAACATTCCGCAATGTATTTCTAATGGCGGCATTCACACTGTCCGTCACCAGACCGTCACGTCACGTCAACGTCCGTCAAGCTTTCTCGAGAACAATGTTTTGACGGAACGGTCGTCTGCTAACATCGCAAGTTAACCTAATTTCGTCACGCGAATTACATGTTGCAGTCGACGATTGCACTGTTTATATGCAAATGTGTGTTATTCATCTTTATGCTGTTGTTGTACTTCGTTTTAGGGGTAAATCTCAAATGTTTCATGACGACTTAAATATTTTTGTCAATTGAGTGTCCCCCTATAATCGAGGTCGGATATCTGAAACAAAAAAATGGTTTATGTTACGTAACAATGTAACAGAAACGACTGAAGCAAACTGTTTATTTGAATAAGATTGTAATTTGAATACGCATTTTTCATTAAATAACACTTTAAGTGAAAATGTCAGTTATAATGAAAGACAAAAATTCAGTTGTTTACGACGTATTAACAATGTCAGCATGCAAATCGTAATGGTTAAAGTATACAGGCGATATTTATGCTCTTACAAGTATGGTTTGATGTCTTCATATGTTTATTTTTTCGCTTGAAAATAGATGTCGATCTTTTGAAATGTTGTTTCAGTTCCCAGTAAGTTGGCCAAAAACACGCACTGTAAAGTTTTCTTTGGCCGTTAATAACATTTAGCGTTGTTGTTCCCTCTTTCTAGTATGAAACTATGACTTTCTACATAACAAATTGCCACTCATAGCCTCACTTTCAACATCGCGTATTGAGATGGACGAATTGACGTGACGGACACGGACGGACAGTGTGAATACAACTTGACGTGACGGTTCCGTGACGTGACGTTGACGTGACGGACAGTGTGAATTGGCCTTAAAGCGTCAGAAATGGAACACGAAATTATCAGTTAAATTTTGAGTAATAGAAAACTGGAACCTTTATTTTGAAGGGAGATATTAAGCGGGTGTAGCAATGCTTTCTGCCTCTTTTTATTGTTGTAACAAAAACAATCAGAATTAACATTCTTCATACAATTTTTTTTCTAAAAGAAGTCGTCTGGGTATGTGGACTTATTTTGGTAAATAACAAAATGGAAGACAATAATCAATACCAAGCACAAATCAGCAATACATTGACGATGTCTACGGTGTACAATGCTGTTACGAGGTAAGGTTGGTAGAGAGCATAAACAATCCGTAGACACACGAACTCAGCCGACTTCCGCCGATCACAGAGGGGCCACGAAAAAGTGCGCTATCTGTACACTCATCGCAAGAAAAGAAAACATTGGGAACTACGGAGATGTACAACAGAGTAACACCACAGACAACAATGCCTAACTCACACAGTAATAATTGCTTCTTCTACATGCGACCCGACTTACGAAAGACGAAAACTGAATTTCGGAAACAGTTTTTCGCTGTCGTGTGTACATGTCAGGGCCAGATACGGTTTTGCTGGATCGACTGAAAACGGCATCTCGAAATTAGCTGCTCGGATTTCTGATTTAGACAGCACAGTGGCTGTTCCCTTTCAGTTCAGTAGTATCACATTATATTCAGAAATAAATAGGATGTATTTATAACAAGTGATGAATTATTATTTAAGTTCTATTGTTAGGTTCCTGCTTCACCATGACCTCGGAAGTCCCGACATATTCGGAAAAAAATGTATAAATATTTGTGACGAGTAATAATATGAATGTCATTTCTGGTCCCAGAATCTTTTACATACAGGAAACAGAGAAAAAATATTAACGCATACCAGTGTTCGAACCAATTATCACTGCATTTGTCCATAAAATACACGACGTTAAATTTTAAAACACATATTTTGATGTTTAGTAACTGTATTAATACAGAAAACACTGAATTTTAATTTTTCTAATGTGGGACTGAGAGGGTTAAGACGGCTCATTCCAACAAAGGATGTGTCAGGCAATCGTTCAAAGTATCAATCATAGGAACGTTAGTTCCATGGGGTATAGTACATGAAGCCACACACGTGTACCATTTTAATAAGTCATCAGACACAGAGCATGCATTAGTCGCCAATCTTAAGGGATGAAGACTGGAACAATGACGGAACGTGATATGGTGAAACGAATCACGATTTCAATGAATGTTGAAATGTTTGTAGAGCTTATGGCACTTAACTACAGGGTCATCAGTCCCTAAACTTACAAACTACTTATGAACTAGCTAATACTAAGGACGGCACAACTATCCATGCCCGAGGGGGATTCGAGCCCCTGACTGTAGTGGCCGTGCAGAACGTGACTGGCGCGCCGCAGACCGCTTTGCCACCGCGGCCGGCAATCACCATTTCAACTGCACCATATCGATGGGAGGCACAGTGTGTGGTTCAGGCCAAGGACGTGTAGTCCAAAGTGGTGCTATCGTTGTTATGATCTGGGGTGCATATCCTGGTATGGAATGGAGCTGGATAGGACTTTGTATGATCCACAATTTGTTGATCGTCACAGTGACCTCCACTCATTTTTGGATTTAATATCCAGACGGTCATGTACTTTTTCAAGATGATAACAAGCCACCAATCACACAGCCGCGGTGGAGCAGCCGAGCGGTCTAAGATACTTCGCTGCGGAGCGCGCGGTTGCTTGCAGTTGGAGGTTCGAGTCCTCCCTGGGGCGCGTGCGCGTGTGCGTGTGTGTGTGTGTGTGTGTGTGTGTGCGTGTGTGTGTGTGTGTGTGTGTGTGTGTGTGTTGTTCTTAGGTTAGTAAGCTACGGACTGATGACCACGCAGTTTGGTCCGATAGATTTACAAACATTTGAATCATGCACACTCCACTAACGAATGGTTTCAGAAACCGAGATGTCCGTCCCAGAGCCCAGATTTAGGCCTCTTTATGCTTCTATGGGATGTTATAGAATACAGGTTTATGCCACTGATCAAGCATCCACGAACAGACCAGAATTCTTTGCTACTCTGCAAACCATACATTGTAAGCTGCGTCCTGGTGTACCAGGGAGTTGTAGACTCACTTCCATGGCATCTCACTGCAGTCTACAGGGCCATGGGCGACTGCACACGATTGTAAATGCCTATCATATAACATTTGCAAAGACAGTGGTAATCGGTTGTAATTGTTATTCCTAAGTATTTAACTGAATTTACAGCATTTAGAACTGTTTACTTGTTTTGTAAACATGACACCTTCATTATTTAGTGTCAAATTGCCAGTTGTCACACCAAATCTTATTTAAATCGTTCTGTAGTTCTTTTTAATCTTTTGATTACTTTACTAGACGAAAAATGATTGCATCATCTGCAAACAAAGTAAGAGGTTGTATTCCCCTTTACATCTATCTGCTTTTGAGACTCAATACAGGTTTTCTTAAAAATGCGAGCTTTGTGTGTGACATACATTGAAGTTGAATATTTTTTTTCATTCCGCATGATTACAATCTAAAGTTATCACAGAAGACAGTAGCAACTTGAATTTTACTACTATCTTGGTTGGTACATTACGAGTAACATATCGCTGACTTCGTGATGTGCATGTAAACTCGTTTCTCCTTTTGGAGATTGGATGCAGTTGTTCTTAGTAACGCTAAGTCGGATATTTTCGGTCACTTAGAATGCTTATAAACTATAGTTGTCACGAGAAAGAGCAGCATCTCGCATTTTGAGATCATATGGGTTGGTGCGTTACTTAGAGTAACTCTCCGATTTTTCTTAAATTCGGATATGTTATAACACATGAGAAACTAAGGGAAACGTTTTATTTTTTAGCGGCGATAAAACATATTTAAGGAGTGAAAACTGAGGATAAAAATGGAAAAATTGCGATAACTTAGATATTAGTGAATAAATGCGTTTTGGTATGAAAATATGTTTCGATAAAAGACGAAAATCGGCCTAGGTATATTGGAGGGGGAGTGAAAAGTAGGGGGCCAACTACCCCTAAAGTGACCAATTGTTTTGGCGGAAAAAGTGTTTTAATTGGAGTAGAATCTATTAAACTTCAGAAGGAAGGCTAATTAAGAAATAAGTATTATTTGCATTTTTATATCAATATTTGAGGGGTAAACAACCATTATATTGCCGCGCTCGTTTGAATCTGCCTATGAAACACCTAGTGAATCTATATTACTGAACTGTTTCACCTGATTATATACTCGTATTTACAGTCCCTGAATCCGAATCGGAAATGAGGTTCTCAAATTTCAATATAGGTGATCCAGCATAGCAGACGAAAACTCGACAAAATGCTTGACATTCAAAATACTGTAAAATCTACTTTTGAAATAATAGTGAATAAAACATGTTAAAAATGTTTATTGGTTTTAACCGCCGGCGTTAGCGTTGCCTGTGACGTAGCAAGGGAAGGTGGCATGGCCTGATTTACATCTCTTCCCGCCGTTTGTTTAGGGTGAGTCCCCTTGTCTCTCACAATATTATTTTTTTTTTTTTTTTTTTTTTTTTTTTTTTTTTTTGCATGTGTCAGAACACGATTCATTCTTTGAACGCAGACGTAGAAGTAATGAAAGATTTTTGTTGAGTCGATTTTATTATTAATGTATTTGTTGTATGTAAAACACTGCATGCAGCGGTAGTGGAGTTACATATGACTGGTGTTAATCACGAACATTATTCCAGAGATTGCAGCTGCTTTTACAGAACTGGACGAAGTGTAGAAACAAATCTCAAGGCATTAGTTGTTAAGTGAAGATATCCACTGTGAAATGACTGGCAACTTGCTTCTAAATACGACAGTATTTCACAGTTGACCCATGCCTACACACAAAGATGTGAGGTAATTGGCATTACACTGGAACAGTTGTTGCAATACAAGAAATCGCACATTTTTCTGGAGAAAAATCACAACGATCTGTGGATAAAGCTTCAGTTATCTAACTACAATAAATAACTCTTCATATAATGATCACAAACTTTTTAATATTGAAATAATCGAGAACAGAAAAGCAAATCAGCACAACAAGCAAGCACATACAGAGAGTGATAAACGAAACATAATCAAAAAAGGTAGGTTGGGCATTTACATTAGACTCCTATCGGTAACAGACACGGAGACCCCTGTGAGTCATCAGCGTCATTCGACGCGCATGTTGAATCAGTTGAGGTGGTCGTGTACTGTCATCAAGTCAAAGGCCAGCAAACTCAGTTGGTTGTTGTGGCTGTGGATGGATCTAACGACCCACACTTATACACAGTGCAGACATCAAAAGATCATTGGTACATGAATTGTAACGATTCCTTCCAACGAAAATGTGGTGGTGGTTGTTATATTAGGAAGTACATGCCTGATATGTGATATGACAAACAAGAGTCTGACACCAGATACTGTGGGAAAGTGAGCCATGGGGTACACTTTTTGTTGGTATCATGTGACCTTTGGGGATGCTGCTAAGAGCTGTCAACCTATATGCATATTTACAAACAAGGGCTGCAGTAGGCGTCACACTTCTTGCTCGCTCTGCTTTAGATGCAACTTTGGCACTAGTGGTCGTCGCTAGCCAGGTAGCGATGGGAGTATCGTTGGAACAATATGTTAACGATGCCTGGGGCCCTATTCTGTATCTTTTCGGTGCGCCAAACTTCGGTTCGGTCAGAGAGGGCACCGAGGGCTCGAGTTATCGAAGCAGCTCCCCAATTTAATTCTGTATGCCTTTCGGTGGCGACGTGGGCCGTATCTGAGAACACCAAAACTCACGGTAGCGCTGTTGCCAGATCTATTCGCATCAGCCAATCAGAAGTGATTGACTGCTTCTCCGCGCACTGCTGGTGAGCTGGGGGGACAGCATCTGTGACCCGCGTTTGCTGTGTTTCCTACCATGCGAGACAGCCCATCAAAATGAAAAAATAAATAAATAAAAGTCACGTATTTTGTGATATGGCGACATAACATGGCAGTGTGTTCCGAGAACTACATACTGACACCTTTTTCTCGATTAAATTAAAACTTTTTGTCACTGAAAAAGAGAATATTTAAACTTTTATGACAAGTTGTTTATTCGCGCTACTCTGTGTTTATCACACCATATCTCCTAAACTAAGCGTCACACAGCAAAATAATTTTGTAATTGCTTTCAGTGCTATATGTTGTCGATGTCTACAAACTTTCCGACCAATATATTCAGTGATAGTGAAGTAATAAATTAAAATCTCACGTCTGATGCAGAACGTTTACCAAAGCAACGTCCAAAATGTAATAAGCGACAAACTTTTTCCCTTCAACTATTTTATGGGGGTGTAAGCGAGAAAAAGTTTCGGAAAGGTTTGAATTTATTTTTGCCGTTTGTTGGAAGTTGTTAGGTGCTACCGTTTGTCCTAGACGAGTGCAGTATTGTGCGGTTCATTGGCGATGCGGGAGTTCAGCGTGTTGGGAGGGACAGTTTACTAGGCGTGGGCCAATGCGGCGCGACGGTAGCAGCAAAGAAAGCGCAGTGCTGGCAGTGAAAAACTTTTCATTTTGGCACTATGGAAGTTCATGGAAGTTGCGGGAAAGGAAAAGGATTACATATTAGACGAGACAGCTCTTAGAAGCGCAAATTAGTCAATGTTTTTGTACTGAAGAAAGAGGGTACAATATTTTAGTAACAAAACAGTTGTTTGACGATGCAGGAAATCCAAAGGAATTTTTTTAATTCACTCATAACCAGTTTTAGTATCTTCTGTCGTTAACAGGTTTGATTCCATCTTTAATCCAAGTCCTCAGTGCCTGTTAACATATATGGATGATGAAGAGCAGTCGCAAATATTCCTTTATTGTCGCCAAATTTGGATTTGTTCGCTACGAGACTCTCATTAGTGCTTAAAACATAGTTTGAAACGTACAAAAATTTTCAATCTTCATATTGAAGATTATGGAATCGTCAACATGAAGGCCGAAAACCTTTCTTTGTTTCAAACTGCGTTTTAAGCATTGCGAGTAGTCACACATGAATTATTTGTAACAAGATTAAAACATTAAATGAATAAAAATAAAAGTCTATGTTTGTTTCACTCACAGAAATTTCATCTTTCGTTTTATAATAAGAGTGAACCCCGATGTCTAAGAAACTACTGCTGGCGCTCGTACTTACATGTACATGCTTAAGAATATTGCAGATCATGCTTCTCTTAAATGAATAGAGAAGTGTTCCAAACAAGATGACTGGTGAAAAAATATTTTGCACCGGGCAGGATTCGAACCTAAAAGACTTAGGATGCGAACCTGTCGCCTTAACCACTAGACCACAGCATCTTCACGAAATGTCGATCTTTGTTTCCATTGACTTCTTTGCGGAATGATTACAGGTTACTTATACCGCTAGTAATTTGTATGATTTCTACTATATGACTGCACAAAATGCCTCTCTATTTTAACTTAAACGTTGTAAAAGCGTTTTCTGTAAGTAATAAATACTCAGTTTGCACGGAAAACTACGGTAAAACTCTATCAAGTACAGTTCAGATACATCGGTAAAGTGCTTGTGGGCACAACAGGACTTCAGATTGCGGTGAAAATGGCTCATTTTATGAAGATTTTCAATGTAGTATCTGGAGTGCATATTGGAGTAATTCGCAAGTACAAATACGAAAATTCGCCGAATACGACGCGACAACTTTGCGAACGGCGAAAACGAAGGTGACACCGTATTTGATGGATTTCGTATTGACACATTCATAATATGAGAGTTTGCAGGATAAATGAAACGGCGCATTAAAGACAGTACCGAGACGCGTATTTGAAGATAAAGTTTATTGCAATAGAGTTTACGGAAGTGCTACTTCGTTATATTAAACATTAGAACGCTCGCAATTTTAACAGAATATTCTGTCATATTTGCAAACAATTTTGAAAATTAACTTTTTAAGTTATTTATTACTTCAAAACAATATATGTTTCATTATCAGAAATTAAATCTACAGAGTATTGCTAAAATAACAATTTATCTTCGCAATCCAAGCCCAACGAAATGAACAAATCGGCCTTCTCGAAGCCGCAGCGACTTTCGGTGCAGCGCTCGAAATTTCGGTGGCCGTTTCAGGCGGTAGCAGGTCACAGAAGCATACAGAATAACCATATTCGCTACAGAACCGAAATTGACGTCACCACCGACGTCCACCCACTAAACTGAATGTTACGAAAGATACAGAATAGAGTCCCTGGCAGCGTCTAACATTATTTTCGCGGAAATAGTCCCCTGCGCGTACGATCGAGAAATGTTGGCAATATACACGCCCATAAAACACTTTCGCACACAACCAGAGGCAAGAATATGTACAATCTATACGGACTACAAACTTTCTGACCTTCGCTTTTCGCCAGAACAATGGTAAATGTTCTCAGAGACAACTTAATCAGAGTACATCAAGCATATTTCCGGAATGAACAATATAGTAGCAGACTCTTTGTCATGTGTGAACACAGTCGCAGAAACAATCTATCTCGCACGCTTGGTGCTTGCACAACAGCACGATGCGGAACTTAAGAATTGTATAACCAATAATGAATCTGGTCTGCAGTTCACACCCCTTGATGTTCCAGAGGCGAATACTTAAGTATATTGTGACACCTCCAACAGAAAAACACGTCCGTTCATTGCAGCAGAACTGCGCAATCAATTATTCCACAGCCTGCAAGATTTGTCACCCTGGAGTAAGGGCAACGACCAAACTAGTTCCACTCCCTTCCTGTGGCCTGGAATTAAAAAAGATTGCCACGAATGGTCTCGTGTGTGTGTGTGTGTGTGTACACTATCAACGCTGCAAAATTTCACACGTTCGCATGCCAGTAGACAAATTCCCGGTCACGACAGAGAGGTTTGCACACGTCCACATAGACGTCATTAGGCCACCACAATCAGAAGGCCATTGTTATTTGCTAACCACAGTGGACAGATTTACATGCTGGCCAGAAGAGGTTCCTGTTGACAATATATCAGCTCTGAGACACTAGCAACTGCAGTAATAAAAACTTCCGGGCTGAGAGGCCGTGGTCGAACAGTAGAAATTTCTTCCCCTGATGTTTCGTTGCCGGCAACATCTTCTGAGGTGAGTCGACGACTGGTCCACATCATGTACTAGCAAGGAATGATACGACAGTGGACATCTTAGTTAATGGCAAGAGTTGTCGACTCACCTCAGAAGATGTTGCCCGCAGCCGGCAACGAAACTCAGGGGAAGAAATTTCTACTGTTCGACCATGGCCTCTCAGCCCGGAACTTTTAATTACTGAAAACGCTGGCCGTGAAAGCCTACACGTTATGACTAGCAACTGCATTTATATCCACTTGGGCAGCACGTTTTGGATGCCCGCTTCATATAACCACTGATAGAGTATGGCAATTTTAATGTGATTTATTTACTCAGTTGAGCAAATTTTGTGGTCCCTCACACCATGTTGTTGTTGTTGTTTAGAGGGGACTAGACTGCACGGTCATCAGTCCCCCACACCATGCACAACTAGCTACTATCCAGCCAGCAATGGCATGGCAGAGAGATGGCACCGGTCTTTAAAAGCAGTCTTCAAATGTCACGAATCAAATTGGACTTCAGCTCTACCCTCAGTACTCCTTGCCCTCCACAAAATACACAACCAGACCTAGACACATCTCCTGCTGAATTGGTCTATGGAGGAACACTTCGACTGCCAGATGAGTTTGTCGATCCTCGTATCGTGACAGGGGATACTTCACAATCTCCAAACTTCATAACGAATTTCACGCATGCATTTTCAACCGGCATCAAGACATGGTACGCATCCAACGTTCATCCATACATCAAGAGTTAAAAAGTTGCACGCATGTTATGTTACGAAAACATGGCGTTAAACCTGCCCTCACGCCACCATATACTGGTCCACATCATGTACTAGCAAGGAATGATACGACAGTGGACATCTTAGTTAATGGCAAGAGTCACACTGTGTCTATCGATTGTGTAAAACCCGTATTTGTCTTGGAGGACGATTCAGAGATTTCTTTTCACCAAACCATGCCAGAGCTCAACAACAATCAGCCACCACCAACAAACCCAGCAACGCCAATTCGGCCGCCAAGTACACTTTCCGGCCAGATTCAAGGACGCAAGTTAGAACCAAAAAGACGTCAGTCTGCATTCCCGAGGGGGCTGAGTGGCGAATATATATTCGGCTGCATGGCTGTCTGCAGGAGATCAGCTGCTTGCTGTCAGAGTGTTCGTGCACCAGCCACTGGGAGCGCCGATATGCTGTCTTCCTGGCTGCGGCATGTCGGCATCCATGAAAGTTTGATTCGCTTCATGTGCCATTATACCTCCGATTTGGGGTTTACCCATTGTCATCATACAGGCTCAGCAATAACTACCTACTCAGTTATCTGTTGCTCAGGGCTCTGAGCCCCAATCACAATAAGCACCTATACACGATTACACATAAGGAGTTTACAGTTCAGCCAGTTGCTTAGAAGGCTACCAACAAGGAAGTACTTAATGACCTCCCAAAAACAAAATGGGTAATGTGGGGGCAGAGTTGTATGTATTGTGGAGCACAACCTCATTGGGCAAACTTCACTGCATGATTAGCATTTCTGCAGAATTTGGAAAAGGTGATGGCAGATCAAACCCAATAGTGGGGACCAGGCATTTATTTAAGTTGTAGATAGTGCCAAAAGTAAAATGGTAAACAGTAATCCACAATAATGACCCAGATCCAAGAGTGGTCTGCGCAAGAAATACCATCCAATACAAAGGTAGAGGAGGGAAGAGAGATTAGGAGTATACACTTGCAGTGCAGTAAGGAGAGTACTGCTGCAAATACTGGAGCCCTGCAGTAGACAATTATGTACTCCCAAGTTCTGAGAATCCCCTGGGAGTCTTCTACTGAGGTAAAGTGACCTACAATTGTTTTAATTGGTTCTTTATATGATAGATCCCAGTATGGGGATAGTGTTAAATACAAGCTGGTCCCACACATATGCAGATATAGCTTTTATGATATGGGAATGGGAATACCTGAACATCAAGCGCCGGCCGCGGTGGCCGAGGAGACTGAGGCACTCCTGTCACGGTCTGCACGGCCACTACGGTCGGGGGTTCGAATCCCCCCTTGGGCATGGATATTTGTGCCGTCTTTAGTATAAGGTAGTTAATAAGTAGTTTGTAAGTTTAGGGACTGATGACCCCGTGGTTGAGTCCCATAAGCTTAACAAACATTTGAACATTTTTTTGAACATCAAGCAGACAACTAATAGACGCAAGTGACGTATGAACAAACGTCTCCTGTTGAAAGATGGCACCACATACTGTCTCAGGATGTAAAACAAGTATGCAGGATGTTTGTGGCACCAGAGTTCCTTCTGTCTTTACTACCATGACCTGAATTTAGAAAATAAAGTGATATTCCCCTCTAGTGTTCATTACATACTCGAATTCATAGCCGGCCGCGGTGGCCGAGGGGACTAAGGCGCTCCAGTCACGGTCTGCACGGCCACTACGGTCGGGGGTTCGAATCCCCCCTCGGGCATGGATATTTGTGCCGTCCTAGTTCGTAAGTAGTTCATAAGTAGTTTGTAAGTCCTAGTTCGTAAGTAGTTCATAAGTAGTTTGTAAGTTTAGGGACTGATGACCCCGTAGTTAAGTCCCATAAGCTCTACAAACATTTGAACATTTTGTTGTGCCTCGTGACGTTAACAGTGGTGCGCGTTACGGTTATGGAGTGCTGTGGTGCCTTCAACAAGTGGCAAAACCAAGGAAAAAAAAAAAAAATGGGGCAATGCTCAGCCAACTCTCTACATCTGCATTTATACTCAGCAAGCCATTGGTGTGTGGTGCATTGTGCGCAACCTCTTATTCTAGTCGTGTATTTTTTTTTTCCAGGAAAAATTATTGCCTGTTTGTCTCTGTATGCGCCCTAATCTCTCTGATCTCATCCTTCTGGTCACTTTGCGAGAGATATGTAGGAGGGTCTTCGAACTTTCGCAAAAGTGCGTACCATGATACGAACGCCTGTCTTGCAGCATCTGCCACTGGAGTTTCTTAGGCCGTGTTCACACTGCCGGCCGGGCCGAGACGACGACATTCGGAATGTTTAATATTTTCGGCGCGAGCCGACTGGGCTATGGTATTGCTTCTGCAGCACTAGTATCTCACGTCTCCAGCTTGTTCTCAACACAGGTTTTTCTGCATGATTGCTTTTTTTATTAACACTTGTGAAAAAATATTCTATTTATTTTTTCTTGTATTACTATTAATTCTGAAATGAATAAAAAATTCAGACAGTTTTTTAGCTGTTCTCATAAGTAAAAACTCTTCTAAATGTCACTCTAAATTCATGGGATGAGTCCATTACCTCGTGTTTCTTGTGTGCTTAATCCGATGAGCCACTACAGTGTGAGAACAATAGTATTAAAATAAAAAATTAATTAACTGTTAGCTGACTGAAGTAGATGGCAAAGAACAAGTTTTGGTCACCCCGAGTTTCCTTCAATCTTCTGCAGATGGTGGGTGGGTATTCTTTGTTGCTGCGGACGACGAAAGAAAAAAAAATTAAAAAAGTGACACACGCTTCTGTCGTGCAGTGTCTGAGGCTAAACTAAATCAGCGTATTTTTCTTTCAGTTAAAGTATAAAACTCGAAATGAAAGTACTATAATCCAGACAAAGTAAATTGTCATCAGATGATTCAGTAAAATGTTCATCGAAACTTAGTTCCCCTTCGACAGGTTCCTTAGAGAAAGAAATCTGAATAAAAGAAAAATCGGATAGCTGTGTAGAGTTCTTTGAACGTGGAGGTGGGCTGAAATATAGTACAGCATGATGCATACAAAACCAGTACACCTCACGTACGCCCGTAGGCACCAGTGGCAGCATTTCTTATAAGGAGATAACTACGTGTTTTTAATGTCACTGTTCTGTATTTTTTTTTTTTTTTTTACTTAATTTACTCTTAATTTAATCTCAGACGTGAGGGTACCGCTTTTATGTGGGACATGCTGTATACATTTTCACGTTGTGGTACAACATTTTTCTAAAACTATAAAATCGATAATAAGAATATATTTTGTAGATGGATCCATAAACATAATTGTATTTTTTACCTTCTTCTTTCATCATCTCTGACTAGAAAGCCATTAAGTATAATATTAGAATATTTTATTTCAATCCATCAACAGTAAAGTCGGAGTTTACATTCATTTTTTCCTCTCTACTACTTCCTAAAACGAAATATATATTCCACTAATTGTCTAGTGTGGAAAAATTCCAGTGCATGGCTCTCAAGTATGACCTGAAGTAAAACTGTACCAGATCTTTGTCCATTGTAATCCGTCGACACCCACGAAAAATTACTTCATAATTGTTTTCTAGTTGTCGATCATTAACACATCACGAGGGACCTAAACACATGACCAGCAAATCAAGTTTTTCAGCACTGCAGCGCTTCACGCCACGCGCAACAGCCGCCGAGTCCGTAGGCTTGTGATTGCGTCATGACGCCGCTCAGATAAATTGTGAAAGGAGGTAGATATCGCCGGGACTACTATTTCAAAAACTTTTCCACACTTTTAGCTCCATTTCATTCGCTGCAATGTATGGTCTACAATGCATAGAACAATAAGCTGTCAACTATCGAACTTTACACGGTTTCTAAATCAAGTGCGCATACTTCACAAAAAGCATCATTTGAAAACGAAGGTTACGAATTTCGAAAAGGTAAATGTTTTATTCTAAAGCTAAGATGTTATACTACAGTGTCCAAAAAGCAGATTTCTTAACCACAAACTTTCATCAAAATTGAGTGAGGAGCGTTAAGAAAATAAAAACTCGCATAGAATGACAAGTAAACTTTTTAATTTTTCACAGGCAAAGCAAAGCTTTTAAGGGAAAAATAATTTGAAAAACGATTAGGCATAGTCTTATATACCGTCAAAACTTTTTGCAACTTGAAAATCGGAAAAGTTGATTTCCCCCTCTTTTTCGGCTCGGCCCGGCGCGCAGTGTGAACACCCAAGTTGTCAGCGTGCGCTGACTAGGCGCCAGCCGGCTCAGCACATCCCAGCTTTGCTTGGCCCGGCCGGCAGTGTGACCGCACCCTTAAGCATGCTCCATTGAATCTTCTGTATGTCTTCTATTAACCATACCTGATACATATCCCACACTCATGAGCAATACATAATGGACGAACGAGAGTTTTGTAACCTACTTTCTAAGAAAGAGACTAGACATTCTGGGGATTCTTCCAATGAATGTGTCTGACATCTGCCTTACCCATGCCGGCCGCAGTGGCTGAGTGGTCTGCGGCGTGTCAGTCACAGTATGCACGTCTGCTATGGTCTGGGGTTCGAATCCCCCCCTCGGGCATGGATGTTTGTGTCTTCTTTAGTATATGGTAGTTCATAAGTAGTTTGTACGTTTAGGGACAAATAACCCCGCAGTTAAGTCCCTTAAGCTTAACAAACATTTGAACATTTGCCTTACCCATGAATGATTTTACATGGTCGTTCCATTTCAAACCTTCTCTTATACCTACCCCCAGATACTTTATGGATGTAACTGCTTCAATTGTGAAAGATTGATAAGAAAATTGCAAACAGTAAAAAGAGGGGGTGCAAAAAAAATTGATATACAAAAATAATATCCTGACGAAAATAGACATAGCAAGTTTTACATTTACAAAAACGCTTAGGATATTATAATTAAATCGTGGAAAGTCGCCAACAATCCCATCTGTGCAAGAAAATTACACAGTCTTTTCGTAAAAATAATTTATTTTTTGGCGAAACGGCTTCATGATGAAAATAGCTCAAATACCTTTGACTGTATAACTACAAAATCTATTCTGATACTTTCTCCCCTAATATTTATGGTTTCTGAGAAAATGACATTTTAAATTTGTACTCTCAATTATATGCACACATTTCCATGCCACCTGTGAGGTATTGTAGTTAGCGCAATATTGCTGTGGGACACCACGTAAACAGACTACCGGCATGGCGCAGGGGATAGCGTCACTGACTGTGGTGCTGAAAGTTTCTGGTTCAATCCCATCCAGTGGCAAAAATTTATTTCTTTGATATTAACAATTCCAGAATATTCTATATCTTTCTTATGTTTACTTGTAAATTCTACTTGTTTCTTATGTTAACTGTTCTAATTTCTGGTAAATTCTGTCTGTGTATAAATAGCAGAGCACTCTGCCCGAGAGGCAGTTGGTGCTGCATTTATGTTAAGTTCGTAATAAACCTGCTTTCAGTATAAGAGCTTTGTTCAGTTGCCTTCGAAGTCAAGCCTGCTTCCATTTCAATGCAACATTGTTTGATGGAGGTGCCAGGTATTCTGTACAACAGCTGCATCATCACGGCTCCGATTAGGGAACGTAAAAGCCGTCGCTTACACGGACCAGAACTGGAATACAAGGGATATACCGAGTACATCCTTCTGAAATATCGGATTATCAGAACGATGGACACAAAACCAGCGGTAAGCCAGCTACACATAAGACACCCGTCGGTGTTCTCTGAAGACGCTGGACAGGACACCAACGAATGGCTAAAAGGGTTCGACTGAGTTGCCAAGTACAACAGGTGGGATCATACAATGTGCTTGTTCAATGCTTACTTCTACCTGGACGGAACAGCCTAGCAATGTTTCGAAAACAATGAAGAGAACCTGAATGCCTGGGAAACGTTCCAGACCGAACTCCAGAAGACGTTTGTTGAGTGCCAGCGACAAATCCGCTTGGCACAAGAACAACTGAAGAACCGGGCCCAACGATATGGTGAGCCGACACAGTCATACGTACCGAATGTTTTGGCCCTGTGTAACATAGTCAATCCGAATATGACTGAGGCCGACAAAATCACGCACCTGATGAAGGATATAGCAGAAGACATGTACCAAGCCATTCTGATAAAAGCATCGCTATGACGGAAGAGTTCATCAAGTGGTGCCAGCGTATTGAAGAGATGCAACAAAGAAGTATGATAGACTCCCCTATGGCCGTTGTGGAAGACCAGCATGAATTTGTTTCCCCTCATATGACAAATTGTGAGAGTAGAATTACAACAATTTATGGCAGCCGAGACTATTACACCAAGCGAGCATCAGATCATGGCCATGGATGTAAGCCCTATAAGTGTCGAGGGAGCCGACGCCACTGAGGAAGAGGTATTTCAGGCAATAGCTCCTGTCTGCCCCACCAATCGCACCCGACGTGAAGAATGGCTTCACCCTGCTATGACTTACGCTGCAGCCACCAAACGACAGCCTATGAACCGGCCGACGCGACCACAACCAACTCCCCTGGCAACTATGACGCCCCGCAGAAGAAAAGACGTCTGGAGAACAGAAGACAACACACCACTGTGTTTCCACTGTGGGCGCCCTGGACATGTCGTACACTACTTCAGACAGAGAAGGCGAGTATTCGACGATTATTTTGCCGCAAGACGTCAGCCATCAGAGCAGTTCTATCCCAGGCGATCACCTGCTGATGAGTTCAGTCGACCTATGGGCAGAAGCCCATCGCCGTACCCTAGACAAGGTCGCTCCCCAATGCGCCACAGCCATTCACCGTCGCCGTACAGAGGTACCAGCCCCCCCCCCCCTTAGCTGTCACGCCCAGGAAAACTAAGCAAGGCGACCACCAACGGAGGTGAGGCCGCTGCAGATGAAAATCCTCCATGGACGACAGTCGCTAAGATGTCGGGAAATCTCTTCGACATCATAATCGACGGCCAACCTGTCTGGGTACTTGTTGATTCAGGAGCGTCTTTTTCTGTATTGTCGGATAATTACCGCCGCACACTAAAGAAGACAATGTTCTCTGATAAGGGGGCAACTGTGCAGAAGGTTGCGAATTGAGAGTACGCCTCGCTAGTAGGAGGAACTTGTGTCGCAAGAATAACCATCAACAACAGGACCCAGCCATTTGAATTTGTCGTGTTAACAGAATGTAGTCACAATGTCATCTTCGGGTGGGACTTCCTTCAGGCATCCCAAGCTATCATTGACTGTGGAAGATCTGAGCTGCAAATTAAAGAAGATGTTCCGACGGATACACATAATACAGAATTTTCTGGGAAGCTATTTGCTGTTGACAATGAAAAGAGTTGCAGTCACAAAAACAGATTAGCGATTAAACTGTGAAGTGCTTGTTGATAGTAAAAAAATTATCAGGTTCACCAAAGAAATTTACAAACCAGCGGCTATCATAAGCATTACCGGTCGAGGAGAGATTTGGATCACTAATTGTCACGAGCAGTTCAACTTATCCCAAAAAGAATGTGTATTGGGTCAGCTGAATCAATCCAGGCCGGTGAGCTCAACGTCATCAACGAAGACCCATGTTCTACTGTTAGTACAGACAACACGTTGGAGGAAACAAACATGGAACTGCCAATAGGGCCCGGACTGACCAAGGAACAACGCCAGCGGGTGTTAGCTATACTAAGTCAATTATTGGGTGCATTCACACCTCATCAAGAGAAAAGTAAAACTAAACGTCCCATGATAAAGCATTGTATCAATACTGGGGATCATCCACCAATTAGCCGGCGTTCGTATTGTGTCGCCAGATGAAAGACTGATAATTCGGGAGGAAGTGGAGAAGATGTTGCACGATGACATTATTTAACCTTCGGAGAATCCTTGGTCATCTCCAGTAGTCCTTGTAAAGAGAAGAAGGATGGCACGTGGCGATTCTGCGACGACTATCGGCGGTTGAACAAAATCACAAAGAAAGGTGTCTACCCACTGCCGCGCATTGACGACACCTTAGACTGCTTGAATGGAGCTACATACTTCTCAACTATGGACATGCAGACAGGTTACTGGCAAATCGAGGTTGACGAAGCTGACAGGGAGAAGACGGCTTTTATTACACCTGCCGGTCTCTATGAATTCAAAGTAATGCCATTTGGATTATGTAATGCTCCAACCACATTCGAACACATGGTAGATAACTTGCTTCGACACCTTAAGTGGGCGACGTATCTCTGCTATTTAGATGACATTGTCGTTTTTTCGAAAACATTTGAAGAACATCTGAGTCGCCAGTCAACTGAGTTTAAGTGTGTTCAGGATGCAGGACTCTGCCTCAATCCGAAGAAGTGCCTCTTTGTCGACGAAAAGATAAAAATCCTTGGGCATCTAGTCAACGGAGATGGTGTCCGTCCTGGTCCAGATAAAGTAAGGGCAGTCACAAAATTTCCAATTCCTCAGAACATTCGTGATGCCAGAAGTTTTCTCAGGGTGTGCTCATACTACTGACGTTTCATAAACGTATTTTCTAACAAGGCACGTCCATTGCAAGAACTTCTGCAGGGAGACGCCAAGTTTTACTGGGATGAGACCAAAGAAAGTTCTCTCCGTGCACTTAAGGACGCTCTAACTTCTGTGTCAGTTCTAGCCTTGTATGATGAGAATGTGGAAAGTGAATTTCACACAGACGCCAGTGATTATGGGATTGGTGCATTGCTTGTACAAGTTCAGAAATGTGCTGAAAAGGTGATAGCCTATGCATCAAGAGTACTCTCAAAGTCTGAGATAAACTACTCTACAACTGAGAAAGAATGTCTCACAGTTATATGGGCTATTAACAAGTTCCGGCTGTATTTATTTGGCAAACCATTCACCGTCATGACACACCACCATTCTTTTGGTTGGCTGACTAGCTTGAAGGATCCATCAGGTCGACTAGCAAGATGGGCACTAAGACTCCAAGAGTATGATCTCACAGTGGTATTCAAGAACGGGCGCAAACACAAGGATGCCAACTGCCTTTCGAGGAATCCATTAGTGGAACACAACAGCGTGGATGAAATTTCAGCCCTCACTGAATTAGATGACGTTACAGCTGAACAGAAGAAAGATCCAGCTCTATTAAAAACGATGGAGGCCTTGGAGAAAGGACAACTTATAAACGGAACATTGTATAAGAGCAACTACAATTCACTGGGCCCCAAATGGCTACTGGTCGTTCCAGCTCATCTCCAGCCAGCTATTATCAAATATTTCCATGATGCTCCAATATCCAGTCATCTGGGATTCGTGATGACCCTAGACAGAATCAGACACATCTATTACTGGAAAGGTCTCTACCGATCTGTCAAGCACTATGTGAGTCACTGTAAAGAGTGCCAGTGACGGAAGCATGTGCCGCAATTACCTCCAGGACATCTCGTACCGATTCCGCCGGCAGCAGCTCCATTCCACCTAATTGGGATCGATCTTTTAGGGAGGTTCCGAAAGTCGACAACCGGTAACCGATGGAGAACAGTCTGCACTGACTACCTCACACGTTACGCTGTCACCAAACCTGTGCCGACTGCAGTTTCTCCAGAGATCGCAAAATTCCTTGTAGAAGACATTATTTTGAAGCATGGAGCACCACGTGTCATGATATCTGATCATGGTAAAGTATTCCAGTCAAAACTATTATCAGAGGTAACGTCATGGTGCAACATTGTCCACAGAATGACAACTGCATACCATCCTCAGAAAAATGATCTTACGGAACGTTTCAACAAGACGTTAGCCCATATGCTGTCAATGTACGTTGATATTGAGCAGAAGGATTGGGATACAATTCTGCTAGTCGTGACATTTGTTTACAATACCACAAGACAAGAATCCTTCCCTTCTCCACGATCATCGACGACAACGTTCTTGTCGTGGCTTCATCAGTAACATTACTGTCCTTAGAGTCCTTGAACAAGAAGCCACTGTCACCTACCTGCTCTTCAGGATCGTAGTAAGGCTTCATGCACAGGACGTGAACAATGTCTCTTCGTTTTTGATGTTTCGACGACGGCTCATAATCCTCAACTTCGTATGTGATGTCTGACAGGCGGCATATGACACGATACGGACCAAAGTATTGCTTCAATAACTTTCCTGACAGTCCAACTTTCCGTACAGGAGTAAAAATCCATACCAGATCTCCTGGGCTGTACACAATAGGCCGGTGCTTTTCATTATACCGCTGATGGTCCTTCTCCTGGGCGTCCAGTGTCCGTATGCGAGCCAGCTGTCTTGCTTCTTCAACCCTGGTGATGAACTGTTTCACATAGTCATCCTGAGTGTCGTCCAGTTGGAACGGGAACAGCGTATCCATTGTCGTCTCAGCTTCACGGCCATGGAGCAGGAAAAACGGCATGAAGCCCGAAAGCATTTATCTGGAGTGTAGCATTGTATGGAAGTGAAACGTGGACGATAAGGAGTTACGGCAAAATGATAGAAGCTTTTGAAATGTGCTGCTAAAGACAAATGATTAATTTTATAAGGGTAGACCACCTAACTAATGAGAAGGTGCTCAACAGAATTGGGGAGAAAAGGAGTTTCTGAATATCCTAAGGGAAGAGATAGGTTGATGGGACACATTCTGAGACATCAAGGAATTTTCAACTTAGCTTTACAAGGACGAGTGTGGGGTAAAAATCGAACAGGGAGATTGAGGGCGAATACAGCAAGGAGATTCAAAAGTATGTACGTTGCCATTCTTATTCTCAGATGAAAAGGCTTGCACAGGGCAAGGTAGGGTAGTGTGAAGAGCTGCATCAAACCAGTCTGTGGACTGAAGACTACTACTATAACAGGTTCAATGGCCTTTCCCTTGTTGAACAATTTCAATTACTATTCTATCCGTCAGAAATTTATTTCAATATCCACTATTTTATCATCTGTACAATGCTTAGAGGAGGTACTACAGTGCTATCTTCCTCTGTGAAACAGCTTGGGAAAAAGACTTTCACCTTCTGTTTCCACACTATTACAGTCACAGACTGTCAGATTACCCATTCGCCTATTTGACATAGGACCAAAATTTCTCAGAATTTTTATACTAGTTTTCGCATCATTTAACTTTTGGTCGTCTGTAAGACTTTAGATTACATATATATTTGCTGTGAAGTTCTCTTTGCTTTCATAACAGTTTCCTAACTGGGTTGTTGTACCATGATGGATCTTTCCTATCTCTCATGATTTTACTTGGAACATAATGATCTACTACATATTATATAGTACATTTGGACTTCGTCCACAGTTGGTCACCACTTAGTATTTGAGACAAAACTTATCCCGTTGAGTAGTCAAGTACTCTGAAATCTGACCCTTTTAGAATTTGCTAAATAAGAGCTTCCTACCTTTCTTGATATTTCCATTTAAAGCAGCATACAGTAATGCTGTAGTGACCTTATGATCACTGATTCCATGATCTGTGCTAACAGAATCGAAAAATTCAGGTCCATTTACCACCAGAAAGTCTAATACATTATCTTCACAAGTTGGCTCTCTATTTTACTGTTGGAGATAATTTTTGGATATACCAATTAGAAAAATACTGCCTGATTCTCTGTCTCTGCCACCCGTCTTAAACGTATTTTTCTCCCAGTCTATATCCAGTAAGTTCACATCTCCAACTAAAACTATAATATGGCTAGGAAACCCATGGGAAATATTTTCTAACCTTTCCCTCATATTATCTGCATCTACTACTGTAAAGCCAGGAAGTCCTTCAAAACCTAAAAAGTTTATGTATGAGCCACATTTCACGCTGACGTTCGCAAAAATTATTTCATATACCGAATTTGTACTAATTTCACTCAATACAATCGCTGTTGGCCCACTTTAGGTTACGATAGTAACACTAAAAGTGGGCCTTTGCGATTGTCTTTTGACAGCTCGAAACTTACATGAAAATAACGGCTTAACCATTCATCTGAAACGAAAATTGAATAACCGAATTTGTAAAGGAGAAAATTCTCTACAACTTTGTTATATTTTTTTATATGTCTCGCATCGTTTCAGAGATATTTGCAAAAATAACAGCGATTTTGGGATGTCTGTCTGTAACGTGTTCCCTGTTTATAAGACGAACCATTCAACCGATCAGCACCAACTTTTACAGTCATGATTGCAGGCTACCAGAGACCAGAACCTCGCGTTTTGAAATATTTCGGACAAGAAATACGTTAGTAATACCAAAGAAGCCGTTTGTAATATAATTGTAATTGTAAACGAACCGTTCATCTGATGTGAAAACTGAATAACCGAATTTGTAGGGGAGAAAATTCTCTACAGTTTTGTTCCATTATGTTTTTTTTTTTCGTATCTGGTATCGTTTGAGAGATATTTATAAAAATAATGGAGTTTTGACACCCTCCATTGAATTAACGAAAACCAGCCGTTCGCAGATGTCACGTGACATTTCTCGCCCAGAACTCTCTGAGGCATACACCAACTTGCGTTGCGTATTTGATGATTTTCTTATTATAACTTACACGTTGTCATTTCGAAGCAATGGCGCACTGAATAATTAACAGAAACACGTCGTTCTTCGTACGATAAATGATCATTTAGTGTCTACAAATGCCACACTAGCATCAGTTAAAAACATCCATCAATAGTATGAGATTAAAGAACACAATTTCTAATTGTTAGCTGTAGCATAGTGGACAATGCGTTGGACTGTGACGCTGAAGGTCAGTAGAAATCTAAAGTGGACCCTAAAACAAGTCCGTGCGATTTTTTTCCTCCATATCAACACACTTTCCCCTTCAGTGTTCAGCATACTTTTGCACTATACATTCCAGTCTGAGTTAAGGATTTCATTACTACTGAAATCTGATGAGCCAGCTTTTATTCTCTAATACTATGTGGTCATTGTGACTAAAAATGAGAGCAGTTCCGGCATATTTCCATAAACGCTCCTACAGTTAACAGTTACTATAATAATCTTTTCTTCCTCTGGTCTTTTGTGCTGAGTGCTGCAAAAACTGCAATCAGTAAGCGTCTTAACGGGCCTGGCATTCTTCCGCGACCTTCACGCCATTTCCCCAAGGGAAATGGTAACCCCATTCTCTACATCTGTCTGGTACTATCAGAAGGGTTGCCCATGGCTGCAACAGGCAGCAGCCTGTGCTGCCTCAGAGATATTATCAGCAGCAGAAAACATGTCAAACATATTGCTAAGGCATAACTGTTGGCTTTTATGGAGTCAGAAACTGTCCCCACAGTGGCATCAGCGACCCGAGACACCGCAATAAGCACCAGAGGTACACTCAGCAATCGATTTAGGTGTCTAGGTGACACTGCAGCACAGGGCAGCAGCCTGAATACTGTTGACCATGGCCAACACAGCCTCCTGCTGCTTACAAACAGCAGCCAATTCCTCCTAAATTCGTACAAAGGAAGTGCAGACCCTATCCATCTCTGTAAAGTTACTTAAAATTAACTCCTCGAAAATAGAAAATCTACCAAATACCCGAAAATAAAGCTTTCAAAAATCAGAAATACATCAAAATCTAAGAAAAAGACTAGTCATAAAAATGCAGAAATATTAAATTACGCGACTACTGGTCTGCAGATGATACACTGGCGGCAGCTGGCACTAGACTATCCCACAGTACACTATGTAACACCATGCGACTAAGTTTTTTAAGACGAAAAACAAAACCCAAATTTAAAAACTGACTACTAATATAGTACAAGGGATGGAACTTAAACAGTGACAACACTGCTGTGGAAACACTATGCAAGGGAATCTACTATTGTCTCTGATGGCTTACACTGTTGACATACCTATCTTATCTCTTGAGTAAGTGGACTCGCCTGTCCCACATCACCGATGTGCGCACACTCAAGGGAAACACAGTCACTTGTGAGTGAGCAGTCTAAGATAACGGTGTCACTACGTTTTCGAAATAAGAACAACGGAGTTGGATAAAGTTTGAATGTGCCAGAGGTCATACAGCATGACAGTGTCATCACGGTCTTCAAGAGACATTTGGGGGGAACTGGCATTGCCGTACAGAACAGTGGCACATTGGGTAAAAGCCTTCAACGAAGGTCAGCAAACTGTGGCAGAAATGCATTGGTCAGGTTGTCCTATCATCTCTGAAGAATTGCATACTGTTGCCCATTTAGTGGGCAGTGATTGACACCACGAAACCGGATTAATACATATGAGTGTGCTTCACATCCCAAAGGAACTCCTGGGCATGCGAAAAATTGCACCACGATTGGTTCCGAATGAATTGTTGGAAATGCAAAAATGGATGTGTTACAATGCTGCTCAGACGCACTTGGAGCACTATGAGAGCGAAGAACAGGCTTTTTTACGCTGTATTGTAACAGGATGAGACATGGGCCACATTGTATGTGCCAAAACTGATAAACCAATCCAACGTATGGCCGTCATTATGGGTTGCCGTGAAATTCGAAAGTGCGTCCGAGCCCCAGACTATCAATGCATACCTGCAACCAGCTTTGTGAAAGAAGCGGCAACACTTTCTGCACAACCCACCTATCCTTTTGCATGAAACTGTGCGGTCGCATACGTCACAAGCTGTGGCTGCTCTGTTCGGTCCTTGGGACTGGGAAGTACTGTACCATCCACCATACTCCCTAGACTTAAGTCCTTGTGACTTTTTTGACTCCGAAAAATGAAGAAAACACTTTGTGGCGTTCGCTTCAGAACTATTACAGAGATTCGACAAGCAACAGACGACTCCATTTGCATCATCAACAGAGCAGGCTCTGTTAACACATACTACAACTTCCACATCGCTGGCAAGGGTTTCTACACAAAGCGGGTGACTACTTTGATGGACAGTAACAGGTGCAAACACGTAACGCTTTTGTATCGGTTGTGAATAAATAGCTGCGACTATTAACGTTCCAAGCCTCGAATTTTGAATATACAAATCACCAATGAAAACTAAGTAACAGATATTTAACAAATACATGACAATAGAGCTCTTAAAACACAAGCACTAACGAACTGTAAGGATTTGATAATATTAAAGATATGGAAAAGTTAGATTACGCTCCTGTACACTGCAGGTGTGACTCAGGTGCCATCTGGCAATACGCTGACTAGGTACAAGTGTAGGCTCGGCACACTTGTAAAACAGGGTAGGCAGCAAACTATGGCGGAATTAACATTAGACTTCAATGCTGAGCAGAGTACAAGGGTATCTCAACACAAAGTGAATCAGACACACCTAACAATGGGCTTCTGCAGCTGACGACCCATGCATAAGATCACTTTGTCATCCAGTTTTATTTCTCTCAGGATTATAACAATGTATCCATGTTTCATCCACAGTGACAAAATGACACGCCTGTGGATTCCTCCTGAACAGCTGCAAACCTTCATTGCAACACTTCACACAATTTCATTTTTGGTTGATGATGACGATGATTGGTGGCATATGGCGCTCAACATTGAGGTCAGAGCCAGTGCTCAAACTTAAACAGGCGGAAGAAAAATGGCGCATGTCAGAATGACTTGCGAAATATAAAAGTACACCTACAGTTGTAGGGAGAGCTTAAAACAACGTTTAAAAGGACTAAAACTGAGGATAAAACATTGACAGATGTATGTGGCCCAGTGACTACTAAAAAATAAAGGGTGACAGGACCACTCTGACACATTAAAATTGCGCACCTAGTAGGGTGTGGGAGTCCAGACGTGGTACAAAATCTTAAAGAGACGATCCACAGACGCCTCATCGTCCCTAAAGTAGATTTCAGGTCCTGTGAGAGACCCAAATTTGTCTGATATCAGCATATAAAATGCATTCTGTTAAAATATGTCACATCAACAGTTGTGTCCTACATCTGTCACTCCGGTAGTTCACTGCATAAAAGAAAACCATGTGTCAACAGGCAATATCCAATTTGAAGACGAGTGAGGGCGCCTTCAACAGTTCATTGAGGGCAGAAGGACGAACGCCATGGATATCCAATTTGAAGACGAGTGAGGGCGCCTTCAACAGTTCATTGAGGGCAGAAGGACGAACGCCATGGATGGAGTGAGGATTTTAGTGCACATAATTTATTGTCCACCACATCCAGCCACTGATCCTCCCACAAAGCCATGGTTGTTCGTGTCACAAAGGTGGTGACAGCTATTGGTGGGACGGAACAGCATATGGGCAGAGGGGGGGGGAGGAGAGAACAAGCCTATTTAGCTGCTGCATTAGCCAGTTCATTTCCTCGAATCCCTATGTGCCCAGGAAACAAACAGAAGATTATTTCCATATGGTGTCGTTGCAGTGCAGGAGAGCGTCTCCTGTATGTCCTGCACCATCCAATCTGCCGGAAACATCTGGTCGACAGCGAGAAGGGCACTGTGGGAGTCTGCACAGATCAGGAAGTTCACACCTTGATGGCTTTTGATCTATTCTAGTACCCGCAGGATAGCAAAGAGTTCCACATAGTAAATGGAAAAGTCTTGGGAGCCCTGTCTGAAGGAGAGAGTCAAGGAACACAATGGAGTATCCAAGATGATCTCCCTGCTGGATCCATCTGTATAGACGATAATAAAATCTGCATGGTGGTAAAATCTCCAAAAATCTACTTTTATAAAACCTGTTGCAGGTATAAGGCTTCTTAAAAGCAGTCAGCTCTAATATCATTGAAGGCCTATGAAGGAGCCAGGGAGATCCCAGACTGCACCCCTGGCGTTGAACCTTAATGCCCTGCACCTGCAGCAACTCAAGGCTGTCCTGGGCTCAAATGCCAAATGGTCTCGTAGCCTGTAGGCAGTTATGGAACAACCGTTGGTTTAGCTGCTGTGCAACAAAGAGAGAAAGCAAGATGTGCGGAACTGACAGATCTGCATGCCTGGCGTTCCATGAGCAGAAGGCTGTGAGTACAAAGCGGGGGCTCACGAGCTTCTGCAAACAGGCTAAGTACTGGACTTGTGTGATATGCACCAGTCACCAGCCGATACCTTCATGGTGTATTGCATCCAGTACTTTCAGGTATGAAGGCCTGACCAATATATAGACCTGGTAGCCATACTCCAGTCAGGGCCACACGAAAGCTTTATAGAACTGGAGCAGATGTGCCCTATTGAAAGTGAAGCCAAGATATTTCACCTTGTGCTGAAAGGTTAGAACAGTGTCCCCTAGTATTAAAACAGGTGTATTAAAAAGGGAACAGGAGCAATTAAAATCGACAAACTTACCTCTAAGGAAAACGTGAAACCAGTGGTGTTACACCATTCCTCCAACCGCCTGATCGTCAAAAGCAATTCACGAGCTGCTGTTGCAATGGAGGAGGACGCACAGAACACGGAGATGTCGTCCATGAACAAAGAACACTGTACAGGCGGTCGTACGGTGGATGTAATGCTGCTGATGGCTATGGCGAATGGCATTACACTTAAAACACTCCCTTGCGGGACACCATTCTGTTATTTAAAATGGTCAGACAAAGCACTCCCAATCTTGTATCTAACATACCTTTCAGAGAGGAAAGATCGGATAAAAGTGGGCAAATGTCCACGACAACACCTTTCGTAAAGCTGCCGTACAACAAGGTGTCACCAGGTAGTATCATACACCTGTTCAGGGTCAAAGAAAGCACCGATTAGGTGTTGCTTCCGTAAGAAAACTTGTTGGATCCCACTTTCCAGCATGGTGAGGTTATCCAGTGTAGAGTGGTACATCCTGAACCCACATTGACAGTGGACAAGGATCTCCTTTCGAGGACCCATACTAAGTGCCTGTTGACCATACACTCCAACGTCTTGCCAATGTAGCTCGTTAGGCTAATGCTCCGATAACTACCTGGATCGGTCCAATATTTCCCTGGTTTTAAAACTGGAATTAAAATAGATTCTTTCCAAGAACTTTGAAACCTCCCTGTAATCCGAATTTCATTAAAAAGATGTAGAAAGGGCCTCCTTTGACTGGGGTGCCGAATGTTTCAGCAGTGTGTATGGAATCTCGTCAAATCCAGGTACAGAATCACGAGCTGTTGACAATGTGGAATCCAACTCCCACGTCGAGAAAGGTTGGTGGTAGTCCTGTATGTTGGAGGCACGGATGTCAAAGTCAACCCTCTCCTGTATCGTCCACTATTGATGGAAGACTGGATCCTGGGGAGAATTGGAAGTAACAGCTGCATAGGATTCTGCCATAACTTGGGAAATGTCCCTGGGCGACTTTAAAAGAATCCCTGCCCTCGCACTGCTGCTATTGGCAATCGGGAGTTCTGCCTCGATATCCTCCTAATGGCTTCCCATACTTTATCTGCAGGTATGGACCTACTGATGGAGTTCAGGAACTCCTGCCAAGACCTCTGCTTACTCACTCTAATAATTCTCCTTGCTCGTCCCTTTGCCACTCGCAAATTGGCAAATTCGCATCATTAGGGCACCGATGGAATCGCCGCAATGCTGCTCTTCTATCCCTGATCGCTGAACAAGTATCATTCCACCAAGGGACAGCTTGTCTCTGAAGCATTGGCTTCGATTTCGGGATGGAAGTGTCAGCAGCAGTGTGAATCATTGTTGTGATGTGATCCACCCACTCTTTGACATCTTGACACCGCTCCAAAATAGCCAACTGCTGAAAAAGTGTCCAATTAGCTTTGCACAGCCGCCATCTCGGCGGCTTCCTACTGTAATCTATTACGACTGGCAAGTCTATCCAAACTGGATAGTAGTCGCTGCCATGAACGTAATCGTCCACACTCCACTGATCAGTGTGTGCAAGAGCAGGCAAGCAGAGGGGGAGGTCTATGACTGAAAATGAACCTTTAGCAGTGCTAAAATGTGTAGGCTGGCCTGTGTTCAGCAAGCCAACATCTGAGGAGTGTATTACAGTCTCAACCATCTGTCCCTTGGGGCAGTTGTTGTTAGAGCCCCATAGTGCATTATGCACATTAAAATCTCCTATAAGAAGAAAGGGACGAGGGTGTTCTCCAATAAGCTGTGTCAGGAGATTAATGTCAACATGCTCACAAGGTGGTAAGTAAAGGGAGGAGACTGTGATATGATGGGCCAGTATATGAACAGCAATTGCTTGCAGTGTAGTGGTCAATGGCACAGGTGAGGAGTGAAAAGTGTTCCTCACGAACACTGCCACACCACCTTGTGCCCTGTCATCCGTTAGATCGTCTTTCTTGTGGAGCTGATAGCCTCTCAAGACAGGTGTGTGAGTCCGTTTGAAGTGTCTCTCTTGAAGGGAGACACAGAAAGGCCTACCCTTCACAAGAACCTGCAGTTCCTCCAAATGAGTCCTGAATCCAGCTAAATTCCACTGCACTATGGGAGCCATGCCACCTGTGTGGGTTCATGCCGGCCACAGTGGCCGAGGAGACTGAGGCGCTTCAGTCACTGTATGCACGGCCACTACGGTCGGGGGTTCGAATCCCCCCTCGGGCATGGATATTTGTGCCGTCCTTAGTTGTAGCTAGTTCATAAGTAGTTTGTAAGTTTAGGGACTGATGACCCCGTAGTTAAGTCCCATAAGAACTACAAACATTTTTGTGTGGGTCCATCTTTTCTCTATCCTTGTGCCACAATGTTGAGGCACTCTTGGAGCACTGGGTAGCAGATGGACTGCTTAGTTCCGACCATGATGCATCGAGGTCCATAATAATGCCCTCCTCATCAGCCAACACTGCCATTATGATGTCCAATGATGCCCCTGAGTTTCTACCAGATGTGGAGATACTTTCCTCGGCTTCTTTTGAGATGAGGAGGAAAGGGGGACTTGGGGAGCACTATTCTTTGGCAAAATGTTCTGCTTTTGAGAAGCACTTTGCTGGTGGGTTGCCTTTTAATTATTTCCTGAGGTTCCTCGTCAAGCACAAATTCTGTAGCAACAGAGACCACACGGTCTGCAAAATCGGTACCTGTAGCTTTTTTAGCTGTATTTGGTGGGCAAGAGGTGGGGAAGCTTCAGATGCCTTCAACCTTCAACCTGCCTTCACATTCTCAAGGAGACTAGGATTGTTGAAAGTGAGGATAATGTCTCAGATGACACATGTTCTCCATCCACCCTTTTCTTAATATTCTGGACGTCCACTATGGCTTCTATTGCCCATTCTGCCTCGAGTCCTTCAACTGGAATGTCCATCAGATCCCTAGAGAAAATTACACCCTTACTATAGTTCAGGGTACTGTGTAGTTCTGCTTAAATTTCGAATTCGCTCAGATACTTTGCTTTTAGCAAATTTCCTGCCTGTTGAGAGGTTGATTTTTCGACCAACAAGGTACCGTTCCACAATCTTTTAACAGATTTCAAAGTGCCTGCAAAACCTTCTAAGTCCTTATTGATGTAAAAGGGCGAAATCTTCTCAAAAGAACCTTCTTTCCATTTAATGATGACAAACATTATGGCTAGCACCCTGTGTTCTGTTACTTTGGACAAAACTCACGTTTACTACTGAACAGGTCTGGTGGACTAGCCACCTGAAACCTCCTTTTGGATTGGTACCCCCAGTGGTACACCCATCCCACTAGGAGGTGAAAAATTACTCGAAAGGTCCATCTCGGTCCCACAAGAAGCTAGGGAAATATGTCTGCCTAGACAGAGCTTCGCATGCCTAGGTAAGACTTATACAACTGAGGTGTGGCAGTATCCCCAGAGGTTGCTTGCTAGCGACTGTTCTGCCTCAAAAGCTATGCATCCCATCAGCATTTAGCACACCTTGGGATTGAGGTTTTTTTATAGAGGTAATTCCTTCCTCGCAACCCGGGCGGTCAAGCCAAGATCCCCATTCCTCAGTCCACACAACATTCCACCGCCGCATCACATGGTGGTTGCTGAAGGGTGCCCTGAGTTTATGGTGTCTAGAGGACTGGCGGTGCTTACCAGTCCCCAGCTCAGGATCCCAGGTTCGCCAAGCCCATACTCAGCAAATTAATACTTAGCTGCTGAGGGTCTTTTTGGTCAAGCACGAGCAATCACAGCACCCAACTCGCAGATAGATTTTTCATGTCCAAATGTTTATGCAAAATATTATGTACTCGTTCATTCAAGATTCCCACAGCACTAGTAATCTCACGCACCTTCACTCTTCTGTCATCCATCACCATATCATGGAATTGATCAATGATTTCTGGAATTGTAACCTCCACAGGGCATCCAAAACGTTCGTCACTTGTGCCCATATGGCCACTCTGGAAATAATTAAACCATATATAAACTGTTCTAATCAAAGGTGCAGATTCACCATAATGTTTATCAAGTTTCTCTTTGGTCTCCTGAGGCATTTTGCCTTTCATAATGTAATGTTTGTTTCATTACCACACGAAATTCTTTTTTGTCCATTCTTTGACAATCACTCAACTTCCTTGAATCACATAATGTCAAACACAAAGAAATAGACCAGTGTGGCTGATACCTGATGTACATTCTCTCTAAAGATGCTACCAACTAAACATCAATAAGCACCAGTGGTGCCAAATCTCCGGACTTTGCATGGGCTTTTCAAACGCCCCTCATACATGCTTTGCACTTGAAGAAACATTATACCCCACTTATAATAGCTCGCACTTACATAGAATTTGTTGAATGCTGTAATGATCAGTGATTACAACTAGCAACAAACAGATGGATACATTGAATAACTCACTATGGGTGGGTGGTGGTGGACATGAGGGACCAAACAATGAGGTCATCAGTCACTTCAACCTCAAATTGAATACGCCATGGAACTCGACAAAAAATAGGTGAAAGCCAAAAGACCATTACACTAGGAAGTAAAATCGACTCGTCAACAAGACTAAGACCAACCCAGGGCAGCAAATGCTACAGTGTCCGAACCCACAGCTCTGGAAGCGACCTCCAGCCTTAACCACAAGGTACTAATGGCACAGTGGTCAACGTATCATAGCTCCAGAGCAGGGAGAAATAAAACTACATTAAAATGTAAAAGAGTGGGGGGGGGGGCTCATGGGGATAAGGCTGTAAACCCCACAATCAGCCAAGAATCACAAACCCACTCACCCCGAACAAGCGAGTCCTAGAGGTGACAATAAAATCTACTTTCACGGAGGAAGGCAAGGACGCGATCAACCATCCGTGGGTCATCCGCCAAAACTGAAGGCAATGCAGGCGGTAGGCCATAGTCGCCACGGAGTGTGGAATGGAGAGGACATTCAGTCAGAATATGAGACATGGATTGTACGGCTCCACAATCACAATGTGGTGGATTGTCATTTCGTAAAAGAAATCCATGGGTCAGCCTGCAGTGTCCAAGACGGAGGCGACAGAGGACAATTGATTCTCTCCGGGAAGGGCGTAAAGATGAACTCCAAGCTGCAGTCGTATCCTTGATGGTGCAGAGTTTATTGGAAGGGGCAGTAGCTTTCCAACTGCTATCCCATGAGGAGTGAAGCAAAGATCTGATCTGCACCCGCAGATCCGCACCCGGAATTTGAAAGGGAGACGGGCAGCGAGTAATTGCCGATCTAGCCAACTGGTCAGCTACTTCATTCCCTGTAATACCAACATGGCTTGGCACCCAGAGAAAGGTAACTGAGCAGGCAGCACGATGAAGGTCAGCAAAGAGTTCATGGATGGAAATAACTAAAGGATGGGAGGGGAAACAATGATCAATGGCCTGCAGACTGCTCATGGAGTCAGCACAGATTAAACCACGTTCCACGACAGAACGTTTAATAAAACAGAGGTTTTCTATAAATCGCCATCAGCTCTGCCGTAAACACACTGCATGCCTCTGGCAGAGAATGGCATTCCGCCCCAACAGGAGACGTAAAAGCATATCCGGAGTGGCCCGCTGTTTTCGAGCCATCAGTGTAGAAGATAGAGGCTCCCTGAAACTCTTCTAGTACTGGACGCACCAAACGCCGAAAGACCATGGGGGAAATTAAAGCTTTTGGGCCCTGGAAGAGATCCGTCCGAATTAGTGGTCGCGGCACCATCCACGGAGGTGTGCGTGCAGTAAAATGGGGGGCGCAATCTAGCGAAGGGAAATGGAAATCCCGGCAAAGAGAGGCAAGCCGCAGTCCGACGGGAAGGCCCGCCCGCGGCCGGGTATCAGGGGGTCGAAGCCCTTCATATGCAAAAAGAACCTGGTAAGCGGGATGAGCAGGATATTGCCGGATGGCAATGGCATAAGACGCCAGAAGCTGATGCCGCCTGACCTGAAGAGGGCAGATTCCCGCCTCAACAAGGAGACTGTCGACCGGGCTAGTCGGGAATGCACCTGTAGCCAAGCGGACACCATAATGGTGAACCGGGTCTAATAATTTCAGGGCAAAAGGAGCTGCCGAGCCATAAACTTGACACCCATAGTCCAATCGGGACAAGATTAGAGCCCGATAGATACGGAGGATAGTTGTTCGGTCTGCACCCCAAGATGAATGAGCAAGGAAACGTAGGGCATTGAGCTTCCTCATACAACTAATCTTTAGGTGGCGAATATGGGGCACCCAAGTCAATTTTTTGTCAAAGAGAAGACCCAGGAAACGATGCTGTGCTACAACTTCCAGGCGCTGATTACCCAAGAACAGTTCTGGATCAGGGTGAACTGTAGTACGACGACAAAAGTGCACCACCCTCGTTTTTGATGAGGAAAACTGGAAACCATGGGACGTAGCCCACACTAAAGCCCGCCGAATGGCGCTCTGGAGCTGACGTTCAGTAGAGGCTAATGAGTAGGAGCTGTACCATATGCAAAAGTCGTTGACATACAACACCGGGGTTACCAGTGACCCAACAGAGCTCACCAACCCATTGATGGCGATTAGAAAAAGTGTAACACTCAACACTGAGCCCTGGGGGACACCGTTCTCCTGTATCCGAGGGGAGCTAAAGGAAGAGCCAACTCTGACACGGAACAGGCGGTGGGATAAAAACTGACGGATAAAAATTGGTAAGGAGCCTCTGAGGCCCCAGTCATGAAGAGAACGTAAAATATGATGACGCCAAGCAGTGTCGTACGCCTTATGCAGATCGAAGAAGACTGCTACCAGATGATGTCTTTTAGAGAAGGCCTGTCTGATCGCAGTCTCCAGTCGAAGTAAATGGTCAATAGGGGATCGTCCCTCCCGGAACCCACACTGGTAAGGTGAGAGAAGTCCCTGGGATTCAAGAACCCAGCATAATCTGCGGGCTACCATCCGCTCAAGTAGTTTACAGGGGACACTTGTCAGGCTTATTGGTCGATAACTGTCCAGCGCCGACGGGTCCTTGCCAGGCTTGAGGGCAGGGACCACAATACTCTCCCTCCACTGGGAGGGGAACACCCCTTGAAGCCAAATACGGTTAAAAACTTTTAGGAGAAATTGTCGTTGTGAGGGGTTAAGGTGTTTCAGCAATTGATTATGGATATCATCAGGGCCAGGTGCTGAATCACGAGAAGAGGAGAGGGCCAGCGACAGCTCCCAGTCAGTAAAAGGTTCGTTATATGGTTCCACCTGGTGAGAAGTAAAGCCTAATTTGAAGGTTTCGGCCTGGTGTTTCTGAAGGAGAAAGGTCGCCGGATATGAAGTTGTCGCCGAGACATTGGCGAAGTGAGTTGCAAGATGTTCTGCAACAACAGATGGCTCCGTGCAGACCCCATCAGGCAGGGCAAGACTAGGGACGGAAGACGGCCGCCAGCTACCTTGGATAGATCGGAGCATAGCCCACACTCTTGTCAAAGGGACAGAAGAACCCAACGAGGAGACAAAATGCTCCCAGCATGTCCGCTTACTTTGTTTGATTAAGTAACGAGCTCTGGCACGCAGACGTTTGAAATTTATTAGACCAGCGAGCGATGGGTGGCGCTTAAGATGTTGCAAGGCCCTTCGGCGCTCGCGAATGGCTGCGGCAACAGTTGCATTCCACCAAGGGACAGGCCGGCGAGAAGGAGGGCCTGTCGACCGGGGAACAGCGGCGTTGGCAGCTTGGGTGATCATGTTGGTCATTTGGCTTATAATATCATCTATACAGCCTGAGGAGGAAGATGGGAACACAACCTGGGATGTATATAGCGGCCAATTAGCACGACGGAATACCCAGCGGGGTACCCTGGCTCGTGGTAGGCGTGAGGGAAGTGAAAGGATCAACGGAAAGTGGTCGCTATCGCAGAGGTCGTCATACGCCGACCAGTGAAATAAAGGAAGGAGAGAAGGAGAAGAGAGAGAGAGGTCTATGGCAGAAAAGGTGCCGTGAGCGGCACTAAAATGAGTTGGGGAACCATCGTTGAGAAGGCTCAGATTGTGGTCAGCAAGAAACTGGTCTATGAGGCGGCCCCGGCTAGATGTATAAGCACTGCCCCACAAAGGATGGTGGGCATTGAAGTCCCCAAGGATGAGGTAAGGAGGGGGGAGTTGCTGAAGGAGGGCCACTAGGGACGTGAGAGTAGGTGGCCTGTCAGGTGGAAGGTAGAGGTTGCAAATGGTCAATGGAGTGTCCAAGTGAACCCGGACAGCAACCACTTCCAATGGAGTTTGGTGAGGAATCCAGGTACTGACAATATCTGTCCGGACCAAAGTACAAACCCCACCAGACGCCTGGAGGGGACCAACCCGGTTCCGACAAAAAGCACGGAACCCACTGAGGGTCGGTGAATGTGCATCCATAAACCTCGATTCCTGCAGGACGACACAGGCCGCAGAAGAGACAGAGATTAGCTGTTTAATCTCCAAGAGGTGACGGTAGTAACCATTACAGTTCCATTGGATGATCACATCACGAGGATCTAGGCGGGAAGCGAATGGCATAACGTCTGTCACGCTGCTTTGTCAGCGTCCGTCACCAAAGAAGAAGGGGCAACATCCATAAATAGCTGATCAGCCTCGGGCTCAATGGGATGAGCGAGTTGCGAAAGCACAGTCGGCACCTCCGGTGGTACCGGAGGGGCTTTATCTTGTAACTTTGGTTTCTTCTTCTTCTTCTTCTCCTTCTCTTTCTCCTTCTCTCGTGTGGGACGGGCAGGACCCACCCCAGAGAGAGGACTTTTGTCAGTTAGGTCTGGTACTGACGAGGATCGGGCGACCTTTGAACTCATTGACTGGGAGTCCGATGGCCGGCTGGAGGTCGAAGATCTCCGATCTGGGGAACGCCGGGACGGAAGGCCCTGAGATAGGGCACTGTCACCGGCAGGCGACGGAGAAGGGGTGCACTTCTCCGGCTGGGAAAGGGTGGGACACAAAGGGAGGGCTACAGGAGCTACAGGAGAGGGAGATGTGAGGGAGGGGTGTGGACGGGGTGTAGGGGGGAGATGGGAGTGGGAAGGGGAGGGTGAAAGGCTAGACGAGGTCGTCACCATTTGCACGGGATGCAGACGTTCATATTTGCTGCGGGCCTCAGGGTACGTCAAACGCTCCAGGGATTTGCACTCTTGTATCTTCTTTTCTTTTTTGAACATAGGGCAATCTGGCGACCGTGAAGAGTGGTGTTGTTGACAGTTGACGCACACCGGCGGAGGAACAAAGGGGCTCCCCTCATGTAGTGGGCGTCCACAATCACCGCATACTGGGACTGCTGTACAGCGAGAGGACATATGACCAAACCTCATACATCGAAAACACCGCATGGGAGGTGAAATGTAGGGCTTCACTTCACATCGATATATCATGATCTTGACCTTCTCTGGGAGTGTGTCCCCCTCGAAGGCCAAGATAAAGGCCCCAGTATCGACGCGGTTATCTTTAGGTCCCCTCTGAACGCGGCAAATAAAATGTATACCACGCCGCTCGAGATAGGCCCTAAGCTCCTCATCAGTTTGAAGGAGGAGGTCCCGGTGGAATATCACACCCTGTACCATATTCAAGGATTTGTGCGGGACAATTGTGACTGGAATGTCGCCAAGGGTGTTGCAGGCGAGCAAAGCTTCAGACTGGGCTTCCGAGACTGTTTTAATGAGTAATGAACCAGATCTAAGCTTACCCATAGATTCCACTTCACCAAACTTGTCCTCTATGGTCTCGACAAAGAACAGAGGTTTGGTGGAAGTAAAAGTTCCTCCATCAGTCCTTGAGCAAACGAGATAGCGAGGAAAGGGTTTTGCTCCTAACCGGCGAGCCTGGCCTTTCCTCCCAAGGGGTAGCAAGGGAGGGAAACATCCTCTTATCCGCAGTAACAGCATTAAACGATCTCTTCCTGTCTTGAGAGACGGCCGATGCACGACCATTTTGGAGTCTAACTCTTTTCATAGTGCTAGACGTCCGCCCTGGTGTCACCCACTCCGAAACCGGGGCTCTCTCCATGGGCGCCACCCAGCCTCAGCAAAGGCCACCTGGCACGATGGCCATTGCCGGGAGTTCTGATACCCCCGAGGACCGGCATCAACTCCTTGGCTTGCATGGAGAGGTCTCAGCTCAGACACCAGTAGTGTGATCCCTGTGGTGTCAGGGGGCTCAGCCAAAGGGTACATAACACCCCCACACACGGACTGGCTACACGTGCTGGGGACCTAGCGGGGGATGGGGGCTACAGCGAGGAAAGGAAGTGGAAAGGAAAGGATAGGACCCGCGCTGTAGGGGCTAGGTCGGGAGTTCTTCCCCAATTGGCTCACACATTATCGGATAATTTTGGTATGGAAGGTCAAACCCCGAGGGGGACCAAACTGGGCCAAAAACCGGTGTACACAGCAGACAAAACCAAAGTGCAGGACAATCGGTACCATGGGATAGCCAAGCCGTCATCCAGAGTACCACCGAGAGATGGGGTTGGAGAGGGTGGGAAGGAGAAATTGGGATGGGAAGGAGGGGGAACTAGGAGGGGTAATGCAGCCTGGGAAAAGCAGGAAAAAAGGCTGCAATGGCTCAGGGACCCGTGCGCGCCACACACGTACCCACAAAAGAGCTGTGGGCCCCCTGGGGGGGAATAACTCACTATAATCGTTTTAATTTTGGCAATGCCTACACCAGTTGCAGCAGAGCATTCAGAACATTACTGAACACTCATTGGCTGTTGACAAATGTATGATGTAGATGTGCACAACATGCCTAAACTCGACTGCTGTCGTATGTGGTTCCAGCTATAAGAGGATACAAATCGGCCACTTATGTGAGGAACAGTACATTGACATGTCTACTGAAAAACAGAGAAAAGATGACAGTGGTTCAACTATGCACTGGGCACCATCCACATGGGCATCCATGGGTGCAGTAGAGTTTGCACAAGGCAATGTGATGGTCAAGAAATATTGTACACTTGTTGAAGACCATGTATACCCCTTCATGATAATTATGGTTCCCTATAGCAGTGGCATTTCTGTGTAAGATAATGCATCTCCTCAAAAGGCCAGTACTGTAATGGAGTTGTTTCAGGAACACAGTGGCCAGGTGCAATTGATGTGCTGGCCGTCAAACTCACCAAATCTGAAATCACTGAATGCATCCGAGATGTGATTGAATGTGTCGTCAGAGCTCATTTCCCCCTCCCTGAAATTTCGCTAATTCTATCCTTGTGGTCGTTTCATAACATACAAATACGACTGAACAATGTATTATTTGACTACTGGGTAAACATATGCTATCAGAACTTTGACAGAAGCTTGTACCACGATAAAGAACATGTTTTGCAGCATCTGATGATTTGCACTTATTTAATAAGATTGTAATGAAGTGTGCTGCTGTCCATTGGACCTTCAAATGTTGGACCTTCAAATGTTCAAGTGTTTGTAAATCTATCGGACCAAACTGCGTGGTCGTCAGTCCGTAGCTTACAAACTACTTAAACCTAGGTAAACTAACTTACGGACAAACACACACACACCCATGCCCCAGGAAGGACTCGAACCTCCACGGCGAGCAACCGCGTGCTCCGCAGCGAGGTGCTTTAGACCGCTCGGCTACTCCACCACGGCATTGGATCTTCTTTCTACGTTCTATCAAGAAATACCTGGTAAAAATCTGACCGAACGAGTGTTTTGCAACCTACTTCCTTTGTTGATGGAGTGAATTTCCTATGGATTCTTCGAACAAATTTCAATCTGGTACCTGCCTAAAGCCGTGTTCTCACTGCCAGCTGGGTCAAGCCAAGAAAATAAAAACATTGTTTTGCTTTGCGGTATTCACAAAGGCTGCCAGGCCAAGCAAGACCTGCGAGAGCCAGCTCACGCCGAGCCAATGACGTTCAGTTTGTTTAACATTCCCGGTGCAAACAGGTTGGGTTACAGTGCTAATTCTACAGCACAAATATCACAAGTCTCCTCTCTGCTTTTGAGAGAAGCCTCTCGGCTTGATAGTTTTTTCTTCAACTCCACTCTTATAAAAAATCGTTTATTTTTTCTTGTGTTACTATTAGTTCTATAATACGAATAAATATTTTCAGAAATGTTTATTTTAGTAGTTCACATAAGGAAAATGTGTCAGTCGAATTTCATGGAACAAATCTATTACCAACTGGTTCTTATGTGACATTTATTCAAAAGGTCCGCAACTAGATGTATTAAATAAACTGACATTAATTCCCATTTTGAGGCAGTTTCCGACTTTAAGGTGCTCTTATTAAGGTGTTCCATAATTTTATGACAATGAACATTTGTGCCGGTCTAGACTCAAACCTAGGTGTCCCACATTTTGCGAGTAGTCGCCTTAACCTCTCGGCCACACGTGCATGCTACTAAGCCAGGCCCAAATTACACATTTCAAAAACTTTTTCCGTCTTTTGTTCCATTTCACTCACTGTAATGTATGGTCTAAAATGTAAAGTGAGCTATCTGCTATCGAAAGTTTTCAATAATCGATTTATAAATCAACTGCAGGTACTTGACAAAACGACTTTTGCGAATTACGAAAAATTGAATGGTTTATTAGAAAGTTAAAATGCTGTACTATCATGCATCCAAAACAGACTTTTAAACCACATACTTTATTCAAAATGTAGTGTGGAGCATTACGAAACTAAAAACTCGGGCAGAATGAAAAGTAGACTTTCCTATTTTCACAAGCAAACCAAACCTTACCTTGTTAAAAAAAAAAAAAAAAAAAAAGAGTTAATGAAACAATGTGGATTGGTCTTATAAACCGTCAACATTTTTAGAATGTGAAAATCGGAAAAGTGGATTTTACTCCCTTTTTCCTTTCCAGACTATTTCAGTGCGAAATGTGAACACCCTGGGTGGCCCGTCTCTGCTCAGAACTGCCGGCAGTATGGGCGTAATCTTACCCACTATTGATTTTACATGGTTGGGCCATTTCAAAACGAATTTTAATCCCGTTTTAAACGTACTTGTAATATATTCCAGAATGAAACTTTCACTCTGCAGCGGAGTGTAATATATTGACAATAAGTTGCATTAATGGCGACGTCTGTCGTTTGAACGGCTTCACTAGTATGATCATGCTAGTACCAACGTGCAATAATCATAGCGATAATGAAACAGAGCCAGTACTAAATTCGGTACAAGTGGAATCATTGCGCAGTCACTGAGCCAGTTAGTCCGTTATTTTTCTTCCTATTTACGTTTTTTTGTCTTTGGTCAAAGATTATGATCACAATGTATTTCTAATGGCGGCACTCACTGTCCGTCACCTCAAGGCGTAATGTTAAGCTTTCTTGAGAAGAATGTTTTGACAGAATGGTCGTTTATTAACATCGGGAATTATCCTATTTTCGTCACGCGATTTTTATGTTGTAGTCGATGTTTTACAAGCAAATGTGTCTTATTAATCTTTATTATCATACCTTGGTTTAGCGGTAAAATGCAAATGTCTCATAACTTAAATATTTTTCTCAAGTGAGTGTCCTAAAAGCGACGTCAGATATCTGAAACCAAAAACTGCTTTATGTTTCGCAATATTATAATAGAAAAGACTGAAGCCAATTGTTTATCTGAATAAGATATAATTTGATGACGAAATTTTCATTATATAACATATTAAATGAAAAAAGTCAGTCCAAATGAAGGACTAAAAAATAAGTTGTGCACGACGGTATCAACAACGTCAAGTGAGCAAATTGTAGTGGATAAAGTAAACAAATTCTATTTATGCTCATATAAATATTGTTTGATGTGTTCTTATATTTATTTTTTCGCTTGAAAATAATTTCGATTTTTTTGGAATGTTTTACTTCCCTACACTTTACCACACTAAGTAGACCACAAACATGAATTATAAAGTATCTTTTGGACGTCTGGGATATGTAAATTTATGTGAAGGACAGATGTGATGGTGCCGCGACATGACGGACAGTGTGAATAGGACTTTCATATCCAGGAGATGTATAATTAGTTGACAGCACAAAAAAAACTAGATTCGCAAAACATTCGCTAGTTACGTTCACTGTCTGATTACGTTTATCATCTAAACAGACTGGCACAAGGTATTGCATGAGTTTATAGTTCAGGACTTTAGTAGACTACCTTGTTCACTTTCATTGGTCGTTTAAAAAGGCCTTATATTTATCCCCAATATTGTATGGAAGTAATTGCCTTCAGTGGTCGTCCTCTCTAGCAGCAGGTGCCGGTGCCTGCAACTCTTGATTTTCTGTTACATCATTGAATCACGTTTTGGGCATGGGTTTCTATGTTGTTCTACCTCAAGACGTCTTCTTCATCCCCTAGAAGTTTGTTGGTGTAATTATGTAATTCTGAAACACACTGACATATAGAATACATACCCATCTCTGGCTTTGCTGTCCATATAATGGCGGAAATATGCGCAGGACGAAATTTCGTCCCAAGACGTTTCTTATTGCTAGCTACTGAGAAATCTCGCTACAAACCCAGAGTCTGCTTCACATATTAGTAACAATCCTATAATACTACCACAGGGCATGCCAGGAATCAGTTACACTTCTAAAGACTTCGCTTCTTTGAGAATAATATAGTGCATTCTGTTAACTCTTTAGCTGCTGCCGCCGAGCATCCGGTCTGGTCGCGCGCGCACTTGCGGCTGCCTAATCTTGCTACCAGCGCCAACGGGCGCTCGGCCGACCTCGCCCCGTGCTGAATATTCCTGCAGCCAAGTATGGTCACGGCTGTTCTGCCTCCTGAGTGTGATTCCAAACACGCAGTGTATCTGGACACTTTTTCCGTGGGTTTCAATCTGCAGACGTATTACTAAACAGACATCATGAGCATTGAGATTACTTATTCGCAATTCCACGTCAAATGACCGAATTTCGAAAGATTTTGCTGCTCGACCATCACGGATTTCGAAGAAATTTTATATAAAAATTTCCACACACGCTCTACGAACGATGGTGAAGTTTTGCAATAGTTGAACTAATACTTGATGAGATATGAACACTGGTCTGAATTCATGCGCAAAGTTTTGCAGAATGAGCGAGAATTTGTGCCAACTTTGAGCTATTATATCTGGAGTAATATTTTGTTAAAATAAATTAAATTTGACCACCTTCTACAACTACACGGTTTCTCTTGAGAAAAATAAAGAAAACAATTCTGTGAACCATGTTCAGCCAGAAAATGTTAGGCAAAGTCGCCAGAAACAATCGGTACACAACAAATTCTCTTAAGTTTTGCGTCTTATACCTGAGGGACTGCAAGGATGATGAACATCTATTTGACATTTGTGTCCTGCACTTGAGTCATCAAAGTCGTGTTTTAACGACTAGAAATCATCTTCTTTCCAGTCAAATGTGTTACTAAACTTTGTCCGAAAAATTTCATGGTCACTATTTTCGGAACATTTTCCCGCTCGACCATCACGGATTTCGAAGAAATTTTATATGAACATTCGCACAAGTCCTCTATGTACATTGGTGAAGTTTTGCAATCGTTTAAGTAATACTTAACGAGATATAAACATTGGTTCGACGTCATGTGGAAAGTTACGCAGATTTAGCGTAAATTTCCGCCGACTTTGGGCTATTATATGTGGAACAATATTGTGTTAAAATAAATGAAATTTGACCATCTAACAAAACTACACGCGTTCTCTTAAGAATAACAAAGAAAATAATTTTGAGGGCCATATTCAGCTAGAAAATGTTAGGCAAAGTCAAGGAAAAAAAAAAAATCTCGTAGAAGAATGCGAAACTAACACTCACAAAATGCGAAACAGAAATCAACAATGAAGGACCACAGCAGTAAGTGCAGACCCACGTTCGAAATATGCGGCCGAAACTCTGAACAGCTACTGAAATGGCGCAGAAATACAGCTCTGCGTCTGAAAGCGTCAACAGCACACACGGAAAGTCCCAGCCAAGCGCCTTGGGACATCCAGAGCACCAGGGGAAAGATACAGAGCCTCGTCTATAGATGTCCACAGCAGTCAAAGGGTTAACTAGAAACTCTTCAATCCTCTCAAATACGATAACACTTTGTTCAACAGGTGATATAGTGAAATAATCGCCTTGCAGGAGGTAAGGAACACAGCTTCTACCTGAGAGCCTGTATCTACTAGTCTCTGGATCTTATTGATGACAAGGAGAGGATCTGAGATATGGATCAGCGATTTTGATCGAATTTTGCATGGACGTTCATTATTGATTATAAAGTGATATGTGTTTTGTCAGACACACTGTAACCTTTGAAAAACATCAAGATCAAAGGTGATGATGGAAAAACGCATGTTGAATGCTATACATCGAAACCATCTAAAGATAAGCACTTTTAACTGATATATGTGGTGTCAAAAGTTAAAGATGTTCCAGTAATTAACGTTTTTGTGTTTTCATGCTTTAGCTTAGGTACTCGTAAAGATGAGCGACTTTCCGAGCGCCATCACTGGTCGAGTGGTCCAGGACTTGGACTCCCAAATCATGGATCCAGGTTCGAACCTCCATCATGACCATTTTTGTTAGAAATTATTTCCATGTATTTGATAATATTCTCGTATTTGTAATACCTTTTCTTGCCTTAATTGGAAGTAATATTGTATACAACAAGCCAGAATTCATCACACAGAGGCTCCACCCGCACCCAACCCACCTACACACACAGTCTGGCATTTTAGACATTATACAGATTCTGCTAATGCATTGTAACAGTGATAGAGGAAAAGGACTACAGTTTAATGAAAAACGAAATGATACAGTAAGGTTTGTCTTGTTTGAAGGCCCATTCTAATTTTATCTCACAATTTGTCAAAAAACTTTTGTTAGTCACTGCTCTTATTGACTGACCATAGAAATTTCCTAAAAAGCCGTGTGTTTATAAACACTAAAGTTGTTCCTTATATTCGTGTATACCACAAACAACACACACAACAGTGGAAAACTGCATTTTAACACCTTGGCTGCCGTGTGGCTGGCAGCGGCACAGCGGTTGGCTCTGGCGCGCCTCTGACGTCATTGTGGCAGCTAACGTGTTAGTTGAGGTAAAGCTGGACTTTCACTCCATTTCATAAACTGTGATTCTGCAACTTGATGCTGCCATCTGTCGCTGGAGCACGCAAACACGCATACACATGTCCCGTATGCTCTAGCCTCACTTTCTGAGCATTCAGCACATATTGGGATACACCCTCCATGTGCTGACAGCTTAAGATATCTGAAGAATCCCACATCAAATCCTTTAATTTCGGAACTTTTCCTGCGAGACGACCACAGATTTCGATGAAATTTTATGTGAAAATTCGCAAATGTGCCCTATGAACATTGGTACCTTTTAACGATCATCAAATTAATACTGGCGGAGAAAGTCACTAGTTTGACTTCATGAGCGATTTAACTATGAGCAAGCGTGAATTGCCGCCGACTTTCAGCTTCTGTGTCTCAGAGAATATTTGGTTGAAAGAAATGAAAGTTGCCCGTCTTGTACAGCAATATATAGTCACTTAATAGTAATAAATAAAAGAATATTATGTGCCATATTCATTGAGAAACGTCTACGCAATATATCTAAAAAAATCTGCGATCGAGAACATTGCCGTTTGGTTTCTTGTATTTCTCCAACTAAAGGCATGAAAAATGAGGAACAAGGCATATAGTAACCCAACAATATAAGTTTGTCAACCAATTTCCAGAAATGAATGAAGTGTGAATTCGAATATTGTGTAAAAAGGTTAAACATGTGACATTATCAATCTGGTTGCCAACTACTTGTGTTCCTTCAAAGTAATGAAAGCGTGCAGAATGGACTGATAATTTTATAAAAGTTAGTACTTCATCAGGTAGCCATATTTGGAAGATCACTAATTAAAAATGTAAAATCCCAAATGAGATCCGAGTGGAATTCTCAGAATTTTGACATCGAAAAATCTCCAAAAATCGAGGAAATTTACAAGGAAAGAAAGTTTTCTTATTGTTGTCATTCTTTTATTTTACTTTTCGTTAATATTATGATTCATTGGAAATTTATAATATTCTATTATAAATACATTAAAATGCCTACCTAGAAAATAGTTTTATTCCCATTGTTTTAGTAATTGATTCCTTCACAATTTTCTTTTGTCAGGACCACTACAGTGATAAAAGTAAACAATGTAGCTCATGTCGAATTTTAGTTGGACACCCATTCCCTATTGTAAAAACTGTGGCAAACGACTAGTATCTGAAATGCCTTGCCCACGCAAACTCTGACCACATTACCACCACTATAAATCATGACTTCATGATAGTCAATGAGATGTGTGTCAAACTAGACTGCATGAAACTGACTCTGCAGGACCGCACTGTATTTTAGGCAGCCATGGAAGTGCCTAATCCTTATCCAAAATTCCTTTTAGGTTCTGCGTGAAAACAAATGCAGCTTGTTGGGGACTGTGACTAAATCAGAGGATGATTTACTTTATAAACTCCAATTCAAACAGTATAGAACACCAAATAATGTTTGTTTGGAGAGGGATGAAAAACTTGGGTTAATGCCTGTAAAACATGCACCAGTGTTTAAAATTTGCCTCACCAGACAAAGAATCTGGGTTTGCTACGCAAAGAGCAAGAGAATCATGACACACAAATGTGACCATTGAAAGACAGAGCTTTACTTGATATATTAACCCACGATGACTCGCGTGTGAGCATTTTGCTCACAGTAAATTTAAAATGATCAGCATTTTACCAATTTTAAAGAGTCAAATATTTGTGTTCTCTTATAAACGCAAATAGAAATACTTATTTAGACATATTAAGTACATTACAAACTTATCTTAGACTGTCAGAAAAATGCTATACATGCGATCAATCACGTAACTTTTAAAGGTGCGAGTTCTCGCAGGTTAAAATACTCAGAAAACTTCAAAGTGCATTACAGAATTATATCAGCATCTGTTTGCTTCTGACACAGACATGATATATTACTGTAGGTTCAAACAACTGAGCCTTTCGAAGGCCTATAAGAGCTGCAGTGTGTAAGAGGCATACCCCCAAACCTTTACCACAGTGCTTAACTGGCACTTTAAGAAGCAGGCTTCACTACTACATGTTCAAAAAATGTACGTCAGTTCCTCATCAGAAGTTCCAAAAATACTGACTGCCATTACATAAACGCATGTGGGAATTTTTTTAAACAGTGTGATAATTTGAATTCTGTAATCCTTTGTTCAGAAACTATTTTAGTATATCCTGGGATGGTGCAACTTCAGAGCCTTCATCTATGAGTCGCTCCTGGTCCAGACATTCTGTGACCATAATGGTTTTAAACAGGGGATGACACTCCAAAATATTAAAAATATTTTTTTTCCAAAGCATTTTCACAAGGGGATGTTTCTACTGTAGTGCGTCATCACAATTTTCACATGAGCGACTTTACTGTAATACTGAAATGAAATGACAAGGGATAGAAAAGTAATTGATGTCAGTAAACAGAGGAAAGGCCATGGGGCCTAAAGGATACCAATTTAATTCTACACAGAGTATTCAAAGAAACTTGCTCCCTTTCTAGCAGAACTGTACCATAGGATTGCAGAAGAGCAAAGCATTCCTTATGACTGGAAAAGTGCAGGTTATTATGACTCTGAAGAAGAGTCATCTAACAGGTCAGCTAAACTACAGACCTGTATCTCTTGCACAATTTTGGAGCATGTTTTATGCTTGTGTACTGTGACATGACCTAAAATATCTTTTGTACGAATGAATACGGGATTTGAAAACAATGATCATGTGAAATCTAACACACTAATTACACAAGAAACACAAGCCAAGGCAGAGCCCATATTTTTGGATTCTGAAAGGCATTTAATAAGGTTTCGCATTGTCACCTAATGACAGGTTGATATAAGTACAAATGCACCACAATGATGATTGTGAGAGTAAAATGTGGCCTGCATCATAGGAAGGACTACTATTGAACTTATTGATATATTTTTCTCGATGTGCTAACTAATACATTGGTTCCTTCTGTGTACACCTCACAAAAAGACCATGAAGAAAAAGTAGGGATTATAACCCATATGGAGACTTAGTGGTAGTTATCCCCCCCCCCTTCAAAGCATATGCAACTGGAACAGGAAAAGTAGGAAATGAGACTGGTACACAAAGTATCATGAGGAGGATTGCATAGCATGGATGTAGATGTTTGTGGATAACGGTCATTACTCAATGTATGCAAGTTACCTACTACAGGCACATGGTTATAGAAAGCATCTAAGGGTCTGCAAGTCCTCTCTCGGGCCTGGGTGTGTGCCATCACAGTGCAACTGTGCAACATTGTGTGTCCTGGTTAGGAGTGAAGGGATTAGGAAGACCACCCACACTTCTTGAACCCTGCGTTTCACCAACTGGAATCTGTGCAGGATGAGAGGTACAGGAGATTTTGCCTGTGGTCTCACTGGAGTAGCATTGTCAGTATTTTCCTAGACAGCTTTTCTTTTTATGAGGACTCAATATATATATATATATATATATATATATATATATATATATATATATATATATATATATATATATAAAAGCTGTCTAGGAAAATACTGACAATGCTACTCCAGTGAGACCAAAGGCAAAATCTCCTGTACCTCTCATCCTGCACAGATTCCAGTTGGTGAAACGCAGGGTTCAAGAAGTGTGGGTGGTCTTCCTAATCCCTTCACTCCTAACCAGGACACACAATGTTGCACAGTTGCACTGTGATGGCACACACCCAGTTATATATATATATATATATATATATATATATATATATATATATGTGTGTGTGTGTGTGTGTGTGTGTGTGTGTGTGTGTGTGTGGTGGGGGGGGCAGGCAAATGAGTAGGCAGAACTGTGAATTGCAGTTCCTTCTGACATTGACTCTAGGACCCCGATCTGTGGGTTTCCAGGGAGAAGGGTCACTACAGGGTGTCCACTCATTGTGTCATTGGTATAATGCCACAAGACCATATCAACAAGGTGTACATAAACTTTTTTGTAACTGCATATACAAGCAAGCAATAGATTTATATTACATTATTTTCTTATTTGAGAACAGAAAATTGAACATGGAGGATGAAGATTGGTGCAGTTGACACAAAAGTGGCCATTCACTAGGATTGCCTTACAGGATAGATTGTTACCTCATTTTGGGTCTGCTATGCAGAAGGGTAACATATACCTAAGGGTAAGCACTTCGTGAATTGTGGGATGTAAGGTATCATGTCACACCTCTACAACATGACAACTTTTCTGGGAGGAAAAACTCTTGAAAGGTTTAGAAGGGCCTGTATTTGTTTGATTATCCTTGGGATCTTTGTGCGGAAAATGTATACCTTGACATTCAAGATTATCCCATAATGACACATCTGGAGTGAAAGTTCTCTCGAAGATTATCTACTGTACCAAAAGCATTGCAATGGCTAATTGACCATGCAGAGTTGTAACAACTTTTTCTTTACATTTGATTGTGAGCAAAGCTCCATGACATGAAAATAGGATTGAGTAATTTGAAATCAAGAGATTCATCATCTTTGAGCATAGGAGAGGGAGACAGTAGTCAATATGCTTTTTCATACATAACCCTTAACACAACTGGACAATGCATGCCTGACTTTCAACGACAAAGCATTGAGTAAATGGAGGGATGGAAGCTTTTCACTGCATCTAAAAACTTAATTACTTCAGTTACACATTGTCTTTGAAAGGAAGCTAAAGACCCTAGCAACCACACATTTTTCTATTAGTTCACATTTAATCTAGCTGAGTAAATATGAACATATCAGGTGCCATTCAGAGTGCAATTCAACATGTTTCAAATTTGTTATCTTAGGAGTATGACCTGAAGCCTGTTAAACTGTGTCACTTTATATGGCCACCTTCACGAGACAGTCAGTCTGTAATAACAAATGTACTGGAGATTTCACTCCCCCAGTGTTCCTTGCAATATTTAAAACAATAAGCAAAAATCAGTGGCTAAAAAAAGTCTTGCAAGATCAGTGTCCGAGGTTGTGTGATAGTATGACTGAACTACTTTGAGCACCAACACAGATTAGTTTGGGTTGGTCAAGTCTGCTAAAAATATAAATTAATCACTAACATCTGAAGACTACTTTGACTAACTACAAGCTTGGAAATAATGTAGTAATTCCAGAAAAGAAAATTCCTAATCCCTGCCTATTTATTCACACCGCATATGATCTTATAGTGGAGCTAGACACTGGACCCTGTGCAAGCTACTTGGGGAACCTCTCAGCCAGTTCATAACCTCTATGGGTGAAATAAGAAAACATTCACTTGGGTGCATAATATGGACAATTAAATATTCCTACTGGTTCATTAATAAGAAATTTATAGACCATGCTATTAAACAGTTGATCTTTCACTCTGTAGAGTTTGTCACATAATGAAACCTCTTTAAGGTTTGAGTAGCACTGATCCCACAAACCAACTCCCCTATTTGCTCCCATCTGTAAATGTCAAAGACTAATTGGATATGTACCAAGGACTGAAGTAAAAAAGCATCTTTTCTTAGAAACTATGTTTCTAGTTTAAATGTTTGTAAAACTATTGGTCATCAGCCCCTAGACCTACAAACTAATTAAAGTAATGTACAGTAAGGACAACAGACACCCATGCCCAAGGGAGGACTCAAACCTCCAACTGGAGTGGCCACCCATTCTCTAGCAAGATGCCTTACACCGCAACGCTACTCCCACATGGCATTCTCCAGTAACATATCTATTAGCAAATGTTTAGTCCATTTAGTGAAAGCAAAAGGACATAACTACCAACAGCACCTGAAATCCATGAATGATCTGTGCATCCTACCAAAATTAAGGGGGCTTATAATATATATGTATAGATATTATTTAAGCTTAATCTCAAATTTGTTATTGTTTCTTCATATGTATAACCTAAATTTTTCCTTGTCCATTACAGAAATGAGAAGTATTCCCCCATAAAATGCAAATCCATTTTTATGACCATATCTGAGGAAAGTTTAAAAAACATTAAAATGTTGATAAACTTCAGATAACTCAACTAGAGAAATAGGAAGCAGCTTAGTGTTTCATCAAAAACAGTTTTCTGTTGAAAGAAACAGATTATATCACCATAACTACAATTAGGAAAAAATAAATCTAATAAAACCAAAATATTGTCTATGAAAAATATATATGGAGGGTACAAATAAACCGATAAAAAAATAAATAAATCCGGCTGTATCAGATACAGTGGAATTATATTGGGAAATGTATTAAAATAATGTACAGGAGTGTTAAAACCCTTCTGCCTGAGACTTCAACAAAAGTCTACAACATTATTGTGGTATGTGATGGGCTCTTTGTGAAACTTAAAGGATTTAACAAATGAAAGAAAGAAAGAGTTAAAAGTAGTAGTACATATTCCACATTAATTAATCTAGCCACAAGAGATCACTCCATGAGTGTCACTGCAAGCTGCTTATTGACTCAGATTTGTCAGGAGGAGAGAATCACACATGGCCCTTGAGTAGACAACCTCAGCATGTAGCTGAAATAATTTCGGACAATCACAGAAAACTTAGAGGTAGCGGATAGGGATTGGGTTCCTGCTCCAGGAAAATTTTCTCTCAATCTTAGAGAACTATATATAATGCCAGTAGGTCCCAAGCAACTAGATTGTAATAATGGTTAACCACACCAAGAAACTATATGATTTTCCGAGAAAAAATAAATAAATAAAATCCAAACGAGAATTTTAGCATATATCTGCACGTCTGATGTGTATGACCTGAAATATTTAGTAGGCCCTACTTACTAACATATTTACTATCCAATTAAGAACATTCAATACACTTGCTACAACATAAATAGGCAAAGCATTCAAGACTTTCAGTGTTTCACGTGGTCTAGCAGCTACAGGGAAAATATCATTCCCAAATAAAAACGACATAAGAAACAGTCTACAAATGATAAAACTTACCACACACACCCACACTGATATAACCTCATTGTAAACGGAAACAATCAGACGAAAAAATAAAAGGAACTACATTAAAAATCGTCATGAAAGTCGTGAACGACTACGTTTTGGCGATCGTAAAATTCGGCCTTCATTCATGGATGCTTCTCTGTATGCTATTACAGAGGCCCAATGGTTTGCATTAATATACGTATATTTAAAATATTTTAATGTGTAAATTCAAACTATAGTCATAAATAATATCTATGTTGTACAAAATGGCAAATTTACAATTGATTGTAAACAGTGAATCAAACCGAACATTTCTGCAAAGAAAGTCTCATAGTCCAAAAAATATTTTCCAAATAGATAAGAACAACCTGAGACTAATATACGGATCTTTAGATTAGCAGTAATACAATTCCACCTTTTCTTTGTTTAAGACGTTGGTTCACTTTAAAATCAAAATGGCCACTGCAGCCATGCTGCTTGAGACCAAGGAGAACTTTGAATGCAGAAATGTCGTAGTCAACTGTTTATCTTATTGCTACACACAAATAGTTTATACAGTGTGCTAAATATGTAACATTTTATTGTTACAATTTTTATATGTAATATTCAGTTTAGAACTTAATACATAGTGATATTATAGTATACTTAACAATTACATCCATTATAAGCCTAGAAATATGAGTTCTGACAACATTTTTGAACCACTCATCTTGAAACATCATCTTAGTCAAATATGCTGCCGATGTTCGTCGATCTCGCTGCTGATTGCCTTGTCTTCCAAGCCAATATCTGCTTATGGTCACCACACCACAACACATGTATGCACTCGATAGCAAAACTCGATGTGAAGGGGCAACGACCCACTTCGTTGAGTGCTACACGAAACAGCTAACGCGCATGCGCCGTAATCAGGGCTCGTCTACTGCTGACGCCATGAAGCGATAAGTTCTTACAAATGCGGTTCGTCGTCCCACATGGTATACACGCGCGTATATCACTGCGTCAAAATTTAAATATACATAATACACACGCTACGACAATCGACATGTTACACACGTTCTGATGAAAAAATCCATCGCGCCCACAGCCACCAAGGACATGCAGCGGTGCAAACTTAATTACTGAATTTATTTGCGGGCTGGTCTAGTTTCTATACTTAATGTGCTACACTGTTTTTATCTCCACAACGCAAAAAGTAACATATACCCTTTAAAATATATAAAATTGCTAGGATTCATCAAGTCGATCTATACATACACACTTGTAAATTCTCCAAAAGGTTGAAATGTTAATCGACATGGAAAGAAATGGTGATAAAAGAAAATGAAGATTTATAATTCAGCTGAAATATTTGGCAAAATTTCAGAGAATGTGTTCTCAAAGAAGTAGGCTTGTTAGGCCTACGACTGCACATACCTTTGACACAGCTGCTAAATCGAATGCAACGATCCTGTCATGGTTTAAATCGATAGAAAATGAACAACCACGCCAAATTTCCCAGGTCTGTATGATTTAGAACGCTACATGTGGCGGAACTATTGACAGCACATAAATACTAATCCGATTGAGCAATGTGGTATATTACAAATCTTGTGTCAGTGGAGTATGTCTTCTTACCCCCTTCCTCTCTTTACTGTTAGACGGTTGTTTTATTTACTGTAAAACAGAAAACCAAACTACCTAGATGGTACTGTACTTCCGTTACATAAGTATTGTAAAATTAACGAATAGTTGTTACACATCATATGTTCCCATATATTAAAATCTCTTAGTATTTCTAATGAAAAATGTACAGACTTTTGTGGTTATTTCGTATTTATGAAGTTGCACAAAATAAAAACAAGTAACCTATAGTTTTCTTATAACATACAGACAATCGCACTTTAATGCAAAGAATGTTTTTTTTTTTTTTTCCCCCCTCCTTTATGGTAGCATACAATATCCTTTGAGAATCACGAAGAACACAATATTACCTGTGTTTCTCTAGCTAATTAAGGATGCCTAGCTTTGAACAGAAATACATTCCATATGATTTAGGAACGCGAAACAATAACCACAAAATGGAAAAAGAACATTTGTTCACAAAACGAAAAGACGAACAACAAATCCGTGTCTAATACACTCGTCAAGTTAAATGGTAGTGTTTAATTACAATGGATTGTCCAGAAACAAAAATTCTTTATTCATTCGCTGACAGTACATTTGTCTTAAAACATAAGAAGAATGCGAACTAAACGTTCAACATACATCGCTGCTACTGTTAATTCACAAATGAAAATTTCTTCCCACTCACCTCAAAACAGTCTTGAAACAACCAATCCTTTTCAACTCACAGCCAAAAGTGAACATAAACCTCAAACAGATGCACAAACCACTGCACTACACTCTCTCCCGCCTTCACATCAAAGACCTTCCTCCTCTTTGAAAATACGGAGATAGTTCACTTTTGACATCTTCACGGACTATACAATTCAAAGACGACAAACTTAGTTCCGTGACTTATTACATAATATAATGAAAAATCTCATGTCATATATAGTACTTATGTGTGTTTTAGTTATTTTTCATATCATAAAAAAGAAAAATGCGTGAAACGACTACCTTCGTAGTTACTGACATAAGCGTCTACAAAATTTATAGTTGTAAATAGCAGTAGTCAAACATCAGTAGCAACGAAATTACTAAATAAGGGGAAACTACAGAAAGAAGACTGTTTGTAACCCATATCAGATACAGATTAGTTTACACTTAATTGAAGTTGTATAGCGTGCATGTTAGTTCACATACACCGAGCTTCAAGCTCGTTGTTCGCATATTACGATGTAGAAGATTAGGCCTATATACCAGTCAATAGAAATTATTATTTACACTACGCAGCAATTTTTCATATTTAAGCTACGTAAGCCTCCGATACACCTGTACCGAAAATTAAGGAAAGCACGGTATACAAGTGTATGTCGAACCGTAGGCCTATGTGTATCTAAATGTAACATGGACACTGTAGAAATTGAACAGTTGGACCAATTGTGATGCAAAAAAGTACACAGATTATAATTGTAAATATATGTTGTAAAAATTAACGACTAACTTGAGAATATTGTAGTTATTTGAAATTTTAATAAACCCAGAAAGTACTACCGAAGAATAAGTTGGGATTTATGAAGTTTGTTTTGTTTCTCAAAGTAAGCTGAGCAACATAATAAAAGACAAAGTACTGTATGTTAGGTGTAATCAAATAAAATATTGCATTTATTAACTTATTAGACACAAATTACAGAGGGTGGAGTCTTTTCATGTTATCCAGTCATTCTGATGTAATTTCCTGTGGTTTCTGTAAATTATTTAAGGCAAATGCCAGGATGAGCCCTTCAAAAAGGAAACAAAGCACTTGTTACATACTCTCATTACATACATGGGTTTATTTGTATGTCTGCAAATATATTAAGACGACTCCAATGTAAAAGCTGTTGACTATATGAAACATTTTATTTGGTAATAAAGAAATGAACTGAATATTATTGTTTTCCTTTTATGAAACATATACTGATTATATTACTCTTAAAACACTTCCCAGGTTAACAAATTACAAATACTGGTACTAATAATGCAACTACCAGTTGCTTGCTTTTAATGTACTGTAGTTTCCTAGATTCTAAGTGACCATATGTTGTTACAGGAGCTACAGGTGGTACGTTCCTATTTCACTGTATTTATTTAGTTACAGTGATATATTGTACAGATTTTAGAAAAAGTTTGATACAATATATAGAGACTTACGCAGACCAATATTTTAAAAGTGTCAAGATACATCGATGAAGCACAGAAGGAAGCCTATTAAAAGCAGATCCTATCTTAAAGTACAACAGTGATTTTCACTATTATAACATTAGACAGAAGCAAAACTTACATGTCAGCACTGTATGTAGAAACTTATGTAAAGGGTTGCACATCATACTGTGTTATTACCACATGCATCAAATCAGACATGAAACAGATAACAAATGTACTTAGTTTTAAAGTGAAGCTGATGAATACTTGATTGAACATTGTTTCTATTCTGTTTCAGACTTCTTAGGAGGCCATAATGTTACTGACCAAATATTGTTAAACATAACATCCATAAATCAGTGTACAGTATGTGTTGAATTATGTCAATCATAGTAGGTATAAACTGAAATTATTATATTGCTTTTCAAAAATGTTATCCGTGTACATGATGTATTGAATTATGTTTTGAAATTATAGCATTTATAAATTGTAATGACTGCATTAGATTGACTTGTCCTGTATCATTTGTGCAAATTATGCACATCAGCATTATTTACAGGACCAATACTGTAAAGCACTTGAACTTGTATACATAACACAGTAAAAATGTGATTTATGTTAGTAAATGAGTAAAAAACTAAACACACACTATAAAAATTATGACAAATGCTTACATAGCAATACAATAATTCCAATAGCATACACAGTATATGAATGACACAAAGTAGGAGAGAAAAAAAAGATATAACACTATCACTGTCACATCCATAGAATTGGTGTTGCCAGGAAATGGAGATATATATTATTGCTGCAGAAACAGCAGGTGTTGAGGCAAGTGAGAGATATTTTCAATAACTGTGTAAAATTCTCATGAGAAGTATAAGATTGCAGTATAGTACAAGCATGGAATGGTGACTAGATAGTAACAAGTCTACCAGTAAATTCTTAATGATAGCCCGACTACACCAACATGATTTCTACAACTGACAGTATTACAGTCCACCAAGCGCTAGTCTGTCAACTATAGAATCACAAACCTCCTTCCTGAGACTAACAATTATTTAGTACAGTGGTCTAAGGTCTATCAGTTTACATCAGCATTGTATACTTAATCTCTACTGAAGAAGAACTGTCTGTCCACATGTACTTTACACATTACTTTTCCCTGAGTGATCCGGACTAGTTGACATGGTGTAATAAGTTCCCTGATAACTTGCAGCACTAATGCTCTCTTTCAGTTGTGAAGTGCAAATGACAGCAGGCACAAACATTAGTCATATGTAGAACTATGGTGACATTGCCATGGCTGAGTAAGTTGCATAAAGCTGTGTAGGCTAACTCACTGCAGTGGTCAGGGATTAACTTACGGCAGCTTATCTATAGCCATCTCAGCAAGTCCCACACTGAGAAATGATTGGAGTGGGAGAACTTTTTATCATCTGAAGCTCTAAACTTCCATCTTCAACCCTGCCTGTCTCAACATGATGTAACTTTGGAGGCTCCTTGCTTTTTGTTTTGTACAGCTATCCCTTCTTATGTTACTTTTTTCAGAGGCCAATCAGAGGGGGAGAGCTGCACTGCACTTTCTAATATCTTAGTTGTTAGACCTCTCAATGGCTTCCAATGACAAAGTATATGTGTGGTTTTTTTCTTTTTGCAGGTCATGCAGTGTTCTGTGATATGCCTCTTTATGCTTGATATACTAGTTTCTCTCCTGTGATCAATTTCAGGGTACATCGGATTGTTTAGGTACTGACATCTTTGTTTAAACTTCGCTAACACTTACCTTAATACTTTGGGCAATGCTATCTGTAGGACATGTTTTGCAATCCAAATGAATGTAAATTTGTGTTCTTAATTCTGTATTATTGCTAAGGCATTATTCTGTAATTACCTTGCATAACATTCTATCAAATAACTTATTCCTTTATTGTGTAAGGTCTTTATGTTATCAATTCTGCCTCATTACTCATTCTTTTATTATATGAGAACTTGGTTTGTTCTTGTAGGTAAATAGTAACATTTGATTTAATAGTGATACTACAATCTTTCTTGTAGGATTCAAAATTTTACTGAATTTAACCCAAGAAATCAATCATTCATTAGAAGGAAATTCTGAAAATTGTACTGTTTGGCCGCCATAACTTAACGATTCCCACGGTGGCTGCTGGGAGCTGCAAGAGGTGTGTCTTGCACGAACATTACAGCTACTGCGGGGAGTGGAGTGGTGAGGAAAAGGCAGCATCGGCTGCTTGCTGCCGTGCTGGAACTATTACCCTAACAATGTGTACAGTGACACAACACTTCAAGGAGAATTGTAACTTTGGCAGCGTTTGTAGATAAATAAATATCTTTCAACTAGTACTGATTTTCTTCGCTTGTGGCAGCACCAACAAAATCGTTATCATGGCCAAATAGTATTCTAATACAGAGTGATATTCTTAATTACATTAATGGAATCTGGGAAAATGTTGCATATGTTATTGTGTGATGGCATTATTTGCTGTTCTTACATGGAAATTGTTACACGCCCTTGCATGTTGGAGATTAATTCTTGACTTCCCCTTGTTTTATTTTATGTTATGTTTAATTTTAAACACAGTTTGTGCTTGGTTCAACAAAATAATTGTTTTGACAGGCTAATCTCGACATTTTTTCATTACTTTTGTAGCATGGTTTGTAATTAGAAATTGTTATTAGATGTTCTATGAAACATAGCTCATTCTACACTTTGCTGCACATGTAACACCCACTGATGATACCTGGACTGTAAAGGTGCTGCTGTGCTCTTTGCGTTAACTCAACAATGTTCGAACACAGATTCTATGCCTGCCAACAATTAAGTATGCCCCTCAGTCAACTTGAGAAAACAGTCCGTATGCCCCTTTGATGATTGATATATTGGACTCGTAAGAATTATATTACTGTAATGCATCTAGTCAGAAGATTTCATTGTTAAGCAATAAACTGTGATAGCCGGCCGCGGTGGCCGAGGGGACTGAGGCGCTTCAGTCACGGTCCGCACAGCCACTACGGTCGGGGGTTCGAATCCCCCCTTGGGCATGGATATTTGTGCCGTCCTAGTTCGTAAGTAGTTCATAAGTAGTTTGTAAGTTTAGGGACTGATGACCCCATAGTTAAGTCCCATAAGATTTACAAACATTTGAATAAACTGTGATAATTTAATGAAGCATGACGAAGTGTTTTAGTTATTCCTTTTGTTACTCAATACTTTGAGAGATCTGTGTAATCTTTAATTGTGTAGTATGAATTTGCTACTTTGGAGATTATTTTAACTGCCTTTTTGAACAGATGTATATTACAAATGTTTTTCTTTTCCTTGGGTAATTTATTATATGATTTCGATTAAATTTTACTTACTGTCCTGGTGGCCTCGTGTGATAATGTTGGCAATCATGTGGTGTTGGCATTAGCCAAATGTGTGACAACATAAATGTTTTGGCATTACGGAAACATCCCTTAGGCTGTGGCTAAGACTAGTCTCCACCGTATCCTTTCTTCCAGGAATGCTAGTCCTGCATGTTTCCCAGGAGAGTTTCTGTGAAGTTTGGAAAGTAGGAGGCGAGGTACTGGCAGAAGTAAAGTTGTGAGGCGGCATCATGAGTCATATCGGGGTAGCTGAGTCGTAGAGCGCTTGCCCGCGAAAGGCAAAGGTCCCAGGTTTGAATCCTGGTTCCGGCACACAATTTTAATCTGCCAGGAAGTTTCATATCAGCGCACACTCCGCTGCAGAGTGAAAGATTCATTCTGGAAACATCCCTTAGGCTGTGGCTAAGCCATGTCTCCACCATATCCTTTCTTCCAGGAGTGCTAGTCCTGCATGTTTCGCAGGAGAGCTTCTGTGAAGTTTGGAAAGTAGGAGGCGAGGTACTGGCGGAAGTAAAGTTGTGAGGCGGTATTGTGAGTCGTGTCGGGGTAGCTCAGTCGGTAGAGCGCTTGCCCGCGAAAGGCAAAGGTCCCAGGTTTGAATCTCGGTTCCGGCACACTATTTTTTAGCCGTTCTTGTGCTATCCATTCTCATTATATGAACGTATCACCACAGTCTTCGTTTCCATAAGATGTTGACAATAGGAATCCTGATACCAGCTGTTTCTCTATGTACCTCATTTCTGATCTTCTCTGTCCTGATACTTTGATTCATAGTACTGATAAACCTCATTTATGTTACTTGGATTCAGCTGTAATCCTTTTTTAACAATGTACAATTTTCCATGCCATATATAAGGATTTGAATAAAGTAAGTGTGAAACAAAATTAATTTTGCTTCCTGGGGCACTTTTTTGTCCCAGAGTAGGTTCCGAACTTGCATGTAAAAATTTTTTCCTTTTTTGTTCTGTTGAAGACTTCTTGCCGGATGGTGTTGTCCTATTGAAAATAGGAGACTGATTCAATTTTGTTCCTTCTCCCCCATCAACTTCACCTGGTTTTCCTCAACCTAATATGCCACATTCCTGGATGTCAGCCTCCACCTCACTGATTGCTCCATCCACACTTCTGTCCATATTAAACCTACCAACCACCAACAGTAGCTACACTTTGACAGTTGCCATCCCTTCCACATAAAAAAAAAATCCCTCCCTTACAGCCTGGCCACTTGTGGACGGCATATCTGCAGTGACAAGAACTCCCTTTCTGAATATGCTGAGGGTCTCACAAAGGCCTTCACTGACAGAAACTACTCCACAGACCTAGTCCGCAAACAGATCTCCCGTGCCATATCATCACAAATCCTCCACCTAAAATCAGTAACCATCCACGAAAGGGCACTCCTCTTGTTATCCAGTACTGCCCTGGACTCGAACAGCTAAATTGCATCTTTCGCCCAGGTTTTGATTTTCTATCCTCGTGTCCAGAAATGAGAGACATCCTGCCCAAGATCCTTCCCATACCTACTAAAGTGGTGTTCCGTTGCCCTCCCAACCTCCACAACATCCTAGTTCATCCTTATGCCAGCCTGAAACCCAACTCACTGCCACAGGGATCATATCCTTGTGGAAGACCCCGCTGCAAGACCTGTCCAATCCACCCACCCAGCACTTCCTATTCCAGTCCTGTCACAGGCTTATTCTACCCTAACAGAGGCAGAGCCACCTGTGAAAGCAGTCATGTAATTTACCAACTGTGCTGCAATCACTGTGCAGCTTTATATATTGGCATGACCACCAACCAGCTATCCATTATGATGAATGGCCACTGCCAAACTGTGGTCAAAAACAAGGTAGGCCACCCTGTGGCACAGCATGCAGCAGAGCACATGTTTAATTTCAATGGCTGCTTCACAACCCGGGCCATCTGGGTACTCCCATCCACCACCAGTTTTTCTGAACTGCACAGATGGGAGTTATCCCTACAATACATTCTCCGACCCCGAAATCATCCAGGCCTCAACCTACGATAACTTCCCCTTTTTTCCCATACTTTATAGTTCCCACCTCTCTATCCCAAACCTCACCTATTTTGAGTGGTGCATGAATGTGCAATCGTGTGTGTGTGTGTGTGTGTGTGTGTGTGAGTGTTTGTATACGCGGTCTTGTGTACTTGCAATGTGCACCTATTTTTTTAAATATTCATTTTATTTAATTTTTCTCCCCGCACCCGCCTCCCCACACCATTCCTAAGCTGCATCTAGTTATTCCCATCTAACCCATCCCCTCCACCATGATGTAACCTTCCTATCCCCTCTCTTCTCCCTTCCCCTCCCGTTCCCGATTTACTCGCCGCAGAGCATGATTCAAAGTGCGGCAGCCGGAGGTGATGGTTGTAAGACTGTGTTGTGTGATTGCGTGAGTGTTCTATTTTCTGAAGAAGACCATGGCCGATAGCTGAAAGTGTTGTATGTGTGTGTCTTTTGTATCTGCCTGTCACAGCTCATTGCCACGTCTTCGCAGTGAGTTGTAAACTGTCCTTACTATATCATTAATTGCAACCTGGACTTTCCATTAATAAGACTCAAGTTTTCTTCAAACCAATCGGCAACTGGAGGTTGGTAAAAGGAGCCAATTACTAATTTAATTCAGTTGTTGAGAACAATCCCTACCCAAAGCAATTCACAATAATTCACAGTCTGACTCACAGCAAGCGGAAGGGATCGGTGGGTGGAGGGGGAAGGATCGAAGGAGGGGGGGGGGGAGTGGAGAGGGAAGATAAGGGTGGGGGTACAACAAGCAGAGTTGATTTCAGGGGGAAAGTGAGATCCAGTATGAAAAAGGGTGTGTGTATATATAAATCGAATAACTTACCCACAACACAGGCTCGTCGATAGACACACACACACACACACACACACACACAACTGTTGACCGCTTCTTCAGGTAAAGAGGAAGGGAAAAAGGGAAGGATGTGGCTTTTAAGGGAGTGGAAGAGGAGTCATCCCAATCCTGGGAGTGAAAGGACTTACCTTTGGGGGAAAACAGGAGAGGTAAACAAGTGCGCACACACACACACACACACACACACACACACACACACACGCAAACACACCGAAGTAGACATTTGTAGAGAGCAAAGAAGTTGGGCAGAGATAACAGTTGAGGCAGAGGCTCTGTCCAGAGAATCGAGGCAAAGATGTTAACGAATGGTAGGCAGAAATTTGAATTTAGCGAAGGTTGACACCAGGTGGGCAACGAGAACAGAGAATATGCTGAAGGGCAAGTTCCCATCTCCGGAGTTTTGAAAGATTGGTGTCGGTGGGAAGTATCCAGATAACCCAGACGGTGTAACACTGTGCCAAGATGAGCTGGCCGTGCATCAAGGCATGCTTAGCCACAGGATGATTCTTATTACCAACAAACACTGTCGGTCTGTGCCCGTTCATGCGAATGGACACTTTGTTGCTGGTTATTCCCACATAGAACACTTCACAATGCAGGCATGTCAGTTGGTAAATCACGTGTGTGCTGTCACAAGTGGTGTTGCCCTTAATTGTGTACACCTTCCGGTTTATAGGATTGGAATAAGTGGTGGTGGGAGGATGAATAAGGCAGGTTTTACACTGGGGGCGATTACATGCAAAGGAGCCGGAGGATGGGGAATGAGGTTTTGGGATTTCATGGGGATGGACTAGGAGGTTACGGAGGTTAGGTGGGCAGCGGAAGGAAAGATACTCTTGGTGGAGTAGGAAGAATGTCATGAAGGATGGGTCTCGGGACAGGATTTAAGGAAGTCATATCCTTGCTGGAGAGCCACTTTTGGAGTCCGCTACAGTCTTGGAAAGTATCCAGTGACAAGAGGGCCACTTTCAGTGTCCCTCTGTGGGAGGTTCTTGGTATGAGGGGAAGTAAACAATTGCATATAACTGGCTATAGTAAAAGGTAACGTAAATAATACTGAGTTAATTCATATACAAATCCAGGTTAAATTAATAGTATTTCATATCCAAATATAATTTAATAGGGATGTCAACAATACTTCCGTAATTGACGGTAATTGTACAGAAACTAACGAGGGCAAACCTTTCCTAACATTACTTGTGAAACACAATAAAACCAACTTTAATATTATGAGAAAAGAATTTACTTAGTTTTATCAGAAATACGAATTAGCATACTATCTGAACTCTAACAATATACCTTTGGCATGAAATAATTAATATATGCTCCTGCAACACCAAATAACAGAAAACAGCGCAGCTAGTCACATTAGAAAAAAGAATTATAAAAGTTTTGGAAAAAAAAAAATGATGACAGACTAATTACATTCATATCTATTATTAAGCAACAGTGGTATCAGGAGGTTCCATAATGCAAGCAAATGGGAATAAATCCCAACATGCTTCATTACAATGTCACTGATCATTATTTTATCTGCAGTGAAATTGGTTTTGTGAGGTTTAAAGTACAGAAAGTCTGGTCCATATGTAGAAAGATAAGAGTAGCTTTACGAAAAAGAAATCAAGGACATATACACAACAAAGAACTCAGAAAGGTGCTGGTTAGTTGAATGCAGTCATTTATAAAAATTTGGAAGGGTTATAGCCTCAGATAAAGTCCACATTAATTGAACAACTGTGCTTTATTGGGCACAGTTTGAGATCCAAATACAGACTGGTGGCTGGGTAGCAGCTCGCCCTCAAAGACCTTAATCAAAGACATTTAGTTCTTGGAAGAGTTGATAGGTGCTATTGCCATCACGCAGCCCATCCCCTCTTCCCACAGTACAGAGTTGAGCTAGGGGGGGGAGGCAACAACAGCCACTGATGTCAAAGTCGAAGGAGTTCTTGTGACAGTCAGTTCCATCACCAACAGGATCGAAGACTCGTGGAGGTGGTGTGTGGTGGCAGCAAAGTGTGGTGGCAATGGAGGCAGTGAAAGAGAGAGAAGTACATTCATACAGTCCATCAGGGGATGTGGCAAAGAGAGACCTGAAGCACTCTTTCGCAGCCAGTGCTGGGAGTGCAAGTGACAGCTGGGCAGCAATGCAGTTGGTGTGCTCGTCAGTGTTTGTGTCTGCCAGTATGAGGCGAATTGGTGGCGAGGTTGCTCCAGCTGCCATCTGTGCCACTGGAGATGCCACTCGTGTGTGTGTGCAAGATGACAGCAGACTTCAGTGGCGGAAGGGGACGGCAGACGGTCTGGTTAGCATGGCGGCCGCCGGAATAGATGGCAGAGCCACCTGTGTGCTAGTGCGAAATGGCGGATGGGTCGACAGATGGTGAAGTTGCCACGTCTGCCACCAGTGTAGGTGACGGAGCCACCTGCGTGTGAGTGCAAGAAGGCTGCCGCGCCTCAGTGGCAGACTGGTCATGAGAGTATGTGGTTGCACCTGTGGCCCGGCGTGAGTGGGAGCACCACCGTTATTAGCATTTTTCAATGCCATGATGCGGGAAGGTTGCCCTGAGGATGGGGAAGTTCCAGTTCTCAGGTTGGCAGAATGTGTGTGCTGTGAGGTGCACAAAGTGGGTACAAGAGGGCAGGAAATGCACATAGCCTTGACAGCACCTTAGGTTGGCATGACAATTAAGTTACGTTAACACACAACCATGTAGGAGCGGTGAGGGAGAACCAAACTGTTAATATCACTGTCAGCCTTGTGCGCAGACAAAATGTCACTGATTACACTGTCACAAAATTATTTCTTCTGTAGGATGTGACAAATCTTATGATCAGGAGTATGGGAAACCTGCTCAAGGATGGTCAGCTTGGCCGAGTAGTAGTGGTGAGAAGTAGGTGGGGATGTCACCAGGTCACAAATTAGTTCATTATGCTCGTGCAGGCATGTTATCAAACAAAGGTAATGAACTGCATCATTGAGAGAAGTGATCGAAGATTTGTTCTACCAAGACAAACCACATTGTCAGTGCATCAAAGGAAATAGGTGGCAGCTTGGACAGGCGTCCCAGTGGAGGCAATCATTGCACTTGAGTGAGAGAAATGGGTGGTTGAACGCCTGAGATCATGGAAAAGTCATGTTATGTGATATTCATGTGAGCCGATGAGGGCAACGCAGGCAATTGCGGTGTGGAATGTGTATCCTGAGATGCCAAGCATAACTGCGCACCATACACATTGTTATTTCACAAAATGTTCATGTAGGCAAAGTCACTCAAAAGGTTGAATGTTGAAAGCAGTATCACAGTGGAAACACTGCACTGGAGGTTGCACAAAGTAGCGCAGAATGGCATAGTTTGTCACTGGAACTGCACAAAAAAAAGGTGTGGCAGAAACTTGTGACAGGAGTACAGCATGCCACAAACTGGAGAAGGTCCTGTTGGAACGATGCACTGTTCAACCACTGGCTAGACACATGGGATGGAGTGATACATTGAAGCACATGGCAGCAAAGTGGCGAGCCATAAATTTAAATTTGTAGCACTGAAAAATGAACTGTTCATATGCAACATAGGCTGATGTTATGCACATGTGAAAATGTTTAGCAAAGAACAAAGATTGTTCAAGTCTTGAACACTGTAGAGAATGTTCAGTGTAACAAAGCCTGAGTCTATTGTGAGGCCATGTCCACTGTTATTATAAGTCGTGGTGAATAAAACCTATGAATATTGCTGAGCAGGGTGCAGAGGCATATAAGCGAAGGTGCTCAATGAATCTTGCAGCAGAGGCAAGTTCATGAACAGTTGCAGAGCCAGAATGTAGCTTGGGAGAGGTCGCACAGGAGAAGTCATTGTCGATGTTTTTTTGTACAACACAAGGAAAAAACTGGCGCGGGTGGGAAGGAACTAACTTCGAATGCGCACAAGAATGTAGAACACAACAATGGGGGCACCACTATGGGAATTTGGAGGGTTGTAGCCCCAGATGAAGTCCACATTCATTTAACAACTACATTATTGTGCACATTTTGAGATATAGTTACAGTCTATTAAAAACAAGGCGCCTGGGAAGGGCTTAGTCAAAGATATTCAGTTCTTTGGAAGAGTTGATTGGTGCAATTGCCACCACACAGTCAATGGAAGTACAATGGACAAGGTACAGGGACACACTAGTAAAAGTGGCTAGAGAATGTCTTGGGATGGTAGTGCGTAAAGGCAGGAAGAAGAAGACAGCTTGGTGGAATGACTATCTCAAGGCAGCATACAAAAGGAAAAAGAAGGCGTTTGAAAATGGCTTCATTTTAGAACTCAAGCAAACAAAGAAAATTGGAATGAAAAAAGAAACAAAGCCAAACAAATAATTGCAGCATCTAAGCAGAAATCATGGGAATATTTAGGAATACGTTTGAACTTTGGGTCAAGCCCCTGGAAACCTTTCTGGAGTGCAATTAGCAGTCTTAGAAAGGGAGGGAAAAAGGAATTTACAACTGTTTTGAACAATTCAGGAAATCCTGTGGCTGCCTTGGACAGATAGAGGGAATATTTTGAAGAGTTGCTGAATATAAGTGAAACATTCAGTTATGTTCCAGATTTCAATGTACAACGGGGTTGGAATGAGGAAGTGGAGAGAATGGTCAATAGATTGCAGTGCAATAAAGTGGAGGGGTGGATGAAATTAAGTGAGAATTAATCAAATATAGTGGAATGTCACATCTCAAATAGTTACACAGGATAACTGAAATGGCATGGGAGTCAGGAGAGATTCCTATTTGACTAGATGAAAGCAGTAACCACACCAATTTTCAAGCATTGAAACAGGAAAAATTGTAACAGCTAGAAAAGTTTCTCTTTAATTAGCATTGTGGGAAAAATCTTCTCAGATTGTTGAAAGGAGAGTATCAGTATTAGTTGAAGACAAGTTGGATAAAAATTAGTGTTGCTATTGATGTCTTAGAGGCTGTCAGTACCAGATCTTCAGCTTATGGCAGATAATGGAGATGTGTTAGAGTGAAACAGGAAATTTTATCTATGTTTTATGGAACTAAAAGGACTAAGTGGAAACTATTTCATTTCTACAAGATTATTTAATAGGATGTATACTTCTACAGGCAATTAAAGGTCTCTATGTCGATAGGTATGCAGCAGTTAAGATTTGTTGGTAAATTGAGTTCATGGTTAAGGGTAGTTTCAGGGGTAAGTCAAGGCTGTAATCTGTCACCATTGTTGTTCATATTATTTATGGATCATACATTTAAAATGATAGATTGGCTAGGTGAGATTAAAATACGTGAAAACAAATAAGCAGTCTCACATGAGCAGACAACTTAGTTGTGATGGTAGAATCAATTGAAAGGGTGGAATCTAACATTTCAGAGCAAGATCAGAGGTGTAAGGGTTATGGTATGAACATCAGCACCTCCAAAATGAAAGTAATGTCTATGTCTGGCAAAATAGGAGGAATAGTTTCAAGTACGTAATATGTATTTTCTCACAGGATGGCAACATAGTGAAAGAACTGGAATCAAGCACAGTGAAGCTAATCCAGTGAGCACTAAGCTATGATCTACTCTTTCCTGCCAAGAAGGAAGTCAATACCAAGACTAAGTTAGCAATGCATTTTCATGTCTACCTGGGTGTGTTTGCGTGTGTATGTATGTGGGTGTGGGTTTGCTTGTTTACCTTTCCTTTTTTCCCCCTATCCTTCCCTTTTTTCCCTCCTTCCTTCCTTTTCTCCTGAAGAAGCGGCCATTGGTTACAAAAGCTTGTATCTTGTGTTTGTTTGTGTTTTTATTTGTGTTTTTTTGTATCTATCTACGAGCCTGTCCTTTGGGTAAGTTATTTGATTTCTATTTTTTATACATAAATAACGTATTTGGATATAGTGACATTTTTGTAGAAAATTGTTGAATCTTTCAGATGATATACATTGTAATGTAATTTGGAATATGTGTTAGGTATTCATACAGTACATTTTTCTGAGATGAGAGAGGTCAAAAGATCAAGAGTTTTTATTTGTATAAGTAAACAAAAATTATATGTACAAATTTCATTGCATAGCAAATCGCTGCAGAATTTCATCAGAAAAGTACATCAAGAACTAGCCACTAAATGGGTGTGACAGTGGAAATGAGAGCATTTCATTCATCAATAATACTGATTTCTTAACATTTAAAAACTTTGCAGGCAGGCCAAACTAAAGAGAAAAAAACCTGTCACATCTATGTAGTGACGGTTGTCAATGCACTTTTCTGAAGATCTTTCTAAGTGATTTTAGAAAAGTACATTGAGAACTAGTCACTACATTGTTATGACAGTTTTCCTTTGTGTAGATTTGACTATGAAGTGTTTTGAACTATAATAAATGTGAAAACTTCACTGTCACTCACAACCATTAAAACCCACAAAATACGTTTGTATAACTATGAACAAAACATACTTCGTAAGTCATGTGGGAATAGCCGCATAATCAATTTAGAGTTGCATGTTTGATACATATCAAAACATGCAGAACTACTTCAATTGCAAGCATTCTTAGAAATTACCGGTACCACCATCTAACAAGTCTCTCGAGAAGTGACCGATTCTTGTCTCAGTCCTCCAGTACTTTGTGCGGAAACCCAAAAATACCTCCTTACCAAGAAGTTGCACCAATTGTTTCTCAACTTAATCACAGCCCTTAGCACTTATACAATTTTGTGAAGAGACTTTCTGCAAGGAATTCAAGATTCTAACCTTGATAGTACTTGGGCTGCTAATTATCATAGCAGAATCACAAAAGCTTATATATTTACAAACACTGTACTTCAAAGATGATTTTAGAAGGAAGTTTGAGCACATTTTCCATCAGGTAGTTCCTGCACTCAGCTCTGTAAGTTAAAATATCTTTGACAGGCATTTTTACTATTCCGAGTTCAGACCATACAGCATGAACTAAATTCATGTCTAATGAAAGAATAAGACCAGATGTAAGTTACACACTGATTTTGCAGCAGATAATACCTCAGTCTTGAAAACTAAGTCCATCATACTTGCAAGTAGAGATGGCAAAGAATTGTAAAGGAAAGGTGTAATAAGGGTGTGACCTGCCCCAATACAAAGCTAAAAAAGGATATTTTAACTGGCAACAGAGGATCTTCATAGTACATTAATATCATTCACCTACTGAAAGAAAAAGGGTGCAAGGAAGTAGTGCACATACTCAGCTGCAACCAGACAGTAATGATGAATGACATCTCACTAAAAAAAACCATTTCATTTACTTAACAAAACAAGATTTTCAGTGTTTTTTCTTCCTCCAAATTTCTCTGAGTTTTCCCTGACTCATTTGAAATTCCCAGGCATGTCATGCATACACGAGACCCGGGGTGCCTTGCATATGCGATGCCGTGGGTGCAATGCAAGGGTGAGGGCGGGGGTGTCATCAGGGTTGTCACAATTTTCTCCAAGTGAAGTTCCCTGACTTTTCCCTGATTTCCAAACAAGTTTTAGCTCTTTTCCCTGACAAATTTTTAGATCTCAAGGACGTGTAAAGACATAGTTGACATAGGACTTCTCTACATCTAGATGAGTTATTAACCCTCTACTTTTGAATGACCAGACAGTCGTCTCATTTATTGGATTTATAATATGAAGGGTAAGTAAACAGGTAAGTTGTGTAAATAAAAGCCATTTTTATACCAATAATTTCTGTTTTTATCAATGAGTTAACTCTAACTCTGAATGAACAGCAAGAATTTAATATTAACAGAAAATTGTTCATCAGATTAAAATCAATAACAGATTTGAAAATTGTCAAAACTTCATTTATATCTAAAGCACTGACAGCCTTCTGATTAAATAAAAATAAATATAAGTTTTGCTTTCTCATTAAGTGTTACAAAATGTGAACATTAATAATATTCAGTTTTAAATGAGAGAGTGTGTATTTTTACATAGCTGCAGTCCCAATAAATTACTACCTGAGACTGAAGGACTAAGAAGATGGAACAACTATACACCAGTGCTAAAGTAATCTAACAAGACATAGGCCTACAAAGTGATGTGGGCCGGGAATATTCCCAGTCGGAAGGAACTTATAAAATGGAATATTGCTGGGAATATTTCTTTGCCCCGGGAAGATTGCAAAAAGTTGTGAATTTATGAAAATTTTTAGATTTTCAAAGTTTTAACACTTACAAACAGTTAAAGAACCTCATAACTAGACTAACTAGGTAAATTAATACATATTAATCCTAGATTTTATCATTCTCTGCATTAATTTTCTTGCTAATTCCACGGAGAACATAATTTACTTTAAGTCTGGTGGAAATAATAATAATAATAATTTAAAATATTCACTGGGCTACATTTTTTGGCAAGTTGAAACCCCACATTTCTCTGAATGAAACCTAAACTTACAAAATATTTCTCAGGAGGCGTAATTCTCAACAGACTGTCATCTGTAGTATTTCTTAATTATTTCAAATGAGTGACTAGAGGCATTTCACTTTCAGAATTCAAAGATTCCTCAATTCCTGCAATGAATTATGATTTATAAAAATTTATTTTCTAAATTATCGCTATCAATTTCAGTTTTAGAATATTTAATTAATGTTGTACAATGTTCTATGTTAATAAAACCACTTGTATTTTTAAGTAAATCACAAATCTTGGTCAGTTTATTTGCATAATTTTTCCCCAAAATGCCATTTTCATTGACTAATGTTTACAAATTTTGTACCAGTTTATTTTAAACTTTATACTCTAAAATATCTCTTAACATTGACAGAAAAACTTAACAAATCGAATAAACAAACCTCTCTGTGTATCTTAAGACTATATAAAACAGCCACATATTGTAAAGCTTTGTTTGATTTCTTCTGAGAAAGGGTTCAATGATCAAATATCTCTGAAGTTGCCTGGGCAGACCAGATGGAGCAGCCACCTTTTTTTGTTTGGAAAGCTTGCAGTTGAACAAAGTGGTCCTCCAAACACTGGCCGTCAATGAAAAGGCTGATCTAGACCCATCCAGTAAAAGGAAACTTCTAGACGATGCTATGTTTTGGGTTAGAACAGGAAAAATTATAAATCTACCTAAACCAATTATTGATCTTATCTCATCCATTGAATCAAACGACCTACAAATACATAGAGTGGTCAGGAAGTTAAATGAACTAGAGAAAAGTATGAAGAAAAACTTATCAAAATCACCCATGCAAAAATCCGAAGAAAAGAAAGTCATGGAGAAGTTCATCGAGAGAAAACTTTGGCACTGGACCAGTCCATCTCACTATATATGAGGCTTATCAGCGCAGTAGTGGCCTAACCCACATTTTATGAACAAATACGATATTCACACAGAACATCACTTTATGCACTACCATTACGTCCTGCAATTGCCAGACTTGTATTCGGACACCACAGACGATGTGGCAGTGTCAGATGTTGTTTATGCACCATTCAGTACCATACAAAACGGGGCGCAATAGTGGCCTATGCCACATAGGCCACTATTGTGCCATGTATCCATAGTGAGTAGGCCGGTGGGGCAGCACACAATACGTCATACAGCATGTGACGGCCAGAGGAGGACACAGCTTCAGTGTAGACTCACAGTATTGTGGACGACACATCACTGAACGGTCATTAGTTTGTGTACTACAAAACGACATGAGCAGTAGCCCTGGTGACGACGTCGAAGCCACACTGCGAGGTAAGGATGGTATTATGTTCCCTTGTTGGACTTGTGTGATTTAATATGGACACCGGTGCAGATACGGAACATTTCCATTTCATACCTGTTTGGATTGGACACTACTACCGATGCCTCAGACGTGGAATGTCTACCTGGCCGATTCATCCAGCGTGCAAGTGGTACAGTGGATGAGTTACGTGTCATGTTAGCCGAGCCCAATCTACCCAGTACATCGAAGCATACCACAGCCACTACGTCTACCATGAATGTATCGGAGGGTGATCGTATTACTGGTACCGTAATTGCACCACAACGAGGAAGGAAACAGGTCCAGAATGCACACCTTTGGGCATGGAACATTCGGAAAGAAAAGTGATCGAAAGGGAAAGAATACATTAATGTGAAGGGAAATACAGTGCTAAGGAAATGTCCCACGCTCGGAGCATGCCCGCGTCAGAAGGAATGTGGTCGACATTTTTCACCTGGACACCAGAAACATATATTTGACTCATTCTATGCATTAGGTAGTTTCGACTTGAAGTCGGCATACAATTTTTCTATGGTGAAGGTAGTCACTACAGCACACACGTATTCCTCTGGTACAACAGAGTCGTGACGAGGAATCACACGCTTATACCATTTGCCTAATGGAGAGGGAGTGGATGTGAAGGTGTGTAAAACGTTCATTAAGAATATTTTGCAAGACATCAGTTGGTAGGATTACAAGGGTTCTTTCGCACAAAGTGCAGCACCAGACGCCACCAATCGACAAGTGAGGCACATGCCCTGCTAAAAACAAAACACCAGTAGCAGTAGATAACTTCATAAAACGGTTCCCTGCATATCGGAGCCATTATGTATGAATAAATGAAACACTAGATTGGAAGTATTTGTCACCAGATCTGAGTATGTGGAAGTTATACGATTTATATAAAGCCGAGCATGATGATCCGGTCTCGTACTACGCATTTGGTCAGATATTTAATACAAAATTTAATCTGTCCTTTCATCCCCATGTAAGTGATTTGTGCCGTGAATGTGACCTCTAACATAAAAAATGTTGCAGCCGACACCGCAGAAGAGAAGGGTAAATGAGAACTTGAAAGAGAGTTGCATCAACGAAAGGCAGAGAGCGCGCGGACGGGTAAGAATCGCGATGCAGCAGAAGGGAGGCATCAGGACAACGATACGACCGTGATTGCTTTTGATTTGATGAAGACTTTACCGACACCGGTACTTATGACTGGTATCTGTTACTACAAGTGGCAATTGTGGACATACTGCCTTGGAATACACGACCTATGCACCAAGAAAGCTACCATATATGTATGGAGTGAGGGCGAAGCATCCCGAGGACCACAAGAAATTGGATCGTGTCTCATGCATTACATTAAACATAACGTCCAAACAAAGCGACTGATTATGTACTCGGATCAATGTGGCTGGCAAAATCGGAATATAAAAATGGCCTTAATGTGTCAATGCATGGCTCTGCATGAAGACTTCATACCAGAAGTAATCCAGCATAAATTCCTAGTCAGTGGGCACTCATGCCTACCATGTGATCAGGACTTCAGTATCATCACTAAGAATAGAATATACAACCCTCTGACTGGATGAATGTCATTATCACTACACGAAAACAACAGCCCTTCACCGCTATACCGATGACAAGGAATGATTTCAAGTATACAGTACGTTTAGAGAGAAATATACGTAACTGTAAAGTGTCGTCACAAAATACCAGGGTGCAGTGGTTCAATATTCAGTGGCTTCAGTATAAAGCATCCTGCCCCCATATAATGTTTTATAAATACTCCAATGATCCAGATGTCCCGTTTGCCGACGTCAGTTTTGCTAAACGAGAGTCGATAATAATTGAGACTCTGGACGAGCTATATTCCAGGTGACACACTATTAGCGCGTTGAAAAAGACCGATTTAATGAGCTTTCAGCAATTTGTAACTCCAGTGTATCATGGTTATTACCATAACTTGAAGACATCTGCACAGCCTTGTGGTGACACTCTCCCTGTAACTGATGATATGGATGATGAACATTAATACCTCATGTGTATCTGGTCCAATGTTTGAATAAAGTGTGTAAAGCAATAACGGCCTATCCCACATGTTTTGTGTATTACAGCCAAGTGCGCCGAAACAATTGTGGCCAAACCCACACAAAAAATGGTCTAAAAACGTTATTACGGTGAACTCCACGTATAGCCGATTACCGGACTCCATACTATGTTATGTATACAACAATCATTGCCAAACACCGCAATCACTGCCTTACACATCAATTCTGAAAACATCAATATCTTCCTGTGGCCATTCCCACAAACCAGTGTGCTGTGGGTTAGACCACTATAGCGCTGATAGCCTCATATATGCTGGACCCTAAAATGCAGGGAAGGATGCTCGACCCACGGAACTACTAGACGCCATAGGTTTTGTTTGTGATTGTCTTCAGCAAATGGGTTTGACAGTCTTAAAGGTAGGATAATGTTTAACTGACTACAGAGACAAAGAAAACGTATTTTCAAGAAAGTTTCTTTCGGAAGAGATGGACAATAAAGAAAAAATTATCAGACCTGTGTCATGGTGGAGGGGATCGAGAGGTACTTGCAACTTGAAAAATGTAGCCATAAGAATATTGGGGGTACCAGTAACTTCAGCTGCCAAAGAGTAGTACATTTTCTTGGTTGCATTCCAAGAAAAGAAACCGCCTTTCTTCTGAGCGAGCAGAAAAACTGACATTTCTTTTGTGCAAATGGAAAGTTATGAATGCTCCATCTCCAAAAAGAGAACATGAGAACATGAAAGAAATAAGAAAGCAAGCAGAAGCCAACCCAAAGGAAGCATGAGGGCAGGAAGAAGACGAAGAAGTCCTTGAGACTGAAGATGATGAGATTGACTGTAACAATGATGCTGACTTTAGTTGTAAATGTAGAAGATAAGGATATAATGGACGTTGAGAGTGATAGTGACTACTGGACTTAAAAAAGACTGAATTTGAAAAGTTGCTGTATTAAACCTTTTGCCTTTTCGTAGTTTTGATTCTTATAACATTTTCCATTCTGGTTATTTTTCTGCACTTTTTGTTCAATTGTAACATTTTTATCAACATATAAGAGTGTTTGTGTTTGTTTTAATAACACAATTACTACTTTGATCTATTAATCTGAGCGATTTCATTTTTAAAATTATAAATTCCCAAGACCACTCCCATGAACCACAGACATTGCCGAGGTGGGGTGGCTTGCGTGCCTCAACGATACAGATAGCCGTACCGTAGGTGCAACCACAGCGGAGGGGTATCTGTGGAGAGGCCAGACAAACGTGTGGTTCCTGAAGAGGGGCAGCAGCCTCTTCAGTAGTTACAGGGGCAACAGTCTGGATGATTGACTGAGCTGGCCTTGTAACATCAGCTAATGTGGCTTTGCCACACAGCTACTGCGAACGGCTGAAAGCAAGGGGAAACTACAGCCGTTACCTTTCCCGAGGACATGCAGCTCTACTGTATGAACATATGATGATGGCATCCTCTCGGGTAAAATATTCTGAAGGTAAAATAGTCCCCCATTCGGATCTCCGGGCGGGGACTACTCAGGAGGATGTGATCATCAGGAAAGACAATACTGGCATTCTACGGGTCGGAGCGTGGAATGTTAGATCCCTTAATCGAGTAGGAAAATTAGAAAATTTAAAAAGGGAAATGGATAGGTTGAAGCTAGATATAGTGGGGATTAGTGAAGTTCGGTGGCAGGATGAACAGGATTTCTGGTCAGGTGAGTACAGGATTATAAATACAAAATCAATTGGGGGTATCACAGGAGTAGGATTGATAATGAATAAGAAAATAGGAATGCGGGTAAACTACTATGACCAGCACAGTGATCGCATTATCATTGTCAAGATAGATACGAAGCCAACACCGACAACAGTAGTACAGGTTTATATGCCAACTAGCTCTGCCGATGATGAGGAAATCGAAGAAATATATGAGGAGCTAAAGGAAATTATTCAGTCAATTAAGGGAGAGGAAAATTTAATTGTTATGGGAGACTGGAATTCGGTAGTAGGACAAGGAAGTGAAGGGAAGATAGTAGGTGAATATGGTCTGGGCAAAAGGAATGAAAGGGGAAGCCGCCTGGTAGAATTTTGCATGGAACATAATTTAGTTATAACAAACACCTGGTTCAAGAATCACAAAATAAGGTTGTATACGTGGAAGAGACCAGGAGACACCGGAAGATACCAGATAGATTTTTTAATGGTAAGACATAGATTTCGGAATCAGGTTCTACAGTGTAAGACATACCCAGGGGCAGATATAGACTCTGACCATAACTTGTTGGTTATGAACTGTAGGCTGAAACTAAAGAAACTACAAAAAGGTAGGAAAATAAGGAGATGGGACCTGGATAAATTGAAGGAACCTGAGGTTCTTAAAAATTTCAGAGGGAGCTTTAGGCAACAATTGACAGAAACAAGGGAAAATAAAACAGTAGAGGAGGAATGGGTAAAATTGAGAGATGAAATAGTGAAGGTAGCAGAGGACAAAATAGGTAGGAAGGAAAGACCTACAAAAAATCCTTGGATATCACAGGAGATACTAAATTTAATCGATGAAAGGAGAAAATATAAAAATGCAGTAAATGAAACAGGCAAAATGGAGTACAGACGACTAAGAAATGAGATTGTCAGGAAGTGCAAAATGGCTAAGCAGGAGTGGCTAGAAGGCAAATGCAAGGATGTAGAAGAATGTATAAATAGGGGAAAAATAGATACAGCCTACAGGAAAATAAAAGAAACATTTGGAGATAAGAAAAACAGCTCTATGTATATCAAGGACACGGATGGAAAACCAGTTCTCAGCAAAGAAGGGAAAGCTGAAAGGTGGAAAGAATATATAGAGGGGCTCTACAAAGGAAATGAACTTCGAGACAATATTGTAGGAAGGGAAGAGGATGTAGATGAAGATGAAATAGGAGATACTGTACTGAGAGAAGAATTTGACAGAGCCCTGAAAGACCTAAGTCGAAACAAGGCCCCTGGAGTAGATGATATCCCATCAGAGCTACTGAAGTCTCTGGGAGAACCAGCCATGACAAAATTGTTTCACCTGGTGTGTAAGATGTATGAGACAGGTGAAGTACCATCAGACTTTAAGAAAAATGTTATAATCCCCATCCCTAAGAAAGCAGGTGCAGACAGGTGTGAAAACTACAGAACTATCAGTTTAATAAGTCATGGCTGCAAAATATTTACGCGAATTATATACAGAAGGATGGAAAAGCTGGTAGAAGCCGACCTCGGGGAAGATCAGTTTGGGTTCAGGAGAAATGTAGGAACACGGGAGGCAATACTCACTTTACGGCTTATCCTAGAAGATAGATTAAGAAAAGGCAAACCTACATTTCTAGCTTTTGTAGATTTGGAGAAGGCTTTTGACAATGTTGATTGGAATAAACTCTTTCAAGTTCTGAAGCAAGCAGGAGTAAAATATAGGGAGCGTAAGGTTATTTACAACTTGTACAAAAACCAGACAGCGGTTGTCAGAGTTGAAGGGCATAAAAGGGATGTAGTGGTTGGGAAGGGAGTGAGACAGGGTTGTAGCCTTTCCCCAATATTGTTCAATTTGTACATTGAGCAAGCTATAAAGGAAAGCAAGGAGAAATTTGGAGAAGGAATTAAAGTTCAGGGTGAAGAATTAAAAACATTGCGTTTTGCCGACGACCTAGTAATTCTGTCAGATACAGCAAAGGACCTGGAAGAGCAATTGAACGGAATGGACAGTGTGCTGAAAGGTGCATATAAGATGAACATTAACAAGAGCAAAACTAGGGTAATGGAGTGCAGTCTAAGGAAATCAGGCGATGCTGAAGGAATTAGATTAGGTAACGAAACAATAAAAGAGGTAGATGAGTTTTGTTACTTGGGCAGTAAAATAACAAATGATGGTCGCAGTGCAGAGCATATAAAATGCAGGATGGCAATGGGTAGAAAAGCGTTCTTGAAAAAGAGAAATTTGTTAACATCGAATATTGATGTAAGCCTAAGGAAGTCTTTTCTGAAGGCATTTGTATGGAGTGTTGCCTTGTATGGGAGTGAGACATGGACGATAAACAGTGCGTACAGGAAGAGGCTCGAGGCTTTTGAAATGTGGTGCTACAGAAGAATGCTGAAGATTAGGTGGGTGGATCGCGTAACCAATGAGGAGGTACTGAACAGAATTGGGGAGAAAAGAAATTTCTGGCATACCTTGACTAAAAGAAGGGCTAGATTGGTAGGACACATTCTTAGACATCAAGGAATGGTGAATTTAGCGTTGGAGGGAAGTGTATGGGGAAAAAATCGCAGGGGAAGACCAAGAGATGGATACAGTAAGCAGATTCAGACAGATGTAGGTTGTCGTTCTTATGTGGAGATGAAGAGGCTTGCTCAGGATAGGGTATTGTGGAGAGCTGCATCAAACCAGTCTCCGGACTGAAGACCACAACAACAACAAATTCCCAAGAAATTTATTTAATTATAATTTTTTCTTAAAATATATTTCAGATTTTGTGTTTGATTTAAGTATATAATTACTGTCTTAAACCTATTAATTAAGTTTTATTGAGCTATCTGGCTAATTAATAATAAATTCCTGGGAATTTGTGAATTTTGGGAATATTGCTGGCAATATTCCATGGGAATATTTCCTTGGTTTTAAATTCCCGGGAATTTCACAACAGTAGGCCTACATATAAAAATAATAACAGTACATTTCTTCACCCTTTGTCTACAAGGGTTAAGTGCAGGATTAGGACATTTAAAATTTGTACTTGAATTTAACTTTCTACAAATATTGAATGTTTCTTGCCTAACATCATACACAAAGTACCTGGGAAGTAGTTAAGGTTATGAAAGAAAATAATTTTTAAGAACAATGCAATACACATCCTTGTAATACACTGCTGGGAATGCCAATTCACCTCGGCATTAACAGTATTGAATTACTACTATGTCTGTTTATGTTTTGTATCGAACCATAAAAAATAATTTTTCAAATGATGGGCTGACGACAAATATTGCAAAACATATGGCATTAAAAAGCAGAGTCAAAACTCCTTTGTGAGAGAAGCGATCTCTTCATCAGTTCCACTTAGTACACTGGTACTTCTGGCTTGGATCCATGACTTTTTGGCCTTCAGTTCTGTAACTTGCTGGATGACGGACCTCTTCCATCTAGCTCTCTTCGCTTCATCAACTACAAGTTGCTTCTGCTTTAAAGCCTCACCATGCCGATCTTGTGCATCACAATAGTCCAGAATCATTTTCTTGTTAACATCAATAGTGAAACACCACCAGCTGATTTCAAGCCATTATATACTTGACATATGGCTATCAATGACTTGGTTTTCTGTTTCCCTCTTTATTATTGGAAAAACATTGCTTTGCAAATGTTTGGCCCTGGCTCAAAATGAGAACCTTCTGAAGAAAACTATACATATGCTGACAGTTGATATCATGATAATTTACAAGAATGCTTGCAATTTTAGTATCTCAGTGTGAAATGAAATATATCGAACATGTGACTCTAAATCAATTACGCGGGGAATTGAAGTGTTACATGAGAAAGTATTAATGTTTAAGTACCAATGATTTTGACAGTGGTAGTGTAAAGTTGCCTTGACATGAATATTTTACAGCAGAATCATGACACATTTATGGGAATTAGCTCAATGTATTTGACAACTTACAGTGTACATGTCAATACTCCAACTGTCACTGATTTGAAACTGTGGTAGTACGTATCTACATGATAACATATTCGAATATCGTGACATTTTTGTAGAAAATTGTTGAATGTTTCTGATGATAAACATTGTAATGTAATGAAAAAACTGTCACATCTATGAAGTGACTTGTTGTCAATGCACTTTTCTGAAGATCTTTCATAGTGTTTTTAGGAAAGTACATCGAGAACCGGTCACTACATGGTTCTGACAGTTTTCCTTTTCCTTTGCATAGATTTGATTATGAAGTCTTTTGAAGTGTAATAAATGAAAAAAAACTTCATTGTCACTCACAACCATTAAAACAAATAAAATATATTTGTATAATTACGAACAAAACATACTTCATAAGTAATGTGGGAATAGCCGCAGAATCAATTTAGAGTTCCACATTTCATATACATCTTATCATGCTGAACTAGTTTGATTGCAAGCATTCTTGGAAATTACTGGTACCACCATCTAACAAGTCTCTCCAGAAGTGATTGATTCTCGTCTCAGTCCTCCTTTAGTTTGCACAGGGATACAAAAATACCTCCTTACCAAGAAGTTGCACCCGTTCTTTCTTAACTTTATCACAGTCCTTAGCACTTATCCAATTTTGCAAAGAGAATTTCTGCAAGGAATTCAAGATTCTAGCCTTGCTAGTACTTGGGCTGCTATTTATCACAGCTGGATCACAAAAGCTTATATATTTACAAATGCTTTTCTCAAAGGTGGTGTTTGAAGGAGGTTTGAACACATTTTCCACCAGGTAGTTCGAGCACTCAGCTCTGAAAAGAAAATATCTTTGGCAGGCACTTTTACTTTTCCAAGCTCAGACCATACAGGATGAACTAAATTCGTGTCTAATGCAAGAATAAGACCAGCTTTAAGTCACACACTGATTTTGCAGCAGATAATATCTCACTCTTGAAAACTAAGTCTATCATATCTGTAATTAGAGATGGCAAATAATTGTAAAGGAAAGGTGCAATGGGGGGCACTAATTGGTATTTCCTCAAAAAGGGTGTGACCTACCCCGATACAAAGCTAAAAAAGGATATTTTAGCTGGCAACAGAGGATCTTCATGTTACTTAAACATTATTCGCCAGCTGCAAGGAAGAAGGGAGCAAGGAATAGTGCACATACTGCTGTACCCAGACAGTAATGAAGGATAACATCCTACTACAGAAACAATTTAATCTACTGAAACTAAACAAGATTTTCCAATCCCTCCCCCGACTTTTTTTATTTTTCTTTATTTTTTTTTTAATTTTTTTTATTTCCCTGACTCATTTGAAATTCCCTGATTTCCAGGACTTGTGGCAACCCACAGTAGAGCTGCACACAGTCAAATGTTGTGGTACCTCCTCATTTGGCAAGTTTGTGTAGTGCACATGGAATAAAGCTCCCTGCAATTTCATTCACAAAATATAATAGCAACACTGCAGGATTCATTTACTTTTTTGATACTTTTGAATTTCTAGCTGTCAGCAATGACACCCTCACTAATGTCCTGCAGTTGTTATTACTTGTTGTCTTGTGTGCATGGTGAACCTTGTAAGCTGTGTGAAAACTTGCTGGTTTCAAAGAGTATTTGTTGTTGTTGTTGGTTTAATGGGACTAAACAGCTAGGTCATCAGTCCTCTCAGAGAGTAACTTTAAGCTTGCATGGTATCTGCTTGTTTGGAGATACAATAATCATAAACTAATTATAGATTTGCATATGAAATAACTTCTGTACATGCCAAACAGTGGAGCTCGGTAGCACAATGGTAGAGTGCCAGACTACAAATCCAAAGGTTATGTGTTCAATCCCCGCCAAGTCCTAGGATTTTTATCTGTCACTTCCAACATCTTTCACCCCTAGTAGTGTTGCTGATGTGAAAAATATCGAGTAGCATCATGGTTCGTAACCCACGTTAAACTGTAGGTCCCTCTATAAGTGGCTGGATAAGTCAGTTCAAAGGTTGGAGGAAAGCAACACCATTAAACCTCCAAACTGTCAATTCTGAAATCAACTCACAACTAAATAGGTGTCCCAAGTTCAAAGCAGAATAGACTTTGTGACCAGATGAAAGCTTTGCTTCAACTGTCTTGGCATGAATCACACGCAAAAGGAATGCTGTGCTTGCAGTTTCCACATTTGTAACAAGCGTCACAACAAGTTGCTGCACAACGAACAATCCAGTTGTAATGGTGATGGAAAGCAAGAGCAAGAAATGGGTGTAATAAAAAAGGGAGCAGACTTATTACAACATTTAGAGAAACTACCAAAGTACAGACATTATCAACTGCTCTTATCAACACTGTGAAGAAGAATGGGAAGCTATACAAAAGCAGAGCACTGCTTGACAGTGCCCTCATGGATGAAATTTATATTTAGTATCCTAGTAGACTGGCTGGGACAACAGTGCAGCTGGCATCCAATACCAATAAGTGGTATCAGCGATGTTCAGACAATAGAATCGTCACACATTTGTGAGGTGTACGTTTCTTCAAGAGTTGCCAACTACCACACAAATACTGTCTGTGCATTACTGCCATGTATAATAGGGCCACTCCCAACAACATCTATTGAAAGCTCCACCTGGCAGCTTCCTGGGCACCTAAAGTTAGCAATCCAACATTCTATAAACCTGGCAAGATTTATCTTCTGCTTGGAGCATCAATCTTTCTTTGAAGCACAGAAGTCAGTCAAGCTAAAGAGAGAGAATCATCCAACATGACAAAAGAAATCATTCAGCAGATTGTGTCAGGCAAAATACCTTCTCAGTCTATGAAATAAAGATCCAAAATGGGCTCCGAAATAATGCTTAAAACCTGCCAGAGGATGTTATGATCATCTCCAGCTTGGCCCGCTGCACTCGTGGGCCTGCCGATGCAGCTCGCCTGCCTTCGCAGGCCGGGTAGTATGCGACAACAGATGCACAAGCCGTGTTCTCAGTTACACGTAATTGATGGAGGCTGGCAGTCAGGTTGACGGGCACAATGGGTACAGTGAGCTGAGCCAGTGGATCCGGAGGTACGAGTCAAATTGCTGGGCCCACTGGTACAGTGGAGCCTGGTGAGACAAGCTGAGCCTGGCGAGCCGAGCCTATATCTGTTACCAAAGACTCGCAGATTTTCCGCTACAGATACAACTTACACACGGTAAATATCTATGTGGCTACCTCTTCTTTATACATACAGTGCTTGAGTATTAGTTACCCCCACTTTATTCCAAACCTGATGAAATGTTCACTCATCACTTTCAAAACAAGAGGAAGGTCACTCTTACATAACATTCATGTAGTACATGGCAGGGGGTAATTCAGTTACAGAATTCCTTACAATCTACATTTTTATCACTTGACCTTCAAAACAAGAGAAAGGTCGCTGTCTACATAAGATTCATACATGGCAGAGTGTACTGCACTTATGAATTCTCTAAATCTAAAGTTTTATTACTATCTTGATTAAATTTTGCACACTTGACATTCAAAACAAGGGGAAGGTCAATGTATACAACAGATTCGCGTAGTACATGGTGGAGGGCTCTTCACTTATAGAATTCCACAAAATATATAGTTTTATTGCAATCTTGATGAAATTTCGCACACTTGATCAAAACAAGGGGAAGATCAGTGTCTACATAAGATTCATCTGGTACATGGCGAAGGGTACTTTACTTATGATTTCTCTAAAATCTAAAGTTTTATCACCTATCCATGACACTCAAGTCATTACATCACAAAACAACAGTTTTATTTTAATTCCATACAATTTTATTTAGAAAAATGTATTATGCATTTGATCCAGTTATTCTATAGTAAAATTTCAGTTTTTTTCATTTAACATTTTCCTTCACAAAAATATATTAAAAACAATTGTACTAATTTTTGCAAACATAGTGCTACATTGTTTGATTGTAAAACAATAGCTTTATGTTCTTATTATTTATTTTGATTGCTTTTCTGTTCAAGAATGAATTAACAGAATGCACAGTAGAAATGGCAATTATAAGGTGAATGAGCAATACTTCGCCAGTACATGCTTTAGTATCCATCACGAAGGAGTGTGATGGAGATGTTTCGTCCTACTGTGGTACAATCAAGCAGCTCAGCGGCTGACCAGGCTGGACACAAAATGAGATGGGTGGCACAGCCGCGCAGACGGGCAGGGTACATGACACTGATGTGACCTCCACCTGCACTGGGCTGTGTCTCGCTGCAGCGGAGGCACAGTTTCCAGCGACGTGCATCACACTATGGACAACAGAACAGGCAGGCCTAAAGGATAGGTGGGGAGCGGGCAAGCAGTCTGCTATATGCTGTGTATCGAAAGTGGCACTATTATTGGCTATTCAAAATGTTCTAATGATTGTAAACCTATTGGACCATACTGCTGTTGTCATCAGTTTGTAGACTTACGAACTACCTAAACCAACTTACACTAAGGACAACACACACACCTATGCCCAAGGGAAGACCTAAACATCTGGCAGGAGCGGCCATACAGTCCATAGATTAATGGTTGTCCCAACAATATTGCCTTATGACTGAAAGTGTTTGTCATAGACTAATGATTCATTTTTTAACATTTAAGTCCTTGTTCTTTTTTAATTTGTGGATTATACTTTTCAATTACTGGGTACTTATATCTGTACAGTTTTGTTCAGTGAAATACTGTAATATCATATGATCAACAACCAATGCAGAAAATTTTAATTTCAAAGTAAGACTTTATCGATAATGTAATAGATAAATGGATGCAAATATTATACTTTCTTAAATAAAGAAAACCAGTCACTTTGTTTCTAAGGAACTGGTAAAATTCTAGGTAATTCTGTCAGAATCTGAAAGATACGTTTCAAAGCTCAAGTCAAGATTCCACAGCTTCGAGAGTTAGTGCATTAATCTTTACTTGGTTGTCATTTTTTATATTAGTTATTTACTGGAAAATGGGCCTATGATTCGATACCTAGGTAATTCATTATTAATAAATTAAATAAGTCAATTGGGAGCTTTCATCGCCTACTGTACCTCGAAAATACCTCCAGTTCTGGTTCATTTGCAATAGTCTCTTGCAAATTACATTCATGTAAGTCAATGGTGTGCTATATAATTTCACGTTACACTTCTGAAAACTACCTTTTAGTCATTGCGATGTAAAATCAGCAGCATTTACCTTTGTAGTATTTTGACATCGTCCAGATTTTCTGTTCCCTCTAATACATCTATTTGGCAATATGAATTTTTAATGCACTAATGAATACAGTATCACTTCGTCACCAAAATGAGTATGAAATATGACAATTGATATAACCGCGTGATTCCCAAAACACAGGGATGGAAATGGGAGCACCGGTGTCTCAAAAACGAATTAACATATCATTCTGCTCGGTTTCAAATGAAAAGTCAGAATTTTGTCTACATTTCAAACACCGCAACCTTTGAGTGAAAATTGACTGTACCAAAAACTCTATGCAATGTGTTTTTTTACAACAGCACACTCTTTATTTCGGTGCAATACTTCACTTAATTTGATGCTACACTGTAACTGTACACAGTAACAATAACAAAAATAAATTCACAACTTTATTACATCAGACTATAATATAAGTAAAAATTATTTTCTTCTGCAAATAGTTTTCTTAATATGGAGTGACAAACTTTTCACTTGATCTTATTGAGTGAATTGGGAGTGCAGGAACAACGTGTAGAAATGATCTTCACTACAATGATATGAAGTCATTGTCTTGACATATTGCAGAAAGAAACTGATAAATACTTGATCCGAGGATCAAGCATGCAAAATTTCAACAAGATCGTAAGAAAACTGTAGATTTTTTCAAAGTCCATAAGTAAAGTAGCCTGTGATATTCCTTTTGTTTTTGAAGATCAAGTGTGCAACATTTCATCAAGCTTGGAATAAAACTGTAGATTTGTATGAAGTACAAACATATGGACACTCATGTATCTGCATATAGTCAATTCTCCAAGTACACACAGACAGTCAGATATGACATCAATCAGTGGTTGAAAAACTCCGACTTGATGTTATTAAACAAACCACAAGTACTCTTGGAGCTCATGTCTGTTGACTATGAGCCATGAGTGCAATGGAAAAGCAATGCCAGTGCACTTATGCTCATTGTACTTGCAGATTTACAGTGGGGTTCAAGGGAGGCATTTGTGGTGTATGCAACCTGCAAGACCAGGCTCATACTTGGCCCGTTTCTGACCTCTACTACGAAAGCAAAGGCCTGAAATATACTGTCATGTCTCACATGGAATAATAACCTTGACATTCAGGTTGAACAGTTCTGTCAGCAAATAGAAATGAAGCCTGTTTTCTTGTAAACAGAAGAATAGTGTTTATGTGTAGAGCATTTTGAAAGAACTATTCTCAGAAATGCTAACGGTAGATAGATGGTGAAAATACAAATGGGAGACTCCATGGCTAATATTACTTACTGTGTAAAACACATAAAGAGAATGATACAGTGTCAGCCAGAATTAAAGGCAGAATATATTAGTTGTATGAGAGATTATGAAGCTTTGGTTCATATGGAATTGGCAAACTACAGACACAGAAAACTGTATGTATCACATGCCACATCATGCACTGCTTACAGACTAACACAACAACACTAAATTTCAAGTAGTGTTCAGTGCCTCAATGGCATCTTGATTGTTCAACCTACAGTACAAGATGACATACCAGAGGAACATACTCAGTATGTTTCCTTACTTGCTACCTCTTGTGTGGTGAATGAGATAGCTGACCATTATTTGTCATGGTCAAAATGGCAAAGATTTATGGCACATGTATTGAGGTACATAAAGAATTTCTGGCCACAAGCCACAGTGGTAACCTGACTTCAGGCCACATTCTGGTGGACTATTGGGAAGCTGGTATAAAATCCATTCAGACACATTTTAGAGAGAGCTATAGCAAGCTCAGTGCTGACATTGGACTTCTAACTCAAATTGAAGCGTGCTTAAAATCCCAACCTATTATGCAACTTTGTGATAATCCAGAAGTTTTCATACTTTACTCCTGGCCATTTCCTTATCCTTGACAGCAATCTCAGAGCCAGGCTTGCTTCCAGAGCCATCATACATGTTATCGAGACAGCAGCTCATCCAGCAGTGTAAGCAACATATGTGTAAATGCTCGTCAAAGGACCACTTATCACAGCTAGAACTAAACTAAATTGTTGTCACTAAAAGACAACCTGCAACACGCTACTTGGTTCTCCTGAATGTAGACAGTTCGTCACCTCTTGTGTGGCAGTCTACCTACAAATGATGGCTTTTGAAGACCTGTGTTGTTCCACTTTACTGCTTATAACTATTCAACTAGAAATTGAACTTGTGTTTTGTTTAATAACATTAGGTCGGAGTTTTTCAACCACTGATTTCTTTGTTCATGTTATATCACCTGTGTTGTTTGTGATTATTTGTATTATCATCATTTTTTCAATTTCCGTTGTCCTTATTTGCATATGAAATTGGTGGAGGTGTATTACCGTCTTTAGCAACTAAATGGAAGGTGTTTATATAAATTTTTAAGTTTATATAAATTAGGTGGATGGAATGTTCTGTACAAGTGCAAGGTGCCACAAGGTCAAAGCAGTAACCACCCACTGCCGCTGCGGATAAGAATGAGTTGCTACCTGGTTATTGTCACAGTAGGATGGCTGGTCCAGGGCTGAGCTGGGTAGGATGGGCTGTGATCACCAATCTGTTTGGATGCAATTGTAGTTGCCTCAAAATGTAGCACTTCTGGTAAATACAGTCCACTTTTACTAGACATTAATTTCTAACTGCCTTTCTTTTATAATGAGTTTATGCGTTGTCTGGCCTGTGGAAAGGGCGAGGCAGCACAGAATATTCATGTATTTTGTGGTTGCCTACAACTGGATATGGTGATGTTTTAAAAATAATTATTATAAAAAAAGAGAGAGAGAGAGAGAAATGTTGTTCAAAAGGGGAATGGTGGGAGAGTGGTATCTTGCCAAGTATAGACAATTCTGATCCTGAAGAAGAGAAGGGAGGTGATGTTAACAAGTAGTTTCGACATTCTAGATGAGGATGAGTACTGAATGATGGGTTTGAATTGTGAGCAACAACAAGCTGCCATTAAGACTGCCTTATGTAGGATAGTGGAGCATCTAAAAGTAAAAGGGAAGCTGAAAGAAAGAAAGAGAGAGAGAGAGAGAGAGAGAGAGAGAGAGAGAGAGAGAGAGAGAGAGAGAGAGAGAGAGTAGATGGAGGAATTGCTGTTGAATTTGAGAATTTCTTTTTTTCCACAGGGACCATTGCCACAAATGCCCATGATGTAACATCAAATACCAACAGAAAATGGAGCATCAGTGTACTGCAAACCATATAGGGTACCTAGAAAAATGTATAACTGATTATGAAGGATTTTATTAAACAGCAGTTAGCTAATGGGGCAATAAAAGTGAATAGTGGGCCATGAGATGCAGGAATCATGGGCATATGAAAAAAGTCTTCAGATGGTTCTAAAATATACAGGTTCTGCTGTGACAACTATTACCTAAACAGCAGGAGTGTAACAGACACATCCACCACACCAGACATTATTGACTTTGGGACTAGCAATAACTTGAGTCAATGTTGAAATTTTTCAAGTGTGGATTGAGGAGTGGTTACCATCAGTTGGGAATTATACCCAAAGACCGGCAGATAGAGTCACCAGACATCTGCATTTTTATGTGGACATGTCTGTATTTTCAACATTTAATCTGGTATCTGCATACATATTTACAATTTCTGCTAATGACCACATGCTTTAGCTTTGGGAAATTACACAATGATTTTTGTTTTCATCTCGTATCATCAATAATGTATATACCTTTCACTTTGGCTGCTGAATTATATAATTTGTTAGTAGCTTAGAATCAATTTATAATGCTTCAAAATTACAGTCTAGTATGCCAAATGGAAAATATTCAACAATATTTTTGAGAAAGATAGGTTGCTTACTCACCACAGAGATGTCTGATGAGCCAGAGAAAGGCACAAATAATAAAATAAAACATTAGAACTTTCAGCCATTAAAGCCTTCATCTGTTATAGAGACAGAAACATACACACAATCACACAGAAATGACCACCATATCTGGCCACTGTGGCCAGTCTATGGAGGGGGGGGGGAAGTGGCAAGGAGAGGGAAGCACATGCAGAGGGGGTGCATGGCGTGGGTCAGGGAATATAGCACTGGCTGTCAGATAGTGCAGAAGGAAGGGAAGGGACTGAAGTGTGTGACAGGATGGGAGATGAATGTAAGGATAGACTGTGGGCAGGGAAGGTGAGTAAAGGGTGGTGGAGGCAGGAACTAGCAAAGGTTTAGGCCTGGGGCATTGTGGGAGTGGAGAATATATTGTAAGGAAAGTTACCACCTATAGAATTCACAAACACTGGTGTTTGTGGGGAGGATCCATATGGCATAGGCTGTGTAGCAGTCACTGAAGTGAGTCACACTATGCAGCACTGCAACAGAATGGTCTAGCTGTCTCCTGGACACAGTTTGGCAATGGCCATTCAACCAGATAGACAACTTGGCACTGGTCATGCCCACAGAAGTTGCAGCTCAGTTTGTCTGCTTTCACAGGTTGCCCTGCCTTTTATGGGATAGGAAATCCCTGTGACAGGACTGCAGTAGATGGTGGTGGAATGGTGGATAGGACAGGTTTTGCATCTAGGTCTATTGCAGGGATATGAGCCATGGGGAAAGGGGTTGGGAGCAGGGATGGAGAAGGGAGGGATGAGATATTACGTAGGTTTGGCATGTGGCAGAATACCACTGTATAGAGGGGTGGGAAGGATATTGGGTAGGGTATTTCGGGCCCATGAGACCTGTTTTTGGACAGGGTTTGGAGGGTAATTGTGATCAGTGAAGGTTTCAGTGAAACATTTGGCATATTTCAAGAGGGACTGCTAGTCACTGCAGACAACGAGTGGCTAGGCTGTATGGAAGGGACTTTTTGGTGTGGGATGGGTGGCAGCTGTCAAAATGGAGGTATTGTTGATGGTTGGTAGGTTTAATGTGGATGGAGGTACTGATAAGGTCATCTTTGAGGAATTGGGTTGAGTAGAACCAGATGAAGTGAATGGAGGAGAAAGTGTGGAGGTTTTGAAGGAATATGGATAGTGTAGCCTCACCTTCAGTCCAGATTATGAAGATATCATCAATGAATCTGAACCAGATGAGGGGTTTCAGATTCTGGGTAGACAGGAAGGATTCCTCCACAAGGCCCATGACCAGTTTTGCATAGGATGATGCCATACAGGTGCCCATGGCTGTACCACGATTTTTTTAATATTTTTTTGGTAAGTGATGCCTTCAAAGGAGAAGTTGGTTAAGGTAACTAAGAAGGAGGTTGCGGGCTAGCAGTTGGTTGGGCACTGTGAAAGGTACTGTTCAATAGTGGCAAGACCATGAGAATTGGGGATGATGATGTAGAGGGAGGTGGCCATCAACTGTGACAGGCATGGTACCAGGTGGTAAAGGAAAAGAAACTGTGGAGAGTCGGTAGAGGAAGTGGTTGGTATCTTTTTACATAGTAGGGTAGGTTGTGGGTAATAGGCTGAAGGTGTTGGTCCATGTGAGTAGAAATTCTCTCATTGGGGATACCATTCAGCCACAATGGGATGTCGAGGGTGGTTGGGTTTGTGAACTTTAGGAAGCATGTAGAAGGTGGGGGTGTAGGAGGGGTGAGGAGAGAGATTAATTCTGGGAAGAGGTCTTGGGATGATCCTAAGGATCTGAGGAGGGACTGGAGGTCCTGTGGGTTTTTGGAATGGGATCATTGTGGCAGAGTGGGTAGATGGAAGAATCAGACAACATAGTCCTTGTGGCCTAAAACCGCAGTGGTGGTACCTTTGTCAGTAGGTAGGATCACTTTTTAGGCGGTGGATACCATTTCTTTCTGAGGATGTGGGGTTAGTATTCATTTTGAGGGATTTTGGGAAAGAGGGTGAGGCCAGGTTAGAGGTTAGGAAATTTTGAAAAGTTAAAAGGGGGTGATTTGGGGGCAGTATCGGTGGATCTCAACTGGATGGAGGAGTGAACTGGGTCAGGCAGGGTTCACTATTGGTATTGGTATGCATCTGGATGGTGGTGTTGGTAGCAAAATGGCTCATGAGAAGGAGAGAAGACCCTTAACAAGTCTGGCATGGTTATGGTTGAATTTGGTAGTGGGGCAAAAGGTAAGACATCTGGAAAGGACTGATACTTCTATGGGACTAAGGCTTTTTGAGGAGAGGTTAATGACTGTGTGTCTTGTATGTGTGGTTGTGGATTTTGTGTGGTTGTGTGCAGGAGTTTCGAGTGTGTGGTAAATGTAAAAGGTCTGCTAGGCAAGGTTTGTTGGTTATGAGTGGCTGTGGGGTACGTTTGGAGGCTCTTGTTGAGAGGGTGGATACTGGTAACATAAGGCTGGAGTAGGAGGTGAAAAGATTAGAGTGTGATTTGAGGTGGTGTTGTGTATGCTGCTCTAGCACTTGGAGGGAAAGGGCATCATCTGGGAGATGGGTTTCAGGTATTCGTGGTCACAGAGCAAGAGAAGTTTTTGGATGGTGGTGAGGTGCTACAAGACTCTTTGGGCCTAGTTTTTATGGTTTTGTAGGATTACGTTGGTGAGAGCTATGGATTGATGGAATCTGAACATGTGGAGGTCATTGTGGAGGGAGGGATTACAGATAGAAATGGGTAATTTAATGATTAAGACATTTGGGGGGGGATATCATGATCTGGGCAGCCATGCAGGAATAGGATGTGGGACTGGGTTATGACTACGGATAAGGAAACTTTTCCGTATTGGTGCAAATAGAAGGGGCAAAGATGCATGGTGGGCTATTAAAATGGATAAAATTCATGCTAATTTACTACTGGCTTCAGTGGGACAGTATGCAGTTACAAATAAGTAACAATGGTAAAAAACTTGGTATCACACTGCCACCTACCCATAACAACACACAATCCACACCACAAACACTGTAATATAGGCTAAAGATGGGTCCCTCTGAGAGGATTTACAAATGACCATGACAAATCCCAACAGATAATATTACTGGACTTTTTGATTTCTTCACCTAAATATTCTATAACATAAGGCAAAAGATGCAAACTGACATAGACAGATCTTGCGGGAAAAGTTCAAGTAAAATACTGTAATTATCCTTCAAAATTACATTTGCCAGTCTAATTAGGCATCAATCAATTGTAAACCTATACTGATTACTGCAAAGATGTCACTAATTGACCATTCTCTATGGTAGAATTGATTTGACAAGAAAAAAGTAACATATAAACACTAAAAATACACAGACTGACTATATGAATAATCTACCATTCAAATTAAAATAAATTTGCAGTCTCCTTTGATGAGGACAGAAAGCTCACAATAATGGTTGACAGTCTAATGTTGTTGTAGAAACCATGAAATGTTGAGAATATTTGGAATAAACTTTGTAACTCTTTTGCAATAGGATTCTAAATGTAAATGATTTTCTTTATACAGGGTAATTCTTACAATAAAAGAAAACAGCAACCTACCACATTTGATTACACTATTTATGTGTAATGTTTACACTCGAGTAAGCAATTCCAATCATGTTTTGTATTGTATGGCACCACACAACCAAAGACCTTTAGCCACAAGCAAAATTATATACATAAGAAAGAATTTTATATGCATTCTTCTTAACAGATGAATCACATCTTCCCAAAACTCTCTCAGTAAACCAAAATAGACCACTTAACTTCCCCACGACTGTCCTTTCATGCTTGTTCCATTTGATATTTCTCTGAAGATTATGCCTAGATACTTACGGCAATTGACATGATTGTGTCAAGCTGCACACTGCTAATGATGTATTTGAACATCATGGGATTATTATTCCTACTCATCTTCATGACGTAACACTTTTACACATTTAGAACCAGCTTCCACTTCTAAAAAACAAAAAAAACAAAAAGAAAAAAACCTAGAAATTTTGTCTATGTCATATCCTGCATCCTACTACAAATCATTCAGTGATGACACTTTCTCATACGTCACAGCATCATAAGTAAACACTGTTGAAATATCAAACGAGAACAACACAAACATCTGGCAGAAGTCCTATTATTCAACATGTCGACAGATCTCTGGAATCAGATTCTTTCTTGAATGAGGCAACACACTGTCGCAGGGCATACACTGACTGGCCCTATCAAAAAGTTGACATAATGCGACTAGCCTTTTTAATTTTTTTAAAAATTCACATAGCGTCCATATTATAATCCCCCCTTCCTTTCTGTGTTATTTGCTGAAGAGGGGACTATAACATCCTGAAAGCATTAGTGACATAAATAAAAGTCTATATACAACTGAAGCTGATTTTTCCTCTATAACCATACCTCTCAGCATCAGATGTCTGGCCAACCAAAGCTTATGTTTGGTAGTAAATCAAACCTCTCCCTGAATAAGTCCCACAGTCTAATAAAATAAAATAAATACTAGGAGAAAAATTACTAAACACAAAGTATTCTTAACATTAATTTACTATGGTGTTTCCAACTAATGTATTGTATACTAACGAGACATATGGTTTCAGACTTTGGACGTTGCAACGTCCTGACCTCATGTTCATTTTCATCTGTCATGTCCCTCATTTCTGAGTGTGACTGCCATTTTCATGCGTGGAAGCATCTGCAGTCCTCTGGAAACAAGTCTCACTTTTGTAAATTTTCTGACCATGGAAGGAACGACATTGTATTCATGTACTGGCGAGTGGTCATATAGATTATTTTCTTGGCGCATATCACAATGCTTCACAGCCTCTTGATGATCTATTTCTCCTTCTCTATTCTGCATAAGCTCCGCAGTTGCTGTGGATGCTACGCTTTCAATGTCTTTTCCGGTCTCAGTGCGCTTGTTGGCATCACATTTAACGGTGCTCTCTCACGGCATATAGCTCTGTTTGCTTTTACATTTTTCTTCCGTATTCACATGGGCAGCTTGGGGTGACACGGGAGCATACTCAACAATTGCGTCTGGGCATGTAAATCCCCTGTTTAGCTTTGGTGTTTATATGGATGTTTTACTGTCAATGTTTACCAGGCGCAATGGTTGTCTCTAGTCGTAGGCTTTCCGGCTTCGCCTGGTACTCCACTACGTGCGAACGTGGACGTCTGCCGGGTGGTCTGCTGTGGTCTGCATGCAATTCATGTGGAGTCCTTGATTTGGTGCTTCATTTCTATGTTGTACCTCCTGATTTTGACCATGTTTTTCATTTTACTCTCGCCTCTTTTGATCTGTTTCGTCCATGATTATACAAATTCAGCTTGTCATTGCGCTGGGCAAAATTTCATGGTGCATTATTTTCTGCCATTGTGCTAGCATGTATTGCCCTAAGTTTTTCCTGCTCTTCAATATCATCTAATGCTCTCAATATATAGAGGAACTGCCGCTTCTCTAGTGCTCCAATGAGTGCATGCTGTACATGAGCAGAAAAGTGTGAGCACATCACACTTCACCACTCCTGTTTGACATTTTGTTGTCCAAATATCCTGCCAAAATGGCAAGGTGGGACAGTTACATTGCCAAGGATTGTCACGACTTGGGTGCATAGTGTCCCCTATATATACTCATCTTTACACTTGCCTGTGTAGCGATGTTTCAGTATGTTGCCAGAAACTTTGTGCAAAACTGTAATTATTGTTCTCATCAAATGTAATATCAAACCACATGGCTTCTTTCTGGTCCAGTGTCTGCTGTACAAGTAAAGCATTGCACTCTGTGACTCCTTTAACACACAGATATAAGTCTAAATTCTTGAGATAAGCTTTTGGATTAATACCATGCATTCTACTGTATCTGGGTAGTGGTATACCTACTCCGTGCATTGGGAATGCAGCTTGAGAGAGTGATGTATTAACCTCCTCTACATTCGCTTATCATAATGCTGACACGTCTTGTTCTAGAGCTGACACACTCACTTGCGTCTCTTTGGATGATTTAGATTCATTATCGAGACATGCATTGATGTCTGTCATCTTCACATTCACCTGCATTTCTAAGTCCTCAACTTCTTTTCGCATGCTTTGGTTACCTCTTCCACGTTTTTTGCTCGTTTCTGTTCCTAATTCCCATCTTAACTTCTGCAATCTGGCCATCAAGCTTCTGATTACAAAGTTTAATTTTGGCTTCCAGGTTTTTTGAATCTACTATTATTCTCCTCCAGCGTGACAGTAAACTGAGTATGTGACGTAGCTGGTTGTAGTTTGTAGTCTCTTGTAGATTCTCATGAATCGTCTGAAACATCATGGGGAAAAAGTAGTCTACTACAAATAATGTAGGTGACACATATAATTGTAGTTCCTTTACACTTTAATCAATCACTATTGCCCCTTTTTATGGCCAGTATACAAGGCTCATAAATAATAGTCAGTACAACCTGGTACACACATTCCACATATCAATAATACAATTTACATAGCCTGTGTGTGGAATACTTCTTACCTGACAAAAGTTCTAGAGGTGTACATTTAGCTTCGCATGAATATTAAGAATCAGTTCATAGTCACTGTAGAAACACTTTCTGCACAACTATGTCAGATTCATACCGATCATATACAAACACACCAGCCATGTGCCCGAAATCACACATAAAATGGTTAACATTATTCAGAAGTAGATATAGGATACTAACTATTACCGAGTAGTGTCTAAAATTTTTTTTTACTGATCCCGGATAATCATGCCCCAAGTCGAGCACCAAAAAATGAAGTAAATCAAACTTCTCCCTGAACAACTCACACAGTCCAATAAAATAATTACCACATGAATTTTAGTTTTATTTATTACAAATTTTGAAAACAATAATCTCTCAGGGCCAATTTGACTGGACATGGACACAACTCAGAAATGAATGGGAAAGGGGGAGATATTTTCTATCTCAGCAATATTAACTTGGCGTGGCCATCACAAATTGGATCGGCACGGTGCGGAGTGCATGCATGTTGGCGGTTGTGGCAGCTTGGCACATGCCTGCTTTGCACTCCCTGGCCCTGCAAATGTGTGCCGTGATGTGATCCCCGAGTGGAGGTGTCACAGTCAAAGTGCTTCGTCTGCCAAGGCAGGAGCTGCCTGCATGTCTTCTTGCATCTCTGCTGACAGACCTAGAGTCTCCTTCGGTGGTCTCTAACCAAGTCCATTCCCACCCCAGCTAGAGCTTCTCCTCAAATTCTGAGTCTCTTTGCTCTTTTTGTTATTATATTCTGCATTTCTTCTTGGCTCTAAAAACCTGTTCTTTGTGGCAGCTGTCAGTGTTAGGTTAGGCCTGTCTGCTATGCCATTTATCAGGGTCTTTCTCCCTGGCCAGAAACATTATTTTGGTGGAACCACTTTATGTAGTCTCCAAGCCAGGCTCTCTCTCTCTCTATCTCTCTCTCACTCACACAAGTATGCACTCCAGGGGTTTGGGTATTTCTATGTTTCACAAGTAATATTAGGAGAGCTTTGCCCTCATTAGTTTCTGAATAATTACCATTAATTACAAAATTATTGTTGATAAACCTATTTTGTTAAATACATAAAGGAAATACTATTCATTTAACCGATATTGGTATATTCAGTCACTCAGTAGTATTTACGCTATCTTTTACTATAGCCAGTTGCATCTAATTGTTTACTTTTCCATTATAATTAATTTAATGTACATAATTAACAATACACAATTCCCAGTATCATTGTTTGAAATATATAAATAGGATGCGTTCGCGGCAAGTAATTGAGTATCGTTTCATCCATTGTCTGAGGCACAACCCATGCAAGTTCAGAGTATTTTTTCAGCCACGATCTGAGGCATAATCCATGCTACTTCAGAGTATTGTTTCGTTCATAAACTGAGGCACAACCCACGAAACTTTGAACTTTAAAAGTTCTTTAATGTTAGGCATGTAGAAAGTGTGCCACACTGTACACCTCAGACGTGTGTTCCACACACAAAGTGTTACATTCATAGTGATGTGTGGAATGTGCTTACCTGGTCATAATGGTTGTAATTAATGAGACTTGTAAGCTGGCTATAAATGGGGACAACTGGGCATTTATGAATCATTCATTTGTAGTGAATTAGTTTTTGCCCCATGAGATTTCAGCCAGCTGGTGCCGAGAGCAATCGCCAGCGAGAACATCAAGAATCATCTATTTATGACCAGGGTGTCTCTTCCCTGCGTCCGCTGTTGCCATTTATCTGCACGCTCCTCAAAGTCAGGCTGGTTTCACAGTTTAAATTCTGATGAGAAAACCATGACAGTTCATCAGGCTGCCCCCTGGAGAGGGAGAATGAGGCGCGGTGGCCGGAGGTGTAGGTGAAAGTTGGGGATACCTCCTGCTGGCTCCGTCTCCAGGCCAAATGTATGCTGACATGGTGTGTGCAAATGCTTCCATTGGCAAAATTGGTGAACAACAGCAGCCATGGCTGAGATATTACAGTATTGTGCAACTGTTACGGAGATGCTCAGGAACTCAAATGGGAATTGCTGGAGGAAAAGCAATGTTTTTGAGAAAAAATTTTGAGGAAATTTAAAGGGTCAGAATTTGAACCTGACTGCAGAATGATTTACTCCAGCCAATTTACATTTCGTGGAAAGACCACAAAGATAAGAGGCATATAGTCATTTGTTCCCCTCATTCTATTTGGTAGTGGGACAGTAAAGGAAAGAACTAATAGTGGTCCGAGTTACCCTCTGCCATGTGTCTTACGGTGGACTGTGAATTATGTATGTATAGGTAGATGTTAGCAGTTTGCTGCAGTGTGGCACCATATCAAATGCCTGTGCAGTCTGTCTGTTGCCATTCATCAGTGGCTCACATTATGTCATGCGAGAAAAGGGCAAGCTGAGTTTCACATGCTGCTGTATGGACAGAAACTTTTCCATCTCATGGAAATTTACTATATTTGAACTGAGAATTCTACAGCAAACTCATTCTAATGATATTGATCTGTTCTTTTACCTTCCTTATAAATATCAGTCAACTGTGCTTTTTTCCAGTCACTTGAGGCTATGAACTGCATCAAAGATTTGTAACAAATGCAGGCTAAGTAAGGGATTAATGCTATATAATACTCTTTCGTTCAGGCCTGGTGAATTACTTGTTTTTAGCTCTCTTACCTGGTTCACTAGGGATACTGTTTCCTCTGGTTTGGAGTTTGTGTGATGATCAAGTGGCGGTATGTTTGTATGGTCCTCTTGTGTGAATGATTTCTTAAATGTTAAATTTAAAACTTTATCTTTCCTTTTTCTGTCACCTATCATACCCCAAAATGATCAACAAGTGACTTAACAGAGGCTTTGATCCATTTATCTATTTTATTTACGACCAGAATTTTGTCAAGTTCTTGGCAAGGTGTTTTGCTAAGGTATGATGGTAGTAGTTTATTGTATGCTTCACACACAAATCTTTTTAAAGATGCTTGAATATCAATTAACTTTTCCCTATCTCATTTTGCTTGTTAATATTTGAACCAAGAGTGCAACTGCATATAAATACTCACACACATTAAATCACAGTGGAATTTTCTACCCTTAATCTAATTTGTAGGCTTATATTTCTCTAATACTTTATTTACAATGCATTTAAGTTTTGCTCATAATCCCTCTATCCCTATTGTATCGGAACTAAACAATATCTATTCATTCTCTAAATGGGATGCTTAACAATTGCATATTAGCTCTTTCTAGTACAAACACTCTCTTAGTCTTCTTGACTGATTTACCAACTTTAGTGAATGTGATTATTATCACTAAGCCCTGTTTTCTATACTGACATCTTTAACAAGGTCAGGCCTAAAAAAATGTTTGTATAGCTTATGGGACTTAACTACGGGGTCATCAGTCCCTAAACTTACAAACTACTTATGAACTACTTACGAACTAGGACAGCACATATATCCATGCCTGAGGGGGGATTCGAACCCCCGACCGTAGTGACCATGCAGACCGTGACTGGAGCGAAGGTCAGGCCTGTTTGTAGCTATGATGTGTACCGTGTGGGCTGCCAATTTAGCAGCTCAAAATAGTTTTTGGAAAACATGTTCAGTAATAGTTCATAAGACTGATAGTCTGTACTATAGATGTCCCAGTCTATATTCAGTAGGTTAAAGTCTGTAACTGTGGCTTTGGTACCAGGCAGCCTGTACAAACACCAGACCATTAACTCGATTTCACATAGACCTGTTATACGTGTCCAGATAACTTCACAGTCACACTCTTTTTCAACCTCAGTAGAAACAACATTTTTGTCCTTTGTAATGAACACACCACCTCCAATTTTGTATGATCTATCTTTCTGATAAACATTTCATGCTTCAGTAAATACTTCAGAGCTTCTTACATTGGGATTCAACCAGCTCTCAATCCTGGGGATTATCTGAACACAACAAATTTTCAGCAATGCAGTAAATTCAGGAACTCTGTTATGAATACTTTGAAAATTTACTGCTAATATTTTGACCATAGAAGGGTCTTTCCCTTTACTGTCTGCATGTCAACTTGAGAGTGTTCATCAAAAGAAGTAATGCTTCGGACTGCATTTTCAGTAAGCAATTTTTCATTGGATTTACTCCACTTATGATGACATGGTAGTGGTGGTGAGTTGTTATGAGCAGAGAAGCTCTCAGAGGTTAGGATAGCAGGGCCAGCCTTCCACATCCCAGCTACAATTATGGGAACCATGCAACTGAATGTGCTGCTGTAGCAGTTTTAGAATCATTCAAAGAAAGTCTACACCAGGTAGTGCATAGGTATCCGGGCCATGTAATATTAGTCGGAGGAGATTTCAACCTTAAGAGTATAGATTGGAACCTCGCTAGTTACATTTCAGGTGGTACAGACAAGCAGTCTTGCGAGCTACTTTTGGACACATTCTCCAAAAACTGTCTTGAGCAGTTACACCGGCAACCCACGCGCAATGGAAATATTCTAGACCTTATAGCCACAAACAGGCCTGACCTTATTAACGATGCCTGAATAGAGACAGGAAATAGTGATCATGATATCGTCATAGCGTCAATGATGACCAAAGTTCATAAACCAATCAAAAAGGCTAGGAGCGTGTTTTTGTTGGGAAGAACCGATAAGCAAATGTTACGATCACACTTAGAAAATTAATGGGCATTGTTTAATTCCGGGACTATGGATGTAGAGGAATTGTGGACTAAATTTAAGTGCATTGTTAATAAAGGGTTAGAGAAATATGTGCCAGTAAAGGCGATTAAGGATAGAAAAAATCCACCGTGGTATAATAATAATGTTAGAAAGCTGCTGAGAAAGCAAAGGCTGTTGCACTCTCGATTCAAAAAAGAACACGAAAATGATGACAGGCAAAAGTTAGTAGAGATTCGTGCGTCTATAAAAAGATTGATGCATGAAGCATACAATAATTATCACAGCCATACCTTACCAAAAGATCTTTCCGAGAACCCGAAAAAATTCTGGTCCTATGTAAAATCGATAAGCGGGTCAAAGCCCACTGTCCAGTCACTCGATCATTCCGGGCCAGTAATAGAAGAAAGCAAACGGAAAGCTGAAGTTCTAAATTTAACCTTTAAGAAATCTTTCACGCAGGAGGACCGCACAAATGTACCATCATATGATCAACGTACTAATTCCGAAATGGAGGACATAGCAATAGGTATTTCTGGTGTAGAGAAGCAGCTGAGAGAGCTAAATACGAAAAAGTCTGCTGGTCCGGATGGAATGTACCAATTCGGTTTTACAAAGACTATTCTGCGGCGTTGGCCCCCTACTTAGCTTGCATTTATTGTGAATCTTTAATTCAGTGCAAAGTTCCTAGTGAATGAAAAAAAAAGCGCAGATGACTCCCATTTATAAGAAAGGAAAGAGAAGAGAACTGATCCACACAATTACAGACCAATATCGTTGACATCATTTTTTATGTAGAATTTTAGAGCATATTCTGAGTTCGAATATAGTAAATTTCCTTGAAACAGAAAAGCTTCTTTCCATGAATCAGCACGGGTTTAGGAAACAGCATTCATGTGAAACTCAGCTTGCCCTTTTCTCACATGAAATCTTGCGAGCCATGGACTAAGGGCAACAGGCGGATTGTGTTTTTCTTGACTTCAAAAAGGCGTTCAACGGTTCCACACTGCAGACTGCTAACAAAGATATGAGCTTATGGAATAGGTTCACAGATTTGTGACTGGCTGGAAGACTTCCTAAGTAATAGAACGCAGTATGTTGTTCTCGATGGTGAGTGTTCATCAGAGATGAGTGTATCGTGAGGCGTGCCCCAGGGGATTGTGATAGGACCGCTATTATTTTCTATCAATATAAATGACCTGATGGACAGAGTAAGTTGTAATTTGCGGCAGTTTGCTGATGATGTATGAGAGGGTGTCATCTGTAACTGACTGTAATAGCATACAGGATGACTTAGACAAAATTTCTAGTTGATGGGAAGAATGGCAGCTAGCTCTCAATGTAGAAAAATGCGCATGAGTAGGAAAAACAATCCCATAATGTTCGAATACAGCATTAGTAGTGAGCTTCTTGATGCTGTCGTGTCGTTCGAATATCTAGGCGTAACATTGCAGAGCAATATGAAATGGAACGAATATGTAAGGACAGTTGTGAGTAAGGCGGACAGCCGACTTCGATTTACTGGGAGACTTTTGGGAAGATGTACTTCACCTGTAAAGGAGACTTTTGCGTCCCAACTTCGTCGCCGCTTTTGTGTCCCAGCCTCGTCGTAGGTGTCGGTGGCCGAGTGGAACGAGACCGACACAGTAACAAAGACAGCACGCCGGTGCAGGTACGGAGGGGAGCAGCCAGAAACTACAAACACTAGAGTAAATTAGAAAGAGATATATATTGCACAGAATGTAACAATACTTAACTTTTACATAGTACTGCAGAATGTTGATACATAGTTGTTAGAGGCCTGCCTAGTGCCTGTACGATAGCAAAGTCTTCACTGGTGCCTATCTGATTACGAAGGTCCTAACTGGTTGCTAACTCAGTCCCAAGTCCGATGTCTTTCCGTGGTGGCCACGAGCGGGGTTGCAGCAGAGGGCGCTCGTGGCTGTCGTGAGAACGCCGCGCCGTGTGTGCATGGCGGCGCGCGGCGAAAGTAGGTGGCGCGCACTTTGTACTTGTGCGACACCACACCCCTCCCCCCCAAACCGCCGCGCCGTCGTGGCGTAGGGCTGAGGGCCCACGGCGACGGCACTGGGAGGAGGGCCTGGGCGGGGGCGTTACTGGTGGGACGGGCGTCGTAGCTGAGGCTGGGATCGAGACGCCGTCTGCGCCCCGGCATCCGCCTTGCGATCCTCCAGGGAACCCACCGAAACCTGGGGAAGGGCGCACCCTGCCGCCCAAATTGAGCAGGTCATCTTGTTCTGAGGTGCGTGGCCCAGGCGGCGGCGGCACGCACGGTCCCGGAGTCCCTCTTGGTGACGCTGTCATCTGCGGCGGCGACAGCGGCGGCGTCGCGTCGATCTCCATCGGGACGATCTCGTACTCCGGGGACGAACGATGTGGTTGTGCTCCCTGGCGATGAACTGGGTCTGGAATCAAGAAACCCGAGACAGGATCGCGCAGCCTGTGCAAGCGCAATTGGTTTGCGTGGCGCCGCAGCTCCGACCCTGTGGAAGAACGTACAACATACATATTGCGACCGAGCACGCGCTGAATGGTGCCCGGCATCCATGTCTTCTTGTTGCCAGCAAACACCCTGTACAGCACCGGCGTAGAAACCTGAAAACGCGTAGCGCCATACGAACCGACTCGGTGCGTGGGAGGCTGCAGCAGGTGAAGGAGAGTGCGGTGACGGCGGCCGTGTAGCAGCTCGGCAGGAGACGGGCCGTCACGTGGCATGCATCCATATGTAGACAGGAAAATTTGAAGAGCTTGCTGCCTGGAGTGCTGACCTTTCATCTTCTCCATGTGAGACTTGAATGTTCGAACGAAACGTTCTGCTTCACCATTGGACTGAGGGTGAAAAGGTGCAGTGGTAATATGCTGAATGCCATTCACACGACAAAACTGTTGAAATTCCGCACTAACAAACTGAGGTCCATTGTCACTGACGATAGTTTCAGGCAAGCCTTCGATGCAAAACACTGATGTTAAGGCACTGATTGTACTAGAAGCTGTCGTTGAGTTCATGGCAATCACAAAAGGAAACTTGCTGAAAGCGTCTACAACAATTAACCAGCGCGTATTCCAGAAAGGTCCGGCAAAGTCAATATGTAAACGTTGCCATGGTCCCTTGGGGCGTGGCCAGTCTGAGAAACGCTGTGGAGGAGCCGCCTGATGTTCCGCACAAACTGTACACTGTGATGTCATGCTCTCTATCTGAGCGTCCATACCAACCCAGGTACAATGACGTCTGGCCAGTTGCTTTGTCCTAACAATGCCCCAATGTCCTTGATGCAGGAGGCGTAACACTTCTCGTTGCAGGGAACGAGGAACAATCACTCGTGCTTGGTCGTTGTCGGTATGCAACAACAGTACACCCTTACTTAAAGATAATGCATGACGTTGTGCAAAATAACGTCGAACCAGAGGCCGATCAATGTCTTCGGCTCTGGCAGGCCAACCAAAACGAACAAAACGTGCTACCACACTTAAGTCTGCATCCGCAGCTGTTTCCTGTGCAACCCGACGAGAGTTCAAAGGGAAATCTGCGACAGCGAAAGCATCTCTGGAGTCTATCTGACAACATGCCATTTCCGAAGAATCAAACGACACATCCTGGCCAACCGGAAGTCGGGAAAGTGTGTCCGCGTTGGCGTGTTTAGTGGTAGGTCGGTACAAAATCTCATACTGATAATTAGACAATATCAAGGACCATCTCTGAAGCTTTTGTGCCGTACGGGGCGGAATCGGCTTTGTGGGTGAGAACAACGACGTGAGAGGCTTGTGGTCTGTCAACAAACAGAATTTTCTGCCATAGAGATAATGATGAAACTTTGTGATGCCGTAAATGATTGCTAAGGCCTCCTTTTCTATCTGACTGTAAGGGATGGATTCCTTGGGCATGAATCACATGGCCTAGGTACTCTATTTCAGTTTGAAAAAACGAACACTTTGCTTTATTACAACGTAGACCTGCTGCAGTCAAAACTTTGAAAAGGCACTCCAGGTTTGCTAAATGTTCTTCAACTGTACGTCCGGATACCACAATATCATCTAAGTAGTTCGAGCAACTCAGTACAGAAACTGTCAGCTGTTCCAAAAAGCGCTGAAAAATAGCGGGGGCGGAAGAACTGCCAAAGGGTAGGCGTTGAAATTGAAAAAGGCCCATGTGAGTATTAATGACGAAAAATTTTTTTGACTCGTCATCAAGTGGAATTTGTAAGTATGCCTCTGCTAAATCAATCTTGGAAAAGAAGCGAGACTGTCCTAATTTGTCCATAAGTTCCTCAGGTCTGGGCAGAGGGTAAGTGTCTACAATTGTTTGACTGTTCACTGTTGATTTAAAGTCCGCACAGAGACGAAGTTTTCCTGACGGCTTGGGTATAATTACTAAAGGCGAGGCCCACTGACTCGCAGAAACAGGAGAAATCACCCCACTATCTTGCCAACGTTTAAGTTCTTCGGCAATTGTATCACGCAAGGCGATAGGCACTGGTCTAGCTTTACGAAATTTTGGAACTGCAGATTCTTTTAAAGTTACATGTGCCACGAAGTCTTTTGCACAACCTAGTTCCGGCGAAAACAAGTCACTGTATTTGTCACACAATGCATTGATTTTATCCTGAGGCACTATTGACGAAATTTGAAGCACATCTCTTTGAATTGATAAACCAAACAAATCAAAAGCATCTAGTCCAAAAATGTTCTGCGTAGATTTGGCCTGAAGAACTACAAAAGCAACTGTTTTTGTTACACCTTGAAAAGAGGCGGGCAGGCTACACGTTCCTAGCACGGGAATATTTTGACCTGTGTACGCTGTTAGCACTTGCTGTGACGGCGACAATTTTGGCGAACCCAGAAGTTCATAAGTGTCTTTATTAATTAATGTAACAGCGGAACCAGTATCAAGCTGAAATTGCACAGTCTTATTTTCTATGGAGAGATTTACAAAAAGTTTGTGCTTCTGGCGCACGACAGGTGCGCGAATGTGGGCAACGTCTGCTACGGTTTGTTTGCTGCACTTGCGCGGGCCGCGTAGTGAAGGAAGCGGCGCAGACTCGGCACGCGGCGGATTAACAACACTGCCACTAGATGGCACTACCGCCGGATCGGCGTCCTCGCAAGCTTGCGAAGCTACTACAGATTTACTAACTACTGCACTAAACTTTTGAGTAGCTACAACAACTCTACTGTCTCTATCTACACAGTACTGGGCACTATCACAAGGAGAAGTTGTAGAAGGCACTCGGTTCACTACAGGATTGCACTGTCCATTGTCATTTTGCTTGCCCGAACCCTTTTCCGTTGCACAGAATTACGCGCTCGTCGGCGCTTGCTACGTGGTGCACTATATAGTTTTGCCATAGGCACAGAACTACTTTCTTGCAATTGAGATCCAAGGAAAGCACTGTCCAATTCCACAGCCCGTATAACATTTACAGAATGAACTGTTCTCGCACGTTGCGAAGCACTGTTTCTAACGTTACTGTTCTTTGAGTTGTTAATTTGCGTACACACAGACTGTACATGTCCTGATTTGCCACATTGATAACAGGTTGCGTTGCGAATAGGGCAATGAGCACGCTTGTGGCGAGACACACACTGGGGGCAAGACTTACGAACGTTTTTCTGAAATGAGCGTTGGCGCCCTTTATTCAAATCACTGTTTCTAATACGACGGGGCGACCTTTGTGTCGCACTTTTACACTGGCTACTGTTCACTGTCTGTTCAGCATGGTCGGTAGAAAAATAAGAATCACTAGTGCTATACTGAGAACTACGGCTAGGAAAGCGTCCGTTGCGGCGCACTGAATTAACACTGTGGCTTTGCATTTCTACATCTGCTAAGTCAAAAGTATCATGCGCTTCTATAAGCTGCAGTACACTGTCTAATGAGGGGTCAGACTGTTTCAGAATTGCTGCTCTAATTCTGGGGTCCTGAATGTTCTGCGTAATCGCATCCCTCAACATCATGTCACTATACGAAAGTCCACTAGAGCAAGTAAATTTACATTGGCGGGTTAAGCCCTTCAATTCCGTAATCTACTCTTGGTGTGACTGCTGCAGTAATTTTTTAAGTCTGAAAAATCGGTATCGTGCGGCGGCTACAAGAACTTTTCTCTCATAATGAGCATTCAGTGCATCTACAATTTGTTCAAAGTCTACATCACGAGGAGATGCGAGAGGGAAAAGTTTTTGCAATAGTACGAAGGTCTGGGGGTCCACAATCGATAAGAAAAGGTTCTTCACTCTCTGACCTGTAATTTGATGAGCCGCGACGAGTTCTTGAAACTGTGCGAAGTAGTCGCTCCATTCTTCCTCACGTTCGTTGTACTGGCGAAATGTAGGAAGCTGTGCAGCGGCAGGTGTGGGCTGCTGATGTGACGACTGTTGTTGTTGGTGAGCAGCCTGTGTCGTCAACTGCGACACGGCCTGCAGTAGTTGAGTGATTTGCGCCGTCTGTAACTGAATAATTTCCATTAAGTTTGGGTTTGGGGTAGTGGCCATGCTGACCGATTAGGCGCCGCGTATACAAGTAACTTATAACAAAACACAAATGTAATATGAAAGAGGACGCTCTGCAACAAAAAAGTCCACAAAACACGTAACAGAATATGTTCCCCCAAAAATCTTATAATAAGGGTGGGTGGGCGGGAGCAATTTTTGCGTGCTTCGACTGCTGCTGTCTGGCTGCTGCAAGAGGGCTGGTCCAAGGTTCTATCACTCCTCGTCGCCACTTTTGTGTCCCAACTTCGTCGCCGCTTTTGTGTCCCAGCCTCGTCGTAGGTATCGGTGGCCGAGTGGAACGAGACCGACACAGTAACAAAGACAGCACGCCGGTGCAGGTACGGAGGGGAGCAGCCAGAAACTACAAACACTAGAGTAAATTAGAAAGAGATATATATTGCACAGAATGTAACAATACTTAACTTTTACATAGTACTGCAGAATGTTGATACATAGTTGTTAGAGGCCTGCCTAGTGCCTGTACGATAGCAAAGTCTTCACTGGTGCCTATCTGATTACGAAGGTCCTAACTGGTTGCTAACTCAGTCCCAAGTCCGATGTCTTTCCGTGGTGGCCACGAGCGGGGTTGCAGCAGAGGGCGCTCGTGGCTGTCGTGAGAACGCCGCGCCGTGTGTGCATGGCGGCGCGCGGCGAAAGTAGGTGGCGCGCACTTTGTACTTGTGCGACACCACAGAGACCACATATAAAATGCTCGTACGACCACGTCTTGAGTATTGCTCAAGTGTTTGGGACCCGCAGCAGATCAGTTTAAAGGAAGACATAGAGGCGGTTCAGAGACGAGCAGCTAGATTTGTTACCAGTAGGTTCGACCAATGCGCGAGTGTCACAGAAATGCTCCAGCAACTCAATTGGGGATCACTGGAAGAAAGAAGACGTTCTTATCATGAATTACTGTTAAGTAAATTTAGAGGGCTGGAATTTGAAGCTGAGTGTAGTACGATCTTGCTGCTGCCTACTTACATTTCGCGTAAAGATCACAAAGACAAGATAACAACTACAGTTGTATTGGTCCAATGTACTTTTGGAATTATTTCCATTACCAAATATAAGGTTTCTAAATAAAACTTTAGAACATGACATAATCCATATCCTGGATCAATTTATTGCTATGCAAAATGGGTATATATAGCCAAGCAGTTATTGAAGCTCTTGGGAAGTTAAGAGAAACACCATATCCTGGATCAATTCATTGCTTTGCAGAATGGGTGCATATCACAGCCAAGCAGTTACTGAAGCTCTTGGGAAGTTAAGAGAAAGACCAAAGCACATGAGCATGATTTTGAGTGTCATAATACCAAAAATACAGTGGCTGTAACTCTATGGTGTTTAGCTTTATTCTTCTGAGGTGGAGAACTGACTGTCAGTACAAATCACAAGTAATTAAGATTCCAGTAATCTGGACCTGTAGAGTGTAAGAGATAGTGAAGAGTGCAATCTTACAATGTAAATTCAGGGAAAAAATTAAAAATTTGGGAATCAAACATGGACCTCCATGCTCAATAGGCAGACGTCTTAATCATTTTTTTGTCTCCTTTCTCCCCTTCAAACCGTCCTTCTGCTCACAAAAATTGCCTTCTTCAGCGTTGGCTTTTTTTTTTTTTTTTTTTTTTTTTTTTTTTTTTTTTTTTTTTTTTTTTTTTTTTTTTTTTCTCTACTTGACTTCTATCTAACTGATTTGATGAATTTCAGCCTTGCTGTACCACAGCTTTATATCTAAACTATAGCAAACTAAAAGCAAGGTCACTTCTTTAGTGGTAAACATAAACAATTTTCTTCTATTTACTATTCATTAAACTGTTTTCTTCTTTTTCTGTGACACTGCCCACTGTCAATTTCAAAGTTCATCTTCACATATTGTGTTCACAGTTTTGCGTGTCCGTTTGAAGTTCATTTTCTTTGTAGCTTCTTTTATGTACTTATTGTAAAATGCTTTCTTCTCTAACACTGAAACTCATCAATCGACTGGTGCACAGGATTTATTTGAATAAAATATACAAATGAAAGAGGGGTTTAATGATATATCTTGTTTCAAAACCAAAAATTATTCTGAGATAATGCTCGTTTCATCATTACTTTGTTCTTCATTTGTTCATGTTCTCTTCATTTGGGTTATTGTATTTATTTATTTATGTAATTAATGTTAGTTTTATTCTACAAACTCCATCGTTAATGATGTTATTTCATATCCAATTTACATGATAGTTCTCTTTAGAAAATTTGTGTATTGACAATGATAATCATTTATATTTGCAGTAGGTTTTGGTGCTAGGTCGTAATATACGTCCAAAAGTCCTCTTCGCTATTTTCAGTGTTTTTTAGTATATGAAATACTGTATGACCCCTTAACCAGTTGACGGCATTGTTTTTTGTGTTGGGGTAAAGTATTTTGTTGGGTAACAAAAAACTCATGGGTGGTGTTATATGCAGCAATGTTCTCTGGATGATTGCCAATTTTTGTCTAATTGACTGCCAATTGTTGTTTACATTATTACAGGCACACTGGTGTTCATCAGTGTAATTGAGATTCCAAGTGAGAGGGGAGTCTGTCATGTGAATGGAATGAAGTCATTTGTTCGTTGACACTTTTCTGTTAACGGCGTAGTATCACATTGCCCACATGTAAGTTGGAACATGCAAATTATGGATGTTTTTCCAGATATTTGACCAATTGAATGCATTGCACTTTTTTCCTATAATATTTTTGTTATGAAACTTCATTAATTTTGTGTATACATACTTCTTTAATTATATCTTTCTATGCAATCCTCATTCTAAGATAACTGTGTTCTATTAGAAAATGCTTGAAGTGGGACAGGTTACTGGGGATGTGGTGAACCTCAATTGGTGCATTGCAGTTGGCTGGCACTATTTCATTCAGTAAGAATTCTGCTATGCTATTCAGTGACTTTTTCCACTCTTTGGAAGTCTTGCAGGTGGACAGCGCTTGTGCTTTATTATAGACGTCTGTAAGGTTTAAGCTACTGTCGGTAGGTGGTAAGGTTAATGTTTCAAACTTTACTTTAAACATGTGGCTGTGGTTAACGAAATGACAAAAGGCAGCCAGAATCTTATTTGCCACGTAATTTATTTTGGATGTTAGACAGATGTTGGTGGATGCTGGCACGTATGTTATTAAGTAGTTTTCCATAATTCAAAGCAATTGTCTGCTGGATGTGTGGTGCATATTCTTTTCCAAGACATTTTATTGTCGGGGTCTTCTTTATTGTTCCGTGGATGGGAGCTCCTAAAACACTCCCAAATTCTTTATTGCACATTTATTGATTTAAATTCTGCGTCGAAAGCAAGTGTGTACTTATCTATTATTTCTAGTGCCTTGCATATTTCTTCGTTATCTTGGATCAGAAATACAACATTGTCAGCATAGACCTTGCACACTATCTATCCTCTCTCCATTTATTGTTATGCTTTGGAGACGTTGACTTTAAACCAAAAAGCAAAGGCTGAATAGCTATTGTGAAGAGGGGCATAGATAATGGACACCCTTGTCTCAATGAACTTTTTATTGTAAAGGGTTTAATGGGTTTGCTGGGTTGACCATTTACCATGACTGTGGTGGTAGCACTGCTTAAATTATTCTTTACAACTCCGATAAAAAGTTACAGAATTCTGCTATGCTATTCGGTGACTTTTTCCACTGTTTGCAAGTCTTGCAGATAGTTACGATTGACTCTGTTGAAAGCTTTCTCCAAATCTGATGATACTAGCATGCATTTTATTGACAAGCTACAGCAATTGATATGATGTCTCTATAGTCACACAGTGTGTGGTGGATGGATCTGTGTTGTCCTACACTGGACTGATATGAAACAGTGACGGTGTTCATTATAGATTTTAATCTTTTGTTCAGAATGTGGCAAAATATTTTGTAGTCACAATTGAGTAATGTGAGAGGTCTTAGATTTGTTATAGATTTTTACTGCATGATTTTTCAGGACTAGAACTATTATTCCTTCTTGAAAGTCACTTGGGATATCATTGCTGGCATTCATTAGTTTGTTACAAATGCTTTTCAGTTTGGGTATCACTTCTCTTTGGAGTGCATAATATAGTTCAGCTTGAATTCTGTCATGCCCAGGATATTTGTTTTTCGGACTTCGTATTATCGCATCCTCAACTTCATCTTCCCTTACGTCAGCTAACAGGTTATCTGCTTGATCCTGGTCCAGCTTCCCTGTCAGTCCTATTGTCAGAACATTTTGCACTTTAGTGTCCGTTGTGGTATTACTTAGTAACTTGGTGAAATACATTATGGATTTTGTTCTTAATCTCATTTTACTGTGTAAGTAATCTACAAGCCATGGATCATATTTCAGTTAATATTTTCTTTCGGTGACTTTCTTTCATTGATCACATGGTAAATTGATGTGTGTTCACGTTTTACATGGTTTTGAAGCCTTGATCGTATTTTACAACCTTCAAGTTGTTTCCATTTCAAAGCTAAGAGTTTTGCTTGAGTTCTTTTTATCTCCAAAGGGTTGTTAATAACTGATGGACCATTTGTGTACAAGTCTCGAAGGACTTTAAAATATAATTCAGTCAACTGTTTCTGTCTGTTTTGGTCATGTGAGTAGTTCATCACTGCTCCTTGTATCGATGGTTTATCACATTTCAGACATCATGTGAGTGACGAGGGGTATGACGTGAATTTTTTCTCATACTCAGTCCACACAGTATTGAATATATCATGACACTCAGGGTCTTGCAAATGTGCTACATTTAACTTCCTCAGGCCTCGGCCCCTGTATGTTTCTTGTCTTTTAAGGTTCATGATGCAGATATGTGCTATGTGGTCTGAGAATATGGTAGGCCATAACTCTGTCTGTAGCAAATACATTTTTAAATTATCAGACACATATATCCTGTTAATGTGACTGGCAGAATGATATGTGATGTAAGTAAAGCCTAGCAGTACACCATTTTTGGGCCCCCAAGTATCAATCACGTTTAGTTGTTTGATTATATCATCAGTTCGGCACAATAGTTAAAATTTGGCATTTGATCTTTAGCTAACAATACACAGTTATAGTCCCCTCCAAACATTATTTGGTCATATCATCCACAGAAAAGAGGGACATCATCATCTTCATCGATATGCCACCTATTACTGGAGCCACAGTGTGCTTAGATGTTGATGAATCAAGTACCATTGATGGTCACAGCTAAACCTCTGGAGTTTGTCAGTTTTGCAACATCGTGCACAATAATGCCTTCTTTGCTTAATATTGCTGTACTGCTGTCAGTTCTGAGTCATTCCCTAATTGACAGTTGCATTATATCCTGTGATATCATCAAGATGGATGTCTGTAACTTCTTGCAACATGGCAATATCGATATTGGTATAATAACATATCTGGCAAGGACTTTAGTTTTAAATGGCTGCAGATCATATTGATGTTTATCATTCTGATTTTATATGATTGTAATGCAATTGTGAAAATTAGATTGACAAAGTTGGGGAATATGGTGACTGATACTCATGGCACCTAATTTCTTTAACGTATCGGAAGTGGAGGTGAAGTCCCCTTAACTTTCCAACTCTCTTGGTGCAGAAAATGAATCTCTTTTTGTATTTGACACTTCCTTCATTTCTTTATCTTTAGGGAATTGTGCAGTTTCCTCTGCTCAGTTCCCTCCATCAGGGCATTGAAACATCTCTGTCTCAGAACCATGTGAGATGGAATTTTATTTTGCGGGTCTTTCCATTTAGAATTAGGTTTTGCACCACTCTGATGGGTGTGCATTTCTATATTTGGTGAACCATCCATACTCACAATATTTGTCATCTGTTGAATCCATTACGATTTTCCAGATGTGTCACCGCTTAATTTTTTACTAATTTTTTTGCTTTCTCATGCACCTGCTGTACTTTCTGTTTGGCATCAGGAGGTGCTAGATGCTTCTTTGTAGAGGAACCAGATTTTGGTCTAACCTCATTCACTGAAGTGTTACTGGGATCTTGAGTATTACTATCCTGAATAGAAACTCCTTCCTCCTCATGCTGTTCATCTTGTTCAAAGTTTTCCAGGAGATTTTTATCGTGTTCATCTCCAGTGACTGTTTCTGTCATGTTGAAGGAAGCGACAGCCATTGTTTCATTAGTACTGGTGTCCATTGCAATGCTTACGTTAGCGTCATCTGTCCTGTAGTTTCCGTCTACTGCCGTGCTCAACATGGTGGCCATGTTCTCTCGGAGGGGTGTCGCATATGTCACTGGGAGTGACATAATCTTCATTGATGTTACCAGCTCCCTGGCCAGCATCTGCAAACTCTTCGCAGCACACATTTGGAGCTAACAGGTCCTGTCTGTCCGCTACCCGAGCATGTATGTGGTTGGTCGTTGTACATGACAATGGCTCTATAACCGCAAACATAAATATACTACAGGATATATTTTTGTTGCTCTATTTTTATCTGACTCCATTTAGTTCTGGGAATGATTGAAAAGTTGTCAATTTTTCTGCAATATTGCTAATAACACTCCTGTACTATTTGAGAGCTGAATTAATCTCATCCTCGGTTATCTCGAAAGGCAGTTCAAAGATACAAACAGTTCTAGTCCCAAATCCAGCATAATCAACTTTAACTTTACCGACATTGCCATCACAATGATTAAATTTCATATATACATGTGGCGTCTATTCCGAAAGAATAGATGTCACTTCTGATCCTGCAGTTGTTATTGTTTTCATATTCACAGAATATATGACCAACTGCAAATGGGCAAAGCTGAAAATATGTACCCAGCTGGGATTCGAACCTGGATCACCTGCTTTCTAGGCAGTTGCGCTGACCCCTACACCACTGGGGACACAGTTATCACTCTACCTGCAAGGTCTACTAAGCACGCCTCCTGCCAGACACAAATGGGCAGGGAAAGCTGGAAATTTTGTGTCTGGCGGGAGGCGTGCTTAGGTAGACCTCGCAGGTGCAGTGATCACTGTGTCCCAGTGGTGTAGGGGCCAGCGCAACTGCCTAGAAAGCAGGTGACCCCGGTTTGAATCCCGGCTGGGTACATATTTTCAGCTTTGCCCATACACAGTTGAAGTCATATATTCTGTGAAGATTAAATTTCAGTTTGCCTCTACATTGTTCAATAACCTTCTCACAGCATTCAGAATTAATCAATTTTACATACACAGTGCTATGCATGATTGATAAATGGATCCCAATCATCTGACTAAAACTGAGTTTTACTACATCTCGCAGGAACACTTCTACTTCAAAGTATATTTTCTTTAGGTTGACTCATCTTGATGATCTACATATTTTGAAACATAAAGCTACTATTTACACTACAGGAGCGTCTAACTCACCACACACTGTAAGCGCATGCCCGGTCGCAGCGAGGAAGTAAACAGATATTCACACAGCATGCAAGCCGAGGCAGACTGACTGAACCACTAGACCTCTGCACCACTAGCGATTAAGGCACCTTGGAATAGTCTAAGTATGACTTCCCTCCACGTCACAAACACTAATTCAGCTTCTTTGTTCCATGAAATATTGCCACAACTGCCAAGGCTCTCCATGCATCGGAACAGCACCTCAGCAATGGGCATATCAGAACATTTCTGCCTTTACCTTAGTCTAAGGTAATATAAATTTACAAACCCTGAGGCTCTTTTACGTCTCAAAAATATCAAAGACATTAAAATTAAAGGTGAAGCATTGAATTAAAATTGCTAGTGGTGCGGTGGTCTAGTGGTTAAGATGTCTGCCTAGTGAGCATAGAGGTCCGGGTTCGACTCCCAGCAGCATCACAACTTTTAACCTTTAACTTTAATGTCTTTGACATTTGCGAGACGCAAAACAGTCTCAGGGTTTGCAAATTTATTATTATAATGATATTTGTAACAAAATTGTTCTCAGTCTACCTGCTCTACAAGGACGAACAGGTTGTGTTGGCTGAGATCACCACTTTGAGTTTCCAGTAAAAGCCATTGCTTCATAGCCACAATGGGATGGCAAACGTTCACTCTACTCTAGCAGCAGTGTCACAACTGAGCAGGCTGTCTGAAGTCTTACTCCAGCAGAAAATTTGACTTCTGCTCAGGGGGCAGTGCTTCACTTTCTGTAAACATTAACCAACTGAAGTATGAGCACCTTATCATGGTGTGCAGGGCACCACAGTGATATAGATGAGGGGTCGACTGGGGCCATCACATTTATGGTACCGTTGAGACCACATGTTGGTCCTGGAGCCTCAGTGACAGCTTATTTAACAAAGCTACCAGCACACAGCAGAGTGTCTGCATCACCACTGGGCATATGAATACTCATCACTGCAGTATTCGTCAGTCTGGCCCAGCATTTTAAGCAGAACAGATGTTTCAATAATAAATAAATAAAATAAAAATAAATAAATAAATAAAAACCCTTGTTATCTTTACAGCTACTTTTCTCTGGCACCTCCAGGGGTCTCCCTTGCTTCCATCATCTGCTCACACCATGCTGGCTTATTGCTGTTTAACCCTGCACTGTGAATGCTGTGTAGTAGATAATTACTAACTAATGTAATTGAAGTTCAATTTGGACTACAGTTCAGAGATATTCAATTGTGTATCTTAACAAGTAAACTCTTTGACTATCATTTTGACCAGGCTCTAGGCTTCAGTGATGATTTCTACTAGGATGACCATGGCAATACTAAAGAGTAGGCTGGGGACTACTCTTGCAAACCAAATTGCCCACTGGTGTGACCACAGATAAAGCATGGCATGCTGTACTATTTACACAAACCAAGTTTATACTCTGTACAGTGGCTGATTGGAGCAGACACATCTTCCCAACTACAAGTATCAACTTGGATTATGCAGATAATATGATGTGCAGTGGTTTTCTGGTTTCTCTGGTAATTTAATTCTATTCTTTCTGTGCAATAGTAAATATATCAGTTTCTCGCTTCAGTTAAACCATGAAACCTATGAGAAACATAAATATCAATGATGAATGTCATGTGTTTAATAAAGATTGGATGGACGACTGTTTCTTTGTTGATACAGGGAATAAAGTTTATTTTGCCTGGAAACAATACATGTGTTCAAGTAGTACCCTGTGAAATACAGCCACACAGCAAAACACAGTGAATCTGGTTGGTAATAAAAGCTGCAGAGCATGTGAAAATGTCGAAGAAGTAAGATATATTATTCTCAAAGCAGTCACCACTTCAGATTGTGGTACATAAGCATCTTTCAGGGTAGCCTATTAACTTGCAAAACACAACAAAACTTTTCCACATAACAAGTTTGTTAAGCAGTGCAAAAGTTATGTTGGGTCCTGATGTTAATGCAATATTTCAAAGCATCTTACTGCCAAGGAAAAAAGCAAGGAAGGCAGGAGGATTAGGGTTTAACATCCTGTTGACATCAAGGTCATTTGAGAAGGAGCCCATGCTCAGATAGTTGTTTTCAGCCATGGCAAAAGAAATCAGCCGTACACTTTAAAAGGAACCATCACAGCATTTGCCTAATGTGATTTCTGGAAATCAGGGAAAACGTAAATCAGGATGCCTGGAGGTGAGTTTGAAGTGTCATACTCCTGAATGTAAATCCAGTGTGTTACCACTTCACCACCTCACGTCAACAGTCCACCACACCGTAAGCTCTTTGCATGCTTCAATGACCACCGTATGGCATGGTGGTGGAATGTTGTACATTTCAGAGTGCGGGAATTTTAGCTTAATCACCCGGGTAATGAGGATGGTACAAATCTCTATAAAAATCCCTCAATCTCAAGGTGTGCTTTGTGCTGAGGAGATGCATGGCTGTTGAGGTAGAACAGTCACTAGCAGGCGACCTCTGGGGAACCTGCCACACCTCAGTTGTATTGAGCTTGGGTGGACCTTTATAACCCTAGCTGCTCGTGGGAACACCATGAAAAGATCTTGAAATGTTGGCAGATATACAAATATCATGTCTAAGCAAAGAAGGCCTGATTTAAATGCAGCAATGTATGACAACCACTCGTTCCCTTCCCTGGCCACCCCATGGGAGGAACGTAGGGCCCACCAACGAGGTAAGGCTTATGCCCCTAACTACCTGGTCTGTAGCAGGACGAATGGAGAATCCTTTCAGTTGATGAAGCCTTTATTTTTTGTGGAGCACCTGGCTGATAAGTTTGGAGAGATCGAGAGCATGTCTAAAATCAGATCTGCAACAGTCCTCGTAACGACATCATCCCCAGTACAGTCACAGGCACTGTTTGCCTGTGACAAGCTGAGTGATGTTCCCATCTCGATAATACTTCACAAGAGCTTAAACATGGTCCAGGGCATAATATTTCATAAATATCTCTTGCTGCAATCTGATGACGAAATAAGTGCAAACCTTAGAGTGGCGAGGCATTCATTTTATCCGACATATTTATAGGTGTCCAAAGGAGAACAGGGTCGCCACCATTGCCTTCATCTTGGATTTCAAGGGTGATTTATTGCCTGAGAAGGTCATAGTGATGGTTTACCGGGGTGACATTAAACCCTACATTCCTTGCCCTATGCGTTGTTTTAAGTGCTGGTGGTTTGGGAACATTTCATCCCGGTGTGATGTCGATCCCACCTGCTGGGAGTGTGGATGTTGTAATGTAACAACATGAGCCACGGTCTACTGAAGTACAGGATAACTTTTTCCTATAGTGAAGCTCAGGATACCAGTTTTCTTCCTTTATACCTTCTATCAACCACATTGTTTCTGCCTCTAAGAATCCCTTTCCTTTTATTCCCTTTATTAAATTCCAATAAAATTCATAGTATTTATGGCCTGACCAGATTTCAGTACATCTAGTGAATTAAACAATAATTCACGATTGATTGTCAAGAAATATTTACTAATTTTAAGTAACAATAAGGTATGTTCTAGAAGTTCGATTGTTTAACACACTCCTATTGTTAAGTAATGCTGCAATTTATCAATTTCTTGTAACATAAAACTATTTTGTCTTACGGTTTCTATCCAGTTAAAGATCTAGTATCGATTTTATAGTTTACATGTCATCTAACTATTGTATTTTGAAAAAAAAAAAAAAAATAATTATATACCAATAATTACAAGTCATTTTTATGACAATGTTAATTGTCATTAACTCTATATAAGTCAGACAAACAGATGGTTTGGGTTGGTTGTTGTTGACGAGTTCTGGTGCTGAAGTTGTTGTACATTATGAATCTGTGATAGAAATAAAAATTCTTCATAGTGAACTCATGTCTAAGTTTCAAATTAAATATCATCATAAATTCATATTTATGACGGTAGCCCAGATTAAATGGGGATCATCATAATGTGCAACTCATCGACATCCATGTACTCCTCCTCCAGTCTGCACCAAATGCAACCAGCGTCATGCGCCCCACATTGCACAGTTCTGCACAAAGAGAGAAAAATTATGGAATATAAGACCCTGGACAGACTAAAATACTCAGAGGCTAAGCGAAAGTACCTGCAGCTACACCCTATAAGCATGATCCCCTCATAAGTTATGGCTGCTTCGTCATCACTATCTACAGTGCCGAACCACAATCTGTTCAGCCAGTTGCAGTGGGGCAACAGGCCCAGATGGTTGGAGGCACCGCTTCCTGTGTTGCTACCATAACTCCAACTCCAGCATTTCTCCCCCAAACACCAGGGACATCGGTCCCCATCCCCAAGCCAGAGAAGGAGCAGCCTCCTCTGGCTCCTCTCGGAAGGAAGGGATCCCTTGAATCCCATCCTTCCTCGGCTTCCTCCACTGAAAAAGCGGACACCACGAGCAGCATAAAGTGCCAACGAAGGCTAGTCATAGGGCTTTGAGGTCATTCTCAGTCCCAGAGATTGAGTCAGTGAAGCTCTCCAGACTAGAGAAGACAACAGTGGAATTGTGTTGGAATTATCCAGCACCTGGCTGAATTGCAACAACTTTTAAGCATCACACCTGCTTTCTGCATTTACCTCTAGAAGGCCTGGTTCCCGGAAATGCAGACCCCTGCCTTTTGTGGGTACAGGGGATACTACAAAAGTTGCAGCGTTTACTGTAGGGTGTATACATCCTTAACTCTGTGTATAATGAACCCATGCCCCTTCAGACACCTTTAGAAGCTGTGACTGTCAGAGTAAGGATACCTCATGACATAACTATCAGCAACCTATATCTCCCACTGGATGGTGATATACCACCGCCGCCTTTTCTACTACTGGGTGATTTTAATGCACATAATCCCTTGTGGGGTGGTGCAATAGCCAGTGGCCATGGCAGAGATGTCGAGAACTTAATATCCCAGCTCAGCCTCTGCCTTTTAAACACTGGTGCTCTCATGCACTTCAGCGTTGCACACAGCACTTTCTCAGCTATTGACTTGTCGGTTTGCAGCCCTGGCCTCTTACCATCTGTCCATTGGAGGACAAACGATGATTTATGTGGAGTGACCATCTTTCTGTCACTACCCATCGTCAATGCCCTGGACGTCCTTGATGGGCTTTAAACAAGGCCAACTGGGATGACTTCAGTCCTGCTGCCACTCTTGGACATATCCCAGATGACACAATTGATGTGGTGGTTGAGAGAGTCACTAAGACGATTTTATCTGCTGCAGAGCCTACAATCCCCCGCTCATCAGGATGCCCCTGCTGAAAGGCAGTGCCTTGGTGGTTGTCAGAAGTAACAGAACCATTAGAGACGTAGGCGTACTCTTCAGCGCCATAAGTGACACCCACCACTCGAGATGAGAGCTCATCTCAAACAGACATGGCTCACAGTGAATCTTCACATAGAGATGCCGCAGAGAGTGACCGTGAAAGTGACTAAAATACATTGTAAAACTGTTTAGACCTGTTTTTTATGTTCTAAATGTTGAATCTTTAAATTAATTTAAGATTCATTTTTTTTATAATTTCAAATTACAATTATGCCATTTTCAACAACAGACACATTTTTAGAAAAGGTGTATGATAGTATTAGCTTCTAACGTACAACACATTACGGCATTCATAATCAGCTCACTTAAGATCTGATTTTGCTTTTTTCCATGAACATCTGATGTAAAGTGTTCAATATGCAGAACTGGGTAACAGTCAGAAATAATTCTGGCATTGTGTTGTCTGAAATCCATCCACAGAGGCATACATTGCTCTTCTTTGGGATGACATGTAGAGGAGAGGCCCAGCTGCTCCTTGATGGTGAGCAGATCCCTTGTGCTAGCATAGGTGAGAATTCTTTTCGCCACCTTCAGTTTTTTTTAGAGCTACACAGCACAGCCAAGTATGAAATGGCAGTCTGTTAACTGTGTCTAATGTGGGCATTTATTAAGTTTGGGAACTGCTTCAAATGTTCTGTAAACAGAAAATCACCTGTAATGACTCAAACTATTATCCTTGACTCGTTTATTATACATAGCTTAATGTTTCCTAGAGATAAAATAAAGGAAAATTATTTTACAATAACAACACATGTGGATAGACTTTTAGGTTCTGATCTATACAAAACATATTTATTTAAATATCTTTGACTTTGTGCCTGATTTTTACTTTTGTTGCAACTATGTTAATTTTAAATGGAAATGATGTAAGTCCACAATTCCTGATATTTAACTCCCTCATCCCTGTGATTACATGCTGTTCAAAGAGGCACATGAATTTCATGGATCCACTCAATATATTCCTAATCGAACTAAAGAGGAAAATTGATGCCCCTCAACTTCTGTTTGATCCACTAGAAAAACATAGGTTAAAGTTAATGAATCCACGACTCCCTACTGCAAGGGCTCAATTAAAATACATAAACCAGATAAATTTTTAGAGTTATTAGTAATAATGAACATGCCCCAATAATGAGTTGAATTATATACTTGTTAAAAAGCTTACAAGTGTATACAAATTTAACATAACATTCAGCATCAAAAATAACATTCAGTTTGCCAAAAATGTAGTAAATATCAACATCCCAGAAGATGAAATTTTCACCTCATGAGACGTTACAAATATGTTTATGAATGTATCAGTGGATGAAAAGTTAGATATAATTAAACGAAATCTACTACACAGCATAAAACCATGCCAGTAGGTGAGATCACTGAAATGTTAGATTTTTTTGCCATTTACTACTGATTTTATATACTTTACTTTCAATGGAAAAAATTACCATGTGGTAGATGAGTGGGTAATAGTTTATCCAGCATCTTATCAGAATTTTTCTTAATGACTTGGAAATTAATTTTTTTAACAAATACCCTGACATAAATCAGAAACTAATTTATTATTACCAGTACATTGATGTTATTATAGTATTATTTCAAGGAACCAAGCACGAATTAAATGAAGTAATGGACAAACTTAATCAGATGCATCTGAAAATTAAATTCACACTTGGACATGAAAGTAACAATAACATCAATTTTCTTGATTTGTCAGTTAATAGATTGAATCCAAGGCATATTTTTAAAATTTACAGCAAACCTCCTGTAATATTTCGGCCAGGAATGCTTTTGTTCGGTGACTTTGTCGACGGAAGCATTCGCGCATGCTACGCTGACCTCCAGCCTGAGGTGTCCCACCGCTGGCCTGTGGAGCTGGACGCAGCCAACGGGAGGCACCCAAACTTTCACCTTCGGCATCGGCCACCACCCCACATTCTGCTGCCCCAGCCTGACTTTAGGAGCGTACAGATAAATAGTGACAACAGCCGCAGTGAAGTGAGGCCCTTACCATTAAATGGACACAATAGCACACATGCAGAGAAAACCCTTACCTGCAGATACCAGAGGAGTCGTTAAAAAAAAAAAAAAACAGCGACGGCATCGCAGATAAGACATGGACCCCTGCAGACAGGAGGAAGACAAGCAAACTCCTGCAGTACACGTGTGTGGGTGGGAGAAAGTCTGGCCTGCAGTATAGATAAAATGGTTTCAACAAAACAATGTTTATGACCAGGAGAAAGACCCTGATCAACGGCATACTAGACAGACCTAACACAGACAGCTGCCACAAAGAACTTTTTAGAACCAATAAGGAATGCAGAAGATAAAGACAACATGCTTGAAACGTGGGAAAGATGCCAGTTTGCAAGTCTCATCTCAGCCCATAGCAAATTTTCACCGAGGACTGAGAGGTGCGGTCATGAAAACAGCGATCAGCTATTGGGGGACATTGCAAAACCAACCCACCAATTACAAAGTCAGAGATGCAAATTTTGAGAAGAAGCTATAGCTGGAGCGTTAGGGGACTTGGTGAGAAACCACCGAAGAGGAAACTTGGCCCAACGCCGGAGAAATGAGGAGACATGCCAGACACGGGACTTTGACGCCTCTGCTCGAGGGCCACGCCGCACATCCACAGAGCATGGCAGCCGTGTGCTATGCTGCAGTGACCACCGCCAATGGCGACACACCGCACTGCGCCGATCCATCGCCTGACGGTCACGTGAAGTTAATGGTGGCAAGACAGGAAATTACCTCCACCTTCCCTGTTCATATCTGAGTTGTGTCCACGCCTAGTCAAATTGGCCCTGAGAGATTACTGTTTTTCAAATCTTTTAATAAATAAAACTAAATTACATGTGGTAATCCTCTGTGTAAACTGTTAGGTTCTCATATCAATCCATTGAATCAAATGTCCCTACCAGCCTAGTTCCATAATTAATCATTATATTTTTATTTAATTTTGCTGCCGTGTGGAAGTTATTCAAGGAGAGGTTCGATTTATGACACTAAATATTCAGTTATAATTATTAGGAATGATTTCAATCATCCAGCCCAACACAAGAAAGCTTATTTTTATTCAGCTATACACAGAAGTCTCAACTGCCACTGATTGGTGAAGGAAGGATTAAACAATATTTTTGAGAAGAATATGTTGCTTACTCACCACAGACATGTCTGATGAGCTGCAGCGAGGCACAAATAATAGAATAGAATTTCATAGCTTTCAGCTGTTTAGGCCTTCATCTGTTAAGAGACACATACACTCACACAGATGCGATCGGCGTCTCTGGCTGCTGTAGCCACAGTTACCGGAGACAGCAGTCATGTCTGTCTGTCTAACTGAAGATGGCCTTAACAGCCGAAAGCTATGAAGTTCTATTCTATTAGTTGTGCCTTCCTGCAGCTCATCGGATGTCTCTGTGGACTGCAAAGGATGTGAATGATAAATGGAAAAAAACTATTCAATAAACTCTGAATAAAACATGGTCCATTGGTAAAAGTAGATACCCAAGCTATACACAATAAAGCTGAGAATTTCCTTCCTGACAACACTGAATTGAGAAAGAACATCAAAAGACCCCTATTTTCTCTTTTCAGCCAATGAATTACAACATTTTTTAAATCTAATGCACACTACTCATATAAAAATAATAATTCTATGACTAAAACTAAAGCCCAGAAATATACCTGTTAAATTAGAAAATCTATCTGTGTTAGTAAAACAACCTGGAAAATAATGTACAAAGAGTATAGAAAACAGCAATCCCGTGAACACACAACATTAAAACAAAATGATGTCAGTGTGTGATAAATTTACACACCAAGATTAGTAGAATTGGCGTCATGCCTGGGTACATATTTGAAACACTAGCCATTTTTTAATCCATATCATTACTGAGGGAGGCCTAACAATCATTTCCAAAACGTTAAGTTAAAAATGCTCGTGGCTAGGATGGATGACATGTCACCTAAGCTATTAAAGGAATTCAGAGGGGAATTAGTGAAGCCTTTTACACCTAATAAATATTTCCCTCTGACATAAAGAATTGCCTGGCCACTTGAAAAAAAGTGGAATTCTAGCAGTCTATAAGAAGAGAATAAAAACTGACATAAAATGGGAAAGTAAATAAAAGAATCCTTGTGAACATAAACTCATTGAGAAATTACATCAATCAAAGCAATATGCACCCTGATTTTTGTTCGTATGACTATGTGGACTGAAAGGGAATTAGAAAAAAATATATGTTTTCTGAGAATCATTATTGATTATTACATTTTTTTGTCCATTTTCTAATAAACATACAGAGCAGATGATTTACTGACTACGGAGCATGCCATTCAGAAAAGCAAATGTTTTCTACGTTGTGCCCCCCCCCACCTCCTCTTTGTCAATATCCTCCCTCCTTACTTTATCCATCCCTATCTCAGTCTATGTCCCTTTCCTTCTGTCTTCCATCTTGTTCCCCATCATCTCTTTGTCCATTTCCTCTTTCCCTTGTCTAAGCTATTCACAATGTTTATTACATAGGTCATTACTACTTTGTTTTGATTTCCAATGCTGACAACTTCATTGACCTAGCAGATGTTGCATTATTGCTACCCAGTATGCATGTGTTCTCTTAAGTGAACTATGTAAACACGAACGTGCCTAGAAAACAATTTCATGAAATGTTACAACTTTATGTGGCATTTTTATTATAGTACCTAATAAAAACAGTGGGCAGAAGTTGGTATCACTAAATTTTTGCAATTCACTTACTATGACAGTTGGAGATTTTAATGTATCAAAGAAAAGATAACATTACAGTTAATGAAAACATTTACTATCTTTTACCAGTCTAAAAGGCTATGTACACACACAATTTTTTTGTGTGTGCATTATTATGGTACAGCATCTTTTGAATTATATTAATATTAAAAGTCAGTACCGTACTTCAGTTTTAGAGTTCAGATATTAATATAATGATAATATATTCAACAATCCACAGCATGGATTTAGATCAGGAATATCTACTGTAGTAGCAATAGTAACTTTTATATAAAAAATATTTAATAAGCTGGACAAATGACACAAAGTAACAGGGCCTTTTTTGGATATGAATAAAGCTTTTGCTACCATTAATCAGAAGATTGTGTGGTGCGCACACAGATGAACTGTATCTATCGATCCACAGTAAGTTATTTGCGCCTGTGTGACCTATGTTCTTTAGCGACATGGCCTGTTAGTATGTTGCCACCATTTTTAGCTTTATTGCATAACTGAACTTTACACTGATGAGTTGAATAAAGTGAAGGCTGATACATGGTGTTGGTTATAGGGTATTCCAACCTCTTCACCAACCCACAGTGGTGACTCTTGTGTTCGGTACATGGGTTTGCATCTTGACATTGTTTTTCGTGGCTACCACACTGGTTTCCCAGCTTCAAATACGTCAACCAATAGCCTACTGGAAACGATGGCTTTTCTAGTTCTACAAACACCAGGATTCTGCTTCATGCCTCAACCTGAGCTACATGCACCTAACCAATAAGGATTTTCTAGTGTGTTGAACAATTCTACACTGTTCCCAGCCTCATAACAATTACACGACTTATTCTCTATGCTGCAGAGTGTGAGCGCAGTTAGGTACAGTTACAGTGACTCTGGTTTCGATACGCCAAGTGCACTTACACTTACTTCACCTATTTACAGTGTTTTCAAACAACTGAACTATTTCACAAGTGTTTCACGCTCGCCTACTGCCTCTTTTCAGCGGCCTAACTTTCAAATTTTAAATGACAGACCTTAACCATCCCACTGGGCACATGCAGATCTCTCCAAGAGCCTTGTGGCTGTACTACAAAGTGTCACTGTCGTCACATAACTCTATTCCACCTTCATCGAGCTTAAACAGTGTCTCTAATGTTATCATGACTGCATGCTGATATACCTCATGGTTCTCAACAGTTTTATCACGCCTCAGGTGCACCTATTTTTTCGCGCACTATGTGTTTCCTTGATAATGCTGGTACGGCACAATTTGAACATCCACTCACCTTGAGTGTTTATTGTGTAAACATTGTAGCCTAAGGCTACCAGCCCATTGACTTTGTGTGTAGTGATAAATGTTTCAAGTCATACTGCATCTTTCTCTACTATTGCCACTTGTACACACGGCCTACACATACACTCATGTCCAACCACCATTTTTCGGCACATTCCGGTGCCTCTGCCACACTGGACTTCCTGTCTGTCAATGTTCATTGTGCTGCCATTAATCTGCATGCTTCCCCAGTGTTACTGAGCACACACACCACAAGTGTCACATGATGCTGCTTATGCTCTGACACCAGGACAGCCTCCCACACACATTCAAGGTCCACCCACCATACTGCCATCTCCGCCGCCTGGTCGACTTCTCTAGTTGCCTGCCTTCTTGTTCGCTGGAACTGCTACATGATTTGCATTAGTTGAACAGATTTTCAGCCATTATTCACTAGACAGTGCTACAATATATAATAATGGAAAGTTCAGGTTGGAATTAATAATATAGTAATAAGGACAGTTTACAACTTACCGCAAAGATGTGGTGACGAGCTATGACAGGCACGTACAAAAGACACACACATACAACACTTTCAGCTATCGGCCATGGCCTTCTTCAGAAGATAGAACACTCATGCCATCACACAGACAAACAACACAGTCATACAACCATCACCTCCGGCTGCTGCATTTCGAATCACGCTCTGTGGCGTGTAAATTGGGGACAGGAGGGGATGAAATAGGAGAGGGGATAGGAAGGTTATGTCACAGTGGTGGGGATGGGTACAGCATGGCCTAGATGGGAATAACGAGATGCAGCTTAGGAATGTAGTGGAGGTGGGTGAGGAGAGAAAAATAAAATAAACAAAATAAATATACATTAAAATATATTTATTATTTCTTTTTTTCTTTTTATACTTCAATCTAAATTTATTTTGTTTATTTTATTTTTCTCACCTCAACTGCCTCCCAAATCTCATTATTCACTTCTAGGCCATGCTGTACGCATCCCCATCACCGTGACGTAACCTTCTTATCCCTCTGCTATTCCCTCCCCTCCCGTTTCCAATTTACATGCCACAGAGTGTGATTCAAAGTGTGGCAGACAAAGGTGATGGTTGTATGACTGTGTTATGTGCCTGTGTGATTGCGTGAGTATTCTATATTCTGAAGAAGGCCATGGCTGATAGCTGAAAAGTGTTGTATGTGTGTGTCATTTGTATGTGCCTGTCACAGCTCGTTGCCATGTCTTTGCGGCGAGTTGTAAACAGTCTTTATTACTATATTATTAGACAAAGCTGCTAGATATTTGTGCCTCATCACCCATTTACTTGAACATGTTGATTTGATTTGTAACTTAAGTAAGTTCATAACCAGATTCCAATAACTCCACCAAGGCCAAACGCATTATTCTTGAACACATATGCTGTACATCTGACAAGACAATCAGGTACATTCTGCACGAGGAGGACCTAGGTGACAAGAAGCCATCTCAGCTGTGGCATTTCCTGAGACTATGAATGAGCATGACATGCCTGACTTGACTCTGATGGCAGTCTGTTGCAGCCGGTGCTGCCATACAACATTCTGGAGTCACCCAGTGAGGACTTCAGAATCACAGATGGGGTATACGAGGCCCAACTATGGGAGATCCGCTACAAACAACAGGAATCTTCAATGCATGTCATAGTTCATGTGCATGTCATAGTTCAATGGTCCACAAAACGTTCCTGGCTCTACACTTCATACTCACAATGTTTGAGCTGCTGTTTCACTGCTCCCTACATTGCCAACACCAGATGAAATCATCAAGGACAAGAGAGATTCGGACAATGGCACCCCTTACCTAATGTGTCTGTTGGAGCAGGCCACCCCCCCCCCCCCCACCCCACCCTTTCTGCTACTTCCACAGCCAGTTAAGAGACATCGCCAAGAAGTGCCGCCTCTTTGCCGTCACCCAAACGCTGACTGTAGGAAGGTTTGTGGGCTGCCTCCTGCGACAATACAGACAGGCGCCACTACACACTTCACTCAATATGTGACATTGCACTTGAGTGTGGCCGCCTCTACATCCAGTATTCTGCATTAGGTGCACATTTCCTGGTGTACACAGGTGCAGATGTGTCACTTCTGTCATTGTCAATGTCAACAAACAAACTATGACCACATCCCGTTCTACTTTGTGCTGTCAACGCTACCAAACTTTCGTGTGCTGATTCGACAGCCTTCACATTGCACCTGTCACCTAACTGCAAGTTGAAGTGGAACTTTCTCATGTCAGATGTCTCAGAACCAGTAGTGGGTACTGATTTTTTGATGCATCATAAATTATCCCCAGATGTGCACCGCACAGTGTACCACCTCGCAAAGGACACGCATTTCCCATGCAGTCAGTTGATCTCTGATAGTGACAGTTTATCCTCTAATGTACAGCTTATTCGAGAGAGGATTGATACTTGGGACAACATCAACAAGTATATGTGTGAATGGTTCATAGAACACAAATAAGTGCTTCGCCTACAGCATGAACACAATGAACTAGCTCTTCGTGTAGATAACACGTAATCTGAACGCGCCACCTTGCTAAACCTGGTAAAGACTCTACAAAAGGTTTTGATGGATTAATGCACTCATGTCAGTAAAAGCACTCTTTCTTTGAATGTTCTTAGTGATGTCGCCTGCATGTAAGGTTGACAGTGCAGTTTCCAACACTGGTCCTATGTGGATGTTTGTAAAGAAAACTCTGTTACTATGCCACCTCTCACACTGTCAGTAGTAAAATTCTGTCCACACGGCGTCCTTCATACATTTAATGCCCACCAGCATATATTTCTGACCATGTGTTAGTAACTTTAACTTCCCTGCCACGAGTGCTGCCACACTGCCGTGTTACAGTTGTGAACTACACAGACAAGATTCTTTCGACCTACGAGTGACAGAATCGTGAACACATGATCACCAAGCACTCTGCCATGCGAAAACACAATTGGAAACCTTCAGCTGTCAGCTGCCCCAACATTGGCCGTCTCATGTGACCATACTTCACCTCGGCTGTACCTTCTACGCGGCCTCTCATGCTACTATGCAACTGCTTCGGCAACAGTCGCTGCCCTGAACTCGGTGAAGCTTTGCAGCCAATCCTCCAAGTAGCGACCAGCCTCACCTCAAGCTCCCATTGCCCCACTACTACCTTTGGCAACTTTGGGTGCCACAACCTCCCACAAACCCCCTCTGTGCCCCATATCCCTGCCTCACTTTGCATGACATTATCAGTGCATCAAGGTATCTATAAACAAATGGATCCATACACAATGACAAATACTACTGCCATTACTATGGCACAGTACACAAACTATGTCTCACAGACAGCCCTCTGATCTCTAGTAAATCTAGAAGACTATGTCCAGAGAAGCTCACTATGGTAAAGAACAGATCGTCAAACTTATAGAGGCTGGTGTGTTAGAACCTTCTTCCAGTAATTAGTCTTCATCCATTCATTTAGTTGACAAGAAGGATGTGCAGCAATTACCAAACATTTAACACCAGGACTGTAATGGACCATTATCCTGTACCTAACATTGTAAATTTCATGCATGCTCTGTCAGGTGTCAAACTTTTTTCTGTCATAGACTGCAAATATGCTTATCACCAGATTCTGATGGCCCCTGAAGATGTCAAGAAAACTGCGATCACAACCGATATTGGATTATTTCAGAATCACTTTATACCATTTGGATTTAAGAATGCAGCTCAGATGTGGCAATGTTTTATCAAGGAGATTTTATTTTACCTGACGTTCTGCTTTGTTTACCTGCATGATATACTTGTGTTTAGCAAAATGGTCAAAGAAAACAAGAAACATGTTTAGAAAGTATTGCAGACTCTTGCTGCAGCTGGCATAGAGATGATTTATAAAAAACTACAATTACACCAACCTTTTATTACCTTCCTTGGGTTCATTGTCTCAGCCCTCAGAGACAATACCACTTCCAAGTGCCTCACTCAGAGATGTTTAAAGAAATAAGGTGCTTTCTAGGTACCATTAATTACTACTGCCGCCACCAACCTGGTGCTGCCGATATACAAGCAGCATTGACAGACACACTAGCGGGGAAGAATACTTCTGTCACATGCCCCGTCCAGTGAACTCTCAAGATGACAGATTCTTAGTTGAGGGATACTCCTATGTACTTACTCATCACCAACCTATCAGTGCTGCTATGTGGGAATCTCCTGCTGATCCACCACCTTGCAGGTTCCGGCATTTCGATTTCATTGCACAATTCACCACAGGTGTGTGATATATTAAAGGAGCAGACAATATCATGGCCAATTTATTATCCAGAGTAAATGCTTTCTCCACTCTTCTCTACCTGTCCAATCTTGTGAACAAACTATGCAGCTAATCTCAGGCCACAGATCCTGACAAATTGATTCTTACCACTGCTTACAATCCTCAGAAAATGGTTTGGTCAAGTAGTGGAAAATGATGCTTAAGGCAGTCCTTTGCTGCATGATACCCTCTGGACTCAGGCTTTACCTTTCATGCTTCTCGGACTGTGCACTACTTACACAGAAGACCTTCAATGCACAGTTGCGGATTTCATTTTTGGTCAATCTTTGGTCCTGCCAGGTGAGCTAGACACCCCATTCCACAACAAAAAATTGCATCGCTACCTTCCTTCCTCGACCATGTGAGGCTTCATTGTTCAAGAATTCGGCCACCTACTTGGTGGCCAGTCATACCCCACCACGTCCACATTGAGTCTTGTGAATTCATCATGCTTCAAGATGATACAGTCGAGCTGCTCCTACAACTACCACACTCCAGCCACCATCAAGACCTCCAACACAGAATATTATGCTCTTTCTCTTTGAAGGTTCTTCAATCACAATGCTGACCAACTAAGTTATGCCATCTACTAACTCCCCTCTTGTTGAGGAATTACATGTACCAATCATCACGTTATCTCAGAAACATTTAGCACTCCATCAAGTACACACACTAATCCCCTTCAGAGCTCCCCTTGCTCCCAGTTGAGCAACACAGTGTCAACAGACTCCCGCTCACTCAAGTACAAACATCCCCATTACACCACTTGCCCTGACCGCCCTGCCGATGAGATTAACTTTCCCAATCCCCATCTCCCCTTTCTGAGGTCTCAGGCATTCACCCCTTCTGCCAGCCCCAGCTTTAGAATACACTGTCCCTGTTTCCCAGGTCCTGTCCATAGATTTATCTGTTATGCTGTGAAACCACTCCCATTTTACCCTATGCATGACTGCAAACTTCTCCGCCTCCACCTCTCTGCTCAAGTGTCAGTTATTAAAGTGCACTGAGCCCAGGCCGGTTGATCTCGTGAATGTGCATGTGTTAGTGTTGCCATCATGTGTAGTGCTTTTGTATGAGCCATACACCAATCAACCCAGGTGACCTCCACCACTTCGTGTAGTGCAATGCCCGTGCCATCTCCAGGATTTCACTATTGAAGGACCCATCATTCACTGACACCTCTGCCAGCTGACATAGTGAAGCTATCCACTTGGAGTCCCCCCCCCCCCCAACCCCAGCAAGGGTACAATGTACTACGGAGGGTGGTGCTGTGTGGTGACGCGGCACATAAATAAATGATACCTATCCATCCACATAATGTGTATTTCTGTCTGTGTGACCTATGTTCTTTGGCGATGTGGCCTGTTAGTGTTACTGCCATTTTTAGCTTTAGTGCATTTCTGAACTTTCTATTGATGAGTCGAATAAAGTGAAGACTGATACATGGTGTTGATTATTGGGGATTCCTTTGCCACCCCATAATTACATTGCATAAATTTGAAGAATACATGATGGAAAGTGTTACCTGAAAACTGCTTACCTCCTATTTGAAAGACAGAAAACAGCATGTTAAGTTAACTTATAAAACGAATGAGCAACTAAATCAGCCTATGTGGTACTTCAATATGGTTTTCCTTAAGGAAAAGTATTGGTGCCTTCTCTCTTCCTGGTGTATGTTAATTATGTAATTGACATCAAAATTGTAAGGATATAAGCTATGCTGTTGGCACAAACTTTGTAGACTGGGGCAGCAAGATGTAGGCTGCTACTAACAATAGTGAAATAAATTACAATATTTTGTCAATTTACCCTACAGAAAATAACCTACTTATAAATAAAGCTATACAAAAATTTTACTGCATTAACACTTCCATTGGCATTAGCTACATAAATAACCACAATTTCTTGAGTATCATTGTTTCTGAAAACATGTCATGGAAAGAGCACAAATTTGCAAGAAAGTCATTACCAATGTATTTATTTATTTCTGTCCCACATGCAAACATAAAACTGGTACGAAGTATATCAGTCCCAAACTGTAGATAGCAAATTTGAGGCTTTTCTCAATACTTTTAATTATTACTTCAACTACCATTTCCCCTTAAAAACAAAAAGTATTCGCACTAACAGTAAACCCTCTAAGTGGATAACCACAGGTATTATTACCTCAGCAAAAAGAAAAAGAGAACTTTTCTCCCTCAGCAAGACCAAATTTGGCAAAACTGAAGAATTTAAGAATTACTTCACTAAATATAAAAAAATCTTTAAAAATGTAGTTAATGCAGCCAAAAAACTGCAAAATGATACCCTTCTCAAATCATCAGCAAACAAAAGTAAATGCATGTGGAAAATTATTAATACACACAGTGATAGAAATCAGCATCTGACAAGTAATGTCAACTTAAAAATAAATGGGAAGTTAACCTCAAATAAAAAAGAAATAGCAGATGAATTTAACTCATATTTCATTAAATCCGTTGAAAGTCTTACAGATCACCTAAAAAATAGTCACATTCCAAAACTTGACCCAAATAATTGCACTAACACATTGTTCTTAATACCAGCAGCAGAAGCAGAGATAGAAAAAATTATTCAAACTAAAATTAAAAAAAGTCCTCTGCAGGACAAGATCAGATCCCTTGCTTCCTTCTTCATAATTGTAGCAACCTTATTAGTAAACCACTGTCTCACATAATAAACTTCTCATTCCTCAATGGAATATTTCCAAAAAAAACCTCAAAACTGCAAAAATCATACCCATATATAAATAAGGAAATAGAGATGATACTAGCAATTACCGGCCAATAGCAGTACTCTCAGTATTCAGCAAGATATTTGAATACACAATGGCAGACAGACTCAAGTCATTCCTGAGGAAAAATAATATATCACCTGCTCAGTTTGGCTTCCAAGGGGAAAAAACTACAACCGATGCTATACAAAAACTCGTAGATCATACTCTAACACTAGTAGATAAGAAGCTTCCAGCCATAGGCATTTTTCTTGACTTAACAAAGGCCTTTGATATGGTTAACTACAATATACTGCTGCAAAAAATTTACTCCTATGGAATAAGAGGCACCGGCAGTGACTGGTTTAAAAGCTACCTCAAAGACCAAGAACAATATGTCCAAATAAATTAATCCAATCAGTCAGGCATTGCTAATGCTGAACAGTTATCTACCCAAACCATAAAACAGACACACTTACATGGTAAAGCCACATTGACATAACATGTACCAAATTGAGTAAAATATGTTTTATGATTAGACAAATAAGAAACATTATTAGTACCAGCACACTCACATCAATGTACTATGCTATTTTACATTTTGTACTAAGTTATGGAATTATCTTCTGAGGCCATAGTGCAGAAGCAATGAAGCAGAAAAAAGCAGTTAGATTAATACTGTTCAAACAACAGAAAGAATCATGCAAACCATTGTTCCAGAAACTGTACATACTACCCCTCCCATGCCAGTACATACTAGACCTACTGTGTTACACAAAGAAAAACATTGGCAACCTAGACATAAACTCAGATTGGCACCACCACGATACAAGGTCAAAAAACTCCCTACGATTAGTTCCACATTCAACAAAGCTATACAGTAAAGGTGTAAAATGTATGGGAATAAAACTGTACAAAGATCTCCCACCAGAAGCGAAGAATATTGCACTAGTGAAGGATTTTAGAGTTAAACTGTGGTCACTCCTAATTAAACATTGCTTCTACAGCATACAGGAATTTATTGAAACCAACCTGTCATAAGAAGCTTCACATTCAAAGAACATCAGGCAATGTATGTCAGTTATTAACATCATTTGAAGGAAATGTAATATAAATGAATGTAAAATGTTAAAATATTGAATAAGTATGAGACCTATGTAAAAATTACACTGCATCCTCATCTAATGATGTACTCTTCCAAACATGTAATTATGTATAATTTTATAGCATTAATTTTCTACCTTATGTTAAATGTAATCATCATAGCATCTCCATCATCTTCCATCACATCAGCTATTCTGACTTGTCCTATATCATGATGTGCATTCTGTACAATGTATGATTCAGAGGACCAAAAGTAAATAAATAAATAAAAAATAAAGCAACAGCTTTAGTCAACATACAAAAGGAGTATTATTATTGTTGTTATTATTATTATTTTTATTATTTTATTTACAACAGACTACCATCTTACCTCAGAACAGCTAACTTAAATGTGTTAAATTCTAAAGACTTTTTGTAAAACATTTTGTTTTGTTTTTTGAAAAAAAAAAAAAAAAAAAAAATGGAGAGAGAGAGAGAAAGGAAGAGGAAGCAGAAGAAGAAGAACAAACCCACACACACCTCATCTTCCAACAATTTGAAAGAAATGAAAGAAAGGTAATTAAATTTGTTTCCTTTGAGATAACATAGATTTGTTTGTGATGAGGAGGGAAGATTGCCAGAATATTTTTATTTGAAAGGTGGATGTCAGAATATTTTTACTTGGAAAGAGGTTGCATATTCTAAAAGGTTGAAAAACACTGTTTTATGATATTCTCTACAGTTAATTTAAGGAGTTCAAGGTGAATATGCAATGTGGCATACAAATGTTAGCAAGTGGCCATTAAAATTGCTACACCACGAAGATGACGTGCAACAGACATGAAATTTAAGCCACAAAAAGAAGATACTGTGATATGCAAATGATTAGCTTTTCAAAGCATTCACACAAGGTTGGCGCCAGTGGCGACACCTACAACATGCTGACACGAGGAAAGTTTCGAACTGATTTTTCATACATAAACAGCAGTTGACCAGCGTTAGCTGGTGAAACGTTGTTGTGATGTCTCATGTAAGGAGGAGAAATGTGTACCATCACGTTTCTGACACTGATAATGGTCAGATTGTAGCTTATTGTGATTGCTGCTCGCATTGGTTTCAATCCAGTGACTGTTAGTACAATTTAAATCGATGAGTTCAGAAGGCCAATACGGAACGCTGTGCTGGATCCCAAGCAGCGAGATGCCAGGGCCGGCCGCGGTGGCCGAGGGGACTGCGGCTCTCCAGCCACGGTCTTCACGGCCACAACGGTCGGGGGTTCGAATCCCCCCTCGGGCATGGATATTTGTGCCGTCCTTAGTCTTAGCTAGTTCATAAGTAGTTTGTAAGCTTAGGGACTGATGACCCCGTAGTTAAGTCCCATAAGTTCTACAAACATTTGAGATGACAGGTACTGTATCTTATTCGCATTACCGTAACGGATCATGCAGCCACGTCTCGATTCCTGAGTCAACAAATGGGGATGTTCGCAAGACAACAACCATCTGCACGAAATATGTTCTGCAACGTTGTTCGCTGCTAGTTCTGGACTGTTGTTGTTGTGTTATGGTCTTCAGTCCGGAGACTGGTTTGATGCAGCTCTCCACCCTACTCTATCATGAGCAAGCCTTTTCATCTCCTCATAAGAACGGCAACCCACATCCACTTGAATCTGCTTACTATATGCGTCTCTTGGTCTCCCTCTGCGATTTTTACCCCACACACTTCCCTCCAATGCTAAATTTACGATTCCCCGATGTCTAAGAATGTGTCCTACCAAGCGATCCCTTCTTTTAGTCAGGGTATGCCAAAAATTCCTTTTATCACCAATTCTGTTCAGTACCTCTTCATTAGTTATGCGTTCTACCCACCTAATCTTCAGCATTCTTCTGTAGCACCACATTTCAAAAGCCTCTATTCTTTTCCTGTCCGCATTACTTATCGTCCATGTTTCACTCCCGTACAAGGCAACACTCCACACAAATGCCTTCAGAAAAGACTTCCTTACCCTTAAATTAATACTCGATGTTAGCAAATTTCTCTTTTTCAAAAATGCTTTTCTTCCCATTGCCATTCTGCATTTTATATCCTCTGTACTGCGACCATCGCATGTTATTTTACTACCCAAGTAGCAAAACTCATCCACCACCTTCATTGTTTTGTTACCTAATCTAATTCGTTCAGCATCGCCTGATTTTCTAAGACCGCATTCCATTATTTTTGTTTTGCTCTTGTTAATGTTCATTTTATACGCTCTCTTCAACACGCTGTCCATTCCATTCAACTGCTCTTCCAGGTCCTTTGCTGTCTCTGACAGAATTACAATGTCATCAGCAAAACTCAATGTTTTGTGTCCCAACTTCGTCGCCGCTTTCGTGTCCCAGCCTCGTCGTAGGTGTCGGTGGCCGAGTGGAATGAGACCGACACAGGAACAAAAATAGCACGCTGGTGCAGGTACGGAGGGGAGCAGCCAGAAACTATAAACACTAGAGTAAATTAGAAAGAGATATATATTGCACAGAAGGTAACAATACTTAACTTTTACATAGTACTGCAGAATGTTGATACATAGTTGTTAGAGGCCTGCCTAGTGCCTGTGCGATAGCAAAGTCTTCACTGGTGCCTATCTGATTACGAAGGTCCTCACTGGTTGCTATCTCAGTCCGAAGTGACCGATGTCCTTCAGTGGTGGCCACGAGCGGCGTTGTCCCAGAGGGCGCTCGTGGCTGTCGTCGTGAGAACGCCGCGCCGTGCGTGCATGGCGGCGCGCGGCGAAAGCAGGTGGCGCGCACTTTGTACTTGTGCGACACCACACAATGTTTTTATTTCTTCCCCCTGAACTTTAATCCCTATTCCAAATTTTTCCTTGCTTTCCTTCACCGCCTGCTCAATGTACAAATTGAATAACATTGGAGAAAGGCTACAACCCTGTCTTACTCCCTTCCCAACTGATGCTTCCCTTTCATGCCCTTCGAGTCTAATAACTGCGGTCTGGCTTTTGTACAAGTTGTAAATAACTCTCGTTTCCCTATATTTTACCCCTGCTGACTTCAGAATTTGAAATAGTGTATTCCAGTCAACATTGTCAAACGCTTTCTCCAAATCTACAAAAGCTAAAAATGTAGGTTTCCCTTTCCTTAATCTATCTTCTAAGATAAGACGTAAAGTGAGTATTGCCTCCCGGGTTCCTACATTCCTCCTGAATCCAAACTGATCTTCCCCGAGGTCAGCTTCTACCAGCTTTTCCATTCTCCTGTAGATAATTTGTGTTAAAATTTTGCAACCATGACTTATCAAACTGATGGTTCTGTAATTTTCACACCTGTCTGCGCCTGCTTTCTTTGGAATGGGGATTATTACATTTTTCTTAAAGTCTGAGGGCATTTCGCCTGTCTCATACATCCTACTCACCAGTTCAAATAGTCTTGTCATGGCTGGCTCTCCCAGAGACTTTAGTAACTCTGAGGGTATGTCATCTACTCCTGGGCCTTGTTTCGACCTAGGTCTTTCAAGGCTCTGTCAAATTCATCTCTCAGTATAGTATCTCCTATTTCATCTTGGTCTACTTCCTCTTCCCTTCCTACAACATCGTCTCTTAGTTCATTTCCTTTGTAAAGCTGCTCTATGTACTCTTTCCACCTTTCAGCTTTCCCTTCTTTGCTGAGAACTGGTTTCCCATCTGAGTTCTTGATATTTGTAGAGTTGCTTTTCTTGTCCGCAAATGTCTCTTTTATTTTCCTGTAGGCGGTATCTACTTTTCCCCTTGCTATACATTCTTCTACAGATTTGCATTTGGCTTCTAGCCACTCCTGCTTAGCCATTTTGCACTTACTGTCAATCTCATTTTTTAGTCGTCTGTACTTCATTTTGCCTGTTTCATTTACTGCATTTTTATATTTTCTCCTTTCATCAATTAAATTTAGTATTTCCTGTGATATCCAAGGATTTTTTGTAGGTCTTGCCTTTCTACCTATTTTGTCCTCTGCTGCCTTCACTATTTCATCTCTCAATGCTACCCATTCCTCTTCTACTGTTTTATTTCCCCCTGTATCTGTCAATTGTTGCCTAAATCTCCCTCTGAAATTCTCCAGAACTTCACTTTCCTTCAATTTATTTAAGTCCCATCTCCTTATTTTCCTACCTTTCTGCAGTTTTTTCAGCTTCAGCCTACAGTTCATGACTAACAAGTTATGCTCAGAGTCTATATCTGCCCCTGGGTATGTCTTACAGTTTATAACTTGGTTCCGGAATCTATGTTTTACCATTATAAAATCTATCTGATTCTTTCCGGTGTCTCCTGCTCTCTTCCAAGCGTACAACCTTCTTTTGTGATTTTTAAACCAGGTGTTTGTTACGATTAAATCATGTTCCGTGCAAAATTCTACCAGGCGACTTCCTCTTTCATTCCTCCTGCCCAGTCCACATTCACCTATTATTTTTCCTTCTCTTCCTTTTCCTACTACCGAATTCCAGTCTCCCATCACAATTAAGTTTTCCTCTCCCTTAACTGTCTGAATAATTTCCTTTAGCTCCTCATATATTTCCTCAATCTCCTCATCATCGGCAGAGCTAGTTGGCATATAAACCTTTACTACTGTTGTCGGTGTTGGCTTCGTATCTATCTTGACAATGATAATGCGATCACTGTGCTGCTCATAGTAGTTTACTCGCATTCCTATTTTCTTATTCATTATCAGTCCTACTCCTGTGATACCCCCAACTGATTTTGTATTTATAATCCTGTACTCACCTGACCAGAAATCCTGTTCATCCTGCCACCGAACTTCACTAATCCCTACTATATCTAACTTCAACCCATCCATTTCCCGTTTTAAATTTTCTAATTTTCCTACCCGATTAAGGGATCTAACATTCCACGCTTCGATCCGTAGAATGCCAGTATTGTCTTTCCTGATGACAACATCCTCCTGAGTAGTCCCCGCCCGGAGATCCGAATGGGGGACTATTTTACCTCCGGAATATTTTACCCAAGAGGATGCCATCATCATATGTTCATACAGTAGAGCTGCATGTCCTCGGGAAAAGTAACGGCTGTAGTTTCCCCTTGCTTTCAGCCGTTCGCAGTAACTGTGTGGCAAAGCCACATTAGCTGATGTTACAAGGCCAGCACAGTCAATCATCCAGACTGTTGCCCCTGTAACTACTGAAAAGGCTGCTGCCCCTCTTCAGGAACCACACGTTTGTCTGGCCTCTCCACAGATACCCCTCCGCTGTGGTTGCACCTACGGTACGGTTATCTGCATCGTTGAGGCACGCAAGCCACCCCACCTCGGCAATGTCTGTGGTTCATGGGAGTTCTGGACTGCAGTACCGATTTTCATAACATGCTGACAACACAAAAGCTGCGTTCCTTGGCAGTGTCGGTAAAGAAACAATGTCCGTGGCTTGCTAGCACTAAATGTTCCTTTACAGTGGTGGTATTCGGTTTTTCTCTGTGTCTATAGAGTTAAACGTTGTCTTTCCATGTGTTCCTTTACGCAATGAAGTAGCCAAAAAACAACACGTATGATTTCGTCACTTAATAAGAGGCAGAGGAGTGCCTGTGGAATGCGTCATAAAATTAATTAAAAAGAAGCATGACTCCCTACATAAAATTGCTACATTGTTTGGCACCAGCCATATGTGAAGTAGATAAAACAATTAAGTCTCTCATTTATCAACACCGCAGCAATAACAGCAGGATTCGTTATCTTGTTGTAAAGTTACGTTACTTGCCAGCCCGTTGTTCTTACAGCGATGTTTAAGAAGCAGAAATGAATATATGTAGGAGGCGGCAGTGTGTACTAAACGTGAACGTGAAAAGGGGATCGTCAGCAGCAGATTACTTGTCACATTCATTTGTAGTGGGTGACTTTGAGGCTAAAGAATTTTACTTTATTGAAAATGGCGATTTGGTATAATGTAAAAACATAAATATACAATCAATTAAATTTCTTTTAATGCTATTAATACAACTGAATTATGTTTACATAAGCCTGCATCCAAAGATTAACAAACGAAGTTGACAGTAATGACATGGCTGGCTTTGAAATTTGGAATAAATAGACAAGGCTTTCATAGGCATTCCCTGTTGGCGAGAAATAAAGAGTAACAGCAAGTCTTCTCTTCGCAGGAGTTGTTTTCCTGAACTTTGTGCATTTCTTTGAAACAACTGTCCCTGTAATATTAATTATAATTTCATGTTGGTGAAGTTACGAAACGCAGAGTTGTTTCCCAAATTCAGCTCGCAGAGCCTGTCATTAAAATTCAAATATTTGTAAACCTATTGGAACAAACTGCTATGGTCATCAGTCCATAGACTTACAAACTAATTAAACTAACTTACACTAAGGACAACATACACACCCATGCCCGAGGGAGGACTTGAACCTCCAGCTGGAGCAACCGGCCAGTCCGTAGCACGATGTTTTAAGACAACGCGGACACTCCCTGGCGGCAGCTTGTCATTCCCGCCACCTCTTCTGTAGTATGTATTTTGTCCTCCTCCCACCACTACGTCTTCTTCGTCTGCTTATTTCGTCGAGTATCCTATTAATTCAGCGCCTCGTATCACTAATTCTTCCTCTTCACCTGTCTTAGCGTAGCTCTCGATGCGAAAACATAGTTTGAATTGTTTCAGTTGCCGCCAGTTCAGCGTGACAAACGTTGCGAATATATAGTAGACAACAAAGTCGGCATTTTTCACGCAGACGCTAACAACGAACAACATGAAACGTAACTTTCATGAGATGGTACGTTCGAGAAGCAACTTTTGTTGAAAATGAACAAATAGTGCAGCTGAGACAGAAGATGCTGTGCACAATTTAATTTAATTATTTTCCCAGATAGACTGAAATATGCTATCGTTAAACCTTTGCATAAAAAAGGGGATACATACGATGTCAACAACTACCGGCCCATCTCACTTCTGACAGCTTTATCAAAGATTTTTGAAAAAGTTATGTATTCTCGATTTGCTTCACATATTAGTATAAATATAGTTCTAACAAAATGTCAGTTTGGTTTTCAAAAAAGCTTTTCAACTGAAAATGCTATATACACCTTCACTGATGAAATATTAAATGCTTTGAATAACCGGACATCACCAGTAGGGATTTTTTGTGATCTTTCAAAGGCTTTTGATTGTGTAAATCATGGGATTCTTCTAGATAAGCTTAAGTATTGTGGTATGAGTGGGACAGTGCACAAATAGTTTAAATCATACTTAACTGGAAGAGTGCAGAAAGTTGAAATAAGCAGTTCACATGATGTAGATGAGACAATTAATTCTTCTAACTGGGGAGTTATTAAAAATGGGGTCCCACAAGGTTCGGTCTTGGGTCCTTTGCTGTTCTTAATATATATTAATGACTTGCCATTCTACATACATGAAGATGCTAAGCTAGTACTTTTTGCTGATGATACAAGTATAGCTATCACACCTGACAAACAGGAATTAACTGATGAAATTGGAAATGATATATTCCAGAAAGTCATTAAGTGGTTCTCTACAAATGGACTCTCATTAAACTTTGATAAAACCCAGTATATACAGTTTCATACAGTAAATGGCATGACACCATTAATAAATTTAGACTTTGAACATAAATCTGTAGCTAAGGTAGAATATTCAAAATTTTTAGGTGTTTGCATTGACGAGGGACTGAATTGGAAGAAACATATTGAAGATCTCCTGAAACGTCTGAGTTCAGCTACTTATGCTATCAGAGTCATTGCAAAATTTGGTGATATAAATCTCAGTAAATTAGCTTACTACTCCTATTTTCATTCACTGCTTTCATATGGGATCATATTCTGGGGCAATTCAACATTGAGTAAAAAAGTATTCATTGCACAAAAGTGTGTAATCAGAATAATTGCTGGAGCCCACCCAAGAGCATCCTGCAGACATTTATTTAGGGATCTAGGGATACTCACTGTAGCTTCACAATATATATATTCACTCATGAAATTTGTTATTAACAATCCGACTCAATTCAAAAGTAATAGCAGTGTGCATAGCTACGACACTAGGAGAAAGGATGATATTCACTATTCAAGGTTAAATCTAACTTTGGCTCAAAAAGGGGTGAATTATGCTGCCACAAAAGTCTTTGGTCACGTACCAAGTAGCATCAAAAGTCTGACAGATAGCCAACTAGTATTTAAAAGGAAATTAAAGGAATTTCTGAATGGCAACTCCTTCTACAATGTAGATGAATTTTTAGATAAAACATAAAAAAATATAAAATAAATAAATAAATAAATAAATAAATTACAAAAAAATTCTTAAAATATAGATTGTCAAGTATAGACAAAATTTACTAAACTGACACATTCCACATCATTACGAAATGTCGTATACATGATCTAAGGAACAAGTATTAATCTAATCTAATCTAATCTATGTATTATTATTAACAATGTATGTATTAATGTATTTAATTAATGACTGACATTAAAATTTATTTCCTTCCTGCATGTGTATAAGGTTCATTGGAGATTCATTGCACAAAAGTGTGTAATCAGAATAATTGCTGGAGCCCACCCAAGAGCATCCTGCAGACATTTATTTAGGGATCTAGGGATACTCACTGTAGCTTCACAATATATATATTCACTCATGAAATTTGTTATTAACAATCCGACTCAATTCAAAAGTAATAGCAGTGTGCATAGCTACGACACTAGGAGAAAGGATGATATTCACTATTCAAGGTTAAATCTAACTTTGGCTCAAAAAGGGGTGAATTATGCTGCCACAAAAGTCTTTGGTCACGTACCAAGTAGCATCAAAAGTCTGACAGATAGCCAACTAGTATTTAAAAGGAAATTAAAGGAATTTCTGAATGGCAACTCCTTCTACAATGTAGATGAATTTTTAGATAAAACATAAAAAAATATAAAATAAATAAATAAATAAATAAATAAATTACAAAAAAATTCTTAAAATATAGATTGTCAAGTATAGACAAAATTTACTAAACTGACACATTCCACATCATTACGAAATGTCGTATACATGATCTAAGGAACAAGTATTAATCTAATCTAATCTAATCTATGTATTATTATTAACAATGTATGTATTAATGTATTTAATTAATGACTGACATTAAAATTTATTTCCTTCCTGCATGTGTATAAGGTTCATTGGAGATTTACAAATGAGGTACAATTACAAAATTAAAAGTAACTGTAAAAATACATGTAACTAATACAGTTAGTTACTTTCAATATATAGTAACTATAATTGCAACTACGTTACTTATCAGGGAAGTAACTTTAACTCAAACTTAGTTACTTTAAAAAAGTAACTCTTTCAACCCTGGAAATAAGACGTAAAAAGAGTGTTGTGCATTACATTTACAAAGTAAAGAATGTTCGTGGACTATTTCATTCACAACTTCAAGTACGAAAATAGACAGTGAAGATCACCAGCCAAATACAACGACGAGTACAGATACTTTCGAGTTTTTCTTCTGTGACTACAAACCATCAAAAACTGAATAAATACAAAATAATTCTTATTGTAAGATGACAGTACGGTAAATCATTTAATTATGGACGGAAATGCTAACAGTGGGCGTTGCATAGGGGTAGTGATGTGGGCTACCAAGTTGTAATTTTTTATGAAGTTAACACCGATATATTCATCTTTACTGCAAACACACGTATCCCATTAAGGCCTACCAAACACATTAAATTTCTACTGAAGCATTATATCAAGATATTTTATTTAGAAACTTAATTTTACACACATCTCGTGTGGCATCCTAGTTATATATATATTGTTACTCCAAATGCTTAAAACGCACACAAATGTAAATGTTCAAAACATGTTCATCATTGCGTAAATCGAACTACCACTTAGAATAAAAAGAAAAGACTGTCATATTAGAAACAATTTAAAAATTTAACTTCAATAGTTAATTTACAATTTAGTTACTTTTGGACACTTCTTATCTCAATCAGAATTCCTAATTATATGTATAACTGTAATTTTATGTTCGGTTATTTCAAAAATAGTTGTAGTTTCATAAACTTCAGGGATAGCTGTGGGAGTCGTATATTGTCGCTTGAAGCTGTCGCGCGCTAAAGGTGTTTTCGAGAAACGACAATTTAGAGGAATGAAGTTTAGAAATCTATCTGTACAAGAGGTTATGTCGCCTGGCAACGATGTTTCTAATACTAATTCTTCAATAAGTGCACCATCAAAGACGCTCTCACCATTTAATGACAGTTACAACGAATTTACTGTACGTGACTGCAATTACACCTATTTTCAGAGACTTGGCTCATCCTGACCTAAGTAAATGTCTGCATAGGCAGACACAGAACCCAAATGAATGTTTCAACCGCATAATTTGGAACCGCATTCCTAAAACTGTATTTGTACGCATGCACACAATGAATCTAGGAGTTCATGATGCTGTTATTACATTTAATTGTAGTAATATTGGAAAGTGTTGGGTACTGAAAAAGCTGGAAATTGATCCTGGTGAAAATATGATCACTGGGCTGCAACATTGTGATAAAATGAGGATATGCCGATGCAGACAGGTCTGCATCTAATATGGCCAAGAAAACAAGACAAACATCCAGGGAAGTGAAAAAGAAGCTGGAAGATCTGCTAGAGGCCAAAGAAGGGTCATTTATATGCAGCAGGAGAGATTTAATTAACTGTAAGTAACAAATATCAAAAGTTTTTCCTTAAAGTCAATTTTTCCTGAAAAAAATTTTTTTTTCAGTACATATGCCCCATTATATCAGAAACCATCATAGATAAATGAATGGAATTTTCAGAGACTCTGCATAACATAAAAAGCCACCTCTGGTACTACATTCATTAATATTCAACCATTAAGAAGTTCCCAAAAAACATTTTCTGCAGAAAACACTTATTATTTTCTGTTGATAAATTTAAAAAAAGTATTTCTTAAAAACTATAAAATGGATAAAGTAGATTTTAGTACAGTTGACTCTATTAGCATTACGTAACATACAGTGAAAATATTAAGGTCTTGCATCAAATAGTTTTTTTCGGAAATGGGTCAAATACTTGCCTAAAATAACATGGGTTAGATAGGCAGGGTATGGCCCCCGTAATGTACAGTACATTGTGGTATTCGAGTGCTATACTGGAGGCCAGAATAGATATTTCCGGTTGCAAGAAATCACAGTTTCTCTGTATCTAGGGTTACCAGTCGTTCTCTTTTACCCGGACATGTCCTCTTTTTTGGACCCTGAAAATGGTCCGGCCGGGTTTTTAACAAAATGGGGAAACGTCCTCTTTTTTGCGTTGTGCAACTGCTCCAACTTGAAAGTGCGTAAATACAACTCTCTGAGAATTTAACCTTTCTTGAAACAATGTCATATTTTTAATTTTCACATTTCTGTGCCGCCGCTGTTCTGAGGTCAAGGCACTTAGGAACAAAAGAAGTAACTGGCGTGGCAATTGTCGCGGAACAAGAGGTTCGAGGCGGCCAATTAAAAACATTCGTCTGCAACAATGCAAGGCAGTGTAAGGCCGGTATTACACTATCAAATCATTGGACAAAGAATTGGATGAAATATTGGTCATATTTTTTGACAAAGATATTGGATGAAACACAAAAGGGGGTATTACACTATCATCCAATATTTTGTCAAATTTGCAATAGAGTAACAAAACGGCTGACTCAAACATTGTATACGAATAAGATTGTTAAGTTGATAAAGCAAGTTTCATTAAATAACGTTTTAAATGGAAAATGTGAGCACTGACAAAGAGGATAATCTAATTTGTTTATGACGTTATTAACGATGTAAGGGGGGAAACATTCCTGATAAAGTAAATAGGCTCTATTTATTTCCTTACAAAAATTGGCTGACGTATTTATATGCACATAGATTCGCTTGCAAACAGATTTCGATGTTTTGAAAGTTGTTTCACTTCCCAGCACTTAGCACACCAAGTTACCAAAATCATACACTCTAAAATCTGCTTTGGCCGTAAATAGATTTAGGGGTATTACTTCTTCAATTCCGATAGTATATAATGACGTTTTTACATCACGCATTGTAACTCAACCTCAATTTCGCCGCACGGTATTGGACTACGCGAATTGACGGACAGTTGAATTGGCCTTGTCGCCTGTTATACAACGCCCCATGTGATTTTTTAAAATTTTGTTGTTGCTAGAAAACACTACACAAACATTCCACTACTAGCCATGTTTACGAACACGAACGTTATGTCCAAGTAATGCCCAGTGAGCTCAATAATAGCAAGAATAATAGCTCACTGGTAATGTCAGATATTTAACCTCCAAATAAAACAGTAGTCCAGTCAATGAGTGCTCAAAAGAGGGGTGTAGAGTGCATGGAAAATGCGAGAATTTTTAACTTCAGGACTTTGTTAGGGATAGTTAGGAGGTGAACATACTAAAAGTCCCCGCCCCTAGGGGGTGAGCCAAAGTGGGGAGGGGGGTGGAAAGGAACCATTTTTTGGTTTTTCGCTTATATCTCGAAAGCGGTCCGCTTTAGGAAGAAAATGTTCCAAATAAAAATGAGAGATAATTGAATTTGCTATAAAAGTGTTTCGATACATTCCCAACGGTTACTGAAAATCGACAATTTCGGAAAAAATCATTTTTACCTCACTAATTTTGTCAAATATTTACTTCTTGTGACTCACTCGATCGTTTCTCAGAAAATTTGTCAGAAAGAAAGTTGTAGAGAATTAAATTTACTTCAATTTGATATGCACATTTATTACTTTATCGTCAGCTAATCAGAAGTTACATCATCTGTAAGATGTGCGCTCAGTTTCGAGGTCCTTCTAGAAATGAGTGTTTTGAGTGGTTGTGACATTTATGCCTTATGAAACGAGCCAGCATGGTAAATAACAACACTTTAATATTAACAAGAAGGTAACTGCAATTGTAAGAGAACACCTTTTTATAATTATAGCTTTTGTTATAATATTATGAATCATACAATGAAAGTATTTACAAGCACTGATAGTGATTCAAAATGAAAAATAAGTGCATTCAAAGCAACATTTTCATTTTTATGAGGAATGGTCGATGTTCATTTATTGTCACCTGCAGTGAACACGCCTTCAAGGTCGCCGGTACCTAACACCCGGGAGAGGGTTAACGATAGGGAAGCCCCACGACGAACATCGAAGGCCTGCCACTGGCTCCTTCCAAGAGACTTGACAGGGGGGTGGAATGGAGTGTTCTCACTTCTTACTTCAGTTCCCTTCAAAAGTTCGCCAAGAATAGAAAAGCTTGTATGTCGGCTTTTCGTGATATTTTTCATTTATTTATGAAAATGTTGACTTTTTAGAGAGCGTAATGGCTATTTGATGTTTTGATGTGATGAAACAATAGATGGGCCAGATGTTGGTGTTTTCACAGTGACAAAAAGGAATACTATCACTCCCAAAGCAATTAGAGAAAGGAGAGATAGCAATGGCTCATCTTTAGAAGGTTGGACATCCTTCTGATTCATAATGAATATCGAAAAAATTACGTCTGGCCGCAATCCACCAACGCTCACTTAAAGAGACAGGCACTCTCGTCGTCCTCTGAAGTAGTTCAGTCTTCAACTTTGAGATCCAAACAAGCGAAATTCGATTTCAAAACAAAATGTTTCTTTTGTGCCAAAAGTGTTGATGGTGAGCAGAAGAAGCCCAAGGAAGATATTTTTAGTTATTTTTCTCACAAAAGGACGCAACAGAAATGACATACAAGTGACGAGTATGGATGCTTCTCGAGGTAGACATGATCAGTGGAAAGAGAAAGTGATGAGGCATCTTTCCACCTCAAATGATTTAGTTGCAGAGGAGGCTGTGTATCATGAACTTTGTGAGGTCGTTGCACCAGAAACTCTTAACATCCACGTCTGAAGACTGCGGTTCAAGTGCAGTGGAAGAGGTTAGTATCTTACTGGAGGGAAATAGTGACTGTCAATTTACGTTAAACGAAATTATGCGTGTTATTACTGGTAGGAACCTGAGTGAAGAACTATCAGAACAGAACTGTTGAAGTATGGGGATCGCAGACTCCAGCAGGTTTAAGGTTTCAATAATTTGTTTTAGGGACACTGGGTACAAATCGCTAACCAACGCCTGGTATGATAACAAGGAAAAGGATGAGAAACAAGAGCGACTCAGAATTGCCCAGAAAGCTGCTGAGATAATAAGGTAAGATACTCAAAGTGGAGCGTACAGTTATATACCCTCAAAGAGATAACTTCCTGAAGGATGAAAATTCTCTCCCACAATCCCTCCAAAACTTTGAACCTTTCTTGAGGAGGTTATGTAGAAGAAAAAAAAAAGCAAGAAAACTGAGAAATATGGAGGAAGTGCGTTGCTACTGGACATGCCATCACATCAGTTGTCAGGCCACGAACCTTCTTGTCACCAGTATTGACATACGCCTCGACGAACTTGACTGATCTTCTAGCAAGTCTGGGTGTCAGCTCATCCTATTATGAAGCACAAAAACTGGAATTATTTGTGATTGCCCACGCACAGCTAACCTACAATCAGCTACATCCAAAAAAATTGTTTTTGATAATATGGATTTCAGTGTTTGTACCTTAGACGAACAGAATACCTGCCACGCTATTGGGGGGGGGGCATCAAAGTGTCACTCTGACCACACATGTTCAAAGACGTTCAGAAACACAAAGATTAAAAACAATGCTTGAAACTGGAAAACTCGGAACTATTCCACTAGAAACATACTTTACGACGAAAGGAGGTATACGAAATGTGACTTTGGCACACACTGATATACCAGAGGAGCCGCCACATCCTGCACCAAATGACATTCTGTGGTTTGTTGCCAAAAAACAAGATATTGTAGTTCCAGAGTGCAAATGACACAAGCAATGTATAACATGAGGAGCAGGAATTGAAAATGAAGGACAACGCCCATGTATTATTCCTACATCCATTTACAGTCTGCGACACAACATCCACAGCGGATCGCCAGAGTAAAGTGGTGTTTTTGAAAATGCATCAGAAATCCAAAATCATACAACATGCTGCTGAGATATTTTCCAATAATTCTTCTTTTCCCGACTCCATTGAGACAGCGGGAATCACGAGTACTCTCTCATGGTATGGAGCTCCAGCCACCAAGACATCCCTCAACGAGTTCCGCTACAAATCATTTTTAATAGCAGCTGGACACATGAAGCCTAATCTCTGAACTCTCCCACCAACTGAAGGAGCTGTTAAGCAGCAGGCCTTCCGAATGTACCACCAAGTACGCCTTTGATTAAGAGAGAAACCGAAATGTGGAGCGCCGAGTTGGGGTTGGGAAAGAAGGAATGACCAGCTAGTTCCGAAACTCTGTTAGATGCTGCCCCTGACAAATTCTTGAAGATAATTATTGTCTATGCACGTAAGGATGTGACAGTGGAGGTGTGGTTCCAGTAAAGCGTTGTTTGTGCCCTGTTACATGCCTGAATTGCAAGGGCGACTGCAACAACAGAGTCCGAATATTTAAGATGAAGATGGAGACATTGACATCGAGACTCTACCAGTCTTGTTGGACGACGTCTCCATTACTGAGTAAGATGAATGACACTCGACCATTCCTCAGAAAAATGAAAATTTTGCTTTGAATGCACTTATTTTTCATTTTGAATCACTATCAGTGCTTGTAAATACTTTCATTGTATGGTTCATAATATTGAAATTAAAGCTATAATTGTAAAAAGGTGTTCTCTTACAATTTCCGTTACCTTCTTGTTATTGTTAAAGTGTTGTTATTTACCATGCTGGCGCGTTTCATAAGGCATAAATGTTACAGCCTCTCAAAACACTCATTTCTAGAAGGACCTCGAAACTGAGCGCACATCTTACAAATGATGTAACTTCTGATTAGCTGACGATAAAGTAATAAATGTGCATATCAAATTGAAGGAAATTTAATTCTATACAACTTTCTTTCTGACAAATTTTCTGAGAAACGATCGAGCGAGTCACAAGAAGTAAATGTTTGACAAAATTAGTGAGGTAAAAATGATTTTTTCCGAAATTGTCGATTTTCAGTAAAGTATATCTCTAAAACCGTTGGGAATTCGACTAATGTGTATCGAAACACTTTTATAGCAAATTCAATTATCTTTCATTTTTATTTGGAACATTTTCTTTATAAAGCGGACCGCTTTCGAGATATAAGCGAAAAACCAAAAAATGGTACCTTTCCACCCTCCTCCCCACTTTAGCTCACCCCCTAGGGGTGGGGACTTTTAGTATGTTCACCTCCTAACTATCCCTAACAAAGTGCTTAAGTCAAAAATTCTCGCATACTCCATGCACTCTACAATGCATTCATTGACTGGACTACAGCTGTAGTGGCAAGGAAGCTGTATACTACTAGCGCTCCAAGCGGTTACATTTCTCACTGCAGGAAACAGAAGACGAGCGATTTGTTTGATCAAATCTAGGCCGAGGCCTTAGATTTGATGAAATATTGGACGACGTTCCCATTACACTGCGTCCAGTTTTTCTTTGTCCAATTCTTTGTCAAATAATTTGATAGTGTAATACCGGCCTAATGCACATAGTATAATATGAAACTCCCCCTCCCCCCTTTCACTGGTCGGAGTGTTTTGTGTGACACCCAAAAATAAGACGTTCAGTCTGTCGTGTTGAGATTCGGCAGTTCTGTGTGTGGTTGTCAACCACACTTATGACTTTAGGATCAAAAGCTAGTACAATGTTCGTTATACAAAAGCTTAAACCTTGTTCAAAACTTTATACAAATAAGGTCAGATGCCACAGTCACCAATGCCGTTTCAGTATTCGCCTTTAGCACCAAAGAGACGTAACTACATATTGAAAAAATCGATTTAAAGGTTTTGTCCTAAAAACTGAGTAGTTTTTAATAATTAATTGCGAGCCTTTGTACGGTAAATAAAAAGTTTATTTTATTTATTGCATTTTTCACCTAGGCCTTACATATTCCATTAACTGTCTAGAATCTAGATGCTAATCATGTATATAGTCACGTCGGTCTGATCCGATATGGGAGGTTAGCTATATCAAGGAACTCTTACATAATTTTTACAGTTACTTTATTCGTGACGATTTTACAGCCAACAGTACTATGGTTTCCGTAAATGATGCATCGTCAAAAATTGAAAACAGGCGTGATCGGCAAGGTATCTTATAAGTTGGGGGAAAATGTTCAGCACTTAAGACGATAATTACAAGTGGTGAAGTGATGAAATATTAGGGCTTCACTGCTATGTAGTCATGTAATTCATTCTACGGGTATCAACATTTCATGCTTCTTAATTTGTAAGAAGATGAAGAAATTTCGTAAGATGCGTAAGATGTATTACAAACAAGACTCTGATAATACAGTAGAGACATCACTAGTACTTGAGTTGTCAATACCAGAAGAGAGAGAGAGCTAAGAGTTCTTTTATGAATTTAGAAATGTCCTCTTTTCTGAAGACGGACATCTGGTAACACTACCTGTATCTCCCTCTTCTGTAGATAGAACACTGCTCATGCCGCTTTGTGGTGTGAGGAGCGAATTTACTGAGTAAATACTGATACGAGGTGGCATCCATTCTGAGGTTATTTGTATAACTGACGTCCTCCACTTGTAGACCCGCTACAAATTTTCTGAATGTTTTTGTTGTCACCATTTGTAACACACATCTACACCAAAGTATGTTTTATTTTCCCCCCAACTTGTCTTCGTCCAAGTGCATACAAAATGTAATTGTGGCGGTAGCAATTGCAAAGAATAACAAGTTTTTATTGTCCACCATCTTGAAATATGACCTAAGATTTAATCAAAAATATGATCCTGTAATACCGGCCTTGCGTCATTATCGTGTACAAGATTACAGGTAGTGCTGCAGTGTATCCTTTCGATTCGAATACGGAACGCGTTAGATTACGAGACGAGAGTGAATAATAAATTCAATGCCTTCAATATTTAACTATAGGTTTAAATCCTAAACGCTCTTACTTCGCGCATAGCTCAGGCAGAAAAATTATCGTGTGTTAAAGAATTTTCACCGCTCTTGTTTATAATAACAACAATTTGTTCGCTAAGTAAGAGGTCATATTATGGTTTCCGTCTGGTCCCCAAAGAAGCGTATTGCCGGAGTTCGCGGAAGGCCTATACTATTTCCTTCTGTTTAAAAACTAAGTGACATTTGAATTTATGTTTACTTGCGCTTGTACCTTTCTATATTTCAACTTTACGTTGTTGCAGTTTACTTGGACTAGCTGAATTGCCAGTGCTATACAAAGCTGGCCGCGGTGGCCGAGAGGACTGAGGCGCTTCAGTCACGGTCTGCACGGCCACTACGATCGGGGGTTCGAATCCACCCTCGGGCATGGATATTTATGCCGTCTGTAGTCTTAGCTAGTTCATAAGTAGTTTGTAAGTTTAGGGACTGATGGCCCCGTGGTCAAGTCCCATACGCTCTACAAACATTTTTGCTATACGAGTTAATTGAGCGAAACTTGTCCCGTGTTATCACCGTGTCGATGTGCGTGCAACCAGAGCTGTGCAGCGCGCCGGCCGCGGTGGCCGAGGTGACTGAGGCGCTCCAGTCACGGTCAGCACGGCCACTACGGTCGGGGGTTCGAATCCCCCCTTGGGCATGGATATTTGTGCCGTCCTAGTTCGTAAGTAGTTCATAAGTAGTTTGTAAGTTTAGGGACTGATGAACCCGTAGTTAAGTCCCATAAGCTGTACAAACATTTGAACATTTTTCTGTGCAGCGCGCCACATTCACCCGTCCGAGCTCGCCTGCGTCCGGCCGCTGCGCTCTGCTGCCCGCACCGGCCCCACTGCACCGCGTACTAGAGATGGGTAGGTCCGGATGGAAACGGTTCCTTGGATCCGCATCAGCTGCGCTAGTAATGGATGTAAATCCGAGTGCAGGTCGGACACGCATCGGTTGTGGGCCCAGGCACAGAGTAACATATATATATGTCTGTGGTCCAGGCCAGCAAACAGGTCAGGCGCGGCCAGAGTTGGAAACGCAGCGGCGGAGTGGCAGGGCAACACCAACTATATATGTATATAGGTGGTGTTGGGCAGGGAGACTTGTAAAGCCCACGCAGGATGCGGAGCCCGCCATAAACACAGCAGGGTGGTCAGGCCGAGGCGACCTGCTGGGGTGGCTGGGCGGCCAACTGCTCGCCGAATTTCGTCAGCTCAGTGTGACGCTGACCTGGCGCTGCACAACAGGCGTAGTTTTTCTGTCCGAGACTGTACTGGCCTTGGGCTGCATCCTCTAACAGGTGTCGCATTACTAACAGATGTTTGGCTGAAACGTGCTGAAACAGTTCAACAAACATAGTGATTTTGTTCGATTTGCCGGCCGCGGTGGCCGAGGAGACTGAGGCGCTCCAGTCACGGTCTGCACGGCCACTACGGTCGGGGGTTCGAATCCCCCCTCGGGCATGGATATTTGTGCCGTCCTTAGTCTTAGTTCATAAGTAATTTGTAAGTTTAGGGACTGATGACCCCGTAGTTAAGTCCCATAGACTTTACAAACATTTTTTTTGTTCGATTTCCTGAATTTGTGTTGCCATTCACTGCACAACTGTCCAACGGAAGATTATTATTGTAAGGTTATTCCCAATAACAGTAACTCTTGATTGTGTCCCCCAAAAAAGTTGGTAGTAAGATTTGAGTTCACGGTTATTGTGTATTTCATGGTATGGTTTTAAAGCGTGCCAACAAGGAATGGACAATGCACTCATGTCTGTCAAGCAAACATTGCAAGTCGATTTTCATCCTTGCATACGATGTTATGGACACTAACCTTGGTCCAGTGATTTATTTACCGAACGAATTAAGCTTTTTAGTGATACACACATGTATGTGTGCCCGTGCTGGCCAGGTGTCATATAACCGTTTTTTCTTGTTCTCGTAGATTTTATTATCCCACCACCGAAGAACAGTTAAGTTTGGAATCAATTTACAGTCCAAGATAATAAAGCTAAATGCCGATATTGCTGTCTGGACCTTTCGTACAATCCAAGAACTCGAACAAGAAATCTCGTTAGACATATGAAGAGCCGGCCGCGGTGGCCGCGGGGACTGAGGCGCTTCAGTCACGGTCTGCACGGCCACTACGGTCGGGGGTTCGAATCCCCCCTCGGGCATGGATATTTGTGCCGTCCTTAGGGTTAGCTAGTTCATAAGTAGTTTGTAAGTTTAGGGACTGATGACCCCGTAGTTAAGTCCCATAAGCTATACAAACATTTGAACATTTTGAACATATGAAGAGGAAAAACACTTGAACACGTGAAACACTTGAAATAAATTTACCTAGGAATGAAGAATTTACCAATAGCAGTAGCAATTCTAATAAAATTTATCACAATTCCTTACCTGAATCTAAGCCACCCAATTCAGAACAAATTTTACCGTCCACTTCAGCATTCAAGCCCTTTATCAGAGCAAATTTCATTACAATTTATCGTTCCAAGCAAACTGATAATAATGACAAAAATGACTTTAAAAGAATACCATCAATTTAAAATTGTAGAAGATCCCGAGTTCCGAAAACTAATGTCCATCATATAAGATACCAACTAGAAAATCAGTATCTTGCAGTTTGTTGCCTGCCATCCACAACGAATTAAAAGAGGAAACTCGAAATTTATTGACGGGAGGAACAGATGTGTCTTTTAACTGCTGATGGATTGGCGTCACAAAATAATCAGAATAATTTCTATTAAAAGACAGCTCACTTCACTGATGAAAACACACTCTTGCAAAATGTTTTACAGTAAGAGACACTTCATTCCATTCCATGGTGGTGGTGGTGGTGGTGGTGGTGGCGGCTGGTGCAGCAACAAGTGTTGAATAATTAAAAAATGTTCAGTCTCTGTTGCAATATTTTATTGACCATAACGCGTTTCGCGCTGTTAGCGCATCGTCAGACTGGAAAAAGACAATTGTTTTGTTACAGTGCGTGTACCTGGCAGGCAGCGAATCTAATGTGGCTAAGGTGAGTAAATTTGAAAATTCAGACTTACTTGGGTGGAGATGGAGCCACAGAGCTATCTATAGCTGTGTAGGAGGAATCTTAACAATTGTTGTCATTGGGCGCCTGCAAAGAGGTAAACGTACAAAGTACGTAAGGGTTATTTGAACTAGAATGAATAGGGACTAAAGGGGTGTGGTATGGAAATTAATAGAACGCTTTTATATGATAAAACTCAGCAGCAGAGGAGTCACTGTCGCGGCAGGTCCACGTTTACAACTGATAGTATTTTTAATAACTGCGGAACATAAATGCGACCGTTAAACAGAGCGGTATGGGCAGAGTTACGCCTGCGGGAATGAGCGGCTTGCCAAGCGGTAGCTTGGCATTATTAAAGATATTTGTGACGTGGGGGAATGAATCTTGTGAAATGATACATGTTGGTTAAAACAATAATAAATGAATGAAAACGAAATTATTAGAAGCCTGAATTGTGAGAAGGGGGGTCATTTTGGAAAAAGATGGATAACATGATATTGTAAAGAAGTTTGATTTTTTATGATGAATTGTTCGTTGAGACTGTGTTCTGGGGACCATTTTACGAACTTAGTGATTTCTAATTCTTCAAGAAGTGAGAGTTTTTTTCCTTTGGGGGCGATGTGAAGAACTTGTAATTTGTCAAGGGGGGGGGGGGCTGAATGTGTTTGCTTCTTTTGAGGTGCTCGGAAAAGGCCGAATTATTTTTGGCAGCGCCTTTCTTAGTTAAAAGATGTTCTTGGAACCTAGTTTTGAAGGCTCGTCCAGTTTGGCCAATGTATGATAAGGGGCACTGCAAACATTGTATTTTGTAGACGCCTGACTGGGTAAAAGAGTCTTTAACTAGCCGTTCACTGTGGTGAAAGCGATACTGGATCTTGTCATTGATACTAAAGGCTACTTTTATGTGGGTGGTTTTAAGAAGTGCGGCGAGTCTGTAAGAGAGATTTCCTATGAATGGTAAGGAGACGTATATGGATTCAGTAGTGATGGTGCAAGGGAGCAGGTAGGTGTTATTTTTAGAGTTTTTTCTGCTGTACAATCGGTCGACCAGGCTTGCCTGGTATCCGTTGGTTTCAGCAATGTGCCGCAGGTTAGCTAGTTCTTGCTCAACTGCAGTCTGCATCCAACAATGATTTTCACCCATCAGATCATGTCACCCGATCGCTCCATCAACTACTTGGACCTAACTCTCACCTTATCCAACAATCACATCACATTTGCGATTTACAGAAAGCCCACAACCAGTGACGCTGTCATCCGCTCAACATCCTGTCACCCGTACAGTCATAAAGTAAGCTTTTTCTCGTCAATGATCGACCGCTTATGCGACCTCCCTTCAAACAGTGAAACAGTTGAGCAAGAACTAGCTAACCTGCGGCACATTGCTGGAACCAACGGATACCAGGCGAGCCTGGTCGACCGATTGTACAGCAGAAAAAACTCTAAAAATAACACCTCCCTGCTCCCTTGCAACATCACTACTGAATCCATATACTTGTCCTTACCATTCATAGGAAATCTCTCTTACAGACTCGCCGCACTTCTTAAAACCACCCACATAAAAGTAGCCTGCACGATCAATGACAAGAGCCAGTATCGCTTTCACCACAGTGAACGGCTAGTTAAAGACTCTTTTACCCAGTCAGGCGTCTACAAAATACAATGTGCCCTTATCATACATTGGCCAAACTGGACGAGCCTTCAAAACTAGGTTCCAAGAACATCTTTTAACTAAGAAAGGCGCTGCCAAAAATAATTCGGCCTTTTCCGAGCACCTCAAAAGAAGCAAACACATTCAGCCCCCCCCCCCCCTTTTGACAAATTACTAGTTCTTCACAACGTCCCCAAAGGAAAAAAACTCTCACTTCTTGAAGAATTAGAAATCACTAAGTTTGTAAAACGGTCCACAGAACACAGTATCAACGAACTACTCATCACAAAAAATCAAACTTTTTACGAATCAGGTAGCTTGCGGCTACTGCTTAAACAGCAAACAGCTGCTCGGCAAGTAGCCAGAAGCGGCCGAAGGGTCTGCTTGAACTTAATTTGTGCTATGCGCATGTAGCTCGCTGGCCGCTGCTTAAACGAACCTAATCTGTGGACGCTGTCTCGAAAATGTTGGCCAATGTTGGCGCCAACGTTGGTACCAATGAGTGGACACGGGGTAAGAGTGTAGCGGCTGGCGGGCGCGTACCATCGCCAGCAACAAAGCGCCACGGGTGGCCGGGCGGACAAGGGCTCGGCGGGTACCCGCGCTACTCGGCAAAGTTCGCTGCGGCTCGTGCCGGCAGGCCGGGCAGCGCGTGGCAGTATTCTTATACTTCCTGTACCCGAGACACCTTAGGTTCGTTCCAGCAGCTGCCAGACGGCTACTTCCAAGCGCTAAGAAACAGGTGTTACTGCGCATGCGCAGCTACTATGACGTAAAAACCTTTGTTTGATACTTGCACTGCTGGAACGCTTTTTGCACTCTTTCTGGCTGCAGGCGAAGGAATAATTAAAATACTTTCCTTCCTAATAACGAAGAAGTGTAAATGAGAAATATCTGATCTCAAGTGGGATTGCAATGACTTCGAAATAATCGAAAAACACGCTACAAACACACACGTATCACGTGATGGCTACCCCCCACTCTAACTCAGACCTTTCTGCGCATGCGCAAATTGTCAGCTTGACCGCGCCAGAAACATTTTTCCGGGTAGCGTCTGGCTGCTTGCGCCAACTGCTGGTTTTCGAGATCGGGAGAAATAAATCTTATAAATGAAAATGTTGTTTCTTATTTTCAAATCAGCAGCCTACACAAAAGACTTAACATTTTTTGCACATATTTAACTCACGAGTAAGTTTTCACTTTTTAAAATTTTTATTTTAGCGACTACACCAATTTTAATCCTTTGGTAGTATTGAGAAACGATTTAAAATTTACGCAGATTCCATCAAAGTTTAGCCATTTTATTAATTCGGCCTTTACTAAATCAAAGATCACACCATTTCTATCTTTTGTAAATTAATTACTTAACAGGCCAAATACATTTCACACATAAGCATTACTTATAGGAACTGACAATACAAATGGGAGAATCTCCATGTTTTTCAGTTGGTTTTGTTCGCATTTTTTAATGAAATATGCCTTTTTTTTTATTTCACACGCCTTTTGTGAGACGTTCAAAATGTCCGGTAAAAGAGAGAACCATCTTGTTAGGATATGATGGTTTTTGTATTCGACTCCTGCAAATCAGAAAAATTCGTTCGGTTTCTCGCAGTTTGTAGATAATGATCTGAACTCCTTGACTGTTTTTACAACAATGCTTTCAATATCTACTGACAAAGCTTTAAGTACGTATTTGACGCAACTGTTAATTGCATGGAACATGCAGTTTTCTTTAATGAGATGATTGTCTGTTGTAATTTTTGAAAAACAGAAATTCAAATTAAAATAATTAATTTGTAAGGTTCAAGAAGTTGTATCTCGGGAGCCTGAAGACTGTATGAAAAGTCGAGAGAATCCAGACCATCTGGCAACTCTTAAAAGTATTATTTTTTAACGAAGTAGTATTGTAATATTAAAGTGAAAACGACTTTTTCAAATATTTAAAAAATGACAAATTAAGAGATACCAGGAAGCAGGCTGTGACTTAGGTTAAATAATATCGACATTACTTTTCAGTTATTGAGTTCTATTCTCAAAGCTTAGTTTACACCAGTGACTGTAAGATCTCGTACAATTACTTGACTATGAAAAATTCATCAAAAGTTTCTTGCCTTGTGATGTTGCTTGCGGCGGTGGAGAATGGTTTGTCCAGTAATTGCTGGCAGGCTGTTCACGTCTCTGCGTAGGTGGGATTAAACAATGCGAGACATGTTGCTGAACGACGTCATTAAGCGGCTCACAATTCCATCCTCAAATATTATGGAAACTCTTGGATACCGTAACACCACAGTTTTTAAAGAAGACTTTTCCCACCTGGCTGTTGCTGTAAACGAACTATGAGTTTCACCGACGCACTTTATACTCACTTAATTATAGTTGACTCGGGGAGGCAACGCGCACCACCACACAGTATGCCGGTTTCACCACCTCCACTCAGTGTCGCCAACCTCTGGAGCTTAGAAGTCCCATCCAGGGAGAGCGAATGGGGAAAGAAGGTCGACAGCTCCACGCTGCATGCTGTTCCGCTTTTCCGACTGACCGACCGACGAGGTAAATGTATAATTTCTTATTGCTTTGTGAAAAAGGAGGCACCAACTAAATGCCCCATATTCATTTCACTTTTCGCAAAAAAAAAAAAAAAAAAAAAAAAAAAAAAAAAAAAAAAAAAAAAAAAAAAAATCCCTTTGTCCCTTTCTGAAAAATAATGCCCAAAATATCTCACGATATGGGACAGATCTCACAGTTTGTCAATATTGCCTCCATTACCTATTACATGAAAGAGCTCTTCGTAGTCCTGAATCGGTAGGCGTTGGGAAGCTTCGGCCGGAAAACATTTGTTTTTGGCAGCTGCCAACATTACTAGCCGAACGTATTGCGTGAGGTAGCCATTGTCGTCTGCATTGATTTCGTTTTGCATATCACTGTTCAGATATCGTAGAAATGAGCAATGAAAAGCGACGTGTGCGACTTCATCTTTCGCAGTTTGTGGTGCCAGCACTGCAGGAGACGGTGTGGCTTGTCCCCCCCCACCCCTCTGCCGACCTCGCCACAGCAGCCATCTCATTGTCCTCCTGTGAGCCAAGGTCATTCACGCTCCACACAGTAGAGATGGGAAAACTGAAACATTTGACGGTTTCGAAACGAATGAAACCGTACCAACCATGAAACCGTGAAGCAATGTATGTTTTGTCATGAAATCTTCGTTCTAAGAGGACAATATTTTTCACTATGTGGACAAGGGTACATACAAGAACCTTATAACCATAGAGTATACATTTACTTCTTGGTCTGTACGGAACATAATGATAAATATTTTCTCCCGTGTTGTTGATGTTGCCAAAATAGGCCGCCGGTATGGTAGGTAAAAGTTCACCCCGTTAGGAGCTCACAAACTGCAATACTGTACGCATATTACAATGATGGATCATAAATGCTACTTTCTATACATACTATATAAATTATAGGGAATAAAGGGCACACTAAATAATAACAAGTAATGCTATGGAATAACAAAAATAATAAAGTAAGAGGCAAGTTCACCACTTGTACGTCTTGACCGTTACACCACCGCCGCAATTCTTTTAACATGAGTGTGGAAAAATTATAACGACAATAGGTAACTTCGTTTTCGCTCATAAGAAACCAACTCTTTAACACGAGATTAAATATGCGCTCTACCCTTGTTAGTATAAAAAATGTCATTTCAGGCTTCATGTTGTATCTTATTTTAAAGAATGTAGTTTCACTCGTGTGTCTTTAATATGGTAGATAAACCTAGAATTTAACTGGTTTTTCAATGCAAATAGTGAACGTTGTTTTATTGTTCTTTTACATTTAAAAAGCAGACATTATGTCATTTCGGAATACAGCAGTCTCTTGCAAACGAATCTTGACATCAGTAGTCATAAGCTGCAGACTCAAGAGTGTCAACTACTATTTGACTCTCTCTAAATGGTTTATGTACTAGTAAGTTATATGTGTATCTGAGTGGAGCTTCAGTAAAATGAAACACCACATTTCGATACCATTAGTCTATACCGCGTTTTTGCATTAGTGGTTTGAAACACCGGTGTTGTGAAACCGACATGAAATCGTGAATCCGGCATGAAATGGTGAAACCGACACGTAACCATGAAACCGACACGATACCGTGAAACCGACAGGAAAAAACGGTTTCAGTGTATCGACAATCGACTGCGAATGCGATCCGAAACAGAACGGAATGAAACCGCATGGTTTCGAAACCGTGAAAGATGCCGGTTTTGAATCACTGAAGCTGTTGTGTGTATCGAAACCTGGTTTCGAAACCATGAAACCGTAGCCAACACTACCATGCGGACAGCGAATGGAAGACAAAGCCTCAGATTGGGTTCCCTCCTTCAGTATTTTGTTTCAAATTTTATAAATATGTAATTATTTCCTTAAGAATGTTACAATCGTTTTCCCTTACAAAAACATTAGTTATAATCATAAAAGTTATAGCTAAACTATTACTTAATCGAAGAACAAATTTTTAAATGTATTCTCCTCCATTTCCCGAAAGTCCAAGAGTAGGTATCTGGGTTTTGTATCGATCTTTTCATCACGACAGTTTTCTCCAAAGACATAAATAAATAAATAAAATAATTATGAAATATTATTTATAATTCATTCTCTTACGTTTAACATGCACAATCTGTATGTACTACGACGTAGTTGTCAGTGGAGTGATTGCTTTGCTAACAATTAATGGAAGCAAAATCCGCTATAATAGTCATAAGCATTAGATTAAGTATTACAATGTAACAAGGTTATGAAAGCGCACCTCAGAGAAGTTCCTATTAGTATTAGTTAGCGAACAGGAGAAACCAATGTGGGTTAGGTCATTGTTAAGCTGAAGATTGTCATCACTGTAATGAAGTATTATGTGTATGGATAAGATTAATCGTAACAAAAGACTCATGTTGGAATATTTGTGACGAATCTTTTAAACTGGGGATTAGTGTTGCGCCCTGAATGAGTTTGACTTGTGAATGATACATTTTCGGTAAGGTTTTATTATGGCTGCTGTCAAGCAGAAGAGGCTAACTAACAAAGTCGGCAGATCGGCAGGCTATAGAAATTATACCGTGTGTACGAGGTCACAACACAATGAGTCCGTGTGGCCCGCGGAACAGTGCTAGGACGAGGGGGTTCAAACTCCCCCCCCCCCCAGAACTTTTTTTTTTTTTTTTTTTTTTTTTTTTTTTTTTTTTTTTTTTTGGGTCACTCGTGATAAAATTAAAATATGACAATAATTTGTCTAACGAATATGAGAGACTGAAAACTTTGCCAACAGAGAGAGGTACCTGGATGCCTGTAAGCTGTAATCCATGCTTAAAGGCCGCGTTCACACTGCCGGCCGGGCCGAGACGGCTGCGCTTCAGCCGGCTTAATATTTCCGGCGCGAGTCGATTGCGCTGCGGTGTTGCTTAAAATGTTCAAATGTTTGTAAAGTCTATGGGACTTAACTACGGGGTCATCAGTCCCTAAACTTACAAACTACTTACGAACTAGGACGGCACAAATATCCATGCCCGAGGGGGGATTCGAACCCCCGACCGTAGAGGCCGTGCAGACCGTGACTGGAGCGCCTCAGTCGCCTCGGCCACCTCGGCCGGCTGCGGTGTTGCTTCTGCAGCACTAGTATCTGACGGCTCCTGCCTGTTTCCAATGCAAATATCTCTGCTTAATAGCTTCTTTTTTTAATAACACTTATGAACATATGTTTTGTTTATTTTTTCTTTTATTACTATTAATCCTGTAAAATGAATAAAAAATAAATTTAAAAAATACCTGTTCTGATAAGGAAAAACTCTCCTAAAAGTCAGTCGAAATTCAAGGGACGAGTCCATTACCACATGTTTCTTATGTGCTTACAACTCGACTAGTCACTACAGTGTGAGAACAGTAGTATTAAAACTAGAGGACTCATGCTAATACTTCGCACCGTTAATGAAGAGAGAAAAAAAGTTGGGGAAAAGGGAAGTAAAGTTGAATGTTCATCCTAGTTTTCTTCAGAATCAATCAATGCAAGTGTTCAAAAGCGCAAGTGAAAGAGCTTGATCCGCTGAGTGTTGTTAGGTCAAAAAGAACTGCGTACCTTAATTACAAACGATGATATCGTAAAACAGTTTAAATTTTTCAATGCAAGGACAGAAGGATACCGCATTTGAATAAAAATAGAGGATGGAGTCTCTTAGGTTAATTCTAATACTTAATGACAAATCTGCGAATTTGTTTAAAGTTTTTTTTTTTGTTTCGTTTAAAGTCTGACCGAGAGACTTTAGTTTTCGTAGATTCTTTTAATATATACGATAACAAAATCAATTAACTGTTAGCTGGCTCGAAGTAGATGGCAATTTTCACTAAACTGAAATAGTTATATCGTCAGATAACCTAAGCAAAATTAAAAACGAATGAACGTACAAAAACATTTTAGGAGTACCTGAAAAGACTATTGAACAGTAACTCTAATTTTTCAGAACAAAATAAACCATCCCACTGATGATAACACAAAATGAGCTAAAACATGTTTTGGAAAAATTAAAAATCAGATGTCTTGCATACGGCGAAAAATCCTCACCATTTATCCAAGCAAGCACGGAAGAAAGAAGAACAGCAACATCAAAAGATGGTTACTCTCAGAAACTACTGACTCAGGATTAGAATGCCCATCTCTAGAACTGAGCATGTGGCTAAACTTTGTTCGGATTCGATTGTAAGTTGAAAATGCTCATTCATATCTCTAGTTCTGGGTATAACATCACCGCAATGCATAGAGGTGAGAATTAAAAAAAAAATTTTTTTCTGGATTGCTAATTTTATTGACTTCGTGGTCTCAATGGTGTTTGTTAACGGAATACTTGCACTCCCAGACTGTAGAGTCCTTCCTTCCTACGTTTAAACACGTTTAAATGTTTTTTCACGTTCATTTGGTCAGTAAATTGTATGAAACTTCCTGGCAGATTAAAATTGTGTGCCCGAACCGGGACTCGAACCTGGCACCTTTGCCTTTCGCGGGCAAGCGCACTACCGACTGTGCTATCCCGACACGACTCACGATGCCGCCTCACAACTTTACTTCCGCCAGAACCTCGCTTCCTACTTTCCAAACTTCACAGAAGCTCTCCTGCGAACCATGAAAGACTAGCACTCCTGAAAGAAAGGATATGGTGGAGACATGGCTTAGCCACAGCCTATGGGATGTTTCCAGAATGAAACTTATCTGCCAGGAATTTTCATATCAGCGCACACTCCGCTGCAGAGTGAAAGTTTCATTTCAGTAAATTTTATGTTTTTTCGAAATTGTAATTTTTCCCTTTTCCAATATTTTTGTGACCCAACCCCGCGAAGTACTGTAGGATTCTGTAACCTTGCTTATTAGCTAGATATCGTTGAGATCAGTTTCATGTAGAATTTTAGAGCATATTCTCAGTTCGAATATAGTTAATTTCCTTGAAACGGAAAAGCTTCTTTCTATGAATCAGCAGGGTTTAGAAAACATCGTTCATGTGACACTCAGCTTGCTCTTTTCTCACATGACATCTTGCGAGCCTTGTGTTTTTCTCGACTTCAAAAAGGCGTTCGACGCGGTGCCACATTGCAGACTGCTAACGAAGATACGAGCTTATGGAATATGTTCACAGATTTGTGACTGGCTGGAAGACTTCCTCAGTAATAGAACGCAGTACGTTGTTCTCGACGGCGAGTGTTCATCAGAGACGAGTGTATCGTCAGGCGTGCCCCAGGGGAGTGTGATAGGACCGCTATTATTTTCTATCTATATGGTCTGATGGCCAGAGTAACTTGTAATTTGCGGCTGTTTGCTGATGATGCTGTGCTGTATGGGAGGGTGTCGTTGATGCGAAGAATGGCAGCTAGCTCTCAATGTAGAAAAATGTAAGGTGATGTGCATGAGTAGGAAAAACAAACCCTAATGTTCGAATACAGCATTAGTAGTGAGCTTCTTGACGTTGTCGCGTCGTTCAAATATCTAGGCGTAACATTGCAGAGCGATATGAAATGGAACGAACATGTAAGGACAGTAGTGAGTAAGGCGGACAGCCGACTTCGGTTTATAGGGAGAATTTTGGGAAGATGTACTTCATCTGTAAAGGAGACCGCGTATAAAACGCTTGTACGTCCACGTCTTGAGTATTGCTCAAGTGTTTGGGACCCGCAGCAGATAAGTTTAAGGAAAGACAATGAAGCAGTTCAGAGGCGAGCAGCTAGGTTTGTTACTGGTAGGTTCGACCAATGCGCGGTGTCACGGAAATGCTCCGGCAACTCAATTGGAGATCGCTGGAGGAAACACGACGTTCTTTTCGTGAATTTCTGTTGAGGAAATTTAGAGGGCCGGATTTTGAAGCTGAGAAAGTACGATCTTGCTGCCGCCTACTTACATTTCGCGTAGTGGTCACAAAGACAAGATAAGAGAAATTAGGGCTCGTACGGAGGCATATAGGCATTCTTTTTTTCCTCGTTCTATTTGAGATAGGAATAGGAAAGGAAAAGCCTAGTAGTGGTACAGTATACCCTCCGCCACGCACCTTACGGTGGATTTCGGAGTATGTATGTGGATGTAGATGTCATTCCTCTGAGTAGATCGAATGGTTAAATGACCTTTCTAACGATCTTATTTCTTACGAAATTCAATTTTTCCCAACTTGTTCAAATTTCGTGATCTGACCCCGTAGTATGTCGTATCACTCTACAACCTTACCTGTTATCTAGATATCATTCCACCGAGAAGAACGAATGGTTACACGACTTATCTCGTGCTTTTATTTTTCCCGAAATAGGATTTTTTTCACTGTGTTCAAATTCTGTGATTCGATCCTGTAGCATATCCTACCTTTCTGCAACCTTGCTTATTAGCTAGATATCATTCCCCTGAGTAGGACGAATGGTTGCATGACCTGTCTCGCCGTTTTACTTTTTGATAAAAGCATTTTTTTTTTTTAATTTTTGGGATTCTGAGATCCGACCCTGTAGACTGCTGTTTTGACCTGAAACCTCTACCATTCAGTACTTTTCTTCGCCCTGTGCAAAACGAACATCAGAAAGTCCGTTTTTTAAGTATTATTTAGCGAATTTTCCTATGTAATCGATATCTTGAATTTCTCTAGAAACTTTTACTTTGCGACTGTATTGCACGCCACATGGTCTTCTGTAACGTGCATTTGTTCCAGCTGCCTAAGCTACAAGACCATACGCTACGGAACAGTTTTTCTTTTATTGGTGCGCGAGTGAACCTGCCGTTCCGTACATCGTCCTGCTGCTGACATTTTTTTTTTCTTCTGTTTCCTTTTTGTGTTCGGCGCTGGTAAATACCTGTATTGCTTGGCGCATGTATCTGTGTGAGAATGTGATCAATTCCTCCCTTCCCCCTTCCGAAAAATCTTTATTAATTACGCTAGTACTACTTTTGCTGGTGGGCGGTATTAGTAAACTAAAAAATTAAGAAACAACAAAAGCACAAAATCAACTACTATCGCAGTACAGAACACGGCGAAAATAAATTTCGGTGTCACCAGACGACGACGCTGTTAAGACTTTGCTATCAAGAAATCCTAAAACGGCGTGACATGTCGTGACGTGATGCTTAGTGTGAATTAACGAAGAGCGTCATCCCTGGATCACGTGACAATTCCAGCTTAATGTTGCGAACATGCGCAGAATGCTATGCTTACTCCAGAGATATTTCTACTTTATGAGCGTTGCAAGAGTATTTACCTATAGAAACAAAAGAGCAAAGTATTCTATAAAAGTATCTTTCTCTGAAGACGAACTGTTCATTCAGTAGGGTTGTAGTGTTATTCTTATAATGATCTTGTATTTCAATTTCTCCAAATTATTTCCTAACAAGCATTTTGGTGCACTGTGAAGAATTTTCATCTTTCTTTGTGATGCTTTCTTCAGAATGGTTGCAACGTTTTAAATTTTGGCCAAATGCCGATTTCTTCTGCGAGGTGCCTGTTTTATGTTCTCTAAAATGAATATTAAATTTTCGGTCTGTTTGTCCAATGTAGTGTTTTTCACAATCGTTACACGACACACTAGTATCGGAATATTTATTGCTGCTTTTCCCAACTGTATGTTTCAGCCTATACTGTAAAAGATCTGTGGTTGTGAAGTCTATGGTCAGTTCACTATTTTTAAATTATTTATTTATTTGTGACACACGCAAGTTAACCCTAAACAAATTTTAAATGAACAAATCGAGATGAAGCACAAGCGTTACTTGGAACATTTCATTAGTACCATTCTTACAAAGAGATAGACGGAATTTACAAATACGTCAGAGATTTAAAAGTAATCATCGGAAAGCATATAATTATTATGATCCATAAAAACCCAAAAATTACACCAAAATTAATTCCACAAAATAATATATGGTTAATCATTTACATATTAGTAATGAAACATCCTATTGACGTACCAGAAATGCTGTATATAATAGCACAGAAATAATTGCATTGTAAACTTGTAATATCGCTGACATATCTGTCAAAATAGCTGTCAAACATCGACAACATAAGAATTATTTAAAAGAAAAAAGTATATATATAGCTATATAAGAGCTATAACAACAACAGTTCTCTAACATATGTAAATATGAACCAACACACATAAGATAAGCAGCGATCTTACAAGGATAAGAAGAGTTACCAATGTATGTATAAAGTACAATTATCCTCTTAAAGTAAATAGTATAACCACCTTTGTATTTTACAGTACACCTGACGATGGCATTCGCGCCGAAACGTGCCTGTCGTTGTAAATAATTTATTAAAAAGCAGCGTCTTTGGTATCAATTATTTACAATTTATTATAGAGAACAATAACAAAACTATGAATTAGGGCACAGAAGTATAAGAACTAATTCTTTTAAGCTTTTATAAGTGTGTGTATTTCTGTTAAGTAATGGAAATATTTAATAATGTTGTTTTCTACCCTGTTATTAACGTTGCGGTCTCTTTAGGTAGGGACTAAATCAGGAAGTATTGCTGAACAACGATATTTCTGTCTCGTGCTCTCAGAACAAGGCACTTGGCTGGATGAGGATTTGCGTTTCAGGCGCGGCTACTCCAGCGTCCACTGAGGCCATAAACTGAATTTGTCCTCTCTGCGTAAATGGGCCGTAAGGGAAGGTGCCATAATTTCATCCTTCTTCCTGAGAACAGTTACACAGAAGTAGCCTGATGAACACAGTCCGCGAATGGAAGGCCACAGTCCTCCAAGTTACTGAACAACAGGAGTTTTCAGGGAGAACCGCAGAATGGATCATTTACAGCCCATGAAAAGCGCTATATTTCACATTCGATACCCTCGTCTTGTCAAAAAATAACACAGGGTTGCCTGAAACACGTTAAAATCCACTGTGAAAATGAAATATTCCACAAGATACATAACTGTAATATAGCTTTTTACCTTGTGAATACAGTAACCAACCAGTACCAAATTTTTTAAGAACACGAAGTATACCATGACTTTTTCTTAACTAAATACACATAACATCATTAGGGTATCTAGAACGAATATTAGCATTTTTGATCATGTAAGCAAAATACCTTACAATAGTGAGAACTGTTCATAATCAGCAACTATCCTCATTGGGTTCAAATTCACAATGTGCTTGCTGTGTGACTATGTGTCATTCATAAATGGAACTACACCCAGTTCTGCAAACCCCTTTCAGTTCTTATACCTACATGTAAAGCAGATTAACTTTTAAATTATATATTGTAAGTTGCTAATATTAGCCGCGGCGGAGTGGCGGAGCGCATTGAGGCGCTATGCTCCGATGCGCGAGGTCGTTACCCGTCGGGAGTTCGAATCCTCCCTCGGCCATTGATGTTTCTGTTGTCTTTAGTATAAGATAGTTTATGATCAGTTTGTAAGTTTATGGACTGATGACCCCGCAGGTAAGTCTCATAAGCTTAACAGCCATTTTTATATTTTTGCTAATATTAATTTCTTAAACATAAATTAGAACTGCTATGAGGCTTCTGATCTCGTGTCCCCAATATTTGTTTTACACAATCAGAAAAGAACTTTTTGAAGTTTCTATCCACCAGTACTACTTAAAGTAGTTCGTTTTTAAGAGCTACCAGTATTGTAAAAGCCTCTTATTTATTTCATTCGAAATCCTTCATTTTATCGGCTACAACCTGTTAAGCAAGTAGTAGGGCTTCTCGTATTCCTGAGAAATATATACAATAAGACAGTATTCATTTCTTTCTTAAATCGATTTACGCAGTTAAACGTTGAGAAGCTCTTCACCATCGTGCTTCATGTATACTGCTGTTGTCAAACAGTACAGACGTGGCTACCAACTGAATATATATACCGCAGTAGCTATATAATAATCGATTTAGAGAGAGAGAGAGAGAGAGAGAGAGAGAGAGAGAGAGAGAGAGAGAGAGAGAGAGAGAGAGAGAGTTTTCTGACGTCGCTGGGGCACTTTGTCATTTGGAGGAACGTAATGACCGATTTGATAAAATATTGATGCCAACGTGTCACAAATGTTTTGGTTTTTTGAGAATTGTGTAATAGATGACATAGTTTCTGTAAAAATGCACTACATGAGCTAGGTTTAGTATGTAACTATACCCGTAAATAGGCGACGCAAACTTTGAAACGCAGAGGCGAATATGCACGTGCGTTGTGATAAATCACTTAACAATTCAGCAAAGTCACATCTGGTGCCTGGTCTCCAGGTCCAGATTGTATACCGGTTAGGTTCCTTTCAGAGTTCTCGAATGCTGATGCAATAGCCTCATACCTAGCTGTCACATACAACCACTCGCTCAGTCAAAGATCCGTACCAAAACTCTGGAAAGTTTTACAGGTCACTCCAATATTCGTGTCGCTGTGGTCTTCAGTTCGCAGACTGGTTTGGTGCAGCTCTCCACCCTACTCTATTCTGAGCAATCGTCTCTATCTCCTCATATGAATGGCAACCCACATTCATCTGAATCTGTTTACTATATTCGTCTATTGGTCTCCTGCGACTTTTCCCCCAAACACTTCCCTCCAATGCTAAATTTACGATTCCTTGCTGTCTAAGAATGTCCTAAAAATCGATCCCTTCTTTTAGTCAAGGTATACCAGAAATTCCTTTTCTCACCAATTCCAGTATTCAAGAAAGGCAATAGGACTGATTCGCAAAATTACAGGCCTGCATCATTGACGTCGGTTTGCACCACTACTTAAAACTATACAGAGAACGACCTATTGACCCCATAGCCAACACGGATTCAGGAAGTATCGCTTTTGTAAAACACGGCTAGCTCTTTACTCTCATCATGTAATGAGTGCTGTCGACAAGAGATCTCAAATCGATTCCATGTTTGTAGACTTTGGAAGAATCCCCTTCTAGTGACTAAACTTTGGAAGAATCCCCTTCTAGTGACTAAACCTATCTTGAAAGTATAGGAGTCCGTAGCAGATGGTATAGAAGGGCGTGCGGATTTACCGGTCCACACTGTCCATCCGGGATTTGCAATAATTACCCTCCTACTACCACTGGGGTCAATATGACCCCATAAGCACATTTGAATTATATATCTCCGTTATTTTCAATGCGATTATTTTCAAAATTTATGACTTTGTCTCTATAACTTGCTTGTATGCAATGACATATTATTCAGTTTTATATTTACAACATATTAAAATTTATTCATGGGCTATGCACTGAGTACCACTGGAGTCAGCATGACCCCAATCTAAATTTTTTTATTTTGTTCCTTGAATGTAACATTATGTAAACAGAACAGCGAATATTACGTTGAACAGATGTTATAGGAAACACCTGCAACAATGAAACTAACACTTTCCATTTCTTATTTATACCCATTGTTGTCGTTTCTTGCCTCAGAAGTTGTTGTGTGTTTCCTCAGTTGTTGCTAGTTTTTTGTCTCAGCGTGTGCAAGAACTACATCATGTCTAGAAAACATCTGAGTAGTGCTGAAATACAAGCAATTTTGAATGAAGAAGAGGAATTAGGAGATACAGCGTCTGATGACGACGAAGAGATTGATGGTGTTATTTCTGGACATAGTGAATCAACTGAAGATTCTGATGAAGACGTTGGAGATTTGGAAACTCCTGAAGCTGATGGCATATCAGATCAGAATGTTTTCAAGTAAGTATAAATAATCTGCCATATGTTTGCAAAAACCGATACTACTACTACTACTAATAATAATAATAATATGTAAGTAATCCCACTTTTTTCAGGTCGAGCAATGGAAATGAAACATGGGGAAAAAATCCTGTTAGATTACATGCGAGACAGCCAGCACGAAATATACTGAAGACAGCTCCAGGTCCCACGAGACATACTGTAAGGAACGTAAATACTGTGCCGCCATGAATTATTTATGAAGCCCAGCATTTTCCAGTTTATTTTGAAGTGGACCAACAAAGAGGGTAACATTATTTTCGGTAGCAAATGGACAGATATTGATAGAGAAGAATTTGAATGCTTTCTTGGTCTGCTTATTCTTGCGGGGATGTACAAAGATCACAATGAGGGCATAGTGAATTTATGGGACGAAGAGCATGGCCGACCTATTGTCAATAGTTCTATGGCTAGGAACCGCTTTACAGAAATATCACGCCGTATTCGGTTTGATGATGCTCAGCACAGGCGGCAGAATCGTACCCCTGATAAATTGCCTCCTATAAGGGATTTATTTGAGCAATGGGTAAGCACATTGCATGATGCATACGAACCACATGAGAATATTACAGTTGATGAACAACTGATAACTTTCAGGGGTAGGTTTCCATTTCGCCAGTACATCCCGTCAAAACCTGGAAAGTATGGTATAAAGATTTGGGCTGCATATCACAGCAGTAATTACTATGTCACACAACTGCAGGTGTACACAGGAAAGGGCGAAGGCCAGCATAGAGAAATAAATCAGGGGAAAAGTGTTAGAACTGACAGAACATTTATCTGGAAGTGGTAGAAAAAAAAACACAAAAGATAATTTCTTTACAAGAATGAAACTTTCACTCTGCAGTGGAGTGTGCGCTGATATGAAACTTCCTGACAGATTAAAATTGTGTGCCGGAACCGGGACTCGAACCTATGGACAAGTTAGTCAGAACCTACACCACAAAACGTATGACAAGAAGATGGCCTATGGTGATTTTTTATAATATTTTGGATATTAGTGCCCTGAATGCTTTCATAATTTGGTTGGACTTAAATCCTGACTGGAATGAAAAAACCAACTACAAAAGAAGAGAATTTCTTCTGGAACTGGGAACAAGTCTAGTACAGAAAAAGAGAAGTCAGCGCAGCAAAGCTTCTCTGCCTCGTCCTCCTCCTCCTCCTTCAGCATAAGTGCATGGGGGGGGGGTCAAACGTGGACGGTGCTACCTGTGCGAACGTTCAGTGGATAGAAAACATTCAGCAACGTGCAGAAGATGCTTTTCCTTTGTCTGTAAACACCATTCAGACATTCTTTGTTTTAAATGTAAAGAGTTGCTTTGTTTTACGTGTAAGGATCTATAAGATTAAGTGTTGAGACAAGATCTGTAAGTGCTTATATATCTACTTCACCTGGTTTCAATCAGTAATGTATGCTTTTGTGTCAGTTCATTAAAATAAATTAAATACTGCCAATATATCCCGTGTTAATTACTTGACCCCATATTGACCCCAACGATACTCAGTGTAACAAAAAATTTCTGGTAGTAGGGGGTTTAAGCTGACCCACGTTTGAGCCAGACTTGTGAGCCGACGTGTAGGCGTTCCTCCTACCCGTTTTGTAGGAAGAGCCCTCGAAGATGTAGTCCCTGCGCAGCTAGACGGCACACTAGAGTATTACTGGAAGTGTTATTAAACGAGCTGAAATGTAGTAACTAGATACGGGTAGGTAATTCGTTTACATGAAATCCGGGATGCCAATTATGGGGCTTTATTATTAGCCACACCATAAAACAAGACTAATTGTTGACTTTGAAATTAACAATTAATTTTCAGGCTGATACCGAAAGCATGAGACCACGAGACCACCATGAGACCACGAGACCGGTTCGGATTATATCCTAACGCCGACTGCCGACAGTGGCGCGCCGCCGAGACCTTCGGCAAACTTCGTAAGTCTTCGGAGTTGTTTGTTAAAGGCCTTTTAATTTATTTATTTGACGGCTATTAAAGATTATTAAATGATCAGCATCTACTTATGTTGACGCCTAGTCTGCTACTAATGCATGTATGCCACCAATACATTGTTAAATAAGAAATATTAATGTATTGAAGATGTTAGTTTCGCGCCATATTCTTCACTTCCCCGTCTTAGAGGCGCGGTGGCCGTACTGTACAATCCCACGGAGCTTTCGCTACCCCACCTCTTCTGCTGACGCCATATGGTGCATCTTGGCCTTGGGAACTACAACGCCGGCCGCGGTGGCCAAGCGGTCTGCGGCACGTCAGTCACGTTCTGTATGGCCGCTACGGTAGAGGGTTCGAATCCTCCCTCGGGCCAGTGGCGTAGCTATCATAGGGCTAGGCGGGGCAGTGCTCCGGGGCCCCCGAGATCAAGGGGCCCCTCGGCCTTCGTGAGCATAGTTCGGAAAAAGTTACAGTAGAGCGTCGTTTTTTTTTTTTTTTTTTTTTTTTTTTTTTTTTTTTTTTTTTTTTTTTTTTTTTTACCTTCCCATCCTACCGTCCATCAATTCCCTCTCCCATCAAACTAAGCTTCCCACAGTACCCGCACTGGGCCACAAGGTGACGGAACATTGCTTCTAGTGGGGCCTGCTTACAGGCCAAGCCGATAGTCGCCGAGTACATCAATCGCACACTCCAGTCGGTAGAAGTACAGTAGCTGCAGCATCAAGGCTGTTCACAGCAACAGCAGCGCCTTCCAGGTGTTGCAGCGTGCCGCTCGGCGCAATATGAAGGATCGCGCGACTCCAAATACTGTATAAATACATTCACTGTGCAGTACTTCTTATTGGCAAGTAGAAGTGTACAGTTCAGTTATACGAATAATCGGTATTCCGAACATCCATATCCCCCAATTACACTTAGGATAATCGACGTTCTACTGTATATAATATTTTAGCTGAATGAAGGATTTTAGGCCGGCCGCGGTGGCCGAGGAGACTGAGGCGCTCCAGTCACGGTCTGCACGGCCACTACGGTCGGGGGTTTGAATCCCCCCTCGGGCATGGATATTTGTGCCGTCTTTAGTATAAGGTAGTTCATAAGTAGTATGTAAGTTTAGGGACTGATGACCCCCGTAGTTAAGTCCCATAAGCTCTACAAACTTTTGAACTATAACGGCTACTGTCGGCAACTGCCTACCTGTTCCTAACTGAAATGTATTTGCGCACAAAAATCTGTTCATAACTTATTAAACAATATATATATATATATATATATATATATATATATATATATATATATATATATATATACTTACGGAATATCGCCACAGTTGTGCGACTGGATTCGTAATTTGCGGCCGGCTGAATGTAAAATATTTGTCTTTTGGTAACTCGGTTATGAGTCAAGGACTCTGCAACCTGCGCTGGTGAAGTTTAGCTGTTTGATATTTCTTGTACTTATTGCGTTTGATTTCAGTCATGTGCAATTGTTTCTTAAGTCGTATATGGTTTAATTTGATTATCCTTTTCAGTGTTTGTTTTACTTTATTAATGTTTTCAAAATTTCGGTTTTATGTCTTCGCTGTTAGCGGGAGCGAGGGCTAATTGTTGGAGAACACAATGACAGAACGATTATGATCGTAAACTAACCTATCTCTGCCCAGCAACTTACTGACACTGAAATTTCTAACCGATTTTATATACCATCATAAATAAATTTACCTGAACTAAGCATTTTTTCAATGCCAAAATCGGTTACACCGCCTTCGACAATTACTAGAATTCGCTTTCGCAGTAGTTTTCAATGAAGCGTTTACACTGTAAATTCTGTTATAGCAGGTAGTGCAAGCATTTCCCTCAGCTAACGGCAATTTAACGTATACAGAGTCAATATTTTCATTTTCATAATTAATGAATTTTACTCCCCTTCAGATAACGTTAAAACCATTTGTATCACCATGTTGAAATATTACTTCCCATTAGTGGCCAATTGTTTGTGAATAATTAATATTCACGCTTTTATTCTTTGTTTGCCTTTTAACCGGCAGCAGCTCTGCATATTGATTGAGACTTTAACTTCAGAGCACAACGAAGTAATATTTTATATCGACAGGGGATCTCAATCGACCCATTCCCAGGAAGTATTTTTATACCATATTTTCCGTCATTAGCAGGTTCTCTTTAGTTACGCGTTTGGGGGATATCGTTTTAGTTGTGTGTCAGAAAGGTCACACTTCGTAGCAGCTGCCAGAAAGTGGATTCCTTGATTATCCAATGAGACCAAGTTTTAATTTGTGCTCACCTGTTGCATTGGTGCATGCTACGATGGCGACCCTCTCCTTACTCCTTTTAAAACCAGGGCCTGACTGTTCTTCTTTGAAAGCAAGACTTGTAGATGGCAACAGTTTAACCCTGTTTCATCAAAATTGTGCAACTGATCTCGAGTGAAACCTTCAACTTCGATAAACTTCTGAAATGTCTTCTTAAATTGACACATAGCGTTCGTGTCGCCAGATAGTTTTTCTCCACAAATAGTAAGCTGTCTGCCCATAGCGTCTCTCCCAGCGATCAAGCCAGCCAGTGCTTGCGATACATTTAGGGTCGTTGTCTTTTTTTTAATTAATTAATTTTTTTTAATTCCTCATAAACCTTCATGGCGTTTTCTTGAGAGATCGGACCACTAACGGGCGTCCCTTTCTTTAACGAAACCAAGTGTAAATTGCTTCACTTACGTCATTAAACTCACTGTTCTTCATACTTTTCCTTTCTTTCCGTGTTTCTGTGCTCATTAACTTAACACTCCAAGACTCTATTTCCGTTCGCTTCTTCTTCCAGTCTCCAGTCGTACTTTTGCCAGGTCCTTAGCCACAGCACTGGCACTTTTCGTCTACATCTACATGGGATACGCTGCAAATTACATTTAAGTGCCTGGCAGAGGGTTCATCGAACCACCGTTTTACTATTTTATCTCCCATTCCATTCTCGAATAGCGCGCGGGAAGAAAGAGCACCTGAATCTATCCGTTCGAGCTCTGATTTCTCGTATTTTATTGTGATGATCATTTCTACCTATGTAAGTGGGAGTCAACAATATATTTTCGCATTCGGAGGAGCATGTTGGCGATTGGAGTTTCGTAAGTAGCCCACGCCACAGCGATAAGCGCCGTTCTTGTAGTGATTCCCATCCCAGATCCTGTATCATTTCCGTAACGCTATTTCCCCTGTATCGTGACAATACGAAACGAGCTGCCCTTCTTTGGACTCTTTCGATGTCTCCGTCAAACCCACCTAATAAGGATCTCACACTGGGCAGCAATACTCCATAAAAGTACGGACAAGCGTAGTTTATGCATTTTCTTTAGTAGTTCTGTTGCATCTTTTAAGGGTTCTACGAATAAAAGGCAGTCTCTGATTCGCATTTCCCACGACATTATCTACGTGTTCTTTCCAGTTTAAGTCTGAAGTAATAGTAATTCCCAGGTATTTTGTGGAGTTTACGGCCTTCACATTTGATTGATTATCTTGTAAACAAAGTTTAACGGATTTCTTATCTTACTCAAGTGGACGACTTCACACTTCTCATTATTTAGAGTCAATTCAAATGTTCAAATGTTTGTAAAGTCCATGGGGCTTAACTACGGGGTCATCAGTCCCTAAACGTACAAACTACTTATGAACTGACTAAGAATAAGTACGGCACAAATATCCATGCCCGAGGGGGGATTCGAACCCCCGATCGTAGTGGCCGTGCAGACCGTGACTGGAGCGCCTCAGTCCCCTCGGCCACCGCGGCCGGCTAGAATCAATTGCCAATTTTTACACCATACTGATATCTTATTCAGATCGTTCTGCAGTTGGTTTTGATCTTCAGATTATTTTTACTAGACGGTAAGTGACGGCGTCCTCTACAAACAACGTAAGAGAGCTACTTAGGTTTTCCTCTAAATCGTTTATGTAAATAAGGAACAGCAGAGGACCGATAACACTACCCTGTGGAACGCTCGATATCAACTTTGTTTTAGTCGATGTGTTGCCATCGATTACTACGAACTGTGTCCTCTCTGACAGAAAATCTCCTATCCAATCGCAAATTTGGGGCGATATACCATAACTACACAATTTCATTAAAAGCCGTTTGTGAGGTACGATGTCAAAAGCCTTCTGGAAATCAAGAAATATGAAATAAATTTGCGAACCCTTGTCGATAGCACCCATCACAATAAAGAGCTAGTTGTGTTTCTCATGAACGATATTTTCTGAATCCGTGTTGACCTTGGGTCAAGAGATCGTTTCCATTATCCAGACAAGTTAACCTGTTTTCTTTTGAGGGATGATGCCATCGTAGAATACTGATTTATAATGCACGGAAAACCTACGCTCTGAGGAATATTCACTCACATGGACTTCACAAAACGCGGTTAAGAAAGCACAAAGGCGGAACTAGGGGTGGGCAAAAAATGTCGATATAACAAAATATCGATATTATTTTCGAAATTTACCGATATTTATCGACGATATTTTATTTTTCGATACATCGATATTAAATTTTGAATATCGAAAGCGATATTTTTAAAAGCCACCCCTTTAAAAAAATTAGATTAGATTCTTTAATTGCCATTGGGCGTTGATAGGTGGCAAGGAGGCATAGAATGCATGGAGAGGAGACGGTTCAGTGCTGGAAACCTCTTTACTCCTCAGCTGTACAGGCTCACTGCACCGTACTGATCAGTTTGATTTTATGAAAGGGGGTTACAGAAATGTTAATGGACAAATGTAATGCTTATTTCATTGTAAAATAAAATTAACTAGTGATATCACTCTCACACAATGAAGAAAAAGAGTTTGTTGGTAGAAATACTAATTCCGACCTAACAGATTAAGTGAAAAGTATTGTGAGGTACTTCAAACAATCTGTTAGCGCAATGGACTTACTAAGAGCGGAACAGGAGGCATCAGGGAAGAAAGAAGGCGAGGTGTTGACCTTGGTTCAAGATGGAACTCCTGCTTTGACATGCTGGAGAGGTTTCTACCGTTATCGGCAGTTGTAGCTAAAATCTTAGCTACAAAAGGTCAGTCGAATAGGAATACCCCTGATATGGTACCAGCATCACAACTTAAAGTGATAAGAGATTTTGTTGACCTCCTTGTCCCTTTTAAACAGGCCGCTGAAGAAATAAGTGGTGCTAATTATGTTACTGCAAGCTTGAGTATTCCCATCGCAAACCTGCTTCCACAAGAAGTGGAGCGCACAACCCCTTTGACTGATTTAGGAGCGTCAGTAAAAAAAAGTCTACTCAAAGGAATTCTGGAAAGATTAGTTCCCCTGGGAAAAAATATTTTTCTCCCTGTGGCAACAATTTTGGACCCCCGGTTTAAGAGTATTCATTTTGAATCCCCACTTGCAGTGTCAGCTGCAGTAGCTCATATTAGCAAAGAAATTCGTTCCGAACATAGGCGAAATGGACAAATCTGTCTTGAGCATTGTGCTTTAGATATTAAAGAAGAAAGCCCGAGGAGGACTTCCATTTGGTCGTGGCATGAAAAACTATTGACCAAAAGTTCAGTTTCACAGCAAATTTCAAGCCAATATTCTGTACCAAATGAGCCGAAGCAGTACCTTGATCAACCGTATTTAGAGCTAACAGTGATCCTCTGAAGTTCTGGGCTGACACTCGACACTTTACGCCCATTTTATCAGACAATGCGCAGAAGTACCTGATATGCCAAGCCTCTTCTGTTTCGTCAGAAAGAGTGGCTTCATTGATCAATTTAGTGGTGCAAGACAACAGAAGTAGAATAACTGGTGAACATATAAAGCAAAGAGCTCTCCTAATGTCTGTTACTGATGACTACTGGCTCAATTAATTTAAAAAAAAATAAATATCTTACTCTGCATTGTGTTTCTTTTACTGATTATGCATTGTGCTTTTTTATTGATTAATGTTTAAAATTATAGAATATTTGTCAATTTTAATTGTATGTTGATAATTACTGTGGTTTTGATTAAAATTATTAATTTAGCATTCTATGTAAAGATTTCATCGATATGCTTAATTCGATAAAATCGATATTTTTTTTATAAAAATCGATACGATATGTATCGATATTTCTAAAATTTTGCCCATCCCTAGGCTGTAGGCAGACTGAGCGGCAGAGGGCGCGCACCCGAGTCGCAAGAGTGTCATTGTTGTCTGCTCTAACTAAGGTCATTATTTGTCCATCACGCCTAAGCTGATTTTAAACGACACCGTGAAAAGATGCACTCCCATAATTTTGATCACGACTGTGTTTCAGTATGAAAACGCATCTACATACTGCATTAATTAAACTCGAACGATTGATAAATAGAGTATAGATGTCACAAGAAAAGATGATGCCTGGGCCGATACATAGCATAGCCTGTAACTGCTACACGCTACGATTTAAATTCTATCCTCCATTCCGCGAGCACAGACTAATTCCAGTGGGTGGCTGGGAGGTGGCCGAGTTATCCGCACTGCCGGGTTACCGAGTACCAAGCTTGCGGGACTCTACAGTAACAACAAATTTACTCCCCAAGAGAGAGAGAACACGAGGATGTCAAACGAGATGCGTGTAGAATTACGGTTCTGAGTAAATATCTTGTGTGTTTGGTACAGTGGGATATGTGTGTTTGCAATTAAAGATTAACTATGTGATTCTTGAATTTCTCCCGGCGTATTTTATAATCAAAATATCCACGGGTGTACTGCTGGTCTATAGTGACCAACGGGCACAATATTTCGGCGATCATACATGTCACCACCATCAGGTGAACTGACGGACTGAGCTCCTGGAAACGCGCCGGCACGGAGATCCGCACGCTACTGCGGCTCGAGGGGAACCGGGTTCTAGTCCGGGTAGGGTTGCCAGACTGAACTCGAGGCAGGCCCGGAGACCAGACGTGCCCCCCTCCCCCTTGGCCAATGACTCCCTCCTTCCCCCCCAACTGCGACCAACTCCCCCCCCCCCCAAACCAGGATTACACATGAATTCTAAAAAAAAAAAAAAAAAAAAAAAAAAAAAACCACGAATCATCTCCTCCCTCCCAGCAAGTATCCCCCCCCCCCCCCCAGTGAAACATTTCTAGGGGTGGCCTTCACATGCCGCAGCTGGCCGCCCAGGCCGCCAGTTGCTGTGTATCAACAATCGGCACACTTCAGTCGGCTTGGCAGCAGAAGTGGTGGCAGCATCAAAGCTGCTCCATCAACATCTGCGCCTTCGAAGAGTTGCCGCTTGCGGCTCCGCGCACTAAGGATCGTGCGCCACCAAGAAGAGCTTCTTATTGGCTCCATTTGAAGGGGCACAGTTACCGTCTGCTCCGTGTTAGCACCACTTGTTGCCGCGTAAAGAAGTAAACTTGAGGGCATAAAATGATTAAACGTATTAGTGCTGTCCTTCCTATGAGAGATAAATAATAGATTATTACTGTACTACAAGAGATGCCTGTTGTTATAAATACATTTACTGTAAAGTGCTTATTGGCAAATGAAACTGTACAGTTCGAATAAACCAGTTTTTCCGAACACCCACGTTCCCCATTAGTTCGGATAATCGACGTTCTAATATAATATCAATTACACATTATACACCGAAGTACAGGATATCAACAACGATCGCGAATTGTATAGTGAATTGATCGACAGTGCTATACTACGTACGGCGAGAGTTGAGCTCTGACAGCTAGCAGCGTAGTTGCCAGGTTCGACAGGGAAGTGCAGTGGCCAGTGACTGGTGCTTCGTTCTCTATTATGTTTTACTTACGCGAAAATTACTTCACTGTCGTGACATAAGTAAATAACAGTGCACTGCGGGAGATTTGGACAATGACATGATATCTTAAGGACCTGTCATTACTTTTTACAATACAAATTAATCCATTTACGTTCACGCATCCACCTACCGTGCCCAATGTGTAATTAAAAATACTTCATACATTTTGGAGAGGTGATCCTCGGCAGCAATAAATTTTGAAAAATGCATACTTGTACACTTTGTTGACCAAATTTGTTCCGCTAACTAGTTTCGGTGATTACACCATTTTCAAAGCGTAAAATATGGGGAAAGTTACATTATATACATTTTTGTAGCTCCAGCTGCACAAAACATCTAATTTCTAGCGTAGTACAGTGTAGTGTTTTAAGGGTGTCTTAATTTTTGTTAGGTATTTGAGTCAATTGGATAAGATTAGATGTTTTTTACAGCTTGAGTTACCAAAATGTATATAACGTAACTTGCCCCATATTTTATGCTTTGAAAATGGTGTAATCACCGAAACTAGTTAGCGGAACAAATTTGGTCAGCAAAGACGTGCCTGAACTCGGTCGCCTTCGTTCACCGCGGGCAGTATAGCCATCCACAAGACACTCAAACAGTAGATTTTTTTTCTGATTGTACATTTGACTAACTGGGGCAGACTTCGTCAAACAGATATTTGTGTATCATTACGGTCACAAGTTTTACAAACACAACAAAATTAACTTCTATTACTATATATGATCACCAATCACTTACTAATGCTGCCATTACTAGTTTACCACTTATCGAACCTACGCCGAAGCAAATAAAAATAACAGTAGTAAAATATTACAGTTATAGGCACATACCTTATTATTCATATTTTGCTGATGATCTCGCTGCATTCAGAAGAGTCTTGTTTTTAAGAGCCACGTTGTAGAAATCTTCACATCTCATTTTCAAATTCATCTGAACACATATCTCGGCTTTCACAAGTTCAACGGACATTCTGTTTCTAGCATCCGACCATAATGCACTCATTACACTAAACGCTCGTTCATCGTGCGCGTTACTGACAGGAATTGCGAGGACGTGCTGTATTATATTGAACAAGCTTGGTGCATCTGCTTTTTCAAAAAACTCGCTCCACACTTTACAACAATTAGTTTCCTTCCTATCAAGATTTGGTCCTACAGACTTCAAAACAGAAAACTCCTGATACAGTTCGTTTCAAATCAATGTCTCAAATGTTTGTTAAGCTTATAGGACTTAACTACGGGGTCATCAGTCCCTAAACTTACAAACTACTTATGAACTACCTTATACTAAGGACGGCACAAATATCCATGCCCGAGGGGGGATTCGAACCCCCGACCGTAGTGGCCGTGCAGATCGTGACTGGAGCGCCTCAGTCCCCTCGGCCGGCACAGTTCGTTTCCGTCAAAACTAATTTTCAATTTCGTTCCATCATTGGCTAAGTCTTTAAATGAAAATAGTTTTGGTTGACATAAGTCTAGAACTGATACAACTTCATACACATTGTCATTCCCACTAAAGCTGTACCATTTACCAAGATAGTTTAATAACCTGTCGTAAACAAGTGTGCACTCTTTTACTACAATATTCTTTTCTTCTTCAGTAGTGTTCTAAAGACATATTAACTTCCAATTCATAAAACTTATGCTCCTTACGACTCTCTATTTGTTTTTTCACTTCCAACAATCTCGTGAACATCTGTGGAAAGTGTGTCCTCTTTTTCTAAAAGTCTGATTGCTTTACAAAAAACAGGCAAAGTTGCTTTTAAAAAATACAGAAAGCACTCTGGTAATATTAGCGAATACTCGTTTATTTCGTCTTATTGTGAACTAATAAACTTCCAAATTAGGGGATATGTTTTTTCCTCACCCCGTGCTACATAATACATCTTTAAAACTCGCCACATCTTAACAAGACGGTCCACAGCTGACTCCAAAGACAACCATCGCACTACAGTGTGTCGCCGTATGTCGCTGTAATCATGCTGTGCAAACACACAAAATGTTTTTAGTTCCTCCGAATTTTTTGATGATGAAGAAAAGTCTGAATATATTTTAAGAACTAGAGTTTCTACATCATATTTTAGAAGCTTGAATCCAAACTTAGCACAGTTATGTAAAATATGACAACAACAATTGGCTTTGATTAAGTTTTCATTTTTTTCTTTCAATTTAGTGAAGACAGAATTGTGTTTCCCGAAATTGCATTGTCAGCTGAATACGAAACTACATTATTTAGTGTCAAACCATTTTCGAATAAAATGGATTTTAATTTGTTTGAGATGGCTTCTGCAGATTCGTTAACATCTTCGTAGAAATCAAGAACTTCATTACATTTTCCCTTGTCTTTGGAGAAGTATGTTACAACTATCGGATAATGTTTTTATTGCCCTTGTTTGAAGCGTCTGAAACTAATGAAAACGGAACATTTTGCTTTAATTCGCTTAGTATCGTCTCTTTAGCATAAGGCAGAAGCACATTTTTTACTAATGCCTCGCTTTTTTTTTTTGGCCGCATCTTACTTTCGTTGCCACTGAGGAATCTCTAAAAACATAAGGATATTACTTATTACCACAATCTTGAGAATTGTAAGAATGGTGGTGTTTCACACCATGGTAAGTCAAAGTTAATTCCGTTGCAGTGACTTTGTCGTCTTCTGCAGAAAATTGTTTCGGCAAGAATTTAAAAAGCGACTGATTCTTCTTTTGTGTGGTAATATTTGCTTTTTGTCTTTCTGATTGTAAAAGTTTATTCACAGCTTTCACCCCGTCGTACTTAACAGTAAATGAGATATTGCATATTTTGCACTTACATATGGGGTAAGGTGGTACAATTTCGATCATATCGGACAAATGTTATTATAACTGGAAATAAATTGAGAAAATAAATAATTTTAAATATGGCACTTGTTCTTCGATGTTTAATGAATATGTAACACAAATATTATACAGTTACAAATTTTGGTATAAACACAAAAAAGGTTACGGAATTAAGAAAAATCGATCGAAAATGTACCACACTAGGTACAATTGTGATCACTTCCTCGTAAAATTTTGATTACGGACATCTTCCACATAAAAAGCACTTTTTCTGTCACGCACCAACGCATACTTCGTGGTACCAAACATTGCAATTTGGCAGCGAATCCAGTCACCCTTAACTACATGATTTGTAAGATCGCGTTAGACTAAGTAGCTTCACTTACCTCTTTAAAGGGAAAAAAATTATATCTCCTTACCGCAAAGGTGTATTCTTCGAAAAGACAGGAGAGGCTGTAGAAACCTGCTACTCTACAACGCGACACAACGAGACACTACGAGACAGACAAATGGCGCGAAAACTTATGTTGATCGGAATTGTACCTATATCGAATTTGTACCACCTTACCCTACACTCATCTGTACCGACTTTTTGTAGCCACTCTTTATAATTTTGTTGGGACTGATAACCCAGCAGTTGAGTCCCCTTTAAACACACAACAACAACACAAAAACAATAATTTTGTTCCTGCAACCATTCTTCACGGAACGAAGATATCGTCTCTTCATTTCACTGTTATTACTCACTAATCTGAGTTAATGTAAGCTTGTCTGTTCACACACGATCCGAGGATTCCAAAAATTGCCGGTAAACCGATAACGAACAATGAACGAATGACCACAAATAACAGACGTCGCCAGTTGACACGTTGCCGCAACAGTGTTTGCTTAATAATGCGCTAGCCGATTGCTACCGACGCAACAATGAAAAGTATTCAGAGGAAGTATAAAAAATTAGCATTTTTTTGCAATAAGAAATTGACATTTATATAAAGTTATTCGTAATTAGTAGAGAGGAGCCTGCCGGTGCGCGAGGCTGCTCCCGCCAGAGGTTCGAACCCCCCCCCCCCCTTAGGGCATGGATGTTGTGTTCGTCCTTAGTTTAAGTTACGTTAAGTTCGATGTAGATCGTCGCTACATGAGCATAGTACTTAAAAAGCGTCGTAAAAAAAAGTTAAGATGAAGGTTACATTCAAGCCCGGAGATGAGAGTCACTGGCCCGTAGACCCGGAGAATTCATTCGAAATCCGGGCACTCCGGGCGGCGCCCGGAGATCTGGCAACCCTAAGTCCGGGTTCTAGCCTCTCTAACGACGCAGTCCCTGTATCTCGACGTCTGTACCAGAAACTTAGTGCGTTCATACTCCATCGCGTGATTCTCCGACAAACAATGTTCAGCTCGGATACATAAATCGTGTGTGCCTCTGGTGTTCAACGCATCGATCCTCAACGGTACGCTTCGTCTGTCCAATATATGATTAGCCACACTGACACGGAATCTGGTATTCGCCGGCCTTCCCCAAACCGAGATCATCTTTGGCTCTCCCCACAAGTGCACGAATTTTATTCGGCGGACAAAAGAAAGTTCCAACCTGGTGTTTCTTCAAAATACGGGCGACCTTCCCCGAGAGTGCGCCGGTATATGGAATGAACGCAGTGCCTACATCCTCCGTCGTGTTTTCATCCGTTTCCACAGGTTGTGCTGTGAAGGGTGGTGACAGCTGTCTGCGTGAAATACAGATCAGTGTGCATTGTCTTCCGATACACACTATGACCCAGGGTGCTATCAGCTCTTCTCTTGACCAAGACGTCAAGGAACGGCAATTTTCTCTCCGTTTCAGTTTCCATACTGAATTTGATGTTGTGGTGTATGGAGTTCAGATGTGTAAGGAAGTCAAGGAGTTTATCCGTATATGGAAACACTTAAAAATAATAGAGAATATATATAACTTTGCACAAATAACAGTTGAAAGCATTGTAGTTACTGGAATTAAATATAAGATGGAATGGAAATCGTACCATCAACCGAATTAGGACCCCAGAACGCTACTCCTCTACTACGCCGACTGTAAGAGAATCAGCGCAGTTTACCGACTGTAAGAGAATCAGCGCAGTTTAAAATAATTTACCTAATAATTTCTTTCGGTAAGACTCTCTCCGTATTTAATCAGTTGTTGACGGTTTGTACTCACAAAAGAAAAACTCATTGACGAAATAGTCTAAAGAGTATGTACTCGTCGTCGTATTTTCGAAGAATTTGGCTGGAGATCTTCATATTCTTTTTCGTATTTGAAGTTATTAATGAAATAGTCCACCAACACTGGTAGCTTTGTAAATTTAATGCACAGCGCTCTTTGTACGCCTTATTTCCTAAAGTAAATAAAACTTTATTGCCTTATTCTGGAGCTATAATTATTCTACGGTTTATAGGTGCCAGATATCAGAAACAGCTGAACGGTTCTAGCGGCCATCTTCTAGCGAGAAGCTGTCGTGCTCACGTAGGACACCCGGCTGTGTCACCGAATGTCGCTGTTTGTAGCTGCCGTGTCGCGTCGCTGACAAGGGATCGTCACCCACCGTCAGTGGAAGATTGAATGAAACACAGGGGTGACCAATAACCGTTCACTGCCATCTGCTACAAGTCAACCAACTGTTTACTGATTTTGTTATTTTATTACTATTGTTTGCACACTGTACTGACTGATAGTATTATAAGCACATTAGAAATATGTGGTATGGACTCATCCCATTGCTTTTGACTAACATTTAGGAGAGTTTTTCGTTTCGTGAACAACTAAGTATTCCTTAAATTTTTTTATTCATATTAAAGAATTAATACTAACAGAAGAAAAATAAACATATTTTCATAAGTGTAGTTCAAAAAATTTCTTTCAGAGAACCTTCTGCTGAAAGCAGGCTGGAGACATGAGATACTTGTGCAGCACAAGCTACACCGTAGCCCAATCGGTTCGTGCCGCATCGAATGTTCACATAAGGAAAGACTCTCCTAAATGCTAGTTAAGTTCATGGGAGGAGTCAATTACCACCTATTTCTTATGTGTATAAGGTTCGACGAGTCACTACAGTGGGAGGACAATAGTAATAAAATAACAAAATCAATGAAATGTTAGCTGGCTTGTTGAAGTAGACGACAATCAATCTTCTGCTGACAGAGGGTGGGGATTGCTTACTGCTGGGGACAAGGCCCAGAAAATAGTCTTCAAATGATTCAGCAAAATGTTCGTAGAAACGTTGTTCCTCTCAGACAGGTTTCTAAAAGCAAATTAGTTCATTCTTACTTTAATCTCAGACCTGAAGGTACCGCATTTATGTGGGACACGCGATGTACAAGTTGTAGAAATTTTCAGCAATCAGTCGTAAAATATTTATTTATTGGCAGAGCTAGATTTCGACCTCTGTGTGGTCATTATCAATGCTTGAAAAAACGATGAAAATAATTAAAACATGTCGACGTCGATGTTGGAGGTTGCGTTCGTACTGATCTGCCAATAAATAAATATTTTTACGACTGATTGCTGAAAATCTGTACAAGTCAAATACAGTCATTAAGCACAAGTCCCACCATGGAATCAAGCCCGATATACAACTATTTTCACCTTGTGGTACCACATATTCTGAATGCAACAAAATAATTTTTTAAAAAGGTATATATTGTGTATTAGGTGTAGATGGAACTATAAATATACGTGTTTTGGGCTTTTTCATCTTCAACTAAAAAGCCGTTAACTGTAACGTCAGAAAATTTTATTTCAGTTCATCAACAGCAGAGTCGCAGTTTACATTAATTTGTTCTTATTTTCTAGTTCCAAACACGAAATATATATTTCAGATGGTCAAAAAACCAGATGTATGCCACTCATAAAGTCGAGTTGATCTGATGTAAAACCGTTGTCCATCGGAATCGGTCGCCACCCAAGAAAATAGGTTCTTACTTGTTTTGTGGTTACGGATCATTAAAAGATCACGAGGGACCTACACATGTGGTCAGCAAATTTTTCGGTACCGCGGTGCTTCACGCTCCGCTCAACAGCCGCAGAGTTCGTAGGCTTGCGATCGCGGCATGACGCTGCTCAGATAACTCGCAATTACTTGTGAAAGGAGGTAGATATCAGTGCGACTACCATTTCAAAAACTTTTCTGTACTCTTAGCTCCATTTCACTCGCTGTAATATATGGTCTAAAATGCAGAGAACTGTAAGCTGGCCGCTATCCAGCTTTTTCAATACACGATTTGTAAATAAATCGCACGCACTGGACAAATAGCGTTACTTGAAAACGACTGTTACGAATTACGAAAACGTGACTGTTTCATTCGAGACGTAAGATGTTGTACTACCATGTGTCCAAAAATCAGATTTTTTAACCGCATACTTTCATCAAAATAGAGTGAGGAGCGTTACGGAACTATAAACCTCGGGCGCTATGGAAAGTAGACCCTTTATTTTTTCACAGACAAGGTAAAGCTTGTAAGGAAAAAATAATTTCATAAAATGATGTGGCATGGTCTTGTATATCGTGAACAATTTTTACAACGTGAAAATCGAAAAAGTGTATTTCCCCCCTTTTTCGTCTCGGACATGCCCGGCGCGCTGTGTGAACACGCAGCGGGTGGCGTGCGCCGACTAGGCTGAGGCGGCTCATCTCGGCCTGGCGGGCGGGGCGTGAACCCGGGACTCGGGAGCACCGCGACTCGACCCGTCCCGAACAGTCTTTCTCTCGACAGTGTGAAGTCATCGCTGCCCATCTACCCGCCGTCAGCCGTCGAGAGCGAGGCGGGAATCGAGCGGGAGTGGCGGCCGTTTTGACCGGCTCTAGAGCGAACCCACGTAGTGAGAAATAGTCCCATACTATGACACTTCGTTCTTCGTGGTGAATACTTGGTACTTAATCATGTTTTTCGGCCGTCGAACGTATTGCATTCCGTCTGAGGAGAAGTAAACCACCTTTCATCAATCTGTGCTACACCAGTCTACAGTGGTCCATGATGTGCACTTTTCTGCAAACGGTATTTTGACCTTCCTCTTTTCGCACTTGTAATAGGTTATCGAGAAGGTCGCCTGCCACCGACATCCATAACTGCTAAGCGACGTTTATCTGTCGAAACATGAACGTTCACTCTTTTATTTAAATCATTGTATATTGCCTGGACAGATCCATCGGCTTCCATCAAATGATCTTACCTTATTTTTTGGTGGTTTTTCATAGCCGACTACTTCGTATATTGTTCTTCACCGTTCCCCCTTTAAGGTCTAAAGCGGGGTGCCAGACTTTAACAAGCTGTTGTAAGACGCCATATTTGCAACGAAGTATAGAGTTTAGATTGAATAAGTACTATTAAGATATGTTGTATGAAGTCTACTGAATATTCTAAGCTTTAGGCATTTCTGTAAGGAAGAAAAATTATATACATAATCATATTTGCTTTATGTACGCTGCTCAAAACAATTATAGGATCGGCTGAGATATCGTACACAATATACATGTGGTGACGTATTTTATGCAGATATTGGTTACAATTGGTGATACAGTACGATATTTTGCTGTGACAACCCTTTGCTTGAGGTTAACATGGCGTTTACTTAGAGCGAGGCACCATGGGCCTGCCATTATACAGAAAAAGTCGTTGTCGTTGCCCTCTAATATGGTGTGTTATCACCTTGGACGGTCAGTACAGTTGCATATCTGCAAGTATGGACAGTATGAGGGTATCAATTAGCTATTGAGGGATGTTTGGCCATTCTTCTAAGAGTGTAATGTCTAGCTCTGCAACCGTTGTGGGAGGTGATGGTCTGGGTGCAATACGTGTGCCAAGTGCATCCATCGGGTTTAAGTCTGATGAACAAGCTTTCCATTCCATTCCTTCAGTTCCCTCAGCTTCAGGCATGTCGTCTACCAGTACAACTCTGTGTGGACGAACGTTATCGTTCACCAGAAGGAAAACATCTCCCATAACACCAGCGCAGTGCACAACAAAAAGTCGAAGGATCTGGTATCTATACCACTGATCAGTCGAATCACTATTCTGAACGACGTAGAGGTCCATACGTCCGCCAATACTGGTTCCCGTCCACACGACTCGTCCATCACCAAAACATAGTGATGTTTCCACGTTATTTCCAGGTGAGAGAACACCAATTGTCCGGCTGAACACAAAATCTTGTCACATCTATGAACCGAACCCGGCGCCATCTTTAAGACTCCAATTGCGATGTTTCTCAGCCAAGTTTCTACGGGATAAACGGTGTCGTGGTTTAATGGGACATACATCATAGCCTTCCGTGCTTCGAGGCAACATTCCCGAAGGCGATTGCGGACTGTCTGTTGATATTGCGCTTGCTGTTGCTGCTTGGAGGGTGCGTTGTAGCAGACGGGCTGTCAACCGGATAGAACGGCATCTCTTGCTGATGTTACGCCTGGACGACCTTGGCCTTGATTCTTTTGATGGTTTCTGTTGTCTGAAATCGCGTCCATGTCCCAGAAATTACACTTTTGGATAATCCAATAGCTGTAGCCACCTTCCTCTGTGCCTGTCCCGCCATAGCTTCGGGTCAGCCGCGTTGTTGTTGCACTGCACTACCTGCTCACTACACTATCTGAACTCAACTGCTCGTGTAATTCGTTTGGTAGCGTAAACACAACAGCAATCCAAACGGTAGCAAGATTTTGTTATTAATACTATATCGCTTGTCGTAATCAGCTAGTACAGAATAACATAGAGAGGCCTTATAAAGACAGTGAAATGAAGCCGGTTGAGAGCGCGAAACCCAACCAACATGACAGCCGAGCGCCACCCGGCTACAGCTGCTCAGGAGAGTTCATTGAGTTCGCTCTCTGTTAATTCCTTTTTCATATATTTTAAGGCGTTCCTTTTTGAAATATATTTTTACTATGAATAATTACAAATTTAAGGTAGGGATAACAAATCATACTATTATATAAAATAGCACATTTTTCCTCTGTCTGTCCCCTTAACCTTTTATAACTCAAGGAGTACAGAACGTATCATCATGCGGTTTCTTTTAATTTCTTTTTTGGAATACTGATATAATGTTAGGCTATATTTAATGTCAATACGAATATATGAAAAGAACTAAAATAAGAATAATAAGGTAGAAACATTTACCGCTTCTGAACTTTGGTCAGCTCTGGAGCCTAAACTATGAGCTAGGCCAGTGGAGTTTGTGACACTTGCGGGGAGTGACACTTGCGCGGAAAGGGAATGTGTAGACACTTGCGCGGAGACCCGGACGCTGCAGGTAGTGAACAGGGTGTTCCAGAAGTAGGGATACACCGCCCCTACTCCTCGCCCTCCAGCCGCTACCTGTGCCGTATTCAGGGAAAGGCCCACCGAGCGAGGTGGAGCTGTAGTAACGGCCCGGAGATATCACAGCCTCATTCAACAGGGAGTAACACGGCATACAAATATCACTCGATTTACAATACAGCACCATGTGAAGAGGAATGTGATGAAATCGGAATTGAGCGCAGCCGTTGCTAACTACAATTTCGGATTTACTGCATTTTGAGTCAGAATTCGCATCTATATTCGCATTTATCGCAAATGCGAATTTTTCCTGTCCCTAGTAATACCTATAAAAATAAACAGCTGATCAAGGCACTAAAAGCAAGGGCAGATCTTTGGGTGTATTACTACAAATAACTAGAACCCAATTTGATCGTGGAATTATATACAATCTCATTATAAAGGTTTTTTGTAGGTGGTTTTGAGCAGCTTTTAAATATGTTAGGAATAGCATTATGAAATATAGACAGCTACACCTTATGTTTATTATGAGATATCGATTTCGGCTAATTTCAGGTCATCTTCAAGTCTCAAACAACAGGTGTTACTTATGCATTTTTCCAGTGGCACTCATAACCTTTAAGTGTTTACACACGCCGGCCGCGGTGGCCGAGGAGACTAAGGCGCTCCAGTCACGGTCTGCACGGCCACTACGGTCGGGGGTTCGAATCCCCCCTCGGGCATGGATATTTGTGCCGTCCTAGTTCATAAGTTATTTGTAAGTTTAGGGACTGATGACTCCGTAGTTAAGTCCCATAAGCTTAACAAACATTTGAATTTATTTCCTCTTAGTTTGGACACACTTTGTGTTGCCACCGTGTATTTTTTTTTTCAGTATTTCCACAGCACAAATAATACCTTTGCCTGTTCATTTCTATAGACTATACAAACATTTGAACATTTTGTTTTCACACAAGTTCTAACGTTGTTAATCGCGTTAGCGATGAAAACAGAACCCAGAATCTTTGCGTCTAAATGATACATATATTGGTGTGATGTCTTATTTCGAAAGAACAGACATCACACCAATACATATATAGCTCTCGGTAAAGTGGAACGGTACGATGTCGTTACGTAGCACAGCACAGCCGACTGGAAACGCAGGAGAAGTGCAAACAACGTTCTCTCCTCAGAGGTATGATTAGGTTCTAGCTCCGCTGTCTTAAGGCTACATCTGTAGCTATTAGTCGTAGGATTTACCGGAAGGCATTGCCTACTTCATCGGGGTGTGGGAAAAGGATATATCATCTTTATTTTATTTTGGCTAAGGGTTCTTGCGGGTATGATTAGGTTCGACGTAGACTTCTACAACATACAGTCTACGCGGCGAAGATTACACCAAAAAATTTAACGTTTCGTCTACTTTGGCGATAGCAACCAAATTTTAACATCGTGTCTACTATGTAAAGATGTAGCAACACAAAACGCTTCAAGTCCAAAACTTCACTGATTTTCGAGTTCTGAATTTTTAATATGTTTTTAATGTTATTACAGAAAAAACATATTTGGGACTCACACTACAATTTTCATATGGCAGAATTTGTAGGTACATTCACAAGACATAAGTCAACGGTTGTGTGCATTCATCTTATGAGAAATATCAATCATTTGTTTTCAGTGTTTACTTCAAACTTCTCTTTTAAGTTTCTTTAATTATTAGTACTTAAATGTGGTTACGAAATAAATAAATTACGTGTATATGTGTAGTATTATGCGGCCAAACTACTTAGATCATTGGTCGCTAGACTTACACACTACTTAATCTTACTTAAAATAACTTAGGCAAAGTACACACAAACATACCTATGTCCAAGGAAGGACTCTAACCTCCGACCGGACCGGCCGCGCAATTTGTGACACAAATTACATGTTTGATAATATTAATGCATAGAAGTATGAAATCACGTCAAGACTACTTCCTGCAAAAATTTCGACAAAAAAAGTTGGCACTGAGTTTAGAAAAACAAAATTCTGGTATATTGGATTTTAACATTTTATCAAAAATTAAATGTTACTACAAGAGATACAGCCATTCAAATTTACGGGCACCATAACGTTTTCCCTTCCTGAGTAAATGAACTGCTTCTTAAAGTTTAAACACTTTTTTCTTGAATGTTCTGAATATAAATCTTCACACAAACTTCTTGAGGAGGAGAGTGATACGGATATCTGATTGTAAACCACTGCCTATTACCTTAGACCTTTTTGACTGTACTGAACAGTAGTTCCGCGTATTCCGTAATTTATATTTATACAGTTAACAGGCAATGTAATTTATAAGCAACTATTGGCTGCCAATTTCGCTTCATTTTTCCTGGAAGTCTTGCAACTTGTTTCTCCCTGTAGGTTTATGCCAAGTTCGGAGTAAAAATTGTTCTATATGACGGTGATGGAAAATAGAATTTATCTGTAGCATGTTTCGGTGTGTGTCATTCCCTTACACATTCCGTATTTCATATAATTCTTAGATGTATTTGTAATTCGAATACAGCCAAATCGTTTTGGGGTCTACGAATAAACGCTTTAAGTATGTAAAATACTCATTGATTTATTATTAACGTTTTTTAATTGAAGGTTTAAGGTTGCATCTCCTATTAAAAAGCATAGTAGCTATTTTTAAAGAGATGGAAGTTGCGTGATAGTGGGGTTAACTACATAGCGGTCAATTACATCAACGTATCTGTGCAGGATGCCTAATATATTTATTGCTTGCATAGGTGTCTTGATATGCTTAGTGTTCTGAATAATATGCTTTTAGGAGGTATGACTGTGGAAAGTCATCGTCTTGTAGTAGCAAAGAATGTCTTGATAACTCTCCAAACATTATCACTATTAAAATACCTTTTTGTTTTCAGGAGGAACACTCAACAAATTAATATGTAGTTAGAACAAGTTACTATATTGCTCTTCAGCTTGCAAAGGGTTGTGCAATTTCACTGATTTTCGTGTTATGTTGACAGTGTGGAAACTTGACAACAGCAGTGCTAGACTTCTTGGTGTGCCTGTACCCAGGAAAAGCCATTAGCCGCCCCAAGGGCCCCAGGTTCCGCGCAAGTGTCACTCCGCGCAAGTGTTCCAACCCCGGCCAGTGTACGTAGTATAGACTTGCAGAACTCACAAACATCTAAAAGAAAAAGAAAAAACGCAAAAAGCGATGGCTTCAGACTACATATATGGGAGATCTGTAAAAGGCATAAGATCTCGCGTGTTTTTTTTTAATTTATTTTTTTTATTTTTATTTTATTTTATTTTATTTTATTTATTTTTTTTTTTTTTTTTTTTTTTGTAAATCGTTGAGAGTTCTATAATTCTATACTATGTACTCTGGCGCAAGTCTCAGTTTACGCTACAAAGGACACACAATCGCGGAAATGGTAAACCATTCTACGTTATTATTCTTATTTCAATTATTTCTCTTTTTCGTATTGGCATTTTATATAGCCTACGCTGAACACAAGATTATACCAAAGAAATTGAAAGAAACCGCATCACGATACGTTCTGCAGTTCTCGAGTTAAAGTAGTTTAAAGATTACTCGTGCAAAGCCGGAGTGGCTCAGCTAGTTAGTAATTAAATAAATAAAACGTGTTAAGTCATAATTATTAGATACCGAAAATTGTATGCCAAATTACAAATGTTTATCAATTTTGTTCACAAAGTACAAGGTGAGTGGGCAACAGAATCTGGCTCGCTGAAAGTAACGAGTAGAATTTGAAAATTCCACCGCTCTGTTGTATCCTAATTTGTGAGAAAACCGGGAGCCATAAAAAATTGTTTAAATAAAAAGAAAAGTTCATATCATTATCTACAACTTTCACGCTGACGAAAATTTCGTGGCCACAAGACAAAAAAGTGGCAGACGACTACTTTTTCATGTCACAATTTTTATTTCATATAAAAGTAATCGTTTCAATTATTATTTTTATACAAACATAATACGTATTGTACTTGCTAAGGACATTGTTGCATTCCTTCAGTATTCACCTGTCTACGTTAAAAATTTGGTAATGTTTTTCCTCTCCTAAGGGTTCAAATGACAATATAATTAGGGCGAGCGCTACGCTGATGTAGGCGGTATAGCCTCTGTATGTTATTCTGTGCTCGCTGGTCGTAATGATGCTGTTTCCGTAGAACCGATAGAAAGACGTCGAACCAGTTTAGATCATTCTACCGATGACAATATTTCAGAACCTAGATATCTCAACTGATTCCGTAATTGTTTTAATCAGAGCAGTAAGGTATGTTGCAGTCTTTCTTATTCTACAAAATTCTTATGTACCCCTTGGACACACTGTTTTGGCTAAGTAAGGTCCATGTTTACCTCTCCTCATCAATCAATACATGTATTCGAAATGAGGTCAAGTTGACTTCTGTCTGAATAACTGGTTTCTGTTGGTTCTGCGTATAGATAAACACTCCTACCAAACTACTGGTTCAACTACATAATATTTTTCAGCGATACTAGCCATGAAACAACGCATTTCGTGAGATAATTACGGGTCGTTTCGCATGGAACAATATATCGGAAACATTTTACTTTGCTTTTGGCGGCCTGGTTGCAATCACTGGAGAGACATCTATCTGTAAAATGATTGGACGTCAACTGCTATCAGTAGTTGAATGAAAAACTAAAATGTGGATTTGAGCCGGGATTCGAACGCGCATCTCCGTCTCAATAGGCGGTTGCGCTAACCACTTACGCCAACCAGGCACCTTGGTTTGTCACAATAGCAGGTCTCCCGCCCGAACCATGCTGCCGTACGTCGCACATTACCAAAGTGCAGCATACGTATCAGGTGGAACACGCGCTTGTGCTGAGCCTGATATGTTACAACAGTCTGCATTCGATGGAAAGCAGCGAACGTGATGCCTGAACTTAGACTTCTGGAGACTTAAACATTGGCCTACCCATCTTGCAGTCACATATTCTACAAGTGTGGATCAGGAGCACAGTGATAGAATGCGGCACTATATATACAAAGTTCGCGGGTTCGATCCCCGCTCAGCCCTAGGTTTTTTATCTCTCACTTTTTTCCCCTTTGCCATTTAATGAAAATTGTTAAAAAAATTTAAAAAACTATAAAGGAAAAAGATACAATTGTAACTTCTAATCTCATATCTAGTGGACTCACATAGTCTTAAATAATGTGATAAAAAATTGTATAACAAGAAATTTATGAAGTCTTTGATTAAGAAATGCGCATTTGCCAACTCAAAGCAAATTTTTTTAATTGAAAATTATATCTGCGACGCTTGTCGCAAGCATCCGTTCTCTCTGCCAATAAATCTCTGATTATCCGTGTTTCAAGTTATACCTTCAACTATTTCAAACGATCTGGAGAGAAAACGGAATTGCTTGTCGTCTTTCGTTTTTCTACATTTGTACAGAGCGGACGTATTTTACTCGACCTCCATAATCATGCAAGTGTGAGCTCTCGTTAGCACCCTTTACTTAATAAACTTTAACTTTCATTTGGAATTCCTATTTCATTTAAATAATGACTATTTCTCCCCATCTTTCATTTAATTGATGACCTATTTTCAGCAATATTAGTAAATTGATGCTTGGTCATTGTTGCCTATTGTCTCATGATGACAAAAGAATGCAAAATTTATTTACTCTAATTTTGTGTTAAACAATGAATTCAATGCCTGCAGGAAATCTTCATTCTGTTAAAAGCGAAGTCCGATAATTTCTTTAACTTTCGATAACCATAATGATCAAAATTACACGCGGTCTTAAAACTTTAATAATTAATAGTCATGAAACCAAGCATCAGTTTACGAAAACGAAGATATTAATCAATTCATACAGGTTCAACTGCAGTTTCACGGCTTCCACCAATGAATGCATACCAGGCAACTTATTCCGCTATTTTCTTATGTAATGGTGCTTTCTGGTGTTGTCGTAATTTTTAACTGACATTGCTACTGAGAACTGATAACCATTTCCAAAATTAATAATCATTGCTGATCTTACGGTTATTTAAATTTCAATTCCGGTTTTCAACCTTGATCTTGTGACAACACCAGCGATAAAAAAAAAAAAAAGTAACATTACATAAGAATTGGCGACCGTGACAGGACCTAGAATGGTTGTAAAAAAATGCAATTTTATGTGAATTAATTATACCATTGTTTGACATTTTTTATATTTGTAATCATTCACCAATGTATGATATCTAATCTGTATAATGTGTTTATTTTTCATGAACAACTTATGACCGATTGTGACGTGAAAATCATAATTACTTCCCCGGAGAATAATAAAATAAAAATTTGGAGCCACACCCGATCACGAGAAATTCAACCGCAGCCAACAATGAAAATGGCAACACAGGTACGGACAGACTGATTATTTCGCTTATTTGGTGCTTTCTACTTTCTCTTAGTCTTTCGCAAGTACGCAATTTCCGATCCTGCACCTCATTCTATTAGCAAAAATCTGTTTTCAAAATTTCTTATGTAGTCAGATATTTATTTTAAATCACAAGTTGGAAAAATGGCCAACATGGCTGCTAAATCGATATAACAAAGCGATCCTCGCTTGTCTCTCACTCGAAGCGTCTCGCATGCGTGTGTCGAATATTAATAGTGATTTAATTGTTTCTCAACAGTGCTGATAAAAGAAATTTTTTTGCGTGTGAAGTGTGTAGGTTCCCCACACTATTCCAAATTTTTGATAATTTATTAGTATGGTTAAAACCCGTAGACAAATTACTACAATGGAGTCAGAACAAAACACTAATGTTTCACAGCCCGCGCAAAATGTTGAAAATAATGTGGCTGCGAGATCAATTGAAATGATTCCACACATAGTGGAGGAAAATCTTGCAACCACATCACACGTAACAGATTTTCCCACACAGACAGTACACCAATCTGAAAATCCGCAAGAAGATTGGTTAAAACGATTTGAGATATTATTTGCTAACATGTCGCAACAAATTAACAATTTACAAACATCTACTAAAGATGAACTAAACAATTTGCAAGCATCTACGAATGCTATACATGCGAACATGTCGCAACAAATTAACAATTTACAAACATCTACACATGCTACAAACAATCAGATTTCAGGCTTGACCGATCAAATTAATCATTTGCAGACACTTACAAAAAATGAACTTAACACTTTACAGGCCAACATGAAACATGATTTAGAGCAGTTGCAAAATTCCACCAAGCAACAGTTAGACAGAATAGAGGAACAGCAAAATCAAATCGCGGCTCAAATGATAACTCGGGATGAATTTGAGTCGAGATTTAAAAATCTAGAATCAGTACAACAAAATTTACCCTCAGTTATTTCTGAGGAAGTAAACAAACAGATAGACGCACAGCTACTCAAAGTCGAACAGGCTATCAATGGTAAGTTTTCTGAAGTACAAAACAAAGTAGTGGATCAAATCATGGACACAGTAGATGCAAAAATCGCTTCTGTAGGCGATGATGTAACTAATTGCAAAGAAACCGTTAAAACATTACCAACAGCTATTGACAGTCTCACACAGAATCTTACACAGCTTAAAATTCAACAAGAAAACTTGGAAACAACTATTACGAGGATAACGAGTCAGGCAGAAAACATAGTCAAAGAAAATCATGATAGGGTACAACAGTTCTTATCTAATACAGAAGCGAAGTTGAATGAAAAGATAGACGCAGAATTAACCATTGTAATTCAAGACGTAGCTACTAAAGTGTATGAAAAACATGGAAATACTGTTAAAGATTTACAAAAAGATCTTACAGACGTGAAATCAATTTTAAATACACAGATGACACAATCTAGGCCAAATGAACCCGTGACAGATGTGTTCCATGATTGGAAATCTCCCAGAATTGCAAAGAAATATTCCACGCTCTCCATATAATCCGGGTACATCTAACAATTTGACGTCAGACAGGACGCAGACTGACTTTTGCTTGACGACCTCTAATGACCTTGACCGACTAGGTAGGGAAATGAAATCAAACATACTCCCCTCTTATTCACCACGAAATCATGCTAGTGCCGAAGAACTTGACGAAAGTATGATAAAGCACCACCAATTTCAAATCTTTGATACTACAAGAATACGATTTTGAAATTGAACACATTAAAGGATCAGATGATGTCATAGCTGATGCACTTTCCAGACTTCCCCAGGGTTTACCAGAATTTGAAGACTATCTTGAGTCAAACACAGAGTTTAAGATAATGCTCATGAAGGACATGGAATTTAGAACATATTATTTAGATATGTGCAAAAACATGCAGGTATTACAGCAAGCAGATGACAAGTGGAGGAAAATTATCACACAAATTACAGACAAGTCAGATGCACATCTAAATCAACACTACAAAGTCTACAAAGGAGTACTTTTCTTTCGTAGACATGTACAATCGCAACTCTGGTGTGTTTGCATACCTGCTAACATCCTAATATTGCTATTAGAAGTCGTAGAAGCCATTGGAACTGCATATGGGTAACTTCTAAAAGCATCAACCACAATAAGCCACTTAGTGTTCCAGAAGGGACCAGCATAGTCAATATGTACTCGTTGCCGTGGTGAATCTGCTTTGGGCCATTCAAAAAATTTGTGAGGTGGGGCGGACTGGTTGGTAGCGCACACTGAACACTGTGACGTCATATGTTGATATGGGCATCCATACCCGGCCAAGTACAGTGTCGCCGTGACAATTGCTTAGTGCGAACCATTCCCCAATGCTCTTGGTGAAGTAACTTCAATACTTCGTTCTGCAAACGTCGCGGAATCAAAACGTGCGATTGTCCACTGTCATTTGACACTATGTCATCTCTATGGACTGAAAGTTAATTTCTTCTAGCAAAATAGCGACGCACCAGCGAATTTTGAATGTCACGTTGTGAGCGAGGCCATCCTGTGTGAATGTAGCGCAGCAAAATTCGTAAATCGGGGTCTGTTTCTGTGGACCGAGCAATATTCCTGTAGTCCAACGCAAAGGATTGCAACAAACTATCTTCCTGTGCATCTATCTGACAACAAGACGCCTCAGAAGCGTCAAAGTCTTTACCAGGGCCAATCGGAAGACGGGAAGTGCCTCGTCACAGTCACAGTCACAGTCTGCACGGCCACTACGGTCGAGGCGTCGAATCCCCCCTCGGGCATGGATATTTGTGCTGTCCTTAGTATTAGCTAGTTCATAAGTAGTTTGTAAGTTTAGGGACTGATGACCCCGTTGTTAAGTCCCATAAGCTCTACAAACATTTGAACAATTTTTTATGGGTCTGTACACAATCTCGTACTGATGCTGTATTAAGAGCAATGCCCAGCGTTGCAATTTGTGTGCCGTGGGAGTAGGAATTGGCTTGGCTGGATGAAACAATGACTGCAACGGTTTGTGGTCAGTTACTAAATAAAATTTTCTCCCGTACAAATAGTGGTGGAATTTTACACCCTACAATATTGTTAAAACTTCCTTTTCAATTTGAGAATAACGGCACTGTGTGTCTGTCAAAAGTTTAGACGCAAACGCTATCGGACGGTCCGTATCTCCATGTCTATGTGACAGCACGGCACCTAGACCATATGCAAAAGACCTTGCAAAAGAACTGGTTTTTCTGGATCGAAGTGCACCAAACATCGATCACTGAACAATGCACCTTCTTCTAGGGTACGGCTTGACTCAACTATGTCGTCCAAGTAGTTTGAATAACAAGGCACCCGAGCTGTAAGCTGTTCCAAATATCTTTGAAAAATTGCAGGCGTGGATGCACTGCCAAACGGTAGACGCAAATATTTAAACAAGCTCAGATGAGTATTTACAACACAAATTTTCTGTGATTCATCGTCAAGTGGCAGCTGAAGGTAGGCATTGCGCAAATCTATTTTTGAGAAATATTTTGCCGCACCTAATCTGTCCATTAAATCTTCTGGTTCGGCAAAGGATAACTGTCTACAACTGTTTGTAGATTCACCGTGGCCTTGAAATCAACACAAATGTTGATGCTACCTGACGGCTTCGGCAAAATAACAAGCGGACTCGCCCACTACTTAGCTTGTATTGGTTCAATTGCACCATTTTTTTGTAATGAGAGATGTTCTTGTGCTACTTGTCGCGTAAAATGAGCGGTACATTCCGAGCTTTGCAAAATTTTCGTGTGGCATATTCCTTTAGAGTAATGTGCGCAGCAAAATCCTTAGCTTTTCCTAGTCCCGCAGAAAATAGAAAAATTCTTTCAGCTACTGGTCTACATTGTCTTTAACATCAAAAGTGTTCACAACTATAACACTGTCTTGCACAGTAAAAACAAAAAGATCAAAAGAATCTAGACAAAAAATATTCTCTCCTTAGTAAGATCGAAGCACTTGAAACGTCACTGCTGCGACGGCATGGCCGAGCGCATTGAGGCACTATGCTGCAATGCGTAAGGCCATTCCCCGTCAGGAGTTCGAATTCCCCCTCGTGCATGGATGTTTGTGCCGTCTTTAGTATAAGCTAGCTGATAAGTTTGATTCCATTTCCAGGATGGTACTCAACGACCACACAATGATGAACACACCAGATGTATTGAGCAGCATAGCTGATAAGTAGTTTGTAAGTTTAGGTACTGATGACCCCGCAGTCAAGTCCCATAAGCTTTACAAACATTTTTTGAAATGTCAGTGTGCGCATTTGCGAACGGTATTCTGCAGGTAGTGAACGCTATCTTAGTACAGGAATTTCATTGCCATTGTATGGTGTTAATCTTGAATTAGCGCAACAAAGGCATGGAGATCCTAACTGTTCATAAGTTTTGCGATTGAGCAGTGTGACTGATGCACCTGTATCTAGTTGAAAGTTTACAGAAATGTTATTCACATTCAAATTGACATACATTTTTCTGGGCTGGCATACAACTTGTGCTAAGCTACTGGTTTGGAAAACACTGCATTTATTGAATAAGTACTGTCTTGTCACTGTTTGGGCCGGGAGGGCCAATTCAGTTTCTTTTGCTGCAAGCAGACTGTTTGTATATGGCTTCTCTTGCCGCATGCATAGCATTTTGCTGACTAGGACAGACAGTTCTTCCTTTTGTGCATTGAGAAACATTTCGGGCAAACCTTCACTTCCTTAATAGGCAAGACTCTGTGTTCAACTTGTTTACGCTTAGCGCAGGCAGGTGGAAGATGACATCGTTCTAACACACGCTCACCGGTGCGTGACGTCGCGACAGCACACAGTGGAATTGACTCAAAGTTTTCCGCTGCCACGGTACCTGAATCGTACTGTTCCAAAATCTGTTCTACTTGATGGAAAGACGGATCTGACAGTTTTAGAATCTGCTCCCTAAGTCTGACAGTTATATTGTAGACAATATTGTCACGTTACATCACATCTGAATACAAAGCTCCACACGAACATTTTAACTTACACTTTCTAGTGAGACCTTGAAGATCTGTTATCCACTGCCGGTATGTTCGATGCTGACCTTTCTTACACTGAAAGAACTGATACCTAGCGGCCATGACATTGATTTTCTGTTCATAATACGACTTGAGGGCTCCTATTACTGAATTATAAGAAAGTTCAGAAAGCTCCGCAATGGGAAACAGTTTTTTTTTAACAAGACGGAACGCTGCGAGGGCCAACACTGGAATTTGACTGTATCTTGTGAACTGTGGCGTAGGCTTCAAACTGTGGCAACCATTCTGTCCATTCCTCTTGTATTTCGTCATACTGGCAAAACGGCGGAATTTCTGGAAGTGGTAGATGCTGCAGTGGAACTTGCATATTTTGTGACACACGTGCAGCCAGAAGTTGTTGCACGGTTGACAGTAGAAAGACAATTTGTTGACTCTGAATCTGAAACAACTGCATTAATTGCTGTGCATCGGCCGGCCGCGGTGGCCGAGAGAACTGAGGCGCTCCAGTCACGGTCTGCACGGCCACTACGGTCGGGGGTTCGAATCCCCCCTCGGCCATGGATATTTGTGCCGTCCTTAGGATAAGCTAGTTGATAAGTAGTTTGTAAGTTTAGGGACTGATGAACCCGTAGTTAAGTCCCATAAGCTATACAAACATTTGAACATTTGCTGTGCATCGAGAGCCGGAAGCTGCGGCACAGTGGCAGGGATGTTTGTGCTAATGTGGACTGACATTTTGCAAAAACAACCACAAGAAGAAACAAGGCAAGAATATAGAAATTGTATCCCTGCAAAAAAAAGTTCATAAAAGATTATACGCTGCGATCTCGAAGACCTGGAATAAAGTAACAAGCAAAATAATGGCGCAGCGGAATGTCAGCAATTTAAAATCTCGTTGCAATGTGGGTAGTTTTTCGCCTCGTCGCCATTTGTTTTGTCGTCCTGGTCAGTCTGTGTTTTATCTATTCCGGTTTGTCATTCAGGAAAGGTTCTGTTCAGAATGCGTGGACGTCTATAACAGCTATACAGAATTAGTAATACAAGTTTTATTTACAAGTATGTACAAAGTTACTCAAGTTAGAATCTCTGTGTCTCTTCTCTTCTCTTCTCTTCTCTTCTCTTCTCTTCTCTTCTCTTCTCTTCTCTTCTCTTCTCGCGGCGGCGTCTTGCACGATGCTAGCTGCGTTGAGTCCTAGTGACTGCCTAGTTCGGAGCCGAGTTCAGACGGTCTCGTCCAGACGTATGTCGGCCTAGATATAGCTGCTTGTAGAGGGCGCACATCTTCGGTTTCTCCCTCCAGGATGCGCGGCACCGGCGTGTGATTGGCTGCCGGTCGTCCGCTGCCTTCTCGAGCGTCTGGCGTGTGGCGCTGAATTTACGCCACAAAACTAGGAACTAATACTATCAACTGTCGGTGTATGCATGGCCGTATCCATAGTTGAACAGTGGTGTTTTCTGTCGTCACAACAAGCGAAACTGCAGGTTGTTGGCGTGGTGTGTCAGGAGCGTGCATGATTCATATCGGCGCGTTACTCCATAAGACGAGGCTGCCAATGAGCATCTAGGTTCAATCCGCGGGCCGCGAAAGGTTGCCCAGTCCTGCTCTAAAGTTTGTAAACGTGATTTGATAGGTACCGAGGGGTAATAATTGGTGAGAAAAGGAGTTACGCAGCACACACACACACACACACACACACACACACACGCGCGCGCGCGCGCGCGCGCGCTTAGTTCATAAGTAGTTCGTAAGTTTAGGGACTGATGACCCCGCAGTTAAGTCCCTTAAGCTTAACAAACACTTGAACATTTTGGTAGGTTTCACCTACCGCCCGACCCCATCAAACAGTATCACAAAGGTGTACTGGCGTCTATAGTGGTTTACAGATCTCCAATCTGGGCCCACGGACTAGCGAGGGTCATACCTGCCATGGCTGTGAGACGATTACAGCGGTGCGTTCTGCTTCATTCTGTCAGTGCCTACAGATTGACTCCCAAACGTGCCCTCTTGGAGTTAATTTAACAGGGCTATGTCCTCTTGACATCAAGATCAGATAGCAAGCAGCCTGGATATCGGCGAAGAAAAGCAGGCAAGACAGGATGAGGAGATTTCGGGAATAAGGGCCGAAAGGAAATGTACAATCGAGAGAAAGTGATTGGAACTCTGGCAGGATGCGTGGACACACTAGGAAACCGGACGGAGAAACTCTCTCTTTCTCCCAGATATCGCAGAAAGGTTAAGCTGAAAATATTTCAAACGCAAGAGAGGTCTGCTGCACTTCTCCATATGACATGGCCCTACCCGGCCTATCTTTGTCGATTCGGGAAACGGAAAATACAAGCGTGTGGCTGTGGAGCTGTGGATGGTACATCTGAATGAGTGTCCTACTTGCGATGACTTCGAACTACGCACCCAGCTACCGAACACTAATACATACTAGCTATTAGGCTCAGAAAAAAACCTTCAATGTCCTCAGCTAGCTGAAGTCGTTTCCCAAAAATGTTTGACACACTTCTTTGGACAGAACCCACAATGACGTGACACCAAAACCCAACTAGGACTACCATGCCCAGAGGGGACAGACAGGTCGCCGTCTCTGGCTGTAATAATCTGTTCCCTGGATCTGGAGGTAGGTATGGCGATTACCGTTCATGACATGACCTAGTGTAGAGAGTGGTAGTCTTAGTTGTAGCTAGAATAATAAGGGAAAGTAAAGAAGGAAGGGGGACTGCAGAGACTGTCATCATAAGCGGCCCAGAACCAGGGACACGCCCATTGCGTCTAGGTCGGTGAGGTGGCCTGAGTATGTAGGTTTATACTCCACCACGGGCAGACTCAGAATGAAAAGTGGGTTGAAGTAACATAACTGAAGTGTATAAACACTGCAAACCATAGTAATCTAGAACAAATGGTTTGAAATAACAAATTATTATGTATCAACACTGTAAAATAAAGTAACATAATTGAAATGTAAGTAAGGTAAGTGAAATGTAGCTATAGTAATCTAGAAAAAGCGGCATGAAGTTACAAATTACAATGTATCAACACTGTAAACTAACTATCTTAGAGAGATAAGTGGTAGTACTTTGGAAGTAATAATATCATCACTGTGGACTAAAATAGCTTATTAAGATCCTTTGTAATCTTTGGATAATGGATTTATTAAAAAAATATATTAAATAAAAAAATCTGCACTAATGTCATCAGTTGCGTTATGTTGTTGTTGTGGTCTTGTGGTCTTCAGTCTGCAGACTGGTTTGATGCAGCTCTCCACGCTACTCTGTCCTGTGCACGTTTCTCCATCTTTGAATAAGTTTGGCAACCTACATCCTTTTGAATCTGCTTACTGTATTCGTCCCTCGGTCTCCCTCCAAGACTTTTACCCCACACACTTCCGTCTAATGCTATGTTGACGATTCTTTGAAGTCTCAGAATGTGTCCCGCCAACCTTCTCCCTTCTCTTAGTCAGGATACGCCAGAAATATCTTTTCTCCCCAATTCGGTTAACCACCTCCTCATTAGTTTCGTGATGTACCCATCTAATTTTCATCATTCGTCTGTAGCATCACATTTCAAAAACTACTATAATATTTTTGTCTCCTTACTGTCCACTTTCACACCCATACAATGCTACACTCCAGACAAATGCTTTCAGAAAGGACTCGTAACATTTAAATTAACATTAGATGTCAATAAATTTCGCTTCTTCAGAAACGCTTTTCTTCCCATAGCCATTCAACATTTTACATCTTCTCTACTTCGGCCATCAGATGTGATTTTGCTACCCAAATAACAAAACTCATCTACTACTTTTATTGTCTCTTTACCTAATCTAATTGCTTCAGCATCGCCTGATTTTCGGACGCTACATTCCATTTTTCTTGTTTTACTCTTGTTAACGTTCATCTTACACCCTCCTTTCAAGACACTGTCCATTCCATTCAATTGCTCTTCCGTATCCTTTGCGGTTTCTGACAATTGCTATGTCATCGGCAAACCGCAAACTCTTTAATTCTTCTCCCTGAACTTTAATTCCCTCTCGAAATTTCTCCTTGCATTCCTTCACTGCTTGCTCAATAGTGTATGTGATATCGGCGGTCGTCGAATGTGGATAGAGAGATACTGGATCGTAAGGCATCCTACACTTTAGTACGATCTTAAAACGGTTGGGTTGCTGTTTTCTGCAGGGGGGTACGGCTGGCAGAGGCAGTGCTAGCAGCTACCTGGAGCTGCCGCTGTGCGTGCTACTCGTCGAGATAAGTGCGTTATCGCGACTACGCGGTGGCAGCTATCTGCATCATGTTGCGCAACGGACTTTGTAGTCTTTGCCGTAAACAGCTTTGCTGTCCGTATATAAACCTGTTTGCGGTACAGCGCTCTTAGTGTAAGCTGCCACCTCACGAAGGTAAGTACGACTTTAAAATAACAGCTTTCGAAAAGTTTGTAAGAAAATTCTCAATGCGGTTGGGGGTAGGAAACATCTCAGCAAGTAGAAAAATTGTCAAAGCGTTTGAGGGCACTGTGCTCTGGCGTAGGATCAATATCAAAGCTTTTGGGAGTGATATTGTGCTTGAGGGTGTACGGGACAACATAGGAAAGATATTTTCTTGATACACTTGTTACATAAAATAGGTAATGGATGTTGTTATTCTCAGTGGAAAGAATGGTATGATACAATTCCTCACTCTAGTCTACCCAATGTAAGTTTTAGTCCCCTAAAAACCAAGAACTCATCCATTACAGCTGTTTATAATGGTTAAAAGTTGTGCAGAAAAGGGGAAATAGTGAGTGAGAGAGAGAGAGAGAGAGAGAGAGAGAGAGAGAGAGAGAGAGAGATGGAGGGAGGAGGCGGAATAAGAGGGGAACTGTAATCTAAAAAGACCTGGAGGTCGACCTCAGGAGCACCATTATACCAATCAGATATCGACCTTTCCTGTGATGGAGTTATGAGTTCAGTGACGCGCTTCAGTACGCCAATGGCATGCATTTCCGTGTTACTAGGAACTTACGTTGGTGAGTTACAGAAGGCCTCGCAGTTGACTTGGAGCAAAATTTATCATGAAAAGAAAAAAGGTAATATAGCAAGAGCGTCCACCTCGTTTGAGCTCGTTGAGTATTAATCTATTGTTCAGTTAAGCATTAGCCTTTCCTCTTTCCATATACAGCTAGTATAATACCTTATTTGGCCATTCAAGTTAAATTTTGCCTATTACAAGTGGGGTAACAAAGTTGTGGCTGAGGGAACTGACAGTTTAAGGATTAGTTCTGTGCTAATTCGATGGCTTTAAAACGAAGGTACACATCTGCCTCCTATGCGCAGGCCTACAATGAAGCATGTCTATAAATCAGGTCGGACATGGCCCAGTAAAACCGTAAGTGCACGGGGAACAGAACTAGAATATAAGTGCTCCAATAACGAAGATTTTTTTATTTTCGTTTAATTTCGTTATGAATCACTCACTATGCACAGGTGACATTTCGAATTAACCAACTAGTAATGGGCAACATTTGATTTGGATGCACAGGAACCTATTATAATGATTAGATATGGCACAGGAAGACCCTAAGGCTTTATTGAATTATAATAAAGTGGGCAGCACCTTTGTTTACTACTATTTTGCAAGTATTTAGACACAGTTATTCTTTGTGGAAAACTCAGTTATTAAAAGAGAAGCGGATTTCTAGTGTCTCGCACTGCAGATGTACTAAAATGTGGCATATCTCGCCATGCAATTAGCTTTGGAACAGGTAATGAAACTTGGTAATACTACTTTGAAGATGAGACTACGTTACGAAAGGAGCGTTTGAAGAGCGTACTGTTTGCGAAAGGTATGATGTTGAATAATCCTCCTCTCAATTCTTCCAAAGAAATGAACAATTTACGAGGAATTATACAAGACATAATGAAGAAGCAGGCGCACTAAAATATTCTGTCGAACGTCGATGCCATTTTGGTACCTGTACCATGACAACGCTGTTGTTTACTTATAAAAATGAATTACGGTTCGATTCATCGCTCTGGAGGATCTGACATTGGACCAGGCTCGACTGAAAGGACTGTTTTCTTGGAATGGGTGACTCCTGCGGTTGTTATAGTAGAGTGTCTCTTTCACTGAAGTCATGTTGCAGAAATGAAGAACTATCCCAAAGTATCAAGACATAAATTGAATGCAACAAATGTAATACATTAAAATAACAACTTCCGAACGTTTTGCAGTTCTTTAGCCTTCTTACTACCAATTTCAGTGAAATAAGGCATCATCTTCAGACCAGCTGATCTGAAGATGATGACTTAGTTGAATGAAACCGTAGCTGATATGAAGGTGGTGACTTCGTTCATTGAAACCGGTAGTAAGAAAGTAAAGAAAAGTTTGTAAACCTATTGGACCAAACTGTTCTGGTCATCATCCCTGGGCTTACAAACTACTTAAACTTGCACAAGGATAAAAACACACCCATGACCGGGGAAAGACTCTAACCTCCGACGGCGAGCAACCGCGTGCTCAATCAGCTAGGCGCCATAGAACGCTCGGCCACTCCATCGCGGTAGAAAGTAAAGGACTTTAAAAAAAAAAGCGATGTTGGCTACATTTCGTTAGATCGACTCTTTCCTGAGATGTCAGGTAACGGTAAAATGAACTGTATTTCGCATTTCCTTGGTTCTATTTTTACAATTTATTCACGGATTTCCTTAAGCTGCAACAGGTTGTGAACAGGAGACACACATCTACGTTCGCTTTTTACCTTAACAGTTTAACCTATCTTAGATTTATTACGCTTGTTAATCTTCTTATGTTTTGGTATGACCCTTAAATCACTTCTAACTGAAATAAATTCTCTGTTGATCTTTAACAATTTTCCGTCCGTTTTAAATTTTAAAGCTTTTCATATTCTTCATTTGCCTGACATATCGTACTTATGTTGCTTTCTGGCAGTCATGTTGGAGATAAGTGACCTATTGCTTACATAACTGTACCAGAGGATGTACTTATGATTACTTATGTGGATGGCTGAAAGGCCAATAAAACGTTTAATGTCACATGATTAAATAATCCTTTATTACTTAAGGTCACAAAGGTTATTTACATTTATTAGTAACTAGTTTCGACTAAATCGGCTATCAAAATTGAAAGGAAATAAAACAGTGGGATGTCTAAGCATCAGACGTATTATTATCTATAAAACCATATTTATGCATAAGCACATTAATAGCCTAATGTCTTTGTGCGTGTACAACAGATAACATTTATACAGTATCACCAAGATATATTTTATTTATTTACTCATTTCTTTAACCTCGCCAGATTACGCCCTTCTTACACATAACCTGGTGTTCTACATTTCTACATTGACAATACTGTTATACTAAAATAGTTAATACTAAAACTAGAAAAAATAAAAGTTCAAACTATACAACAGAAAAAGATAAACGTAATTTATATTCATATATTATAAATAACAATACATTTGTCACTTCTGCAAAGCGGTAGGGTTTTAATTATGGCTGCTCGGAACAATGGGTATGATGGGATGGAAGAAGAACGGAAAAGTGTGTGTAACAATACATAAATAAAGAGACGTAACGAAAGAGCAGGTGGTGAAAGAAAGAGGAGGAAGAGAAATAACGGAGAGAACAGTATTAGTTTTAGTGTTAGACAGACAGGAAGTTGGCTGTATACGTGAGTTTGAGGGAAGTTTTAAGAAGGTGACTAAAGGAAGTGTTCCAACTTTTTCTTAAACGTAGCAGAAGACTGAAATGTGCGAAGACAGCGGGCCAGTTTGTTCCAGAGGCGAGTTTGCATTTTATTTTTATTAACGGGCACAGGATTTTGTGTTAACATTATGATGGCATGCAAGATGTATAAATTCTGAAGGGAGGTACTGGGGCGTTTGCTGACTGAGTAGTTGAAGAAGGAACAGCATGTGGTAGTCCCGTAGTTTGTCTGGCCGTAGCCAGAGACTCTAATATGCTCATATCGACGAATGTTGTAAATGTAGCGCACATATGGATTCAGGGTTAACTCTAAACGTCTTGTGTTTTGTCTACTTGTGCCATACTGAATCATATCACAATAGTGGAGGTTTGGCAGGACGAGTGATGGCACCAGTTTGCATTTCACATCTCGTGTAAAGATGTTAACAAAAGTTTTTGAGGGCACAGAGGTTTTCCTGCACCCGGTAACGGTATTGTCTGCCAAATTTAATTGTTCGTCAATAATTACATACAAATTATGGCAATTATATGCAATATTTCATAGCTGAAAGAAGAAGCTTATTGAATAATTGGATCCTGTGCAGAAAGAGGTGGGCGGCCATTATTGTGGAGCAAAACCACCTTTTAGAACATATCCATGCGGTGTTTCGTCTTGAGTCTTCTATAACAGGAGTTTCCAATAATAATTTCGTGTGGCTCACTGGCCTGGTGCAAGTCTTTCAATTGGACGCCACTCCGGCGACTTGCGTGTCCCTAGCCTACCCCAGTTATCCAACCGGGGAAAGGGGACCCACAGCTTAACGTGGAATCCGAACCACGTGTCGATTCTGGCGACTCCTCACATCGTTGAGAGGTGAAGGATGGGTTAAAGTGCAGACTGAAAAAAATCCGAGCTCCGAACGGGTTTCGAACCCGGGACCCTCCTGTTTCCAGGTGAGCGCTTTACCTAAGTCCACTGGGCCCGACAGTTTCCAATAATACGTTCCTGTCATTGTTTACCCCCTTATGACCAATGCATTCCAAAGAAATCTTTCTCTCTTGTAATGGATCCACGTGTTTTGCTATTTCGTCTCCAGTTCACAATAAGACAGCCACAGATCGTCTTCATTAATAGGCGGTTCAAGGAATCTGTATTGGATTTCTACTGATGGGGATTTTTGAAAGGGTGTGAGTACTTTTGAAACGTTTCGGGTAGTGGTGTTAGTCATGTTCAAAATGAGAAACGATTGAAAATTGATCGATGATGGTTTTTTTTTCTTTTTCCGCTATCACCTCGAATATCATGCCCAATTCTTCGATCACCGCTCCACTTCCACTGCGATTATTGTATTTTTGACTCACAGACATCGTATTTCACCATTTTCGGAATAAAGTGGAGTCCCAACAACCAACCAGTAACAAATTTTCTGTAATTATTAAGTAATATTCTACATCTACAAGGGATACTCTGCAAATCATATTTAAGTGCCTGGCAGAGGGTTCATCGAACCACCATTATACTATTTATCTCCCATTCCATTCTCGAATAACGCGCGGGATGAAAGAACACTTGAATCTCTCCGTTAGAGCTCTGATATCTCGTATTTTATTCTGATGATCATTTCTACCTATATTCTCTTATGATAAACTGACTAGTCATTTGGACATTAACTCATATTATAAGATGTGAGTCTTTTACAAAACTGGATGTGATAGGTGTGTGAGCGTAGATAACACTGGTTAATTACTTCCAGATTCATGTTGGCATTTCTTCTGCTTTCTTTTCTCAACGTGAGTTTTGTTACATGCTGTGTACTCATGATGTAGTTTAAGTTCGGCAATTCTGTACACATATTTCAGTATTCGTCACGATACTGGAGTTGTGCAAAAATATTTGCCGCCACTTAAAACATTGCACCTACCCAAAACAAATACGAAGAAAATTGGGTGGTATTTTTTATCTACAGAAACAGTGTGGAAGAACAATTTGTCAACGCGTGATAACAACTGGAAAGACGACCACAGTCAAGTAAAATATTTTACAAGTTGCACATCATCTAGGATATTGCTGCAAAGAGATAAATGTGCAATTCTGCATGTACACATCACACAGTAAGATGAGTCTGCCATGAAATACAATGATCATTTTTGAAGTATGAATAGATTTGTGATGGATTAAAATATTTTTTATTCACTTGGCAACATAATCACCATGAATACTTGACCATTTATCGTGGCACCAGTTTTTGGATCTAGCCAATGAAGAATTGTGAAGTTTGTCAGTAACAATGTGACAAACTACTAATCTTAACTTTGGAAAATTTGTAATACAGCTCGCCTGTTTTTGTCTGGAAAACCAGCTGTCATGGATGAAGTCGCAAGAAGTTGATTGCATCTGAAATTCTGCATGTCTCAAGGTTAGTGGTTATTGACGTTGTCTCTTACAAAATTCATTTCAGAGAAAACACAGGGGGGATGGTCAGGAGGCAGTGTTCTTTGATGCAGGGATTCAAAGACTGGTGCCACTACTTGACAAACGTTCGTGGTGACTATTTTGGCAAGTCAAAAATGTGCATGTTGTAATTTTCTGATACATTTACGTTGATAAATATAGTTTAACTCCATTACACGGTTCTTACTTGAAAAATAACCCCCTTTATAAAAGTCATACAGGGTTTTGTGTAACATAACTGGGATTATTTCTCTTTCTTTTCAGAGCAGAAACTGTCCTGAAGAGCTTCCGCAGACATGGCAGACAAGTCGGCTCTGGTGCTGCTGGCAGAAGGCGCCGAGGAGATGGAGCTGGTCATCTCCATTGACGTCATGCGGCGCGCGGGGGTAACGCTGCCTTAATCACTGACTCACTTCAGTTAGCCTCTCCTTTTACTGGCCTGTTTGATAAACAAGAGAGTGTGCCCACACTGATAGCTTGTATGATTTACTACCACATGCAAATATTTCTGTTGCCAAGAACACCATTAATTACCATTATAGACATTATCCTACGTTGATATAACCAGCTATTGATTTTTCAAGTAGATCGAGATATTTCTTACTCTGTTGCTCCTGTGGTTGATGAAAACACACTTTTGAGTGTCTAAACCTTTTTTAAAAATATTTTTATTTGTTGTTGACAATAATAGATCGAGCACGGTTGACATGGAAAGATTGCAAAGTGTGGAAGAAATAGTAACAGTCAGATTTTTTTCATGTGTATATTTCTGTGTTCTTTACAACAAATCTGTACTTATTTCTGCATGGCAACAACGAAAGTTATTTATGACACGGTGTGGACCAAGATGCACTTTTATTGCAGTATTCTGTTGTCACTTTCGTCTTTGTACTTAAATTTCACGTACCAAACGTTACTTGCTTCAGCAGGGCAACAAGGAAAGTTATTAACGACACCATATTTCGACGTGGAATGCTTTTGTGGCAGATGAGTTAGGCGAATTTTTAACTTTCGTTTTTGTACTCAAATAGCGTCCGCCAAAGTTCACAACCAAACCCTTGGTCAGTAATTTTACAAGTCTGTAGACTTAATTCGTTTAGTAAACACAAGCTAAATGTATACTAGACTTTATGAAAGCAGTTGTTTCACACATTAACAACAGAAGCAAATCCGTGTCATGATTTTCGTCGTTACAATTACTGTTCACTGTATGTTTCGCGACCTGTTTAGACCATGCACTTGCATTAAAATCAACACAAATATTTTCACAGCGGTACTTTCATTGTTATGGAAAACGTCAGCTGTTATACTTCGAACTGCAACTGTATTACTGACAGGTTCGTGATATTTCATTACCGCATTTTTAGAGAATATATTACCAGTCTCATCAATTCGCAGTTTCGATAAAGTCTGACGGGACTTGATGCACATGAATATTCAATAGCCAAACTTTATTTAAAACGTGGAGCAGTAAGTAAGTAAAATTCTCGAGTGGGTGAAGCGTACCAGCTGTCAGTCAAAGACCTTGTAAAAACCTGTCAGCCGATACCCCAAATAACATGGCGGACGCCAGTTCAATTTGCCTCAAACATGGCTGACCTATCGCCACTCTATGAAATTTAAACTCGTTGAATGCGCCACGCGACCAGTAGGTAACACGCAAGGGAAGTGGCCGCCACTCCCAGACAAGGGAACGGACTCGCGCAGCGCTCAAGTCGAGAACAGGGTCCACGCATTCTTGCACGAGCTCTACAAGCCCGAAATCGGTCGTGTTATAAATAAATTATACGAGGGTTGTCCATAAAGTAAGGTTCCCAATTTTTTTCAAAATGAAAAAAAAAAAAAATAATTTAAATAACATATAGTGAAAAAAAAGCTTAGAATATTTCCTATTTTTCGACATAATCGCCGTTAAGATTAGTGCAGTTTTGCATTCGGTATACCATCTTCTTGATGCCTGCGTCGTAGAATTCTCCTGCCCCGCTGTGAAGGTACTGTAGAACTACTTCTTTCACTTCCTCTCCTGTTGCGTAATGCGTCCCGCCCAGGTGTTTCTTCAATTCGGGGAAGAGATGATAGTCACTTGCGGCTAAATCTGGACTGTAGGGCGGATGTGTGACAATATCCCATTGAAAGTTGTAGATCCGTTCAGTTGTCACACGGGCGATATGCAGACGAGCGTTGTCTTGATGAAACCTCACTCCCTTCGTCAGCATGCCCCTCCTCTTGTTCTGAATCGCTCGGCGAAGGTTCCTTAATGTTTCACAATAACGATCAGCATTTATTGTTGTCCCAGTAGGCATACATTCGCACAACAATAACCCCTTCCTGTCCCAAAACACGCTCGCCATCACTTTGCCGGCAGACAGTTGTTGCTTAAACTTACGCGGCTTCGGTGACTATGGATATTTCCACTGACGGGATTGTTCCTTCGTTTCCGGTGTCGAATAGTGGACCCAGGTCTCCTCCCCAGTGACAATGGAGTCCAAGAATTCCTCTCCATGGCTTTCGTAGGCCTGGAGAAATTCGCGGGCCGCTTGAACGCGTTACCGTTTGTGGTCTTCTGTAAGCATTCTCGGGATCCACCTTGCACAAACCTTGGAATAACCTAAATTTTTTGTCAAAATGTTGTTTATGGTGGACTTTCTTACATCAGGGATAAGCTCACAAAGTTCCCGAACTGTTATTCGTCCATCCTTCAGCATTGTCTCTTCCACTTTTGCGATCGTTTCGTCCTGAACCGATGGCCTACCAGAAAACTGTTCGTCATGGGCACCTGTACGTCCTTCTTTAAATTCTTTGCACCACTTACGAACGTGTTGTACACTCATGCACTTGTCACCATAAACTTCACACAGTTGTGCATGAATATCCATCGGCGCAGTGTTTTTTGCGCACAAAAAAAAGACTAATTACTGATCGTAACTCGCACCTGGCGGGAGAAACAAGCGGAAGCTCCATCGCTAATGGCTGCCGAGCCTACACTGAACGTCGCAGACAGCTCCAACTTCGAGGCAGTGGAGAGAGGGGGAACCGAGCTGCATGACAGTGTTGCCAGATCGCACTTAACCGCATTCCTCGCGACTGTACCGCATTGGGAACCTTACTTTATTGTCAACCCATCTTTAATGTGAATGTGGTAGTGGATTTTATTCCCAACCCTATAAGTATAAATTATGGGAGTATGTTGGAGTAACAGGGCCATCGTGGATGACTGTGAGACTTTACCTCGCTCCCAGTGACAGGAGTGGCAGTGTTTGCCTCGGACGAGCTGGTGCAGCTGGCTTGTGTGTTCGCAGATCCGCGTGACGGTGGCGGGCGTGGCGGGCAGCGAGCCCGTGCGATGCCGGCGGGATACGATGGTGCTGCCCGACGCCAGCCTGGCAGAGGCCGCCCACGCCGTCTACGACGCCGTCGTCATGCCCGGCGGCATCCCGGGAGCCAAGAACCTGTCCGCGGTGAGTGTCCGGATATCACTCCACTGCGACTACACCACCCTTTGGAGCACAATCATCCTTCTTCTTCTGTCCATAGTCCGTTTTGTATCCCAGCCTCGTCGCCATTTTGTGTCTCGTGTCCACCGGTTGTCGTAGGTGTCGGTGGCCGAGTAGAAAGAGACCGACACAGGAACAAAGGATGCACGCGTGTGCAGTTACGGAGGTGACCAACCAGTGAGACAGCAGATACTGGAAACAATAGTTTAGATAGAGGCCTGCCTACTGATGATTCCTAGTGCCTATCCGATAGCCAAGTCTTAACTGGTGCCTATCTGGTTCCCAAGTGGCCGATGTAGCAGTTGCAGCAGAGGGCGCTCGTGGCTGACGTCGTAAGAACGCCGCGCCGTGCGTGCATGGCGGCGCGCGGCGTAAGTACGTGGCGCGCACTTCATACTTGTGCGACACCACAGTCCGTAGGAAGCCCGATCAGTTTTCAGCCGATCTGAGCATCCACCCTCCATTGCAGCCAATAATATTCATTCTTAATTTTTTTTCTTAAAATGTCTTGGCCGTACTATACTTTATCATTACGCGTTTCGATACATCATCATCAGATCTGTGGCACAAACGATAGAAATAAATTACATTTCGGATGTTTACAGTTCCTGATCACAATATTCACAAGGAACACAAACACATTATATGGCAATATACGAACAAAAATTTTATAAACGATAGGAATTAAAATACATGTTAGTGGAGATGACTAACTAAAATATAAACCACCATCGTGGACCTCTAGTGGAGGTGTTCAAATAGATTCTCAAGCCAAACTGTGGTGAGAGGGGGGAAACACCGTAACAGGTAAAGTAGGTCCAATAGCCGCCAGATGGCGCAGGGTTAAAATTAAATGTTAGTTGTTTCTCAACACTGTTCTATTTTATAAATTTAGACTGATGGATTGATGTGATCTAAGTCATGTCCATGTAAGACTATTGTAGTTTTAAGAATCGTGACCTTATTACTATATTCAAATGTATGTCGTAATATGGCAGTCTAGTTGATGGGGCACATGCATCCATTTGTTCATTATATTTTATATAAAATGTGTCTTAATTTCTTGTAAAAAAAGAGACAGAATAAATAGGAAAAATCCGCACCTCCTCCTATCCATCCATCCACCTCTTGCTTGCCCTCCCCCCTCTCATCATCTTAACTCTTCCCTACTTCACTCTACTTCTCTCTCTTCATCAAGTGATTTGTAATGCAATACCTAAGTATAAGCATGTATTATGACACATTAGCACATTGTGTTCTGCCTGTGTATATATTGTCATTTGGTTGTATTGATTTTCCGGCCGAGACTATATTCATATTGTCATAATCTATCTACAACGCAACTCCTTTTCTCCTCTCCATAGCCCATACATGTTAAGTGACATATTGACAAATCAAATGTTCAAATGTTTGCATAGTCTATGGGACTTAACTACGGGGTCATCAGTCCCTAAACTTACAAACTACTTATGAACTATTTACGAACTAGGACGGCACAAATATCCATGCCCGTGGGGGGATTCGAACCCCCGACCGTAGTGGCCGTGCAGACCGTGAATGGAGCGCCTTAGTCCCCTCGGCCACCGCGGCCGGCGACATATTGACCTTTCACATAATTGATGCACCTTTGAGCTCTTGATAAGTTATTCCATTATTTAGGACCATATATAACCACTGTGACTGACCTATAGACCATTACTGTCATTGCATGACTATGTATAATGTTTAAAATTGAGCATGTTAAAATACACTAGGATATGTACTTTATGTGTTTCATACCATTTCCTCCCTCACTATGTTCACCTTATTAAGTTGCCAAGTATATTACATGTAGACTTGGTATACAATTTTGTTCATAATAGTAACATTCCTTCCTTCCCCCATATTCACCTGTTCTCACTCCCTCGCCCCTCCCACCCCCTCCATTATTCCCATGTATTATCCCCTTTTTACACACAATTCAGGCACTTGCCTGGTTATCCCTGTAATTATATTGTCGCTAAATGTAAGATGATCAGCGATATGACTGTCACGTCACAATGGTTTAGCATGTTTGCTTCTTAGATATTTTCGTGGGAATTTATGCTGTACTTGTCTACGCCCAATCCCATCCTTCTGCCCTCCCACTCCTCCCTTTGCGTACGACCAATCCCTGTAGTATGTTTTAATGTACTTTTAATAAGTTATCTGATATATTTCTGTTGGCTTAACACATCTTGTAGCCATATTTTTTCATAGCTTCTATGTCAGTAAACAGTGCAGAGGGCGCAAAATGATGTTATTGTAAATTTATACAAATGACATTTAATTTTAACCCTGTGCCATCTGGCGGCTATTGGACCTACTTGTGTTTCCTCCCCTCTCACCACAGTTTGGCAAGAAAATGGAAGGTTTTATGAACCAAGTGATAAAAATTCTTCCCCTACCGCTTCGTCACTATGCGCAGAAGGGCTTCCTACATGACGCGAACTATAGCGTCGGGCCATATGGTCCATTGACAATTCAGTTTAAACAGCCAGAGGATCTACTTCCTGCTATCAACCATTCCTTTTTCGTAACCGATCCTTTCTACCGGTTCACATTTCCTTTTCTGACCAGTTACTATCTAATAAAAGATAATCAAATCAGAAACTGAGTAAAGCTGACGGAAACATAATTTGCGGCCTAAACCGAAACCATAACCGAGTACTCCGCTTCTCATCTAATTTCAGCCAAAATCACGTAATTAAATTAAAGTTTTGGTATTTTTACGTTATACCACAAGTCACTGGTTTCCCCACATTTTGCACGATCCCCTAAACTTTCTATGGGCCAGTTACGAATATTAAGTGAACACACTCGTATACCTAGAACGTGTTTTTAGTGGAGCTATGTCGTTTTCCATCGCAGTTGTCGGAGCACTTTTCTTTTCTAGAGAAAGTGCAAAGCAGCATAGCTAAAAATATACTAAGTTGTGGCGAGTAGGTATTCTCGTCAAAGTAAAGTCTGGGATCCCAGTTACGATACGATTTTCTTGTTGACGACGCTGCAATACAGAAAGAACATTTACGCTTTCTACATCTCCAACACTGATATGCAAGCAAAACTGTGAAGCACGGTCACTGCATGGCAGCCTCAGATTGGGTCCTGTAGCCGACAGACGTGACTCGCGCACAGCCAAGACCTCGTATATACCTCGTAAAATTTCGTAGGGTGTTCGTATCTCGACGTTAACATTATAATTTTCCATTTATTACAGTAATTGGATTCAAGCGAAGTAAAACTGTTGTTATATAGTGCTCATGACTAATAGGCTTCATTCCTGTCAGTAAATAAACTTCAATTAGTGCTGCAGAAATAACATTACTAACAGCACGATTGTTGTCAGTCTAAATTTACGCAAACTCAAAAAGGAAAATCTGTGTACCACATGATCAATGTACAATAAACTCATATTGGTTATTAAAATAGCCCCTCGCTTGCAGGGAAACTTTTCAGCACAGCAATAAGTAGTGCCATCAAGTGCAATACTGAATAAGTTGAATTGTTAACAACACAGTATAAGAATATCACTGTGAGATACGTTTGCGTTACATTGTGATTAACGACGAAACACAATTTTCACGGGAGAGAAAAGACTCCTAGTAGTTAAAAGCTGTGCCGTCAACTAAGGTCAGCCGTTACTGTTGACTGGCTCCATCCCCAACGCGAACAGATTTGATCCGCAAGTTTGCATAAGCTAGTTTCGGTCAACTCGAAGATTCGGTTGATTTCTGGCCGAAACCGAAACTGCGCCTAAACTATTATTTTGGCCTAAACTGGCCAAAACAGAACATTCGGTCGGTCCTTAGTTTAAAACCTACTTGTGAACATTTATCTTTATTTATAAAAATAAAACCCTATTTCCGTTGGTCACGCCATAAAATACGAACCGATTTGCCAAATTTTTTGTTGCGTACGCAATTCTCAGGGCAAAGTTTGTACAAAATTAAATTTTTGGGAAATCTACCGCAAAATTGGGAAATTTGAGAAAAACTAAAAGTTTGCTATTCAATGTGTTGGTTTGTTTCTGGTGCATTCAAATATGTAGTTTTGTCTATATGTTAATGAAATTTCGAATTCTTAATCTTCAAAACAGGAGGAAGGTGACTGTCTACATAAAATTACGATCAGAGGGTACTTATAAGGGTACTTGTGGATTTTTATAAAATCCAAAGTTTTGCTCTGTTCTTGGTGAAATTTTGTATACTAGATCTTCAAAGCAAGAGGAAGCTCATTGTCTACATAAAATTTCATAGAGTGCATGGCAGAGGGTACTTTACCTTACAGAATTTCATGGTGAAATTTTCAACACTTGACCCTTAAACGAAGAGAAAGTTCACTGTCAACATAAATTTTTTATATGGTGCATAGCAATGGGAACCTTGCAAGAAAGTGTGCTCCACTGATCACCACGAAAGTTCACTATATATATTAGTTTTCCTAGATGAAGGTTGGGGGTGGGGGTGGGGAGAGACGAGTAAAGGAGGCGTGAGGGAGGAATGGGTGGGAGAAATGGTCCGAGAGAGGGAAAGGTGCAGATGACCTGACAGATGGGAGAGCAAGTGATGGTGAAGAGTAGATAATAAATAGATACCCGGGCAACGCCCGGTTTTCAGCTCTTCTTTTTTTAAAAATAAAACATTGCGATCCTGGTTGTTTTAAATTTTTTTAAGATGAAAAGATAATACTATTTTTTTGCAGTCTACACCTTTCGAAATCGAAATCCTTTATTCTATGTAGCCGAAAACACACACACACACACACACACACATTTCTCTTTACGCAAAGAAGCCTAACAAGTAGAACAAGGAATAATCTAACTACTTAAAAAGTTGCAGTCACCTTAGTCTCTTGTTTTTTCTAGACAGTAAAGGGAAATATGTTGAGTTTATGTCATATCTCTTAGACTACATTTTAAGAAAATGATAATAACTTAAACATTAAATGAAGGAGATGAAATATACAAATTTACAAATGGATATTTAAAAAATCTTAGTATACGAGAATTGCCGCGGCGGAGCGGCCGAGCGCATTGAGGCGCTATGCCTGTTCCCTGTCAAGGGTTCGAATCCCCCTTCGGGCATTGATGTTTGTGCTCTCTTTAGTATAAGCTAGTTCATAAGTAGTTTGTAACTTTAGGGACTGATGACCCCGCAGTTAAGTCCCATAAGCTTCACAAACATTTGAACATTTTATACGAGAATTATGTCTTCTGTCGTAGGTGAAAATTACGAAAAAATAAACAGATTTGCCTTTATAAGTACCTGTAAAAACTACGTATTATATAGATTGTAATTTTTCGGTCTGATCTTTCTCTTTGGCCCTGTTCCTGCATATGTAGGGTCAGCTTTGTTAAATTCGAATTTGGCGTGTTAATATTTACGGGTTGGACGGATGCTCTTTCTGTCGCCACCCCATGCGCCCCGGGAGGAAATGTGTACCCCAAATATCTGCGTATAGTTTTATATGTGTCAAAGTGTAGTTACGAAATGGTTGCGAATCGTGTAACTGAGGCGGGACTTTGGTACCAGCCCGGTATTCACCTAGGGAGATGTGGAAAACTGTCTAAAAACCACATCCAGGCTGGCCAGCACTCTGACCCCATTCGTTAATACGCGGATTCGAACCGGGGCCAGTATGCCTCCCCGTCTCGTCAAGCGGTGCTGTAGACCACACGGCTAACCGAGCGGGTGTAATTTTTGTCTCCGATAAGTTACAAAATTATAAAATAGTTGTATATTGTGGGTGATGGACGCTAAACAAAATACGCAAAGAACCAGCCTGAAAGTTCAAAAACAGTCTGAAAAACAGTAAGGGCGTGCGCAGTGAACAAAGCGGATATATTTCGATACTAAGCCGGAACTAAAACAGAGTGACCGTAATAAGACCAACCGCGTGGTCCTCCCGGAACTAGAACGGGAACGGCCACACGACGATTTCCGGAACTATAAGTCGCCGCAGCCGTTATGGCGTAGCGGACCGAGAACGCCGAATGGGATCGACTACGAGGACCGAGGTGAGCGTTGAACTGCCGTTTATTGTATGTAGTTCCTCGATCTTATCGTTCACTTTTGTGATTTGTTCCTTTGGACCCGCTCGTTCAAGATCGACTCATCTCTAGTGTCCGGGAAGTAAGATCCAGTTCGAATTTTGCGCTGTTTTGTCTTAAGGCAGTTGGCAGCCATGGGTATTTCATTTTTGTTCTCTGCGATCCTTCCCGTTGGTAGCTTGGTAGCTTTTGTATGATGAACATTGTTATTTATTTTCGTCGTGGAGCAGATGATAACTGAGCAACGTGATTTTTTTTTTTTTTTTTTTTTTTTTTTTTTTTTTTTTTTTTTTTTTTTTTTAAGGAAAACAGTGAAAGTTCCTTGGCAACCGTTCGTGAACTGAGTGACACGTAACGCTGCTCCAACCAAATCATCAGTTCTAAGGTGATCCGGAACTTGGAGACCACGGGTTCTGTCTCAAACGTTAAGCTGACAGGTCGATCGCTTTCTGTTCGAACACAAGAAAACATTGTTGCTGTGCGTGGCAATGTGACCATAAGACCCAGAAATTCGTTTCGCTAATTCAATAACCTAATTTATCACCACGTTCACTGCATGAAATCCTTTCAAAAATCTGAAAATGGACGCGTACAGCATTCAGTTTACACAAGAGCTGAAGCCTGCGTATAATGAAAATAAACATTTATTTGCACAATAGGTCTTGATTCGAGAAGCGGAGGACAAGAACTTCACGTAAATAATAATTTGCTGAGATGAGGCATGCTGTCACCCCTATACGTGTGTCAATAAGCAGAACTGCACAATTTGGGGCAATGAAAATCAGTGATTGACTACGGAAAATGAGATCCATCCACCATTTATACTATGATATACATAATTTTAGAGCTGACAAGAAGTACATACTCTTGATGCTTTTGAAAGGATTTATTGGTATGTGTATCTATGTATGTATGCGTGTGTGCGTGTGTATTGCAAATTTAACAGTGCAGTCTGATGTTGAAGACAGATATTATACCCAGTCGCTGTTAAAGAAAAGGACTATCCTGATATATGTCTTATAATTTTTGTGATTCAGGCTGTTTGCTTTGGTGATTGTATATTTGAAGTGCCTAAAGGATATCCAGTTTCTTGCCATTAAATTGGATGTGTAGGATGCTGATGATTTTGATGCTGCCATGGTTGTTCGTTTCAAGCAAATGAATTGGTATTGCTGATATCTGGTATTTTTAGTTCTTTAGTACTGCCATGTATTGCTTGAAACGAATGTCAAATAATTTTACTTGTTTGACCTAAGTACATCTACATGGATTCTCTGCTAATCATATTGAAATGCCTGGCAGAGGGTTCATCGAACCACTTTTATGATATTTCTCTATAGTTCAATTCTCTAATAGCTCGCGGAAAAAAGGAACACCCAAATCTCTCCGTTTTCGATCTGATTTCTTTCACGTTATATTGATGATCATTTCCTATGAAGGTGGGTGCTAACAATATATGTTCGCATTCTGAAGAGGAAGTTGGTGAAAGAAATTTCGCAAATAGATCTCGTCGCAACAAATAACGCCTTGCTTTTAATAATTTCCACCCCATCTCGTGCATCTTTTCCGTACACTCTCTCCCCTAAATCGCGATAATACAAAACGAGCCGCTCTTCTCTGAACTTTCTCTAAATCGTCCGTCAGTCCCACCTGGTGTGGATCCCACATGCTCAGCAATACTCTAAAATAGGATGCACAAGTGTAGTGTAGGCAGTTTCTTTAGTAGAACTTCTAAGTGTCCTGCCAATGAAATTTAGTCTTTGGTTCGCCTTCCCTGCAATATTTTCAATGTGTTCTTTCCAATTTAAGTTGTTCGTAATTGTTACTCATAGGTATTTAGTTGAATTTACGGCCTTAAGGTTTGATTGATTTATCGTGTAACTGAAGTTTAACGGATTTATTTTTGTGGTCATTTGGATGACCACACACTTATTATTAAGGGTCAATTGCCAATTTTTGCACCATGCAAATATCTAAATCATTTTGCAGCTGCTTTTGATCTTCTAGTGACTTTACTAACCGATAAATGACAGCATCATCCGCGAATAGTCTGAGAGAGCGACTCAGATTGTCTCCTAAATCGTTTATAAAAATGATAAACAGTGGAGGCCCTATAACACTTCCCTGGGGAACGACAGATATCACTTCTGTTTTACGCCATGTCTTACCGTCAGTTACAACGTACTGTGTACTTTCTCTCACGAAATCACGAATCCAGTCGCACAACTGTGGCGGTATTCAAAAGCACGCAATTTGATTATAAGATGCTTGTGAGGGGCAGTGCCGAAAGCCTTTCGGAAATCTAGAAATACGAGATATATTTGACATCCCTTATAGATAGCACTCATCACATCATGTGAGTAAAGAGCTAGCTGTGTTTCACAAGGTCAATACTTTTTCAATCCGTGTTGACTATGGGAAAATATGTTGTTCTCTTCGAGGAGTTCATATTATTTGAGGAAAGTATGTGTTCTAATATCCTGCAGCAAACCGACGTCAATGATATAGGCCTGTAATTTTGCGGGTCACTCCTACTGCATTTCTTGAATATTGGAGTGACCTGTGCGACTTTCCAGTCTTTGGGTACGCAACGTTCGCTAAGCGAACGGTTGTATATGTAGGTATGGGGCTATTACTTCAGCATACTCTGTAATGAACCTAATTGGTTATACAGTCAGAACCGGGAGACTTACTTTTGTTAAGTGATTGAAGTTGTTTTAATACTCCAGGGATATTTACCTCTAAATTACGCTTGGTGGAAGATGTTCTTGATAGGAATTCTGGAGTATTTGCTTCGTCTTCTCTAGTGAAGGAATTTCGGAAAACTGAGTTAAGCAATTCTGCTTTAGCAGAACTGTAATCAGTAGCATCACCATTTCTATCGTGTAATGACAGTATCGCTTGTGTTTTGCCATACTTTACGTACGACCAGAATTTCTTAGGCTTCTCTACAAAATTACGTGACAGGATTCCGTTGTGGTAACTATTGTAAGCGTCTCTCATTGAAATTCATGTTAAATTTCTAGTTTCAGTAAAAGATTGCCAGTCTTGGAGTTTTTTTGAGCGTTTAAATTCTGCATGCTTTTTTCTTTGCTGTTGTAACAGTGATCTAACCTGTTTCGTGCACCACGGCGGGTCCACCCCCTCTGTTGTTAATTTGTTTGGTATTACGGTCAATGGTTGTCGATAACATTTCTTAGAATGTAAGCCACATCTTATCTACACTCACAGTGTTCGTTTCGAAAGACCGGAAATTCTCGTTCAGGAAAACGTTAATCGAATTTTTATCTGCCTTTTTGATTAAACATACTTTTATCCAAATGGGTGTTTTTGCAGCAATTAGTCGTCATTTGTAAGAAACTGCTTTATTTTGCAGATCTAGATTTCGGCAAGTGACTTTCCATTATCAATGCTAAATTAACAAGAAGTCATCGTCTATATATATACATTATATGAAATATAACATTGACAAATTAGAAAAGAGTCAATATGTAATACAATGTAATATATTGTTTACCATAGTTACATGTAATTACATCTAGTATTACAGACCATCTATGAGGATGATACAATGCGGATGAATAACATGTTAACATAAAAAAAATGTATGGTATGTAAAGTACAGCTTATTGACTCTTTTCTAATTTGTCAATGTTTTATTTCATATAATGTATATATACAGACGATGACTGGGCGAGGAATGTCACGTGACATCTGCGAACGGCTGGTTTTCGTTAATTCAATGGAGGGTGTCAAAACTCCGTTATTTTTGCAGATATCTCTAAAACGTTACGAGATATGAAAAAAACATAAGAGAACAAAGATGTAGAGAATTTTCTCCTCTACCAATTAGGCTATTCAATTTTCGCGTCAGATGAACTGTTTATTTGCAATTAAAATTACATTACAAACGGATTTTTTTGGTATTACTAACATATTTCTTGTTCGAAATATTTCAAAAAGCGAGGTTCTGGTCTCTGGTAGCCAACAATTATGTCTGTAAAATTTGATGCCGATCGGTGGAACGGTTCGACCTAAAAAGTGGGAACACGTTACAGCCAGACATACATCGTCAAATTTTATTTTTGCAAATATCTCTGCAACGATGCAAGATACGAAAAAAAAAAAAAAACATAATAGAGCGAAGTTGTAGAGAATTTTCCCCTTTACCAATTAGGTTATTCAATGTTCGTCAGATGAACGGTTCGTTTGCAATTACAATTATATTACAAACGGCTTTTTTTTTGTATTACTACCATATGCTTTGTCCGAAAAATTTGAAAAAGGGAGGTTCTGGTCTCTGACGGCCTAAAATTACGTCTGTAAAATTTGGTGCTGATCTGTTGAACGGTTCGTCTTAAAAACAGGGAACACGTTACGGACAGACAGACAGACGGACAGAGACAGACATCTCAAAATCGCCTTTATTTTTGCAAATATCTCTGAAACAATACTAGATACGAAAAAAACACAAGAGAGCAAAGTTGTAAAGAATTTTCTCCTCTACAAACTAGGTTATTCAATTTTCGTGTCAGATGAATGGTTAAGCCGTTATTTTAATTTAAATTTCGAGCTGTCAAAAGACGATCGCAAAGGCCCACTTTCAGTGTTACTACCGTAACCTAAAGTGGGCCGAAAAGTTTTACATGGAACGCAATCTGAAGAAATATGCTTTTGTTTTAAGTTTGGTGGATTTGGAAAGCCCGATATTCAGTCTGGCAGCGACAACTCTGTGTTCACTAATCCCTGTATCTGTTTTGATGCTCTTTATTAGCTCCGGATTATTTGTTGCTAGGAGGTCAGGTAAGTTCTCACAACCATTTACCATTCTAGTGGTTTCGTGAACTAATTGCTCGAGATAATTTTCGGAGAACTCCTTCAGTACCATTTCGGACGAACTTTTATAGTTTATGTAGAAACAGTCACAGTCCAAACATTCAATTTTGTATACTCCTGTGAGATATAGAGAGTTTCTTGTCTTGCTGTTATGAAGTAGACAGTCCCACAGATTATTCTAATGAAATAAATCGCAGTTTACGATCAGTTATGGCTTCACTGTACTAGGTTTAGGTGGAACACCAAGGTGCGGCGAATGAAAATTTGTTGCCGGCCGGGATTCGAACCCGGGATCTCTTGTTTACGAGGTAGACGCGTTGGCCACTCCGTCACCGAGGGCACAGTGACCAGCCTGACTGCAGAGACTCTTCCCTGCACGTCTCCTGCCACACCCAAATCTCCATTCGCCACGCTGTCTCTTTCCTATTACCACAGCCTACTTGTTCTGTAATACTCGCAGCCTGAAACCTGTATTCTCGCATCAGGGAGAATAGACTTTGAAGTATCGAGACACAATTAATTGTCGTCAGGATCCCACAGAGACATCGTGGCGAATGGAGATTTGGGTGCGCCAGGAGACGTGCAGGGAAGAGTCCTCTGCAGTGGGGCTGGTCACTGTGTCCTCGGTGGCGGAGTGGTCAACGCGTCAGCTTAGTAAGCAGGAGATCCCGGGTTCGAATCCCGGCCGGGCACAAATTTTCAATCGCTGCACTTTGGTGTTCCACCTTAACCCACTACAGTGAAACCATAACTGATCGCAAACTGCAATTTATTTCATTCATTGAACGCTGTAGCGTCGTCAAATATATATAATTGAGTATTCTAATGCCGTAACAACCCATATTAGGACACAAAAATAAAAAAATCCATCTGAAGATGGAGTCTTTTTTATTTATATTTCAATACATATGAAATAACATATGTTTACAAAAAAAGTCAGTGTAAATGCTAGGAAAAGTGCAGTTAAATGATGTTTTACAAATTTCGCCACGCTAAATGTGATCCCTCATCGGAAGATGAACTGCGCGGCGAGATCAGGCCAATGTTGTGCGCAGCCTTGTAGAATTGAATAGTGGACACTTGCGTATGAACTGGCTCCTGATTGTCTGAAGCAGTTGCTGCAGATTTGGCTGGCGCTCTAGTCACAGTATATTGATCAGGGACCATCGGTGAAGTACCAAATGGAGAGGCCATCGGTGGAGTTACCTAACAGATGGAGAGGCACGTGCGTCTCAGCTGTAGCTCTGAATCTGTATTCACTGCAAGGCTCGTTTCACGTGTACACCGTTCCATTCGGTTCGGTTCGTTTTCGGTTGCCCTATGCACATAAAGGTTTCCGGTCTGATGTTTTTACAACTTTTAGCATCTCAATGCGAAAATCAAGTGTATGAGAACTACCAGCTTCTCATTTTTTTAATGCACCAACTTGAGTTACAATATTGTAGTTTAATGGCTGTTATTTTCTGATTTAGATATGAGGCAAGTTTTTTCTGATGTTTGAATTACATTTATAGTGATTTTGATTTAGATAGGATTGTAAGACGTTTGTTATAGAATTGGTCCGTATTACGTTTGGAATACAGTCTTGCTCCAGATAACAAGAAATGAGAATGAATTGTCCAAGAATATGAAACTACCGCTAATTTCCTTAATTGCTTGGGCGTCAGTGATGATAAGCATATAAAGTTACTCAACCAACTTTATGCGTATCAACTGTAAAGAATATTCGTGTACAGTTCTGTTAACAGTAGCTGATAAAAAAAATATCGTTTTGTTTGCGCTAATGTGGGAGCGTATGGGAAGGAGTGGAATTCTAACGTTTTTCGTAAATGTCAAATGGTACCATGGATCTAACTAAGGATTAGTTCCTTGCTACCTCACAGAAAATAGTGCTTTTGGACTGCATAAACATCTCCTCAAATCGTAGATAAATGTTGACGGTGGGGGAAAGTATCTACTACTAGCATTTGTGCGGAACTCTGAGGCTCGTGGAATAACACTGTTGGGATACTTATCAACAATCAACAAATTGATAATTTTCTACCGGGCAATTACCTTGAATTCCAATTATGCTACGGATATAAAAAAATATAGAGTAGTTTTTGATCAATCTTCTTCTAAACTTAGATTATTTTGAAACGCAAAACACGTTGTCCGTCTTGAGTTCTGTAGATATCCTCTGGGGTAAATGCCGAGAAATCAGGCCAATATGTTGGCCGGAAATATAAAATGTGTGTTTCAAATTTATTTCGTTACTGGAGTATCTTTAGTGTATCCGCAATTTTCTAAAATTTGATTTACCTTTGCTACAGGCAGTTGTGTCACAATGGGAAAGTGTGTAGCAATTAATATTGTTTAAAATATTTTTAATATTTATTAAAACAAATTGCAAGGATTTCTGTCTTTAATAAACACAGCAATATTTCACTACGCAAGCCTGCAATAAATTTGATTAGAAAATATCAGTCATAGCAACCTCTGTAGATAAAGCTTACAGTTTTTCAGCAACAGACTACTAAAAACTATTTGAGAAACAAAGTTCAAGTCATCGCAAGCTTCCAGTTAAATTAATTAAATTCAGAACCAAATAAGGCAATCAAAACCTGGTTCGGAACATTCTCCTTTCAAAGTTTACCTTGAACAACTAGTGTAGCACTGCCTCTTTCATAACTTGGAGCCGCATGTCAATTCAGTAAATGACATAAATTACAGTAGTCAGTAACCTACTTAAACAATTTGACACTTTAAAAAATAAAATGAGTAACAATAGATTATTAAGAAAACTAACATCACAAATTATGTTAATTTTCCAGAATATTACGTAACTAAAATGGGAACAGAATTGCTTCCCTATTATTAACGGCTACTCCACTTTCCGGCCACTGGTTTCTGATGACAGATCCATTATAGTTACCACAGGAGCGTTTCCGTCCATAAATATAACAAAATATTAACTCTTTACACGAAACAACAGAGATATACAACCACTGACAATAAAGTTGGGTGAATCCTTACAAATACAGCAGAGTATCCGCATGTTTGTGTGCACGTATTGCATACAAATCTACAGTTACGATGCAGTCTTTATGCACTTTTGTACACGCAAGCTTCAAAACCATGAGCACGGTCGCCGTAAGCGTAAGAATCACGTACAACACACACTTCACGAGATATGACGTCACAAACAGTGAGGTGCTCGAAAAAGTGCTGCATTAAGCGACAATGCTGCTCATTTTCTCCTAAACCCCTGGACCGATTTCAATCAAATTTGGTACACATGTTCCTTACCGTGAGATAACAATTGCTGTAATGGTAAAAACTACATACAGCCGTTTATCGCTGCGGCGTGGGCTACTTGCGAAACTCCAATCACCAATATTCTCCTCCGAATGCGAAAATATATTGTTGACTCCCACTTACATAGGTAGAAATGATCATCAGAATAAAATACGAGAAATCAGAGCTCGAACAGAGAGATTCAGGTGTTCTTTCTTCCCGCGCGCTATTCGAGAATGGAATGGGAGATAAAGAGTATAATTGTGGTTCGATGAACCCTCTGCCAGGCACTTAAATGTGATTTGCAGAGTATCCCATGTAGATGTAGATGGTCCAGGAGATATAACGTCGGAAACAATAGGAGTTGCAAAAAAACTGCCATATAATGCGGCGAGACTTCATAAATACACTATATGAGGAGGACAGTACTTAGCGACTTGCGACAAATTTTAAACATTAATTTTAACCTTTGTTAAACTGTTTCTCGCTGACAACTATAGAAAAACGATGAAAGAAAGAAAGTTTTTCGCTTACTACTTTTTCGCTGTTCATAGAATAAAACTACGGCAGTCGGTATGACGTTCAGTTTATAATTTCCAAATTACAAACTGTACCAGCAGGATATTTTGCAGACAGTATACTCATATACAGATGATTGTACCTTCTGAACTGTATCACAGTACGACACGTAGTTCATGAGATATGAGGACATAAACAGTAACGTTTATGGAAAACCGCACCATCACGCATCAGGTTTCAATCTATTACTTCTTTACTACCAACTGTATTCGCAAAAGATTTTACAGACATATAGCAGTTATACAAGCGAATATATACGTGCAAAATTACACAATTGTACAATATATAATTCTATAAATATGTGATTATATATGCTGCGGTGGGTAAAAACTGTCACAACATGCACAACGTTTTAATATATTTACTACTAAGGAACTCCTGTATTCCAGTCAGCTTAAGGAAATGCTTAAAATCTGACAGTGCCGTTGACAAATCTGAAACAACTTTGATCTGTGAAGCGCACGCGGCTGCAGGCGAAAGCGATATACTTCTGTAGCGCTACAAGCAAAGGAAGAGAATGAAAGAGTGTGCATACAAAGGATACCTGTTGTTTTTGTCAGATGTGCCTCTTAAATTCAAGAGACTGCAATTTCCAGCGAGACATGCATCTTCTATTACGATTAGTAAATCACAGGGCAATCTATTAAATACTGCGGAGTGTATCTGACATGTTTCTCACACGGATAATTTTATATCGCTTGCTTAGCGGTGGGATCACCAAAGAATTTATTCATAATAAATCATGGGAAAGTAATAAGAAATACTGTTTATAGTAAGTTTTTGAAATAAAATGAAGGTATGAATGTTACGTATCTTTTGTATTTTGATTACTACCTGTTTTGTTTGCATTATGCAATTATAATTTGGTGCATTATGCAAGACAACTTTATTTTTTATATATTTTCCCATAAATAAAACATGTTTTTAGAATCAAGGAGATTGACAGAGAGATAAGGGATAGTAGAAATACAAAGTCAAGGCTTAAATAAATAAATACCCGGGCAACGCCTGGTTTTCAACAAGTAGTCCTATAACATTAACGAAGATGAACTATGAAGTACAGTTATGTTAATGTTCTTCGAAATAGTTGCCTACCATAACTGTGCATAACTGGGTTATGAGATACATGTCCTGGAAACTTTGCACGGAGTCTTCCTTTGGGATGGTGTTCAAAAGCCTCGTCACGTTTCGTTGTGTGTCAGGAATATCGTCAAACACATAGCCACTATCGTCGAACAGCTCCTGGCTAAAACGGTGTAGCGCAACTTTAACATCCACCATACTCGCAGGATCTCAACCTTACAGACTTCTTCCTATTCCCTCGACTCAAACTCGCTTTGAAAGGAAAGAGATTTGACGATATTCCTGACCCAACGAAACGTGACGAGTCTTTTGAACACCATCCCACAGGGAGGTTCATGCAAAGATTCCAAGATATATACCGCAGGGCTCAGCATTTCATAGTTATGAGACGTGAGTATTTAGAAAGACAGTACGGTAGCAGTGGTTCATAGTTCATCTGTTCATTGTCAGAGATTGTATGTATTTTTAAATTTTTTCACATTATGCAATACTGCAGCATACTAGAAACTTTCAGTCGTAAATAAGGAGCAGCTTGTATGGAACGATCTTTACCCAGTAGGATTGGGAACACAAAGAAATTCTTAAGCAGCTATCAAACTGTAAAATAAAGTCGCGCTATTATAAATCACCAACTATAATTGTTAGGTTCAAAAACCAAAAAGTGATGTGGCTTCAAGTAATGTTGCTCCCAATGATGACAGTAACCTTGCGGAGTGAGAGAACGTGTTGCAAGTTATCTAATACACGTGGCTGTATGTATTCACTGATTTCACAAGAGTCACTAGAGAGGCACCTAATATCATGTGGGGCTTCCTTTGACTTTGAAGAATAATGTGTGTTGCTGTGGTAGTGAGTCTACAAGTTCATGCCTTCTTTTTTTGAGGCAGGCGACACCAGATTATTTGCACAGTAGCAGATGTGGCAGATACGCTTGCGGTGGGCTCTGAGGCGTCCGTCAGTCTTTGTACCTGCCGTGCATGTCCCACGAATCACTCCCGGGTGGCGTAGGTTGAATGTCGCTCTGCGTTACCATCTTGAATACCGCTTTGCCTTCAGGGTGTTGGAACGTCAAAAACGGGTAGATGTTAAAATATTTGTAAACCTATTGCACCAAACTGCTATGGTCATCAGTCCCTAGACTTACAAACTACTTTAACTTATAGTAAGGACAACACACACGCCCATGTTCGAGGGAACACGTGCCCAGTCCTCAGAACGACGCCTTAGACCACGCGGTCATTTCGCGCGGCCGTAACAGACATCGCCGCATTGGACCACACCAACCTGGAAGCTGTACCCACTGACTTATATGGTCTGCGGCACAGACGGTGCCTCCCAACGGTAGGGTTCAGTTGAAATCGTGATTCGTCCGAGCGTATCATTTTCCGCCGCTGTTGCAGTGTCCATCGCTGGTGACTGGCAACACATGCATGCTGTTGTGCCTCAGCCGGCCGCGGTGGCCGAGGGGACTGAGGCGCGCCAGTCACGGTCTGCACGGCCACTACGGTCGGGGGTTCGAATCCCCCCTCGGGCATGGATATTTGTGCCGGTCACGGTGGCCGAGGGGACTGAGGCGCTTCAGTCACGGTCTGCATGGCCACTACGGTCGGGAATTCGAATCCCCCCCCGGGCATGGATATATGTGCCTGTGGTGTCGCACAAGTACAAAGTGCGCGCCACCTACTTTCGCCGCGCGCCGCCATGCATGCACGGCGCGGCGTTCTTCCGACGACAGCCACGAGCGCCCTCTGCTGGAACCCCGCTCGTGGCCACCACGGAAAGACACGGGCACTTCGGACTGAGCTAGCAAACAGTTACGACCTTCGTAATCAGATAGGCACGATTGAAGACTTTGCTATTGTACAGGCACTAGGCAGGCCTCCAACAACTATGTATCAACATTCTGCAGTACTATGTAAAAGTTAAGTATTGTTACATTCTGTGCAATATATCTCTTTCTAATTTACTCGAGTGTTTATAGTTTCTGGCTGCTCCCCTCCGTACCTGCACCAGCGTGTCGGTTTCATTCCACTCGGCCACCGACACCTACGTCGAGGCTGGGACACAAAAGCGGCGACGAAGTCGGGACACAAAAGTGGCGACGAGGAGTGATAGAACCTTGGACCAGCCCGCTTATAGCAGCCAGACAGCAGCAGTCGGAGCACGCAGAAATTGCTCCCGCCCACCCACCCTTATTATAAGATTTTTGGGGGAAGATATTTTGTTACGTGTTTTGTGGACTTTTTTTGTTGCAGAGCGAGTCCTCTTTCATATTGCATTTGTGTTTTGTTATAAGTTACTTGTATACGCGGCGCCTAATCGGTCAGCATGGCCACTACCCCGAACCCAAACTTAATGGAAATTATTCAGTTACAGACGGCGCAAATTACCCAGCTTCTCCAGGCCGTGTCGCAGTTGACGACACAGGCTGCTCACCAACAACAACAGTCGTCACATCAGCAGCCCACACCTGCCGCCGCACCGCTTCCGACGTTCCGCCAGTACAACGAACGTGAGGAAGAATGGAGCGACTATTTCGCACAGTTTCAAGAACTCGTCGCGGCTCATCAAATTACAGGTCAGAGAGTGAAGAACCTTTTCTTATCGATTGTGGGCCCCCAGACTTTCGTACTATTGCAAAAACTTTTCCCTCTCGCATCTCCTCGTGATGTAGACTTTGAACAAATAGTAGAGGCACTAAATGCTCATTATGAGAGAAAAGTTCTTGTAGCCGCTGCACGATACCGATTTTTCAGACTTAAAAAATTACCGCAGCAGTCACACCAAGAGTGGATTACGGAATTGAAGGGCTTAACCCGCCAATGTAAATTTACTTGCTCTTGTGGACTTTCGTATAGTGACGTGATGTTGAGGGATGCGATTACGCAGAATATTCAGGACCCCAGAATTAGAGCAGCAATTCTGAAACAGTCTGACCCCTCCTTAGACAGTGTACTGCAGCTTATTGAAGCGCATGATACTTTTGACTTAGCAGATGTAGAAATGCAAAGCCACAGTGTAAATTCAGTGCGCCGCAACGGACGCTTTCCTAGCCGTAGTTCTCAGTATAGCACTAGTCATTCTTATTTTTCTACCGGCCGTGCTGAACAGACAGTGAACAGTAGCCAGTGTAAAAGTGCGACGCAAAGGTCGCCCCGTCGTGTTAGAAACAGTAATTTGAATAACGGGCGCCAACGCTCATTTCAGAAAAATGTACGTAAATCTTGCCCCCAGTGTGTATCTCGCCACAAACGTGCACAGTGCCCAAGTCGCAACGCAACCTGTTATCAATGTGGCAAATCAGGACATGTACAGTCTGTGTGTATGCAAATTACAAACTCAAAGAACAGTAACGTTAGAAACGGTGCTTCGCGAAGTGCGAGAACAGTTCATTCTGTAAATGTTATACGGGCTGTGGAATTGAACAGTGCTTTCCTTGGATCTCAATTGCAAGAAAGTAGTTCTGCGCCTATGGCAAATCTATATAGTGCACCACGTAGCAAGCGCCGACGAGCGCGTAAAACTGTGCAACGGAAAAGGGTTCGGGACAAGCAAAATGACTATGAACAGTGCATTCCTGAAGTGAAAATAGTGCCTTCTGCAACTGCTCCTTGTAATAGTGCCCAGTACTGTGTAGCTAGTGACAGTAGACATCAAGTAGCTACTCAAAAGTGTAGTGCAGTAGTTAGTGACTCTGTAGTAGCCTCGCATTGCGCGGACGCCGATCCGGCGGTAGTGTCATCTAGTGACAGTGTGGTTAATCCGCTGTGTGCCGAGTATGCGCCGCTTCCTACCGCACGCAACCCGCGCAAGCGCAGAAAACAATATGTATTAGACGTTGCCCACATTCGCGCACCGGTCGTGCGCCAGAAGCACAAGCTGTTTGTTACTCTCTCTATAGAAAATAAGACGGTGCAATTTCAGCTTGATACTGGTTCCGCTGTTACATTAATAAATAAAGATACTTATGAACTTCTGGGTTCGCCAAAATTGTCGCCGTCACAGCAAGTGTTAACAGCTTATACAGGTGAAAATATTCCCGTGCTAGGAACGTGTAGCCTGCCCGCCTCTTTTCAAGGTGTAACAAAAACAGTTGCTTTTGTTGTTCTTCAGGCCAAATCGACACAGAACATTTTTGGACTAGATGCTTTTGACTTGTTTGGTTTATCAATTCAAAGAGATGTGCTTCAAATTTCGTCAATAGTGCCTCAGGATAAAATCAATGCATTGTGTGACAAATATAGTGACTTGTTTTCGCCGGAACTAGGTTGTGCAAAGGACTTCGTGGCACATGTAACTTTAAAAGAATCTGCAGTTCCAAAGTTTCGTAAAGCTAGACCAGTGCCTATCGCCTTGCGTGATACAGTTGCCGAAGAACTTAAACGTTGGCAAGATAGTGGGGTGATTTCTCCTGTTTCTGCGAGTCAGTGGGCCTCGCCTATAGTAATTATAGTCAAGCCGTCAGGAAAACTTCGTCTCTGTGCGGACTTCAAATCAACAGTGAACAGTCAAACAATTGTAGACACTTATCCCCTGCCCAGACCTGACGAACTGATGGACAAATTAGGACAGTCTCGCTTCTTTTCCAAGATTGATTTAGCAGAGGCATACTTACAGATTCCACTTGATGACGAGTCAAAAAAGTTTTTCGTCATTAATACTCACATGGGCCTTTTTCAATTTCAACGCCTACCCTTTGGCAGTTCTTCCGCTCCCGCTATTTTTCAGCGCTTTTTGGAACAGCTGACAGTTTCTGTACCGTGTTGTTCAAACTATTTAGATGATATTGTGGTATCCGGACGTACAGTTGAAGAACATTTAGCAAACCTGGAGTGCCTTTTCAAAGTGTTGACTGCAGCAGGTCTACGTTGCAATAAAGCAAAGTGTTCGTTTTTTCAAACTGAAATAGAGTACCTAGGCCATGTTATTAATGCCCAAGGAATTCATCCCTTACAGTCACATCTTCGAGCAATCAAAGACTTGCCTCCTCCTAAGAATGTGCATGAATTGCAAGCAGTAATGGGAAAGCTTAACTATTATTTCAGGTTTATTCCCAATGCCTCTCAGATTGCAGCTCCACTGCATCACTTACGTAGGAAGAATGTTCCTTTTGTATGGTCCAAAGATTGTCAGGTTGCCTTTGACAAATTAAAGTCTGCACTACTCAGTGATGCATGTTTGATTCCCTTTGACCCACAGAAGCCTGTAGTGCTAGCAGTTGACGCCTCATCGTACGGTGTGGGTGTTGTTCTGTCGCATCGTATTGGATGTCACGATCGTCCTATTGCCTTTGCATCCAAGCTACTGACGCCGACGCAACAGAATTACAGTCAGATAGAAAAGGAGGCCTTAGCAATCATTTACGGCGCCACAAAGTTTCATCATTATCTCTATGGCAGAAAATTCTATTTGTTGACAGACCACAAGCCTCTCACGTCGTTGTTCTCACCCACAAAGCCAATTCCGCCACGTACGGCACAAAAGCTTCAGAGATGGTCCTTGATATTGTCAAATTATCAGTATGAGATTTTGTACCGACCTACCACTAAACATGCCAACGAGGACACACTTTCCCGACTTCCGGTTGGCCAGGATGTATCATTTGATTCTTCAGAAATGGCATGTTGTCAGATAGACTCCAGAGATGCTTCCGCTGTCGCAGACTTTCCTTTAAACTCTCGTCGGGTTGCACAGGAAACAGCTGCGGATGCAGACCTAAGTGTGGTAGCACGTTTTGTTCGCTCAGGGTGGCCTGCCAGAGCCAAAGACATTGATCGGCCTCTGGTTCGACGTTATTTTGCACAACGTCATGCATTATCTTTAAGTCAGGGTGTACTGTTGTTGCATACCGACAACGACCAAGCAAGAGTGATTGTTCCTCGTTCCCTGCAACGTGAAGTGTTACGCCTCCTGCATCAAGGACATTGGGGCATTGTTAGGACAAAGCAACTGGCCAGACGTCATTGTACCTGGGTTGGTATGGACGCTCAGATAGAGGACATGACGTCACAGTGTACTGTTTGTGCGGAGCATCAGGCGGCTCCACCGCAACGTTTCTCAGACTGGCCACGCCCCAAGGGACCATGGCAACGTTTACATATTGACTTTGCCGGACCTTTCTGGAATACGCGCTGGTTAATTGTTGTAGACGCTTTCAGCAAGTTTCCTTTTGTGATTGCCATGAACTAAACGACAGCTTCTAGTACAATCAGTGCCTTAACATCAGTGTTTTGCATCGAAGGTTTGCCTAGAACTATCGTCAGTGACAATGGACCTCAGTTTGTTAGTGCGGAATTTCAACAGTTTTGTCGTGTGAATGGCATTCAGCATATCACCACCGCACCTTTTCACCCTCAGTCCAATGGTGAAGCAGAACGTTTCGTTCGAACATTCAAGTCTCACATGGAGAAGATGAAAGGTCAGCACTCCAGGCAGCAAGCTCTTCAAATTTTCCTGTCTACGTATCGGTGCATGCCACGTGACGGCCCGTCTCCTGCCGAGCTGCTACACGGCCGCCGTCACCGCACTCTCCTTCACCTGCTGCAGCCTCCCACGCACCGAGTCGGTTCGTATGGCGCTACGCGTTTTCAGGTTTCTACGCCGGTGCTGTACAGGGTGTTTGCTGGAAACAAGAAGACATGGCTGCCGGGCACCATTCAGCGCGTGCTCGGTAGCAATATGTATATTGTACGTTCTTCCACAGGGTCGGAGCTGCGGCGCCACGCAAACCAATTGCGCCTGCACAGACCGCGCGATCCTGTCTCCGGTTTCTTGATTCCAGACCCAGTTCTGCGCCAGGGAGCACAACCACATCGTTCGTCCCCGGACTACGAGATCCCTATGGACGTCGACGTACATCCGACGCAGTCGTCGCCGCCGCTGTCGCCGCCGCAGATGACAGCGTCACCGAGAGGGACTCCGGGACCGTGCGGGCCCCCCCAGCTTGGGCCACGCACCTCAGAAGAAGATGACCTGCTCCCTCTGGGCGGGGGCGGGCGCCCTTCCCCAGGTTTCGGCGGGTTCCCTGGAGGATCGCAAGGCGGATGCCGGGGCGCGGACGGCGTCTCGATCCCGGCCTCAGCTACGACGCCCGTCCCACCAGTAACGCCCCCGCTCAGGCCCTCCTCCCAGTGCCGTCGCCGTGGCCCTCAGCCCTACGCCACGACGGCGCGGCGGTTTGGGGGGGAGGGGTGTGGTGTCGCACAAGTACAAAGTGCGCGCCACCTACTTTCGCCGCGCGCCGCCATGCATGCACGGCGCGGCGTTCTTCCGACGACAGCCACGAGCGCCCTCTGCTGGAACCCCGCTCGTGGCCACCACGGAAAGACACGGGCACTTCGGACTGAGCTAGCAAACAGTTACGACCTTCGTAATCAGATAGGCACGATTGAAGACTTTGCTATTGTACAGGCACTAGGCAGGCCTCCAACAACTATGTATCAACATTCTGCAGTACTATGTAAAAGTTAAGTATTGTTACATTCTGTGCAATATATCTCTTTCTAATTTACTCGAGTGTTTATAGTTTCTGGCTGCTCCCCTCCGTACCTGCACCAGCGTGTCGGTTTCATTCCAATCGGCCACCGACACCTACGTCGAGGCTGGGACACAAAAGCGGCGACGAAGTCGGGACACAAAAGTGCCGTCCTTAGTCTTAGCTAGTTCATAAGTAGTTTGTAAGCTTAGGGACTGATGACCCCGTAGTTAAGTCCCATAAGTTCTACAAACATTTGAACATTTTGTTGTGCCTCGTGACGTTAACAGTGGTGCGCACGGACGGTGCCGGCTCTTACACCCTGTGTATTGTTCACCGAGAGACGTGTCCAGGACGTCCTATGTTGAACTGAGCCCTGATTTATTAAGTAATGAGGATTGAGGCAGCTGGTGCCACACTTTTGTGTCAGACAACTTATTCGCCTTTTCTGCGCTCCGGAAGGAGCATTTTTCAGCTGGTTCCCGTCTTTTTCCTGTTAGATCGGAGTGTACTGCTTGTATAACATGAAATCAATGGTAAGTAAAATTTGGATAGTATTTTATATTTCAAAGCTTATTATAATATCATAATATTAGAACGCATCGTAAAAATTTCGAAGATTTGCCATGAATAGAAGTGTAGATTTGCCAATGCACGCAGTTGGATCTTTTGAAACCAAAAATTATGATTTTTGTAGCGTATCGTGATAACGAATACACATTTCCAAAAACAGATTTTCCAGTTAATCAACTAAACAACATACACAAAACATTTTAGTCATTTCCTATTCCTCAAGATATGTTACCTCACAATCAGAAATAGCGTTTTCGAACCCATTTACTGTCGCGTGCTATCATTCACGGACCGATATTTCAAGAACCACATAAGACATCATTCTGTTCTAAACTTAATATTTCGATATGTTATCTACATTTCATACGCAGTCATGTGTAACCTAAAATCAACCATACGAGAAGTCTACGCAATGTGTTTTTACCTCTGCAAACTCTTTAAAATATGTTGCGATAGTTCACTAAACCGGATGCAGCATATTAACTGTAAAGTAAACGAAAAAAAATCACCCCTTCATCGACCGAAGATTTCAATCTTCAAGATGTACAAAAATCAATTTTTTTCGCCGAGTACCTTTTTTCAAATCGCATGGTAAATTTCAGAGTTGTCTGAACGCCGTCTTTCAGCACAATACGGACTTTTTCTAGCTAAATATCGCGATTTTTCCGCCGTATCGTTTTAACGGACAAAGATTTAGGAAAACTGAAAAATGCCGTTTATAGATAAATGTCTACAGGATATATTGTAAGTATAACAATTTTCTATGGTTAGTTAATTAGATATTTTCGATTCACGGTGCTAAGACTGCTAAAAATCGGGTTTTGTGATTTGTGCAAAACTATGATAAGTTTCAACCTCTGCATCTCGGTAACGGATAACGATATCGAAAACATTTAAAAACGGCATAAAGAATATCATCATAAGAACATATGGTAAAAATTTCGAAGATTTGCAATGAATAGAAAGTATCGAAGTGACCATCCTCACAATTCGTTTTTTTTTTTCGTACCCAAAAATCATGGTTTTTGAGATTTTCTCAGGAATCGCCCATGAATTAATGGTGCTTTTGTAAGCCGTTTAAAGCCCACCATAGGCTATACGTCATGTACAAAAGCCAACTAATTTTCTCAATTTGGATGGGCTCCAGGAAGTGTGTAACTTTGAAAATTTTGACGATGTGCTGTATGATAGCTATAGTATACCCATTCTTCTGATATGTACACAAATGAGCACTAGGCCAACATCTATCCAGAACACTTTACCCCTTCACTCTGAGATGAATAGAACCTGAAATATAGTCCTCTAAATTCGCACGCGCCGTTTACAAACATATTAATAATTTACCAGTTTCTGTCATTATGTACAGTCAGATCTGCATGTTTGAAGTTCTACAACGCAAAGTACTTTAGCGGTCCACGAAAAAAAAAAAAAAAAAAAAAAAAACCTGTCACATCAGCAATATGTAAACTAAGAGAACCTCTGCTACGTTGGAACAGAAAGACGCAATGAAAAGAATGGAATATACACAGCCACCGGAAGAGGGTGGTGCTGGGTGCTGGAAGAAGGGGCATCAGAACAGCTCTTAATGTGGCTTGCAGGTCAGTACCGGATGTGGTACTATTAAATTCAAGAGCAGATCTTCTCACACAGGTCAGTCATCCATAATGGTTTCAGATGACGCTTCCAATTTCTCGGCAAGTGCCGAATGATATCGATAGAGGTCCGTGCTCGTAGTGCAGCGACTGTTGTCATCTGGCTTTGAGCGCGACATACATGCTAAATGAGATTTAAGTCCGGCAAGCAGACTGGCCCTTCTAGATGCGAGATGTATCGCAGGCAATTGACAGTCATTAGATTAAACGCATATGAATATGCATGACGGATTGGGTACAAATAGAGTTGTAAGATTTCATTCCTATAGAGCAGTGGCTCTCAAACTGAGTCGAGACTCAGTCTATTGAGGTGGGTTCCCGAACGACTTTCTGTATAAGTAACCAATGTGAGCAATAACGTAACGTGCTCAGAATGATACGAGTACAATGCAGCCGAAGTTTTGTTCGTAATTGTGATATTGTAATTCCGCATCCTCTTTCAATTGCGACAACTTTCACATGAGTAACTTTCCTTGGATTTATTGTTTACCTGACAGCGATATATGAGGTGTGTATGGTCGTATTTATACTGACGCTTTATTTTATTTTCTACTATATATTTATGTTTTGTCTTTATTTCACTATAGGTGGGAGAATAAAGACCAACTCATCCCATATCGAGCGAGGATGGCGAGTTTGGAGTGCCTACAAATATAGCTTTGAAGGAATTAATGGTATAAACTACTGCTTAATTATGCGAGGGTGAATTTTCTAGATTGTTTTTTGATAAAAAGAAACAAACGTTGGGTGATAAACGAATTACGCCTAAACAACTTTCATTCCAGATATAGAAAGTGTCGTTAATAACAAGACAGACACCACCACAGTCTCATTATTTTTACCTCTTATGCTGTATGGAATAATTACTTTTATTCGAGAAAATAGTTTCTTTTTTTCTATAAATATTCTCTTGACTAGTTTCGAAAGTCTTACGTTGCAAAGCATTCGCATGTAATTAAAACTTAAGTTTCATATTAGATATAATTTAAAACTGCGGGGCTAACCGGGCTAATCAATACGTAAAAAAGAATCTTCGTATGTTTGCTCGTATTTTATGTGCTGCCGTACCATTCATCCGATTACGATGAAACTTTTTCAACCTCCTACTTGCACTTTCGCGACGGTTGTAGGCATAATTATATCACTACATGACGCATAGTTCAGGAATTTCGTGAAAAACTGCCGTATTTATCAATGAAGTTTCAGCGGCCGTGGTGGCCGAGGGGCCTGACGCGCTCCAGTCACGGTCTGCACGGCCACTACGGTCGTGGGTTCGAATCCCCCCTCGGGCATGGATATTTGTGCCGTCCTTAGTATTAGTTAGTTCATAAGTAGTTTGTAAGTTGAGGGACTGATGACCCCGTAGTTAAATCCCATAAGTTATACAAACATTTGAATTTGAATGACGTTTCAATTTGTTACTTGTTTTCTAGTAAATGTATTCGCAACGTTCTTGCCAACAATATTCATGTATGCCAATGAATGTACATACAAAATCATTTCTTTGCCAGACTTACAGTTTAGGTGGTATGAGGTGAACGCTGAGATGCATGGGAAACTGCCGCGTCACATTTCTTTGTATTTTATGCGCTGCTGTACCCTCCCTCCGAGTCCGACAAAACTTTTACACACTTGATCTTCAAAAGAAGAGAACAGTCACTGTATACATAGAATTTTGTTTGGTGCATGGCAGAAGGTACTTTTCCTACGAACTTCGACAAAATCTTCGGTTTTATTCCGATCTTGCACATATCCCTTTCAAACCAATAGGAACACCACTGTCTAATATTTAATACGGTATTATGCAGTGAGACACTACTTCACTCATCTCTATGAAAGAGAATATTTTTTCACAGCTGAAGGCGGCAATGGACACAGGAGGTGGAGGAGGAGTTCTATAGAGAAACGAGAGGTGATGGGGAGAGAAAGGGATAGGAGCAGATGTACAGGGAGAGAAACAGAGAGAGAGAGAGAGAGAGAGAGAGAGAGAGAGAGAGAGAGAGAGAAGGGAAGGAGAGGTGGGATAAATAAGTACCCGGGGGACGCCGGGTTTTCAGTTAGTGGTACCGTGGAATAAAAGTTTGGTTGCAAATATGCTATTTGCAACCAATCAGCATTGAGTTGAGAAAATTTTGTATGTACTTTAAAAAAATGGTTGCTCACCTCATGAACGATTTTAAATCGTCTTTGGAAGAATAAAAGATGGGAACCCGAATGCGGTAGCCGAGGGGACTGAGGCGCTTCAGTCAGGGTCTGCACGGCCACTACGGTCGGGGGTTCGAATCACCCCTTGGGTATGGATATTTGTGCCGTCCTTAGTTGTAGCTAGTTCATAAGTAGTTTGTAAGTTTAGGGACTGATAACCCCGTAGTTGAGTCCCATAAGCTCTACAAACGTTTGAACATTTTGAACCCGAATGAAAGACGCTCCTACCACCGTACAACAAAATGTCATGGCTAGAGTCAAAGATGTAAAAGAGGAGAACTGGCTTCTCGATTTATCTGGAAGCTTGAGAAACACCTGATATAAAAAAGAAACTTGGACATATTCTCACTTCCTCATTGTTAACCCTAATTTCTCAGAGCAGTGAACTCTCGAGGGGTGGTGGGTGCGGGTCGGTGGGTCGGTGCATCTGTAATAGTATGTAAGAGTGAGGATCAGACGTATCCACAGGGTGTGTGTGTGTGTGTGTGTGTGTGAAAAATGAGTACTTTTGGCCAGTATGGAAAAGGGGGGGGGGTTATAAAATGATTTAGAAAACGTGAAATAAAAGTTATTTAATAATAATATTAAATGGCAAAACCATTTTTATTAGGTAATAATCTAGGAATTCAGGACCTAACATCTCGGGTGTCGGGGAGTGGGGGGGGGGGGTTGGTCGCAGTTTGGGGGGGGGGGGGACATTGGCCAAGGGGGCAGGGGGTTGGCACCTCTGGCGGAGATGCTTACAATCTAAACTTCTGTGGCATGTCGTGTCTTATCGCACAAATTTAGAAATTCCATCTTGGATGACATCATGCACTGTACCATGTTATACGTCATGACAGTATGATCGTATTGCTTTACATATGCACCTGTAAGTCAAGATTTTTTTATTTAAATGTTTTTGAAGCTGCCAGATGAAGCTATTTATCCCCTTTTAAATCTTTCACCGGGTCATATTCGCCTTTTGGTGAACTGAGAGGATTATTTTTCATCCTGTATCTCTACAACCTGATGCAGTAATGCAGTTAGAACTTCGACCATTCAAGGAGACTAAAATATCCTCTTTACAACTGTTTTATTTGTATAATTCAACAAATATTGCGCTACAGATATCGGTAACTTGAGGAGACAAAGGCGTCAATATGGAACCAACAGCTTGTTGCAACGTTAGGTGTAACAGTTATTTTTTTCATTTCGGTTAAGTTGTCAAGGAGTGTTGTAGATGCAATTTAAAATAGGGTGACAGTTTCGCAAACTATGTCCAGAATTCTTGGAATAAACAAATTTGGAATGTCAGTGTGATTATACCTGATAACGTCAGGTCACGGGAAAGTGCGAACGTTCTTGTCTGCTGCTTTGCGATCCCAAGGTTTTCAATTACATTGTCTTACTGCGATTACAGTAGAAAAAAAAGATGGATCCAAAAACGTAGGCTACTTCAGGATTACATCGATGTGCTGATGTCACGTGAACTCATTTTCGATAGTCGCAACTGATAAGTTATGGATGGATTCTGGTAATACTATGCTGGGTGTAGTTGGGGTGTTAAAACACGATGGTAAACTTTTGGCAATAAGAAAAATATTATACTTATTGTAAGAAGATAAATTAAAAATTCGTTCCTTTTTTTTTCAGTCAGCTGAAGTTGGAGCGTTGTTAAGAGAACAAGAGAAAGCCGGACGTTTCGTTTGTGCAATTTGTGCAGGTAAGTGTTAGAGTGATACTGAGTCACTTTGATCATTCTTATTGTATCTAGAAATCTTACAACAGTTTTTAAAGATCAGCAGTTATTCAATAAAGGTTCTTGCAGAAGATCTGTGAACTTCAATTACTTGTCTGATTTTAGTAAGTTACTGGTATAATTCGGTTATTCTGTTGTAAAATATTTTAATTACGCAGAGTGTTAAAGTATTTTTGTTTCAATTGAAAGCAGGTTTAAGATGGAAAATAACTTCACAGATTTGTAGTATATTTATGGGATGGATACTTATTGTTAATAGGAATACGTAAACATTTTTAACGTAGTATAAGGTCAAATAACAAAACTGTCTTGTTTCGAGTGATAGGCAGATCGTCAGTGAAAAGGCAAAAAGCTTTCATGGTAAGTGTTTATTGTGTTTCTTGGACGTTAATTTAACAGAGGTATAATAGTGCTCTGTAGTAATATGTATGAAATGTTCTAATTTTCAGCGCCAACAGTCCTGAAGCATCACGGTGTTGGTTACGGCAAGAATATCACATCATTTCCTCCGCTTAAAGACGCCATGGTGGACGGCAACAAGTACAACTACAAGGAAGACAAAGTAGTCGTGGACGGTAGGTTGTTAGTCTGTAGAAACAAATTTGTCGTCCTTTTGACACTCCATGGTGATCGGAGAATGCGAAATACCGTTGCTGTTAAGTCCTGTTCAAGAGAACCACGGTTCAGATTTTGTGGCCTACCTGGTCGTAGTTCAATGTTTCTTGCTGTTCTCGTATATCGTTGCTCTCGGTAGCGGCTGGCTGAAGATACTGAAGATACTGAAGACTTTCTCGTAGTTGGGTTTATATTTCTGGAACTTTCTTCAATTTTTGATATATATATATATATATATATATATATATATATATATATATATATATATAAGGGCCGATAGCAGGAAATGGAAGATGAAAAGCAGAGAGAGAGAGAGAGAAAGAGAGAGAGGGTAAAAAAAAAAAAAAAAAAAAAAAAAAAAAAAAAAAAAAAAAAAAAAAAAAAGAAATCGTATAACAGCGATCTGGTAAGGGTAAAGATTGAAAACTTGGGGTGTTTTACCATAATCTTTCATTGGATGTGAGTGAATTAGTTTCTTCAACGGGAGTGGTAGGTGGTAGTCTGTCTTGAAACTGACTAAAATTTTGCTCGTCAAGCAGATCCATCCCCCCCCCTCCCCCCCCCCCCCCCCCCCAAGCCAAGTTAAGAGTTACGCCACTGATCCAGACCATCACACAGGAATTCCACTTTATCAGGATCCACTCTGACAGTTAGGTGGGAGGTGACAAAACTTGGATTTCTGGTTAAGCGGCTGCCCATAAGCTACGCGTAACGCAGGTCAGTGATTGGTGTAAGGAACGAACGTCAACATTGGACGACTGAGCAGTAGAAAAATGTTGTGTGGAGTGACAAATAACCTGTCTGATATGTTAAAAAAAGTAACAGAATATAATATAATAAAATAAGAAGTTTCAGCTTAGTGAGCGATATGCAATATTTATTTTACAAACATTCACATATCGATTTCGTTCCTATGGTGGAACATCGTCAGTGCAGATTGTAAGTCTTTGTAGCACTGCTGATTTTTCATTTAGTGAAAGTGTTACGTGTTTACGTTTCAATCAAGACATGTTGAAAACCAGACAACTGTACACAGAGTGAATCTGATAAGTAGCGTAGAGAACACGGAATAAAGCAAACAACGCCGCTGTGGAGTAGCCGAGCGGTCTAAAGCGTCTCGCTGCGGAGCGCTCGGTTGCTCGCCGTGGAGGTTCGAGTCCTCCGTGGGGCATGGGTGTGTGTGTTTGTCCTTAGGTTAGTTTACCTAGGTTTAAGTAGTTTGTAAGCTACGGACTGATGACCACGCAGTTTGGTCCGATAGATTTACAAACATCTGAACGTCTGAAAGCAAACAACGACGTTGTTTTAATCGCAAAAAAGGATAAAACTGTACAATAACGTAGAGTATAACAATATGCACAGCGAGAGACACCGCAACAATGGCCCGACAGGCGTCCAGTCAGTGACAAGTCGGCACAGGCTGGCGAGCCTCAGCATGGTCGGACTAACCGGAGTGACGGACCAGCCAAGGTCGCACTAGAGGGGTTCTGCTGTATAAGAAAAAGAACATTGTCAAACGTTTAAAATTTGCATCACCAAAGTGGATCGTCATCTGCATTGCACTTGAGTGTCCTTGTTACTTGTGGCAAGAACACACACAATTTTTCAATGTGCAATGCAGATGACAATCCACTTTGGTGGCGCAAATTTTAATCGTTTGACAATGTTATTTTTCTTATATTACACTTTCAGAAGTAACTCTATTTTATTAAAAATAGGAGAACATTGTAAAAAAAAAAAAAAAAAAAAAAAAAAAAAAAAAAAAAAAAAAAAAAAAAAAAAAAAAAAAAAAGAGAGAGAGAGAGAGAGAGAGAGAGAGAGAGAGAGAGAGAGAAAAGAAAAGAAAATTCTGAAGATGATGATGTAGTTAATCGAAACCGGTGAAAAAAAACAGCAAATAAACTAGCGACCTTGGCGAAAGTAAGTGTGTTTTATATAAATTAAAAGGTCTGTCTGGTACACGTCGCTACTAGATATGGCCATTGATTTTTATCGTACATGAATCATCATGACTTACAATCTGCACTGATGATGTTTCATCTTAAGAATGAAATCGATATGTGGATTTTTGTAAAATAAATATTTCATATCGCCAACCAAGCTGAAACTTATTATTATTATTATTATTTGCAATGTTGTGGCCGGCTGGCACAGTCTCCGTTACAGAATCAAGTTACAAGAATATAACGTTGTTGTGTACCGCTATACATGTTGGAATTGTTTCCGTTCTTTATTCATTACATTGTAAAAGATAAAGCTGTCAACAACCCAAAGATTGGTTTGAACACCACGGTGCTTTACTAGGCATGGTCCTGTTTGGAGGTGGTATGCCGTTGTCTTCCTCCGACCTTGGAACTGACTTACCCAGCCAGTCATAGGGGGATCTACAGTTTAACATGGGTTCCGAACCACAGTGCTACTCGGCATTTTTCATATCAGCAACCCTGCCAGAGGTGAAAGAAATGGAAAGTGACAGATAAAAATCCTAGAATCTGGAAGGGATCGAACACACGTTCTTCGAATTTGTAGAGTGGCACTGTGCTACGGCACAGCACTCATTACAGGGTATCTACCGTAATATTACTTTTTTTTGTACTGGCTTGTGGCAAAACTAACGTAGTCTCCCAAACTTTGCATTGTTGTCTTAATCAGGTGCATTAACTGAAGGTAATACTTGGTTGTGCCCGCAGGGAAGCTCATCACGAGCCGTGGGCCTGGCACGGCTTTCGACTTCGCGCTGCGCATCGTGGAGGAGATGGTGGGCAAGGAGGCGGCGCTCACCGTGGCCAAGGCCATGCTGCTCGCCTGAACAGCTCACACACACACACACACACACACACACACACACACGCACACTCGTCTTCACTGTCTGTGCCAATACAATCTAAGTAAGCCCGTAAGGTCATGTGCAGTTTTGAGGAGTCTCAAGAAGACCACGCTACGGGCTCCACACATACACACACACTCGTCTTCACTGTCTGTGTCAATACAGTCCGAGTATGACCGTAAGGTCATGGTGCAGTTTTGACCGGTCTCAAGTAGACCACGGAACAAAATGGAATGAAAAACCTCTACCAAATGAAAGAATATCTCTCTACATTTGCATACATGTCCTGTTCATTTCGACGTGGCTTTCATTTGTCGCTCTGCACATGTCTAAACGATATTCTACGAGGGCGAGTCGTAAATAAGTCGCAAAATGAGATAGAGACGCCAGTTCTGCGTGCTATGTTGGGGTATTTCTCTACCACCACGATACATCCGTCTTTCGGAATGCAGCAGTTTAAGGAACCAAATAAGGTTACAGCTCAAGAGCGTCACCTATACGGATGCAAACACTGCCACAAAAATCCCAATATTCAGGTTTTTAAAGCCTTTTAGTACGATGGGACGAGTGTTTAAATTTAGTGGTGGAGTCAGCTGAAAAGTAAACCCATTTTCAGGCTTAATCTCATTACAGGCGTATGTATCTTAGTTTGCGACTTATTCACTGACTCAGCTTCGTACTTCAGGGCCGGCCACGGAGTGCGGAGTGTGAGCTTGTATGTAATTTCCTGGCAGATTAAAACTTTGAGCCGGTGTGGGACTAGAAATTTGTTTCTCCGTTCGATGGCAAGCACTCGATATGGTAAGCTACTCGAACATGTTTCACAGCATTACTTACGCCAGTACTTCGCCTTCTATCCTCCTAACTTCACAGTTCTCCCGCGAAACTTGCAGGACCAGCACTCCAGGAGGAAAGAATACTGTGGAGACAGGGTTTAGCTCAAGGCCAAATGTCACGCGGGCCAGCTGGGCGGGCCAACTTAGGCTCCGACTGTTTCGGCTCTGCTCGGAACTTCTCGGAAGTACTCGCTACGGCGCCACATCTCATGTTGCGGTACGATCCTTCCTCTTGCGGCGTAAGGAGTGATATGTTCACAACTGCCAGCACACTTTTCGCTAAGCTTACTGGTTTAAACAAAATGCAATTTTGGAATAAATATAGCAACAAATTAAAAATTTTTTTTGCTGATACAGAATTTCTTTTGGAGACGTTTTCAAGACCATTGCTGTACCAGTTGAAAGTGCCCCTGTCAATTTCCGGAGGGAACTGATTGATTTACAGTGCAGTTCCCGATTCAAAGACAAACTGTATTACGTTACATTGTTCAGTAGTTGTACGAAGGATTTCCTCGAGAAGAGATTCCAAGTCTTCATAATGAGACTGCATATCCATCTGTCGCAATTTGTGTGAAAGATTTTTTGGCTATAATGAAATTAAATAAGTAATAATTATGTGGCGCCTTGAATGATGACAACTTGATTAATTGCTCCCGCCTGTCGGTATGCCAACAGTTTGTATCGGTCTTCAGTCAATCAAAAATAATTAAATATTATTTTTCATATAGTTTGTTAAGAGATGTACTCATGACACCGCCGGCAGAAAAGAGCTATGTAATAATTTCTGTCATTGACATGTAGTTCTGGTAATTTATTCCATCCCTACCGTCTTTGTATAAAGACTGTTTTGTTTTCGCCTCTGTTTAGACCTCGGTTACAATGTAAGAACTGTACATGGAACAACGTGGCCCCCACAATATTAATAGCGAAATTCAGTTGCAAAACAAATTCTGGGTTGAGAATAAAATCCGCTACCAGTCACATTAAATATCGTATTATTTATTTATAAATGAACAGTTTCGGGCTTGTGCCCATCTTCAGGTGCTTAAAAATTCAGAATTTTACATGTGTAGCATGTTACTGGAGTTCACTGTTTGGAAACAAATTATTTCGAATAATAATAGCCAGACTAATTGCAGGTGGCGAGATGACATGAAAACAAAAACACAGATTACTTACATTTAATATTGTATCAAAATCGCGCTTGTCCACGTAACGCACTTTTTATACACTTTTGTGAAAACACTTTCCTCTGATAACCTCCTTACTATTGTTTGTATTCAGCTTACCATTTTTTATCGAAGGAATGTGCGTTTGCAAAAGTGTATAAAAAGTGCGTCACGTGGACAATCGCGATTTTGATACAATATTAAATGTAAGTATACAGTGTTTTTGTTTTCATATAATCTCGCCACCTGCAGTTGGTTTCGCTATTATTAATGCCAAATAATTTGTTTTCAAACAGTGAACTCCACCAACATGCTACACATGTAAAATTCTGAATGTTTAAGCACCTGAAGATGGGCACAAGCGCGAAACTGGCCGTGTATAAATAAATAATACGATTTTTAATGTGACTGGTAGAGGATTTTATTCTCAATTCTGTATTACGAACAGTCACGGAGTTAAAACACTTCCATCATGGATAAAACACACAAAACAAATTCTATTTTTTTTTCTTATGTACCGCTCTTGAGACTCAACAGTTTTCCGAATTTCGTATTGTGTGGTAGTATGAAACGTAGCCGCTCACAAACTAGTCGTATTTCCCATGCGCCCTCCCCCCTCCCTCCTCCCCCCAGGGGTCTTTCGCGAGTACGTACACGGTGAGCATGGGGCCTCGAGCTACTGCAGTCTGTCTTCCTTCTTTCTTCCCTGGACTGCATTTCCTTTCCCTTTTCCTTTCCTATCCTCGCTGCTCCCCCCCCCCCCCCGCCACCCCCCAACGGAGGACTGATGAGCTCAGCAGTTTGGTTACCCTGTTCCAAAGAAACAACCAACCATGTCCATGCGCGACGGTTCTGCCGTCTAGCGGCGTAGTGGGGCGAGGGTTCCTTCAGATGAGAAGGAATGGGCCTCGAGCTAACGGGCCAACCTTCTAGTTTATTTCACATGCGTTGAAAGGCATCATATCCAATGGACTGAAGTTGATATCTTTGATATGAAAACGTAACCCCACAAGAGAAAGCCGAGGGGCGAAAAGTCCAGGGATCATGGTGGCCATGTCTTTAATCCACCCCTTCCTATATGTCGCTGCGGAAATGTTGTAATCAGAAACTCCCAAACAGTTCTGGTTATGTGTCAAGAAGTACGGTCTTGTTGGAAGAGGACACATTCACCATCTTGAATTTGCCGCACTGCATAGAATTGCAGGAAGTCTAGTTACTTTTACGACTTCCCAATGTGCTCTGCAAATAAATACGGAATTTTATCATACACGAGTACACGCCAGCCTTTCACCTTAGGGGAGTTACACTTATTGTAGGAAAAAAGATTTTCAGCAGCACATATACTGACGATATAGCGCTGTACAGTGTGTTAACTGTTACATGGCAGTGGTCTCCATAGCTCTGAATCGGTACAAGTCGGTAGACGTCGGGCGACTTCGGCATGCAGTCTTTGTTTCGAGGCTACAGCCAACATTACTGACTGAAAGTGCTGTGGGACTCAACAATAGACGTCTACTTTCTTATTGTTTGCATACCAGTGTTCTGACTGTTCCGTTTTGTGTAACACGTAACTTAAGTGAGTGATTTCTGTAGTTGGTACCGTTATCAACCATTCTCGTCAGTAGGCTGCTTTGTTACATTTATGATGAACATTTAAAGCGATGTGCGGCACCTGTACTTTCGCCGAAGCATGCCGCAGTTTGTGTGTCAGCACTGCAGGACGTAGGCGTGGCTTGCCTCCCCCGCTCGCCTCTCTCCCCGCGGCTGTCGATGTGTGAGGCGGGGCTTGCTTCCTCTGCTCCCCGCTCCCCCCTCACAAGTCAGCCATCTAACAGTTTACACACTGTACATGACCCCCACACATGCAATGCGGCCTCATTGGCAAGCACTATCCTCTTTAGGAATTTTTCATCACTGTGAAGCATCTTTAAAGCAAATTCAAATCGTTTGGATCCATCAGATTGATTGACTTTTGCAGGGAAGCCAAAACAGTCTTGGACCAACCCGCCACTGCCCGCACCGAAACTAAGTTTATTGTGCGGTATCGCTCCCTGTATATCTAGTAAAGCCAACCAATGCCCTTGAACAGTGCAAGGAGTCCCTTTACCAGTTCTTTATTAGACACAATTTCTTTGGGTCTGGTTGTCCCAAATATTCTGTGCCTTTTATTCTCCAATGCAATGCATTCGAAGATTAGATGTGATGCAGTTTCATCACCGTCATCACAGATCCTACATTTAGGGTCCTCTTCCGTTATTCCCATTGTACGTATGTGTTTTTTGAAATTCCCATGGCCTGTCAGCAATCCAACCATGAGTCTAATCTCTCTCCTGTTCAGCCCAGGATTGCAGAACTTCTTTTAAAACATGGCTTTGGCATCATTACCTTGCCATGTTTTTGTTGATGGACTTTGGTCCAATATTCTACGTGCTGCCTTCTGAGCCAGTTACGTAGCTTCGGTCCATCAGATAGACGGATAGCGTGTAACAAACTGCTGTCTGTAACTCGTTGAGACCTTCCTCTGAACCTTTGCAGTCTTCTTTAAGTGATGTTCTCGAGCACTTGTACTTACCGACTTGGCTCTTCAGGTGGGTATCCCGTATAGCTTCTACAGACTTTTCGTCACTAACCGAAGGCCTACCAGAACACTTTTGGTCCAACAACCTGACGGTTTCTCACAACTGCTGATCCCGTTGTCTAATTTTCCGCATGACGTCGTTGTACATACTATGATATTCAAGCTGAATACGTTTCACGGGTTCACATTTATCAAGCCACAGGTAACACACTGAACTTTCCTCTGCACCGTCCACATTTTGACTGAAATGGTTTGATCTGCTGCAGCTACGTAGGTAATTCGCCCCTTCACTTCATTGTTGCTTGTGCGAACACAACAATGAAAATTACCTAACATTAACTTGAGAGTTTGCCTTTTTGTGACTGGTTAAAACCGCACCATGATGAACACACTCTACATATAAATATATGCCTGATATTTTTAATTATTCTGGACCGCTTGTAATTGTGGTTTCGTTCCATTTATTTGTTTACTATTGTATAATTTCGGAAGTAAAAGTAATTCAGTGGAAATTAATTGCATTAATATTTATTTAAAAGTGAAACGTAGCACAGTTAATTAGATCATAAAATGTGCTTATATTAATAAATTCTGTAGAAAGAAATTTCACTTGCAGATGATTCATTTCTGTGAACACTACAGGCTCAAACTAAACGAATATATTCCATACAGTTCTCAATAAATGAATCATGTTTCCCTAACAAGCAATTAAGTGAAAAAAACTAGACAAATTATAATAAAGGACTATAAAAGTATTGCGTAGTTTTCTCCATAAGGAATTCACGTCATAAAATTACAGGTTGCGCTGAGTTTGAAATATTTGGCATCTAAATTTTTGTAACTGGTTAAAACAGCACCATGATGAAACGCTGTACATGTAAAGAGATGCCTGGTATTTTTAATTATTCTGGACCTCTTGCAATTGTGATTTATTTCTAAACTTATTTGTTTATTATTGTTTAATTTCTGTCTATCGAAAAACAAATTGTTGCGATTCCTAGAGGAATCAAATAGTAACATTTTTCTACTGATTGAAGCATTTTTCTTACAATACGACCAGAATTTTCTGTCATGCATTGTATAATAGTGAATATTGAGGTTTACTATTTCTCTTGAATTTCGTTCTAATTGCTCCAGTAATTTCAAAATAATTATGTATATGAAATAAATTACGGTTCTGTTATTTTGGTATAGATGAAACAGTTGTGTAATTGACTCTGTGAATGTATTCATATTTTATATATTTACTTGTGCAAAATATATTTGTTTCTCAACTCAAAGAATAATGGAACGTTGGAATTTTTGCAACAATGTGATTAAAGTATTCAAATTATTAATGTTAATGAAAATAGTAAGATTTGTCCTCTTTAGAAATACATGCAAATTATTATCTAAATTTGTGTATTAATTTAAATTATGATTGTACATCTTTTGAAAATGAAAACCTGCCATATAAGAAAGACTTACCTCTTGCACTAAACACTTTTACATACAAATTTGGGTAAGAGTGTCAGGAAGACAATGCGTATCTAGTAAAAAGAAATCAAACATTATTCACATTCGCCTTCTTTGTTGCGCCGTGACTTGTATAAGCGGAAATAGAGAACCATCACCAGTGAATTTGATGTCCTATTTAATTTCAATAAAGCTCTGGTGTTTGGCTCACTTATTCTCTGTATTCTGTTTATTTTTTCGTTGCTATAATAGTAGTAACTTTTTCCGCAAGAAAAAAAACACACTAAATTTAGAGTCAAACATGTTTTACTTTTCTTGAAGAAGCCTTATTAGTGGGCAGCATTTACCTAAAAAAGTATACTCAGCGATGGATGGAGCTCTCCACGTTACCTCTTTTCTGTGCAAGTCTCTCAATCTCTGAACAGGAACGGCAACCTACATCCTTTTGAACCTGCTTATTGTATTCGTCTCTTGATCTCCCTCTGCGATTTATACACAATATACTTCCCTCTAATGCTAAACTAACGATTCCTTGATGTCTCAGGATAAGCTCTACCAAACGATCCAGTCTTTTAGTGAAGGTATGGCAGTTATTTCTTTTCAGTTACGCTATCTACCCATATAATCTTCAGTATTCTTCTATAGCACCAAATTTAAAAAGCTTCTATCTACTTCTTATCGACCACGTTTCACTCCCGTACAATGCTACATTCAACATAAATGCTTTCAGAAAGGACTTCCTAACATTTTAACTACTATTGGATGTCAATTAACTTCGCTTCTCCAGAAATGTTTTTCCTTTCATATACATTCTGAATTTTCAATCTTTTTTACATGGCCATAGAAGTTATTTTGCTAGCCAAATAACAAAAGTCATCTGCTACTGTTATTGTCTAAACTTACTAGATTAAATGACGTACTTCGCAACAGTTGTTAAAGAGGAAGCTGTGTATATCCTATCATGGATTTTTTTAGAGTTCCGGACCTAGTTAAGCAAAAACAGAATCCTTGTTGGATCGCTCTGTCAATAAACTCAGTTCTCCTAGCCAAGATGTCAAATTTACGTAGAATTCATTGTTGAAAACGATGCATGTTTATTAAGTTTTTTCATACAAAAAGTGAAATTAATTTAAATCCGTATTCCGGAACGATGTAAATGCAATGTTAGGTTGTGTTCATAAAGTTAAGACTGCGGTGTGTATTTGTCTGTTTGGCGTAAAATTCTGAAAACACTTCTATCGTTGAGATGAAAATAATAATAATAATAACAGCGCCATGTATTGATTCTATGGAGTAGTACTAAACTGTTTATCTCGCACAGTTAATGTATGCTGAAGGATTAGTATGTTGCACTGGGGAAAAGTAGTTACTCTGTATGCAATGCTCCCTGTTATCGAAAACTCGACGAATGGTGAAAGTCTGGTAATTCAATCAACAGAGCAGTTCATGTCATGGTGGTGTCAATGTGCGATAAAGTCTGGGTAATCGTTGAAGGAATGGCGTCAGATGATCGTCTGTATAAGACTTTACAATAAATATAGTATTTCCAGTGAATTGTCTTCACGGTGTTAGTGGCATCGGTCACTGTTTCAGCTAATACATGTCCCCGCTTACTGCACTGATTACTTCGTAAAGCACGAAGTTAAAATCAACCATGTGTAATAAAACTATATATTCAGAAGTCGGATTATAACTGTAAGTACAATTGTCTCTGGAAAAGAAGATATCTTTATCTTTATGTAGTCCGCACCAAACTTACGTAATTACCAGTTTTAATCACAATATTGTACCGATCAATTATGAAAGCAGAGAGGTTTCTAATGAGTTTGTCGCTCGAGTGTGTATATTATCTCTAGTGGCAAGCACAGAGCATAAATATATCTGGAGTGAGCATTCAGATGCGCCAACAGATTTTGTGTCCTCAATATTAAGGTGGAAATGTCACGTGATATTGGGAAAAATCTATTAATCGCTGACTTTATCTTGGTCCGTATTTGTTCCGTTAAGACGGATGAATATGTGAAAATGGTACCTTTAGCGACGCTTCCTCAAGTTTCTTGTTGCTTCTGTCACACACTTATTTAGATATTATTTCATGTTATGTGCTTGCTCTGCGAAAAGGAGGCGTGGCTTCTTTGCAACCAATGCGGTAAGAGTAAATAAATATGTGGAAAGAGTGGATTTGTCTCAATATCACGTGGTAATTCCAACTTAATGTTAAGAAGATGTACAGAGCGCAGTGCTCACTCCATAGATATTTCTACTCTATGTACAATTTAATGGTTAAATCCATGGAAAGACGCACTTATTTGCTTTCCATGACATTGCAAAGCATACAGGAACAGCTAGGAAGAAAAAAAATTGTGTGTGTCCTACCTAGGTTAAATTTTACTTGCAGTGGCAGCGGTTTAGTTTGGTATCGTTGACAACGAACTATTCTCTTTAGGAGGATGATTAATTTACTGACCAGAACAGCATAAATTATTTAATAGTGAACTAAATAATTATTCCCCTCATTCTAAGTGACTGATTTTTGAAAAAGCATTCAACGGTCGTTGCCAACATCAGAACACAACGTTGCCGCCATAAGTAAGCTTCTATCCCGTCTTGTAATGTATTACACCATGGTTCTGAAAATGAAGAAATGCAGCAACTCCATAATTAGTTATTTGGTGTACTATGTAATTAACGTTGCCTCACTTTGTCCTTTTCTTGTCCTATGGCTTTTTCTAGACATTCCTAAACAGAACACACTCAAAATGTAATGAGGATACACCGAAATCAGAAAGGGAAGTACATAAATTCGATTTTCCTTGCAAAAAATTCTTATGTAAATTAGAGCGTCGATAGACGCGGAGGAATGTCCTTGTGTTTTAAATTCAAATGTTCCCTGTCAAAAGAAGCAAAGAAATGTCATTGAGCTGTGAATATACAAAGTGTAATCAGCAACTCGCTGTTTAATGTTATTTGCAGAGATAAGATTGCGGCCCTTAGTTCAAAATAGTGAACTAAAGTTACTGAGTGAGTGCGCACAACTCGATAATGTATTGTTTCTTTGCAGCGCTTCAAGACCAACAGTACCTTTAGTGCTTCGTTGCTGTTCTATAGCATAAGTATCGAAAAGAAAAGAAAATAAATAAATGCCGCAGCGCTAACTATTAGTTCTTTGGTGCACTACATAACTAACAGTGTTTCTGTCTGTTCTGTACTGTACTACACCGTTTTCTGGGCATTACTAAACAGGATGGACTCAAGATGTTATAAGTACGCACCGAAATGAGAAAGGAAACTGCATAAATTCGCGTTTCCTTGTAAAGAATTGCGAGTAAATGAAAACAACGATAGATGCGAAGGAACGTTGTTATGTTTTAAATTCAAATTCAAATACCCTCGGAAAGAAGCAGTTTTTTCTATGGCATTGCAAGGCATGCCGGATACAGCTAAGAAGAAAAAAAAGTGTCTTTCCTGGGTTAAATTTTACTTGCAGTGGCAGCGTTTTAGTATGTTAACGTTGGGAACGAAATATTCGCTTTAGGGGTATCATTAATTTACTGATCGGAAAAATTCTAATTATTTGTGTCATTATCAGCACAAAGAATTATTCGCTTCATTGTACGTGACTGATTTTTCAAAAAGGATTCGACGGCCGTTGCCAACATCAATACACTACACCGCTGCCGTAAGGAAAATCGTAGGCCTTGTTTCACTGTATTGCACCTTAGTTACATGAATGAAAAACGAATCAACGCCATCTATTAGTTATTTGGAATACTATGTAAGTAACAGCGTCTCTATCGGATCTTTGCTATACTACGCTGCAATTCAAGCACAGCTTACACCAGAAACTACAAATTACGATATCTTTCCTTCCTCTGATCTGATTTTGATGAAATGAACCCTACGTTACTCTCCAAACTATTCTCAATTTACTTGTGGAAACCCATGAAAGTACTTTTGGAGATTATCCTCAACAACTACATTTAAACGATGGCTTTTAAACAAATGATAAAATTATGATATCTTTATTTTCTCTGGTCCGATTTTAATTATTTGAAGCCTTTATGTAACCGCACGATATGTTCAAATTACTTGCAATTTGAGCGGTGAGTTCAGCAACTCGCGTTTGTAGGGCAGCAAGTGTATTATCCTCTTTAGGCTGTGAGCTAACTGGGGCGACGCACGTCGCCGGATGCATTTCCATTATCCGATCTGCCTTCTGTGCGAGTGCATCAAGATCACCGGCACACACTGTTAATATCTTCTGTGTATCCGGTGGCAGGCGTGATAACCAGATGTTGCGAAGAATTTCGTCACTAATAGCATTTCCAACTAATGTGCGTAGGCGGCGTAGTAGTTGTGATGGAGTGCGGTCGCCCAACTCTTCCCTGCGCAATAGCTTTTCCAAGCGTTTCCCCTCGGATTGTGATAGGCGAGTAATCAAGGCATTCTTTATAGTAATATAACGGTCGGCGCTTGGTGGTGACGTTAATATGTCCTGTACTTCAAATGTTCAAATGTTTGTAAAGTCTATGGGACTTAACTACGGGGTCATCAGTCCCTAAACTTACAAACTACTTATCAACTACTTACGAACTAGGACGGCACAAATATCCATGCCCGAGGGGGGATTCGAACCCCCGATCGTAGTGGCCGTGCTGATCGTGACTGGAGCGCCTCAATCACCTCGGCCACCGCGGCCGGCTGTCCTGTACTTCAGCAGCCAAGTCCTCGTTGAGCGCGGCGACGACATAACTGTATTTTGTCTCGTCCGCCGTAACGTGCGTCAGCACGAACTGGCTTTCTAGCTGCGCGAACCAAACGACGGGATTTTGCTGCCAAAATGGTGGCGGTTTAACTGCTACACGATTGATTATCTCCCCTGTAGGTACTTCAGCAGTCGGTGGCGGGTCTGGCATCGTTGAGTTTTGAGTTACAGTTGCGAAGAACGCGGGAGATACGCGACGCGGTGGACGCGGATGTTTTTACAGTTAGACGGTCGCGGCTCGGCGTAATACGCGACGCGGTTGCTTATTTTTGGCGAAACACGGCTCGCGATCACGTCGGCGTCACCAATTGTCGCGTAATTAAACACAATTTATTTACGACATACTACATTCAACTGAAACCTAAGCACAGACTACTTAACAACAAAAGACTAACTACACATAACAAATGAACAGACACAAGTCAGAGATATGTATGCACAGAGTAATCGCACTTCGATAAATCGACACACTTCAAAGTGAACAGCAGCAGACTTGCATTTACAGATTTATTATTAGGTTAGATTAAGTAATGTAAGCCCATAAACATCACCAGATTTTCTTTGTCTACATTGTATTACCCTTGTTTTGCTCTTGTGACTGTTAATCTTATATGCTCCTTTCAACACACTGTCTGTTCCATTTAATTGCTTTTCCAGGTCCTTTGCTGTCATCGGCCCCTGAACTCAAATTCTCCTAGCATTCCTTCACAGATTGCTCAAAGTACAGATTGAATGACACTGAGGAAAGCCTATACCTACATCTATATCTATATAAATACTCTGCAACTCACATTCAAGTGCATGGCATAGGGTTCATCGAACCGTTTTATGTTTCTCTACCGTTCCATTCTCTAATACCGTGCGGGTATAAGGAACACCTAAATCTTTCCGTTTTTGTTCTGATTTCTTTTATTTTATTACGGTTATCATGTTTCTCTAAGTAGGTGGGTGCCAACAAAATATGTTTGCATTGAGAAGAAAGAAATCGTGAAAGAAAGTTCGCTAATAAATCTCGATGCAACGAATAATGATTTAATGATTTCCATCCCAACTCGTGCATCATTTCCGTCACATGCTCTCCTCTATATCGGGATATTACGAAACGAGCTGCCCTTCTCTGAACTTTCTGTAGATCGTACGTCAGTCCCACTTGGTGGGGATCCCACAATGCGCAGAAGTACTCCAAAATTGAACCCACTAGCGTAGATAGTTTATTTAGTACAGTGTTTTGCCAATGAAACATGGTATTTTGTTCGCCTTCCCTACAATACTTTATATGTGTTCCTTCCAACTTAAGTTATTTGTAATTGTAATTCCTAGGTATTTAATTGAATTACGGCCTGTGGATTTGACTAAAGTTTAACAAGTTTACAATCCTGTCTTATTACCTTCCCTTCGTTCCTTTCATGCTCTTCGACTCTTCTAACTGCTGTCTGGTTTTGTGCAAATAGTGTATAACTTTTTTGTTTCCTATATAATATTACCCCTGCTACCTTCAGAACTATTTGAAAGAGTGGATTTCCATCAACATTGTCTAAAGCTTTGTCCAAATCTACAATAACTAAAAACATAGGTCTGCTGATTCTTAACCTATCTTCTAAGATACGTTGTAATATGGGTATTGAATCGTGTGTCCCTACATTTCTGTTAAATCCAAACTGATCTTCCGGAGGTCGAATTCTACCAGTTTTTCCACTCGTCTGTAAATAAATCGTGTTTTTTTGCAACCACCAACTTCAAGTCCTGGATAACATTATAGTAGGTTACAGGGAGGTTCCTTAGTGTTCCTGCAAGGTGGGTACAAAAGATATCTTGTACACACATTTAAAGACTGCATGATCATTTATCTTAATAGTCAAATGCAAGCGATGGTCAATGTTTGAGACAACTGTGCGAGGAGAAAAAGGCAAGTTAATTTGGCATTATATCATTTTGGAGAGGTATGGTTAAAAATGCCTGATTATACATTCATACCTATAATGCATTACTTGTCAAGTTATTAAAAATACACAACATTTTATTTATTTAAATGTAGTTGGTTGTAATGAAACCATATACGGATGTCCAGTCTGAAATTTTAAAGTAATTTTGTTTATTATAAATAATGCAGTTCGAAAGTTTCTAACTATGTTATTCACAAATTAAATACAGAAAACACCTTTTAATTGTCTTTTTTATGTTCAGAATAATGCGTTCCGAAACTTGATTCTCATCTTTAGATGCATTTGGTTACATGTTAAATTACCTATTGTTATTTCTCTAGGTCATTCTCCTCTCTCTTGCAGTGTGGTTGTCGTTTTGACGTGATACTGCATACAGAAAATCGGACGAAATAAATATTGGGATGTTATTTCAATACGAATTTTAAAAAAAGTGTTTTCAATTTTGTACTAACAGGAGTTGTTCCTCCTTCATTGTACGGAATCCCACACACATGGAAAACTAATCTGTGAGGTTGTAGCCGCTGTAAAGGAAGTCGCCATTAATATATTTTCCAAAGTAAAAACCGAGCGCAGGTGGAGTTATAATCGGCGCGGTGGGTGTCCAGTTCTGCATTTTTTGAAAGTCAAAGGTCAGTGAAATTTTTATACCCCGTTTTATCGTTGTCAGTGTGGGGTCTGATACGTGCATATTAACACCACCAAAGAGGAATGTACAAAGAATATTTAATAGGAGAACATTTGATGACCACTGATTCGGTATCTAGCGACAGAGAGGCAAAATATGTCCCGTCAGAGTGTGTTACAGTTAATTTAGGGCGGCGATAGTGAACTGGAATCTGTTGAGAGCTGTAAGGTGCCGGACCTCAGTAACAATAGATATTCAATTCAGCCAACCGCAATTTATTAATTAAAATAGCTTCATAATTTATCGCCGAAAACTGTAGTGGTGGACGACAATGTATGAATCAAAGTCGGTTACTTGCGAGCACGCATACAATTTGACATGAACAACTGCTTTTCATTTCTGCACAACTAGTATTTACCAGAGATGGGAAACTTAACTTCACCAAACGATTGTTCTGACTAGACGTGCTTAACAGATGTCTTGTTTCTCTTTCCAAAGTTAATCAAGGGCAGCGACTCGAACAATAGTCTACAATGTTCCCGAAGTTTCAAACAGCATAAAGTTGATGCTACGTCGGATGGCTGTATTAGATTTACAACCAAAATAAATAAATAAAAATAAATAAACCCAATAGGCATGAGACTACAAACTAAAGCATGCTTCCTAGACAATTACTATGAATGGTAACACATCCAGGATACAAGGAATCAGTGACGAATGATTGACAGCATTACACACAATAATACAGTTTTGAACTGCGCCAGATTCTTCAATAGAACAAGTATGTGACTTGGTCACTATAGCGCTACTGCCTGTTTGATTGGAAGGATTGAAATATGAACACAAATTTTAATATAATTACACGACTTGTTACAAAGTCAAAGGTTCGGATAAAAAGAGAATTGCGAAAAAAAAAAAAAAAAAATACCGCGACAAACTGACTGAAATGGGCAATGGTGGATATAAAACGGAAATCAAATCGGAATTAGTGGCAGTGAGCGTTTTAAAAGTGACGGAGTTTAGCTTACAATTTTTGCCGATCACGGCGATTTGAACAGACGATTAACTGTAGTAAATAGCATTTATCAAGGTAAAGCGCCGTACTGATATGGATTTGGACCTGTTACACTAATTAGTCTTTGTGCGGAAGATTTTGATGAATGTGGCCTTAGAAAAAATTGAAAAAAAAAATGCAAATATCTGACTTGTGAATGGTAACAAGTTACAAAGGAAATGGGCAGCCGGTGTAATACGTTTTGATTGGAAGCCAAAGTAAAATACCATGGCCTATAGATTGATCACACTGAAACATATATATTGATGACAGGTCTCTCAGAGAATAACGACACGATGGCATACATAAATCGCAACTGACCAATTCTGCAGTGTTCACAGAACACCAGCTATCCTAATGGTACGTCCCGTAGACTGTACTGATGTAGCAGAATTTACACCTCTAACGAAATAACGATGCATGAACATACAAGAAAAGAACTCGAGCAAAATCCGCAGTTCACAAAGAACAGAAATATTATAATGTCACGGCCTGTAGACTAGCCAAACTAACTGTATAAAAAAAAGAGAAAAGAAATGACCGTCGCATGCGAAATATAAAAGCGTAAATACCAAAAACACTAATTTTCCAGGCACAAGCGCCTAAAAAATTACAGAGGAAAACATTAACGGAACAACAACAGAAACCGAACCAGGATGTTGGGTCACTCCCATGTTGAAATAATACTTTGGTAGGCACAATGAGCCCCGCTTTAACAAATATTACAGTCAAAGGTATTGCTCCGTCTACGGCCTGGTGTTTTATCCACAGAGCTCCAATCTGCATCACCTGTGAGACACTTCAGGGCGCAGTAGAGCATGCACACGACACTCATCACCCTCCTTTCTACATCTACATACATTCTCCGCAATTCACCATAAGACGCATGGAGGGAACCTCGAACTAGTCATTTCCCTTTCAGTTCCATTCCCAGATAGAAAAAACAAACAAACAAACAAATTGTATGTGTCTGCATGAGCCCTAATTTATCGTATCAGATTAGATTAATACTTCTTCCATAGATCATATATACGACATTTCGTAATGATGTGGAACGAGTCAGTCTAGTAAATGTTGTCTATACATGACAATATTTTAAGGATTTTTTATTTACATTTTTTATATTGTTTAAGTTTTATCTAAAATTTCATCTACATCGTAGAAGGAGTTGCCATTTGAATCCCTTTGATTTGTTTTTAAATACTAGTTGGGTATCTGTCAGACTTTTGTTGCTACTTGGTAAGTGATCGAAGACTTTTGTGGCAGCATGATTCACTCCTTTCTGTGTCAAAGTTATACTTAACCTTGAATAGTGAATATCACCCTTTCTCTTAGTGTTGTTGCTATGCACACTGCTATTACTTTTGTATTGGGTCGGATTGTTAATAACAAATTTCATGAGTGAATATATATAGTGTGAAGCTACAGTGAAGATCCCTAACTAAATGTCAGCAGGATGCTCTTGGCAATTATTCTGATTACACGCTTTTGTGCAATGAATATTTTTGCACTCATTGTTGAATTTCCCCAGAATATAATCCCATATGAAAGCAGTGAATAAAAATAGGCATAATAAGCTAATTTACTGAGATGTATATCACCAAATTTTGCAATGACCCTGATGATCTTTGTGGTCTTTGCGCGAAATGTAAATTGGCGACATTACTTTCGTTCTGCAGTCAGCTTTAAGTCGGCCCTCTGAATTTCCACAACAGTGTTTCCCTCTAGCGATTTGCATTTGAGTCCAGAAGCATCTCGCGCTTTCTTCTTGGCAACTGGTAAGAAACCTAGCCCCTCTCAGGATCACTTTTTTATCCGATCTGGTGGGTGTCTCAAATATTCGAACAGTACTTGAGAAGGGATCGCACAAGTGTTCTGTAACCGGTCACCTTTACAGATGGACCACGGCTTCTTAAATTCTCCCAATAAACCGAAGTCGACTCTCCGCATTCCTCATGCCTGTTCCTACGTACCCATTCCATTTCATACCACTCTGTAAAATTACGTCTAGACGCGAATGTGTCAAGCAGATCACTACTAATCCTGTTTTAGAAATACCTGGTATTGTTTTCCCTAGGCACCTGCATCACCTTGCAGTTTTCTACATTTAGAGCTATCGTAATTTCCTTACATCAATTAGAAATGTTGCTTGTCTTCCATCCTGCTACGGTCATTCACACCTTCCCGTGCACCACAGCATCATCATACAGCCGCACTTTGCTACTCACTCTTCTTCTCAGATCGTTGATGTAGAACCCCTGTCAATAAAACTCGATGAATACCACTGTAACATTGACATATATGAACTACGAACTACAGTTACATTACCGTCCTTTGAAGTAGTCATTTCGCATAACTGTGAACCGCTGAGATCTCCTATACGCGTCCTGGAAACTTTGCACGAAGTCTACCGTTGGGATGGTGTTCAAGAGCCATCCTACTCGCCGGATGGCAATCATCCAGACTTCTTCCTATTCATTCGACTCAAACTCGACTTTGAAAGGAAAGGGATTTGATTATATTCTTGACATCCAACGAGATTCAACAAGGGCTTTTGAACACTGCCCTAAATGAAGGCTTCGTGCAAAGTTTCCAGGACATGTAACGGAGTGCTCAGCGGTGCATAATTACGGGAGGTGACTATTTCGAAGAAAAGTAAGGTAACTCTAGTTCATAGTTCATCTATGCTAATGTTACATCACTATTCACCGAACGTTATTGTCAGAGGTTGTATGTAGAACATAATAGCCGCCCTATCAACTTCCCTGGGGTTCTCCTGACGATATACTTGTCTGATTAATACGCGCCATCGAGAACAATGTACTGAGATCTATTAGTTAAGAAGTCATATCTGGGAAGCTATTCAATACGCTCGTACCTTAGTTAGTAGTCTGCAATGGTGCACCGTGTCAAACGTCTTTCGAAAATCAATTACTATGCAACCTTGACAAGCGATAGATTGACTTGCCAGTACTTTGTTCTGTACCATCGACAGTCACATAAAAGTATGCCCTTTGGTTATATATCCTCTTTGGTTTGTTATTGGCTTGGCTCACTGCTTGACATACAATACTAACTTCCACAAATCATCCATCATTTGCACATGGCCTAGGTCGTGGATAACCTTTCCCTTCTGTTCCCTACCTCTTCTCTCCTCTCGTACTTGACGAAGGAAAATGTTTTAGAAAATTTGTGTCACACTTTTCGTTTCTGTTTTCGTGTGTTTGTGTAACTGTCGGCGTTCCAGAACTAAGCTAAGTACTGGCCAGCCAATCTGTCTTTTTTCAAGAATATTTGAGCATCTCAGTGGAGAATTTCCATCGCTAATTTAATGTGCAATCTGTTTATTACCCTTCATCAGTGGCTCGCAAAACATACGAGAAAAGGTCAGGTTGTGTTTCACACAAGAGATGCTTTCTTAAGTCGTGATGGTGCATGGATAGAGGCCCAAGAAAATTTCTGTCGACCGGCAAAGAATTTTAATCTACTTGTCGTGTGCATACTTGAAAATTCAACGCGCCGGGGTACTCACTAGCGGGGCTAGGAAGACCTCGAGTCAGCCGGATCCAAGGAGAGCTATACGAACTGTAGCGAAAAAAAAAAAAAAAAAAAAGACCCAAAAAAAAAAAAAAAAAAAAAATGAATACAGATAGGCAAGTTCAGAATCTGTACCGAAACCGGTAGATAATCTGTATATATAAAAGGAAGTGTCCCGATTGACTGACTGACTCATCAGCGCCCAGCCAAAACCACTGAAGATAGAAACTTGAAATTTGTGGAGGGTGTTGATCTTACTCTGTAGGCGTCATTTAAGAAGCAATTTTTCGACATTCCTTCCGTAAGGGGGTGAAATAGGGGATGAAACGGTTTTCGAAAATATGTTGCTATTTAGGCAATTTTGAAGTTAGAACTATAAATTTTCGGATTTGGATTCGGGGTTCGAATTTAAAAGACACGTGTTTCGCCATTTTTTGAAATTCAACCAATAAAGGGGTAAAATAGGTGATGCAAAAAATTTATTTTCAAAAATATGTTGCTGTTAACTCAAATTTCAAGCTATAACTACGAAACTTAGGATATGGACTCTTGATCAGGATAAAAAAGACACGAGTTTCGGTATTTTTGGAAATTCAACAACTAATGGGGTAAAAGAGGGGATCAAAAATTCTTTTCGAAAACACATTGTTGTCAAGACAATTTTGAAGCTATAGCTACAAAAATTGGTATATGTATTGTTCGTTAGAATTTAAAAAATACGTGTTTCGGTATTTTTGGAAATTCAACCATCAAGGGCGTTAAATTGGAGAGGGGCTGTTTTTTGAGAAATGTTGATATTTAGGCAATTTTGAAGTTAAAACTACAAATTTTCGGATTTGGATTCGGGGTTCAAATTTAAAAGACACGTGTTTCGATATTTTTCGAAATTCGACCAACAAGGGGAAGAAATAAGAGATGCAAAAATTGATTTTCAAAAATATGGTTCTCCTAACTCAAAATTCAAGCTATAACTACGAAACTTAAGATATGGATTTTTCATCAGGATTAAAAAGAAACAACTGGTGGAGACCAACCAGCCTACGCATGCGAAGCAGCGGGCGTTCAGCTAGTCAATAATAGAATGGCGACAATCAGATAACAAATTCCACGTTTTCGTTATGTAATGAATTTACGCTAATTCATACTGTCAACAGGCTATTGATAGAGGAAATATTATCCAACGGTAAAGAGCATGAATAAAACGGACCAAGTCGCAAACGGTGACCTAATATTTCCCATTAACTGAGATAGAAATAAATATCAAATTACATAAACGTGTAGTACTGGACCGATAACATCTGCTATCCTATGACGAACTCTTGACCTCATGGACACAACGTCGAAACCTAATATGCGCTATTCTATTAAATTTTGTGCAGGTAGTGACGTTTCACCTACTTGATTTACACACGTGTGTGTGTGTGTGTGTGTGTGTGTGTGTGTGTGTGTGTTTGTGTGTAGTCGAACGTATAGAGAACGAGCGAGGTGGCGCAGTGGTAAGGCACTGGACTGACGTTCGGTAGGATGGTTGTTCAAATCCACCTCCGGCTATCCAGATTTAGGTTTTCCATGATTTTCCTAAATCACTCCAGGCAAATGCCAGGACGGTTCCTTTCAAAGCGCACCGTTGATTTCCTCTCACATCCTTTCCGAAAAATCCGAGCTTAAGCTCCGTCTCTAATGAACATGCTGTCGACGGGACGTTACACTCTAAGCTTCCTTCCGTCTTCTTCCTTAGAACGTATAGAGTCACGGCATTGTGAGTATTGGGGGGGGGGGGGGAGGGTAATTAGCAGATTCAATCTCAAGAACTGGGACTGAGCCCAATGGTACGAAGACGAAGCTTTTCACCCAAAAGGTTGATTCTTTTGACTCAGTAAAAATTGACTTCTTTCCTCGGTCGCTTCGGCGCCTTATACGTATATTTCACCCTGCAATATCTCTGAATTTTTAAAACGAATGGTAACAGAATTGCAATTTCAACGGTGAGTTATTTGGACATTGGCTAGTGCACTACCAAAGTGTAAAGTAGAAAATAATCTTTAATTATACATAAGACAGGAGGATTTTAAATCTAACAGTGGATTAGCTCAGACGAAGTACAAACTCGGATTCCAAATGGTTAAGGAAAGGAACTCAACAAATCCCTTTTAAAAGTAACTAACCCGGTATTTACCACGAGGAATATAGGAAAATGACTGAAAACCTAAATGTGGATGGGCGAACGGGGATTTGAACCTTCTTCTGAATGCGAGCTCAGTATGCTCGTCACGTTACCGTCTCATTCGGTTATAAATTTGAGTAGCGAAGCTATCGCATCGCCACACGCGAAATCCTGGAACAAAACGTCAGGTGCGCAACTTCCTAAATTTCATGTTTTACAGATATAAGTGAAACACGGATTATTAGCATTTATTTTATGTCTTGGACGATTCAAGTAGCGTGAGAAGGCTGATAGTGCACAGAAATGCGGGTAATACTGTTCGATATTTGTTTCACACTAGGTGTCACACACGATGCGCTCGCATATGAGTAGTTTGATGAGTGCCGGTGGTATGTAGTGTTGTAGATATGTACGTTTGAATAAATGTTTGTAGTGCTGCTGTTGTTTTGTGAAATCTGTAAGAATGTTATACAGAAGGTCACAAAAATTTCTAAAACGCGATGACAGATGGCGGTGTATGCAGTGCAGCTCCTACATTATCAGCGTGCATAATGATACTCGTACGTCGCACGCCGTCTTTGCGACCACATCACAATCTTTTCGAAATACTCACTGCCCACTGGTGGCGCAAACGAACAATAAAATTTTCCATCACATCCTGCAGCGTCTCAACGGAAATGGAGACGATTACCTTATTGGTTGATATGTTCTGCGTAATATGATTGAAAGCTTGAAAGACGGCTGTCTGCCGCCTTCCCCAAATTTTAATCTTGTATTTTACTTAAAGTCGCTCAACGACACTCTATTCGTTTTCGGAGGCATGAGGAGTAACGTAGCCTTTCAGTTCTTGTTTTAAAATATTATTAGTAATCGTATTTAATTTCATTTGTGTTAGATTTATGTTATTAATTTATTAGTGTGTCAATCAATGTGGCAACATGAACGGCTTCTTCGTCTCGCCACCGTGCCTATAAGAGCGTAAAATGTTTTGTTTCTGCATGTGTGAGTATGAGAATTTTTTGGCATGCTAGTGTGTTTGAAAGTATGAGAAATTTAGCCTTGGGCGATGCTCTCTGGACCTGCGTCGATAGGTGGCTAGTACCACCCTCTCTTTCTACAGGAGGTGCAGGAAGATGGCTCGCATGGTTTTGCAGTAATTCAAGAATATCGTAGTTTACGACTTCGTGTCTCCTGTAGCGTGAGTGGTAGGTGTTTAATTCATGACAGCGGTTGTTCGCCTGATAGTAAGCAGTATGTGTACCGAGTTTGGTTGCAGTCGGTCCACTACTTTAGGAGGAGGTGCAGGAAGATGGCTCGCATGGTTTTGCAGTAATTCAAGAATATCGTAGTTTACGACTTCGTGTCTCCTGTAGAGTGAGTGGTAGGTGTTTAATTCATGACAGCGGTTGTTCGCCTGATAGTAAGCAGTATGTGTACCGAGTTTGGTTGCAGTCGGTCCACTACTTTAGGAGGAGGTGCAGGAAGATGGCTCGCATGGTTTTGCAGTAATTCAAGAATATCGTAGTTTACGACTTCGTGTCTCCTGTAGCGTGAGTGGTAGGTGTTTAATTCATGACAGCTCTACGCTCTCAAAAGAGGTTTCCACACCCTTTCGATGCAAGTTAGGTTGGCAAGAGGCTGGTGTGAGCCTATATGTGCCCTTGTGTGAATCTCTGCGTTTCCCCCACCACCCCTGGCTCCCTCGGCCTTGCCGATTTCCGGCCGGAGGCCCACATGGCCCGCCAAAGTCTCACTCGTTCGGTGGCTGTCCTTCGGAATGTTGAGTTAGCTCTGCTCTTTCAGCTTGGAGATGGTAGCAATTTGTTGTTCAGTTAGTTCAACTTAGGTTTTTGCATTCTTTTTTGGAGTAAGTTTCTCCAAGCATGCATCGAAAGATGAGCGACTACTAAGCAGGATTTTTGCTTCTTGTAACTCGTGTGCAATTTTACTGTTCGTTTTCTCTGTCCGCGAGTAACATGTACTCCACGTGGTGTGTTCTCAGAACAAAGCCTTCAGCGGAACCTGTGTTATTCTACGCATTTCGATGCGTTGCATGCCGTATTTTGTATTTGTTTTACCGCGAATCTGAATTTATCAAACTTTGATGATTTCTGAGAGCGGACCTCATCCATCTCTCGAAAGTTCTCCTATCGGGTGGAACAGTGTTTCTTCCGTTTCCTCGTAACATTCCACGCATTTCTATGGGTTGCATGCTATAGTTAATTTTCGTAATATTTTAGTAACTGATTTTATTCATTTTATTTGATTTCGGAACCACGTGTTGCGCGCCTCAGTTAGTTTGCCAGCGCTTGGTTTAGCTTCAAATGCAAACAGATTTTGTTGCTATACGCGCCATCTCCAGTTAAGAAAGAATAGAACCAGTCACGTACGAAAGTTATTTTTATTGTGTTGTGTCCTTCGTCTTGGCTCGCTGAAACTTCCCCTACGAGATCGACGGCCGTTTCTGCCTTGTTCAGCGCGCTGATTTTAGTAATTTTCGCTTGCATTGCATGCGTGTGTGTGTGGATGAATGCTTGTTATTTGTAAATCCTCCCCCAACTAAAATTCAATTCAGTGTAGATAAACTTAAATTTCTATTATAGGCATTTTTAGCATAAGATATGATAGTGCTTGGGATGCATTTTTATTGTGTAACCAAATTGGTTCCCCCCACGTACTTGTGCTTACACTGAATAAAAGCATTTTGTTCAGTAAAATCTAATCCTATTTTTAATACAGTAGTTTGAGAATACCTACCGCTTTCATTATAAATATTGTTTCACATGTGCTGAGAACAGATTCAGATGCTGATTATTGTTAATATTTCCGTTGCGCCTCTTGTTTCGTCCGCCACTTTCATAAAGTAATTTATTTGTGGTGGCTCGTTTCATAGTGAGTGTGATTCCTGTGAGCTACAATTCATATGACCGCTGCTTTTGTAACTTGCGGCTGTGAGAGTAATTTAAGGTCAAACTAGTTCTCCATTTGGGCCAGGGAACAAGTTTCAGCCGTAGATCAAGTAGTTTACACGATTCTTTTAACTGGCTTGTACAGCCAGAACTATAATTTCAAAAGTAATCCTTCTATGTTTTCTGCTACAAGAATCATTTCATTAAATTAATGTTGATCTTGGTTTGGCTCCTCTCGTCAAGACTCTATTTACTAATTTTATAACTGTGAGTTTTTCATTAAATTAGTTGATGCCAGATTTGATTGCACTATTTAAGCAATACATTATTCTAATAAGCAGACAGCTACAGTGAATATACTCAGCTAAAATAGCTAAATACCACATTACATCTGCAGTGGTCAACTTTCAAGCTTATGCAGTTTTCAGCGTCTTTCATCCATACTAACAAACACTAGTAAATTTGAGAATAATTCCGTTACGTTTTCACAACTCTACCTCTGAACAGATTCCGATGAAATTCGGTACACTGATAGCTGAAGAAGAATATAGGTATAGTAAAAATTTGTGTTTTCTTTTGAGCATTATTCGCATTTTTTAATATGGTATACGACCCAGTCGATGCTTGCGCTGAGGTTAGGATTTCTTTGTATGTATTCTGTGAGTCTTCGAGCGTCTCAGAAACTGCAAGAGAAACGTTGATGCTCAGCTGTTCCATATTTTGGGTTATATACTTAAAATTAACAAACATCTTGAATTACAAACTTTCTACATTTGCCTATGTTCTTCCTCAGAGTTCAAGTTATTACCATGCGGAATTTCGTAAAGATCGCTTAAGCGGTTTAGTTGTGAAAGCGTTACAGACGGAGCTACTATATATATATTCTAAACTGTTCAGTGTCCTGATTTAAAGATGTATCAAACTTGGATGCATATCTGAATGGATGACCACTGTGGCGACTATAGCTGAATAGAGTATAACAAGTGTAGTTGCAATTGCTGGTATGAATCGGCACCATCTGTACAATTTATCGGTGACATTCGTATCTAATGGACATTTACATTAGTTATGTATACGGTTTATAATGGCGTTTAAAAGTATATCTTATAAGTAAAATATCGCACTGACGTGTTTCACGACTGTCTTTAAATTTATAGTTTTATATTTTTTTGCAAACATTACGAAAAAAAATAATAATGTAAATAATAGTAGATTATGGTGATACTCTACTTTTGTGGTAATATCTATGCACCCAACACGTAATGTTTTTTCTGGCCGTATTTTAACAAACAGACAAAATTATGATATTTGAGTTTAGCTTTGACAAACATACTCTTTTTTGAAGTTTTGCCTCTTTTAACTATCATTTTAATATATCTCCCACGTTTTCATTATATTTTTCCGTTAAAATATTATCACCTGTCTTGCACTGATAGTTTGTTAAAAATTTATTTTCTTTGCCTGTACTGGTTACGAATGACTGTAGCCTGGAACGAACGTAGCGTACATTTGGCGTTCTGACGAGTGACTACAGCCTGGATGGAACACAGCGTACATTTGCCGTTCGTGTATCAATCACGTGACATCCCTCGCCGGAAAATCTATTTTCCGTACGCCGTCTTGCTTTCCCTACTTGCTGATTTTATTATTATAACTCAAGCGTTGTCATTTCGAAGCAATGGCGTACTGAAAATGATAAAAAACACGTCGTTCTGAGGACAATTAATTATAATCTAATAATAGTTAGTTAGTTAACACCTGCCATCGATGGTACGAGAATTACGGATTACTTTTTGAGGTGTTCGCCACAGCGTTATGAGCGAGGAATTAGTTTGTGCTGTACGATCGTGTTAGACGGTAGTTCGAAACTTGCTAGGGCGCGGTGGCTCAGCGCGCTCGGTCAGAGGGTTGCCGGCAAGGTAGCTCGAGAACGAGAAAACTGAGTTATCCGAAACGATTAAAATAGAACAAAATAAAGCTATGTCCACAAAGTACCGATCAAAACGAAGAACCAATGAAAAGAGAGAAAAGGAAAGAGGTTCTACCAACACCGTCTGAAGAGAAGGCCTGTGCACTGCTGTGACAAGTCACGTCATGCAGAGTAAGTCGCGATCGCGAACGTAACTATATTCTGCAATATTCCGATTTGTTCAAAGGTAACAGCACTCACTCTGAAAAGTTCATTTGTTCTGTTTTGAGAAGTTGCCATACCAACGAATTGTAAAAGTAGACTTTTTTTTATCACATGTACATAAACTGGGGAGATACTGTTTATGTAGAATTCAGCAGTACCAAACTTATTCCGTTTGTGATTTTAGCTGTAAAAGAAAACGTAATCACGTTCTGAAATAGAATATTAACTGTTTATTTTAGCACAGAACAAAGTAACACGAACGAAGTCTTATCTGAACTACAGAAAATGTAATTGCTTCGACGTTAAAAGCGTCCATAGCAACCATGTCAAAGACAAGCATTTTAGTAGATGCATTGATTCTGATTAACGACTTTCAACATATTCCATAAATAGTGAATAATTGCTTAGAAAAAAATAAACAAGGTAATTGTTGCAATGGATACACTTCCGTTTCATTAAGGAACGACAGTTGCTACAGAAATCTAGGATTTCCTTTATATGGGAAACTACCAGTATCAGCACGTTGTTCAGCATATTCATTATTACAGTATACTCCCAGTTTACATGTATATGCTTCAGAAGACCATTGTTCAATTCGTTGTTACGTATTTCACGGCATGTTCACATAGAACAAACAAGCATCTTACAGGGAGCATTCTTACATATGCACAACTCTAAACATTGAAGAACATAGCTCTATTTATTAATAGGAGTGCCCGAAACTCTTTTAGGAAAAAAGGAGAAAAAATTGGCAGTGGCGGGTTTCGAGCCACTGAACATGTGTTCCAACAGTCCAACGCGCTCCCCACTGAACTACGGCGAACAGTTAGAAAATTAGTCCTTTACTCTCGTACTATTGATGGCAGTTCTTTACTGACGCTAAAATGGCTTTTTTAGACACTAGATTATCATTCATCGTACGAAAAACGACGAGTTTTTGTTAATTATTCAGTGCTCCATTGCTTTGAAATGACAACGTGTAAGTTATAATAAGAAAGTCATCAAATACGCAACGCAAGATGGTGTATGTCAGAGTGAGTTCTGCTGGATTTCATAAATTCAATGGACAGTATGAAATAGCCGTTATTTCCGCAAATGTCTCTCAAACGATACGAGATATGAAAAAAAACCATAACAATAAGAGAGCAAAGTTGTACAGAATGTCCTCATCTACAAATTCGGTTATTCAATTTTCGTGTCAGATGAACGGTTTATTTGCAATTAAAATTACATTACAAACGGCTTTTTTTCTTTTTTTTGTCCGAAATATTTGTAGAAGCGAGGTTCTGCTCTCTGGCGGCCAACAATTATGTCTGTAAAATTTAGTGCCGATTAGTTGAACTGTTCAACCTAAAAAGTGAGAACACGTTAAAGACATACAGACATCGTCAAAACGCCCTTATTTTTGCAAATATGTCTAAAACGATGCGAGATATGATAAAAAAAAGAGAGCAAAGTTGAAGAGAAATTGCTGCTCTACAAACACATGTTTTGAGTTTCCGTGTCAGATGAACGGTTAAGGCGTTATTTTCATTTAAATTTCGAGCTGTCAAAAGATGATCGCAAATGACCACTTTTAGTGTTACTACGGTAACCCAAAGTGGACCAAAACATGGTGATTACATATGCGTAAAAATCTATATAGTCTAGTATGATATGACAACAATCCAGTTTCGATATCTGGAACAGTTATAAAAGTGTAAATAATAGTTCAGAACTTTTACGTTAAATTTGAAAATTGTATTTGTTCTCCATCTAGGAGTCGCTTCGTTGAAATATAGCACAAAAAACAAAGTTGTTCAAATGTTTGTAAACCTATATGACTTAATTACTGTGGTTATCAATCGCAAGGCTTAGAAATTACTAAAAGTTAAACTAAGCTAAGGACAACACACAAACACATCCATGCTCAAGTGAGGACTCGAACCTCCGACGGGGAGCAAGCGCGCTCTGCAGCAAGGCGCCTTAAAGCGCACGGCGAAGGAAGGAGGAAGGAAGGAAGGGAGCTTGGAGTTTAATGTTCAAATGTTTGTAAATCTATCGGACCAAACTGCGTGGTCATCAGTCCGTAGCTTACAAACTACTTAAACTAAGGTAAACAGGTAAACTTAACCTAAGGACAATACAAACACCCATGCCCCAGGAAAGACTCACCTCCGACGGCGAGAAACCGCGCGCTCCACAGCGAGGCACCTTAGACCGGCTTGGAGTTTAACGTCCCGTCGACAGCGTGGTCATTAGAGACGGAACTTACACTCGAAAATTGAGGAAGGATGTGAAAGGAAATAGGCCGTGCCCTTGCATTTGCCTGGAGTGATTTAGGGAAATCACGGAAAACATAAATCGGGATGGCCGGAGATGGATTTGAACCACCATCCTTCCGAATGCGAGTCCACTGTGTTACCACTGCGCCACCTCCCTCAGTAGCGCACGGCGAATCTACCGAGGGGCCACAGAATACATATTAGACAAATTTTGTTGATATGCGTTGCAACCAGCGATCTCTATACTAACTGGATGAATAACTTTGGTGTCTGAGCATAGAATTCAGTGATCTCTATACAGAGCATAGAACTGCAGCGTGCCTGCACATTCATATGTTTTGCACACGATTTCGCATTGACCGCCATGTTTCAATTTGGCAAACGAGTTTCCATTAGTTATTACGTAACAAAGAATTGCTTGCTTACCTCTTGATTTGGCATTTAATTAATTATTCGATGTAGTAAGCTAATATGGGAGCGTAATCGAAACATATTTTCTTCTCTTTTTCTTGTAATGTGTCTTCGCAGCCATGCTTGAATTTGGCGACAAACTAAATATGAATATCTATGGCTGGCATGCTAAGACAACTGAAGTTCAACATCCAGATAGCATAGAGATCAATGATAGAATTGCAGCGTGCCTGCACCTTCGTATGTTTTGCACACGATTCCGCATTGTCCGCCATGTTTAAATTTGGAAAAAAAACGAGTCTCCATTAGTTATTACGTGACAAACAATTGCTTGCTTACCTATTGATTTGGAATTTAATTCAATTTTCGATGTTGTAGACTGATATATGAGCGGAATTGAAACATATTTTCTTCTCTTTTTCTTGAAATGCTACTGAGAAGCCATGTTTGAATTTGGCAAGAAACTAAATATGAATATCTATGGCTGGGACGCTAAGACAGCTGAAGTTCAACATCCAGAGTGTATAGAGATCAATGGTTGCAACGAAGGTATTTGGAGAAGAGCGGAAAGTTGTGGTAATGATTCTATGATTTCGAAATGTATATTTCCACAGAAAAAAAGTTATTCCTTTTCGTGTCAGATATTTCGTAGTGAGTCAGGGTGAGCAGTCGATAAAGCCGCACACGGCGCGACGGTTGCGGCAGCGGCGCACATTGGGCGTCCACGGCTGTTAATCTGCAGGCAGGCACACACACATATACACACACGCAGAGCGCGGCTGTCAAATTTATGGCGCGTGAAGCGACCGCGTGCCTGCTGCTGCTGCTGCTGCTGCGATTGAATTTCGCGGTCCGGCAGCCGCTGCTGCCCGCGACACACAGCCTGCGTGCCGGGTGGCATGCCTGCCAGGCGCTGGAACGCTGCTGTGCCATGTGGGCTACACCTGGCGCTAGCGTCTAAATCTACTTTGTGCACCATTCTCACTTCCTCCTACAATTCCAGTTGCGTATGGTTCCCGGGAAAGCTGACTGCCGGTATGCCTCCCTGTGCATTCTCATATGTGTGTAGAAAGGGAAGACCTACAAAAAATCAATGGATATCACAGGAAATACGAAATTTAATTGATGGAACGAGAAAATATAAAAATGCAATAAATGAAACAGGCAAAATGGAGTACAGACGACTAAGAAATGAGATTGACAGGAAGTGCAAAATGGCTAAGCAGGAGAGGCTAGAAGCCAAATGCAAGTCTGTAGAAGAATGTATAAGAAGGCGAAAAGTAGATACTGCCTACATGAAAATAAAAGAGACATTTTGGGACAAGAAACACAGCTCTACGAATATCAACAACGCAGATGGAAAACCAGTTCTCAGCAAAGAATGGAAAGCTGAAAGGTGGAAAGAGTACACTAGCTCTACGAAGGAAATGAACTAAGAGACAATGTTGTAGGAAGGGAAGAAGAAGTAGATCAAGATGAAATAGGAGATACTATACTGAGAGATGAATTTGACAGAGGCCTGAAAGACCTAGGTCGGAACAAGGCCCCAGGAGTAGAAGACATACCCTCAGAGCTACTGAAGTCTCTGGGAGAACCAGCCATGACAAGACTATTATAACTGGTGTGTAGGATGTATGACACAGGCGAAATGCCCTCAGACTTTAAGAAAAATGTAATAATCCCCATTCCAAAGAAATCAGGTGCAGACAGATGTGAAAATTACAGAACCATCAGTTCGATAAGTCATGGTTGCAAAATTTTAACACGAATTATCTACAGGAGAATGGAAAACCTGGTAGAAGCTGACCTCGGGGAAGATCAGTTTGGATTCAGGAGGAACATAGGAACCCGGTAGGCAATACTCACTTTACGTCTTATCTTAGAAGATGGATTAAGGAAAGGGAAACCTACATTTTTAGCTTTTGTAGATTTGGAGAAAGCATTTGACAATGTTGACTGGAATACACTCTTTCAAATTCTGAACTCAGCAGGGGTAAAATACAGGGAAAGGAGAGTTATTTACAACTTGTACAGAACACAGACCGCAGTTATTAGACTCGAGGGGCATGAAAGGGAAGCATAAGTTGGGAAAGGAGTAAGACAGGGTTGTAGCCTTTCTCCGATGTTATTCAATTTGTACATCGAGCAGGCGGTGAAGGAAAGCAAGGAAAAAATTGGAATAGGGATTAAAGTTAAGGGTGAAGAAATAAAAACATTGCGTTTTGCTGATGACATTGTAATTCTTTCAGAGACAGCAAAGGACCTGGAAGAGTAGTTGAATGGAATGGACAATGTGTTGAAGACATCGTATAAAATGAACATGAACAAGAGCAAAACAAAGATAATGGAATGCAGTCTTACAAATTCAGGCGATACTGAAGGAATTAGATTAGGTAACGAAACAATAAAGGTGGTAGATGAGTTTTGTTACTTGGTTAGTAAAATAACATATGACGATCGCAGTACAGAGGATATAAAATGCAGAATGGCAATGGCAAGGAAAGCATTTTTGAAAAAGAGAAATTTGTTAACATCGAATATTAATCTAAGTGTAAGGAAGTCTTTTCTGAAGGCATTTGTGTGGAGTGTTGCCTTGTACGGGAGTGAAACATGGACGATAAACAGTGTGAACAGGAAGGGAACTGAGGCTTTTGAAATGTGGTGCTACAGAAGAATGCTAAAGATTAGGTGGGTAGATCGCATAACTAATGAAGAGGTACTGGTGAGGAATTTTTGGCATACCTTGACTAAAAGAAGGGATCGCTTGGTAGGACACATTATTAGACATCGAAGAATCGTAAATTTAGCATTGGAGGGAAGTTTGTGGGGTAAATATTGCAAAGGGAGATCGAGAGACGCTTATAGCAAGCAGATTCAAATGGATGTGGGTTGCCGTTCTTATGAGGACATGAAAAGGCTTGCTCAGGATGGAGTAGGGTGGAGAGCTGCATCAAACCAGTCTCCGAACTTAAGACCACAACAACATGGTTCCCGGGAAAACCGACTGTCGGTATGCCTCCCTGTAGATTTTTCATCTCTTATGTGTGTAGGGAGCCGTTAAGACTGCTCAGAGGAAATGGATGTTTTCGTATCTGAAGGGGGCACTATTCGAAAATACTCCACGAGAGGTACAAGACTAGCGAGACAGCTATCTAGTGCCAGAATGGGTGGAACTACGAGGTCGAACTTATTGCCAACAGTGGAAATCAAAATTTGGCAGTAATGGAATGTCGTTATTACTTGGCGTTGCTATTTCTCGAATTACCCGAAAACAAAAACTTCGTGGTCATCTGCTGCTTCTATCAGTGAATTAAAATAAGCTCCTAATTTTTAATTACTTCATTTTGAACAGCTACGACTTATAACCGGTCGCGCGTACCACTTCCTGCATCATAACGTTTCAGCGGCTCGCAAAAGTAGAGTACGAGCCGCCTGACCATGTATCAAAGTCTCCAAGCCTATATACGACAAATTGTTGCGCATGCGCAAACCATGATCCGCGTCTCAGAGATGCCCAGTGGGACAGATACAGACGGAGGTGGCTGTAGATGTTGCAGGCTCTTAAAATGTAATTTCCAGCACCTGGACGCCATTTCAGACAACAGGAATCGTTAAAAGAAGCCATGGCCAAGGTCGTCCACAGGTAACATTAGCAACCGCCGAGGCAGGAGACTGAATGCAATGCATCTGGAACGCACACTACAGGCAACAACAGGAGGCGCAATATCAACACAAACAGTCCGAAATCACCTTCTGGAATGTAGCCTCTACGCACGGAGGCCAATGGTATGTGTCCAATCAAAACTGCAACACCTTTTAACCCACAGAAATTGAACGAAGGAAACACCAGGGTTGGAGTCGTAACGAATGGTACAGATCAGTCAAGATTTTGTGTTCGGACGGACACTCGTCGTTCCCTCATCTGGAGAGAACATGGAACTCTCACCAATTCCGTTTATGTGCAGGAAATATCAGCCTATCATGGTGGTGGACGGTGTGGGCTCGAGTCAGTATTAACCGATGTACGGGCTTCTATTTCGTTCAGAATGACGCTTTGACGCTTTGACCTCTTGTTTTGGTCTACGCTGGTTCCATAGGAGATCCTTCTAGTTGGCGATAACGCTCGTCCCCACAGAGCTGCACTGGTAGTCAACATGTCGAAGCTGAGGGAATTGAAAGAATGGAGTGGTCAGCTTGTTCACCGGACTTAAACCCGACTGACCACGTCCGGGGTGCACTTGGAAGACGCATTGCTGACAGACCAACAGCTCCCACAACTGTTGCAGCGCTGGATACTGCAAGGATGGCGAAATATTGCTAAAGAGCTGATGGATAACCTCATACTGTCCATGATACGCAGATATGCAGCTGTAGTGGCTGTTCGAGGTCATCACACACCATATTAGAGGGCAACAAGTATTACTTTTCGACTATTACGGTAGCAAAAAATGTTTTCAAATGTTTGTATAGCTTATGGGACTTAACTACGGGGTCATCAGTCCCTAAACTTACAAACTACTTTTGAACTAACTAATACTAAGGACGGCACAAATATCCATTCCAGAGGGGGGATTCGAACCCCCGACCGTAGTGGCCGTGCAGACCGTGACTGGAGCGCCTCAGTCCCCTCGGCCACCGCGGCCGGCCTTACGGTAGCCCCATGGCGCCTCGCATTAAGTAAACGTCATGTAAACCTCAAGTAAAAAGTTGAGACAGCAAAATATTATTCTGTGTCAAACACAAATTACAATCGTAACCAATATGTGAATAAAATACGTTACAATAATTTTGTATACTATATATATGATATCTCACCTGACCGCAAATTCATTTGAGCAGCGTTGAATCCTATTTGTATCCGTTCACTCAATAACCCGGCATCCATAAGTGCCGGGAATGGCCACATTAGCGACAGTCTAGTACAGTGTTTCTCAATCTTTTTGAATATGCCACCCCGTGCCGTCCCCGAACCTCAAAACAACTATGTGTGTGGTTTCAAGCATAACAAATTTGATGATAAAAATAACAGTCCAGTTCGCAAAATCTGAAAATGATCTAAACCTAGATCGAAACCTGTCACCTATATTAATAAATTGTAAAAATAATTTTGCGAACTGGACTGTTATTTTTATCATTAAATAATAAGTTCGCTGTTTCTTCCAAATAAGAAAACAATGTTTTCAAAACTAAATAACAAATTTGATTTGCTTCAGCTGATACAACTTTCTTGTACGGAAAAAAGTACAGTCTTATTTATATTTATAAAAGTGAATGTCAGTTCGGTTTACGCTTATTACGTTCGAACGACAAGACGCAGAGAATTAAATATTTGTACAGTTACTAATTTATACCTGAGGAAGGTTTTAGGCACGGTTTTACACACATCTGATAGACATTTAGTAATTTGAAGAATATAACGGGAAATGCGGAACAATAATTACTCTTTGAAAATGGTTTTATTGGTTGCAAAATTCTACGTGTGTGTGTGTGTGTGTGTGTGTGTGTGTGTGTGTGTGTGTGTGTGTGTGTGTTAATATTTCGCTCTGCAGCGAAAACTACAGAGCGCAAACGAATGGTCTGTGTGTAATTGCTGTCCGAAGTCTCACCATAGCAGTTCCATGCCGATAGCTATAAGAGGGTTGGAAGATATGGTGGTTGAAAGTCGTCATATTATTTAAAAAAATCGGACTGTAGGCCAGCGATGACGTTTGCGACTCTATAGCAAGGTGGTTACATACAGCGAAACGTGGTGCCACAGAGCATATCTTTGGTCTACGCGTGCTACAATTGTTCAGCTCTTTCTCTGTAAGGAAATATAAGAATAAATAAATAAAGCAGTAAAAAAGAAATTTTTTAATACGTCTCTTAAAAAAAAACGATCTGACGTTTAGCGCATTATTTATCATAATCAACCAACACGCGAGCGGAGCCGCGGGTTTAAGCTAGCATATCATAAAATGATTTCGTAATTTAATTTTCGGAATGGAACACATTATCCTAATTTCAGATTAATTTCGACAGGAAAATATTTGTTGTAAAACGGATGTTAACGCATTGCAGGGAAGACGTAGAATACAGTTCTTACTGTAGAGACAATTTGTAAAGTAGTAATTATTTTTGTTTTCGAATTTCTCGAAATTACTGACTACATCTTGTTTAACTACAGTCAATCAGGGTAACTTTGTACCAGTCAGGGTATCTTTGTACCACATAATATCTGGGCTTCAAATGGCTCTTGTTCCATATATTGACAATATTTTTTTTTCTAAAGGCAATTTTTAATACCTCTGTTATAAATATTTCTCCGGTAGGTGGAACATCAGCCATATGAAAGCCAAATATTAAGTTGTACAAAGGTTCGCTGACTGGTAAAATGTTACCATGATTGACTGTAACTATTGGTTTCTGAAAATAGTTTTCTGGCTTTCTTTATCGTTAATACGGTGTATTTATTGTGATAAACAGCGAATTACGCTACGTAATTTTAATATAAAATTAGGTTTAATTTTCTCAGGACTACATATTGTTTAACTACGTAACGATTAGTTTCTGAAAATAGTTTTTTGGCTTCGTTTCTTTACCGTTAATACGGTTTATTTATTGTGATAAACAACGAATTACGCTACGTAACTTTAATATAAAATTAGTTTTAAGTTTCTCAGGACTATGATTTCTACTACGAAACCCTAGTTTCCAAACATGAACTGAGCAGGTTGTTTTATGATGCAACTTCATCCTCCCTGTGACGGCGCTCCCCTGAAGAACACTTTGCTACCTCCCTGGGGGTCACGACCCACATGTTGAAAGACAATTGTCTAGTGTAACAATTCCGTACCTCTACGAGGTAAGCAGCAGAAGTACTTTACAGATTTTTCATTTCGTGCTTCGCAACGTACTAGAGCGTAGAACGCCACGCCGTGTCGTCACCAGCACCTGCTCCGAGTGCGTTTTCACGTGCCGTGACAACACCGCTTAAGAGCGCTACGAGAGCAGGGAAAGCGGCCGCGCGCTGTTGTAACCCCCGGTAAGCCTGCTTTCACCTCCCCCTCCCCTATTATCCGCCACCCCCTCCCTGTCTTTATCCGCGCAGCGTCGGCGCGTGAAATAACGGTGGGGGGTGGCGCGGGCGACAAACACAGCATTTCACGCCGCGCCGCGTAAAGGCCGCACAAAGCGGGCGCCGGGGCACGTCCAACAGCGAGCTCTCTTTTTATACCCGCGGTTTTTGTCCTCTGCGGCCGCTTCTGCCGAACGCGCTCCAGATAAATGACAGGTTGCGGGCTTCCACGTTTAATGTAGGTCGCCGGACAGAAACGCACAACTAGGGACCCACACTGCAAACGGCGAGTAATTTATACAGGGTGTTTCCGAAAACAATGGCCCACGGGGTCCGAGAAGCCGGCTTAAGCATTTAACACGTTCGCTGCCGTTCACGCTCTGGCGCGTGTAAACGTTACTTGAGTCAGGTGACGCTCGCGCTGTGGCGCGTGCTGCGACCTGGCATCCTATTATGGGTTGTTGTAAACTGGCATCGTCTAATAAAGCTGCGTACTCTGGTAGCCACTCAGGGAAGAGTATCAGTGATATGCACACGTACGTGGTTCCAGATTTCCGCGTTTGCATTACCGGCTACGAACCACACACGCTTCTCATGATGTCATAATAGACTTATTGGATTCTTGCCGGCCGCGGTGGCCGAGGGGACTGAGGCGCTTCAGTCACGGTCTGCACGGCCACTACGGTCGGGGGTTCGAATCCCTCCTCGGGCATGGATATTTGTGCCGTCTTAGTTCGTAAGTAGTTCATAAGTAGTTTGTGAGTTTAGAGACTGATGGCCCCGTAGTTAAGTCCCATAAGCTGTACAAACATTTGAACATATTGGATTCTTATGTAAACAAGCAAGTAAGCTTTTGATTATTTTAATTTTATTTCCATTAGTTAACAGTTTATAAAGAAATACTTCTTAGTTTTGATATCATTCATACTTATATTGCTGATGATATAGAAATAAGCATATGTTTTATGAAATACCTTGTATGTACTGTTTATATTGTTCATTTGTTGTTTTCAAAAATGTTCAAATGTTTGTAAATCTATCGGACCAAACTGCTTGATCATCAGTCCGTAGCTTACAAACTACTTAAACCTAGGTAAACTAACCTAAGGTCAAACACACACACCCATGCCCCAGGAAAGACTCGAACCTCCACGGTGAGCAACCGCGCGCTACGCAGCGACACGCTTTAGACCGCTCGGCTACTCCACCGCGGAAAAATGTTCAAATGTTTGTATAGCTTATGGGACTTAACTACGGAGTCATCAGTCCCTAAACTTACAAACTACTTATGAACTAGCTAACACCAAGGACGGCACAAATATACATCCCCGAGGGGAGATTCGAGCCCCCGATCGTAGTGACCGTGCAGACCGTGACAGGCGTGCCTCAGTCCCCTCTGCCACCGCGGCCGGCTGTCGTTTTCACAAAAATATAAATGCAAATAAAAAAACCATATAAAAAAACTGAAAACTAAAACCAAAACTTTCAGTGGCTCACAACTATGAAAAGATACTGTCAAAATACGATCACGCGCCAGAGCGTGAAGTGGCACCTAGTATCATCGCGCCAGAGCGAAGCGAACGTGTTAACGCCGTCAACTTGTCTACCGCTTTCTCCGGCGCTACATTGCAGCTTATTACGTAGATACGAGTTTACACGTAATATGCTGTTTATTGACATGTACGACCCATTCACTTCACAATTGTCGATGGCAGAACGCAGAACTATGTTCACTTCCAGATGGAACCGAAGGCATCCGACTATACTCGACACTGTAGAACTGTAGTAAACCGTATATATTCGGTACTGATTAACGAATGCTTTGGTTGATACGAGGTACTCGTAAAATACGTTTCATTAGTCGCATATACCGTATCGATACGAACACTGTAACGAAAACCAATAGGGTGAATGCACATATTCTATGATACTATCTATTTATTATCAGATGCGTAACTTATATAGACATCCGGGACTAACTTCAAGTGCTGTATCATTTTAGATGGTGATTTTTGTTTTTAAAGATTTTGGGTTATACTTTTTGACCCCTGTTGCAATTTAATCTTCGATGATCTCACATACGTTAAGAAAGAAAAAATATAATTAATAATGTTCAATTTTTCTAAGTTACTCAGAAATGAGAGCCGTCAGAGTGGATGGCCAACCCACACCAGCGTGCGATATATGGTTTCAAAACGTCGACCCTGCTAGTGGGGGACCTCTTCCTCTTGGTAATTAGATCGTACATCAAATTTCAATATTTATTTCTTAGGCTTTAGTGTAGAACAATATATTAACAGCAAATGCATTTTTACTATCTACACTCCAAATATAAGTTACTAAATCGCAAAACAATAGTTTTAATTTCGTATGATTTTCTGTACAACAATGTATTGATAGCAAATATGTTACGCATTCCCTTCAGTTATTCGATGTTTTTTCCCTTTTTTCATTTCATACGTTTTCTACCTTTTTCTGCTGCTTTGCCTGACGGTAAAGCACCTAGCTGTGGAGCGCGCCGCTGGTCGCCGTCGGAGGTTTGAGTCCTCCCTAGGGCATGGATGTGCTTGTTGTCCTTAGCTTAAGTTAGTTTAAGTAGTTTCTAAGCCTAGGGAATGACGACGAGAGTAGTTAAGTCCCATAGATTTACAAACATTAGAAAATGCATATTGTCAACCATTACTTGTTTATTGTATTTAGAACTTTACCGGTTTCCGATATTATCCATCATCAGAAATGTAAAATTAAACAGACTAATTACATTCGTGTATTTTCTGTCACTATACCTATGTCAAACAACAAAATATTCATAGAGTGTCATTAAATATTACATCTTGATGATAAAACAATATTAGGCTGCATTAAGGTGAGCCAAGGTCTAAGAATTCAAAGATCTCTTTGATCATAATGTAAGAGTACACCTGTTCGTGTATCTTACAGTTTGATTTAAAGTAATGTATATATTGTCTTAAATTTGTTTAGTTCATGCATTTTTCATTTCTTGTATGCTAGAGATATTTCTTATGTAACGTCACTTTCTATATTGAATCATTTAGTGTAAACCCGCATGAATGCAAGGACATTCTTATGTTGTAAGTTAGCAATGCGCCAGAGACAATGTTGAACCTATATCAAAGACTGTCTTTGATACAGAAGTAGTAGCTGTGAGTGTCGCGCTGCTGAAGCAGTCGCGGTGCGGACTCGCCAAAGTAAAGACATAAATGCAGTCGCGGAGCGGACTCGCTATAGTAGACACATACATGTTTTGTTGATAGTGCAGAGGCACGGTAGGCGCAGTGTGGCGCGAGTTTAATGCAATTGCAATAAGCCTGAGAGGCGTACTGTTTAATGTATTGAAGGAAGTGCGAAATAAGTTTATTTATACTCGATCAGTGTAATCTTTTTTCATGTGTGCAAGAAAAGTAATTGTTTGGTATCAAGTCTATTGTCACCGAGTGTGATCGTTGTTGTAGTAAGAGTACCTATTGTAATCATATCTGTCTTGTATGGACTTCACGACGAAGACGACGAAAGGAGATGAGTACTTTTGTAACATTTTATTTTGTATGCATGTAAATGTAGTGTCAACCCAATCAGAACTTTGGTTCAATTATACATGACTTATTTTGAAACCAGTCTTAATTTTGTAAGTAGTTGTAGTCACCCCATTATCACCATTATTAGATTATGTTGAATATGCAAGCCTGTACATTGACTAACAAGTTCAATCATTTTCAAAGTAATTACGATCAGTTTTAAAGAAAATTGCTAGACGAGTTAAAGAATTGCTAAACGTGTTGCAACCACAGAGACTAGTAATTAAAGTGCAACAGAGTTTGCAAGTAAAGTAAAGTTGGTTTCATTTATGTAGAAAGTAAGCAGGCTAACAGTAGTCAATTTTTTATGAAATACGTTAAATGCCAAACTCTGCTCAGCCAGTTACACGCGTACGCTACCCAGGCCCTGGAACCAATTTGAAAAAAAAAAAAAAAAAAAAAAAAAAAAAAAAAAAAAAAAAAAAAATAGTTTACGTAAAGTTTTATAAGGAACTTGAATGCTTCAAACAATAATATCAAAATTATTGAGAACTTTGACTGTAGTGTTTGTGAAGCTCATTGCACCACGGAGTTTCACTGTATTGAGCTATTATCATTGCAATCAGAGTTTATCTGCTATTACAATTTTGATTATAACACGAACACGCCATCACCACTACATGAATTCTGACACATTTGTTAGTGAAGTTGTGCTGTTCGTGAATCGTAAGAGGTGCTAGTTGGAGGCTGTAGTCAATGCTAAGTCAGATAGGGCCAAGCTTAATTAATTACTACAGTGTCTGTTTTAAGTTAATTAATATCATTTTTTTTATTTATTCAAAATTCTAACTTACAATGCGAAAGTGTTGTTGCGACCCATTATTTGTGTTTTGCTACAACATTCAATAACAAAATTATTATTACTAGAGCATATCATTACGCATTCTGAATTTTGAGATTTTTTGACGACCTCCAACAGGCAAATATTCTTACAATTGGCGACACTACTGCCAGGATAGTTTGGGCGCCTACGTTTGTAACTGGTTTGGCAAGAGATTTGATAATTATGTAATAGTAATTAAGTTATCATTAAATTTTGATCTATTATTTTTTTCTGTATATTGATTGACTGTTTATTGGATTTGGAATTTGTATATCGGTTGTTGATTTTGAAACATTGTTGAAAAGTTTAAACATGGCACCAGGAGGGCAGCGTCATCGTGACGCAACAACAGAGGAAAGTAGGGTCCTTACTAGGAACGCGATAATGCGTAGAAGCCAGGCATCAACAATGGATTCAAGATTAGAAAAAGCAACCGAAATGGAAAATGTACCAGAAATGGAAAATGCAAATTTGAACGTAGATCGACAAGTAATTACACGTGATCAAAATGAGGTTCGAAGAAGTAGTACAGATTTGAGACACTCAAACGATCGCAGGTTAGCGATAAACGTTGGTCACGTAATTAATGGAGAGAAAATTAACATGGATGAGATCGCGGACAATGTTAGTGATCAGCAAAAGGTAATTGACGAACATCAGAACGAATCGGAGGATAAATATTCATCAGATGATCTGTCATCAAGTAGTGAGGAGGAACGGAAAATCGACAAAAATAAAAAGGATAGGCAAAGGACAAAAATGAGGGATGCTGTGCCTCAAGGAAATGCAGACATAAGTGCGTTAATGCAATTCATGCAAAATATGAGCCAGAATTTTGAAAAGTCACAGTTAGAAATGAGCCGGAATCTTGAAAAGTCACAGTTAGAAATGAGCCGGAATCTTGAAAAGTCACAGTTAGAAATGAGCAGGAATCTTGGTCAAAAAATTGAAAAATCACAGTTAGAAATAAAGAAAATAGATCAAAAAATCTAAAAATCACAGTTAGAACTAAGATGGGAACTTGGACAGAACATAAAGAAAATAGATAAAAAAAATCGAAGAAATAAAAAAGGAAAATGAACACGTTAGGAAGCAAATAAGTAAACAGGAAAAAAGGATAGATGATTTAGCCACGCAAACGGAACAACAGATTACGCAGGCGCAAAACATTTGTGAGGAGCGTCACACCGAGTGCAGTAACGAAGTCACTTTGGTTAAAAAATTATTAAACAGAACCAAAGACAAAGTCGCGGGACTCGAACAGGGTTTAAAACACACTGAGGAAAGAATTGTTCAGATGCAAAGAGAAATCCAGCATATTGTGGAACATGAAAACAATACGTGGACCCCGCCTAGTACAGAAGCGCAAGTTGGCAGTCACAATGATGACGCTACAAATAATTGTTATCATCTCGTGAGGCAGCCTGCTGCAGGAAACGTCAGCTTTGAAACGACAAAATCTGTCACCGAAACCAGTAACGGGAATTCGCATTACGAAATAAATTTGAACGGAACTGTACCGGAGCAAAGAAATGTTGCACCATTGCCTTGTGTTGACAACAATGAGGAGGCAAGGCGCACCGAAAATGATAGACGGATTGGAAAAGTATTTGCGTAGTATCAGACCGCCACTATTCAAGCCAGATGGCGACATCCATATAATGAAATTTTTGAATCATATCGAACAAACTTTACCGCGAGATTGGTCGGATCGCATGTGTATAAATTATATTCTGTCCAACGTGCATGAAAGTATTCATAATGACGTTATGGACATGAGTAGCGAGAGCAGAAGCTACCGCGAATTTAAGGATCAACTAATACGCAAATATTGGTCATCAGCAAAGCAGGATGAAGTTTATGAAGATATTCACACAGCACCGATCTTTAACGCAAATAAATTCAGTACGATGGAGAAATATGTGAAACATTACTGGAATAAGAATAGGTATCTTAGCTATCCAATACCGGAGCGAGCTTTCATTTCAGTAATGTTAGCAAAATTGCCCAGACGTGTGCGAGATCTTTTCATTGTACAACCAGGTTTATCTATAGAAAAATTTATGGAAGTCTTGGAAAGATGTGATCGAAGCTGGGAAAATGGAGACCGTACCAACCGACAGGACAGAGGGAATAGGAATGGAACAGATGATCGACATTATCGGAGGGACGAAGGTACTCGCCGTGAAGATAACGGATACGGGCACCGACAAGCGGATACACGGGAAGACAGGTCACGAGGAGGTGATACCAATAACGGCCGACAAGATGATCGACGGCAACGTCATCAGAGAGAAGAAGAACCGAGACAAGACCGACAGGAAAATCGTAATAGGGAGAGGAATAATCGAAATGATTGGCAAAACACCGGAGCTAGGCCCAAAGAATACAATCAGTCACGTAATGTAGACAGAAGTAGTGGAGACGGAAGAACAGTCTACGAGAAACCGGGACCTCGCGACAAACAGGTTTATGCGATAGAAGCACGCACAGTAGATAATGGCGACAGCTCGGACGAAAATGAAAAGAAAGAAGACTCCGATAATGAATGGATAACGACAGATAATGAAGACGAAACTGACGTTATATACAAGACTACGAACGTAATTGAACGTGGCAAGAATGAACGAACAACAACTGTAGAAGCAAAGAAGCTTGAGGGCGCGCAAATAAACAAAGTTATTGACGCATCAGCGCAAATAAATAAAGCAACAGTTGGGGCAGAAACGGAACAAGAATACCATGAAAGAATGTTCGTTGAAGCAATAGATGCGTTACTGGATAACAATGATCAAGATAAGAAAACTTGTATTCTACTGGAAGAAGATACTGACGTGGAAGAGACGGAAGACAGTGACGAATCGGATATGACAGAAGATGAGCAGGCAGAACCAGACAACAAAGCAGCAGATACCTTAACCACCTGTACGGAAGAAGTAGCAGAAAATTATGATTCATTGCAGAATGAGTTTCTTGACATCATCGAGCATATCGAAATTTGGAGCCACCACGACGTTGCAACAACAGCACCGCAGATGAGACAATGCAATGACATCCGAAAGTCAGATGAACAACAAAAGTTATCAACGGAAGAAGAAGATGTGCTTAGAACTGAAATACGAGTATTGAGAGACGCCAGACAAAGCGAAAGCAATACATGTCCGAAACTAAAACTGGTAATCGGAAGCAAGGATTATGAAGCATTAATTGATACTGGGTCGATGATTTCGATTTTGACACGATCAATTTATGAGGATGTTAAGAAAAGCTTGCATAGAATAGAGGAACTTCCAGCAACTAGATTGAAAATATATGGAGCTTTCAATTCTAAATTTGTGGAATCAAAGAAGAAGATTTTCTTGACGTTTAAAATCAATCAGCTTAACCAACTATTTTACCATGAGTTTGCAGTAGTGGAAGAAATAAATATTCCGTTGATAATTGGAGCTGATTGGCTACAGAAAGTTAAAGCGGTCGTGGATCTGAAAACAAATATTTTGACTGTTGAAGACGAAGGAAACCAGTACACCACCGAATTATTACAGCAAGTGGAACATCCAGTAAAGACATTTAATATCGGGTGCAGCCAGGAAGACATAAAAACAAGTCATGGCAAACAAAGGCAAAGAGAAAGGTTAAAAGAGAAGAACGAACGATTTGAAGATCTCTACGGTATAAGCAACGTGCCGACAACAATGAGGCGTGACGCGCCGCGAGCCGGCACAGAGTACTGGAGAAGACGACGCGTGAAAATGAAACACTCAACTGTAAATGAACCGTCTGACTGTAGTTATGTGAATCAAGAGCATTGCAGCGGACGAAGAAGTGGGGTACAGCAAAATGAAACCTTATTTGGATTGACACACAAAGAAAGGACACATTTTTTACTCGAAGAAGACGACACCCAAGAGGACACCGAAATGAACTTGATAATTACCTTATTTGTAGGAGAACGGATTGTTACTGTGACACCGGACACCGGACACCGGAAGCCAGTACAATGCAATCGAAGAGGATTTGTACTTAATTAGTCGCAAGCAGAAGCTAATTATCAAAGAAGACTATTGTAATATAAACACATAATCTATTATACCAAAGCAAAGCGTGCAAGTACGGAAACGAGTTATGCTAGAGATTATTGTATGTGAACAGGCGATAGTGGCAGAATTTTTAGTTGTCAGAGGATTGAAGCAAACGTCGTGATTGGTGCGGACACGATGCGGAAGTTAGAAATGAAGATTAATTATTATGAAAAATATATAGAATGGAATGTGGGTGGAATCAAGACGAAATGGAACTTATTTGAAAAGAAAGAGAAAACACACGCAGAGATGCAACATTACGTTTACTCTGTGTACCTTAACGAAGAAGAGGAGACTAATTATTATGACGTAAATCATTCTACTGTTGAAGAGGAAGACATAAGACAAAGGATTCGTCTGAAAGTGGTTATTATTGAAAACATTCCTGAGTATCCAGAAAGAAAATTTGGAGGACACCTTGTCTTGCTACGAAACAAAAAGCTGGGTAAACCACATGATAACGGATGCAAGAAGTTTTACTGGTGGTATTTGGAACCCTACCGTGTAAACAAAGTAAAACATGCTAATACTATGGAACTGGTGTCCATAAAGAACAACAAAAATGTAGGACTCAGACACGTATGTGACATTAAAAAATTCTATTATTAATGTGTAATTTGTAATCAAAATATTGTAAGGGGAACTACACTACATCAGAAAAATACAAACTAATGTAAATATCATGTAATTAACATGACTTGAAGATATTAATGTATTGTATAACTTATCATTTATTTTAATTACTGAGTATGTGAATGTGAGATAAAGACTGAAGCTAAGCCCCGTTTGCAGGTTAGCACACAACAAACAAAAAAGGTGGATGAGAGCTTGGTATGCGGGCCTGAGGAGCGGCGACAATGCGCTCTCGGACATTAGACGTGCCGCCAGCGGCAGCCGCTACCAGAGGCAACAATTGCGTCGCGCGGTCAGCCGCCGGCGCGAACGACTTGAAAGGAGCCGACAGCCATGGGCGGTAGCGACTTCAAAGGAACACACACCGCTTCATCCAACGGGACTACGAGATGTAGCGTGTGAAGTGATGTGCAATAAAGTGGAGCTATCAAGCTCGGCCATGAAGGTCAATTGAGGGCAGTGCTATTTTTTTGCAGGTTTATACTCCGATTATGTCACACACCGACGTATCCCAACATATAAAATTTTGTAAATAATGTAATGCAACTTCCTACTTTTGTATCTTATGTAATGCCATGTAACCCATATTATGTATCTTTATTTTATGTCATGTAATTTTTCCTATATGAAATATGTGTTTTAAGGTTAACAAAAAAAAAAAAAAAAAAAAAAAAAAATTTTTTTTTGTTTCTCAACCCGGGCAGGATGTAAGAGTACACCTGTTGGTGTATCTTACAGTTTGATTTAAAGTAATGTATATATTGTCTTAAATTTGTTTAGTTCATGTATTTTTCATTTCTTGTATGCTAGAGATATTTCTTATGTAACGTCACTTTCTATATTGAATCATTTAGTGTAAACCCGCATGAATGCAAGGACATTCTTATGTTGTAAGTTAGCAATGCGCCAGAGACAATGTTGAACCTATATCAAAGATCAGTGTAATCTTTTTTCATGTGTGCAAGAAAAGTAATTGTTTGGTATCAAGTCTATTGTCACCGAGTGTGATCGTTGTTGTAGTAAGAGTACCTATTGTAATCATATCTGTCTTGTATGGACTTCACGACGAAGACGACGAAAGGAGATGAGTACTTTTGTAACATTTTATTTTGTATGCATGTAAATGTAGTGTCAACCCAATCAGAACTTTGGTTCAATTATACATGACTTATTTTGAAACCAGTCTTAATTTTGTAAGTAGTTGTAGTCACCCCATTATCACCATTATTAGATTATGTTGAATATGCAAGCCTGTACATTGACTAACAAGTTCAATCATTTTCAAAGTAATTACGATCAGTTTTAAAGAAAATTGCTAGACGAGTTAAAGAATTGCTAAACGTGTTGCAACCACAGAGACTAGTAATTAAAGTGCAACAGAGTTTGCAAGTAAAGTAAAGTTGGTTTCATTTATGTAGAAAGTAAGCAGGCTAACAGTAGTCAATTTTTTATGAAATACGTTAAATGCCAAACTCTGCTCAGCCAGTTACACGCGTACGCTACCCAGGCCCTGGAACCAATTTGAAAAAAAAAAAAAAAAAAAAAAAAAAAAAAAAAAAAAAAAAAAAAAAAAAAAATAGTTTACGTAAAGTTTTATAAGGAACTTGAATGCTTCAAACAATAATATCAAAATTATTGAGAACTTTGACTGTAGTATTTGTGAAGCTCGTTGCACCACGGAGTTTAACTGTATTGAGCTATTATCATTGCAATCAGAGTTTATCTGCTATTACAATTTTGATTATAACACGAACACGCCATCACCACTACATGAATTCTGACACATTTGTTAGTGAAGTTGTGCTGTTCGTGAATCGTAAGAGGTGCTAGTTGGAGGCTGTAGTCAATGCTAAGTCAGATAGGGCCAAGCTTAATTAATTACTACAGTGTCTGTTTTAAGTTAATTAATATCATTTTTTTATTTATTCAAAATTCTAACTTACAATGCGAAAGTGTTGTTGCGACCCATTAGTTGTGTTTTGCTACAACATTCAATAACAAAATTATTATTACTAGAGCATATCATTACGCATTCTGAATTTTGAGATTTTTTGACGACCTCCAACAGGCAATTTTCTTACAATAATGCGGCGTGATATTGTTTTATTTGTCATCAAGAACTAATATCTAGTGACACTTTACGTATCTTTTATCGTTTGATACAGATATGGTGATATCCGAAACAGGTGAAGTTCTAAATACAATAGACAAATCATGGTTGACAATATGCATTTTCTAAAGTATATCATGGCTGTTAACATTTGAAGATTTAGAAACATTTGAACCGTAAAGCAATAGTTTCATATTCTTCAATTCGATTGTTTTTCTGTAGAAGAATGAGTTAACAGAATTGTGATGTGGCTACTTCATTTTACTAGTTATATTCTTCCTTCTTGTCTTTAACTTTCTTGTGTCATCATTGGTAACTTAGGTCAGTCCCATAAGCTCTACAAACATTTTAACTTTTTAGTGGTCAGCAGGGCTACCGTTGGACATCGGCGTGGCTGCAGTGGCCGAGGGGACTGAGGCGCTCGAGTCATGGTCTGCATGGCCACTACGGTCGGGGGTCGAATCCCCTCTCGGGCTTGAATATTTGTACTGTCCTTTGTAGTAGCTAGTTCATAAGTAGTTTGTAAGTTTAGGGACTTAGTTAAGTCCCATAAGCTCTACAAACATTTGAACATTTGAGTGGTCACCAGAGATACCGCTGGACGTCGGCATGGCCGCGGTGGCCGAGGGAATTGAGGCGCTCCAGTCACGATCTGCACGGCCACTACGGTCGGGATTTCGAATCTCCCCTCGGGCATGGATATTTGTGCCGTCCTTAGTATTAGTTAGTTCATAAGTGGTTTGTAAGTTTAGGGACTGATGACCTCGTAGTTAAGTCCCATAAGCTGTACGAACATTTGAAATTTTGAATTTTGGATGTCGGCGTGTGTGGGGAAACGGGTTAATTCTTTCTCACCATGGTGGCCTTTCATAGTTGGGGATCTGAAGGAGCCACTGCCGGCCGGGGGGGAACCAACCCCCTGTGTTTAGCTCACTGTGAAATGCCGACTTTACATTTCTGAGTATGCAAGCTGGGGAAGATTCTGTCTGGTCTCAAGTGCTATCTAGGGAGACACGGGGAGAACGGTAAGTTTTGCTTTCGGCTGAAGCTCCTGGCGACGACCGCATGCTGGGTGTGTCTGGGACATTGTAATCATGTTGACGACTGTAGTGGATTCTTCCGTTTCCAGACACACCTGCAGATATACTAAAGGGCAGCCCGACGTCTCATCGGTGTGTGAATGTTGTTCGCTGCCAAGCGGTTAGAATTTCCAGAGATCCACCCACTGTGTGGTTTTCTGGGTTCTGAACGGTTCCCATATTTAGGCTCGCATATTGGTCACGGGGGAATGAATTCCGGCTAAGACACCAGGACTAAAGCACAGCTGGATACTAGCACAGAGTAACACATACAGAGGAGAAGCCCTCCCTAAACCTCTGTCCTACACTGCCCTCGTAGTTCCGTAAGATGCTAGCAGGTGTCAGGCGGTTCCCCGGCTTAGTATCGATAGACGACACTAGAGGCGCTTCTGAGGGTAGCGTGGAGGGGAGGCTGAGGGGAGAGCTCGTGCCGCCTGCCACGAGGCCACGGCTGTGTCAGGTGTGCCGGCGTTTGAGGGGAAGTGGTGGTGGGGGCAGCCGCTACCTGCCGCCTGCTCTGGCCAGTTTAAAGGGCCACTTCTGACCGCAGCGCCATCATGGGACATCTTACGGAACCTTCCCTCCCCACACCCCTGAGCGTGTGACTGGGCCCTTACGGACGTTTTCCGTCTGTATATATTTGTCTGTGATACTAGTGACAAACAGCATAATATTTGCGAACGAGTCTGAAAAATCTGTATCTCGAGGGTCAGGATTCCCGTCGTTTTCGGGAAAAACGCTGGCGGTACGTGGGAAGAGCGTGTGACCGATCTGTAGAGGCGTGGCTTAGTTACCCGTAAAAATATTGCTGAAATATCATTGGATATACAGATTTGCGACCTCACCGATTGGCTCGTCGTCAGTCTCGGGGTGGTCTCTAGAAGTGGTGTGCCAGACACCGTCGTGTATGATGCGGGTGGAGTCTAGTGTCAGACACCGTAGTGCATAGCTGTCGGTGTGTAGCTCAAGTCTCTTGGACTTTAACTTTCCCACTGGGAAGTGTCCGGAAACAGAGTTTTTTCGCGAGTGTTGACTATTTAGTTTTTATCCGCAACTTCTGCTGACTTTATTTTATCGCATTTGTACCCACTTTACCGCACGCTGTGGTTCCGCGGAAATGGCTTGCAATCCGTTTCGGGAACATACGCGCTTACCGGTTGTGCACGGTCGGTCATACATCAAACCTGGGGTCTGACGTCTTCTGTCTTCACTGTTCACTGCTGAACGGTGCGGACGTCACGAATGCTGCAGAAAAATAAGGTAATGTTCTCGCCGCAGCGATGCTTATCGACTGCAGACGTGGTAGCATTATTTTGGTGAAGTGAGCTCAAGGTGTTAGGTTATTCATATCTCCAACCAGATTTTTCTCTATTGAATGTAGAAGAGGGATCTTTGTAACTAACAAGGGAATGGTCAGACTTGTCATGTCGAAACCTGTGTTGCTATTTTTAAAACTGTGAGTTAACATTGAAGGAAGTCTGTATGCAGACTGTTAGCTGCTGACATGACCTGGAAGTCTGTAAAAACTTTTATGAAGTATGACATTATTGTCGCATGGTTTCCGCACTTATAACTGCCTCTTGTACAACCCTGACCTCTCTCGCTACGTTATACCAACGCCATCTAGGGACAAGGTGGAGTTAGCTACGCGCCGCTCTCCTGCCACAGCAGTGAGAGAGCTGATTCGCCCAGTGGAAGCGATCGTACGATAATTAATAAATACGATAATAATAAATTCGATGACAAATGCAACTGATATGTTACCTAAAACATTCTTTCCAAATAGCTATGAAATAGACACAAATACATATACGGTTTAGAACACGTCAAACTTTTATTTCTTGTAATTACAGCAAAAATGTGAAATATTGATACAATGTTAAAAACAGGTTTTTTTTTTTTTTTTGCACCAAGAACATACAAGCAAAGATGATATATGACAGCCTTGCGAATCACAGACGTTGTTAGACGTCCGTAGACAAAACTCGGCCGGTGTTGGGAAGGAATCAGGTCTAATATCAATATATTTCGAGGCGTGCCACGCATATTTAATCACATTTTCAAACCGTGGGGAGGAAACTAATAATATGCGACTGATTGTAACTTGAGAATATTGTCACGGTGATAGACAGGAAACTGCACTGATTGACACTCAATAATTTTCTCTGTTAGTTTTCTGTAAAATGCCTTCTACTGGCGGAAAAATTCTCTGTCTAACGGTTGAATTACGTTCGTCGTGCCGGGTGGAATCTAAAGCATCTCTTGATCAAATGTTTGTAGAGCTTATGGGACTTAACTACGGGGTCATCAGTCCCTAAACTTACAAACTACTTATGAACTAGCTACAACTAAGGACGGCACAAATATCCATGCCCGAGGGGGGATTCGAACCCCCGACCGTAGTGGCCGTGCAGACAGTGACTGGAGCGCCTCAGTCCCCTCGGCCACCGCGGCCGGCAAAAGTATCTCTATTTCTTTGTCAGTGTGAGCTCGAAATACAGCTTTTAATGAATCAGAACGTTTATGACCTGACCACGAATCTAGAAGGAAAGAGATTTGTTCCCGCAGAACGAAAGAAAAGCATGACGCATGAAAAGTGCAACGTTATCATTTTCCATTTTTCCAGACTTCGATGCGTCTACCACAAGATTGTCTGCGTAGAACATTGTTTATAATATTCTTCTCGGGTTTCCTGCCATCGTCATCTGGACACAATATTTCGGCGGTCCACCTGGCCGCCAACCTCAGGTGACAGTGCTGGTACACCGACTCGCCGAGACTGTGTACAAGCTGACGCTGACGCTTTTATGAACGGGCCTCGACCTTGGCCCGATGTGAACAGAGTTTAAGCAAATGGTTGCTGTTCCTCTTTTGTCATATCTTGATGGTGTTGATGTATCCTGACTTTTTGAATCGTCTTAAACTTGTTGGTCCTGCAACAGAAAATTATAGGATCCTAGGTGCTAGCAACAGCTAGCGGTGTGGTTTCCCGCATGCTCCACTAGGGCGCGGGTCTCTTCTCTCCCATCTAGTGTACTCTTCTGCCTCGCGGCAGATGATTTCCCACTATGGGAAAAGATGGGGTGGGAACTCCTTGTTGGACAGGATCGGGGATAGGTGCTCTCTCAGATGCTGAAAGAGACAGACAAGTTTGTGAAGGATACTGGGATTAAGATGGGACGGAAGGAAAGGATAGGGATTATCTAGGTGAGGGTAGGTCCTGTCTCGGATGGAGGAGACGAGTTTGTCAAGAACCTTTCTGACACTGTGCTTGTCCGCCATGGGCAAGCACTCTTCCGTTTCCGGAGGCTCGTCCTCCATGACCACAGTTTCTGTGGTCGTCGCGCTCCAGATCCATACGTCCTCTTCTTCTACTGACTCTTCCTGTCCAGGAGGAGATGTGTCCACCTCCATGTGCGTCCCCTCGGCCTCCTGCATTGCTACAGGGACCGTGGAAATGCCTGTCTTCTTCCGTCTGCGTCCCTGCGTCCACCCCTGCTTTCCTCCCCGCTTGTTGGTTGCAACAAGGGCGGTCGCCACGCCACGTCGAGTTCGGCGCGAAGCAGCCATGGCGGATTTGAGAGCGCGCATCGCGTCGATGGCCGCAGACGTATCTGGGGGAAGGGTCGGATTGGCAGCAGGTTCCTCTTGTTTTCCACCCACTCAATGGAGCCCTTGTCGGTGTGCCTGCTTCCTCTGCCGTTCCAGCTACAGATGTAGCTGCGGCGGCGGAAGTTGGCGGCGTGTGGGCCACCACAGTTGGCACACTTTTTCGCGGCTTTCCGCGTCTTCTTGAAGTTGCGTGTGTCGTGCGCCTCAGCGCACTTCATACACGCACTGAGTACAAACCGCGAGCGACGGCCCCTATATAAGCCGCGGAAGGCCGAGGGCGCGTGCGCAAAAATTGACAGTTCTGCCCTCTACGTTTCAGCGCAGCCACAAAGTAATTTAGAACAACAGTGAGCGTTTTAACTTGCGTTTGCAGTTCTCAACTGCCCGAGATCCTACTTAAATAATTTAACAGGCTACTTTGACGCTCAGTAGAGGAAAGACCGATGGACCTGATGGAATACCAGTTCGATTTAATACGGAGAATGTAAAAGAACTTGCCCTCCTTCTAACAGCAGTGTACCGAAAATCTTTAGAGGAGCGAAGGACTGGTAAAAAAAGCTCAGGCCCTTCCTGTTTACAAGAACGGTTGTCGATCAGATGCGCAAACTACAGGCTTACGTCTCTGACATCATTGAGTTGCAGACTTTTGGAGCATATTTTATGTTCTTATATTACGTCATTTTTGGAGACCAGGAATCTCCTTTATAAAAATCAGCATAGTTTTAGAAATCAGCGATAATGTGAAACACGGGTTATTCATCAATAAGTTCCAGAAGGCAGTAGATAAAGGATCGCAGATGGATGCCGTGTTTCTTGACTTCCGCACCGTCACTTGACGGATGAAGTGCGAGCATATGTAATATCAGACAAACCGTGTGACTAGACTGAGCCGTTCCTAGCTAATAGAAAGGTGCATGTCATTCTCAAGGGAGATAAGTGATTTCATGCGTGCTCCAAGGGAGTGGAGTGTTGTAGGACCGTTGCTTTTCAATGTCCGGTGTACGTTTATCACGTCTGAACGACAAGACGCAGAGACTTAAATATTTGTACAGTTACTAATTTATATAGGTAGAAAGGCAAGACCTACAAAAAATCCTTGGATATCACAGGACATACTAAATTTAATTGATGAAAGGAGAAAATACAAAAATGCAGTTAATGAAACAGGCAAAATGAGATTGACAGGAAGTGCAAAATGGCTAAGCAGGAGTGGCTAGAAGCCAAATGCAAATCTGTAGAAGAATGTATAAGAAGGGGAAAAGTAGATACCGCCTACAGGAAAATAAAAGAGACATTTGGGGACAAGAAAAGCAACTCTACGAATATCAAGAACTCAGATGGGAAACCAGTTCTCAGCAAAGAAGGGAAAGCTGAAAGAGTACATAGAGCAGCTCTACAAAGGAAATGAACTTAGAGACGATGTTGTAGGAAGGGAAGAGGAAGTAGATCAAGATGAAATAGGAGATACTATACTGAGAGATGAATTTGACAGAGACTTGAAAGACCTAGGTCGGAACAACGCCACAGGAGTAGATGACATACCCTCAGAGCTACTAAGGTCTCTGGGAGAGCCAGCCATGACAAGACTATTTGAACTGGTGTGTAGGATGTATGAGACAGGCGAAATACCCTCAGACTTTAAGAAAAATGTAATAATCCCTATTCCAAAGAAATCAGGTGCAGACAGGTGTGAAAATTATAGAAACATCAGTTTGATAAATCATGGTTGCAAAATTTTAACACGAATTATCTACAGGAGAATAGAAAAGCTGGTAGAAGCTGACCTTTTGGATTCAGTTTGGATTCAGGAGGAACATAGGAACCCGGGAGGCAATACTCACTTTACGTCTTATCTTAGAAGATAGATTAAGGAAAGGCAAACCTAATTTTTAGCTTTTGTGGATTTGGAGAAAGCATTTGACAATGTTGACTGGAATACACTCTTTCAAATTCTGAAGTCAGCAGGGGTAAAATATAGGGAAAGGAGAGTTATTTACAACTTGTACAAAAGCCAGACCGCAGTTATTAGACTCGAAGGGCATGAAAGGGAAGCATCAGTTGGGAAGGGAGTAAGACAGGGTTGTTGCCTTTCTCCAATGTTATTCAACTTGTACATCGAGCAGGCGGTGAAGGAAAGCAAGGAAAAATTTGGAGTAGGGATTACAGTTCAGGGGGAAGAAATAAAAACATTGCGTTTTGCTGATGACATTGTAATTCTGTCAGAGACAGCAAAGGACCTGGAAGAGCAGTTGAATGGAATGGACAGTGTGTTGAAGAGAGCGTATAAAATGAACATTAACAAGAGCAAAACAAAAATAATGGAATGCGGTCTTAGAAAATCAGGCGATGCTGAAGGAATTAAATTAGGTAACGAAACAATGAGGTGGTAGATGAGTTTTGTTACTTGGGTAGTAAAATAACATGCGATGGTCGCAGTACAGAGGATATAAAATGCAGAATGGCAATGGGAAGAAAAGCATTTTTGAAAAAGAGAAATTTGCTAACATCGAATATTAAGTTAAGCGTAAGGAAGTCTTTTCAGAAGGCATTTGTGTGGAGTGTTGCCTTGTACGGGAGTGAAACATGGACGATAAGCAGTGTGGACAGGAAGAGAATAGAGGCTTTTGAAATGTGGTGTTACAGAAGAATGCTGAAGATTAGGTGGGTAGATCGCATAACTAATGAATAGGTACTGAACAGAATTGGTGAGAAAAGGAATTTTTGGCATACCCTGACTAAAAGAAGGGATCGCTTGGTAGGACACATTCTTAGACATCATGGAATCGTGAATTTAGCATTGGAGGGAAGTGTGTGGGGTAAAAATCGCAGAGGGAGACCAAGAGACGCGTATAGTAAGCAGATTCAAGTGGATGTGGGTTGCCGTTCTTATGAGGAGATGAAAAGGCTTGCTCAGGATAGAGTAGGGTGGAGAGCTGCATCAAACCAGTCTCCGGACTGAAGACCATAACAACAACAACAACATACTAATTTATACCTGAGGAAGGTTTTAAGCATGGTTTTATAGCTATCTGATAAATATTTAGTAATTTGAAGAATATAACGCGAAGTGCGAAACAATAATTACTCTTTGAAAATTATATGTACTCTTTGAAAATGGTTTTATTGGTTACATTGTTGCTTGAGGATTGATAATGATAAAATGGTGCAGTATATTTTGATGGAAAGTTACCGGTGTATATAAAATTCTACGTGTGTGTGTGTGTGTTAATATTTTGCTCTGCTGCAAAAACTACAGAACGCAAACGAATGGTCTGTGTAATAGTTGTCCGAAGTCTCCCGTTGTACACCATACCAGTTCCATGCCGATAGCTGTAAGAGGGTGGAAGATATGGCGGTTGAAAGTCGTCAAATTATAAACAAAATTCGGAATGAAGGTCAGTGATGAGGTTTGCGACTCTATAGCAAGGATGTTACACACAGCGAAACGTGATGTGACAGACCATATCTTTGGTCTATGCGTGCTACAATGTCTTCAGCTCTTTCTCTGTAAGGATAAGCATACAAATAAGGTAATATAAGAATAAATAAATAAAGTAGTAAAAAAGAAATTTCTTTTAATACATCTCTTTAAAAAATCGATTTGACTTTTCGTGCAATATCATAATCAACCAACACGCAAGCGGAGCCGCGGGTTTAAGCTAGTAGATGACATCGAGTTTAAGCTAGTAGTATATACGTTGTAGATGAAATCGGAAGTTGAATAAGGTTTTTTGCGGATGATGCTACAGCTTATCGAGAAATCACAACACTGGGAGAAGGTAGTGAAGTGCAGGAGGATTTGCAAGTATTGACACATGATGCAAAAAAAATGTTTGTAAATCTATCGGACCAAACTGCGTGGTCATTAGTCCGTAACTTACAAACTGCTTAAACCTAGGTAAACTAACCTAAGGACAAACACACACACCCATGCCCCAGAAAGGACTCGAACACCTCCTCGGCGAGCAACCGTGCGCTCCGGCGAGAACGCTTTATACCGCTCGGCTACTCCACCGCGGCCGGTTATTTCCATTAAATTTCTAGGAGTAGACATAAGGGGCGGTTTGCAATGGGAAGAATCATATAAAAGCAATCGTGGGTAAGGTACATGCCAGATTGAGGTTTATTGGAAGAATCCTCAGGCAGTGTAGTCCGTCAACAAAGGAAGTAGATTACGAAACTCTCGTTAATAAGAATACGCAGAGGAGATCGAACGGAGAGCAGCATGCTTCGTTACGGGTTCATATATAAGTGAGAGTGCCTCACAGCGATGATCAGGAAACTCCAGTGGCAGACGCTGCAAGAGAGGCTTTCTGTATCGCGGCACGGGCTTCTGTCCAAGTTCCGAGAGCTTACGTTTCATAAACCAGTATATTACTTCCTGCTACGTATATCTCGCGAAGGGACTACAAGGATAAGATCAAAGAGATTAGGACCCACACGGGGGGATACAGGCAGTCACGTTTCCCGTGAACCACACGGAACTGTAACAGTTGTAAGTGACGATGATACGCATAGTACCCTCGGCCACACACCACGAGGTGGATTGTGGAGTATGGATGTAGATATAAATTTATTAGGTAAGGTGTATATTCGGACATACACTGCGCTGTTCTTTTATTTATTAATTAATTTTTATAGTACTACTGTTAAGCTGGCAACACTGCTGTATGCAATATCTCTGGATTGAAGATGGCGCTATCCAACATGGCACAAACATATTAATAGACTGGCAATGTCGTGTACAGTATCATTGGTGTCAGTGAAGTCTCGCCGCCATATTTCTATACTATAAGCGTGTAAGCAGTCTGTGTTATTACAGAAAACAGTCGTAAAAATACGGATGAACTGACGTAACTACACTGTCTTCAGACTTTTCGCTTATGGGAAATCTGAGTGTTGAATATGGCTATATATATTTTTTTTCAGCTGGAGTAAACTGTGACTTATACAGTAATGAGTTGCATTGGTTTCCGGTTATTATTAATCTATACAACTGATGCGGCGGATTAGTCGTGTGAACTGTGGTGCTGTGCTGCGGTGCACGCTGGCATTCGGCGTCGGTGGTTCGAGTCCCCCCCTCGGACGTGGGTGTTTATGTTGTCCTTAGTTTAAGTAGTTTGTAAGCTACGGACTAACAACCACGCAATTGAGTCCGATAGATTTACAAACATTTTTCTATTCAACTTCGGATTTTCTTTCAATAGTATGTTCATCATAAAAGTGTTGTCTATCGTGGGTAACACGTATTCTTATTCTTTTGAGAGTTCTTATTCGGTTACCAGTTTCGATTAACTTCAGATTTTCTTTAATAGTATCACCGTTATAAAAGTGCTATTTATCGGGGAGGGGGGGGAGGGGACGACATACCTTTATTCTTCTGTTTTTCAGATAACTACAGTCTGCTTTAACTGTACGTAACGGTAAAATTTTACTTAACATCTCGGTGGCCTCGCTTGATTATGTTGGCAACATCAACAAAACACTAGAGATCGCTAGTCTAGATATTAATATTCTTAGAAATCCACAGAGAGTGACTTGATTAGTTTTTCGTACAGAAAATGAAGTAAATAAATAATGCTGTTCCTGCTCTATGGTTGACACGATTTTGTATCTACCCTCGTTCAGTCAGTAAAAGTAATTTTCATAGTAAAACGAAGTCTTACTGACAGAATGTCCGCTTCCGTAGCTCAGTGGCAGCATCGCCGACTACCACGTAGGGGGCCCGGGTTCGATTCCTGGCAGGGGACTGGGTGTTGTGTGCTGTCCTAATCATGATAATCTCATCATCATTGGCACGTAAGTCGCCCACGCGGTGTCAAATAGAAATACTTACACTCCGGCGGCCGAACAATCCCGTAAGGGATCTCCCGGCCAAGAAAGCCATCGCTCATTTCCATTTTCATGACAAAACATTTGCGTTGTCACACGATTGGCTAATGACAACGTAACATGATTGACAACATAATCACTTGAAGCCGCCAGGGCGCTAACCCAAAATTTAACCGTACGTAACATGATTTTCTCATAACGCGATTCGACACGCCTATGTTTTAAATTCTATTGTTGCGGAAATATTAGATTAAATGCAAATAATGTTAGTTGTTGTTGTGGTCTTCAGTCCGGAGACTGGTTTGATGCAGCTCTCCACAATACCCTATCCTGTGCAAGCCTCTTCATCTCCACATAAGAATGGCAACCTACATCTGTCTGAATCTGCTTACTGTATCCGTCTCTCGGTCTTCCTCTGCGGTTTTTACCCCACACACTTCCCTCCAACGCTAAATTCACAATTCCTTGATGTCTAAGAATGTGTCCTACCAATCTATCCCTTCTTTTAGTCAAGGTATGCCAGAAATTCCTTTTCTCCCCAATTCTGTTCAGTACCTCCTCATTAGTTACGCGATCCACCCACCTAATCTTCAGCATTCTTCTGTAGCACCATATTTCAAAAGCCTCAATCCTCTTCCTGTCCGCACTGTTTATCGTCCATGTCTCACTTCCATACAAGGCAACACTCCATACAAATGCCTTCAGAAAGGACTTCCTTAGGCTTAAATCAATATTCGATGTTAACAAATTTCTCTTTTTCAAAAACGCTTTTCTACCCATTGCCATTCTGCATTTTATATCCTCTGTACTACGACCATCATTTGTTATTTTACTACCCAAGTAACAAAACTCGTCTACCTCCTTTATTGCTTAGTTACCCAATCTAATTCCTTCAGCATCACCTGATTTTCTTACACTGCACTCCATTACCCTAGTTTTGCTCTTATTAATGTTCATCTTATATGCACCTTTCAGCACACTGTCCATTCCGTTCAATTGCTCTTCCAGGTCCTTTGCTGTCTCTGACAGAATTACTATGTCGTCGGCAAAACGCAGTGTTTTTAATTCTTCACCCTGAACTTTAATTCCTTCTCCAAATTTCTCCTTGCTTTCCTTTATAGCTTGCTCAATGTACAAATTGAATAACATTGGAGAAAGGCTACAACCCTGTCTTACTCCTTTTCCAACCACTGCATACCTTTCATGCCCTTCAACTCTGACAACCGCTGTCTGGTCTTTGTACAAGTTGTAAATAACCTTACGCTCCCTATATTTTACTCCTGCTTGCTTCAGAACTTGAAAGAGTTTATTCCAATCAACATTGTCAAAAGCCTTCTCCAAATCTACAAAAGCTAGAAATGTAGGTTTGCCCTTTCTTAATCTATCTTCTAGGATAAGCCGTAAAGTGAGTATTGCCTCCCGTGTTCCTACCTTTCTCCTGAACCCAAACTGATCTTCCCCGAGGTCGGCTTCTACCAGCTTTTCCATCCTTCTGTAAATAATTCGTGTTAATATTTTGCAACCATGACTTATTAAACGGATGGTTCTATAGTTTTCACACCTGTCTGCACCTGCTTTCTTTGGAATAGGGATTATAACATTTTTCTTAAAGTCTGAGGGTACTTCACCTGTCTCATACATATTACACACCAGGTGAAACAATTTTGTCATGACTGGTTCTCCCAGAGACTTTAGTAGCTCTGACGGAATATCATCTACTCCAGGGGCCTTGTTTCGACTTAGGTCTTTCAGAGCTCTGTCAAATTCTTCTCTCAGTACAGTATCTCCTATTCCATCTTCATCTACATCCTCTTCCCTTCCTACAACATCGTCTCTAAGTTCATTTCCTTTGTAGAGCCCCTCTATATACTCTTTCCACCTTTCAGCTTTCCCTTCTTTGCTGAGAACTGGTTTTCCATCAGTGTCCTTGATATTCATAGAGCTGTTTTTCTTGTCTCCAAATGTTTCTTTTATTTTCCTGTAGGCTGTATCTATTTTTCCCCTATTTATACATTCTTCTACATCCTTGCATTTGCCTTCTAGCCACTCCTGCTTAGCCATTTTGCACTTCCTGTCAATCTCATTTCTTAGTCGTCTGTACTCCATTTTACCTGTTTCATTTACTGCATTTTTATATTTTCTCCTTTCATCGATTAAATTTAGTATCTCCTGTGATATCCAAGGATTTTTTGTAGGTCTTGCCTTCCTACCTATTTTGTCCTCTGCTGCCTTCACTATTTCATCTCTCAATGCTACCCATTCCTCTTCTACAGTTTTATTTTCCCCCGTTTCTGTCAATTGTTGCCTAAAGCTCCCTCTGAATTTTTTAAGAACTTCAGGTTCCTTTAATTTCTCCAGGTCCCATATCCTTATTTTCCTACCTTTTTTTAGTTTCTACAGTTTCAGCCTACAGTTCATAACCAACAAGTTATGGTCAGAGTCTATATCTGCCCCTGGGTAAGTCTTACACTGTAGAACCTGGTTCCGAAATCTATGTCTTACCATTATAAAATCTATCTGGTATCTCCCAGTGTCTTCTGGTCTCTTCCACGTGTACAACCTTCTTTTGTGATTCTTGAACCATGTGTTTGTTATAACTAAATTATGTTCTGTGCAAAATACTAGTAAAGCTTACAACGTCATGACGTATCAGAAGTTCACAGTAGTACCGTACGAAAACTTTTTGACGTGAGGTAAAGCAAGATAGCGGCGTCAGGCTTCAGTTACAAACGGAAGTTTGACAGTCTAGTAATGTATGCCTGCGCAACATGGCAACTACTTCGTCTTGTGGCGGCGAACCCCGTGTAATACTTTGCCACCCCCTGGGGGTCGCGACCCACAGGTTGAGAAACACAGAATCTGTGTGATATCTTACGTAGTTTCTCATTAATGGGGTGTAAACAGTATAATGTGTGATTTGTGAAAAAATTCTGTTGAAAAAGACAGTCCTTTGGAAGTGCGTCCCTTTGTTCAAGCGCCGCCGTATTGTTGTGCGTGAGGGCAGAGGCAATGGCGCGGCCAGGGCAGTGCGGGGCTGGTCGCGTGTCGTGCGCCGTGGCTGCGGCAGCGGCAGCGATGAGTGATGGCCGCATTTCCAATCCATTTGCTGGCCTCGCGGCCTGATGGATCGCCACAGGCCGGCCGGCGGCCACGCCCAACGCACTCGCTCACTCGCGCTGCCACAGCGGCCGCGGCAACTGCGCACTTTGTAACGATACATAAGAACAGAAAACCAGTACTCAACTACTGTATGGCATACGTAAAATTCCTTATATACCTAAAATTTTGTCTATAAACGAATGTTTACAACAGTAAATATGATTGCAAATTAATGATAAAGGAGAGGAAAGAAGAAGGATTATTTATTTATTTGTTTATTTAGCCTGATCAGATTAGGGCCATCAGGCCCTCTCTTACATCGGACCAGGGTTTTACACATACAGTATTTGTTTACATGTGAGTTACCTATAACATAATAATGATTTTTACAGTTAAACAATTAATAACATAATTTATACAGATTGATTACATGTAAAAGGATGTAAATAAAAGGTATTGACTTATCTCTAATAGGATTAATACTAGCAGTACCACTGAGACACCTTCTGCCGCTGCTGGTGTAATAATAGAAGTAACAACATTGATATTAGCAGAGACAAGATGTACTTTTGAATATATCGAGGATGGTTTAGGCATGGCGAAGTCTGACAGTAGGAAGTTAAGAAAGCTGTACCTGGCGAGAGCAATGGCAGTCGGAGAATATCTGGGAGGAGGAATGGATGTGACGTACCTGGACCGTAGGGTTATTAGGAAAGAAAGAATTGACAGTGGCTGCTTTAGAGCATTGAAATGAAACAATGGCGACAAGTGTGAGCCGGACCGGGAATCGAACCCGGGTCTGTCGCTTTGGGCCAGCGGTCGCCTTAACCACTTTTTTTTTTTTTTTTTTTGGGTAGTTCTTGTCCTTGCGGACGCTGATCCTGTTTGTTCGTTTAGGTTCTACGTCATTTTTGGCTCAGCTTTTTTATTACAGAGAGCGTTTAGCCCTCTGACCGGGCGCGCTGAGCCACGGCGCCCGGCAAAATGAGAAATTATTGATAAATCTGAAGCATTGAACTAAAATCTATGATGCGGCCGGGAATCGAACCCGGACCTCCATGCTTACCAGGCAGACGTCTTAACCGTTAGACTAACACGTCAACTCCACTTCGCCACCCGTGCTCGACTCCCAGCCGTCTCAAATTCCCACATGTCGCACGCTATGGCTGTAGCGCCCCTAGCGTTCATGCCCTCTTAACACTCGCCATTTCGGATTCCCTTGCGAGGTCGAACGTATGACCGCATCTGCGGTGAAGTAATTGAAGCTGACACCGTCGTCGCGTCTAAATACTTATTATTTTGGTGTGGTATCTGTTCTTTCGGACATTTCTGAAGGAACAGACACCACACCAAAATAATAAATATGATTGCACCACTTATCCAAACAATTATCAGAATCTTACACATGTTCCTGGCTGTGATCTGTTTTCTGTGGAAGCCTGATATTGTTTTGCCATGATCGCTTTTTTATCTACCACATTAAACGGTTTCGACCGAGCTTACAATCATCATCAGATATATAAAGGGAAAATGAGAAGATCAATTAACATACCTAGCACTTTACAATCCATAAATCTTTTAGTAATTTTAATAAGGTGTTGTGAGATTAAGAGTACCTCAGTCAAGGTGCGATACTGTTGCATTAGGTAATGTGCTCGCCCAACGCGAAATACAGGCCCCAGCGTAGACGTCATGCCACGTAAGCGAGGTAGTTCCGAGTGGGAGCGATCGCTAGCTCAGTGGCTGCCGACAGCGGTGGCCGAGGGGACTGATCAAAATGTTCAAATGTTTGTAAATATATCGGACCAAACTGCGTTGTCATCAGTCCGTAGCTTACAAACTACTTAAACTAAGGTAAACTAACCTAAGGACAACACACACACACCCCCATGCCTCAGGGAGGACTCGAACCTCTGACGGCGAGCAACCGCGCGCTCCGCAGCGAGACGCCTTAGACCGTTCGGCTACTCCACTGCGGCGAGGGGACTGAGGCGCGTCACTCACGGTCTGCGCGGCCACTATGGTCAGGGCTTCGAATCCCCCCTCGGACATGGATATTTGTGCCGTCCATAGTGTTAGCTAGTTCATAAGTAGTTTGTAGGTTTAGGGACTGATGATTCCGCAGTTAAGTCCCATAAGCTATACAAACATTTGATTTTCAGCTCAGTGGCTGCCCGCTATGACGCACTGGGGTGTGACCCAGCGGCCGGCCAATCGGCTAATATGGTCGTATCGAGGAACGTAGCATATGTACCGTACACACACACATCAATGTTAACTCTGTTTTGTATTTTCCATAAATCTTTTAGTAATTTTAATAAGGTGTTGTGAGATTAAGAGTACCTCAGTCAAGGTGCGATACTGTTGCATTAGGTAATAATTCATGCTGAATCACAATTGTGAAGGTTTGGCAGAACGAGTAATTGCACCAATTTGCATTTTAAATCTTGTGGAAAGATGTTACGAAACGTTTTCAGGGCATAGAGGCAAGCGGTGGTCTTTCTATTTACAGTAACGGTATTATTTCTCAAATTTAAAAGTTCGTCGATAATGAAACCCAGATTCTTAACTGTTTTCTGATACGGTATTGAGATACTATCAAGTTGAATGGGAGGTAACTGGTCGGGTACTTCGGTACTTATTAATTTCTGATGGGCGACTAAGATTACTTGTGTCTTTCTGACAATTAATTTTAACCCCGGTTTTTTCGCCCAACTGAGGACAGAACCTCATTCATCTGGCAATCACAGTATTTATATCTTAAGGTCTGGTACTTTAGTGGAGTTAGACGACGTCTGCATAGAAGTAATATTTACATAAAGTCAAAACCGATTAAATATCTTTGACATATAAGGAAAACAAAAGTGGACCTAAAACTGACCCTTGTGGCATCCTAGAAACATTTCTCTAGGAGGATTTTTCATTCCTAAAGACAACATTTTGCTGTTTATTTTTTAAGCAGCTTTTAAACTGCTTCAGTGCACTTTAGTTGTCAACTCAGAATAGTTTTTTAAGTTGACAAAGTTATATAAAGGAAATGTTTATGATGATTGCGGCATAAATTAGAATTGTCAGCACTGATATTAAATAAAAGAAACTCAAAATTCAAGATGAAAAATACATCAAAATTAATATTTGGGAGAAGCGGATTAAAGATTATTATTATTCACTAGGTCAACTTCGAGATACTGATTCACAAAACACTTCTTATTTCCATATAAATGATGTAAGATTAAAAAAAAAAATCCCTAATCTTAAAGTATAAACAAACACTACTAAATTCAGGGTCATGATCTATACAAAATGTCTATTTTACGAGGTTGATATATATATATATTTTTTTACTTTATGCACAAATGATATTCAATAGGTACGAATGAAATTACTTCGACTTAACATCAGAGACTGAACTAGTAATTTTCTATAAAAATCAACATATGATGCTAGTTGGGAACACGATAGCAGAGCTTGTAACTCGTGTGTCGCTTCCACATGTAACTCAGTACTGTTGTATATTGAAACACGTCCACATAACGTGTTCCATTTAATTGACTCCCCATGAACAAATGTTGACGGGCTTCAGACATTTTTTTTCTTCTTTTTTTTTTTCTTTTTAGTGTAGCAAGACACTCCATTCGAAATATGCGAGATACCAGGTATGATATATTGATTTAGTTTTATCTGTATGCAAAATTCTAAGTGTCTATGTTGTACATGATGCCCCAAATATGTGTGTACTGTGATGTGCTCCCACTGGCTTCCACAGAATGAATGAAACTTTGTATGTAAGAAAGTTTAGGAAGTGCTAGGCGCTCCTCGTCTTTTGTGTCGTCGTTTCTTTCAAACTCTGGGCGTTGAATGTCTCTGGGCGAGAAGTAGGTTTGCCAACTGCTGAGCAGAACCCAGTCTTAGCAAAGATTCCTAATGTAGCTTGCTCTTAACCTCCTTGGCTGGGGGTTGGTCATGACGAACGGTGGCGCTCTGGGTTCCCCTCCACTACCCCTCCTTGGTAACGGCTAGGCAGTGGTCAAGAGAGCTATTCATTCGCTTCTTGGTTCCTGGTAGGGTAAGTACCTCTGGGTTTGGTTCTGCTGTGGCCTCGTGGCTCGACTTAGTCAGGCTCCATAGTCGTACTTATGCCTTTTCGCGAGTTTAATTCTGGGAGTAGCAGCTACACTATGTGTAGTAGTGAGATTTTGCTTAATTTCCTACAGGATTGCTAATTTTATGTCGATTTTTGCTGGAATCTGATTCCAAGGCTCTGACGGTGTTTCGTTAGCATAGTTCTTGTACTTTATAACTTTTAAATCATTTCTTCCCCTGTTTAAATATGTTCAGTGTCTTTCGCGTTCTTGTCTTAGTTGAATTCTAATATTTTTGGGGGCTCTCGGTGCCTATACTGTTCTTACTTTGTCGACAGAACACATGGACGATATCAGACTAAGCCTTCAGCTTTTCCATCATTCAGTGCACGAGTGGTTAATAATTGTATGGCTAATTTGCTAATGTGTTTCCTAGTGAATGTAGCGTGATAATTTTCCACAAATTGCCCATTCTAACTTGTAATCTGTGTACTTGTCGGCCCACGTGTGCACCGATTAGCGTGTTCCCTGTCGTGGTTATTACCATTAAATAGATCTTTTTCCTCTGTGTAGAAAGAACCGTTGCACAACGTATATTGTGTTTTTAATTTTCATGAAATAGAATTATTTCACTTATCTGAATTTTTGTGACCGAACTCTGTATTGTGCTGTAGCAATCTTTAACCTTGCTTATCTAATAGATATCATTCCTCTGATCAGAAAGAATGGCTACACGATATATTTCGCGATCTCATTCTCTTCGAAATTTTGTTTATGCATATTTTGTGTTCCGACTTAGTAGAGTGCTGTATTGATCTAACAACTTTAACCTTCTGTAGTTATCTTCTCCCTGTGCTAAACGAACGCCAAAGCGACCGTTTTTAGATATTATTTAATGAAATCTTGACTTAATGTATAGTTAGAAGTTCTAGGGAAATTTTAACTTCCGTCTGCTCACTGCACTTTGTGGTCTTAAACCAAGTGCGTTTGTTTCTGATAGTTTATCATGAGCCTAAGCCACTAGCTTGACACGTTATGGTAGCGAGGTACTATTTCATTGTGTGCGAGTGAACCTTCGATCTGCATTCTCCACATTGCTTGGCTGTCGTCTTGGTGTATTGGTGTCGGGTCCTTGGTAAGTACCTGCATGGATTGGCATATGAATTGGTGTGTGAATGTGCTGCAATTCCTCCGTTCCCCCCTATGAAACGTGGTCGTAAATTAACCTGTACTCTACTTTGCAGGTGGGCAAATTTAGGGACATGTAATTGTGGGTATTTTGAATATTTTGTAAGGTGTGTTTTTTTATTGTAATTAAAAAAATGGTCTCCCCCTTGTTGTTCTTGTTTTGAACAATAAATTAATTTGTAAAACTATAATCATTTTATGCTAATTTAAATTCTCACCTCATCATTTATTTTGGATTAATGTGGGATAATTTGGTCATGTATCTTGTGTCTCTGCCCCCTTCTGGAGTAGAGAATATTTGCGTTTCCGTTGCCAACATTTATTTTTGACTTAGATCCATGACTGCAGATTATTATTTAATTGTGCGCAGTTTCCTCTAACGATTACAGTGAAGGTAGATCTGTTTGCTTAACTTATAGAATCAGAGTTTTGCTTAAGGGAACTGTATACTTCCGCCACTGTGTGAATATCGCCGTAATTAAATTTTGTGAGCAAGCAGTCAATTGTTTACTTCACAAACACGGCTAGTTAACAGCCAAAAGAACAGCGGGCGAGTTTCACTTGGCGTACCGCTGCCAGGATTCGTCCTTCTGGCGTGTTCTGATTTTTTTTTAATGTTATTAATTCAAATTTCCACCCGTCCCCTGCAATTGTGTGAGTGTGTGAGTACAGTAGTGCAGCAAGCGCTTAAATTTGTGTCTTTCTCTTTCAGCAGTATATTTTTGTGTATTTTGGGGGAGTATTTTTATTAACGGCAATTTTCATGCCTTTAACAACGTGTGAACTACGTGTGAAATTTTACTGAAGCAACCGTGTTCTTCCACGTGGGTTGCTAGGTTGTTGCTTTGTGTTTCCGTCGTTGTATTCGCTGTAAGATTGAAATGGATAGTTCTACAGCTTCGGCGATTGAAATGCGTAAGCGCGCTGCAATGAAAGAGCAAGAGAGTAAAAGAGACAGGTCGCGTGAAACTGAAAGTAACGCGGTGTTATATTCTCGGGGAACCCTGTCGGTTGAGAACATGGTAAACCCAGAACTTACACTCGCCGGAAGCCGTGGCGCGCCTAGTATAGTAGCGCTTGAAAGCGAGTCGCGTCTGCTTGGGGACAAAGCAGTGGCACAGAGTAACATATACAGAGGAGAAGCCCCCCTAAACCACTGTCCTACGCTCCCCTCGTAGTTCCGTAAGATGCTAGCAGGTGTCAGGCCGTTCCCTGGCTTAGGGTGCCTCTCGCACGTCAGAGGGTAGCGTGGAGGGGAGGGTGAGGGGAGAGCTTGTGCCGCCTGCCACGAGGCCACGGCTGTGTCTGGTGGGGCTACCTGCCGCCTGCTCTGGCCAGTTTAGAGAGCTGCTTCTGACCGCAGCGCCATCATGGGACATCTTATGGAACTGCTGGAAACCCTCCCTCCCCGCACCCTGGAACGTAGGACCGGGCCCTTACGGAGGTTTCCCGTCTGTATATATTTGTCTGTGGCAGTGGCCAGCCCGGCAGCTAAGCCGGATGGCCCATCCGCCCCCACACCAGTAGCCGACCCTGTGAACAACGATCTAGCAATTTTACTCGCCCACCTCATTGAAATTCGAAGCGAGATAGGTGGAATTAAAACACAAGTGCAAGAGAATCTCGGTAGGCAAGAGGAGGGTATGATCACCCTTCAAAAAGAGATAGCCGGTGTAAAAACACAAGTGCAAGAGAAACTCGGTAGGCAAGAGGAGGGTATGATCACCCTTCAAAAAGAGATAGCCGATGTAAAAACGCGACAGGACGAGGTTTTCGGTCACCTGGACGAGATGGCGATGGTAGTATCCGAAAGGATTGAACAGAACGCCGACGCCATCAGAGTAAACCAGGAAGAGATCTTCAGGGTAAATGCGAGGGTCGACGCAGAAGAGGTGCGCGCCGACAGTATTGTAACGAGCGTTAATGAGCTGAAAGCGCGCGTCGACAATGCAGAATTACGTGTCGGCGACGTGAGTAACCGAGTTGATACAATTGATGCGCGCGTCGGTGTAGTGGCCGGCCGCGTTGATGAAGTGATTTCTTCTGTTGGTGCCATAGGCGGACGTGTAGGTACGGTGGAGTCTGAGATTGTTTAATTGAAGAACCTGCTCGGAGACATCACCGGCCGAATGAACGAAATGCGGCTCGCCGGCGGAGAGCCCGCGCCCAGTAGCCACGCAATTACCGTGCGTGAGCGGACGGATAAGCGGTCGTCTGACGCGGTCAGTAATGCGTGCTGTAGCCGCGGCGCCGAATCTGATAAGGACGCCGATTCGGCTTTTGAAGATGATGAGGTTGCGCATCATCCACGTTCCGCGAGCCGTCCGAACAGGGCGAACCGCAGTAGCCGAGAACCAGCTCCTGCCTTTGACTACAAGCAGTTTCTCACCGTGCGAAAGTTCGAGACCTTTCGTAACGCTCCCACCGGTATCCACCCCCGCGCTTGGCTGGATCAATTTGAGTACAGCCTCCCTCCAAATTGGCCAGAGTGTAATAAAGTAGACTTTGTGGTTGGGTTGCATGAAGGCGAGCCCACCACAAGGATGCGCGCATAGCTAAGAAAAGGACTCGACTACCGGGGGTTCCGTGAGCATTTTCTCGTGTCCTACTGGTCTGAAACCTATCAGGATCGTGTGAAACATAGCATCTTAATGATGCCGCATTACAACCCCTGCCAGTACTCAACCCCTAGTGAGTTCGTGCAGGTGATGCTTATGAAGAACCAGTTCCTGGATTTTCCATACCCGATACCTGAACTAATTAGAATCTGCTTATCGAAGTTGCCGAGGAGGTTGCGCAACGCCATCATTGCCGGAAGATGCAATGATGACCTTGAGCAGTTTCAGGCGATGCTAGATGAGCTCGAATTTGATTAAGAGCCTCTGGCAAGTAGTTCAAATTCGAGCGGCAGTTTTAAAAGAAACGGGATCTCCCGGGATCAAAAAGCCTGCCACCGCTAGCTGTGTTGTTAGATAATGCGCCAAGCAATCCTGCAGAGTTTGAATTAAAGAAAGGCGACATCAAAGCAATGTTTTTACCTCCACATGTTACACCATTGATCCAGCCCATGGACGTGTTTTATTGCTCCTCGGTATATCCGACCTTTTGGCCGTTCCGACCACGGCCCGGTCCCGTGAAGGTCGGATATTGGGGGTTCCACTGTATGTAATTGTAAAGATCTGAGGAACGTCGTCCTGTAGAATGGACAATTACAGGCGACGAGGTTTAACATTCAGAATCTCGTGGAGTGTGAGTTTTGCGCAGACACGTGGGAAACTCCGCGCCACTGACAGCGGCAGCACTATGCACCACGTCTGGCCTGCTCGCCACCCGCAAGCCCAGCGCGGCCACCGGCGGGCAGCCTAGAGCACTGTACAGTACAAGCAGAACAATCCGCCATTTTGAATCCCATGTTGGAGGTGCGCATTTAAAGACGACGGAACACTTACGCTTTTTAACATTCTCTTAAGGCCACTAAATATACTTCCCTAACGCAGAAAATATCACAGCGTAGTAAATTCATTTGCTTACATTTGACTGTGAGACGCAAGCAATTTAAAGTTAATGATTACATGGATATTTTAACATGTGTACGTTCACTTACATCTAAAGAAAAGCTTATGATGACGCCCTAAACATTTACTACATACAGTTAAAATACGTTACAATTATAGTATTTTCTGGTTGATAAATGGTAGATTCACATACATTTACGGTAACTAAGAGTTGCATTCGAAAACAGTTACGGAATAATTTTGAATTACGATGCTGTATTTCGCATGTTCCCCTTCTAGTGTCTCGCATGTTTTACACATACCATATTTCAGAGAAGATTTTACGTAAAAAATGTGTTTTATACCTTCGATCGTCTGGTTTCGTTAGATAACTACTAAAGAAAGTCTCTCTGGTAGCATGCACTTTGAAATAAAATCAATGGTGTATGCTAAGTTTTTAGTTTAATGCCTTTCCTGTACGACTTATTTCCTGTTCCCATTCGTTGCGTACTTCAGTTTATTATTATTTTTTTCCAGACATTATGTTCCCAACTTGGCTTAGACCTACATATTACCGCGTTGACAGTCACCTTTAAATTAAACACTGAAAATTTCTAAAAATATAATTTAAAAAACACTAGCTGGTCAAAGGCAACTGAACTCATGCATCACTTAATATACATTTAACAGCGCTTAGAATAACTCCTTATTTGCTTGCTTGCTTTAAACACAATGTATGGCGTATTAACAATCTGAAGCGAAATTAAAATAAACCATTGCTTTCATGTAAATGCCTATATATTCAATATATCTCTCTTTGACCATAACTAATTCTAATACGAATTAAAAAAAAAGTTTTGTCCTTAACTTTACACAGGGCGTTACTTGTTTTGGCGCCTGGAAATTATATGACACCTTTTACGCCTATCTATATTTGAAGGAAACCGCCAAAAGCTCTAGGCCTAGCGACAATATTTGCTATTATTTAAACAGTTTGGAGCTGCACAACCGATCATTTCACACGTGAAACAATAAAATGACGAAATATATGCTGATTCACTTCGAAAAAGCACAGAAAACGTACATCACTGTCGCCGGATTGGGATTCAAAATGGCGGATTATTCAGCTCGGTATATCCAGAGCTTTAGGGCAGCCGCCGGCAACCAGCTGCGCCAGACAGCGCTCGCCACCCTCGCTGCGCCGCCGGCAAGCAGACACGCCCCCGCAGCAGCAGCCGTAGCTGACTGAAACGGTGCGGTCGACGACCCCGGTCGAGTCCAGAGGCGTCCCTAGCTGACAATGCTGAGGGAAGCTGCAGCAGAGGCTCCGAGAGCGGAGATCTTACTCGACCTGTTGCTTGATCGCCGACCTCACACCATCGGCTTGCCATGAGCTGTCAAAGAACCACAAAACTGACATAGCCCCTCGCTGTGTTGTGCAAGAAGAGCTGCATAACCTGTCACCCAGTAAGTGCACAGTCCATTTGTGCAATACTAGTCTCGTCTGTTGCTAATGTACGGGCTGAAGAGGGTAACAAGGTAACGGCCCCACATAATACAAGACGATGCCACAGGTGAAAGTTTAGCCATAACTTTTTGTAACACCCTGTATATTGCTTACTGTCGATTGTAAGCAATCAATTTCTCAGTGAAAATATTTGTCCTTAAATTATAACAAAATTGTTGAATCACTTCGATCAATACTGAATCGAGATATCAATTATCTATCTTTAATGTAATCAACGTCCGTATGCAAATAGTTCCATATCTTTGATACAAAAAAAGATAATATCATCTTCATATACATACATAAACATCTTTGACTGATGACGCCAGCCGTATACTAGACTTGACCCAGCGGCCGCCTTAACCAAGTAGGCTATCCAGGCACGCTTCCCTTCCCATGTCCGGAAAAGAACGGAAAGACGCCATCTAAATAATTGTAGTGTGCTATGAGACTGGTTTTGAAGGATGAAATAAAATACAATATCTTCTTTAGAAACAAACGTTTTTAATCAACTGAAACATAGTCCTATCAGATTGCAGAAGTCTATGCACTTACCGTTTATCAAAAAATGTTCAAATGTTTGTAAATCTATCGGACCAAACTGCGTGGTCATCAGTCCGTAGTTCACAAACTACTTAAACGAAGGTAAACTAACCTAAGAACAAACAAACAAACAAACACACACACACACACACACACACACACACACCACACACACACACACCCCTATGCCCCTATGCCCCAGGGAGGACTCGAACTTCGAACCGCGCGCTCCGCAGAGCGAGGTGTCTTAGACCGCTCGGCTACTCCACCACGGCCGGTTTATCAGGGATGTAAGTAGTGTAGATCAAATCACACGTAAAAATGCACTCATATCGAAGAATCCAATCACGAAATTCAACAATAATGATTGTCATATCACAGATCGATCACTTGATGCAATGCGCGAAACGTCAAATCGATTTTTTAAAAAGTGATGTATTAAAAGACATTTCTTTTTTACTGCTTTATTTATTTATTCTTATATTTCCTTATTCGTATGCTTATCCTTACACAGAAAGAGCTGAAGACATTGTAGCATGCTTAGACCAAAAATATAGTCTGTGGCATCACGTTTCGCTGTATGTAACCTCCGTGCTAAAGAGTCGCAAACGTCATCGCTGGCCTCCACTGCGAATTCTTTTATAATATGACGACTTTCAACCACCATACCTTCCACGCCTTATAGCTATCGGCATGGAACTGCTATGGTGTACAACGGGAGACTTCGGACAACAATTACTCACAGACCATTAGTTTGCATTCTGTACTTTTCGCTGCAGAGCGAAATATTAACACACACACACACACGTAGAATTTTATATACACCGATAATTTTCCATCCCAATATACTCAACCCTCAAGCAACAATGCAACCAATGAAACCATTTTGCCGGCCGCGGTGGCCGAGGGGACTGAGGCGCTTCAGTCATGGTCTGCAGGGCCACTACGGTCGGGGGTTCGAATGCCCGCTCGGGAATGGATATTTGTGCCGTCCTTAGTTGTAGGTAGTTCATAAGTAGTTTGTAAGTTTAGGGACTGATGACCCCATAGTTAAGTCCCTTAAGCTTAACAAACATTTGAACATTTTGAAACCATTTTGAAGGAGTAAATATAATTTTCAAAGAGTAATTGTTGTTCCGCATTGGCCGCGGTGGAGTAGCCGAGCGGTCTAAAGCGTCTCGCTGCGGAGCGCGCGGCTGCTCGCCGTGGAGGTTCGAGTCCTCCCTGGGGCATGGGTGTGTGTGTCTGTCCTTATGTTAGTTTACCTAGGTCTAAGTAGTTTGTAAGCTACGGACTGATGACCATGCAGTTTGGTCCGATAGATTTACAAACATTTGAACATTTTTGAGCTATCCGATCGCCATAAAACACGTGCCTAAAGCTTTCCCCGGGTAGACATTTGTAACTGTAGAAATTTTTAGCTCTTTATGTCTTGTGGTTCAGACGTGATAAACGTACACCGAACAGTCATTCACATTTATAGATATAGATAGTGCCTTGTTGATAACCACAATGGCCGCGTTCCAAACTGTCGTCTGTTGGCAGTAAGCCGCTTACGGGCCTGTAGGGCCTTGGAGGGGCTCAGAGCTGTGGCGGTATCACTGCTGGCGCGCCATTTGCAGAGACGGATGGGCGCCCAGGTCGCATTTCAGGACGGCCGCTCTGCCTGCCAGTTGGTCCGTTTACAGGAAGCGCGCTGCGCCCTGTTTGGGAGCCAGCCGCCCGGAATGAGCGATAACAGCGTCGCCTGCCACCAGTCCGCTACGCTCCTTGGCCGCCCCCGCCTGCGCGCCGTTTTGTCTTCGACTACGAATGCAGGCCTACGATCCGCCCGTCACGCTCCGCTGTTCCCGAATGAACTGATTTTTCATTCCTATTGATAACATATACTGCAATGGGTGGAGCGCAGAACCGAACGTAGGTGAAATGCGGAGACTGAGAAAATCGCACGGAAAGAGGCCACAGGCACCGAAATGGAGTAATTCAGAAATATGTTAAAAAGTCGTCGATGATGAATCGAGTGACAAATGAAAAGTATGGAAAAGAAGAGTACGAAACTGTAGCCTACACCTACGTCATGCGAACAATAACTGGAACGTTGAGACCTACTCCAACGCCATGGCTCTCTGTGCTGGCAAATATTGAACCTCCGTCACTCCGCAGACAACACGCAATTCAAAGAGAAATGGAAAAAATTGCTGCTGACATCACACTTCACATACATGCTGATATACATGGCCGGACACGAATAATGTCTAGAAATCCCTTCTGCAACCACTCGTCGAACAATCGGAACACCGTAACAGAATGGAACCACCAGTGGCAGCAAGAAAATGTTCACAATTGACACCTCATTAAGAACCCGGCTGATCGTGTTCCTGGTTTCAACCTCCGTCGAAGAACCTGGGTGGCATTAAACAGAATGAGAACCGGCGTTGGACGGTGCAACGAGCTGATGGCCAAGTGGGGCTACGTGGACAATCCTCACTGTGACTGGCGAAATACAGACGATGCAGCACATATTTGATTGTGAAATTCATGGTTTTCGGGACGGTTCGCTGGAGGATCTGCATAGACTTACAGACACTGCCATTTCTTGGCTTTGTAATTTAAGAGTTTCCGTTTAGTTGTAAATTATTTTTGACAAATTTGTGTTCCCTTTAATTCTTAATTTATAAGCATTGTAATAAGTATAACTCACTTCATATTGAATAATGTTGTGTTAGATTTGTATGTTAATTTAGTTTCTCGTTTTGAATGTGTCTAGTACTGTAAGGCATGTGGCATATCGAACGCAAAATAAATAAATAAACGTCGTGTTTTAGGACCGTTAACACGAATTCTTGACAGAAGAATGGAAAAGCTAGTAGAAGTTGACCTAGGAGAAGTTTAGTTTTGATTCACGAGAAATGTAGGAACACGAGAGGCAATAATCACCTTACGACTTTTATTATGGAAAGGCAAACCTACATTTCTAGCTTCTGTAGATTTTTCGAAAGCTTTTGACAAAGTAGACTGGAATATACTCTTTCCAATTCTGAAGGTAGCAGGGGTATAATCAACTTGTACAAAAACCAGACAGCAGTTATTAGAGTCGAAGGACAAGAAAGGGACGCAGAGGTTGGGAAGGGAGTAAGATACGGTTGTAGCCTTTCCCCAATGTTGTTCAATCTGTACATTGAGCAAGCAGTGAAGAAATGGAAGGAGATATTTGGAGAGGGAATTAAAGTTCAGGGAGAAGAAATAAAAACATTGCGTTTTGCTGATGACATTGTAATTCTGTCAAGACAGCAAAGGATCTGGAAGACCAATTGAACGGAATGGACAATGTGTTGAAAGTAGCGTATAAGATGAACATTAACAAGAGGAAAACAAAGATAATGGAATGCATTATAAGAAAATCAGGCGATGCTGAAAGAATTAGGAAAAAAATGTTCAAATGTTTGTTAAGCTTAAGGGACTTAACTACGGGGTCATCAGTCCCTAAACTTACAAACTACTTATCAACTACCTTATACTAAGGACGGCACAAATATCCATGCCCGAGGGGGGATTCGAACCCCCGACCGTAGTGGCCGTGCAGACCGTGACTGAAGCGCCTCAGTCCCCTCGGCCACCGCGGCCGGCTATAATTAGGAAACTAAAGAATAAAGATGATAGATGAGATTTGTTACTTGGACCGTAAAACAACATATATGATCGCAGTACAGAGGATATAAAATGCAGAATGGCAATGGGAAGAAAAGCGTTTTTGAAAAACAGAAATTTGCTAACATCGAATATTTCTGAATGAAGCTGTGTGCAGTGTTTCATTGTACGGCAATGAAACTTGGACAATAAATAGATTAAAGATGATAGACGCTTTTAAAATTTGGTGCAACAGAAGAATGGAGACGATTAGGTGGTTTGATCAAGTAGCTAATCAAGTGGTACTGAATAAAATTGAGGAGGGAGGAAGTTTAGGCATACCTTAAGTAAAAGATGGGATCGATTTGTAGGACACATTCTTAGACTTCAAGGAATGGTAAATTTAGCATTAGAGGGACGTGTGTGGGATAAAAATCGCAGAGAGATTTCAAGAGACGAATACAGTAAGCAGATTCAAATGCATGTGGTTGGTCGTTCTTATGAAGACATGAAGAAGCTTGTTAAGGTAGAGCAGGGTGGACTGAAGACCGCAACAACAAGATTTTGGAGACCGTAAAGCTCCTATATACCAATCAACATCAGTTCCGAAAGCACGCATCCTTTGACGACAAGCTCGCTTTATTCTTCTAAGAGACTCCGCAAGCTATAGATACAGGCTCCCAGTTTGATGCATTTTCCTTGACTTCTGGAAACGGTTCGATACGATACGGTTCCAACCGAGAGGCTTCTCTTGTCATCCATACATTTGTTCAAAACAGAACAGCCCAAATATTTCTCTATTGCAACAGGGTCGCGCCCCGCCATAGATCTCATGCTTCCCGCCTCGTCTACGCTACTCAGTAGGAAGTGGTCCTTGAGCTGTATGGTAGTGATCATTTTCCCATATGGATTCACCTGTCAGACAAAGTAGACCACGAAGGGAAGCCACCTCGATAAGAGATCAGTAAAGCAGACTGCTCAGGCAACTCGCTGAGCTGGAACCTCGTGACAATGTCCAGCTATGGGTGGATCGTATTAAATAATTCACAGTGCTGCTGAAGCATCTATGCCATAGACTTTAGAACAACCGGAACGGCAGCCTTTCCCTTGATGGAGTGCCCATCTGCAATTTGGACTAGGCGAGCAGCTCTGCGTAGGTTTTAGTACCGGCCGACTGCTGAAAACCTCGCGGCCTTTAGGATGCCGAGCGTATAATGCCCCAAATTATGAGATTCGGAAGAGATCTTGGCAACAGCTCCTGAGTACTATTAACCCAACCACTAAAAGAGCTACAGTATGGGAGACCATCAGAAGAATTTTTGGGAAAGGTGACCATTGGCTACAGTAATGGAGAATGGCACTCTCCAGAACAGCCTGCGAGATGTTGTACAGACAACGGCTGCCTATTTTTATACTGTCTCTGCCACTGCCAACCAAAATCCAGCATTCTGGCACCACGTAGTAGTTGCTGAGAGGGATAATTTGGACTTCAGGTCTACCGATGATCAGGATCATAACCACCCTTTCACCCTGTGGGAGCTGGATTCTACGTTCTCAGCGGCTCGTGACACACCCCATGGTAAGAGAGAATCCACTATTGTATGCTGCGGCATCTTACACAAAGAAATAAGAACGTTGTTCCCAGAATGAAACTTTCACTCTGCAGCGGAGTGTTCGCTGATATGAAACTTCCTGGCAGATTAAAATTGTGTGCCGGAACCGGGACTCGAACATCTTTGCCTTTCGCGGGCAAGCGCTCTACCGACTGAGCTATCCCGACACGACTCCCGATGCCGCCTCCTACTTTCTAGTTTCGCAGGAGAGCTTCTGTGAAGTTTAGAAAGTAGGAGGCGTAAAGTTCTGAGGCAGCATGGTGAGTCGTGTCGGGATAGCGCAGTCGGTAGAGCGCTTGCCCACGATAGGCAAAGGTCCCAGGTTCGAGTCCCGGTTCCGGCACACAATTTTAATCTGCCAGGAAGTTTCAAGAATGTTGTTGTTGTGGTCTTCAGTCCGCAGACTGGTTTCATGCTGCCCTCTATGATGCCCTTTACTATGCAAGACTCTTCATCTAAGAATACGTACGGCAACCTACATCCTGCTTACTGTATTCGTACCTCGGTCTCCCATTATGATTTTACCACACACACTTCTAATGCTAAGTTGACGATTCCTTGATGTCTCATAATGTGTCCCCCCAACCTATCCCTTCTATTAGTTAGGATATGCCAGAAACTCCTTTTCTCCCCAATTCAATTTAGCACTTCCTCATTAGTTACGTGATCTACTCATCTAATCTTCATCATTCGTCTGTAGCACCACATTTCAACAGCCTCTATCACCTTTTTGTCTGAACTCTTAATCATCCACGTTTCACTCCCATACAATGCTACACTGCAGACAAATTATTTCAGAAAGGACTTCCTAATATTAAAACTGATATTGTATGTCAAAAATTTTCGCTTCTTCAGACTTTTCTTTCTGTAGCTATTGTGCAATTTATATCTTCTTTACTTATGCCATCAGAAGTTATTTTGCTACCAAAAAACAAAACTCATCATCTACTTTTATTCTCTCATTACGTAATGTAATTCTTTCAGAATCTCCTGATTTTCTGTCACTGTATTCCATTACCCTTGTTTACTCTTGTTAATGTTTATCTTGTATCTTCCTTTCAAGACTACATTCCATTTAACTGTTCTTCCAAAACAACATTGGGGAAAGGCTGAAACCCTGTCTTACTCCCTTCCCAACCACTGCGTCCCTTTCTTGCCCTTCGAATCTTACAACTGCTCTCTGGTTTTTGTATAAGTTGAATATAACTCTTCGGTCCCTATATTTGACACCTGCTACCTTCCGAATTTCAAAGAGTGTATTCCAGTCTACACTGTCAAAAGCTTTCTCCAGATCCACAAATTCGAAAAAGGTAAGTTTCCCTTCCTTTAACCTATCCTCTAAGATAAGTCGTAATTTGAGTCTTCCCTCGCGTGTTCGTACATTGCTCCTAAATCCAAATTGACCTTGCCCAATATCGGATTACACCAGTTTCTTCATTCGTCTGTAAATAATTAGTTTAATATTTTACAATCAAGACTTATTTTACTGAAAAAAAGGTAAAGCAGTCAACAATCCGAATATTGGTTTGAACACCACAGTGCTTTACTAGGAATGGTCCTGTTTGGAGGTGGTATGCCGTTGCCTTCCTCCGACCTTCGAACTGACTTACCCAGCCAGTTATAGGGGGACCTACAGTTTAACGTGGGTTCCGAATCACGGTGCTACTCGGTATTTTTCACATGAGCAATACTGTCAGAGTTGAAAGAAATGGAAAGTGGCAGATAAAAATCCTAGGACCTGGCGGGGATCGAACCCGCGACGTTTAGATTTGTAGTCTGGCACTCTACATCTGTGCAACCGAGACGCACCCATTAGTTCTGTAATTTTCACATTTCTCTGAACTTGCTTTCTTAGGAATTGGAATTATTGCATTCTGTTTGAAGTGGCAGAATATTTCTCTTGTCTCATATATCTTGCATACCAGGTGCAACAATTTCTTAATAACTGACTCTCCCAACAATAAAAGCAGTTCAGGGAGAAACCGTCTACTCCAGGGGCCTTGTTTCTATTCGAATCTTTTAGTGCTCTGTATAATTCTTCTGCTATCTCATCTTCACCTACTTTGTCTCCCATTTCTAGAATACTGCCTTCAAGTTTATTTTCTTTGTATAGGCCCTCTGTATATTCCTCCCCCCTTTTCGCTTCCCTTCTTTGCTTAGTACTGGTTTTCCATATGATATTCATACCGCTGCTTTTCTTGCGTTCAAATGCCTCTTTTATTTTCCTGTAGGCGGTATCTATCTTTGCCCTAGTTATATATTCTTCTATGGGTCTTACATTTCTCCTATACCCACTCCCGCTTAGCCAGTCTGCACTTTCTGTCAACCTCATTTTTCAGCCGTCTGTGATTTCTGTTTCAGACGTCCTTCAGCTCTTTCGAGCTTCACAGATGGAGAATTCGTGTGCAATTGAACATCATATGTAACTCTATTTTAATCTTGTAGATGTTTACAACTGTAGAGGATAGTGCTGAATAACTTACTCAATGCTAGTGCAAGAAATGCTTGACTTAAAACCACTTGACAAGATTCCACTGGATGTAAAGAACGACTACCTTCTCTCGATGTCACCATGCGATAATCCCAACTGATAGGCTACGTCAGGCTATGTCAGTAGTGTGCGGAAATGTTGAAAATTTTGTTTGACGGAAAGCGAGCTAGGGAAGTTAGTCCATGGTGATCACTAAGTCCTACTGGCGTAATGTTCAGCGCGACTGCCTGTGACACAACCACGACTAATCTGCTTTCTGCTTTCATTTTCATTTTCTCAATAATCAATACCTTCTTTTGGTCTAATGATAAATCAGTGTAGGAGGAAAGGTTAAAATTTCTTCCACCAAGCTTCTATTTTTCTTGTCTGTCAAAATTTCGTCAGGAGTAAAACCTGTAGACTCATAAGGTGTTCATCACTGCTTCGAATTCTGCCACATATTTACCCCATGAGTTATGATTATGATGACAATAGGTCCTACAGAGTCTATTAATTTCTCGCATATATCTTTCAACCGGGATACTGGCCGGATGATACGCACTAATGTATATAACCTGCATGTTGTTTTTACTAATACCTTCTTTCCAGATTTTGGAATTAAATTGCGGACCGTTATCTGATAAAACTGATTTTGGTTTTCCATTTTTTTTTTAAAATAATCCTCCATTTTGGAAAACACTGCTCTAGCTGTTGCCCTATTTAATGTGTATAATTTTATAAATTTGGAAAATACTTCAAGGATAACAAACCCCTGAGGTTTTAGGTAATGGCCCTAATAAATCTACTGATAAAAGCTCTAAAGTATCCTTTGGGATGATACTTCACATTAACCCACGGTTAATCTTATTAGTTGCTTAGCCTTTTGACAGATGTCACAACTCCATATCCTTTCTGTGACTTTCCTGTTTAAACCACTGTTTATCGCTACTACATCTGACAATTTTTCAATGCATACCCCCACTCCCATGAACCACAGACATTGCCGAGATGGGGTGGCTTGCGTGCCTCAACGATACAGATAGCCGTACCGTAGGTGCAACCACAACGGAGGGGTATCTGTGGAGAGGCTAGACAAACGTGTGGTTCCTGAAGAGGGGCAGCAGCCTTTTCAGTAGTTACAGGGGCAACAGTCTGGATGATTGACTGAGCTGGCCTTGTAACATCAGCTAATGTGGCTTTGCCACACAGCTACTGCGAACGGCTGAAAGCAAGGGGAAACTACAGCCGTTAACTCTCCCGAGGACATTCAGCTCTACTGTACGAACATATGATGATGGCATCCTCTCGGGTAAAATTTTCCGGAGGTAAAATAGTCCCCCATTCGGATCTCCGGGCGGGGACTACTCAGGAAGATGTGATTATCCGGAAAGACAATACTGGTCGGAGCGTGGAATGTTAGATCCCTTAATCGAGTAGGAAAATTAGAAAATTTAAAAAGGGAAATGGATAGGTAGAAGTTAGATATAGTGGAGATTAGTGAAGTTCGGTGGCAAGATGAACAGGATTTTTTGGTCAGGTGAGTACAGGATTATAAATACAAAATCAATTGGGGGTATCACAGGAGTAGGATTGATAATGAATAAGAAAATAGGAATGCGGGTAAACTACTATGACCAGCTCAGTGATCACATTATCATTATCAAGATAGATACGAAGCCAACACCGACAACAGTAGTACAGGTTTATATGCCAACTAGCTCTGCCGATGATGAGGAAATCGAAGAAATATATGAGGAGCTAAAGGAAATTATTCAGACAATTAAGGGAGGGGAAAACTTGATTGTTATGGGAGACTGGAATTCGGTAGTAGGGCAAGGAAGGGAAGGGAAGATAGTGGGTGAATATGGTCTGGGCAAAAGGAATGAAAGAGGAAGCCGCCTGGTAGACTTTTGCACGGAACATAATTTAGTTATAACAAACACCTGGTTTAAGAATCACAAAAGAAGGTTGTATACACGGAAGAGATCAGGAGACACCGGGAGATACCAGATAGATTTTATAATGGTAAGACATAGATTTAGGAACCAGGTTTTAAACTGTAAGACATACCCAGGGGCAGTTATAGACTCTGACCATAACTTGTTGGTTATGAACTGCAGGCTGAAACTAAAGAAACTACAAAAAGGTAGGAAAATAAGGAGATGGGACCTCGATAAATTGAAGGAACCTGAGGTTCTTAAGACTTTCAGAGGGAGATTTAGGCAACAATTGACAGAAACAGGGTAAATAAAACAGTAGAGGAGGAATGGGTAAAATTGAGAGATGAAATAGTGAAGGTAGCAGAGGGCAAAATAGGTAGGAAGGAAAGACCTACAAAAAATCCTTGGATATCACAGGAGATATTAAATTTAATCGATGAAAGGAGAAAATATAAAAATGCAGTAAATGAAACAGGCAAAATGGAGTACAGACGACTAAGAAATGAGATTGACAGTAGGTGCAAAATGGTTAAGCTGGAGGAAGGCAAATGCAAGGATGTAGAAGAATGTATAAATAGGGCAAAAATAGATACAGCCCACAGGAAAATAAAAGAAACATTTGGAGATAAGAAAAACAGCTCTATGAATATCAAGGAAAACCAGTTCTCAGCAAAGATGAAATAGGAGATACTGTACTGAGAGAAGAATTTGACAGAGCCCTGAAAGACCTAAGTCGAAACAAGGCCCCTGGAGTAGAAGATATTCCATGAGAGCTACTGAAGTCTCTGGGAGAACCAGCCATGACAAACCTGTCTCACCTGGTGTGTAAGATATATGATACAGGTGAAGTACCCTCAGACTTTAAGAAAAACGTTATAATCCCCATCCCTAAGAAAGCAGGTACAGACAGGTGTGAAAACTACAGAACCATGAGTTTAATATGCCTTATTTTGGCTGCAAAATATTAAAGCGAATTATATAGAGAAGGATGGAAAAGCTGGTAGAAGCCGACCTCGGGGAAGATCAGTTTGGGTTCAGGAGAAATGTAGGAACACGGGAGGCAATACTCACTTTACGGCTTATCCTAGACGATAGATTAAGAAAAGGCAAACCTACAATTCTAGCTTTTGTTGATTTGGAGAAGGCTTTTGACAATGTTGATTGGAATAAACTCTTTCAAGTTCTGAAGCAAGCAGGAGTAAAATATAGGGAGCGTAAGGTTATTTACAACTTGTACAAAAACCAGACAGCGGTTGTCAGAGTTGAAGGGCATCAAAGGGATGCAGTGGTTCGAAAGGGAGTAAGACAGTTTTGTAGTCTTTCTCCACTGTTATTCAATTTGTACATTGAGCAAGCTATAAAGGAAAGCAAGGAGAAATTTGGAGAAGGAATTAAAGTTCAGGGTGAAGAATTAAAAACACTGCGTTTTGCCGACGACGTAGTAATTCTGTCAGATACAGCAAAGGACCTGGAAGAGCTATTGAACGGAATGGACAGTGTGCTGAAAGGTGCATATAAGATGAACATTAACAAGAGCAAAACTAGGGTAATGGAGTGCAGTGTAAGAAAATCAGGTGATGCTGAAGGAATTAGATTGGGAAACGAAGCAATAAAGGAGGTAGATGAGTTTTGTTACTTGGGCAGTAAAATAACAAATGATGGTCGCAGTACAGAGGATATAAAATGCAGAGTGGCAATGGGTAGAAAAGCGTTATTGAAAAAGAGAGATTTGTTAACATCGAATATTGATTTAAACCTAAGGAAGTCCTTTCTGAAGGCATTTGTATGGAGTGTTGCCTTGTATGGGAGTGAGACATGGACGATAAACAGTGCGGACAGGAAGAGGATTGAGGCTTTTGAAATATGGTGCTACAGAAGAATGCTGAAGATTAGGTGGGTGGATCGCGTAACTAATGAGGTACTGAACAGAATTGGGGAGAAAAGGAATTTCTGGCATACCTTGACTAAAAGAAGGGATAGATTGGTAGGACACATTCTTAGACATCAAGGAATTGTGAATTTAGCGTTGGAGGGAAGTGTGTGGGGAAAAAGTCGCAGGGGAAGACCAAGAGATGGATACAGTAAGCAGATTCAGACAGATGTAGGTTGTCGTTCTTATGTGGAGATGAAGAGGCTTACTCAGGATAGGGTATTGTGGAGAGCTGCATCAAACCAGTCTCCGGACTGAAGACCACAACAACAAAATCTTTGCCCCACAGTGTCCTAAGGATAAATGGAAATAATCAATAATTTCAAGCTCATAATTAGCAGGCCAACTAACTCTCCACATTTCGGTATCTAAATTTTTTCTTTTATACAGTACATTTTGGAAAATTTTATAGTGGCGCGCGATTGGTGGAAAATCTGGGTTACCAAAATGGCTTTTACTGACACCCATACCGGATCATCAATTTGGTACCTTCACATATTCTTGCAGATTTTCTCTATTAACTTTTTCCCATACCGGATCATCATTTTGGTACCTTCACATATTCTTGCAGATTTTCTCTATTAACTTTTTACAAGGTAGTTTTCATATTATTTATGGCAAATGTGCCTTCTCCAACATTGTTTCTTTTTCTACTTGATTCAAACCATTCGGCAGTCTCGATAAAGCATCAGCTACTATACTATCTGTTCCTTTAACATAATGGTTTTGGTCATCAGATTACTACAGATGCAGTGCCCACGTGTTTAACCTTCCCGTTAATAGTCTACAGGCAAGTAGGAATGTTAGAGCTTATGGTATGTATGGATGATTATCTTATTTCCCCATAAATAGTACCTAAATTTCTTTAATCCCCAAATTATGCTAAGTGCCTCATTTCCTTACACAATATAGTTTCTTTCGGATTTTGTCAACATTCTACTAGCAAAACCAATGGTTCTATGTGTTTTTACCTCGTCTTGCTGGATTTCCTGGAATAATTCAACACCTATGACGTAGTCATTACTTCAGAATTTAAGTGGAAAAGTTCATTAAGGTTAGGGTGGTATAACACTATGTTACTCATCAGCTACTCTAAGTTTCTCAAAGTCTTTTTGGCAGTCTGTTGTCCAAATATAAGCACTATTTTTCCTAAGTAACCCATTTAAATGTATACTATTGAACACTTGCCCCTGTACGAATTTTCTATAGAATCCACAGAGCCCTAAGTAAGCTTTTAATTGCTTTTTAGTTCGAGGTGTAGCACAGTTCTTTATGGCCGATAATTTTTCTGGGTCTTTAGCTATCCCTTTAGATGAAATAATGTGGCCTAGAAATGTAATCTCTTTTCTTACAAATTCGCATTTCTTTAACTTTAGTGTCATCCCTCCTTTCTGTAAAGCCTGGAATGTTCATTCGAGTAGCTCACAATGTTCTTCCCATGTTTCTGTCGCAATTAGAAGGTCATCTACATAAATTGTTAATCTACTACAGAGCTCTGTTCCCAGTACTTCGTCCAGGGCTCTAATAAACACTGACACTGACGTATTTAGCCCAAAAGGAACGACCTTGTACTGAAAGCACTTACCAGTAAATAGGAAAGCTGTATATTTTCTCGATTCCTCGTGCAGCCCTATTTGCCAATAACCAGTTGCCAAGTCGAGACCAGTTAAGTATTTTACATTATGGAATTTTTGGAGCATTTCCAAGTTCTCGGGTCGATCTACTTCCCGTTTCACTACTTTATTTAGGGTCCTGGCATTAATTACTATTCTTACGACCCCATCTCTTTTGTGCACAATAATAAGCGGGCTGTTGTATTCACTAGTGCTCCGTTCAATAACATCCCAGTCCATCATTTTATTGATTTCTTCTTGAACGGCTTAGAAATCGGTACAGAATAAGGTGAGGTAGAACTTCCATTTTGTATTGAAAAATTTTCACCCTTCCTGGTTTGTCTGAAAATACTTCTCTGTTTCTTTCCAAAATGGTTATTAATTCGGACCTCTGTTCTTCGTTTAGTTCCTCAACTTCGTCAACCAGTTTGTGAAATTCTACTTCGGTCTTTTCATCGTCAATTAATGACTTAACGTGATAAAGCTAGTACAAATAGCCTAAACCCTCATTTTCATTCTCAAATTTTATTGACATCGATTCGAATTCTTCGCCAATTGTGGCGTCATTCTCTTCGCATCATATTTCTAATTTATCTTTCCCTTTATTCATTTCTATTAATTGCCTTTCACAATTAATGACAACTTTTTCTTTATCAAGCCAGTCTATACCAAAAATCATTTCAGAACTTAAATCCGGACCACTAGAAATCATGTTCAAATTCTCGACCTTTAATGCTGAATTCTACCAGAACTTGAAATTTAATAGCTTTACTCGTCTTTCCTGTGGCGCCAACTACCTTGACTCCACTAACGGTCATGATTACCAGTTCTGGTTCATTTGAAATATGTTCAAAGAAACGATTCAGAAATTGCACTAATTTGCGCACCCGTATCAAGCAAAACATTTAGTGTTATTCCATATAACTCTGTTGGCATCGCTGCCTGTTTAGTGCACTGTACTTCTTCCGCGTCTTGCTCTTCTCGTAGAAAATCATCGTCAATTAAACAATCTTTCCAAGTCATATCAGGTACTGTCGTTTTATTTTTATCCGGCGGTACTTTGTCGGATGTGCGTTCATGTTGAACCTTCACCGCGGCCTCCTTAATTACTTTATCGGGAGGATATTTGATTCGTGGCAATTCAAAGTCTTGGATTGCCATTTCCTCGTTTGTTATGTCAGGAGGTTCTTTTTTACCGAGAACGTACTAGGATCCATGAAACTGAGATTTATTTTTTCCACCCTGTCCAGCGTCCCATCATGATTGAAGCTGAACTGGTACAGTTCGTCTGCGTTTAAGCTTCCTGTTTTATGGGCTTGCATTACTCTCAATGGCCGGTTTTGTTCAAGATCTAATTTAATTTCTTCGGTTTCATTTTCGTCCAATCCTTCTTCGCTTTTTACAGAAGAGTCATCATCACTATCTGACTCTTCACATAATACTGCTTTGCATATTGATGCATCAGCAAGTTTTTCCTGATTCGCGTCTTCTAAATCAGCAAGGAATATGTTTTTATCTAGCTCAGCTGATTTCGTTTCTGTCGGTTCCACAGAAACCGTATTGATTTTACTACTTTCGGGCTCTATGTTTATTTTGTCATCACATTCTGTGTCCTTTTCATCGTCTCTAATAACATCGACCGCGACCTCGTATTTGCAAAAGTCATCGTTTTGTTTGATGCTTTTCATGCAACTATCATCGTTGCCATGCGAATAATAGCATATAACAGTAGTCAGTTCAAAACATTCTAGGCTTGCCGGAATTTCGTTTTCTGCTACGTGCAAAATTTCATTTTCTTTTTCTAAGCGTATACGCATCGACTCGCTGGCTTTTAAATCGGCAGAGCTCAATGCACAGTGCCATTTTCCCTATCATTTTCGGTTACAGTAGCTAGCGACCTTTGCGCGGCGCTGTTTTTCCTACTATCTTTAATCGCTAGCTCAATAGCCACTCTTTGCCAGAGATAGGTCGGATTGCGTAATCCCGCTTAAAGTTTTCCCATTTACACGTAGGTAGACCCAAGTACAAATATCCATTTGTGCTCGCCATTCCTGCATTTCCGGAGCCTCTACTTGCTCTTTTTAGTGACTACTATTACTTACGACACTATTCCTTTCGCATAGTGCAACCTTCCGACATACAGTTTATTTCATCGGTCGGTTCATTGCCCTTGATATTGCTACCTTTTTCAGGTCAGTATCTTAACCTACATCTGTTGCCCGTTCTTCAATCAGCTGCGCGAACACTAGCCCACGCTCCCTTGCTCTGTTACACTTGCCGACGCGTGGGGATTCCCCTGCCGCAACACCTGTTGTCTGCTCGCTGCCTCCTAAGCTACTGCCGCAGCGGCATTTCCTATCACGACACTCCTGATTTCATTTTGCTAATCGGATTCTGTTATTATATTTATTGGGTCTATACCGGTTATGCGCGTTTGTCCGACCCTCAACGTACACGTTAATTAGTTTTCCGACTGTTGTTCCGTCGATGATTCGTGGGTTCCGAACCCACGACCTCGGCCCCGTCTGAAACCGTTGCTGCGGCATCTTCCTCTGCCACGTTGGATGATATTTACGTTAATTCGGTTACTATTATCGTACTCGTCATTACGATTATTGTTTTGGTTTTGATGATGGCTGTCCTCATGACTACTGCGCCAATTACCTTCGTCTTCGACTTTTTTAAGGAATTCTTGGAAGTTTCGATGACTACTTTCAATAAACCTACTTGATTCTCTGGAAAGTTTTTTACACATTTCCCAGATAATTTCACTATCCGTTCTTTTTCCATGGAGATGAACTAGTTTTTTATACCATCTCCCGCAGAATGCTTTAAGAGAAACTCTGCCTGTATTCTCATTTACTCTGGTCATCGTACATTCTCGTCAAAGGCTTTATTGTTTTTGTTCTGACCAGAATTCTTCGGTAAATATACTTTTAAATTCAGAAAATGACACTGTCAATGTCTAAACTCAATGCCCAGCTTTTTGCTTCACCGGCCATTGCCTGAATATTCATCAGTCAGAATAGGTTCACAGTTACGTAAAGATTCCAACGGATGCCAACCGTTGTGTTTCTTGGCCGGATCAAATTTTTCTTCATTTTAGAGTAATTTAAATGCATTGATTTTCTCTACAATACAGGCAGGTTGTGTGTTCATTTTCTTTTCAAAAATGGAAATTTTGTTCTGCACTTCTGAAGTGTCGTTTTCTCATTTGACAACAACAGATCTTACTTTGGATATTTCATTATTACAGGAGTTAAGGATTTCTGTTTTCAAAACGAATACTTTTTCGTCGACTTTATTTGCGACTACCGGTTCGACCTTGTCCTGCAGTTTAATTATTTCGACATCAAACCTGTCGTTGATGTCTCTCACCTGCCCTTGGACTAATTCTACGTCATTCTTTAAAGTACCCATTTGTGTTTGCATATTTGCAACAGTATTACTTAGAGAGAACACTTTTTGGTTAACTTTTCCGAGTTCATTTTGAATAGCAGTGCATGAATTTTTAACTCGGAAATTTGATGATTAAGATTTACATCCAAATCTTTAATCCTAGCATTTATTTTCAAATCCAAACTACTTACTTCAAAAATGTTCAAATGTTTGTATAGCTTATGGGACTTAACTACGGGGTCATCAGCCCCTAAACTTACAAACTACTTGTGAACTACTAGGACGGGACAAATATCAATGCCCGAGGAGGGATTCGAACCCCCGACCGTAGTGGCCGTGCAGACCGTGACTGGAGCGCCTCAGTCCCCTCGGCCACCGCGGCTGGCTACTTACTACAGAGCCCAAACTTTTAATTCTAGATTCCAATTTCGAAACCATGTTAGTTACTTCCGACCCCAAACATTTGCTATCAGAACTGAAGTTATTATTCTGCTTCATTAATAATCTAAACATGTCTTTGAGACTAAAAGATTCTTCATCTTCGAGTCCGGGAATGCTGTCTATGTTAGATTTGGTATCAAAAAATTCGCCTGTATCACTTTTGTAAGGACGAGGACGGTACATGTCAAAAGATGCATTTTCATATCCACTATCCTCAATTAACATTTCTCCTTTAACTTCGGTTTTAATATTGATCACAGTTGGTCTTTCGTAAACTTGCATAGTTCCGTTCGTCTTTCGTGTGTGTGCGCCTACTGCAGGTGGCTGCACTGCGAGACCACCTGTCGCTCGCTCTCGAACTGCCTGCCCCCACTACTGCGCGGTCTCGAACGTTCTGGCAACTAAAACCTTTCTAATCCATTTTAGATTATTTATATGAAAATATACTTTACTTCCTTTTATGCAACACTTTTAACAAACACTTTTATGCTACATAACAGATTCGTGTTCGGTTCACGTTTTTTATTCTTTTCCTATTTTACGCGAATTTGCTAGGTTGAATTACGTGAAATTCAAAATTTCGCTTTCTCTGTTCGTTTCGTGTCCTGTCACAGTCTCCAAATGTGACAACCGCGACTAATCGAATAGTCATGGGCCACTAAGTGTGGCACCCGTGCTAGCCTAAGGACAAGACTTGGACCGAAACTCCTCAAAGATTTATCAAAACACGAAATAAATTTTGGAAGGCGATAACTATGTTTGAAATAGGTGTAGCCTATAGCAGTAAAAGAAATCTGATTACTATGAAACAAAAAATTAACTTAGGTAATCTTGCAATACTAATGTTGTGCTAATTATTAACAAAATGTTTCATTAATAAAAATTTTTATACGGTTGCCAGCCTAACGAGGCATAAGAAAACCAAGCAGAGATAAATTAAAAATGCAGTTAAATTTAGAAGCTTGGTGCAGAATAAATATAGGCTGGAAAAACTCACCAGTTTCATAAGAGATAAAAAAAACCAATCACAAAAACAATCAAGATTTAAATGAAAGCAGTAATTATTTAAATTATTGTAACGGTAAGACTCACCTCATCAGTTAATTTCTGTTACTATAGAGTATAGCGTGGAATGTAGTACAGCATTGCAAGTGGCACTCAGAAACAAAGTTACTGAAAGGCTTCTAATTAGTGGTAAAAAAAATCTACTGTTCCTAATGTTCTTTGTAAATAAGTAAGAAATTGGTTACGATTATGACAAATTTTAAAAAATCTAGTTAAAGAACACTGACTAGTAAGTATCACTTTGTTGAAAATAATGAAATCTTTCTCTCTACCATGAAACTAATGATTCTGTTACAGTTAACTATTTTTTAGTAACACTCTGCTGGATAGATTCACCAATTAAATCTGCTAGCCTGGATTATAGAAAGAGGTCACTGAACTGTACTGACAATTTATAGGGACACTGTAATAAATTTTGACTAATACCACACATAGAAGTTCATGTCTGAACTATTTCAATTATAAGAGCTGATTAAAATTAATTATGTGGCAAAACAGTAACTTATTTCTACCAATACTATTGTGCAAGAGCAATGAAATTTATAGTTGCAGCACTGTCTATTGTACTAAGAAGATTCTCCAAAAATTTACATTATTAAAATTGATTGTTGCTTTAAAAAAATAGGATGACTCGGTTAATAATTCTTTACAGGGGAGGATCTCTATTAGGTATTGTGACAGGATAAAGTGGGGTTACGTACACACTACTTTTAAGAGAAATGCAACCTCTATTGAAAAACATTCAAAACACAAGTTAAATCTCTCAACGACCAGTTTATAAACAGTAACAATAAATATTATGACCTGATATGCGGAGTAGTGGCGAAGTGGCGGCGCAGCGTATACAGCTCAGATTTCATCTTTATGCAGTTTGTGATCCGACATTATAACAACGGTTTCCAGTAGCTTCCATTTAGCTCCAGATGCAGACAGTGTGTTACCATTGCATCTGCACGTTCACCGAGGCCATTGTAAGTAGATTGGTCTTCCGCCTGAAGTTTAACAAAATTTGTCCCAGAATACAGTAGCACAAGTCTGCCACTACGTCTTGATGCTGTGCACTCCAAACTCAGGCTCCCTACTGCTGTGAGCTCCCACCACAGACTGACTGCTACGAATACCAACCTTCGACTGACTACTCTCTCAACACCCAACTCATACTGACTTCTCTCTCTCTGTTAGCTGCATTTACAACGGAATTCCGTTCACATTCATTACATTCACTACATCTTTTACATATCATGCTGGTCGTGAGATATTACAAACTTACATAATATTCACATACATAAAACGATTAAAAAATTCACATTACCGAAACCAATTAAAATTGGAAAAATAATATGCAAAAATAAACATGATGTAGATATTCATAAAACTTACAAAGCACATGAAGTACAGACATCACATACCATACAATAGTGGAATCGACTGTAACATGAATGAAATTTAGTATCTTACGTAGCGTAAAAATGAAATATTATTACCAAAAAAATGGTCAATATTAGGCAATGGCGTTATATGCCTAGTAAGTGGGTGACCTGGAATCGAATCTGGGCACAAACTTTCAAACAATAATTCAAATTCCCGAGACGTATGTTGTATCGTTATATCAAAGGTATTGAACTAAAATCCAGTATTCGAACCTGGGACCTGTTACTTACCAGGCAGAAGCATTATCCACCCAACAATCGTGGCGTTATGGATAATGCGGCTACACGGACTAAGAGCACGTCTACACGAAATATAATTCTGTCCCTCCAATATATATATCGAAATAGTAACACACTGCTGCGGTGGAGTAGCCGAGCGGTCTAAAGCGTCACGCTGCGGAGCACGCGGTTGCTCGCCGTGGAGGTTCGAGTCCTCCCTGGGGCATGGGTGTGTGTGTTTGTCCGTAGGTTAGTTTACCTAGGTTTAAGTAGTTTGTAAGCTACGGACTGATGATCACGCAGTTTGGTCCGATAGATTTACAAACATTTGAACATTTTTGAGTAACACACCAATGAACATCAACGGGAACAATCCTGCCTTGTACTACAGGCGTAGGTGAAATACAATATTCGTTCACAATTTTCAGGATACCTGGCTGAAAATGACTTACAAGTTCGTGGCGCCCTCCATCGGTAATGCTGGAATTCAGTATACTGTGGCTAACCCTTAGCCCTGATGACAGCTTCCATTCCCTCAGGCACACGTTCAGTAAGGTCCTCGGACGTTTCTTGGGGAATGGCAGCTCGTTCTTCAGGCAGTGCAGCACTGAGGAGAGGTATTAATGTAGGTCGGGGAGGCCTCACACGAAGTCGGCGTTCCAAAACATCCCAGAGATGTTCTATAGGACTCAAGTCACGACTCTGTAGGCCAGTGCATTAGAGGGATCTTATTGTCGCGTAACAATCCGTCACAGGTAGTGCGTTATGAACAGGTGATCGATCGTGTTGAAAGATGCAAGCGCCATCCTCGAATTGCTCTTCAACAGTGGGAAGCAGTGCTTACATAATTCATGTAGGCCTGTGATGTGATAGTGCCACGCAAAAAAAGGAGTGCAAGGCCCCTCCATGAAAAACACTGCACCATAACACCCCCGCCTCAGAATTTTACTGTTGACACTATACACACTGGCAGATGACGTTCACAGGGCATACGCCATACCCACACCGTGCCATCTGATCGCCACATTGTGTACCTTGTGACTCCACACATTTTTACACTGTTGAATCGTCCAGTGTTTACTGTCCTTACACCAAACGAGGTTTAGCACTGACCTGCGTGATGTGTGGCTTATATGAAACGGCTCGACTATGAAATCCAGGTTCTCTTACCTCCCACCTGTCGTAGTTCTTAGATTGGATCCTGACGCAGTTTGTAATTCCTGTGCGCTTACCAGGATTTATGCCTGCCTATTTTACTGTACGACCCTCTTCAACTGTCGGCGATCTCTGTCAGTCAACTAACGTGTTCGACCTGTACGCTTTCGTGCTGTACATGTCCCTTCTCATTTCCACTTCACTATCACATCAGAAACAGTGCATCTAGGAATTGTTAGATGTGAGGAAATCTCGCGTACAGACTTCTGACACTAGTGACACGCATTCACCTGACCATGCGAGAGTTCCACGGAGCGCACTTTCCGATCTCTCATAATGTCTAATGAATACCAAGGTCGCTGATATGGCGAGTAGGTGGCAGCACAATGCACCTAATATGAAAAAAGGTATATTTGGGGTTTCCGGTTTCCCGCAACATACGTTGTCTCATTATGTCGAAGATATTGAATAGAAAGAAAGGCATTAAACTGAACCGGGAAATTGAATTATTGTTTGATATTTATATTACCAATGCCTAAGGTACAAGGCAAATTTGATCCCATTAATGTTTATTCCGATATTGGAGGGCCTCGGAAACATTGATATGTATTACATGGGGAACATCACGGTGAAATTACAGTTTGGGTAATGGAGGTAGACGTGCTCTTAAGAGAATCCGTAAGAGTTGAACGGACAAATCAAAAATGTTCAAATGTTTGTTAAGCTTATGGGACTTAACTACGGGGTCATCAGACCCTAAACTTACAAACTACTTATCAACTAACTTATACTAAGGACGGCACAAATATCCATGCCCGAGGGGGGATTCGAACCCCCGACCGCAACGGATAAATCGTCTGCGTGGTAATCAGGGGGTCCTGGGTTGGAATCGTGGCCACAGCACCTTTTAATTCAACGCCTCTCCTTCTGTTCAATAACAAACATTCAACTTTTCCCTTTGATTTATTTCAATGTCCATTTGCAGCAAATGTCGTAAATTCCTTTAAGCCTTTACTGCAAAGCTGTTTTAGTTCGGTACACTAGTACATTGTACTACAACCGCGAGTTTTACGGTAGCTATCTTCTTGTCTTTCCATTTTCACCCTCAAAATTCGTACAATTTATATCCAGAATACGTACTGTCGGACTGTAACACATTAAAGACTTCATTAATAAAAATGAAGAAGAAAAGGCTGCTTGGTCCAACAGTTCAAGAGGATCCAAAGTGATAGAGTCCTACCAGTGCATAAGTACATTCCTCATTTATCACTGAGAAGGTTGAAGTCCATGAAGCCTCCACTAGTCTCAGCGCAACAAGTACAAGACGTGGGTTTCAACATCGATGAGCAATGGCGGACCGACTGGAGCGCTGTCAACTTCACAGCTCTCTGGTCCGACCCCACAGAATGATCCACTGGTTTCCAACTTCCCTGCGAACAATGGAAAGCGCTTAACAGGATTCGAACAGTACGCGGAGTTTGTCAGGATAATCTGTACAAGTGGGTCACTTCGGCGTGTACTCAGTATGACTGTGGTGGTTTACGTCAGACAATCATATCGTGTACTAGCTTAAACCCGCGACTCCGCTCGCGAGTTGGTTGATTACGATAGCTAAGCTATCTTTCAGTAGTGTACTATGAGACTGGTTTTGGAGGATGAAATGAAATAAATACCTCCTTTAGAAACAAACATTTTTAATCAACATAATCAGGAATGTAAGTAGTGTAGATCAAATCACACGTAAAAATGCACTCGCTTCGAAGAATCCAATCACGAAATTCAAGAATAATGATTGTAATAATATCACAGATCGATCACTCGATGTAATGCGTGAAACGGCAAAACGATTTTTTTAAAGAGATCTATTAAAAGAAATTTCTTTTTCACTGCTTCATTTATATATTCTTTTATTTCCTTATTAGTATGCTCATCCTTACAGAGAAAGAGCTGAAGACATTGTAGCACGCATAGACCAAAGATATGGTCTGTGGCATCACGTTTCGCTGTATGTAACCTCTTTGCTATACAGTCGCAAACGTAATCGCTGGCCTTCAGTCCGATTTTTTTAAATAATTTGACGAATTTCAACTACCATATCTTTCACCCCCTTATAGCTATCGGCATGGAACTGCTATGGTGTACAACGGGAGACGTCGGACAACAAATACACACAGACCAGACCATTCGTTTGCGTTCTGTAGTTTTCGCTGCAGAGCGGAATATTAACACACACACACACACACACACACACACACACACACACACACACACAAACATACACACCCACACGTAGAATTTTACATACACCGATAACTTTCCATCCCAATATACTCCACCCTTTTATCATTATCAACCCTCAAGCATCAATGCAACCAATAAAACTATTTTCAAGGAGTAAATATAATTTTCAAAGAGTAATTATTGTTCAGAATTTCGGGTTATGTTCTTTAAATTACTAAATATCTATCAGATCGCTATAAAACCGTGCCTAAAACCTTCCTCAGGTATATATTAGTAACTGTACAAATATTTAAGTCTGCGTCTTGTCGTTCGGACGTGATAAGCGAACACCGAACAGACATTCACAATAATGTAAATAGATAAATAGCTATCCGATCGTCATAAAACAGTGCCTAAAGCCTTCCCCGGGTAGGCATTAGTAACTGTACAAATTTTTAGCGCTTTATTTCTTGGGGTCAGGCATCCACATCCACATTTATAGATATAGATGACTGCAACATGATATCGTATCCAGGACCAAAAACAGACCTATATAGAGTGACAGATGCTGCAATTTCGTGGCTGGTTGGTTTACAAATTAATATATAAGGGCTATGTTCGCTGCAGATCTTCCTTAATTCAGTTAACTTGTGTAAATCTACTGCTCATTTCATTCTTCTTCTTTTTATTACTTACTTCAATTCCAACCTTAATGTTCCTTTATTAGAATTTTAATGTTCTTTCAACTGTTCATCTTACTGTACAATGTACTATATCTTTCTCTGGCTCTTCTTGTAATGATACTAAGCCTTATAAAATTCCACTGCATCACACATCGTGATGTACATTTTACTGTATATTTCTTTTCTAACTAATGCACTTCGATATAAGCTCTTTGTTGTCTCGGCTTCTTATCTGGATATGTGTGATCTATATCTACATCTACATGGAATACTCTGCAAATCACATTTAAGTGCCTGGCAGAGGGTTCATCGAACTACCATTATACTATTTATCTCCCATTCCATTCTCGAATAGCGCGCGGGACCTGAATCCGTTCGACCTCTGATTTCTCGAATTTTAATCTGATGATCATTTATACCCATGTAAGTGGGAGTCTCGGCTTCTTATCTGGATATGTGTGATCTATATTTACATCTACATGGGATACTCTGCAAATCACTTTTAAGTGCCTGGCAGACGGTTCATCGAACCACCTATCTACTATTTATCTCCCATTCCATTCTTGAATAGCGCGCGGGAAGAAAGAACATCTGAATCTCTCCGTTCGAGCTCTGATTACTCGTATTTTATTCTGATGATCATTTCTACCTATTTAAAGTGGGAGTCAACAATATATTTTCGCCTTCGGAGGAGAATGTTGGCGATTGGAGTTTCGTAAGTAGACCACGCCGTAGCGATAAACGCCGTTGTTGTAATGATTCCCATCCCAGATCCTGTATCATTTCCGTAACGCTGTCTCCCCTGTACCTTGACAATACGAAATGAGCTGCCCTTCTTTGGACTCTTTCGATGTCCTCCGTCAAACCCATCTGATAAGGATCCCACACTGGGCAGCAATACTCCAAAAATGGACGGACAAGCGTAGTGTATGCAGTTTCTTTTGTAGTTCTGTTGCATCTTGCAGTCTCTGGTTCGCCTTTCCTACGACATTATCTACGTGTTCTTTCCAATTTAAGTCTGAAGTAATAGAAATTCATAGGTATTTTCTGGAGTTTAAGGCCTTCACTTTTGATTGATTTATCTTGTAAACAAAGTTTAACGGATTTCTTTTCGTACTCATGTGGACAACTTCGCACTTATTATTTAGAGTCAATTGCCAATTTTTACACCATACTGATATTCAGATCGTTTTGCAGTTGTTTTGATCTTCAGATGATTTTACTAGACGGTAAATGACGAAGTCATCTGCACACAACCTAGTTAGAAAATTTCCCTTAAATCGTTTATGTAAATAAGGAACAGCAGAGGACCAATAACGCTACCCTGTGGAACGCCCGATATCACCTCTATTTTTGTCGATGCCTTACTATCGATTACTACGAACTGTGTCCTCTCTGACAGGAAATTCCCTATCCAATCGCAAATTAGGGGCGATATACCATAACCAAGCAATTAGATTAAAAGCAATTTGTGAGGTACGGTGTCAAAAGCGTTCTTGAAGTCAAGAAATACGGAATCGATTTGCGTACCTTTGTCAATAGCACCCATCACTTCGTGTGAATAAAGAGCTAGTTGTGTTTCGCATGAACGATATCTTCTAAATCCGTGTTGACCTTGGGTCAATAGATCGTTCTGTTCGAGATAATTCATAATATTTGAATACAGATATGATCGTCGAATGTAAGTTACATTTCGTAGTGTTTATGTCCTACAATAAATAAATAAATAATAAAAATATCAACTATGTACCTTTTCAGTTTGTGTAAATGCTTCGATCTTCCTGGTCTCTCGTAAAAATCTATCTATGGTAAAACATTACTCGAGTTAAAAAGAAAAATAGAAGCAGTTTTCCTTCCTGAACGATAATGTAGCTCATGTTTTACAATCTTCAGATTTTTGAAAAACACTTCAATACTGTGTCAGCTGGCATATTTAATATACTTTTGGTTCAGAATATTTCTTCGCTTCAGCGAGCACAGTCCAGGGTGCGGTAATTAGTAAAGACTCTCTGCCGAACACACGCGTTCCGCGTCACTGGCGTTGCGGCGGATTCAGAGCTGGCGCTGATTTGATAGATGTGTGCCAAAGATTAATTACCGAATCTGCGCGCGGTCTCTAATTGCTGCAGCGTTGGCACTCCACGTGTTAATTAGTGCGACAACGCGGCATGTCGGTTGTTACAAAAGAATCGCCAACAGTATTTCAAACACGCCCGTCTGTCAAACACTTGTTGACGGAATATTCGCGTCACTGCGTAGAGTATTAATGAGGTACAAACTGTTCTGACCGGCTAGAATTCGACTGCCGGCAAATACACTTCCACGAATTGATGACTACCCGTAATTCCAACTGCGGTCGAGGATTAATGGCGCACAATGTAAATGAACAAGAGCAGCTTCGTGGGATGATTAATTACTTAGTTGTAGGCTTCATAAAATATTAGTTTTAAATATATGATTCGAAATATTGCACGAAGCAGCTTCACTTAAGGAATACTTAAACATCATGCTCAGCTTTAAAGCTGTAATATGAATTAGGGGGTATGTTCCTGATGGTCCTAGTAAATACTGTTAATTATAATTTAATAATCATGCCATAGGCAGGTGACAAGTGAATAGCGCAAATGTTAAACAATGAAAAATCAACGTGTCGTGAAATAGGCTACGTCACAGAGTAACATATACAGAGGAGCAGCCACCCCTAAACCATTGTCCTACGCTCCCCGCGTAGTTCCGTAAGATGCTAGCAGATGTCAGGCGGATCGCTGGCTTAGGGTGCCTCTCGCACGTCAGAGGGTAGCGTGGAGGGGAGGCTGAGGGGAGAGCTCGTGCCGCCTGGGACGAGGCCATGGCTGTGTCCAGCTTGCTGGCGTTTGAGGGGAGGTGGTGGTGGGGACAGCCGCTAGCTGCCGCCTGCTCTGGCCAGTTTAAAGAGCTGCTTCTGACGGCAGCGCCATCATGTGACATCTTACGGAACTGCTGGAAACCCTCCCTCCCCGCACCCCTGAGCGTAGGACTGGGCCCTTACGGAGGTTTCTCGTCTGTATATACTTGTCTGTGGCGACGTCCTAGCCACTATTGTTCCCAACGCTCCTAAAGGGGTGTTCCGTCACCCACACAACCTCCATAAGAACATGCCTTTGTCAATATTGCAATCCCAACCCCTTGCCACGAGGATCATATCCCTTTGGAAGACCTAGATGCAAGACCAGTCCATTATAGCGCATCATGCTAAAGTTCTGTTACAGGCTTATCCTAATATTCTCAGGCCGCGCCAACTGTGAAAGCATCTGTGTCATTGCACAGCCTTTTGTATTGGTATGCCTACCAATCATTTGACTTTTTGTACATAAACACCGTTCGGAAACCTGCTGCGATGTCCACGCAGAAACACCGTTAACAAAGATTTTTCTCTCCAACTAAACACCTGTTCACTTACACCAATACTGGAACTTAACAGACAAAATACTAATCCCAACCAAAATAAGAGCCTAACATATGATTTGTTGCCCCAAAGAATCGATTAAACAACACGAATAATTAAAAGTCCACGTTTGAAAGTAATATAATGAGGATAGCTTGCAAGTATAGCACGTCTGTAGCTATATGTCTTTGACAGAAAAATAGTTAAGTTGGTAGTAGCTTGGCACTACAAGCCAAAGATATACAGCTGTGTAGTAAAATCATTGACTCTTCTCGTGGACATCATTGTTTGGCTGGAGACACGAGACTCCAGGTTTGTTTGTCGTCGAGAGACGTTGTCTGGTATGCAGGCGCGGCGGATACAGAGGGTGGTGTCACAACTGACAGGGTAAAGTTTTATTTCTTTCTAAACCTCTAGCATATTGATGTTACAGTAGAAAGTATTTCTGATTAAACAAATTTTAATTGATAGAGTAAAGATGTTTGGAAAGGATTGTCATTAAGTAGAAGTTTTTATAACAATGTTATGATTTTTGAATATCTAAATAAATAGTTAAATAACCTTATGTCTTATTATTGTAATTAGAAAGAATCAACTGTCCCATCTCTGATTAACAAGTGTTGAGATCTTTAGACTTTGCATGTGGAAATCATTCGGAGTTGCATAACCAGGCTTTTTTCCATAAGTGTAGAAAGAATCTTAAAATTTGATTTATTTGACAGCAGAAATTTATTTACAGCAAAGACGTCCATTACTGTCAACAGCCACAGTGTTGAGAAAGTTCTCATTTAATTTACTGAATGAGTTTAAATTACAAGTTTGTCGGAGGCGTTATTTAAGAGTAAATTGGTAAATTTCAGAAAACACTACATTTTGTTAGTAACATGTCTTTTAAATCAAGGCCATAAGAGTGCTGTTACAATATTCACATCACAGAGTGATGTTAACATCAAACATGTCAGTAATAGCTAGAGAGCACTCAGTGTATTGTTTAACTAGATTTGTGCCCGAGCGAAACGTTGTGACCGGCCAGAGGTGGAATTTTATGATGAGGCGCTGATCTCATTTAACTCTGAGCAGCTACGGGACTAATGTGTCGACTATAACATCGCCTTTAATATGATTAAAGACAATGATATCAATACTACGGTAAAAACAAGCTAGACGTTTCTAACAACTGAGAACAACAAAATGTAGTAATCGATGGTAAGGCATCGACTAAAACAGAGGTGATTTCGGGCGTTCCACAGGGTAGTGTCATTTGTCCTCTGCTGTTCCTTATTTACATAAACGATTTAGGAGAAAATCTAAGTAGCTCTCTTAGGTTGTTTGAAGATGACGCCATCATTTACCGTCTGGTAAAATCATCTGAAGATCAAAACGAACTGCAAAACGATCTGAATAAGATATCATTATGGTGTAAAAATGGGCAATTGACTCCAAATAATGCGAAGTGTGAAGTCGTCCACATGAGTACGAAAGGAAATCCGTTAAACTTTGTTTACAAGATAAATCAATCAACCGTGAAGGCTTTAAACTAAACAAAAATCTAGGAATTACCGTTTCTTTAGACTTAAACTGGAAAGAACACGTAGATAATGTCGTGGGAAAGGCGAACCCGAGACTGCGTTTTATAGGCAGAACCCTTAAAAGATGTAACATAACTATTAAAGAGACTGCATACACTACGCTTGTCCGTCCTTTTATGGATCCTTATCAGGTGGGTTTGACGGAGGACATCGAAAGAGTTCAAAGAAGGGCTGCTCGTTTTGTATTGTCAAGATACAGGGCAGACAGCGTCACGGAAATGATACAGGTTCTGGGATGGGAATCATTACAATAACGGACGTTATCGCTGCGGTGTGGTCTACTTACGAAACTTCAATCACCAACATTCTCTTCCGAATGCGAAAATATGTTATTCACTCCCACCTACATAGGTAGAAATGATCATCAGAATAAAATACGAGAAATCAGAGCTCGAACGGAGAGATTCAGATGTTCTTTCTTCCCGCGCGCTATTCGAGAATGGAATGGGAGATAAATAGTAGATAGGTGGTTCGATGAACCGTCTGCCAGGCACTTAAACGTGATTTGTAGAGTATCCCATGTAGATGTAAATGATATTTCATTATTTATTAGCGTACATTAAAATTGATTCAAGCACATATGGTTACATACAGTAAAATTTAATTAAACATTTTTATCAGGTCTCAATTTTGTACGTCGAGATTCCGAACGAGTTTTATCTGGTGGATTTGACAGAGAAGTTACAAACTCACCGTAAATACGATCATCGAGCCGGGACGGACAGATAAAAAAAAAAAAAAAAAAAAAAAAAAAAAAAAAAAAAAAAAAAAAAAAAAAAAAAAAAAGGATACACACACACACACACACACACACACAGAACTTAGCTTTAGGCTACAGTCTTTATCAGAGAAACGGCACACACCCTCATTCATACCAACGCAGAGGCACAACTCACTGACACACACAGACACAACACACACACACATACACCACACACACACACACACACCTCGTCAACTCCGGCTACTGCTTTAAATTCGAATAAATAATCCCTGAGACGGATTTTCGTCTCAAATATGTCGAAGACATTATTGATAGATGTGAAGCATTGAATTAAAATTTGTGGTGCGGCCGGGAATCGAACCCGGACCTCCATGCTTACTACGCAGACGTCTTAACCGTTAGACTACCACACCACTAACGATTAAGGCGCCTCGGAATAGTCTATGTACGATTTCCCTCCACAACACAAACTTTAATTCAGCTTCTTTGTTCCAAAGATAATTGCCACTACTGCCAAGGCTCTCCATGCAGCGGAATAGCACCTCAGCAATGGACATGGTGGAACAATCCTGTTATGGTGATATAAATATCAATTAATTCGAATAAATAATCCCTGAGACGGATTTTCGTCTCAAATATGTCGAAGACATTATTGATAGATGTGAAGCATTGAATTAAAATTTGTGGTGCGGCCGGGAATCGAACCCGGACCTCCATGCTTACTAGGCAGACGTCTTAACCGTTAGACTACCACACCACTAACGATTAAGGCGCCTCGGAATAGTCTATGTACGATTTCCCTCCACAACACAAACTTTAATTCAGCTTCTTTGTTCCAAAGATAATTGCCACTACTGCCAAGGCTCTCCATGCAGCGGAATAGCACCTCAGCAATGGACATGGTGGAACAATCCTGTTATGGTGATATAAATATCAATTAATTCGAATAAATAATCCCTGAGACGGATTTTCGTCTCAAATATGTCGAAGACATTATTGATAGATGTGAAGCATTGAATTAAAATTTGTGGTGCGGCCGGGAATCGAACCCGGACCTCCATGCTTACTAGGCAGACGTCTTAACCGTTAGACTACCACACCACTAACGATTAAGGCGCCTCGGAATAGTCTATGTACGATTTCCCTCCACAACACAAACTTTAATTCAGCTTCTTTGTTCCAAAGATAATTGCCACTACTGCCAAGGCTCTCCATACAGCGGAATAGCACCTCAGCAATGGACATGGTGGAACAATCCTGTTATGGTGATATAAATATCAATTAATTCGAATAAATAATCCCTGAGACGGATTTTCGTCTCAAATATGTCGAAGACATTATTGATAGATGTGAAGCATTGAATTAAAATTTGTGGTGCGGCCGGGAATTTTAATTCATTTTAATTTTAATTCAATGCTTCACATCTATCAATAATGTCTTCGACATATTTGAGACGAAAATCCGTCTCAGGGATTATTTATTCGAATTAATTGATATTTATATCACCATAACAGGATTGTTCCACCATGTCCATTGCTGAGGTGCTATTCCGCTGCATGGAGAGCCTTGGCAGTAGTGGCAATTATCTTTGGAACAAAGAAGCTGAATTAAAGTTTGTGTTGTGGAGGGAAATCGTACATAGACTATTCCGAGGCGCCTTAATCGTTAGTGGTGTGGTAGTCTAACGGTTAAGACGTCTGCCTAGTAAGCGTGGAGGTCCGGGTTCGATTCCCGGCCGCACCACAAATTTTAATTCAATGCTTCACATCTATCAATAATGTCTTCGACATATTTGAGACGAAAATCCGTCTCAGGGATTATTTATTCGAATTAATTGATATTTATATCACCATAACAGGATTGTTCCACCATGTCCATTGCTGAGGTGCTATTCCGCTGTATGGAGAGCCTTGGCAGTAGTGGCAATTATCTTTGGAACAAAGAAGCTGAATTAAAGTTTGTGTTGTGGAGGGAAATCGTACATAGACTATTCCGAGGCGCCTTAATCGTTAGTGGTGTGGTAGTCTAACGGTTAAGACGTCTGCCTAGTAAGCATGGAGGTCCGGGTTCGATTCCCGGCCGCACCACAAATTTTAATTCAATGCTTCACATCTATCAATAATGTCTTCGACATATTTGAGACGAAAATCCGTCTCAGGGATTATTTATTCGAATTAATTGATATTTATATCACCATAACAGGATTGTTCCACCATGTCCATTGCTGAGGTGCTATTCCGCTGCATGGAGAGCCTTGGCAGTAGTGGCAATTATCTTTGGAACAAAGAAGCTGAATTAAAGTTTGTGTTGTGGAGGGAAATCGTACATAGACTATTCCGAGGCGCCTTAATCGTTAGTGGTGTGGTAGTCTAACGGTTAAGACGTCTGCCTAGTAAGCATGGAGGTCCGGGTTCGATTCCCGGCCGCACCACAAATTTTAATTCAATGCTTCACATCTATCAATAATGTCTTCGACATATTTGAGACGAAAATCCGTCTCAGGGATTATTTATTCGAATTAATTGATATTTATATCACCATAACAGGATTGTTCCACCATGTCCATTGCTGAGGTGCTATTCCGCTGCATGGAGAGCCTTGGCAGTAGTGGCAATTATCTTTGGAACAAAGAAGCTGAATTAAAGTTTGTGTTGTGGAGGGAAATCGTACATAGACTATTCCGAGGCGCCTTAATCGTTAGTGGTGTGGTAGTCTAACGGTTAAGACGTCTGCCTAGTAAGCATGGAGGTCCGGGTTCGATTCCCGGCCGCACCACAAATTTTAATTCAATGCTTCACATCTATCAATAATGTCCGGCTACTGCGTTCCTTGGATGACATACTGTGACAGGTTGTGCCCCTGTTACTGTATGAATGAGAGTTAGTGTCCTTTCTTTGATGAAAGATGTTATCAAAAGCTATGTTGTGTATCAGTGTCTTTTTTATGTTCATGTGGCGACTCGACGATCGAATTTGTTCTGAGTTGCTAACTAGCACCTTTATATTGTTAAATTGGGGGGGGGGGGGGGGAGACTTGCACGGAAATGTCCAAAATTATTACCATCCTTTTATTGGCTTTTTATTTAATACCTAGTATAGAAGTACCACAACCCTATTTTTGCATTCTTCCTCAGATTTGCATTTGCCTTCTAGCCACTCCTGCTTAACTACTTTGCACTTACTCTCAATCTCATTTCTTGTAGTGCTTCTTTATAATGTCAGCCGTAATTTAAATTGCCGCCGCGTGTAAAATCAGATCTGTGATTCGTTTTTTAAATGCAAAGAAAGTTAAACCAAAGGAAATTTATCGCAAATATGCAAGGTTTACGGACAAAATGATTTGAGTGGTTTGTGTTTGGTTCACTATCGCTAAATGTTGTATTTCAGTAACCTTGTGTACAGTATCGTCGGTTGCTAAATCCAATTTTCGTTTATCATAGTGCTTCTAGCCTGGCCTACTATGATTTCTCTGTTCACAATGATACTTCATATACTTCTCTTTACTATGAATCATTGTCAGTGTTTCAAGTTACAGTTTTTTGAGTTGTATTGAAATTTTCAAAGTATGAACTATTTATCATCAACGTTTCACTCTCGTACAAGGCAACACTTCACAAAAATGCCGTAAGCAATGACTTTCTTGAACTAAAATTAATTTCGATGTTAATAAACTTTCCTTTTTCAAAAACGCTTTTCCTCGCATTGCCATTATGTATTTTATATCCTCTGTACTGCGTTCATTATATGTTATGTTACTGCCCAAATAACAAAATTCATCTACCACTTTTATTGTTTCGTTACCTAATATAATTCCTTCAGCGAAGCCTGATTTTCTTAGACTACAATACGTCACCCTTCTTTTGCTCTCGTTAATGTTCGTCTTATGTCTTTTCAAGACACTGTACATTCCGTTCAATTGCTCTTCCATGTTCTATGCTGTCTCTTCATAATTCCAATGTCATAGGCAAAACGAAATGTTTTTAGTTCTTCACACTGAACATTTATTCCTTCTCCAAACTTCTCCTTCCTTTCCTCCACAGCTTGGTCAATATACAGATTGAATTACTTCGGGGGAAAGGATACAACCCTGTCTTACTCCATTCCCAACCAATACTTCTCTTTCAGGAAGACAATACAGCAACGATATTACATAAAAGATAAAATTAATCTTATTTACGTTTCATGATAATGTTTTTTTATAAATCAAATGCTTAGTCATAATAGCGTTTAAAACCGATAACACATTAGTTCATCTACTTGTACACAATATAAAATGTAGAAACAGCAAATTTGTAACTGCAAGCCTTTATAAAATTTGCTTCACTAGACCTTTTATATTGCCCATACAGCCAGAAACTAAAAGATTGCTGTCTGATTTCTGTACAAGTTTGAAAGAACCTACAGTTCCTCATATTTTACTCCTACTGACTTCAGAATTTGAAAGATTGTATTCTAATCAGCATTATCTAAAGCTTTCTCCAGATGTACAAAAGCTAGAAATGTAGGTTTACCTTTCCTTAATCTCTCTTCTAAGACGGCTGTTTCCAATCTTTTTTGGAATGGGAGTCACAATATTCCAGCAAAAATTCTCTCGACACAAATAAATATTAGGTCCTACAAATTCTATTTGTACATTAAGAAATTTCTTTCATACAAATACAATGCTAAATTTCCATATCTAGAATAGAGCTTCTTGGTTTTAGGCAAAATTCACATTCAACGCAGGTTGTTCTTATGTTAATTAAAAAAATCTACAAGTAAGTAAGTAGTTCTGCATCCCATTAATCCGTTCCACGCTATATTTGCATGCATTAGTTAGTCTCCCTCTTCTAAAAAACAATGTTCTACGAAGAATGACATAGTTCCATCGGGGAGTCTTCCTTGGATGCTATAGTTTAGTTTTTTACGGCTGTACTCTACAAACGGATTTATTAGCCACAACAATTTATGATGAATGTTTGTAAAATGTAAAGTAACTACTAAAACAAGAATCACTTTTAAGTAATACTCCTAGCTAATTTTACTGGCCTTAAATTCAATATATTACGGTAATTCATAAAAATTTTGAACTTAAAATATTGTTCGATAACTGTCAAGATAAAGCACTTAACAATTCAAGATTGGCTTGATCAACACAGTGCTATACTAGGCATGATTCTGTTTGGAGGTGGTATGCCGTTGCCGTCAATCAACCTTTGAACTGAATTACCCAGCCATTTATAGAGGGACCTACAGTTTAACGTGGATTCCGAACCACGGTTATCATTTTCTATACAGATGAGGTTGAACTTAGTTGATAATTTTCCTTATGGAATAAAAATAGTATTACGAAAGTAAACTCCTGGCCATTAAAATTGCTACACCACGAAGATGATGTGCTACAGACGCGAAATTTAACCGACAGGAAGAAGATACTATGATCAGCAAATGATTAGCTTTTCAGAGCATTCACACCTACAACGTGCTGATATGAGGAAAGTTTCTAACCGATTTCTCATACACAAACAGCAGTTGACCGTCGTTGCCTGGTGAAACGTTGTTATGATGCCTCGTGTGAGGAGGAGAAATGTGTATCATCACGTTTCCGACTTTGATAAAGGTCGGATTGCAGCCTATCGCGATTGCGGTTTATCGTATCGCGGCATTGCTGCTAGCGTTGGTCGCGATCCAATGACTGTTAGCAGAAATCGGTGGGTTCAGGAGGCCAATACGGAACGCCGCGCCGTATCCCAACCGTCTCGATCCCTGAGTCAACAAATGAGGACGTTTGCAAGACAACAACCATATGCACGAACAGTTCGGCGACGTTTGCAGCAACATGGTCTATCAGCTCGGAAAACATGGCTGCAATTAGCCTTGACGCTGCATCACATACAGGAGCGCCTGCGATGGTGTACGCAACGACGAACCTGAGTGCACGAATGGCAAAACGTCATTTTTTCGGATGAATCCAGGTTCTGTTTACAGCATCATGATGGTCGCATTCGTGTTGGACGACATCGCGGTGAACGCAGACTGGAAACGTGTATTCGTCATCGCCATACTGGCCTTTCACCCGGCGTGATGATATGTGGTGCCACTGATTGCACGTCTCGGCGACCTCTTGTTTGCACCGACGGCACTTTGAACAATGGCCGTTACATTTCAGATTTGTTACGATCCGTGGCTCTAACCTTCATTCGATCCCTGCGAAACCCTACATTTCAACAGGGTAGTGCACGACCGCATATTGCATGTCCTGTACGGGCCTTTCTGGATACAGAAAATGTTCGTCTGCTGGCCTGTCCAGCACATTCTCCGAGATCTCACCTATTGAAAACGTCTGGTGGCCGAGCAACTGGCACTACTCTTGATGAACTGTGGTATCGTGTTGCACAGGTCACACTAATTTTCAAGAAAGGCAGTAGGAGTAACCCACTAAACCCCGTCAATTTGCAGCAGGGTTTTGGAACATATCTTGTATTGAAATATTATGAATGATCTCTAACAGAATGATCTATCGAGCCTAGGTCAACACGGATTTAGGAAATATCGTTCGTGCGAAACACAACTAGCTCTTTACTCATACGAAGTGATGAAGGCTATCGACAAATGCTCGCACATCAATTCCGTATTTCTTGATTTCCAGAAGCCTTTTGTCACCGTACTTTACAAACGGCTTTTAATCAAATTGCTCCAAATTTGCGTCTGGATAGAGAGGATTCAGTTTGTAGTAATCGATGTTAAAAAATTGACTAAAACAGGTGACATCAGGCATTCCGCAGGGTAGTATTATTGGTTATCTACTGTTCCTTATTTACATAAACGATTTGGGAAAAAATCTAAGTATCTCAGATTGTTTGCAGATGACGCCGTCATTTACCGTCTAGTAAAATCATCTGAAGATCAAAACCAACTGCAGAACGATCTGTATATCAGTATGGTGTAAAAATTTGCAATTGACTCTAAATAATGAGAAGTGTGAAGTCGTCCACGTGAGTACAAAGAGAAATCCGTTAACTTTGTTTAGAAGATAAATCAATTAAAAACGAAATCTGTAAACTCCACAAAATACTTAGGAATTACTATTACGTCAGACTTAAACAGAAAAGAACACGTACATAATGTCGTGGGAAAGGCGAACCAAAGACCGTTTTATTGGCAACAGAACTACTAGAGAGACTGCATACACTACGCTTGTCTGTCCATTTTTGGAGTATTGCAGTCCAGTGTGGGATCCTTATCAGGTGGGTTTGACGGAGGACATCGAAAGAGTCCAAAGAAGGGCAGCTCGTTTCGTATTGTCACGATACAGGAGAGACATTGTTACGGAAATGATACAGGATCTGGGATGGGAATCATTACAACAACGGTGCTTATTAGACTTGCGCATAATAGTTCGCGTTCGGGAACGCTCACTTTATTTCGTTCTTTTGGTTCGTCCGTTCCCAGTGACGGCTGAGCGGCGTGGTCTGCGCATACAGGTGGAGGAAGAAGTTTCCCCACCTAGCTGCTTCATGCGCTTGCTGCTTCAGCCGCTAACGATATCATGCAAACCAAAAGAAACAGTTTGTGGATAAGTTCTCGCGTTTAAGTTTATAGTTATCTCTATATCTTGGCATTATAGAATTCATTAATCAGATATTGCAAAGTGCAGAATACTTCAAAACAGATATTTTGTAGCACTGAACTACGTAACCTAGCAGGCTCTCATCAGCAAAAGGCGAACACGTGATTTTTAATTCTGCTGCGCGCCATCTCGCTCTTCGGAAAATAATCCAACGAACTAAGAAGCGAGATACGTTTGGCATAATAGTTCATACGATTGTAGAGCTTATGGGACTTAACTTCGGGGTCATCAGTCGCTAAACTTACAAACTACTTATGAACTAGCTAATAGTAAGGACGGCGCAAATATCGATGCCCAAGGGGGGAATCGAACCCCCGACCGTAGTGGCCGTGCAGACCGTGACTGGCGCGCCGCAGTCTCCTCGGCCATCACGGCAGGCGGCTTAATAGTTCGTGACTAGTAACGCATGTTTTAGTTCGCGACCAATCGCGCATATTTTAGTTCGGGACCGTTCGCGCATATTTTAATTCGCGACCGGTAGCTCTTCTTTTAGTTCTCAGCTCAGCCGCGAAATAGATCACTCTTTTTAGTTTTGCTACCGCTACTAAAAGAGCTCTTTCTTTTGTTATGACAGCTTTTTATATAATGATCAGCCAAGCGTGTGCTATTACCCGTATTTTTTTGCCAATTATACATCAAATACTTAAGAAAATAAACCAGTTATTTACACGAATGGGTGATATATTGGTATTCAACTACTTTTCATACAGAGTACTCGTAGTAAATATTATTTAGACACTGCTGAATATCTTAGAAAACAAAATTTGTGGCAGTTAACTATGAAACTACAGCCGAGCTGCATCTCAGCTCGAAATCACGGGACATGGCAGAAAGGAATCCCGCGTTCTGCTCGCTCTCGCGTCCTCTCGCTGTTCCCCGTCAGTCTTCGGAAAAGGAGCGGACGAACTAACACGCGAGGTATCTGCAAACTAGTTCGCGTTATTCGCGTGTGGGAGCGCTCTTCCGAACTAGTTCGTTCGCGAACTACACAAGACTAGTGCTTATCGCTGCGGCGTGGGCTACTTACGAAACGCCAATCGCCAACATACTCCTCCGAATGCGAAAATATATTTTTGACTCCCACTTACATGGGTAGAAATGATCATCAGATTAAAATTCGAAAAATCAGAGGTCGAACGGATTCAGGTCCCGCGCGGTATTCGAGAATGGAATGGGAGATAAATAGTATAAAGGAGGTTCCACGAACCCTCTGCCAGGCACTTAAATGTGATTTGCAGAGTATCCCATGTAGATGTAGATGTGTTGAAGCTGCATGGGCATCTGTATCTGTACACGCCATCCAAGCTCTGTTTGAGTCAACGCCCAGGGCCGGCCGCGGTGGCCGAGGGGACTGAGGCGCGTCAGTCACGGTCTGCACGGCCAGTACGGTCGGGGGTTCGAATCCCCCCTCGGGCATGGATATTTGTGACGTCCTTAATCTTCGCTAGTTCATAAGTAGTTTGTATGCTTAGGGACTGATGACCCCGTAGTTAAGTCCCATACGTTCTACAAACATTTGAACATTTTGAACATCAACGCACAGGCGTATCAACGCCGTTATTAGGACTAGAGGTGGTTGTTCTGTGTACTGATTTCTCAGGGTCTATGCATCCAAATTGCGTGAAAATGTACTCACATGTTAGTTCTAGTATAATATATTTGTCCAATGAATACCCTTTTTTCCTCTGCATTTCTTCTTGGTGTAGCAATTGTAATGGCCGGTAGTGCATTATCATTAAAATCCGTGAAGACGAGCAAAGATTTTACTCATCATGAGACGATAAATCACAGTGGCTAGAAAGCATCCCCGACAACATTCGTTTGTTGTAGAAAGTATTACAAACAAATGTAGTGTTATCTGGTGCATTCTCGCCATATGGTACATGCATAACGCAAAAAGCCCGTGTTCCTTTTAGACTGAGCTCGATTATACCGCTCGTGCATCATTCCAAACAACGAGTATCAGAACACGTCAACAATCAGCAGCGCACCAATATAAAAGGACTCACATGTTAGTTCTAGTATAATATATTTGTCCAATGAATACCCTTTTTTCCTCTGCATTTCTTCTTGGTGTAGCAATTGTAATGGCCGGTAGTGCATTATCATTAAAATCCGTGAAGACGAGCAAAGATTTTACTCATCATGAGACGATAAATCACAGTGGCTAGAAAGCATCCCCGACAACATTCGTTTGTTGTAGAAAGTATTACAAACAAATGTAGTGTTATCTGGTGCATTCTCGCCATATGGTACATGCATAACGCAAAAAGCCCGTGTTCCTTTTAGACTGAGCTCGATTATACCGCTCGTGCATCATTCCAAACAACGAGTATCAGAACACGTCAACAATCAGCAGCGCACCAATATAAAAGGGCATACGGCAATATGTTCAAATGTTCAAATGTTTGTATAGTTTATGGGACTTAACTACGGGGTCATCAGTCCCCAAACTTACAAACTACTTATGAACTACTTACGAACTAGGGCGGCACAAATATCCATGCCCGATGGGGGATTCGAACCCCCGACCGTAGTGGCCGTGCAGACCGTGACTGGAGCGCCTTAGTTTCCTCGGCCACGGCAATATGAAATGGATAGGCTATACACCGGGCACGATTTTCAACGTCTAGAGAACTAATCTGCCGCACACAGTCATGCCAAAGTGCGACCATATCTATTATTCAATTGACATGCCCCATTATATAGTAATATTGCATTTATGTTCTTATCTAATGTTATCTTATTTTGTAATTCTGACAGATTGTTACGTGAGAAAGTGTGTGATACATCGTACAAACGGTGTATTATAAAGAAATAGGTACTGATTGTTTATCACTGTCGTACATTAAACTAAAATGGTGCAGAAGTTTTATGCTCAGAACTTATTTCATAATGAAGAAAGGCAACTGTGTACGTGCTTATCTATTGACAACAAGGTAAGAAATAGTTAACACGCACATATCACAGACTGTAAGGAAACGTACTGTATTATCTTCCACCACACGTAGTATAATGTAGTATACCGCAAAAGAAAGAATAAAAATTTCTGAAAATAACTGACCGTTCATACAAATGAAATGGTGAGCTACTATGCTAGCTGACTTGTACGAAAAGCTGACAATATATTTGTTTTTAAATCTACCGACCTTAGAAATGCATTAGTTTCTCTCGAAGCTTCTTTTTTTATTATTAGACTTTGGTAATCGAATGTATTCTTCCTACTTGGAACAGTAAAACGTTAAAGGGATTACAGTACTATGTATGAAAACTTAAATTTATATTTCATCGTTTTATAACAAAGTTGTTCGATGCCTTCAATTTTCCGTGCTGGATTCTGTTTCCTTGCATGTTAATTTTTTTTCTTATAATACATGTACATACGTGTGATAATTCTGATAACGGCATAATATCTCTGACGCGCCACCCTTCACGACGCCCTATGCTAACAAAATTTGACATAAAACATCAAGTTCTTTTCTTTTACAGATGGCACGAGGTCAGCAAAATATTACACTAATTATGTTGGCGTAAAATGTGTGAAATAGGGTACACACAGTCTGTAACGGGAGTAAAGTTGCTCAGCTCAGGGGCAAGCGGTAAGAGTTTGTCGGCCCGGCCATGGTTGACATATATATTTGTTTCAAATCTGGTTGAAAGTGGTCCATTAGTTTACGAAGAGATGTGGAACACTCCCACATGATGTTGCCGTTTCTCGCGATTTACGTTGTTTATGGCGTCATATCTCCGGACCTCTGTCGTATGTGGGTTTTACTTTCCCTCTTCCTCCTCCCACATCTACTGTTGTCTGACAATATATATATATATATATATATATATATATACAGCTGATGTCAGCAAGTCTCTCGAAATTGGTCATATATATATATATATATATATATATATATATATATATATATATATATATATATGCCATGAATGTTCTAATTTTCATCTTACAACTTTTTTGCCAAATCAATGTGTTCGCTATTGAAGGTGAATCGTACTCAATACTTTAGGCATACAGAGTTAACATAAATGTGGCAAAAGCTGTAAGATAAAAATTAAAAAAAATATGGTACCAAATACGGTACGTAAGTGCGATTGAGCCATAAAACCGAACATATTGCCGTTAAGTTCTTACATTTGAACGGCTGTACAAAAACCAGACAGCGGTTGTCATAGTTGAAGGGCATGAAAGGGATGCAGTGGCTGGGAAGGGAGTAAGACGGGGTTGTAGCCTTTCTCCATTGTTATTCAGTTTGTACATTGAGCAAGCTATAAAGGAAAACAAGTATAAATTTGGAGAAGGAACTGAAGTTCAGGGTGAAGAAATAAAAAATTGCGTTTTGCCGATGACATTGTAATTCTGTCAAAGACAGCAAAAGACCTGGAAGAGCAGTTGAACGGAATGGACAGTGTGCTGAAAGGTGCATTCTTAGACATCAAGTAATCGTGAATTTAAGGTTGGAGGGAAGTGTTTGGGGTAAAAACCGTAGAGGAAGACCAAGAGATGGATACAGTAAGCAGATTCAGACAGATGTAGGTCGCCGTTCTTATGTGGAGTTGAAGAGGCTTGCTCAGGATAGCGTATTGTGAAAAGCTGCATCAAACCAGTCTCCGGACTGAAGACCACAACAACAACTATGTTGGGTCTCATACCTCAATTGGTGCCATCAATGTTTATTTTTATCAAAAAATGTTCAAATGTTTGTAAAGCTTATGGGGCTTAACTACGGGGTCATCAGACCCTAAACTTACAAACTACTTATGAACTACTTACGAACTAAGACGGCACAAATATCCATGCCCGAGGGGGGATTCGAACCCCCGACCGTAGTGGTCGTGCAGACCGTGTCTGAAGCGCCTCAGCCTCCTCGGCCATCGCGGCCGGCTATTTTTATCTTACAGTTGTTTTGACAATGCAATGTTGTTGCTATTGAGGTATCTTGTGCTCAACTGTTTGAGCATGTATATTTAATATAAATTTGTGAAGATCTCATGATGATAACGAGTCTGTCGAAACCACTGATGTGAGAACAATAAATAAAAAAATGCGGCTATCTTGTTACTGGAAACCACATATTAAAACTTAAAAATCTTCAGTAACTGTAGCAGAATTATATCTGTCTATATAACAGGGGCTTCGATGCGGGTGAAGTAAATGACAGTGAGATATCCCATTAACAAAATAATCTCTGGACATATGTACGAATGTAGGCTTTCGCGGTCATTACTGTTAACGTTAAAATTCTTCTGAGCTATTTGCCGCGTCATGATAATAAAATGTTTCCAACGTTTCGGATCCGTTGCAGGATTCTTCCTCAGGGAATACCAACTTGTTACCTCCTGGGTAACGGATCCGAAACGTTGGAAAGATTTTATTATCAAGACGCGGCAAATAGCTCAGAAGAATTTTAACGTTAATCTCTGGAGCAGTTAGTTGAGAAGTTTGGATTGTGGAAGAGGCGTATGTGTCATAAAGTTGTGCGAATATAAATTTCTCCGTTGCTAAATCCGGAAGTGAATTTACCACAAGGCATTTTCGACAAAAAAAAAAAAAAAAAAAAAAAAAAAAAAAAAAAAAAAAAAAAAAAAAGGAGAGAGAGAGAGAGAGAGCAGTATACGGGGAGAACGCTTGACGGACGTCAGTGCATTATGTAGCCATCTGGGCTCATTTGCTGAGTATTTTTAAACAGATGTGGAGCAACAGGTAAACGCTAAATGAGAAGCACACAGAGACACGCGTGCAGCACAGGCCGATGTAAACAGAGGCAGCCGGGGCGTTTATTCAGCGCTTAATGAGGCTGCGCAGGCCAGCAGCTGTGAGGCCGAGGAATGCGCGCATAATTAACGCTGCCGATCGCGGACTTCTCTGAACTCATGGAGCCGTCAACACGGCACAGCACAGTACAGTGCGTAGAGCTGAGTTCATTGGGCTAGATAGTTTGTGTAAATTCCGGGCATTCCATAGCGACATGCTTGGTTTATTCTGCATTATTCGAACAACGCGTGTTCTATTCTAAACGTCAGGAATTGCACCATTTTTCACGATGTGTAAACGAAACTGCGTCCCACACAGACATCAAGGGCCCAAGGAGTACCGACCGGCCGCCGTGTCATCCTCCGCGTGAAAGCGTCGCTGGATGCGGTATGCAGGGGGGCGTGATCAGCGCCCCTCACTGCCAGCCGTTGTGTCGGTATACGTGTCAGCAGCCGCTACTTCTCAGTCAAGTAACTCTCACTTGGCCTAAGGCAGTGCTTTCCAAACTGGGTGTCGCGACACCCTGGGGTGTCGCGTAGTAGTATCAAGGGTGTCACGAGACTAACAAATTTAGACTCTAAACAAAAAAACTTGTCATAAAATAACATAAAATATCCTCCTCTTCATATTACCCTGAAGACTCGCCTGCAGCTAACCATCCTTCTCTTCATTCAATGCACCACAGATCATGTATTAAAGGAATGATTGGTGCACATTAATTGCGTGGTCAGCCGCTAGGCGGCAGCTCCGCTTCAGCAGCAGTAGACACTCATGGTTCGTTTAAGCAGCTGCCAGTTGCCAGATTCCAGCAAACTGCGCATGCGCAGAGCTGCTGCTGATACTCGATAACAGCTCTTCCCATGCGCAGTTTGCTGGAACTGGCAGCTCTCTGAACGAACCTTCACCGTAGTCTGCTTTCCTTCTCAAAAAGATGCACCTGAGCGTTTTTTAATGGCTTTATCAAAGCCACGTCACCCTCGGTAGCGTTTCATAGAATTAAATGTCAGTCAATGACACAGTGGCTGTAAAAGCTGTCACAGATTGTAAAAGCAGTCACAATTGTTTACTGATTAAAGCTATTCAGTAGCGATGCTTAGTATGGAGTATGGCCGCGTGATTAACGGAGAGTAGTATTTTAAATGCAGTGATCGTTGTTTCGAACCCTGGTATCCGTTAATATTTTTTTTTCTCTCAGTTTCCTGTATGTAACAGATTCTGGGACCAGAAATGACCTTCTTATTCTTACTTGTCACAAATATTTATCAATTTTTTCCGAATATGTCGGGACTTCCGAGGTCGTGGTGAAGCAAGAACCTAACAATAGAACTTAATTAATACTTCATCACTTGTCAGAAATATACCCTCTTTATTTCTGAAAATAATGTGATAATATTTAACTTAAAGGGAACAGCCACTGTGCTGTCTAAATCAGAAATCCGAGCAGCTAATTTCCAGATGCCGTTTTCAATCGACCCAGCAAAACCGTAAGTGTCCCTGACATGTACACACGACAGCGAAAAACTGTTTCCGAAATTCAGTTTTCGTGTTTCGGAAGTTGGGTCGCATGTAGAAGAAGCAAGTATTACTGTGTGAGTTAGGCATTGTTGTCTGCGGTGTTACTCTGTTGTATATCTCCGTAGTTCCAAATGTTTCCTTTTCCTGCGATGACTCTACGAAATTGCTGCAGTGAGGATCAACATTAAACATGTCAATGCGTACGAGCATTTCAGTTTCTTTTACAAACTACATTTAAGCGATAGTTTATTTCCGCCCCCCCCCCCCCCTCGCTAGAGCCATCTAAATTCTACCACATGTATTTATATTAGTGAAAGGGTGTCGCGCAAAACTGTAAGCTAGTAAAGGGTGTCGCCATGAGGGAAAGTTTGGAAAGCACTGGCCTAAGGGCTGAGCAGCTCTCGGTAGACCAGGATTATTACCCATCCAAGTGCCAGCCAAGACCGAAAGTGCTTAACTTTGGCTTCTAACAGAAACCGTGTATCCACTGCGGCACGGACGTTGGCCTTCACAACGTACTGCCTCATCCAATCACCTTTTGAGCCCAAAGACCTTATCACGATTTCTTTTGTGTCACTGAAACCACGTATGTGTGAAAGAGCATTTACATGCACATGAAAAGTTGTTTTCCGAACAGCTACATCTGCTGATGCAATAGTAAAGGTTTCAGATGCGGTTATACAAACGACTGTACCCCCTTACCAGACACCATATTCACTGAGAAACAAACATGCCACATCAGGCAGAAGGCAGCTCTTGTGATTTAAGCAGCAGTACGGAATTTACCAGTGGATTATTAAGATATCCTAAGTGACATAAAAGTTTTCAGGATGTTGTACCACGTCATGACGTAAGAAGGCTATTACGTTAATAATCGACGTATACCCAGATGAAGGCTACTGTAACGTTGGCCGAAACGTCGATTATTGAAATAATAGCCTTCTTACATCATGACGCGGTACTACACCCAGAAAAATTTTATGTCATCTGACTCTGGCCGCGGAAGCCTACGTAATTATATCCTAAGTGATTTCGAATTATATCTAACGCAGCTTGACGTGAATAAAGTTTATGCCCGGGGCTTGGTGACTTCCGTTCTGTGAGCGGCCTCCGACAAGACTGGACAAGACATAAGTTTAGAAGAGCAATAGAAACTGCTATGAGTTTGCGTATGTGAACACAGAGATATGTAAACAGAGGCCGGCGGTGCGGTAGACAACGCCTATACAGAGTGAAACTAAATTCGCGCAATCGGGCTTCGCAGCGTGATTCCTTACATGCTAGCAATAAAAAAAGTCTCTCACAAAATTTCGTCCTGCGCATATTTCCGGCAGTAAATGACTGAGATGGGTGTGTATTTCTTACGTCAGTGTGTTTCATAATTACACCTACACCAACAAACTTCTAGGGGATATGGGAGGTGTCTTGAGGAACAAAATGAGCATAGAAACCCATGCCCGGAAACGCCATTCAACGACGCTAGGGGAAGTCCAATTTACAAGCAGCAGCTCCTGCCGCCAGACACGCCCTCGAGCAACTTCGACGCTTCCTTGGATGACGTTTCCTGGCATGGGTTTCTATGCTCACTTTGTTCCTCAAGACACCTCCCACATCCCCTAGAAGTATGTTGGTGTAGTAGTGTAATCCTGAAACACACTCACGTATGGGTGAGTACCCATCTTAATCTTCGACGTCCATTTACTGCCGGAAATATGCGCAGGACGAAATTTTGTGAAAGACATTTTTTTATTGCTAGCACGTGAGGAGTCACGCTGCGAAGCCCGATTGCGCGAATTTAGATTCACCCTGTATAAGACAACAGGCGTTAGATCGGTTATTGCTGCTACGAAGGTACATTATCAGGATTTAAGTGAGTCTGAACGTGGTATTTGCGCACAGGAGATGGGACACCCCAACTGCGAGGTAGCGAGGACTTACCGTCCGACCACTTCACGAGTGCACCGTCGATATCGGGAACCCGGAAAAACATAAAATCTCCGACATCGCTGCGGCCGGAAAAACGACTACATTTTTCAACATGACAGAAATGCTGCGGGTATAAATGCTGTGTTAGCGTGCGATAATTAACGAAACATCATCGATATGGGCTTTCGGAGCAGACAGAGGATTAATATTGCTGATTTTGTATAAGACCTCTCAGAAGAGAATTCGCCGCAAAGGCACAGAAAGAAAATTACTTTGTTTCTAGTAAATTTTGTAAACGTAATTGTTTAACTCAGAACATTAGTTCCTTTGTTGTTTGATGTCCCTTGAATGAAGTTGTTACTAGAAATTCATGTTTATCTACTTCAGTAGTTAGTACCTATCCCTCTGTAGTTAATTAAAAGATTGATGTTATGTGGAAATATTTTGAAACGAGGCCCCAAAACAATCTCAGTTTATACCAGGACGGGATAACAGGAAGAAAAAAAGTTCGCATAAGCTGCTTACAAGACGTTTATTAAATAATTTTAAGCACAAATTAATCCCTTACAGATTTGAACACCAAAACAACTAATCAGGGGGACGTAAGCTTGATTTGATTTGATTTTCTCAGGGAAGCCAAAACACTCTTGGTCCAACCCGCCACTGCCCGCACCGAAACTAAGTTTATTGTGCGGTATCGCTCCCTGTATATCTAGTAAAGCCAACCAATGCCCTTGAACAGTGCAAGGAGTCCCTTTAACAATTCTTTATTAGACACAATTTCTTCGGGTCTGGTTGTCCCAAATCTTCTGTGCCTTTTACTCTCCAATGCAATGCATTCGAAGATTAGATGTGATGCAGTTTCATCTCCATCATCACAGATCCTACATTTAGGGTCCTCTTCTGGTATTCCCGTTGTATGTAGGTGTTTTCTGAAATTTCCATGGCCTGTCAGCAATCCAACCATGAGTCTAATCTCTCTTCTGTTCAGGCCCAGGATTGCAGAGCTTCTTTTAAAACATGGCTTTGGCATCATTACCTTGCCATGTTTTTGTTGATAGACTTTGGTCCAATATTCTACGTGCTGTCTTCTGAGCCAGTTACGTAGCTCCAGTTTGATCATTGTGATTGTCAGGACAGGTTCCGGTCCAATAAATGGAGTCTCTGCCCCCATCCTGGCTAATCTGTCGGCATGTTCGTTGCCACTGATCCCCGAGTGGCCAGGGACCCACAATAGGTTCACTCTATTGCTTTCCCCTAGCTCCACCAATTTTAGACCTTGTTGCAGGAGCTGCCAGTGATCTCGGGGCTGCCTGGCTGTTTGAATAGATATAGATGCTACGGTCTTTGTAGCACCTACGCAAATTCTCCTCCACACACGCCCTGATGGCAGTGATTTCGGCCTGGAATACTGAGGCCAGTTTCCCTAGAGAGATGACGCCGTCCAGTCTTGGCTGCACCCCATATACCCCGGCCCCAGCGCCTTGGCCTGATTTTGACCTGTCAGTGAACCAGACAATATCCCCTGTACGGTGTCGAACTATTTCCTCCCACTGCTCCCTACTTCCAATTGTTATGTTGAAAGGCTTGTTGAAGCAGTATGGGGTTATAATATAGTCGGCTGGCATTTCCCCAACCTTTCCTATATTTACCTCACTCACTATTTTAGTGTGTGATTCTGGATATCCCAAAGAGTTCCAGTTTTTGCCAGTTTTGAGTCTGTATGCACCAGCCGCTGCCTCCATCTTGACTCAATGGTTTCCATCCCAGCAGTTGGTGTGCTGCTAATTCCGCCTGTTATGGCTAAGCAGGCTGACGTAAGCTTACTAATAATTAATTTCCCCAACACATGTTTAAATTAACTTTGCCACAATGGAATATATACAAAATAAAATATTAATAAAAAGGGATTTAACACACCTAAACATTACTTAAAAATTTCTTTACCAAATAACTACGACTAGAATTGCCTCTAGTGCAAGATATGCAAAATGTTCATTTCCTTTTAGAAAGACTTCATTACAACAAGGCTTTAAATAGATTTCACGCATGTCTACATGCCACGAGTTACCTGGTTCCCATAACACATATTTAATAAATAATTTCTGTAGAAGCATCAGGGAACATAAGCCACATTCAACAAAACTTTAAAGGGTTTAAAATAGGGCATGGTAACATATCACAGTACATAAACAGTTTCCTCCCCGTTTAAAATATCCACAATTGAACAACGGTCGTGTCGGGACCAAAATGACTGAGGGCAAACAACACTGAATAATAACAGTCTTCACAGAAAAGAAATTACAATTTAGTTCAGGCCGCAGGGCCAGGCTACACTGAAATGGTCGCTCTTCACTTAATAACAGTGCATATAAATACTGAATAATAAATGGCAGAATCACATAGCTTTCGAGCGTAGCCCTGGAACGGATAATGCGTAAGGAACCTTGCATACTTAAGACCGAATGACACAAGTGAGACACAGCCATACATAACTAGATGGAAGTAATTAAGGAGGCGGATGGTAGCCAGATCCCATATGACAGACGTCAAACTGATATCAAGAATGCTCGTGTTTAAGTTTGACAACATAGATACAGTCGTTACCCACACACAGCCAAGGTAACAAAATTAAAAGGAAACTGCCAAACTGCACCCCAACTGCGGCAGTCAACTAAGAGGCGGCAAACTACATGGTGAGTAAACTACACCAGCGCCCGAGGCAGGCAACCGAACGCGGAGGCAAGGACGGCAAAAATATGGGGAAACAGAAGAACATAATGCAAAATAACCACCGCCTGAAACTATTGAATATAACAACCCACAGAAGCACCAGTAAATAATGAAGTGTCATCCAATCTAACGCACTTCCACCAAAAAGCCACCGGACGCTCAATGTTTGATAGAAGCACAAAACTTTCCACACAAATGACTTCCGTGGAGGCACTTAACTTGGCAGACGTACCATGCGAAAGAGTAGGACAAGGAATCCGTCCTCATGATGTCGGAACGACCCGTTGCAGGCGTGGCATGGTTGCCCCAGACAGACGCCACAGCAGAACGGCCCGACCCCCGACGACGGTCCAAACACAACAACGCGCGTCGTTCGGCCGGAAGAGACGCGGAACACGTGACCATGGAACTACGTGCGCGCCGCTCGGTACTTCCCCCTCGGAGAAGCAGAGGAAGAACTGATTAAACTGGCGCCAGAGCGCAGGCGAATAAGACGAAGGAAGAAGGAAAGAAAGCTTAGGGTTTTACGTCCCCGAATAAGACGAGACGACACGGCGCAACCCACCTCGCCTCAAATGGAAACGATGCCCGCCAATTAATTAACAGAAAATGGATCACAACAACGAGCCGACACGGTTCAGTGTCATTCTGTGAAAAGTTAAGTGATACATATTAGTTTTGTAAAAGTGGTAGCAACAATATTCTATTGTTAGATTCTCTTGAGAAAATGAAAGGCATTATTTCTTCTCGATCTGAAAATATTCGATTGGAACTTAAACCATGGCAACACTGCCGAGGAAAACACTATGCAATGGAATCTACCATTGTCGCTGTTAACACACGTTACTGACGTACTACCTTACCTCCGAGCAAATGGACTCGCCCGACCCACCAACTTCTTTGCTTTCTACGGTATGTCTGCCTAAGTATACTTGCGTCTGTGTTAATGTGTGGGTGTGTGTGTGTATTTGTTTACCCTCCTCCCACCAGCCCCCCCCCCCCCCCCCCCCCAAGGCAAGTCTTTCCTGTCCCGGGATTGGAATGACTCCTTACCCACTCCCTTAAAACCCTCATCATTTCCTTTTCCCTCTCCTTCCCTTCTGCCTGACGAAGCAGCTAAGCTGCGAAAGCTACCGTTTGTGTGTGTGTGTGTGTGTGTGTGTGTGTGTCTATGTGTACTGTCACTGCCTGTGCTCCTTCGCCTGGTAAGTAGACTTCATCTATTTTTTACATATATTTTTCCTGTTAGGAATTTTTCCTCTATAATATATATATATATATATATATATATATATATATATATATATATATATATTTCAGTTATATATGGCAAAAAGAATAACTGATCGCAAATTGCGAATTATTTCAGATATGTGTAATTTTTTTTATGTACTTTACGGAGAGACGGGGCACATGAACAAAGTGAGGAGGTAGGAGGAGATTGGAAGATAGTGAGAGAGTTATTGACATAGGCTGAAGGATGGATGAGTGGGTAGAGCAGGGGTGGTGGCGGTGTTGGAGGAGGAGGTGGTGGAGGCGGAGGTGGATGGGGGGGAGAGGAGGAGGAGGGGAGGAGGAGGAGGGGAGGAGGAGGAGGGGAGGAGGAGAGGATTAGGAGGGGGAGGAGAGGAGGAGGAGGAGGGGGCGTAGGCGATGGTGGCGCGGGTGGGGTGGGAGGAGGAGGAGGCACCAGAGAAAGAGAGAGAGAGAGAGAGAGAGAGAGAGAGAGAGAGAGAGAGAGAGAGAGAGAGAGAGTATGGGAAAAAATCGGAACGACTTTCAGAGCAATGTCTTGACTTGGCAGAAAAAGCTAAGAAATTTTGGTCCTACGTCACAGACGTAAACGGTTCGAAACCACATAGCCTGACACACTGTGACAATAATGACGTTGAAATAGAGAGTACACGCTAAAGGCCAAAATACTAAATGCCTTTTCCAAAGTTGTTTGACACAGGAAGATTGCACTGTAGTTCTTCCTCTGTCGCACGAATGATCGAATGGCAGACAGTGAAATAAATGTCAGAGGGACTGAAAAGCAACCGAAATCACTGAAGCGAGGAAAGGTTGCTGGATCTGGTGGGATATCAGTTCGATTTTACAGGGAATACGCGAAGAAACTTTGCCACTGGGTAGCGAATCGTTCCTAATGATAGGAAAAAAAAGTGCTGAGTGATGTTTCCGCTTTGAAGAAGGTTCGTCGATCAGACGCGCAAACGTGTGAGGCTTGCGTCTCTGGAATCGGTCAGCTGCAGAATTTTGGAACACATTTTATGTTCTAATATTATGTCAATTCTGGAGAGCAGAAATATCCTATGCTGGAATCAACATAGGTACCGAAAGCAACGATCATGTGAAACCCAGCACGTGCATTTCATCCACGACAGCAGAGAGACCACCAAGATAAAATAACAGAGATTTGGGCCCACACGGAGGCTTACTGGCAATCGATTTTCTCGCGAACCAAACATGTTGAAATGTTTGTAAATCTAAGGGACTTAACCACGTTGGTCACTAGTCCTTAAGCTTACAAACTACTTACACTAAATATTTGATATATTGACGATGCGGTCCAATACCCAGAAGAGTTTTATCAACAATGACAACGGCCGCGGAAGCCTTCGTTTACATACTTACACTAACTTAAAGTAACGTATGCTAAGGACAACACAGGCACCCATGCCCGAGAAAGGACTCGAACCTGCGGCAGCGAACTGCCGCACGCACCACAGCTGGTAACTTCAGTGCACACGGCTACACTGCCACGGCTCCCGCGAACCATTCGCGAGTGCAACAGGGGGAGGAATGGTAGACTAAGTACCCTGAGCCACGTACCGTGAGATGGTACGCGGAGAATGATTGTAGGTGATTATTGGAGTAGGTGAATGCCAGACCAACGTAGGGTTTCCAGCAACCTGATACAAAGAAAAGCGTAAGAGGACGAAGGTGAAGGTAAGAAATAGGCATAGATATGCGGGATTAATGAGCAGAGGAAGGAGAGTAGGATTACTTTTTAAAAGTTTATTTAGCTGTTTGCTGCCGTTTACGACTTGCCATATGGATGCCAGGAATGTTACTAGTTTTCATTTTTTTTATTTTTTTTTACACAGTATAATTTCTTCTTATATCTAATTAAGTTTAACAATATACAGCTTACCAACTGATTGAATAAAACTATAAATAACAGACAAATTCAAATTAAATAATTTATATGATTTAAGAAGAAGTAAAATACATAGATTTATGTCGAAGAAGACCCCCACCACCAAACTCTCTCATTAGCTTTAATTGCCCCATATTATGAACTCCCACGTAATAGCTAATGGAGGGTTGCAAGGTGAAAGAATAACTTGAATTTATATTTAATAGAAGAGACAAATTGTTAAGAGACGGAGCCCGAGATGATGCTTGAGGGTCGAGTACTTGGCATGGTCGTCAAGTTGTCAACCCTCAACCTTAGATAGTTGTTAATGTTGTGGTCTTCAGTCCGGTCACCGGTTTGATGCAGCTCTCCACAATACCCTATCCTGAGCAAGCCTCTTCAACTCCACGTAAGAACGGCAACCTACATCTGTCTGAATGTGCTTACTGTATCCATCTCTTGGTCTTCCTCTGCGGTTTTTACCCCACACACTTCCTTCCAACGCTAAATTTACAATTAAAAAAATGTTCAAATGTTTGTATTGTCTATGGGACTTAACTACGGGGTCATCAGTCCCTAAACTTAAAAACTACTTATGAACTACTTACGAACTAGGACGGCAGAAATATCCATGCCCGAGGGGGGATTCGAACCCCAGACCGTAGTGGCCGTGCAGACCGTGACTGGAGAGCCTTAGTCCCCTCGGCCACCGCGGCCGGCAAAATTCACAATTCCTTGATGTCTAAGAATGTGTCCTACCAATCTATCCCTTCTTTTAGTCAAGGTATGCCAGAAATTCCTTTTGTCCCTAATTCTGTTCATTACCTCCTCATTAGTTACGCGATATACCCACCTAATCTTCAGCATTCTTCTGTAGCACCACATTTCAAAAGCCTCAATCCTCTTCCTGTCCGCACTGTTTATCGTCCATCCATAGGTAGTAATAATTGATAATTTAGATTATAACTAAGGAAGAGTAGTGGTCTTCTGCTTTGTTATTATCTATTAACAGGTTTTATAGTGCCGTTTTGCCGGTGACAAAGAGCAACGATTTGCAGAGGGGTGGGTATTTTTTTTTACTATTACTGTGCTGTGCCGCGAGCATATCGTTGATCACGAGTATCGATATACTCGTCGTGCCTTGGAATTGGGAACTTTGGAGAGGCGCGAACGCAGCTGTGCTGGCGGCTCAAGGAGTGTGCCGGAGAGAGGAGAGTGCCGCGTGGACTGGAGCAACACCACCTAGTACAGAAGGCTTCGCTACTGGCCGTGCCTACGTCACACTTATAGGCCGCGGCCGCCAGCTGACTGGCCGGCCGCTGCGCGGGGGTGAGCGTGCCCCAGCCAACAGCCAGTGAGGTGGCGGCCGCGGCCTATAAGTGTGACGTAGGCACGGCAAGTTGCGAGGCCTACGAGAAAGACAGGCCCCAGCGCAGTCGTCATGCCGTGTAAACAAGGTAGTTCCGAGTAGGGATGGGAAAAACCGACCGGTTAAAACCGATACCGGTATTTTAGTTTTGAATAACCGGTTTTTATCGGTATTTATTTGGTGTCGGTTGTAACCGGTTTCTTTTAGTTATTGACAAGAACTGGGTAAAAAAACCGGTACGACTACCTCCTGTAGTAGTGGTTCAAAATGTGTTTTTTGTAATAATTTAGAAAAAATAAAAAATAGTAGACCATAATATTCCTAAAAGTTCCACTGCTGTGAGATATTAGGTCATCGCAGAAACTAAGAAAAGCGATCAGTGATAATTTAAGGACAAACCCAGCAGTCAGAAACGCGCAACAAACGCGTGGCATAAGAACTTACAGACTGGTGCAGCTACTGAGACATCGATGCACCTGTTGCCGTGTGGCGTGGCCTATTAGACGACGCGCGTGCACCGGCATGGTACGAGACTTGCCTCCGTCTGGTCATGCGGCAGTTCCTTGCTGTCGTCGCCAGACGTCGGTTGTGTCTTAAATGGCACCATCCCGTGTGTGGAAGTACTTCACGAAGTACGGGAGCGGTGAGGTACAATGCTCCATTTGCTTTAAAAAGCTGGAAACGGGTACAGGTACCACAAACATACTGTGCCATTTAAGGAGAAAGCATCCAAAATGTTCCTTGGAAGAGAAGGTAAATTCGATTCATATATCTATTTTGTAAGTGATGTACTCTAAGCTTGGAATATTAACTTTTAATGTATTATCATATTGTTGTGCTAACAAGTTTTATTAATGTGATTCCTTGAGAGCGAGGGGCTTTTTCAATAACCAATATGGGTTTAGGTAACATTGACCATGTGGTGCGTCGCGAGGTAGCCGTGCGGACTGAGGCTCCATGTCACGGACTGCGCGGCTGCTCCAGTCGGAGGTTCGAGTCGTCCCTGCTCCCTCGGTCATGGATGTATATGTTGTCCTTAGCGTAAGTTAGTTTAAGTTATATTAAGTAGTTTGTAAGTCTAGGGACCGATGACCTAAGCATTTGCGCCTCATAAGAACTCACACCCATTTGAACATTTTTTGATCATGTGATACAGAGCTTTCCTAGTTCAATTTGCGTAAATTTACACTGACAACAATCATACTGTTATTCGGAACTGTGACTTTATTTTTCGAAATACTTCTGCAGCACTCACTGAAGTTCATTTACTGACTGTAACGTGTATATAACGAGATATTTGTATGCACTGGCTCACAAGTCCAACTTACGGAGTGGTTGGCTCAATATTCGCAACTGCCAGTTGGAAATACTAGGCCAGTAAATCTGTATGCTTCGTATATCGTCTTCTACGGACTCCTGGCAAGGCTTACACACACTCAAGAAGGCGTAGTATTGGGAGGGGACCTTGCAAACTATGTAAAGACTAGGGATTTGTCGTATAACGTAAATTTACATAAATTTTAACTAAATGTCGTAAGTTTCGGTTTCGGCTGAAACTAGAAGAACCGACGATTACGGTTTCTGTTTCGGCCGCAAAAATGTTTCGTTCGAACTCTACTGGAAATAACAGCAATAAAAAACCGGTTATCTTGAGCAATTTTTACGGTGCGGTTAAACTGGAGATGAAAAGAACCGGTATAACCGAAAACCGGTTGTTTCAGCGATAACCGCTATCCCTAGTTCCGAGCCGGCGGGATCGATAGCCGATTGGCCGGCCGCTGCAATGTGGAATAAAAAAACATTTGTTAGACTTAATGGTCGAAGGGGCTGATAAAATGATTAAGTAGATACTTTTATGATTATTTTATTCAAATGATTGGGTGCCGCATCGATTCCCAAAAATATAAAAATTAAAACAAGAATAAAATAGGGTCTTATTTCCTCACTTGGCAAAGCTGAGGAACGGGGAGTGTAAAAATGCCTAACTCTTAATGATAGTGGAATGATTCATAACGCATGAACTGTGCAGGTCCTTACAACCAAGTGTCATTCATTTGACGGGAAAAACGGGCTGCGATCATTAATATAACGCTGAGCCGTGGATACGTTACCTCGTGCGTCTGCACCTCTCGTCAAGGCAAGGTAAGCAAAAGCCAGGGTATCGACAGACTGACATAAGACTAGTATGTCCTTGCACCCTTCCACCTAAACGGTATGCCACAAATGATTGTCTGTGTAAATGGCGGCACAGTTAAGTTCAACCTGCTCTCCATCTCTTCACAAGAGCTAACTGACCTCAGACAGTTTTCTAAGTACCACACTCGACCAATCCTAGACGCGGAGTCCCTCTCTCTCTTCCAGAGCGAAGGCACCAATGTACTGTCTCCACCAAAGTGAAAACACGAATCTCATTCTCTGCCTAAAACTGCTGTGTCCTCCCAAATCAACTTCCTACCACCTCTCTTCCTCTCTTCGTTTTACCCAAATTGACTCTTTGCCCCCGGCAGGAGCCAATTGTGAAGCACATTCTGTATTCTACAAGGAGTGCGGAGTTGGTCTATCATTGACCTGCGTTTCCGTGCATGTGTCAATATCCATTCTCACGTTTCCCTTCCGGCCGTGGAGAGTTCCAGTAGGTGCGTTCTGCAGAGCCAAGAGACCCGTGGCTTCAAGGTCTGCTCCAGCGAGGGGGCGCCTTGCTGCTTCTGTTTTCGCGAATGTGGTTCCCAGGCCTCGTTGTTCCCATCGAGGACTGCCGTACCACCCTTCACAGTTCGTACGCTAGAGTACTTGTTTGATTTCGATCTGCAAATGGCAACATGTTTGTTGAGTTGAATGAATGATATTATATAGGCGAGGGTGAGAAAACTCTCACACTCCATCCCGATATTTAATGTATACATGTGGCGGCTATTCCGAAAGAACAGAAGCCAATTCTGATTCTGCAGTTCTTATTGTTTCCATATCCACAGAATATAGGACTTCAACTGCGAATGGGCAAAGCTGAAAATGTGAACCCAGCCGGGATTCGACCCGGATCTCCTGCCCACAGGGTGAAGCTGGAAATTTTTGTCTGATGGGAGTCATGCTTAGGTAGTCCTTGCAGGTGCGGACATCACTGTGTCCCCGGTGGTGTAGGGGTCTACATCTATAACTACATGGGATACTCTGCAAATCACATTTAAGTGCCTGGCAGAGGGTTCATCGAAACACAATTACACTATTTATCTCCCATTCCTTTCTCGAATAGCACGCGGGAAGAAAGAACACCTGAATCTCTCTGTTCGAGCTCTGAATTCTCGTATTTTATTCTGATGGTTATTTCTACCTATGTAAGTGGGAGTCAACAATATATTTTTGCATTCGGAGGAGAAGTTGGCGATTTTGCAAGTAGCCCACGCCGCAGCGATAAGCGCCGTTGTTGTAATGATCCCATCCCAGATCCTGTATCATTTCCGTAACGCTGTCTCCCCTGTATCGTGACAATACGGAACGAGCTGCCCTTCTTTGGACTCTTTCGAAGTCCTCCGTCAAACCCACCTGATAAGGATGCCACACTGGGCTGCAATACTCCAAAAATGGACGGACAAGCGTAGTGTATGCAGTTTCTTTTGTAGTTCTGTTGCATGTTTTAAAAGTTTTGCCAATAAGAAACGCAGTCTCTGTTTCGCCTTTCCCACGATATTATCTACGTGTTCTTTCCAATTTAAGTCTGAAGTAATGGTAATTCCTAGGTATTTTGTGGAGTCAGCGCAGCTGCCTAGAAAGCAGGAGACCCGGGTTCGAAGACAGGCTGGGTATACATTTTCAGCTTTGCCCAGTCGCAGTTGAAGTCCTATATTGTGTTGGTATCTAATGGTTATACCGACCGGGAAGATCCCCAGCACCACAAGCAGCGCCTCCAATAAGGTGGCCCATGTGTGGTGTCGCACAAGTCCGAAGTGCGCGCCACCTACTTTCGCCGCGCGCCGCCATGCACGCACGGAGTGGCGTTCTTACGACGTCAGCCACGAGCGCCCTCTGCTAGAACTCCACTCGTGGCCACCACTGAGCGACATCGTTCACTTGGGACTGAGATAGGAACCAGTTAACACTTCGGAATCAGATAGGCACCAGTGAAGACTTGGCTATCGGATAGGCACTAGGCAGGCCTCTAGCTCAACTATGTATCAGCATTCTGCAGTACTGAGCTACTGATTTACTCTAGTGTTTCTAGTTTCTGCTGTCCCACTGGCTGCTCCCCTCCGTACCTGCACAAGCGTGCTACCTTTATTCCTGTGTCGGTCTCATTCCACTCGGCCACCGACACCTACGACGGAAACGGGACACAAAAGCGGCGACGAGGCTGGGACACAAAACCATGATAGCCTGATTTGGGCGCTCTACCGCCCTGACGTTGGTGGCTAGCATCAGACGTTGCACCCAGCTACTTGCTGTACACTGTACATCCAATTCCCATGCATATTCATCAATTCCGAAGCATTTACCGGTTTCGACAGTTCGCTATATAAATAGACGCCGACACGAGCGACCCGTTTAATTGTTTTGCTATTGGGAGGGAAGGCCGGAGCTGTGGAGGGGTGTAGGCGCGGCCTGCGGCAGATTTAGGGGCGGGCGGGGTGGGCGATTACACGGGTGATTACCCCGGCTGGCGGTGGCGGCGGCGGCGGCGTTTGATTTTCTGGTGGCGGGCAGCGCCAGATGAGAGGCGCGGGCGTGGCGCGAATTTCCAATTAGGGGCGGAAAAGGCCGCGCGGGGCAGCCGGCGGTTAATTTCCGGCCCGTTTATTGGCGGCGTAACTCAGCTGCCACCTGTCCCACGGCCTTAATGTGCGGCCGGGCCTCTGCCCTGTCCACCGCACGCCGCCTTCAGCGCTGCCCGCAACTCCAGTCAAATGGCAGTCAAATGAAGTCGAAAAATTGGCTGTAATTGTCTTTAGTGGTTAATTTCATGTTTTTTTGGGTGCTGAATACGAATCTGAAGTTTTCCAACAAAAATTCCCTCGGCAAATATGAGAAATCAACAAAAAATCACTAAAAATCACATTTTTTTTTTTGCAGTTATCAACGTATAACTCATAAAGCAAGCTATTTACACGAAAAATGGCCAAGTAGTAAAATAAAGAGGAGAAAATGACCTACAATTTATTTCTCCAACAGTTTTCTGAAAGTCGTATGGTTTCCACGAAAAAACAGTGGTAAAATATCAGGAAAATTAGTCATTTTTTGAAAACAGCAAAAAAGAACATTAATATATAGTTTTCATTTCATGAAATTAAACATTATTGTAAATACTTATAAAAGGGACCACCTATTCTAACGATGACATCAAATTCGAGAACTCCTTGTTGGCAAGCTACAATAAATCTTGCCTTTAGGTATAGAGGCTGGTCGAAGGTGTTCACAGTTGCTTGTTGATTTATTGATTTGCTCTGTTCTATGGATGCGATTAAAGATGTATATATTGTATTGTGATCGGATGGTAGAGCGTTTATAAATGGTACACAAGCAACATAGGTTGTATGAAAGGGGAGACTACTTGTGATTTGCTCCATGAAGCCACTCCATCCTGGATTCCAGGCACATGCCATAAAGCCAAAGTAGATCTGATAAAGAGGGTAATATTGAATCAGGTGGTACAAATAGCTGTTTGAGATCCTCAATCTTGATATTCTTTAACCCAAGAGAACGTGTCTTCTCAAAATGTTTTAAGGAAACAGCTGGTATTGGTTTTTTTGCTCGGACAATTCTTTGATCCGGAGCAATGGCATTTCTAGAAGTAATCAAAACTAGCTACACCGCCCACGTTTGCGTGCATTTCACATGTGAGCATCGTCTGTCATTCCCTTTCGGTCTATTTTATGAGCTAAGAGTGAAGTTAGACCACTCTTTCAACTCTCTCTCTCTCTCTCTCTCTCCCCTCCTACTATATATACAGGGTGAGTCATAAACGAGGAAAAATATTTCGTGCAATTTGTCACTCACTGAGCCACAAACACAAACTTGAGGTCAAGTTACGTGCGTGATTACGGTGTTCGGCGTGAAGATGGTAAAAAAGGTTACAGTAGGTTTTGATTTGCAAAGTTGCACCGTGTATTGAGATTTCGTCGTCGGATGATAGTGAAGAAGAAACTACGCCGATATTACGGTCGTTAAAGTTGAAGTCGGCCATTAGGCGTAAAATTAAGAACAGAAAGGTGTTATCAATTGTGAGGGAGCCCAAATGGTCCTTGGCTTTATTTAAACATATATTTAAGCATAGTATTTTGGCTAAATTCGATTATGGTGGTGTTAAAGACGATAATTTGTTTAAAGCGATGAATATTCAAGATTATGCTGCTGAATCTTTTTTTAAATTTATTGATTGTAATTACGATTACGTTTTGCCGCCAAAGAGTGAGTCATAAATGAGGAAAAATATTTCGTGCAAATTGTCACTCACTGAGCCACAAACATAAATTCGTTTTCCGCATGTTCCTCTGTCAATAAATGACAATGCGATTTAATGGTAAAAATCTGGAAATATGAAGTGGACTTTGGGTGTTACTGTGCACTGACATTGGCTAAGGGGACAGACCGGCAACAGGGCACAACATGCGAGTGTTGTAGGTAGTCTAGTCGCTCACGAGAAGGCGAGACATGCGGCGCGAAGCGACGGTCTGTGTGACACTGCGAGCAATGACAGCGCTCACCTCTATCTCCTACCGTTTTCGCTGGCCAATATTCTGTATAGTGGCTAGTTGGCATAGTGAAAGGGACTTGTGCCCTGTTGCCGATCTGTCCCATTGGCCAACATAGTGCACAGTAACAACCAAAAGTCCACTTCCTATTTCCTGATTTTTATCATTCAATTCCATTGTCATCTTACTTAGGAACATGCAGAAGACGATTTTATGTTTTTAGCTCAGTGTGTAACAAATTAGACAAAATATTTTTCCTCGTTTATGACTCACTCTGTATATAAAGCACGATTTTCATTTGTTTTGTTGTTGTTATTGATCTGGTGCATCTAATAAAACATGATCTATATATATAGGGTGCTTCACTGTGTTTGCCTCTGTAACTTATAAAATAGTAGGTGACGGGAAATTTTAATGCGGTAGGTCAACACAAGAAATGTTAGACTTTCTGCGGACCTATGAACGTAGTTTATTGTGTCATTTTCCACAGAGTTATACCACAAAGATATAATTTTTTAAATGGAACAATAGTTTTTTTCTATCGTGCATTGGAATCGTTGAAACCAGCTGCGTCCAAATCAATTTAAACTACATTCCTATCACTGTTAGTTTGGGAGCTACAACCCTTCAACGTTTCAGGGGCAGATACCACACGCTGTACATAGTACATGGCTGTGTGGTGGGTGATGAATGTTATGGCGGTGGGAAGTTGATTTACATGAGATGTTCAAATGTGTGTCCATGTTCCTCCATGCATAATGGAATGCGCCGTCGAAAGGATCTGCGGACGAGATTTAACATCGCCGGTGTGACGGAGCGACATGCGTCCGCGATGTGCGTTTTAGATCATCTGGGGATGTGGGCACAGTGACATAAATACGATCCTTTAGATATCCCAACAAAAAGAAATCTACTGGTGTTAAATCGGACTACCTTGAGGGCCATGAATGAGGACCATGGCGCCCCAACCATCTTCCTGCAAACCTGTTGTTTACTTCTTCCACAACAGCACGCACAGAATGTGTTGGGTGACCATCGTGCTGCATCTAAATATGGACTCTCGTGTGTAGACACACACGTTCAAGGAGACCACCCAAACTATCGGCTATAAAAGCGCGATATAACGCTCCTGTCAGTGTACCTGGGAAGTAGTATGGACCGATGATTTCATCCCCAAGGATTCCACACCACGATTTTCATTTGTTTTGTTGTTGTTATTGATCTGGTGCATCTAATAAAACATATGGTGTTTCACTAAGTGTGTTTGCCTCTGTAACTTATAAAATAATAGGTGACGGGAAATTTTAATGCGGTAGGTCAACACAAGAAATGTTACACTTTCTGCGGAGCTATGAACATAGTTTATTGTGTCATTTTCCACAGAGTTACACCACAAAGATATAATTTTTAAATGGAACAATAGTTTTTTCTATCGTACATTGGAATCGTTGAAACCAGCTGCGTCCAAATCAATTCGTTGCAATTAATTGAGACGAAGTTTGGTACTGATTTAACGAATTTATTTCGACATGTTTTGAGTTCCACCTACTTTTTATTCAATGACGAGTACTACGAGCAGACAGATGGAGTTGCGATGGGAAGCCCTTTGCTAATTTATTCATGGAGGACTTCGAAGATCGTGCACTGGAGTCGGCGGCGTTGAAACCTGCTTGTTGTTTCAGATATGTAGACGACACGTTTGTTGTTTGGCCTCATGGTAGTGAGAACTTGAATCATTTAAATTCAATCCACCCCAACATACGTTTTACAATGGAAATGGAAAAGAATGGTCGCCTTTCCCTTCCTTGATGTGTTGGTCAGGAGAAAGGCAGATGGTACGTTGGGACATTCGGTTTATAGGAAGCCAACGCATACTGATTTGTATTTGCAAGCTGATGTTGTCACCACCCAGCTCAACGTGAAGGGGTTCTTCGAACCTCAGTACATAGGGCTCATGTCATTTCTGACCCAGAAAGTTTGCCCGCTGAGCTGTCTCATCTGGAGGTAACATTTCCACAGAATGGCTATGGTGAAGAGCAGGTTAAAAGAGCGTTGCGCTATCGACCACATGTGCAACGGGCTAGTGATAACACTGAGCCAACACCCACGTCAGTAGCCTTTCTGCCATACGTTGGCAGCACTTCTAATAAGATTGGACGCATTCAGCGTAAAAATAATGTAAAATGAGTGTTCCGTCCACCTTCAAAAATTAAAGCACTGTTGGGATCCGTTAAGGATGAACTCGGTTTGCGTAAGGCGGGTGTCTACCGTATCCCATGTAGCTGTGGCATGTCATATGTTGGTCAAACTATTAGGACTGTTGAGGCCCGTTGTATTGAGCATAAAGGTCACACACGTTTACAACAGCCAAACAAATCTGCTGTGGCCGAACACTGTCTTGACACAGGTCACCCTATGGAATATGACAAAACGGTAATTCTGGCATGCACTTCCAACTACCGGGACTGTGTTGTCAAGGAAGCGATAGAAATAAAACTAGGTAACAACATTATGAATAGGGATGGAGGCTTCTGCTAAAATTCCGCTTGGGATCCTGCTCTCTCACTTGTCAAAAAACAGAGGGAGAAAACTAATCCGACCTCATCTGTCGATAACTGATGTTTATTACCGATATTCTGACCGGTTTCATCTTTGGTCGTGTCGGCGATGTGTGCTTGCTTGCTCGGTGTGTGTTGTCTTTCCTGTTTACTCGTTGAAAACCGAGGTTTTAAAGATCGTTGCACGTTGCTTTCTTACTGCAGTTTCGCCTTGTAAGTTTTTCGAAGTTGTTATTCGCCAGGAGAAATTGAGGAATCACTTCGTTGAATTGTTTGCAGGCTGACACTAGTTGATGGCCCAACTTTGAAATCAACATCAATTTGCAGAAGTGCTGCACTTCCAGTAACATCACCCTGTATGGGCAGGATTTATTCAGCAAAATTAAGAAAGAATAAAGGGAAACTGATCAACGACCTAATTTACATGAAAAGGTCTCGCAATGAAGATATCATACCTAAATTCCTGCAGCTTAAACCGAACATGAACACCAACAAAGCAAAAGCCACCTACAGAAGAGCCAGTAAATCACTTCCGAAAGAGCGGATTCAGCAAGTACCAAGAGAACCTGTCTCCCACAATAGAAGCTTACCGCAAATATATCTGCTACTAACAGATCCAGTGTTGATGAATGATTGGGATAACGTCGACAAAATCACTCACTTGCAAGCATGTACTACCAATGAAACTGTTGAAAGACGCCAGAAGAGGAAATTTGAGCAGCTGGAGTAAACGAAACGTGACGCTAAGCCTCGACTACATGTATCTCTGACTGTGGTAAATCTTTCGTCTCACTCTGTCAGCAATGCAGCCAAAAAAGTAACTAGCAAGAGTTTAAACTTTGCAATCACATCTCAGCGGATTCCCACAGAAGAAATAATCGAATTCGTGGAAGTAGAACTCCGTCATGTATCTACGATAGACGCAGAGAAAATTCGGCTGGAAACAGTGCATATATTACACTGGGAACCAATTTGTAACTTAATTTCTGTTGACTTCGATTTTAGGCTGTCTTAGAGGTAAATTGACATGCTGATTCCAAACCTGTAATTAGTTTTTTCCTATCTCGTCGTTTTTTATCCTACAGTTGTAGAATAACTTGGTTGGCATTCGAAAGTATTGTCAAGGACTTTCTAGGAAATACACGAACCCAGAATTACGTTGAAAATGTTCAACAACTCAGAGAGCTTTAAGAAGCTTGGCTGAAACATGAGCATCAAACTGCATTTCTTACTTAGAAAATCTTGGTGCTGTTAGCGATGAACAGGGTGAGCGATTCCACCAAGAATTGACGGTCATGGAGGTAAGGTATCACGGTAGATGGCATGTCAGTGTGATGGCTGACTACTGTTGGAGCATCAAGCAAGAATGTCCCCAGATTGAATATTGTAGGAAACGCTATAAACAAAAGATTTGTACCCTAATACGTTATTTTTATTATCTGTTTAAACACAATGTAATATTATAATAACCTTTGAGTGAATAAAATATTCTAATACTGTAATACCTTTGGTTAGTACCCACTTTATTTTCTTTTGTATGCCCTGTTTGTATTACTTTTAGGGTAAAGAGAGAGTATTCTGTAGTTTAAACACTTGACGTGATAGAGATAACTGCTAACAGTTTTGAATTCAGAGACCAAAAATTAGTTAAGAACAAGTGACGGATCTAAGACATCAAAATGGCTCTTCCCCAGTGTTATCGCGTGCCAAGGCGCCGAAGCACAACCCCAGAGGCGAGGAAGGGGCAGATGTCACAGAACTAAAGAAGAACATTGAAATACTGATACTTAGATAATGGGAACGCCACAGTAATCTTGGACACAGCGCAGGGGGTAAGATGAAATAATTATTAATTGATCTCATCTAAACGAACTGAAGACGTACCCCACGGCTAAGATCATTCGAAATACGCAGAGTACAGTTAAGAACTCAAGAATTGACGCCGACACAACCAAGAGTCTCATTCCTAGGGTTCCAGTTCCCCATAGAATTTATGGAGTGCCAAAGTTACACAAGGATGGGTACCCTTTACGACCAATTGTGAATGGAATTAACTCGTCTACATACACTTTTGCGAAGTGCCTAGTCTCCAGACTAATTGGCAAAACTGACTTGTAAGTGAAGAATTCGACTCACTTTCAGGACGCATGAAGGAGGAGAGAATTTTACCTACTTCGACACAGTCATTGTTCACAATATGCCAGTTGACGAAACTGTTCGCATCTGTGGAGGAGTGTACGCGACAAGAAAAGTTAGACATTTAATGTAATGTAATATATCGAACAAGTGGTGCGTGGACTTTAGTGGTCGAACAGCGAGGTGCTACGATGGCGTAAGCCGGCAATGTCGCAGAGCAGCAGAGTGGGTCGGGCGCTCAGCAAAATTAAGTAGCTCAAAGCAAACTTCAAGTGTCGCAAGTGCGTCGGCAGCCGTACGGGCTACATAACGACTCCGAACAGCGGTGTTGCTTAAGAGAACAAGCACCCACGATCTACGTGACCGAAAAATAGATAACGTGTAGCAAATCAGGTAGCCTGCATCGATGAAACGCAAACCAACGGGGTCAATTCCGGCGTATAAATATTGGAGGAAAAGGCAGGCAGGGAGTGTCAGAGTCATGGAGTCGGCCACAGCTAGAGAAAGAGTGTCAGCCACGGCTGGGCAGATACCTGCCGCCCGGGCTGTGCCACCCGTCGCTGCTAATGTTAATCTTTAGTTGGGTTGGGCGCAGGTTGCGAGTTCTGCAATGCGGCGGCTGGGTCGCTGCGGTCTACACGGATTCCCTGGCGGGAAGTAAGAGTCTAGAGTCTACATAGACGGCGAGCAGCGGGACCTCGACCTCAACGGGGTGCTGCCGGGCATCGAACCAGCACCGGGCACAGCAAGGCGGCAGCGAGCAGCACAGCATTGACCCGAGAGCGCAGTACATATGCAAGGACACGGCCGTACTAGGAGCGCTCTCGTGACCTGTCCGAGGGCGGAGCAACAGCTGGAGGCGGAAGGCGACCGGGGTTCGAAGCCCGGGCCACGCCCCCGTTCTACGATCGACGGCCGGCGTAGCGGAGGCGACGTCACTGCGCTACGCTTGGTAAGCTGCAGCCAGCGAGCTGAGGCGTCAGCACCCGCCTCCAGCGGGACAGAGCGGAGTCAGCGGCTTCGTCAGCGAGCCGCCCATTCAGGTTGTAAGAGTATTTCAATAAATGTTATTGTCGATTAAGCCGCTGTTTTACTGTCACCCTTCCCCCAGGTTGATTAGAGCTCACAGCCCACAGATGCATCGCTACCCTGACAAAATTACAAATGATAAGAAATAAGCAAAGCAGCAGTTGGCTCAAGTAAACACCTTACAATCACCAAACAACATTGTACACATCCAACAAGATCATATCCCGCTAGGTATATTCGACCAGGTTCAGGTGTGTTTATCATCGACTTACTTCAAGTGGCAAGAAAGCTACTACTAGCAAACTGACGACATTGCAATGGGGTCTCCGTTATCCCCGTTAGCAGCGGACATTTTCAGACTTAGAAGCAACGGCACCCTTATCCGCTCCTTTACGCCCAGGATGCCGGTTCACATTCGTGGACGACACGTTCTCAATACAAGGTGAGATGGAGCTACACGGATTTCATGACCATCTGAACAAACTGCACAACAATATCCAGATTACTTTAGAAGCTGAGAAGGACGGTGCTATTCCACTCCCAGACGTTGATTTTACAGAAGAGGTCATGGCACACTGGGGAACAGGGTACATCGGAAGCCTACACATACTGACAGCTATCTGCACGTCCAATCCAACTACCACCCAGTACAGAAGAACTCTGCCATCCGCTGACTGGCAATTCGCGCGCAGCGCCTAAGTGATGGAGACAACAGAACACATGAGTGAAAAAAACTACAAACAACATTTCTAACCTATGGATACAACCAAAATATGATCCGCACTGCCATGGAAGCAAGGAAAAAAAAAAACAAAAACAAAAAAAAAAAAAAAAAAAAAAAAAAAAACGCGACAGGCAGGAAAATCGATAAAACGCAGCCAGCGTAAAAAAAAGTCAGTCGGATTGCTAAACATCTTCGCCGGGTTGGTGTCCAGGATGTGCTTGACTTCACAAACGACAAGATAGAGGCAGTACACGCTGCTGTAGTATACAAGGTGAAATGCGAGCTTGGGAAGTATACGTAGGCGACACAGGGGGGCAGTGACATCGAGCCGGCCGCGGTAGCCGAGGGGACTGAGGCGCTTCAGTCACGGTCTGCACGGCCACTACGGTCGGGGGTTCGAATCTCCCCTCGGGCATGAATATTTGTGCCGTCCTTAGGATAAGCTAGCTGATAAGTTTAGGGACTGATGACCCCGTAGTTAAGTCCCATAAGCTATACAAACATTTGAACATTTTGAAGTGACATCGAGCAATGTAAACATGAACGGTACATTCGATTAGGCCAACAAAAAAACATCTGCTGTAGTCGAATACCAGCAAAAATAAAAATTTAACAATGCCACAATATTCGCTAAGCAACGTCGGATGGTTAACCGCAAGTTAAGGAAAGCCATCGAAATTATAAAACAACAATATATACAGAGACGATGCCGCAAGTTTGCCCCAGTGACTACCAGCCATCAGAATGGCCAACAGGAGAGAAACAGAAGCCCTCACCTCATTCGCCGACGACCATCAATCACGTGTCGCTATGCAAGAAGCAATAAACAATGGCTGATCTCCACTCCTTCCACCTCAGTACCATAACTCAATAAAATTTCCACTCTTTCGCCAAAGAATCACCAATAACATCGGCGATTATAAAATTAAAATTATTATAATAACTTCGTGTGGCTCATTGTCCTGGTGCAAGGCTTTCCGTTGGACTCCACTTCGGCGACTTGCGTGTCCCTAGCCTGCCCCAGTTACTCATCCGTTGAAAGGGGACCTACAGCTTAACGTGAAATCCGAACCACGTATCGTTTCTGGAGACTCATCACATCGTTAAGAGATGAAGGATGGGTTAAAACGAAACTTGAAAAAATCGGAGATCCGACCGGGTTTCGAACCCACGACCATTCGGTGTCTAGTCGAGCGCTTTACACCAAGACCACCAGGCCTGACATTTGACGTAATGTCACAGTTAAAAGTAAGTGCAAAATATAGTGACGCGTAACCACCAGCTCATATTAGTATACCCAGAAGAAGGCCACAGTAACGTTGGCCGAAACGTTGTTTATAAAAGTTTTATAATAATTGTAATTCATCGCACAAGACTTTCAGTTGAATTACACGAGCTGTGCATTCCAGCTCTCATAACCGGAGAGGACATACACCCAGACCCAAAATTTTACATACTGCAGTACGAATGATACGAATGTTAGCTGTTGATTTTGACGGCCTGTTGATGCCGTTGCACTATGGCGCGGCATAAAACCTTTATGTCAACTGACTCTGGCCGCGAAAGCCTACGCAATTATAAATCAAATGAAATGTTTGTAAGTCTACGAGACTTAACTACTGCGATTATCAGTCCCTAGACTTAGGCTTTAACCCTAAGGACACGACAGCAGTCGTGTGCTCGCCAGTTCCACCGCGGAACGGGCTGCACTCCTGTCACGTTGAATGCTTCTCTTCAGTCGTCGCTGCAGGATATTTTTCCGATCGCAGTGATTTGATGTATTATTGGATTCCCGACATTCACGATGCACTCGTGAAACAGTCGTACGGGAAAATGCACAACTCATCGCTTCGTGGGAGATGCTGTGTCCCACCTACAACCCGTTCATACTCGCTTTTACATTTACATAAATACTCCTCTAATCACATTTAAGTGCATGGTAGAGGGTTTATCAAACGGAACTTCGAACACACTTGTAAAGTACGGTGTCAAAAGCCTTCCGGAAATCTAGAAGTATGGAATCAATTTGAGATCCCTTGACGATAGCACTCATCACTTCATATGAGTAAAGAGCTAGCAGTGCTTCAGAAGAACGGTCCGGTTGACCAGCTCTTAGCCAAATACACAAAATCACCTCAACGCCATCAAGAGGCCGTCAAATCAACAGCTAACATTCTTATCTTTCGCACTGCAGTATGTAAAATTTTTGGGGCCTGGGCACATGTCTTCCTCTGTTATACGAGAGGTTGAAACACCTGCACAACTCATGGCAGGCAATTGGAAATCTTGTGAGATGAATTACAATTACTCAGAAAGAAATCTTTTCCTTTTTTTACCTAACTGCAATTGAATACCAATTCATCTGGAAGGTTGTAAAATGATATTTTGAACATTCAGAAAAAACTTGTCGTTATCGAAAAAAACTACTGTGTGCTTCGGTGAACAGTCCATTATTATTGACTGGAAAAAAAAGGAAAAAAAACCCACCTTTCTCCCCTTCGAAGTTGAATCTGTCTCGGTTCTGGTTAGTCTCCGAGTAACAAAGATTACTGGTCACAGTAGAGGAATGCACATCTCGATTTATGACCAGCAAGCTGCATCTTTACCGAAAGGAAATGAAAATTTCTTTACGACTCCCTTCAAAAGGTTAAAGAACCGAGGAGCGTCAGAGAGGTGTTCAAAACTTAGAATTTGCCTTCGTTTGCAGCTTGGCTGTGGTAAGCAGAAACAGCGGGATATGAATCATTTTAAGAAAGAAGTATTATACCATAATACATTCATTCTCAAGCTTCAGATTCAACCTTAGGTTGAACGATGCAAACGCAATGTCAGACTTTAGGAAGGCATTATGAACATTTATAGAGAATCGAATTCATGTCGGAAGTACGGTATCATTTTTCAAGAATTTTTCGGAACTGAAAAATATAAATCCGTCAGACTATTTTCTCAATTTTGGTGTGAGAGCGTTACAAAAACTGAGTGAAGGAGGGGAAATCATGGAATGATAATATCTGCGTATGTATTGATTTCCAGTGCTTAGTTTGGAACGCGTAGCAAACGATCTGTAATCTATAGTTATGACTGCTATGAGGAAACACCTGACAGGGATCTTTGACGACCGAAAGTAAGCGATAGGTAGCAGACAGAATAAGCCATGAAGTACATAGAATGGAGAAGCTACAACAGAGAAATTATAAATAGTACTTACTGCTCCACGGGTTGCTTGTAAGCACAAGTTCAGAATCAGTTCGCCGTCGGAAAATGAGAACGACGACGATCGCCGGTAATACCATATATCGAATCACACGTGCCGTTGTTAAATACTCGAATTTCATCAGATAATGAACCACATTTCGTTGTAAATAGGCTACACCCTTTAATATCAGAAAAAATACTGTAACGGACTTTCAGAAATTTTGAAAATTGTCTTAAATTTTTATGGATGATATTGTCAGAGAACTGGACCTACGGGACAATTTATGAAGGAAAAAATAAATGTCTGACAACAAATCACGGGGTACATATGTCGCTGACATGTTTTTCAATCTTTTGGAACCCACGACCCCCTTTGCGAGTAACGATGTCCGGCGACCCCCCCAGGCCCGTAATAAAGCTATGTCAGAGATCTCAAATTCAAAGTGTTTCATTTTAGTTCTTAGATGCATGGAAGATCTTCGCAACCATTCTGGTGAAAGTTGCATTAGCGAAAACTAATAATAAATGAAAGAAAAGACTGTGTGACTACAAGTATTTGATGCATGTTTCTGCTGCCATGAGTAATAAATCTCAAAGTGTAATTTGTGGTTACGTGTTGTCATGTGCGAGTATGAAAACATCAAAGCTGATGCATCTTTCCTTAATATTCCTAGGATGCACATGAACTTTGGATTAATTCGAAAGGATAGTGAAAACAACCTGCAGAAAATTACTATGGTTCAGTAATAAAATGGTATTGTTATTAATTGAAAAAAATATTACTGCATCCAAAACTCCTTACCGGCATCAAAGTACTTTGATCCAGTAGTAAAAAGGTACTGTTATGTATTGATTAAAAATAATAAGTCAGTGATTAATTGTTTTTCATAACAATATTAGAACATGTTAAATACATACAAGAAGATTGCGCCCATTGTAAATAACTGTAGCAGTACTCAACAAACAATGTTAAGCCGCTTATTTAACAAGTCATCTTGATATGGAAACATGGCATCATTGTTTCGTGTTTCGATCGGGCCATGATCAGAATTCAAAAGTGCCTTAGGTAGCTGTTATGCTTCTATTGTCTGATTAAGGACTACACTAAACGTGTCACAACAAAGCCAATTTTCCACCAATATCGGTGACTTGCTCAATAAGTGACTTTCACGAAACCCTGTCACTCCTGTGTGGCACTTCTTTCATAGTAGCTGAACGTCACGAAACGTAGATTTGCCACGGAACATGATGCTACTGTGTCCTCGTAAGACCGTGACCCCCGAGTAAGACTTTGCGACCCACAGGTTGAAAAACACTGACCTAGAGCATATAGTTGGTATCTGTTATTTCGGACACAGGTAGGAGCACTATGTCAGCAGTGCGTGGATAATTTGAAAATTTTGCTCTGTCAGGAGGCGTGCTGGGGTATGTCGTGCAGGTGTGGCGATCACTGTTCCCTGATACCGTAGTGGACAGCGGAACTGTCTAGTAAGCAGGAGACTCGGGTTCGGATCCCGGTCCAGCATAAAATTTGCGCTTTCCCCATTGATGTATTTCGATGGCCAGTGGCAGGTATTGTCGTTAACTTCTTTGTTTAATCACCAGTTTTGTCCCTGTCAAGAGAAAAACACTTCTTAGTGAGCCGTAAGCCACGCAAAAGGCGATTAAGGAACGAACATTCATTTACGCTTCGAAGAGCAAAGAGGCGGCCTAGAGCCACTATGGGAGAAGAAAGGCTCACCGTGTGGTGCCTTATAAGCGTACATAGAAATTGCGTAAAAGAAAACTGCGAGATACTAGGAAAGAAATTAAGAGACAAATTTTTGACAAATCCGAGATGATTGTTACTATTTTTTATTCAAGCACATTCTTACACATTTCATTAAAAGCAATTATTTCACCAGTTTACTGTTTTATTTAATCAGATATTCTGCAAATGTTGTGCCTGCATCCAATAACACTCCCTTTCCCTGGCTGAAAAAATAAGTAGGCGTAGCGAAAATGGGGGTTGTATTCAACTAAAAATCGGAGCGATTCCAAGAACACGTCACGACTGCGTATGACAATAAAGATGTCAGGACCGGAAGAAGACACATAATACGACAATGTTTATCTACAAATCATTTGCGTTTTTTCACGACTAGAATATAATATTAAAATTTATATGCACGTTGATACTGCTTGTTCTGCCTTTTAAGAGATAACTAATTCGAGTTTGTAACGAAGATGCTGGGATTTATTCCCAGCTGTTGCACTGCGGAACCTCCCGATACCACTGTTGCATAATAATAGATATGAATGTGATTAGCCTAGTATCATTTTCTTTTAAAAACCTTTTTTCCTTTTTTTTCTAACGTGACTATCTGAAGTTATTTTCTGGTATTTGGGGTCGCAGAAGTTTGTTTAATTATCAAATATTAATCAGTTTGTGCCAGATGTATATCGTTAAAGTTCAGATAGTATGTTAATAAGAATTTCTGATTAAACTAAGTAAATTATTTTCTCATAATATGAAAATAGGTGTTATTATGTTTAACAAGTAATGTTAGGAAAGTTGTGCTTCATTAGTTTCTGTATAATTACTTTTTATTACGAAGTAAGTGTTTGAAAGCCTATTTAAATATATTTGCAAGCGAAATACTATTAGTTTATCCCATATTTGTATATGAATTAACTCAGTATTACTTATGGTACTTTTTACTATAGCCAGTTGTATGTAATTGTTTACTTTTGCATTATAATTAATTTAATGTACACAATTTCCAGTATAATTGTTTGGTAGATAAAATAGGATGTGTTCGCGCCATCAATTCAGTATTGTTTCGTCCGTGATCTGAGGCACAAACCACACCAGTTCCGAGGCACAACCCACGTAATATCGAACTTTAATTTTGAACAGTTCTATAAAAGAACTTCAATGTTTAGATCTGTAGAAAGTGTATCTGCAGTGATTAATCCATGTTTGTGCCACACTGTACACCTCGAAATTTAGTATACCATACACTAACTGCATAAATTTGTACTATTGACGTGATGAATTTAACTACTGGATAGTAGTAATTAATGAGACTTGTACTTTGGCCATAAATGGTGAGAACTGAAGACCAACGGATCATTAATGAGTCAATGAACTGTAGTAGATTAGAGTAATACTTGCTCCATAGGTCATATATACGACATTTTGCATTGATGTGTCAGTTTAGTAAATGTTGTCTATACATGACAATCAATATTTTAAGGATTTTTTATTTACATTTTTATTTTTTATTTTTTATTTTTTATTTTTTAAAGTTTTAACTAAAAATTCATCTACATTGTAGAAGGAGTTGCCATTCATAAATTCCTTTAATTTCTTTTTAAATACTAGTTGGCTGTCAGATTTTTGATGCTACTTGGTAAGTGGCCGAAGACTTTTGTGGCAGCATAATTCAGTCCTTTCTGTCCCAAAGTTAGATTTAACCTTGAATAGTGAATATCACCCTTTCTCCTAAAGTTGTAGCTATGCACACTGCTATTACTTTTTAATTGGGTCGGATTGTTAATAACAAATTTCATGAGTGTCGCCTACGTTATTTGTAGCAGAGTACTTGTGTCCCACGAAAACATCAAGAAACGTCGAGCTGCGACCAGTTTCTACAAGTTCTATAAGATCAAGATATTTGTGATTGAAATTTTTCACGGATCATCTATTGCTACTGCCATTCTGTAAAATAAGATAAAACTAGTAAAGGTAAACGCTAGAGTGCGCAAAACTATGTTTCACACACACTATTGAATCGATGTTGCCTGTAAGTGTGCCTACTCAGATTAACGGCAGTAAGTTTCTCGGCACCGAGCAGCTTAGTATGAGTAGCCAGTAGTGATAAAAGAGATTAACCGAGGCATTTAGGCCTCTGTTTGACTTGGGGTGGCCCGCCTGTTTGCATTTCCGAACGTAATACTCGATTGACACGGCTTAGGGCAAGCGGGAAGGGTGGAGGGAAGGGGAAGATTATCGTTATCTGCAGTGTTGAATGCAGTGCAAACTTAGCGCCGTTTGCTGTTCAGCTCAGGTTGGTAATGACGTTGGTCGACGGCTCGGGCATTTAGGTCCCGAGTCAAACTGAACGCTGCTTTCAGAGCATTCTCCATAACGTCTTTGACGAGAAAATAGCATCTAGAGAAAAAGTTTCATGTAAGAATTTCCTTCTAAGGCAACACAATGATGTTTCTTTAACTAATTTGAGGTTCTAATATTCCTTATTTGCCTAAAAACAAAACACGAACAAAAAGTACAAAGATTTTACTCTATCGTCGATATGCAAGTTCCTACATGAAAAGTTCACGTCCTTGATAAGGTATGACATCACCTAAAGTGAAATCGAGGAATCCTCCTAGTTGTAATATTAGACTAAGATGATGGTGCAACAATAACCAAAGATAATAATGTACACGACAAAGGTGTAAGTGAGACAATAACTCATAGAATAACAAATAGCATCGTACTGGAGAAGATTGGAATGATAGATACTCAATTCTTTTTTCAATCAGTGATGCTTGTCGCCCTGATTACCTCCTTCTCGTAATATTTTATCTGTGAAAGGGTTTCTTCGCTCGTCTTTCGTTTCTTCCGGCGAGCCGAAAGTACGGAACCACGATCACACTGAGGCTATTTACTGTGGGCTTGTCCCCAGACTGCACTGTAAGGTAAGCATGGAGGAGTAATATGTTATTTTAAAATATATCCTCTTTTGTTAAGAGCAATGTCTCCACCCTATTTTCATTTAATAATGTGCCGTCCTTTCGTAATTATTCATTTTCTTTGAGGTTTTCAGCTCCTCGATATTCCGTCGTAACATACTGTTCAGACGACATCACTTTCGCTTCGCGTATTTCCTTGATTAAATCGCGATCAGTTACTTTAAATCATTATCTATTTTCTTTTATAAACCAAATTCGTATTAACAGCTTCGCGAAGTCCTATAGATTTTCCTGTTTGTTATTTGCTTTGTCAAACTTTAGTACGCGGTCCGGTAACAATGACTTCCAACGTGAACGGTCCGAACATTAATTTATTGAGGAAAGTGTCACGAAATTTATCTAAACCATTGAATATCTTAACAGTTCCAGCTGCTGTGATCAACATTTCCAGAAAGAACCTCCAATGGATACTTTTCGTCAGTTTCCTCTGTAACGTTATTTTTGTGTGTTGCCTCAACCTCAATCTGTATTCCACCATTTCATTCTACTCAGCCATTTCGTATATTAATTTCATCCATCCTTGACTAAATATTTGCTCAGATTTTTATCCGATTTTTCTATGATCGAAATTTTAACAAAAATCCTTAATCTTTTTATCGCGGAATTTAACATTAATACGTACAGACAAAACACAAGAGTTATGTTGCAGAGAGAACTGGCGACCCTGACAGGAGTACCAACAAATAAATGGAGTTCTGTGAACAGGCAGCCATGTCAGTTTAAATTCCCTCCAAGTTGCAAATTTGTAGGACATTAATTTAGAAATTGAGATATTTAAGATTTGTTTTCATCGACTTAAAAATTTTGTGGCACCATTGTATCTAATCGATGTTTTGATCTTTTTATGTTCTTCAACAAACTATGAGAAACTACCAAAACATAACAATCTTCACAAGAGGAAAAAATCACAAAAATTTGTAAATGGAAAATCCGTAATATGAGAGAGGCCAAGACGACTAACAGGAAATCATCTAACTCGGGTAAGGCTGGTCCAGTATTACGCCTCATTTGGTGCTTTTAGCTTTTCTTTAGTCTGTCGCCATTGCAAGCATCTATTTTCAGCATCTTTTCTGTTACTTTTACTATTTCTCTACATTTTCCGTAGTTTACAATAGCTTTGTTATGGAAAGTTCTAGAAATCCACCAAGATCGCTTCCGCGCGTGTTTTTTTTAGCACACCGACTTTCACTTGTCTCACGTGACGTCTTCATATACGTAAGAAGTGCGCCATTACAGAGTTCAATTAGTCGATTACTCAGTTATCGATATTCTAATAAAAATCGACAATCTCTTAATCGCAGAGTTTAACTGTAATGTGTACAGGCAACAACACAAGAGTAATGTTACATGATGTTCATTTACCAAAAATGGAGAATAATAAGGTATATCACAAAAAGGTAAGACCACCGGAATGGATTTGTGGGTAGGCGGATCTAAAACATGTTAAAGAAACTTCCTGGCAGATTAAAATTGTGTGCCGGAACCGGGACTCGAACCTGGGACCTTTGCTTTTCGCGGGCAAGCGCACTACCGACTGTGCTATCCCGACACGATTCACGATGCCGCCTCACAACTTTACTTCTGCCAGTACCTCGCCTCCTACTTTACAAACTTCACAGAAGTTTGGTACTGGCGGAAGTAAAGTTGTGAGGCGGCATCGTGAATCGTGTCGGGATAGCACAGTCGGTAGTGCGCTTGCCCGCGAAAGGCAAAGGTCCCAGGTTCGAGTCCCGGTTCCGGCACACAATTTTAATCTGCCAGGAAGTTTCATATCAGCGCACACTCCGCTGCAGAGTGAAAGTTTCATTCCTAAAACATGTTGATAACTCGTCACCGATGGCTTTTGCACGTGACCTGAAAAGTCGTAATCCTATAAATGCTGTGATTTAGATTACACCTAAAGGTAACCACAATGGTCTCAGCCTTCAATTTACAGAGGGTAGACAAAATATAAGGTTTTGTTCAGATGAAAGAATACGAAACGTTTTGCCAACCAAACCGGTGGAAATTTGAATATGCCGCTTTGGGATAACGTAGTGCGACATCTAAGAAAGCGAAGCATGCTTCGCCACCTCCCCCTAAAATATCCAAGGCTGTGGCCGCAGCAGTCACGAGTACGGAAAAAGCATAACAGTGACGTGTACTGTGAGACACTCCGTAGCCAAAGCAAGCCCATGTAGAGGAAGAGGCCTGGGCTGCTCAAGGAGGGATTGATTCTGCTGCATGATAACGCGCGTCCACACGTCTCCGTTCTCAAAGAAAGTGTACTGGCCAAGTTCAAGAGGGGACAGCTTGAGCATCCGCCCTACAGCCCGGACTTGTCGCCCTGCGTTTTCCATCTGTTTGGTTCGCTAAATAAACATCTCAAAAGGAAACGCTTCAACTGGGACGAAGAACTTAAGGACTCAGTAGAGGTCTGTCTCTAGTCACGGCCACAGGAATTCTGCTAACAGGTAATCCTTCACGTCGTTAAACAGGGGGATAGTCGTGGTCAGGCCTCTGGTGATTACTTTTGATCTAGTATGCCTACATTGTGGTTTCTACACCTACATCTACGTGGGATATTCTGCAAATCACATTTAAGTGCCTGACAGAGGGTTAATCCAACCACCTTTATACTATTCATTTCCCATTCCACTCACAAATAGCGCGCGGGAGAGAGAACATCTGAATCTCTCCAATCGACCTCTGATTTCTCGTATTTTATTCTGATGATCATTTTTTACCTATGTAGATGGGAGTCAACAATATATTTTCGCATTCGGAGGAGAATGTTGGTGATTGGGGTTTCGTAAGTAGACCACGCCGCAGCGATAAGCGCCGTTGTTGTAATGATTCTCATCCCAGGTCCTGTATCATAACCGTAACGGTGTCTGCTCTGTATCGTGACAATACAAAACGAGTTGCCCTTTTTTGAACTCTTCTCTTCAAACCCACCTGGGCAGCAATCCTCCAAAAAAGGACGGACAAGCGTAGTGTATGCAGTTTCTTTAGTAGTTCTGTTGCATCTTTTAAGGGTTCTGCTAATAAAACGCAGTCTCTGGTTCGCCTTCCCCACGACATTATCTACATGTTATTTCCGGTTCAAGTCTGACGTAATATGCAGTGAAGGCTTTCACGACCGGCTGAAGTAATAGTTGTTGTTTCTTTCGGGTTATGTGGTCGTGGTCCACGAAACATATCCGTTCCTGACGTTTCGTCCAGAGCTGCGCTGGACATCTTCAGAGGTACTGGTAGCGGTGAGTCTTGCCGACTGACGTAATAGTCATTCGTAGATATTTTAGTTTTCGGCTTTCACGTTTGATTGATTTATATTGTAAACGGATTTCTTTTCGTACTCATGTGGAAGACTTTACACTTCGCATTATTTAGAGTCAACTGCCAATTTTTACACCATAGTGATACCTTATTTAGATCGTTCTGCAGTTGGTTTTGATCTTCAGATTATTTTACTAGACGATAAATGACGGCGTCATCTGCAAACAACCTAAGAGAGTTACTTAGATTTTCTCCCAAATCGTTTGCGTAAATATGGAACAGCAGAGGACCAATAACACTACCCCGTGGAACGCTCGATATCACCACTGTTTTAGTCGATTCTTTACCATCGATTACTACAAACTGTGTCCTCTCTGACAGGAAATCCCCTATCCAGTCGCAAATTTGGGGCGATATACCATGACCACGCAATTTGATTAGAAGCCTTTTGTAAGGTACGGTATTAAAAGCTTTCTGGAAATCAAGAAATACGGAATCTTGTTGAGAACCCTTGTCGGTAGCACTCATCACTTCGTGTGAGTAAAGAGTTAGTTATGTTTCGCTTGAACGATATTTTCTAAATTCGTGTTGACCTTGGGTCAATAGATCATTCTGTTCGAGATAATTCATAATGTTTCAATAGGGAATATGTTCCAAAATCCTACTGCAAATTGACGTCAATGAAATAGGCCTGTAGTTTAATGGGTTACTCCTACTGCCTTTCTTGAATATAAGTGTGACCTGTGGAACTTTCCAATCTTTTGGTACAGACCCTTCTTTGAGAGAGCGGTTGTATATGGCTGTTAAGTAAGGAGCTATCGCTTCAGCATAATCAGATAGACATCTAATGGGTATACAGACTAGAAGACTTGTTCTGGTTAAGTGATTTAAGTTGCTGCACTACTCCGAGAATATCTATTTCGACGTTACTCATTACAGCTTCTGTTTGTAATTCGAAATCTGGAATATTGGTTTCGTCTTCTTTGGTGAATGAGTTTCTAAAAGCTATGTTTAGTAACTCTGCTTTAGTAGCGCTATCATCGGCAGTATCGCCATTACTAACACATAGTGAGGGTATTGTTTGTGTTTTGCCCATAGTATATTTAACATACGACCAAAATATCTTTGGGTTTTCAGTCAAATTTCGAGAAAGAGTTTCGTTGTGAAAAGTATTGTAGGTCTTTCGCATTGAAATCCTCGCTAAATTTCAGTGTAGGATCGCCAATCCTGGGGATTTTGTGTTCGTTTAAATTTCGCATCTTTACATTTGAACAGACTCGTAATGTGAACACCATGCAGTATGCAAGTAGTTACCAATGCATAAGTGATAACGTTGAGACGCGACGGTAGTGCACAATTGACGTATGAAGTCTTAGACGTTACCTTGCAGTATATTACACGTTTTGTTATACGTCCGGTGGGTAGTTAGTGGGGGGGGGGGGCATCTGTGACGAAAACCATTCCACGGTTTAATGGTGCAGTTGTGACAATATCTTCGGTACTACACAGAGTACAAAAATCAAGGTAAACATCTTATTTTTTACGAGCTGGTACCCGGTGCATTTCTGCAGCATAAGAAATAATTGTTCATCTCTTTTCACCTGTCTATCACCACCACCTCCCCTTTTTCGCCTCCTCTCCCCTCTCTCTTTCCGGCTCCTCTTCTCTCTGCCCGTCTCCTTCCTCCCCTTTCTGTCCATCTCCTTTTCCACGTACTCCTGTCCCTCCTATATATGAAAACATACATATATGCATGGTGACTGGTCCGACGGTGTCTAAGTCGCAAGGTACCCTCCGTCAAGCTAAATTCACTGGCTTGCAGATTACAAAAATCTCCATCATGAAAACATACATTTATGTGCTTTCATGGGGAACTGTCAAACAATTTGGATGTTTGTTGTAACGTAGCCTCTGACATGCACTTATGGAGGCTTACGAAAGATACCCGGTGTGTTAATTCGGCGTATAAGCTATCTTCATTCCACATTTCATTCAATTCCGTCCAACTGTTTCAACGTGAAGAGGTACAAACATGTTAACACACAGTAAGTTACCCTCCGGCATGCACCGTACGGTGGCTTCCTAAAGGTAGCTCATGCGTTAATTCAGGATATAAGCTTTCTGCATTCGAAATTTCATTCAAATACGTCCAGCCATATCAGCATGAAAGCGTACGAAACGAATTAACAAACTGTAAAGCACTCTTCGCCATGCACCATAGGAAGTTAAATGTTCAAATGTTTGTTAAGCTTAAAAAGGTAAAGCAGTCAACAATCCGAAGATTGGTTTGAACACCACAGTGCTTTACTAGGCATGGTCCTGTTTGGAGGTGGTATGCCGTTGCCTTCTTCCGACATTCGAACTGACTTACTCAGCCAGTTATAGGGGGACCTACAGTTTAACGTGGGTTCCGAACCACGGTGCTACTCGGTATTTTTCACATGAGCAACACTGCCAGAGGGGAAAGAAGTGGAAAGTGACAGATAAAAATCCTAGGACTTGGCGGGAATCGAACCGGCGACCTTTGGATTTGTAGTCTGGCACTCTACCACTGTGCAACCGAGGCGCACGTTTGTTAAGCTTAAGGGACTTAACTGCGGGGTCATCAGTCCCTAAACTTACAAACTACTTATCAACTAGCTTATCCTAAGGACGGCACAAATATCCATGCCCGAGGGGGGATTCGAACCCCCCAACCGTAGTGGCTGTGCAGACCGTGACTGAAGCGCCTCAGTCTCCACGGCCACCGCGGCCGGCAGTCTCGTGTTTAGCGGAGAGATGGGTGTGTGATTTTATTTGACCTTAGCTGTGGAGTGTTGATAGTGGTATCTGGAATAAGATGTGGAAGTAGTCTGAGATAGTTACGGGCATGACGGGGAATGTTTTATGTGATTTTTTTCAATTGTTTTATATAATGTTTGGTTTCCAATATTTATTTGGTCATTTAGTAATTGTTTGTTGTGTGATAGTGCTTTCTGTATGTGGAGGTTTTCTTGTAAGGAGAGTAGGTGTCTGTCTCTACTAGTCTATATGATTTCCATGTCTTTTCCTATAGTGCTGGGCCTATGGTGTTCTTGTTTCAGGTGGTTGGCAAATGTTGAATGGTTAAATAAAAAATAATAATAATCCCATTAAATATATACATGTATTATTTTGCCACTATTCCAATCCGCTTACATCAAAACTAAGTACACCGAAACATAATTTATTATAAAACCTAGAGAAAGAACTACATTTGTGAGGTTGGCAACACTCCAATAACACACTGTGTAAAAAACAAAAACAAACACTTCTGATCTGTGGAAAACAACTATGTACAGTGAAAAAGTGACAGTGAAAGTAGTGAGTAAACGACACAGCATGAAGAACCGGCGGTATTGCATTAAACAGACCGGCATTCCATGATGTGAAGCGAAAAGGAGACAAAATTTCCGTAAGTGACAAACATTAGGCCTACTTTTCAGGGTCCATTTAAGAACTGTTTTCGATCTAAACACAAAACAAAATGTAGATTTCTATTATTACAGACCACTGAAAATGTTTTAAATTCATTAAAACGAAACGCGTCTGGTGCCAAAATGTAACGTAACTTACAGAGAGAGCTGCTAGAATTTTCAAAAATTTTATTTCATTCGAAACTTCACCGAAATCTGAAAATTAACTGCTTATTCGCGTTAATTAATTAAAATGATAGTAGGTAATCTCAAAATATTAATACTGCACTGATAAACTGAATTGTCCAATCATATTTAAAAATTTCATCAGGATCGGAGTACAACTGTAGAATCTGACGAAGTCCATATGTAAAGTATCTTCCGTCATGCACCAACCAAAATTTTATGTGACAATGACCTTCCTCTTGTTTTGGAGGTCAAGTATCCAAAATGTCATGAAGCTTTTAGGATGAATAAAGTGTTCTTATTCGCATGTTGCATGATGCCGCAGGTTTTCAGCTATATAATTGTTTATGTCATATCTCCTGAACTATATGTCGTAAGAAGTTCTTACCCCTACGTCAATTGTTACTCCATGGAAGGAATATGTGTACCAAATTTGACTGAAATCGGTACAGTGGTTTTGAAGAAAACGTCGCATGATCAGTACTTTTCCTAGCATTTAATTGTTTATTACGTCATTTCTCCTGAACTATTTGTCATACAGTCATTTAATGGCACCTATGACCATCGTAAAAGTGCAAGCAATATGTTGACAAAGTTTCATCACAATCGATTGAAAGGCACGGCCACGCATAAAATACGAACACACAAACATTCATTTTTATACATTAGATAGGGTCTCCATTCTTCTCGGACATGTCCGAAAAAAGCAGACACCATATAAATAATTGAATATCGGCCCCAACAGGTAATTGGCAATTTCATTGCGGACGCATTAGTACCCTCGATCACTTGCGGGAATCCAGTATAGCCGGCCGCGTTGGCCGAGGGGATTGAGGCGCTCCAGTCACGGTCCGCACGGCCACTAAGGTCGGGGGCATGGATATTTGTGCCGTCCTTAGTTGTAAGTAGTTTATAAGTAGTCTGTAAGTTTAGGGACTGATGACCCCGTAGTTAAGTCCCATAGACTCTACAAACATTTGAACATTTTGAATCCAGTATAGGCGGCCAGCAAGTGGAATCACATGGGCAGGGGGCACCACAATCGTAGTGTGCTACAAGGTGGATGGCCTAACTGGTTAAGGCGACCGCTGGCCCAAAGCGGAAAATCCGGGTTCGAATCCCGGTTCAGCACAAATTTTCATCTCTGCCATTGGATTTATTACAGTGCCCTGAAACGGTCGAAATGTTTAAATATTTCGAATTCATAAAAGGTAAACATCGTTGGCGAAGGGGACAAGTGGGGGGTAATCCGATCTGACAACAACCTTCGATAATTAAGAACGATTGTGGCCAGACAAAATAAAGTTACCATTGCAAAGACGCATGCAACAATCAATACTTACTTAATAGTGATAAAAATACTATTATTATTCTCTTATCAGAAACGTACATGGACACAGTTTCCACAATTACTGAGAGATAAACATTGTTTAATCAGTCTTTGACCACAATTTTGTCGCTTTTAGTGCATTTTTTGTTGCCTGGTGAAGATCATCTTCTGAGCAGGTGGCTGGACACAGTCAGCACTGAGGCATAAGCTGAATCTGTTCTTCCCCCCAGTCACATTGGATGTAGTTTTCTTCAGTGTATTCTGCCCAGTAAACCCGTCATTTGCCCAGTCCTCGCCTTTGCTTGTTCAGGGACTTCCAGGTTTGTCAATTGTCATCATGAACAGGGGGTAAAGATTCTCAGAATCTTTTCCAACCAGGAGGGTGGGATGTATCTGCCTTCCATAGTTGCAGCCTTGCATCTTCATCAGCGGTTATTAAATTCTCTGTTCTGAGGAAACGTTTCGTTGCCCTAAGGCTTTGTGGATAGGGCTATTCCATTTACGGGATGCCTCTTTTCCTGTTCCAATGTTGTTATTTCCCTGTTTGCTACCATTCCTCTTCGGACAGGAGGTGGTGCAATTCCTGCAAAGTGGTAGAGCCATTTGACTGGAGTTGATCAGTCGGTTATACCTCTGAATGTGTCATTTGGGATAATATCCACCTGTCTGGCATTTGTTGACTTATACCGATCATGACAGACATACTCTGCAGCGGAGTAGCACAATGACGTTGTAGAGGTTCGGATTGTTTCAGCTCGACTGTTCCACTGTGATTCGATCAATTTTCTCAAAAGGTTGTACCTGGTGGTGACTAGGTTATTTGATTATTTGAAGTGACACACCTATTTTCTCTCCTGACTTGTTGGTTTCCTTATTTATCAGATGAAATATTCGTATAAAAAAATACGACCGGAGCTTAACATAAAATTACGGAAGCCAACATAAAGCTGTGAAGGAAGTGGTGCTACTATCATAGAACGTGGTATGATTCCATGAATAATCATTTACATTCCTTCCTACAAACAAGAGAGCTTTATGTATCGAACCCTCAGGAGACTCACCTTTCTTTACAAATAAATGCATGGCGAACACAGGCCCGAGTTGATAGAGTCTTTCACCCTTCTTTCCTTCCTGGACTGCATTTCCTTTCCCTTCGCCTCCCCACTGGGGGACTGATAGACTTGGCTGTTGGGCCCCTTGACCGCAACAAAATGTTCACATGTTTGTAGTCTGCAGAAGGCAAGAGCTGAGTCCTGCTGGTCCCGTGGCATCTGACGACGCTACAGAAATGTTCAAATGTTTGTAAAGTCTATGGGACTTAACTACGGCCGGCCGCGGTGGCCGAGGTGACTGAGGCGCTCCAGTCACGGTCAGCACGGCCACTACGGGCGGGGGTTCGAATCCCCCCTCGGGCATGGATATTTGTGCCGTCCTAGTTCGTAAGTAGTTCTTAAGTAGTTTGTAAGTTTAGGGACTGATGACCCCGTAGTTAAGTCCCGTAAGCTTAACACACATTTGAACATTTTTGAACTTAACTACGGGGTCATCAGTCCCTAAACTTACAAACTACTTATGAACTAGCTAATCCTAAGGACGGCACAAATATCCATGCCCGAGGGGGGATTCGAACCCCCGACCGTAGTGGCCGTGCAGAGCGTGATTGGAGCGCCTCAATCCCCTCGGCCACCGCGGCCGGCTGTTTGTAGAACTTAGGGGACTTAACTACGGGGTCATCAGTCCCTCAGCTTACAAACTACTTATGAACTATCTAAGACGAAGGACGGCACAAATATCCATGCCCGAGGGGGGATTCGAACCCCCGACCATAGTGGCCGTGCAGACCGTGACTGGAGCGCCTCAGTCCCCTCGGCCATCGCGGCCGGCATGATCGAAACAACCCGTCCATCCATAATACACTAATGGCCATTAAAGTTGCTACACCAAGAAGAAATGCAGAGGATAAACGGGTATTCATTGGACAAATATATTATACTAGAACTAACATGTGCTTGCATTTTCACGCAATTTGGGTGCATAGTGATACGAGGCCGTTGGGATCCAGCACGGCGTTCCGTATTGCCCTCCTGAATCCACCGATTCCATATTCTACTGTCATTGGATCGCGACCAACGCTAACATCAGTGTCGCGATACGAAAATCGCAATCGCGATAGGCTACAATCCGACCTTTATCAAATTCGGAAACGTGATGGTACGCATTTCTCCTCCTTACACGAGCCACCACAACAAAATTTCAGCAGGCAACATGTCAGCACGTTGTAGGTGTCGCCACCGGCGCCAACCTCGTGTGAATGCTCTGAAAAGCTAATCTTTTCATAACACAGCATGTTCTTCCTATCGGTGTAGTAATTTTGTTCCTGGTGTAGCAATTTTAATGACCAGGAGTCTAATCATTATTACTTAAGCTAGAACTACTTTTGAAGGTGGGCAGTATTAGGGCTATATAATCTTATGTAAATGTGGATTCTTTGTAAGGTGTGTGTTTATTATATTTTAATCTGTTTCTCCCTCATTGTTGTTTATGTCTTGCTTAGATAACTGCACGCTTCTTTAAAGTACTCATTAAGAGTTCTAATCTAATGATAACTGGTCCATTACAATAAAACAGGTATTACAGTTAGAAATGGACCCAGGGTAGTGTGATCCCATACATTGATGGATTTTTGTTGACATGGTTAGTCAATTGAAGTACCAAACCTGCCTTCCTAGGTTATGCGCTCTAGAAGGTGTAAGTCTTCCACCACTGATGAGTTGGTGAAGTAGTGAGCCAATAATATTAAAAAAGAATAAAACATCTTTTTCAAAAACATTTGTGTTAAAATGAGTCTTGACCTAGAAGTTTCTTTAACATTGAGACAGATGTTGCTCTATATATTGCAAATGCTTGTAAATCTATGGGTCTTAATTACTCAGATTATCAGTCCCTAGGCTTACAAACAAGTCCTGTCCATTATCCTGCTTGCTCGAAGCGTGTGATCTGAGAGTTGAACATGTTTGCGCATCTCCACACACACACACTTTCTTCTTTCAGTCGAACGATAGGATACGAAAAGAGGAAGTGCTACACAGACAAAAATTACGAAGAATAAAGTGCTAGGGTAACCGACGAAGACTGCGCAGTCTTAGGTGCCGAAGGAAGATTTTAAACCGAAGCAGGGGATGAATGCCAGCTCGAACAATAAGTTAGGTAAAAACATACAGTAAATACAAATAGCAAAAAATGGGAGAAAGATATCGAAGACTTTATGACTGGGACGAAATAGACCTGTATAGATCTAAAATGACTAACTCCTAGGATAGTTTAAAGAACTATGCATTTGTCACTTCTTGTAAAGCTGAAAGGTCATTTCATATTTCAAAAACAAATCAGTTAGACGAACGAGCTGAAGAAGAAGTCAATTTTATTAATGCATATTGTTGTTCTGCCTCATTGTGCATACTATACGAATGGAAGAATGTTTCGATGGTGCACTAAATAACAACAATAATAAATATAAAGTACGTAATAATTCTGGGTCATGTTAATCAAGCGAGATACACAGTCCGACGCAACTGCGCTATTATTTTTAACGTTGTGACTCTTGTTTAATTCGAACGCTGGTGAAATGTCGATGGTGTTTTATTTACACATTAGTATTGTTGCTCATTTACATAGCAAATATGTGCCTCATTTGGGGTCGTTGCGTTTTGCATATATTTACCTTTACAGTCAAGCCTATTTTTCCACTGGCTACAGCCTTCCGCACATCAGCCACTTCATCAGCATTGTTCCGACAGCACGCGTCGCACGAGCACACAGATGATGTTAAACAGAAAAGGAAAACCTGAACAGAGAGAAGCCGAGGCATTAAAATATTAGGAGAATTAACAAAGGTCGGATGACATAAATTTTTTAACTGATATTACTACTAAATATTTGGAGTATGTAGAATGAAACTTCACTCTGCAGCGGAGTGTGCACTGATTTGAAACTTCCTGGCAGATTAAAATTGTGTGCCGGAACCGGGACTCGAACCTTGGACCTATGCCTTTCGCGAGCAAGCGCACTACCGACTGTGCTATCCCGACACGACTCACGATGCCGTCTCACAACTTTACCCTTAGGCTGTGGCTAAGCCATGTCTCCACCATATCCTTTCTTCCAGGTGTGCTAGTCTTGCGTGTTTGCAGGAGAGCTTCTGTGAAGTTTGAAAAGTAGGATGCGAGGTACTGGCGGAAGTAAAGTTGTGAGATGGCATCGTGAGTCGTGTCCGGATAGCATAGTCGGTAGTGCACGTGTCCGCGAAAGGCAAAGGTCCCAGGTTCGAGTCCCGGTTCCGGCACACAATTTTAATCTGCCAGGAAGTTTCATTTGGAGTATGTGTGTGAGGAAAGATTCACAGATTAAAAAGAATCAATAACCCCGTTTGTTAGAACATATTTTTCAAATATTCAAATGTTTGTAATCCTATGGGACCAAACTACGTTGGTCATCAGTCCCTAGTCTTACAAACTACTAAGGACAATTGTGGAGTGTTGCCTTGTACGGGAGTGAAACATGGACAATAAACAGTGCGGACATGAAGAGAATAGAGGCTGTTGAAATGTGGTGCTACAGAAGAATGCTGAAGATTAGATGGGTAGATCGCATAACTAATGAAGAGGTACTGAACAGAATTTGCGAGAAAAGGCATTTTTGGCATACCTTGACTAAAAGAAGGGATCGCTTGGTACAACACATTCTTAGACATCGAGGAATCGTAAATTTAGCATTGGAGAGAAGTGTGTGGGGTAAAAATCGCAGAGGGAGACCAAAAGACGCATATAGTAATCAGATTCAAAGGATGTAGGTTGCCGTTCTTATGAGGAGATGGAAACGCTTGGTCAGGATATAGTAGGGTAGAGAGCTGCGGACTGAAGACCATAACAACAAGGACAACACACCCATGCCCGAGGGAGGATACGAACCTCCGACGCAAGAGGCCGAGCGATCCTTAACATGGCGCTCCAGACCGCTCGGCTACTCCCGCTCGACAATATACTTTTCAGGTTAATACTAAAGACATGTAATGCCTAGAGAGGGAGTTGATTGAATTTAAAAGTACTGAAAGCCTTAAAAAGACCTACTAGATTGCCATCAGAAATGACTAATAGAAATAAATGTCTCTATGAGTAACCCAACCTATCCAAGTTATAACTTCAACTGATGTCCTCATTCTGAAGAACATTATTTATATCTACGAGCAGTTTGTTTTCACGAAAGGAAACTGTAAAATCTAAAATGAGATCTCTGTAACAGGCAGTCATCAGTGTGGATATTTCAGAATTTAGAAATCGAATATATCTGCAAAGAACTATGAAACTTCATAAAAAAGGTGTTTGTATAATTAAGTTCTCGATTTAACCGTTTTATTCTTCATTAATTACAAAAGTTTTGCTTTAAATTCGTAGTATTCTAATATAACCACTTGTTGCTTGTGTACTGTAACTAGAAAAAATTATTCTATTTTCATCGCTTTGGTTCCTCAACAAAATGTAAAGCTATAGCATCAAATTGCAGTGGTCACCTGTCCCTAGACTTACAAACCGCCGGCCGCGGTGGCCGAGGTGACTGAGGCGCTCCAGTCACGGTCAGCACGGCCACTACGGCCGGGGATTCGAATCCCCCCTCGGGCATGGATATTTGTGCCGTCCTAGTTCGTAAGTAGTTCATAAGTAGTTTGTAAGTTTAGGGACTGATGACCCCGTAGTTAAGTCCCATAAGCTTAACAAACATTTGAACATTTGAACTTACAAAGTACTTAAAATTAACTTAGGACAACACACACACACACACACACACACACACATGTGCGAGGGAGAAATGGAACCTCCGACGGAGAGCAACGGGGCAATCCACAAGAAGGAGACAGAGTGAACGGTCATTCCCGCATGGCTGATTTCTCAAGAAAACATATGTTAATAATCTGGCTCCCTTCACCCCTGGTCAAGTTCGAAGGGAACTGCGACATGTGATGAAACCAAAGTGGTAAGATAATTGACTAATCAGTGTGTGAAATGTTTAGCCTTGTAGTTCTTACATCGAACCTCAATGGAAAATGTGTTGTCTTGTGCTTGCCAGTCTAAATGTGGCGATGCAGGCAACGCTGCCGCAGGACAAATACGACACTAATTAATAAGGTGTATTACGACAGTGCTGCTAGTGAACCAAGTGTTCATATACGCATTGTATCAGGTGAATATGGCTCTATACTATACTAGCTGTAAACCCGGCGTTGCTCAGGTGTTTATTTATCCTACACCAGAGGTGGGCAATGAGCGAGCCGCGCTCTCGGAGCCGCCTGCCTGAGCGGGAGCAGAGCCGCGAGCAGCTGGCGTCCATCGTGTAGTTCCTGCTGAAAAGACTAGATGGCGTTATGCGCAGACAACGCGCTAACGTAGCCGCAGAAAGGCACCTGGCTGAGTGCGTTATAAAATAACTTATAAAGATAATAGTGCAAGCACTTTAGTACCCAACTCTAATGAACAGATTCCACTGCTAGGGGTATCTCCTGAAAAATGCTATTATGTTTATAAGTAAGTAACTTATAAAAAAAAAAAAATACTGGAAACTTTTCTCTAAAATGTCCAGCACGTGCAGTCGAGCCGGCAAATATATTATAAAGATAAGAGCGATTTATTTTTGGTTTCTTTAGACACCGCTAACAGTGCCAGCTGTTAGTTCGAATTTTGTACTGCAGGGTTTTCGTTATAATCTATGACATTACGTTATGGTACAGTACACTGTGGAGTTGAAATGGCTAGTCAAATCGGCGCGGTAAAGTGGCGTTCTAGTTTCCAGTTCAACTCTAGTTGGGAATGTTATTACTTGTTCACTGAAAGCGAAGGAGGAGCAAAATGTTTGGTATGTGGTAAAATACTAGGAATAAAAAAGTACAATTTAGAACGCCACTATAGAACACATCACTTCACCCAGTATGGAAGTGTAGAAGGCGAAATGCGACTTAATAATCTACGCGAGGAAGTAATGCTGTACCTACTTACGAGATAACTTAATCAGAGTTTTTTCTTTAATAAATCCAATTTTCCTTTGAAATGACAACTCTGTTAATTTCTTACACAGGAATGTGATGCCTCATCCTCCGATGAAGCTGTTCGTGCTAGTTACAGAATAGCTTTTCTGATAGCCCGTACTTCCCGACCATTTTGTGACGGTGAATTTGTGAAGCAGAGTTCGGAGGTCGTAGCAGACAAACTATGTCCACAGTTATCACGTTCTATCGCAAGTTTGAGCCTGTCGCGGCGTACTATAACTCGCCGTATCGAACGTTTGTCAGGTGCGCAAGCAAGCCTGCAGACCTCTAGCGGCAACTAGGATAACTACCGGCCGAGTGCGAACGCTGCTCTTTTTCCGGCCTGAGCCGGAGCGCTGCTCATTGAGCCGATTTGTGTCCACCTCTGTCATACACCCTCGTAGTCTACATCCCCTCCCCCCTCTCTCTGCATCCACCTCTTTCTCTCCTATCTCTCTGTTCGTTTCCACCTTCACCTTCCCCTCTCTCGGCAAAGTTTTCTGCAAGGTACCCTCTGTAATGTACCATACAAACACTTATGTACCCAGTGATCTTCCTCTTGGTTTAAGCCGCGGTGGAGTAGCCGAGCGGTCTAAAGCGTCTCGCTGTGGAGCGCGCAGTTGCTCGCTGTGGAGGTTAGAGTCCTCCCTGGGGCATGGACGTGTGTGTTGTCCTTAGGTTAGTTTACCTAGGTTTAAGTAGTTTGTAAGCTACGGACTGATAACCACGCAGTTTGGTCCGATAGATTTACAAACATTTGAACAAACATTTTCTTGGTTTAAAGGTCATGTGTGCAAAATTTCACAAAGATTGGAGCAAAACTGTGCATTTCGTAAAATTCCGTAAGTGCCCTCCACCATGCACCGAACGAAATTTTATACAGACAGTGAAATTACTCTTGTGTTTAAGGTAGAGTGTGCAAAATTTCATCAGTACCGTGACAAAATTATAGATTTCTATGCAATAGCAACGCAGGGTCACATTGAAAAACACACTTTGTTTTTCTCAAATATTCCTGTTTTATGTCATACAACGCTTTTTCTGAGAATAACGATAAAAAAAAAAAAATAAAAATAATAAAATGGTCTGTGCAATCAGTTGAGCCTTTCTCAAGTTATGGCGCGACCAAGGTATTTAGGGATCCATTTTTATGTTGCAAAGTACCCTCCCCCATGCAATGTATGAAACGTGAGGTAGACGGTGTTCTTCCTTTTGTTTTGAAGGTCAAGCGTCGAAATTTCGTGAAGACCGGAAAAGTATGCTGCGCCATGCACCTATCACAATATACTTCTAAGCTGACGTTTTCTACCTAAAAACTACATTCCTGACAAATTTCAGTTTCATTGTGAAGTAGTTTCCGAGATTTCGTGTTCAGTCACTGAGTGAGTGTGTGTCCTTTCGCTTTTAAATAGATAGAGATTAACAAAACAGATTGCTTGATTTTGCATGCCAGAGAATTAAGGGAGACTTGCCGATGATAAAAAACTTGCAGTCTTTCTCAGTGTGTTAACCCAAGCACACGGTGTGGTACTGAAATGTTGTATACCACTCGATACTTGTACTATTTTGTAAAAAGAAAGAAAATTAAATACAAATAATTTTGGAAACCCGTCAAAACGCACCTTTTAAATCACGTGACACCTGTGACTACATGATTGTACGCCTACTGCTGTAAAATTAGCTAACGGAGATAAATTGTTTGGATACTCGTGTTTTTGAAAATAGACTACAAGTTCAAATGTTCAAATGTTTGTTAAGCTTAAGGGACTTAACTACGGGGTCATCAGTCCCTAAACTTACAAACTACTTATGAACTACCGACAACTAAGGACGGCACAAATAACCATGCCCGAGGGAGGATTCGAAACTCCAACCGTAGTGGCCGTGCAAACCGTGACTGAAGCACCTCAGTCCCCTCGGCCACCGCGGCCGGCAAACTACAAGTATTCCATAATTCAGCACTGTAAAAATACATCTATCAAAACTGCAAAAAGATTGTTCTTCCATGTTCCTAGACATGACAAATGCTAAGAATGGAACTGAAACTCTCTCTGAGAGATCGAAATTACATAGGAGTCACTTCGTTAATTTTTGTGAGGTTTATTTTGAAGTAAGGAAACACTCCATACGGTAGTAATTATTCAATTAGTTCACTATTACCTACCATGCTCTGCACCTGCAAAGCTGCAAAAAGTATTATTATGCTCAGTTCGTCTCTAATGACCAAGCTGTCGACGGGTAGTTAAACCCTAAGCTTCCTTCTTCTTCCTTATTATGTTCAGATTAATGACCTGGTTTGTACATTTACAAAACAGTTGTTCACAATAGGACACGCCAAAATTCTGTATTTAAAGTCTTTTTCTATGTAATTTTTTAAAGTATACATTCAATATTGGTTGTTAGTTTTAATATTTACATCACTGCTGCAGTATTTCAATATATGATCGATAAATCAACGATGTATTTCAGAAACGCCGCGCATCTGGTGAATGCAACTATTTTCAGTAAAATTGGAAATGGTTACTAATTTCGTCAGTAATTCGATGTTATTTCACACTATCACATTCTTTCGAGACAAGTGACACAGAATGCAAAATAGGAGAGCGTTGGATTAGAACAAGATCTCAAAATCTGTAATCCCCGACACAGTACCAAAAATCTGTGGTAGATGCTGTCCGTTCAGATAAACTCGTCCATATCAGCAACGCAAAACGTCCACCAATATTTTTCTTTGAAAATATTTAATGTTGTCATCTTCGCCAAAATAGTTGTTCTCTTATTTTCACTATTTAGCCTGCCAAGTTGCTAACATGTCGATTTGCTCTGTAATTAATCAACACGAGAAAAATGCGTACTGATATGTGGAAAGTGACTAATGCGCAAGATTAATTTATCTGTACACAAGAATTAATCTGTATTCGAACTGTAACTTCGTAGTTACGCACATATCATGTAATTTTTACAGTGGCCACTAATAACAGTGTTCATTTAAAAGTATCAGGTAGAGAAACGGGGATGAAATGCTCATTTACTCCCGTTTAGGGTGAATAATGGTTTGACAGTATAGACGAGACGGGTTGCAGTCGCAACTACAAGATTCTGAAGACGATGCAGAAGGAGCGAAACATGTTAATTTGCAATTGTTGGCTGATGATACAGACAATAAATCGTTTCAAATATCAGTTTCTGACTCGCCCAAGTCTATTATGTCGACTATAGTAAAAATGGTTTGTATCTTTATAGTCAATCTGTTGATACAAACAAGCAACAGATTGCTTTTAATGTAGATATATTTTACTTTAAAAGCAGTTTTCACCTTTATTATTTCCGACAGGTAAACATGTCTGTTTTCGAAAAACTGATACAATAAACGAATTAACTTTCGGAAGGTTTTCACTATCAGGATTCACAAAATTCTCTTCCATTCTTATGTAAAAGTTGTGAAAAAAATTTTAATAACAAAAAACTTAATTTTACGCATCAAAATTAAGGAAAAATCGAGTAACTTTCGCTAACACTGCTACAATATACATGTGTAACGGCACCAGAGCTTCAGCCAATGAAAGAGCGTTTTGATCATGTGACCTAGTACTGAATTTCAATGATTTTTAGGCTGTAAATACAGAATAATGAGCAAGAATAATATTTGACATTATTCAAAATAACAATTGGGACTGTATTTTTAACAATGGAAAATGGCCTTGGTGTAACAAGACTAAGTGCTAGGGCGGGTGGAGCAGGTGTGAATAATAACTTATAAACATAATCTTTATTAAAACTTACTGAGTAGAAACACTCACTTTAGAGAGATACTCAAAATCAATCTCAGTTTTAAATCCTCTTTACGATAAAAACTTTAAAAGGAATGATGTTAATTACGCAAGAGAATTTTACTGCACAACATGCCATACTTGATTTAAATTACATTGACTATCCAAGGAAATATTTTCAGCAAACGTGAAAATAATCGATTTAAATTGCATAAATTACTCAGGAAACCATTAACAACAACGTAAAAATTATTAATTTGAACCGGATAATTACTCACAGAATGTTTACAAGAAAGTGCGAAAATAAAGCCCATGATTCAAATTAATTACTAACGTCTTAATCATCTTGTCAGAGAACAATGATCATTTTTTAACAAACGTGTACAGTCTCTCCTTCGACTGACGTTACCAAATGCGAAATATGTATTACCAATAGCGTCACTGAAGTTTACAGCATCTAGAAGTTTCTCGAGTTAGTACGCACTTCAACAGACGAACATGTGGTATGTAGCGAATTCACGCGTCTGTCCGCAAGCCTTCCCAATCATTGCTGCCAGTGCAACACAGTGTTAATGATGGCCAATGGCGACCGGTGCTTCAGATGACTTCTTTGAGTGCCCCCCCCCCCCCACCCTGCCCGCTCCCGCTTGACGCGTCGATGGTCGATGGTTTGGTCCCCTACCCGCTCGGCGTGCAATGAGACAAGTGGCGCCGGGAAAAAGCGCCCCGGTTCCCACCACCGCCCCCCCCCCCTAGAACTTTCGATATATTTTCATTAAAATATCAGCAGATAATCTTCAATTGGAGCTGAGGCGTTAGCCTACCGAGCTTCTTTATTTCGCACTTCTGTTACAAAGCTTAAAGCTGAATAATTTGATTCTAAAAGATACTGAACGTTGTTCATTTTTCTTTGATAATAAACGCCAATAACATAAGAATATGCACATGAACATTACAACACAGTAAGTAACTGATTACAGTGCTAAGTGACTAAAAAAATGAATCTCTTACGATGAAGAGACAAGCTACCTCCGGGTCACTTGAAACTAACCTTACGCATGCGCAAAGGCTGCTCTCCCCCACATTTTTTCAAACAGTTATTTCTTACAATGAAAAACGTCATTTACCTGCAAATACACATGGGCTAAAACCTCCAAGGTATGTGGCAAGTAACAATACAAAAGTCATTGCTAGGTGACTTCATTATTATTCATGATCGGATCTTCTGAAGGCTTTTACAGTTAATGCGACTTTACAGTTATAAGATATTTTACCAAATATGACGTGTTTTTGATGAAGAATGGGCCACAAACAAATATGAAGGGTGGATGTTGCCTTGGTGTAGGATTTGCGCATGCGCAAGGCGAGGTGCGCAGTAGCTACATTGTCTTCCTTCAGAACCATTCGTACGTAACCGCCATAGCTCGAGTAGACTGGAGCTGGTGTCTCTATCAGCTCCAATGCCAATGTTAAAAGCGGCATCCCCCCCATCCCCCTCCACGCAGCGAGAGCGCCCTTATGCTGCCTCCAGGGGTTCTGAAGGGATTTTGAACCTCAGCCGCGCATGCGCTTCGCAACGATGCCGCGGGAGCGCCCTTATGCTGCCTCCAGGGGTTCTGAAGAGATTTTGAACTTCAGCCGCGCATGCGCATCGCAACGATGCGGCCACTGTTGCCTATATTAAGCCGCCGCACTACGACTCGTATACATACTGTCTACACGACGTAAAACGTTTCTCATGCGATAAAAATACTTTGACTGTGCGTATAAAAATGACCTGATAGAAGAAAGAAATGAAGAATAATAGTATAAAAACACTTTTTATTTAATTTATTTATTTACTTTTTTTCACGACGAACTTTTTCCGGAGGTCCACTGAACCAGTGAAGAGACAGGACGCCCGAGGAGACTGAGGCGCTTCAGTCACGGTCTGCACGGCCACTACGGTCGGGGGTTCGAATCCCCCCTCGGGCATGGATATTTGTGCCGTCTTTAGTATAAGGTAGTTCATAAGTAGTTTGTAAGTTTAGGGACTGATGACCCCGTAGTTAAGTCCCATAAGCTTAACAACATTTGAATTTTTTTTAGACAGGACGCGCCGCCACTGACGATCGGTAATTATCCACCCTGTCACTGACACTGACCAAGTCCAGTCGTCGCCACCAAAACACCGTCCTCCATGAAGACGCATTCCGTGGTCCCCCAGCTTCATTCTACCGCCTGTCTCGCTCATTTTCCCACAAATTAGCCCCTCGCGGCCAGCTCAGGTCGATGTCGTTGGCAGTCTGCAGAAGGCAAGATCTGAGCCCTGCTGGTCCCGTGGCATCTGACGACGCTTCAAATGTTTGTTAAGCTTATGGGACTTAACTACGGGGTCAGCAGTCCCTAAACTTACAAACTACTTACGAACTAGGACGGCACAAATATCCATGCCCGAGGGGGGATTCGAACGCCCGACCGTAGTGGCCGTGCTGACCGTGACTGGAGCGCCTCAGTCACCTCGGCCACCGCGGCCGGCACGACGCTACAGCCGGCACACCTTATATGGTGAAATCTGCTGCAATGGTTACATCGTTAAGAAGAACTCACATGATATTCTGAGGTCTCAGCTTTTTCCCGTAAATATTAAGATCTTACGGGTTGGACCAAAGGTGGTGCCATAGAGGGACACGCCTTTGCACCATTAAAGAGGAAGGTTGTACGGCATTTGGAGGGGGGGAAGGGTTCGTTATTGAGAAAGTTCATTATACTACCTTATGAAGCCAAAGACAACGCTTAAATGAATTCGGTTGTAATACGAAAGGTTTGTAGTTGCTTTCACCGCCATGCGTGATATGCACAGTCTCTAAATAAAATGTTCACCAATCTGTTGTTTCCTCAAGTTATGTCAACAGCGCAGAAGATGGCTCGCAGCTCTTTGGTTCTTAATTATTAAAGTTAATGAGGGAGGAACTTGAGTGGTGAAGGAATTACATTTACATTTTTTTTACTGGCACCGCAGCCTGGAAAACGCAAAATTCCCAATATAAATTTTCCATAAACTGACCCTACACGTAAGAGCCGAATAAACATATGTATGCAAGCCACAGAATACGTGAACATCCAGAGGACGGCTCTGCGGTCGGCATTGTCTATATATATCAACAGGAGTGCAGGCGTTAGAACGATTTCTGCTGCTACAATGAGAGATTATTAAGATTTGAGTGTGAATGTGGTTATAGTCAGCGCAACGAGGCAGCGACGAGTTGCGGATTTTCCCTTACGACCACTCACGAGTGCACCCTCAATATCGCGAATCTCATAAAACATCAAATCTCCGACATCGATGCGGCCGGAAAAAGGTGCTTGAAGAACGGGACCAAGAACAGATGAAGCAAATCGTTCAACGTGACAAATTAGCAACGCTTCCACATATTTCTGCGCATGTCAGTGTTGAGTCCTCAGCAAGTGTCAACGTGCGAACCATTCAACGAAACTATCACTTTGGGCTTTCGGAACCGAAAACCTACTCGTGTGCCCTTGCTGACTGCAGAACATAAAACTTTACATACAGACGACTCCATATGGAGCCACATGCAGAGCGACCACATTAATAACACAGGAGAAAAAAGAAACCCTGTGGGCCCACATAGATTAGCAAGTTGCATCTAAAAATTGGGATATATCACTGAAGATGGCTACTCAGTGACCGAAATCGGTATGTAATAGATCAAGTAATGCGACGAAAGCTGTTTCTTGCGTTATTAATAAAGCTTTACGCCTTGCCTGGGCCCGTCAACACCGAAATTGGAATGTTGATCACGGAAAACATGTTGCCTGGTCGGACGACTGTCTTTTCCAACTTTATCGACCGGATGGACTTGTAAGAGTATTAAGACATCCTCATGAATCCGTGGACTATGCATGTCAGCAGATGATTGTTCAAGGTGGTGGAGGCCCTGTAATGGTGTGGGACGTGCAGTGGCACTGATATGGTACCCCTGATACGTGTAGATGCGACTCTGACAGGTGACAGGTACGTAAGCATCCTGGCTGATCACCTGAATCCATTCATGACCATATGCAATTCCACCAGGACAATGCTAACACCCCACACTACAGAGTGGCTCCAGGCACACTCCTCTGAGTTTAAACACCTCCGTTGGCCATCAAACTCCTCAGACATGATTATTTGAGCATCTCCGCCTCCTCGCAGTCTTACTGAATTAAGGACAGCCCTGCAGGAAGCATGGTGTCAGTTCCCTCCAGCACTGCTTCAGACATCAGTCGAGTCCACGCCACGGCAAATTGCGTTTTAGCGAGGGCCCTACTTGATATTAGACAGTTTCTTTGGCTTTTCTGTATACGTAAAACTAAAAATTATTGTTAACTCCTTTCTAATACAATTTTTACAATAGCAATTACTTGTATATGACCGACCATATCGGACAGCGGATGTGTCCGTCATGACCAGGGCCGTACTTAGGCATTAAAAAAAATTGAATATTATTTTTAATCAGAGTTTCGATTACAGCAATCAAGTTAAAAATTCAGGTTGATGTGTTGATGGCAGTGACGTATTCAGAGTGGTCTTTTTTTCAATAATCAGTTTGAATCCCAGAGGCCGAGAGGGGGGGGGGGGGGCGTAAAGTAAATTTCTGCGCAGAGGCGTCGCATACCCTAAACACGGCCCTGGTCATGACTGCTGACTTCAGAGGCGCGACAACTGGTGCCACAAAATGGTCAAACTGTTTCGTCTGCTTTTTCGTATTTCTTTTGTTTACTAATTTTCTATGGTATTACTTAAAGCTTCCGGACTGAGATGCCGTGGTCCATACATGAAACTTTTCCTTGACGTTTCCCCCTAGTCTGCGGAAGGCATCCTCGGAGGTAAAGCGGCGTACTGCAACGAGAGCGCGAGAAAGCGCCGTATATATAGACAAAACAGAGGGCGCCGCTGTCAGTCACGTGGTGTCGGCTGTGCTGTGGTCTCTGTAATTGCCAACCTCCTCGATTGAAATTAATCGATTGTCATGCTGTTACTGCAGTGTTGACATCCATATCTTATCAAGTTTGAGACTTTCCTCTCTTTTGTTAACATTATTTCGATGTTTAAAAATCTCAATGGCCTCTCTGTACAAACGCGCATAATAATGCGAGGTCTTTGCTATGACGGACGTCTCGTTAAATTTTATTTCGTGGTCACCTTCTTGATACACGTGTTCCGCTACAGCCGATTTATCAGTACGTCCGAGGCGGCAGTTCCTTTTGTGTTCGCCCAGACGAGTGTTGACACTTCTTTTCAAATGTTCAAATATTTGTTAAGCTTAAGGGACTTAACTACAGGGTCATCAGTCCCTAAACTTACAAACTACTTATCAACTACCTACAACTAAGGACGGCACAAATATCCATGCCCGAAAGGGGATTCGAACCCCCGACCGTAGTGGCCGTGCAGACCGTGATTGAAGCGCCTCAGTCCCCTCGGCCACCGCGGACGGCTACACTTCTTTTAGTTGTACCTATATAAACTTGTCCATGGAAAAGTTTCATGTATGGACCAGGGCATCTCAGCCCGGAAGCTTCAAGTAATAACGATACCTGCCGTGAAAGCCTGTAATCGGTACGTTACATCACTTTGCGTCAGCCGCATGCAGCTCTGTACTGACTTGCTGTAAGGAAAATAAGTATGAAGACTGGAACCTACTTTTGAGCTAACGGAATTTCGAAAAAGTGACTCTCTGTACACACTGATCGAATTTTCCAGATTTACCTGATAAAAGTGTCCCGTTTGAGAGTTATCAGTCTGGTGTCGTCTGCCAAATATTGTTGAAGAATGTACAAATTAAATTACCCTTGAATCCGATATGTCATTTGAAGTGACTGAATATGTAAGTGCATGATCACTCGTTTGTGTTTTAAAAAATATAGTCGGTGTCTGGCTGCAGTCTAAAAATATAATCTACATAAATATTGAGCTGCCCTTCGTCAAATTTTAAACGCACGCATAAATTATAATTTGCAGTACGGCCGCAATATGTTAGTGGAAGTATTTTTCATTAAAAATTTTATTATCAATAACGATCCTGTGTCCCACCCTTTTATTGCAGACAACGCTTCCCGATTAATTCTGTATCGCTCAGCAGCTTGTGATGGCAAATTGCCCTTTAGGAGTGCTTTTTATTTATCTGGCTATTCCACACGTGGTCACGCTAATCATTAATCAATATTCAAATGCTTGTAATACTATTGTACCAAACTACAGAGGTCATGGGTCCCTAGTCTTACAAACCACTTGAACTAACTTATGCTAAGACACCCGTTCCGAGTGACGATTTGAACCTCCGACGTTCATTCCCTCGGGCCTAAAGATTAATCCTTGTTTGGCTGATAAATGTACGTGAAGCTACTGTGCCTATAAGAGCTGCGTGCAATGTACAATCACAGTGGCCGACTCAGTCTGCTGTCTCCTGCGCTTGTCTTTAATGCCGCAATGTTTCTTTCTTTCTCTTCAGCCCTTTTCGCCTTCGTTATTACAGATTTGTCATGTTAGTATTGACGGGGTGGCCGGATGTCCTTCCTGCCGCCACCCCATGCCCCCCTCCCCCGGGAGGAAATGTGTACCCCCAAATGTCTGTATGCATAGTGTTAAATGAGTGAAAGTGTAAAGTGTTATGAAATGTTTGCCAACCGTGGAACTGAGGAGGGAATAGGGGATCAGCCCGGTCTTCGGCTAGGGGGATGTGGAAAACCGCCGAAAAACCACATCCAGGCTGGACGGCACTCCAACCCCCTTCGTTAATCCGCCGAGCGGATTCGAACCGGGGCCGGTAAGCCTCGCCGTCTCGGAAGGCGGTGCGTGAGACCACACGGCTAACCGAGCGGATTAATGCCGCAATGTTTCAAATGTTCAAGTGTCTGTAAATCTATCTGACCAAACTGCGTGGTCATCAGTCCGTAGCTTACAAACTACTTAAACTAAGGTAAACTAACCTACGGACAAACACACACATCCATGCCCCAGGGAGGAATCGAACCTCCACGGCGAGCAACCGCGCGCTCCGCAGCGAGGCGCTTTAGACCGCTCGGCTACTCCACCGCGACCCGCAATGTTTACGCGACGTTAAATCCTAATCTTCCTTGCCTTCCTTCTGTCACCTCTGCATGTGTTAGTAATTTATAGAGAATCACCGGAGCGGACTGTGATTTTATGCGTACCTCGGGCCACTTACAACCATTTATGCGCTCAATTGGGAAATCGATAGTGCTCAATAGTTTTTGAAAGAAGAGCGTTTTTGGCAAAGGTTAGGAAGCGCTCAAGCAAGCGCCAAAGGAGAAAAAAAAAAAAAAAAAAAAAAAAAAAAAAAAAAAAAAAAAAACTACGACCGTCGAGAGGAGGTTGGAAGTTGGTACCGTGTTTTTGTAGGGATGGGAGAAACCAACCGATACCTGTGTTTTAGCTCTGATATTTTTCGGTATTCATCTGGTCTTGGTTATAACTGGAATTTTATATTTTTATTAATAAGCGAGCATATCAATTATCCATAGCAGCGGCGCTAAAATTGTTCAAAATGCTAAAAAAAAAGTTCAAATGCTTGTAAATCTATCGGACCCAACTACGTGGTTATTAGTCCCTAGCTTACAAACTACTTAAACTAAGTTAAACTAACCTAAGGACAACACAAATACCCAAGCCGGAGAGGGGAGGGGGTTCCAACCCCCGACGGCGAACGGTCGCTCGCATCGCAGCACGGCGTCCCAGTACGCACGGCTAATCCGCCGCGGCCAAAATGTTCTAATGTTTGTATTTCTAAGGGACCAATCTACTCTGGTCACTGGAGACTTAAAGATTACTTAAACTAACCTATAATAAGAACAACACACACACACACACACACACACACACACACACACACACACACACACACACACACGCGCGCGCGCGCGCGCGCGCGCGCGCATGTATCCATGCCCGAGCGAGGAATTCCACCTACGCCGGCCGCAGTGGCCGAGCGGTCTGCGGCGCGCCAGTCACAGTCTGCACGGCCGCTACGGTCGGGGATTCGAATCCCCCCTCGGGCATGGATGTTTGTGCTGTATTTAGTATAACGTAGTTCATAAGTAGTTTGTAAGGTTAGGGACTGATGACCCCGCAGTTAAGTCCCATAAGCCCTACAAACGTTTGAACGTCCAACGTACGACGCGAGCGGCCGCGGGATTCGGCCCTTCCCGAGCGACCCAAAAGTTTTTGGTTTAATTGAAAAACTAAAAAAAAAAAAAAGAGAGTAAGTTTTATTCATACAACTTTCATCGGATTAAAATGATGAGTTCTTATAGAAAATGGGGAACATGGTCACTCCCACTTTAGTAACAGCGCAGACACCTGGCAAGAAACATAAGAATGAGCACATTACACATTACTGATCAGTCTGAGGTCATCTATACGAGCACTAACAGAAATCCGTTAAAGTTCATTTACACGATAAATGTCAAAGCTACAGGCTGCAAATTCAGCTATATACCTAGGAGTAACAACTACGAACAACTTAAATTGGAAAGAACACATACAAAATATTGTAGGGAAAGCGAACCAAAAACAACCTTTCATTGGCAGAACACTTAAAAGATGCAATAGTTCTACTAAAGAAACTGTCAACGGTTGTGCATCCTATTTTGGAGTATTGCTGCGCATAGTGGAATCCACATCAGCTGGGACTGAGAAAGTTCAGAGAAGGGCAGCTCGTTTTGTATTATCGCGATATAGGGGAGATAGTGTGACGGAAATGATACACGAATTGGAGTGGATATCATTAAAAGAAAGGCTTTATTTGTTGCGGCGAGATGTTTGTAAAATTTATTTCACTAACTTTCTATTTCGAATGCGAACGTATATTAGTAGCACACACCTACTTAGGGAGATATGATCATCATAATAAAATGAGGGAAATCCGATCGAAAACAGAAAGATTTAGGTGTTCCTTTTTCCTGCTAGCAATTAGAGAATAGAAATATAGAGAAATATCATGAAAGTGGTTCGTTAAACCCTCTGCCAAGCACTTCAGTGTGACTTGCAGAATATCCATGTAGATGTAGGTGTAGATGATTGGTGAGACAATGTTTTAGCTATTCCCAGACAGCGTGGTCTCTTCACGTGAATGTACCATGTGTAATACCTCTCCTACCTAGTAAAAACAGAAAATTGCCGTTCGAATTGATTGCATTACATAGTGGCACTATACACAGGCCTACTTTTTAAGTATTTTTCTAAACGCGTAGATCAGAAAAAAGTTTGATTAATATACTGCAGATTTTTTTATTGATCTGCTGTAAACTTGTAATAACTGAACCTTTTATTTTATGTTTTTCAGGGGTGAAACAATGATACCACAAATAAGTGTCTTTGCAACAAAGTCGTCAATATGCCATCTTGAGCTGCGGCCGCTGTTGCACCTGCCTCTTCCACCTCAGAATCAACATGGCCGTCTTCAATTCGTATCAGTGTCGTCTTATTGATAAAACTTATCACATGCTTAAAACAAATACCTTGAGACGGTCCAAGTCGTGCAACATAAAATGTCTAAGAAACTGTCTGTGCAACAACATTTTAAAACTTACTTAAAATACCATCATGGGACTATGGTCACTACATTGGTCACACTTTTTGTCATTAAACATACTGCTGTTGGCATTTAAAATGTGATTACATGAGATAATACTTCTTAAAAGTGTATTATATTGCACGACTTCGACCACCTCAAGGCCATATAGTCTTTTATCATTTATGGACATGAAAATTATTTTCGAGAATGACTGTATTGTTTTAAAAATGTGATTTGTTTTATTAACATAAAGTATTTTAAATACTTTTACAATCTGAAGATGGCTTGTGAATAGTTGAAACTAGTTATCAAATAATAAAATTGGCGATTTTGAATCTGAGGATTTATCCTTCTTTACTAGAGATCGTGGTCTCCAGCTGGTGACAATGTTAACAAACACGATTCGCTATCTTTGGTTGTGATATAAAAGCTGATTTTTACCACGGTCTCGACACAGTCGTTAATTTTTTTAATTTTTCTCAAGATCTGGTGGAAATAACAGCAACGAAGTTCCGAAAACAGGGTTATTTCAAAAACATCTTATTCTGAACTATTTTAACGCTTAGCTTAAACTATGGACGAAAAGAACCAATATAACCGGAAACCGGTTGTTACAGCAATAACCGTCATCCCTAGTTCGTTGTTGCTGTACCTGTAACAGATTATGCAACTATGGGTAGTGTTAGTAGCGGGCTCAGTCTAACAAACACAGTCGCGAATCTGTGAAGGTTGTTACCGCTACGACACTAGCGCTCCTAGTGGTGGCCAAGGTGCCGTAACAGTAACGTTTGTTTATAATTCGGTTTCTACGAATATAACCAAATACTACCTGTAATATTGCGTTCCAAGAGTAAAATATCTAGAGGTATAAATAATCGCTAAATAAATGTAAAAACCATCAGAATTTCACTGATTCAGTCATATAAACAACATTTCTGAAGAAATTCTTGCGAATGTGTGTGTAACTGGAGCTTATTCCGCTAAAAGTAAGTAGAATATAAACATAAGAGACACATAAATTCTTGCTACGCTCTGTTCTTACATGAAAGGCACTTTCTTTGACGTGTAACAATTCGGTATGGACTGTAAAGATTCGTACATCTTTACACTTTCCTCGTCTTCCGTTTTAAAAGTATATACTCTTTTTCTTATTTTTTATGGGACTTAACTACGGGGTCATCAGTCCCTAAGCTTACAAACTACTTATGAACTAGCTAAGACTAAGGACGGCACAAATATCCATACCCGAGGGGGGATTCGAACCCCCGACCGTAGTGGCCGTGCAGACCGTGACTGGAGCGCCTCAGTCCCCTCGGCCACCGCGACCGGCAGTATATACTGTTGAGCGTAATTAGTTTTGCTTGCAAAACGAATTTCTTGAACATTTTTGCCGTTTGTGGTTCAGATATAGCAAAAATTGTGAATTCGTTTCTGCTTTGATGTGGGACGTTTTACTTTTCTTTTTCTTTTTTCTCTCCCTCATTTTTTCTCATTGTTTTATTGTCAAGTTTTTGAGGTTTTCCCTTCAAATACAGATGTCGTGGGTGATCTGGTACATTACGTAATGTAGGTATTGTCTACCATATATGTTTCTGTTGAGACGAAAAGTCAGCGCCACACGCCAGACGTAAGAGAACGATCGTGTAGAAGGCAGCGATCGACTGAAAGCCAATAGCAAGCCGGCACCGCGCATCCTGCAGGGAGTAACCGAAGATACGCGCCCTCTACAAGCGGCTATATCTAGGCCGACATACGTCTGGACGTCTGTCAGTTACTATTCAGAACGCAGGCACTTACTAGGCAGCTACGAAGTCACTTACTACTCAGAAATAGGACAGTTACTAGTGAGAACTCAGTCAGAACACGGCTACGAACTTAGCAGTCACTAAGTCTCAGCGCAGCTAGTATCATACGGACGAAACCGCGAGAAGCAACAAGATTGAAGAAACAGACATATGTTCTAAAGATGAGTATTATACTTTTCAGTCAATAAATCTTGTATTATTCATCTGAAGAGTTGTTACAGTTAACCTAGAATCCTGCTCCAGTACCTTTATTGACAACTAGACCTGGACGAGAAACAACAAAAGGCGACGAGGTCACAACAGTTTCTTACGTTCAACACTTACTGGTTTGACTGAAAATGTATTGACAAAAGTTTCTGAGTAGTAATCCGACGTATTTCAGCCAAAGGTCGGGTGTTCTGTTGTTTATTAGCCGTTTTTGTTGTTAATAGACAATGAAAATCTTCATTAAAATGCCGTAGATATTAAGAGAATCTTAAATAAACTGCCCTGCAATATTGTGTTTCGTACTTTCCAATGTTTCTTAGAAAACCTAATGAAAACAACCCTTGAGTTATTTTGTAGTTATTGATTTTTATGTCACTAAATACCTTCCCTGTTGTAAAAACTATGTTAAAATTAATTTAAACGACACTATTCACACACTATTCAATGACATTCAGAAATGTACCTCGCCAGCCGCTAGGAGCGCTGCTGTCCTGCGTGTAACAAAAATCAGTGGGAGTGTCGTGCGGGTATGATTAAGGCTCCTATAAACCCGAGATGAACTGCCCGCCATTTATCCCCATGCTGTAGGAGTTGCCACGTTCCGGACGAGCTCACGCGTTACCTCGCGTTTCATTCAACTCGCTCACACTCGGAAACTACTCACTGTATGAACGTGGAATTTTTTATCTATTTCTTCGTTAAGAACTACACTACATTTTCATTTTAGTTTTATTTATGGCAATATTTATAAACAGCGTTTACGAAGATGCACTTTCTGACGACGTTACGGAATTTTCGACATGCGTTTTTTTTTCTGTTGAAGTTAGGTGAACAGTAAACAAATGAGATGTTCAAAATACATCAACAGAAACTCTGTGAGAAATGTATAACTTGAGATAATGTCAGTTAAATATGACGCACTGGGATCCGCCCGCCCGTCTAGTAGTAACACGTCTTCCTTATTAGAGCTCCTAATAATTAGACACATGTTGTTACTGCATAACATCCATACTTGAAGATACTGGTACTAACTTCTTTTACCCCATTAAATTAAATAGTTGCAACTACAAAAGTGATGTGTCTCCATGTAATATTCAGTTTCAATTTTTCAGTTTTCTGAACAGGATATTCTAAATATCTCAGCGCAGAGTTCAAAAAATGTTCAAATGTTTGTATAGCTTATGGGACTTAACTGCGGGGTCATCAGTCCCTAAACTTGCAAACTACTTATGAACTAGCTAACACTAAGGACGGCACAAATATCCGTGCCCGAAGGGGGATTCTAACCCCCGACCGTAGTGGCCGTGCAGACCGTGACTGACGCGCCGCAGTCCCCTCGGCCACCGCAGCCGGCTCAGTGCAGAGTGCTTTATTATGTGAGGAAATGAGAACAAGTCAGTTCGTTAGCTAGTGAAGAGATCCTTGCAGTCTGTCATCTTCAAGTATTCTCACATAAAATCCTCATTAGATCTAGTAACTTCCGATATGTTACTGCTAGGCGTTGAACTGAAGGAATCCTATTAGGTTTTGGAAACGTTGTCGTGCTTCTGAAAGACATTGGACAAGAAGCAAAGAAATAAATATTTGTTAGTGACGAAGGAATATCTGCAAATCGAATAATAAATCACTAAATTTACTCTTTTTCATTCTACAAGTATATATTTCCGTGAATAACGCGACAGTTTATCAAGTTTTGCGTGTTATCATTTGTCAAAATATCATTTTGATATCTCTAACCGTGTATGAGATACGAAACGATTCATCTGGCCTTATCGGCATCGGAAATGAGTGCCCTAAATAAAATAAAGTTTAGCGGTATGAGTGAAAGGTAAAGATCTCGTCCTAAGTCTAAAATAAAATTCAATCCATTAGGAAAGTTTCATCCGCAGCAACATATGGTGCAACTGTGGTGTCCACAAGTCTGAAGTGCGTGCCACGTACTTTCGCCGCGCGCCGCCATGCACGCACGGCGCGGCGTTCTTACGACGTCTGCCACGAGCGCCCTCTGTTGCAACTCCGCTCGTGGCCACCACTGAACGGCATCGGCCACTTGGGATTAGGACAGGCACTAGGACTCATCAGTAGGCAGGCCTCCGCCTAGATAAACTATGTCTCAGCATTACACTTAGTTGGCGGTCATGAACTTTGTAAAAGTTAAGTATCATATTTCTACGAAATATACTACTTGATCGAATCTAGCTTAGTGTTTCTAGTTTCTGCTGTCCCATTGGCTGGTCACCTCAGACTCGTGCGTCATATTTTCCTGTGTCGGTCTCTCTCCACTCGGCCACCGTCACCCAGGACAACCGGCGGAAACGAGACACAAAAGCATGGGATACAAAAACAACAAGCACCAAACGGAATATCATAGCAGCCTCTATTTTTTACTGCAAATTTTTCGTAACGTAGACAATATCTTATTAACAATGACTATTAACGAAATGATGAGCGTTTCGTCACGAAGCCAATATCTTATTAACTATGACTATTAACGAAATGATGAGCATTTCGTCACAATCCCGACATATAAAGATTTAAGTAGCGGAAAAATTAAATATTTCTGCCCATTAGTTTTCGCGAAATCGTTTGTGAAAGATGGCAGGGCATGCTCCTCTACGCTGTTAGTACAGCGCGATTCCAACCATGCTGGGGAAGACATGGCGGACGATTCAGCGTGGGTATTTAGGAGCTGTAGGTCCGATGCATCAGATACGGTGCCAGAGACGTTGTACAGTGCAGCAGAGTGCGCCGGTGTGCGCGGCCCTCCCAGCAGGCCTGCCAGGCTCGCCGGCCGCAGACTTCACAGCAGAGAGGGCGCAGTATCTGTGGGCCCAGAGGAGCCACCCTTCTTGCGATGGCGACGCTAGTTGGCGCTCCCTCGTGAATACTACGGCGTAGCCCAACACTTGCGCCGCCCTTCTACACCAGGCCTCGCCGGAGGTCAGTTCTTCTTCCTTCCTCCTGCTCTCACTTTCTGTGCGTGCTGGCCACTTGTTTGCCGCGCCATCAGTGCCTGGCTTTGCTGTTCCTCGTACCTCTACTTCTTGCGGCACGGGAGCATCTTGTGCCCGATGAGCGAGCGTAATCTCCGAGCGCAATTCCCTCAATGAGTCAGATTAGGCCGGTGGCGATGTCGAAGTGCAGCGCCGCGTGTACACGCCGGGAGCAAGCCCCTGCCGCGCCGTAGCGGAGAAGCGAGGCAGCTGTCCTCGAATTGAAGCGGCTGATCGCCGCCATTTGCAGGGAATTATTCTAGTACTGAGGTTGTGATTTCAATTGTATGAGACGCAACAAGAGCAAAATAAAGCACAAAATAAACGCATGTAATTAAAAAAATTACCGATTATTGTAATCTGTTTAAAAAGTATTCTTAAATGAATGAAATTTCCTAATTTCCGAAATACGTCTGCATACAGACATGAAATTTAAGAATTTAAAGCTCGTTTCTGAGAAGGTAGAGCGACTTTTCATCGAGATATTTGCATAAGATGATTCCATGAAACTTGTAAAGTAGCAGAGAGTTCGATTATTATTTAATTCACGTAATTTTCTGTCAGGTCCTGTTTACTTTTTGCTCACTACTCTGTACCTTTTGCAAGCTTATTTCTGTACACCACATTTTCGTCTACATTCTTTTCCATATTATATAGAACTTTTCTTTCAACTTCGTCGAATTTGGGTATGAATAATTGTAACAACCGATACAATTTTAAAAAGGCATTTCATTCGCAAATTACTTTTTCACAGACATAGTACTTCTCAAAGTGGTTGAGTATGCAACATTCGATCAAGTAATGACCATTTACAATCACCATCTGTTAAGTGTCTAAAAACAATTATTCAAATGTTTGTAAATCTATCGGACCAAACTGCGTGGTCATCAGTCCGTAACTTACAAACTACTTAAACTAAGGTAAACTAACTTAAGGACAAACACACATACACATGCCCCAGGGAGGACTCAAACCTCCATGACGATCAACCTCGCACTCCACAGCGAGACGCTTTAGACTGCTCGGCTACTACAACGCGGCAACAATTATTCGTCCTACTTCTGCATACAGCTTGTTATTCATTCAGCTCAAATTAGAATTTTTAGTAATTTATATGAAAATAAAATATAAATACTTGTTACGCAACAAAGTACGTTTTTCAAGTTTAGAGAATCATTTGTAAGAGGGCCGGCCGCGGTGGCCGAGGGGACTGAGGCGCTTCAGTCACGGTCTGCACGGTCACTACGGTCGGGGGTTCGAATCCCCCCTCGGGCATGGATATTTGTGCCGTCCTAGTTCGTAAGTAGTTCATAAGTAGTTTGTAAGTTTAGGGACTGATAGCCCAGTAGTTGAGTCCCATAGGCTTTACAAACATTTGAACATTTGAACATTTGTAAAACCAGAACAAAAACAAAAGCTCATGATTTATTATTTCTCCATGAAAATACTATACGGTATACACGTAAGGACTGATCTGTGAAATGTAGCATTGTTTCTGTCATCCTCTTTACCTCCGTTCTCACAGTTACAATTAAAAGCAGGACACCAATGAACCATGTTTACGCACTACTGCCCTGCAAATGGCGGCTTCTGTCACTTTCAATGTGCGGACGCGACACTAGCGCCAGCGAGCGGTCTAGTTTTTATTTACTAAGTCTATGGCCGGGAGTGCTGAGTGCGAGTGGTTGCGAGACACGCCGCGACATCTGGCAGCGGCTGAGGTAACGACAGCTGCCGCACACACACCTTTACATCGCTACGCAATACCAGAGAGAACTTTTTTATATTTCTAATTCTTCAAATTTTAGGCATTTTTCTCTGTATGTAAAATACGAACGTCCTGAACTTCTTTAAGACTGTGCACTTAAAGTAATAAGTGATTAGCAACGTATGAATTATAAATATTAGTACCTTTTTCCACTCAAGTGATCTTTGTATCTGATACTTCGACCATAGATACTAGTAGACTGGGCATGGCATCGTTTTCATGGCTCCAACATCTCTGCAACTAAACCATTGCTTTGCCAACATTCACATGGTAGTGTACAGTTGTGGTACAGCTTTGCGTAGGATTATACAGAGATTTTTGTGAAGGCAAGTAACATTAAATTTCAAGTGAAATTATTATTAGTTTAAAATGATGGCATTTCTTGAAAACTGTGGAGTTGTTTATTATATCCAGCTAATATTTGCCAATAGTCACGTGGTCATATGTTTGAACCATGCCATGTGTATAGATGCTCTGCTGTTTGTCCGGTCTGTTAGTATCTATGGTCGAAGATCTGATACTGAAAGCTCTTCCTCTTTGTCCTATGTAATAGGATGGACATGTCTCAACGTAATTTTATAGTTACCTGAATTTTGCAAAAGGGAATCTTTTGCTCTAAGTTTAGCAATAAGGTTTTTTTAAGGATCTTGCTTTGAAAACGCTACATTGCAATACTATTTCTTTGAATTCGTTGTATTATAAACGACACAGGACCTAAAAATAGGGTAACAGAAGAACTGAGAGTGATCATTCGGCTGATAGTCTTATTTTGAAGTATGTTCTCTACGATAGTAGGTTCATATCCTATATTAATTGCAATGGTTTTGATCAATTTCAGATTCAAGATTTTCATCTGATAAAGGAATATGAAAACCTCTATGTACGGAAGAATAAAAAAAAAAAAAAAAAAAAAAAAAAAAAAAAAAAATCGTGAGGTGTAGCATGTGTCGAACACTCTGGAACTAATTAGTCTCTGGAAGTCTATATACGAAAGATGATGAAGGAAATTCCATTCCATATTGTGTTTGAAGTTAAATCCAGGTAATGTAACTGGCGGAACTCGCTTTCGAGTTCACAGAGGAAGACAATTTTATCGTGGAGCTTGCTAAATATTCTGAAAAGTGATCTATACCTGTATTAGGTCTTTTGTAGACGATCGAAATATCATCTACTTACCTGGAATACGAAAGGATGCTAACAGTCGTAACTGAAAACTTTTTGAAATAAATTTCTTCTAACTAATTAACTGTTATTAACTCTGAACAGGGCCGGCGGAAGGGGAAAATATCACCCGGGCAAAAAAATCTTTATGACGCCCCGTACAACCCATTGGTATTACTGAATTTAAATTTGCTATGCTACCTTACAGATAGCTGCTTTTATAGGATAAATCCTTGAACTCTATAACTATAAGAATCAATTATCAAACTGAGTAAGATCTTTTGTCAGTTAAATATACAGAGTAAGTTTTGGTTAACGATATACAATAAAATTATTTACACATGAGCATGCAGAATATTCTACGCCACTGATTAGAAATTTACACAACGATTCAAGAAACAGCGATTTATGTAAAATTAAGATTGATGATGCGATACAGCATTTATGTACACATATATACACAAACAACCTTGTTAACTGCAAAAGAGGACACATATATGAACAAAAGAATATACAAATATATTTTGTAACAACATTGTACAAAGATTTCGTAATACAAATAACACAACCAGTAATATAATTTGATATTTTTATACAGTTTTAATGCAAATTGTCCTTTCAGTTGTTTACAAAGTTAAGTAAAGTTAACTTTCTGTGTCTTTTTCTCTGCAAAGTATTTAATTAAAGTTGGTTAATACACATATAACGAGTAAAAGTCTTATCGCTTTGGTACATGTATCAGGCATCAGTGTTGGCATAGAATGTAATTATTGCTACTTATATCAATGTGGAAAGCACTTTCTTTGAGCGTGAAGTTCGCCGCCTATCTGAGAGGCCGCCACCCCCTCCCCAGCCTGCTAAGACGCTACGTGTGTAAACACCTCTTATCTATTAAACGTAATGAAACGAAAATACGTTATGTAATGTAGGCCTGCCTACCTGTACTGTGTTGTTATCTTCTGGAATATTTGTTGATTTCTTGCTGGTTTCCTCATTCTCTGGTTCTACGTTTTCATTTCCATTATTGTCTGTTTCAGGAGTAAGAAAGAATTTCTTTAATGCTGCTACCTGTTTCTCATGTTCAGCCGCTAATTGTGCTCTTTTTCTGTATACATTTCCAGAAGGCTTCTTTTTTCCGACATGTTGATAAAGAATACATCAACGCAACGATTCTTCTACTAATAGTAGAAATTCAGGAGACAAAATAAGAACACGCACGCTATGAAGCTTGCACTGCATGTACATGACTTCTCATTTATAATTTTCTTTCACGAGACATTTGACAGGACTAATTTCTTTTTGGTTGCCGATCACTCAATATTGTTTGTGTGTATTGTTAGAGCGCCCGACATAGCTTTGTCGCAAGGAGTGCATTTGTAGTCACCGCGGCGGTTGTAATTGTCAGAGCGAGTTATTGTTGCTCAAAACTCCCAACTCTCAGCAATAGCCTTTAACTTTTTCAGCGGAGATTTTTTTTATAGACAAATAAGGTGAAGGGATGAAGGGATGTCCTTTATAGGAGATTCAAGAAGCAACCGGGTTGTTATAAAGAGCGAGGCCTATGGCATGAGGTAGTAACCAATTTTGCTACACAATTTATTTAAAAAGTTAAGTTTTAGTTCACTGTTTACAATAATATAAATTTAGCAAGGATTTTGGCGCCCCCCAAACTCCCCTAAAATTTGGCGCCCCGGGCGGTCGGCCGGCTCGCCCGGCGCTTCCGCCGGTACTGCTTCTACCCAACGAGCCTCGTTCCTGTACGGCAATGCCGATTCCCCGCACGCCTCTTGAAGACCTTGGTGACAGTGTCGCGCTGTATAGACTCTGGCACATTCAATCTTGATCCAATCGTTACGTAGGACCGCTCGCTCACAAGTGACTGTGTTTTCCTCGATTGTGCGCACGCCGGTGACGTGGGACGGGCGAGTCTATTTGCTCTGAGGTAAGGTAGGTATGTCAACAACGTGTGCTATCAGCGACAATAGTAGATTCCATTGCAAAGTGAAAGTTTCTTGCTTGTCCTTCTCTCTTACAAAATTTACGTTTGCTGCGAAACTTACGTGTTTTACCGTATGATCTAAGAAATGTTACTGACTGACGCTACTTGAATGAAATGTAACTGAATGTGTTTTAACTTGTTCTACCTGAGTGCACAACGTTATGTTAACCTGACTACGTATTTTTTTAACCTGTGAATCTAAAGGTATTGCAAACCTATCTGACTGCGTAATGTTTATTATAATGAGACACAAACTGCTAATTCTTTCCTTATGAAAATGTAACAAAATTAACTGTCTGGAAATTACTGATACTAAAAATCCCTGTGTTAATAATTCTGGCCCTACAAACTTGTTTCTGACTGAGCTAACAGTCTTTAGCGGAATGTAACGAACACAATATTTATCAATGCAATCTGACTCAATGCAAACACTTGTTAACCTGAACACTGTATAAATTGTCCTACCCTGAAATCTGTAAATCATACTGAACTGTAAGCTGGACAAAAACTGATTCTTTCTCACTTTCACTTTTCGATTACTTTCACTTACTAACCTAGATTGATTATTTTTTTATTTTTTTTATTTTTATTTTAGCCACAGTGCATAAATTTTCGCAACACCAAACTGCTTCCTGCTATACTAACTACTGGAAAACTAACCACAGAAAACATCTATGGTACTCCAAATGGTCAAATGTCTATAAATCTATCGGACCAAACTGCGTGCTCATCAGTTCGCAGCTTACAAACTACTGAAACCTAGGTAAACTACTACGGAGAAGCATACACACCCATGCCCCAGGGAGGACTCGAACCTCCACGGCGAGCAATCGCGCGTTCCGCAGGGAGGTGCTTTAGACCGCTCGGATACTCCACCGCGGCCATGTATGGTACTTTTAATAAAAATGTGAGGAGGGATAAACTGGTAATCTGTTTAAGAAACTCGAACTAATTATTAAAAATGAAATATCTGGTCTATTTTCTAACTGATGTAACTTCATGAAAATTACTGACAATGTCATGGTTTGGATTTTAAAATCTTTTAGAGAAAAATATAACTCAGATATTTAATCTGCCTATTGGTAATAAATTTATCTAGATTTACACAAACAATGTTACAACAATACCATCTTTCAATAACACTACCTATGAAATTCGTATTTCATAAAAAATGCAATCTCAAAACTAACCCATTACAATAAATACTTTTCCTAACACAGAAAGGGGTCCCTAGCATTAATCGTGAGACCACAAGCTAACAGCAAGATCTTTCCCGACCGTTACTGTTACTATCAGTTCAGCCTAACAATGCGAAGTTGTGCCATTAGAAACATGCCAAGTATTTCATGAAAAACTTTACCTTATAAAAACTTCAAAAGATCGTTTGTCCAACGTCATCTATTCCTTTCGTCTCCATATCTTAAACAAACAGCTTGGCTCTGCATTCAAGTCTCAAAATCTCATCTCCTCATCTATCCCGCCGGATCGACAACTGCACACAACCACGGTCCCCCACGCTTCTGCAATCTCATCCGCGCGCCAAGCAAAGTCTGCACTGTCAATAAACACAACCAGTGTTGCCAGATGGCAGAGAGAGAAAATACTTACAGTCCCACAAAAATGTACCTACGTTTTCCCTACTTTCTCCCTACCACCTCATTAAAGTCCCTACATCAGGGGCGTAGCCAGGATTTGGGTCTGGGAAGGACTGAATCCAGCACTCTAACCTGGAGGGGGGCCGTGGCATCATGCATCAAATTGATTACTAAAAAAAAAATAAAAAATAAAAAAGAAATAAAAAAATGTTATGTATGAAGACCCTCCCTTCGTGATGCTTTCTTTTGCAGAAATATGTCTCTTGGGGGGGGGGGGGGCCCTGCAGCCCGACAGCCCCCGCCCCCCTGGATACGCCACTGCCCTACATTGAAACTTCAACAGCGTAATAAGTGGAAAGGAAATTATATCTAAAAAGTAAAAACGTTTTAGAATAGGTTAATACTTAAAGTAGGTTGAATGTTGTAATTACTCACCAGTATAAAATGGTATTTTTATATATATATATATATATATAAATCCATTTCTGGATCGATGTGCAGCAGCGACTTCTATTTCTCGACTGAGTGCTATTTTGCTGTCATACATTTAAAATGGGTAAATGGCACATTTCACATGAAATGAGACAAGTGGCCTTTTTTTTAGAAAATCACCAAAGCAAAGAGTTAGGCATGTAAAGCAATAATAAAATATAACTACACAGATTTTTTCCCTTCTCAATTTTGTCACACCAGTTACACGGTTTTTGCCTAAAAATATGTTTTCAGCAATTATAAAAATGAATATTCAAGCTTGATAATATAATTAATTTCCTTTTAAATTATATATATGTATAAATACGAAATTTTAAAAGGGATATTTTAAGATTATTTGAAAGACAATCTCTGACAGCCCATGTTTCACACCCGTGACTTCGGAATCAACCGTTTGCCGGTCCCGTGCCTCTCGTCCCGTAGAGCCTCCAAATCTCGAAAGTTACTTTTTAAAGTAATACATGTATTTCCAAACGGACGAGAGGCCTCATTTTGTTTTGCCGCCGCCCCGGGCCTCCTACAGCCTTAGTCCGCCACAGTATCCACATATGTCTCAGACACTGTGGACACTGTTGCAGTTGAAGCTGTTGGATTTGTTAGTTTCACATGAAGATCAGTATCTCTAAAACGAAAGTAATGTCTGTGGGAAAGAGATTCAAACAGATTGAGTGCCAAATAGGAGGAACAAAGAACAGGTAGACAGTTTCAAGTACCTGGGATGTATTTTCTCACAGGATGGCAACATAGAGAAATAACTGGAATCGAGGTGCAGCAAAGCTAATGCAGTGAGTGCTCAGCTAAGATCTACTCTCTTATGCAAGAAGGAAGTAAGTACCAAGACTAAGTTAGCAGTGCACCGCTCTATCTTCCGACCAACTTTGTTGCATGGGAGTGAAAGTTGGGTGGATACAGGTTACCTTATTCATATGATAGAGGTTACAGATATGAAAGTAGCAAGAATGATTGCAGGTACCAATAGATGGGAACAATGGCAGGAGGGTGTCCATAATGAGGAAATCAAAGAAAAGCTGGGAATGAACACCACAGATGAAGCAGTTAGAGCGAACAGACTGAGATGGTGGGGTCATGTTACACGCATGGGAGAATCAAAGTTACCTAAGAGACTCATGAGTGCGTCAGTGGAGGGTAAACGAAGTCGAGGTAGACGAAGAAGAAAGTACTTAGATTCGGTGCAGAATGATTTTGAAGTAAAAGGCATAACATCACACGAGGCATCAATTTTAGCATTGAATAGGGGATCATGGAGGAATTTTATTAGAGGTACTTTGCTCCAGACTGAACGCTGAAAGGCATAATCAGTCTCTAATGATGATGATGATGATGATGATGATAATGATGACTATATATGTTGTTTGAAGTAAACAGTGAGTACATGTTTTTTGGAATGACATAATCACAACAATGTGTTCCTTGATTCTTCATGTCAAATTTCACAGTCTAGTCAAGTTAATATAACGTCTTCCGTTCATGGAAACAATGAATTTTTCTTGTGCTGATATTTTATAACACTATTTCCAAACCGACTCTCCATTCTACTGATATACTTTGAAATCATCAAAATTCGCATCAATTTTAATGTGTCTGAAACTAAGTTTTCAAATTAATTTTGTTTACTATGAACAGAAAACAACTACGCTGTCTAAAATATCATGGGCTACTTCAAATTCGCCACCATTTGTCGGCTTCATTCCTCGTGTTGACTGTTGCCAACATTACTCGCTAATCCTGAGTCGGCGATTGTAAAATTTTACCAAATTACCTACCTACGCGTCGTGGACTTTTGGATGAAAATTCCCTTCATGATTTTAATGCTTAAAATTACCTACGTGTAGGGAAAATTCCCTACGTCTGGCAACACTGATCACAACCCTACTTCCCGGCAACAATACTATCACCAATGTCGATAGTACTGCCATCGCACAATAAGCCTGCAGCCAAAGGTAAACGACCCATGTCTGACTAGCTTGACACTGGTCTCAAATTCGCAGTACATTTGAATATGAAATGTATACCTTCCCAAAGCAGGTATCTTACAGTAGTGTCTCCACAGCAGTGTTGCCACTATTTAAGTTCCAGCCCTGGTGTAATAAACCATGACTCACGTATTGATACGTCTAATAGGAATATGAAATAAATCGCAATTTGTGATGTTATGCCATCACTGTATTAGGTTTAGATGGAATACCAAACTTTGGCGAATGATAATTTGTGTCCGCTGGGATTCGAACCCGGGATCTCCTGCTTACTAGGCAGACGCGTTGACCACTCCGCCATCGAGGACACAGTGACCAGCCCGACTGCAGAGAACTCTTCCCTGCACGTCTCCCGCCACACACAAATCTCCATTCGCCACGCTGTCTCTTTCCTATACCACAGCCTATTTATTATATAATGCTCGCAGCCACAATACTGTATTCCCGCATCAGGGAGAACAGACGTGTGGTATCGAGGCACAATTAATTGTCGCCAGGAGCCCAGCCTCGGCTTGTACAGGATTATATATATATTTGACGAATTACAGCGTTCAAATGAATGAAATAAATCGCAATTTGCGATGTTATGGCATCACTGTATTACGTGTAGATGGAATACCAAACTGTGGCGAATGAAAATTTGTGCCCGGCCGGGATTAGAACCCGGGATCTCCTGCTTACTAGGCAGACGAGTTGACCACTCAGCCACTCCTTCCGCGGGAATACAGTATTGTGGCTGCGAGCATTATAGAATAAATAGGCTGTGGTATAGGAAGAGACAGCGTGGCGAAAGGAGATTTGTGTGTGGCGGGAGACGTGCAGGGAAGAGTCCTCTGCAGTCGGGCTGGTTACTGTGTCCTCGGTGGCGGAGTGGTCAACGCGTCTGCGTAGTAAGCAGGAGATCCCGAGTTCGAATCCCGATCGGGCACAAAATATCATTCGCCACAGTTTGGTATTCCATATACACCTAACAGAGTGATACCATAACATCGCAAATTGCGATGTATTTCAATCATTTGAACGCTGTAATTCGTCAAAAATATATATAATTGTAATAGGAGTATCTTGCTTAAATATTGGTGTAATTAGTATTTAACAGGGGTAAGCGGAAGGTGTTGGAGAGCGGTCCCTGACCTGCGGCACGGGTCGCCTGAGCTAATAGTGCGCAGCGCGGTGGAGCAGGTGCCTCGGTTGATCCTCGGGACTCAGAGGAAGAGGCGCCGGTAACGAGGCGCCGCCCCTGGGAAATCACGCAGACTTTGTCTCTGCCCTCTGACTCTGCCCTCTGTCTCCTCTCCTCTGTCCTCTGCCGGACACTCCCCAGCCTGCCCACCACCCACCACACAACTGCTGCCTCACCGACACACATTTCACTCACTCTGACTGGCTGCAGCACGCCTTCAGCCTTCTCACTATCTACTGCTACATCATTACATAAATGTGAATGTTTGTTCGGTGTACGTTTATCACGCCTGAACAACGAGAGATGAAGAGCTAAAAATTTGTACAGTTACTCATGTCTACCCGGGGAAGGCTTTAGACACGGTTTTATGGCGATCGGACAGCTATTTATCTATATATATATATATATATATATATATATATATATATATATATTAAAGTGAATGTCTGTTCGGGGTACGCTTATCAAGTCCGATCGACTTAATTATTTGTACAGTTATTAATTTATACACGAGGAAGGTTTTAAGCACGGTTTTATAGCGATCTGATAGATATTAAATAATTTGAAGAATATAACGCGAAATGCAGAACAATAATTATTCTTTAAAATTATATTTACTCTATGAAAATGCGTTGTTGCTTGAGGGATGATAATGATAAAAGGGTGGAGTATATTGGGATGGAAAGTTATCGGTGTATATAAAATCCTCCACCCCCATGAACCACAGACATTGCCGAGGTGGGGTGGCTTGCGTGCCTCAACGATGCAGATACCCGTACCGTAGGTGCAACCACAGCGGAGGGGTATCTGTGGAGAGGCCAGACAAACGTGTGGTTCCTGACGAGGGACAGCAGCCTTTTCAGTAGTTACAGGGGCAACAGTCTGGATGATTGACTGAGCTGGCCTTGTAACATCAGCTAATGTGGCTTTGCCACACAGTTACTGCGAACGGCTAAAAGCAAGGGGAAACTACAGCCGTTACTTTTCCCGAGGACATGCAGCTCTACTGTATGAACATATGATGATGGCATCCTCTCGGGTAAAATATTCCGGAGGTAAAGTAGTCCCCCATTCCGTTCTCCGGGCGGGAACTACTCAGGAGGATGTGATCATCAGAAAAGACAACACTGGCATTCTACGGATCGGAGCGTGGAATGTTAGATCCCTTAATCGGGTAGGAAAATTAGAAAATTTAAAAAGGGAAATTGATAGGTTGAAGTTAGATATAGTGGGGATTAGTGAAGTTCGGTGGCAGGATGAACAGGATTTCTGGTCAGGTGAGTTCAGGATTATAAATACAAAATCAGTTGGGTGTATCACAGGTGTAGGACTGATAATGAATAAGAAAATAGGAATGCGGGTAAACTACTATGAGCAGCACAGTGATCGCAGTATCATTGTCAAGATAGATACGAAGGCGCCAACACCGACAACAGTAGTACAGGTTTATATGCCAACTAGCTCTGCCGATGATAAGGAGAGCAAAGAAATATATGAGGAGCTAAAGGAAATTATTCAGACAGTTAAGGGAGAGGAAAACTTAATTGTGATGGGAGACTGGAATTAGGTAGTAGGAAAAGGAAGAGAAGGAAAAATAGTAGGTGAATATGGTCTGGGCAGGAGGAATGAAAGAGGAAGTCGCCTGGTAGAATTTTGCACGGAACATGATTTAATTGTAACAAACACGTGGTTTAAGAATCACAAAAGAAGGTTGTATACTTGGAAGAGACCAGGAGACACCGGAAGGTATCAGATAGATTTTAGAATGGTAAAACATAGATTCCGGAACCAGGTTATAAACTGCAAGACATACCCAGGGGCAGATATAGACTCTGACCATAACTTGTTAGTCATGAACTGTAGGCTGAAACTGAAAAAACTGCAGAAAGGTAGGAAAATAAGGAGATGGGACTTAGATAAATTGAAGGAAAGTGAAGTTCTGGTGAATTTCAGAGGGAGATTTAGGCAACAATTGATAGAAACAGGGGGAAATAAAACAGTAGAAGAGGAATGGGTAGCATTGAGAGATGAAATAGTGAAGGCAGCAGAGGACAAAATAGGTAGAAAGGCAAGACCTACAAAAAATCCTTGGATAACACAGGAAATACTAAATTTAATTGATGAAAGAAGAAAGTATAAAAATGCAGTAAATGAAACAGGCAAAATGGAGTACAGACGACTAAGAAATGAGATTGATAGGAAGTGCAGAAGGGCTAAGCAGGAGTGGCTAGAAGCCAAATGCAAATCTGTAGAAGAATGTATAAGAAGGGGAAAAGTAGATACCGCCTACAGGAAAATCAAAGAGACATTTGGGGACAAGAAAAGCAATTCTACGAATATCAAGAACTCAGATGAGAAACCAGTTCTCAGCAAAGAAGGGAGAGCTGAAAGGTGGAAAGAGTACATAGAGCAGCTCTACAAAGGAAATGAACTTGGAGACGATGTTGTACGAAGGGAAGAGGAAGTGGATCAAGATGAAATAGGATATACTATACTGAGAGATGAATTTGACAGAGCCCTGAAAGACCTAGGTCGGAACAAAGCCCCAGGAGTAGATGACATACCCTCAGAGCTACTAAAGTCTCTGGTAGAGCCAGCCATGACAAAACTATTTGAACTGGTGTGTAGAATGTATGAGACAGGCGAAATACCTTCAGACTTTAAGAAAAATGTAATAATCCCCATTCCAAAGAAATCAGGCGCAGACAGGTGTGAAAATTACAGAACCATCAATTTGATAAGTCATGATTGCAAAATTTTAACACCAATTATATACAGGAGAATGGAAAAGCTGGTAGAAGCTGACCTCGGGGAAGATCAGTTTGGATTCAGGAGGAACGTAGGAACCCGCAGACCGCAGTTATTAGACTCGAAGGGCATGAAAGGGAAGCATCAGTTGGGAAGGGAGTAAGACAGGGTTGTAGCCTTTCTCCGATGTTATTCAATTTGTTCATCGATCAGGCGGTGAAGGAAAGCAAGGAAAAATTTGGAATAGGGATTAAAGTTCAGGGGGAAGAAATAAAAACATTGCGTTTTGCTGATGACATTGTAATTCTGTCAGAGACAGCGAACGACCTGGAAGAGTAGTTGAATGGAATGGACAGTGTGTTGAAGAGAGCGTATAAAATGAACATTAACAAGAGCAAAACAAAAATACTGGAATGCGGTCTTAGAAAATCAAGCGATGCTGAAGGAATTAGATTAGGTAACGAAACAATGAAGGTGGTAGATGAATTTTGTTACTTGGGTAGTAAAATAACATGCGATGGTCGCAGTACAGAGGATATAAAATTCAGAATGGCAATGGGAAGAAAAGCATTTTTGAAAAAGAGAAATTTGCTAACATCGAATATTAATTTAAGTTTAAGGAAGTCTTTTCTGACGGCATTTGTGTGGAGTGTTGCCTTGTACGGGAGTGAAACATGGACGATAAGCAGTGCGGACAGGAAGAGAATACAGGCTTTTGAAATGTGGTGCTACAGAAGAATGCTGAAGATTAGGTGGGTAGATCGCATAACTAATGAAGAGGTACTTAACAGAATTGGTGAGAACAGGAATTTTTGGCACACCCTGACTAAAAGAAGGGATCGCTTGGTAGGACACATTCTTCGACATCGAGGAATCGTAAATTCAGCATTGGAGGGAAGTGTGTGGGGTAAAAATCGCAGAGGGAGGCCAAGAGACGCGTATAGTAAGCAGATTCAAATGGATGTGGGTTGCCATTCTTATGAGGAGATGAAAAGGCTTGCTCAGGATAGAGTAGGGTGGAGAGCTGCATCAAACCAGTCTCCGGACTGAAGACCATAACAACAACATAAAATTCTATGCATAACGCAAACGAATGGTCTGTGTGTAATTATCCGAAGCCGGCCGCGGTGGCCAAGGAGACTGAGGCGCTCCAGTCACGGTCTGCACGGCCACTACGGTCGGGGGTTCGAATCCCCCCTCGGGCATGGATATTTGTGCCGTCCTTAGTATAAGGTAGTTGATAAGTAGTTTGTAAGTTTAGGGACTGATGACCCCGTAGATAAGTCCCATAAGCTTAACAAACATTTGAACATTTTTTATTTGAATTATCCGAGTTATAGCAGTTCCATGCCGATAACTATAAGGGGGTGGAAGATATGGTGGTTGGAAGTCGTCAAATCATAATATAATTCGGACTGAAGGCCAGCGATGACGTTTGCGGCTCTATAGCAAGGAAGTTACATACAGCGAAACGTGATGCCACAGACCATATCTTTGGTCTATACGTGCTACAATGTCTTCAGCTCTTTCTCTGTAAGGATAAGCACACGAATAAGGAACTATAAGAATAAATAAATAAAGCAGTAAAAAATAAATTTCTTTTAATACATCTCTTTAAAAAATCGATTTAACGTTTAGCGCATTGTATCAAGTGAACGATCTGTGATATTATTACAATCATTAAACGTCGCAGGAAACCATTTACAGCCCTCATGTTTTTCACATGGTCAATTATAAGTCGCTTGCTCAAGGGTAGGCAAACCAAAAAATCTCTACATTTACGCTCCAAACAATACTACAAATAACGTAGTTTACCAGAATTCCCTAAAATGAAATTAAAAGGAATTTGGACATTACTCTCACCATACCTGTTGAGATATTCCAACACAGGCTATAAGGAATACAGTATGTATTATTTATTGTAAATCATTAAGCACTTCACATCATTTTATTTTTTAATTTGAATGTTGATTAAAAACGTTTGTTCCTAAAGTAGGTATTGTATTTCATTTCATCCTTCATAGCACACTACTGAAAGATAGTTTATCTAAAATAATTTAACAACACGCGAGCGGAGTCGCGGGTTTAAGCTATAAACGACACTGAGGGTACAGATTTTAAATAATAATCATACAAGAATGACAATCAAACGTACATTATTCGAAAGGTGGTTTGTCATAGATGTTGCGAATATAAAAATTATGTGTGGACGTAGCCGTTAAGAGTGGTAATAGGAAATACAAAATTTTAGGCTTATACTTCAAATTCTCCACTATATTATAAGCTGTTGTAGGTGGCATACGGTACAGGTAAAATTAGCTCAGTCAGTTAGCACTTGGAGTTCTAATCTTAAGGTCCCGGATTCGATTCCCACTGTCTCCCATTTTTTAAAATTCTTCGTAATGTTCAATTCTTAACTTTTAAATATAGTTTTTAAATATAATTAAACAATTCAATTTATAAACGCAGTATTAATATATTCAGATTCCAATTTAACTGGAGTCACAGTAAACGGGCGAATTTTGATTCCCCGTGCACATATGACTTATTCGTATTTTACCTTTCCTGTTCCATAGAACACAATTCCCAGTTAATCCTGCATTTGAAATTAGTATTAATAAGTCTCAAGGACAAACATTTGAAAAAGTTGGGATTCTGAATTTAAAAAAAAGTTTCCACACATGGTTAGCTATATGTTGGAGCAAGTACAATTCAGTCCATTGATGGTTTGAAATTTTATATTTGTGAACGTAGAGAACAAGGGCATTTAGCGAGTGATGAAGGGAGTTTTACGAAAAATGTTGTTTTTACTGAAATATTGTAATGCTAAATTGTGAAATAAACCCATTAATTCCCCCATTTGTGTCTTCATTCTCTCATGTTTCCTCTTTGCCCTTTCTTTCACCTGCTCTCATAGCAGTCACATGAAACCTATAAATCTGCAGTGCTCAATGAATTCCAATTACATTGATTTTTTTTCTTCATTTTCATGATTTAGCAAATAGAACTGGTCGAATTTCGTGCACAGTTGATCAAAATATCCACGGGTGTACTGCCGGTCTATAGTGTCCAACGGGCACAATATTTCGGCGATCATACATGTCGCCATCATCAGGTGAACTGACGGACTGAGCTCCTGGAAACGCGCCGGCACGGAGATCCGCACGCTACGGCTGCTCGAAGGGAACTGGGTTCTAGCCCGGTAGCGGGCCATTTAAATACCCGCGGCCCGCGGAGCGACCCCTCCGCGGTCCGCGCCCCGCGCCGCGGCCGCGCAGTGGAACCGATTGCGCCGGCGTCTGAGAAGACGTCGGTGTGAGGGCTCTGTCCGCCGTGGTCGTCACTTCGTTACGTTTGCTAGATTTACTCTTAATTAACCCAATCGCTGGTTCCCAAGCTTTGCTAAGATTGTAGCCAGAGTCACGGTTTATGAGGTCGTCACTTGTGCGAATTTCAATGGCCTCTCTAACGACGCAGTCCCAGTATCTCGACGTCTGTACCAGAATCCTAGTGTGTTCATACTCCATGGCGTGATTCTCCGACAAACAATGTTCACGACCGCCGACTTGCTCGGATACATCAATCGTGTGTGCCTCTGGTGTTCAACGCATCGATCCTCGACGGTACGCATCGTCTGTCCAATATATGACTTTCCACACTGACACGGAATCTGGTACACGCCCGCCTTCCTCAAACCGAGATCATCTTTAGCGCTCCCCACCAGTGCACGAATTTTATTCGGCGGACAAAAAACAGTTCCAACCTGGTGTTTTCTCAAAATGCGGGCGATCTTCCCTGAGAGTGCGCCGGTATATGGAACGAACGCAGTGCCTACATCCTCCCTTGCGTTTTCATCCGTTTCCACAGGTTGTGTTGTAGTGGTTGGGCGGAGAGCCCGCTGAATCTGCCACTCTGAGTACCCATTTTTTCGAAATACAGTTCTCAGGTGTTCCAATTCCTGGGGTAGACTCTCTGCGTCGGAGATAGTGCGCGCCCTATGTACTAGAGTTTGAAGTACCCCATTCCTCTGTGAAGGGTGGTGACAGCTGTCTGCGTGTAAATACAGATCAGTGTGCGTTTCCAGGAGCTCAGTCCGTCAGTTCACCTGATGATGGCGACATGTATGATCGCCGAAATATTGTGCCCGTTGGACACTATAGACCGGCAGTACACCCGTGGATATTTTGATCATCAAATACGCCGGGAGAAACTGAAGAATCACATCATACACCTTTACGGGGACGAGATGTATCGCAGCATGAAGAAATCTGAAAAGTTGCGCCACCGTAGATGTCGTTAGCTAAGTACTCTTGCTTTTCTAAAGAGATGTCGTTCCGAGAATGTTGTTCCAAATTTTGCTAAGGTTACGCATCACATCGATTCTGCAGCAGCCAAGAGAATTAAAAAACGGGCCGGCCTCGCATTGCTTCGTGAGAGAGTGCATTTCACCCGCCGTAGTCTTGAGTTCGTCTCTCTGGAACTATTCCATCTGCATTTGCAACTGGCTACTCACTTCACGTCTTTTTCCTGGGATTGGATTGATGGTGTTACTTCGGTTGCAGCCGATTCCGCCCATAAGAAGGCAACGGGACGTCAAACAGCTAAGTTCTCACACCTTCTTGACAAGCCACCTCTGCAGGTTCCGTGCAAGACCGTCATCAATCTGAGTGGCATGGAGTTGAGTGATGATGCGGTCTCAGTTTTAGAGAAAGGACTCAACTTTGCTCCTACCCCCAAGTTCACACCTGTCGCAGAAATTATTAGTGCTGTTGAACAGGTTGCAGCTCGACTTCCGCCTGATTCAGCTGAGGAAATACGTCGTGAAACTTGCCGTGCATTGACGAAATCCAAGCCCACGAAGTCAAACATCACTAGCAAAGAGAGGGCGGTCATTCGTGACCTGAGGGAGCGCCCTGATATTGTTGTCTTACCGGCTGACAAAGGCAATGCTACGGTTGTTGTCTCCCATAAGGACTACACTGAAAAGATGCAGAGCCTGCTAAATGACGATTCCTACCGGAAGATCAGCGTTGACCCCACAAAGAAGGTGGAAAACAAGACGAGGGCGCTTCTCAAGGATGCGGATTTACCGGAGGGTGTCGCCAAGAAACTTTTACCTCAAGGTCCGGTACCGCCAAGACTTTATGGACTCCCTAAGGTTCACAAAGATGGGGTGCCGTTACGTCCCATTGTCAGTAACATCAGGGCACCTACATATTTGTTGGCCAAATACTTGACGGGAATATTAAGTCCTCTTGTGGGTAAATGCCCTCATCACATCCGTAATTCCGTGGATTTTGTGAAACGCCTTAACAACTTTAGGCTGGATGAGTCAGATATCATGGTAAGTTTTGACGTCGTTTCGTTGTTTACGAAGGTGCCCCTTCGAGAGTCACTAGATTTGATTGGTCAGAAATTTGACGAGAAGACCACCGAACTTTTTAGGCATGTCTTGACCTCCACGTATTTTCTTTTCAATGGCGAATACTACGAACAAACGGAGGGAGTCGCCATGGGTAGCCCACTCTCCCCTGTGGTCGCAAATTTATACATGGAGAATTTCGAGGAGGAAGCCCTTGCATCATCTTTCTGGAAACCTACTTGCTTTTTCCGTTATGTGGACGACACTTTCGTCATCTGGCCACATGCTATGGATAAACTCCTTGCAGAGAGTCTACCCCAGGAATTGGAACACCTGAGAACTGTATTTCGAAAAAATGGGTACTCAGAGTGGCAGATTCAGCGGGCTCTCCGCCCAACCACTACAACACAACCTGTGGAAACGGATGAAAACGCAAGGGAGGATGTAGGCACTGCGTTCGTTCCATATACCGGCGCACTCTCAGGGAAGATCGCCCGCATTTTGAGAAAACACCAGGTTGGAACTGTTTTTTGTCCGCCGAATAAAATTCGTGCACTGGTGGGGAGCGCTAAAGATGATCTCGGTTTGAGGAAGGCGGGCGTGTACCAGATTCCGTGTCAGTGTGGAAAGTCATATATTGGACAGACGATGCGTACCGTCGAGGATCGATGCGTTGAACACCAGAGGCACACACGATTGATGTATCCGAGCAAGTCGGCGGTCGTGAACATTGTTTGTCGGAGAATCACGCCATGGAGTATGAACACACTAGGATTCTGGTACAGACGTCGAGATACTGGGACTGCGTCGTTAGAGAGGCCATTGAAATTCACACAAGTGACGACCTCATAAACCGTGACTCTGGCTATAATCTTAGCAAAGCTTGGGAACCAGCGATTGGGTTAATTAAGAGTAAATCTCGTAAACGTAACGAAGTGACGACCACGGCGGACAGAGCCCTCACACCGACGTCTTCTCAGACGCCGGCGCAATCAGTTCCACTGCGCGGCCGCGGCGCGGGGCGCGGACCGCGGAGGGGTCGCTCCGCGGGCCGCGGGTATTTAAATGGCCCGCTACCGGGCTAGAACCCAGTTCCCTTCGAGCAGCCGTAGCGTGCGGATCTCCGTGCCGGCGCGTTTCCAGGAGCTCAGTCCGTCAGTTCACCTGATGATGGCGACATGTATGATCGCCGAAATATTGTGCCCGTTGGACACTATAGACCGGCAGTACACCCGTGGATATTTTGATCATCAAATACGCCGGGAGAAACTGAAGAATCACTTCGTGCACAGTTAATAATAGTCTACATAAATACTCTGGAATTCACACTGAAGTGCTTGACAGAGGGTTCATCGAACCGCTTTATGGTATTTCTCTAGTGTTTCGTTATAGAGCGCGGGAAAAGGGAATACCTAAATCTTGTCATTTTTAATCTGATTTCTGTTATTTTATTATGACGATCATGTCTCCTACGTAGGTCGGAGCTAACAAAATGTGTTTGCATTCGGAAGAGAAAGTTTGTGAAAGTAATTTCGCAAACAGATCTCGCCTCAACGAATAACGCCTTTCTTTTAACGATTTCCATCCCAACTCCTGCATCATTTCCGTGATACTCTGTCCCCTATACGGCGATAATACGAACCGAGGTGCCCTTCTATGAACTTTATCGAAATCATCCACCAATCCCACTGATGGAGATCGCACAGTCCGCAGCAATACTCCACAATAGGATGCAGAACTGTAGTATAGGCAGTTTATTTACTAAAACTACTGCATCTTCTAAGTCAGCGTTTCTCAACCGTTTCCAATATGCGACCCCTCTCCCATCCTCACGAACAGTAACAAAACTCAATGGCAACAAATGCAATATTATTTCTTTTACTTCAACTTTCTTTTAAATTGTTGATCGAAGTTTTTTGTGTGTTTTCCGGAATGGAATACATTTAACGTATTTTTACAGGATTTGCGACAGAAAAATACATTTTGCTTAACGACTGTTTCGCGTTTTAGGAAAGACTCGGAGGCGAATTATGCTTGTTAAAGAAGTAAATCTTTTTTCGAATTTTTCAGAATTACGTATTGTATTAAGTTCATTTTCTTATTGATTGGTTTCTGAAAACAGTTTTCAGAATTTGCTCTTATTCATCATTAACACACTGTATTACGAAACTATCATGAATCCTTAATGATTGTTACACGAGGAACACCATGATTTTAACATATCTCACTTCGGCTTACGTTTTTGTATTACTGAACACCTAGATATTTATTTATTTATTTTTTATTCTTTTTTTTTTTTTTTTTTTTTTTTTTTTTTTTTTTTTTTTGCATGTACATCCTGCTGTGACGGCGATCCCACGACCAAGGCTTTGGGATTCCTCCCCACACCCCCTTTCCCCCCCAATTGGGGTCGCTACCTCAGGTTGAAAACCACTGTTCTAAGTGTTCTGCCAATGAAACGTAACCTTTGTTTCGCCTTTCCAATTAAAGTTGTTCGTAATTTCGTTAATAGAATGTTCCTTTGGTTCTTGGTAGAATATTTGATACATGATCACCAATAAAAACACGACAATATTCCACAATATTTATTGTGAAATATTGCAGCACTGTCGTTTTTATTACTGATCATTTTGTTCGTAATTGTTATCCCTACGTATTTAGTTGAATTTACGTCCTGCGCATTTGATTTGTAGTGTAAATGAAGTTTAACGGTTTTATTTTAGTGCTCATATGAATGATTTAACACGAATCATTATTAAGGGACAATTAAAACATTTTGCGCCATGAAGATATCTAAATCATTTTTCAGTTGCTTTTGATCTTCTGATGACTTTACTAACCGATAACGGCATCATCCAGAGTATAAGGGAGCTGCTCATATTCTCTCCTAAAATCGTTTATAAACATAAGGAACAATAGGGGCCCCATAACACTTTCCTGGGAAACGCCAGATATCACTTCAGTTTTTCTCGATGCCTTTCCGTCAATTAGAACGTACAGTATCCATTGTGACAGGAATTCACAAATACAATAACAAACTCAATTTGATTGTGAACTTTAGTGTGGCACGAATAGTACGTTTAGATGGAGATACACATTCGGCAAATGCAAGTTTCCGCACAATTTTGGCTTCAGACGTTAATGTTATTTCTCTCGAGCCCGAGGAAGTGTCGTGGGACAATTTGTTTTCCCAAGAGGTTTCGCGCGGTTGATGATGGAGTATACCGGCGGGTTTCAACGCTGGAAAGTTGTAGCGTATCTATGCTTGTTGCAGGAAGTGGCAATTGACTTTGAACATAAAGTAACGTAACGTACTGAGAATACGTAGAAAGAAATAGCTTTTATTTCATAATCATGTAACTGAAGAGCTATCACTGGATGCAGCTATTTCAATAAAATACTTGGGAATAGGCATAAGAAGCGATTTGAAAGCGGATCACAATGTTAAGCGTCAGTAAGACAGGTAATAGTTTCGTGTGGCTCATTGGCTTGGTGCAAGTCTTTCAATTGGACACCACTTCGGCGACTTGCGTGTCCCTAGCCTACCCCAGTTATCCAACCAGGGTAAGGGGACTGAAAGTTTAACGTGGAATCCGAACCACATGTCGTTTCTGGCTTCTCGTCATATCGTTGAGAGGTGAAAGCTCAGTTAAATCGCAGACTGAAAAAAAATCGTAATCCGACCGGGTTTCACACCCGCGATTTTTGGTTTTCCAGTGGAGTATATTACCCCGAGACCACCGGACCCGACAGCGAGACACCAAGATTCACTGAAAGGATCTTCATAAGTTTACTACATCAGATTTCTTGTTTCCGTGGACCATGACTACAACATTTCGTAGTGATGTGGAACGAGTCACCTTAGTAAAAGATATCTTTACGTGATATTGCAAGATATTATTTTTTTCCGTTTGTAACTATGGTAATTAATACTTAAACATCCATGTACTGATTAGAAGGAGCTGCCGTTCAAAAATTGTTTTATTATAATGGCTGTCACACATTTGATGCTGTTTAGTAAGTGACGATAGAATTTTCTGGTAGCATAATTCACCCATTCCAGTACCAAAGTTTGATTTAGCCTTGAAAGGTGAAGATCATCAATTCTACTTGTCTTTTAGTTATGTACACTGCAATTATTTTTTTAGGTTTGATTACTTATAATAAATTTCTTAAATAAATGTATATATTGTGAAGCTAATGTGAAGATCCCTAGATCCTTAAATAAATATCTGCAGGATGATCTTTGGTGGGCTCTAAAAAAAATTCTCATATCTCGCTTTTCTCCAATCAACACTCACTGATGAATTTTTCCAAAATTTAATGCCATATAAACAAATGAAAGTAGGCATAATACCGACCGAGGTGGCGCAGTGGTAGCACACTGGACTCGTATTCGGAAGGATGTTGGTTCAAGTCCACCTCCGGCCATCCAGATTTACGTTTTCCGTGATTTTCCTAAATCACTCCAGGCAAATGCCGGGATGGTTCCTTTGAAAGGGCATGGCCGATTTCCTTCCACATCCTTACCCAAACATCCGAGCGTAAGCTCCGTCTCTAATGACCAGGCCGGCCGCGGTGGCCGAGGGGACTGAGGCGGTACAGTCACGGTCTGCACGGCCACTACGGTCGGGGGTTCGAATCCCCCCTCGGGCATGGATATTTGTACCATCTGTAGTATTAGCTAGTTCATAGGTAGTTTGTAAGTTTAGGGACTGATGACCCCATAGTTAAGTCAAATAAGCTATACAAACATATGAACATATATCTAATGACCAGGCTGTCGATGGGACGTTAAACTCTAAGCTTCCTTCCTTCCAAATTAGGCATAATAACCTAACTTAATGAGATTCTTTCTCTCAAATTTGGAATAACCATAATAGGATAAGTATCTGAACTCAAATTTTCCAGAAAAATAATTAATAAATCTCTCATCAATGCACACACGTAAATATTTCGAATATTATATAAAATGTTCAAATTTTTGTGAAACTATGGGACCTAACTGCAGTAGTCATCAGTCCCTAGACTTTGCGAACCACTTAAACTAATACTAAGGACAAGACACACACCCATGCCCGAGGGAGAACCGACCGGGAGCAGCCGTGCACTCCGCAGCAAACGACTTCCTGCACGGCTATTCTAGCTTAGCTGAAGACTTCTACTCAAAGTCCATACTTATGAATGGTGCCATGCCGTTTAATGTACAGAACTGTACATACTTTTATCAGAATTTAATGATAGTCCATTTGCATCAACAAAGGAAATGGCTTGCGGAAAACTTGTTCGAGTAATACCTGAGTATTGCTAATCTTGTGGTGTCCGTAGCAGGCAAGTTTGATTATCCAGTTAGTAAAGATCAAACGCCGACTAACATATGTCGTTGTAAACTGTTGTGGACTTCAGATCGCAGACTGGTATGACGCAGCTATTCACGCTACGCTGTCATGTGCATGCCATTAATACTTGCATTTGCCGAATTTGTATCTCGTTTTAAACGTACTAATACGATCGGAAACCTACAACCTTTTCAATCTGCTTATTGTATTCGTGTTCCTCTACGATTTTTACGTCACACACTTCCTTCTAGTGCTAAGTTGACGATTCCTTGATGTTTCAGATTGTCTCGAAACTCCTTTTCTCCCCATTTCTGTTGAGCATCTCCTCATTAGTCACGTAATCTACCCATCTAATCTTCATCAATCGTGTGTGGCACCACATTTCAAAACCTTCTATGATATTTTGATCAGAAATCCTTATCGTCCACGTTTCACTCCCATACAATACAACACTTAAGCCTTTTCAGTCCGGAATTATTTTAAAAATACAATGAACCATCTTCTTGCGGTTTTTCATGTCGATAAGACCCTATCTATTGCAGATTTGAGCAAAATTAAAAATTTTCTTACTTGATTCCAAAAATAAAAATGCCAAATAGATTGGAGGTTGGGTCTGGAAGGCTGTTAAGGATGTGAAATAAAAAGTTATATATGCCATCCATATTTATTGTGGGACTTATATCACAAAGTGGAATTTGTGCAAAATTCATAAATTACTACATAGAATAATTTCAACGAATATCATTTCTGACGCACACCGCAATGCGTCCGCCATGTTCACTTTTTTTCATTGTAGCGCGCCATTCTGATGACAGATGGCAGCAACAAGCACGAAACTAAAAACGACAGATGTCCAGTAAACAACATAAGTAGGTTTATATGCACACTGGAACAACCTGTAACACTGCAGGTTGCAACAAAATCAAATGAACAAGTAAATATAATCAAAAATGAAATAGTTGTAAGAGGTGAAAGATGTACATTGCAAAAATTCAGTGTATAATAACACGACCCATCTCACGACGTTTCAACTGAGCACCTTCAACTGAGTCATCTTCAGGTGAATCAACAAGGACTTGGCTCACCTGAAGATGACTGGCAGGTGTTCAGTTGAAATATCGTGGAGTGAAGTTTACGACGACCGGCTGCAAACCCGAAATCTTTTTGTACATTGATTCGCCTGGAAAATTTCAAATTTCACAACGCGACCCATTTAATCAAAGGAATTAGGTTATTACCTATAATAAACCAATTTTAAAAAACCAGGCTAATGGGTTTCAAAATAAAGCGCATCCATATTGTGTTCTAAAATTGATACAATGTCGGTCTCCATTATAATGAACACCAGACCTGAAAGGGTTAGACAAAGCATTCTGAAATAATTTCCTAACATTTAAATTAATGTTGAATCTCAACAAATTTCACTTCTTCGGAAATGCATTTCTTCCCATATTCATTCTGCATTTTATATCTTTTTTACTTCAGTCATCTAAAGTTATTTTGCTATCCAAATAAGATAACTCTTCTACGAATTATTGTCTCATTACCTAATCTAATTCTTTCAGCATCGCCTGATTTTCTGAAACTACATTCTATTGCCCTTGTTTTACACATCTTGATGTTCAAATTATATCTCTCTTTCAAGACATTGTCCTTTCCGTTTAATTGTTCTTGTAGATACCTTGCTGTCTCTGGCAGAATTACTATGTTCCTAAACATTAATTCCTTCTCGAAACTTCTCCTTGCATTCCGTCACAGCTCGTTCGATGTACCGGGTGATCAAAATGTCAGTATAAATTAGAAGACTTAATAAATCACGGAATAATGTAGATAGAGAGGTAAAAATTGACACACAAGCTTGGGATTACATGAGGTTTTATTAAAAAGAAAAAAAAAAAAAAGAAAAGACCGACAAATGAAGCTTCATCTGATCAGAAAAGCAATAATTGACATAACAAATTAGGACATAGCAAAGATGTTGTTCTTTACAGGAAATGCTCAATATGTCCACCATCATTCCTCAACAATAGCTGTAGTCGAGGAATAATGTTGTGAACAGCACTGTAAAGCATGTCCGGGAGTTATGGTGAGTGATTGGTGTCGGATGTTGTCTTTCAGCATCCCTATGGATGTCGGTCGATCACGATACACTTGCGACTTCAGGTAACCCCAAAGTCAATAATCGCACGGACTGAGGTCTGGGGACCTGGGAGGCCAAGCATGACGAAAGTGGCGGCTGAGCACACGATCATCACCAAACGACGCACGCGTCTAGCAATATCTTATTTTTTTGTTCTAATAGAACCCCATGTTATTCCAAGCATTTGTGTCAATTTTTACCTATCTACATTATTCCGTGATTTATTAAGTTTTAAAATTTATACTGACATTTTGGTCACCCGGTACATACTGATCAACATTTGGGAAAGGGTACAATCCTGTCTTGCTTCCTTCCCAACCACTGCGACCACTGCGACCCCTGCGCAATATATATATTGCAAATTATTTTCTAACTTTGCTTCAGGACTACTTTGTAATGAGCATTCATACTAGAAATCTAGCAGTAGAAGCATCACCACAGAAAAGTACGTTGTCAGTATAAATATCTGGAAAATCTTGTAAACGAAGATTCTCTCTTTTTTTTGCTTTACAGCAAACAGCGAAATCTCCGGTGGCAAACAAACAAACGAGAAGCAAATATTTGTGAGGCGATATCGGTAGCCGGATGTTTTCTTTGCTGGAGCGTAAGGTACACATGACAGCGAAGTGTCAGCGGTGCCTTTGTAATAGAAATAGGGGCTCGATCTTGCCTATACGAGTCGAGTATGCCTAACACAGTTTCAGTTGTGGAGTGCTCTGGTAGGATAACTATTTGAACAGTAGGTGTAAATTGTAAACTGTTACGCTACACATTGCCAAGATGATTAATTTTGGAAGTGGAACTCTATGCTAGATTGCCTCCTTTACTTTTCTATACCTAAAAATGTTTCACTCTTTCACGTAGATGGCAGAAAATAATGTATAACATCATGTTTGAAGAAAACTACTCCACTGGTGAACGGACCGTAAGTGCGAGGTAAATTACTGAGCAGCATTTCTCTTCATTTTTGTATTATTTGCTGTGAAATTAAAATTGAATCTATCTTGGAGCGTCCTTTTGGAAAATCCGTTTTTATCCAAGCAGTTATGTTTCTTAGCCTTGTATTTAAAATCTCTTCATGTATCTTGTATGCAGAGTCCAGTATACTCATTCCTCTGAAGCTACTCAATAGGCTTGTATCTCAATTTTTGAAAACTGTTATCACTCTAGCCGTGCTCCACTCATTGGAAGTACTCTTGTTCTCCAAAATATACTAACTAGGCGTAGGATGAATAGGTAACGACATTCCTCCATATATTAGCCATTTTCTGACGCTTTTATATTCTTTAATGATGGTATTTTGTCAGTCTGTAATTAATGGAATCCTTTCTCGTCTAGGGGTTCACTTTCAGTTTTTGTGCTGTATGATCATGCCATAATTCAATTTAATAATATTTTCATTGTCCGTCTTAAACACTATTTATATCTTCACTGTTTTTGTTGTGTTTATAGTTTTTAAGACCTTACATTATCACATTTGCTGTCACCCGTGAACATCAGTTTCGACATCAGAAATAATTCTATACAAGTGTTCCTGACGTGAATTTCTTTCAAGGCATTAAGCGGCAGTTCTTTTTCTTTTCTCCATATAGCCTTGCTTCTTTACAGTATTAGGGATTGTATGAGAATTTGAATAGCCTAATATCAAACCTGGACATCTGACCTAATGGTCGAAATTTACTTAGCAGTCGATCCGAAGGGAAGTTTTTCCGCTGTTTTCATTGGTGAAGTGCGTGAACTGACGTAGATATGATAAATCACACGTTAAATTTGACTTTTACATCAAAAGCGAACACCTACATAGGAGCTTGATATCAATTTCGGACACTTGTTGAATGAAGCAGTGTGTATTAAGGGGAACACAGTATATGATCACATGACCTCGAAAATCAGACATGGCGACAGATGTGCCAGGTACTAACACGTATTAACCCGTACTTAAGTTTTTCGGTAATTTTTTATTGTATTATTACTAATAACCATCTTAAAGCGAGTGAAATGGAACATAATATATCACCAGCGTCCGAAGAAAAAGCTAGGAAGCGGTTGAGACACCTGAAAAGTGGAAAATAAACGTTGAAAAGAAACAAAGGTAAGACTAACTTGTAAACTACAATGTCCTATTGTAAGGTGTGTTGTACCAAATTAGCACTTGTTGGAAAGAAGTTCGATGTCAGAAATAAGGTAAGGATGTTTACGGAAAAATCTGGTGACAGTTTCAACAGAACTTATGCTAATAATTTTAGAGATTCAGTGCCGTAACATTTCATTTTGTATATAAAATTAAAAATATTATTATGATTATTGTAGTTCTTTATTTTTCCAATATGTAATAGAGTTCAGAATTTAATATTTTCCACTTTATGTCGATATTCTTATAATTTCCCAGATTATACACCTGTAAAAGATTCTCGTCAACAATAGGTATAAAAAACGGACATCTGAAAGTGTGTTCACATCAAAAGCGGACACCTACACGATTTGGTTTCAAAGACGGACATCTGTATTTTCAAACACAATTTGAAGCTGCTTGAGTAATCAAATTGATATTAGCCACTTCCAGGTATAAATCCTCGAGTATTAAAATTGATAATGCTCAAATCAGCTTATAAATATATTAGCTCTACGTTTCGCAATAAAAATGACGTTTATCTCAGTTTCTGGCAAACGGCAGATGTCCGTCTTTTGATAATAGGCTTCTCATTTTACGTATGTAACCTGTTTTTCTATGGCAGCTTTGATTATTTCTTCATTCCAAATTTTTAGGCCTTTCCCTTATTCCTTTCATTTTACTAGAGGCTTTTCCTGCTAATCAGCATACAACATTCTTCAGAAATTGCCATTCTTCGTCTATATTATCATTAGTTTTCAAGTTTGCTACCTCTGAATTTAAACGCTGTCCTCTTCAAGCAAGTATAAAATACTAGCTGAAGAATCCTGCAGGAACACAAAACCGGCAAATATGCAAATTGCAAGACGCCATGAACAAAGTCTGGTATCGACACATAATGAATGAATACGTGCGGTCCCTGATATAACGATGGGAGTATGTCGCGCTCATACTTGCTTCAGCACAGTGCAGCACCATGTAATTTTGCCATTTGGTAACTGGCTGGACGGAGAGGACTCCACGAATGGCTGACCTCATTTCTCACCTCTTGTAACTTCTGATTGAGGCCTCTAGACGAATTAAAGGAGAGTATCAAAGTTGTCCAGGTAAATGTACTGGTTCTGATCCAGTTAGACGTCGAACTATGGCTAGCGCTGGATAGTCGGCGTTGTTGTTTAATAAAACTTTCGTCTAAAAATATATTTCCTCTCCTTGTTTCGCTTAATTTGGTTGCTACATTTACTTTTTGACCTGTTTGGTTTGCATTATTCATGAGCACATCGTCGTGTACTTCTTACGACTATCTGCTTTAACAGCGCATACTGTCGTTCTTGACGGAAATAAGCCTTATGATGGTAATATAGATAACGGGTTTCACCTCCTGCCACCGAGGGCGTACTTCTGGTCATTCATGGGCACTTGTGGTCGTCGTGAAGCCTTTGGTTTCCATTCAAGTTTGGTATTAAATTCTGTGCACTTGATTAATTGTTTTAAACATTGGCTTAACCCGTTGTCTTAAGAGAAAAAGGTTTTGTACCAAGTATGTTTGTATCTTGTAGGTTGTACATTTTAGTACAGGTTTGAAGCACTGTTGTTTCCATAACTTACAATAAAAAAAAGGAATTTTGAATTTTCTCAAAACCCATAAATCAACTTTGTTTGAACAGTCAACTTCAGGTCTTAAAATTTGTAATAAATTTGTTAAAGTAGCAATTGTTTTTATAACCCCCACCACAGTCATTCAACTCTGTCTTGTTTGCTTAAATATAAATTCGAGGTCTCATGTACTTGTGAATTTCCAGCAAAAATCGGCTGTTAGAGAGGTCAAGAGGCTAAAGAAAAATTGCTAAACACAGCTATCCGACATTCCTTTACCAAAGAAGACGAAGCAAATACCCAAGAAGCATTCTTAATTTTTAAAATATATATATCCCTAGCGTATTGAAGCAACTTAAATCGCTTAACAAAAGTAAGTCTCCCGGTCTCGATTTATACCAATTAGTTTCCTTTCAGAGTATGCTGATGCAATAGCCCCGTACCTAGTTATCATATACAACAGCTCGCTCAGCGTAATTTCCGTACTCAAAGACTCGAAAGTTGCACAGGTTACACCAATATTCAAGAAATGCAATAGGAATAATCCGAAAAATTACAGACCTATATCACTGACGTCGGTTTGCAGCAGTATATTAAAACATAAACTTTCGCTAAACACTATGAAATACCTCCAAGAGAATGACCTGAATCCATAGTCAACACAGATTGAGAAAGTATCATTCTTGTGAAACGCACATCTTTACACAGATTCCGAATTTATAGATTTCCGGATGGCTTTTGATACTGTACCTGAGAAACCTCTTCCAATCAAATTACTTGCTTATTGAGTATCGCCACAGTTGTGCGATTGGATGCAAGATTTCCTGTCAGAAAGGACTCAGTACGTTGTTATCGAAAAGTCATCGAGTAAAACAGATGTGATTTCTGGCGTTCCCCAGGAAAATTTTATAGGGCCCCTACTCTTCCTTATTTTTATAAACGATTTAGGAGATAATATGAGTAGCTCTCTTAGACTGTTCGCGGATGATGCTATGATTTATCGGTTAGTTAAGTCATCAGATATCTGCATGGTGCAAAAATTGATAGTTGACCCATAATAATCATAAGTGATCCATATGAGCAAATCCGTTAAACGTTATTTTTACTATGAATCAGTCAAGTCTTCTGGCCGTTAATTCAAATGAATGCCTAGGAATAACAATTACGAATAACTTATAACGGAAAGAACACGTTCAAAACATTGTATGGAAGGCAAAGCCAAGGTTATCTTTCATTGGACGACTACTTAGAAGATGCAATAGTTCTACTAAGAAAGACGTTATTCATTGCGGCGTGATCTGTTTGCGACGTTTCAATCACCGACTTTTACTTCTGAATGTGAAAATATTTTGCTAGCACCCACCTACTTAGGGAGACATGACCATCCCAATAAAATAAGAGAAATCAGATCGAAAACGAAACGATTTAGGTGTTCTTTCTTCCCGCGCGCTATTAGAGAATGGAACGGTAGAGAAAAGTTATGAAAGTGGTTAATGAACCCTCTGCCAGGCACTTAAATGTGATTTGCAGAGCATCTATGTAGATGTAGATGTAGATACTAAAGAAACTTCCTGCACTACATTGGTGCGTTCTGTTTAGTGGAGTATTGCTGCCCAGTGTGATCCCCACCAAATGGGACTGACGGAAGATGGAGAAAACGTTGAGAGAAGAGCAGATCATTTTGTATTATGGCGATGTAGGGTAGAGAATGCAATAGAAATGTTGCACGTGCCGGGGTGGAAATCATTAAAAGAAAGGCGTTATCCGTTGCGGCGAGATTTATTTGCTAAATTGCTTTCACCAACTTCCAAATGCGAACATATTTTGTTAGCACCTACCTACATAGGGAGACATGGTCATCATCGTAAAAGAAATTAGATCGAAAACTGAAAGATTCAGGCGCTCCTTTCTCTTACGCGCTACTGGAGAATGGAACTGTGGAGAAATACCATAAAATCGGCATGAGGAACCCTCTTTCATGCACTTGAATGTGATTTGTAGAGTATTTATGTAGATGTCAGGAGAAGAGAAAGTGGAGAGAAAGTTGATAGAGAGAGGGGTTGGGTTAACAGATGGATGAGCGGAGTAGTGAACAGCGGGAGAGGGTAGGAGGAGATGGATAGGAAAGAGGAAAAGATGAACAGAGGGAGTGGGAAGAGGAGATGGAGAGATAAAGAGCAACAGGAGAAGACGGAGAGAGGGGTGGAGTAGGATATGAACTAATGGAAGATTTAAAAATAAGGAGAGGCATTGAATTAAAATTTTTGCCGTGGCTGGGATTCGAACCAGGGACCTCATACTTACTAGGTACGTGCTTTATACCACTTTCTTTTTTTTTTAGACCACTTTTATTTATTTATTTATTTATTTTTTATTTACAAACTGAAGCCTTTATTATAATCATGAAATCTAATGAAGTCCAGTGCCCTATCTGGAAGAAATTTGTCAACTAATACATAATGGATAAATAACTATATAAATGATGCCACTTCCAGCATGCTGCATCATTCGTGGCATTTTCGAACTTAAAGGTATATAACGTAAAATAAACTGGCGTTCACCATCCGGTCGGTGGTCTTGGGTGATCTCGAACTTTTTAAGTCTGATCCGTTCAACTGGTCGGTATCTTTGTTAAACTATCACTATCATCTTCTCGTACCCAGTACACCCCAGCCAGGTGGCGGGTCAGTAAACACTACCTCTAAAAATTTGCGTAACTTACCTTGTATTTACCAAGTCGTCGTAGCTTCGTGTGTCCATCCTGTAAATAGTGCCAATAGTCCAGTTTGTTCGTGATTGCATAATGATATATGTAATGTACCGTCATGCCCGTTACCCACGCCACCGCATTCGTCTTCTGACGTGGGAAATATGTTTTACCTGGGAAAAATACTATGTCCGTTGAGATTTATGACTGTACGGTGCTTATCATGAACGCTATGATCTTCCGTGCCAGATTCCACACTCCCAGCGCTGTACCGCAGACCAACCGATGTTCGTCCGTGTCGAGCGTGTCGCATCGTAGGCATATGGGCGTGTCTGTCATGTGGATAGCATACTGTCTCTCCTTCGTCGGGTACTTCCGGTTAACCACCATGTACCACGTTGACCTGGCCGATGTAGGGAGGTGGGGGTGGTGCACTGTGCGCCACACAACATTCCAGTTAATCGCAGGGTACCTCCGTTCCATCTTATTCCGTTCCATGCGTCTTACAAGCAGTCTATACACATCTTTGGAAGTCGGTGATCGGGTAGTTGGTAAATCTGCTCGCACTTAACTGTGTTCCACGAAGAACTTTCGGATGTGTGATAATGGAGGCGTAATGTGCCCAACACTAACCGGTGGAAGAAGCGATGGCGGTGCTAGTTCTTCGATTATCGCACCCGTTAGGGAGTAGTTCCTGTTACGCCACAGTTTGCACATGGTGTTAATATACATTGCCCGAGCTTTTTCGTAGACATTGACTAGGCCAACACCACCTTCCCGCGTCGGGAGCGTGAGCGACTCGTATTGCACCTTAAAGAGCTGTCCCATGCTCACGTAGTATCCAAAGATTGCTTGTATCCTCGTGGCCATCGTACGTGGCAAAGGGAGAAGGTGTGCCACGTGGCACATCTTGGGTGCGAGGTGGAGGTTGACCAGTGTTACTCTCTGCAGCATATCCATCGAGCGCAGGGCGTTGAGTCGTACTGATGTGCGTAGTTGACACAACAGCTTACGGTAGTTGTCTGCTGTTGTTCGTGCCGTCTCCGTATGGAAAGTGATACCCAAACATCGTAGGGTTTGCACCACAGGTAAGGGTCCTTCAGTTCCTAGTTCGAGTCCTCGGCCTACATTCATGAATTGTGATTTTCGAAAGTTAACCACGCTACCAGCTGCCTCCCCGTATTTCTGTAGCCAATCCATTGCTGTGCGTGTCTCCTCTGCTGTCTTCACTAGAAGCACTACATCATCAGCATATGCTCTACATTTGAAGGACTGATTCCGTAGAGTGATACCTGTGAGTCGTTGGCGCAATCCTGCAAGACATGGCTCTAGTGCGATGGCATACAAGATGATGGACAACGGACACCCCTGTCTGATCGTAAAATCTGGAAATGTTCTGTTCTCCCTCCATTAATCAACACCGCCGACCGGGCACCATGCAACAACTTCATCACAGTAGTGGTAAAAGTAGGCGGAACACCCATCCTGAGCATCACTGCCTTGAGGTAGGTGTGATCCACTCTATCGAAGGCATGGTCAAAATCGATGCCTATCAATGCTCCACGTAGACGACACGCCTTGGCAAGGCAGATAACATCACGATAGTCTCCCAAGGCCGTATGAATATTGCTTGTACCTCCGAGACATGTCTGATCCCTGTTGATTCGGTTCTTTAGCAATGTTTTTAAGCGACTTCCTATTATACGCATAAGGATCTTGTAGTCGGTATTTAGGAGAGTCAAAGGCCGATAATCGCATGGTCGCTTGCCTCCCTGTGGTTTCCGAATTGGAATCACCAACCCTTCTGTGAATTCAGTGGGGACTGGTAACTCCTGCGCGATTATCTCGTTAAACATACTTAACCACATCGGTGCCATAATAGTGACAAAAGTGCGATAGAATTCCAATGGGAAACCGTCTGGACCCGGGGATTTGTTCGGAGCTCCTCGTTGGATGGCCTCCACCATCTCCTCTTTCGTTATTGCTTGTAGGATGTCTGCTTCCGAGTTCGCGTATGTCATGTCTGGGATCTCATTTAGGACGGTCTCCATTGCCTCCTGTTCCACCTCGTCGGCCCCATAAAATCTGGTGAAATGGTCCTGGAACGCCTGGGCCATGTCTTTCTGTGCTGTATATTTCTGGCCGTCGACGAGTTCAACCTCGTGAATTAATCCCCGACGTCTACATTGTCTCTCCCGTATGACATAGTGCATGGAGGGCTGTTCATTGTGGAGTCCATCCTGCACCCTCGCACGTATCATTGTACCTGCCATTCTGGATGTTGTGAGTTGTATTAGTTTTGCCTTGACATGGTGTACGGCTGTTTGGCGTTCTGGTGACGGAGGTTGGGAATAGAGTTCCCGGAGGGTCGTATAATAAAATTCAGAGGCCATGCGCTGCCAACGAGAAGTCTCCTTCCCATAAAAAATAAATGTTCTTCTTAAGGCTGGCTTCACGCACGTGACCCACCAATGGAGAACAGAACCATATGCATTTCTGCGCCTTAGGCAATTTTGCCATGTTTCCTCTACCAAACGTCGACATTCTGCGTCGTGAAGATGGGAAACATTCAACTTCCAATTACTCCTTCGCCTCCATACCTTTTGCCGGGCGAGGGTGACTGTACAGGTATATGCCTCGTGGGCGGTGAACGCTGTAGGCCAAATTTCCGCATCCACTGTCGACGTCATCAGTCTTCTTGAAAGATAAATCCTATCCAATCTGCTCGCCGAGTGGCTGGTGATGTACGTGTATCCCTGTCGTCCAGGATGTTTGAGGTCCCACGTATCAATCAATTGCATCCCTTTGACAAGCGCTCTGAGTTCTTGACATGTCGTGTAGTTAGGATGTTGGTCCTTCCTGTCTAGTACACAGTTGAAGTCTCCCCCTATGATACAAGCCTCGTATTGGCCCCTGAACAATGGGGTCACCTCTTGGGCGTAAAATTCCTGGCGTTCCCTCCTCTTATCGCTGCCTGATGGTGCATAAATATTGATCAGTCGTACGCCTCCTATGGTGACTGCTGTTCCGCGTGCTGTGGGCAGATACTCTATGTCGACAGCACGTATCCCTTCTTTGAGTAATATTGCCGTGCCGATGCCTCTCTCGTCGCACGGTGCGCAGTAAATGTCGTATCCATAGAAGTCCTGGGTGTGAAGGACTCGTACTTTCTGCAGCAGCGCTATGTCTATATTCGCCGCCTTGAGCATGTCACTGAGCATCTTCATCTTGACGGGCGTTTTTATGCCACTGATGTTAATGGACCCTATCCGGTACGCCTGTTGCATGACATGTATCATAGGGGAGTCACAGTCTGATAGTTAACACCTCCTATCCTCCTTGTGCCCCATCCCAGTCCCCCATCACTTGCTGTCATACGTTAGTCGAAATGGCCGCCCGGACTCATTCCGCCGGGGTGCTTGTCTGCTACTCCGTCGTTCTCGTCTGCGTACTGAGTCGCCTCTGTTGCCCAGTCCAAATGCGTTCTTTCGGCGCCATGTTCTGTTGTCCGGTTGACGTTCTCAACAGTCAAAGATCCTTTACCTGTTTCCACCTCGTCTTGTGTCACGTCGTTCCTCTGAACACAGGTCGCCGCCCCACTTCTCTCTTCGCTCGGTATTTCTTCCGCGGCCGTTGTTTGTTGCTCCTTGCTGTGGGTCACCTCGTCATTCGTCTCTGATTCCTTGCTGTCTTTGTCGGAAGAAAGGCGGCAATTCCTCCGCCGTTTTGGCGCCCGCTGCTTCCGTTGTCTGACCTCCGAATCTGAGGTCAGTACAGCCTTCTGATCGTCGTTTTTTAAGTCCACGTCCTGCTCCTTCGCACTGTCAACTTCCATTTCCGCCGCGTCCTGCAAGGGCTGTGGCGAAGTCATAACGTCCTGCGACCGCTGTTCATGATCCATCTCCGCCTCTTCTGGCTTTGATTCGTTAGATTGGTCTTCCGACGTTACACGCTGGTTCGGTTCTGGTGTGGTTCTCGTATCCCCGCGAAAGGCCGCAGCATACGTCAAGGGGAGCACCGTCGCATGCTGCTGTTGTTGTGGATCATCACGTGGCAGTTGTAATAGCCTCCTTTGCGTACACTCAGACCTCACGTGTCCCTCCTTTCCACACCCCGAGCAAGTTCTCGGTTGTCCGTCGTAGATGACGATTGCCCTACAGCCACCGATATACAGGTATGAAGGAACGTGTTTGCGTAATTCAGTCTTTACCTGTCTTACGCCGTTCAGGACACGATATGTTGCAAAGGTCGCCCATTTCTCGGCTTCATGTGAGATAACCGTGCCGTACGGGCTCAAAGCCTCTGTTACCAGTTTTTCAGGCAATTAGAACGGTAGCTCGAAGACGCGGATTGTTCTTAATCCCATTCCGGCGTGATCCACTGTAACCGCTCCGACATTTCCGTCTGAATGGCAAAAACGGAGACCCTGTTGGTGTCGTTGTAATATTTTATCACATGCCGCTTCATCAATGAGCTTGCAGTAAACGACGCTACTGACTATGGACAAGTGTATTCCTACTAGAACGTCCGGCTCGATTTTTACCTGATCTCGTAGAAAGCGTTCTATTTCGTAGGCCTTTGGTCGTGCAAAGTCGTTATTGAAAGTGAATCGCAGTGTCGATTTACGATATGAAAAAGCCATAGTTCGTTATGTGCGCTACTAAATTACACCGCTACGCACTCCGCGTAAACAACTCGCGCGCTGCGCCTGTGGCGGGGACGTAAACAACGCCCGAACCGGTGCACGGCCGAAGCCCAACTACAACTACACGGACTATCTTAAGGCACGTCTCCCTCCACACCATATACTTTAATTCTGCCTCATGTTCCCTGTGAATTGCGTATCAAATTGCCAGGGCTCTCCTACATTGGAATAGCACCCCAGCAAAGAACGCCAATAGGAACTATCCCGCCTTGTTCCTCAGGCCGAGGTGATGTAAATATTTGTTGATATTAATGGAAGATTTGAATAGAAGCGTACAGTAGGAAATAATACTGTGAGTTACATACAATAGCATTTTAAAAGTTTTTAGGAGATCTAGTGAAAGCTTTGGCTTCAACAAAGGACTGAAGCAAGGGGACAGTCTCTCCACTGTCATATTTACTGTACCCCTACATACTGTAGTAAATAAAATCAACAAAAGAGGTACCATATTTATGCAAATCAGCCAGATATGTGCGTACGCTGATGACGTTGCTGTAGTAGGAAGAAATATCTATACAATCATACATACTGGGCAATGGAAACATAAGCATTAAAATCGGCACTTAGTAAATGAAAAAACAAAATATATTGTAATGTCACAATCTGAGACCAGAAGAACTCCTAAAGATGTAAACATGCATGGGAAATGCTTAACTATTTAGGAACCCACATAACAAGTGATAACAGTAATGGAAAGGATATAAGAGAAAGAATACAAGCAGGACATAGGGCTTACTTTGCAAATATCCAACGTTTCAGAAATAGCCTTATTAGAAGAAAAACAAAACTGTTAATATACAACTCCCTAATCCGTCCAGTTATTACATATGGGACAGAAGCTTGGACACCGACAGAACGTGACAAAAATGCTCTAAGAACCTATGGGCGGAAATTATTACGGAAAATCTATGGTCCAATAAGGGAGGAAGAAGGCTGGACAATACAAAACCGAATTACAAGTATTAATACAGGGTGGTGGCATAGTAAAATATGTGAAATCACAGGGAATACGATCGCTAGGACTCGTAGAGAGAATGGAAGAGTATAATTCCTAAGAAAATTATGAAGGGTGAAATCCATTCGGCTGGGCGAAAAGGGAGACCGAGAAGAAGATGGACTGATCAGGTAATAGAGGATATCACCAGTATGGGAGTCCAAGGAAGGAAAAAAGCAGCAAAAAATAGAGAAATGTGGAGGAAAATCGTTGAAGAAGCCACTACCGAAGAAGAAGATCAGAATATAATAATAATTTCGTGTGGCTTATTGGCCTGGTGCAAGTCTTTCAATTGGACACCACTCGGCGAGTTGCGTGTCCATCTACATGTACATAAATACTCCGCAATCCACCGTAAGGTGCGTGGCGGAGGGTACACTGTACCACTGCTAGGCATTTCATTTCTTATTCCAATCCCAAATAGAACGAGGGAAAACAGAATGCCTAATTTCTCTTGTCTTCTTATCACTACGCGAAATGTAAGTAGGCGGCAGCAAGATCGTACTACACTCAGCTTCAAATTCCGGCCCTCTAAATTTCCTCAACAGAAATTCACGACAAGAACGTCGTCTTTCCTCCAGCGATCCCCAGTTAAGTTCCCGGAGCATTTCCGTGACACTCGCGCATTGGTCGAACCTACCAGTAGCAAACCTAGCTGCTTGCCTTTGAACTGCCTCTATGTCTTCCTTTAAACTGATTTGCTGTGGGTCACAAATACTTGAGCAATACTCAAGACGTGGTCATACAAGCGTTTTATACGAGGTCTCCTTTAGAGGTGAAGTAGATCTTCCTGAAATTCTCCCAATAAACCGAAGTCGACTGTCCACCTTACTCACAACTATCCATACATGTTTGTTCCATTTCATATCGCTCTGCAATGTTACGCCTAGATATTTGAATGAAGCGACAGCATCAAGAAGCTCACTACTAATGCTGTATTCAAACATTATGGGATTGATTTTCCTACTCATGTTCATCACCTTACACTTTTTCTACATTGAGAGCTTGCTGTCATTCTTCGCACCAACTAGAAATTTTGTCTAAGTCATGCTATTACAGTCAGTTAAAGACGAAACCGTCCCATACACCACAGCATCATCAGCAAACAGCCGCAAATTACAACTTACTCTGTCCATCAAATCATTTATATGGATAGAAAATAATAGCGGTCCTATCAGACTCCCCTGGGGCACGCCTGACGATACACTCGTCTCTGATGAACACTGGCCGTCGAGAACAACGTACTGCGTTCTATTACTTAGGAAGTCTTCCAGCCAGACACAAATCTGTGAACCTATTCCATAAGCTCGTTTCTTCTTTAGCAGTCTGCAGTGTGGCACCGCGTCGAACGCCCTTTTCAAGCCGAGAAAGACGCAATCCGTCTGTTGCCCCTGGGGGAAAGGGCACCAACAGCTTAACGTGTAATCCTGGCGACTCATCAAATCGTTGAGAGATGAAGGATCGCTCAAAACGCAGACTGAAAAAAATCCGCGGTCTGATCGGGTTTAGAACGATCGATCCTGTGGAGCGCTTTATCCCGTGACCAACGGGGCCGACTTATATCAGACAGCCGGTACGAGGAATGGGCAAAAACGGAGGGGATGTATAGAGGGAAATGGAGGAAGTGGAGAGGAGGAGGCGGGCGGAGAAGGAGGGCAAGGAGGCATAGAAAGTAGTGGAGGAAGAGGGAGACCGGGGATAAACAAAATGAGGAGAAGGGAGTAGGAGATGAATTGCTGGGAGATAATCGAGCAACGCCGGGTGTTTGGCTAATATTCATTACGAAACTTATGGACATTTAAATGTAGGGAGTGTCTTTCCACCCACACAGCAGAATCTCGCTCTGTATTCGAAACGACGCCGGGGCGGCAGGTACTTCGTGTTTTACTGGCTACAGACGCTGATTAGTCGGATACGGGCGAGAGTTCTGTAGGGAGGTGGCACCGTATTTTCGCATCGCGCGGAACAATGAGTAATGCGGGATCTAAACTGGCGCGTTTGTAGCAGATTTCCGCAGAAGGGGGCGGCCGCGCGTTTCCAATGGCGCAGAAATTTCAGCAGCGCCGCTGCAAATTGTGCGGCGGGCGAGCAGTGGGCTCCAGCAGGGACCCGAGTCCCTCCTTGTTGCGGGCCGCGCCCGATCCGGCCTTTTAATTGGGCACACAATGCGGCGCCGGCTCATAACGTAATAATCCGCAGGCGGTGGCCAGCTTTGCGAATTTCGCTCGCCGCGCCGGCGCAGCGGTAGCTGCCGGACCCCAACATTTGCGCGCTCTGTCGCACCGCGTAGCCTGGCTCCCAACTGCTCGCAGAGCACACGCGCGGGATTCTAACTCGTGTCGTTTGCTACGGCTGAATTCTCAGTCAGCACCGATATCACCAAATATCGTAACGAACTGGAACCACTTTACAGATGAGCTTAGACACTACTGGAATATACAGGGTGGTCTATTGATAGTGACCGGGCCAAATATCTCACGAAATAATCATCAAACGAAAAAACTACAAAGAACAAAACTTTTCTAGCTTGAAGGGGGAAACATTTGGCGCTATGGTGGGCCCGCTATATGGCGCTGTCATAGGTCAAGCGGATATCAACAGCATTTTTTTAAAATACGTACCCCCATTTTTTATTACATATTCGTCTGTTGTTGTGGTTGTGGTCTTCACAGACTGGTTTGATGCAGCTCTCCACGCTACCCTGTCGTGTGCAAGTCTCTTCATCTGAGAATACCTACATCCTTTTGAATCTGCTTACTATATTCGTTCCTCGGTCTCCCTCTACGATTTTTACCCCACATGCTTACTTCTAACGCTAAGTTGACAATCCCTTGATGTCTCAAAATGTGTACAACCAATCTATCTCTTCTCTTGGTCAGGATATGCCAGAAACTCCTTTTCTCCCCTATTCGGTTAAGCACCTTCTCATTAGTTACGTGATCTACCCATCTAATTTTCATCATTCGCCTGTAGCACCACATTTCAAAAGCTTCTATCATATTTTTATCTGAACTCCTTATCGTCCACGTTTCACTCCCATACAATGCTACACTCCAGACAAATTCTTTCAGAAAGGACTTCCTAACATTTAAATTAATATTGGATGTTAACAAGTTTCGCTTCTTAAGAAACGCTTTTCTTCCCATAGCCATTCTGCATTTTATATCTTCTTTACTTCGGCCATCAGAAGTAATCCAAATAACAAAATTCATCTACTACTTTTATTGTCTCATTACCTAATCTAATTCCTTCAGCATCGCCTGATTTTCTGACATTGCATTCCATTACCTTCGTTTTACTCTTGTTTATGTTCATCTTATATCTTCCTTTCAAGACCCTGTCCATTCCATTCAATTGCTCTTCCACATCATTTGCAGTCTCTGACAAAATTACTATGTCATCGGCAAACCGCAATGTTTTTATTTCTTCTCCCTGCACTTTAATACCCTCTCCAAATTTCTCCTTCCATTCCTTCACTGCCTTTTCAATGTACAGATTGAACAACATTGGGGAGAGGCTACAACCCTGTCTTACTCCCTTCCCAACCTCTGCGTCCTTTTCTTGCCCTTCGACTCTAATAACTGCTGTCTGGCTTTTGTATAGGTTGAATATAACTCTTCGCTCCCTATATTTTACCCCTGCTGCCTTCAGAATTCGGAAGAGTGTAGTCCAGCCGACACTGTCAAAAGCTTACTCCAAATCGACAAACGCTAAAAACGTAGGTTTCCCTTTCCTGAGCCTATCTTCTAAGATTATGTGAACCGATGTAGGAAACCAAAACGTCGTTCTTGAGAGTGTACATATGCATACGTAAACTGTTACTCTCAGGAATGGCGTTTTGAACGAGTGTTATCGTCTACCAGAACGAACTCATCACCCATGGCACCAGTGTAGGGCACAACAAATGGTCGCAGCACCTCGTACCTCTGAGCAGTCAAAGCGCCATTCTGAACTACACCAATACTGTCTCCTGCCCATACCATTTTTCCACCACCATGATACGGTGATTGTTCCTGAACATAAGCAGATCTGTTGCACGCTTCCTCCAGATGAGTGAACGACGGTTGTCCGGCTGAACACAAAATCTTGACTCTTCTGTAAACAGAAGCCGGAGCCCTGCGTTACGACTCCAATCCTGATATTCCTCCACACAGTTTCTGATAAACGGTGTCGTGGTTTTAGTGGGACACATTCCCGAAGGCGATTTCGGACTATTTGTGTTGATATTGCGCGCCCTATTGCTGCCTGTGGAGTACGTTACAGTTAGTTGCTTTCATCCTCCTGTCTGAAATCGCTTCCATGTCCTGAAACTTACTCTTTGGAACACTCCAATGGCTACAGCCAGTTCCCTCGGTCTCGCTCAGCCACGCGGGAGTAGCTGAGCGGTCTGGAGCGCCTCGTTGCAGATCGCGCTGCCTGCCGCGTTGGAGGTTCGAATTCTCTCTCGGGCATGAATGTTTTTGTCGTCTTTAGTATAAGTTAGTTCATAAGTAGTTTGTAAGTTTAGGGACTGATGACCCCGCAGCTAAGTCCCATAAGTTTTACAAACATTTGTTTGTCACGCTTCCAACCTTCCTATGGCTCTCCATGCCATAGCTTCTGATAAGACACGTCGTTCTTGGATTGCACTACCAGCATTATCTGAACCCAACTGCTTGTGTAATTCGTCTCGTAAACACAAATCAACACCAACTCCTTCTGCAGCAACTTTCTGTTTTTACCGGTATCTCTGTTACCATGATGTTTTTGTCTGCCTCTGCACTCTGTAGAACCGACAGAAAGGTGGCGAACCTTTGTAGTTCATTCTGGAACTACAATACTTCAGAACCTAGATATCTCAACAGATCCGCTAATTATTTTGACCAGTACCTCTTTGTATTCAGTGTGAGGCACTTTATACTTTTGTTCGGAATATTTGGAAAAATACAAATATATTTAAAAACAGCTGCAATAAAAATTAATCACCTCTACTGTTGTTAAATTCCCAGGAATTTAAAATCGAGGAAATATTCCCAGGGAATATTGCCGGCAATATTCCCAAAATTCTTACATTCCCAGGAAGATGATTAATTAGCCACATAGCTCAATAAAACTTAATTTATTGGTTTAAGGCAGTAATTATGTAAACACAGAAACTGAAATATATTTTAAGAAAAAATTATAATTAAATCTATTTCTTGGGAATATATAATTGTAAAAATGAAATCGCTTTAATTAGTAGGTCAATGTGGTCAATGGTCAATGTGGTAATTGTGTTATTAAAACAAACACGAACACTCTTCGCATAACCTCCATGTTTATTTCAATCACATTTTTCGGCTTTCAATATTTTAAATATCGAAGAATTAGAATTACCATGCATTCAAATTTACGATTTTTACTTTTCCTAGAACTGCCAATCTCAAAATAATCAACCTTTAGAAAAAACAATTTATAATATTGATATACCATCTAGTGAGTAGCCACTAAATACTAAAATACACAGGGAGGTTTGTTTATTCAGTTTGTTAAGTTTTGACGCAATGCATTTATTCAATGGAGCTGAGCCATGCCGAAAGTTCCGAAATTTAACGTTATTGATAGATCTGAAGCATTGAATTAAAATTTGTGGTGCGGCCGGGAATCGAACCCGGACCTCCATGCTTACTAGGCAGACGTCTTAACAGGTTTTTTTTTTTTTTTTTTTTTTTTTTTTTTTTTTTTTTTTTTTTTTTTTTTGTCGGGCCTCCATCCTCCCCTTTAGCCCGTCCTTCCGCTCGCCATAAATCGCCTTCCTCGGCGTGGGCTTCAAAGCCGTACAGAAAGAAAAACTGTGTCTTCTTAAATAACTAAATGTCTTCTTAAAAAAAAAAAGTATTTCTGCCTCCATGTTTATGTTGACCTGAAAGGTCTTATGGCTCCATTGCCGTTAATAACCTAAAATCTTCTCTCTTGTTAATGTTGCCATTTAACTGTTCAAAATAAACCAACAGAAATTAAAAGCATGTCCTAACTTTCGGTAAAACGTGGGGACCATCCTGTCCTCAATATTAAAACATAATACTTTGACTCCTGAACTGAAGGAAAGGTAAAACAATGGCGATATATAAATTTGGCTTCGAAACAAACATAAAAGGAATGTTGTGTAAATACAAAATTTTCTTCCTTCCTTGGTAATGTGTTTAGAAAGAAATTAGCATAATGTTTCTTGTAATGTCTTGTTTTCACCAGCTTGTGATGCTCCATGGTAAGGTATACCCAGAAATCTTCTAATTTCATGTCCGTGTTTGAAAAAATGTAGTGGACCGATGCCCCCTTTAGCCAGTTGATGGCGTTTCTTTTTGTTTTGGGGAACGGTACGTCGTCTGGGAAAAAAAAAATCGGAAGCTGTTATGTAGTTTGGCGACGTTCTGCTGATGGATGCCAATTTCCGTCTTACATACATCCATATTTCTTTGACTTTGTCGCATCCGAATCGGTGTTCTTCGGTATCCAATACGTCGCACGTGATACAAAGTGGTGAGTTTGCCAGGTGGATGTTGCAAAGTTTTGTGTTAGTTGCAATTTTACGATTTAAAACTAAGTACCACGTAGTCTTCATCGTGGAAGGTAAGTTACGACAATGAATATTTTCCCAAATTATCTTCCAGTTGGGAGATCTGTATTTGTCTTCTATGTTGTTTTTCTTTTTATCTTTCATTAATTCGCAATATATGTCTTTAACTTTCTTCTTTGTGACATCGGGGATTCGTGCTTGTAAATAGCTATACTCTAATAGAAAGTATTTCAAGTGATAAGTCCGTTCGGGACATGTTGTACACTGATGGGTGGACTGAGGTCAGCCGGAGCTATTTCATCCAACAAGTGTGCAACAAGACTGTTGGTACAATTCTTCCATTGTTCAGTAGTTTTAGCAATGTATAACGCCTGTGCCTTCTTACCAATGTCTGTGAGATTGAGACCCCCACTTATCGGCGGAAGCGTTAGGGTGTCATAACGCACTTTGAAAATGTGACCGCGACTGACAAAGTGGCCAAGTGCGGACATGAATTGTTTTGTCATAGTTGCAGGTATGGGCAGGACTTGAGCGACATAATTAAGTTTTGCAGTTAGGCAGATGTTGGCTACTGTTACTTTCTGGATTTCATTGAGTTTCCTGATACTGTATGTCTGTGCACAGGCGCGTAGTTTATTTAACAGTGCCTTGTAATTTGCTGCTATGGTACGACGAATAGTATTGTGAAAGTCAATACCTAGGCACTTGAAAACCGTCAGCTCACGTAGATGTCCAGATGGATGTGGCCCTAAACCACGGCCGATATTAAAAATTCCAGATTTTGTTCTGTTGAGTAGCGCGCCAGATGCACGTTCATACTGTTGTACGATCTGCAAAGCGGTCTCTATTTCAGGTCTGTTGATGACAAGGAAACCTACATCATCCGCATAGGCCTTGCAAACTAGTTTGTTTCCATGTATTTGTAATCCTTGTAGACGCTGCATCAGCGTGGCAAGCAAGGGTTCAATTGCGATGGAAAAGAGCGCCATAGAAACTGGACAACCCTGTCTTACAGAGCTGGCTACTTCTATTTTCCTGGTAGGCTGTCCATTGATGATGATTTGGGATGTATTGTTCGTTATCATATGTTGCAAAATAGTTACGAACCGAGGCGGAAAGCCCATCGCATGCATGGTACGGAGAAGATACTGGTGATTGACCCTGTCAAAGGCTTTGTCAAAGTCTAATGATATTATGGCACATTTAAGTTTACAGACCTCGGCCGTTGATATGAGGTCGCGGTAGTCGCACAGGGTGTGGAAGAGTCTCCTATCTTGGCCCACACTCGTCTGGTAGGGTCCAGTTACGCTGTTAATTGTCGATTTAAGCCTGTGTGCTAAAAGTCGAGCAAAGATTTTGTAATCACTGTTTAGAAGAGTGATAGGTCTCAAATTGTCAATTTTTTTACTAACAGAATTTTTTGGAATCAAAACTATGATGCCTTCGCGAAATTCTTGTGGGATTCCATTTGTGGGCTCCAACAGTTCGTTACAAAGGAGTGTAATTTTTGTTTTGATCTGATCCCAGAATACTTGGTAGAATTCCGCTGGGATGCCATCCGCTCCTGGAGATTTGTTTTTGGCACTTGCCCTAACGGCGTATTCCACGTCTTCTTCGGTCGCCTGTGCTACGAGTTTCTCTATTTCCGTGTGGTTGACTCTGCCTTGCACATTTTGCAATAGAACATTTTGTGCTTCTTCGTCCACTTCTTTATGAGACATCAAGGCTGTGAAATGGCTTAGAATTGCTTCCTTAATTTGTCTATGTGTGGACAAAGTTGTACCATCTGCCGCTGTTAGTTCTGTCAGTATCTTGCTGCGTCCACGTTTCCTTTCTTGTATGACATGATAAATGGAGGTATTTTCTTGTTGCGCCATGGTTTGGACCCGTGATCGAACTATGTATCCTTCTAGTTGTTTGCGACGCAGGGCCAAAATTTTGGCCTGTATTCTTTTGATTCGTTCGTAGTAACCAGTAGCCGATGTGCCTAGCATGTAGATTTCTCTTAAACAGTGAAAATAAAATTCTATTGTTTTTTTTGTGCCATGAATATTTATCTTTAGAGTAGTTAATAAAACATCTCCTTATCTTAGGTTTTGCACACTTTAGCCACCATTCTATTGCCGAAGTATAAGAGGCGAATCTGTGCTCGCACTCCCTCCAGGTGTTGAGGAAGGCCTCTTGACATGCCGGGTCTTGTAGATGTGAAACATTTAATTTCCACAGGCCTCTGTATCTGCATGTGCCTTGTCGTTCCATATTTACGGTACATAAATATGCTGCGTGATCTGAAAAGGCCACTGGCCAAACTTCAGACTGCAGAATATGAGTGCTCAAGGCAGACGTGACATATATCCTGTCCAAACGGCTTGCTGAATGATTGGTGATGTAGGTAAAACCAGGTGCCACTCCATGTTTGTACTCCCACGAGTCAATGAATCGCAGGTCTCGGACAATGCGCTCCAGCTCAATAGATTTGTTCATGTTGGGAATTTGATCTTTAGCGCTGAGAACGCAATTAAAGTCACCTCCTAAGATGACGTGTTCGTTGTTAGCACCAAACAGGGGAACAATGTCTTCCTTAAAGAATTCTGCTCCTAATCGTCTATTACTGGACCCAGATGGAGCATAGATATTTATTAGCCTGATGTTATGGAAGGTGCCAGCAATACCTCTACTATTGGGTAATTTCGTAACATCCTTGATAATGATGCCTTCCTTCACAAGTAAGGCTGTACCCATTTCAGAACCCATACCAGGATTAATGAAGGCATTATAGCCTGGTATACAGTCAAGCCTGATGTCTGTTACTTCTTGCAGGAAGGTAATGTCAACGTCTGCTGCATGTAAGAAGTCTTTTAAATGTTGTAATTTTAGCTCACTACGTATCTTATTTAGATTTACCGTTGCGAGCCTATAGGCCTGTAGTGGAATGATTGGTGGCTATACGCAATTTAAGCTTAGAGAATAAGAATGTGGTAGTAACCATGAAGTAAGTCTAAAGGAAAGTGTCTAAACGCTTGTCGAAAGATGCTTGTACAAAAATCTGCCATCGGGCACATCAAGAGCTGTTTAATAGTATTCGTCATTAGGGAAAGGGTCAGTCGAAAGTGCTTGTTGTGCGTTAATTTATGTAGAGCCATCGTGGAGGAATTGACAGTCGCCGTCCGTTTGGAATGGAGCTGTGGGAGTTTCGGTTACAGAGGTATCCATCTCCTCTTCCGTACTAGACTCCATTTCTTCGGTCCATGTAGGTGGTAGTAAATTTTTGGACGTGTTGAGTAGCTTGTCAGGAGAACGTTCGGCGACAGTCCGGTCATCAAGTTAGGAGTCGGGGAGTGAGGTGTTTTCAGTAATTAATATCGCATAAGTCGATGCCTTTTCCATTGTTCCTGTCACATTTGCGGACGTGTGTGCTGAGTTCCTTAGTTGAGCACCTATCTCCTTTGCCTTTTCCCGTAAGGGCGGTGCAGTGACTTCCGCTCCCTGACGCGCAAGCCTCCGTTTCCTTCTTCTCTTCGGAGATGAGCCTCTTGACGGACTTTGTTCATTTCCAAGCGGAGCTTCCGTCGGCGTATGAGTCTCTGCTGGTGGGTGCTCTACAGTGTTTGGGACAAAGAGCTGTTCCTTAATACTCTCAATAGGTGTTGGTTGGTCCAAAACTGTCGGTGCGGGTTGTACAAACGTTGGAATAGTTTCCATAGAGGTCACTGGTAGGGCGTCGGAGGTTGTCGATTCGGTTTCTTGTATTGCAGGGGCCTCTTCTTTTACGGCTACAGCAGGTGTCGGTGTCACAGAAGTCTGAGGGAGGGTCCGTTCTGTTGGTTCAGTTGTCGCCGTCGCCATCTCTATCTCAGACACGTTAAGACAAGCATTGACTTCGGGGCGAGCGGCAGCAGGGAGACCGCGCGCCGCGGCCGCATACGTCACCGGCAGAGTCGTCAACACGGGCGGCCTGGCCGCCTCGCCGGCCGGCAGCTGCGCCACGCGCCGCTGCAAGCACTCGGCTCTTACGTGGCCCGTGGAGTTGCACGCGGCACACGTCTTAGGCTGGTCATCATACATCACAATTGCTCGGTACCCGCAGACCTGAATGTATGACGGAATATGCTTATGCAAGTCGACTTTCAGCTGTCGCACCCCATTTAGTAACGGAAAGCGATGGGCAGTAGACCACCTTTCAGCAGTATTACTAATCACTCTACCATATGGCGAGATCACTGCGTCTATATCGGCACTTGTTATCTCGAAGGGCAGTTCGAAAATGCGCACAGTTCTGATTCCAAGGCCTGCATGAGAAACGAAAACCTTTCCAACATTGCCATCACTATATTTATATTGCATAACTCCACCACAGGATTCGACTATTTTGGCACACATATCGGATCTAGCGAGTTTCACAAAAACGACGCTGCTAACAATCGATAGATGGATGCCAATAATGTCCTCGATTCCTATTTTAACGCATCGTTCTAGCCATTCCTCAATTTCAAAAGATTTCGGTCGGGCAAATTCTCTTTCAAAAGTAAACTTCAGGGTATCCTTTCTATTCCTTTCAGACATCACTGTTCCGTATTCATCTTCTACAACACGAATAACTGCAGGTCGCTACAGCAAGCGCAGAGACTTACCACGCGGAAGCAGCAAACGGCGCAGCGCACAGCACGGCGTGTGTTGCCTCCACGCTGTCCGCCACAAGACTGCCGTTAGACCACCACACCACTAACGATTAAGGCGCCTTGGAATAGTCTATGTACGATTTTCTTCCACAACACAAACTTTAATTCAGCTTCTTTGTTCCAAAGATAATTGCCACTACTGCCAAGGCTCTCCATGCAGCGGAATAGCACCTCAGCAATGGACATGGTGGAACAATCCTGTTACGGTGATATATATATCAATTAATACAATGAAATTTAACACTTTAGCGATCTTGCCCTGTTACGATTCCTTCTTAGATCGAGGTATAGACGCGCCTTCCGAAAGTTCGGGTACTTTAATTTTACCTCTTACTTCCTTACTACAGCAGTACACATCCGATCTAAGAAATCTCTATGTCCTGTTACGATGCAAACTACATTTATCTGACACCGATATTCCAGCAACCCAGAAGACATTTAAACCCTATTGTGCAACTAAGAGTCGAAATAAAAGAAAAATACGTGAAATAATAGTCGTAAAACCTAGAGTTCCATACGGAAATTACCACAGGAGTTGGTAACGTACAGACATAGGGATGCCTAGTGCTATAACCAGGAAATAATGGGAAAAGTTAAAATTCCCGATTGTGCTCGTCTAGAAGCATTGTCAGAAGGTGCAGAGCTATAAAGGACTTGTAATGCAGGAGGAAACGAAGATACGTAATGGAGTTCGAGAACATACGTTCCCTGTACCTTCCGAACTTCTGGCTGGAGCGGAAATAGGAGATGCCGATATGGATATAAAACTACGAGTTACAGCGGAGAAAATTAATGTTACACATAACAAGAAAATGTTCAAATGTTTGTTAAGCTTAAGGGACTTAACTACGGGGTCATCAGTCCCTAAACTTTCAAACTACTTATCAACTACCTACAACTAAGGACGGCACAAATATCCATGCCCGAGGAGGGATTCGAACCCCCGACCGTAGTGGCCGTGCAGACCGTGACTGAAGCGCCTCAGTCCCCTCGGCCACCGCGGCCGGCATAACAAGAATAATAAAGAACGAGTTGTATTCTGTGCCTAGATGTAAATAACCTTATTTCCTGTATGTGGACATATGTGCTATATGTAGTAAAAGTATTGTGCTGTACAATTTGTGTTCTTATTTACTATCTACGGAAGCATGAGATTAAAGGTACTAGCTCTGTTGTGCGAGAGGGTTAGTGTAGGATGTACAAATCTCCCAGTTTTTGTTTAGTGTGTGCCTCATTTGGGCATCCACCGAGAACAAGAATAAGTGGTTAGGGTTAAGTGTTTACAGTATTTGTCGGTAATACGCATGTGTGCGGTTGTCTCTTTATGGCTTGTAAAGGCTGTCTTTATTGGGATGGTGGTGTATTAAGAGCTATGGTATAGCTGCAGCATTTCGATCGTTTTTTATTTTTATGTCTGTTGTTACAATCAATGTAATTCTATCTTCGTAAAAATAGCTCTCGTGTATTCGGAATCTGATGCGGCCGGGAAAAATTAAACCGATAACTTCTCCAGGTCAGGTGCCAGTGTGGACAGGTATGTTTATGTACACACGTTCCAAACCGGAGTCTACGATGAGTCAACAGGTCCGCACTCGCCTGCAGCTAGAAATAACATGGAATGTGAGTATGCTTGCTAGCTTGCGCGAAATACCTATTTCGAACTGTTTAGTCCTGCGATACGATGCAATGCATATGTGATCCACAATTTTGGAAATACATATAGATACTTAGTAGCATGGATGTGGGGCATTTATATCTTCCTTTAACTGTGTTTGCGAATGGACGTTTCTCGGTAGAGTATCTGAGATGATTTGCAGTGGTAAATTAATGTTCTTTGGTCGATAAGCATCGAGTTAGATAACTTAAAGAGGATTAGTTACCTACGTTGGAGGTGCATTTAATCGTATGTTTAGTCTCTAAAGGATTGCTCTTGGAGATCGTTAAAAAAATCTGGTGTTGCATTAGTTCGAAATAGTGTAGACTATTTTGCGTTGCTGCTTGTAAGGATTATAAGAACTTGGGTTAAATCTAGATCTTTTCTTGTTAGCTGTTCTGTGTGTGTATGTCGATAATTTTTTACACTGTGTTAAGATGTTTATCGAGAGTAATAATTTGTTAGAAGGAGTGGAATACGATGGTGGTTTGTACGCGAATGCTCGAGGTATATAGTCTAATGGCTGGTAGAAAGCGTTCGAGAAATATTGTCTGACGGGCATTGGAAACAAAGTTGTGGTTGTATGTTAGGGACGGGTCAAGCAACCATCGTAGTTATTGGGTGGAGAGAGAGAGAGAGAGAGAGAGAGAGAGAGAGAGAGAGAGAGAGAGAGAGATCAAAACTTTATTAAAACGCTGTGTGTCTGGGAGATCTTGTCTGTTACTGATCGCGGTTATAACACCATCTGTTGTAACTTGTTTAGAGTTGGTGCTGGGCTAGTGACGGATGTAAGGATAGCTCTGCCTGGGTTGTTACGAACGTATACACAGCTTGCAGCATGCAAATTGGGACAAAAAACGAGTTGGATTCGTTTGTTGTTGTAGGTTCGTGTTGACTGCAGATGTACTTCTGTTACTGTGTTGGAAATGTTTGACGCTTACAGAGAGTGTTGTTGGCTAGATGGGACGGAATGTAAGTAAAAAGTGTTGATATACCCTAAATATACGTCACGGTAAAGCTCTAAAGAAAACCGACTTTGGTGGTGCAGTGATCTTTCGTCGAAGCGTCGCCTGTTTAATCGTATGCTAGTGTTGTCTGGTGTGCATTACGTTACGTAGAGGATGTGTCTGCTGCGGTAAATCATAATTCTTTCGTCGAAAATCAACGTGTTTTATACAACTCCTATAGTTTCGTAACTTAAAGTGCGATAGTTGTAGTCAATGGAGTGCGTGTGTGTGTAGTAAATTCAGCAAGTTCGATACTGCAAACGCTGGAGATAAGACGAAGTTACTATTTCTGGAATACATGGGGGAAATATGTACGTCCTGTGGTTATATATCTTATAAACTGCAGCTAATCGATGTTTTTTAATGGAGGCGCTCCCATCTATACTACAGCTGCAGCTTCGTGTAGATGGCTTCTATCTCCTGGATTTTTGGACAACACTTTAACCGAGTAGCGTTCGTATCCGAGCAGACTTTCGGATGGAAGGAGCAATATCAAAGTGGTTGCGGGCGAGGAAACGACTGCTTAACGTGGTTGGCGTCGAATTGTAGAACCAAAATAAATTTGTCGAAAAATCACGAGCTCTGGTGTAAGCAAAGATATCGATTTTATAAAGAGTCCAGGCAGTTGATTGTTAGGACTTTTATTTTTTCGCTGGGTCGAGGAGATGGTATTACCAGGATGGAGGATTGTGCAAGAAGATTGTTTAAGTGTTCTAAAAGAGAAGATACGGTATTTACAAAGTGCGCCATTGTACTGTGCAAACGCTTTTAGATTTGATTACTTGGGTATTAAGAGTACCCGAAAATTGACCGCTCTCTCGGACATTATGTTTTTTTTAGTTTCAACTGTAAATTACTTGTAGAGTCGAGCAAGGAGCTATATTTTGTTTTAGCATTCCAGGACTTTATTCTCCACGGACGTAGATATCGTCTACATTATTCAACAAGTCCTAAGAAGAAGGGTAAACGACTACTGGGTTATATGGCGAAGACATAGGCTTTTTAAAGGAGGCTATTGCATATGTGCAAGCCTGGTTTAAACAGATAGTGTGGGGAGAAATATTTGCTTTTACACTAAACAGCGGGGGGGGGGGGGGATTGTTCTCGCGCCATTGTATTGGCCGAAATTAGCGGAACACACGACAAACGTGTTTGTACTGTGTGTGACTCCCATCCATTCCTTAGAAAGCAGGTTATGATCGATGTATGCGGGCGTTGGTTGCGATATAAGTGTTTGCGAACATTACGTTGCAAGTACTCAGTTGTACTGTAACAAAGAAAAAAATGTAAACATTCCATGTCCTATATAGGATCATGTGTTGCGGTGTGTAGGTTAGCATCTTCGTTTGCGGTAGACATCTACTTGTAATTAAAATAATAATTTTTAGTTCGGATTAGTGGACTGCACAAGAAAGGAACTTGGAGTAGGAATTTTGTGGGTAAAGGGCGGGTCGAACTGGAAATCGGTGTTGCATTGGGCAGGTAACCTCGGTTCTGTGATCGCTGTATTGTCGAATAAGGGGGGTGTTAGGCCAATAATTTCGAAAAGTTGTAGTGTAGAGGTTGGAAATCGGTAAATTATTTCACGTATTTTTCTTTTATTTCGACTCTTCGTTGCACAATAGGGTTTAAATGTCTTCTGGGTTGCTGGAATATCGGTGTCAGATAAATGTAGTTTGCATCGTAACAGGACATAGAGATTTCTTAGATCGGATGTGTACTGCTGTAGTAAGGAAATAAGAGGTAAAATTAAAGTACCCGAACTTTCGGAAGGCGCGTCTATACCTCGATCTAAGAAGGAATCGTAACAGGGCAAGATCGCTAAAGTGTTAAATTTCGGAACTTTCGGCATGGCTCAGCTCCATTAAATAAATGCATTGGGTGCTATCCTTGTCAGAGTGGTGCGTCTGCGTAGAAGGTTTTGATCATTTGGAGATGTAGCCTAGGTGTTTTTGAACACTTAGCATATGTTTCTTTTATGTAGCCTGCCGAGAGAGCGCTCTGCGTTCTGGACGATGGTTAACGGTGCTTGCAGATGTATATTTAGAGACTTTGTGTTAGATGCCATTGCCGATTTTCGTTATTTGGAATTTTTTGTATAAACAATATGCCGTCTTCTGCTGCTGCTGTTTTATCGAAAGAGTGGTTGGCATAAAAGTTACATTCCGTTCGATGGCTGTTGCTTGCGTCGTCTAAACGGAGAGATACATTTATAGGTTGTGGTCGAGTTCCGAAACGGACCATTTCTTTTCTTTTGGTTAGTTGGCTCTGGTTATAATTGTTTTTGCAACCTGGATGCAGTGCGTAATAAATAAATGTGACCGCATGTGTGTGTATTGGAATATGACGCATGCAATAAGCCTGACGCTTTTTTTTCCTACATAATACTGGTTTGAGAAAGGGCGATATAAGTTACATTAAAACATATTTCTCGCATTCTCTGCTTGATTGTTTTTACTTGTGGGGAATAGGAAAGGGAGAGAGAGGTTCGTAAAAGAAAAAAAACAGCATGATACGGTCGTTGCTGTCACTGTTTTTGAAAAGTGATATACGTTTGATAATTTTTAAGGTTTGTCTGCAGAGTGCAGTGACGAGCGCTTCTTGTTCTTCGCGCATGTGGAGTGGAGCTATTTGCTTAGCCTTTACAGGTAATGCTCGGCCAGAGCACGTGTGTGATTCACCGCCACCTGTCGGCCGCGCACGCTGTTTTGAAAGGCTGCGGTTGAGCAGGTATCAGCGGCAAGGGGTTGTTTGAATGGAGCGGCCGGCCGCTATTGTCCGTCTGAGTTCTGCTTTTATCACCAGGAGACACACAGCAAATTGTTTTCTTGCGGGCGGACTGTTCCACTGCAAATTAGAAAACTTCGCGGACGTTGGTGTAGAGGCAGCACAAGGAGCTATAACGTTCGTAGGAAAAAAATAATAAGCGGGGCGGTCTGATCGCTGTGTCCGCGTCGCCGAGGACGGGCGGGCGCGGGTAAATAATAATAATAATAATTTTTTCGGTGCAGACTTCACATGCAGGTCGCGGCAGCTCGCTCTTCCGAGTTCTACAGGCGGCGGCCGGAGGACGGGCGGTGGCGCTGTTAAATAATAATAATAATAATTTTCGGCGCGGGCTCCGCGGCAATTCTTTCGCTAGGCGCGGGGCGCGGCCCGGTCGGCGCGCTGGGGTCGACTGGAAAAATTGCGCGCATGCCGCGGCGGGGCTCCGTAAATGCACTACGGTAGTCTTTTCGCGTATGTACGCAAGTACATGATCGTCAGGAGGCAGAAGTGAGTGGGCAGTCGTCCTGTGTGCCGCGTCTCCGCGGTAGCAGCGGCTACGGCCGGCGGACTGAGGCACACAATAGAGACTGGTCAGTTCCAGAGGGTGGTGGCCAGCGTCTGCACACATGGCTTCATTGTGTAGGCGCTGGGTGGGGGGAGAGCTGGGATCAGAGCCATCTGTTGTCAGCGGTTGGAGCTGCTGCTTTCAGTCGATTTCAATGGCTTGAAATGGATTGAAAATTCGATATAATTACAAGAGTAATGGGAGTACATACATATGGCATTACAGATGATCATATATATGATTCATCTATATGCACATCTAATTCTGGATGCAATATGAGCTCTAATTAAGGCTCTTTTTTATCATGTTACCGAACAGAATGCTCTGATTTGTTGCTATATATAGAAACGGATAACTTAATTACGGACTCCCAAACTCGTTCATGATTATTCCCGTGCCGACTGGGATGCCTACCGTCGCTCCATTGACACCTCGGTCGCAAGCCACCCACTTCCCCTCCGCTCTCCCGACGATATTGATCATGCCTCCTCCTTCCTCCAGCAGACCGTTGCTGACGCGGTCCATGCCCACATCCCCACCCGGGCGATTTATCCTCACCGTCCTACCCTTCCTCCACAGGCCGTCCTTCTCCTTCGCGAATCCCGTCGTCTCTACCGCTCCTTCCTCCGGACCCGTGACCGGGACACACTCCAACGCCACCGGCAAATCCAACGCCACATCCGAAACCTCTTGTCCGCGAAAAAACGCCGGGACTGGCGCCAGACACGCACCCGCCTCAATTCCACGCTCCCTGTCAACTCCTCCAAGTACTGGCATGCCTTCCGCCGCCTTACTGGCGGTCATTCCTCCCCCCACTACCCGCTTCTCCATGATGACCGTCCTTTTCCTGACAACGCCAGTAAGGCAGAACACTTTGCCTCCTACCTCTCCGAAGTCTTCTCCATTCCTGATGATCCTCTCTTTGACTATTCTCTCTTCCCGGACGTCCATGAGCGAACCGATATCTCCACTCCTCCGCTCGCCCCCGGCTTCCAGTACTTGGACCACATTCCCCCCTCAGAACTGAACACACCCATTACCGTCCGTGACATCATTGACACTCTTCGGACTAAACGCAACACCGCCCCTGGTCACGACCGGCTGATCTACCGTCACCTCTGAGCTTGTCCCCCTCCTTCCACGAAGCTCTTGCTACCTTATATAATGTCGTCCTTTTCACCGGCTTTTACCCCGACCTGTGGAAGACCTCTCGTATTCTCATGTTCCTAAAACCGGATAAGCCCCCATCCCAGACCTCATCCTACCGTCCCATCAGTCTTACCTCCGTGTTTAGCAAGGTCCTGGAAACCATCCTCTCCTGTCGTATCCATCAGCACCTCCATCGCCACCAGTTCCTCTCCCTTTCCCAATGTGGCTTCCGACCCTCCTTCTCTGCCGATGACCAGCTCCTTCGCCTTACTCATCTCCTTTCTGTCCAACTCAACTCCCGTCGCTCCGCAATTTTTGTCTCCCTTGACATCCAAAAAGCCTACGACCGTGTATGGCATTCCGGTCTCCTCTTCAAGCTCCAGTTCTACGCCCTTCCTATTAATTACGTCCGCCCCATTGCTTCCTTTCTCACCTGCCGCCCCTCCTATGTCACTGTCTGCAACTCCGACTCCCGTTTGTTCTACCCCTCTGCCGGGGTGCCCCAAGGCTCCGCCCTCTCTCCTCTCCTTTATCTCATCTACTCCGCCGACATGCCCCAACCCGAGCCTCCCGTTTACCTTCTATAATATGCTGACGACACCGCCTTCCTAGCCCTCGCCCCCTCCCTTGCCCGCTCCCAGTTTTTGCTCCAGTCCCAACTCACCGAGTTCGCCTCATGGTGCAACCGGTGGCTCCTCTCCGTCAATCCTGACAAATCCCAGGCAATGATCATAGGTCGTACCACCCGCTCCTTCCGTCTCCATGATTTCTACCTCACCCTCCACAACCGCCCTATCCGCCACACCCCCACCCTGAAGTACCTTGGCCAAACCCTCGACCGTAACCTCTCCTGGACCCCCCACCTACGCACTGTCCGACAAAAAGCCCTCTCCCGCCTTAACCTCCTCAAACTCCTCACCGGCCGGACGTGGGGTCTCAGCCCCTCCACCATTCTCTACACCTACCGGTCCCTCATGCGTCCTGTCCTTTGCAGCTTCCATCCTGCCTGGATCTCCGCTCCCACATCCTACTATAAAACCCTCCAAGTCCTCGAGCGCCACGCCCTCCGCCTCGCCTACCGCATCTGGCTCCCGTCCCCCACGCGGATCCTGTATGACCTGATCCCGTTTCCCCACCTCCTCGAATATCTCCAGCGTATCCGTATCCTCTATACCACCCGTAAAATTGACTCCCGCAACCTCCTGGTCCACCCCATCCTTACCAACCCTGGGCCTCTGCCACGCCTCTACCGCGTTATACCCCCTTCCCTTCATATCCACACCCTCCATGTCCTCTCCCAGGGTAATTTCCGCCGCCTCCCCCTTCCTGATGACGTCCTCCGTTCCGACATCTACCCGTCCTACCAGCTCTGATCCCCCACCCATAGATAAAGTGCCCCCTCTCCTCCCTCCCTTTCTGCTCCCCCGCTTGGCTACCCCCCTCCCTGCCCTGGAGTCCCTACGGCTCTTCCCTGCCGCCCCCCCTTTTCTTCACCGCCGTTTTTTTTCTCCCCTCTCCCCCACGCTTTGCTCCGCCCCCTTTTTATCGGGGTCCTGGACCGTCAGTTTTACAAGTGCTACGTCAAGTGTTGTGTATTGTGCTACAGTGAAGTGTGTGTTTTTTAACTGCGTCCACCGCAACCAGACAAGCCTCGCACCGTGTATTTTACTTAGTGTCTCCGTGTACTCGCCGTCCTGTGTTCTTGTCGTCCAACATGTGCTTTTTAAGTCACCGTGGCTCCTCGTTTTTAACTGACTACATCCGGTTTTTGTTCACCTGTCAACTGTTTGTACCTCCAATTGTCACCATGTATGTGTCACTGTTCCTCCGTTGATTTTTCGCCTGTCATGTATTTTAAATTTTCATCTCATCTATGTATTTTATTCTCTCGGCTGAAGAGCAGCCTCTGGACCTGCTGCCAGCCTACTGGTGTAATCGCTGGTGTGGAAATACAATAAAGAAAAAAAAATTAATTACGGAGGTGACAGTAGAACTTTTGTGATGGTCGCCACGTTGGTGTGGGCGTGGAGGGGCCCCATCCTCTGAGGGTACTCCACCGGATCGGAGGGGCGAAAGCCTTCCAGGCCAACCAGAAATCGGTTTTCCCGCCAATTTGTGGTTGTACCAAGAACCTCCCAACTACGTGAGTCAAATGTAATTACCGAAATTGCATCCTTTCCATGTTGCTGCTGTCCCTCCGACACTCTGTGTCTGAATGACTGCAGAATATCGGTTGGGGATGGTCACGTGGTAGGGTGGAGGGGGTGTTCACGTGCTGTGCTCTCATTGGTCGGTGGTGGTCACGTGGTAGGGTGGGGGGGTGACGTAGATAGTCAGGTGATGCCTTATGGTGAGCTCAGTTCCACGCCAGACGTGGAGGAGTGAACACGTGCAATTGCAATAACAATAAACAATTACAATAAATAAATAATTATCCTAAGTACATGTAATTACTCTAGGTACACGTAATTGCAATTACTCTAAGTACATGTAATTGCAATTATGCAATTACTCTAATTACGCAATTACTCTAATTACGCAATTACTCTAATTAATTTGATATCAATTTGTGACCCAGAATGCCCAATTGTATCCTACTTGTAATACAAGTGAGAAAGCAATATGGCTATTAGCTGTCCTAGATTGGTAACACTCACCAGACGCCAGTGGTTTTTGATACGCCGATTGACACAACCACTGGATCAAAAGTGTCCTTGTGTAGACTACTGGAGCGGAGAAACTAAGTTGCACAATGATGATGTACGTTACAGCAGATAGCAGTAAGCTTCCAATGTATGCCATCTTTAAAAGGAAAAATTACCAAAGGAGACTACCCTTCAAGGAATTCATTTACGAGCTCAAGAAAAGGGCTGGATGACAGTTGCTTTGATGGTGGACTGGTTGGAGAAAGTTTGGAGAAGACGATCAGGGGCATTATTACAAAAGAAGTCCCTCCTTGTGTTAGACAGTTTCCGGGGGTCATCTTGTGGAAGCTCTAAAGGAGAAAATGAAACAGATGAAGTCCCATCCTGTCATCATTCCTGGAGGTCTAACGTCCATTCATCAAACCTTTAGATTTCAATGAACATCTTCGACTCCTGTATTCACAATGGATGGCGGCGGGGTCTCATCAGCTGACTGCAGTACGCAAGGAAGCTATCGATACCGACGACGAGCGAACGGATAATCCGTGAATGGGATAAAATTAGTGTCGATATTGTTAACAAGAGTTTAAAAACTTTAATTCTTTGTGCCATTAACGGTACCGAGAACGACATGTGGAATAGTAAAAATGCAGAAGATGACTTGTTATCTGATCCTGAAAATGGTGATGATAGTGAACCGTGAACCACAGACATTGCGGAGGTGGGGTGGCTTGCGTGCCTCAACGATGCAGATAGCCGTACCGTAGGTGCAACCACAGCGGAGGGGTATCTGTGGAGATGTCAGACAAACGTGTGGTTCCTGAAGAGGGGCAGCAGCCTTTTCAGTAGTTACAGGGGCTACAGTCTGGATCATTGACTGAGCTGGCCTTGTAACATCAGCTAATGTGGCTTTGAAAACACGGTTACTGCGAACGGCTGAAAGCAAGGGGAAACTACAGCCATTACTTTTCCCGAGGACATGCAGCTCTTCTGTATGAAAATATGATGATGGCATCCTCTCGGGTAAAATATTCCGGAGGTAAAATAGTCCCCCATTCGGATCTCCGGGCGGGGACTACTCAGGAGGATGTTATCATCAGGAAAGGCAATACTGACATTCTACGGATCGGAGCGTGGAATGTTAGATCCCTTAATCGGGTAGGAAAATTAGAAAATTTAAAAATGGAAATAGATAGGTTGAAGTTAGATATAGTGGGGATTAGTGAAGTTCGGTGGCAGGATGAACAGGATTTCTGGTCAGGTGAGTACAGGATTATAAATACAAAATCAGTTGGGTGTATCACAGGAGTAGGACTGATAATGAATAAGAAAATAGGAATGCGGGTAAACTACTGTGAGCAGCACAGTGATCGCATTATCATTGTCAAGATAGATACGAAGCCAACACCGACAACAGTAGTACAGGTTTATATGCCAACTAGCTCTGTCGATGATGAGGAGATCGAAGAAATATATGAGGAGCTAAAGGAAATTATTCAGACAGTTAAGGGAGAGGAAAACTTAATTGTGATGGGAGACTGGAATTCGGTAGTAGGAAAAGGAAGAGAAGGAAAAATTGTAGGTGAATATGGACTGGGCAGAAGGAATGAAAGAGGAAGTCGCCTGGTAGAATTTTGCACGGAACATTATTTAATTGTAACAAATACGTGGTTTAATAATCACAAAAGAAGGTTGTATACTTGGAAGAGACCAGGAGACACCGGAAAGTATCAGATAGATTTTATAATGGTAAAACATAGATTCCGGAACCAGGTTATAAACTGCAAGACATACCCAGGGGCAGATATAGACTCTGACCATAACTTGTTAATCATGAACTGTAGGCTGAAACTGAAAAAACTGCAGACATGTAGGAAAATAAGGAGATGGGACCTAGATAAATTGAAGGAACGTGAAGTTTTGGTGAATTTCGGAGGGACATTTAGGCAACAATTAACAGAAACAGGGGGAAATAAAACAGTAGAAGAGGAATGGGTAGCATTGAGAGATGAAATAGTGATGGCAGCAGAGGACAAAATAGGTAGGAAGGCAAGACCTACAAAAAATCCTTGGATATCACAGAAGATACTAAATTTAATCAAAGAAAGGAGAAAATATAAAAATGCAGTAAATGAAACAGGCAAAATGGAGTACAGACGACTAAGAAATGAGATTGATAGGAAGTGCAAAATGGCTAAGCAGGAGTGGCTAGAAGCCAAATGCAGATCTTTAGAAGAATGTATAAGAAGGGGAATAGTAAATACCGCCTACAGGAAAATCAAAGAGACATTTGGGGACAAGAAAAGCAATTCTACGAATATCGAGAACTCAGATGGGAAACCAGTTCTCAGCAAAGAAGGGAAAGCTGAAAGGTGGAAAGAGTACATAGAGCAGCTCTACAAAGGAAATGAACTTAGAGACGATGTTGTAGGAAGGGAAGAGGGAGTAGATCAAGATGAAATAGGAGATACTATACTGAGAGATGAATTTGACAGAGCCCTGAAAGACCTAGGTCGGAACAAGGCCCCAGGAGTAGATGACATAACCTCAGAGCTACTAAAGTCTCTGGGAGAGCCAGCCATGAAAAAACTATTTGAACTGGTGTGTAGGATGTATAAGACAGGCGAAATACCCTCAGACTTTAAGAAAAATGTTATAATCCCCATTCCAAAGAAATCAGGCGCAGACATGTGTGAAAATTACAGAACCATCAGTTTGATAAGTCATGGTTGCAAAATTTTAACACGAATTATCTACAGGAGAATGGAAAAGCTGGTAGAAGCTGACCTCGGGGAAGATCAGTTTGGATTCAGTAGGAACGTAGGAACCCGGGAGGCAATACTAACTTTACGTCTTATCTTAGAAGATAGATTAAGGAAAGGCAAACCTACATTTTTAGCTTTTGTAGATTTGGAGAAAGTGTTTGACAATGTTGACTGGACTACACTCTTTCAAATTCTGAAGTCAGCAGGGGTAAGATACAGGGAAAGGAGAGTTATTTACAACTTGTACAAAAGCCAGACCGCAGTTATTAGAGTCGAAGGGCATGAAAGGGAAGCATCAGTTGGGGAGGGAGTAAGACAGGGTTGTAGCCTTTCTCCGCTGTTATTCAATTTGTACATCGATCAGGCGGTGAAGGAAAGCAAGGAAAAATTTGGAATAGGGATTAAAGTTCAGGGTGAAGAAATAAAAACATTGCGTTTTGCTGATGACATTGTAATTCTGTCAGAGACAGCAAAGAACCTGGAAGAGCATTTGAATGGAATGGACAGTGTGTTGAAGAGAGCGCATAAAATGAACATTAACAAAAGCAAAACAAAAATAATGGAATGCGGTCTTAGAAAATCAGGCGATGCTGAAGGAATTAGATTAGCTAACGAAACAATGAAGTTGGTAGATGAGTTTTGTTACTTGGGTAGTAAAATAACATGCGATGGTTGCAGTACAGAGGATATAAAATGCAGAATGGCAATGGGATGAAAAGCATTTTTGAAAAAGATAAATTTGCTAACATCGAATATTAATTTAAGGGTAAGGAAGTCTTTTCTGAAGGGATTTGTGTGGAGTGTTGCCTTGTACGGGAGTGAAACATGGACGATAAGCAGTGCGGACAGGAAGAGACTAGAGGCTTTTGAAATGTGGTGCTACAGAAGAATGCTGAAGATTAGGTGGGTAGATCACATAACTAATGAAGAGGTACTGAACAGAGTTGGTGAGAAAAGGAATTTTTGGCATACCCTGACTATAAGAAGGGATAGATTGGTAGGACACATTCTTAGACATCGAGGAATTGTAAATACAGCATTGGAGGGAAGTATGTGGGGTAAAAATCGCAGAGGGAGACCAAGAGACGCGTATAGTAAGCAGATTCAAGTGGATGTGGTTTGCCGTTCTTATGAGGAGATGAAAAGGCTTGCTCAGGATAGAGTAGGGTGGAGAGCTGCATCAAACCAGTCTCCGGACTGAAGACCATAACAACAACAACAGTGATGGAAGCGAAGCCGCAGAATAATGAGAGAAAATAAACAATGAAACATTGCATTGTAATTTTAGGCATAATGAAACCGTGGAATGAATTCAGTTCTTTAGAGTTAATTTGAAATTTTTTTTTCCACAAATTATCGTAAATCCAACTTTTACCTACCTAATACATTGTTTATCTTCGTTTCTGAATTTCTACTCCCGTAATTTCATCCCTAACGTTTTCAAGAAAAATTTTCGAGATAAAAAGTGGGGATTAAACGATAAAATACGGTATGTCCTGAACAGAGTAAATGATGTAAAATAGGACAGCTACCTTTTCAAATTGTCTGGGAACTTCAAAATAATTTAAATAAAATCTCAACAAATTCGCAAAGTTTTAATGGTTAAAATTATTACTCATAGCCAACGTTAAAACATACCCCGTATCACCTCTTGTGTCTACACTGCTCAAAACAATCACTGTATCAAGTGAGATGTCATATACAACATACATATGGCAACCAATCGGCTCATGAGGGATATTTCGACGTTCTTCCATGAGTGCAATATCCAGCTCTGCAACCGTTATCGGAGGTAGTAATCTGGTTGCAGTGCGACTTCCAAGTGTATCCCAGACATGCTCAATCGGGTTTAAGTCCGCTGAACAAACTGGCCACTCCATTAATCCATTTCCTTCAGCTTCAAGCACGTTGTCCAACAGTGCAGCTCTGCGGGGACGAGCGTTATTGTCCACCAGAAGGAGTGTTGCGGGTTCCACGTTCTCTCCAGATGCTTGGAGGGTGGGCTGCAGCTGAGTTGCATCCGGCCTCCTGTCTCAATGGGCTGTTAACCAGATGTAACTGTCATCACTTGCTGATGTTACCTGTGGACAGTCTTGATATTGACTTCTCTGAACGTTTCCTGTTTTCTGAAATCGCGTCGAGGTCTGCAGATTACAGCTGGGACACTCCAATAGCTTCAGACACCTACCTCTGTGCCTGTTCCGCTTCCAAGCTTCCTATGGCTTCCTATGGCTCTTCGGGTAAGTCACGCTGTTGTTGGATTGCACTATTTGCTCACTATACTATCTGAACCCAACTGCTGGCGTAATTCGTTTGGTTGAATAAGCACAAGTCAACACCATCTCCGTCTGCAGCAAATTTCTGTTATTATTACTATCTCGGTTGCCGTAATGTTGCCGTCTCCACTACGTAGAACCAACAGAAAGACGTCGAATCATTTTAGTTCATTCTATCGATGACAATACTTCAGAACCTAGATATCTCAACCGATCAGCTAATTGTTTTGACCAGTGTATATCCTACATCGTGTCATATGTGCATCATACGTGATATGGCTGCATATATGAAGCCCCTCAAAAGGCTTGTCATATCATGTTCTGCCATGTATCATCCCCTTACGCACGTATGTTGTTCTTAAAGCCTCGGAAACGTTTGCCTTGTAACATCACGTATTAGGTAACACGTGACATATGACTTTGTCACAAATGCCGCATCATGTCGTGGTATTAGGTGTGACAAATGTCTCTGATGATACTCCATTTATAAAGTACAATTGAGATTTTATTTTGTGGATGTAAACAACTTAGAGTAATAAGGGAGAAAATAATACACCATACCTATTACATATAAGCTATCCATAGCACGGTCAAAACCCATTTCCGCAATTGAATCAGACATGCGGAATCTTAAGGTTATCAGCACAGTTATTCAACCTAATACTTGTGAAAGAAGTATCTTGTTGCAAGGAAATGTCTAAAGATGCGAATTAAGAATTATGTTTGTATAAAACAATAGGCTCAGCAGTGACGTCAGAGGCATTTCCAGGGAAACGACGGTTAGCATTGTCAAGCGTCTATAAAAGGCATGGCGCGCAGCAGAATTCCTCTGTTTTCTACGCAAAGACCTTTTAGCGGCACATTCTGGGTTGGTAACTTCCTGGAGGAGATATTCCGTCGATGCCGCAACCGAAAAGAACACCACGCATGCTGTGGCGCCCATTCACACAGAGGAGACCGACGAGCGGCAGCTACTAGCAAGGTAAGCGAAATACGTGGAAGGCAACGCCTTGCAGTGATTTCGGCCAAGTATCTTCCTCTTACACAGTAAAACGTAACCTGGTCGATATTTCAGGATGATGCGTCGCCGAAAACTCGATACAAGAATCTGACCGAGGAACAACTACGGTACGTTGAGCCGCTGTAGGAACTACATGGAAGACGCGCCCTTCGGGTGTTTCTGATGCCTACTACCTGAACTGTTCAAATTTCTAGGTGTTCATATAGACAGTAAGCTGTCATGGAAAGCCCATGTTCAGGATCTTATTCCAAAACTAAATTCTGCTATATTTACCATTAGAAAAATATCTGAGATAAGTGATTTTTCAACACGAAAAGTAGTCTATTTCGCTTACTTTCACTCACTTATGACGTACGGCATTGTTTTTTTGGGTAACTCGCCTGATGCAAAAAGGATATTTCTGGCTCAAAAACGGGCGGTTCGAGCAATGTCTGGTGTAAGTTCGCGAACGTCATGTCGACCCCTTTTCAGTAGTCTGGGAATTTTGACTCTGGCGTCACAATACGTTTTTTCTTTAATGTCTTTTGTTGTTAATAATATCAGCTTATTCCCACGAGTTAGTAGCTTTCACTCGGTGAATACTAGACAGATGTCTAATCTACATTTGCACCACACCACCTTAACACTTGTGCAGAAAGGAGTGCAGTATTCTGCGGCATCCATTTTCAATAAGCTGCCACAAGAACTAAAGAATCTTAGCACTAATCCACATGCTTTCAAATCTAAATTGAAGAGTTACCTCGTGGCTCACTCCTTTTATTCTGTCGAGGAGCTCCTAGAAAAGTTAAACAATTAAGCTAATTCATTTTTTCTTTATTGATTCTTTTCACTTTGTCTTAAGATTGTCGTGTGCAAAGGACTACTTAAAATTTTTCTATTACCATTCTTGTGTAACAATGTATTGACTTGTTCCATGACCATGGAGTCTTACTCCTCAAGTGGGTCCTATGGAAAAGAAAAAACAAATAAAAAAATAAATAAAAAAGTAGCAAGGTACCTGACCGACGCGTTGCCGAAACTTCTGAAAAACTCTGCTGTTCCGACGAGTCGGCGTCATTGCTGCAAAATTTAATTGTATTTACGTTCTACTTATGAACATACGTAGATCTTTTTTCCCTGTGTTCATTGCTGATAGAGAAAGAAAACAGAAAAAAATGATTATATCTGTTTGTTTGTATCTGTATTTTTGTGTTCGTGTTCTATTTTTTAGATAAGTGTTGACTATATTTTATTTCTTGCTATTTGTTTTTGTGTCTACGTTTTGTTTTTGTGTTTGTTTGACGTGTAACTATTGTAATGCCACTACGTTACCCTTTGTGTGTCTAATCCTGCATTTGTATTCACGTGTGTACTTTTTCGTGTCTGATGTCTGTATGGTGTAAAATACTTGATTTGTATCTGTCATTTTTTTCTTGTTGTCTATATTTGTATCTATGATCTATATTTGTTTTACGTGTATTTCAATGTCCTTACGATCCCATTTCTGTGTCTATATATGTATAAATGTATGTACTTGTGTTTTGTATCTGCTATGTGTGTATTTGCCGTTTTTCAATAGAGTTTCCCGTGTAGAGTTTGCCTCCCCAGGTGGCAGATAGGGGAACGCCCGACAGATAATACGGCGGGTACCGGGGAAGTAAAATACCCGGGTCGGACCAAAACCAGCAACAGGGGCACCTGTAGTGGTAGCAGTTAACGTTACGAGGGACATGCTCTAGTCCAATGCTTTCCAAACTCTCCCTCATGCCGACAGCCTTTTATAGCTTACAGTTTTGCGCGACACCCTTTCACTAATATAAATACACATGGTAGAATTTAGATTGTTCTAGCGGGAGGGGGGGGGGACGACGACGACGACGAAATTAAAGTATCGTTTAAATGAAGTTTGTAAACGAAACTGCGGATCTGGTTGCCATCTATCGAGCACTTGAACATCTCAGAGGATGCCCTGGGGAGTCTCTGGTCATTTGTTCTGACTCCCTTAGTGGCTTGCAAGCCCTCGCCAAATGTTTCCCGAAACACCCTTTGGTGCAATACATACAGGAGTCTGTTTCCAGGCTTGTTCGGTCTGGTCGCTCGGTGGTCTTTGTTTGGACCCCAGGCCACATCGGCATTCCTGGAAACGAACGTGTGGATCAGCTGGCTAAGCAGGCTACTTCCTCCAGTCCATTGACTATTGGTCTTCCAGAGAGCGATCTCCGACTGGAGTTCCATCGGAAGATCCGTAGCCTGTGGGATTACCAGTGGGCTAACTCTGCTCACCACAACAAGCTTCGTGCAGTGAAGCTCTCTACGGTCGCATGGAAGTCCTCTCTGCGGTCGTCTCGTAGGGAATCTGTTGCTCTCTGTAGCCTACGACGCATGGCCACCTTCTTCGGCGGGAGGACGCACCACAGTGTGACAGTGGCGCCCCCTTGACAGTGGTCCACATTCTAGTGGACTGTCCACTTTTAGTTGCCTTGCGAAATCTTTTAATCTGCCAGTTGCGCTTTCTTTTATGCTAGGAGACGATGCTGCTATGGTTTAACGTGTTTTAGATTTTATTCGCACAGCTGGTTTTTATCAAGTGATTTAATGGTGGTGTGTTTTCTTCTTCGTTTTTACTTGTATCAAAAATGTTCAAATGTTTGTATAGTCTATGGGACTTAACTACGAAGTCATCAGTCCCTAAACTTACAAACTACTTACGAACTAGGACGGCACAAATATCCGTGCCCGAGGGGGGATTCGAACCCCCGACCGTAGTGGCCGCGCAGACCGTGACTGGAGCACCTTAGTCCCCTCGGCCACCGCGGCCGGCTTACTTGTATCCTTTCCTCATATTTACCAGTGATTTTTACTTTTTGACCTGTTAATGCATTTCCTTAGGAACACCTAACACAATGTTTTATCTCTCAGAACGGAACAAGGGACCGTTGCTGTTTAGTCCCTTCAAAAATCCAACAACAACAACAACAGTTTAATGTTGATCCTTACTGCAGCAATTACGTACACTCATCGCAAGAAAAGGAAACATTAGGAACTACGGAGATGTACAACAGAGTAACACGGCAGACAAAAATTCCTAACTCACACAGTAATACTTGCTTCTTCTACATGCGACCCAACTTGCGAAACACGAAAACTGATTTTCGGAAACCGTTTTTCGCTGTCGTGTGTACATGTCAGGGCCGGATACGGTTTTGCTGGATCGATTGAAAACGGCATCTGGAAATTAGCTGCTCGGATTTCTGATTTAGACAGCATAGTGGCTATTCCCTTTCAGTTCAATATTATCACATTATTTTCAGAAATAAAGAGGATGTATTTATGACAAGTGATGAATTATTACTTAAGTTATATCGTTAGGTTCTTGCATGACCACGACCTCGGAAGTCCCGACATATTCGGAAAAATTGATAAATATTTGTGACAAGTAAGAATATGAATGTCATTTCTGGTCCCAGAAATTGTTACATACAGCAACTGAGAGACAAAAATATTAACGCATACCAGGGTTCGAACCAACGATCACTGCATTTAAAATACTACTGTCCGTTAATCACCCGGCCATAGTCCATACTAAACAACGCTACAGAATAGCTTTAGTAGGTGGATAATTGTGACTGCTTTTACAATCTGTGACAGCTTTTACTGCCACTGTGTCATTGATTGACATTTCATTCTATGAAACGCTACCGAGGGTGACGTGGCTTTGCTGAATCCATTAAAAAAACGCTCAAGTGCAGCTTTTTGAGAAGGAAAGCAGACTACAGTGAAGGTTCGTTCAGACAGCTGCCAGTTCCACCACACTGCGCATGGGAAGAGCTGTTATCGAGTATCAGCAGCAGCTCTGCACATGCGCAGTTTGTTGGAATCTGGCAACTGGCAGCTGCTTGAACGAACTCTAAGTGTCTACTGCTGCTGAAGCAGAGTTGCCGCCTAGCGACTGAGCACGCAATTAATATGAAGAGAAGATGATTAGCTGCAGGCGAGTCTTCGAGGTAGTATGAAGAGAAGGATATTTTGTGTTATTCTATGACAAGTTTTTTTGTTTAGAGTCTAAATTTGTTAGTCTCGCGGCACCCTTGATACTACTACGCGACACCCCAGGGTGTCGTGACACCAGTTTGGAAAGCTCTGTCTAGTCATAACCATGGGCCTCAAGTTATGGCACTAACTGAGGATTTCCAGGCCAACACTTGCAGATGAACTACAAAGAAACTTCGGAAATTCACAGTGATAGTGTTTTGATGATAATGGTGATGCTGATAAAAATAAATTTACAATGTTTGAAATCGTCACTTTTTATCAAATGTTCAAATATTTGTAAACCTATTGGATCAAAGTGCTATGGTCCTTAGTCCCTACACTTACAAACTACTTAGGACAACACTCACAAATGAACGAGGGAGGACTGTAAACTCCGACGGGAACGTCTGCCCAGTCCTCAGTATGACGCCTCAGACCACGCTGCCATTCCGCGCAGCCTTTTGTTGTCACTTTAGTATTAGCAAATAAACATATGAGTTCTCGGAGCGCAGACAACAGGTCGTAGTAGGCACATAGAGACGCTTTTATCACAGCACGACATCTGCCTGCTAAACATTGGTGCACCCACGCATTTTTGTGTGGCGCGAGGCACGTATTCCACAATTGATCTCTCTGTTTGTACCCCGAGCCTGCTCCCGCACTTCCAGTGGAGGGTCCATGATGACCTTTGCAATAGCGACCATTTTCCTGTTCTCTTGACGCTCCTTGATTTTCAACCTGCGGGCTGCCCATCTCGATGGTCTCTCCGTCGGGCTGATTGGAACCACTTCACCTCAGTTGCTACGGTTCCCGTTCCATTGCCAGCCGACTTGGACATTGCGGTTAACCAGGTCACCGGTTCGATAGTTTCAGCTGCTGAGGCAGCCATTCCTACCACGTCTGGCTCCCCACGGCGTAAGTCTGTGCCCTGGTGGACGCCGGAAATCGCTGATGCAATCCGGGATCGTCGTCGGGCGCTCCAGCGCCATCGTCGACACCCCAGTATAGAAAACCTAATAGCTTTTAAACGGCTCCGGGCCCGGGCTCGACAGGGTAAACCGGCAGGGTAAACGGGACTGTTGGGAGACGTATGTTGCCAGCATCGGCCGTCGCGCCTCAGCATCTCGGGTGTGGTCACAGGTTCGGCGCCTATTTGGGTACCGTCCACCTGCGGCGATTCCCAGCCTACGCATCCACGGTACCCTATGCACCGACCCGACTTCCATAGCAGAACACATGGCCGAGCATTATGCTCGCACCTCTGCAACATGCGAATACAGTGCGGACTTCCGTGCTCTGAAAGAGCGTGTTGAACAGAGACGGCTGTCCTTTCACACGCGTCCTTTCACTCCGCTTTCAGTGCATGGGAATTCGAAACTGCCCTTGCCGCATGCCCCGATACCTCTCCAGGACCGGACAGAATCCACAGCCAGTTCATCCGGCACCTTTCCGTGGAGTTTCAACACCAGCTTCTCGCCCTGTTTAACCGTTTATGGGTGGAGGGGGTTTTCCCGTCACAATGGCGAGAAAGCATCATTATTCCGGTGATCAAACCTGGTGCTGACCCACAGGTGGCTGATAGTTACCGCCCGATCAGACTCACCAACGTTCTGTGCAAGCTATTCGAACGTATGGTGAGCCGGCGGCTTATGTGGATCCTTGAGCATCGGGGTCTGTTGTCCCCACGTCAAGGGAGTTTCCGGCAAGGCCGCTCCACCGTTGACAACTTAGTGGCCCTGGAGTCTGCCAATCGTACGGCATTTAGCAGGCGTGAGCATCTTGTTGCCGTCTTTTTCGACCTCAGAAGGGCGTACGACACCACTTGGTGCCACCACATTCTGGCTACACTGCACGCTTGGGGCTTGAGAGGTCCACTCCCACTTTTTATCCAAAACTTCCTTTCTTTCCGATCTTTTCAGGTACGGGTTGGTACTTCCCTCAGCTCCTCTCACGTCCAGGAGAACGGTGTCCCACAGGGCTCTGTCCTTAGTGTACCCCTATTTTTAATTGCCATCAATGGACTTGCTGAGGCAGTGGGGTCATCGGTTTCTTCCTCCTTGTTCGCCGATGACTTCTGCTTATACTACAGCTCAGCTAGCATTGGGGTAGCTGAAAGGCGTCTACAGGGAGCCATTCGAAAGGCGCAGTCGTGGGCCTCAACCCATGGGTTCCAGTTTTCTCCAGCGAAAACCCGGGTTATGCACTTCTGCCGCCGTCGAGCTGTCCATTTGGACCCAGAGTTATATTTATATGATGAACTTCTTTGTGTCGAAGAGACTCACCGATTTCTTGGCATGCTCTTCGACAGCCAGCTCACTTGGGTGCCACATCTTCGCCAGCTCAAGCAGAAGTGCGTGCGGTACCTCAATATTCTCCGCTGCCTCAGCCACACAAGTTGGGGAGCCGCTCGTACAAGTCTTTTGCAGCTGTACAGGGCGCTGATTCAATCGCGCTTAGATTACGGGAGCTTTGTGTATGGTTCAGCAGCCCCATCTGCATTGCAGGCCTTGGACACAGTACTCCACAGTGGCATCCGTTTAGGAATGGGGGCCTTCCGTACCAGTCCTGTGACAAGCCTTCTTGCTGAGGCTGGGGTTCCCCCCCTGCGATTCAGAAGGCAACAGCTAATAGCCTCTTATGTTGCCCGTATTCATGCCGTACCTCACCACCCAAATCGCAGGCTCCTCTTCCCAGCTGACGCACTCCCTTCCCCGCGACGACGGCCGCAGTCGGGCCTCCCGGTTGCGGTCCGTGTTCGTTCCCTTCTTTCTTCTCTCGGATCCCTTCCTATTCCTCTCACCTTCCAGTACTGTTCTAGTATTCCTCCTTGGGTCATTCCTCGCCTCCAGCTTTGGTTGGACTTGTCCCAGGACTCCAAAGCCTCTGTTGCACCGACGACTCTGCGTCAACAGTTCCAGGCCCTTCTAGATTCCTACCATGGCGCTGAATTTATATACACCGATGGCTCCCTAGTCGATGGCCGTGTTGGGTATGCCTATACCCATGGCCGGCATATAGAACAACGTTCATTGCCCTGTGGGAGCAGTGTGTTTACGGCGGAACTTGTCGCCATTTGGCGGGCCCTTGAACACCTCAGAGCCTGCCCCGGGGAGTCTGTGGTTATCTGTACTGACTCCCTGAGTGGTTTGCAAGCCCTTAACCAGTGTTTCCCGAGACATCCTTTGGTACGGTCCATTCAGGAAACTGTATACAGACTATATACATCTGGTCGCATTGTGGTCTTCCTTTGGACTCCAGGCCACGTTGGAATAAAAGGAAATGAACGTGTTGACCAACTGGCGAAGGAGGCTACTACGTCAACTATGCTGGAAATCGGTCTCCAGGAGGGGGATCTCCGGGCGGTGCTCAATCGGAAGGTTTTAAGCCTTTGGAACACAGAGTGGGCTGAATCGAACGCACCAAATAAGCTCCGTGCTGTTAAGCCTACTACGACAATGTGGAGGTCCTCCCTGCGAGCCTCTCGTAGGGAGTCCGTTGTACTCTGCCGACACCGCATTGGCCATACGTGGTTAACACACGGCCACCTCTTGCGTCGAGAGGGCCCACCAGTTTGTCGTTGTGGCGCCCAGCTGACTGTGGTGCACATACTGTTGCATTGTCCGTTTTTAGCCGCTTTGCGGCAGTCCTTTAGCCTACAAGATTCGCTGCCATCAGTTTTAGGTGACAATGCCTCCTTGGCTACTACTGTTTTAAATTTTATTCGCGCCTCTGGTTTCTACCCTTCCATTTAATGGAAGGCGCTTCTGAGTGATTCACAGACTCTCATTTTTACACTGTTTTTAAGTTACTTGATAGCCTCTACTTTTTCGGTTGAGGTGGTTTTTTAGTATGTACAGCATGGCTCGCTCATCCGTTTTTATCCTGGTGATCAGCCGGCCATTGCATTCTGCTGTGAAATTGTCCTTTTAACCCTTTTGTGCAGTCCTCTGTGTATAAGTGTAGTATTTGTCTTTCATTTACATTCCAGGAATTCTCTAATCCTAGTTCTCTGTGTTTGTGTTCTATCACATGTTACATCAGTGCCTGGAACAGGGGACTGATGACCTTGTAGTTTGGTCCCCTATAAACAACAACAACAACAAGTTCTCGGAGCCGCGCGGAAGTGGCCGTGTGGTGTGAGGCATAATGCTGCAGAGTAGGGGGTCGCTCGCCCGGAGGTTCGAGTCCTCCCTCGGACATGGGTGTGTGTGTTGCCCTTAGTGTAAGTTAGTTTAAGTAGTTCATAAGTCTAGGGACTGATAGCCATAGCAATTCGGTCCAATAGGTTTCCAAACATTTGAGTTATTGGAATAGTCAACCACAAACTGTAATGTACGGTGTGGCCATGCACCAGTACAACTAAAGTCTGGATCAAATGACCGCTCTTTGATACGTGTTGCGCAGACAGCACACAATCAAGAGACGAACGAATTACCTACATATTAGAACTGCACACTATTTTTAACGCATTCACAAAGATTTTCTGCACTGTCAGTTACATTAAATGATTATCGGTACTGTGAGTTCAATGATCTAAATAAAGGCGCATTAGTTCACATACCCTTTACTCTGACACAAATGTGCATTATTTCTTCACAACTAAGCATGACTATGCAAAACGAAACCGTTGCGTAAGGTTTTCGTGGCGATTAATAATGACAATATTATTTTTTTAAATAATTTATACTGCAGCAATCACTTTTTACTAATACTTTTATTTTTATTGCTAATAAAAATATTAGTAAAAAGTGACTGCTGCAGTACAAATTATTTCAAAAAGTTTATAATACAGTCGCAGATCTCAAAACAATCCACATAACATCAATAAATTTATGACAATATTATTACTGTACATATTTAGGAAGAGCCTATGTGTCGCTTCTACATGACCCCTACGAAAGTAATACTTAAAGGCACAGTCTGTGATTACTTTTCAGTATAACTAGATATTAACCAAATTTTTAACTTCATGATTACACCAGCTGAAAATTACTCCAGTTGGTTCACAAAATAAAAATAGGTTACTTTTTAAAAGAATAGTGGAGAAACAGCAGTCTCAGACGTACTCACCGAAAATATTTGCGGTCTTTTAATACAGAACATACTAAACCCTTTTAGCCTCCCTGTTACCGTAATCAAGTATCCATACATAGTACCTCCCTTTTCTCTCATTGACACTTTCTTCTCTTTGTGTCTCCCACTGCATCCCTTTCATTGCTGCCTCTTTCTGCCATTATGTCCCATTCTTTTTCTCTGCTGTCTGTCTCTGCATCTCACCATTACTTCCTTTCTACACATGAGTTGGCGGATGTTTTAGTCTGGCTTGCAACCCCTAGAGCAATGGTTCCCAAACTTTTTTGTAATTCTCGCGACCCAATACGACCACTATAGCTACTACTCACCAATTAAAAGTAACAATATAAAAATTGTATGAAAGATGACAATGAAGGGTAAGTGATTTGCTGAGTAAGGTTTTAGAAATGGTGAAGGTGATATTATTAATGAAACAATATTTTGTCCAATAAGAAATTTATTTTCCAGAAATGGTGAACTCAGAAAGATTTGTGGAATTGTTTATATATCAATCGAAGTTTTTTGGCTTCAGCTGTTAATCATGTTCAATACAATGTCTGATTCTGTTATTAAAAAAGAAAAAATAATGATAGAAGTTACTCTCTCGCATAAATAAGTGATTGTGACTCCTATTAATTCGTTTGAAGCAGTACTTGTAATTAGACGCAGTGGAGTGGCCAAGGCGCCTTGCTGCGGAGCGCGCGGTTTCTCGCCATCGGAGATCGAGTCCTCCCTGCGGCATGGGTGTGTAAGTTGTCCTTGACATAAGTTAAAGTAGTTTGTAAGCCTAGGGACTGATAACCCTTAGTTTAGAAACACTTGAACATTTGAACTTTTCAGTACTCGCCGTTCTCCCTTTATTGTGAACCAAAATGGGATAACGTTTTGGCCTTTAAAGGTAGTGTTCATAAAAGAGTCACATGGCAGTTCCATCAGGACGTGTTCCTTTGATGTTGAACGATTGAACTTTTTATGATTGTCTTCTGCAAACCAATATCATAATCATAAGAATAATGAATTCTTGGAAAGTATCTAAAGTAATGTTAAAATAATACTGTTGCATAAACAACTTTTAGGGGGCCTGAAGTGAAAATATGATTCAGACAATACCTTAATGTTATAAAAACAGTACCTGTAATCATTATCAATTTAAATAAAGAAGTGACAGAACTTAAACATTACGTTCCTTTATTCAGCGAAAAGTAATATAATGAAAATTATAGGACTTACGAAGTAGACTTTTCCAGTCGATAACATATTTCTCTTAGATATTTTAAAGGTCGTACGGCGACCCACCTGAAGAGTTCCCACACTTAACGAACAACTGCCCCAGAGCGAGAAATTTTAACACACGGGTATAGAGGATTGGGAAAAGTTGACAAGTTTCATTTGTTATAAGTTGGCTGGTCTGGAGGGTACAAACCTCCAGAGCATGTTCATGACCTCCACCAACTGTCTTCTTCAATGCCACTGCCTGCTCCGTGTTTTCCTCCCACTGCTACTGTTTCACCTACCATGACTGCTCTTTTTCTCCCACTGACACTCTCTATTACACCGTCACTAACTGCTGTGTTTTTTTTTTTTTTTTAAATAATATTTTTTCCTGTCTCCGACGAGCATGTTTCAGCTCGTTTCTTATTTTCCTTGTTGCAGTAGGGTGTGCTGCTTATATAAGATCTTCAGATATTTGGAAGTATATGTCCTTCGGTACATTTATATATACGGTGTGAGGAATAACAGAAAGAAATTGTCGTTTACCAAGAGAAGATATCAGACTGACCATGCCCAAAATCGCGTTTCTTGGAACAATAATTTACTTACAATGGAATAACTAGTGTATCACAACCGCCGCTGTACCGACTGAGCTACCCAAGCACGCGTCACGGACACCCTCACAGTTTTATTTCCGTCAGAACTTTGCCTCCCACCTTCCAAACGTCACAGGAGTTCTACTGCGAAATTTGTACGATTACCATTCCTGGAATACACGATTACAGAATGAAATTGTCATTGTGAGGACGCACCGTGAGGCAAGGTCGATAGCTCAGTAAGTACGGCGCTTCCCCGCAAAGGCAAAGGTCCTGGTTTCGGGTTCCGATCGGCACATAGGTTTAAGGGCGCCACAGCCTGCCTACCTAACCAATGTTAATTCAGGCAAGTATTTGACCCATTTCTGAAAAAAAAAAAAAAAAAAAAAAAAAAAAAAAAAAAAAAAAAAAAAAAAAACTATTTAATGCAGGACCTTAATATTTTTACAGTATGTTACAAGATGCTCAACTGTACTAAGAGTCAACTGTACTAAGATCTACTTCATCCATTTTATAGTTTTTAAGACATATTTTTTTTAATTTATTTACAAAAAATATTGTTTTTTTTTCTGCAGAAAATATGTTTTGGTGAACTTCCTAATGGGGGAATGCTAATGAATGTAGTACCAGAGGTTGCTTTTTATCTTACGCCGAGTCTCTGAAAATTTCATTCATTTATCTATGATAGTTTCTTATATAATGGGACATGTGTACTGAAAATTTTAGTAGCAAATCGATTTTAAAGAAAAAAACTTTTGAAATTTGTTACTTACAGTTAATTAAAACTGTCCTGCTGCATATGATGGCCCTTCTTTGGCCTCTAACAGGTCTTCTAGCTTCTTTTCCACCTTCCTGGATGTTGGTCTTGCTTCCTTGGCCATATTAGTTGCCGACATGCCTGCGTCGGCTATCCTCATTTTATCGCACTGTTGCAGCCCAGTGACCATATTTTCACCAGGATTAATTTCCAGCTTTTTCAGTACCCAACACTTTCCAATATTACCACAACTGAATGTAAAAACAGCAACATAAACTCTTAGTTTCATTGTATGCATGTCTGCAAATACAGTTTTAGCAAGACGGTTACGAATTATGCAGTTGAAACATTCATTTGTGTTCTGTGTCTACCCATGCAGAAATTTCCTTAGAAGATCAGGATGAGCCGAGTCTCTGATAATAGGTTTAATTGCAGTAATAACAGCAGAAGAAAGAGAATGCTAGTGTGAATAAGATTCTCCAGTTGCATAAGCCCTATTGTATTTGCACCACTAATTTTCTCCTGATGGACACACTACATGACATGGCTTATCATCACTAGAGGACTTAATCAAAAATATTTGCAGAAAAGTGGGTGACAGAAACATACGTGTTAGGAAAATGCTCTTTAAATGTTCGACAAAAATTTTTTCAGCAAAATCCTTTTCCGAGTACTTAAATAAAACCTTAATCTATCGAAATATGATTTCTTCGACCTGATTCCTTAATCTGGCAGGAAGTTTCATAACAGCGTACACTCCGCTGCTGAGTGAAAATATGCTAACATCATCTTCATTGTCAAAAAAGATGTACTTTCCTAAACTGACATTTTATTGAAGAGATATAATGGAATTTACTGTTTTATAATTTTCTAAGACACTTCTCCACACGTTCTGGATATGTGATGTGAGCGAGAGATTCTGAACATACGGAACTGAAGTTACTTGTTATATGTTTGAATATACTATTTAGTAGTAACAAATAATTACCTACAAACCACTGAGTAAGATGTTTCGTCGCATTGTACTTAAATTCTTGTCGTATTTAATAAAGTGTAAAAAAACACAATAATTACAACTTCTGTGTAAACACCTCTTCCCGTCACCTTGTAGCAATACATTAAATATCCGCCCAAATTATCAGCGACGCTTGCATCAAGCGTATCCTTTCTCGCTTCAATGTATACCTCTACAAACGTTTTATTTTCGAAGATCAATTTCTTATCTCTGACTTGGAGAGAGAACGGAAGCGAGAAGCGCACTTCATCTTTTATATCTATGCCGTGATACCGGACGGACGCCTCTCCTTCAGAGAAATCAATTTTTGAGCCTGGATTTTTTGTATTTTATTATTATTATTTTTGAAATAACCCCCTTTTCTACAACTAAATTAAACACTTCTCATTTCAAAATGACCCATCATTATTTAATTAATTAATGATTTCTCATTGTTTTCAGCAGGCCGCGTTCGAACGTAAAAAGATGCTTGGCCACCATTACAGTTCGCTTCGGGGTGGTACTCAAATGTAGCTCAATTTCGTCTCTATTCAACATTCGTTTCATACTGATATTCTTTTTCAGAGGCTGCAATCAATGTTTAGTTCCTCCGATATCCGATATTTTTTCGATTTATTCACCTTCCCTTTACCACGGGAAGCGTAGTAATAACCAAGCATATCGTTACGGCGGAAGTTGGATGAAAAGGTAATTTCCTTTGTGGTGATATAATCGTGTCTTGACCTCAGCACTAATTACCGCCATCTTCTGATACTGGATTCATTCATGTTTTGCTTTGGCTTCTCCCCTTTAAAATTTAATTCCTGCAGCTAATCCCGACTTTCATTAACTTTAACGTTCATCCTGTTTCTTACGCGGGTTTCATTTCGAAGCTATACAGACAACAGCGTGGAAAATATGGCTGCAACCCCTCCCGTCTGTCAAACAAACGTTACGTAAAACAATAAAACACCTATAAAACAAATAGTGTTAATGTAAAAATCTTTTCTCAAGACTGATTTGTAGTAAACATACACAGGACAAAGAGATGAATGGTTAGACTAGCGTCAACCGTATCATTTTCCCTTTGACATTTAACATTTATTTACCAAATTGATTAAAAATATTATAACAATAAAAATACAATTGTTATCATTTTACAATATTCGGCTTCATCCACTGACTGAAACATCAAAACACAAGAATTCGGCAATAAATATAAGATAAATAAGCCTGTTTCTTGACAGGTAAAAGGTGAAAGAACAATACAAAACAGCCGTAAAAAGTCTCAAAAGAAAACCCAGGCTACTGCTCTTGGTAAGCGTCCAACAATTCTTTTATTAATCTAACATTAATCAGAATTAACTCTATTTACTCTTAACAAAATAAGAAATTTGAACATTAAACCATGATACAAACAGCTGTGAAATTTATGTAAAGTACCGCTATAAGTAAGGTTCGGCAAATTCCTTCTTACGTAGGTGGAATAAATACAATACCCATAATTTATAGTAAGGTAATTAGAAAAGGAATCTGAGAAACAGGATGTAATAAAAACTTGTACAATTTTTCAAAGACCGTCACAAGAAATACGGGATCAAATAACCAATAAGGAATGTGAAATCTTTCATAAATCTTCTTCAATATTGGGCCTGCAGCAAAATATACAAGGGTTATTCCAAATGTAAGGTCCGATTCGCCGTAAATATTTGAAAGCGGCGCCAAGGACAAAACACGCATGCGCACCGACTCCTGGCATACCTTGCGCATTAAACGCCGCCGGTCTCGTTGTTACTGCTGCTGTGTGCTGTTGATAGTGTCAGATCACAATGTTTAAGACTATCAATGAGCCCGCCGATTGTGAAGTAAGGGCAGTAGATTATGAAGTAATGGCAGTGATACGGTTTTTGTCTACAAAAAACATTTCAGCGGCAGAAATCCATCGGCAGATTACTGAAATATACGGTCCGAACATAATGGGTGACAGTAAAGTGCGCAAGTGGGTGCGAGCCTTTAATGAAGGACGGGGAAATGTGCGCCATGCACCACGCTGCGGCCGACCATCCGTGATTCTAGACGAGTTGCTTCATGCGGCTGACGACAAAATTTGTGACCATCGACGATTCACTACCTAAAGGAGATTCTTGGCAGCAAGCGCTCCGGCAGAGATGATGAAGTGAAAGAAGCTGTTAAAGACTGGTTATCTTAGCAGGTGTCCGATTTCTACGACAGGCATTCAGAAGCTTGTTCAAAAATATGGCAAATGTCTAAACAAGTATGGAGATTATGTAGAAAAATGGAGAAAGATGGCAGGGATGTCAACAAAAGAATTGTGTTGGAAACAAGTTTGATTTTGGATTTTTTTTTTTTTTTTTTTTTTTTTGTTTTAACCGGATATTACTTTTGGAATATTCCTCGTACATCGTAGAACGACATTATAAATAAAGTTTGACCTTTCGATACTGCTAATTACTTTATTATTATTGCAACAGTTATTGCATATGAATATATATTCCACCGCTTCAACAGCACGAAATTAAATGCCCCAAATCGTACAGATTAGAAAATGACAATAGATTATATTCGCAAAAAATCTTTTGTTCAGATTCCAACCTTTTTTTTTTTTTTTTTTTTTTTTTTTTTTTTTTTTTTTTTTTTTTTTTTTTTTTTTTTGTTTAAACTTGAAAATCAACTATTGAAATACAAAGGCAGTCTTAAATCTGTTCGAAAATTTTGTTCATGATTAATAAAACATACCAGCAGATATGTCACTGATTTGTTCTGTTCGGCGTTCTGCCTCTAATGACCATGCTGTCAACGGGACGTTAAACCCTAAGCTACCTTTCTTCCTACTGTTCGACGTTGAAAGACAGAATACAAACTGTAGTAAACTTTATGCGTCTCACATGTCATCTACAAAAATTTGTTTGCAGACGCTGAAACCAACTCGTAGCGTGTTGGAATGGACACTTTTCGGAACTCAATGAAGACTGCACACGGACTGTACACGGAAATGAGACTACTGTATTACGGCAATTTTCTGAAAATACATTTGACATGAGTGCAGGGGGCGTAGAAACCGCCGTGACACAAAGAAAAAGGTGTATTCTCTCTTGACTAAGCCTGCCGTGCAGTAATGGCCGTGTGGTCTGGGGCGCCACGTTGCGGATTGCGCGACCGCTCCCACCGGAGATTCGAGTCCTTGGGATATATATATATATATATATATATATATATATATATATATATATATATATATATGTGTGTGTGTGTGTGTGTGTGTGTGTGTGTGTATGTGTTGTCCGTAGCGTAAGTTAGTTTAATAAGTTTGTAAGTCTAGGGACCGATGTCCTTAGCTTTTTGATCCATTAGTATTACAAACATTTGAACATTTAGCCTAACTGCCAAACATATCTAATGTAGATAGTCACTGCTAAAGCCAGAATACTTGTCATTGCACTTGGCAGTGTTGGGTCTAGGATATAATACAGTCAAATCCCAATCCCAGGAGGGAGCAACTGTTCACTGTTGCCCTTCTTGCGGACGCCTATGGAAAATATGTGAACCCGGTTAGTACGAGGGTCATTCAATAATTTTCTTAACTCTATGGGACTTAATTAGTCTGGTTATCAGCCCTTAGGCTTATAAACTACTTAAACTAACCTAGGCTTATAAACTACTTAAAGTAACCTAAGGACAAACACACACCCATGCCCGAGAGAGGAGTCGAACCTCCGACAGTGAGCAACAGCGCTCGGCAGTTCCTTATACATCAGCCAATCAGCGTGAGAGGTACAGGCAGCTCGGGGATCTTCTCTACAGTCCTTTCCAATGGAACTGAATCTACTGGTAGCACCTGTTACTGTTCTCAATCTACCTGTAACATCTGTCGGTTACTGGTTGTAGCCTGATGTACGAAAGCGATTCTCAAATTTGAATATGATAGCTGTTAGCCAGACATATTAAACAATTCAATATATATTTCAGTTCCCCGTCGTTGTTTTTTTATGACAACAATTTCCTCATCACTTGATCAGCGCTCATCCCAGCGTTGCCAACTTAAAGCCTTAAAAGTACCAAACTTGCCCTACCAACAGTTTTTTCCTCAGACCAATTTGTCTCTGTAATTATTGAATGAACCTCGTAGTTTTAATAATTATTAGGAGGTGAAGTATGTCTCCGACTTACTTTATTCATGTGAACCCGGGCATGTCCTCCAAAATTCTGTGATACCCCACCTGACACTTTAATTAAAAAACATAATATGTATATTACAGTGAGGATTTTCAGCCGTATGCAGGACACCTGTTTTTTAATTTTTTCCAAACATGTTTCAGCACATTTTGTGCTATCAGTGGGATGGTTTTTGTTTTGTTCTGAAAAATTATAGTTACTGTACAATAGTCTTTTCAGGTACTTCTAAAATGTTTTTGTAGGATCATTCGTTTTTAATTTTGCTTAGGTTATCTGACGATAAAACAGTTCTTGAAAATTAGGCATAGATATACGAGTATCACCTTTTTTTACGTACCTTTTACGTTAGGTTACATAAAACTTGTTAAGTTCAAATGTTCAAATGTCTGTAAATCTATCGGACCAAACTGCGTGGTCATCAGTCCGTAGCTTACAAACTACTTAAACCTAGGTAAACTAACCTACGGACAAACACACACACCCATGCCCCAGGGAGGACTCGAACCTCCACGGCGAGCAACCGCGCGCTCCGCAGCGAGACGCTTTAGACCGCTCGGCTACTCCACCGCGGCTCTTGTTAAGTAAACTACTTATTTGTTGTTTTGGTAGCCTAATGTAAAAGGTATGTAAAAAAATTAAAAATTAAAAAAAATACTGTGATACTCGTATATCTAGGCCTAATTTTCACTAAACGGAAGTAGTTATATCGTCAGATAACGTAAGCAAAATTAAAAACGAATGAACCTACAAAAACATTTTAGAAGTACCCGAAAAAACTATTGTATCGTAACTACAATTTTTCAGAACAAAAATCAACCATCACACTGATGATAGCACAAAATGTGCTGAAACATGTTTGGAAAAATTAAAAATCAGGTGTCTTGCATACGGCGGAAAATCCTCACCATTTATCCAAGCAAGCACGGAAGAAAGAAGAACAGCAACATCAAAAGATGATTATGTATATTACAGACTGGAAAAGTTTTATTTCTTCAATAAAAGACCGTCTTTATTGCAGATTGTTTTATTCTTTAATTAATGACGCGTTTCGCCCTTTAGCAGGGCATCTTCAGATTATCAGCCTGACAGAATTTACACAAAATTACAATGCGGAAGTACAAAACGGGTGTAATGGGAGATGGACTTATTTTGTGCTAAGCAGATAGTATTTCAAAATTTTCAAATGTTTGTAGAACTTATGGGATTCAACAACGGGGCCATCAGTCCCTAAGCTTACAAACTACTTACGAACTAGCTAAGACTAAGGACGGCACAAATATCCATGCCCGAGGGGGGATTCGAACCCCCGACCGTAGTGGCCGTGCAGACCGTGACTGGAGCGCCTCAGTCCCCTCGACCACCGCGGCCGGCACAGATAGTATAAACGGTAAACAAAGCTTACAATGCGCTCTTCGTGGTATGACACCGTAGGTTGTAACTTATTGAAGGAATATTTATTTTCACTGATTGCTATACACCATTGACTGGAAAAGCTTTATGTATAAGTAGTTGCATGGACCTGTGTCAACACGGCTTCCATATGTAAACACTACGGTGTAGACTATTATGGGGTGACAACATGGCATAAATGACGAGGTAATTGTTCTCATAAAAAAGCAACGACGGAGAACTGAAATATGTATTGAATTGTCATCCATTATTTTAGTCACTTTTGTGCCCCCGTAATTCAGACGGCAGCGTCACTGACTACCTCGCAGGGGGCCCGGGGTACTGGTGTTGTGTGTTGTCCTCATCATCATTTTCATCATCATCGACATGCCAAGTTGCCAAGTGGCCAAGTAAAAAGACATGCGCCAGGCGGCCGAACAATCCCACGCGCGATCTCTCGGCCAAAAATGCCATATTTCATTTCATTGGTCACTTTTTTTTCTTCTGTACGCCTTCTGATCGAGATCTCATGTAATAATGTGTTTGATTTTATTTCAATAATTACTGGTGAATGATAACGATATGTAATTTATTTGCAACAACCTTCCTAAAATCCCGACATAACCATTTTAATAATTTTTTCTGATTTTTATGTACGTGCTCCGTACTGAAATTGTTAACAGATTAATAAAAACAGCACATCAGTCCAACTCATTACTGTATCTTCCGATTCTCTACGAAAAATTACAGCCATCTTGTAGTATTACATACAAATTTTTATTCAATAAAAAATATATCTGCGACGCTTGTCACTGACCACAGCTTTCTCTGGCAGCTAATTACGTTCTTCATATATTTTTGATGTTCATCTATCTTTTACGAGCTGCCCAGAACGCGGTTGTGCACTTCGTCTTTCATGTTTTGTCGCTCTATGAGGGCAGACAGACGCACATGAGGGATTTCTTCACTACCAATTGTGTGTGAGAGATCGTTTTCTCTGTGAAATATGATGAAAATATAATCAGTTCAGTTGAAATCTTTTTCTTATTTGAAATGACCCAACTTTTAAAAATTCATGAAGTGTTTCTATTTTTCCAGCAGTAATCTTGATTGTGTAACATGATGCTTGGAGCCATTGTTGGACTTGCAACTGCAATTTGCTAGAAACTTAAAAGCTGTGTGTGTGTTGTGGATGTTGAACCTATCGTTAAATCAGACAACAAATTGTTCATTAACACAGCAATTTGGTTTAATTATGGCCCTGATATTGATGTATATACTATTAAATAAGAAACAGTGCATTAAACTGATTATGTGCGCAACGGATATTTTAAACACAAAACAACTGTGACAAATCACCATTTGAAACAGACACTGACTATACTCAAAAATTTTGACTGCGAGAAAGATATTAAAAAACCACAAACCACTTTCTTAATGCTTGACTGTGAGAATTTTATGCAGATCAGTTTCTGATTATTGAAATTTAGTATCATAGTCAATTAACTATCATTTACTATGGCACCAATAACGAAATCTGTTCAACAATATTATTAAAATCAATACTGCACTTTAAATCCACTAATAACTAATTATCAAATGAAGGAAGTATGTTAATTTTCTAAGTACGTAAATGAAACAGGAAAGAAAGGTCAACTTTGTTACTTATTATTAATAATCAGCATTACATTACCTACATAATACAACTTCTGACTTGCTGGCAAAGCAGCCTCTGCTCTACATCGGAGCCATACACACAACTCAACCACTCTCTAAGCGAGCTGAACCACAAGTGCTACTCTCTCTCAGCGCGAGCTACAATGCTATGCAATACATGATCTTTGCCAAAGATGAAACTTTCACAGAGTTAAGTACACATATCGATACATACAGTAGAAGCGATATTATACATTTTCTTGCAAGCAAGTTACTCGATACAAAACAGGAGGCACAATATTGGACATTTTCTTACAAAAATAATTTTTAACGGACACGTTTCAAACTTCTAGAATTCATTGCGTGTAACCTTCATGAATGTGACGTTATGGTAATGCCTACAATGAAATCTTCGGAATTAAACGAAGTACGATCGATTTAAATAGCCTTTGTCACTAAAACTAAATATTTTGTTCACGGTGATTCAGTTAGCACAATCCGCTCTAAGCAAATCAAGCATCATTTTACACAATGCAGCAAGAGTTTTACAGCCTTATCTGCTACGATCCAGGCAACTTGAAGCAAATATTTCGATGAGAAAGGTAAAAACGGAATCTGTTACTTTATTTGGTGTTGCTTTTATTCCAAATTACCACCGCCGCTAAACTTTAAAGTCAGATTCCACCTCCTTTTTTGAGTCTATTGTCTATAAAATTACTTAAATGTGCCTGATCTGCCAAATTACTTCCCGTAATATTACAACGCGAGTGAAACATTAAACGCGGCCCCGAAATTAACAATCACTCCTACACCTGGTTAGGTTAAAGAGCGCAGTATTACAATATACAACACACAAATCGACAGTTTGTCAAAACTCTAAAGACAACGTACTTTCGTCAATTTATCCGTATTTTTAAGACCGTTTTCTGTCATTGCACACACGACTACTGACGCGTATATAGGATAGAAATATGGCGGCGATACTTCAGTGACATCGGTGATACTATATACGGCATTGGAAGTCTATTAACATATTCACTGCATACACAATGGATCGGGAGTACAAAGAAATAAAGTTAATCTTTGGTCTGCTAACATCTGCTGCTCAAGAAATTAATTATTTAAAGAAAGGATTTTGAAATTAAAATTGCCTGACCTTAAATACCTGTGAAATATTTTAATATCAGGAACGGAAAACCAGAGCTGTAAAAATGTTCTGAGTCTATTGTCTGTTTCCCGATACCGATTATTATTAATATTACACGGAATGAAGAACGTGAAATTCGTAGAAATGTTTATTTAAAGGCACTGGATTAAAGTTGTGAATAAAAGATGATGCAAGTACTTAGCAATGAGCGTAAAATAAATGGAATGCATTCAGTTTATCGGTGATGCCCATCATCTGCAGATGCACTTGAAAATGGAAATGTGCTGAAAAAAAAAAATGTCTGTAAAGCTTATGGGACTTAACTACGGGGTCATCAGTCCCTAAACTTACAAACTACTTATCAACTACTTACGAACTAGGACGGCACAAATATCCATGCCCGAGGGGGGATTCGAACCCCCGACCGTAGTGGCCGTGCTGACCGTGACTGTAGCGCCTCAGTCACCTCGGCCACCGCGGTCGGCATGTGCTGAAACAAGCTTGTTGTGCAAATTTGTAAAACACAAGCAAAATAAAAAATAATTTCATCAACCTGGAATAATTTAAATAAAATGTCGTATTTCGAAGTCATAATTGCTGTTGGCCCCACTATTTTTGACGTGAGATACAGCAAGATGGCGGCGGCGGCTTCAGTCAGAGAGGCACGTTTGCTAGTCTAGTAATATATCTCTGTCATGTGACTGGATTCACGATTTACTATCAGAAAGGACACAGTTCGTTGTAATTGATGGTAAGTCATCGAGTAGAATAGAAGTGATATCTGGCGTTCCCCAAGGAAGCGTTATAGATCCCCTACTCTTCCTTGTGTTTGTAAACGATTTAGGAGACAATCTAAATAGCTCCCTTAGACTGTTCGCGGATGATGATGTTAGTGAAGTCAACAGAGGATCAAAAGCAACTGCAAAGCGATTTAGAAAAAAATTTCTACATTGTGGGAAAATTGGCAATTGACACTAAATAAAGAAAAGTGTGAAGTAATACACATAACCACTAAAATAAGTACGCTGAACTTCAACTACGCGATAAATCAGTCAAACCTTAAGGTCGTAAATTGTACTAAATACCTAGGAGTTACAATTACGAACAACTTTGATTGGAGAGAACACACAGAAAATATTGTGGGGAAGGCGAACCAAAGATTACGTTTCATCCGCAGAACGCTTCGAAGATGCACCAGCTCCACCAAAGAGACTGCCTACATCACACTTGTGCGTTCTCTCGTGGAGTACTGTTGCCCAGTGTGGGACCCTCACAAGGTGGGACTGACGGGAGATATTGAGAAGGATCAGAGAAGGGCAGCTCCTTTTGTTTTATCACGTTACAGGGGGGGGGGGGGGAGGCGTCAGGGAAGTGTTGCACGATTTGAGATGGAAATCAACATAAGAAAGACGTTACTCGCTGCGGCGAGATCTATTTACGAAATTTCAATCATCGACTTTTACTTATGAATGTGAAAATGTTTTGCTAACATCCACCTTCATAGGGAGACATGACCATCCCAATAAAATAAGAGAAATCAGACCGAAAACGGAACGATGCAGGTGGCCTTTGTTCCCACGAGCTATTAGAAAATGGAACGATAGAGAAAGGTTATGAAAATGGTTAATGAACCCTCTGGCAAGCACTTATATGTGATTTGCAGAGTATCTATGTAGATGAACAACATTATTCTTTGTGTCAGAGTCATAAAATAATTTATATTTGTAAGCTTAAAAGTTTTACTCGCCTAAATATGTACCAAAGTCATTTTTTTAGGTAATTTTAGTGCAATATTAGTTTATTAGCTGGACGGGAGAGTAACTTAACAAACTATTCGCAATAATTTTGCAAGAATATCATTTAAAAAGTCGCACTGACGTGTTTTACGGCCCACTTTAGATTTGTAATCTTATAAGTTTTTGCAGACATTTTGGACCAAAATAATAATCTAAATAATAAAAAATTAATTAATAAGATTGTCTGAAACCCTTTTAGGGAAAAAAATTAGGTAGTGATGGGTTCCTAACCACTGACCTTTAGCGTCATAGGCCAACGCCTTGCCCACTACGCTATCAATCAAAAGACGAGTCCTTAATTCTCGTACTATTAATGGTCGTTGTTAACTGATGCTAATAGGGCATTTGTAGACACTAGATTATTATTTATCGCTCGAAGAACGAAGTGTTTTTGTTAATTCTTTAGTGCGCCATTGCTTTGACATGACAACGTATAAGTTACAATAAGAAAATCATCATATACGCAACGCAAGATGGCGTATGCCAGAGAGAGTTCTGGGCGAGGAATGTCACGTGACTTCTCCGAACGGCTGGTTTTCGTTAATTCAATGGAGGGTGTGAAATCTCTTGTTACTTTTGCAAATATCTCTCATACGATACGAGATATGAAAAAAAAAAAAAAAAAACATATTTAGGTTATTCAATTTTCGTGTCAGATGAACGGTTCGTTTGCAATTACAATTATATTAAAATCGCCTTTTTTGGTATTGCTACCGTATTTTTTGTCCAAAAAATTTGAAAAAGGGAGGTTCTGGTCTCTGGCGGCCTACAATCATGTCTGTAAAATTTGATGCTGATAGGTTGAACGGTTCGTCTTAAAAACAGGGAACATGCTACGGACAGACAAACAGACAGACAGAGACAGAGACATAATCCCAAAATCGCCGTTATTTTTGCAAATATCCTTGAAACGCTACGATATATATATATATATATATATATATATGAGCGAAGTTGTAGAGAATTTTCTCCTCTACAAATTCGGTTATTCAATTTTCCTGTCAGATTAATAGTTAAGTCGTTGTTTTCATTTAAATTTTCGAACTGTCAAAAGACGATCGTAGAGGCCCACTTTTAGTGTTACTACCGTAACCTAAAGTGGGCCAAAACAGGTTTCTGTATCTGGATAAATTTATGAAAAGAAAAGGGTTATTTCTTAATGGCTCCATTTCAGAGTGTACTAATAATGTGTATTTCAAGTACTGCATTTTTGCTGACTCCTGTTCTTGTTGTAATTCCAGACCTGTCGAGAAGTACGTTCTCCTTTTCATTCATACGGCCCAATCTAGCTGCTACGTCGCTGCCAGAGTGAGCAATGTAAAACTTGTGAGCGCCGTTACAGTAAGTGGTGCGAACTCTGCCTTTCCAGTTGAGTAACGAAGTGTAGGGGCCTGTGGTAAGGAGCGGCCCGGCAGCGCCGGATACGGCAAGTTGAGGGCGGGAAGCGGCGCCATTGTGTCGCGGCTGCATTGTGCTGGGCTGCCGGCCACCGACGACCAAGCGGGGGCTACTGGGGCCACCGAACCACTGCCGGCTCCAGCAGCCTCTGCACCCGTTTGATGGCGGGCCTTATCAACGCAAACACAAAAACAAAACAGGTACTAACACCAAACAACGTCCAGACATACGAGGGCAAGTCAATTATTATCCGAAAACTAGTTATAAAATTTTATTGTAATATAATACGAAACTTACAAGAACATCATTTTTCGACATAGTCTCCTTGCTTTTCAATGCACTTCGTCCATCGCTCTACAAGCTTACTTATGCCCTAATAAAAGAAGGTTATCGGTTGAGCTGCGAGCCAGGAATGCACCGCTTCCTTCACTGCTTCGTCAGAGTCAAATCGACGGCCCCTTAACCCTTTGAGGCACAGAACAAAAATCCACTGAATTTCATACGAAAACTGATTGAAACACTTAAAATACACTACAAAGAAATGAAACAAACAGATCATTAATTTTATGTGCATTTGCTTACAAATTAAGAGTGGCTTCAATTGAAGCCATTGCGCCAAAGAGAATACACATGAAAATACGCAACGTACCATGATTAGCCCCAAAATAATTACTTACGGAAAAGAATGAAAAGATGACAAACATAAGCCTACACCACATGTTTTACCATGCCATCTGGCCCTTCGGTAGCGCAGTGGTAGAGTGGCAGACTACAAATCCAAAGGTGGCGGGTTCGATCCCCGTGCGGTCCTAGCATTTTCATCTGTCACTTTCCACTTCTTTCGCCTCTGGCAGTGTTGCTGATGTGAAAAATACCGAGTAGCACCGTGGTTCGGAACCCACGTTAAAGTGTAGATCCCCCTATAACTGGCTAGGTAAGTCAGTTAGAACGTGGTAGGAAGGCAACAGCATACCACCTCCAAACAGGACCATACCTAGTAAAGCACTGTGGTGTTCAAACCAATCTTCGGATTGTTGACTGCTTTACCCTAAAAAAATCTTTTTCGAAATACAGTATGAAGAATGTTTTGGAGGCTCATGCTGCAGCATGTCTTTTGCTTCCGACTTCGTCTTCTCCATGAGCACCTGTGGTTTGAATCTCTTAGGGGGTGGTGTACTACATGATGGACCTGGCAAACCTGCCGTATTTCCAGTACCTAGTAAACCAGTTACAACATCCCTTCTAAATTCTTTGTGTCTTACACTTTTATTGGTGTAGCACAATGTGTATGAAATAAATGATTTTACATCGGATACACCCAGAAAGTATCAAAACAATCGTAGCTAAGACCTCTTTGCTTTCCTATCAATTGCATAGACAGATCGTAACATGTCAGATTTGTTAACACATCACGTATTTGCATGATATGCCTTAGCTATGGAAGGACAAGCAATTTGTTGTATATTGCCATCCGCCACCTATCTGTTTACTACAGAAGATTAATCTGGAGAATTGATGGTCGAGAAAAACATTACAGTGCGTTTCTATTTCGATTTTACACAGGCTATTCCATCATTCGTTACTGACCAGTCAGAATACCCTCTACTAAGTTCTTAATCATGCTTCAATAGTTTCAAGCCTTTGCGATCACATCTGACATTACCACAACTAGGCAGCCCACGTTGTTGTAACTCTCCTTCTAATGACACACAAGCATAGTGGTCTCTTGTGAAGGCAGAATTGAAATGTGGATATTGTGCTAACTATATACTGTATATTGTTGTAATGACAACTGAAGCAAATAAGCGATAACACGCCCAGTAGACACCAAACAAGAATCCAGTTGGCTCCAAACTGTTGATTCGTAGTTGTATACTTCAGAGTAAATACCTAGTAACATACATTAAATGTGCTCAAGAAATATTTACTGGAGTCTATTGAACAGCAGCCTGTATACCTGATGCAACTTTTGTCATATGACAAAATAACAGACTCTGGACGTAACACAAGAAATTCTCAATGATGGCAGCACTAAGCAGGATGGACAGAACGTGGCTCCAGTTGAAACAACCGTCTCAGTCGGCTAAAAAACAATAAAAGCTAAGAAGTCAATATGCTTCAACAAACCAAACAAGTGATAGTCAGAAGGGGCAACATCGGGACTATATGGAGGATTTGAGTTTCTGGAACGTTTCAGCAGTGTGGACAGCAGTATGCGGACGGGCATTGTCGTGCAACAACGCAACACCTTCTGATAGCAATCCTCGGCGTTTGCTTCGAATTGCAGGCTTTAGCCTGTCAGTAAGCATCTCACTGTAACGTACACTGTTTCTTATTGTGCCCCATTCACCTCAATGTTCCAGTACTGAACCTCGTGCATCCCAAAAAACCGTAAGCGTACGTTTTCCGCGCACGGTTGGGTCTTGAACTTATTCTTGCACGGCGAATTTTGATGTTTCCATTCCATACTCTGCCGTTTATTCTCTGGCTCGTAATGATGGATCCATGTTTCGTCACCAGTAATGATTCTGTCTAAGAAGTTGTCCCCTTCGTTACCATAGCGATCCAAATGTTTTTCGCTGGTGTCGAGGCGCGTCCAGCTGTGTGAGTTGTTTTGGGACCCATCTAGCACAAACTTTACGAAATCCAAGTCTGTTGTGAATAATTTCGTAGGCAGAACCGTGACTAATTTGAAGACTATGAGCCACTTCATCAAGAGTTAATCGTCTGTCTAAGATAATCATTTCACGTGATCGCTCAATGGTTTCTTCATTTGTGGCGGTAAACGGTCGTCCGCCTCCTTCATCGTGCTTAACACTCGTGCGACCATTCCGGAATTCTTCAATCCACTTGTACACACTTCGCTGTGGCAAAACACTGCTCCCGTACTGTACTGAAAGTCTTCTATGAATTTCGGCCCCTGATACACCTTTCACCCTCAAAAAACTTATCACTGAACGTTGATCTTCTTTTGTGCAAATAGACAGCGGAGCAGCCATGATTAACAGCACGGCAGCGACAACGAAACTAACGTAGCAGCTTGAAAACTGCAAAGATATAACAACAAATAAACAAAGCATGCGTCACCAACGTAAAGCGACAGTACTACCAACATAAACAAAAATATTACTAAATTACGGATAATAATTGACTTACCCTCCTATATCAAACATATAAATCTGAAGGAGAGGCATTGAATTAAAATTTTTGCCACGGCCAGGATTCGAACCCAATGTGGCGTTTCCTCTTCTTTGGCTGCAAATCTACTCGTCACTTGTCCACTACATATACGTAGTTTTGGGCAAGTCGAATGTTTATGTTGTTGGCTTCTGGAAGAAGGGCCCACAAAAATAAACAGACGTGAAACTATAAAACATGTTAATATATATACTCATCTTGGTTTTGATGGTATCTTCTTTGTTGATGATCTGCTTATTCTTCTTTTATTCTTGGCCTTGCGTCGTGTGTTCAGCTATAGCTAAAACATGTAAATTTTTCAGGAAGAGTATCTACTGTGGATTCTTTTCTTGAAATAATACACTTCACGTTAAGCTCTTCAAAAATTTATTTTCTATAACAAGTTTGCTTTTCACAAACATGTATGGCTACAAGTCATTACAAAAGCGTTTGCCACCCTTCACATACAAGCAGACATTGTCAGTAATGGCAAACTTTGTCTTCCACTCCTCTTTCACCTCTCAATACAAATGAGTGTCAATAAAATAAAACCATTTTTAAGACTGTTGAACATAGAAAGATACTTACGTCAATAAAGTTTATAAGTTGAGTATTTTGTTTTCTTATTTTAATTAGGTGTGTGTTGTGTGGTCGTAAATGCATTTTGAAATGTGTCGTTGACATGTGTTTAATTTTCGTTTTGTTTTTAACAGAAATATAGTGTTTTGACACTTTGAGTGACAGTTCAGTCAAGTTTTTGTGTGTTATCAGATGGTGTGTTATTTTCTTGAGTGTATTTTGGTGTAGCTGTTTCATTTGTTTGTGATCAACATTTACCTGGATTTTGATAAGTACCGTAATATTTATTTATTTCATAATGACTCACCTGATTAGCATTAATTGCATCTTTGAGAGCAATATTTGTTGTGAGTGCATCATAATGATTATAGTGAGATATGCGTTTTGTTGGCCTTTTTTTATTTATAATATTAGCTTATTTGCATCATATGCCAATGACGATTGCATCATTAAAAACAACTGAACATTAATAAACAGGTTTGTGGTGTATGACTATAATAAGTAAATGGGTTTCAGAATACTATTTTAAATACTATGTTGTTTATTGTTACTAAAACTTTTTAAGTTGAAAAATATAAATCGTTTAAATTCGAGTTTTAGCAAGGGTATTATAATGAAAAACAGCTGATTAGAACGTTTTATATGGGTACTAATATCACTTTATACCAATGGTATAGTTTTTAGGGACAGAAATGTTTTAAGATTTGGGACTGAACTATTGGGTAGAAATATAGGGTATGCATGTATAGAAATGTTACACCAGGACCTCTTGCTCAATAGGCGGGCTCTGTTCCACAAAGCCACCGTAACTTTCCTTCAATAAAAACAAGAAATTAACCACCGCCGGTGCGCCTCCAAACAACAAGACAGAAACTAAAATATTTCAAATGTGAAGACAAGCAGGACTATGCGCTCCTGCTGGGGGAGCAGACGTCGCCTTGCCGCTACTCGACTGTGCACCGCGACGGTTCGTACCTGAAGGGCCACGCCCAACACTAACTATAAGTGTATTTTTTTTTCTCATGAAATAATAAGAGCTCTATAAATTTAAATGACGTAGAACCAGCAAATACTCAATAAAAACAACGTATAAACCATCACCGTACGGCTTTTAATCAAATTACTTGTTTGTGGTATATCGCCCCAAATTTGCGACTGGATATGGGATTTCCTGTCATAGAGGACACAGTTTGTAGTAATAGATGGTAAGACATCGACAATAGAGGTGATATCTGGCGTTCCTCAAGGTAGTGTTTATTTACATAAATGATTTGGTAAAAAATCTCAGCAGCTCTCTTAGGTTGTTTGCAGATGACGCCGTTATTTACCGTCTAGTAAAATCATCTGACGATCAATACCAACTGGTGAACGATCTAAATAAGATATCACTCTGGAGTACAAATAGGCAATTGACTCTAAATAATGACAAGTATGAAGACGTCCCCATGAGAACGAAAAGAAATCCGTTAAACTTTGCTTACAAGATAAATCAATCAAAAGTGAAGGCCGTGAACTCCACAAAATATCTAAGAATTACTATTACTTCAGACTTAAACTGGGCCGGTCGCGGTGGCCGAGGGGACTGAGGCGCTTCAGTCACGGTCTGCACGGCCACTACGGTCGGGGGTTCGAATCCCCCCTCGGCCATGGATATTTGTGCCATCCTTAGGATTAGCTAGTTCATAAGTAGTTTGTAAGTTCAGGGACTGATGGCCCTGTAGTTAAGTCCCATAAGCTTCACAAACATTTGAACATTTGAACTTAAACTGGAAAGAACACGTAGCTAATGTTGTGGGAAAGGCGATCCAGGGTCTGAGTTTTGTTGGCAGAACACTTAAAAGATGCAACAGAACTACTAAAGAGACGGCATATACTACTCTTGTCCGTCCTTTTTTGGAGTATTGCTGCCCAGGGTGGGATACTTATCAGATGGGCTTGACGGAGGAGATCAAGAGAGTCGAAAGAAGGGCAGCTCTTCGTGTATTGTCACGATACAGGGGAGACAGCGTTACGGAAATGATACAGGATCTGGGATGGGAATCATTACAACAACGGCGGTTATCGCTGCGGGGTAGGCTACTTACGTAACTCCAATCGCCAACATTCTCCTCCGAATGTAAAAATATATTGTTGACTGCCACTTACATAGGTAGAAAAGATCATCAGAATAAAATACGAGAAATCGGAGCTCAATCGGAGAGATTCGGGTGTTCTTTCTTCAAAATGTTCAAATGTTTGTTAAGCTTATGGGACTTAACTACGGGGTCATCAGTCCCTAAACTTACAAACTACTTATGAACTACTTACGAACTAGGACGGCACAAATATCCATGCCCGAGGGGGGATTCGAACCCCCGACCGCAGTGGCCGTGCAGACCGTGACTGGAGCGCCTCAGTCTCCTGGCCACCGCGGCCGGCGCTCTTTCTTCCCGCGCGTTATTCGTGAATGGAATGGGAGAAAAATAGATGGACCCTCTGCAGGCATTTAAATGTGTTTTGCAGATTATCCCATGTACATGTAGACAACGTGAAACAAATCGGAAGAAATTTGTTGCCTCTTGCCAATGGGTGGAACAAACGAATTGGTGGATTTCTTTACTATTTAAGTGAAAAGTTTTGAGATGAAAGGAAAAAAAAAAAATGATGTAAAAAGCTTTTCTCCTATGGTATTTTCCGATGCACAGTGCATCAAAGTTCTTCTTCTCGAAAGAGGAGGGGGGGTGTTAATGGTCCGTGTCTGCCTTTTCTATTTGAACAGCAAAAAATGTTCAAATGTTTGTAAATCTATGCGACTTAGCTGGTTGGTTATTAGTCCCTAGCTTACAAACTACTTAAACTCGTAATTAGTCCATAGCTTACAAACTACTTAAGCTAAGAAGAACTAACCTAACGGTAACACACACACGAACACACACACACACACACACACACACACACCGCACCGCAGCACGGCGCCTAAGTGTGCACAGCTATTCCGTCGCGGCTTTGAACAGTAAAACTGTTGGTTCAAGTAGTGAGTTTGTATGTCATCTCTTAATTTTGAAGCCTCCGTGCTTCGGAAGTTCCGTGAACAAGATTAATGCAGTTAACGCATATGTCTACTTTTCTTTCTGTTTTATTAATTTTTTTCCAAATGAGTCTATATATCTAAGAAATTGTGAATATTTTTACACAAGGTTTTAGGAAGATCGCGTTTTTTATTTATGGATAACCGGTTTCACGTTCACAGTTGTCATCTTCTGATGTCCTATATTTTACAATGTCATACCTTATATGGCTATACCTATATCCTTTCATTACATTTGTCATGGAGTAGTTGTATACAAACATTGATGGTGAAGTTAAACATATCATTGGATCTACAGTATACATGTCTACTAAGTGACTCTTGTGCAACCAGTGTGGACATGTATACTGTAGATCCAACGATATGTTCAACTTTACCATCAATGTTTGTATGCAACTACTCCATGACAAATGTAATGGAAGGATATAGGTAAAGCCATATAAGGTTTGACATTGTAAAATATAAGATATCAGAAGATGACGTCTGTGAACGTCGAAACCGGTCATCCATAAATGAAAAACGTTATGTTGTCTGGAAACTTATATAAATTGATTTAGATCGTCCCAAAGAACAATGACTTCCATACAAGAATATTTTAATTTTTAATCGAAGAAGGTCTTTTTGACTTATTTCGAGCCATATAATAATAAGTTTGGAAACGTGAATGTCGTCGAATTATAAGGAATATAGTTTTTCAAGAATTTTTAGTGTTTTTTCGATATACGAGTAGCCTATTATCAAAGACGGACATCTGTCGTTTGTCAGAAACTGAGATAAACGTCATTTCTTATTGCGAAACGTTGAGCTAATATATTTTTGTAAACTGATTTCAGCATTATCAACTTAAATGCTCAAGGATTTATACCTGGAAGTGGCTAATATCAATTTGATTACTCAATCACCTTCATATTGTGTTTGAAAATACAGATGTCCGACTTTGAAACCAAACCGCGTAGGTGTCCGTTTTTGATGTGAACACGCTTTCAGATGTCCGTTTTCGATACACAGAGATTCGCTTACAGCTGACGATAATCTTTTACAGGTGTATAATCTGGGAAATTATAGAAATATCGACACAAATTGGAAAATATTAAATTCTGAAATGATTGGAAAAATGAAGAACTACAGTAATCATAATAATCTTTTTAATTTTATATACAAAATGAAATGTTACGGCGCTGAATCTCTAAAATTATTAGCAAAACATCTGTTGAAACTATCGCCAGATTTTTCCGTAAACATCCTTACGTTATTTCTGACAGCAACTTCTTTCCAACAAGTGATAATTTCGTACAATACACCTTAAAATAGAACAGTGTAGTTTACAAGCTAGTCTTACCTTTGTTTCTTTTCAATGTTTATTTTCCACTTTTCAGGTTGTTTCAACCACTTCCTAGCTTTTCCTTCGGACGCTGGTGGTATATTATGTTCTATTTCACCCGCTTTAAGATGGTTATTAATAATAATACTATAAAAATTACTGAAAAACTAAAGTACGGGCTAATAGGTGTTAGTAGTACGTGGCACATACTACCGCCATGTATGATTTTGGAGGTCATGTGATTCATACACTGTGTTCCCATTGGTGCACACTGCTTCATTGAACAAGTGTCCCAATTTGACATCAAGTTCTTATGTAGGCGTCCGATTTTGATGTGAGCAGTCAAATTTAACGTGTGATTTATCACATTTACGTCAGTTTCTGGAGAAAAAGGAACTTCGCCAATGAACAGAGCGGAAAAACTTCCCTTAGGCTAGACCGCTAACTAAATTTCGACCATTAGGTCAGATGTCCAGGTTTGATATTAGACTACTCATTATGTCGAAACGTATGCAATCTATAGATACGTACAAGAAAAGCAATCGATAGCTATTTTTTTTTCTGGAACTTTACGAAGTTCCTCGGCAAATTTCGCCATCTACACTTGAGTTTCATAAAATAGAAACTCTATTTGAAATTTAATTTCCTACACGCTCAAAGTTTTTGTTTTCAGGTAATGATTTTTGCACCACTTGTGGCTAACGCTTGGACTGATGCCTGTGTGTTTGGGTACGGCGGCGCGTGGCTCTGCAGAGTTTCTGCGGCCGCCTCGCGCTGTCCCTGGTGCGGCCCAGACGAGCAGAGGCGGCGCCCTCGTAAAGCGCGGACACGCCGCCGATACCAGCGGCAGTAAAGTCTGGCCGTCGCGTCGCGGCAGCTGCTCACTGGTACCTCTGCACGCCGCCCCACTGCCTACACGACAGAGTGGCTTCCGCCGAAAAGCAACAGCGCTGCGGTAACGGCGGCTCCGGTAACGAAACGAGGCAGCGTGCAACGGTACTTACCGCAGGCTCTCTTCTGCCTGCCGTTCTGTGGTTAGCCATAACTAACAAAACTTGCACGCGACAGCAAGGGGAATATTGAAAAGCTGTAAGTGATAATACGAGGTTCTTATGTAAAAATGTGAAACACTGATCAGTTAGTCCAGTGCACTGTGTTAATATTCAGTAAAGGTAAATTCAGCAATTCAGTTTGAACACCACACTGCTTTACATGGTTCTGTTTGGAGGTGATATGCCGTTGCCTACCTCCGACCTTCTAACGGAGTTACCAAACTACACTACTGGCCATTACAATTTCTACACCAAGAAGAAATGCAGATGATAAACGGGTATTCATTGTAAAAATATATTATAATAGACCTGACATGTGATTACATTTCCACGCAATTTGGGTGCATAGATCCAGAGAAATCAGTAACCAGAACAAACACCTCTGGCCGTAACAACGGCCTTGATACGCCTGGGCATTGAGTCAAACAGAGCTTGGATAGCATGTACAGGTACAGATGCCCATGCAGCTTCAACACGATACCACAGTTCATCAAGAATAGTGACTGGCGTGTTGTGACGAGCCAGTTTCTCGGCTACCATTGAGCAGACGTTTTCAATTGGTGAGGGATCTGGAGAATGTGCTGGCCAGGGCAGCAGTCGAACATTTTTCGTATCCAGAAAGGCCCGTACAGGACCTGCAACGTGCGGTCGTGCATTATCCTGCTGAAATGTAGGGTTTTGCAGGGATCGAGTGAAGGGTAGAGCCACGGGTCCTAACACACCTGAAATGGAACGGCCACTGTAAAAAGTGCCGTCGATGCGAACAAGAGGTGACCGAGCCGTGTAACCAATGGCACGGGTTCGAATCCGGCCACAGCATAGATCTTAATTCAATGCCTCTCCTTATATTTAATACGTTTGGTATAACGAGAAAATGTTGTCTCAAGGAATTGTATTAAACTTGTAATGTTTACCTGACGATCGTAACAGATGTAAACCGTTTCCTAAACGAATGAATTTGTAGAATATATCACAGTTATCTTGTGCGTTTCATTCATAATGTTCCAACATGTTTCAATGCGTATTCTAGGATTAATAATTACATATTGGAGTAGTGTCTGTCTCATAATTTTGGCCTAGAGGTTCAATATGCAATGTCAGGGACAGCGAGATCCCTCCCGTCGGAGATTTGAGTCCTCCCACGGGCGTGGCTGTGTGTGTTACCCTTACTTTTACTTCAAGGAGTTTATAAGCATAGGGACTGATGACCACAGTAGTTTGGTCCCATAGATTTATAAACATTTCAATTTTTTCATATTTTTCAGTATTAGAGGTGGAATGTCAGTACATGCCTGAAGACCTGAAATTGGTGTGTTTTTACTGCTCCTGTAATAAGGCGTAGAGCGTGATTTAGATATATTCGTTGAGATTAATACTTCACGTCCATACAATATGTTTGGTTTTACATACATTTTATAAGCACAGTTTAATACTTTCAGGGAACTACGACACTTTTTCCAGCCCTTTATAGACTGACTAAACAGAGCGTGCTGAGCTATCTACTGTTCCCAGTATTCTTTTATGGGACTGCAACGTGGATAATAACTGAAGGAGACCACAAAGTAAATGACAATGTTGCGAAGTGAGCCTACAAAAGATTGCTTTGAAATAACGAACTTACAAACAATCGAACAAATCAGTCCTTCAAGAACTCAAGATGGAGAAGCGGTTGTCGAGTATTTGTTTCCAGCGAATCCTGCAGTTCTTCGGCCAGATTGTTGGAAGACATGAGGATAAACCGGAAAAAATTATCATCCAATGCAAAGTCATAAGAAGAAGGTTGCAGGGAAGACCACCAGCCGGCCTCAGTGGCCTAGCGGAGAGCGGCACACCAGTCACCAACAAGAGGTGAATAAATAATTCCTTACATTTATTTAACAATAAATACCAAGTGTAAAGAAACAGAAAGGGTAGATGTGTATAAAGACGGACAACTGAATGACTACATGTGTAACATGTGCACCCTAGACCGAGATCGATGGCGTTGCTGGTGCTGTAGTGTGTAGTGCATTACTTTGCTTTTACAACTCTGTCGGACAGCATAATTCGCAATTTGACGGAGAGTTGGAGGCAATAAACCCGACTTTAAAGCAAGTTTTATTCAGCTCCAAAGATCACAAAAACTTTGTTATATTTCGTGATTCAGTTTCTGTAATTCAGGCGGTAACATCCTTCAAAAAACCTCTAAGTGCTTGCATAAATTAAATCCTCCATTTTCTCAATTACCAAAGCTGAAACACAAGTAGCTTTTCATATACGGAAATCCATGGGAACGAAAATGGCAGACATTTAGCCAAAAAGGAACAAAGATCTAACAATTTGTACAAAATTGTCCTACATCTAAAAAGACTATTTATGAATTCAAGAAAAAGTTTTATAACCACACAAGGGGGAAGAAGAAACATGACTTATACTTTACGATAAGAGCGAACTACCTAAACATCCACGAAGGGATGCGCTGGCAGCATTTCGGAAAGTTGAAACGTGACTTTATGTTGTTGAAAAGTGAAGCTGTGCCTGCATTTGAACTGGAATATGTAATGTGAACAATACATCGACAACGTTACAAAATTGTGCGATGGCCCTATATATGAAATAAACTGGTTAAAGTATGAAAATTACTGTGATTCTGTTCTTGAAATAGAAGGAAGCTTAGGGTTTAGCGTCCCGTCGACAGTTTTTCTTTAAATAGGTTAAACGCACCTGACATTGAAGCCTGTAAAATTACGCGCGCGCGCGCGTGTGTGTGGGATTGTTTGGAGCGCAGCAGATAACATAGTAAATGAAAGCAACACTGTTAATGACAGAACTGTAATTAAAATCATAATCTGATTAATAATAATCTCCTATGTTTGAAACATAAGTTTCAGTATTTCATAATTTCAGCATGCATCAGATAATGGTGACCAGACTATACTTTAAAAAATTCAACTGCGAGAGCCAAGATAATGTCCCTCTGCTACAGGAATATTTTTATCAGTTTAGGAAAATTAATATATCACGTAAATTACGGTACTCAAATTCTATTAATCATCAATGTCACTGAAACTGGTAACGTGTATCACACAACAATCACTAGGCTGTCTGATATGTATTTACGCAATTTTCAGATCTGATTATCTTCAAAAGAACTGAATGCAAAGCCTTCATTTCTTACAAGACAAATGAATTTGCCTTTAACTATTAACCTCATTAATTAACCTAACAAGATCATCTTTCATCAACATAACAGAACTCTCTATTTTTGAATTTCACTTTGGCTTTTATTGTCATTAATTACGCAAACTGATCTCACTAAAAATTTTATTTTAACTACTATTCTTTTCAAATCGTAATTATAGGACTCACTTTGCCAGACGGCATTTACACATAACACAATAATTTGATCTAATTCAAAATTAATCTCCAAAATAATGAAAGGAATGGGGAACAGGTAAGTGACTTCAGGTTATGTAAAAGCTGTTTCACAGAGAAAGATTCCACTGCAGTTCCTTCTCTAGATTTTCGCACAGATAACAAAATCGCAGTTATCGAAATGACTGATAGAAAAACAATTAAAATCGCTCAAAAGAAGAAAGGCCGCTTGACCTGATGGGATAAAATTCAAATGTTTGTGGAGCTTATGGGACTTAACTACGGGGTCATCAGTCCCTAAACTTACAAACTACTTATGAACTAGCTAATACTAAGTACGGCACAAATATCCATGCCCGTGGGGGGATTCGAACCCCCGACCGTAGTAGCCGTGCAGACCGTGACTGGCGCGCCGCAGTCCTCTCGGCCACCGCGGCCTGGACCTGATGGGATATCAGTTCGATTTTACACAGAGTAAGCAAAGGAACTTGCCCTCCCCCCTCCCCTCATCTTGCAGTGTTGCACCATAGGTCTCTAGAAGAGCGCAGCGTTCCAAAAGATTGGAAAATAGGGCACATCATCCCCGAAGCACGGACGTCGAACAGATGTACACAGCTATAGTCCTATATCTCTCTCGTCGGTCAGTTGTAGAATTTTGGAACGTTTTACGTTCGGGTATAATAACGTTTTTGGAGACTAGAATTCTTCTCTGTAGGAATCAGCATGGGTTTCGAAAAAAGCAATCGTGTGAAACGTAATTCGTCCAGGAGACTCAGATGGCCACAGACACGGGTTCCCAGGTAGATGCCGTGCTTCTTGATTCCCGCAAGGCGTTTGGTACAGTTCCCAGCAGTCGTTTAATGAACAAAGAGCATATTGTGTATCAGACCAATTGTGTGATTGCATTGAAGAGTTCATAGGTAACAAAACGCAACATGACATTCTCAATGTAGAGAAGACTTCCAAAGTAAGAGTGATGTCAGGTGTGCCGCTGGGGAGTGCCATGGCACCGTTGCTATTCACGATATATAGAAATGATCTTGTGGATAACATCGGAAGTTCATTGAGGCTTTCTGCGGATGATGCTGTAGTATATCGAGAAGTTGTAGCAATGGAAAATAGTATTGAAATTCAGGACGATTTACAACGAATTGACACATGGTTCAGGGAATGACAATTGAAACTCAATGTAGACAAGTCTAATACGCTAGGAATACATACAAAGAAAGATGTTTTATCATTTAGCAACACCACAGCAGGTCAGCAACTGGAAGCAGTTAATCCCATAAATTATCTGGGAGTAGACACCAGGAGTGATTTAAAATGGAACAACCATATAAAATTAATCGTCGGTAAAGCAGACGCCAGACTTAGATTCATTGGAAGAATCCTAAGGAAATGTAGTCCGAAAACGAAGGAAGTTGGTGACAGTGCACTTGTTCGCCCACTGCTTGAATATTGCACACCAGTGTTGGATCCGTACCAGGTGGGGTTGATAGAGGAAGTAGAAAAGATCCAAAGGAGAGCAGCGCGTTTCGTTACATCATCATTTAGTGATCGTGAAAGCATTGTGAGACGGGGGCTGTAATTAGTCTATTTTTCATACTGACCTTGTGTTACTGTATCTTTCTCTTTACGCTAATTATTGAAATATGTAACATTTTTCTCTGTAGATCTTTCTTTATTTTGATTTCTGTGCCTTTGGGGACACATCAGGGGTGATGGGCTCCTGGGATTGTAGTACATCCTATGTTTATATAAAATTTCGGGAATTTAATGTTTATTGGCGCAGCTTGGCTGCTAAAAAGTGGTTTTGCGTGTTGGGTACGGTCAGGCCGTACAGAGCAGAGAAGCTCTTGGAGGTCTCCCCCTCCCACCAACTTTCGCTCGCCTTCGGAGAAGGACGAGAGGGGCTGGCTTGACCTGTAGGGCGCCAACGCTACGTCCGGCGGGCGGAGTATACTTGGCAGAATTTTTAGAGTGTGTGGGACGCTACACACAATGCTGCAGCGCGGTTTACGGTGCGCGATAGCGGGGACTGCCTTTTTAGTCATTCGGCCGTTCCGCAAGACAGGAATTTGCCGGATACAAACAATAGCAGAGTTCTCTGGGCCCCGTGATGTTTATGGAGATGTATTGCCCTTAGGCTTTATCTAAAAAAACTTCCTTGAAAGCAGCAGAGTTTGACCATAGTTAGTGTGACAAATGGTTAGGTTGAGAGGAAAGCTCTCTGCCCGTCTGGCACCCCAGGGGTTTGGCTCCAGCAGCTGTATATATAGCACAACGTTAACCTTTTTAGGTCGTGTGACCGTAGCTTGGGGCAAGCTGAAATTCCTTGCAGGACATTCACCGTGGGAACGGTGAAATCCGCGGGAAGCTTTGGTGGCGTGGGCGGAGCCTCTTGGCAGCCGCAGAGAACGCGTCCTGACTCGGCAGATTATTTTAGTATGACAGCTAAACAATTTGTCAACGGCGCTACGCCATCCGATTGGTTTGACTATTAGCCGTTAACAGAGATTGGTGCGTCTTTCGCGCATGGGAGTGGCCGCCTGTCACTTGCCGTGAGCTGCGGCACAGCGCGAGGAGGCACGAAGACTTCTATTTGAGCTTCCGAAGTCTACAGACCTCGGGAGACTCCTGTTTGACCGTCCGAAGTGTAGGGACCTCGGGAGACTCCTGTTTGAGCGTCCGAAGTGTACGGACCTCGGGAGACTCCTGTCTGAGCGTCCAAAGTGTTCGGACCTTGGGAGACTCCTGTCTGAGCGTCCGAAGTGTACGGACCTCGGGAGACTCTGGTGTGAGGGTCCGAAGTGTATGGACCTCGGGAGACATGCAAGACTCTGTTTAGATTCGTGGGGAGGACATCGTCTTAAACGGTCCTCTGGTTAGACTTGTGCTTGATTCCGAAGATTCGGATCTTGTAGAACTTGTTTACTTCATGGACGTTACATTGTCCAGTGGTTACGCTGTGAGCGGCCACAGTTTAGTTTTCGTTTTGCTAGAAGTCTCTATTTGAGCAAGTGGCCTTTGTGTCACCTATGCCTGCTGCCTGGGTAAGGTGACGCACATGCTGGAGGGTTATATGAATCAGACTTGTTGGATTCTGCCCCTTATTTTATTCTTTTGAGATCTGCCTATTTACTCTGGGGAGCTTAGGGCTAATGATAATTTCAAGCCCCTGTGTAGCCAATCTAATAGCATTCTGTTTTTCAAAACCTCCGACCTTTGACTCAGCCAGTCATTTTTGTGTCTCAATATTTTAACATTTGTAAAAGATTGTTTGAATACCATTATCTGTTTTACATGGTAGGAAATGTCATTTTGTGTCAAGATAGGATTTTTCATGTTTAATTATAATAAATTGATTTTGAGCAGATCGTCTTTCATTTAAGAACATCCGTTTCTCACTATTTTGGAGGGGAAACAGAATAGTTAGATTCCACAGTGTACCAATAATCTTTGAAGTACATTTTTTTGGTACAACTGATACATTGCAATAGAGTAGGAATATTTATTATATGTTTGAAAATATCTATGATCACATCGTAGCTGATCAGTAACATTTTAATTTTCCACATTTTGAAGAAAAACGGTGGGCACCCAAGATAATTAATTGCTGTCCTATATATATTAATTCATAACAAACGACGTAGTTCACAGCATTATGGAGATGATCGATAAATTCCAGTGGAAGACTCTACAAGAGAGACGCTCTGTAGCTCGGTACGGGCTTATATCGAAGTTTCCAGTACGTACTTTTACCGAGGAGTCAAGCAATATATTGCTCCCTCCTATGTGTATCTCGCGAAGGGATAATGAGGATAAAATCAGAGCCCACATAAACACATACCGACAATCTTTCTTTCCGCGAACAATACGAGTCTGGAATAGGAGGTATAGTGGTACTGAATGTACCCTCCGCCACACACCGTCAGGTGGCTTGCAGAATATGGATGTAGATGTAAAATTTGGGACTTTTAATAAACTTCATTAATAAGAAGACGCTAAGCACCTCCTAAACAATGGTCATAAAATATGATTACAAGTAAGAAATGCACAAACTTTACCTTTGTATCCGCCGGCGCGGTGGCAGAGGGGACTGAGGCGCTCCAGTCACGGTCTGCACGGCCACTACGGTCGGGGGTTCGAATCCCCCCTCGGGCATGGATATTTGTGCCGTCCTGGTTCGTAAGTAGTTCATAAGTAGTTTGTAAGTTTAGGGACTGATGACCCCGTAGTTAAGCTCGCCAACACTAGCAGCGCAACACTCAGATCAGAGATATGCATATTAACACTCAGAGATAATGCATATTCTTTAACACTCAGATCAGAGATAATCCATATTCTTTAGCTTATGGGACAGAGTATCAACTTATCCATATTAACAAATGAAGTCACAATGTTACATAGATTAATATAATGAAATAAGAATATTAGTAGAAATGAAGCATGCGAAATTACAGCTTAAATACCAATAAAATGTGTACAAGGCAGAATATCGGGTAAAATTCAATAAAACGTTGCCCATGGCAAAATATATGTACTCCTTTCAAAGTTACATGTCAGGACTGCCTCGCGGAACATCTCCACATAACTAGAATTTATTCCTCACGGCAGTGTGTTATATGCAAAAGAGAAAACACTATTATGAACGGGGAGCATGGAAGAACCTGTGTAAGACTATAATATTGTGATGGTATGACAGACGGTAAATTGTATTGGGAAGTTAGGAGTCAAATGACTATGCATCAAGGTCTGTGCACTGAATAAATAAATAAATAAATAAGAATCATTTATTTCCTCAAAAGTAAAATGGAAGAAGGTCCGCTACGTTGGAGGAAGTTTCTTACGTCCATAAGGTTATGGCAACAACATAGCAGTAACGTAAAAAATAGAAGATGCCATGACAAAAGGGCAGTGGGACTGAAGTGTGGCGTGAATATTGCAGTTTTTTTTCCTATTTCTTTGTGCCACATTCTATGTTACAAAATTTCACACACATTTCTCATGACAGCCTGTTTGTCGCAAGCATTGCGTTACATCAGAACAAGTGACAGACTCATCAGAAACGAGATTTTTGGTTCAACAACTTCGTTTGCTGACTCCAGTTCAAACGATGAGCTTATTCAGCAGCCAAATTTGCGAGAAAAGAGATGAAAGGATTCCCCACGCGTCGTGAACTACGAAACCACCTCCGAGATACTAATTCGATTTCGTAATCAATTTAAAAATGTAATCCGAAAGAGAAATGTAATTAACTCCGGTTTCGAGCGGAAGAAAATTAAGAGCAAGGGCCGTGAGCGGCGGGAAGTTTCTGAGTTGTCGCAGAAAATAATAGAGATACGGATTAAAACTTAATTAAGAATCTAATTACGTTTCCCCACTTTTGGCCTTGTATGCGACTTTCAAAAATAAAATCCCGTCGCTTTTCTTTCAGATACAAATATTAATTTACTTTTATTCAGAATCAAACGCGTATTATACGAAGAAATTAATCCCTTTCGCGTGGACACACTGGGCAGTTATTTTGTATCGTCTGATTACTCATTGCAGGCTAGCGCGAATTTTAAATGATGTGAATTTTTCTGTGTACTGTTTTCAACCTGTGTTCGTGTGCACTAATTTACCTTAAAGCACATACTGAGAGATCTCTTAATACAAATAATAAACAGTAATCTCTTTGCTCATTAGTCACTTCTAAAATTATACTGTCAATCACGAGGGAAATTAAGAACCGTCTTGTGGTGTAATAGCTAGATTCAAGTAATTAATGACAATTTGCCGTTGGCTTTACCAGTAAAGTAATTTGTTTGACATGTTTCAATACAATTTGATGGAGTGGCTCATCCACGGAAAATTGCCCTCAACTGCTGCATATTATTAATGAATCGGAGGCACTAGCCGATTCACTCAGAGAACTTTATAGTTCCCACTGCATCGGCCGCTGCATAACTCATCTTTAAAATCTTCACACGCTCAAGTCTTACAAAAATTGGTCTCATTTTGTCAACAGTGCAGTTCTAGAACAACAAATCGCACCTCCTCGTAGAAATCTACTTCTATTGCGGAGACTCTGCTTTCTCTGTTCCTTCTTCTTATTCTTATTCTTCTTATTCTTCTTCTTCTTCTCTTTACCTAATTGCCTCTATTATTAGTAAGGATTATAGTACTGAGGGAAAGGAACTTCTTGTCGTATCAGTTACACGTTTAGGAGTTTTTTATTTTTTAATAAGGTTTCCACTGTACCTTTACACTACGACACTTTTAGAAATGCGCTCGTCATTCGAATTTGCGTATTGTTTTCATCCCATTAGAGTCCAACAGACTCAAAGTAATACGTCCGATAAACCATAACTATGTATAGGAGAGGATGTGTGGGGTAATATATAAAGTAATCACAAACTGTGTGTATTATTTTCCCCATGTTATACTTTACATATTTTGCTGTCGCAATGAATGTTTTCTGACGCGTCACGGATCAATTTGATATACAATTGTGTCTCACTGTTGAGACTTTCGTTAAATTAGCGAAGTTATGACAGGATGATGAAGAAACCAACTACATTCAGCAGAAGAATTTAATCTAAAACCATAATTCAAGATTTAAATATTTGGAGACAATGACGACTCTCACGCTGTACTACATGTGATTTAATGTTGCACGCACTTTAAGAATGAGGGATAGGGATGGAAAGTTACTATTTTCTGATGAAGTTCAATTGATAACATAGCCATTAGTTAACAATATACGAAACCATTTTACCTAACGACGCCAGGAGTAGTTTTCGGGAGAGAGGGGGCAAGCAGAAAGATAATTTATCTAGTGTTCTTATATATGAAACATCGTTACCCATTACTGTAGAACGGTTTGTTACCTTCGTAAAAATAAGGACAAAGTTTATATGGAAGAAAAAATTTGGAAAAATTTTAAGAGCTTTTTTCTATAGAATTTTTATTTTAAATCAGGATCATAATTAATTATTCAGACTATGGATATGCGTAAGTTTTTTTTTATGTTCTTGTAACAGTTCCCAGGAAAAAATTTGGGACAATTATAAATGAAAGTCGGAAATTAATATCAAGTGCAAAAATCTTGTTTTGAATGCTCTCTCAATCATTACATACTGACGATAGGATAGATATGTTAGACAGATAACTATTGTATTGCGCACATATTATATTCTTTCATATAGAAGTTTGCCCCGTATGGTGCATGCAAAAGGATATATTATAAGATAATTCTTCTTTGTGTTTTGGCCTCCTTTTCCGCAGTTGCAGTTAAACAATTTGTATAGGTTATTCGAACCGTAAATGCGAACTGTAAATTAGTCTACTTTAGACCAGACGCGTTTCGCTTTATTCTAAAGCATCTTCAGTGGTCAGCTGTACAAGAAATGGTTTGTATTACATTATTTGTTTGATTTTTTACTAAATTCGATCGATAACAGTTCTCATGCAATTGGATTATTTTGATTCTGAATAAAATGGACTACAAATATTACTCACGAATTTTTATGTTTTCCTCTTCTCCATCCAATTGCATGAGAACTGTTACCGATCGAATTTAGTAAAAAATCAAACAAATAATGTAATACAAACCATTTCTTGTACAGCTGACCACTGAAGATGCTTTAGAATAAAGCGAAACGCGTCTGGTCTAGACTAATTTACAGTTGCATATGACGGTTCCCGTAACCTATGCAAATTGAATATTATAAGAGACTTTGACACCATTTGATTGATTACCATAAAAGTTGGTCATGTACGGAAGTTTCTCATTGAGCAGGTTTTTATACACCACAAGCCACCAAACTATGCAATGGCAGCTGTTATTTTGCAATAAGCTTTGACACTGTCTGAACGATCACCATCCAAGTTTGCGGATAATAGTAATTTCTTATGGAATGGGGGGACGGGTGAGAAGAGATGGCCAGAGAGGAGGAGTAAATTGAAATATAGAAGGCGGGGAGCTCATATGTCAATACAGGAAGAGGGTAATGTGAAATAAGGAGGTGGAACAGACTGGCGGAGAGGTGATTGAGAGAGAGAGAGAGAGAGGAAATGATGATGAGATGAGGGGAAGAGATGAAAAGAGAGAGCGGCTGAGGCAGAGGGAAAGAGGAAACAGGTAGACAGGAGGAGGAGTATATGGAGAAAGGAGAAGATGACTAAAGAGAATTGAAATAAATACATAAGTTACGAAATATTATTGAGCATTACACGTTCCATCGTTTATTTCAGGAGGAGGGGAGGAGATAGAAAATGAAAGGAGTTAAGAGGGGACTGAAACAAATAAATACCCGAACGAAAAGACAAAAAACGTCAGTTATCACTAAATTGTGTGATTAATGCATTTAAAACACCAACTAATGTCTGTCAAGACAAGTTCCGGTTTCAATCCAGTATACTGTTTCAGATGCAGAAACATTGGATAAATAATTCACACAAATAAGCAATTTCTGTTACAATAGAGACTTCACACTAATTTGAAATCAATTTTTCTTTTTATTAACTTCATTATCGACGGAAATTGGTTTGTTCTAGTTCAAACAAGTTTTAGGAAATGTGGTGTACAAGGGGTAGGATTGAGGAAATGTGAAGGGGAGTGGGATAATTAATTTTCTTTTTAATATAATGGTTCATGGTGTGGGTTCCTGTACTCATGTCCTAGCTCATGAACCACGGGCAACGTATGAGTGGCCAAGTAAGTGGTCCTGACAGTTGAGATACCAATTACTTTGCAATAAGGTTGGGCATCTCGGACATATTCTGTCTTGGCCATCTTTGTGCTTAGAAGGCAAAGACTACAATCATTTAGTCTCTCAACCGTAATGGGTACGTAAGGCTGGGCAAGTAAGGCTAGCAACCTGCTTCCCAGGTACTGATGCTGGCATCAGTCAGACCAAAATGCTTTGGACCTTTGGAGGTGACAGACCAGGTACTCATCAGATACGACTTAGCAAACGACCTATAATGAGATAGGGAGCTATTAATATCAATGGGGGCTACTCGTACATGGGGAAGAACATAGACCTGGCAGAGGCTGCAAGTAGGATTAGCTATTAGTGACGTTCGGATGAGGGGGAGAAAGAAGTCGAAGTGGGAGAATACAAGGTCTACCTGGCAGGAATCAAAGCAGGAGAAACACAGTAGAATGTAGGGTTTTTATATCAGGAAAGTGATTGAACATAGCATAATTGCAATAAGGTACGTAAATGAACAACTAAAGTGGATAGATTTGGCAGTCTCCAACAAGAAAATCAGTGTCAGTGTATTCACTGTGTGAAAGGACAGGTAAAAAAAGGTAAAGCAGTCCTCAATCCGAAGATTGGTTTGAACACCACAGTGCTTTACTAGGCATGGTCCTGTTTGGAGGTGGTATGCCGTTGCCTTTCTCCGACCTTTGACTTACCCAACCAGTTATAGGGGGACCCACAGTTTAACGTGGGTTCCGAACCACAGTGCTACTCGGTATTTTTCACATGACCAATAGAGCCAGAGGCGAAAGAAGTGGAAAGTGATAGATAAAAATCCTAGGACCTGGCGGGAATCGAACCCGCGACCTTCGGATTTGTAGTCTGGCACTCTACTACTGTCAACCGATGCGCGAAACGGTCAGATTTAATAATGCACTCAGGGGCGATTTGCTGAGGGGCGATTTCAATGTCAGGTTAGGAAATTGAACAAAAGGGTGTGAAAATGTTATGGATAAGTTGGGAGAGGATACGGAGGCCAAAAGGAAGGCATAGTAGCTCTAGCATTTCTGTGCCAGTACGGATTTCGTTATCACAAATTCCTTTTTTTAAGTATAATAACATTCACCGCTATACTTGGGAAGGCAGCAGAACCAGATCTGTTATTGACTATACAATATCAGATCAAGAATTCAGGAAGGCAGTCAGGGACACTCCGATTTTCATAGGGTTGTTTGATGACACTGATCATTATTTAATGCAAAGTGAAATTGATTTTGTGAGGAGAAAAGTGCAGCAAATCAGATCCATATCTAAAAAGATAAGAATGGGGAAGTTTCGGACATGGAAATCCGGCAAAAATATATAACAATGATTTCAGAAAGGTACCAGTTGTCTGAATGTAGTCTTTTACAGTCAGTGGAAAAGGAATGGACAACGTGTAGGAACACACTACTGGAAGTGGCCGGTGTTCAAATGTTTGTGAAGTTATGGGACCTAACTGCAGTGGTCATCGGTCCCTAAACTTACAAACTACTTAGACTGACTTATCCTAAGAACAAATGAACAACACACACATACAAACACACACACACGCACATGATCGAGGAAGGACTGGAACCTCCGACGGCGAACGGTCGCGTGTTTGTAAATCTATTGGACCAAACTGCGTGGTCATCACTCCGTAGCTTACAAACTACTTAAACCTATGTATACTAACCTAAGGACAAACACACACACCCATGCCCCAGGGAGGACTAGAACCTCCACGGCGAGCTCCGCAGCGAGGCGTTTTAGACCGCTCGGCTACTCCACCGCGGCAGACAATAACATTGGACAGCGACTGCAGTATCAACAACGTGGTTGTTATGCAAACGTACCACTGACTTCACATGTCTGTGTATGACTGATCGTGAGTCCTGTGAACACAAGTGTAGCGCACCATATGCCGTGGCATATTTCGGAACTTTGTTGTAGCTCCTTAATTAAGGATTTGATTCCATTACTGTATTTCAATTTTTTGTTGCAAAAAAACCTAAGGAATAACTCCAGCAACCCGAGGAAAACTACAGCAGTGTTGTCACTATTTAAATTCAAACTCTCATATATTATATCGTCCTTGGACATGTTTGTTTATAAATTGGTGATGTGTAGTGATAATATCTGCCACTTATCAAGGATCAGAATCCTTAGTGGGCTATGTGCTCACGTGTAGCTGTTATTAACCGAGTAGTTACCTTCAAATGTATAGTTTCTCGTCAGAATCTCATTTACTTTGCGTGTCAGCTTATAGCCTTGGCTGATTCTAAGCAACAGGTCCCAACGGACAATCCTCCTTGTGAATCTTTAACTGTGACCTCAGCTGTGGTGCTCTTATGGCGAAATGGCACCGCTGGCAGACCGCCCAGTTGAACCGAGGGACTCACATACAGTGCCTCCTCAACGATCGTTCAGCGGACGCCGCAACGCGTGGACCAACCGCAGAGTAATATAATGCAAATTGCAGGTGACCTGAATGAGGGTAGCGAGTGCGGACTTGCACCGAGATCCACTGCGGTAGCTCTGCGCTTTGGTGAGAGGTGCGAAGCGGGAGGCGAAGCTTGTTGCGAGTGGAATCTCGGCGAGCAGGGCCGCTGTTTTCAGACTTGTGCAAACGGTGCTGTCGCACAGGGCCCCGCGCTTCTGAGGAAAGGCGGCCGACTTTTTCACAACTCAGTGCGGGACATTTCTAGGCTGTGAAGGACGACTGAGATCACGTGACTCGTTGTGACAGTTATTCTGAAACTAGGAAAGAAATTTAGGCGAGCAGAACAGGCCTACTCATTTACTTTTAGAATAACATATCCAACATGTGTGACATTATATTCTTAATTTTCAATCTTTATTTACACTTCATGAGCATTTTCTCATGCTCCTATTTTGAACTTTAGAGTCTCCCAATTTTTACATTCTCTCTCTTCCTTACGTTCTTCCGATCACCTTCGTTGTCTGTACTACTTTTATTTGTTCCAGCTCCTGGAGCATCGTGCACCACGCATTTTGATAAGTAGCTCAATTATGTTTTGTACTAACCTCGAATTAAATTTGATAAAAACTATTTTTAAACCATTTGAACTACTCTGTTATAGATGTTCTTTCGATCGAGTGCGCCGTGGCGGAGTGGCCGAGCGCATTGAGATGCTATGCTCCGATGCGCGAGGCCGTTGCTCGTCGGGGGTTCAAATCCTCCCTCGGGCATGGATGCTAAAGAAAGAAAGAAAAAAAAAAGCGCTTATGGGACTTATGTACGGGGTAATCAGTCCCTAAACTTACTAACTAGCTGATACTAAGGTCGGCACAAATATCCATGCCCGTGGGGGGATTCGAACCCCCGACCGCAGTGGCCGTACAGACCGTGACTGGCGCGCCGCAGACCGCTTGGCCACCGCGGCCGGCATGGATGTTTTTGATGTCTTTAATATAAGGTTGTATACAAGTAGTTTGTAAGTTTAGGAACTGATAACCTCACACTTAAGTCCCATAAGCTTAACAAAAATTTGAACTATGTTTTTCGATGAAGTGCAGAGTTTAATTGTGCCTTACAACTTGCAATGCTCACTCACTTTCGTTTTTGCATTTTCAGAATTTCACCACCTTTTCATTCCTGAAGAAAGTAAGATGAATGCTGATATTGTATTTCCATGTCAGATTTTAAAGACGTTAATACAGACTGTGATAACATTACTTCAAGTTTTCCACCCTGAGCATCGAAAAATATTCCATTACACGTATAGAAACGTACTAAACAAGGCACAGAAAATATGCCGAAACAGAGTTTTTGAATTAGTCATCCTGTCACCAAATGGAACACATGCTTCAAACAAAAATTTGTAATTTGTAATTTGTAATTTGTAATTTGTAATTTTGAAATAGTCAGATGATGTGTATTGTTTTCTTTTTCTTTCTTTCGTATTTAATGTAAGAAGACTGTCATTTATTCGCAGACGATGCATTGTGAAGTTGACTAGCAAGCCAGTCTGCTGTGCATTAGGCTGCCTTCACTGTAGCTCCGATATCGGTGGATTTTTCCGACGACTGGCACGACGGAAGACGGTCGATCGTTTCAAATCAGTTCTCTACTATGGATACGGTCACAGTGTAGCCGATCTCATCGCCCGAACGTAGAGCCTTCGAAAGACAGTCGGTGAAATTCAAACCAGTTTGTTTTGTTCGTTCAAATCGTCCGACGTTCTCACACAGTAAATATGTCAGTCACAAAAGGATACGTTTAGTGAAAGAAAGAAAGAGATTATGGCACCTAGAAGACGATAAGTATCATAATCTATATATAGTTCGGAATCTATGGGCTGATATTAGAGTTTATTGGAAACCACAAGTTGGTTAAATCGTTTATCAGAAATTTTAGGCCTTAGGCTGTATTCACAGTGGCACCGACAAACGGTCGTCAGACGCCGTCGTCCGAGTTTGACTGAAAACATCTACTGACGGCGTGGTCACACTGCATCCGATATAGCTTGTCACTTTTTCGGGTTGAGGTATGTAAGACCCGCCTATCTCGCCCATGATATCATTTCTGTCACACTTCAGAGAAGAAGTAATAGGGTTATCTGCCTGTAATTTTCAAATACTGTTATTTATACCTTAATGAATAATAATAAGGATTATTAACACAAAACAAATAGTTTACTTGTTATGAATTCTTTTCTAAAGAGAAAATTTGTACTAAAATATATATAAAATAATTTTATTTTCATTTCTATATGATTTACAGGAAAACCCCTCCTTATTATAGTTTACTGGGTTGAAGCACAGAAAAAATTCATGTATCTAGCTTTATTACTTTGTAGAAAAGACATTTTTATATATGCACCAAAGCTGCTTTTATTTGAAATGCTGACGACTAGTTTCGGGCTTTGCCCATTTTTCTAAGTCATCTATTATAGAGAACAAAGTGTGTTTTACATGAAACTGTTTAGGTCACGCTGTTTGTTGTAATTACTTTGGTGTAATTTACAGAGCTGTTGATCCAAAGATGTTTTTATAGAATATTCTTTGCTTAATTTTGTTTGTAAAAATGTCGTTTGTTATATGCAGTGGCTTACAATGTGTACCAAAGTACATGAAATTATGTAATTGAGAAAAACGACCATAAAGTTTAGAGGAATCTGCCATCGATAGCAATTGCTATGGATGAAACTTTCACTGGGCAGCGGAGTGTGCACTGATATGAAACTTCCTGGCAGATTAAAATTGTGTGCCGAAACTGGCACTCGAACCTGGGACCTTTGACTTTCGCAGGCAAGCGCTCTACCACTAAGCTATCCCGACACGACTCACGGTCCGTTCTCACAACTTCAATTCTGTCAGTACCTCGCCTCCTACTTTCCGAACTTCACAGAAGTTCTCCTGCGAACCTTGCAAGACTAGCACTCCTGGAAGAAAGGATATTCTAGAGATCTGGCGTAGCCATAGCCTAAGGGATATTTCCAGAATGAAACTTTGCAGCGTAATGTGCGCTGATATGAAACTTCCTGGCAAATTAAAATTGTGTCCCGGAACCGGGACTCCACCATATCCTTTCTTCGCAGGAGATCTTCTGTGAAGTTTAGAAAGTAGGGGGCGAGGTACTGGCAGAGTTGAAGTTGTGAGGACGGACCGTGAGTCGTGTCGGGATAGCTCAGTGGTAGAGCGAAAGGCAAAGGTCCCAGGTTCGAGTTCCGGTTCCGGCTCACAATTTTAATCTGACAGGATGTTTCAGCAATTGCTATGTATGTGTATCCGTTATTACCTACACCACTTCTTTGCAGCTACCTTCTGAAACACTTTTCACTTACTCGATAATACTTCCACCAATTTTGTCGAATTTTGCAAGGGCTTAGGTAAGTTCATCACTGCACACAATGTTTTACCTGCAGCGTTCCCCTTGCCTACACATCTCATTCCTTAAACAAATCTTACATTCACATCATCCAGTGGTTAGTGGTTTTTGAGGTATAAAAGGAATTCTCTTTATGACAAGAAGGACAAACAATAACTAGTGAAGAGGCCAACCCCCTTCGTTTACCGTATTCTTTAAAAACTGATGAAGAATCAGTTGCATTACAATTTTTGCAACGTATTTACAAACGGCTTCTGATAGAAGTTCAACGTCCACTATTACGTTACCTGAATGAAGCCTGTCAGTTTCATGCACGTTTGAAAGCTCATTTTCCCATATTTTCTCCAAGAATGGTTGGGAATGAAACAGTTTCTTCTTCGAGAAACTAAGCTGGAGTTTCAGTTGTATGTGATGGACATGTGTCACTGTTGGGCGCAGCGTCCTCTGATGTTAATGGAGCCATTACTGTTTACACCACCTATTTACAGAGTAGAGGGGAAGTGTGCTCTTTTACTTTTGACATGTTGCAACGATGTGAAGTACAGCAAAAAGTGGACGTGTCATTCATGATTACTACATACTTTAAAGCTCTATAAAAAGCTCATTTTAGTACTTTTTACATTTTCTTATGCAGATACACGTTCTTTACATCCTAAATTTAACATTTTGCTAAACAAAACAGAAAAAATACAAAAAGAAAACAAAAAATCGAAATTTTTCACCAATTGGCGGGTCTTACTTACCTTCAGGTGAAGATTAGGTTAGGTTACAATCTAGTGTGTGTGTGAAGTATATTAGATTTCAATTTCCTGGGATGCAATGGGTTCCACCTACTCTTTTATGCTTAGAAATGAATGCTACAATTCGGCTTCTGTCATTAATAAAGAAATCGAATGCATACAAATGAGCTACACCTGCCTCGAAAGAAGAAAGTGGCGAGGGCTGTGTACTGGCCTGTTATAGCTACTATCAGACAAGCTTCACGATTATGTGAGGTACCGATAAAAAGAAAAACTTCTATTAGATACACATGATAGTTCTTGGTGTCGCTGACAAGCAATATTACAGTTTTGCTGAACTTATTGGAAGTTGTGTGGACCAGTGTACCTCCATGGTTTAAATAATGAAAAGCTGCACCAGGTAGGTACGTTTATTACTTATCACAACGAGTTTCGAGAATTTATTCGCATCTTCTAGTTCGTTTGTTTACATAAGCAGAATACTTTTCGACGTTCCAATGTGAGATTTTCTGACACTCTTACACGTACACTCTTGCAAGTACAGAAAAAAGTGTTATTTACTACGTAAAATACTTGCCAAGATTATGTACGATTTTCCTCATCGTAGTAAGCTCAAAAAGCCTACAGATGTGCAAGAGCTGCATAAAATCACACATAGAAACGTCACTATGTATTTATGTAAACAAATGCTCTAAAAGAAAGGAAAGTTCTCGAAATGCGTTGTGCTAAGCATAAAAATACATAATGGGTGCTGTTTTCAGTATTGTAGGGGATAGGAAGAGTATAGACGTAATATGAAAAGTTAACGAGTGGTGAGAACATTTCATTCCATTCCATGATGGTGGTGGTGGTGGCGGCTGGTGCAGCAACAGTGTTGAATAATTTAAAAATGCTCAGTTTCTGTTGCAATATTTTATTATCCAATAACGCGTTTCGCGCTGTTAGCGCATCGTCAGACTGGAAAAAGACAAATGTTTTGTTACAGTCCGTGTATCTGGCGGGCACCGAATCTAATGTGGCTAAGGTGAGTAAATTTGACAATTCAGATTTACTTGGGCGGAGATGGAGCCACAGAGCTAACTAAAGCTGTGTAGGAGGTATCTTAACAATTTATGTTGTCATTGGGCGCCTGCGAAGAGGATTGTTCAAATAACCGTACGTACTTTGTACGTTTACCTCTCTGCAGGCGCCCAATGACAACATAAATTGTTAAGATACCTCCTACACAGCTTTAGTTAGCTCTGTGGCTCCATCTCCGTCGCGGTGGAGTAGCCGAGCGGTCTAAAGCGCCTCGCTGAGGAGCGCGCGGTTGCTCGCCGTGGAGGTTCGAGTCCTCCCTGGGGCATGGGTGTGTGTGTGTGTGTGTGTTTACCTAGGTTTAAGTAGTTTGCAAGCTACGGACTGATGACCACGCAGTTTGGTCCGATAGATTTACAGACGTTTGAACATTTGAATTTGCTCCATCTCCGCCCAAGTAAGTCTGAATTGTCAAATTTAGTCACCTTGCCCACATTAGATTTGCTGCCCGCCAGGTACACGGACTGTAACAAAACATTTGTCTTTTTCCAGTCTGACGATGCGCTAACAGCGCGAAACGCGTTATAGGATAATAAAATATTGCAACAGATTGGTGAGTGAACTTTAACGTAGAAGTTGAACATGGAAGCGGTGCTGTGTTGAAAGCAGGAGTGTGACTTACAGTAGAGTGGGACAAGCACGTTTAGGATTTGAGGAAATAAAATGGAGCGGCTCGGCGAAGCTTCAGGTGACGCAAGTAGCTCGGCGAGGGCGCCGTACTGCGTAACAACCTGACAGCCGCATTGCTTAAAGGTGGCTGGGACGTACTTGATTGGAAGTAGGAGACCGGTCATTTGTACCAAAGATCAACTATTGTACTTCTGTTAAATACAGGCCGACGGGGTCAAACTCGTCGTATAAATACAGGAGAAAAAGACAAGTCAGTCAGTCAGCCACGGCAGAGAGAGAGGCAGCCACGGCTGGGCAGTCACCTGCCGCCCGGACTGTGCTTCTCGTCGTCAACAATTGTTATTATTGTTGTCGCAAAACTCAGTCTGTCGCAGACTGGAAGCAATTCGACGCAGTGCGGCCAGTAGCCGTTGAAAAAGACAGGTGAAAAAGACAAGTCAGTCAGTCAGCCACGGCAGAGAGAGAGGCAGCCACGGCTGGGCAGTCACCTGCCGCCCGGACTGTGCTTCTCGTCGTCAACAATTGTTATTATTGTTGTCGCAAAACTCAGTCTGTCGCAGACTGGAAGCAATTCGACGCAGTGCGGCCAGTAGCCGGTGAAAAAGACAGGTGAAAAAGACAAGTCAGTCAGTCAGCCACGGCAGAGAGAGAGGCAGCCACGGCTGGGCAGTCACCTGCCGCCCGGACTGTGCTTCTCGTCGTCAACAATTGTTATTATTGTTGTCGCAAAACGCAGTCTGTCGCAGACTGGAAGCAATTCGACGCAGTGCGGCCAGTAGCCGTTGAAAAAGACAGGTGAAAAAGACAAGTCAGTCAGTCAGCCACGGCAGAGAGAGAGGCAGCCACGGCTGGGCAGTCACCTGCCGCCCGGACTGTGCTTCTCGTCGTCAACAATTGTTATTATTGTTGTCGCAAAACTCAGTCTGTCGCAGACTGGAAGCAATTCGACGCAGTGCGGCCAGTAGCCGTTGAAAAAGACAGGTGAAAAAGACAAGTCAGTCAGTCAGCCACGGCAGAGAGAGAGGCAGCCACGGCTGGGCAGTCACCTGCCGCCCGGACTGTGCTTCTCGTCGTCAACAATTGTAATTATTGTTGTCGCAAAACTCAGTCTGTCGCAGACTGGAAGCAATTCGATGCAGTGCGGCCAGTAGCTGGTGAAAAAACAGGTGAAAAAGACAAGTCAGTCAGTCAGCCACGGCAGAGAGAGAGGCAGCCACGGCTGGGCAGTCACCTGATGCCCGGACTGTGCTTCTCGTCGTCAACAATTGTTATTATTGTTGTCGCAAAACTCAGTCTGTCGCAGACTGGAAGCAATTCGACGCAGTGCGGCCAGTAGCCGGTGAAAAAGACAGGTGAAAAAGACAAGTCAGTCAGTCAGCCACGGCAGAGAGAGAGGCAGCCACGGCTGGGCAGTCACCTGCCGCCCGGACTGTGCTTCTCGTCGTCAACAATTGTTATTATTGTTGTCGCAAAACTCAGTCTGTCGCAGACTGGAAGCAATTCGATGCAGTGCGGCCAGTAGCCGGTGAAAAAGACAGGTGAAAAAGACAAGTCAGTCAGTCAGCCACGGCAGAGAGAGAGGCAGCCACGGCTGGGCAGTCACCTGCCGCCCGGACTGTGCTTCTCGTCGTCAACAATTGTTATTATTGTTGTCGCAAAACTCAGTCTGTCGCAGACTGGAAGCAATTCGACGCAGTGCGGCCAGTAGCCGGTGAAAAAGACAGGTGAAAAAGACAAGTCAGTCAGTCAGCCACGGCAGAGAGAGAGGCAGCCACGGCTGGGCAGTCACCTGCCGCCCGGACTGTGCTTCTCGTCGTCAACAATTGTTATTATTGTTGTCGCAAAACTCAGTCTGTCGCAGACTGGAAGCAATTCGACGCAGTGCGGCCAGTAGCCGTTGAAAAAGACAGGTGAAAAAGACAAGTCAGTCAGTCAGCCACGGCAGAGAGAGAGGCAGCCACGGCTGGGCAGTCACCTGCCGCCCGGACTGTGCTTCTCGTCGTCAACAATTATTATTATTGTTGTCGCAAAACTCAGTCTGTCGCAGACTGGAAGCAATTCGATGCAGTGCGGCCAGTAGCCGGTGAAAAAGACAGGTGAAAAAGACAAGTCAGTCAGTCAGCCACGGCAGAGAGAGAGGCAGCCACGGCTGGGCAGTCACCTGCCGCCCGGACTGTGCTTCTTGTCGTCAACAATTGTTATTATTGTTGTCGCAAAACTCAGTCTGTCGCAGACTGGAAGCAATTCGACGCAGTGCGGCCAGTAGCCGGTGAAAAAGACAGGTGAAAAAGACAAGTCAGTCAGTCAGCCACGGCAGAGAGAGAGGCAGCCACGGCTGGGCAGTCACCTGCCGCCCGGACTGTGCTTCTCGTCGTCAACAATTGTTATTATTGTTGTCGCAAAACTCAGTCTGTCGCAGACTGGAAGCAATTCGACGCAGTGCGGCCAGTAGCCGTTGAAAAAGACAGGTGAAAAAGACAAGTCAGTCAGTCAGCCACGGCAGAGAGAGAGGCAGCCACGGCTGGGCAGTCACCTGCCGCCCGGACTGTGCTTCTCGTCGTCAACAATTGTTATTATTGTTGTCGCAAAACTCAGTCTGTCGCAGACTGGAAGCAATTCGACGCAGTGCGTCCAGTAGCCGGTGAAAAAGACAGGTGAAAAAGACAAGTCAGTCAGTCAGCCACGGCAGAGAGAGAGGCAGCCACGGCTGGGCAGTCACCTGCCGCCCGGACTGTGCTTCTCGTCGTCAACAATTGTTATTATTGTTGTCGCAAAACTCAGTCTGTCGCAGACTGGAAGCAATTCGATGCAGTGCGGCCAGTAGCCGGTGAAAAAGACAGGTGAAAAAGACAAGTCAGTCAGTCAGCCACGGCAGAGAGAGAGGCAGCCACGGCTGGGGAGTCACCTGCCGCCCGGACTGTGCTTCACGTCGTCAACAATTGTTATTATTGTTGTCGCAAAACTCAGTCTGTCGCAGACTGGAAGCAATTCGACGCAGTGCGGCCAGTAGCCGGTGAAAAAGACAGGTGAAAAAGACAAGTCAGTCAGTCAGCCACGGCAGAGAGAGAGGCAGCCACGGCTGGGCAGTCACCTGCCGCCCGGACTCTGCTTCACGTCGTCAACAATTGTTATTATTGTTGTCGCAAAACTCTGTCTGTCGCAGACTGGAAGCAATTCGACGCAGTGCGGCCAGTAGCCGGTGAAAAAGACAGGTGAAAAAGACAAGTCAGTCAGTCAGCCACGGCAGAGAGAGAGGCAGCCACGGCTGGGCAGTCACCTGCCCCCCGGACTGTGCTTCTCGTCGTCAACAATTGTTATTATTGTTGTCGCAAAACTCAGTCTGTCGCAGACTGGAAGCAATTCGACGCAGTGCGGCCAGTAGCCGTTGAAAAAGACAGGTGAAAAAGACAAGTCAGTCAGTCAGCCACGGCAGAGAGAGAGGCAGCCACGGCTGGGGAGTCACCTGCCGCCCGGACTGTGCTTCTCGTCGTCAACAATTGTTATTATTGTTGTCGCAAAACTCAGTCTGTCGCAGACTGGAAGCAATTCGATGCAGTGCGGCCAGTAGCCGGTGAAAAAGACAGGTGAAAAAGACAAGTCAGTCAGTCAGCCACGGCAGAGAGAGAGGCAGCCACGGCTGGGCAGTCACCTGCCGCCCGGACTGTGCTTCTCGTCGTCAACAATTGTTATTATTGTTGTCGCAAAACTCAGTCTGTCGCAGACTGGAAGCAATTCGACGCAGTGCGGCCAGTAGCCGGTGAAAAAGACAGGTGAAAAAGACAAGTCAGTCAGTCAGCCACGGCAGAGAGAGAGGCAGCCACGGCTGGGCAGTCACCTGCCGCCCGGACTGTGCTTCTCGTCGTCAACAATTGTTATTATTGTTGTCGCAAAACTCAGTCTGTCGCAGACTGGAAGCAATTCGACGCAGTGCGGCCAGTAGCCGGTGAAAAAGACAGGTGAAAAAGACAAGTCAGTCAGTCAGCCACGGCTGAGAGAGAGGCAGCCACGGCTGGGCAGTCACCTGCCGCCCGGACTGTGCTTCTCGTCGTCAACAATTGTTATTATTGTTGTCGCAAAACTCAGTCTGTCGCAGACTGGAAGCAATTCGACGCAGTGCGGCCAGTAGCCGGTGAAAAAGACAGGTGAAAAAGACAAGTCAGTCAGTCAGCCACGGCAGAGAGAGAGGCAGCCACGGCTGGGCAGTCACCTGCCGCCCGGAGTGTGCTTCTCGTCGTCAACAATTGTTATTATTGTTGTCGCAAAACTCAGTCTGTCGCAGACTGGAAGCAATTCGACGCAGTGCGGCCAGTAGCCGTTGATAAAGACAGGTGAAAAAGACAAGTCAGTCAGTCAGCCACGGCAGAGAGAGAGGCAGCCACGGCTGGGCAGTCACCTGCCTCCCGGACTGTGCTTCTCGTCGTCAACAATTGTTATTATTGTTGTCGCAAAACTCAGTCTGTCGCAGACTGGAAGCAATTCGACGCAGTGCGGCCAGTAGCCGGTGAAAAAGACAGGTGAAAAAGACAAGTCAGTCAGTCAGCCACAGCTGAGAGAGAGGCAGCCACGGCTGGGCAGTCACCTGCCGCCCGGACTGTGCTTCTCGTCGTCAACAATTGTTATTATTGTTGTCGCAAAACTCAGTCTGTCGCAGACTGGAAGCAATTCGATGCAGTGCGGCCAGTAGCCGGTGAAAAAGACAGGTGAAAAAGACAAGTCAGTCAGTCAGCCACGGCAGAGAGAGAGGCAGCCACGGCTGGGGAGTCACCTGCCGCCCGGACTGTGCTTCTCGTCGTCAACAATTGTTATTATTGTTGTCGCAAAACTCAGTCTGTCGCAGACTGGAAGCAATTCGACGCAGTGCGGCCAGTAGCCGGTGAAAAAGACAGGTGAAAAAGACAAGTCAGTCAGTCAGCCACGGCAGAGAGAGAGGCAGCCACGGCTGGGCAGTCACCTGCCGCCCGGAGTGTGCTTCTCGTCGTCAACAATTGTTATTATTGTTGTCGCAAAACTCAGTCTGTCGCAGACTGGAAGCAATTCGACGCAGTGCGGCCAGTAGCCGGTGAAAAAGACATGTGAAAAAGACAAGTCAGTCAGTCAGCCACGGCAGAGAGAGAGGCAGCCACGGCTGGGCAGTCACCTGCCGCCCGGACTGTGCTTCACGTCGTCAACAATTGTTATTATTGTTGTCGCAAAACTCAGTCTGTCGCAGACTGGAAGCAATTCGACGCAGTGCGGCCAGTAGCCGGTGAAAAAGACAGGTGAAAAAGACAAGTCAGTCAGTCAGCCACGGCAGAGAGAGAGGCAGCCACGGCTGGGCAGTCACCTGCCGCCCGGACTGTGCTTCTCGTCGTCAACAATTGTTATTATTGTTGTCGCAAAACTCAGTCTGTCGCAGACTGGAAGCAATTCGACGCAGTGTGGCCAGTAGCCGTTGAAAAAGACAGGTGAAAAAGACAAGTCAGTCAGTCAGCCACGGCAGAGAGAGAGGCAGCCAGGGCTGGGCAGTCACCTGCCGCCCGGACTGTGCTTCTCGTCGTCAACAATTGTTATTATTGTTGTCGCAAAACTCAGTCTGTCGCAGACTGGAAGCAATTCGACGCAGTGCGGCCAGTAGCCGGTGAAAAAGACATGTGAAAAAGACAAGTCAGTCAGTCAGCCACGGCAGAGAGAGAGGCAGCCACGGCTGGGCAGTCACCTGCCGCCCGGACTGTGCTTCACGTCGTCAACAATTGTTATTATTGTTGTCGCAAAACTCAGTCTGTCGCAGACTGGAAGCAATTCGACGCAGTGCGGCCAGTAGCCGGTGAAAAAGACAGGTGAAAAAGACAAGTCAGTCAGTCAGCCACGGCAGAGAGAGAGGCAGCCACGGCTGGGCAGTCACCTGCCGCCCGGACTGTGCTTCTCGTCGTCAACAATTGTTATTATTGTTGTCGCAAAACTCAGTCTGTCGCAGACTGGAAGCAATTCGACGCAGTGTGGCCAGTAGCCGGTGAAAAAGACAGGTGAAAAAGACAAGTCAGTCAGTCAGCCACGGCAGAGAGAGAGGCAGCCACGGCTGGGCAGTCACCTGACGCCCGGACTGTGCTTCTCGTCATCAACAATTGTTATTATTGTTGTCGCAAAACTCAGTCTGTCGCAGACTGGAAGCAATTCGACGCAGTGCGGCCAGTAGCTGGTGAAAAAGACAGGTGAAAAAGACAAGTCAGTCAGTCAGCCACGGCAGAGAGAGAGGCAGCCACGGCTGGGCAGTCACCTGACGCCCGGACTGTGCTTCTCGTCGTCAACAATTGTTATTATTGTTGTCGCAAAACTCAGTCTGTCGCAGACTGGAAGCAATTCGACGCAGTGCGGCCAGTAGCCGTTGAAAAAGACAGGTGAAAAAGACAAGTCAGTCAGTCAGCCACGGCAGAGAGAGAGGCAGCCACGGCTGGGCAGTCACCTGCCGCCCGGACTGTGCTTCTCGTCGTCAACAATTGTTATTATTGTTGTCGCAAAACTCAGTCTGTCGCAGACTGGAAGCAATTCGACGCAGTGCGGCCAGTAGCCGGTGAAAAAGACAGGTGAAAAAGACAAGTCAGTCAGTCAGCCACGGCTGAGAGAGAGGCAGCCACGGCTGGGCAGTCACCTGCCGCCCGGACTGTGCTTCTCGTCGTCAACAATTGTTATTATTGTTGTCGCAAAACTCAGTCTGTCGCAGACTGGAAGCAATTCGATGCAGTGCGGCCAGTAGCCGGTGAAAAAGACAGGTGAAAAAGACAAGTCAGTCAGTCAGCCACGGCAGAGAGAGAGGCAGCCACGGCTGGGGAGTCACCTGCCGCCCGGACTGTGCTTCTCGTCGTCAACAATTGTTATTATTGTTGTCGCAAAACTCAGTCTGTCGCAGACTGGAAGCAATTCGACGCAGTGCGGCCAGTAGCCGGTGAAAAAGACAGGTGAAAAAGACAAGTCAGTCAGTCAGCCACGGCAGAGAGAGAGGCAGCCACGGCTGGGCAGTCACCTGCCGCCCGGACTGTGCTTCTCGTCGTCAACAATTGTTATTATTGTTGTCGCAAAACTCAGTCTGTCGCAGACTGGAAGCAATTCGACGCAGTGCGGCCAGTAGCCGTTGAAAAAGACAGGTGAAAAAGACAAGTCAGTCAGTCAGCCACGGCAGAGAGAGAGGCAGCCAGGGCTGGGCAGTCACCTGCCGCCCGGACTGTGCTTCTCGTCGTCAACAATTGTTATTATTGTTGTCGCAAAACTCAGTCTGTCGCAGACTGGAAGCAATTCGACGCAGTGCGGCCAGTAGCCGGTGAAAAAGACATGTGAAAAAGACAAGTCAGTCAGTCAGCCACGGCAGAGAGAGAGGCAGCCACGGCTGGGCAGTCACCTGCCGCCCGGACTGTGCTTCTTGTCGTCAACAATTGTTATTATTGTTGTCGCAAAACTCAGTCTGTCGCAGACTGGAAGCAATTCGACGCAGTGCGGCCAGTAGCCGGTGAAAAAGACAGGTGAAAAAGACAAGTCAGTCAGTCAGCCACGGCAGAGAGAGAGGCAGCCACGGCTGGGCAGTCACCTGCCGCCCGGACTGTGCTTCTCGTCGTCAACAATTGTTATTATTGTTGTCGCAAAACTCAGTCTGTCGCAGACTGGAAGCAATTCGACGCAGTGTGGCCAGTAGCCGGTGAAAAAGACAGGTGAAAAAGACAAGTCAGTCAGTCAGCCACGGCAGAGAGAGAGGCAGCCACGGCTGGGCAGTCACCTGACGCCCGGACTGTGCTTCTCGTCATCAACAATTGTTATTATTGTTGTCGCAAAACTCAGTCTGTCGCAGACTGGAAGCAATTCGACGCAGTGCGGCCAGTAGCTGGTGAAAAAGACAGGTGAAAAAGACAAGTCAGTCAGTCAGCCACGGCAGAGAGAGAGGCAGCCACGGCTGGGCAGTCACCTGACGCCCGGACTGTGCTTCTCGTCGTCAACAATTGTTATTATTGTTGTCGCAAAACTCAGTCTGTCGCAGACTGGAAGCAATTCGACGCAGTGCGGCCAGTAGCCGTTGAAAAAGACAGGTGAAAAAGACAAGTCAGTCAGTCAGCCACGGCAGAGAGAGAGGCAGCCACGGCTGGGCAGTCACCTGCCGCCCGGACTGTGCTTCTCGTCGTCAACAATTGTTATTATTGTTGTCGCAAAACTCAGTCTGTCGCAGACTGGAAGCAATTCGACGCAGTGCGGCCAGTAGCCGGTGAAAAAGACAGGTGAAAATGACAAGTCATTCAGTCAGCCACGGCAGAGAGAGAGGCAGCCACGGCTGGGCAGTCACCTGCCGCCCGGACTGTGCTTCTTGTCGTCAACAATTGTTATTATTGTTGTCGCAAAACTCAGTCTGTCGCAGACTGGAAGCAATTCGACGCAGTGCGGCCAGTAGCCGGTGAAAAAGACAGGTGAAAAAGACAAGTCAGTCAGTCAGCCACGGCAGAGAGAGAGGCAGCCACGGCTGGGCAGTCACCTGCCGCCCGGACTGTGCTTCTCGTCGTCAACAATTGTTATTATTGTTGTCGCAAAACTCAGTCTGTCGCAGACTGGAAGCAATTCGACGCAGTGCGGCCAGTAGCCGTTGAAAAAGACAGGTGAAAAAGACAAGTCAGTCAGTCAGCCACGGCAGAGAGAGAGGCAGCCACGGCTGGGCAGTCACCTGCCGCCCGGACTGTGCTTCTCGTCGTCAACAATTGTTATTATTGTTGTCGCAAAACTCAGTCTGTCGCAGACTGGAAGCAATTCGACGCAGTGCGGCCAGTAGCCGTTGAAAAAGACAGGTGAAAAAGACAAGTCAGTCAGTCAGCCACGGCAGAGAGAGAGGCAGCCACGGCTGGGCAGTCACCTGCCGCCCGGACTGTGCTTCTCGTCGTCAACAATTGTTATTATTGTTGTCGCAAAACTCAGTCTGTCGCAGACTGGAAGCAATTCGACGCAGTGCGGCCAGTAGCCGGTGAAAAAGACAGGTGAAAATGACAAGTCATTCAGTCAGCCACGGCAGAGAGAGAGGCAGCCACGGCTGGGCAGTCACCTGCCGCCCGGACTGTGCTTCTTGTCGTCAACAATTGTTATTATTGTTGTCGCAAAACTCAGTCTGTCGCAGACTGGAAGCAATTCGACGCAGTGCGGTCAGTAGCCGGTGAAAAAGACAGGTGAAAAAGACAAGTCAGTCAGTCAGCCACGGCAGAGAGAGAGGCAGCCACGGCTGGGCAGTCACCTGCCGCCCGGACTGTGCTTCTCGTCGTCAACAATTGTTATTATTGTTGTCGCAAAACTCAGTCTGTCGCAGACTGGAAGCAATTCGACGCAGTGCGGCCAGTAGCCGGTGAAAAAGACAGGTGAAAAAGACAAGTCAGTCAGTCAGCCACGGCTGAGAGAGAGGCAGCCACGGCTGGGCAGTCACCTGCCGCCCGGACTGTGCTTCTCGTCGTCAACAATTGTTATTATTGTTGTCGCAAAACTCAGTCTGTCGCAGACTGGAAGCAATTCGACGCAGTGCGGCCAGTAGCCGGTGAAAAAGACAGGTGAAAAAGACAAGTCAGTCAGTCAGCCACGGCAGAGAGAGAGGCAGCCACGGCTGGGCAGTCACCTGCCGCCCGGAGTGTGCTTCTCGTCGTCAACAATTGTTATTATTGTTGTCGCAAAACTCAGTCTGTCGCAGACTGGAAGCAATTCGACGCAGTGCGGCCAGTAGCCGTTGATAAAGACAGGTGAAAAAGACAAGTCAGTCAGTCAGCCACGGCAGAGAGAGAGGCAGCCACGGCTGGGCAGTCACCTGCCTCCCGGACTGTGCTTCTCGTCGTCAACAATTGTTATTATTGTTGTCGCAAAACTCAGTCTGTCGCAGACTGGAAGCAATTCGACGCAGTGCGGCCAGTAGCCGGTGAAAAAGACAGGTGAAAAAGACAAGTCAGTCAGTCAGCCACGGCTGAGAGAGAGGCAGCCACGGCTGGGCAGTCACCTGCCGCCCGGACTGTGCTTCTCGTCGTCAACAATTGTTATTATTGTTGTCGCAAAACTCAGTCTGTCGCAGACTGGAAGCAATTCGATGCAGTGCGGCCAGTAGCCGGTGAAAAAGACAGGTGAAAAAGACAAGTCAGTCAGTCAGCCACGGCAGAGAGAGAGGCAGCCACGGCTGGGGAGTCACCTGCCGCCCGGACTGTGCTTCTCGTCGTCAACAATTGTTATTATTGTTGTCGCAAAACTCAGTCTGTCGCAGACTGGAAGCAATTCGACGCAGTGCGGCCAGTAGCCGGTGAAAAAGACAGGTGAAAAAGACAAGTCAGTCAGTCAGCCACGGCAGAGAGAGAGGCAGCCACGGCTGGGCAGTCACCTGCCGCCCGGACTGTGCTTCTCGTCGTCAACAATTGTTATTATTGTTGTCGCAAAACTCAGTCTGTCGCAGACTGGAAGCAATTCGACGCAGTGCGGCCAGTAGCCGTTGAAAAAGACAGGTGAAAAAGACAAGTCAGTCAGTCAGCCACGGCAGAGAGAGAGGCAGCCAGGGCTGGGCAGTCACCTGCCGCCCGGACTGTGCTTCTCGTCGTCAACAATTGTTATTATTGTTGTCGCAAAACTCAGTCTGTCGCAGACTGGAAGCAATTCGACGCAGTGCGGCCAGTAGCCGGTGAAAAAGACATGTGAAAAAGACAAGTCAGTCAGTCAGCCACGGCAGAGAGAGAGGCAGCCACGGCTGGGCAGTCACCTGCCGCCCGGACTGTGCTTCACGTCGTCAACAATTGTTATTATTGTTGTCGCAAAACTCAGTCTGTCGCAGACTGGAAGCAATTCGACGCAGTGCGGCCAGTAGCCGGTGAAAAAGACAGGTGAAAAAGACAAGTCAGTCAGTCAGCCACGGCAGAGAGAGAGGCAGCCACGGCTGGGCAGTCACCTGCCGCCCGGACTGTGCTTCTCGTCGTCAACAATTGTTATTATTGTTGTCGCAAAACTCAGTCTGTCGCAGACTGGAAGCAATTCGACGCAGTGTGGCCAGTAGCCGGTGAAAAAGACAGGTGAAAAAGACAAGTCAGTCAGTCAGCCACGGCAGAGAGAGAGGCAGCCACGGCTGGGCAGTCACCTGACGCCCGGACTGTGCTTCTCGTCATCAACAATTGTTATTATTGTTGTCGCAAAACTCAGTCTGTCGCAGACTGGAAGCAATTCGACGCAGTGCGGCCAGTAGCTGGTGAAAAAGACAGGTGAAAAAGACAAGTCAGTCAGTCAGCCACGGCAGAGAGAGAGGCAGCCACGGCTGGGCAGTCACCTGACGCCCGGACTGTGCTTCTCGTCGTCAACAATTGTTATTATTGTTGTCGCAAAACTCAGTCTGTCGCAGACTGGAAGCAATTCGACGCAGTGCGGCCAGTAGCCGTTGAAAAAGACAGGTGAAAAAGACAAGTCAGTCAGTCAGCCACGGCAGAGAGAGAGGCAGCCACGGCTGGGCAGTCACCTGCCGCCCGGACTGTGCTTCTCGTCGTCAACAATTGTTATTATTGTTGTCGCAAAACTCAGTCTGTCGCAGACTGGAAGCAATTCGACGCAGTGCGGCCAGTAGCCGGTGAAAAAGACAGGTGAAAATGACAAGTCATTCAGTCAGCCACGGCAGAGAGAGAGGCAGCCACGGCTGGGCAGTCACCTGCCGCCCGGACTGTGCTTCTTGTCGTCAACAATTGTTATTATTGTTGTCGCAAAACTCAGTCTGTCGCAGACTGGAAGCAATTCGACGCAGTGCGGCCAGTAGCCGGTGAAAAAGACAGGTGAAAAAGACAAGTCAATCAGTCAGCCACGGCAGAGAGAGAGGCAGCCACGGCTGGGCAGTCACCTGCCGCCCGGACTGTGCTTCTCGTCGTCAACAATTGTTATTATTGTTGTCGCAAAACTCAGTCTGTCGCAGACTGGAAGCAATTCGACGCAGTGCGGCCAGTAGCCGGTGAAAAAGACAGGTGAAAAAGACAAGTCAGTCAGTCAGCCACGGCTGAGAGAGAGGCATCCACGGCTGGGCAGTCACCTGCCGCCCGGACTGTGCTTCTCGTCGTCAACAATTGTTATTATTGTTGTCGCAAAACTCAGTCTGTCGCAGACTGGAAGCAATTCGACGCAGTGCGGCCAGTAGCCGGTGAAAAAGACAGGTGAAAAAGACAAGTCAGTCAGTCAGCCACGGCAGAGAGAGAGGCAGCCACGGCTGGGCAGTCACCTGCCGCCCGGAGTGTGCTTCTCGTCGTCAACAATTGTTATTATTGTTGTCGCAAAACTCAGTCTGTCGCAGACTGGAAGCAATTCGACGCAGTGCGGCCAGTAGCCGTTGATAAAGACAGGTGAAAAAGACAAGTCAGTCAGTCAGCCACGGCAGAGAGAGAGGCAGCCACGGCTGGGCAGTCACCTGCCGCCCGGACTGTGCTTCTCGTCGTCAACAATTGTTATTATTGTTGTCGCAAAACTCAGTCTGTCGCAGACTGGAAGCAATTCGACGCAGTGCGGCCAGTAGCCGGTGAAAAAGACAGGTGAAAAAGACAAGTCAGTCAGTCAGCCACGGCTGAGAGAGAGGCAGCCACGGCTGGGCAGTCACCTGCCGCCCGGACTGTGCTTCTCGTCGTCAACAATTGTTATTATTGTTGTCGCAAAACTCAGTCTGTCGCAGACTGGAAGCAATTCGATGCAGTGCGGCCAGTAGCCGGTGAAAAAGACAGGTGAAAAAGACAAGTCAGTCAGTCAGCCACGGCAGAGAGAGAGGCAGCCACGGCTGGGGAGTCACCTGCCGCCCGGACTGTGCTTCTCGTCGTCAACAATTGTTATTATTGTTGTCGCAAAACTCAGTCTGTCGCAGACTGGAAGCAATTCGACGCAGTGCGGCCAGTAGCCGGTGAAAAAGACAGGTGAAAAAGACAAGTCAGTCAGTCAGCCACGGCAGAGAGAGAGGCAGCCACGGCTGGGCAGTCACCTGCCGCCCGGACTGTGCTTCTCGTCGTCAACAATTGTTATTATTGTTGTCGCAAAACTCAGTCTGTCGCAGACTGGAAGCAATTCGACGCAGTGCGGCCAGTAGCCGTTGAAAAAGACAGGTGAAAAAGACAAGTCAGTCAGTCAGCCACGGCAGAGAGAGAGGCAGCCAGGGCTGGGCAGTCACCTGCCGCCCGGACTGTGCTTCTCGTCGTCAACAATTGTTATTATTGTTGTCGCAAAACTCAGTCTGTCGCAGACTGGAAGCAATTCGACGCAGTGCGGCCAGTAGCCGGTGAAAAAGACAGGTGAAAAAGACAAGTCAGTCAGTCAGCCACGGCAGAGAGAGAGGCAGCCACGGCTGGGCAGTCACCTGCCGCCCGGACTGTGCTTCACGTCGTCAACAATTGTTATTATTGTTGTCGCAAAACTCAGTCTGTCGCAGACTGGAAGCAATTCGACGCAGTGCGGCCAGTAGCCGGTGAAAAAGACAGGTGAAAAAGACAAGTCAGTCAGTCAGCCACGGCAGAGAGAGAGGCAGCCACGGCTGGGCAGTCACCTGCCGCCCGGACTGTGCTTCTCGTCGTCAACAATTGTTATTATTGTTGTCGCAAAACTCAGTCTGTCGCAGACTGGAAGCAATTCGACGCAGTGTGGCCAGTAGCCGGTGAAAAAGACAGGTGAAAAAGACAAGTCAGTCAGTCAGCCACGGCAGAGAGAGAGGCAGCCACGGCTGGGCAGTCACCTGACGCCCGGACTGTGCTTCTCGTCATCAACAATTGTTATTATTGTTGTCGCAAAACTCAGTCTGTCGCAGACTGGAAGCAATTCGACGCAGTGCGGCCAGTAGCTGGTGAAAAAGACAGGTGAAAAAGACAAGTCAGTCAGTCAGCCACGGCAGAGAGAGAGGCAGCCACGGCTGGGCAGTCACCTGACGCCCGGACTGTGCTTCTCGTCGTCAACAATTGTTATTATTGTTGTCGCAAAACTCAGTCTGTCGCAGACTGGAAGCAATTCGACGCAGTGCGGCCAGTAGCCGTTGAAAAAGACAGGTGAAAAAGACAAGTCAGTCAGTCAGCCACGGCAGAGAGAGAGGCAGCCACGGCTGGGCAGTCACCTGCCGCCCGGACTGTGCTTCTCGTCGTCAACAATTGTTATTATTGTTGTCGCAAAACTCAGTCTGTCGCAGACTGGAAGCAATTCGACGCAGTGCGGCCAGTAGCCGGTGAAAAAGACAGGTGAAAATGACAAGTCATTCAGTCAGCCACGGCAGAGAGAGAGGCAGCCACGGCTGGGCAGTCACCTGCCGCCCGGACTGTGCTTCTTGTCGTCAACAATTGTTATTATTGTTGTCGCAAAACTCAGTCTGTCGCAGACTGGAAGCAATTCGACGCAGTGCGGCCAGTAGCCGGTGAAAAAGACAGGTGAAAAAGACAAGTCAGTCAGTCAGCCACGGCAGAGAGAGAGGCAGCCACGGCTGGGCAGTCACCTGCCGCCCGGACTGTGCTTCTCGTCGTCAACAATTGTTATTATTGTTGTCGCAAAACTCAGTCTGTCGCAGACTGGAAGCAATTCGACGCAGTGCGGCCAGTAGCCGTTGAAAAAGACAGGTGAAAAAGACAAGTCAGTCAGTCAGCCACGGCAGAGAGAGAGGCAGCCACGGCTGGGCAGTCACCTGCCGCCCGGACTGTGCTTCTCGTCGTCAACAATTGTTATTATTGTTGTCGCAAAACTCAGTCTGTCGCAGACTGGAAGCAATTCGACGCAGTGCGGCCAGTAGCCGTTGAAAAAGACAGGTGAAAAAGACAAGTCAGTCAGTCAGCCACGGCAGAGAGAGAGGCAGCCACGGCTGGGCAGTCACCTGCCGCCCGGACTGTGCTTCTCGTCGTCAACAATTGTTATTATTGTTGTCGCAAAACTCAGTCTGTCGCAGACTGGAAGCAATTCGACGCAGTGCGGCCAGTAGCCGGTGAAAAAGACAGGTGAAAATGACAAGTCATTCAGTCAGCCACGGCAGAGAGAGAGGCAGCCACGGCTGGGCAGTCACCTGCCGCCCGGACTGTGCTTCTTGTCGTCAACAATTGTTATTATTGTTGTCGCAAAACTCAGTCTGTCGCAGACTGGAAGCAATTCGACGCAGTGCGGCCAGTAGCCGGTGAAAAAGACAGGTGAAAAAGACAAGTCAGTCAGTCAGCCACGGCAGAGAGAGAGGCAGCCACGGCTGGGCAGTCACCTGCCGCCCGGACTGTGCTTCTCGTCGTCAACAATTGTTATTATTGTTGTCGCAAAACTCAGTCTGTCGCAGACTGGAAGCAATTCGACGCAGTGCGGCCAGTAGCCGTTGAAAAAGACAGGTGAAAAAGACAAGTCAGTCAGTCAGCCACGGCAGAGAGAGAGGCAGCCACGGCTGGGCAGTCACCTGCCGCCCGGACTGTGCTTCTCGTCGTCAACAATTGTTATTATTGTTGTCGCAAAACTCAGTCTGTCGCAGACTGGAAGCAATTCGACGCAGTGCGGCCAGTAGCCGGTGAAAAAGACAGGTGAAAAAGACAAGTCAGTCAGTCAGCCACGGCAGAGAGAGAGGCAGCCACGGCTGGGCAGTCACCTGCCGCCCGGACTGTGCTTCTCGTCGTCAACAATTGTTATTATTGTTGTCGCAAAACTCAGTCTGTCGCAGACTGGAAGCAATTCGACGCAGTGCGGCCAGTAGCCGCTGAAAAAGACAGGTGAAAAAGACAAGTCAGTCAGTCAGCCACGGCAGAGAGAGAGGCAGCCACGGCTGGGCAGTCACCTGCCGCCCGGACTGTGCTTCTCGTCGTCAACAATTGTTATTATTGTTGTCGCAAAACTCAGTCTGTCGCAGACTGGAAGCAATTCGATGCAGTGCGGCCAGTAGCCGGTGAAAAAGACAGGTGAAAAAGACAAGTCAGTCAGTCAGCCACGGCAGAGAGAGAGGCAGCCACGGCTGGGCAGTCACCTGCCGCCCGGACTGTGCTTCTCGTCGTCAACAGTTGTTATTATTGTTGTCGCAAAACTCAGTCTGTCGCAGACTGGAAGCAATTCGACGCTGTGCGGCCAGTAGCCGGTGAAAAAGACAGGTGAAAAAGACAAGTCAGTCAGTCAGCCACGGCAGAGAGAGAGGCAGCCACGGCTGGGCAGTCACCTGCCGCCCGGACTGTGCTTCTCGTCGTCAACAATTGTTATTATTGTTGTCGCAAAACTCAGTCTGTCGCAGACTGGAAGCAATTCGACGCAGTGCGGCCAGTAGCTGGTGAAAAAGACAGGTGAAAAAGACAAGTCAGTCAGTCAGCCACGGCAGAGAGAGAGGCAGCCACGGCTGGGCAGTCACCTGCCGCCCGGACTGTGCTTCTCGTCGTCAACAATTGTTATTATTGTTGTCGCAAAACTCAGTCTGTCGCAGACTGGAAGCAATTCGACGCAGTGCGGCCAGTAGCCGTTGAAAAAGACAGGTGAAAAAGACAAGTCAGTCAGTCAGCCACGGCAGAGAGAGAGGCAGCCACGGCTGGGCAGTCACCTGCCGCCCGGACTGTGCTTCTCGTCGTCAACAATTGTTATTATTGTTGTCGCAAAACTCAGTCTGTCGCAGACGGGAAGCAATTCGATGCAGTGCGGCCAGTAGCCGGTGAAAAAGACAGGTGAAAAAGACAAGTCAGTCAGTCAGCCACGGCAGAGAGAGAGGCAGCCACGGCTGGGCAGTCCCCTGCCGCCCGGACTGTGCTTCTCGTCGTCAACAATTGTTATTATTGTTGTCGCAAAACTCAGTCTGTCGCAGACTGGAAGCAATTCGACGCAGTGCGGCCAGTAGCCGGTGAAAAAGACAGGTGAAAAAGACAAGTCAGTCAGTCAGCCACGGCAGAGAGAGAGGCAGCCACGGCTGGGCAGTCACCTGCCGCCCGGACTGTGCTTCTCGTCGTCAACAATTGTTATTATTGTTGTCGCAAAACTCAGTCTGTCGCAGACTGGAAGCAATTCGACGCAGTGCGGCCAGTAGCCGGTGAAAAAGACAGGTGAAAAAGACAAGTCAGTCAGTCAGCCACGGCAGAGAGAGAGGCAGCCACGGCTGGGCAGTCACCTGCCGCCCGGACTGTGCTTCTCGTCGTCAACAATTGTTATTATTGTTGTCGCAAAACTCAGTCTGTCGCAGACTGGAAGCAATTCGACGCAGTGCGGCTAGTAGCCGTTGAAAAAGACAGGTGAAAAAGACAAGTCAGTCAGTCAGCCACGGCAGAGAGAGAGGCAGCCACGGCTGGGCAGTCACCTGCCGCCCGGACTGTGCTTCTCGTCGTCAACAATTGTTATTATTGTTGTCGCAAAACTCAGTCTGTCGCAGACTGGAAGCAATTCGACGCAGTGCGGCCAGTAGCTGGTGAAAAAGACAGGTGAAAAAGACAAGTCAGTCAGTCAGCCACGGCAGAGAGAGAGGCAGCCACGGCTGGGCAGTCACCTGCCGCCCGGACTGTGCTTCTCGTCGTCAACAATTGTTATTATTGTTGTCGCAAAACTCAGTCTGTCGCAGACTGGAAGCAATTCGACGCAGTGCGGCCAGTAGCCGTTGAAAAAGACAGGTGAAAAAGACAAGTCAGTCAGTCAGCCACGGCAGAGAGAGAGGCAGCCACGGCTGGGCAGTCACCTGCCGCCCGGACTGTGCTTCTCGTCGTCAACAATTGTTATTATTGTTGTCGCAAAACTCAGTCTGTCGCAGACGGGAAGCAATTCGATGCAGTGCGGCCAGTAGCCGGTGAAAAAGACAGGTGAAAAAGACAAGTCAGTCAGTCAGCCACGGCAGAGAGAGAGGCAGCCACGGCTGGGCAGTCCCCTGCCGCCCGGACTGTGCTTCTCGTCGTCAACAATTGTTATTATTGTTGTCGCAAAACTCAGTCTGTCGCAGACTGGAAGCAATTCGACGCAGTGCGGCCAGTAGCCGGTGAAAAAGACAGGTGAAAAAGACAAGTCAGTCAGTCAGCCACGGCAGAGAGAGAGGCAGCCACGGCTGGGCAGTCACCTGCCGCCCGGACTGTGCTTCTCGTCGTCAACAATTGTTATTATTGTTGTCGCAAAACTCAGTCTGTCGCAGACTGGAAGCAATTCGACGCAGTGCGGCCAGTAGCCGGTGAAAAAGACAGGTGAAAAAGACAAGTCAGTCAGTCAGCCACGGCAGAGAGAGAGGCAGCCACGGCTGGGCAGTCACCTGCCGCCCGGACTGTGCTTCTCGTCGTCAACAATTGTTATTATTGTTGTCGCAAAACTCAGTCTGTCGCAGACTGGAAGCAATTCGACGCAGTGCGGCTAGTAGCCGTTGAAAAAGACAGGTGAAAAAGACAAGTCAGTCAGTCAGCCACGGCAGAGAGAGAGGCAGCCACGGCTGGGCAGTCACCTGCCGCCCGGACTGTGCTTCTCGTCGTCAACAATTGTTATTATTGTTGTCGCAAAGCTCAGTCTGTCGCAGACTGGAAGCAATTCGACGCATTGCGGCCAGTAGCCGGTGAAAAAGACAGGTGAAAAAGACAAGTCAGTCAGTCAGCCACGGCAGAGAGAGAGGCAGCCACGGCTGGGCAGTCACCTGCCGCCCGGACTGTGCTTCTCGTCGTCAACAATTGTTATTATTGTTGTCGCAAAACTCAGTCTGTCGCAGACTGGAAGCAATTCGACGCAGTGCGGCCAGTAGCCGGTGAAAAAGACAGGTGAAAAAGACAAGTCAGTCAGTCAGCCACGGCAGAGAGAGAGGCAGCCACGGCTGGGGAGTCACCTGCCGCCCGGACTGTGCTTCTCGTCGTCAACAATTGTTATTATTGTTGTCGCAAAACTCAGTCTGTCGCAGACTGGAAGCAATTCGACGCAGTGCGGCCAGTAGCCGGTGAAAAAGACAGGTGAAAAAGACAAGTCAGTCAGTCAGCCACGGCAGAGAGAGAGGCAGCCACGGCTGGGCAGTCACCTGCCGCCCGGACTGTGCTTCTCGTCGTCAACAATTGTTATTATTGTTGTCGCAAAACTCAGTCTGTCGCAGACTGGAAGCAATTCGACGCAGTGCGGCCAGTAGCCGTTGAAAAAGACAGGTGAAAAAGACAAGTCAGTCAGTCAGCCACGGCAGAGAGAGAGGCAGCCACGGCTGGGCAGTCACCTGCCGCCCGGACTGTGCTTCTCGTCGTCAACAATTGTTATTATTGTTGTCGCAAAACTCAGTCTGTCGCAGACTGGAAGCAATTCGACGCAGTGTGGCCAGTAGCCGGTGAAAAAGACAGGTGAAAAAGACAAGTCAGTCAGTCAGCCACGGCAGAGAGAGAGGCAGCCACGGCTGGGCAGTCACCTGCCGCCCGGACTGTGCTTCTCGTCGTCAACAATTGTTATTATTGTTGTCGCAAAACTCAGTCTGTCGCAGACTGGAAGCAATTCGACGCAGTGCGGCCAGTAGCCGTTGAAAAAGACAGGTGAAAAAGACAAGTCAGTCAGTCAGCCACGGCAGAGAGAGAGGCAGCCACGGCTTGGGAGTCACCTGCCGCCCGGACTGTGCTTCTCGTCGTCAACAATTGTTATTATTGTTGTCGCAAAACTCAGTCTGTCGCAGACTGGAAGCAATTCGACGCAGTGCGGCCAGTAGCCGGTGAAAAAGACAGGTGAAAAAGACAAGTCAGTCAGTCAGCCACGGCAGAGAGAGAGGCAGCCACGGCTGGGCAGTCACCTGCCGCCCGGACTGTGCTTCTCGTCGTCAACAATTGTTATTATTGTTGTCGCAAAACTCAGTCTGTCGCAGACTGGAAGCAATTCGACGCAGTGCGGCCAGTAGCCGTTGAAAAAGACAGGTGAAAAAGACAAGTCAGTCAGTCAGCCACGGAAGAGAGAGAGAGGCAGCCACGGCTGGGCAGTCACCTGCCGCCCGGACTGTGCTTCTCGTCGTCAACAATTGTTATTATTGTTGTCGCAAAACTCAGTCTGTCGCAGACTGGAAGCAATTCGACGCAGTGCGGCCAGTAGCCGGTGAAAAAGACAGGTGAAAAAGACAAGTCAGTCAGTCAGCCACGGCAGAGAGAGAGGCAGCCACGGCTGGGCAGTCACCTGCCGCCCGGAGTGTGCTTCTCGTCGTCAACAATTGTTATTATTGTTGTCGCAAAACTCAGTCTGTCGCAGACTGGAAGCAATTCGATGCAGTGCGGCCAGTAGCCGGTGAAAAAGACAGGTAAAAAAGACAAGTCAGTCAGTCAGCCACGGCAGAGAGAGAGGCAGCCACGGCTGGGGAGTCACCTGCCGCCCGGACTGTGCTTCTCGTCGTCAACAATTGTTATTATTGTTGTCGCAAAACTCAGTCTGTCGCAGACTGGAAGCAATTCGACGCAGTGCGGCCAGTAGCCGGTGAAAAAGACAGGTGAAAAAGACAAGTCAGTCAGTCAGCCACGGCAGAGAGAGAGGCAGCCACGGCTGGGCAGTCACCTGCCGCCCGGACTGTGCTTCTCGTCGTCAACAATTGTTATTATTGTTGTCGCAAAACTCAGTCTGTCGCAGACTGGAAGCAATTCGACGCAGTGCGGCCAGTAGCCGGTGAAAAAGACAGGTGAAAAAGACAAGTCAGTCAGTCAGCCACGGCTGAGAGAGAGGCAGCCACGGCTGGGCAGTCACCTGCCGCCCGGACTGTGCTTCTCGTCGTCAACAATTGTTATTATTGTTGTCGCAAAACTCAGTCTGTCGCAGACTGGAAGCAATTCGACGCAGTGCGGCCAGTAGCCGGTGAAAAAGACAGGTGAAAAAGACAAGTCAGTCAGTCAGCCACGGCAGAGAGAGAGGCAGCCACGGCTGGGCAGTCACCTGCCGCCCGGAGTGTGCTTCTCGTCGTCAACAATTGTTATTATTGTTGTCGCAAAACTCAGTCTGTCGCAGACTGGAAGCAATTCGACGCAGTGCGGCCAGTAGCCGTTGAAAAAGACAGGTGAAAAAGACAAGTCAGTCAGTCAGCCACGGCAGAGAGAGAGGCAGCCACGGCTGGGCAGTCACCTGCCTCCCGGACTGTGCTTCTCGTCGTCAACAATTGTTATTATTGTTGTCGCAAAACTCAGTCTGTCGCAGACTGGAAGCAATTCGACGCAGTGCGGCCAGTAGTCTATCATCACGATCAACATGGCATCCCCGAGGGGAGATGCAGCCAGCGGAATAGCGGCGGCCCAGCCTGAGGCAACGGGCAGCGGGGTGCCGGCGTCCACAGCAGCGCAACCGGGCGTCGAACCGACGCATGGCGCGGTAAGACTGCAGCCAGATACTCACCCAGAGGCGTGGTGTGGACGAAAGGACGCGGCCACACCTGAAGCGTGTGAGATTACCGCCCATTATAAATATTCGTAATTAATAGCATTTGTAATTAAACAGTATGAAATTCACTGCAAACATTGATCATGCCAATGCACCAAATGTTACACAATTGTAATCTTAATAATTGTGGTAGCAATGTATGTACGCAGTTGGGTGACAACATTTATAGTTAGGCCATAGGCAGAAATTCTCCACGTTGAGATTTGCTGTGTGCTTGTAGCTGAGGGGAGGCGGCGAGGAGGCCGACGTTGGTGGCTTATTCCATCTTAGGATTTTCAGGCTAGTTTCCGGTGAGGGGAGAGAGGGACAATGGCGAGTGCCAGGCACAGTGCAGTGCACAGCGTGAAATAAAATATTCTAATACTACTGGCATTTGAAGTAATACGATGCAGTTAGGAACTTTTAAGGCCCTCATTACAAAATAGCCTGTTGATAAATAAACATCAGCTGATATAGTCACATCTGGCATAATATGTTTAATTGACAACGAAAAGTAATAAATTACCAATGAATACAAGACAGTTACACATCTAGCATGGCAATGTTTTGTTTATAAAAATAATATATTAACTATTTCTCATTTTATTTTCAATTACTCTTGTGTATTTTATCTTGTAGTATTCAGTTAAATCACTTATCTGTGATATAAGAAATTGCACGATTATAATAAATAGTACAAAGGATGTTTATACCAATATAAAAACCTAAGAAGACATTTGTTTAATGTGTAGGGTAATTATTTTGATTTTAAGTAAAGTTTTAGAAATGTATTGGCTGAGCGCTGTACGTTGACAAGTCGGTTAGAACAGCTCACATGGGGAAGTTGATGACGTAGGGAAAATCCCGGCAGTTGGGCTTTTGGCGTGCGCGTGCGCGCGGGCAGAAAGTGACGAGTCGGGAGCGAGTGGTGTAGCTTGTCGGGCGGCGTCGCTCTACACGGTCGGTATGTGGATCTCCAGGTGGAGACTATAGATTTTTGTGTGGCAATTGCCAAGTGTGGTTCCTCGTCATAGACTGCACCAAGTTGTATCGAGTGCTACCGTGTGTTGTGATATTTAGCCGGCAGAACAAGGTGTGCATCGCACTAAATTAAAGTGACTGTGTTTTGTTAATGTAACACGTGTCGTCGCATAGGCATGAACATAAACGGTGTTTGAGACAGGCACATGGTGTGAAAACAATTTGCGACAAATATTCATTTTGTCTGGGGGCTCACGAGCTATAACTTTATTTGATAAATGTGTCGACGTACAGACGTATCAGCCACAGGGTTTTAATGTGGTGTAATAAACAACATAAAGTGAAGTTTCACGTGTTTTCGAAAATAGTAGTTAGTACACCCTTTTCTCTCATGAACTTGATTTTATTATGAATTTGTTTTGTTAATCATATGCAGGCAAGGAAAGCTGCGAACGTGTGATATCATCCCCTAGAAAACGAGTCAAACAGTCGCAATCACAGTTCCAGTGTTCTTGCATGTTTAGGAAATAAGTTCGCAGTTGGTGGTTGTGAGTTTTAAAAATTAAACTTTCCCTGTTTAAACTCTCACCCCGATCTTCACCCTCGCAAGCGCTAAGCGCTCCTGTGACTGTCTGGAGGGCGAAGCAGCAGCAGCGGGAGGAGGAGGACCTGGGTTCAACTCCCGGGAAGCGCCCAGCGCGGTACGGCCATCGCGGCGGCTGTGTGGGGCAGTACGAGGACGATACCTCGCCTTACGCAACACAGAGGCTAGCGGCCGGCGGACAAACGCACCGTAGCGTCAGCTACTACGAGACTCGTGGCGTCAGCTGACGCCACTTAGACACACCAGTACTGCGCGCTGTGTAGGGGTATTTCTCTGCCACTGCGACTCATCTGTCTTGTTGGTTGCAGCAGTTTAAGGAACCAAAGAAAGTTACAGCTCAAGAGCGTCACTGTTAAGATGCAAACGCTGCCACAAAAATTCCAACCTCCAGACTTTTAAAGTATTCTTGAACATTGTAAAAAGATATAAAAAGCCAAGATCGCTGATCATCAATTTTTATTAACGACGACCGGTTTCGCTGAACTATGTCTGCATCATCTGGAGAAATAAAATATTTTACAAGGCCATAATCTTGTAATGTCAAACAGTTGTTATATAACAATTTACAGTGCATAGGTGCACTATGTCATTATAATAAAACATAATTATCACAGTCACTCACAAACGACAGGAGGCGAGTGGAGTGTGCGTGCGTGCTGCACTGACTGACTCATCCTCGTATTTGTGACAGACAAGATAATTCTGAACACGCAAACAACTGAAAAGAGGAAGGACATGTACACTACATTTGCAGGTCACTTTATAGAACAGAAGCACCACCTTGTTAAAGAACGCCAGAACCAGTAAGAATAAAACCCAATTATCACAAAGTAATCCAACGTAAGAGAGCCACTACAATAACATTAAGATACGCCACCATTCCGAATTGAACTCAAATTTTTTGAGATTATAATTTACGTCTAAAATTTCTGATAAAGGATTTAACTGAAACGAAGTTTCCAATAAACTACAATATCAAGCCATAGATTACGAAAACTATATCCCGATTCTGATATTTATTTTCTTCTGGGTGCCAAAATCACTTTCTTTCTTTCACTAAACGCATCAGTTTCTCACAGTCTATATTAAACATTGAGAACATCGGTCGATTCATCGACGGCCGTTCTAAGTCTCTACGTTCGGGCGATGAGATCGGCTACACTTGTGACCGTGCTCATAGTGGAGTACTGATATGAAACGGTCGGCCATATTCCGCCGATGCCGTGCATCGTTAAAATCCACCGATATCGGTGCATTGTGCAGCCTTACATGAGCGACACACTGATACTCGAAACTGCTATGACGTAGCGACATGCTGTCTAGGGAAATAGGAAATGAAATGATCGTATATCCGAGATATCTCGTTGGGGTTCAGCTGCCTATTGCAATTCTTTTAACTGATGCCACTTCGGCGCCTTGCGTGTCGATCATGACGAAAGTGATAATAACGACAAACACGTAACACCAGATCCCCTGAAATTTATTTTCCTGTTATTATTTCAGAAGCAACATCTCACAAGAACGCCTGTCTTTTCTTACTATGTACTGAGTGGACACGACGTGGTATCAGAGTTTCCAACATATTAATGATAAACTTGTTAGTGAAAAAGCAAGGAAAAGATGTTTTGTGTCAAGTATTTATAACCTACAATAATTTAGTTTCTTATAAATACAGATTAGATTAGATTTATACTTGTTCCATAGACCGTGAATACGATATTTCTCAATAATGTGAAATGTGGCACTTTAATAAATGGTTTTTATACTTGACACTCAATTTTTAGCGACATTACTTTTATGTAAAAATTCATGTAAAGGGTAGAAGGAGTTGTCATTCAGAATTCTTTTAATTTATTTTTAAATACTAGTTGGCTATCTGTCATATTTTTGATACTACTTGGTAAGTGACCAAAGACTTTTGCGACTGCATAATTCACTTCTTTCTATGCCAGTGTTAGATTTAACTTTGCATAGTGAATACTACCCTTTTCGTAGTAGCTGTGAATACTGCTATTACCTTCGAATTAGGTGGGTTAATAACAAATTTCATAAGTGAATACATATATTGTGACGCAACTGTGAAGATCCCTTGATCCTTAAATAAATATCTGGGTGGGCTCTAACAACTACTCTCATTACACGCTTTTTACTCAGTGTTGAACTGCCCCACAATATGATCCCATACGAAAGCAGTCAATGAAAATAGGCATAATAAGCTAATATACTGAGATGTATATCACCAAACTTTGCAGTGATCCTGATAGCATAAGTATTCGAAATCAAACATTTCAGCATATCTTTAGTGTGTTTCTTCCAATTCAATACCTCATCAATGCAAACGGTAAAAATTTTGAATATTCTACCTTAGCCGCAGATTTCTGTTCAATGACACAATGGTGTTATGCCGTTTACTGTATGAAACTGTGTGTACTGGGTTTTATCAAAGTTTAATGAGGGTTAATTTGTGGAGAAGCATATAATAATTTTCTGAAACATTTCATTTACAATTTTATCGGTTAATCCTTGTCAGGCGTGATACATATACCTGTATCCTCAGCAAAATTAACTAGCTTAGCATCTTCGTGAATAATGCAAGTAATTAATATATTTTAAGAACAGCAAAGGACCCAAGACCGAACCTTGTGGGACCCCATTTTTGATAGCTTCCCAGTTAGAGAAATTAGCTGTTTCTGGCATATTATGTGAATTGCTTTTTCAACTTTCTGCACTCTTCCAGTTAAGTATGATTTAAACAATTTGTGCACTGCCCCACTCATACCACAATTTTATCTAAAATTTCATCTAAAGGGTGTAAAGAGTTCCTATTCAGAAATTCTTTTAACTAAAAAAAAAATACTAGTTGGCTATCTGTCATATTTTTGATATTACTTGGTAAGTAAACAAAAGCTTTTGCAACAACATAAGTCACCCCTTTCTGTGCCAATGTTAGATTTAACCTTGCATAGTGAACACCACCCTTCGTCCTAGTACTATAGCTGTGCATACTGCCATTACCTTTGAATTACGTCGGGTTAATAACAAATTTCATAAGTGAATACATATATTGTGAAGCTCCCTTGATCCTTAAATAAATATCTGGGTGGGCTCCAACTACTATGATTACACGCTTTTTACTCAGTGTTGAATGATCCCATACGAAAGCAGTCAACGAAAATAGGGATAGTAAGCTAATTTACTGAGATGTATATCATCAAACTTTGCAGTGACCCTGATGGCATAAGTAGCTGAAGTCAAACATTTCATCATATCTTTAGTGTGTTTCTTCCAATTGAATCCCTCATCAATGCAAACGGTAAAAATTTTGAATATTCTGCCTTAGTTACAGATTTCTGTTCAATGTTATGCCGTTTATGAAACTGTGTATACTGGGTTTTATCAAAGTTTAATGAGAGTTAATTTGTGGAAAACCACATAATAATTTTCTGAAACATTTCATTTACAATTTCATCGGTTAATCCTTGTTTGTCAGGCGTGATACGTATACTTGTAACCTCAGCAAAATGAACTAGCTTAGCATCTAAATGAATAATGGCAAGTAATTAATATATTTTAAGAACAGCAAAGGATCCAAGACCGAACCTTGTGGGACCCCATTTTTGATAGCTCCCCAGTTAGAGGAATTAGGTGTTTCTTGCATATTATGTGAACTGCTTTTTCAACTTTCTGCACTCTTCCATTTGAGTATGATTTAAACCATTTGTACACTGTCCCATTCATACCACAATACTTCAACTATCTAGAAGAATTCCGCGATTTACACAATAAAAACCGTTTGAGATATCAGAAATAATCCCAACTGGTGATGTACGGTTTTTCAGAGCATTTAATACTTCATTTGGGAAAGCATAGATAGCATTTTCTGTTGAAAAGCTTTTCTGAAAACCAAACTGACATTTTGTTAGAATTTTATTTTTAATAATATCTGAAGGTACTCGTGTATACATTACTTTTTCAAAATTTTTGGATAAAGCTGTCAGAAGTGAGGTTGGGCGGTAGTTGTTGACATCAGATCATGGCAAGTACTGGGAACGTGTAAGGCCCTATTCACATGGAGCAAAATAATATGTGCCGCCGGGCGGAATTGAACCCGCGAACATTTCAATAAAAATCCGATCTCTTACCACTTTTTAAATTTTTAAAATATATTTTTTTTCCACTCCCATGAACCACAGACATTGCCGAGGTGGGGTGGCTTGCGTGCTTCAACGATACAGATAGCCGTACCGTAGGTGCAACCACGGCGGAGGGGTATCTGTGGAGAGGCCAGACAAACGTGTGGAAGAGGGGCAGCAGCCTTTTCAGTAGTTACAGGGGCAACAGTCTGGACGATTGACTGAGCTGGCCTTGTAACATCAGCTACTCCGAACGGCTGAAAGCAAGGGGAAACTACAGCCGTTATTTTTCCTGAGGACATGCAGCTCTATTGTATGACCATATGATGATGGCATCCTCTCGGGTAAAATATTCCGGAGGTAAAATAGTCCCCCATTCGGATCTCCGGGTGGAGACTACTCAGGAGGATGTGATCATAGGAAAGACAATACTGGCAGTCTACGGATCGGAGCGTGGAATGTTAGATCCCTTAATCGAGTAGGAAAGTTAGAAAATTTAAAAAGTGAAATGGATAGGTTGAAGTTAGATATAGTGGGGATTAGTGAAGTTCGGTGGCAGGATGAACAGGATTTCTGGTCAGGTGAGTACAGGATTATAAATACAAAATCAATTGGGGGTATCACAGGAGTAGGATTGATAAGGATTAAGAAAATAGGAATGCGGGTAAACTACTATGACCAGCACGGTGATCGCATTATCATTGTCAAGATAGATACGAAGCCAACACCGACAACAGTAGTACAGGTTTATATGCCAACTAGCTCTGCCGATGATGAGGAAATCGAAGAAATATATGAGGAGCTAAAGGAAATTATTCAGACAGTTAAGGGGGGGGAAACTTAATTGTTATGGGAGACTGGAATTCGGTAGTAGGACAAGGAAGGGAGGGAAGATAGTAGGTGAATATGGTCTGGGCAAAAGGAATGAAAGAGGAAGCCGCCTGGTAGAATTTTGCACGGAACATAATTTAGTTATAACGAACACCTGGTTTAAGAATCACAATAGAAGGTTTTATACGTGGAAGAGAGCAGGAGACACCGGGAGATACCAGATAGATTTTATAAGGTAAGATATAGATTTCGGAACCAGGTTTTAAAGTGTAAGACATACCCATTGGAAGATATAGACTCTGACCATAACTTGTTGGTTATGAACTGTAGGCTGAAACTACAAAAAGGTAGGACAATAAGGAGATGGGACCTGGATAAACTGAAGGAACCTGAAGTTCTTAAGAATTTCAGAGGGAGCTTTAGGCAACAATTGACAGAAAGAGGAAAAAAAAACAGTAGAAGAGGAATGGGTAGCATTGAGAGATGAAATAGTGAAGGCAGCAGAGGACAAAATAGGTAGGAAGGCAAGACCTACAAAAAATCCTTGGATATCACAGGAAATACTAAATTTAATCGATGAAAGGAGAAAATATAAACATGCAGTAAATGAAACTGGCAAAATGGAGTACAGACGACTAAGAAATGAGATTGAGAGGAAGTGGAAAATGGCTAAGCAGGAGTGGCTAGAAGGCAAATGCAAGGATGTAGCAGAATGTATAAATAGAGGAAAAATAGATACAGCCTACAGGAAAATAAAAGATACATTTGGAGTTAAGAAAAACAGCTCAATGAATATCAAGGACACTCATGGAAAACCAGTTCTCAGCAAAGAAGGGAAAGCTGAAAGGTGGAAAGAGTATATAGAGGGGCTCTACAAAGCAAATGAACTTCGAGACAATAATGTAGGAATGAAAGAGGATGTAGATGAAGATGAAATAGGAGATACTGTACTGAGAGAAGAATTTAACAGAGCCCTGAAAGACCTAAGTCGAAACAAGGCCCTGGAGTACATGATATTCCCTCAGAGCTACTGAAGTCTCTGGGAGAACCATCCATGACAAAATTATTTCGCCTCGTGTATAAGATGTATGAGACAGGCGGAGTACCCTCAGAAAAATGTTATAATCCCCGTTCCAAGGAAAGCAGATGCAGACAGGTGTGAAAACTATAGAACCATCAGTTTAATAAGTCATGGTTAGAAAATATTATCACGAACTATATACAGAAGGATGGAAAAGCTGGTAGAAGCCGACCTGGGGGAGGATCAGTTTGGGTTCAGGAGAAATGTAGGAACTCGGGAGGCAATACTCACTTTACGGCTTATCCTAGAAGATAGATTAAGAAAAGGCAAACCTACATTTCTAGCTTTTGTAGATTTGGAGAAGGCTTTTGACAATGTTGATTGGAATAAACTCTTTCAAGTTCTGAAGCAAGCAGGAGTAAAATATAGCGAGCGTAAGGTTATTTACAACTTGTACAAAAAAACTAGACAGCGGTTGTCAGAGTTGAAGGGCATGAAAGGGAGTAAGACAGGGTTGTAGTCTTTCTCCATTGTTATTGAATTTTTACATTGAGCAAGCTATAAAGGAAAGCAAGGAGAAATTTGGAGAAGGAATTAAAGTTCAGGGCGAAGAATTAAAAACATTGCGTTTTCCCGATGACGTAGTAATTCTGTCAGATACAGCAAAGGACCTGGAAGAGCAATTGAACGGAATGGACAGTGTGCTGAAAGGTTCATATAAGATGAACATTAACAAGAGCAAAACTAGGGTAATGGAGTGCAGTGTAAGAAAATCAGGTGATGCTGAAGAAATTATATTGGGTAACGAAGCAATAAAGGAGGTAGATGAGTTTTGTTACTTGGGCAGTAAAATAACAAATGTTGGTCACAGTACAGAGGATATAAAATGCAGAATGGCAATGGGTAGAAAAGCGTTCTTGAAAAAGAGACATTTGTTAACATCGAATATTGATTTAAGCCTAATGAAATCCTTTCTGAAGGCATTTGTATGGAGTGTTGCCTTGTATGGGAGTCAGACATGGACGATAAACAGTGCGGACAGGGAGAGCATTGACGCTTTTGAAATATGGTGCTACGGAAGAACGCTGAAGATTAGGTGGGTGGATCACTTAACTAATGATGTTCAAATGTTTGTTAAGCTTAAGGGACTTAACTACGGGGTCATCAGTTCCTAAACTTACAAACTACTTATGAACTACCTACAACTGTCCTTAGTTGTAGGTAGTTCATAAGTAGTTTGTAAGTTTAGGAACTGATGACCCCGTAGTTAAATATCCATGCCCGAGGGGGGATTCGAACTCCCGACCGTAGTGGCCGTGCAGACCGTGACTGAAGCGCCCCAGTCCCCTCGGCCACTGCGGCCGGCTTAACTAATGAGGAGGTACTGAACAGAATTGGGGAGAAAAGGAATTTCTGGCATACCTTGACTAAAAGAAGGGATAGATTGGTAGGACACATTCTTAGACATCAAGGAATTGTGAATTTAGCGTTGGAGGGAAGTGTGTGGGGTAAAAACCACAGAGGAAGACCATGAGATGGATACAGTAAGCAGATTCAGACATATGTAGGTTCCCGTTCTTATGTGGAGATGAAGGGCTTGCTCAGGATAGGGTATTGAGGAGAGCTGCATCAAACTAATCTCTGGACTGAAGACCACAACAAAAACATATATTTTGTTTTTGTTCGTTGAATATATGGCTCAGCTTTTTACAGAGGGAGTTTAGGCCCATGGCCAGCGCGCTATGCCAACACAACCTAGAAGACAAGGTCTCACGGCTAACCCAATGCCTACGATAGACAGGCCTCAGCGCAGACGTCATGCCACGTAAGCAAGGTAGTTCCGAGCTGGCGCGACCGCTAGCTCTGTTGCTGCCCGCTATGACACAGTGGGCAGTGCCCCAGCGGCCAGCCAATCGCCTCGCGATCGCGCCGGCTCGGAACTACCTTGCTTACATGGCTTGACAACTGCACTGGGGCCTGCCTTTCTCGTAGGCCTCGCAGCTGACCGTGCCTACGTCACACGTAAAGGCCCAGGCCACCAGCTGATTGGCCGGCCGCTACGAGGCGGTGGGCGTGTCCCAGCAAGACAGCCAGTGAGCTGGTGGCCGGGGCCTTCACGAGTGACGTAGACACGGCCATCTGTGAGGCTTTGTTTACTAGGGGGTGTTGGCTGAGCCATGGCACCCGGCGCCGTGAACCAAACACCGCTTCCAAAACAGACTCTCACAGAGGCAGTTGATACGGTGCATATGGTGATAAATCCGTATGAAAATTTCTTTTTATTTCCTAAACGCTTAGCCATCTGGAGTTCCCACTTGGTGCATTTTCATGTCTCGCCACGCCCTACATAATCCAGAATCTGGACGAATTCGGCGATGACGAGTAGGAGTTCTCTCCTTGTCAGTCGCTCGGAGACTTGAGTATTCCAATGTGAATAGGGCATAAGTGTGTATCGTGAACAACACTTCGGAACCTTTTAAGATTTTGAATTTCATTAAATTGGATGAATACCGAAAACCTAGGTTTTTTCTGTTATTAACATTTTTGTAATTGTGGTGTTTAGTAGGTCTTCTCTAGTAAGACTTTCGATGAATCAGTAGTATGCCATGACCAGGGCCGGTCCGAACAAATTCGGCGCCCTATGGAAATTATTTTAATGGCGCCCCGTTTAATAAAATCGCAACAAAACATCAATGTAAAATACACATTGCATCTTTTTTATTCAAATACATAATCACAACATATACATTACATAAACATATTTCCCCATTAAAATGGGACACATGATACACTTTTGTGCAATAATATTACTTTTTCATTGTGTTTAGATTTTGTATTTTTAAAAAGTTTTCGTTGATAGTTTACAATAATTGATACAGTTATAAGCTTTATTATGCAAATAGTCGCACAAATTTTATTTTTCTTGCCTTGCCTTTTGCAATATCCGAGACGATCTCCTTTAAATCAATTAATTTTCGTTCAGTTGACAAAGTTGCCAACCCCACTAGTCTTTTTTGAGTCACTGTGGATCGCAGATATGTTTTTAATTTCGAGAAGCTGCGCTCACCACTGGCTACAGACACAGGACGAGTAAGCAACACTCGTAGTGTAGTAAATAAATTAGATACAATGTCTATAAGTCCATTCTTACAAATATAACTCAGAACGTCCTGTGACCCTGAGTTATTGGGTACTCTGCTCATCGCGTGGATCAGTAGCATCAATATCTTTAGAGTCTTTGTGAGTTAGAGACTCTTCCAAATTAAAACATTCTTCAAGAACAGTTTGAAAGTTTTATTTTGTTCATAATGTATGTTGTACAGATAGCCAAATACACGATTTAGGTTATTAATCTGATGAAATCTCTCGTCAATTTATTGCAGTATCGCCAGCTTTGATCACTGGATTATTAGTCGCAAATTGCTGCTACGTATAATTACGTAGGCTTCCGCGGCCAGAGTCAGATGACAAAAGTTTTCTGGATGTTGTACCGCGTCATAATGAAAGGCTATTACTTAGATAACCGACGTTTCGGCCAACGTTACAGTGGCCTTCATCTGGGTATACTGATGTGAGCGGTGGTTACTACATTTGTATTACTTTCATTGAGACATACGTCATAATAAAAAAAAAAGCGATGTTATTGGTGAATTTTTGCCGGAAGAATGGAACTTTATTTTGATAGGATGCTGAGGTGGAGCAACGGCTAACCCCCACTCCCTCCACCTCAGCATCCTATCAAAATAAAGTTCCTTTCCTCCGCCAAAAATTCACCAATAACATCGCTTATTTTTTAAAATTATGACGTATGTCTCAATGAAAGTAATACAAATGTAGTAACCACCGCTCACACCAGTATACCCAGATGAAGGCCACTGTAACGTTGGCCGAAACGTCGGTTATCTAAGTAATAGCCTTACATCATGACGCGCTACAACACCCAGAAAACTTTTATGTCATGCCGCTACGTAGTCTATTCATTAAACGCTTACTAGCAAAATTCTGAAGAGTCAGAGAGAATGCACGTAACATTGACTTGCGTCTTGTCTCTTGCCTTTTGCTCTGTCTACGCGTAGCAACCGGGAGTTCATCGCTCCTGAAACCGCAGCGTAACAGCAAAGTACACCGCACCGCGAGCCACTAGGGTTGGTCGCGCACCACAAATTTGCTGCCCTCCAAATTCGAGGGTCCTAGGCAACTGCCTAGTTTGTCCTGCTCATGACTAAACTTGTAATTCTTTTGAACGTACTGGAGAGGGCGGGTAGGCAGTAGCGGCTCGTACAAAATTTGATCAGTGTGCTACAATATTACAAAAGTAAACAGGAAATAAAATATACTAAAATAAAAAGTCAACCTTTGTATGATTGCCTTTAATTGTCAATTAATACTGTATTGCCAGTAAGACCTTCAGGGTAATCTATAACAGCGCTGCCAACTGCATGTATTCACTGCAGGTAGTAAATATAACGTTTGAAAAATATTAATTTTATTTACAGAAATATTTTAGGTATTTGAATAGGAGCCACACACAGGTAGGTTTGAGAGACAACGCCCAAGACGCCTGAGCCAACGCGCTATTTGACTCTGTACGCCGCAATATTCGTCATATACTATTCTTCTGCAGCCGTTACACGCAGCGGGCAGAGAAATTTTGATGTGGTGCTGCAATCGGTCTCAGCACACGTGAGTCGCCAGGCCCGACGTCACGTCTGCGCATGCGCACTGGCGAACAGACGACTGCGCCGCGCCTCTGCGCACGTACCAATGCGGCTGAATCCCACTTCAGCACACGAAGCTGGTGTCCAGCTATCGCGGCGAGAGCGCTCCAGAATATGTTTTCATCCTTATTAGTAGGATTCTAATACGCATTGTAAGGGAATTGGCATAATTTTATTGTGATACCTGGCTCGTATTCCAAGAGAAAGGCTATAATTTTATAGCGATTTCTCGCGGCTAAACTCTCGCTCAGCGGCATGAGAAGCGTCTCGGTGCGTCCGTAGCAGCGTTAGGTTGGCAACATATGATCTGTACGAAACTGTACTGAAGTGCGTTTTAACCTTCCTTTTACGAGGCCAATTACTTTTACTGAGTGGACAGGAGTACATCGAAAAATATTATTTTTACGAAAATGTCATGATTTTCAAGGTTGTGGTTGGGCAGGAACCTAAGAGCACAGCTTAAATTGATACGACTGAACGAACGAATGGACAAGGGTACATCGACGAATATTATTACTTTTACGAATATGTCACGATTTTCAAGGTTGTGGTTAGGCAGGAACCTAAGAGTACAGTTTAAATTGTTGCGAATGTTATGATTTTTACGAATAGGTCATGATATTAAAGGATGAGGTTAGGCAGGAACCTTACAGTACAGCTTCAACTGATGTGAGCGAATGTTATGATTTTTACGAACATGTGATTGTAACGGATGTGGTTAGGCTGGAATCGAAGAGTACAAATTAAATTGTTGCTTTCGTACTACAAAAAAAAAAAAAAAAAACATTTTAGAGATAGTTGTTACATAAATTGAAACGTGTATGCCTACGTGTTACATCTGAACAGAAAGACATTGTAAAAAAAAAAAAAAAAAAAAAAAAACCCTAAACTTACAAACTACTTATGAACTACTTACAAACTAGGACGGCACAAATATCCATGCCCGAGGGGGGATTCGAACCCCCGACCGTAGTGGCCGTGCAGACCGTGACTGGAGCGCCTCAGTCCCCTCGGCCACCGAAAGACATTGCATGTGGAGAAGCGTAGTATTATAGTGTGCAATGTTCTACATCCCAATACTGTGATTCGAAAATAAAATAAGAGAAACGTGATATTAATACATTCATTTTCACATCTTGTAAGGATTGTGTGCCGCCATTCCCAGTGCCAGTATTCACAGCGACTGTTGCCAACACTAGCGCACTACGTCACGTAAGTACATTAGGCCATGCCGCCGGTCGAGACTTTTACCATTTCTCGCTTGCATTCGAAGAGAAATGGCATAATTTTAGTAATATATTTACAGTGTGCTGCAGCACATTATCACCAGCCGCCACTGCGGGTAGGGGAGACGAGGATGCAGGAGTCTTCGGGCGGCAGTTTTGCACAGGGCCCGCTCGAGCTATGCGGTCGCGGCTGTCTGGTGTGGACTCGTCTCCCGCTAAGCCGCGCGCTCGCAGGCCCCTGTATATCACGGCCGGCCGCCATTAGCCGCCATAAATCGCGGAGCGGCCGTGACGTCACCGGCCACCTGGCGTCGCGCTCGCTAAACACGGCGACAGGTGTGCGGCGCGCGCCCAATGCGCCGAATGGATTTCGCCCGGCAGCGCCGTTTTTGCATTTTAAACGTTCCGCTCTTCCTCATGAAATATGCATTAAGGTTTTGACGTTAATACAGACCGTCCCGTGCGGCTGCCAGATAAATTATGCGATATAGATACGGCATCGGGCGCTGTTTGGCGGGCGAGGTTCGTTCGCATACTGCGCTAAAAAGGAAGGAAGAAAAAAATAAAAACTCTCGCCACGTGAAAATGACGGGAAAATCAAAAGCTTTAGAAGTGAGGGTTTTAAAGGTAGGTAACTATCAGAATTCTAAATCAATGTTCAAAAAAATTGAAAGCGCTGCCTGTTAAGATTATTGAATTAGCTACATTTTAGTCTCGTATTTCCGCCGATCCAGTCGACAAATTGATTTGCCATTAAAAATTGTCGTCAATAATGGTTCCATTGCATTGTGGCCGTCTGGTTTACTAAGCGGTTTTTGAATATTTCATGAAAGAAAGTAGTCCACGACTGTATAAATTTAATTTTACAATAATGAGTTTCGTCCCTGTGGAGAATTACGTAAATATTTCTCTTTGGTTTTGATTACTGTCCGATGTACATGAAAGTTGGAGAGCATCGCGGTACGCTAAAACCATGTCTCACTCTTTTCTCCATTGCCCACTTCCTTTCGTGTATAGCTACTCCTATAAACGTACTCTGGTTTCTATACGAGTTACATTTCATGTCTGTGCAATTAGTACATGTTTGCTACGTTCAGAAAGGGATCCAGTGTTTGGGAAGGGAGTAAGACAGGATTGTACCTTTTTTTCAGTGTTATTTAATGTTTGCACTGAGCAAACTATGAAGGGAGCAACCAGGAATTTGGAGTAATAGTTCAGAGAGATGATGACGTCGTAATTTTGTCGGAATCAGCAAAGGACCTGGAACAGCAATTGATCGAAATGGATATTGCGTCCAAAGGAGGCAATAAGAAGAACGTTAAGAAAAGCAAAACAAGTGTAACGGAATGTAGTTGAAGAAAGGCGATGCTAAACAAATTACTTTATGTAACGAGACATCGAAGATACCAAATGAGTTTTGTTATTTGGTAAACGTTCGACATCATTGGTGGATGATCTATTTAATTAATTTATTATGTAAAACAAACAACCCAGACAGCTTATAATCATATTCAGAGGGCCGATTGCGGAAATTCAAACCACATGACAAAGAAAACCTTTTAAAATTGTAATTGTTCAGTTACATTTAAGCTGAAATAAGACATCCCATGAATGGCAGTTTCATCTGCCAAAATCGGACGTCTCTCTTATTTGTATTTTTTTTAAATTGTGATCTTGGCTGTTTTACGTAATAAAATTGTTATTTGGGTTGCAAATTAACTTCTGATGGTCGCATTAAAGAAGATATAAAATTCAGAATGGCTATCGGAAGAAAATCATTTCTGAAGAAGCGAAACTTATAGACATCTAATCTTTATATATAAAACAGTGTGCATTAGCTTGTTTGTTTGTCTTGTCTTACATCGGCTGGGTAGATCCTAACAGGAAGCCATATAGCGCCGAGTGTATTTTAAACAACACTATGAACAGAACGCTGATCATACTCACTTAGGCGCAGTTAGTTACGACAACAACACAATCTAACCTCCAAGGACGAAATAAGTACCTCCCCAACCAAGTCCAAAAACTTAGGAGACTTATCGATCTGATATCAGATTAAATCACACAATCGTATTCCGTGCCACGTTATAAACAATTGCGACAATTATCAGATGGAAGAAAATATATAAACCAACAGATAGCATAAAGATATCAATTACCAATAAACAGACAGTGGAGCCACAAAGGTTTCCAGTTATAAAATCAGAGGTACTTCAGCAACGTCGATAACAGAGAATGAATAACGTCTAGAACATCCTGTCTCGATTTTAGAAGACTAAACAATGACGTAACAAGTCAAATTCAAAGAAATTTTGGAAATTCACAAATAATTGTATACATCTTGACCCAATGACAACATACTCTAAACACAATGTACACACAAAAAGAAAAAACAAATTGTTTCAACAGCTGTAACTTATAGAAAATAAACATTATTGTTAGACAAATTATATTAGATATTGTACATTAACATAAATAACAAAACATCACGTTTTACTCAATGAAACGCATGAGGTGGCACACACGGTGTACACCGATAGCTTTGCCTGTTTTTATGGGATGCCGGACACTTGCCACGCCGGACTTTTGCCACACCTGACCCTTCGCCAGGTAGTCGGATTAGCGACCCCTCAGGCAAGGGACGCCCTTTCCCGTACTCCTGCTATTTGCTTCCAAATCTCCGTCTCCGATCTTACATGATACAGCCAATACGAAAGAGATATTTTTGTTAGACATCTCGCCGAAATGTACAGTTCCTTTTCAATATCCCGAAATTGAAATATTTATAACTTTTGCGAAACGAAAGCAATACCGTTGGCTATGTCAGTGGGTAATTAGTTCTTCCAACCACAAATATGGATCCATTCTCCCTCCGTTTGTACGGTTGCTTTCTACCGCACTTACTGATTGCGATAGAAACAGTCCATCGGCATGAAAGGAACATGAAAGGAACGATATAAATGTAATTCGAATGTTCGCTTATTATTCAAGTTTGATCACTGCATTTGTACATATATTAATTCATACAACTGTGTGACAAAAAGAAAAAAGGAGAAAAGAAGAACGATACACTTCATAAATTTACTCTTTTGTGGCGAAACATTAGTTAATAAAGTGAATTAGGACACTGTTCAAATCAATGACAGAAAATACGTTTACAAAATATAGATAAGAGCGTCGATGTCTGACAGATCACCTTAAAACGACATACAAATTTGAAATAAAGAAATGAAGGAATATAGAATTCTATGCTTGTAAAGTACACTGTTGTTCTTCATTGTTTTGCTGAGTCGCAGAAGAAATACCCTAGTTTTTTAATGGAAATGCCATAATACCTATGATCTGCACTACAAAAGAAACGCCGGCCGCGGTGGCCGAGGACACTGAGGCGCTTCAGTTACGGTCTGCACGGCCACTGCGGTCGGGGGTTCGAATCCCCCCTCGGGCATGGATATTTGTGCCGTCCTAGTTCGTAAGTAGTTCATAAGTAGTTTGTAAGTTTAGGGACTGATGACCCCGTAGTTAAGTCCCATAAGCTTTACAAACATTTGAACATTTTACAAAAGAAACAAAAAGCATAATGTAATGTGTGTGCTAGCTCACAAGCGAAACTGAATTCGATTGTCCCTTCAGTTAGAGTGAGCAGATGTTATACTCGACTACCGGAATAAATTAATAACTGCCGCGGCTGAGCGGGCAAGCGCTTTGAGGCGCTATGCTGCAATGCGCGAGACCGTTCTCCGTCGGGGGTTCGAATCCCCCATCGGGCATGGATGTATGTATCGTCTTTAGTATAAGGTAGCTCATCAGTTGTTTGTAAGTTTAAGGACTGATGACCCCGTAGTTAAGTCCCTTAAGCTTAACAAACATTTGAACATTTTAATTTACCGACCCCGGCACTCTCATAATGCAGCCGCTGAACAGTTCATAGAAAACTTGAGTCTCAACACAAATAGGTACACTACTCATACAATTATAGATGGCGGTGACTTAAATCTACCATTCGTACGTTGACAAAAATACACCCTCTGACGAGATACAACATCCGAAATTGTTCTAAATGCTTTGTTTTAAATCATATTGAACAATTTGTTCACGAGCCCAGTAAAACTGTAAATAGTTTCAGAAACACACTTGAGCTCTTAGTCACAAATACTCCTGAGCATCACGACGTATACAGGAATAAGTGAACTCAAGGTTGTAGCGAGCTCAAATCTGTAACAAAGATTGTCACCAAAACTAAACGCTAAATACGTCTACTAAGAAAAGATAAAAATTCGGTTGACATCTTCCTAGGAGACAGTCTCCATTTTTTTTTAAATTAACCATGTAAGTGAAGATCGTATATGGCTTACATTCAAAGGAATAGTATCAACAGCATTGGAGGTATTCCTACCAAATAAATTAATAAGACACTGAACTGGCCCCCCATGGTATATAAAACAGAACAGAAAGCTTTTGCAGAAAATTTAGACGAATTCAAAATCTCCAAGATTGCCTATGTTGTACTGAAGCTCGAAACTTAGCGCGGCCTTCAATGTGACATTCGTTTAATATTTTTCACAACGATTATCTTCGTAGGAATGTGGCGGAAAATCTAAAGAGATTCTGGTCCTACGTTATCTACAGCAGCGGAAAGACGAAGTGAATACTTCTATTGCGCGATAGCGACGGTAATGTTAATGAACACAGTGCCACTAAAGCGGAGTTATTAAATGCAGTTTTCAGAAATTCTTTCATCAAATAAGACGAAGGAAATACTCCACAATTCGAAATGAGAACTGCTGCAAACACAACATAAAAGTAAATACCCTTGGTGATCCAAAGCAAATCACCCAATCAAATAAGTGATGTTGCAGACGAAATGATCAAATATGTCTTCAAAAGTTTCTAATGCATAAGAAAAATACGTCTAATATATTTGTTTATGATCTTATTTTGTAACAATTATTTTTAAACAGTAAGCTTTTACTGGCCTGATTAAAGATAATCAACAACATGGTGAGAAACTTTAATTTTTAAGGACTACAGCTAAATGTACTTCATGAGATCTAAGTCTGCTATTATGTTACTTCTATCCTTGTCTAATTTTAGAGATAAGGGAATTATTTCATCACTACAGCTGCTGAACTTGTCAATCTTAAGAGCAGATCTGTTTTAGGGTGTGTATTTTAAGTGAAATTCTAAAGTTCAGATTCTTTTTAAAACCTAAAGTGTACCTTATCAGTTTAACAAAAATGATATTTTAAGAGCTAATTGCGGCTCTGAAGTTACAGGAATAATTTTAGAACTCACAATCATTGTCGGTATGGCCATAATATTAGAATGTAGACAAAAATTCTCTTAACGTGTCAACTGTAGGAGTTTTTGCCTAAATAGGAAATTGCAAACTGAAAAGCAGTTGATTTAACTATAAGTTCTGTGTGCACGAGGATCATTTGAATGATGTTTAATGTATTAGCTTCGTTGAGTCAAATTTCACCACGTATTGATTAAACGCTAGTGAACCGAACTGTGACCAGCTAGATTCAACATTAAGTTATTTAAGGATACTGACATCTGATACACTCTTTTTATTTTTACATCTTATAAATGTCGCATCGTTAGGTGGTCCTCACAGGTGTTCTCCACGTTCAGTACGTCTCCGTTCTTCGAAATCAGCTTTCCCTTGCAATAATCCTGCTTTCGGCGTAAGCACATCCACACCTTATTATCCGGTAACAATTGTAGTGGGCAAAAGGCCTGCCCTTGGCCGTTGTAATAACTTCCACACTGACGGTCGTACTACGAAATGCGGAAGCGACCAGTGTGCATATGTCGGGACACCGTCCACGGAGCTCTCGGGCCGGGCAGGGGGGGGGGGAGGAGGAGACAGGGGCACCCGACCCTTCGCAGCAGGTAAAAGTGTGGCAAATGTCCGGCGTGGCAAGTGTCCGCCGTGGTAAGTTTCCGGACACCGTTTTTATGGGCTCCAGCAGCGCAGCACACGTTGCGGATTGCCCTCCCGCGTCAGAGGTTCAATTCTTCCCTTGAGCACGGATGTTTGTATTTTCATAAGTAGTTTTTAAGTTTAGGGACTGATGACCCCGCATTAAGTCCCATAATTAATTACATCCTTTCTCTTGGAATGCGATCCAGATATCACAATAAAATTATGCCAATTCCCTTCCAATGCGTATTAGAATGCTAGTAATAAGGATGAAAATGCATTTTGGAGCGCTCTCGCCGCGATAGCTGGAAACCAGCTCCGTGTGTTGAAGTGGGATTCAGCCGCGCTGGTAGGTGCGCAGAGAGGCGGCGCAGTCGTCTGTTCGCTAGTGCGCATGTGCAGACGTGACGTCAGGCCTGGCGGCTCATGTGTGCTGAGACCGACTGTAGCACTAGACCAATATTTCTCTTCGCACTGCGTGTAACGGCTGCGGTAGAATAGTATATGACGAATATTGCGGCATGCAGAGTCAAATAGCGCGCTGGCTCAGGCGTCTTGCACGTTGTCTCTCAAACCTACCTGTGTGAAGCTCGTATTCAAGTACCTCTGAGTCCAGATTTTTTATTTCTGTAAATAAAACTTTAATCATAAACAACATTAGTAATGTATAGTCAACATGCGAGTGAAACTGCGCTTTTCAGCCAAGCAGTTTCATTGGTCACTTGTGTAGAACGCAGATGACGTGGCGGGGATATTGCTAAGCTCAGTTATTTCCATTGTCAGTCACGCTTTTTATTTTAGTATATTTCGTTTCCTGTTTATTTTTGTAATATTGTAGCACACTGGTCAAATTTTGTACGAGCCGCCACTGCTGGAAACCGTGGCGTAATCGAGAGAAATATTCCGATACCAGATTTTTGTGAATTTAACTGTTTTCAACAGTCCGAATCATGAATACCCCTTGAAACACTAGCAAATGCACGCGATACTGTACCAAAACCGTGCTGGCTGGCGATGTCAGCAACACGACGGCTGGGAGGCGGCTGCGAGTGTCAATAGCTGCAAGTCGCGGACCCGGAGGTAATTCAGCTTCGTATTACAGAAGCAATATTCAACTAATTTCAGCGCACTTCGACCCTTGCGGATCTTAGTGCCTACGATCTCTCACGTTCGGCTATGTCGTGCCACTACAGACAATTTACCTGTGAAACACGATTGTACTGTAGGCACAGGTGACACCAGAACTATGACAACACCAATTAGCGCGTCGGTGCGTCTAATATCAGGCAGGCTGACCTTTCTCTCGGCTTTCCAATACTCAGCGCTATTAGCACAAGTTTTGAAGCAACTCCAAAAGTTGTACCACAAACTCTAAGTATAGCTGCTCGAAGTAAAAAAACTGGAAGCGGAAGAGAAGCGACTGCTCTCCTCGGCTGTTCAAACACCAGTCTCTTCCACTTCTAAAATCTCTGTCTCCTCTCTGCAAAACCTCCAGGCTCCGCCTAAAGAAGCCGTCAACAATCCGAAGATTGGTTTGAACACCACAGTGCTTTACTAGGCATGGTCCTGTTTGGAGGTGGTATGCCGTTTCCTTCCTCCGACCTTCGAACTGACTTACCCAGCCAGTTATAGGGGGACCTACAGTTTAACGTTGGTCCCGAACCACGGTGCTACTCGGTATTTTTAATATAAGGAACACTGCCAGAGGTGAAAGAAGTGGAAAGTGACAGATAAAAATCCTAGGAGCTGGCGGGGATCGAACCCGGGACCTTTGGATTCGTAGTCTGACACTCTACCACTGTATCCATACAGACACCAAAATTCTTCAAGTTCAGCCTATATCTACTGAAACGCCAATCCACAGCTAGGCGCCAAAGTACGGCCAATCACGGCTTGTGTTCAGGAGTCGGACAGCCGAACCCCCATATAACGGCACAGCCCGATTTTAAATGTCTGTTTCGAATACACATGAGGACGCGCGCGTTTTGGGCGCATTCGCGTGGCTGACTTCTGGCCGTTGCAGTGGCGCGGCCCACGAGGGCGGAAATGACGTAACTGGCTAAATCCGAGTGGTAACCGAGTGGCCACAAGATGGTGCTGTGGCGGCTAGCCTGTTGGCTTTAATAAAAGAAATACTATTATAAAATTAATTACTCGCAAACTTAGCGAGGTACAGGGGAGCTGAAACCGTCATAGTATCGGAGATTTCAAGACGAACATCATGGTATATTTATGTTTATTTGAAGAAAATGAAAGTGGCTGTTACAGGCATGCAGCTAATAACTATTTTGTTTAAAAACTGTTGTAGTTACAAATTTGATGTCAAATTGATATATTACTTGTATAAAACAAGTCCCATTTCAAGTTTTGTAAAAATTGTCCAGTTTGGAAAAAGGGCATAAATAGGGGGCCGCCATCTTGATTTAGGGAGTCTTCGTTCGGGCTTCATTGAGGCTGAACTTGTGCCCTTCGGCTACGTAACTTTCGTGAAAATTCGACCCAGTTTTCGTTTAAAAAATGATCGTCTCCTCATTTTCGTTGGCGGGGACTTTGCGAAATCATGTGGTAGGAGTTGGGCAAACTGAACTTGAAGAATTTTGGTGTCTGTATGGATACAAGCCAACAGTTGGAAGAATTTCGTGTTTAGTTATAGAGATTGATACTTATAAAACATTTGGTGTGAGTTTGGGACCTCACCGGACTGGGGACTTTCTGGGAATTAGACACGCTAGAGCGGATTTAATTCTGTACCGAGAATTATTTCGGACTTTGTTTCTTTCGTGAGAATGCTGGAATTTGAGTTTGAAACTTGGCGTTTCGAAACTCCTGAACTTTTGCATGTTCAGCTAAGAGGCCCTTAGTTATTTCAACTGAACTGGACAATTAATTTTTTTCTGGGACTCCAGTGTGTAATCAAATCTTAAATAAACAATTACGTAACTGACATTAAAACCCTTATGAGTGACTTATTTACAAACCGATGTTTTCACTGCCAGTGAACCCTATTTAAAATTTGTGTTTTTATAAAATTTAGGGCGTTGAAGCGAGAAGTGGACAGTTGGCCCCTAGACATAACGAATAGCCACTTTAGACTTAAAAGTTCCGACTGTTTCACTTTGCCCCTGTTGGTGCAGTGTTTGTTGAACATTATTATTTAGAGTGCACGTCCAGTGTGCTGGGGGCTCGAGCTGTGAATATTAAATGAGTTCATTTCATATTTGTCTGAAATTAGACACAGGAAAGCACGCCCAACGGACATACACATCGCGCGAATTGTAAATTCTCTCTCGTATCCTGCGTTTTAGATTGTGTGTATACTCGCACTGTTCTTTCGGGAAGGGGAGCAATGCTGCGAGTCTTCCGACCGCATGCATGGAAGAGTGGTCAGCATCGCAGATTGCTGTGCTGGCGGTACCTATTTCAAATCTAGACACTCTTTATGGACTGTTCTACATGTTTCTTATGTTTAATGTACTTGTAAGTTCCAGAAAATTCGTTCTATGTATAAATAGTGGAGCACTCCAAGCAGGAGTCAGTCTGTACTGAGTGTACGCTTGTGTTTGCAATAAACGTGTTTTAAGTGTAAAGTGTTGTGGTTTATTACCGACCAGTCTTCGAATTCCGGATCAACTGCAGTTTTCAAAGTGACAATATCATAGTTCAGGATACATAAACAATGAAATATATGGAAAAATGCCTCATGACGCATTTGGTTGTATTTGTAATTTGTTACATCTTTATGACCAACTGTATTCGCAACACTGTTTGCAAATGGTTTTCTAATGTTCCATTCTAAGATCCTGCAACATTATTAAGGCACATTGTTCAGGAGATAAGACTCACAACAGTTGTACAGCAGGATGTTCAAATGTTCAAATGTTTGTTAAACTTAAGGGACTTAACTACGGGGTCATCAGTCCCTAAACTTACAAACTACCTACAACTAAGGACGGCACAAATATCCATGCCCGAGGGGGGATTCGAACCCCCGACCGTAGTGGCCGTGCAGACCGTGACTGAAGCGCCTCAGTCTCCTCGGCCACCGCGGCCAGCTGTACAGCAGGAAAATGGAAATGCAATGAACAGAGTGTGCGGCAGAAAAGCATGGTCAGAGGGGAAGGAGATCGATTACCATAAGAATGGAGTAAATACACACGCAGGGTGTTTATGTAATTGAGGACGTATTATCATAGTAGCACAAAGTACGCGACTGGACTAGGACGTGTTTACTGCCACTGGCCTGTCACAGCGATAGTTCGAGAGACAGGAAATCTGGCGAGAAGCTTTATTCTCTCCGATAATACGGCATGAACTCCCGGGATTCGTATTACAGATTCTCTCTGTTAAATGTAACTGGAGAGTCAAGTTCACTTACTCTACAATTAATCGCTGCTCCCCTCTGATTGTTAGTGACATACTAGTACTTCATAGCTGAAGTTGCACGCATAAGATTTGCATTAGACTTTGTAACATGGCAGCTTAAACTATACAGTGTGAGAGAAGTGTCGCCGTGGTGGCAGTTTTCGTAATGAGGGGTCGTAGAAGTAAGAGAACGCTGATCAAAGTTCTCTGTTGGAACAGTCAATCACCTGACAGGCCGCGATGTTCTTGAGCACACTGGCTACCTATCAACAGTAACGCCAGTGTTAAGGAGCAGTGGCCTCCTTTACTGACGTCATTTTAACAGGCAGCAGGTAAGTGACATCCTGTACGATCAGTTCGTATTATTTTAGTTTTTTTAGTCCGTTTCGAAGGCGAATGACAGTTTTATGTACAGTTAAATACCGAAAGTTGCACTTTTTATTTTCATGCATATATACAATTTTTCACTTCTTCTTTAATTTGAGTAAAACTTCTTCTCCACCGAAACATTACATCTTTCAAAACATCAGTACTTAATCGACAGTATTTCCATTTCAAAACAACAGAGCGACGTAGATTCCAGCGCACTTGACAAACGACCAAAACTTCAACTCCCCACGCAAGGCGGTGAGGCAAATATATAACATCGGCAATAATGACATTACATTATCCATTGTTCATAACAATATAATATACTGAGTTACAATTAACAAACATAACAGAAAAACATTTCATGTACACAAAAATAATCACAATAAAAAATGAAAATTATGCATACAATAATTTTAGATGGCACAAATATTTTTAAGACGAAATCTGCGATCTTTCTGTTGACAACAAAGCAAAATGTAAAATCTCAATTAATTTGTTAATGAATACATCATACATGTTCCTAACATATATTGAGCTATCAATTATCTTGGAAATTCTGAAACTAGGTTTAAAATGTCACGTCAGTCAATATATACAAAGAGACACAATATACAAATTTCGACTTTACAGTAAACATTTGTGCCATCTAAAATTATTGTATGCATAGTTTTCATTTTTATTGTGATCATTTTTGTGTACATGAAATGTTTTTCTGTTATGTTTGTTAATTGTAACTCAGTATATTCTATTGTTATGAACAATGGATAATGTAATGTCATTATTGCCGATGTTATATATTTGCCTCACCGCCTTGCGTGGGGAGTTGAAGCTTTGGTCGTTTGTCAAGTGCTCTGTCTGGAATCTACGTCGCTCTGTTGTTTTGAAATGGAAATACTGTCGATTAAGTTCTGATGTTTTTAAAGATGTAATGTTTTGGTGGAGAAGAAGTTTTACTCAAATTAAAGAAGAAGTGAAAAATTGTACATATCGAGTATTTATTTCTACCACGACGCCCCAGGAGAATAATGTTGCAGCGAGCAGAACCCCCATACACCGAAATATTAAAAAGATTTGTATCATGTGTGAAAGTGGTAGAATGAAACTGTAATTACTCAAAAATATAGTAAAACGTTTCAAGGTATACTTTCACTTTCTAGAAGTAGAGAATGTGAACCACGGTTGCAATAACAAAACGAAATAATTTTAGAAAGACGTATTTTGGGAGCTGCAGTTTGAAAACGCAGTCAAATAAAATTAATAACACTGCGAAAACAAAGCAGTCATATTTCGAAAGTTGCACTTTATGAACTGCAATTCGAAAAACAGTCATATTGAATAAAATTCACACATTGCAGCAAGGACGTGTAGTACGGAACTTACAGTTGAACAATACATTTTTCTTTTTGCTTAAGCATCTTGGAGTCTGGCATTTGTACTGGTGATTGCATTTGAAGAATTTCTGGCCGCATCCCGTCGATTGAGGTGTCGCATCTGTCGTCAGGCAACAGTTTTCTCTGAATGCTTTTTCTGAAAACTAGTTGGAACAGTTAGTTCATGAACCCACTAGAGTAGTAAATGGTTGCGAAAATACCATTGATCTCCTAGCAACAAACAATCCTGAGCTAGTAAAGAGCATCAGAACAGATGCAGGGACTAGCGAACATAGAGTTGTAGTAGCGAGACTCAATATAGAAATTCCCAAATGCACAAAAAAAAAAAAAAAATAAAAAAATAAATGAATAATATATCTGTTCAATAGAACAGATAAAAATTCGCTTCACGCTTTCCTGAGTGTTAGTCTCCAGTCTTTCAAGACTAAAAATGCGAGTTTAGATCAGTCGAGGCTTACTTTCAAAGACATAATATCAGTAGCAATCGAGAGATTTATACCAAATATATTAATAAAAGAGAGGGCTGACCCCCAAAGGCGCACAAAACAGGTCAGATCACTGTTGCAGAAACAAAGAAAAACGCATACTAAATTAAAAAGACACTGGCAATCTTTTACAGAAACTCGCAACCTAGCGTGGACTTCAATGCGAGAAGATTGTAGTTGTTTCCACAACGAAATACTGTCTCGTAATCTGGCAGAAAATCCAAAGACATTCTGGTCATATGTGAAGTACACTAGCGGAAAAACACGAACAATACCTTCACTACGCGATATCAATGGTAATACTACCGATGACAGTACTACTAAGGCAGAATTATTAAACACAGCTTTCCGAAATTCGTTCACCAAATAAGACGAAGTGAACACTGCAGTATTCAATCCAAGAACAGCTGCCAGCATGCGAAACTTAGAAGTAGATGTTCCTGGAGTAGTAAAACAACTTAAGTCACTAAACAAAAACAAATCTTCCGGGCCAGATTATATACCAACTAGATTCCTGTCAGAGTATGCTGATAAAATATCCATGTACTTAGCTATAATTTACAACCGATCACTCAGCGGAAGATCCGTACCCAAAGACTGGAAAGTTGTCCAAGTTACTCCAATATTCAAGAAAGACAATAGGAGTGATACCCAAAATTGCAGGCCAATCTCATTGACGTCGATTTACAGTAGGATTTTGGAACATATACTTTGTTCGAACATTATGAACTACCTCGAAAAGAACGACCTATTAACCAATAGTCAACACGGATTCAGAAATTATCACTCTTGCGAAACACAGCTTGCCCTTTACTCACATGAAGTGATAAGTGCCATCGACTAAGGATCTCAAATCGATTCCATATTTCTGGATGACAGGAAGGCTTTTGACACTGTACTTCACAAGTGGCTTCTAATGAAATTGCGTGCATATGGAATATCGCTGCAATTGTGCGACTGGATTCACTTCCTATCAAAAAGGGCATAGTTCGTAGTAATTGACGGTAAGTCATCGAGTAAAACAGAAGTGATGTCTACCGTTCCCCAGGGAAGTGTTATAGGCCCCCTACTCTTCTTTTTGTTTATAAATGATTTAGGAGACAATCTGAATAGCTCTATTAGACTGTTCGCGGATGATGCTGTCGTTTATCGGTTAATGAAGTCAACAGAGGGTCAAAAGCAAGTGCGATTTAGAAGAAATTCTACATGACACGAGAATTGGAAATTAACACTAAATAATGAAAAGTGTGAAGTAATACCCATGACCACTGAAAGAAATCCGCTGAACTTCAATTACACGATAAATCAGTCAATTCGTAAATTCTACCAAATACCTAGGAGTTACAATTACGAACAACTTTGACTGGAGAGAACACACAAAAAATATTGTGGGGAAGGCGAACCAAAGTTCACGTTTCATTGGCAGAATGCTTCGAAGATGCAACATGTGTCGCACAAGTCTGAAGTGCGCGCCACGTACGTTAGCCGCGCGCCGCCATGCACGCACGGCGCGGCGTTCTTACGACGTCAGCCACGAGCGCCCTCTGCTGAAACTCCGCTCGTGTCCACCACTGAACTGGATCGGTCACTTGGCATTAGGACAGGCACTAGGACTCATCAGTAGGCAGGCCTCTATCTAGTTAAACTATGTATCTGCATTCCACTAGTCTTCAGTTAACAAAGTTAAGTATTGTACTATCTCTACGAAATATATATCTTGTTCTAATCTAGCTTAGTGTTTCTAGTTTCTGCTGTCCCACTGGCTGATCACCTCAGACTCTGTACCAGCACACGAGTGCTTCATATTTTCCTGTGTCGGTCTCTCTCTACTCGGCCACCGACACCTAGGACAACTCGCGGAAACGAGACACAAAACAACAGCTCCATCAGAGAGACTGCGTACATCACACTTGTGCGTCCTCTCTTGGAGTACTGTTGCCCATTGTGGGACCCTCACCAGGTGGGACTGGCGGAAGACATTGAGAAGGTTCAGAGAAGGGCAGCTCGTTTTGTTTTATCACGTTACGGGGGGGGGGGGGGGGGGGCAATGTCACGGAAATGTTGCACGATTTGAGGTGAAAATCATTAAAATAAAGAAGTTATTCGTTGCGGCGAGATCTATTTACGAAATTTATACCACCGACCTCTGAATGTGAAAATATTTTGCTAACATCACATACATATGGAGACATAACCATCCCAATAACATAAGAGAAATCACATAGAAAACGGAATGATTTAGGTGTTCCTTCTTCCCGCGCGATATTAGAGAATGGAACGGTAGAGAAAGGGTTATGAAAGTGGTTAATGAACCCTCTGGCAGGCACATGTGATTTGCAGAGTATCTATGTAGATGTAGAACTTACTCCTCCGCGATTATTTTAAGAGGGCAAGTGTTGAACTAAGACCTGAAACCGCTCTACGATCCCTTGCTCTGACTGTACCTGGGATTATCGTGGACGATCTAAAAATTGTGCATTATTTCAGTTAAGCTGTTAATAATTTTTGTAACGAACTCTCGACCATTTTCATACGGCAACACTGAAGAAGCGCCTAACAACGTAAAGATGTCAATAATGTTATCGCATACCTCCATAATTGTTATGGACTTTAGTGGCTTCGAAACAACGAATTTAGTAAGATGATCTTACTACGAATTTCTAGTCTCCACCTGGTTGCGATTAGAAGTGGATGAGATCAACTTGGCATCTAGAATTTAATTCTTTGAACAATATGGGCTCCTCTTCTATCCTTTTTCTTCTCACCTTTATGTTTTTGCGAACAAGGTTCACATAAGCTGAGATATTGCAGGACATCTTTGTACGTTATGATACTTTGACTCTAAACAGTTTATCACTCGGTCATGTTCACTGTGTCCAGTCGTAATGTGAGCATCGTCAAAAAAATGATACAGTCCATCATAAACAATTGTGCCTCATCTCGCCTTCTTCAGTAACAGATTGTATCCCACTCGACCACCGTCCCCTTTTGTCCAGCTTTAGTGATTTAAAATTGCTCATAAGTGACTTTTCGTTGCCATGAACACACAATTGTAATTGGGATTTCCCCGCTGTTGTCTAAGATGTTCGTAGAACTTTCCGCCGATTAGACCATTGCTGCACTGTTGTCTACTGTAGCGTAGCGGCACGAGCCAGTGCGGTACCTCCCCATCCCCTCGCCCACTCATATGGTCGCACCTGTTGTGCACTGCTCTCCATCTGCTTCTACCAACATTTACACAACAAACGTATTGCAAAAAGTATTGAAATAATGCACTCAAACATTGTAAATTGATGTGATTCAAATTAATTTCAGTACAAAACGACATTCACTAAACGAGTACAACTTTCCTGCCCCCCGTCGCACAACAGCTGTAGTGATACATATAGACGACACGCACTGGTACCACTGGTACCACTTTCCGCTACCAATAATAGCTGCTATATACTGTACACATCCACCAATCGGGGCCAGCGATGGTACACCTTCACTAGTGGATGTGTTCTTTCAGTTTATGGAACCCTTTCACTGATCATATCGATGATGATATACATTCACTAGGTAATGTTTACCTTTTTAACCATCCACTTCCACTATAACTTGTACACCTTATAAAATTGGCTGTTCGCGTGTGTGTTCCACATCTCCTCCTAAACTACTGGACCGATTTCAAACAAAATTGGTACACATGTTCCCTCCTATGAGGCAACAATTGCTGTCGGGTAAAAACCAACTGTACAGGATGACCAGCCAGTCTAAAATACTGGCCTGTAGATGGCCGCCAGTGAGTGACGCACGCTAGTTAGGCTCGCAAGTTTATCCGGTATTTGGAGGTGTTACTAAGCAGTTTGGCTGTTTGAAATAGTCACAAAACGTGTGTTAAGTGCCAAGTGTTGAATCGCTATAGTATTCGGAGTGCCTGTAATCGTGTAACTGCATTGAAAATGGAAAGTCGTCGAACAACGCGCAGCACCGCCAACGGCCAGTCCGGCGAGGGTGCAGCAGGCGAGCCGGTGCCGGCGACCGCGGCCGCGCCGCCCGCCACCGCCGACATCGCCGCACTCGTCAGGGCTGAGGTAAGTGCCGCGCTGCAGGCGGAGGGCGCGCTCGCCACCGTGGTCCAGACCATCACCGACGCCGTCACTGCCTCAGTGACGCTCAAAATACAGCAGACGCTCGACAAGAATGCCAGCGAGATATGCGCTCTGAAAAAGACCCTGGAGGATACCGCAGGCAGAGCACGATCTCTCGAGCAGAAGCTAATCGAGAGAACAGATGAGCTCGAACAATATCAGAGACGTAACAACCTAAGACTGTTCGGGATTCCAGAAAATAGTAGTGAAAACACCGATGAAATCGTAGTGAAGCTGGCCACTGAAAAGCTAGGGGTGCAGGTGACCCTTAACGACATCGACAGAAGTCACAGAGTAGGACGTAAGACAGGGGAATCCACAAAACATAGGCCCATAATAGTGAAGTTTGTTTCCTACAGGAAGAGATCCGAAATCTTTAGAGCCAAGAAGAAACTGGTAAAATCAGGTCTGACGATACGTGAAGATCTCACTTCCGAGCGGTTAAAAATTTTGAATAGTGCAATCGCAACATTTGGCCTACACAATGTATGGACAAGTGATGGCAGAATAATGGTGAAGACGAACAATGGCAAAATAACAATTACAAATGCGAATGAACTCGAAAGCCTCTGCTTTAGGAGATAAAAACACTTGCCGCCACTACTTCTACGTGTAGCTTACTATTTTTTTTTTCTTTTCTATTTTTTTTCTTCTTTTGCTACACTTCATATCGATTTTGTAAAGAAAATCTTATGTACATTAATATCTATTATACTACATTAGTTAGCTTTCTCTTTATTATTTTAGCAAATTATCATTATTTGATTGGTGTGATTTGTTGTTACACTTTTTTTTCTCTTTCTTCTAGCAAATTATCATTATATTTTTAGTGACACTTACTGGTTCACTTTAGGATAGTGCTGTTTTACTATTAATCTCATACTTACATTATTAATTACGGTACCATATTAGGTTTAAGTTCACCTTTATATAGCGTTGGTCTCACGCATCATTGGCAATTGCTCACTCTACTATCGATATTGTTATCTTTATTTAGTGTTGTTCCGTGCAGATTATTTTTACTGTGCTTGGCGAGATTCCCCCCCCCCCCCCCTCAGCGCCACGCTGCCGCTCGGAGGACACAGGCCGTGCTGACCTTGGCTGCAGCGCCTCCCTGTCCCTCCCCTGTCTCTGAACCCACCTGACCTGCTTCGGCTCTCTCTCTCTGCTGTCCTGCACTCCTCCCCCGACCCCCCGGACCGCTAGCCCCCAGCCACACCACATTCCAATGTGTCCTGCGTTCGCAGAAAAGGACGCCGCCACCCCACAGCCCACTGCCGTTGCCCTACCGACTAGCGGTGTCATCGCGCGCGCTACAACTGAGCGCACACAGCTCCACGTTGCACACGCAAATGTTCAATCTCTACAAGCTCATTTAGTTGAGTTCCGCCATATATTTCAAGACTTGGATCTTCATATAATTCTTCTATCGGAGACCTGGCTCAAACCAAGCATTACCACCAGTTCCGTAAATTTAGACGGCTATGTCTTCCTAAGACACGACCGATTGAACAAACGCGGAGGCGGCGTTGGAGCTTACATACGCTCTGAATTATCTCCTACCGTGTTGCACACATCAAATAATGATGAAACTGAACAAGTGGAATACATGTTCGTAGAGATAAAACCCCTCAAAGAAAAGTGTCTCATATGCGTCCTCTATAAACCTCCGAAGGTAGGTGCGTTGGACTGCTTCGAAACTGCCCTCTCAGACCTCGAATCAGCTTATGAGCACATAATTATAGCGGGAGACACTAACATAAATTTTCTGTTCAACAGTCCGTCCTGTATGAAGTTCAAGCGTATGCTTACGTCTTCGAATCTGACCTTACTTCAGCTTGCACCCACCCATCACACAGCTGATAGCCACACTTTAATAGATATATTTGCAACAAGGTTTCCAGACAGAGTAATTCGAACGTCACAAACATCTGCACCTGGCATGTCTGCCCATGATGTAATTTTCATGACATACTCGCTAGAATGCCCCAGGAAGAAACCACTTCTAACTACATACCGTGACTTAAGACGCGTCAACTTACCTGAACTGACAGCTGATGCACAAGAAATAGTTTTCGAGCCAACCTCCGACACCCTCCCGGACGTAAACGAGAAACTGCACAAAATTACAAATAAACTTAACCAGCTGTATGATAAATATTCGCCCATCAAGACCAAAAAAGTGAGAAGGAAACCTGCACCCTGGCTAACTGATGAACTAAAACAGCTCATGAATCTCAGGGACAATGCACATCGGACATACAAACTGCACCCTACACCTGAAAACCACACCGCTTACAAGCAGAAACGTAACAGAGTCAGCCAGGCTGTGAGAAATGCTAAACTCAGATACGCCTATTCATTAACCGACAACATAAATAGACCGGCCGTCCTCTGGAAAAACCTGCGCGGTCTTGGTATTGGAAAAGTAAAAACTGCAGCCGAACCCACTGTCCCCATTGAGGAACTAAATCAGTATTTCACAACGCCTACCACCACAATAGATCACCAAACGAAACAAACACTTATTGACCATATCAAGAGGATAAACAACGCTAACCATGATAAGTTTTGTTTTAAGCATGTTACTGGAAGTATAGTCAAAAAAGCCATTATGCGTATTACATCAGCGTCTACTGGGGATGATGGTATCACTATCCAAATGGTAAAGCTGATTATTGATCCACTGCTGCCCATCATAACAGATATATTTAATCAGTCCTTAGCCACAAGTGTTTTTCCTGATGCATGGAAACGTGGACTAGTTAAGCCACTGCCAAAAAAGAACATTGCCACAGCACCCTCTGATTACAGACCTATCTGCATTCTTCCGGCACTATCCAAAGCTCTAGAATATATAGTAAATGATCAGCTAACCAGCTACTTGACTATTAATAACCTTTTTGACGAACACCAATCAGGTTTTCGCAAATATCGCAGCACAACATCTGCTTTGATAAAAGTGACAGACGATCTTAAGCAGGCAATGGATAGACAAGAGGCGACTATTATGTGCTTCTTAGACTTTAGCAAAGCTTTCGACACTGTGGACTTTGACATTTTACTTGCTAAACTTAGCAGCCTAAATCTCTCTCAAGGCGTGGTGCAATGGTTTCGCTCATACTTGACATCGCGTCTTCAGTGCGTCATGTCCGGCACCAAAAAGTCACAGTGGAGAAAAGTACTATCAGGCGTACCACAGGGCTCGGTATTAGGTCCACTCCTCTTTTCATTGTACGTAAATGACGTATCATCGGTCTTGTCCTTTTGTAAATACCACATGTATGCCGATGACCTCCAGTTGTATTTAAGTGCAAAACCAAAAAACCTGAAGACAGCAATCGAAAATTTTAATTCTGACCTATGTGCACTATCAAAGTGGGCACAGAATATAGGATTAAAGCTCAATCCAAGTAAAACACAAGCAATTCTGGTAGGACATCCTAGGCTCATTAACCACAAATTCCGCGAATCTCAACCATCATTAATATTAAATGACACACCTATCTATTTTTCGCCCTCGGCAAAAAGTCTGGGAGTGATAATAGACGACAAACTAAATTGGGCTGAGCACACAGCCGCCGTGTGTAGGAAGGCATCAGCATCTCTTCATGCCCTACAGAGATATAAGAAGATTTTTCCTCTCGATCTCAAAAAGAAACTTATACAAACACTTGTAATTCCAATTATTGATTACAGTGATGTTATCTTGCAATGTCTTTCTTGGGAAAGCTCAAGACGTCTGGAACTAATCATGAATGCCTGCGTTCGATATATATGTAACATCCGTCTCTTTGATCACATTTCACCATCTTATATGCAACTATCCTGGCTCCGTGCTGACAAGCGCAGAGATTTTCATACACTCTGTTTCCTCTACTCTCTTATCAACGTACACTGTCCCTCATATCTTTCCTCGACCTTAACACTCTTATCTGATCAGCATAACAGAACTACTCGTTCGTGTCAGAGCAAAACCCTTTCTGTCCCTATCCATCACTCAGCCGGTTTCTCAAAATCCTTTTCAGTAGCAGGAACGAGGCTCTGGAACAATCTACCTCAGTATATCAGAGAACTGAATAACACTGCCAGCTTCAAACGACAGTTAATGGATTATCTACTGAAGCAATAATTACGCCAGTCTTTAATACCCTACGGTCCAGGTACGTCACATCCATTCCTCCTCCCAGATATTCTCTTACTGCCATTGCTCTCGCCAGGTACAGCTTTCTTAACTTCCTTTTGTCAGAATTCGCCTTGCCTTAACCAGTCTCGATTCAAAAGTACATCCTGTATCTGCTAATATCAATGTTGTTACACCAACAGCAGCAGAAGGTGTCTCAGTGGTACTACTAGTATTAATCCTATTAGAATTAAGTCAATACCTTTTATTTTACATCCTTTTGCATGTAGTTAACTTTTATAAATTATGTTATTAATTGCTTATCTGTAAAAATCATTGGTATGTTATAGGTAACTCAAATGTAAAAAATTCTGTATGTGTAAAACCCTGGTCCGATGTAAGAGAGGGCCTGATGGCCCTAATCTGATCAGGCTAAATAAACAAATAAATAAATAAATAAATAAATAAAATAGTTTAGGAAATAATTCAAAATTTTATTTCAAAACTTCACCTAAGTTTTACAAATGTTCTTCCACTGCGACATACGCCTTGACAACGTGACCAAGCCTGTCCACCTTGCAGGACAGAGCCGGCCAGAACCAGTTTGAATGCTGATTCTAAAATCACGCCACCCTTCTAGCATCCGTGCTGAAACTACTGACGTTTCCATGCTACCGTGGAGCCAATAGCAGGCACCCACGTTTGATCACGTGTGCTACTGCTGGAGGTCTCTGAGGTGCGAGCATCACTTCCTTCGCTCTCTTCAGTTTGAGTTCTCGTACAGAACAGACGAACGCCAGAGGCTCAGCGTCTGTGCGGGGCGAACGGCCGCATGCCGTCCGCTCCCGCCTAGCGGCTGTTCGGTATCAGCCACCAACTGTGTGAACCGTAACCATTACCGTAACCTTCACCTTTTCCGTTTAGACTGGCATTCATTCATTGCATCCGACCCCAGGGCGAGTCCCGCCATGTACCCCGTGTTTTAGAATATACCAAATATTAACTTGAATTCTATCTTTTATTTGTCAGTCAGCCACACTTTCCTAGGGCGCCCACAAGCCTTCACCGCTCCGCCTTCCATCCTGACAACGCTTCCAACCCATTTTATTTATGCAGCACTGGGATGGGTTGTATAATTTTCCTATCATCCGTAGGATAAAGATCAAGTGCTATACAATTTGGCGTCTGAAGTGCGATCGATAACCTACCTTTCGGCCCTTAAGGTGGCCACAAAATTTGGTTCACATTATGTCGTGTGGCTGGTCGACAGCCGCTATTCCGCCGAGCGACGGCACATTCGCCGTGACATCCTAGCCGCCGCTGCATCTGCACATTCCGTGCTGGGTGCGAAGTCCAACGCCGCGCGCCTGCCTACCGCAGCGCACGTGTGCGTTAAGTGCGTGACGCGCGCCCTGCCGCAGTTGACCGCCGACTTGGCCGTGCACTACTCCAAGTGCGCAGCTCACCTGCGCACACGAGGCGTAAAAAGTTGCGAGCCCCGTTCGTGCTACTGTTTGGCCCACCGAAGGCATGTAAGTGCCGCACCCGGTTGGCGCGGCCCACCTGCCGCTGCCGCCGCCCACATACGTCGCTGCTCGTCCGTAACTGCTGTGCGCATGAGGCGCCGCCACATGTCTCCTGCCGGTCCTGCCAAGGAGAAGAAGATGGTTCCGTACCGGGGCCGAACCACTCGCAGCAACCCCAAGCAGTGCGGACCACTCGCCGCCCCCGCCGCCCACACATACGTAATGGGACATGACGTCATAAACAATGACATTCGTGAAAAACGGTCGCATCATGCGATAATATTCTACAACTGCTTCGAAACTACTTACTTCAATCACCTCCGGCCATCCCGATTTAGGTTTTCCGTGATTTTCTTAAATCATTCCAGGCAAATGCTGGGATGGTTCCTTTGAAATGGCACGGCCGATTTACTTCCACATCCTTACCCAAACCCGAGCGTAAGCTCCGTCTCTAATGACCACGCTGTCTACGGGACGTTAAACTCCAAGCTTCCTCCTCCACTTATTTCAACGTAATTACGTACAATTTTCTTTAAGGTCAGTAATAATTTGCTATGGTGGCAAAAACCAGCAAATGATTACTGACCTTAAAAAAGTATTTGTACGAAATGTCGTTGAAATCAGTTCGTTACGATACATTGCTCATACGATATCACATCGTAAACAATGAAAACTGCTCAATCTTGCGGCGCGTGAGAGAGTGGTTTTATTCGTCAACTATTTGACAATGAGAGGACTTAACCACTTGCATTAAACTTTCAACACAACTCCTTGCTAAAAACCCTAGCAAAATGATGAAAGGAAAAAAAGTTTGTACTCCTTTTTTGTTGTTCATAATATATATCTGCGATATTTGACATGAGGTTACAACTTATTACATTACCTCTACGCTGTAAATTGTATTCACGAAACATTTCACAGACAGTATACATACGTACCACTGAATGGTTATTCTATATTATATCACAGATGAACATATCTTTCATCAGATATGTTCAAATGTTCAAATGTTTGTAGAGTCTATGGGACTTAACTACGGGGTCATCAGTCCCTAAACTTACAAACTAGGACGGCACAGATATCCATGCCCGAGGGGGGATTCGAACCCCCGACCGTAGTGGCCGTGCAGACCGTGACTGGAGCGCCTCAGTCCCCTCGGCCACCGCGGCCGGCTCATCAGATATGAAGTCGTAAACAATTTAATTCACGAAAAACAGCATAATCAAGAATGAAGATTCGATTTATTAAGAATTTACTACTAACAGCATTCACGACATATTTTCCAGACATTTGGCACATATAGGATTGAATTACCTTCAAATTTACGTCATAGTGCGACGCATATTTCAGAAGATATGACGTAATAAACAATGAAATTTTCTAATAACTGCTACATCATTTTTCCACATTTCCTCCTAAAATAATGGACCGGTTTCAGTTAAACTCGGTACACTTATTGCTTACTATTAGACAACAATCGCTATGGGGTTAAAAACTGCCACGCTTGGACCATGACAGCATTCTGTTATGAATTTTGTTACTGGTGAATGTTGCTAGTCCTCCGTTGACGCCCTCGGGCGGAGGATGAGACGGTGGGCAGTCAGCAACCAACGGGCATCTCGAGGCCTGTCGGGCGGAGTTTAACTTTAGTTCACGAACGTTGCTAGCACTGAAGATGGCCACTCACTGACCGAAATCAATTTGCAGAAGTAAAAGCAATGAAATGGATTTCTCAAAAGTTCCGATATCGAGAAGGCTATTTACACCTACAGTGAGAATGTACTACATTCATTAGATAATAAATTACAAGCAGCAGGTATTTTCTGTGATTTATCAAAGGCATTGTATTGTGTGAACCATAACATCCTTTTAAGTAAATTAGGTTTCTATGGTGTCACGGGGTTCAAGTCGTATCTTGCTAACAGGAAACAAAGGGTGTCAGTGCAAAGGACTAGTGAATTAAGCGAACAGTCATCATCAGATTGGGAAGAAATTACATGCGGTGTCCCACAAGGACCCATCTTAGGGTCTCGTGTACATTAATGACCTCTCATCAGTTAACTGCTAGAAGCAGAGTCCGTTTTGTTTGTACTTAATAGCATATCGAGTATAGCTCTGGAAAGGTCTATTTATGTGATTTAACTACGGGGTCATCAGTCCCTAAGCTTACAAACTACTAATGAACTAGCTAAGTCTAAAGACGGCACAAACATCCATGCCCGAGGGAGGATTCGAACCCCCGACCTTAGTGGCCGTGCTGACCGTGACTGAAGCGCCTCAGTCACCTCGGCCACCGCGGCCGGCCAATGATAATATCGTTAACATTAATAATTAGTTTAAAGCCAACTCATTGACATTAAACTTTGAAAAGACTTCCTACATGCAGTGCAGAACATGTAAGGGATTCCCAACCAGTATATGCATAAAGTATGAAGAAGCTGGGATTCCAGCTTGATAATAAATTCAGTTGGGAGGAGCACACCACAGAACAGCAGAATCGACTTAACAAATCTGTATTTGCGATACGATTGGTATGACATTGGAGTTCAAAAAATAAGAAAAAGGTTGCATACTTTGCTTCCTTTCATTATATAATGTCATATAATATTTTGGGGTAACTCTTCAAGTCAAGCAAAAGTTTTCAGAGTCCAAAAGCGTGTAATACGTATTATTTATGGTGTAAATTCACGGACATCCAGGAGAAGCCTCTTCAAAGAACTGTGTATAACTACTGCCTCTCAGTATATTTATTCCTTAATGAAATTTGTCATAAATAATATAACCCTTATCCCAACAAACAGCTCAGTTCATTCCTACAATACTAGGAACAAAAATGATCTACACAAGGACTTAAAAGCACTTACTTTAGTTCAATAATTTACCAAGAACCATAAAAAAGCACTTACTTTAGTTCAATAATTTACCAAGAATCATAAAAAATTAGCTACGAATAAAGATCAGTTTAAGAAGAGCCTAAAAGACTTTCTAGTGGCCAAATCCTTCTATTCCACTGACGAATTCTTAAATAGAACCAAATAATGCATTTATCTGTATTCATACTATTAGTATTATTGTATTATCAGCTTGTAAAAATATATGTAACTGTATTAGTATTATCATGTCATCAACTTTTCTTTTAAAAAAAGACATGTTCCACATCCATGGATCTAAGGAACGAACCAGCTAATCTAATCTAATTTAAGATTACATGCGACCAAAGCCGTTCCATGCATTTCTCATGATTTTTTCGTGTGGTCGCTCTGCACCTGGCTCCTGTTGGGGTCGTCAGTATGTAAATGTAATTTTTCCCTAAGTGCCTGTCTTCGTCAGCTGTTGTCTCTACGATAAGTTGCTACCTGCCCTCAAATTATTTACATTCTAACCTCGTCTTTCTATTGTTTGGTTCATTAACAAAGAATGATATCCGTAATTTGATTTGTTTCTAAAATAGAAAACTGTTAACTAACTATTTAAATCTGTGAAATCAACAAAATTTCGGACATCTATTATTTCCGGCCACTGAAAATGTTCCACATTTAATAAAACTAAACGCATTGGGTGTCAAACATTCGCTTCTTATTGTAGTCGCATATACGGGTTAAAATACCCCCTTCGGAAAATATGTCCAAACGATAAAGGTTTGAGACAACGTAGTGCATTTTTTGTGTGGTAGATTACCTGATGTTTAAGTATTTGCATGTTATTTACAACAAAGAATTTCATTTTCTACAATCATAACGAAGAAATATGATTTCATTAAGTAAAAAGTTTAGAATGAAAATAAGCGTTGTTTCATTTAGCCAAGCCTTGGTATCGTCCCAACAATTTATTCGTCCCACCCCGGCCGCCTCCGCCACTTTCCTTCTTATTAACCGACCCCTCCCTTTTGTCAAGTTGTGCCATAAATTCTTCTCTTTTTGTTATTCTGCTGTTATTTTTTTTACTCATAAGTCTTATGACTGGTTTGACATGGTCCGCCACGAACTCCTCTCCTGCGACAATCTCTTCATTTCAGAACAGCACGTACACGCTACGTTCTCAATCATCTGCTAGGTATGTCCCAGTCTCCGTCGTCGTGTACCGTTTCTACCTTCCCTGTAGTACAATGGAGATTATTCCCTGATGTCTGAACACATGTCCTAGCTTCATATACCTTCTTCTTGCCAGTTTTCCTTTCTTCCACGTGTCCACCTAAAACCTCTGGTTATCTCATTCGTCGATCTAATTCTCAAACATCTCAAAAGCATCGGTTCTGTTCTTTTCTCATTTTCCAAATGTTCATGATACACTGCTGTATAATGCTGTGTTCCAAACATACAATCTTAAAAATTTCTTTCTCACATTAAAGCCAATTTTTTTTCTAATAGACACCTCTTTCCCGTGAATATCTTCTTAGACTGTGACAATTTACTTTTTATGTCCTCCTTGCTTCGTCCATCGTAAGTTTTTAAGCTTCCAACATAGCGGAATGTTTGGAGACATAAATACAAGATAGGTAACTGCCAAAAATCCAATGGGAACAGTTGAAATACTTTAGCAGTTCTGCAATGGAATGGAGTAACTAGATGTTAAGGGAAATTCGGGAATAGAATGAAATAAATAAGAAGTAAAGCTGGAAAAATTAGAAGAAATCGAAGAGCAAATAATCTTCGGCAATACCGTCGGAACATACAAAAAAGTAAGCACTGTCTTCAGTGAAATTAAAATCAAGGTTGGTAACATTTGGAAGGGAATTCTACAGCTAAACACAGAGTAAATAGGTGGGAAGAGTCATTGTCGGCCTCTATGATGGGAAGACTTATATAATGACATTCTAAAAGAAGAAAGGGATGTTGATATGGAAGAAATAGGGTATCAAATATTAAAATTAAACAAGCTTTGTAGGACTTGAAATTATGTAAGGTACAAGGCATAGATAAGAACTTCTAAAATCTTTCTGGGCAGTGGCAACCAATCAACAAAGTTGATGACGATGCCCCATCATCGCTATCAGGAAAAGTGTCATCCACACAATTCCGTAGATATAAAGGGTAGATAAGTGTGATAACTACCGCAAAATCTGATCGACAACTCATGCATCCCACATACTGACGAGGACAGTATACAAAAGAATGAAAAAGGAAAGTTCGGACCTGTTAGGTTTCGATAAGTTTGGGTTTAATAATGGTAAATGCAGAAAAGGCACAGTCCTGACATTGCCTCTGATATTGGACGAAACACAGAAGGCACCTTCATAGGATTTGTCGCTTATGAGAAGCTTGCGACAACGCCAATTGGCGCAAGATGTTGCAAATTTTATGAAAAGTAGGAGTACATTATAGGGAAAGACGAGAGATGTATCTTCAAGCACCTTGAGGGAATAAGAAGACCGCGAGACACAGAAAGCAGAAGGTAAGTTCAGCACAAATTTTTACAAAGGGACAAGCAGTGTTCACAAAGGATAGATTGAATAAAACAGCTGGTGGCATATTTATTGCTGTCACAAGCAGTTTATCTTATAGCGTAATCGAAGAAGATAGTTCATGTGGTATGTGTAGAGGTTATATCTGAAAACCGGAATAAATTAAGAACTGGTTCTTTCTACCGACCCACTGCTTCAGACGATTCGATTGCAGAACTGTTCAAATAAAGCTCGAATCCAATTTCAAAAAGTAACCAAAGCATTCAATTTTAATTGGTGGCGACTTTAACTTACCCTCGATATAGTGGCAAAAATACTTATTGAAATCCCGCGGCAAGAACAAAACATCGCCCGAAATTATAGTACTGAACGCATTTTCCGAAAATTATATCGAGCTTTTCAGAGTGAGGAATCTCCAGTCTTTCGAAATTAACAATGTTAGCGTAGATTGAATGTGGCTTGCATCCAAAGAAATAATGTCGTCATCTATTGACAGATTTATACCAAACAAATTAACAAAAGAGGGCGCTGACCCGCCGTGGTACACAAAACACGTTAGATCACTCTTGAAAAAGCAAAGAAAAAAAGCACACGAAATTTATACGACACAAAATACCCAAAACTGGCGATGTTTTACAGAAACTCAAAATTTATCTCGAACTTCAATGCGAGAATCTGACAATAGTTAGCATAACGAAACCCTGTCACGTAATTTGGTAGAAAATCCTAAGAAATTATGTTCGTAATGCAAAGTATAATAGCGGCAAAACACTATCAATACCTTCACTACGCGATAGAAACGGTGATGCTGTTAATGACAGTTCTGATAAAGCAGAACTGCTAAACACAACTCTCCGAAATTCCTCCATCAAAGAAGACAAAAATACTCCAGAATTTGAATGAGGAAAAGCTGCCAGCAAGGTTAATTTTGAAGTAGATACCCCTGGAGTGTGGTTCTTGGTGTGGGTTCCTGTAATAATGTCATGAACCAGGGGCAAAGTATGAGTGGCCAAGTAAGAGGTCCTGAATTTGAGATACCATTTACTCTGGAATAAGGTTGGGCATCACGGACATATTCTCAGTCGTGGCCACCTTTGTGCTCAGACGCCAAAGGCTACGAAATCCACCGGTTAGGGATAAAACCCTGTGGGACCCTGGGCAAGTAAGGCTACCAACCTGCTTCTAGGTCCTTCAGTATGTTTCTGGCAACAGTCATAGCAAAATGCCTCCGACCTTTGGAGGTGACGGAGTGCCACCTCTAATTGAAAGACCAGGGACTCCTCAGATACGACTTGGCAAACAATCTGGAATGGGATGGGGAGCTATTAATATCAATGGGAATTACGCTGGGAAGAAGGTAGAAATGACAGAGGCTGTAAGTAAGATGGGGTTAGATGTTTTAGCTGTTAGTGACGTTAGGGAAAGGGAAGAAAAAGAGGACGAATGGGAGAATACAAGGTCTACCTGTCAGGAGTCAAAGCAGGAAGAGCATACTGGGGTCAGAAAAGCAACTGAACCCACCAGAATTGCAGTAAGGTACGTAAATGAACGACTGATGTGGTTTGGTTAGGCTATCTCCATCAAGAGAATTAGGATTGTGTCAGTGTATTCGCCCTGTGAAGGGACAGATCAAGATAAGATGGACAGATTTTACAACACACTTAGTGATGTAGTTATTAGATTGAAGGACAAGGACAGTGTTTCGCTCTTGGCTAACTTAATTCCAGGATAGGAAATCGAAAAGAAGGGTATGAAAAGATTATGGGTAAGTTTGGAGAGGATATGGAGACCAACAAAGACGGTAAACAGGTCTTGTATTCTGTGCCAGTATGGGCTTAGTTATCACAAACTCCTCTTTCAAACATCAGGACATTCACCGGTATACTTGCGAAGGCAGGGGAACCAGATGTGTTATTGGTTATATGATAACAGATGAGGAAGGCAGTCACGGAAACATATGTTCTCAGAAGGTTCTTTGATGATACTGACCATTACTTCATCTGCAGTAAAACTGGTTTCGTGAGGACAAAAGTGCAGATAGACTGTTCCATATCTAGAAGAATAAGAGTGGCGACGCTTCAGGACAAGGAAATTAGGCACAAATACATAACAATGAGCTCAAAAAGGTAATAGTTGAATACAGTCATTGTAAAAAGAATAGATAAGTTACAGGGACACACGACTAGAAGTGTCTAGAGAATGTCTTGGAACAGTAGTATGTAAAAGCAGGAAGAAGCAGTCAGCTTGGTGGAATGACACAGTCATAGTTGCCGGTATAAAGAAAAAGAAGGCATTTCAAAAATGGCTCCATACCAGAAATCAGGCAGAGAAAATTATGTTGAAGACGGAAACCAAACCAAACGGATAATTGCAGAATCCAAGCATAAATCATGGAAAGACTTTGGAAATAAGCTAGAAACTATGGGTCAAACGGAGGGAAAACCACTGTGGAACGTAATTAGCAGCCTTCGAAAGGGAGGGAAGAAGGAATTAACAAGTGTTCTGGACAGGTCAAGAAAAGTGCTAACGGATCCTGTGGAGGCAGATGGAGGGAATATTTTGAAGAACTGCTCAATGTAGGTGAAACGTTCAACGTCAGATGTTAAGGTAGAACAGAATGATGATGAAAACAGGATCACATTGAGGGAAGTGGAGAGAATGGTCAATAGATTGCAGAGCAATAAAGCGGCTGAGGTGGATGAAATTAAGCCGAAAATCGTCAAATACGGTTCCAAAGGAGACAATGCCCAATCATTCCTGCATATGCAATTACTATTAATAAGTCTCAAGGAAAGACATTTGAAAAAGTTGGGATTCTATTAAGAAAACCAGTTTTCACACATGGTCAGCTATATGTTGCTGCAATTAGAGTTCGATCCTTTGATGATATGAAATTTTATATTTGTGAACATAGAGGACAAGGGCATTTAGCGAATGATGAAAGGATTTTTACGAAAAATGTTGCTTTTACTGAACTTTTGTAATCCTAAATTGTGAATTAAAGCAATTAATTCCCTTATTTATCTCTTTCGTTCTCTCATGTTTCCTTCTTTCACCTGTTCTCATAACTTCACAGAAAACCTATAAATTTACAGTGCTCAATAAAATCCAATTACATGAATTTATTTTCATTTTCATGACTTTCGACCACAGGCAATACTATTACATAAAAATACGTACACATACTTGACAAAGTGTGTCGTTTTAAAACGACTGTTACTAATCGAGAAAAGGTTGTTTTATTAGAGAGATAAGATGCTGTACTACCGCGTGTCAAAAAAAAAAAATTAGATCTTTAAACCGCATGTTTTCTTCAAAATAGTGTGAGAAGCGCCGTGAAGGTAAAAACTCACGCAGAATGAAAATTGGGCATTTTCGATTTTCACAAACAATGGAAAACAGGTAAGGAAAACATAAGTTGATGAAACCATGTGGTGTGTTCCTATATATCGTCAACTTTTTATACAGCGTGAAAATCTGAAAAATGATTTCCCCCTTTTTCCCAGCACGCTCCAACCTGGAGTGTCCATTCCTGCGCAGCTCATTGTAAATAAACATTCCTTCAAATGACGAGTGGGCATTGTAGAGCTACCGCAGTACCCACTTCAACCGCCGGGGCTGCACTCTGGTAGCTACGTCACTACACTAGGTGTTGACGGACGACTTTGAAACCAGAAGCAATAAATCTGTTATCCCCCATGTCGCATCTGCCATCTTCGGATCAAAATAGTTTCTCTAACTGCATTATTGTTTTCCGGAAAAGTCATTTTCACATACCTTCGAACGTTACGCACGATGTCTAATGCATTTAAGATGTTGATTGTGTTCCTTTTATTTGTATACTGATTTATGATGTGGGCTCCTGTCGCAGCTAAGATTTCAATATTGTTACGTCGTCAGTTTGATGTAGACTCCATATGTCGGACTCCTTTTCCTGAGTCAGGCATAGTTGTCATGTTAAAGGCAATGTTCTATTTGAATGTCTAATCTGTGAGTAATAAAAAGCGATGTATTACGGTTTTATTTTTTCTCCTGTGAACAACGGTGACCTGTCGTATGATGTTCCAGCAGTAGTCGGCAATAATAGCAGGCATTGATTTCTACTCAAAATACTTTTGGAAAGTAGGAGGCGAAGTACTGGCGGAAGTAAAGTTGTGAGGCGGCATCGTGAGTAGTGTCGGGATAGCACAGTCGGTAGTGCGCTTCCCCGCGAAAGGCAAAGGTCCCACGTTCGAGTCCCGGTTCCAGCACACAATTTTAATCTGCCAGGAAGTTTCATATCAGCGCACACTCCGCTGCAGAGTGAAAGTTTCAGTCTGGAAACATTCCTTGGGCTGTGGCTAAGTCATGTCTCCACCATATCCTTTCTTCCAGGACTAGTCTTGCAAGTTTCGCAGGAGAACTTCTGTGAAGTTTGGAAAGTAGGATGCGAGGTACTAGCGGAAATAAAGTTGTGAGGCGGCATCGTGAGTAGTGTCGGGATAGCACAGTCGGTAGTGCGCTTGCCCGCGAAAGGCAAAGGTCCCACGTTCGAGTCCCGGTTCCGGCACACAAATTTAATCTGCCAGGAAGTTTCACTTTTCCAAGAACATTATGTCTTGATGTAACCTTTTCACCATGTTCGTTGGAAACATCGCTAAAGCTCTCTGGAAAGTAATTTAAATATGAATCCAAGAAAGGTACTTTTAATGATGTGGTGTCGCACAAATACAAAGTGCGCGCCACCTACTTTCGCCGCGCGCCGCCATGCACGCACGGCGTGGCGTTCTTACGACGTCAGCCACGAGCGCCGTCTGCTACAACTCCGCTCGTGGCCACCACTGAACGACATCGTTCACTTGGGACTGAGATAGGAACCAGTTAGGACTTGGCTATCGTATAGGCACTAGGCAGGCCTCTAGCTCAACTATGTATCAGCATTCTGCAGTACTGATCTATGTAAAAGTTAAGTATTGTATACATTCTGTGCAATATATATCTCGTTCTAATTTACTCTAGTGTTTCTAGTTTCTGCTGTCCCACTGGCTGCTTACCTCTGTACCTGCACAAGCGTGCTACCTTTATTCCTGTGTCGGTCTTCCTACTCGGCCACCAACACATACGACGGAAACGCGACACAAATGTGGCGACGAGGCTGGGACACAAAAGTAGCGACGATGAGCGATAGAAGAACCGTGGAACAGCCCGCTTGCAACAGCCAGACAGCAGCAGTCAGGGCACACAGAAATTGCTCCCGCCCACCCACCCTTATTATACGATTTTGGGGGAACATTCTGTTACGTGTTTTGTGGACTTTTTTGTTGCAGTGCGTCCTTATTTACCTTGCATTTGTGTTTTGTTATAATTTACTTGTATGTGCGGCGCCTAATTGGTCAGCATGGCTACTACCCCGAACCCAAACTTAATGGAAATTATTCAGTTACAGACGGCGCAAATCACGCAACTGCTCCAAGCAGTGTCCCAGCTAACAGCGCAAGCAGCTAACCAACAACAACAGCCACCGCTTCAGCCGCAACACCTTCCGCCGCCCGCAACGCTTCCTACATTTCGCCAGTACAACGAACGTGAGGAAGAATGGAGCGACTATTTTGCGCAGTTTCAAGAACTCGTCGTGGCTCATCAACTAACAGGCCTGACAGTCAAAAATTTCTTTCTCGCCGTAGTTGGCACCAAGACTTTCGTGTTACTGCAGAAACTTTTCCCCCACGTATCACCTCGTGATCTAGAACTCGATCAAATTGTAGAAGCACTGAATGCTCATTATGAGAGAAAAGTTCTCGTAGCTGCATCGCGGTACCGATTTTTCCGATTAAAAAAATTACCTGAGCAGTTACACCAGGAATGGATCACTGAATTGAAGGGCTTAACCCGCAAATGTAAATTTACTTGCTCTTGTGGACTGTCTTATAGTGACGTGATGTTGCGAGATGCAATTACGCAGAACATTCAGGATCCCAGAATTCGGGCAGCAATTCTGAAACAGTCTGACCCCTCCTTAGACAGTGTACTGCAGCTTATAGAAGCGCATGATACTTTTGACTTAGCAAATGTAGAAATGCAAAGCCATAGTGTTAATTCAGTGTGCCGCAACGGACGCTTTCCTAGCCGTAGTTCTCAGTGTAGCCCTAGTGATTCTTATTTTTGTACCGGCCGTGCTGAACAGACAGTGAACAGTAGCCAGTGTAAAAGTGCGACACAAAGGTCGCCCCGTCGTGTTAGAAACAGTAATTTGAATAACGGGTGCCAACGCTCTTATCAGAAAAATGTTCGTAAATCTTGTCACCCGTGTGTATCTCGCCACAAGCGTGCGCATTGCCCTAGTTGCATCGCGATGTGTTATCAATGTGGCAAATCGGGACATGTACAAACAGTGTGTATGCAAAATAAAAATTCAAAGAACAGTAACGTTAGGAACGGTGCTTCACAAAGTGCGAGAACAGTGCATGCAGTAAATGTCGTAGGCGCTGTGGACTTAAACAGTGCTTTGCTTGAATCTCAAATGCAAGACATTTCTGCGCCTACTGCAAAACTATGTAGTGAGCCACGTCGCAAGCGCCGACGAGCATGTAATTCTGTGCAACGGAAAAGGGTTCGGGACAAGCAAAGTGACAATGTACAGTGCAATCCTGTAGTGAACTTAGTGCCTTCTGCAATTTCTCCTTGTAAAAGTGCCCAGTACTGTGTAGTTATTGACAGTAGACTTGGTGTAGCTACTCAAAGTAATTTTAGTGCAGTAGCCTCGCATTGCGCGGACGCCGATCAGGCGGTAGTGCCATCTAAGTGACAGTGCTATTAAGCTGTGTGCCGATCCTGCGCCGCTTCCTTCACTACGTAGCCCGCGCATGCGCAAGTTCAGCAAACAACCGGTGTCAGATGTTGCCCACATTCGCGCACCTGTCGAGCGCCACAAGCAAAAGCTTTTTGTGACTCTTTGCATAGAAAATAAGACTGTGAAATTTCAGCTTGATACTAGTTCCGCTGTCACATTAATTAATAAAGACACTTATGAACTTCTGGGTTCGCCAAAATTGACGCCGTCACAGCAAGTGTTAACAGCGTACACAGGACAGAATATTCCCGTGCTAGGAACGTGTAGCCTGCCTGCCTCTTTTCAAGGTGTAACAAAAACAGTTGCTTTTGTAGTTCTTCAGGCCACGTCTACACAGAACATTTTTGGACTAGATGCATTTGACTTGTTTGGTTTATCAATTCAGAGAGATGTGCTTCAAATTTCGTCATTAGTGCCTCAGGACAAAATCAATGCATTGTGTGACAAATATAGTGACTTGTTTTCGCCGGAACTAGGTTGTGCAAAAGACTTCGTGGCACATGTAACTTTAAAAGAATCTGCAGTTCCACAATTTCGTAAAGCTAGACCAGTGCCTATCGCATTGCGTGATACAGTTGCCGAAGAACTTAAACGTTGGCAAGATAGTGGAGTGATTTCTCCTGTTTCAGCGAGTCAGTGGGCCTCGCCTTTAGTAATTATAACCAAGCCGTCGGGAAAACTTCGTCTCTGTGCGGACTTCAAATCAACTGTGAACAGTCAAACAATTGTAGACACTTATCCCCTGTCCAGACCTGACGAACTAATGGACAAATTAGGACAGTCTCGCTTCTTTTCTAAGACTGATTTAGCAGAGGCATACTTACAAATTCCGCTTGATGACGAGTCAAAGAAGTTTTTCGTCATTAATACACACATGGGCCTTTTTCAATTTCAACGCCTACCCTTTGGCAGTTCTTCCGCCCCCGCTATTTTTCAGCGCTTTTTGGAACAGCTGACAGTCTTTGTACCGTGTTGCTCGAACTATTAAGATGATATTGTGGTATCCGGACGTACAGTTGAAGAACATTTATCAAACCTGGAGTGCCTTTTCAAAGTGTTGACTGCAGCAGGTCTACGTTGTAATCAAGCAAAGTGTTCGTTTTTTCAAACTGAAATAGAGTACCTAGGTCATGTGATTAATGCCCAAGGAATCCATCCCTTACAATCACATCTTCGAGCAATCAAAGACTTGCCTCCTCCTAAGAATGTGCACGAATTGCAAGCAGTAATGGGAAAGCTGAACTATTATTTCAGGTTTATTCCCAGTGCCTCTCAGATTGCAGCTCCACTGCATCACTTACGTAGGAAGAATGTTCCTTTTGTATGGTCTAAATATTGCCAAGTCGCCTTTGAGAAATTAAAGTCTGCACTACTCAGTGATGCATGTTTGATTCCCTTTGACCCACAGAAGCCTGTAGTGCTAGCAGTTGATGCCTCGTCGTATGGTGTGGGTGCAGTATTGTCGCATAGTATTGGTTCTCACGATCGTCCTATTGCCTTTACATCCAAGCTACTGACGCCAACGCAACAGAATTACAGTCAGATAGAAAAGGAGGCCTTAGCAATCATTTACGGCGTCACAAAGTTTCATCATTATCTCTATGGCAGAAAATTCTATTTGTTGACAGACCACAAGCCTCTCACGTTGTTCTCACCCACAAAGCCAATTCCGCCACGAACGGCACAAAAGCTTCAGAGGTGGTCCTTAATACTGTCTAATTATCAGTATGAGATTTGGTACCGACCTACAACTAAACACGCCAACGCGGACACACTTTCCCGACTTCCGGTTGGCCAGGATGTGTCATTTGATTCTTCGGAAATAGCATGTTGTCAGATAGACTCCAGAGATGCTTCCGCTGTCGCAGACTTCCCTTTGAACTCTCGTTGGGTTGCACAGGAAACAGCGGCAGATGCAGGCCTAAGTGTGGTAGCACGTTTTGTTCGCTTTGGTGTGCCTGCCAGAGCCAAAGACATTGAGCGGCCTCTGTTTCGACGTTATTTTGCACAACGTCGCGCATTATCTTTAAGTCAGGGTGTTCTGTTGTTACATACGGACAACGACCAAACAAGAGTGATTGTTTTTAAAACTTCCGGGCTCATAAGCCGTGGTCGATTTATAAAACTTTCCCCTAACGTTTCATCTTCGGCGGCGGAAGACATCTTCAGAGGTAGAATGGCGAACTGGCAGTTCACCATTCTACCTCTGAAGATGTCTTCCGCAGCCGAAGATGAAACGTTAGGGGAAAGTTTTATAAATCGACCACGGCTTATGAGCCCGGAAGTTTTAAATGAAGTTGACGCCGGCCGTGAAAGCTTACATTGTATGATCAAGAGTGATTGTTCCTCGTTCTCTGCAAGGAGAAGTGTTACGCCTCCTGCATCAAGGACATTGGGGTATTGTTAGGACAAAGCAATTGGCCAGACGTCATTGTACCTGTTTTGGTATTGACGCCCAGATAGAGAGCATGACGTCACAGTGTACAGTTTGTGCGGAGCATCAGGTGGCTCCTCCGCAACGCTTCTCAGACTGGCCACGCCCCAAGGGAACATGGCAACGTTTACACATTGACTTTGCCGGACCTTTCTGGAATACGCGCTGGTTAATAGTTGTAGACGCTTTCAGCAAGTTTCCTTTCGTGATTGCCATGAACTCAATGACAGCGTCTAGTACAATCAGTGCCTTAACATCTGTGTTTTGCATCGAAGGTTTGCCTGAAACTATCGTCAATGACAATGGACCTCAGTTTGTTAGTGCGGAATTTCAACAGTTTTGTCGTGTGAATGGCATGCAGCATATCACTACCGCACCTTTTCACCCTCAGTCCAATGGTGAAACAGAACGTTTCGTTCGAACATTCAAGTCTCACAAGGAAAAGATGAAAGGTCAGCACTCCAGGCAGCAAGCTCTTCAAATTTTCCTGTCTACGTATATTGCTCGGTCGCAATATGTATGTTGTACGTTCTTCCACAGGGTCGGAGCTGCGGCGCCACGCAAACCAATTGCGCCTGCACAGGCCGCGCGATCCTGTCTCGGGTTTCTTGATTCCAGACCCAGTTCACCGCCAGGGAGCACAGCCACATCGTTCGTCCCCGGACTACGAGATCCCTATGGACGTCGACGCACCTCCGACCCAGTCGTCGCCGCCGCTGTCGCGGCCGCAGATGACAGCGTCACCGAGAGAAACTCCGGGACCGTGCGTGCTCCCGCCGCCTGGGCCACGCACCTCAGAAGAAGATGACCTGCTTCCTCTGGGCGGAGGCGGGCGCCCTTCCGCTGGTTTTGGTGGGTTTCCCGGCGGATCGCAAGGTGTATACCGGGGCGCGGACGGGGTCTCGAGTCCAGCCTCAGCTACGATACCCGTCCCACCAGTAACGGCCCCGCCCAGGCCCTCCTCCCAGTGCCGTCGCCGTGGCCCTCAGCCCTATGCCACGACGGCGCGGCGGTTTGGGGGGGGGGGGGGGGAGGGGTGTGGTGTCGCACAAGTACAAAGTGCGCGCCACCTACTTTCGCCGCGCGCCGCCATGCACTCACGGCGCGGCGTTCTTACGACGTCAGCCACTAACGCCCTCTGCTACAACTCCGCTCGTGGCCACCACTGAACGACATCGTTCACTTGGGACTGAGATAGGAACCAGTTAGGACTTGACTATCGTATAGGCACTATGCAGGCCTCTAGCTCAACTATGTATCAGCATTCTGCAGTACTGATCTATGTAAAAGTTAAGTATTGTATACATTCTGTGCAATATATATCTCGTTCTAATTTACTCTAGTGTTTCTAGTTTCTGCTGTCCCACTAGCTGCTCACCTCCATACTTGCACAAGCGTGCTACTTTTATTCCTGTGTCGGTCTTCCTACTCGGCCACCGACACATACAACGGAAACGCGACACAAACGTGGCGACGAGGCTGGAACACAAAAAATGACATGTTACGTCCTAAATCCCTAAATTTATTCATTATCTCTTGAAACAATGGTTGAGAGTTGTCAGCTGTTTTTCTTCAAAGAATGTTTTCGGTTACATTCTTAAAACGGACGCATGCATTTTTTTTTCTTTGGGGGAAAGGCATTCTTCAAATGGTGAGTCTTTTTTGAAGTTCTCTAATTTGGGGTCCAGACTGATTCATGGCCTTTATAAACTATTTAATAAGGCCTAGCTTGATGTGAAGAGGTGCTAGAACATCTTTACTGGTTACCAATTACTCATTCTGTAATTTTTTTTCTCCCACTTTCCATCTCCTTTGAGGCTAAAACTTTCTTTTGTAAAGTGAATTTGTGTCACGACTGTCACACTCACACAGAAAACATCGATATTTCGCATAGCCTTTTTGCATTCCAAATTTTATTGCAACTATTTTCAAGTCACCACATTTTTTCCACTTATGATTCTAACGTTGAATTCCTACCGCCTGCCTTATGTCTGGATAGACGATTTATTCTACCTTGTATTATACGCAAGGATTGGTCTGCAAAGTTTTACACCCTAAAACTGTGGCTCTTCAGATGGAACAAACGTACTGTACTGTGACATGCAACCTTAGACGTCAAAAATCAGTGCACGTTTTTAATCCAAGACTGGTAAAGTACTTAACTGGGAATGAACCATATGAAATAACATAAATAATAACTGCTAAGGAACCCTACCAGGTACAGCAATGTGGTACTGAGCAGTGCTTTAGTAAAGTGAGCACCCACACTTAACTTTACAACTGAACAATAAACTAACAGAAGCTGTGAGGCTGTGGACTATAATGTTCTTGTCGTGTCGGTGCCAGTGCACCAAAGAAAACTTGCAGTAACAAAAACTATTTTCATATTAGCGCACGATTTACCGTTCGCTGCGTAGGCGGCTGCGTCCGTGAACCTGAAATCCTATTGAAAACTATCTATTTAAATCTGAAGCTGAACTAGATCAGCCAAAACTTCCTATTAATTTTGACGAAGTTCCCTAGTCAAAAATTAATATGGCACGGTACGCTGATTCAGCAAACCAGCCCACCACCGTGCCTCTTGCTCTCGTCCACAGACGTTAACTAAATATTGTGGACGCCAAAATGTCCATTCATTGCTCTGTGAAATTGTAGTAATTACAGGTGAAGCCTACAATTCAACACTTGTCGCCACGCACTGTTGCTTATGCCACAAGGCAAGCCACACCAGATCGCTAAATATTCACAGAAGCGTTCGCGTCCTGCCAGTGGCAGTTTCCACAAAGGAAGAGCCTTTCTCGTAGCAAACTGAGTTGTATACATGATTCCCATTCCGCTCCCAGTCCGCGAAAAAACACCTGCTCTGGACAGTGAACCAGGAACGCCATAACAAAATCTGATAACGTGAGCTCATTTTGAAAGCCAGTAAGGCGCCTGAGTGTCGCGTATACTCCGTTCACTGTGAAGAGGCGGCTCAAGGTCATGCAGCTGTATCCCCATTCTACACCCTCCCTCCCCTACTCCCTTGCCAGCACACTGCGCAGGCAGCCCGCTTAGACAACGCGCCAACAATAATAAGCACTGCCGGTTTTTAAAATTAATTTATCACATTACCTTCATTTCGTTCGTTGCGATATGTATATAATGTACATCACTCCAGAGCTTATTACCTGAACATAATTACATTAATAAAGTGAAATAGTGAAAAAGTTACATGTAAGTCACCAAACAGAAACTACGGTGGGCGGACATCAGCTTCACTATCGTCGTCATCACTGGAAGTCTCGTCACTATTGTCACGTAGATTGCCGGCCGCGGTGGCCGAGGGGACTGAGGCGCTCCAGTCACGGTCTGCACGGCCACTACGGTCGGGGGTTCGAATCCCCCCTCGGGTATGGATATTTGTGCCGTCCTTAGTATAAGGTAGTTGATAAGTAGTTTGTAAGTTTACGGACTGCTGACCCCGTGGTTAAGTCCCATAAGCTTAACAAACATTTGAACATTTCACGTAGATTTATTAAAATCCTCTGAATTTGTTCACCTCTAAGTCCTTCCTTCGCAAAGTCTTCTTCCTGCAATCGCTCCGCATGGGCAACGCATTTCTGCCAATCTTCTATTGTCACGTTTTTAATGGCGTCCTGCAGTAATTTTGTCACATCTCTAATTTTAAATGTAGAATTCTTGTCTGCTACCTCTCGCTTTATTTGAGCCCATATCAGTTCAATGAGATTGTACTGACAGTGATAAGGAGGAAGCCGTATTACTTCATGTCCCATTTCTGTAGCTAGATCATCAAGCCCATATCGCCTAAAACTGCTGCTGTTTTGCCTGACAGTGCAAAGCAATTCGGCTATCGTGTGTGTGGGATCATGAGATACGCTTTTGCTTTGCAGCCATTCCAAAATATCGGCTTTCTTGAAACTTGAGTTGGGAATTTTTTCTTTAAGCATGGAATGATAGCTTGCATTGTCCATGACTATCACACATCCTTCTTCCAGGCTTCGAAGGAGATCAGTAAACCATTCCCTCAAGACTGTATTATTCATATGTTGGTGGTAATCAACACCGCTTTTAGACTGGAACATCAATTCTGCCCCCTCTATGAAACCATATGCCGGCCGCGGTGGCCGAGGAGCCTGAAGCGCTTCAGTCACGGTCTGCACGGCCACTACGGTCGGGGGTTCGAATCCCCCCTCGGGCATGGATATTTGTGCCGTCTTTAGTATAAGGTAGTTCATAAGTAGTTTGTAAGTTTAGGGACTGATGACCCCATAGTTAAGTCCCATAAGCTTAACAAACATTTGAACATTTTGAAACCATATTTGGACGCTCCGACATGGCAGATTATCAGACGTGATCCTTTACCTAACGGGACCTTTAGACCACCGTTTCTTTTAGAATCCTGCCAGATAAAACTTTTAGAATGGTTTTGATTTACCCATGTTTCGTCGATGTAAATGATACGTCGAGGATGATCTTCATTCCTTATTTCAAGCATTCTTCTTAAAAATTAGGCTCTTGCGGCTACAACATCTTTTCTCTCCATCAAAAAATCTTCGACCGTCATTAGCTCTTCTGTATCTGAAGTCAAGTTTTCTCACAATTTTATGCAAAGATGTAATACCTCCTGCATAGTCTATCTTATCTTTTAAAACATGTTTAAGTTTTTTAAGTGTTGGGTATTCACCATTATCGTAAAGTTCTTGGATTGAACGGTAGATTACGTCTTTTTGGAAATCGTTTAATTCTGTGACAGGCTTTTGGCGACTAATATTTTTTCTTGGAGATGAAAAGCTTGGCTCGACGATATCTTCATTTTCGACTACACGTTTATGAGCTTCCGCATAAGTGCTTGCACTGAACTTATCGACACCTGACAGGCTTCTGCGGTTGTATCTCTGAAAAAGTCGCAAACCTTTTCTTGGTAGTTTTCGAACGCTTTGAAAAAATTATACACTCTATACACAATATCCTTCGACTGACGCCTAATATCACTCAGACTCGACATTGTAACAAATTTAAATGTAAACGCAGCGAAAAACTCTACCACACTGTTGTAGAACTGCAGAAGGGATGGACGGCGCGCTGGGGAGAGGGGAAAAGGCGCTGTGGAGGGGGTGATCACGTGACATGCGTGCCAGCCGAATGACCTTGAGCCGCCTCGTCAGAGTGAACGGCGTATAGCTGTGTTTACTCGCTGGAAAATGTGGATGGGGGGAGTGATTCATTGGGGCTGTCCCTGTGGCCAGCCACACCGTATTCTTTTGTCACATATCAACAATAGTACATTTCCTTGAGCCAATATTTTATCGTTATACCAAAGGTATTAAACATAAGGAGAGGCTGAATTAAAATTTGTGTTGTGGTTGGGATTCGAACCCGGGACATATTACTTAGTAGGTAGGCGCTGTAGATCACTTTTTTATTTTTTTTTCCTTTTATTTTTAGGGAGATTTATGCGGTCGTCAGTTCAGTTCGTTGATCATTTGCCTCAGCTTTTTTATTACAGAGGGTTTTGAACCCCCTGACCAGGCGCGCTGAGCCATGGCACCTGGCACACTCAGCTAACACAGCGTTGCAGGCAAAGCGACTTCAAAAAATGTTCAAATCTTTGTAAATCTATCGGACCAAACTGCGTGGTCATCAGTCCGTAGCTTACAAACTACTTAAATAAGGTAAACTAACACAAGGACAACACACACACACACACACACACACACACACACACACACATGCCCCAGGGAGGACTCGAACCTCCGACGGCGAGCAACAGCGCGCTCCGCAGCGAGGCGCCTTAGACCGCTCGGCTACTCCACCGCGGCAAAGCGACTTCATGGACTCTTAAAGCACGTGTCCCTCCACACCACATACTTTAAATAAAGTATGTGGTGTGGAGGGAGACGTGCTTTAAGACAGTCCATGTAGTCCCTTTGTCTGCAATGCAGTGTGAGGTGAGTGGTCTAAAGCGCCTACCTAGTTAGTAGGAGGTCCCGGGTTCGAATCCCGAACGCAAAACAAATTTTAATTCAATGACTCTCCTTATCTTTCAAATGTTCAAATGTTTGTATAGTCTATGGGACTTAACTACGGGGTCATCAGTCCCTAAACTTACAAACTACTTATCAACTACTTACAACTAAGCATGGCACAAATATCCATGCCTGAGGGGGGATTCGAACCCCCGATCGTAGTGGCCGTGCAGACCGTGACTGGAGCGCCTTAGTCTCCTTATCTTTAATATGTTTTGTCACAGTTTAAAAGCAGTGTTGTCAACGGTAAGGACATGTCCTTACGCATAGTGACTTTTGCCTTTTTTTCCCAAACTGTAGGGACCAGTTTGCAAAACTCAGGGACTTTTCTCAGGGACGATGGAGAATGAAAGTATCATTTTTATTTAAAATTGAAGACTACCCGGAAAGAAGGGGTTAAGTCCATTTTACAGACTTTTCAGGAGAATAATTTAAAAGTTTAAAACGGTACAGTTTCATTGCTTATTGACATACGCTTCTGTAATTTATACAGTACATTCTACGACCTTTCTTTAGTATTCCCTGAAAGTATAAAACAATTTTTATCTGTAAATCTATTTTTTAATTTCTTAGTGTAACACACAAATAAGATTGTCAAAGTCAGATTGTTATGTGATATTGGAATGAGATTTCATTATATAACTTCCCTGCAATTCCCCTGATAAAATTCTATTCATATTTGAGTGTGGTCATCTCTGCGTGGCCTACGCCGTTGTACACTGTCAACAGAAATCAGTCACAACTCTGCACATTCCAGTCCTTCAGAAAAGTGAATTTAGGTATTAATGTAGATTTCTCTGTATCAGTTAGCAAATCAGTACAATTCTTCTTGCAGTTACAACGCTCCCCTATTTCATGTGACATTGCTCTTTGCTTTTTAGATACTTCAGACTGTCTACCAAAGCTCAGACTTTTTCTAGACTTACCACTGCAGTTTGAATCTAGCTCTTCCATCGCTAGTTGAAACACCGTCCTCAGTTGGATATCACACGAAATTCAATCTACTACACCACAAAGAATTCAAGTGAATGTCAAGGCTACTCTGTGTTAGCACAAATCACGACACGATATTCGGTTCTGCCACAGCATAAAGCAAAGAAGCTAATGTGAAATCTGCTCCGTGTTCGCTTCGACATACATATGAAAATCAACAATGACATTGCATTTAACGATTTCAACAATGATACTTCCGTAACAGCAAGGAAAAAAAAAATACAGCTGACTGCTGAGAAATCGACACGGCCTGGACTTCACCCTTTCTTTCCGTGTTTCGGATGGACTTGACCCGTTTTCTCAGTGTATACCATATTTTGATCTCGCTATAACTCAGTGACTAAACCCATTACATTCATTTAAGTTCACCCAACTGAAAGTACATCTGATGAACTTCATAAGGATACCAGTAACTCATTTTCGTGAAATTTGGACTTCACCCCATCTTTCCGTGTAGTCTTCAATTCAAAACAGTAACAATTCATTCGTCCGTAGGGACTTTCATGGTGAACGTAGGGATTTTTGACACGTCATGTAGGGACATGGTTGGATACGAGTAGGCAACACTGTTTAAAAGCCTTGTAGCTGGGCATCCTGTGAGGATACCGGGCGACGCTGTCCGCGGTTTTCCCCCGAGCGATCTGCTCTCTTCCTCAAAAACAAACACGAGACTGCACCCGCACCACGACACACGGAATAAATGTTTGTCTGTTGGCAGCCTTGTAATAAATACTGCAATGACTTTTACAAGTACAGTAATTACTTTCCCTAATTAACAAAACAAATACAATGCATGGGGTATCAAACTAATCAGAAAAGCGAAGTGGTTCTGTTCGTGCACATAAAAATGGAATGAAAGGAGGTCAGAAATGCTTACGTCCTTACGCGTTTTTCACATTTAATTAATTGCAGCATATTTTTCAAAACACAACAGGACTCTTTATTTACATCGGCATAAGCAACTGGAACAGAGGCACTGGATTTCTACTTACCTTTCATACTGTATTGAAGCCATCGATGAAAAGTCTCCATTTCTCTGACTCAGATTTGAAGCATTCATGAGGCCAGGAACGTCAGCGCAGTATCTCATCATGCCTTCAGTTGCAAAATAAGGAAGAAATATTTGTTCTCTTTGTCTAAACAATTTTCGTGCCTAATTTTAAGTGATGACGTTATTGCAGCCTCAACGCAAGTAGTTCTGTTTTTTGTTTATTAAATCTAAATCACGAACTAGATCGTTCAGACTTGCTTGTGTTATGAATCGAGTAATCGAAGAGCTCTTGGATTGATGTGATGGACTCCATTGTCGGTATCTGATTCATTTACTTCATTTGTTGGTCTAGTAGGTACTGGAAGAGTTTCAGAGTGTGGGATTGCTCTCACTGCGGAAGTCTCATTGGGGTACACTATATGTCTCTTAGATTTCCGATTTGTATAACCATGAACATCTGTCAAACCAAAATGGAAGTCCTTCGTCCTTCAGTTCCCTCCATACCCTTGGCACTGCAAACAATTTGTAGTCTCCTTTACATTTCCACAAGTTTATCTGTCATACATAGCACTCAACGCAAAGTGTGCCCAGTCCAAGTTTCCAAAATAATGTTTGCAGGCTTTGCTTACAAAGAGCGAAATCTTCTTCCTGTGCCTAGCAAATTTGTACTCTCCGCAGATGTAGCGGAAGCTGTCAGGCGTATTTCTACAGGTTCTACAACGAGGCATTTTCTAGAAAAAAATATATATTTCAAAATGGTTCTATCAGAAATCATCAAATAATACTAAATGTAATACATAAGCTACTCATGTCATCTATCAAGAAATCAAGAATAACCTCACTATTTCACACCCTCTTTGTGGTACAATCTGTAGTGTCCACTTCTATGGACAGTTACACATTTTTGTATATTATATTTAGATATATAATAATATATTTAAAATATATTTAAGTATTACTCACATCAAAACTTTTCCACTAGTTAAAAAGCCAGTTTAATACTCAATTTTAAACAGTAGTGTACCAATGACTTGCATGTTGAGATAATTTTATTGGCAACAGAAGAATAAAAAGCTGAATATGTAAACTGAAAAACAAAATTAATTGTTGCCAACTGCTGCAACAAAAATATCACCAATTTTAGCACTCCTTTAATTATGAGTTACATTACACATATATCTTCGCATAACTAAAATACTGTGCCTGATAGCGAATTTATGATTTCAGTTTTAACTTTCTCACATGAAAATCCTTTGGAAAGACATATTTCCACATGAGAAAAATGACCCTTGTTGAACAGTATAACGACATGACTAATATAATCACAAGGACGGAATTGTGCTTTTTACCAGAGGTAAAGGAGAATTTCACTCGTAAGTAAACCTGTCACTTTCCGATGTGTCAGAAATTTTGATATATTGTAGTACATGAAAAACTAAGAGGCAAGGTTTTATTTTTTTTTTATTTTTATTTATTTATTTTTTTGCAGTGTTAAAACATGTTTAAGGGTTGAAACGGTCCCCCCAAAATTGGAGCTAAAATGGAAAAATTGCGACAATTTAGAGATTAGTGAAGCGATTTTAATGATTTTTTGTTATGAAAGTATCTTTTGATAATAGACGAAAATCGGCCTAGGTATATTGGAGGGGTTTGAAAAGTAGGGGACCTATGACCCCTAAAGTGACTAATTGTTTTACTAAAAGAAGGGTTTTGATTTAATCAAAGCAGGATCTATTAAAACTTCAAAAGGAAGACTAATTAAAAAAATACCTATTTTTTATTTTTTTGATATCAATATTTGAGGGGTAAGCAACCCTTATAATGCCGCGCTCGTTTGATACTGCCCATGAAACACCTTGTGAAACTGTATTTATGAACTCTTTCATCTCATTTATATACCGGTATTTAAAGTCTCTGAGTCCGAATCTGAAATCAGATTCTCAAAAGGCGATATGGCTGATCCAGCGTAGCGGACGAAAACTCGCCAAAATGTTTGAGTATACGATAACCCGACGTTCGACATTCAAAATACTGTAATACCTGTTTTGAAATAATAGAGAATAAAAGTGAATAAAACATTTTAAAAATGTTTGCGTTGCCCATGATGTAGCGCGTGGAGATCTAAATCCGTTCATACGACCTACACGCGCTACTTCACGGGTGACGGGGTTTGTTTACCCCTCAGTTATTGATATAAAAATACAAAAAATGCTTATTTCTTAATTAAACGTTCAAATGAAATAAATAAAATAAAATTATGATTATGATCGAAAACTATATGGTGCGTATATGTGAACGGACCCCTGTTTATGTATTGATGCCACAGTACCTATCTTGACAAGTTCAGCACTGAATATAAAAAATTATCTGGATATCTGTGATTCAAATAGGAAAAAATATTACGATTAATCAGCCTGGCATATGTGTGTCCCTGTTAGTGCGCTTAACTTTGCAGAACATCAGTCTGGGTAAATAATCTCATTCAAGTTGGATTCGTTCATTAGACACACAAACAGAATGCAGACTAATATTCAACACGACTGTGATACCGAGTATAAATGTGATCATGGGTGGAATGAAAGACAATTTCTAACAGTAACTGATGGCAACAGAATACCTTATACAGATACAGCTCAGAGTGAAAAGTCGTAAGCTGACAATTCTGAAATTCATTAACAATTTAAAGATCAAAGTTTAATTTTAAAAATGCAAAACGGACTAAGTATGGGTTGTGTTGCGGCCTTACCAATAACTGATGTGTGTGACGACAAGTGCTGAGAACAAGACTTATTTTCATTAAAAAGTAAATTATTGTGTTATCATCAAGTGGTGTAATTAATATTAGCATATGAAGCACTTTCCACGATTGGCTAGAAATACTGGCAGCTTCCTGTCAAACTAGTTGATTACGATTTCTGTAACGGAATCTAAGAACATAGCAAACGGGATATTAAGTGCGTGCAAAATATTTAACCGACACACAACAATCTACCTCCCTACTCGAAATACCAATCATGATTAATAAAAAAGTAATTTCAATCACTCTTTTCTCTGCTGACAATAGCCACTCTTCATTAGTAAATGAAATCTTGTATGTAACCAATAGTTATACCTACTGCACTCAGAACCTGTATCTACGCTACTGCTGTTGTCAAAACTCTGCAATTTCTTGCTAATAATGACGGGAAATTAATTTAGCGGTACAGGAATGTCATAAATCTCTATAAAACACATGAAAATGCTCAATATGTAAAAATTAAATCTTTAACTGATATTAACATTCATCTAAGTGCAACAATTACGAAAATTACTGGCTTTCAATTAAAAAAAGGATATCGTCTAAAATAGTGATTAAAAAATAAAAGACAGTCCGAAGTTACCAACTGCTAACAACCAACTGCCATTCTCGATGACCATGACATGCGTCGACCTCCGCCATCTCACAGACCTCTCTGGACAGTCAGTGGCAATAACAAAATGTGGTGTTGCCACTTTCAATTCCTCCAATGAAACGTAGCCTCCGACGATATTTTCAATGTGTTCTTTCAAATTAAAATTGTTCGTAATAGTAATTCCTAAGTATGTAGTTGAATGTACATCCTCTATGTTTTACTGATTGATTGTGTAAGTGAATTTTAACTCAGTTGTTTTAGTGCTCATATGGATAACTTCACATCGTTATTAAGGGTCAATTTCCAATTTTCGCACCATGCAGATATTTTATCTGGTTACTTTACTAACCGATAAATGACAGTATCATCTGTGAACATTCTACAAAGGCTGTTCATATTGCCTCCTAAATCGCTTATGAAGGTAAGGAGCTGTAGGGAATCTATAACACTTCCTTGGTAAACGACAGATATTTGAATTTTACTTGACGACTTTCAGTCATTTACTACGTATTTTGACCTATCAATGGGGAGATTGCGATATTCCATAAGCACACAACTTGATTACAAGACGTGTGACTCAGTGTCAAAAGCCTTCCGGAAACCTAGAACTATGGAATCGAGGTAGCTAAAACGCTTCGAAAAAAGTATATGTTCTGCTGCACAACATCGTCAATCATATAGGCCTGTAATTTTGCGGTTCACTTCTATTGCTTATCTTGAATACTGGAGGATCTGTGAAACTTTCCAGTCTTTCAATACGGGATTTTCGCTGAGCGAGCAGTTGTATATCAGACGTAGGTGTGGAGCTATTGCATCTACATAATGTAAAAGGAACGTAACTGGTGTACCATCTGAACCGGAAGAGCTGAATTTGTTAAGTGATTTAAGTTGCTTTACTACTACAAAGGTGTCTGCTTCTAAATTGTGAGATCGAGCGAGGTGGCGCAGTGGCAATGCACTGGACTCGCATTCGGGAGGACGGTGGTTCAAATCCATGTCCGGACATCCAGATTTACGTTTTCCGTGATTTCCCTAAATCACTCCAGGAAAATTCCGGGATGGTCCCTTACAAAGTGCATGACCTATATCCTTCCCCATCTTTACCCAAAAGTCCGAGTGTTAACTCTCTAATGACCAAGTTGTGTACGGGACTTTGAACCCTAAGTTTCCTTCCTTCCTTCCTAAATTGTGCATGTTGGAAACTTCTACTGAAACGAATTTTGGAGTATTTGGCTTAGCTTTCTTCGGTGAGATTCAAGGTGGGGAAAATCAGTATTGAAGAATCGTGGCCATTTGCTGGTGTCAGATGCTACTCATGCAAAACAATGAGCTGTGAATGGGCGATTGCCACTTTTGTTTGCTTGTGTGATTGTCAGACAACAATGACTTCGCAGCCATACAATCCTGACTCCAGCAGAAGAATTCAGAGATGTGGTCTTCCTAGCTACTGTTACATCTATTTATTGTGCTTTGGCTTTTCTGAGTATTTCCACAGTATTTCGAAATTCCAGTGATACATTTTTTGATTATCGGTTAAAGATTTTAGCACTTTCTGTTTAAATTTGTATCTGAACATTACTTCGTTAATAGTGGACAATGTTTGGTTGACACTGCCATTGGTGCCCAGTCGAGCGGTCCCAGAAGGCTGTCTCCTCTCAATGTCTCCATGACTTTAGAATCCTGGTGCGGCTCACTGTTTTAAGGTGAGGACCTAAGGATAACACACACACAAACACACACAAACACTCACACACACACTCACACACACTCATGCCCGTGGCGAGAGCCTGTGTGCAGTCTTTGCTTGAAGCCTAGACCACATGGCTGTTCCCGCGTGGCTGATGATTTCTTCTTTGATTGCTTATGGGGTGGGCGCAAAGTCAAGGCAGATGTAATGCGCTTACTCTTCAGTAATACTAAATACTAATGCTTACGCCACTTTCAACAACTGATCATTTAAGATTTAGTTTACAATCACCTTCTATCATCACCGCTGTATAACACTTGAAAAGGATGAAGTGACACTGATCGAGCAACTCCGTTTTGTTCACCCCTGGCCATGCAATATGGAGTGTTTACAGTCATTCTCTCGATTCGGTGAACGTAATATATACTACTGTACATTAAACTTGGTACACCAAGAAGAAATGCAGATGATAAAAAGGTGTTCATTGGACAAATATATTATACTAGAACTGAAATGTGATTACATTTTCACGCAGTTTTGGTGCTTAGATCGTGAGAAATCATTACTCAGAACAACCACCTCTGGTCGTAATAACGGCCTTGATACGCCTGGGCATCGAGTGAAATAGAGCTTGGGTGGCGTGTACAGGTACAGATACCCATGCAGCTTCAACACGATATCACAGTTCATCAAGAGTAGTGACTGGCCTATTGTGACGAGCCAGTTGCTCGGCCACCATTGACCAGACGTTTTCATTTGGTGAGAGATCTGGAGAATGTGGTGGCCAGGGCAGCAGTTGAACATTTTCCGTATCCAGAAAGGCCTGTACGGGATCTGCAACAAGTGGTCGCTCATTATCCTGTTGAAATGTAGGGTTTTGCAGGGATCGAATAAAGGGTAGAGCCACGGGTTGTAACACATCTGAAATGTAACGGCCACTGTTAAAAGTGCCGTCGATGCGAACAAGAGGTGACCAAGACGTGTAACCAATCGCACCCCATACCATCACGCCAGGTGATACGCCAGTGTAGCGCAGACGAATACACGCTGCCAATGTGTGTTCACCGCGATGTCACCAAACACGGATACGACCATCATGATGGTAAACAGAACCTGGATTAATTTGAAAAAAAAAAAAAAAAAAAAAAATGACGGTTTACCATTCATGCACCCAGGTTCGTCGTTGCGTACACCATCGCAGGCAATCCTGTGTAGGATGTAGCGTCAGGGTCTCTGAGCTGATAGTCTATGCTGCTGAAACGTCGTCAAACTGCTCGTGCGGATGATTGTTTTCTTGGAAAGTCCTCATCTGTTGACTCAGGGATCGAAACGTGGATGCACGATCCGTTACAGCTATGCGGGTAAGATACCCCTGATCTCGACTACTAGTGATACAAGGACGTTGTAATCCAGCACGGCGTTCCGTATTGCCCTTCTGAACCCATCGATTACATATTCAGTCATTGGATCACGACTAACGCGAGCAGCAATGTCGCGATACGATAAACCGCAATGACGATAGGCTTCAATCTGACCTTTGTCAAAGTCGGAAATGTGATGGTACGCATTTCTCCTCCTTACACGAGGTATCACAAAAATGTTTCACCAGGCAACGTCGGTCAACTGCTGTTTGTGTATGAAAAATCGGTTGGACACTTTCCTCATGTCAGCACGTTGTATAAGTGTGAATGCTCTGAAAAGCTAATCATTTGCATATCACAGTATCTTCTTCCTGTCGCTTAAATTTAGCGTCTGAGAATTAAACTTCTTTCCTTCATCACTTGTAGTTTTATTGGCTTCTGGAACTGTTGCCGTTTTTGTGTGTCGCCCTATAGCTTGGTGGAGATGTCGGACAGCAAGGTGCGCGTCCCACTGGAGGAGCAGCTCAGAGAAGAGGAGGAGGTGGAGCGCCGGGTGGTGCTGTTTGTGTATGAGAAATCGGTTGGAAACTTACCTCATGCGAACCTTGTGTGAATGCCCTGAAAAGCTAATCATTTGCATATCACAATATCTTCTTTCTGTCGCTTAAATTTAGCGTCTGAGAATTAATCTTCTTTCCTTCATCACTTGTAGTTTTATTGGCTTCTGGAACTGTTGTCGTTTTTGTGTGCCTCCCTGTAGATTGGTGGAGATGCCGGACAGCAAGGTGGGCGTCCCACTGGAGGAGCAGCTCAGGGAAGAGGAGGATGACGAGGAGGTGGAGCGTCGTGTGTCGCAGGAGTTCGGGGTGTACTGCCGGCTGCTGGCGCTGGGCGGCGCCTGGCCCTCCGGCGACGCTGAGCCTCTGTGGCGTCGCGCGGTTCGCTGGCTGCTGGTGGCCAACTCGGTGCTGACGTCGGCGTCGCTGGCGCGCGAGGCGGCTCGCGCGGTGGCCGGCCGGCGCGCCGTCACCGACGTGGCGTGCCGCTGCGCGTTCGCCGTGACGCTCGGCTCCACCAACGTCATCATGCTGGAGACGGCGCGCCGCCGCGCCCGCCTGCGCCGCCTCATGGCCGCCGCCGCGCGCATCCGACCCGCCGCGTCCTGCCGCCGCGTGCAGCGCTACGCGCTCGCCTTCGCCGCCGCCATGGCCGCACAGGTCCTCCTCTGGATCGTCGGCTGCCTCTGCATCGGCCCGAACGCGGTGCGTACTGCTAACGAGGAGGCCACACTTGCGTTTTTTGAAGCTGTACTCTGAGCGTCTAAAGAAATGTTTCAAATGTTTGTTAAGTGTATGGGACTCAACTACGGGGTCATCAGTCCCTAAACTTACAAACTACTTATCAACTACCTTATACTAAAGACGGCACAAATATCCATGCCCGAGGAGGGATTCGAACCCCCGACCGTATTGGCCGTGCAGACCGTGACTGGGGCGCCTCAGTCTCCCCGGCCACCGCGGCCGGCAACGTCTAAAGAAGCAGCTTTAAAAGGCGCCAGGTGGTGGCCACATTCGACCGTGTATATACAGCGGCTTCTTACAGGCGCCCTACCGACCGAAGACGTGAATGTGGCCACATTTGGCTCGGTAGCGTTTCAGACCTGCACGGGTGACATCGCAGCATTGAGAAATGAATGGTTTAAGTAAACAGTCTGCAACACTAATATGTGCTGCATTGTTACTGGTTTGACAGAGACGACGTAGACAAAAAAGGCGTATTTGGATTCATTCAACAATTGAAGACAGATCAGAGAGGGGAAAATTCACTCTGATACACAACAAACTTAAAGAAAACCCTGAAAAGTTTTTTGAGTACTACAGGATGTCATACGAAACTCTGCTGTATAATGTATTGAGTGCTATTACTGGAAGAAATACTCGACTACGTGATTGTTTAAGGGCTGAAGAAAAACTATCAGTTACTCTGTGGTAAGTGAAGTTTTATTACTTATTTTATTATTTGTTTACATTGCATAAAATGACAGCTAGCCAGCCGTCTCTTTTTATGTCTGTTTTTATAATTCTCATTTTGAAAGTCGTATAAAAATGGTCGAGCTTGAACTTCTAAGATAATACGTTCGCTATCAAGTTAAATTTTTTCCATCTCACTCATCGAAAAAAACTGTAATAACACTTGACTACACACACTACTCTGCGTCAACAGACTGCACAGATAGTACTGAGTTCACGTGGGAACGCAATGTGAGAAGCGTCTTTTGACACAGCGAATGGGCCCCGGCTCATCCGACTGGCGTCTGCCCTTGAGGATGCCCCTTCCTGTCGCACGTTGGCAGAAAAAGACGCCGGTGTGGCCACTGCTGGCCTTCTCCAGCCTGCCTATAACTGTGCCGTCTTTTGACGCTGGGCGTCCAGCTTCAAAAAACGCAAGTGTGGCCGTAGCCTAACGAGGAGACCACATAGATATCGGATTGTAGAATTTTTTAGCTCTTAATGTAAATGAAATGAACGACTACCACCCATAGAGGGAATTCCATGATGGAGGGGCTCGATGTTCAATCCGAGGCCTTCCACCTCGGTAGACTCTCCCCAACAACTTTTACTTTACCTACCCTTTCCTATCTTCTTTTATTTATCCTTCTTAATAATAATGATTTTTGAGTTGCCCTTCCTTTTCCTTATAATTTGTTGTATCCATTATTCATAGTAATCGAATTAAATTTAAAATTGTATAAATAACTAAATATGTAACACTATGAATTTCACCATTATCTAATTGTTACTATCACTATATATTTAAACTCCATCATCATCATCATCATTTTCCATCTCCAGTTTCCCGGGTTTGGCTAACAAGCGCTCTCCATCTCATCTGATCTTGATATAACATTTGGCCTTGGACATCATCCCATTTAAAACCGTTCTTCTCTATGTCTCATTTAACTGCCTCTATCCATCGTCTCCTTGGCCTTCCTCTTGGTCTTCTTCCTCCCACTTCCATTCTGAAGTATTTTTTAGCTGTTCTTGTGCTATCCATTCTCATTACATGGCCGTACCACTGCAGTCTTCGTTTCCCCAAGATGTTCGCAATAGGGACCCTGATACCAGCTGTTTCCCTGTGTACCTCATTTCTGATCTTGTCTCTCCTGGTACTTTGATTCATAGTCCTGATAAACCTCACTTCTGTTGCTTGGATTTTGCTGTGATCCTTTTTTAACAATGTACATGTTTCCATGCCATATATAAGGATTGGAGTGAAGTAAGTGTTGTACAAAGTTAACTTTGCTGCCTGGGATACTTTTTTGTCCCAGAGTAGATTCCGAACTTGCATGTAGAAATTTGATGCTTTTTGTGTCCTGTTGAGGATTTCTTGCCGCATGGTGTTGTCCTTGGAGAAAATACTTCCAAGGTACTGAAAGTGGGAAACTGATTTAATTTTTGTTCCCTCCAAGTAGATGTTCGAACGTGTTCCCTCTCTGCTTATGGTCATCTCAACCGTCTTGGTCTTGCTGATTTTCAGGTTAAGTTCTTTAAATGTATTGTTCCAGGCAGTCAGGCTCTTCTGCACTTCTGTTTCTGTTTCTCCCCATATTACAACATCATCTGCAAATACCAGTGATCTCGACTCATTTGCAGTTTCCTTAATAGATTTTAGCATTCTGTTCATTACAATAATAAACAAGAGTAGTGATAGAGCACTTCCCTGCTGGACTCCCCTCTTCGTCTCAAACCATTCAGAGCGACCATTTCCTATTTGGGCACTACTCTTGCAAGTTTTATACAGCATCTTTACTCTGTCAATCAGGTAATTGGGCACTTTTAGATCTTCCAGGCATTTCCATATTTTATTGCGAGGGACACTATCATATGCCTTCTCCAGGTCTAAGAACAACATCACTAAGTTCTTTCCATGTTCCCAGTATTTCTCTGCCAAAATCCTTACCACAAAGATGAGGTCTATAGTACTTCGCCCTTTCCTGAAGCCATGTTGTTCTTCTTCTTATAAGGGTTTCTATAATACTTAAAGCTATTAAAATGTAAAAGACAACACAAGCCATACTTGGTCTGATTACGACCAGCTATATACCTAAAGGCAGCTGGTCTGTATCAAGGACATTTATGGACACTAAGTGTTTTGGCCAATCTAAAGTTTAAAAGTGTATGATAAATGTAGTCAGAAGAAACGTGCCAATAAATGTCACAACAACTATAAACATGTTCATGATCATGCCCTTGTTGTATCTTGATACTTTAAACTCTACATAACAATATATGAATCTTTCCTGTACGTGAAGTTCAGATATTAAGCCCGCCTCAGAGTATGCTTGATTTGCTACTGGGTTGTATGCTGGGAGCTGCGACGTTTGCAGTGATGGCTGCTGAAATGGAAAATGGCGTCATTGCTATCTCCGCTGAAGCCTACGAGAAAGGACCGGCCCCAGCGCAGTCGTCATGCCATTCTTCTAGATAAGCCTAACTATTGTGGTACGAGTCGGACAGTGCACAAATGGTTTAAATCATACTTCACTGGAAGATTGCAGAAAGTTGAAATAAGCAGTTCACATGATATAGATGAAATAATTAATACCTCAAACTGGGGAGTTATCAAAACTGGGGTCCCACAAGGTTCGGTCTTGAGTCCTTTGCTTTTCTTAATGTACCGGTTGTCCCAGCTATCTTGTCCAGTCAAAATATCTCTGGAACAATAACAGCTATTGGAAAACGACTTTCACTGGTATCAATATACGTCTGGAGCCCATGAATGTACATATTTGGAAACATTCTAAAACGAAAGCAAATGTGTGTTTTAACACAAACTTATGATTTTTAAATCGGCACACTATATTTTTTCTTCAACAATCACATAAACAATGGCGTTGATTGCATCGCAATATTCCAATTAAATCCCGAGATATAGTGACGCGAAATTGACGCTTGAAAAACCCGAAATGCGCTGCTACCACACATCCTGAGGCTCAGGCGGGAACCCCATGCTGCCCGTAATCGCGATGAACGACTGCGCGAAAGGCACAATGGGTCATTTAACGCATTCGATAAACCTTATTTTGGGTGTGCAGGATAAATAAGACAACCTGACTGGTGTATACCGATCGGTACTGGTTCATATTGTGTACGTAGACACATAAAACGTGCAAGAGGGAAACCATTATGTGCTTATGAGAGTTGATGGCAGCAGACCGTATTATTCGTTTCGGACCTCTTGGTAGGTATGAAAGTGCGATTACGCATGTCAATAATATCGGCATTACGGGCAGCATGGGGATCACGCCTGAGCCTCAGGATGTGCGCTAGCAGCGTATTTCGGGTTTTTTCAATCGTCAACTTCGCGTCGCAATATTTCGGGATGCAATTCGCATATTGCGATGCAATCAACGCCATTGTTTATGTGATTTGTCATGCTATGGATTGTTGAAGAAAAAAAAGTAGGGTGCCCATTAAAAACATAAGTTTGTGTTAAAAAACACATTTGCTTTCGTTCTAGAATGTTTCCAAATACGTACATTCATGGGCCCCAGCCGTACATTGATACCGGTGAAAGTCGTTTTCCAATAGCTGTTATTGTTCCAGAGATATTTTGGGTGGATAAGATAACTGGGACACCCTGTATATTAATGACTTGCTATTCTACATTCACAAAGATGCTAAGCTAGTACTTTTTGCTGATGATACAAGTATAGCTATCACACCTGACAATCAGGAATTAACTGATGAAATTGTAAATGATATCTTTCAGAAAATTATCAAGTGGTTCTCTACAAATGGACTCTCATTAAACTACGATAAAACCCAGTATATACAGTTTCATACAGTAAATGGCATGACACCATTAATAAATTTAGACATTGAACATAAATCTGTGGCTAAGGTAGAATATTCAAAAATTTTAGGTGTTTGCATTGACGAGGGACTGAATTGGAAGAAACATATAGAAGATCTCCTGAAACGTTTGAGTTAAGCTCCTTATGTTATCAGAATCATTGCAAAATTTGGTAAATTAGCTTACTACGCCTATTTTCATTCATTGCTTTCATATGGGATCATATTCTGGCGCAATTTAACGTCGAGTAAAAAAGTATGCGTTACACAAAAGAGTGTAATCAGAATAATTGCTGGAGCCCATCCAAGAGCATCCTGCAGAGGGATCTAGGGCTCTTCACTTTAGCTTCACAATATATATATATTCACTCATGAAATTTGTTATTAACAATCTGACCCAATTCAAAAGTAATAGCAGTGTGCATAGCTACAACACTAGGAGAAAAGATGATATTCACTATTCAAGGTTAAATCTAACTTTGGCTCAGAAAGGGGTGAATTATGCTGCCAGAAAAGTCTTTGGTCACTTACCAAGTAGCATCAAAAGTCTGACAGAGAGCCAACTGGTATTTAAAAATAAATTAAAAGAATTTCTGAATGGCAACTCCTTCTACAATGTAGATGAATTGATAGATAAAACTTAAATAAAATAAAAAAAGCAACGAAAAATGTAATAAAAAATCCTTAAAATATTGATTGTCAAGTGTAGACAACATGTACTAGACTGACACCTTCCACATCATTATGAAATGTCTTATATATGATCTATGTTACAAGTATTAATCTAATCTAATCAAGGTAGTTCCGAGCCGGCGCGATCGCTAGCCGATTAGCCGGCTGCTGGGGCACAGTCCACTGCGTCATACTGGGCAGCCACTGAGCTAGCGATCGCGCCGGCTCGGAACTACCTTGCTTACGTGGCCTGACGTCTGCGCTGGGGCCTGTCCTTTCTCGTAGGCCACGTAGCTACTAGAGGTCTGCACCTCGCTCAGTTGCTCGCTCGAATCGCGAGATACATGTCGTTCTCTGACAGTCCGACAGGTGTCGGTACTGCAGCTTGCGGCAAGGCGTGTGGCTGCGCTCGACTTCTTGCACGCTCGTTCGAGCGGCGCACGCTCGACTGGCGCGACCGTCCACACTGCCCGCTCGCCACTCGGTCGCCCACCGCAGCGCCACTCGAGTCCAAGGCGAGTGTCGGGAGCAAACTAAACGCTTGAGAATAAATCCTGACTGCGAAATTTGGAATTGATTCCTTTCCCGGGTTCTGCTGTTCTCTCGATCCAGTTGAACTAGCCATTCAGTTTCGCATTTTGCACTTTACAATACAGGTTATTATACGTGATTAAAGTTTCTGTGTTAAGATCATTTAATAAATGCGATTTCCATGATCTTTCTTTCTTTCTTGTTCCCATTTTGTGGACTGTTATTGCCTATTTAGTGGTAAGTGTTTCTTGCCGTCTTAACGAGAAAATGATTGTCTTTTATATCCATTCCTCTTATCACTCTCAAGTGGTGAAATACTTTGCCCGTCTTTTATATTGATATTAAATACACGATATTGATGTACACCCGTTAGGTTAGTTTTGTGCATCTCTCTCTCTCTGTTGGACCCCGTTAATATATATTCCCGTAGCATTTTGGCACTGTGCATGGTTGCTGCGCCTCTACCTTTTCCGAGTGAGTCCTTAACGGAAATTTTTCCAATTGCAACATTCATGTATCCCCCACTGCCACTATCTTCTTTCTTATATACATAATAAGGAACGCATGCAAACTTGTGTGCAATATAAAGGATCTGCACTTTCTTCTATCGTCATGACCTTATTCTCGTCTAGTGCTGATATATCTTGTTGTTGTTGTTATGGTCTTCAGTCCGGAGACTGGTTTGATGCAGCTCTCCACCCTACTCTATCCTGAGCAAGCCTTTTCATCTCCTCATAAGAACAGCAACCCACATCCACTTGAATCTGCTTACTATATGCGTCTCTTGGTCTCCCTCTGCGATTTTTACCCCACACACTTCCCTCCAATGCTAAATTTACGATTCCCCGATGTCTAAGAATGTGTCCTACCAAGCGATCCCTTCTTTTAGTCAGGGTATGCCAAAAATTCCTTTTCTCACCAATTCTGTTCAGTACCTCTTCATTAGTTATGTGATCTACCCACCTAATCTTCAGCATTCTTCTGTAGCACCACATTTCAAAAGCCTCTATTCTCTTCCTGTCAGCACTGCTTATCGTCCATGTTTCACTCCCATACAAGGCAACACTCCACCCAAATGCCTTCAGAAAAGACTTCCTTACCCTTAAATTAATATTCGATGTTAGCAAATTTCTCTTTTTCAAAAATGCTTTTCTTCCCATTGCCATTCTGCATTTTATATCCTCTGTACTGCGACCATCGCATGTTATTTTACTACCCAAGTAACAAAACTCATCTACCTCCTTCATTGTTTCGTTACCTAATCTAATTCCTTCAGCATCGCCTGATTTTCTAAGACCGCATTCCATTATTTTTGTTTTGCACTTGTTAATGTTAATTTTATATGCTCTCTTCAACACGCTTTCCATTCCATTCAACTGCTCTTCCAGGTCCTTCGCTGTCTCTGACAGAATTACAATGTCATCAGCAAAACGCAATGTTTTTATTTCTTCCCCCTGAACTTTAATCCCTATTCCAAATTTTTCCTTGCTTTCCTTCACCGCCTGCTCGATGTACAAATTGAATAACATCGGAGAAAGGCTACAACCCTGTCTTACTTCCTTCCCAACTGATGCTTCCCTTTCATGCCCTTCGAGTCTAATTACAGCGGTCTGGCTTTTGTACAAGTTGTAAATAACTCTCCTTTCCCTGTATTTTACCCCTGCTGACTTCAGAATTTGAAAGAGTGTATTCCAGTCAACATTGTCAAACGCTTTCTCCAAATCTACAAAAGCTAAAAATGTTGGTTTGCCTTTCCTTAATCTGTCTTCTAAGATTAGACGTAAAGTGAGTATTGCCTCCCGGGTTCCTACGTTCCTCCTGAATCCAAACTGATCTTCCCCGAGGTCAGCTTCTACCAGCTTTTCCATTCTCCTGTAGATAATTCGTGTTAAAATTTTGCAACCATGATTTATGAAACTGATGGTTCTGTAATTTTCACACCTGTCTGCACCTGATTTCTTTGGAATGGGGATTATTACATTTTTCTTAAAGTCTGAGGGCATTTCGCCTGTCTCATACATCCTACACACCAGTTCAAATAGTCTTGTCATGGCTGACTCTCCCAGAGACTTTAGTAGCTCTGAGGGTATGTCATCTACTCCTGGGGCCTTGTTCCGACCTAGGTCTTTCAAGGCTCTGTCAAATTCATCTCTCAGTATAGTATCTCCTATTTCATCTTGATCGACTTCCTCTTCCCTTCCTACAACATCGTCTCTAAGTTCATTTCCTTTGTAGAGCTGCTCTATGTACTCTTTCCACCTTTCAGCTTTCGCTTCTTTGCTGAGAACTGGTTTCCCATCTGAGTTCTTGATATTCGTAGAGTTGCTTTTCTTGTCCCCAAATGTCTCTTTTATTTTCCTGTAGGCAGTATCTACTTTTCCTCTTGCTATACATTCTCTACAGATTTACATTTGGCTTCTAGCCACTCTTGCTTAGCCATTTTGCACTTCCTGTCAATCTCATTTTTTAGACGTCTGTACTCCATTTTGCCTGTTTCATTTACTGCATTTTTATATTTTCTCCTTTCATCAATTAAATTTAGTATTTCCTGTGATATCCAAGGATTTTTTGTAGGTCTTGCCTTTCTACCTATTTTGTCCTCCGCTGCCTTCACTACTTCATCTCTCAATGCTACCCATTCCTCTTCTACTGTTTTATTTCCCCCTGTTTCTGCCAATTGTTGCCTAAAGCTCCCTCTGAAATTCTCCAGAACTTCAGTTTCCTTCAATCTATCTAAGTCCCATCTCCTTATTTTCCTACCTTTCTGCAGTTTTTTCAGCTTCAGCCCACAGTTTATGACTAACAAGTTATGGTCAGAGTCTATATCTGTCCCTGGGTATGTCCTGCAGTTTGTAACCTGGTTCCGGTACCTATGTCTTACCATTATAAAATCTATCTGATATCTTCCGGTGTCTCCTGGTCTCTTCCATGTATACAACCTTCTTTTGTGATTCTTAAACCACGTGTTTGTTACGATTAAATCATGTTCCGTGCAAAATTCTACCAGGCGACTTCCTCTTTCATTCCTCCTGCCCAGTCCATATTCACGTATTATTTTTCCTTCTCTTCCATTTCCAACTACCGAATTCCAGTCTCCCATCACAATTAAGTTTTCCCCTCCCTTAACTGTCTGAATAATTTCCTTTAGCTCCTCATATATTTCTTCGATCTCCTCATCATCGGCAGAGCTAGTTGGCATATAAACCTGTACTACTGTTGTCGGTGTTGGCTTCGTATCTATCTTGACAATGATAATGCGATCACTGTGCTGCTCATAGTAGTTTACCCGCATTCCTATTTTCTTATTCATTATCAGTCCTACTCCTGTGATACCCCCAACTGATTTTGTATTTATAATCCTGTACTCACCTGACCAGAAATCCTGTTCATCCTGCCACCGAACTTCACTAATCCCCAGTATATCTAATTTCAACCTATCCATTTCCCTTTTTAAATTTTCTAATTTTCCTACCCGATTAAGGGATCTAACATTCCACGCTCCGATCCGTATAATGCCAGTATTGTCTTTCCTGATGACAACATCCTCCTGAGTAGTCCCCGCCCGGAGATCCGAATGGGGGACTATTTTACCTCCGGAATATTTTACCCGAGAGAATGCCATCATCATATGTTCATACAGTAGAGCTGCATGTCCTCGGGAAAGATAACGGCTGTAGTTTCCCCTTGCTTTCAGCCGTTCGCAGTAGCTGTGTGGCAAAGCCACATTAGTTTATGTTACAAGGACAGCTCAGTCAATCATCCAGACTGTAGCCCCTGTAACTACTGAAAAGGCTGCTGCCCCTCTACAGGAACCACACGTTTGTCTGGCCTCTCCACAGATACCCCTCCGCTGTGGTTACACCTACGGTACGGCTATCTGCATCGTTGAGGCACGCAAGCCACCCCACCTCGGCAATGTCTGTGGTTCATGGGGGCTTGTACCTGTTTTAAATCCTTTTGTTCCAATTGTTTACTTTACGCAGTTGTACGAATTTATGGTGCTCCCGCTGTTTCAGTGATATCTGTGTTATATTTATTTAGGGCCGTCTGAAGAATGTCACCAGGGTGCACCAGCCAAACGACTGAAGTGCATTTTTTCGGAATGGCTGGACTGTGAAATGCGCGAGGCGCAATCCCCCATTGAGATGGACTTTTATTTAATTGATTGTGATTACGACGATCTGCTTGAATGGTAGAAACGCAACATTACTCTCTTTCTTCAGGTAGCTGTATTGGCAAACAGAATATATTGTATGCCCGCCACAAATGCACCTATTGAACGGACTTTCAGTGCGGCAGGGAAACTGATTTCTGATACAAGAACTCGAATCGGTCTACAACGTTTCAATGATGCTTTAACACTACATTACAATTACAGTACCACCAACGAATAGTTTGGGATGATGTTGTTACTTTTCGATCTATACTTTATTGTACGGTAACGTTCACTTTTGTACATTGCAATAAAAAAGTTGTTCGTTCCGTAGTTTCTCTTTGGATCCTTTACATTATTATTATTATTATTTTACAACTTATGGGACTTAACTACGGGGCCATCAGTCCCTAAACTTATAAACTACTTATGAACTAGCCAATACTATAGACGGCACAAATATACGTGCCCGAGGGGGGATTCGAACCTCCGACCGTAGTGGCCGTGCAAACCGTGACTGGAGCGCCTCAGTCCCCTCGCCACCGCGGCCGGCCTTTCCATTACTTCCAAATGTTGTCGTTGGTGAAAACAGCCTTTTTGTCTCGTTTGCGGTATATTGATATTGCGGTTACATACTACTATGCAGGAATACACGTCTACAGAATAACTGATTTTAGTTACTTTAGTCAGTGAGGGTGAGTCAGACGCAAAAGCAGACCACACCTCAGAGCCACAGAGCCGCTGCCTTAGCGACTGAGAAGAAAACTTACCAAAGAGTCACTCTCCGATTTTTATGAAATTTGGATATGTTATAAAACATTAAAAACTATGAGACACGAATATTTCTAGCGAAGGAGAAACTTATTTAAGAGGGTACACGGTCCCACCAAAATTGGGGCTAAAATAGAAAAATCGCAATAACTTAGAGATTAGTAAGGCGATTTTAATAATTTCTGGTATGAAAGTATCGGAGGTATATTACAGAGGGAGCGACAATTAGGGAGGCAGCTACCGCTAAAGTGTCCAATTTTTTGTACTCAAAAAAATTGTTTAAATTTAATCGAGGTTGAATCTATTAAAATTGCCTTTTATCAAAAGATACTTTCATACCAAAAATTATTAACATCGCTTCACTAATCTCTAAGTTATCGCGATTTTTATATTTTAGCCCCAATTTTGGAGGGACAGTTCACCACTTAAATATGCAAATTTCGTAAAATCGGAGAGTGACACTTGGGCAGGTTTCCTTGTGAGTACAGCGGCAGCACTACGCTGTGCGGCCTGTGCCCGCCCCTCCCTACGTAGCCTCGTTCGAGTGTCAACACGCTCGCTGCGAGCGTAACACACACGGCGCGCTACCGCCGAGCGTTGCGCACTCGACCGAATACGAGCGAGCGAAAACGGCGATTTGCAGACCTCTAGCAGCTACGCTGCTGCGGGCCTGTGTGCTGTAATTCGCAGATAGGACATGCTCTACTTTCCAGCTTGTTGTCTGTGGTGCATTTTAACGTTAGCGAATGATGAAGACGCATTTCGTCGCGTGAGAGTATGTTTTCCAAGCTTGCCTCTAGAGTCTATTGATGCTACTTTTTGTGCGCTTCATGCGTCATGTTGACAACTTTTGTGTTGGTAGCAGCCTATTATTAAAGGTTTGTTCAGCCTATGGGACGTAACTTGCAGGGTCATCAGACCCTAAACTTACAAACTACTCATAGACTATCTTATACTAAAGACAGCGCAAACATCCGAGGGGGGATTCGAACCCTCGAAGGGTATAGCCTCGCGCGTCATATCATAGCGCCTCAATCAGCTCGGCCACTCCGCCACGACAGCCCATTATCAGACAATATACGTGTCATAAAATAAAAGTTTAATAGAGAACTTTTCATACAACATGTCAAAATGAAGGTATCTGGATATAATCTACAGGGTGTTACAAAAACGCACGGCCTAACTTTCAGGAAACATTCGTCACACACAAAGAAAGAAAATATGCTATGTGGACATGTGTCCGGAAACGCTTAATTTCCATGTTAGAGCTCATTTTAGTATTTCTCTTTAAATGTAAATTGAAATAACTCGTTCAGACAGTTGTCAAAATACCCAATTGTTTCGTTAGTATGTACTGTACTTCGTAGATTCACCTCGATTTCTGTGAACGTTTGGGCAGTAATTGTTGGTGATGTCTTGATTGGGCCTCATGTTCTTCCACCTGCGCTCACTGGAGCACGTTATCATGATTCCATACGGGATACTCTACCTGTGCTGCTAGAACATGTGCCTTTGCAAGTACGACACAACATGTGCTTCATGCACGATGGAGCTCCTGCACATTTCATTCGACGTGTTCGTACGCTTCTCAACAACAGATTCGGTGACCGATGGATTGGTAGAGGCGGACCAATTCCATGGCCTCCACGCTCTCCTGACCTCAACCAATCAAAATGTTCAAATGTTTGTTAAGCTTATGGGACTTAACTACGGGGTCATCAGTCCCTAAACTTACAAACTACTTATGAACTACTTACGAACTAGGACGGCACAAACATCCATGCCCGAGGGGGGATTCGAACCCCCGACCGTAGTGACCGTGCTGACCGTGACTGGAGCGCCTCAGTCACCTCGGCCACCGCGGCCGGCTGACCTCAACCCTCTTGACTTTCATTTATGGGGGCATTTGAAAGCTCTTGTCTACGCAACTCCGGTACCAAATGTAGAGACTCTTCGTTCTCGTACTGTGGACGGCTGTGATACAGTACGCCATTCTCCAGGGCTGCATCAGCGCATCAGGGATTCCATGCGACGGAGGGTGGATGCATGTAACCTCGCTAACGGAAGACATTTTGAACATTTCCTGTAACAAAGTGTTAGAAGTCGCACTGGTACGTTCTGTTGCTGTGTGTTTCCATTCCATGATTAATGTGATTTGAAGAGAAGTAATATGCAGCAAATCAAGCGGCGTCTGAGGCGGGCATTAAATAACAATCAGCCAAAGCCATTCCACCAACCTCTCAAAAAATTCTCGAGAAAACCGACTTTAAAGTTTTGCAAAGCACACGTAAGTACCAATAATTAAAAGAGTTGTAAAATCTGACAGCGTTCCTAAGGTCGTAGCGTTCTGGCCTCACAACCATAGAGTCGGTGACTCGAATTCCACTGTGCCACAATTTTTTTCGTTTTCGAATTCAGTTTACATTTTTGGATCCCTAATTTCACGTGTTGCGTCAGTTTATGTTTATGGGTATGTAGACGAGCTGAACGCCTTGTCACCTAAGACGATATTTGAGTAGGTTAGCTGCTTGGAAAGCCATTAGTTGACTTTCCAAAAACAGCGTCAAATACCGCCGTCGTCAACTAATAGTGAAGCCAATGCTGTAAAAATGTAGCTTACGTTTTCTTTATTGTAACCATCAGTATTAACGACCTTCTGCAAAACATAGAAAATTACGAATAAATAAAAATTCATGCACTCTGACCGGGCGCGCTGAGCCACGGCGTACGGACGTTAAACTATTCATGAACTTATAATAAAGACATCACAAACATTCATGTCTGAGGGAGGATTCGAACTCCGGATGGGAAACGGACTCGCGCAACGGAGAACAGCGCCTCAATGCACTCGGCCACTCCGCCGCGGCAAAATATATCGTCACCAGCTGGATTCGAACTCACATTCTTACAAAAGAAAGCTAGACGGACAAAACTTTTTCTGCCCTTGGCGGGATTTGAGCTGCGGACCACAACACAGCATCTATGATGCTAACAACTGTACCACGCTTTCCATCAACACCTGGGCTACACCAACAATCGATGATAATAATAATGGTACTTACAATAACTTTCAAAACTTGAAAGTCTATTTTCTCAAATGTTCAAATGTCTGTAAATCTATCGGACCAAACTGCGTGGTCATCAGTCCGTAGCTTACAAACTACTTAAATCTAGATAAACTAACCTAAGGACAACACAGACACCCAGGGAGGACTCGAACCTCCACGACGAGCAACCGCGCTCTCCGCAGCGAGGCGCTTTGGACTGCTCGGCTACTCCACCTCGGTGTCGATTTTCTCAAGAATTTTTGAGAGTTGCGTCTAATGGCTTTGGCTCACGTATCATAAATATAAGAAAATTTTAAAATCCGATATCCATGTGATCTCCATGTAAGATCGATAATTTTCAAAATTATTTATTTCTAGATTCCAAGTTTCGATAAGTATCAGTTATTAAGAGGGGTAATCAAATGAACAGTCTTAACACACAAATCGGCTGAAATTTGTATGTGCCAGCCTGGAGTAAGGTAGTGCGACATGTACGGACGCGGAAGTAGTGTCCGGCCTTGTTGTGCGCATGCGCGGACGTTCCCATTTAAACGCTGGAGAGATGCTGGTGCGTTCTGTCAAATTGACGAGGCAGTAAGTGGGAAGACATTATAGCGTTCATATTGCAAAATTGGACGATTGGACGATTGAGGACCAGTGATATGTTATCAGGGATACGATGGAGACTGTGTGACTGACATGTCAGTGAGTAAGTGGAGTGCCCGTTTTCGTGAAGACGGGGATTGTCTGAGTGATGACCCGAGTCACAGCCAAACTCATCGACCAGGTGAACGACCTGTGACTTTCATCTGTTTAGTCGGCTAAAAAGCTTCTTCAACTCGAACGTCGAACTTAAGGACGCAGTATAGGACTGCCCCTTCTCACAGCCACAGGTATTTTGGGAATAGGAAATGCTTCGGCTCGTCGAACAGTGGGATAATTGTGCTCGGGCCTCTGGTGATTAAATTTGAAAAAAGACTTCAATTATAACCTCAGTGTCGTTTCGTACCCATTTATTTGAATACCCCTCGTATATTCAGATCGTATTAAAATCATTACTACGTTTTCAAATTATCACCTTGAATGCGATTATTGTATTACTCATTGGCTGTAAACCTAGCGTTGGTCACGTATTCATTTATTGCAATTTTCTTATTAGTCTATCTCCTCTCCATTTCGTCCTCCTCTCTGTAGACAGAAGCAGTGGCCGAGCAGTCTGCGGCGTTTCAGTGACGGTCTGCACGGCCGCTGCGTCCGGGGGTTCGAATCCCCCCTCGGGCATGGATGTTTATGCCTTCTTCAGTATAAGCTAGTTCGTAAGTAGTTTGTAAGTTTAGGGACTAATGACCCCGTAGTTAAGTCACATAAGCTATACAAACATTTGAACGTTTTTCCTCTCTCTATTTCCTTCTTTGACCCTCTGTTTATTTTCTCTTGGGGATCCTCCTATCTCTCTCTCTCTCTCTCTCTCTCTCTCCTCTCACTCACCTCCTCCTCCACCGCCCTTCCATCTCTCTCCCTGTCCATCTGTTCCTCTCATCTTTCTGACGTAATGGTACGTGAAATTCACCTCCTACGCAGGTTCACCGTTCACCTGCAGCTTCCCTTCTCTCTTTTTTATGTACTCCTCTCACTTCTGCACCATTCACTCCTCCCACTTTCTCTCTCTCTCTCTCTCTCTGCTCATCTCGTCCTCCTCTCCTAGGCCCATTCCCGCACATCCTCCTCACTCAGTTACAATCAAAAGGAGAGTTCGTTTCGTTTACATATGACACAAGTATTGCAATAAATAGCATGTTGAACATAGTTCTAGAAACGCCTGCTAATGATATTTTCATGAACATTAATAAATGGTTTAAAGGTAACTCATTGACATTAAACTTTGAAAAGGCTGACTACATGCAGATCAAAAGATATAAGACTTTTCCATCCAGCGTATGCATGAAGTATGAAAAAGAGCACATAAAAGAGGTTGACGGTATTAATTTCCTGGGACTACAACTCGATAATAAGCTCAGTTGGATGGAGTGCAGTACAAAACTGCAGACACGCATTAACGAACATGTATTTGCAATTCGAGTTTTATCAAACGTAGGCGACATAAAAATAAAAAAGTTTACATACTTTTCTTATAATATAGCATAAATTTTGGAGTAATTTTTCAAGCAAAAGGTTTGAGAGTCCAAACGTGTCTAATATGTATTACTTGAGCAGTAAATTCAGGGATTTGCTGTAGAAGCCTCTTCAAAGAACTGAGGGCAATACTGCCTCTCTGTTTCCTTTATGAAATTTGTCATAAATAATGTATGCTTTTTTCCAATAAATATTTCACACCATACATACAATGCTAGAAACATAAAAGATCTACACAAGTAATTAAAAGCTCTTACTTCAAAAAATGGTTCACTATTTAGAAACATTTTCAATAATTTACCAGCAACCATAAAAAATGCAACTACAAATAAATATAGTTTAACAGGAGCCTGAAAAAAGACTTACTCGTGACCAACTTCTTCCACTCCAGTCACGAATTTCTGAATAAAACCAAATCATGTACTACTACTATTATTATTTCAACTTGAAGAAAAAGAAAGAAAAAGGAATTGTGCATTGACGTGTTCCACATCTACGAGGATCTCCTCAATAACTCTCTGTCCATCTTGTCCTCTACTTCGCTCACTCCATCACCTCCTCTTCCTGCACATAAAAAATTACGTTCCGTGGTAATCGTCAAATCGCTGTCGAAGTTTATTGCTAGGTACCCTGCTACGTACCAAGGAGTGGCTTGTAGCATAGAAAATCCTTCACCATGAATACATACATATATGAACCAACTCTCATGGCGTGGAAACGTAAAATACTCTTCACCATGCACACTATGAAGTGTTACGTAGACTGAAGTTTTGAAGGTCAGGTGTAAAAAATGTCATTCAGATCTCGATAAACTATAGAGTTCCGTCGAAGGCTGTTGTTCCTTCAGCGACGCAACGATAGAAATTCTATGTAGACAGTAACCTTCCTCATGTTTTGAAGCTCAAATATGGAACGTATCATCAAGATCTGATAAAAAGAAAAAGAACTAACAAAAGACCATTGAATTTTACTTATTATATTCATTTTTTTAGGACATCACTGAGCCAGTGCGTTGGTATTTATCCTATAACCTGGATTTTCCATTGTCAGATTTACTCTGTAATGCCTTTCACCTTTATGGGGATACCATCAGAATTCCGAATTCTTTCATATCAATTTTAGGACAAAAATTCCGTTCCACAGTCAGGCAGACGTTAAATTATTTATAAGAGCATTCTATCGTGGACATCTCTTCAGCCCCGGTTGCTGAACTGACGAGTTGCCTGAATTAAATTTAAAAAGTTGAAACACGCTAAAACATAAAATACGTCGGCGATTAATTGGAGGACTATCTGCATGTGGCTGTTGTAGCAGTGGCCTGACTGAGTGGAGAGAACTTCATGAGAAGTTATTTCATCTATTGACCGTATATTACGATGTTGTAACAAGGGCTGACTTCATATGTGGAAACGTTTAATATTGTGATTCATCAGAAGGCACTTGCATTGAAACTAGAAATGAAAATGCAAAAAAGTCGAGAAATTGCGAACTTGGCAAATGACCTCCTACAAGAATGTTCTTATAATTCCGAGACAGATCAAATGATTTGATATAACACATTTTCCTAAGTACACTAACGTCCAATGACTTTAGTAAACCCGTAAATATGTCGACGAATTTGATACGATGTCACTTGAGATACAGTAAATGTACTGATTATTGTTTCGATGTTGCCAACAGATAGTGTAAAATATGTTACATGAGAATGCAGAGATGCCGAATTACGAGAACAATGACGGGGTATATCGTGAATGGCTGGATGGGGTTGTCACAGTCCAAAACAGACAAACTACTGACCTTCCAGCCACCCTTAATGACTTTGATCGGTGATCAATTCAACACAGGTCTTTTTGTTCGTGTGCACACTGTTAACACAGCGTCATGGGCCACAATCATCACGGATGGACACTGGAGGAATGATGGAACATGGTTTAGTTGGACGAAACACGATTTCAACTGCGCCATGGGCCGTTTGTGGCGCAGACCACTCAAATCGATAGATCCTGCCTACCAGTAATACCTCGTCTAATGCGGTAGTGTCTCTGTTATGGGTTGGGCCTGTTGCAGTGGCAGAGCGGTCTGCGGCGCGCCAGTCACAGTCTGCACGGCCGCTACGGTCGGGGTTCGAATTCCCCCTTGGGCATGGATATTTGTGCCGTCCTTAGTGTTAGCTAGTTCATAAGTAGTTTGTAAGTTTAGGGATCGATGACCCCGTACTTAAGTCCCTTAAGCTTCACAAACATTTGAACATTTGTTATGGGTGGTCTGGGATGCATTTTCGTCTGATACAATGGGCATCGTAGTTGTTCTGGAAGGGACTGAAAATGGTTCGCGGTATGCTAAGCAGCCCTGGGACCACTGCTTGACTGTTCTGTGGTGTCTCAAGATAATAACGCGCCACCACAGCTCTCCAACGCCCGCTGACAATGGTTCAAGGAACCTGCGTGGGAGGTGTAAAGACTGAGTTGGTCACTCTCGAACCCAAACGTGAAACCCAAGATCTGGGATGTCGTAAGACATTCTCCGTACCATGGATCCTGCACCCACGAACACTGCTGTCATTGTGTAAACGATTTGGTCTCAAATTTGCACATGGGATTAGTAGCGACTTGTAGACCCACTTCCACGGCTTCACACTGTAGTCCGCAGATCCAAAGAAATTCCCAAGCAATATTAGGTGCTGATCCGATGACATTTGCTAAGTCAGTGTACAAAGCTTAGATTTTCAAAGACAAAAGACTAAATTCATTCATTCTTCTTCTTCTTGCGTCCCGGCCTTCTAACGACCACGTTACAATTTCAGTTCTTCCTCCTTATTTGTCCTTTTCTTTTCTTACAGTTTTCTTTCACTGTTTCACTGTACTTCGTTTTCCACTCGCCAGGTCACTTAGTTACTGTGTTCTTTTCCTTCCTCCCTTGGAATCCTTCCATTTGTCAGACTTTCCTCCTAGAAATCTTTCTTTCGATTAATTCTTCTTCAGATGTGATACTTCTATCTAGGTCTTTCTTGATTTCTTGAAACCATGTGGTGGTTGATTTCTTTTCCGAAAGGTACTTACCGATTCGCTTAGTTCGTCTACTATCATCTATTTTGGAAATGTTTTCAAGAAATAGCAATCTCCTTTTTCTTATTGTTTCTGATGTGTTTTCTATGTTCTGGTGAATTTCATTGTTACTTCTTAATTTCCAAAACTCTGCAATTCTTAGAGGACCAAATATTTTAGTTATAATACTTCTTTCTAATGTTTCTAATTTATCAAGCTTCTAGTTCAGTGCTAGACGTTCAGTGGCATACAGGCATTCTGGTTTCACTACTGAGTTTTAGTGCTTTTGGTATTAAACTGTACATAAAACTGTTATTCGTCTTCGAAACTGTTGGTAAGCACTTTTTGTTGTAAGTATTCTTAGTTATATCGTAAGCTCTTTCCAATTTTTGTATCCTCTGTTCTATATTGTTCTAAACAATTTTCTTGAATTGTCTCACCCAAATATTTGAATTCCTTTACCCTTTCTATTTGAGCAAATCTGTGTCAAAAAACGTCTGGGCCGTTTTTATATTCTTCAGAAATGTTGTCTTTTCGGCAGAGGTTCCCAAGCCTGTCATTTTGGCTGTCTTTTCAAGGAGATTGACTTGCATTGCTGCAGCTGTAAGGCTTCCTGAAAGTATTGCCAAGTTATCTGCAAATGGAAGGCAATTTATCGCAGTACCTCTGTTCCTTTTCCCCAGCACGAGTGGCAATATTTAGGATTTTTTGTTTTCGTTCCAAAATGTTACAATTTTCTCCATAACACAGTTGAAAGGGATTGGGGATAAACCATCGCCCTGCCTGACACCAGTATTTAGTTTGATAGGTCGCGATATTTCACTCATATATTTTACTTTATACCTTATTCAAAGTAGATATAAGTTCATTCAGGTTGTCTCAGTCAATTGTAAAGTAAGGGCAACCAGACCTACAATATTGAAGCGGCGATTTCTGAACTCTCAAACGATAAAGTAAAGTGATAGATTTCTAACTGAATCAGATGCTGCAATAGCTGTATTTAATGAAGTGACTGTAGACTCGCACAGTCTGAAGACCATTCGGTCACACGTTCATCACATTTATTTTGCAGTTTGAAAGTTAGGAAAACTAGGTATCGGCCTTGCTGGTTTCCGAAGTTGTTAGGTAGTCATGACGGTAACAAGATGACAATTTTAATGTTTAGGTGACACGTTGGATAGCGATATGCACAGATTCAGATAGCTGTAGTATCATGCATGTAAGGAATAAAAGTGTGGTGCATGGGAAGAGTTGACATTTGTACTCCGGTGATTCGCGTGAAAATGATTCGGACGTTAAGGTGGCCGTACGACTCAAATTAACGTGGAATGATAATTGCAGCTAAACGCGTAGGACATTGCAATCCGGAAATAGGAAATTCAGTACTCGGAGATAGAACTTGTGTAAACAGGAAACGCTACGGCCTCTACTTAGAAGCAGCGTTAGCGTAGCTACTGTTAACAGCAAGTAACAATGCGTGAATTAACAGAAGTCAATGCGGGATAGACGACGAACGTATCCGTTAGGCTAGTTCCGTACAATTTGGCGTTAAAGGGCTACGGCATCAGACGAACGAGGCGAGTGCGTTGGTAACAGAAAGACATCGTCTGCAGTGCCTCTCCCAGCTCTGAGAGTAAGTCGGTTGGAGCCTAGACAACTGGAAAACAAAGGCTTGTCAGCTGAGTCCTGATATCAGTTAGAGGTGACGGTTAGAATCGAGGGTCACACTGAAAGTGCGGCATATTTTAGAAATGATGGCCAAAATAGTCCCATCGTGACACTAGCGACAGGTTTCACTGATACTACATACACTCCTGGCCATTAAAATTGCTACAGCCTGAAGATGTGCTACAGACGCGGAATTTAACCGACAGGAAAAAGATGCTGTGATATCCAAATGATTAGCTTTTCAGAGGATTCACACAAAATTGGCGCCGGTGGCGTCACCTACAACGTACTGACATGAGGAAAGTGTTCAACCGATTTTTCATACACAAACAGCAGTTGCCCAGCGTTGCCTGGTGAAACGTTGTTGTGATGCCTCGTGTAAAGAGGAGAAATGCGTACCATCAGGTTTCCGACAGTGATAAAGGTTGGATTGTAGCCTATCGCGATTATGATTTATCGTATCGCGACATTGCCGCTGACTGTTAGCAGAATATGGAATCGGTGGGTTCAGGAGGGTAATACGGAACGCCGTGCTGGATCCAAACGTCCTCGTATTACTAGCAGTCGAGATGACAGGCATCTTATCCGCATGGCTGTAACCGATTGTGCAGCCACTTGCCGATGCCAGAGTCAACAGATGGGGACGTTTGCAAGACAACAACCATCTGCACGAACTGTTCGACGACGTTTGCAGCAGCATGGACTATCGGCTCGGAGACCATGGCTGCGGTTACCCTTGACACTGTATCACAGACAGGAGCGCCTGCCATGGTGTACGCAACGACGAACCTGAGTGCACCAATGACAAAACATCATTTTTTCGGATGAATGCAGGTTCTGTTTACAACATCATGATGGTCGCATCCGTGTTTGGCGACATCGCGGTGAACGCACATTGGAAACGTGTATGCGTCATTGACGTATTGGCGTATCACTCGGCGGGATGGTATGAGGTGCCATTGGTTACACGTCTCGCTCACCTCATGTTCACATCGAAGGATCCTTGAACAATGGCCGTTACATTTCAGGTGTGTTACGACCCGTGGCTCTATCCTTCATTCGATCCCTGCGAAACCCTACACTTTAGCAGGATAAGGCACTACCGCATGTTGCAGGCCCTGTGTGGGCCTTTCCGGTTACGGAAAACGTTCGACTGCTGCCTGGCCAGCACATTCTCCAAATCTCTCACCAATTGCAAACGTCTGGTCAATGGTGGCCGAGCAACTGGCTCGTCACAATACGCCAGTTACTACTCTTGATGAACTGTGGTATCGTGTTGAAGCTGCATGGGTATCTATCTATACCTGTACATACCATCCAAGCTCTGTTTGACTCAATGCCCAGGCGTATCAAGGCCATTATTAAGGCCAGAGGTGGTTGGTCTGGGTACTGATTTCTCAGGATCTATGCACCGAAATTGCGAGAAAATGTAATCACATGTCAGTTCTAGTATCATATATTTGTCCAATGAAGACCCGTTTTTCATCTGAATTTCTTCTTGGTGTAGCAAATTTAATAGCCAGTAGTGTATATGCATGTCCATTTTGCATCCTGGAGTACTTGGACAGTTCCGGCAGGACATTGCAACACCCCCACGCCCAGAAACACTACAGAGTTGAAGCAACGCTGTCCTCAGTTTAAAGACCACCGTTCGCCCAACTTCCCAGATATGAACATTATTGAGCATATCTTGGTTGCCTTGTGACGTGCTGTTCAGAGGAAATATGCACCCCGCCGCACTCTTACAGATTTATGGAAGGTCCTGCAGGATGCATGGTGTCAGTTACATGCAGCACTACTTCTGACATTACACGAGTCAAGGCCACGTCGTGTTGTGGCAGTTCCGCGTGCTCCCGTGGACTCTGTACGATGTTAGCCAGGTGTGCCTGTTTCTCTGGCTCTTCAGTGTATGCAGATGTGCTCAGGTAATAGGTTCGCCGCCGCCTGACGTGCCGGTGTGTTGGTAGCTGCTGCTGGACATCTCGTACCCGCTGGACGGGCTGGTGGGCGGCCGGACGCGGCAGGCGCTGCTGCTGCTGGACCAGGCGGCGGTGGCCTTCAACCACCTGTGCTCGGTGGCCGCCTTCACCACCATGTTCGTCCACTTCGTCGTCATCGCCTGCCGCCACCTGCAGCGCTCCATCGACGACCTCACGGCCGACAACTGCGACATCGCCGCTGTGGTGCGCCACCACCAGCAGATACTCAGGCAAGGGAGCAGTGGTCGGCATACTGGACTTACATTAGAGAGGACCGGGGATCAAACTCGCCTCTGCTCATCATGATTTGGGTTTCCAGTGATTTCCGAAAAGACACATTCCATTTTGGATGCTGCATGTCATCACCATCAGTCTTCTGCTCTAAGGCAGGTCTTCACATGCAGCTGTCCATGCACTCCTGCCGTTTGCTACCCTCTTTGTTTTCTCGTAACTGTTTCCTATATTTATACTGTCAACCACCTGGTATCTTCTGCGCCATTTTCTTCTTCTTCACTCCGTACCATCCATCAGCAGACAATCTCTTCTCATCCAATGTCCAAGCCAGTTCCCCTTCCTCTTTCTGATTACCTTTAGAATTTCTCTCTCTTCACCCACTCTTCTCAACACGTCCTCATTCCTCTCTTTGTCTACCCACTTTATCCCTTCCATCCTCCTCCAAGTCCACATCTCGAATGATTCTATTCTTCTTTCGTCCTCTTTGCTTACTGGAGAAAGAACGAGCTCCACCAGTCAATAACGAAATTCCACAAGGCTCAGTCCTTGTCCCATTGTTCTTCAACCTTTATATCTCTGACATTCCAAACACACAACCTAGGAAGTTTGGTTATGCAGACGACTGGGCTTTAGCTGCGCAACATGAATCATTCGAGGCCGCTGAAGACATTTTGTGCTCTTTGCTGCTTTTAGCTGCTTTTAGCTGCTTTGTGGCTACTTCCGCAAATGGAGACTGCAGCCGAACCCGACTAAGACCGAAGTATCAAGCTTCCACCTTTCCAACCTCTCAGCAAGAAGAGAGCTTATTGTCATCATTGAACGGAAACGTCTCATCCATAACAACTACCCCAAATATCTGGGAGTTACACTGGACAGGACGTTATCTTACAAGGAACACCTGAAAATTACTGCAAATAAAATGAGGACAAGAAATAATATCATTCATCAAATGGGGCTCCACAGCAAACACACTCCGCACACCAGCAGTTGGACTTGTCTACTCGGTGGCAGAATACTGCGCTCCAGTATGGATTAACAGCCCTCATACAAACAGGATCGATGTGGTGCTAAATGACACCATGCGCACTATCAGCAGCACGATAAAATCTGCGCCCACTGTATGGCTGGCAACCCTGAGCCATATACCACCTCCAGAAATACGGCGAAAAATGCTCTTCTCAGAGAGTACAACAAGATTATTAATAACCCTCAGCTGCCCATACACAGTGACATAGCTGACTTAGAGCGCAGAAGACTTAAATCGAGAAGACCAGCACTACTCTCAGCTAAAGAGATGATGAATACCAACTTTGAAGTCGAAGATCTATGGAAGCAACACTGGTAAGAACACTGCCCACCAAAATGCCAAAGTTTCATGACAGGTGAGAAACCACCTGGGTTCAATCAGCCACGCAAAGTGTGAACAACTCTAAACTGTATACGTACTGGCCACGGGAGAAGTGCTGATGCTTTCTACAAATGGGGGAAAGACACCATCACCAAATTGCGACTGCGGCGCTGAAAATCAAACAGTCCGGCACATAGTGGAAGATTGCCCGTTTCGAGCCTACAAGGGAACCTTCAACGATTTCCTCGCTGCAACAGAGGAGGCAATTAATTATATTAAATGTTTAGATGTAAATTTGTAATCAAACAACGTAAAAAGTGTGTAAAAATAGCGATGTATGACATACGATAAATAAAATAAATACATGAATATAAAACTGTAAGGTTGGGGCCTTCATGTTGAATATCTGTCAAGAGGTGGACAACAACAACGCGAAACGCCTAATAATCCAATCAAGATTTTTCTAACAACACTGAATCAACGGCGGGGTAGATTTACTCCTATGGACGTCCAAGGAACGGATCTGAATTCCTCTCATAGGGACAATGATTCTTTATGATTCTTTATGAAAATATTTCTCTGCATCATGCTCACACTCGGCGGTGGCGGGACTACGACTCCCCTGGCTCGAACGCGGTGCAGCACACACCAAAGAGTGTACTCGCGGAGTCAAAGATATCAGTTACAGACATTCAACATTGCGACCTCATAAGCGACTAATTTCAACAACATTTCTACTCGACCTCGAGTTTACTCTGTAGGGGTTCAGGGGAAATATCAGTGAAATGCAATTGAGCACCAGAAACTTCTTTCTCAATTATTTGTCAAACATTTTCACCATCCAGTGGAAGAACAGATGCAAGAGAATCAGGATTGGCAGGGCCGTCGGAAATATATCAGCACTTTCCTCGTCTTTTGTACGACACAACTTATTATGGCTCACTTGAATACAATGGGACGGGGAGGCACATCAGAACTTGGCTTCATTGTCCCTATGAGAGGAATTCAGATCCGTTCCTTGGACGTCCATAGGAGTAAATCTACCCCGCCGTTGATTCAGTGTTGTTAGAAACGAAGCCCGCAAGCCTCAACTTTCGTTTCTGTTCAAGAGAAGATCACAAAACGAAAACTCTTCGCATACGATTGGTAGAAACATTAGTATCTTTAAAGAACAAGCACGTTCCCTCCTGCCTAAGTTACATGTACCGTATGTGATATCCACATATTTGTAAATGAGATGGGTTGTTCAACTAGCCCCCTCATCTCTAAACAAAATGTCCCGCTCTAGCAGCAAACCTTGTGCAAGAGCACTGTCGTTCTATCCGAATTCTATTAACCTCAGAATACTTAATCAAAAAATCTTTTACGTAAACATTATCTACTTCTGGAGGAAAGTTTTACAGACGAACCATCGTTTATTCAGTGGCAGTATTCGCAGGAAAAACTGTACTCATAGAATTATCCCTGTGCCGGAAAGGAATATGAGAACGTAAGGAGTAGTTTTTAACTTGCAATGAATTCACAAATTTATTTAACAAAAAGAAAAAAAAATAAGTACCTGATCCGAAGTGAAAACGAAAGTGTCTCCTAACCTGTTATAGACTTCCAGAGAGTTGGGCAGCACATAATGTTTTGACTTATAGGGAAAAAAAAAAAGAAAAATAAACCACTGCAGCTCTATGTGGAACTGACCTGGATAGCCACTAGTAGCGTTGTGGCGGAGATGCAGTAAATAGCGTCTGCATCTCGACCAAGCTGCCATCAGACATTTGCAGAAGCGCCTCTGCTACAGTCTTCGAGAAATGAGCAGGTGAACTGCCTGAAATCTACTGTCGTCTGACGGAACTACGAGAAGAACCTTGCGACAGTACACCTCACCATACCAAGGATACAAGTGAAACTTGCTCCGATGCGCGAGGCCGGTCGCCGTTGGGGGCTCGAATCCTCCCTCGAGCATGGATGTTGTGTTTAGGATAAGGTAGTTTATAAGTAAAACTTCCTGGCAGATTAAAATTGTGTGCCGGAACCGGGACTCGAACCTGGGACCTTTGCCTTTCGCGGGCAAGCGCACTACCGACTGTGCTATCCCGACACGACACGACACGACGCCACGACGAGGTACTGGCGGAAGTAGAGTTGTGAGGCGGCATCGTGAGTCGTGTCGGGATAGCACAGTCGGTAGTGCGCTTGCCCGCGAAAGGCAAAGGTCCCAGGTTCGAGTCCCAGTTCCGGCACACAGTTTTAATCTGCCAGGAAGTTTCATATCACCGCACACTCCGCTGCAGAGTGAAGTTTCATTCTGGAGTTTATAAGTAGTTTGTAAGTTTAGCGACTGATCACCCCGCAGTTAAGTTCCATAAGCTTAACAAACATTTGAACAAGTGAAACTCTAGGACACAAATGTCTTAAATAAACAGCTACCAAACAAGACATGTATCACATCATTATAACACCAACAACTGATGCTCAATTCCATCCCATGCAGGTTGTGGTATCAGTAATAGTCCTCAATAAGGACCATCTCAACACTAGCAAAAGACATCACTGGAGATCAATTTCTGACCTGTACCCTCTGCCTCCAAATAGCAATAGCCACCCCAGCAACGATATGTGAACAAAATGCATCTATGTAATTTTAAGACAGATTAGTTGTAAGTAATAATTTTAAGGGTGCAAAAATCGCCTGAAGATGAGCAACAAATGTTTGAGACATGTTGCATTATGCTAAGTTAAAATAAGTTTTAAAGTTAGTGTCAGCAGAAAATAAAAGTAATTGTCTTGGAATGTATTTAGTTATAAACTACCTGGATTCTGTCAACAATAAAATTGGAAATAAGGTGATATTTCTCATTGCAATAAAAATAAAATCTGTTTACTGATAACGATAAGTGTTGACATAGAGGCCTTGTCCTTCAAGACAGCCATCAGTTCTAGATATTTCCTACGCGCTTTAGTTTTAATTTAATTTGTACTGTTCTTTACTTGTTAGTGAATTTGTAGCTGTAGAGAGATATTTTTACTTCACAGGTTCATCAGAGAAATAGAAGAGGTATACTGCATCCTCATGTTCTGGCTTTTCCTGCCGATGATGGTGGTTATGTGTCTCATCATGTTCGCTTTCCTAACGGTAAGATTCCTTACACGCCACCCTATTTACTGTTCACGAATTTTCAGACTTCACTATATTTTCGTAATAGAGGAACCGCTGTATATATACAAGTATGGACATAACTTTCGCATGAGTTGTCACTGCAAAATAATATAGCTCTATAATACTTACGCCATTAATATTTAGTACGAAGGGTAACAGAAAAAAAAGTGGCGAGACTGTTCTACGAGAACATCCACTTATTAGTCTTGTGAACAGCATTCCAACTCCTTGGAAAGGTTGCAATCTGTCCGAACGGGCATAGCATTTCATTAACATAAATTGCTACTTTTTATTTAATGCTACTTGTTCAACATGTTAGTACGTTGTACAACAACTGTAACTCATTTGCAAATAAAATTTACTAGATTCAAATATACTTAGCGTTTGATATCAGTAAACAAATGGAGATATAACATTGATAATTTGATAGACATTACTTACTTCACAAACATCAACATTAGACATGCTCTGTCGTTTCGTAGGAAAGTACTTACAAAACTACGCATACCGCCTAACATTTTACTCTCTCGCGGCATTTATTCAGAAGAACCAGTACTAATGTGGCAATCATTTTAAAATAAATGCAGTACCTGGAACAAAAGTAACCCCTCGTGTTCACAACTGAACATTACTTTTGCACAAAAAAATAATAAAATTTTCAGCAATGCAGTTGTTTGACCACCTCCATTGAGAAATAAAACAGCTGAAAAATATTTAAGGTTTGATACAAAATTAAAATTATTTCTGCTTGCCAATATCTTCCAAACCATAGATTAATTTAAGAACAGATAGAATCTGTATGTTCGAAATTTCATTTTAGATCAATACTGAAGATTTATTCATTTAACTGTATTAATATTTCCACCGAAAACATGTATAATATCTTTAACTCTACTGCCACTTAACACATCACAGAAATTTGTAACATATATGATGAACGCTACTTGCGAACAGCTAAGATAGACTCATCGTAAATACATATCGGGACCTCTGCCGTTAATTTTGCGACAATTACCACAAAACATTTCAGCGTGAATATTGCCATGTGTTATGTCACACCATTTTTCTCAAGAATGAAATAACGTAAAGTTAGTATTATTACTGTTTCTAGTGGGCCACCTCGAATCTGTCTGCTGTAACAACTTATCATCTTAGCGTAGGACTTCCACTCATATGTCCTCCAATATATCTTGGATGTATTCCAGTCTCTTTCTCCTCTTTTAGTTTTTATCCTCTATAGCTCCCTCTAGTACCACGGAAATCATTCCCATAGTCTTAACAGATAGTTACCTTCCTCGCCGATTCTACAGGAACCTCTTCATTCTGTATCTTATTATTTTACTTAAGTTACAAAATTCTACCATATTTCAGGTTGAAAACAAACAATAAATTTTTGTTTATTTACGAACTAGTTTTGGGATTAATAGGCCATCTTCAGGTAATCATTTGACAGGCGTCGACAAGAAACGCTATTGCATATTTTTCAAACTTGTTAAATAAATGTAAAACACACAAAACTCTTGTTCTATGCTTATGATATTAGTCGAAGTTGTCAAAGAGGGCTTCAGACAGAAATGCACATGAAACTTAAGAAAAGATTATAGCTGTTGGCCAGAACCGGAACTTGGGACCTTTGCCTTTCGCGGACAAGCGCTCTACCGGTACTTCTTCCAGGAGTCCTGCAAGGTTCGCAGGAGAACTTCTGTGAAGTCTGAAAAGTAGGAGGCGAGGTACTGGCAGAATTAAAGTTGTGAGGACGGATCCTGAGTCGTATCGGGGTAGCTCAGTGGTAGAGCACCTGCCCGCGAACGGCAATGGTCCCAGGTTCGAGTCTCCGTTCCGAAACACAATTTTAATCTATCATGAAGTTTCATACCAGCGCACACTCTGCTGCAGAGTGGAAGTTTTATTCTAGAATTAAACATCATTAAATACATAGTATCCAACAATGGCTAGAAATTTGAACTAACAGCCAATACTCTACAAATTAAACAAAGTAGAAAGATCCTACCCTACTTGTATGTCGCCATTAAAGAAACAGTCATAACTGAAACGAACTAGTATACTATTCCATATTTAGGAAAAATATCCGCCGAATTAGGCAAGACTCTAAAATCCTTGCAAATATAAGACTTGCTGTTATGTTACAGGCACTGCAGCTCACATCTTATTCAAAATCAAAGATACAAGACATGTGTTCAGTAACAGTAAGGTTTATAAAATCACTTGCAATGACTGCATCAGGCTGTACATACATCAAACAGGCAGGGATATAGAAACTGGGCTGTCTGAACACGAGCCCAACTGGAGATTACAAAAGTCAGACTCCACCTTTCAGATCATGTACTGAAAGAATGACAAAACTTCCATGTCCACACTGAAGTGCTACATATAGCCAACAAAGGTATAATTCTAAACCTGTTGGAAACACTTCAACTAAAAATTTAGCCAAAAATCCCCAGCTAGTTCTATATGACCAGTTACAGCTGAACACATTCCCATTATTAACCTTCATATCTGCCACAAACCACACATAAACCTGTAACATTTCTATAAGAAATTGTAATATGAAATGTAATTTAAAAAAGTTGTCCAATAAATAATAAAAAAAGAGTGTAAAAATCGTTTTTAATGCACACCAAAAGAGATGATCTCAATGTAAGTCACAACCTCAATAATTGCAGTCATATAATGGACTAATATTAAGTATGTGAAGTGTTTCACTTTGTCCAATCTAAATTAGATGATACAATATTAACAAGACCATTTTCGTCATGTGTATGCTATTCAAATGTCGTTCAAGAAACAATTGTAAACTCATTGTAAAAACGGAATTAAAGCACACCAAAAGGGCCGATTTCAATAAATGTCACGATTTCAATAATTTTACCTAGCTTAGAATGAAATAATATGTAAGTTAATGTGTTTTGCAGTGTAGAATTCTAAATTAGAATGCATATTTCAGACAGCATAAATCTACATGGAGGGAGATGAATTTGACAACTTCAGCTAATGTCATAAGCAAAGAAAAAGAGTTTTGTGTGTTGGATCTTTATTTAACGTGTTTGCAACGTAAGCATTTCTTGTCGACGCCTTTCAAATGTTTACTTATAAGCCGAAAACTAGTTAGTAAATAGACAAAAATTAATAGAACAAGACCAGATAGTTTGTTTTCAAACTGAAATATGGATTTTTATAATACTGCCATATCTCAAGACTGTAGAGAAAAGATTTACGGATCCTACCGTTAAAGTCAATTACACACGAAATATTTCATTTTACAGTAAAAACGAGTAAGAGAAGCAACATTAATAATCGGATATCGATATGAAAAAATAGTGATAACTTTCAGGAATTGACATAATAGTTTTCTGGGTATGGTACCGCGTCATGATGTAAGGCCAGTTACCCAGATGAAGGCCACTGTAACGTTGGCCGAAACGTCGGTTATTTAAGTAATAGCCTTACATCATGACGCGGTACCATACCCAGAAAACTTTTATGTCATCTGACTCTGGCCGCGGAAGCCTACGTAATTATTCCAGGAATTGTTACAGATACTTGCGCGACCGCTAAAAATGCTGGCTGAAAGCCACAAATCTGGAAGTCTTGTTCATCAAACGTAATGTATTTCAAATTATTCTTAGTGAAATTGCAATATTTTTACAATAACACATTTCGAAGGGCTCAATTAAGTTCTTCCTATACCTGTACCAAGAAGTCTTAGAATTACATAGAAACATTAATTTCTCAAAATTACAGGTTGTGATTTGAATCAATGTTAGTTATGCTTGTAGTCTGAAGACACTGTAGGTAATATATGAAAAACTTTTAGTTCATTTTGTGACAGATGACGTCACTGGATATCGAGTTCCTAGAGATGCTGGCGTTCTTCCTCATTTACTGCGTCACCAACGGCGTCATATCCATATGTGGCAGCATGTTGACTTCCAAGGTATGATGTTTCTGTCTTGTGCTCATAGCAAAATAAATTACCTAAAGCCACTGTAACATTGAACAGAAGTTTCTTAACTGTACGCATTTGTAGTGTTTTAAACAACTACTGTAGAAAATATGTCTGCCTGTTTTGAATATCAGATTAATGTCGTAATAAACGAGCATAAAATAGTCATCACGAATGTTTTCGTCTTATTACATCACAGACCAAGTTTGGTAAAAGAATGCATATAATGTAATATAAATATAAACGTCCAGTAGGAATGAAACAGTAATAAATTTTCATTAACTGGCTCGGACAAAGATAGTAGGTTAATCAGACTTTCAAACAAACTAAAAATAAGAGTAATTAATTCAGAGTTTTTTACGACAATAACGAAATCTTTGCCAGTATAACAGTTTGTAGCAATATATAAAATTCTCTTAGATTTCGTATCTAGAGGAAGATGCAAATAATTTTATAAATTGAACAGTGGAAGTCATTGTTAAAAGAACATGAAAGCAACACAAGAAATTGCATGAAAAGGAGCAGACGAAACTGCTAAACTGCCTGCAATAGATTCTATTTCCGAAGATTTCAAAGTGATTTTGGGTACGTTAGAGAAGAAATTTGTACGAAAGATCATCTTTGAATAAAGTTTACATTTTTTGTAAATAATCTATGGAAACCTCTCAATTTATAGCTATGAATGCAAAATTTTGACAGTTTTCCGACTGTGATAATTTTGATAGAAGAAATGAATCTTTTTATGTTCTCAGTAACTCAAGATTTCCGTTCAGTGGAATTGACACTAAAGATTACATGAAATGGCTATAACGTTTTGAACCGGTCACTGTTAAACTTTCCAAGAATTTTTTATTCCAATATATTGTGTGGGTGACGGTAGGAGGATTGTAACTACATTGTTCATAGTATTAGTAAGAGACTGACAAGAAATTTAACTTCCACATAAAAGAGTCAAAATTATTCACTTGACAACAGCTTTTATGGCATTATAAAGCCAACACTATTGTTAAGCAATAATTAGTAAAGAATTACTTAGCTGAATTAAGTATTGAGTATCACCTGTATAACTTATTTATTGCGACAACGTGGATATTGTAAGAGTAGTAAAAAAATCAGCTTGCCGTTTTGCTGCTTTAATGTCAAGGGGCAGATAAATTCCGTTGAGATTCTCATAAATTAATTTTCAGGTTACCGTGAAAGGTTTCCTTCAAAAAAATATGTATAAAATGTAATTTAAAAATTCTGAAAGGTCTCTAAAGCTTCCACGTGGGCGGTTTTTATCTCAAGTTCGGTCTTTAACTGTTAGGAAGTATTGAACTGAATGAATGTAAAGCACAAAAAAGATGAGATCTTTCAAGCGGGCATCAAACGACAAATTATCGAGTGTGGTACTGTAAATAAATCTCATGGTTATCGCCAGGCGAGGTACGAAGTGTGTTTAAACGTTGGGCATTCAAGAGACGAAAGATGAACACATTTCTTAGATATAAAGATTAAATTTTACTTACGCAGCAGTGGCATAGCGTTTTAACATTAACAACGAAATGTTCTCATTGTAATGATGATTAATTTATTATTCAGCTAAGGATACATTAAAGAACTGTGTAGCATAGAGCAAGAGCAGCATAAATTATTTATTTCATGGGAAACACGAGTGAGTATAGTAAGTAGCTGTATTCATTTCCGTAAAAATTTAATTACAGCAATGGCGCCTTAATGTGCTGATGTTATCAACCAACAGTGACTGCCCTTTCAAAACCCTGTCACAAAGATTAAAGGAAAGCATCTTTTATGTTGAGAACGAAGTAAACAATCAATTTTGTTCTAATTCTATGGTTTACTGGTTGTAGTATGTATCCCTTTCTGTCAGTAGATTAATTACCCTTGTAAATCGAACAAAAGCAAACATTTTGTTGCTGCCGATGCGAAAGTAAAATTAACCTTCATTTCTGAGTAATTATACCACAGTCTAACATATACAGTCACAACGCAGCGACAGCAGCGCTCCAAGCAGTAAATGCAGTAAAAATGAAAAGTGAATAGTAAGTGAAGTAAAAATGAAAACTTAATTAATTCCTACAATTCATCGTCCTGCTAACGTAGCAGATTCAGCAGGCCATTGTCTAAGCGAGTATTCACGCGTGGCAGAACACGACAAGGAGTCCCTCACTCTCTCCACATGCGGATGCCGATGATTCAGTGATCAGACCATCAATCAACTACCTCACATGAAACCACAAACTGTCAAAAGTGACCTGCTGTTAAGTTTCGAAGCAACGTGGTATGACGTTAAAAAATAAAAGTAATGATTCTTTTAACTACTTAATAATTAATGTATTACTTTCATAAATACCACTTGGGGCTATAGTCTGAAATAGTGTTATGGAGCTCCACTGATTTTCGTATTTTAACGTCACACACATAAAATTTTAAAATGCCACAAAAGAATCTTTTTTATAGAGCACGGCAATCTCAGGCGGGTTCTTTATAGCTGTTACTACAATAGGCTGGTAATCATTATTAATTTTAATTAAAAAAATACTTCGTTACGTTATGGTGTCATAGCCTACACAAATCTGGTATGAGTAAAAACCTCGTTGTGCGTATTGAGGTTGTACGCTGCGTAGACGTTGCATGAAACGGGTCAAACTTTCAACGTACCTTGCAGCGTTCAACGTCGTTCCCTCAGGTAGAAAATCCTTGTAAATTATGCCTTGACTTTCTCAAGCAGTGATGAACATCGTTTCGATGCGTGGTTTTTCGGCTGTGCCTCCGACGATTTGATGTCGGAGAACGCTATTACATTCTTTGGCGTTTCAGGATCGTACCGGAGACATCAGGTTTCACCCTCAGATTCAAGTAACTGGGTGTCGCGCCCGCCGTTTCGAGAAAATCCCGTGAAGCCTCTGAACGTGCCTGTTTCTGATCGTTAGTCAGGTGATGTGGCACAAGACAACACGTTTTACCCCTCCTTAAGTTCTGGGTAATGATTTGTCGTTGTGTTCACGGTTAATCTGCCGTTCATCCGCTATCATGCACACAGTTAATCAACGTTCGTTCCTGATTAATGTCCTCAGTTTCTCAGTGTTTTCGTCACTGCCTTCGGTCACCGGTCGTCCGCTAAGGGAATTGACAAAAATACTTTCCCGGCCTCCTCAAAAATTGACGAACCACTCGTACACACAATACTTGGACAGTACTTGATCACCATAAACGCATACCAGCATCGCATGTGTTTCTATAGATGTCATGCCAAGCTTAAAACAAAAACCTTAAATTGCTCGTTTGCTCGTTCATTGTCCTGTCCTCACTTGATAATCAACGCACGAAATAAGCGTTTCGTCCGACAGGTCTAATGCGAAACACAGACGATTGTCAACAGAACTACGGTGCGGGATTGTTGGCAACGCCGGGCAGATATGCCGTCAGCGTAATAAGGAACACACGACCGATGACGCGGAACGTACTTCGCTGTCGGACGCCTTACGCCAGCGTATTTTGTGTAAATGCTGTTTCATTTACGACTCATACCCGAGCCAATGTAAAGATCGCACACAGCTCAATTGTTTTGAGACTGCTTGTAAGTGTGTTATCCTGACGATAAAATGTTACCTTGTAGTTAAATCCTGCAGTCCTGGCAATAGGCAATGCATTTACAGCTGTTGTTAATTCTTCAGCAATGCAGTAACAGAACACTTCTTCAAGAGGTGTCTTCACTTGGGTTACTTCAGAGATTTTATTCGCACGGGGACATGGTGTTTTGATCATCGAGACGAAAGTCGCCGCCGCGGTGGAGTAGCCGAGCGGTCTAAGGCTACGGCCACACTTGCGTTTTTTGAAGCTGGACGCTCAGCGTCTAAAGAAGCAGCTTTAAAAGGCGCCAGGTGGTGGCCACATTCGACCGCGTATATACAGCGGCTTCTTACAGGCGTCCTACCGACCAAAGACGCGAATGTGGCCACATTTGGCTCAGAAGCGTTTCAGACCTGCGTGGGTGACATCACAGCACCGAGAAATGAATGTATTAAGTAAACAGTCTGCAACAATAATATGTGCTGCATTGTTACAAATTACTGCTTCAGCTATATAGTTGTACACGAGGAAGATTCAAACATCCTGAAAAATACTAATTTTGGCAAGAAACTCTATTCCCACAATTTACCTTTACCAAACGATACATCTGGTCGATTACTGCCATATGTTTTTCTGGCAGATGAAGCCTTTGCTCTGTGTGAAAACCTTCTGAGACCATACCCCGGCAAGGACGTGACTAACATTAAAAGAATTTTTAACTACCGTTTATCGAATGTGCATTTGGTATTTTAGCCAGTAAATGGCGTATATTCCACCGCCCGATTGACGTCAGTATCGATTTGGTTGATATCATTGTTAAAGCAACTTAGGTACTGCAGAACTTTGTGACGGATAACGATAGCATTCAGGCCCAGGGGACAAGAGGGACCGTGAAAGGAACACACACAAGAGATCAGTTTGCTGAATATTTCTGTTCTACCGCGGGTTCTGTACCCTGGCAAAACCGATAAGCAAACATTGCTGAGTGAAAAAGACTGCTGGCTTAATAAGACTCTTCTAATATTCTATAACAAAGCGCAAATATTGTGACTTCTTGTACTTACTTAATTTAACAAATGTAATTCACCAGATGTCTTTCATAAAATTCAAATATTTTTTGTATTTTTGATCTTTTATACTACTCTAATTAAATGTTTTTACTCCACTTACCTAAGGCTTCTTTTGTTTCTTTGTCCATGTTGTCCAAATCTTCACCAAAAACATTAGATGTCACAGCTAGCCAATCGTCCACATTTTGAATGTCGTATAAAAATGGTCGAGCTTGAACTTCTAAGATAATACGTTCCCTATAAAGTTCAATTTTTCCATCTCACTCATCGAAAAAACTGTAATAACACTTGACTACACACACTACTTTGCGTTGACAGACTGCACAGATAATACTGAGTTCACGTGGGAACGCAATGTGAGAAGCGTCTTTTGACGCAGCGAATGGGCGCCGGCCCATCCGACTGGCGCCTGACCTTGAGGATGCGCCTTCGCGTCTGACGCTGGCAGAAAAAGACGCCGTGTGTGGCCACTACAGGCCCTCTGCAGCCCGCCTATAACTGTGCCGTCTTTTGACGCTGAGCGTCCAGCTTCAAAAAACGCAAGTGTGGCCGCAGCCTAAAGCGTCTCGCTGCGAAGCGCGCGGTTGCTCGCCGTGGAGGTTCGAGTCCTCCATGGGGCATGGGTGTGTGTGTTTGTCCTTGGGTTAATTTACCTAGGGTTAAGCAGTTTGTAAGCTACGGACTGATGACCACGCAGTTTGGTCCGATAGATTTAGAAACGTTTGAACATTTTCCGATAGTCGCCCTAGTGGCATCAGATGAACAGACTTTCACCAGGCAGATTGAACACGACCTCAGTTGGTGTCTAACGGCCGTAAATACCACTCGGTCTCATCAGTATAAACTACTGTTATCCTTAATAATCAAGAAGTGTACTACCGATCCCTTACTCTACTTTATCGTGTCCGGACTATTTAAAGGATATAGGCCCAGTACTGGGCTACGTCTATTCCATTAGTATTCGCGAGCCACAAATCTTCGAGGGTACACCGGTGTGGACATTTTTCACATGTAAGAAGGTGTTCCATATTTTGACTTTCTCCACAGTCGCAGTTTACATCATTTTGGTCGATTATACCCCACTTAAGCATATTTACTTTTACTGGGGCGACCCCGGTTCTGAGCCTATTCAAGGTTCTCCAGGTTTTAAAATTTAGGTTTTGGCCGGTCCACTGAACCTGGGGGAGAGGGAAATTTTCAGGCGGTTCGTCCTGGACGGCTACAAGGAAACTTCTCCTAGACTTCAGTCGTGTCTCTGGTGGTCGAGCTCTGTAGAGGACATGCCGCTCATCTGCGAGTTGTTTTATTTTCTCTACATGTTCTATAGCGTTTCTGCGAGCTGTGGGATCTGCAAAACCAGCTGCATTGTACATGAGTCTGACCGGCGTTGGTTTCATGCATCCTGTCACTATCCTGCAGGTCTCATTGCGGGCCACATCTACTTGTTTCGTGTGAGCGCATCTATTCCATACAGGGCACGCGTACTCAGCCCTTGAGAAACAGAGCGCCTGTGCCGTTGTTCGTAGCACACCAGGACATGCACCCCATTTGCTACCCGTTAGCTTTCTAAGTATATTATTTCTCGTCGTTATTTTCTGTCTCGTTTTGATGCAGTGCTGTTTATAAGTTAGAGACCGATCCAGAATCACGACAAGATATTTAGGGTGGTCTGTGTGTTCTAAGGTGTTCCCGTTCCACGTAATTTGGAGTTTCCGTTTGGCTTCTTTCGTGCGAAGGTGGAAAGCACAGACTTGAGTTTTGGAAGGGTTGAGTCTTAAGGAATTTTGATTATAGTACGCAGTCATTGATTTTAAGGCATTTTCAAGTTTTTCCTCTGAAAAGCCGTATGTATGGCAGTGCTATTCACACCCCTATCTCGAAGCGATAACAATATCCCTCTGACTGTCGACTGAAACGTAAACTCTATAGTAAGATTCTCTCCCACACCAGATAATCTCCTGTTCCTCAGGGCGATTTGTTTCCACGGTGGTCCTGCATTTATGGCTACTACAGGTCTCATCTATACCTATAAAATCTATGACTGTATGTATTTTTTTGTTACTTTGTTCTGCGTAATATTATTCATCATAATGAATACAATGCTTATAAAATCCTCCGTTTGTTTAACTCATATTTATGTACTAATATCGCAGTGTAGCGGAAACGTAGATGTTTACGTCTGGCAATCTGAACGACAGTAGTGCCCATGGCGGAGAAAGAGATTACTGTAGCGGCACTATCATTGTGCAGTCTTACAGTCACGTAAGCGAAGCTAGCGCTCCAATCGTCAGCATTGTAGTAACACAAGAATGGAATGATACAAACAGAGAAATTTCTATTTTTAATGCTGTAATTTCCATATATCCCGGTCACTAAATGCAGTGGCGAATTTTCCAGTACGTATAAGAAAAGCTAGTGAAAGTAATATTGCATTTCTTGATAATATCAGCCTATAGAAATAAAATGTCATTTCAGTGCAATACCTACAGTTCTCAAGCATCAGTTCACAGTAGCCAAATCGTGATTGTATCGTAAAAATCGTTTAAGGCGTGAAATGAATGGAAACGGACTGACGGTGTCGCCATGGATAGTCCTCTGCCTCCCTTGGTGGCTAACCTTTTTGTGGAGGACTTCCACGAACGAGCCTTTGAATCAGCACCCCTGAAATCTACGGTGTTTTGGAAGTATGTAGATAATACGTCCATTGTGTGGCCTCATGGGGAAGATAATCTAAAGAATTTTTTACATCATCTCAACTCCCTTCTTAATAATATCCAGTTCACTATGCAAGTAGAGCAAAATTGATGTTTGCCTTTTTGGATGTTTTAGTTAGACGATAGAATGATGGCACTTTGAGAGACTCGGTTGATCGGAAGCCAACTCATACTGATTTATATTTACAGGTTTCATGTTGTCACCACCCGTCGCGAATCAGTAGCTTCCTTAAAACACTTGTTCACACAGCTCACACAATTTCAGATGCTCGTAGTCTGCCACGAGAGCTGGCTCTCCTTCAGCAAGTGTTTCGAGAAAACGGATATTCCAACCAGCAAATAAATAAGGCACTCCCAGTTAGAAAGAAGAACAAGAAAGTGGAGAACGATACATCGGCAAAATCTCTTGCTTCCCTTCCGTTTGTGGGTAATATTTCTTTTAAAATAGCAAGAATTCTCCATAATTTTCAGGTGAAAGTGATTTTCTACCCACCATCCAAAGTTTCAGACTTACTTGGTTCGGTTAAGGATGACTTGTTGTTGCGAAAGTTCCCTGCCAATGTGGTATGGCTTATATAGGCCAGAATACGCCCCCCGCCGGCCGCGCAGTATGCACGGCCACTAAGGTCGGGGCCGGCCGCGGTGGCCGAGGGGACTGAGGCTCTCCAGTCACGTTCTGCACGGCCACTACGGTCGGGGTTTGATCCCCCCTCGGGCATGGATATTTGTGCCGTCCTTAGTATTAGCTAGTCCATAAGTAGTTTGTAAGTTTAGGGACTGATGACCCCGTAGTGAAGTCCCATAAGCTGTACAAACATTTGAACATTTTTTCTACGCGCCCCGTTGAAGAACGTCGCAGTGAGCACTAACGCAACACACGGCTTTTACAGGAAAGCAAGTCTGCTCTTATGGAGCATTGTATTTCTTCCGGACACTCTATGGATTATGATAAAACGGTCATTTTGACAACAGCAACATTTTTTTATTAACACTTAGAGTGCCATGCCCGTAATATTACGTTGCTGTCGTTTGTTCGAAGATTGCCGCGTCCGTAATATTACGTTCTCTGTGTCTTTGCGAGAACTGCAGCGCCCGTAACATTACGGACGGCTGTTCTCAAACGAATTCTAGCTTTAGCGCGCATCATTATCCGTACGGCAGTTATCAGAAGGGAGGCAAACCCTTGTAGTAGACATCTCTGCCACTAGGAGGGACCACAAAACTGTTCACTTTACGAAACAAGGGTTTGTGTCAGTTGACTGTGAGACATCAGGGCGAGCGTTAGACGCAACACGTCAAGCAGCAGGCCTTTGAGCGACGCCGAGACACTCAGGTGACAAAGAAAAACATTTCTAGCAGCCAGGTTATTATTGCGGCATGCAAAGACTTGTCATCACCATGTGACGCCGACTTTCAGCCTGGTACAAGTGGTGATGCGCTTTCACGACTGGATGGAACACATTTCCTGGAAGAAATACCCATTCCACCAGGGAAGAAGAAGGCACAAAAGACTTGTAGAGTGTGCTCAGAGAGTGGCAAGAAAGAAGCAGGAGTCGCCAGAAGGAAGGATACTTCATTCCAGTGTGCAGTATGCAAAGTGGGGTTTTGTGTCCAGCCCTGCTTCCAGCTATACCACTCAAAAAAGAACTATTTTCACTAAAAGCCGTTTGCTGATGTTCAATATTCATGATATTTGTAATCACATAAAGATTGCCATGTTTATTAATAAATATTTTATAATACTAAAAAACAATTTTTTACCTATCCGAAAACAACGTTTCTTGTTTTGATTGTTGTGATGAAGGTTTACAAAGCAGTAAAATGTACGGGGCAAGTATTTGAAGTGGAAATAATAAGGTTTATTCCTGACCAAGAAAAATATATTAATGATTATTCCTGAATCTGTACCAACAGGACGAAATACTGTAAAAATGGCCGGCAATGGGGGAACGAGACTAAGAAAATGGGCTGGCACTGGGGGAAGTCGGTTCGCATATATGGCTGGCACTCAAAGTGTTAAAGAATCTGTGGAAATACGTGTCGCGGAAAATCCGATGAACCGTGACAATGGCTACCAACTTGATAAAGCGAGGAATGGAATCCCGCTGTTTATAAAATTTGCTCAGATCGAAGACGACAGAGAGCGGCGACGTCGGCTGTGAGCGGCAATGCAGGGGGCAGCTAAACTCCGCGGCTCCACAAGCGAGAGGGCGCATATAATGTCTTGACGCATGCGCTGTAATCGCGAAGTTTGCTGTGTATAGCGGAACGCTGGACGCTCTCATGTCTTCCACGACTCACATGAAGATGGGTAGCAGGTATCTGGCCGAAATATCGAGTGATTTTTCATTAAACGGACAAGTTCAGAAGGTAATGATTCTTTTCATTTCCACATGTGTGCATCTTATTTTCTGATGCTTAGTGGGTATGCTTAAAACATTCGTGTTCTTAAAAAAAATGTTGAATATGTCCTAAAGAACAGATATCGCTATGTGATGTAGCAGCCGTTGTAAATATAGGTTGTAAATAGGGTCCTTCAATCTCTCTCAAAGTGGCCTACAACAGGGACATATCAACATTTGTGACGGGTCCGAATACCGGCACGAATTTCGGTATGCCAGTGTTGTAGGTTTACAACGTCTACTTGCAGCGGAGACTGAATGAATCCATTTAATATCTATATTCATGCTTTTTACAAGGACATTTGTAATTGACTTGTTCCCGAGTTGATAAATAACAAACCTTATACATTTCTACAACAAATAGAAAACGAAAAAAATTATATACGCTGGTGTTAAGATGAATAAATTAAATTTTACTTCCCACTTCTCTGAAACATAAATGTTTTCTCTTTTGGAACGTAGCAAGATACTGTACCTGTAGATATATGTATTGAAACTTGGGTAACACGTTCTTCACCTTCCATCCACCAGAATTATACATTAGACTCTAATATCAGGATGTAAATATGAATTAAACATACTGAGTATGTAATGTATGGTATTGTGTTTAGCCATATTACGTAGAACAAAGCAACAAATAAAGTACATACACAAATAGAGTTTTACAGATATAAAATATAAATTCCACCCTTGAGAAGCTAGGGTGTATCGCTAGTATTTTATAAAAATTACCATAAAATGTCTTGTTAGCTGCTGTACAGTAGAATCAGCATATTAGCATTGAGTTTTATAGAAGAAATGCGATTCGTACCGTTACATAAAAAAACGGTTTCTTTTAAAATGTTGTCTCGAATATCCATATTCCTACGGTTCCCACCACCATTTAAACGTAAACTGGGCTTGTTCCCGCCTCAGAAGACACAAATACAAATAGACAAGACTTTCCTCTCTTTTTCACCGCATGATTGAGAGATGAACATCCTGTGAAATATTTCAGAGTTGTAATACACCCGTGGATCACAGTGGAAGTTATAGAATGGGCTATGCGTTTTGTCGGTTTTTACGTATCCGTATCTCAGTCCGTAAAAACTGAACATAAAGCAAAATCAGTTAATACGTAAAATGTAGCCAAGTAGTCCCAATGCTAGTTCGAACTGGTGAAAAGATTGGACTGCTTAAATCTGCCACTGCCGTTAACTTCCGATTTTGATGAAATAAGGCTTACATGTTATCCCGAAGTTAATTTAGTAGTTTAGGAAGTTAACATGTTATAACAGACACGATAATTCTGTACATGTATTATCGCTACAGGGTACTTCATAGAAGTCAAAATATCTAAATGTATTATTATACGAAGTTTTTTGTCAATTAACTGCATGTGGAGATAGTAACCACGTACCTAAATTGGAACTGACATTATTTGTATTTGTCTAAAAGGTAATGATACAATAAATTATTATTTGCAATAGACAGGGGCAGAGGAATAGTTGGTTCAATCCAAAGCTCGTATCACTTAGACCACTTTTTAAGTGTGGAAGTCAGAGTACATTTTTATATGATATTAATTCACGATCAGCAATAAGAAGTTATATAAAATCTAACACTTCAGTAACAACATACAGTGTTGGTGTAATAGTAAAATAATATTTAGTTAATAGTTATCACATGTAAATGTTACTTCTAATCAGATTTTTTGAAGCTGGACACAAAAATGTATTCTATTTATTTTGTAACACAATTTCCATAAACAACGGTTTATTCAGACCATTTCAATTATTGTTTTTGCGCTATGCTCACAAACAGAAGGTAAATGACAGTGCTACATTTCATCTTCGACGTTTAACAATATGTCCGCTTCATCTTACGATTTCTTATGATTTAAAAAGTGTAATTAACTGTTTTTTATTATTTTACAACACAAGCCGTTATTTATAATGTCTTTAGTAGCATCAATTTTAATTGTTTGTGTATATGGCTGTTTTCTTGATTTTTCACTTTACAACTTTTTCTATCATAGGTTGCAGTAAGTAGCTATAGTTATTTCTCTGTAATTGTTCTGCAGTAGAAATCTATTCCTCATGGAAAAAGGGTCTCGTTTCATGCATCAGACTTCATTGTTCTATTTTCTTTGATTCACCGCAATTAGATACATAAAATACATTAATTGTTCGTACTCTCAAGTATGCTTGATGATTCTGTGGTAAGAGACAGAAATTTGTTTTGAGAAAGTGAAATGAAGAATAACTGTAGTGTATTAATCATAATAAATTCAACTCGTGAGGACAAAAACATGAGCACTTAGAAAAGGTGCTGTATTGATTTCCAAAGAAACAAATCTGCAATATACATCGTGGATTATAGAGCAATATTTATTGCGATTAAACGGCATCCATCAAAGCTGCTACAGTTGGTAAATTTAAAGTCTCGTATATCTGTCTTATAGGATGTACACGCGGAAACATGACATCGCTATCTTGTTAATAATCTCGTGTTATTCTTTTATCTCTCTAGATGCTTTCAAAATCAGTCCGTCTGTGACACATATGTAATAAAAACGGTTCAATAACTGAAATAAATATGTTTCTTTTATAAACTGCTGCATTTAGAGAACAAGCTGGCTCTTTTTTTTCATTTTCTTGACTTTCGCTAATTGAAGGGTTTGGTGCAAGAGGAGAGTGAGATAAATTAAAAATTCACACAAAACTGTTCATCAAAAATCTGTGTGATTAAAATTTTACTCGTTACTACATTTTTAATTATAATTTAAATTATTAGTGTGAATAACATTTATCAGTCTAAACTTTCAAATTGTACTCAGCCATTAACACCTCTAGCAAGAACTTATATTTCAGGAAACTATGCGAGCTATATGAAACAAAATGATCAGTTTTATGCCACTCCTGAAAAATAAATACTACAATTGACGTCTTACCCTAAATCACTCGACATTCAAGAGGAAACTCAAAATTCATATCTTAACGACGGCATAGCCTCCATTGTTACCCTCGTCTCAGTTATTTCTCTCTTCTCTCCATCATATTTTTGAATCTTACCATTCTACTCCTCTTCCTCTAACCAGTCTACCTCTTCTGTATCTTCCTCACCACATGCTACCTTCTTATGTCTCTGCTTGATGTGAATAACTCACAATCTGTATGAACATAAGGGGCAATTACTAAATTGTAATAGGGCTGATGTTCCCAATATGAAACATGCTTACTGTCTTTTGCTAAGTCATTAGTATTATTATTGTCACTATTATTGTTATTATTATAATTTTTGTTTCTTATAAATCATCAAAGTACTATTGTTATAATTATATACTAATAATAATCTCTACTTTTGTAGTTTAATACTTGTATTATACATTGTTTGTAATGTACTGAACAAATTGTTCACCTTGAGTAAGCCTGGATAGGTGGAAGAGAGGTTCTGAATGCCCTAATCTTACCAAGTAAAATAAATGCATAAATAAATAAAATTGAATTACCTGCCTCTTACATCAGACTCTTCAATTTTAAATTGTAACTAGTGACATCTTTTCCAATCAGAGTTGCCTGTCACAAGCCTTGAAAACAGACTCAATTATTAACTGAGATCACAGCAGAGACATTTTAGGTACATTTTGACGGTAACCTCACACCCCTTAATTCTCTATTTCTGTGTGTGTGTGTGTATGAGTGTGGTTAGGGGAGGGTGGTGTGTGCGTAAGTCATAATACTGCTAATTTAATATTTGGGCCTAGAGCAATCAACTTTTTCCACAATACTACTAAGAGTCGATATGTAATTGTACAATGCCGGCCATCAAAACTACGTCATTGGAACGAATACCAAGTAACGATATTTTATAATTAATTGAAATTTGTGTCTGTGCATGTTCTGTGAATAATATGTATTAACTAGGGCATTAAGCGGTTTGCGACTTCCTGGGGCATCTTCAAGAGTCTGAAAATTGAATGTCGCAGGCCAGACAAAATATGCAACCTAAAAGATATTGGAACAGAAGATACACATTTTGACACTGAAATGTATTATATAAAATACTTGATTGTGCTGAATGTCCAAATAATTGACTGCAGCATCAAGAAACACATTAGGTTTATGACGTTAGTGGATGCTCAAAGAATTTTGAACCAAATAAAAATTCTAACTTCCTCAGCATATTGATTCATGACATTAACGAATGACGTGGTGCAGGATTACCAAATGATTTCATCTTAGAAATCTAAGGTTAATGGAAGCTTATTAGGTATCGGGTTGTTAATCCACAGTAAATCCACATCAGTGAAACATGAACGATCAACGTTTTGAAATGATTTATTAACTCAAACTGGAAATTGAATACAATATTATAGACTACCATTCTAAATACAGTAATTATTACACAATTACTGAAAATTAATGCTCAAAAGCGTTCAAAGAAATAATATAATACTGACCATCATAATATTCGTATTTATTTCCACTGAATCATGAGTCACGGTTATTAATTTTTCTTTTTTCCATAAGAAACACTAAATTCAAAGTCAGGCCAGTGTTCTCTACGTAGAAGATTGGAACATATGATGTACCGTTTTTGAGTCTGGGTAGTTCGGAGATTTGTTTTGCCTTATTTAAGAAAATTGATGTGTTTTAAAGTGCCCTCAAGTAGACGGTCTTTATAAAATATCTCACTACTTGCTGGCAATACTTCAACCATTGTGTATCTTGCCACTTGAACTGCTGCCCACCAACGTCTTTCTTTCTGATAACGAGAGAACTTTTTAACAGTTAATGCAAAATAAAAATAAAAATTGAAAGGGATTATGTTGACTTATACCCTATGTACCATTCAACTGACCGGCAACCTTTATTTCGTAAAGGGAACAAATTGACTTATATCTTTTATACCAAACATGAATGCTAAATTTCTGACCTGAATTTTATTTGCCAACGTCTTTTCTCAAAGACTAAATTACGTGGACGTAAATTCTTTAAACAAATCGATAAAGAGTTTTTTCTGAGTCTAACTCAAACTCAATATTTTTGAACTTAAGTTGTTTATACTTGGTAGTAGAGTTATAAGTGGGGGAAACTTTACCTTTTGTAATTTATTTTTAATATATTACTTTCCAGGGTAGATTTGTAGCCATTAGTTGAAGGGATGTGTTTAATGGTTTTCCATGGCACACTCAGACAGTGGTATAGAAACAAGGCGACTCGCCATAGTACACAAGGCTGCTTGTTTATTGTTGTGTGGGTGTTGGGAACTTACTGGGTTCACTGCTCTGTGGTTTGTGTTTTCCTGTGAACGACAGATACATGTACTGTCAATATGAAGGTACAAGAAATTCATAGATGAGCCCCACAGTTCCATTTTGGGTGAAATTTTCTTGTGTTATGAGTTTCAAGTCTTCAGTAATCTGGCGAGTTGTTCATCGTAACTGTATTGCCGTAGGAACAATACACTATATAAATTAAAGGATGAGTTCTGGGTACTCGAGTGCGGTATTTGCCGCACAATGCTGGCACCATTGGTAGGGCCACCTGGCTGAGTATGGCATGTAACTCGGTTTCGTTGGCAGATACGGATACGTCGTTGTATGCTTGTTCAGCACTGGTGTGGCAGCTGGAGAGTGCGGACGAGTCAGCGTATGACCAGATGGACTCATAGCGTGGCGTAAATTGAGGAGCCCGGCCGCGGTGGCCGAGGGGACTGAGGCGCTTCAGTCACGGCCTGCACGGCCACTACGGTCGGGGGTTCGAATCCCCCCTCGGGCATGGATATTTGTGCCGTCCTAGTTCGTAAGTAGTTCATAAGTAGTTTGTAAGTTTAGGGACTGATGACCCCCGTAGTTAAGTCCCATACGCTTTACAAACATTTGAACATTTAAATTGAGGACTTCTGGTCAGGGCAACACCCGCTGTATCAAAGCAAGTAAGAACAGTAGGGGCGAAATGTCTTGCGTTATTTTGTTGAAAAGTAAGTGTAACGATATGTCAAGACAGGATACACACACACACACACACACACACACACACACACACACACACACACACACACATTACAACCCAGAAATGAACTGACTGCTGTCCAAATAAATGACTATCCAGACCAAAGATAGTCGTGTTGCACACTCAAAGGCTTTGTCCTATAGTCGTACGATCCTACACATTGGAGCGAACATTTTGATGTGTGACCTCTCTTGCTTTTGTCCTGTGGGGTCACTGTATTCGCATTACAGTCGCAGGTGGAGATGCATGACAGTCGTGGTATCCATCCAACGGGAACAGCAATGTAATAAATCGATATTATCTTGGGCCATGATCATGTGACACGAATTTCGACAAAGTTCTCTCTCTCTCGCATGGTACGTAATATAATCATCCCACGAACTGCCAACATCTTACTGCTCCTTCCGTCCGCCTCCGTAGTCTAGAGGACATCGTGGTGGGTTGCCCCGAAGGGGATCCGGGTTCGTTTCCTGGTCGGGGATTTGCTCCGCTCAGGGACTCGGTGTTGTGTTCGCCCACATTATCATTTTATCTTGATTGATACGCAAGTCGCCGAAGTGGCGTCAGCTAAGAAGACTTGCACCAGGAGGCAGAACACGACCCCAGTTGGGGTCCAATGGCCACAAATGCCACCCGATCATCAGCATTATCAATGCTATTTCCAACTGAGATATCCGTGATATAGAATTAATTCCGAATATTTAACGATTCCACCAACAGTCGTAAAAATTATGTTGTTTATGAATGTTGGTGGATACGTTAATTATTTGGAATTAAAACTAGACCAGCCGCAGTCCCAATTCTATTATAACATGGAACTACATCGTTATGTAGTCTTTCCATCTATACAGAACGTAGATAATGTTCCTGATGCCTACTTTGTACTATTGCTCTGAAGTGGTAATTACTAACATATACAGGGTGAATCTAAATTCGCGCACTCGGGCTTTGCAGCGCGATTCCTCACATGCTCGCAATAAAAAAAGTCTCTCACAAAATTTCGTCCTGCGCATATTTCCGGAAGTAAATGGACGACGAAGATTGAGATGGGGTTGTGTCTCATACATCAGTGTCTTTCCGAATTACACTACTACACCAATAAACTTCTAGCCGGCCGCGGTGGCCGAGGTGACTGAGGCGCTCCAGTCACGGTCAGCACGGCCACTACGGTCGGGGGTTCCAATCCCCCCTCGGGCATGGATATTTGTGCAGTCCTAGTTCGTAAGTAGTTCATAAGTAGTTTGTATGTTTAGGGACTGATGACCCTGTAGTTAAGTCCCATACGCTTAACAAACATTTAAACAATAAACTTCTAGGGGATGTGTGAGGTGTCTTGAGGAACAAAATGAGCATGGAAACCCATGCCCGGAAACGCCATTCAACGACGCTACGGAGAGTCGAAGTTACAGGCACCAGCTCCTGCCGCTAGTCATCCCCTCTAGCAACTTTGACGCTCTGTAGCGTCATTGGATGACATTTCCGGGCATGGGTTTCTATGTTCACTTTGTTCCTCAAGACACCTCCCACATCTCCTAGATGTTTTTTGGTATAGTAGTCGGGAGTTAGAATCCCCCCCCCCTCGGGCATGGATATTTGTGCCGTCCTTAGTGTAAGTTAGTTCATAAGTAGTTTGTAAGTTTAGGGACTGATGACCCTGTAGCTAAGTCCCATAAGCTCTGCAAACATTTGACCATTTCAGATGCTGTAGAGCGTGGCCGGTAGCTGGGCTGGTAGCTGGGCAAGCGTGGGCCGAAGGAGACGTCACCTGCTGATCTAGTTCCTGCATAGCTAGCGCCTACAACACGAAATCTTATATTCAGTTCAATAAACTTATAAGCTCTAATACTGTTTTATTAGCGTCCTCTGGAGCTCCACCAGGTTTCACGCCTCATCCTGACATAAAGCTGGGAAAGTAACGCTCTGCCTCTAGCAGTAACTTTTGAAATGTGGTGCTACAAGAGGAATCGTGAAAGTTAGATTGCATGACTAGTTAGGAGATACTGACCACAATTCGGAAGAAAATAAATCTACGGATAATGTGACTAAACCAAGGGATCGACTGCTAAGACACATTCTGAGGCATCAACAAATAGTTTTGTACTAGGAAGTGATGGGGATAAACATCCATAGAGGGAGGAAAAAATATTACAGTAACCCAGCTGAAATAGGTTGCCGCTTTCATTCGGAGATAAAGGGTTTTGAACAGGATAAAGTAACAGGGAGAGGTGAATCAAAGTCTTTGAACTGAAGACCACAACAAGAACAGGGAACTTTATCCGAATTTCAGATTTGATGGATACGTTGTCACGTTGTAATAGTAGTCTCAAAAGTTCAGGTGTGGCCGGGAAAAGAGCGTCATCATCATTATCATCATCAGCCATTTCAATCATTAAATGATGTAGCCCCTTCGAGTTTCAGCAGTCCTCTAGAAGTGGAACGGTCTTGAGCAGTTCTCTGCCAGGTGCTACCGCATCGATCTTTTTGGTATGTTTGTCCCATCTGTTCGGTGGTCTTCCTCTAGGCCTCCAATGCTCTCTCGGACTCTACTCCAGTACTACTTCGTCAATATGTTGTCTTTTGTTTTCACGACGTGACAAGTCCACTGACATTTCAAGGAGCCTATTGTCTCTAAGGTGTCCTTAACCTTCGTCACACATTGGATGTCTTCTGCCCTTTTCCTATCCTTTCTTGCATAGCCCAGCACTGCTCTTACCATGGCTCTCTGTTCTGTCCTCAGTTTCGCTTTCGTAAATGAGTTCAGTGACCAAGACTCACAACCATATGTGACTCAGGAAGAACGCATTATTCAAATACTGATTTCTCCAGGTTTACTGGCATTTTTGATCTGAATACTGTTGAATTCCTCTCAAATACTTGCCAACCAAGTTTTATGTGCCGATAGATTTCATATTTATAATCTTACCTAGGTAGATATAGTCACTGACCTCTTCCAATGGACTGTCGTTGACTTTCACTTCACCAGCTGGGAACCATTTGTTGGACATTACTTTTGTTTTGGAAAGGTTAAAGCCAATCAACTGACATTCCAATGCAAAATCTGCAACTAAGTTCTGGAGCTCTGTGAAGTCGTTGGCCAGAAAGGCAATATCATCAGCAGATATCAAGTTTTATAGTTTCCAAATGATAAGCCAAGATCGCAAACTACCAATTTATTAAGTGACGACCGGTTTCGGTGCACTGTGTCACCATCATCTGGTCATATATATATATGACCAGATGATGGTGACACAGTCACAATATATATATAGTGACTCAGTGCAATGTTGCACTTCTTATTTTATATCCGAATTGATCGCCTCCACACCAGACGATGTCAGGTAATCTTAAGATATCAAGTTTGTTAGTCTTTTTCCATTAATTCTAATTCCTTGCCTTCCCAGCTCAGCTTTGACATAGCCATTTCCATTACACCCGAAAACAGTTTTGGGGAGATGGGATCACCTCGCTTGACATCCTTCATGATGTGGAATTCTAGAGCTGATTCGCCGATATTAACATAAGCTGAAGAAGTCTGAGAGACGTTTCTGAGCACTTCAGTGTACACTGCTCCCACTCCTTTCTCTCTCAAAGCTTGGTGGACAGCTACAGGACTAACGGAGTCAAACGCCTTTTCAAAATAAAAAATGGCAATACAGAGAGGCAGTTAGTATTTATTTTCTGTGCTTATCACTTCATTAACGGTCAGAATGTGATCAATAGTGCTGAAATTGGTTCGGTATCCTGCCTGTTCCATAGGTTGAGCTGAGTCTAGCGTGGAATTTAAAACAGTCTATTTTCCTAGGATACTTTTCATTGAATTTATGCACACTAACACATCTGCCGTTTGACTGCGGATGTATTACGAGTTGTTCAGTGAACTTTAAAATATTGCCAAAGGTTATTGAGCGTCGTTCACAACCGCGGACCAGTAGGGTGAGTAATTTGTCATCGGCCCGTTCTTTGTGACGGTCTAGCGCTGTGGCCCTTTCCTTTCTTTCTGATTGCACATCATACGTGTTTCCCTGGTGGCCTCGGTCACGTGTCCTGTATTATCGGGAAATTCTTTGCTTTGAAGGCGAAAGCAATCGGGTGCTCTGACCCGTAGGCATTTTGTGTGCTCTCATGGCTCGCCACGAGCCTGAATCATTTGTTGTGGGGACGTGTTTGTTGTGGTGACGTGTTTTCCCCGGAATTAAAAATTAATATGCACGACAGCGGCGCCAATTTATTCCTTTGTCGTCTGAATGCTTTGTCTCTCTGTATTGTCCATTCTAAAAGCAACGCCCTTTCTCTCGCTTTATTTATAATATGTGTAATTCCCATTCGTGGTATGAATGTGCTCCAGCAAATGATTTTTTTCCCATGAATGAATAGCTCTTTAATGTTTACTGCTTTGACATCACTGTTTGCCTGATTTCTCTTCTTTGCTGTTGATTGAACTTGATATAATTGTTAACGCCATTTGTTTGGGATGCATTTATATAACATGTTTCATATATATTCGTACTGCTTCACGCATTATTAAACTGAAAGCAATGAACGTAATAGACCTAACAATCGGTCAGATTAATAATACAGAAAATAACTTTCATTGAAATACCAGTCACTTACTTTACGTTCAGTTGAATATTATATGAAGGAGAAATAAAACTGCGTATCGAACTTTCGATCCTTTGGAAGTACGTGTGTACGTAAAAAGGTAGAGCAGTCAACACGAAAGTTTGAACAACACAGTGTTTTAATAGGCATGGCCCTACTTGGAAGTAGTACGCTTTTGCCTTCCTCCGACCTTAGAACTAAATTATCCAGCCATTTATAGGGGGACCTACAGTTTAACGTGGATTCCGAACCACGGTGCTACTCGACATTTTTCGCATCAGAAACACTGCCAGAGGTGACAAAAGTGGAAAGTAACAAAAAAAAAAAAAAAAAAAAAAAAAAAAAAAAAGAAAAAAAAAAGTCCTAGGACCTGCCGGGTAGATAAATATATAAAATAATATATTATCCTAAATTTGCAATTTTATAGACCTAAAATTTAGAATTTTATAAAATGCCAGTGCATTTTTTAAATTATATTCTTCTCTAATGTTGGTACATAATCCTTTAAATTAATGAAATTGGAGTGAGGTAATAATTTCATCTGTGGTAAGTGAAAGTGAAATATGTAATTAGTATATATCGATTATCGAGAACTGCTATCTAAGCACCCATAGAAAATATTCGCTACTTCGTGCCATTTCAGAAGACATCGTGTTATTAAGTGAAGTAGTGTGTGAGAACATAAAAAATGTTTTTATTTTATTTTGGTGTTGTTTTCACTCTCCAGACGCTAGTGTTCCCGGTATATTGCTATTATGACACAGTAGTAGTGCTCATTATATTGGTGTGGTGTCTGTTCTTTCGGATATATCCAAAAGAACAGACACCACACTAATATAATAAGTATATACACGGGAAGACGGTCATAATTCGTAGTTGCACGGCTATCCGTAAGGGCGAGTGTAACAAGGCTTGGACGAGAGGGGCGCTACAGCCATAGCGTACGACTTGTGGGAATTTGAGACGGATGGGAGGCGAGCACGGGCAGCCAAGTAGTTATGGCGACCGCGAGCCCGAAGCGGAAGACCCGGGTTCGATTCCCGGCCCGGCCCTCACAGTCTTTACATCCGTGATTATGTTAAAGGATTTAAGTTTTATCATTCATTTATTATCGTATGTTTCTTTTACCCAACATATTAAACTACTGTTCCTAGAGTACATAGTACTTCTCTACAGGGGATAACGTAATGTGCAGTTGGGGTCTCCCATCGTGAACCATTCAAGTCGTGCTTCACTTAAACTGTGAAGACCGGCCAAACCCCCAGAGAACCAAAACAGGGGGCAGTGTGTAACTATGTAGTCAATGGTTTTAATGTCTGCTCCAAAGGCACATGACTAATTGAATGTCAGTCCCTATTAGCACTTCCAATAATTGAATCTACCCATTACCGTACATAAATAAATTGGCAGAGTCCACTCTCCGAATGTTCGAATATTTGTTAAGCTTATGGGACTTAACTACGGGGTCATCAGTCCCTAAACTTACAAACTAGTTATGAACTACTTACGAACTAGGACGGCACAAATATCCATGCCCGAGGGGGGATTCGAACCCCCGACCGTAGTGGCTGTGCAGACCGTGACTGAAGCGCCTCAGTCCCCTCGGCCATCGCGGCCGGCGTCCACTCTCCGTGAAGGAGACTCGAGCCACAAACTTAAGTGGAATAACTGGAGATAAAACGTTTATTTTTCCTTTCAGACATGTCCAGGAGGCTGCCCAGGTAGTATTCAGCGAGAAAGCCTATGCTATCAACTACAGGGTGTTACAAAAAGGTACGGCCAAACTTTCAGGAAACATTTCTCACACACAAAGAAAGAAAATATGTTATGTGGACATATGTCCGGAAATATTTCCATGTTAGAGCTCATTTTAGTATTCGGATGAGGCTTCATCCAACGTGTTCAAATAGTAAATTTTTACAGTCAACAAGTGTGGGCTGACGAGAATCCGCACGCAATTGCGCAATCACGTCATCAACACAGATTTTCTGTGAACGTTTTGGCAGGAATTGTTCGTGATGTCTTGATTGGGTCTGATGTTCTTCCACCTACCCCCACTGGAGCACGTTATCATGATTTCATACGAGATACTCTACCTGTTCTGCTAGAACATGTGCCTTTACAAGTACGACACAACGTGTGGTTCATGCACGCTGGAGCTCCTGCACATTTCAGTCAAAGTGTTCGTACGCTTCTCAACAACAGATTCGATGGATTGGTAGAGGCGGACCAATTCCATGGCCTCCACGCTCTCCTGACCTCAACCTTCTTGAATTTCATTTGTGGGGGCATTGGAAAGCTCTTGTCTACGCAACCCTGGTACCAAATGTAGAGACTCTTCGTGCTCGTATTGTGGACGGCTGTGATACAATACTCCATTCTCCAGGGCTGTATCAGCGCATCAGGGATTCAATGCGACGGAGGGTGGATGCATGTATCCTCACTAACGGAGGATATTTTGAACATTTCCTGTAACAAACTGTTTGAAGTCACGCTGGTACGTTCTGTTGCTGTGTGTTTTCGTTCCCTGATTAATGTGATTTGAAGAGAAGTAATAAAATGAGCTCTAACATGGAAATTAAGCGTTTCCGTACGCATGTCCACATAACATATTTTCTTTCTTTGTGTGTGAGGAATGTTTCCTGAAAGTTTGACCGTACTTTCTGGTAACAAAAGAAAAATGTTCAAATGTTTGTTAGACTTATGGGACTTAACTACGGGGTCATCAGTCCCTGAACTTACAAACTACTTATCAACTACCTTATACTAAGGACGGCACAAATATCCATGCCCGAGAGGGATTCGAACCCCCGACCGTAGTGGCCATGCAGACCGTGACTGGAACGCCTCAGTCTCCTCGGCCACCGCGGCCGGCAGTAACACCCTGTATAAAGCAGAATACAGAAGCGAATTTGTGGTCTTGAGTCGGCCAACGTTTTCTGATGGATCTTAGGTGACATGGAGTAGATAGTACTTCCTTATACTGCTGAAACACGTCCATATAGCGTGTTCCATGTATTTTATCCCCAGTAAATAAATGCTGATGGGCCTCAGACATTTTTGGAGTGTAGCGAGACGCTCCATTTGCACTAGGCGAGATACCAGATGTACAAGATATTTTTTTTTTGTCCAAAATATGGAATGATTTTATTGTGTTTAATAATTTTAAATGACTATTTTTGTGTATGCGGCCCCATATGTGATGTCGTATGCTATATGTTCCCATTGACCCCTCTTGCGCAGAATGAATGGAACTTGTGTACAAAACAGTTTAAACAAGCGTTAGTCGCGTCTCGTTGCTGTTGTCATCTGCTGGTTCAAACAGCACGTCAGCAGTTGCCTATGGTGTTGGTCAAGTTTTGCCGACTGCCGGCCAGAGGCAAATCTTTAGCAAAAATGCTTAGCGTAGGTTCCCATTCACTCCCCTTGTCCGGTGTGCACGTTAAGTTTGCCTGCCTGAGTCGGCTAAACCCTTTGGAGAGGTTCCCCCTCCACTTTAGGTAGCTGGAGAGTAGCGACCACGAGGACGGCCAGGAGTCGTTGGCTGGTCTTTGGTGGGGTAAGTTTGCTTTTGGTGTTGGCTCTGTTCTGAGCTCGTGGCTTAACTTTGTTGGGATTCTTGTAAGTTGAAAATGCCCATTCCCCTCTCTAGTTCTTGCCATTACAACATCGCAATGCGTAGCGGTGAAATTTTATTTAATTTTGTTCTGGATTGCTAATTTCATTAAGGTTTTTTTTTTTTTTTTCAGTAGTTTGATTTCGCGGTCTCACTGTTGTTCGTTAACAGAATCCTTGCACTCCCTGACTGCAGAGTCCTTCCTTCCTACATTTAAATATGTTTAAATATTTGTCATGTTCATTTCGTCGGGAAATTTGATGTTTTTCGAGAACTTTTCGATACTTCCGGTGTCTGCTCTTTGTCCACAGAACACGTGGACGATATGGGACAAAGCTCTCAGCTTACTCCATCACCCTATGCGCACGAGTTGTTAAATATAACCTTGCTTAGATGTTGTGATTCTAGTACGTGTAACGTGATAATACTCCCCGAATTTTTGGTACTTCTAAACTTGTAACATTCGTACTCGCTGCCCCACGTGTATGGAAAATAGCGTGTTTAATTCCGTAGCAATTCTCATTAGATAGCTCTTCATCCCCTGAGTAGAATGAATCGTTACACGAAATATCTCGCGTTTTTATTGTTTTTGAAACTGTAATTTTTCCGTTTTCTAACTTTTTTGTTATTACAACCCCGCGATGTATTGTAGGATTCTGTAACCTCGCTCATTAGCTAGATATGATTCCCCCGAGTAGAACGAATGGTTATACGACCTACCTCTCTGTTTTGCTTGTGCTAAAAGTATTTTTTTTTAATTTTTCGGATTTTAAGATGCGACCCTGTAGATTGCTGTTTTTACCTAAAACCTTTACCATTCAGTAGTTGTCTTTCCCCCTGTGCAAAACGAACACCAGAACGTCCGTGTTTATTTACTATTTAGCGAATTTTCCTATGTAATCGATGTTCTTGAATTTCTCCAGAAACTTATACTTCGCGACTGTATTGCACGACAAATGGTCTTATGTAACGTGCGTTTGTTCCCGCTGAACCTAAGCCACAAGACCATACGCTACGGAACAAACTTTTCCTTTTATTGGTGCGCGAGTGAACATGCTTTTCCGTGCAGTGTCCTGCTACTAACGTTGTTGTTCTTTTTTAAATTTTATTATTACCATTATTATTACAATTATTGTTATTATTATTATTTGTGTTCGGTCCCGGTAAGTACCTGCATGGCTTGGCGCATGTATCTGCGGGTGAATGTGTATCAATTCCTCCCTTCTGGCCTCTGAAGAATAATCATTATTAATTAGGCTAGTGTTACTATTGCAGCTAGGCAGTATTAGGGCCATATAATATTATGTAAATGTGGCTTCTTTTGTAAGGTGTGTTTTTATTACATTTAAATCGGTCTCACCCCCTTTGTTGTTTACGCCTTGGACAATAAATCATTTTGTTAAAACTTAACTCTTTGTCATAATTTAAATTCTCCCACACTACATATTTTATAAATGTAGCGTAGTTAGATCAAATATCTTGTCTCTTGCTCCCTTCTGGAGGAGAGAAAACTAATCCGCGTTTCCCTTGCCACCATTTACAATATTATTCAAGATCCATAGATTGGGATCGTCAATTCACTTAGTGCCGTTCCATTAAGTAAAATGGTAAAGACACGCTTCTTTCACTTGGCTATCTGAGCCAGAATTTTGTTTAGAGAACTGCCTCTTGACGACGATTCTCTGGGTGTTTTATTCGTATCCGTGACATTCCTCAAGCTGCACGTATCCCCCGGTGGTGCTAAATAAATATCAATAAGCTAACTAAACTACCACACCAGTGATCTCTCAGTTATGTCAGCTCCCCGCAAATTAAATGGTAATGATGATTTGCTTCCATTAACATTATTCACTGATGAGGCCACGTTTCCACAAAATGGCATCCGCAACATACGCGAGATCCAAGATATTCATCGATGATATCGATGATAGCAGAAAATGTATACGTTACAATGGAAAATAATTTCGAAGTTGATTTGTAGTTCAATGTTTTGTATGAAGCAATCCGTATGTGGTTAGGTTCAGTCATTGAACGAGGGTAAGTCAATTATTAGCCGCAATTTAGTGAAATTTTTGTTTTTGTTGGTAGTACTGTCGCTTTATGTTGATGACGCATGCTTTGTTTATTTGAAGAATACAATAATTAGCATTGAAGATGATCATTATGTGATCGAAATCGACCTGCAAAAACATTAAAGAAAACTACTAACTATATTCATTATTCTGTAGTCGCTGAGCACACCGTTCCAAAAAATGGAATCAAACCTCTTTGTTTATTTGTTGTTACATCTTTGCAATTTTCAAGCTGCTAGGCTAGGCTAGTTTCGTTATCGCTGTCATTTTGTTGATCATGGCTGCTCCGCTATTTGCACCAAAAAAGAGCAACGTTCAGTGATCTGTTTTTTGTGGGCTGAAGATGCATCAGGGCCCGAAATTCATCGAAGACTTTCGGTACAGTACGGGAACATTGTTACGCCACAAATGACTGTCCACGAATGGACTGAAAAGTTTCAAAATGGTCGCACAATGAAGGAGCCGCACGACCGTTTACTGCCACAAATGAAAAAAACCATTGAGCGTTCACGTGAAATGATTCTCTCAGACAGACGCTTAACTATTGATGAAGTAGCACTTCGTCTGCAAATTAGTCTGCCTATGAAGTCACCCACAACTGACTTGGATTTCATAGAGTTTGTGGAGGATGGGTCCCAAAACAACTCACACAGTTGCATAAACAAACATGCTTGGACATCTGCATCTTTGGATCTCTGTGGCAACGAACGGACAACTTCTTTGACAGGATCATTACTGTGACGAAAATGGATCCATCATTACGAGCCGGAGAGTAAACGGCAGAGTATGGAATGGAAACATCCAAATTCGCCATGCAAGAAAAGGTTCAAGATCCAACAGTCGGAAGGAAACTGATGCTTACGGCTTTTTGGGCCTCACAAGTTCCAGTACTGGAACATTATGGGGAAAGGGGCACGACAACAAACAGTGCACGCTAGAGTGAGATGCTTACTGCCACGCTAAGGCCTGGAATTCGAAGCAAATGCCGAGGATTGCTGTCAAAAGGTGTTGTGTGGATGCACGACAATGCTCTTTCGCATACTATTGCCCACACTGCTGAAACGCCCCAGAAACTCAAATTCGAAGTACTGGATCACCTCCATATAGTCCCGATCTTGCCCCTTATGACTGTCACTTGTTTGGTCCACTCAAACAGGCATTAAGGGGCCGTCGATTAGCCTCGGACGAAGCAGTGAAAGAAGCGACTGATTTATCAGTCACCCGCTCCTCTTTTTACGCTTTTATTGTCGACTACATCGAATGTTACTGTTTTTCATTCCACTCCTGTTTTTCCTTTTTTTTTTACCCTTTCATTATACTATACTTTGTTACCAGCTGGCTGTTATTCCTTGCATAATCTCTGTACTTAGAGTTTAGTCACCTGCTAGCATGTACATAGATTAAGCTGCAATACTGAAATGTAAGTGTAAATGTTATCCCTTTATATGAACATGTATTTTATTACAATCTATTTGTTTCAAAACTGCATCAGTCATTGTATTAGCTTTATAAACTTTCACACTCAGGTCGAATACTTTTATATTCACAATTTCAAATTTCTGTAACCGACTTTTGTACGTTTTATGTGGTTTACTGTAATACAGTGGACTTGTTTGCCTTTATAGAGACCAGAAGAAGGGCACTCAAGCGTCCGAAACCGGTCGTCATAAATAAATTATTAGAAACAACTGGTTTCTGCATTTTGTGGATTAAGAAAGAAACGGTGCATTCCTCGCTGGCAGCGCAACCGAGACCCTTCTGTTCGAATGTTAAATCTATCGGTCCAAACTGCTTGGTCATCAGACCGTAACTTACAAACTACTTAAACTAAGGTAAACTAACCGAAGGACAACACATACACCCATGCCCCAGGGAGGACTGGAACCTCCGAAGGCGAGCAATCACGCGCTCCACGGCGAGGCGCCTTTTGTCCGCTCGGCTACTCCACCGCGGCAGAATCTTCTGTTATGAGGACACCAGGAAGCCTGTACAACGAGGGACAAAATGTGTTGAAACCCAAGGAGACTGTCGAAATATGATGTTCTTGTTTCATATTTGATTACAATAAAATTTTATAACTACTTCGCGGAAAACAGTTGACTTACCCTCGTATAAGAGCTAATTACGAAACATAATTAACGTTGAGAATTTTCGTCTCATCAAGCGGAATACAGTGTACTTCCAGCGTGAAGGAGCTCCTTCATATTTTACCAGACATGTCAGGGACATCTCATCAGCACTTACTCTAATCGCTTAATATCTGGATTGGACGTGATAGTTCAGCTAACCTGACAACAGGAGAGGGAGACTTTCCGCCACTAAATTTTTGTTCATGATAAATCAATTCTAGAAAGTACTATAAACAGTCAGGATGTCTTTCTATGAATTATTGAAGTCCGCCTTAGCTGTTTTGCTCATGAGTTTGGATGCAATCTGAGGTGTGAAATGGAAAGATTCAACGCCGTATATTCATCTGACACCTTCATTAGACAATGTGCAAAGACACTCAGGAAAGTAACACAACGTCTTCTTCAAGAGTGTCAGGAAGCACATAAATTAACAACCCTCTAACCGAACATTTGGTTCGAATAGCCCAACAGCTGTACCCTGACGTGTAAGCTCTTAGAGATGAGTGTGTTAAGTTGAAGTATTTTCCAATTGAAGATTTGTATAAGGTATGTTTTAATTTTTACCGACGGTTGTGTTTGAGTACAGTCCGTGACATTCACGTAACCTCTCCCTTAGTGTTATGCTGCACTGCAGAGTTTACAGCCAATTAAAATAACGTAATAATAACAATAATAATAATAATAATAATAATAATAATAATAATAATAATAATAATATAACAATAATAGTAAAAACTATCCTAGCATTGTCTGATACAATTATATAATGCGAGAGACAGTACTGCAGCTGATTAATTGAATCCTTATGTTAAGCCAACTAGAGAAAGCTGTTCAGTATGCATTGAACTACTATTAATTTTATTTTAATGAAAGAAGTTTCAATAATTTTCGGACAACAAATGAGCACGACAATAAATTTTAAATACCAAAGGGAGGCATGTTCCGCACAAACTCGGGAACTTCGGGAACATACCCACAGCGAATAAATTTAATAGTATAAGCTTATTAAGTTACGAAACTTTGTTCGCTAACACAGGTTTATTGTAATAATTCCAATTCCAAAGACAGCAAGTGCAGACACGTGTGAAAATTATATAAATATCATTTTAATAAGTCATAGTTGGATAATAAGAACACGAATTATTTACAAACGAGTGGAAAAACTAATAGTACCCGACCTTGGGGAAGATCAGTTAAGATTTAAGAGGAATGTAGGAACAGGTAAGGCATTACTCACTTGTCTTACGAGACCGCTGACCGAGCTGTTTAGTCCCCTACAACTCCTAACAAGAACTTGTCTAACAATGTAGGTTATGGAAAGGCAAACCCACAATTTTAGCTTTTATAAATCTTTGGTAAGCTTATGACATAATTGACTGGAGTATGTTATTTCAAATTCTGAAGGTAGCAAGTGTGAAATATGATTAAATTAGGGCTGTATTACATATCTAGTAGCATAAATTTTATTGCATGACTAGACGCATAATTTTTCATGTGACAAGGCAGAATTATCGGCGGTCACCTTTGAGATTTACGACGCATATGGATAATATTTGATATGTTAGAGCTGCTGACTGTTAGTCCATGACTGAGCATCATCACATCAGTAAATTTTGTTCCCAACGACAAACTTACGTGGACAAAGCATGTACGCTGCATATCTATAATTAATGACATTATCTAATGTAAGACTAATTTTATGGTACTTGAGAATGTGATAATGTAGTCCTGAAACATGTCATACTGTCATAAAATTTGTATGTAAGTGACAACTGGTGCATCATTTTCTTCAGTTCTCTGACAAACAGTTGTACGATGGCGTCAAAATAGATTATCTTAATCCACTTGTTTGGCACATACATCTGCAGCACTAGATTTACAAGGCATTAAAATGCTGGCCATTATTCCTCCATGTCCCGACGTGCCGGAGCTAATGGATTCCCATTAATTCTCCAGGTGGGATGATAATTGATCATTGTTTATCAGCTCCTTCTAACGTAAACACTCCCCTAGCCCTTGAGACTGATGTATTAACTTTGATAACTATTGTCACTATAAATCATGATTACTAACTCCTCTCTCTACACTGATGTCCTTAATAAGGTTAGAAGTAAGAAGGAAGCTTAGGGTTTAACGTCCCGTCGATAGTGTGGTCATTAGAAACGGAGCTTACATTCGGATTTGCGGGGAAGGATGTGGGAGGAAATCGGCCGTGCGCTTTGAAAGGAACCATCCCGACATTTGTCTGGAGTGATTTAGGGAAATCACGGAAAATCTAAATCTGGATGGCCGGAGGTGGATTTGAACCACCATCCTTCCGAATGCGAGTCCATAAGGTTAGATCTGTTTAAACCTAGGAAGTGTAAAATATTTCCACTTAGTATGGGCTGCCGATTTAGTTTCTCAAAATGTTCAAATGATTGTAAACCTTTTTTTATTGATAACATATATGCCAAGATCGCATTTTGAATATTTTATTTTATTTTAGGTGACCGGTTTCGACAATCTTAATTGTCATCTTCATATCTGCAACCGTTAATTAAATTTTTACTATGTCTTTTATACAATTATTACATGAAATTCAAAAATATATATACAAGGGGAACATATACACAATTTCCTCGCCTCTCATTTTTCTTAAAATAGCACCACATATGATATAGTGCTCGATGTCTAAGTTATAAAAGTCATACACCTATTATAATGTGTGTTAAGTACGTATAAACTAGATGTGACAAATTTGAAATCATATTCCATAGATCGTCACTTTTAAAAAGATCAGAGAATACATTTCTTCTTACTTATTCCACTGTTTGTAGAAGCAACTGTCTAGAGGCTGAGCATGCGTAGAATGACAATCAAAGATGTTGCCATTTACAGAAGTTGACATACTAATATCAATACATAACATATATAAGCTTCATCTATGAATTTTGTGTATTGTAATATATTTTTTCTTATTTATTTAATTTTTTTAAATTTTCATTTAGAAACATGCATAAATTTTATTTTAGTTTCTGTCTATGCGTAAGTATGGCGCCATGGTTCTGCAAATGTAGTACATCAGTATAAGACCCTAGTATGGTACTAAGATGCTCGAATACTGGATGTCTATGTTATGCAACTATCTGTCATAAAATTATTAGATTTATGCATTAAATAGAATACAACATTGGACTAAACTGCTGTGATCATCAGTCGCTACATTTATAATTAACTGAAATTAACCTAAGTACAATTCATACATCCGTTCCCCAGGGAAGACTCGAACCTCCGACGGCGTTCCGCAGCAAGGCGCCTTAGAGCGGCATTTTGATTCTCAAGAGAGTTTTTGGAAAACGCGTTCAATAGAACTTCGCAAGACTGCTTGTCTGTACCATCTTTAGTGAAACTATACACGGTGCAGTATGTACTCTGCTGGCTAAATTCGCTCACAAATAATATTGCATAGTCTGGGTATCTCTGTAGTATCAGGCTTAGAGAAGTGTGTCGGTGGAAACGGTAGGCAGGTAAAGACACCGAATCATTCATTAATTTGATTTCTCGTAGACATGATCGCAGTACAAACACTTCTGGCAACTACAATGGACACACCCTCTCTACTGTGCCTGATATGACTTTCCCGGATAGATTTAATGCCTCACTAAATATTTAACAGCTTCCTACCTCGGATTTCAGCCAGATTCACTGCATTGCAGCACCAACATCATAAACGATAAGCAGGGGAAACTATGGCACTAGATCTCCACTTCAGGAGCTGTCATAGGTGATTTTTCTTTTTTTTTTTTTTTTTGTTTTTTTTTTTTTTGTTAACGTAAGCACAATATAAACCAAAAAAACAAAACAAAAAATTAACTGCAATCGATATGACTTTTAGCATCACCACATGCTGTTAGCATTACATTTTGGGAAAACAGTTTTCATAGCTCATAATAGCAGCAAAGTAAAGATAACATTATAATGTAAATGTTAACATAAACAAATTTCATCAGCTGCAAAAACATTTAGTTTCAAACTGTACAAGTAAATCGTTGCAAATAACTGAAAATAGGGTCAAACACCCGCAAAAGAAATTAAACAATTGCACTGTAGCTTCTAAATACATGGAAGGAGAAACAGTTGTGTTGAGAATGCGAAACTAAGAAACTAAAGAAGTCAAAGTAATAAGTCGAATAAATCACTCTTAAGTAAACCTGTGATTTGTTCTATAAGAAAAACAAAGAGACGAAACCTATCGTTTAATTTTTGTTATAGAATACCCGAGGAATACGTTTTTCAATTTATACACAACTGAAAAAAAGAAGAAGAATCAAAGTAACACGAATGTGTTACGCTAGGTCGGTATGGTACGATATTTCTTCGCCGTACCTCGTGGTTGCTGCATTTCTCTTGCAGTTTATTTTGCATTTGTTTCTCACTAATGACTCTACACTGCTATCAGAACACTCATGTCCTAATTACCGATGTGTAATCGTTAAAACGGATGTACATTAACAGTTGCGATACTTTCGGCTGAATCTCAGTGCCATGCAATTTTTTATTCATTTTTTTTGTTCAGCTTGTAGATTACTGAGAAACTTAATAGTGCTTTCAAGACATATTCTGCGTACGTCAGTTTGTCTTCTGAAAGAAATGCTCATGCCACGTTCTGGGCGGCCGCTCCCGCTGGAGGTTCAAGTCCCTGCTGGGGTATAAGTGTGTGTCTGCGTTTTATTCGCAGAACCCTTAAAACATGCAACAGAACTACAAAAGAAACTGCATACACTACGCTTGCCGGCCATTTTTGGAGTATTGCTGCCCAGTGTGGATCCTTATCAGTTGGGTTTGACGAAGGACATCGTAAGAGTCCAAAGAAGGGCAGCTCGTTTCGTATAGTCACAATAGAGAGGAGACAGCGTTACGGAAATGATACGGGATCTGGGATGGGAATCATTATAACAACGGCGCAATTCGCTGCGGCGTGGGCTGCTTACGAAACTACAATCGCCGACATTCTTCTCCGAATGAAAAAAATATATTGTTGACTCCCACTTACATAAGTAGAAATGATCATCAGAATAAAATACGAGAAATCAGAGCTCGAACGGAGAGATTCAGGTGTTCTTTCTTCCCGCGTGCTATTCGAGAATGGAATGGGAGATAAATAGTATAACCCTCTGCCAGGCACTTAAATGTGATTTGCAGAGTATCCCCTGTAGATGCAGTAGATGTAGATGTAAAATAACTTCAAAAGTTGAAAATTGGTAAAGCATGGAATTTAGATGAAATATATTATGTCAAGCAAAATAATTATTTTGGGGTAATTCTTTCGTAAGTGTACGTGACTATCCCTTCGAGTTCGTTTAAGCCCTCTGGTAGTCCGTAGTTGCGATGGGAGTGAGCGCCAGCCAACATTATAATTCTAATCGTGGTGTGATGGAACTCTCAAATGTCGCCTTACACTTTCATCGGAAACGCATCAATGATACAGTTTCAGGAGGAGCCTATGACAAAGAGTAACAAACATTCTCAAATCAGGGGAAATGAACGCGTAATGTATCAGTTCCCATGGAATCAATACGGTTCAGGCGCAGATCACACTGAAGCGATACGGTATGAGATACGATGCGCTGTAATAAAGTTGTCGAAACGCGACGCTTATGAGTGGTTTACACTCGCATTCCCACTGGGGTGATATTATGATGTGTGGTACGATATACAAGGCAGACACGAATAGCGCTGCGCACAGTCATATCGGCTAGTCCAGCGTGGGAAGTTCCAAAAAAATGTTACTAATTTACTGCACACTAGAAACAGGAGGGCTATCGTTCCAGTGTTACAAACAATTTCGATATGTTTGATGTACTTACTAAGCAAAATATGTTGTCATTTCACTAAAAGTACACGGCTGGCGTCTACTCTCTCTCTCTCTCTCTCTCTCTCTCTCTCACTGTCTGTCTCTCTCTGTCTGTCTCTCTCTCTCACACACACATTGTATGTGTGCCCATCTAATCCTCTGTCTCTTTCCATCTCTCTGCCTATCTCCTGCTTTCCCCCTCTCTCGCCCTTTTCCGCTCCATTTCCTTTACCTCCGTTCATTCCGCCTCTTCATCTTTTCCTCCCCCTATGACAGTGTTTTTCAACCTGTCTATCGCGAACCCCTGGAGGGTCGTGAACACTTGGTCTGTGGTCGCCGCCACAGAAGAAAGTAGTTACACCACAGACCAATCAGACACCATTAATGAAATAAATCTCAATTTGCGATCACTTATGTCTTCACTGTACTGGGTTTAGATGGAATACCAATGTGCGGCGAATGAAAATTTGTGCCCGGGTGCCCGGCCGGGATTCGAACCCGGGATCTCCTGCTTACAAAGCAGACGCGTCTCCCGCCACACCCAAATCTCCATTTGCCACGTTGTCTCTTTCCTATTACCATAGCCATTGGTATTACATCTAAACCTAGTACAGTGAAGCCAAAAAAAAAAAAAAAAAAAAAAAAAAAAAAAAAAAAAAATAAATAAATAAATAAATAAATAAATAAATAAATAAATAAAAGGCTGTAACGTCGTCAAAGATATATAATTGTATACAAGCCGAGGCTGGGATCCTGACGACAATTAATTGTGTCTTGATACCTCATGGTCTGTTCTCCCTGATGCGGGAATACAGTATTCTGGCTGCAAGCATTACAGAACAAATAGGCTGTGGTATAGGAAAAAGACAGCGTGGCGAATGGAGATTTGTGTGTGGCGGGAGACGTGCAGGGAAGAGTCCACTGCAGTCGGGCTGGTCACTGTGGCCTCGGTGGCGGAGTGGTCAACGCGTCTGCCTAGTAGGCAGGAGATCCCAGGTTCGAATACCGGTCGGACACAAATTTTCATTCGCCGCACATTGGTATTCCATCTAAGCCTGCCATTCTCAGAAGGAGAAAATGTTGTATTTCTTTGTTATTATCTTCCTATGTACTTTCTAGTTTTATGATTGTTTATTCAGTTACTACTATTTTTTTCCCACCTCCCGTACCGGCAGACAACGGCACCATATGATAGCACTAGAAGCTCGCCGATGAAGGCAAACTTGGAAAAAAAAAATAACAATACTTTGCAACCGATTTTGGGAAGACTGTTCAAGGAAAAAATTTAATTTTTTCACGTGTTATATTATGATGTATTCGCGAAAAAAAAGTACAGTGAAGCCATAAGTGGTCGCAATTTGCGATTTATTTTATTAAAAATATATAATTGTAAACAGACACCAGACCACTCCATGTTTGTGTACTACGGTTTCCGTAATAGAGAAACGTAGGCCCAAGTGAAATTTATCTTATGTTAACGATGAGTAAGACCAAAGCCTGAAAACTTTTCTGGATACAAATCGATAGGTAAATGAAGAAGATAAATCATTAAATCTAAGAAATTCGGAAATGATTCTATTTCTTCAGAAAGTTTCTGTGCAGTGGTACCTTTCCTAATCAGCATAAATCGCATCAGAATGAAATGCAAAACACCCGTTGTGAAAAATTTATATGTATGTCAGTAATCAAGTAAAAATAGATAGAAAATATTATATTCCGAAAAATACATAAAAACAAGGTCTAAAAATTTACAAGAAAGCTGTATCAGCAGAAAAAATTAAATTCTTTGCCTTCGAGACTCCAAAATAGTGTTGTTAGGTTACATAATAATGACTGGGGTAGAGTTCTCCAGAATATTTATTCTTGGAAAAGGATCGCCGGAATATTTTTACTCGCAAGGGGGTCGCCCATTCGTTAAGGTTGAAAAACACTGCCCTATGGAAACTCATATGTATGTTTCAAATTTGGTGGTGATCAGTTAAACACTCGAAATCATTGCAAGGTACCCTTTCCCATACACCATATGCTGAATTGAGGTTTATATAAATAAAACCTATGAAAACATTAATACGTGAACGAACTTTCTTAAAAAATGGTACCCTCTTGTGTTGATGGCCATTTTTGCATAATTTCATCCAGGCCTGAACAAATCTGTAGATTTAAATGAATTGCAAACAAACAAACACACAAACGTATATTCCTCTTTGTATATAAGAAAGATAAGATTAAAATCGTTACTTCAATTTTGAGTTCACACATTAATACTGTGATGCATCAAAGGAACAACAGTGCGCCCGTTTCCTTCCTACGGCGCATATCTCAGTTTTGTATGGTGAGTTGTCTTTCGAAAGGATAACAGGTGCCAGATTTTAGATTTTTTATTAATTCATTTGGGATTTCCCCCATTCTTTTTTTAAAACCATCCCTTTATTATAGCGAACGAAAAGAAAGTCTTCATATCGTCCTGGGGGAAAGCCATTGCTGAATTTCAGCGGGACTAACACATGTGTTCTTGGCCGCTGCCGTGTGACTACCATCTGAATATGGCATGGTTTTGGTCGCCCTCCCTCAGCAGTTCGTTTTATGTCTTTACCGTATCAGCGATCATCATTTTAATAATATTAACGTGTACGTTAAGTAGCAGCGTTCAATATTTTAATCAAATGACGCTGGAGACTAACTAAAAGGCACGCACATTTTCATGAATTATCATTTTTTGTAGTCTTCAGACCGGAGACTGGTTTGATGCAACTCTCTACCCACTCTATCCTGAGCAATCCTCTTCTTATCCTCTTAAACGACAACCCACATCTCTCTGAATCTGCTTACTGCATTCGTATCTTGGTCTCCTTCTGCAAGTTTTACCCCACACACTTCTTTCCAATGCTAAATTCACCGTTCCATGATGTCTAGAAATGTGTCTTACAAATCGATCCCTTCTTTTAGTATGACAAAAGTTGCTTTTCTCCCCAATTCTGTTCAGATCCTCCTCATTAGTTACGCGATCTTACCTCATTTTCAGCATACTTCTGTAGCACCGGAATTTTTTATCGACCATGTTTCACTCGTGTACACGGCAACACTCCACACAAATGCCTTCAGAAAAGACTTCCTTACCCTTAAATTAGTATTTGATGTTAAAACATTTCTCTTTTTCAAAAACGCTTTCCTTCCCATTGCAATTCTGCATTTTATAGTCTCATTACTGCGACCATCGTATATTATGTTAATGCCCAAACAACATAACACTTCTACCACTTTTATTGTATCTTTGCCTAACCTAATATCTTCAGCATCGCTTGATTTTCTTGGACTACATTCCATTTCCCTTGTTTTTCTCTTGTTAATGTTATTCTTATACCCTCCTTTCGAGACACTGTCCATTCCGTTCAATTGCTATTCCAGGTCCTTCGCTGTCTCTGACAGAATTACAATGTCATAGACAAACCGCAAAATTTTTATTTATTTGCCCTCAACATTAATTCATTCTCTAAATTTCTTACCTAATTATTTCACAGTTTGCTAAATGAACAAATTGAATAACATTGAAGAATGGCTACAACCCTGCCTTACTCCCTTTCCCAACCAATGCCTTCGACTGTAATAACTGCTGTCTGGTTTTTGTACTAGTTGTAAGGGAATGTGTCTTTTACACACGGAGACCTATGGTGTGTGTCCCATTAAACCCACGACAACCTTTAGCGCGCAGAAACTGGGCAGAGAAAATCAGGATTTGAGTCGTAAAGTACTGGGTTATGTTCACAGATGTATGTTCAGTCGGACAATCGTTGTTCCCTGATCTAGAGAGAACGTGGAACTGGGAACAATCCTGTTTATGTTCAGGATGTGGGACGAATAGTGTGGACAGGAATCAGTATTGGCGGACTTATGGACCTCTATGTCTTTCAGAACGGTGCTTTGACTGCTCAGAGGTATAAACACAAGATCCTTCGACATTTTGTTGTGCCCTGTGCTGGTGAAATAGGAGCTGGGTTCCTGCAATTGTGGACAACATGCTTTAAGCTGAGGGAATCGAACGAATGGAGTGTCCACCTTTTTCACCGGACTGAAACGCGATTGGGCATGTCTGGGTTGCACTTGGCAGACGCACTGGCAGAAGAGCGCCTCCCACAACATTTGCAGAGCAGGATATTGTACTCATGGAAGACTAGCCAAATAACTCTCAAAAGCTGATTGATAATCTCATACTGTTCTTGCCACACATGTGTTCAACTGTACTAGTCTTCTGAGATGATCAATCACCATACAAGAGGGTAACGACAAAGACTTTCTCACTTCTATGGTAGTCCTATGATGTCTAGCTCTAAGTAAACGCCACATAAATGTAAAGTAAGAGTTGCGGCAGCAAATATCGTGAAGTATCACAAACAAATTTCAATTGTAACCAACATCTGAATAAAATTCGATACTGTGTGCCTGTTATGAATGATATCTCACCTGATCCCCTGATTGTTTTGAGCAGTGTTCGTTATTATTGAAGTCTGAGGGTGTGTCGCCAGTCTCACACTCGTACATCTTGCCCACCACATGTTTTGTCATGCCTGGCTCTCCCAGAGACTTCAGTAGCCTATGGCGGAATGTTGTCTACTCTAGGGGCCTTGTTTTGACTTAGGTCTTCCAATAGATGTCAAATTCTTTCTCAGTAAACAAGGTCCGTCGAAAAAGTATCCGACCTTTGATTTTCCTGGTGAAAAATAACACGCGCCGCTGTACACAGTAAAGGAAGAGACCTTTATGCACATGGATTAATTTTGTTCCCGCTTCAAGGGTGTCAGTCGCTGCTTGGCTTGTCGGTCGGTGAGTGGTTTATCGATTCTCTCATGATGACTGAAAGTGTTCAGCAAAGATACTGCATCGAATTTTGTCAAAATCTCTGTGATTCTCAAAGCTAAACAATTCTTAAGATTCAGCAGGTGTTTGGAGAATATGCGATGGGTGTTTCACAAATTAATGATTGGTTCAACCGATTCAAAAATGGTCGCATATCAGCAGGGAGTGACCAGCGTCCTGAAAGGCGCCAAATTGCTTGGAGTGCAGCTGTTTTTGAGAGGGGTGCAAAATTTGTTGATGGCAGATCGTCGTTTGACCGTGCGAGAGATTGCCCAAGAGGTTGGAGAAGTAAAGATTCTGCTCATGAAATTTTGCATGATGATTTCAACATACACCGAGTGACTGCGAAATTCGTGCCCAAGTTGTTGCTAGAGCAAAACCCTTGTTTTGACGTTGTACAGGACCTTCTGGACATCGCCAACAATGATCTGTTTCTGAACGCCATGATAACTGGAGATGAGTCATGGGAGTACGGGTACGACCCAAAAACAAAAAGTCACCGCAAGGGAAGCACGAGTCTCCAAGGCCGAAAATAGTTCGGCAGGGGTAAAGAAAAATCAAAGTGATGCTTAATGTTTTCTTTTGAAAGCAGCTTGTTAAATTTTTCTATTTGAAATATCTCGGGCTGTAGATATCGGAAAATGCAACTTAAAACGCTTACTGCTGCTCCATATTATTTTGCGAGTGACCACAGTTCTTGTGCAAAGAAATTTTATCTAACTGCCCACTCCTTAAGGGAGCACCTAACGTTTCAACAAACACAAAGATAATATATAATAAAAGGAATAGATAAATAAAGATGGGATGGGAAGCATGAAATTATAAATCAGAAGGTTCATATTTTAGATTATTATCTATTCAATAAAATGAACAAGCAAAATGTGGGGAGACCAAATAAGTACAATGAAGCACACACCTTGTACAACAGTGAAATTATTAAGTTACTGCCCGTAATAAAATGGTTTATGTCCTTTTTGAATATGCATGGAATGTGGGAGGATATTCACAAATACACACGGGATAAAGAAAGCAAACACATTCACTTGCAAACACACGCATAATGCTTGCAACACTTACTCAATCGGGAACAATCCCTGGTAGATGTGAAACGAATCGTCGGCGGCGTTTTTACAAGATGGCGGATGTCTTCCAGTCCAATTAAAAGTATACTATACAGAAACGAACTCATGTGTGGGGAGGCAGCAGCATATTATTCCTAAGTACCACACGGTGTACGAACATGGTGAATAAATAAGTAAAGTGCACGCGAGAATTCAACAGAATAAAGCTGGTATCTATAAAGAGCATGGCTGAAGACCGAAGTAATGACTGTTATGAAAACATGTTGTGCAATCGGTCATATCAAGATAAGATAGACAGAATCAATCCAGAAATTTCGAGAGAGAATTTAGCATCCTCGCGGAAACGGACACCACACAAAAACGTTAATTAAAAGCATTCGAAACATACTAAGTTTACTCAAAGGCTGAAGGCCACACATACATATTCTAACTTGAGAAAACCGGACACAAAAATCATTACCAGGTTGAAAATAACAAGCACTTAGAGGAAAAATTACTTCAGAAAAACTATAATTGATAACCCAGGACTGCCTGATTACAAATAAAGTTCTAACAGCATACCATCCCCTCAGCATGATTCGACGAAATACATTGGCGGTCGCAGTAAGAGTGATTCCTCAGGCCACGCACAGAGCCTTCCCTGGATGCACCAGATGTTAGGATGCGTTCAAAGCCTACTGTCTATCAACCCTCGCTACCTGAGGGATATAATAGCATCTACTACTGTTCCAGAGAGGTCTCTCTTGTTACCTCTTTCGTCCATGATTATGTCGGTACCACACTAAGAACTAGCCACCACTCCATCTTGTCAAGTAAGGGTGTCTCTAGCTACATAGCATAGCAGACTGCAGTGCAGACAACATACGAAGCCATGCGTTTTTAACTATAGTAAACGAGGCCTAACGGGCGAAGCGGCGACTGTAAGCCATTGTGCGGCCGTCAGTCAATATTAAAAACAACCTTCCACATTCATACGAACACACAAATTCAATCATACAGGTGGAAACATATATAAACGTGGGGCATTGATCATTAATAAAGGAATAAAATAATTGATGTACAGATAAACAAAATTAATGAACACTTTAGAGAAATGAAAGTCGACCTTTTTATAGTAGAAAACTCAAAATGCAACACTACCACACATTCAGTGCAAGTGTTTCACTTCGATGTCTGTGAAACTGTGCATCACGAATGCTCACTGGAAGGACAAACAGTGTCGAACGAGTACTATCAAAATGTTCTCCGGCGACTCCGTGACGCAGTTTGGTGCAAAAGACCAGATGTGTGAACGGCGAAATACTGACAGCTGCATCACGACAACGACCCCGCACATTCATCCCACTTGATCCAAAATTTCTTGGCCAAACATGGAATTACAGTCGTTCGCCTACTCTCCAGTCATGGCTCCTTGCGACTTCTGATTGTTTCCAAAATTAAAGACGCCACTGAAGGGCTGAGAGTAGAGAAGAGACAATCCGGTGACGATGGAGCTGAACACCGCTCCAAAAGAAGACTTCCAGCGGAGTTTCCGGCAGTGGAAGGATCGGTGGGCTAAATGTGTTCAAGCACAAGAGGACTACTTTAAAGGGGATTAGGGGTCCCAATCCCGTCACGTATTCTAAATATTTTTCTGGCCCAAGTTTGGATACTTTTTAGACAGGCCTCGAATTATCTGCGATTTCATCTTCATCTACTTCTTCGTTTCCTACAATATTGTTTCGAAGTTAATTTCGCTTGCCTCTCTACATATTGTTCCCATCTTTATGCTTTCCCTTCGTGGTCGGAACTGGTTTTCCATCTGAGTTCTTGATATTTCCAAAGCTGCTTTTCTTGTCTCCAAATGTCTCTTTTAGTTTCCTGCAAGCGGTACCTATTTTCCCCCTAGTTATTCATTTTTCGGCGGACTTGCATTTTCCCTCTAGTCACTCATGCTTAGCCATTTTGCACTTTCCACCAATGGCATTTCTTAGTCATATGTACTCCATTTACTGAATTATATATTTCCTCCTTTCATTAATTAAGTTCAGTACTTCCTGCAATATTATAGAATCTCGAATTTCTACGCATTTGATCTTGTGGTGCTTTCGCTGTTTCATCTATGAAAGATTTCCATTCATCTTATACTGTCTTATTTTCCCGTTTTTGCTATTATTGCCCAAATCTCCCTCAGAAACTCTCAAAAATTTTGGGTTCATTTACTTAAATCAAAGGATTTATTCTACCTTTTCTCAGTTATTTTTTTCAGTTTCAGTCTACAGTTCATAGTCAGTAACACATGGCCAGAGTCTATATATAATTTATAGAACCTCGTTTCGAAATCTATGTCTTACCATTGTAAAATCTAACTGATACCTTCCGGTGTCTCCTGGTCTCTTCCACGTAAACGACCGTCTTCCATGATTCTTAAACTATGTGTTTGTTATGATTAAATTGTATTCCGAACCATAATCTATCATGCGGTTTCCACTTACATTCCTTTTCGCGAGACCAATAATCTCCTATTTTTGCTTCCTTTCATGTCCTTAGTACCGAGTTCCAGTCCCTCATCATAATAAAATTTTCTTCGCACGTAATAGGCTGAATAACTTCTTTTACCGCATCATACTTTTTTCAGTCTCTTCATCATCGATAGAGCAAGTTGCCACATAAAGTTTTACTGCTGTGGTCAATGTTGGCTTGGTGTCTATCTTTGCTACTATTATGCAATTACTATGCAGTTCTAAGTAACTTAGCAGCATTTATATTTTCTTATTCATTATTAGGCCTGCTGCTGCGTTCCCCCTGCAGATTTTGAATTTATAACTCTGTATACACCTGAAAAGAAATATTCTTCATCCTGCTGCCGAACTTCACTGATAGCTTTACTCTACGACTTCCTTTTTGAATTTTGTAACCTCTCTACCCGACTGAGTGATCAAACATTCCACGCTACGATCCGTATAATGCCAGTGTTGTATTTTCTGATGGCGACATCCTACTGATTAGTCAGTGTTCGGAGATCCCAATATGGGACTATTTTACCTCCGAATATTTTACACGAGAGGATGCCATCATTATATATTCACACAGTAGAGCTGTATGCCCTCGTGAAAAGTAATATATATAGTTTTCCCTTCCTTTCAGTCGTTTGCAGTAACTGTATGGCAAAGGCACGTTAGGTGATGTTACAACACCACCTCGGTTAGTCATCCAGATACTACTGACGTCAGCGAACACACCAGTTTGTGGGCTGATGTTCAATGTCTCTTCCCTTGCTATATTGGAATTTTATTGTACTACCTAGTAAACTTAAACAGTTTTAACATGTTCCGTAAGACTGTCCAAGTTCGGAGCCTGTTTATATTTTAAGGTTTTGATAAAAAATAGACACTGGTCGAACATGCGTTTTATAATTTGATAACTGTTAACAGTCACCTACCAAAAACATATACTTCACTGCAAAAGTTTCAAAATATGCACAGTACTAAACTTCAGAAGAAGTTTCACTGTAACTATGAGCAATAAGGAAGACAGTGGTTCATTATTAGGCTTTGATGTGTCCTTGAACGGTGGAGAAAATTAATTAATCTATTTGTTTTTCTATTCTACCCAGTTGTTTCCTCAAATCGATGAGAGAGATTGCATAGTAGAGAACGCATGCAAATCTCAGAAAAGTAGTTTTTATTTTTTCAGATGAAAAGGATTAGCTTTACGTTGACACTAACTACACCCACCTTTTTTTGTGTAAACTGGATAATCTCCATTATATTACCACGCGCACTGACGACGTTTGTTTCATCAGCAGATTAACACGTAACGTATTGGCTCTAAGTGAACACACCGTAACCTTACTTTACAAGCCTGATATTGAAACGTATGGTTTAAATAAAATACTTGAAGTTAAAAAAATTAATTAAAAAACTATGGTTGAGTGTGTGTGTGAATTCAGCAGCCTGTAGAATGGTACATCACTGTGAATATAAAAATTTTCTGTGTTTAAAGTAAGAATTGGTTTTGTGATTAATCATCCTAGCATCGACTGATAACGTCATGTGTGATCCCGTTAGTGCGCTCAATTACCCAGGAGGTCAGTTTGAATAATTGATTAAATTAACGAACTGAGCGACATGCACAAATGTGAGGTGCATTATAATTACGTGACTCGACAAACATGACGTACATTAATTATCCAGATTAAAGATCACAGTTTGATTACTAGTGCAAACAAGAACTGAGTATGGGTTCTGTTGGGACTATAGCAGTGATTGTTGTATATCAAGACAAGTGCTCAAATCAAAACTGATTTTATTAACGTATAAATGATTGTGCTGTCATCAGGTGGTGTAATGATTTTTTTCTTTTTTGTGTGTGTGTGTGTTTCGAGCGATTATCACAGCTTGACAAAAAGTAATCCCAACTGCCTGACAGGATAAAAGGTTTCGTTATGATGAGTCATTTCTCGGTAATACGTAGAATGCAGAATGTCATTCTCAACCGAGATAAGTCTTCAGACTTAATCTATGTCCCAGGGGAATGATATACGGCTGATGCTTTTCATAATATATATAAATGTCTTAAAGTATAACACCGGAAGATAAATGAGGCTTTTTGTCGATATTGCTGTAATTTATCGAGAAGTCGTAACAATGGAAAAGTGCAGCGTATTGACACATGGTATAGGGAGTGGCAATTGAAACTCAACATAAACAAGTATAAACTGCTGCGTTTACACAGAAAGAAAGATCCATTTTATAAGTTTTCAACAGCAGGACAAACAGTGAGAAAAAATTAAACGAGAATAAAGAGCTAGTCGAAAAATGTGTGAAAGGAATAAGAAACCTTACAAGTAAGAGGTCTTTCTTATTCGTGATGTCAAATATAAGACAATTAAATTTCACTCACCTCATTGTGTTGTCGTCTACCATGTTGAGATTACAAGTAATAACAAAATGTGTAATTTTTGAGAAAAAGATTTATAATAAAGCTTGAATAAGATAAGGCACATAACTGACTATTTGGCGTGAAATTTAAATAGGGAAAAAGTTCTGTCTAATTTTAATTGCCAAATATTGTTTGTTTGCATATCACAATGCAGCAGTAACGTGTCTCTTGCATTCGTTGGATGTATCAATTCTCCTCAAATTTGAGGTCAAATACATCTAAATTCATGTGAAACTTGGACAGTAAATATTACAGTAGATAAGATGCATTGTGTAATCATAACATAGAGGATAGGGAAAAAGATATCTTTAAAGGGTGTAACATCTCCAAAAAATATATATTTTTTAAATAAGTATTTCTTTTGTTAAAAATGACCATCTAGTCTGTATTAACAATGAATAAATATCTTGTAATTACAAGAATTCTTAACTAGGTGCACTGCGGTAAAGAAATAGTTCCGCGCGGAATGACCGCGTGGTCTAATGCGTCATGTTACGGGCTGCGTGGCCGTACCCGCCGAAGGTTCAAGTCTTCCCTCAGACATGTGTGTGTGATGTCTTCTGTGCAATTTAGTTTAAGCCTAGGGACTGATGGCCATAGCAATGTTCAAATGTTTGTCAAGCTTAAGGGACTTAACTGCGGGGTCATCAGTCGATGACCATAGCTATATGGTCTAATAGGTATACAAACATTTTTGAAAGAATTCGTAAAATAGTACATACCTTTTCTTTCGAGTGCAAGACAAGTAATAAATAATACGAAATCAGTTACAAATGATAACTCCTAAAATCTTCCAAAAGTTATCCAAATATAATGCTATAATAGTCGTGTATACCAGACATCTCTCTCTGGGAGCCCATACTGTACTCTCCATGGTAATTAATATCGCTGACCAAAGTCAGCTATGATACCAAGCTGAAATGTTGCCACTTTTCATTATATCGTTGCGATTCTGCGGGACTAAGGGCGTGATTATCAATTTCGTCTGTTTAGTCATTTCTCAAGAACGCCAGTTCGAAGACTACACTACTGGCAATCCAAAATGGAACATGCAGAATGTTCAAAAGTTTGTAAATTTAAGGGACTTAACTACGTTGGTCATCAGTCCCTAGGCTTACAAACTGCTTACACTAACTAAAAGTAAATTATGCAAAGGACATTACAAACAATGATGCCCACGGGAGGACTCTGACTTCCGACGACGAACAACCGCGCGTCTCCAGCCAGGCGCCTTAGTACTCTCGGCCACTCCTCCGCGGCCATCCAGAATGAAGCCACCAAATCAGGTGGTATTAGCAGCATACGTCTGCGGCGACGAGAACATCACTGGACCCAACAATAACACCTGCAAACACTCTATCCTCTTCGCTTCCCGCATGACGTATACGACACAGAAAACTCTTTATTAAGAAAATGTATCCAATAATTTTTGGAAACAATTACATTTGCTTAGCGTTTTTGGTTACATGATCTACATCTACGTCTACATGGTATACTTTGCAAATCACATTTAAGTGCCTGTCAGAGGGTTTATCGAACCACCTTTGTACTATTCATCTCCCATTGCATTCTCGAATAGCGTGTGGGAACAAAGAACACCTGAATCTCTCCCTTCGAGCTCTGATTTCTCGTACTTTATTCTGATGATCATTTCTACCTATGTAGGCGGGAGTCAACAATATATTTTCACAATCAGAGGAGAAGGTAATTGGAGTTTTGTAAGTAGACCACGCCGCATCGATAAGCACCGTTGTTGTAATGATTCCCATCCCAGGTCCTGCATCATTTCCGTAACGCTGTCTTCCCTGTATCGTGACAATATGAAACGAACTGCCCTTCTCTGGACTGTTTCGATGTCCTCTGTCAAACCCACCTCATAAGAATCCCGCAATGGGTAGCAATATTCCCTAAAAGGACGGACAAGCGTAGTGTACGCAGTCTTTTTAGTAGTTCTGTTGCATCTTTTAAGGGTTTTGCCAATAAAACGCAGTCTCTGGTTCGACTTTCCCACGACATTATCTACGTGTTCCTTCCAGTTTAAGTCTGAAGTAATAGTAATTTCTAGATATTTTGTGGAGTTTACGGCCTTCAGTTTTGATTGATTTATCTTGTAAACAAAGTTTAACGGATTTCTTTTCGTACTCATGTGGACGACTTCACATTTATCATTATTTAGAGTTAATTGCCAATTTTTACACCATACTGATATCTTATTCAGATCGTTCTGCAGTTGGTTCTGATCTTCAGATGATTTTACTAGACAGTAAAGGACGGCGTCATTTGCAAACAACCTAAGAGAGCTACTTAGATTTTCTCCCAAATCGTTTATTTTAAATAAGGGACTCAGAGGACCAATAACACTACCCTGTGGAACGCCCGATATCACCTCTATTTTAGTCGATGCCTTACCATCGATTACTACGAACTGTGTCCTCTCTGACAGGAAATCCCCTATCCAGTCGCAAATTTTGGACGATATACCATACCCACGCAATTTGATTAAAAGCCGTTTGTGAGGTACGGTATCAAAAGCCTTCTGGAAATCAAGAAATACGGAATAAATTTGAGAACCCTTGTCGATAGCACTCATCACCTGCTATAGAAATAAGTTATGGATAAAAATGTTTCCGGGTATTGGAATTGAAGAGGGTATAAAGGGGCAACAAGAAGCGGCTTCAGTATACGTCATAGAAGAAGGAGCGAGAGTCTTCTGAACACTTTTCCGAATCGACCAAGAAAAAATAGTTACCTGTAGGGGTTGCGAAGTATTCTTCATAGAAGTCGGTTGTCGTGTCTGACGTAACGAAGCAACTGTGGTGTAGATCAACATCTACATCTACACTCATAGTCCGCAAGCCACCCCAGTATATGTGGCGGAGGGTACAGTATGCGACACCATTGCTTCCTCCTGCTCTAGTCGCGTTTGGTTCGCGGCAAAAATGGTTGCCTGTCAGCCTCGCTGAGGGGCATAATCTCTCTGATATTATCCTTGTGGTCGCTTCGCGAGATATACAGGGTGATCAAAAAGTCAGTATAAATTTCAAAACTTAGTAAATCACGGATAATGTAGATAGAGAGGTAAGAATTGACACACGTGCTTGGAATAACATGGGGTTTTATTACAATCGAAAAGTAAAGACCAAAAAAATGTCCGACAGATGCCGCTGGATAGAAAAACGTCAGTTGCTGTTACCGTAACAGGTGAGAGATACGCCGATATGTTACAAAATCGCATCATCCCCAGCCTGGCTGATAAACACCTGCTGGAACGTACGATTTGTATGCAGGATGGCGCTCCACCCCATATTGATAGACGCATGAAAGATCTCTTGCGCGCTTCGTTATGTGATGATCGTGTGCTCAGCCGCCACTTTCGTCATGCTTGGCCTCCCAGGTCCCCAGACCTCAGTCCGTGCGATTATTGGCTTTGAGGTTAACCTGAAGACGCAAGTGCATCGTGATCGACCGACATCTCTAGCGATGCTGAAAGACAACATCCGACGCCAGTGCGTCACTGTAACTCCGGACACGCTTTACAGTGCTGTTCACAACATTATTCCTCGACTACAGCTATTGTTGAGGAATGATGGTGAACATAATGAGCATTTCCTGTTAAGAACATCGTCTTTGTTTTGTCTTAATTTGTTACAATAATTATTCGTTTTCTGATCATATGAAGCGCCATCTGACAGACATTTTTTGAACTTTTTTTTTCTGGGGGGGGGGGGGGGGTTCTAATAAAACCCCATGTCATTCCAAGCATGTGTATCAATTTTTACCTCTCTATGTACATTATTACGTGGTTTATTAAGTTTTCAAATTTATGCTGACTTTTTTATCACCTGGTGCGTAGGAGGCAGCAATACATTGACTGGCTATTCATGAAACGTTTTGTCTTAGAAACTTGGCCGAAGCGCGTACCGCGATACGGAACGCCTCTCTTGCAGCGCTTGCCACTTGACTTTCATCAGATGACGATCGTATGTGTGAGTTATGCCTGAGTAATGTCCTTTCTCTGACGAACGCTGCGGCCGAAAGCCGTGTGTGTGTGTGTGTGTGTGTGTGTGTGTGTGGGTGGGTGTATTTTGTTTGTGCCCGTCGCGGATTAACGAACATTCTGCAGTGATTTGTCAGCTATCCTCTTTATACTGTTGAATTCGGAACTCAACTTTCCTATTAGTGAATAAATATGGTTGACTGCTATTAAAATTATACATAGGCGTTGGATATCTGTAACAATACCGGTGGCTAGGCCCATAAACCAATATTTATTTCCTGAGAGCACAAAATGAAGTTGAATTAGTCCACGCGGTTTGTTGACTTGGGCGTCTACACGAGCTGAAGACATCCTCGTACACATTCTGTGCTACATGCAGCAGAACCATACAGATAGTGTGTTAGCTATTTTGATGGTTCACCCTATATGAAAGGATTTCAGCATCTACCTATGCTTTTCGATTTGTTGACTGAAAATATACTTTGGTCATTGCAGTACCTAGGGGGGCCTGGGTAGACGGAAGGGTTCTTTGTTCCCACCATCCGAAAACAATGGCATCTATGAAATTACATCAAATTTCAAACTGTTATTACTACAGTCTTCTACGAGATTCCGCAAACGTTTCGATAATTTAAGTTACACTTAACCCGAAAGTTTTCGTTTCATTCACAATGAACGGCATCTTCAATATTTATAGGTTTAGGACGGTATTTACTCATAAAAAGTATCCCCTATATTGTTAATAAAAGTTAACAACAGCTGACGAAAGTTTTATTTTTATTTTTCTTGTGCTTGTATTAAGGTTCCCCTTTTTAGCAACAAAGTGGTGAGTTGGTGTTTGTGTTTATGTGTGTGTGTGTGTGCGCGCAAACTTTTTTCAGGTTCTGCACAATATTTAAACACCAGTAATGCTAAAAACATGTAGTGTTTCGATAAATCTGTAAAAACAAATATGGGATTATAAATCACAGCCGCGCGGTAGTAGCCGAGAGGTCTGGAGCGCCACGTTACGGATCGCGCAGCCTCCCGCGTCAGAGGTTCGAATCCTCCCTCGGGCATGGATGTGTGTGTTGTCCTTAGGTTAATTTAACTTAGTTTAAGTAGATTGTAAGACTAGGGACTGACGACCAACATTGTTTGGTCCCATAGGATTGCAAACATATGAACATTTTATAAATCACACTTACTTCAGCCAAGATCGTTAATTTGTTTAAATGCAGATTTTTTTTACCAGTTTCGATGAGCTTTGTCGTCATCTTCATTGTTTAAATAAATTAGCAATTTTGGCTGAAGTAATGCGATTTACACAAATTTTTGATCGCTCTCCGTAGGCGTAATATGCCTCTTACCTATGAATACAGAAGTATTTCTATTTTTCATTGTGGCTTTATTAATTTATTTATTTCTCTTATTGTTTCCTTTTGATGTAGAGAGTTAAGAATGAATGCGTGTCTACGGTAGATATGCAACATTCGTCGGTAAGATCATGTTAGTTCTTCATACAGTCAGTTAGGGCGTCTACGGCCAGACAAGCAGCTGGACTACCTCAGACTGTGCCTTCTCCATCGACTGATCACTGAGCAAGCATCATGTTAACTCGCGTCTCAATTTAAACATCTTTCGTGCCATCATAATATTAATACAAGGTACCACTTATCTAGGGCCCTAGCCATGACCGTTCATAAAACAAAAACAATTTCAAGCTTCTTCGGTGTCACTGCTACTCGCCTCTGGAACAAGCTGTCCTGCTCTCTTCTAATGCAGTCCTTAGCTACGTTTAAGAAATTGTTGAAAGACTTCCGTATGTAATCCTCTTAACACTCTCCCCAAAATTCACGTAAACAATCAAATTTCTGTCTGATAGTAGAACCAATGCTCTTTTCTCCGTTCTTTCTCTTCCTCCTCTTTCTTTGGCCCTAAATGACGCTACCTGCTCTTCCGTTACCTCTCCTTATTTGTATATTATTACAGTCACTTTTCTCTTCCGCTTCCACCCCTTCCTTCAGCTAGCAGCCATAATTAAAACCAATCCGTATTTTGATACCTGACATGTTTGTCATTTATCAATTACGAATATAAAATTTGTGTATGTCCTTTTGTTACCTGTACAGTTATAAAATATTAATTTTCCTATATTTAGTATAATTTCTGTAATACTCGAAATGTAAAATGTGTAGACCGACTGATTAGGTGTAAAAGAGAGCAAGGTTAAATAAATGACTCAATAAATATATATTCTCTATAAATAAGTCGTATTCATAACTAGGTATTATCGAGCGTTAATTGTCTCTGCAGTTATCCATGAAGCTATAGTGGGGGACAAGTAGTTCACGAATACACAAACTGATGCATATTCCTGTGAAGTCAATATTGCTGTCGCGTATTTTTTTTATATTTGTCTCTATTGTTTCTGTCGCCGTATTGCATGCGTCATGGAACATTTTCTTTTCCTAAAACGAAAGCTTTGGTAATCCACGATACGAAAATACGTTGGTATTGCCTAGGGTTAAACAATTGCTGTTATAGGAGACTAGCTGCTAAAATCCGATATTGCACGTATATATATGTGTTTTTCTAGTCTTAAATGAGAAACCAAAATAAAAATCCGGAAAACATTTCATTTTCATGTAATCATGAAAACAGCTTATAAATTAAGTATCCAATGAAAGAAAAATAGTAAGAAAATACAAATGATATATAAAATTAATTAGAACGGATGATATCGTAAAACAAACCATTAAAATATTCAATGCACGGACAGAAGGATGCCGCGTTTGAATAAAAATAAAGGATGGAGACACTAAGGTTAATTCGAATACTTGATGATAAATTTGCGAATAAATACCTTTCTTTTAAAGCACAAATGAAGGAAATCGGTCGGTTAGAACGGCTTAACGGAGTGTCTTGAACATACTCATAGAAATGTACAGAAGGAAATCACTTTTTAGTATAGAAAAAGGAAGGAGAGAGTTATATAAATTCTGGTACTTAATGACAAATCAGTGGGTTAATTCCTTTCGTTTAAAACGAGATGAAGGAAATCGGCCGGGTAGTTTGGTCTGGCCGACTGACATTAGTTACCGTAGATCCTTTTAATATATAAGATGGCGTGATATCGAATGAAATATGAATCTTACGTGGTTTTTGTAACCGTAGCAAATGTTTCCTGACCTTAAAGAATATTTGTACCAAATTTGTTTGAAATTGGTTCATTACGTTAGGAGCAAATGTAGAATATTATCGCATATGCGGCCTATTATCACAACTTTGTTTATGACGTCTTATTTTCTTACGTAAATATCGTACGTGGTTCTTCCCCAGACAGTTGAAATCGGTCCAGTTGTTTAGGGGGAGTTCTGGAACATGCATACCCACGTGCACACATGACGGCTATTTTATAAGACTAGTATTGCCTGTGGTCGAAAATCGAACAATTGTGTTTACAATGATCACTGGGGGTAAATATTTACGTATCATGTCGGCGGCCTCGCGTGGTTATGTTTGCAACATCAACAACACTATACAAAATCTTTGCCCATTTGTTCGAACTACATAGAATGACTCGATTAGTGTATCGTACAGACCATGAAGTAAACAAATAATGCTGTTCCTGCTTTATGGTTGACAGGTTCTTGTATGTACCCTCATCCGCGCAGTAAAAATAATTGCCCTCGTAAAGCGAAGATTCCATGAGGAAACAGCGTTGTCAAGCGATTGGCTAAAGTGAAGACTCACAGGATTCTCACTATTCAGCATCTTTTGACAACATTATCATAGGAGGCCGCTGGGATATTTGGTAAAATTTAACCGGCATTGGGAGGTATGAAACGGTATCTTTTACGTGTTAATGAAAATGCCTGACAATAACAACAAATAAAAACGGAAGTATGCACTTCTCATGTCATTTTCGAATTATATATTTTTCATTAGCCTAATATTTGAAATGGAACTACAATTTCAGTGTTCGTCTACTTATACAACACCAAGAAATAATATTTCGATACTGCGATATTCAGAAATCCAGAGCTAACAATATGTCGACTTCGTAGTTCCACCCGTGCACCGCTACATGCCTCTCCCTTCGCATCATCATTTATATCGGCATTCTCGACTTCGTAGTTCCACCCGAGCACCGCTAGACGCCTCTCCAGGCGCATCATCCTTTATATCGGCATTCATACGAAAACATCCATTTCCTTTAACCAATCTTAAACACTGCGAAAATGCAGCATTTGAACGGCACAAGAAAGTGAGTTGAGAGCACTCCATGTTTTGATAGTCACTTATTTTAATACTGCAGATGCGCTGCATTACAACGTCTTTGGTCGAGGCGAATAGCCAATCAGTGAGTTGATTGTTGGAGAATGTGGAACTTGATGCAAGCTGTAGATAGGAAAATTTCTACTTCCTTTTACCACTTTTAATGGCTAAATGCACACATAATATTTATATTCGTGAATTCTACAACAAACAATCTTACGAATTATGTAACTTCCATTGGCTTTCTTGAACGAATAAATTGGTAATCTGTACCACAATTTTTGTGTTAGCGTATGTATATAATGATGTATAGCAGAGGTGGGCACAAATCGGCTCAATGAGCAACGCTCCGGCTCAGGCCGGAAAAAGAGCAGCGTTCGCGCTCGGCCGGTAGTTATCCTAGTTGCCGCTAGAGGTCTGCACGCTTGCTGGCGCACCCGACAAACGTTCGATACGGCGAGTTATAGTACGCCGCGACCGACTCAAACTTGCGAAAGAAGTTGATAACTGTGGATATAGTTCGTCTGCTAGGACTTCCAAACTCTGCTTCACAAATTTACCGTCACAAATGGTCGGGAAGTACGGGCTATCAGCAAAGCTATCATGTAAGTAGCACGAACAGCTGCATCGGAGGATGAGGCATCACATTCCTGTGTAAGAAATTAACAGAGTTTTCATTTCAAAAGAAAATTGGTTTTATTAAACAAAACACTGTGAATAAGTTATCGCGGAAGTAGGTACAACATTATAATACATACCTCTAATGTACTTCCTTCCTCGCGTAGATAATTAAGAAGATTAAGTCGCATTTCACCTTCTACACTTCCATACTGGTTGAAGTGATGTGTCCTATACTGGCGTTCTAAATTGTACTCTTTTATGGCTAGTATTTTACAACATACCAAACAATTTACTCCTCCTTCGCTTTCAGTGAACAAGTAATCACACTCCCAATGTAGTGTTACATGCGCCTCCACATACAAAACAATATTTATTTGCCCATATTTAAATTAATTATGCTTATATTTGTATATTTTTTCTTGTAATTTCGTATCATTTTCAATGTGTCACTAAATTCTTAAAGACGCAATATATTCTTTGAAAAACTTAAGTCAAAGACTAACTCTGAACAAAGAGCAATTAGAATAATACATAGATTTAACAATTGTTTCATTTAAAAGAAAGGAGTAGTGATGCCATTTTTCTCTTCTGCATTATGCTCTCGTCTAGTAAACTTTTCTTCCATATTACTCTTGTATGACCTGATGTAATCAATCTCAATGAGAAAGTTGTAATTGAAATGATGTACTGAATTTATGACCTGATATCGACTGTATGAATTTAATCAGATTTCACAAAGGTAACTGAACTTTGAATGTGATGTATATGTAGACATGCTTCATTTATTTCAATAATAATTGTTTCATGAGTTTACCGAAATTAGTCCGAATACTTATTTGTACTGAGATTGGAACCTTATTTTTTTCCTTTCACACTTTTCATTTAACTGTGACGCAATTTATTTTCCAGGACAAAAGAATAATGAATTACACTGATTTACGAATCTAATTGTTGGAGATATGTACCATAGGACCCATTTTTATCACCTTCTTTTATTAATAATTATTCTAACTGCGACCCTGAGATTACGAGCGACTTGCCATTTTCGATTAGTAACAGATCAACTAGCCGCAAACTTAATTACAAAATCAGCAATAGTGATAATGTCTCCAACAGTTAGGTTCACGTTGCTTATCAGTATCAGCCAGGTTAGAAAAGGATTTTAAATACTTTCTTGGTGCGTAGCTCATTAATTTCTCTAAAAGTACAGCATAGTAGATTCATTTAAATAGATAGATGATTTTGCTACGTAACCAGTATTGAAATATTTCTCCTAACCACTCTTTGCAGTTATTCTATTTCGTGCTCACATTAACTTGCAAAAATTTATACTGACTTAAAAATTTAAATTAAAATAAGAAAATAAAAAAGGTAGGAATGTTTCACCAACTAGAGTTGAACTGGAAAATAGTACTCCGCTTTACCGAGCCTATTTGACTAGCCATTTCAACTCCACAGCATACTGTACCATAACGTAATATCATAGATTATAACGAAAACCCTGAAGTACAAAATTCGAACTAACAGATGGCACTGTTAGCGGTGTCTTCTGAAGAAAAAAAAAATCGCTCTTATCTTTATAAGATATTTGCCGGCTCGGCTGAACGCGCTGGACGTTTTAGAGAAGAGTTTCCAATATTATGTTTATAAGTTACTTACTTATAAACATAATAGCATTTTTCAGGAGATACACCTAGCAGTGGAATCTGTTCATTCGATTCGGATAATAAAAAGTTTGCACTATTATCTTTATAAGTTATTTTATAACGCACTCAGCCAGGTGCCTTTCTGCGGCTACGTTAGCGCGTCGGCTGCGCATAACGCCATCTAGTCTTTTCAGCAGGAACTACGTGATGCACGCCAGCTGCTCGCGGCTCTGCTCCCGCTCAGGCACGCGGTTCCGAGAGCGCGGCTCGCTCATTGCCCACTTCTGTTGTAGCATAATCAAAGAAGATAGTTCATGTGATATGTGAAGAAGTCATATCTGAAAACCAGAATAAATTAAGAACTGGTTCTTTCTACTAGATATAGAAGAAGAAGATTTGCCGGCTCGACTGCATGCACTGGACGTTATAGAGAAGAGTTTCCATTATTATGTTTAAAAGTTACTTACTTATAAACATAATAGCATATTTCAGGAGATAGCCCTAGCAGTGGAATGTCTTCATTCGAGTTGGATACTAAAGAGTTTGCACTATTGTCTTTTATAAGTTATTTTATAATGCACTCAGCCAGGTGCATTTCTGTGGCTACGTTAGCGCCTTGGCTGCGCATAACGCCATCCAGTGTTTTCAGCAGGAACTGTGTGATGAACGCCGGCTGCTCGCGGCTCTGCTCCCGCTCAGGCAGGCGGCTCCGAGAGCGCAGCTCGCTCATTGCCCACTGTGCGTTGCTCTCGGCCGTCGCGCGGCGCGCCGCTGGCAACCCGCTGCTCTGAGGTGCTGTGAGTGTTGCCTACTGCGCAGGCGGAGCGCGTGATGGTGGCGGCGTACAGCAGCGCGTGGCCGGAGCGCGGCCGCGGCTTCAGCGGCGCGGTGCGCGTCGTCATGGTGCGCTTCCTGCAGCCCGCCCAGCTCACCGTCGGCAAGTTCGTGCCGCTCTCCATCAATACCTTCTCCAAGGTCAGGCAGGACATTTCCTCTTGTACGATAGTCCCTGTCTTCCTATCTCTGCCTTTTCGTATATAGAGTGTCCGTATGTTTGTACGTGTTGCATTGATTTGATTTGATTGATTTGATTCTTTCAGGGAAGCCAAAACAGTCTTGGTCTAACCCGCCACTGCTCGCACCGAAACTAAGTTTATTGTGCGGTATCGCTCCCTGTATGTCTAGTAAAGCCAACCAATGCCCTTCAACAGTGCAAGGAGTCCCTTTACCACTTCTTTATTAGACACAATTTCTTTGGGTCTGGTTGTCCCAAATGTTCTGTGCCTTTTATTCTCCAATGAAATGCATTCGAAGATTAGATGTGATGCAGTTTCATCACCGTCATCACAGATCCTACATTTAGGGTCCTCTTCTGTTATTCCCATTGTACGTAGGTGTTTTTTGAAATTCCCATGACCTGTCAGCAATCCAACCATGAGTCTAATCTCTCTCCTGTTCAGACCCAGGATTGCAGAGCTTCTTTTAAAACAAGGCTTTGGCATCATTACCTTGCCATGTTTTTGTTGATGGACTTTGGTCCAATATTCTACGTGCTGTCTTCTGAGCCAGTTACGTAGCTCCAATTTAATCATTGCCTTGGTGATTGTCAGGACAGGTTCCGGTCCAATAAATAGAGCCTCTGCCCCCATCCTGGCTAATATGTCGGCATATTCGTTGCCACTGATCCCCGAGTGGCCAGGGACCCACAATAGGTTTACTCTATTGCTTTCCCCTAGCTCCACCAGAACCCAGTGACATTCTGCAACAATTTTAGACCTTGTTGTAGGAGCTGCCAGTGATCTCAGGGCTGCCTGGCTGTCTGAATAGATATAAATGCTACGATCTTTGTAGCACCTACGCAGATTCTCCTCCACACATGCCCCGATGGCAGTGATTTCGGCCTGGAATACTGAGGCCAGTTTCCCTAGAGAGATGACGTCCTCCAGTCTTGGCTGCACCCCGTATACCCCGGCCCCAACGCCTTGGTATGATTTCGACCCGTCAGTGAACCAGACAATATCCCCCGTGCGGTGTCGAACTATTTTCTCCCACTGCTCCCTACTTCCAATTGTTATACTGAAAGGCTTGTTGAAGCAGTATGGGGTTATAATATAGTCGGTTGGCATTTCCCAAACCTTTCCTATATTTACCTCACTCACTATTTTAGTGTGTGATTCTGGATATCCCTAAGAGTTCCAGTTGTTGACAGATTTGAGTCTGTAGGCACCAGCTGCCACCTCCATCTTGACCCAAAGGTGTAATCCATGAGGAGGGTCGCCGTAAGTGTAAGAATCACATAAGATATATAGTTCACGAGATATGACGTCATAAACCATGAGATGCGCGAAAAACTGCTGCATTTTGCGACACTGCTGCTCATTTTCTCCTAAACCAATGCATCGATTTCAACTAAACTTGGTAAACACACATTCCTTACCGTGAGGTAACAATTGCTGCATGGCTAAGAATCTCATGGGGCACATGGTTCAAAAGATATTACGTCATAACCAATAGAAGTCGCAAAAAAATGCCATATAATGCGGCGAGACTTTTGAAATACACTTTATGAGAATGTCAGTACTTAGCGACTTGCAACAAACTTTAAGCGTAATTTCAAACCTTTATTAAACTTTTTCTTGCTGGCAACCTTAGTAAAATGATGAAAGGAAAAAGTTTCTCGCTTACTACTTTTCCGCTGTTTATCGAGTAAAACTATGGCTCTCGGTATGATGTTACAATTTACAATTTGAACACTATAAATTGTAGCGACAGTATACTCACATATAGTTGAATCTAGCTTCTAAATTGTATCACATTCCGACACGTAGTTCATGACATATGAGCACATAAACAGTAACGCCCCATCACGAACCAAGTTTTAATCTATTACTTCTTTACTACTAATTGTATTCCCAAGGGATTTTACAGACATACAGCCCTGATATAAATGTATATATACCTGAAAATTGGTAGGAATAAAATAAATATCCTAGGAACGCCGGGTTTTCAGCTAGTATTCAATATACCTCCTTTTGCTCCTCGTACTCCTCCCCCATGACTTTGCCTGTGATTTTCTCCCTATGTTAGTTTCCTATTCTCCCCTGTCGACACATCACCTGTCTCTGTATACTTCTCCTATCGTCCATCTCCTCCTCCACTTCACCACCTCGAACTTTCCTCATTACGAAAAATTAAAAAAAAAAAAAAAACCATACATGTGCTAACTTTTATGGTTATAGGTTGAAATTTCCTGTACCTTCTGCCATTTACCGTACGAAATCCTATATATAAATTGATCTTTGTCTTATTTTATACATCTACATACATACTCCGCAATCCACCGTAAGGTGCGTGGCGGAGGGTACACTGAACCACTACTAGGCATTTCCTTTCCTATTCCACCCCGAAATGGAACGAGGAAAAAAAGAATGCCTATATGCGTCCGTACGAGCCCTAATTTCTCTTGTCTTTGTGATCTTTATGCGAAATGTACGTAGGCGGCAGCAGCTTCAAATTCCGGTCCTCTAAATTTACTCAACAGAAATTCACGAAAAGAACGTCGTCTTTCTTCCAACGATCCCCAATTGAGTTGCCGGAGCATTTCCGTGACACTTGCGCATTGGTCGAACCTACCGGTAACAAATCTAGCTGCTCGTCTCTGAACCGCATCTATGTCTTCCTTTAACCTAATCTGCTGCGGGTCCCAAACACTTGAGCAATACTCAAAAGGTGGTCGTACAAGCGTTTTATACGCGGTCTCCTTTACAGGTGAAGTACATCTTCCCAAAATTCTCCCAATAAACCGAAGTCGGCTGTCCGCCTTACTCACAACTGTTCTTACATGTTCGTTCCATTTCATATCGCTCTGCAATGTTACGCCTAGATATTTGAACGACGCGACAACATCAAGATCACTACTAATGCTGTATTCGAACATTATGGGATTGCTTTTCCTACTAATGGGCATCACCTTACATTTTTCTACATTGAGAGTTAGCTGCCATTCTTCGCACCAACTAGAGGTGGTGCAAAATTCCATCAAGTGCGGAGTGAAACGCTAGATTTTTTTTATGAAGTACAAAACAAATATATGACAAACATCACGGTAGATCCTGGATGGATGACAATAGAAGGATGGAAAATTCGAATAGACACTGGACTGACAGAGAAGGATACAATGGGAGCACGAATAAACAAAATTAATTTAGCATATAAACTGACGTCGAACAAATATAACAAGAGAAATATTTCTATCAATGCAAAACTGAAACATTACCAGACAGTGATCCGCCCTGGAGATTTATATGCAGCAGAAACACTCAACTAGTAACAGCTGGAGTGATAAGGAAACTAAAACTGGTGGGACGTAAGATGCTCAGGAAAATATTAGGACCTCGAAGACCGAAGGTACTCAATTTAGAAAGATGTATTCCAAGATAGGAAAAATGTCCAATATCATCAGGAAAAGAGAGAGCATGTTCTTTGAACACGGTCGCAGAATGGATCAGCAAATTTCACAATTCTTTTTGTACAAAAGAAGCAAAGTGTGCTGAATCCAAGAAGTACAAAATAGGAATATGGGAACCAGAAATACACATGAGGATGATTTTTAAATAAAAAATTCATGCCTTTGTAGGTTTCGAGGACAGTACTAGAGTGATAACGAACTCGATGTGGACAGAAGAGCGGAGAAGGATTTATAGTATGAGAAAAGAATATTGGAAAATTAAAATTTTGAACAGCTGCTATTGTCAGCGACCGTTACAATGTCAAAGGATAAAAATGCAGCCCTCGGTCGCTAAATTAAAATTATTTAACCCTGGTTTCGGCAATAACTGCGATTGCCTTCATCAAAAATTATAAATTAAAACAAGTCAGAATGAAACTTTCACTCTGCAGCGGAGTGTGCGCTGATATGAAACTTCCTGGCAGATTAAAATTGTGTGCCGGAACCGTGACTCGAACCTGGGACCTTTGCCTTTCGCGGGCAAGCGCTCTACCACTGAGCTACCCCGACACGACTCACGATGCCGCCTCACAACCCTACTTCCGTCAGTACCTCGCCTCCTACTTTCCAAACTTCACAGAAGTTCTCCTGCGAAACTTGCAAGACTAGCACTCCTGGAAGAAAGGATATGGTGGACTTCCGTCAGTACCTCGCCTCCTACTTTCCAAACTTCACAGAAGTTCTCCTGCGAAACTTGCAAGACTAGCACTCCTGGAAGAAAGGATATGGTGGAGACATGGCTTAGCCACAGCCTAGGGGATGTTTCCTGAATGAAACTTTTAAAGCAAGTCACATAAAAAGCGTTACAACTGAGCTGTAAAGCTTACGTCACAAAATTTACTTCATTAATTAATTTTTTAGAAAGAGCTAGCCACTATGGGCTGCACGCCTGAACGGAGGCATATCGGAAAAAGGAGGAAGAACAGAAGAAACGAAACTGATATGAATTAACGTGGTCCTAAGATGGCCGAAACGAAAGAAGAAGTACAAACAAAGGGAGACTATCTGGATTTTTATATTTGTGTCGCTTTCGGATGTCGGTAATCCACGAAAAGATTAAAAATTTATGTATTATAGGTCATTAGTGAAGTCTGAAAGACGAAACCGGAAAAGCAAAATATTATGTGTGGCGTATAAAGCAATAAATACATTTTTACATGTACGGTGAAGTTATTAAGTCACAGAGTATATATATTTTCCTAAGAGTTTTCATTACTCCATATTTCGCGCATTGTGCTCGCCACACACACTGCAACGCACCGTGACCAAACTGCGTTAGCGAAAGCATGAGATCGAGGGCTGTCTGTCACCACAAACACGAGTGGGTGGTAGTGGGTGACCATTGAGGTAAGTCTGTCAGTACCTATATATATATATATATATATATATATATATATATATATATATATATATATATATATATATATATTTAGGGACTTCAAACGTGGTCAGGCGATTGGGTGCACGCGAGATTCCCACTCTCCTAAACAACCCTAGGTCTACAGTTTCTGATTTGATAGTGCAGTGGAAACGTGAAAGGACATGTACAGGCCGATCTCGTCTGCTGACCGACAGTTGAAGAGGGTCATACAGTGTGATAGGAATTCCAAACTGCATCAGTATCCACTACAAGTACTATGACAGGCGGGAGGCGAGAAAACTTGGATTTAATGGTCGTGAGGCTGAGTCACACACCACGCAGCTCAGTGCCAAACGACTCCTCGCTTAGTGTAAGGAGCGTAAGTATTGGACGATTTAACAGCGAATAAACGTTGTGTGGACTGACGAATCACGGTTAACAATATGGAGAATGCTCGGTGAACGCCATCTGCCAGGGTGTGTAGTGCAAACAGTAAATTTCGGAGGCGATGGTATTATGATTTGGTCATTTTTTTCATAGGGATGTCTTGCACCCCCTATTGTTTTGCGTGGCAGTATCACCGCACAGGCCTACATTGAAGTTTTAAGCACTTTCTTGCGTCACACTATTGAAGAGCAATTCGTGGACGGCGACTGCATCTTTAAACACTATCGACCACCTGTTCATAATGCACAGCCCGTGGCTGTGTGGTTACAATGTCCTTGTAATCGACTAGCCTGCACAGAGTTCTGACTTGAATACCTTTGGGATGTTTTGGAATGCCAACGTAGTGCCAGACCTCACGGACCTTCATCGATACCTGTCCTGAGTGCAACACTCCATAAAGAATGGGCTGCCATTCCGCAAGAAAGCTTCCAGCACCTGACTGAACGTATGCCTGCGAGACTGGCAGCTGTTATCAACGCTAAGGGTGGGCCTATACCACATTGAATTCCAGCGATACCGATGGAGGGTGCTACGAACTTGTAACTCATTTTCAGCTAGGTGTCCGGATACTTTTGATCACATAGTGTACGTATATATACTAGTCGTAGTACCCAGCTCTGCACGGATATTATTTCAATATTCTGTTAGACTATCTTTTCGCCCCTTCCTAAACTCCTCCTACCCCTCCATTTACGTCATCCCTCACCAAGACCACGTACTAATGCCTCCTCTAACCACTCCTTAACTCTCTTCATTTCCTCCTATCTCTGCCCATCTCTCCATCCCCCCCCCCCCCTATAATTCTTCTGTATCCATCACCTCTGCCTCTCTTACAACATCTCCCCTTATATATGAAAAATAAATTAATTTTATTTTCCTACTTTCATACTATGAACTGGTGTCTAAAATAACTGCAAGATTTCTAGGTGCCTTGCACCATGCACAATACAGTATAACAACTTCTCGATGAAAACATAAAAACGTGTCATATATTTGAAAACATTTTGGAAACAGCATTCTTTTTTTCCTAAATGTTTTAATAAGTCTACAACGCAAAAGTTTAAATTTATTAACAACTAGTTTCGATCCGTAGTTGGACCACGAGTTGGTGTGGAGAGCAGCAGATGCTATGGATGCCGACATACATGTGCCACCTTCCATCACTACAGCAAAGCCTGTGGAGAAGGAAGAAGTCACGGAGGAAGAGGTAACCACGGCCTTTATACCGTACACTGGCTTGTTGTTGTTGTTATGGTCTTCAGTCCGAAGACTGGTTTGATGCAGCTCTCCACGCTACTCTATCCTGAGCAAGCCTTTTCATCTCCTCATAAGAACGACAACCCACATCCACTTGACTCTGCTTACTATACGCTTCTCTTGGTCTCCCTCTGCGATTTTTACCCCACACACTTCCCTCCAATGCTAAATTTACGATTCCTCGATTGCTAAGAATGTGTCCTACCAAGCGATCCCTTCTTTTAGTCAGGGTGTGCCAAAAATTCCTTTTCTCACCAATTCTGTTCAGTACCTTTTCATTATTTATGCGATCTACCCACCTAATCTTCAGCAATCTTCTGTAACACCACATTTCGAAAGCCTCTATTCTCTTCCTGTCCGCACTACTTATCGTCCATGTTTCACTTCCGTACAAGGCAACACTCCACACAAATGCCTTCAGAAAAGACTTCCTTACACTTAAATTAATATTCGATGTTAGCAAATTTCTCTTTTTCAAAAATGCTTTTCTTCCCATTGCCATTCGGCTTTTTATATCCTCTGTACTGCGACCATCGCATGTTATTTTACTACCCAAGTAACAAAACTCATCTATCACCTTCATTGTTTCGTTACCTAATCTAATTCCTTCAGCATCGCCTGATTTTCTAAGACCGCATTCCATTATTTTTGTTTTGCTCTTGTTAATGTTCATTTTATACGCTCTCTTCAACACACTGTCCATTCCATTGAACTGCTCTTCCAGGTCCTTTGCTGTCTCTGACAGAATTACAATGTCATCAGCAAAACGCAATGTTTTTATTTCTTCCCCCTGAACTTTAATCCCTATTCCAAATTTTTCCTTGCTTTCCCTCACCGCCTGCTCGATGTACAAATTGAATAACATCGGAGAAAGGCTACAACCCTGTCTTACTCCCTTCCCAACTGATGCTTCCCTTTCATGCCCTTCGATTCTAATAACTGCGGTCTGGCTTTTGTACAAGTTGAAAATAACTCTCCTTTCCCTGTATTTTACCCCCGCTGACTTCAGGATGTGAAAGAGTGTATTCCAGTCAACATTGTCAAACGCTTTCTCCAAATCTACAAAAGCTAAAAATGTAGGTTTGCCTTTCCTTAATCTATCTTCTAAGATAAGCCGTAAAGTGAGTATTGCCTCCCGGGTTCCTACATTTCTCCTGAACCCAAACTGATCTTCCTCGAGGTCGGCTTCTACCAGTTTTTCCATCCTTCTGTAAATAATTCGAGTTAATATTTTGCAGCCATGACTTATCAAACTGATGGTTCTGTAATTTTCACACCTGTCTGCGCCTGATTTCTTTGGAATGGGGATTATTACATTTTTCCTAAAGTCTGAGGGTATTTCGCCTGTCTCATACATCCTACACACCAGTTCAAATAGTTTTGTCATGGCGGGCTCTCCCAGAGACTTCAGTAGCTCTGAGGGTATGTCATCTACTCCTGGGGCCTTGTTCCGACCTAGGTCTTTCAGGGCTCTGTCAAATTCATCTCTCAGTATAGTATCTCCTATTCCATCTTGATCTACTTCCTCTTCCCTTCCTACAACATCGTTTTTAAGTTCATTTCCTTTATAGAGCTGCTCTATGTACTCTTTCCACCTTTCAGCTTTCCCTTCTTTGCTGAGAACTGGTTTCCCATCTGAGTTCTTGATATTCGTAGAGTTGCTTTTCTTGTCCCCAAATGTCTCTTTTATTTTTCTGTAGGCGGTATCTACTTTTCCCCTTCTTATACATTCTTCTACAGATTTGCATTTGACTTCTAGCCACTCCCGCTTAGCCATTTTGCATTTCCTGTCAATCTCATTTCTTAGTCGTCTGTACTCCATTTTACCTGTTTCATTTACTGCATTTTTATATTTTCTCCTTTCATCAATTAAATTTAGTATTTCCTGTGATATCCAAGGATTTTTTGTAGGTCTTGCCTTTCTACCTATTTTGTCCTCTGCTGCCTTCACTATTTCATCTCTCAATGCTACCCATTTCTCTTCTACTGTTTTATTTTCCCCTGTTTCTGTCATTTGTTGCCTAAAGCTCCCTCTGAAATTCTTAAGAACTTCAGGTTCCTTCAATTTATCCAGGTCCCATCTCCTTATTTTCCTACCTCTTTGTAGTTTCTTCAGTTTCAGCCTACAGTTCATAACCAACAAGTTATGGTCAGAGTCTATATCTGCCCCTGGGTATGTCTTACACTGTGATACCTGGTTCCGAAATCTATGTCTTACCATTATAAAATCTATCTGGTATCTCCCGGTGTCTCCTGGTCTCTTCCACGTATACAACCTTCTTTTGTGATTCTTGAACCAGGTGTTTGTTATAACTAAATTATGTTCTGTGCAAAATTCTACCAGCCGGCTTCCTCTTTCATTCCTTTTGCCCAGTCCATATTCACCTACTATCTTCCCTTCCCTTTCTTGTCCTACTACCGAATTCCAGTCTCCCATAACAATTAAGTTTTCCTCTCCCTTAATTGTCTGAATAATTTCCTTTAGCTCCTCATATATTTCTTCGATTTCCTCATCATCGGCAGAGCTAGTTGGCATATAAACCTGTACTACTGTTGTCGGTGTTGGCTTCGTATCTATCTCGACAATGATAATGCGATCACTGTGCTGGTGATAGTAGTTTACCCGCATTCCTATTTTCTTATTCATTATCAGTCCTACTCCTGTGATACCCCCAATTGATTTTGTATTTATAATCCTGTACTCGCCTGACCAAAAATCCTGTTCATCCTGCCACCGAACTTCACTAATCCCCACTATATCTAACTTCAACCTATCCATTTCCCTTTTTAAATTATCTAATTTTCCTACTCGATTAAGGGATCTAACATTCCACGCTCCGACCCGTAGAATGCCAGTATTGTCTTTCCTGATGATCACATCCTCCTGAGTAGTCCCGCCCGGAGATCCGAATGGGGGACTATTTTACCCGAGAGGATGCCATCATCATATGTTCATACAGTAGAGCTGCATGTCCTCGGTAAAGGTAATGGCTGTAGTTTTCCCTTGCTTTCAGCCGTTCGCCGTAACTGTGTGGCAAAGCCACATTAGCTGATGTTACAAGGCCAGATCAGTCAATCATCCAGACCGTTGCCCCTGCAACTACTGAAAAGGCTGCTGCTCCTCTTCAGGAACCACATGTTTGTCTGGCCTCTCCACAGATACCTCTCCGCTGTGGTTGCACCTACGGTACGGCTATCTGCATCGTTGAGGCACGCAAACCACCCCACCTCGACAATGTCTGTGGTTCATGGGGGTGGCTTACTGTCGGGAAAAATGGGACTCATATTAAAGAAACACCGAGTAAAAACTGTATTTAGCCCGCCAAATAAAACATGAACCTTATTGGGAAGTGTCAAAGACGATCTCGGTTTGTGGAAGGCTGGCATGTACCAGATTCCGTGTCAATGCGGGAAGTCTTATATCGGACAGACAGTGCGTACCATCGAGGATCGGTGCCGTGAACATTAGAGGCACACTCGACTTAGGTGTCTTCACAAGTCGGTGGTTGCAGAGTACTGTTTGTTCGAAAATCACGAGATGGATTACGAACGTACCAGGATCTTGGCACAGATTTCTAGATAATAGGACAGCATTGTTAGAGAGGCCACAGAGATCCGCTCCAGGGAAGGGCCCATCAACTGAAACTGCGATTAGAATCTGAGCAAGGCTTGGGAACCAGCGCTGAGTCTAATTAAAAAGACATTCAGGAAACAAAACGATCTCGCGACTAGAGGTGAGGCAAGTACATCGACACGGCCACAGACGCCGACACCAGCGTCTCAGCGACCGTCGTCCCATGATCGCGGGCGCGGACCGCGAAGTGAACGCCTCTTTGGGGGGCGGGGATATAAGACGGCCGCCCGCCATCAGGACCTCAGTACGTCAGCGCACCTGACAATGGCGACATGGCTGATATCCGAAATAGTGTGCCCGTTGGACATTGTAGACCGGCAGTACACCCGTCGGCTGTTCCAGCAACAAATACGCCGGGAGAAACTGAAGAATCACGCATTTTCACATGTTGGGTGAAGTTCGTTAAGCTTTCCCTAAGTGTATTTATTGTTTGTTATTTCGAAGAGTTTTGGTCATCACATCCACCCGATGCCACACAATGAGTAAACTCCTTTACGAACAAAATGAGATAAAGGGCTGTCTACCACGGAAACCACGAGTGGTAGTGGTTGGTCATGAAGAAAGGTTTGTCAGTACTTAACACACATAAGCCGTTTTACAGCAGATATACGATGAACAACGAAATATCATGTAGGGCCCTCGCGAGGAAGCTGAAATATTCCAAAATTACGGGTCATGGACACTAATAAAGTCTTCGATAGTGCTGGAGGGAAGGGACCCCATGCATACTGCAGGGATGTCCATAAATCCGCAAGAGTGGGGTGGAGATCTTTCTGAACAGCTCGTTGCAAGGCGTCCCAGATGTGTTCAATAATGTTCATGTTTGGAGAGTTTGGCGGCTAGGTGTTTAAATTCAGAAATGTGTTCCTGGAGCCTCTCTGTAGCAATTCTGGACGTGGGGTGTCGTATTGTCCTGCTGGAATTGCACTAGTCTGTCGGAGTGCACAGTTTGCGAAAACGAATTCAGGTGACCGGCCAGGGTGCGTGCGTACACGTCACCTGTCAGACTCGTATCTAGACGTATCAGGGGTCCCGTATCACTCCAACTGCACAAGACCCACACAACTGCAGAGCCTCCACCAGCTTCAGCAGTCCCCTATTGACATGCAGGGTCCATGAATTCATGAGGTTTCCTCCATACCCATACATGTCCGTCCGCTCGATAGAACTGGAAACGAGACTCGTCAGTTCAGTCATCAACAGTCCACTGTCGGTGTTGACGAGCCCAGCGAGGCGTCAAGCTTTGTGTTGCGCAGTCAGCAAGGCTTCAGCATCGAAAGTCCATATCGATGATAAAAATTACTAACAATTTCCGGGCTATTATGCCGTGGACTAATGGATTTGTTATGTAAACCCAACGTTTCGTCCACAACTGTGGAGGACATTTTCAAGGGGGATCCTGGCATTTTTGAATGTCCGATGCACACCGTGGTTCGCTACTCACTGAAGCCAAACTCCGTTTACGAGGGCTCGCGCGCAGAGGTGTGATGTTAGATGTTTTTGATATGTGCGCGCAATTCGTCGTTGCCGATTGCCGTTTTTCGTTAATATCGTCCCATGGTGGAAGACTGTTACATTTCTTCTTTAAAACCGAAAACAGATTTCATTTAGTTTCACGCCCACCTCCATCCTATTGAAATTAGTGGGGTGTTTTACAATTTCTACAGCCTCTGCACAGTCTTTCGTGGTATCCATTTGTGGCTACTAAAACCTCAGCCTTATCAAACTGATTAAGGTGGTCCCTGTTTGAAAAATCTGTCAATCTCTCCCCTTCTACAGTCCCCCTTGTGCTCATCTTGTGGTAGACACGTATACGTCTCCACAGCTTCACGGAATCCTATAAATTCCTGCTTTTTCCAGCGGTTTGCGAGCATCCTTCGCTGATTTCAGGTGATCCTGCATATTCCGAGGAGGTTTGTAAACAACGGCAACATTCCGTTTCGTCAAAATTTTACCGATGTGGTCGGCGACGTCTTTAATAAAAGGCAGGAAGAATTTGGATTTCACAGGAACCTTTTCATCGTTTTCAGTTTTACATGTAGGTCTCAACGCTCTCCTTATGTCTGTGGACGAATAGCCATTCTTAAGTAAAGCATTACTTACGTGTTTCAATTCTGCTTCGAATAATTCCGGTTCGCAGATGTTCCTTGCTCTGTCCGCCAACGTCTTTATAATGCCCCGCTTTTGCTGTGGGTGGTGCTTTGAATCCCGGTGTAGATAATGGTCTCTCTCTCTCTCTCTCTCTCTCTCTCTCTCTCTCTCTCTCTGTGTGTGTGTGTGTGTGTGTGTGTGTGTGTGTGTGTGTGTGTGGACTTCCCGTAAACCGTATGACCCAATCTGCCATTCTCCTTTTTGAAAACTGACATGCGCATATCAAAAGCATCGGACGTCACACCTCTGCGCGCGAGACTCTTCAGTGAGTAGCGAACCACGGTGTGCATGGGACATTCAAAAGTGCCACGATCCCCCTTGAAAATGTCCTCCGCTGTCGGGGACGTAACGTTGGGTTTCCATAATAAATCCATAAGACCACGGCGTAATAGCCCGGAAATTTTTAGTAATTTTGACCTTTCCGGCCGTCAAAGTTTACATTTCACCATATCGATGATGTTTCGTTGAAAGATTTGCACATTGTCATTGATGCTACGGCGTTGAAATCCGCAACAACAATTAGGAGGTTTTCACTTTTGTCAAGCTGAATGATTCTCTTCAATCGTCGTTGCTATCGTTCTTGCAGGATGATTTTCCGGCCTTAGAAATATTTGAGATTTGATGTATGAAGTTGTGGGTTACTTCTGTTCCACAGTATATCTGAATTTAGTAGTTGTTATTTTGCTTGGTAATTACTGAATGATACGTTTATTTGGTACAACAGTTAGTTATCCTAGTTAGTACTGCAAAAGTAATAATTTTAGTCCACAATACGAAGCACTGTTTTTCGATATATGCAATTGTGTAGTATGAAAATGGATAAATAAAATCGTATAAATATTTGTTCTAAAATCATTAATATAAGTCAAGAGAATTGGTGCGTAAAAATAACCTCCTTCCACGAGAAAAATGGTCTGAAACGGTTAAATCGTGAAACGCTGCCATTGTAGCAACGGTAACCGACTAACAGCTGCGGCAGACACCTGCTTTAACGGCGTTGCCGACCACAGCGCAGTCCTCTGAGTGTTTAATGTAAGCACGGCTTATTCCGTGATAATGTTCAAATGTTTGTAAAGCTTATGCGACTTGACTGCAGGACCATCAGTCCCTAAACTTACAAACTACTTATGAACTACCTTATACTAAAGAAAACACAAACATCCATGCCCAAGGGGGGATTCCAGCCTCCGATGCGGGAGGCCGCGCGATCCATAACATGGCCCTCGAGACCACTCGGCTACTCCGTGATACCCCTAACACAGTGATACATGGTTCAGCAACGTGCCACGGCGTTAGGACCCCTGCGCTTTGTTTTCTGAAGCATCTTTTAACTTGACATACCATTTATAAAAGCCGAAAGATTTATGCTTCACATACCATTATAATGCAGTGCGCCTTCACGATATGGAAAGCATAAGTCACAAGTGACCTGATGATGGTAATTCATTGAGGTCTTGGCATTTTAAAATTTAAACTTAAATTATGTCTATACTTTTTGTTGTACATGTAAAAATTAACAATGAGAAAATAAAGGTTATAGAACATTGAAACTGTTTACTTGACATGTTATTTGTGTTGTCGTTGTAGTCTTCAGTCCACAGACTGGTTTGATGCAGCTCTCCACCCTACTCGATCCTGAGCAAATCTCTTCATCTCCTTATAAGAACGGCAACCCACATCCATTTGAATCAGCTAAGTTGTATTCATCTCTTGGTCCCCCTCTGCAATTTTTACCAGTTACACCTAACCATGTGAGATGCAAGATCGGGTTGAGAGTTTAAATAGGGAAAGATTAATTTTTAAAACTCGCAACTACCAACTGCGAACCAAATTCCTAAACATGCAAAAGCACTGGAACTGTGATTGCTACTGTTTGACTCGTTTTCTAGGGGATGATATCACACGTTCGCAGCTTTTCTTCCCTGCATATGATTAACAAAAAAATTCATAATAAAGTCAAGTTCATGTGAGAAAAGGGTGTACTAACTACTATTTTTGAAAACACGTGGATGTTCACTTTATGTTGTTTATTACACCATATTAAAACCTGTGGCTGATTGTACATCGACACATTTACTTGATGAAGTTATAGCTCGTGAGCCCCCAGACAATATGAATATTTGTCGCAAATTGTTTTCACGCCATGTGCCTGTCTCAAACATCGTTTATGTTCATGCCTATGCGACGACGCGTGTTACATTAGCAAAACACAGTCACTTTAATTCAATGCGATGCACCCCTTGTTCCACCGGCTACATATTCACAACACACAGTACCATTCTATTCAAGTTGGTGCAGTCTACGACGAGCAACCACACGTGGTGATTGCCGCACAAAATGCTATAGTCTCCACCTGGAGATCCACACGCCGATCGTGCAGAGCGACGCCGCGCCCGGCCAGCTACCCCACTCGCTCCCGACTGCCTACCTGGGCCGCGCGCGCGTGTGCGCCAAAAGCCCAACTGCCGGGTTTTTTCGCTACGTCATCAACTTCCCCAAGTGAGCTATTCTAACCGACTTACCAACGTTCAGCGCTCAGCCAATACATTTCTAAAACATTACTTAAAATCAAAATAATTACACTAAACATGAAACAAATGTCTTCTTAGGTTTTTATATTGGTATAAACATCCTTTGCACTATGTATTATAATCGTGCAATTTCGTATATCACAGATAAGTTATTTAACTGAATATTTCAAGATAAAATACACAAGATAAATTGAAAATAAAATGAGAAATAGTCAATATATTATTTTTATAAACAAATATTGCCATGCTAGTTGTGTAACTGTCTTGTATTCATTGGTGTGGTAATTTATTACTTGTCATATAATAAAATTATGTTTTCAGTGTCAATTAAACGTATTACGCCCGATGTGACTATATCTGCTAATGTATTTTTACAAGAAAATTCAAATGACCCCTCACTCATCTCTGTATTACGCTTAGTTTAAATTTAACCATATACATTTGTTTAAGATTTGTTGTACGCGTAAGTTTTAGCTTGTACCACAGACATATTGGGTATGAAATTGTTTATTAGGCAACAGGCCAGGGCCGGCGCAAGGCACGTGCGAAACGTGCGGCCGCACAGGGCGGTACTTTCCGAGGGGCGGCAAATCTGCCGCCCCCTTCTTTTTTTTTAAATTTATTTGGGACAAACTCAACATTCATGCCCAAGAGGGGATTCGAAACCAAACCTCGGAGGGAGCTGCATCGGGAAGTGTGGCATGGGTTCTCGACTTCCTGCCAGCCACCACTGTTGAACAAAGCCACTGTGACAGCACCGTCGTGTTAACGCCGGAGGAACAGAGAGGGGGTAGCAGTCTGGCGTACACGCGGACACGCCAGTATTCTTATGAGTGGAGCGCTGCCAGCCTGCGTTTACTCACGACTAATTTTGCAGAAGACGAAATCTAATTTGGAAATTCGAATGCAATGTTCGATACTGCGATTATGTGCTACGCCTGAAGAAATTTTGCTAAGCCCTTCAATGGCAGTTTCCGAGTGTTTTATTCTTCCCACATTATCGAAAAAAAAAATGGTTGAACCTTCAAATGTTTGTAGAGCTTATGGGACTTAACTACGGGGTCATCAGTCACTAAACTTACAAACTACTTATGAACTAGCTAATCCTAAGGACGGCAAAAATATCCATGCCCGAGGGGGATTCGAACCCCCGACCGTAGTGGCCGTGCAGACCGTGACTGGAGCGCCTCAGTCCCCTCGGCCACCGCGGCTGGATGTTGAACATTACTACAATCAAACATGTCCAACACCTACAATGGCTAGAAGTGTTCAGAATGGTAAATAGGCTGCTAGTAATTACAAGGGATAAAGACATTGGTAGTAAATCTGGCGTAAGTTGGGTTTCGACGTATTTTTTTTTTTTTTTAATTTTTTGATTTTGAGCCATGAAAAACCTGTCTTCGCCTGCAGGAACAACAATAATTTAAACTCTGACCGGCACTTTTGTTTGACAATACTACTCGCACACTATCACTTTGCCAACATTTATTTAGTGTATACTGTTTTCCGTTGAATACATTATCTGTTCACAACCATTGAAAATTGTTCATTTACGTTAACTGTAAGTTCATGCTGCGCGGGATTAGCCGAGCGGTCTAAGGCGCTGCAGTCAAGGACTGTGCGGCTGGTCCCGGCGGAGGTTCGAGTCCTTTCGAGTCCTTTCTCTGTCATGGGTGTATGAGTTTGTCCTTAAGATAATTTAGGTTGAGTAGTGTGTAAGCTTAGACTGATGACCTTAGCAATTAAGTTGTTGTTTGTAAATCTATCGGACCAAGCTGCGTGGTCAGCAGTCCGTAGCTTACAAACTACTTGAACCTAGGTAAACTAACCTACGGACAAACACACAACCCATCCCCAGGGAGGACTCGAAGCTCCACGGCGAGCAACCGCGCGCTCCGCAGCGAGGTGTTTTAGTCTGCTTAGCTACTCCACTGCGGCTAGCAATTAAGTCCCATAAGATTTCATACACATTTGATCATGTTTGTAAATTCACAAGACTCGTTAAAATTAGCTAGATTTCTTCAATCAGGTTTGACTCCATCTTTGAGCTGGTACCGAGAGACTCTTTTGTACAAATCTGTAGAGAAAGTCACCAATCAGCCGCAATTTTTGTTTCTATTTTCCAGATCTACATAGATTTCGGGCACAGTGTGGCTATTCTCAAAGCTTTGAGTTATGTTTACATCTATTCCGTCAAGCTGAACGTAACTGTCAACATGACGGTTTAGATGCAATTACTAATTACATATTAAAAGAAACTTTGAGACTGGCCACTCACTAGCCTTAACAGATCTGAAAGTAAAAACAAAAATTGCTATTGATTGGTGACATTTCCTGCAGATTTGTTCACATGAAATTCCACAAACGTTTTGTAAAAAATAAAACCATAAGTAGGACCAAAAACTGTATAATTAAATTAACTTTGCAAAAGCTAGTGCTAGAGAAGTTGTTTCTAACCTAGTAGATCCGAAATTTAGAAATTTTAACAAGACTGTTAAATGTCATATAATATTATGACTGTACTACAATATTATACAAAAATAACATGTATTATAGGCCACTGATGATGCTTCACAATAAAGAAGCGAAACGTGTAAGGCACACAAAAAAACGCCTTTCATTTAGTTGTTAAAGACGGTAATACACCTCCACCAATTTCATATGCAACTAAGGACGACGGAAATCGAAAAAATGATGAAAAAATAATCATATAAAAAAAAAAACGGGTGGAGGCGGCAATTTTGCAGCTCGCACGGGGCGGCACTTGGGCTTGCGCCGGCCCTGCAACAGGCTATTTTGTAGTGAGGGCCTTAAAGGTTCCTAACTGCAACGTATTACTTCAAATGCCAGTAGTATTGGAATACTTTATTTCGCGCTGTGTACTGCACTGCGCCTGACACTCGCCATTGTCCCTCTCTCCCATCACCGGAAATAAGCCTGGAAAATTCTAAGCTGGAACAAGCCACCAACGTCGGCCTGCTCGCTGCCTCCCCTCAGCTACAAGCACACAGCAAATCTCAATGTGGAGAATTTCTACTTATGGCCTAACTATAAATCTTGTCACCCAACTGCGTACCTACATTGTCACCATAATTAATAAGATTAAAATTGTGTAACATTTGGTACATTGGCATGGTCAATGTTTGCAGTGAACTTCATACTGTTTAATTACCAAATGCTATTAATTACCAATATTTCTAATGGGCGGTAATCTCACAACCTTGAACGATTCCTTGACGTCTGAGAATCTGTCCTATCAATCGATAGCTTGTTTTAGTCAAGGTATGCCAGAAATTCCTTTTCTCCCCAATTCTGTTCAGTACCTCCTCATTAATTATACGATCCACCCACCTAATCTTCAACATTCCTCTGTTGCACCACATTTCAAAAGCCTCTATCATCTTCCTGGCCGCACTCTTTATCATCCATGTTCGAATCCCATACAAAAGCTTTCAGAAATGACTTCCTTACGCTTAAATTGATGTTCGACGTTAACAAATTTCTCGTTTTCAAGAACACTTCTCCCCAATACCATTCTGAATTTTATATCCACTGTGCTGCGACCGTCATGTGTTATTTTACTGCCCAAGGAACTAAACTCATCTACCACTTCTATTGCTTCGTTACCTAATCTAATTCCTTCAACATCGTCTGATTTTCTTAGACTGCGCTCCATTACCCTTGTTTTGCTCTTGTTAATGTTAATCTTATACGCATGTTGTTTACATGATTTATTATCATTTATGGACACCAACACAGTCTGAAAAATATTACGGAAATAGGGATCATTACCCTACGTATCTTTATGTTTGCATACGCAAGCCTATAACAATTATCATTAGTTAAGAGCTTGCACGCAGTACAGCCTTCTCGTGTTGGCATTTCCACAGCTGCTGCAGGAATCGTTCTCGTACCTGATGGTGATGCTGAGTCTGGTCAACGAGAAGGACAGCGAGGCGCAGCCGGGCGTGGTCGTGGAAGCGACCGCCAACCACAGCGCCTACCACTAGCTCTGGCTCGCTTTCTGGCTGACACAATCCAAATTACCTCTCACTAGCAAGATACACTTTCACTGTCTAACGTAGAGTAATACTGCAACATAATAAAATTAGAAATATCCAGTGACATGGAAAGTACAGTGCTGTTTTATATTTTCAAATGATTATGACCCTTTTCCTGTTACATATGTAACGGCGATTTGCACCTCGCACACGTACACGCACGTACGCACGCACACACACACACACACACACACACACACACACACACACACACACACGCACACGCACACGCACACAGGGGGGGGGGGGGAGAGGGAGAGAGAGAGAGAGAGAGAGAGAGAGAGAGAGAGAGAGAGAGAGAAAGTGGGGGGTTGCAGGACTACATTCATCGAAGTTGAGTGTCAGAGGTTGTATACAAGGTGCGTCTGAAACGTTCGATGAATGGTCCCATATTTTACAAACCACGGTGGCGAGGATGAGGTGCCCGCGCATACACTTTGAGGGACATGGCAGTCAGCGATCCCTACGGCATCCGTAGAAAAGTATTTCACGTAATAGTGCAGCTGTGATACGTAAGAATATACCCGAGAAAGAAGTGCGGAGTAATGTAAGTTTTTAGCGGAATTATTCGACATCTAGTTATTGGCCTACACAAGTCTTTTCGTTATTGACAAAGTAAGGCAAACAGTAGGTTTCTCCTCTGGACTATTAACGTTTTTATATTTCGTTATTTATCAGTGATTTTTTAAAATTAAATTAACACTTACTTAAGGGGGGATGGAAGGCAACTAGGCTCAAAAATTCGATTTTTAGATTTTAGCGTATTTGAAATGCCTGGTATTTCCTGCGTGAAACAGTTTTTGTTTTATATAAATCCGACAATTTTTTCGTGAGTTATGATGGTTTTCTGACGCTCTGTGCAATCTGGCTACGCCTTTCGTTTTGCGCCATGAGGAGAAATGCACATAGCATTCTTTTACTCCTTGTATATTATTTCATGCTTTTATTGTTTTTATCGCTTCAATGTTTCCTACCCTGTATCTACAATCGATACTTTTTGTTCCGATCGTGTTTGTTATTGTTTTTGAACGTTACCAAAAACTGTATTTGTTCATATCACAACCCTCAAATTTGGTGTTTATGATGCTATTTTATGTAACTAGAAAATTGGATGTTTTGGAATTATTGGGCATACGATCTAGTGGAAATACTGCAAGATGCTTCGTGCAAATAGATGAGAGAATCCGCAAAGCCGATATTGTTAATTTAAAATGCGCAAAAGAACCTAAACAGAAAAGAAGACGGACCAAGAGAAGAAAAGATTAGTATGATTCAGATGATGCTCAATACGGTGCAAGAAAATATTAGTGGTAAGTAATTCTCATCAATAACTGTACTAGTATCGCAATATTAAACTTTAAATTGATTTTTCTCAAAACTACATTTTTTTACTTTCAGGTACCATTATTTGATAAACTAATGGGGTTATAAAGATGAAATTTGGTCTTTTTGTACTGAAGATGGTAATAATTCATTACAAGTAAATTGAGAACCACAAAACAATCATCAACTGCTTTCTACTAATTAATGTACTAAAAAAGTTAAATTTTACTGGTGAAAGAATAATTTTTTTTCCTTCAAAACCATTAGAGTTATTATGTTCATTTTACTTGTAAATTGATATATATATATATATATATATATATATATATATATATATATATATATATATATATATATATATATACAGTAAAAATTTCGTTGTTTTATCACTTATAGTTCCTTTGAAAAGTGTACCTATTCAAAGGGTAAAATAGCATTGGCAGAATAGGGATAAAAATTGCCTTCCGTCTCCCCTTAAGCGGCGAAACTTCGAGGAAGAAATATCGCTGTCCTTTTACTCAGACCGGTGACTGAGGCGGACAGAAATAATCTTTTCCATTATGCTTTAGAAACCTAAATTAATGGACTACGACGACATATGAGTTGCAACTTTATGTGTCCAGTGAGTAGCTTTCACAGTAGGCTGTTTCTCCTGAAAATCCACTTTCGTGAGTGTAAACTGTTCCATATAAATGACCACTGCACTGTTTATGGGGACGTTTCGTAAGCTAACAAATTCGTACAGCTGGAAAGGCAGCACTGATGCGACTAGACAGTGTAGCCGTGTGCTTATTATAGAAAATTCCTACTAACAGTTGAATTCACTATGTTTATTTTTACTTTAAAAAAATACGATTATTCCTACGAAACTCCTCGCCATTTAAATTCGAGAAACATTTGAGACATGTTAACTAAAATTTCCCCGTCTCCTACTTACAATTCATTCCATCTATAATTCCTTCGCCTTCGACTTCAAACAGACACACATAAGGAATGCTACCTACAATTCCTCCGCTTTAGGAATCGATAGTCACCCTCAAGTCTTACAATGTAATAATCTTACTTTTTTTTTACTTTTTTGTGCCCGGAAATTTGTTTCAAAGTCTTTCAGTCCAGTGTCGGGCCAAGTCCAATGATTCTCTCCGTGCAGCCGGGTAGTACTTCGGGGGTTCATTCAGCCCACTGGCGAGGACTCTCTTGCGGGATTTAAGTCTGCCACGTCCGCATGAGGAACCACGCAGCGGGTGGCGCTCGTAGAAGGTCTGTTTGAATTTTTCTGTGTATTCATGACCAGATCATCGGCATTCAGGAGATGAGAATCCAGCTGTTTTATTTATTTCCACAAGTGGTGCGGATTTCATGCATCCTGTTGTTAGTCTGCATGTTTCATTTAGGGCTGTGGTGACTTTTTTGGCATGTGTGGATCGGGACCATATAGGGAATACATATGCTGCCGTGGAAAAGCAGAGTGCTTGAGCAGTTGTTCGCAATACAGTCGGACTGTCTCCCCATTGTAATAATCAATGTAATAATCCAATGTAAGAATTTCTGTTCATAGGCTATTGCAGATCCGTGTACCGTTCGTATTCTTTACTGAAATGTACTGGTGGTTTGCTGACATCAGCTTTCTCGCACTATCCTTTCAGATATGCTGATATAATTCCTCCGTATTCAGCAGTCAAATGCAACCACTCGCTCGACGAAATATCTTTGCTGAAGACTGGATAACTGCACAGGTCCCATCAAGAATCAAGAAAGGAAATGTGAATAATCCATTGAGTGGGTTTCACTCATATCACTGAGATCGATTTGCAGTAGGATTTTGGAGTATGTCCTATAATCGAACACTGTGCATCACTTAAAATATAAAGAAAAAGACCTATTAACAAGTAACCAACATAGGTTCAGAAAACATCGTTCTTTATTCTCACGAAGTTCTGAGTGCCGTGGACAGAAGATATTAACTTAATTCCATATTTCTAGATTTGCAGAAGGTTTTTAAAACTGTTCCTGACAAGTGACTTTCAGTAAAACTACGTGCCTAATGGAGTATCAGTTGTGTGACTCGATACGCGTGTTCACAGTTCGCAGTAGACTGAAAATGATCGTGTGAGAGAAGGACATGTTATAGGCGCCCTCTTTCTCTTTTGCCATGTTCCCGCACATGAAGGTTCGGCTTTGTTAAATCCGGATTTGTTATGTCAATATTTACTGGTGGGCGGGTGTCCTTACTGTCGCCACCCCATGCCCCCGGGAGGAAATGTGTACCCAAAATGTCTGTGTATAGTGTTATATGTGTGTGAAAGTGTTACGAAAAGTTTGCGAATCGTGTAACTGAGGCGGGACTTTGGGACCAGCCCGGTAATCACCTAGGTGGATGTGGAAAACCGCCTAAAAACCACATCCAGGCTGGCCGGCACTCCGACCCCCTTCGTTAATCCGATGGGCGGATTCGAACCGGGGCCGGTACGCCTCCCCGTCTCGGAAAGCTGTGCGTGAGACCAAACGACTACCAGAGCGGGTCACGTTATAGGCTCCCTAGTGTCCCTAATTTAAATAAATGATCTACGTGATAATATAAGCAACCCTCTTAGATATTCTGCAGATAATAATGTTACTTACCTTCTTGTAAAGTCATCAAAATATCAAATCCTGACATCCGTGCCAACGATTAAAGGTGACCATTTAGGACGAACATATCTCTCGCATTTTCGCAGTGTTATTGTTGTGGCCACTCTTTACACAGCAGGCATTGTCCAGAGCTGTTGTTGTGAGTACAAAGATATAATGTCGCATTTTCCGTGGTCATCATAGTTCTTACTTCACAGATTATTGGGACTTTGAGACATGCTTTGAAGGGTGCTTGATGACTGTCCTCCAATATCGTTGCCTGAATCGTCTGCTATTTAACTGAAATTATACCATAAGATTCCTTGGTGAAACTATAAAACACTTTTACGTATCCATCTCGAGACAAGGGGAAAATGATTTTAGCGACAATGGGTTTCCTACACCGTATTAAATGGTGAATGCTACTAGACCGTGTAAATAGACGTAACACTTAAAAACGAAGGGGAAGACCCGTGAAGAAACACCAAACATCTTTGTAATTATGATAATCATGTAATTTTATTTTAGTTCTGAAAGACAATATCCACCCGATTACAAAAATTCATTATTTGTACCAAATTTATTAACTTCTTTGGATTACAATAACATCAGTAACAAGCAGATATTAAAATTTTCCAGTTACTTCATTGATTAGAACAAATTTGTTAAATTCATTAGATTGCAATTACATTGTTAACAAAGGATATACTCAAATTTTTCCAGTTAGTACCAGTAAACAAGAGTAACAAACAAAAAACGCAATGAACCAATGGGAAATAGAATTATTAGAAAAAAAAAACCTTCACGAGATGCACGCTTAATAACAACCCCGACTCATTTATTTCAAGGCTTGAGATAGATTTAAGAGAAAAATATATCTTTGGTTAGGGATGAACCATTATTGTTGTGGTCTTCAGTCCGCAGACTAGTTTGATTCAGCTCTCCATGCCCTGTGTAAGCCTTTTCATCTCCGTATAAGAAGGCCAACCTACATCATTTTGAAGCTGCTTATTGTATCTGTCACCTCTGGTTACATTGCTAATGTGAAAAATACCGAGTAGCACCGTGGTTCGGAATCCATGTTAAACTGTAGGTCCCCTTTATAACTGGCTGGGTAAGTCAGTTTGATGGTCGGAGGAAGGCAACGGCATACCACCCCCAAGCACTGTGGTGTTCAAACCAATCTTCGGATTGTGGACTGCTTTACCTTTCTTTACCTTAACCATCTAATTTTCATCATTCGTCTGTAGCACTAAATCTCAAAAGCTTCTGTTACCTTTTGTCTGAACTCATTATCGTCCACGTTTCACTCCCATACACGACAAACAAATGCTTTCAGAAAGGATTTCCTAATATTTAAATTAATATTGGATGTCAACAAATTTAGCTTCTTCAGAAATCATTTTCTTCCCATTAGCCATTCTGCACTTCAAATCTTCTTTACTACGGCCCTCAAAATTATTTTTCCAACCAAATAACTCATTAGAAATTTTATTGTCGCATTACCTAATATAATTCCTTCTGACACTACACCCAATTACCCTTGTTTTACTTTTGATTGACGCATTACCTAATATAATTTCTGCATCGCCTGATTTTCTGACCCTACATCCATTTCCTTTGTTTTGCTTTTGATTGTCGCACTACCTGATATAATACCTTCAGCATCGCCTGATTTCCTGACACTACATCCAAATACTCTTGTTTTGCTCTTGTTGATGTTTATCACGTAGCCTCCTTTCAAGACACTGTCCATTCCGTTCAATTGCAATTCTAGGTTCTTTTCTGTCTCTGACAGAATTACTATGTCATCGGCAATCCGCAAAGTTTTTATTTCTTCTCTTTGAACATTCTTCTGCAAGTTTCTCCTTGCATTCCTACAGAACTTGCTCAATGTAAAGATGAAACAACAATGAGGAAAGGCTACAACCCTGTCTTACTCCCGTTCCAACTACCAAGTCCATTTCATGCCCTCCGACTCTAATAACAGCTGTCTGTTTTTGTACAATTTTAAAATATATCTTCGCTTCCTATTTCTTACCCATGATAATTTCAGAATATGAAACTGTGTATTCCAGTCAACATTGTCAAAAGCTTTCTCCAGATCTACAAATGCTAAAAACTTAGGTTTGCCTTTCCTTAACTTTCGTAAGATACGTCGTAATGTATTGCATCCCGTGTCCCTACATTTCTCCAAATTAAACTTCTCCAAAGTCGGATTCCACTAGATTTTTCATTCGTCTGTAAATAATTCGTGATACGATTTTGCAACCAGGACTTGTTAAACTGAAAGTTCTCTAATTATCACATTTATGTGCATTTGCTTTCTTTGGAAATGGATTTATTATATTCTTCTTGTAGTCGGAGGATATTTCCCCTGTCTCTTAATACACTTGCATACTAGGTGGAACTATTTCTTCATGACTGGCTGGCTTTACGATATCAGACGGCATAACATCTACTCCATGGGCCTCAAATTCGTCTTGCAGTATTATATCTCCAGTCTCATCTTCCTCTGCTTTCTCTTCTATTTCTAGAAACTGCCTACATTTCTTTTGTATAGGCTCTCTATTTATATTCCTTCCACCTTTGTTTTCCCTTGTTTGCTTAGTAGGAGTTTTCCATCTGAGCCCTTGATATTTAGCTGCTTTTCTTGTCTCCAAATGTTTATTTTATTTTCCTGTTGGTGGTATCTATCTTTTCTCTAATTATACATTCTTCTACGGTCTAGCATTAGTCCTCTAACCACTCCTGATTAGCCAGCCTCCAATTCTTGTCAACCACATTTTCAGCCGTCTGTACTCCCTTTAGCCTTTTTCACTTGCTCCATTTTTATATTTTCTTCTGTCCTCCTCTCCTGTGTGAACCAGGTATTTCTGTTACTGTTTGTCCTACTGCCTATTTGTTTCTCTGCGGCCATCACTATCTCTTCTTCCATTATTTTACTTTCCACTGTTTCAGTCAATCCTTACGTAATGCTCCCTCTGAAATTCTCAAGAACCTTTCGTTCCTTCAGTTTCTCCAGGTTCCATATACTGAATTTTCTACCTTTTTGCAGCCTCTTATGTTTTAATCTGGAATTCATAACCAATAAGTTTCGGTGATATTCTACACCTGCCCCTAGATATGTCTTACAGTTTAAAACTTGGTATCTAAACTCCCGTCTTACCATTAGAAAGTCAATATGGTACCTTAAAGTGTCTCCTGGTCTCTTCCACGTATACAACCTTCTTTCATGATGACTAAACCAAGTGTTTGTGATGATTAAATCGGACTCTGCAGAAAATTTTACCATCCCCTTTCCCCAGTTCATATCCGCAGACTACATTTACTCCCCTTGCATTTCCTACTACCGAGTTCCAGTCCCCCATCACTATCAAATTTTCGTCTCCCTTAACTGTGTAAATAATTTCTTTTACTTCCACATATATTTCTTCGATTTACTCATCACCAGCAGAGATAGTTGGCATATAAATCATTACTGTTGTGGTTGATGTTGGCTTCGTGTCTATCTTTGCTACGGTAATGCGTTCACTACGCTGTTCATTGCAACTTATCTGTATTCCTAATTTCTTATTCATTACCAGACCTACTCCTGCGTTACCACCCTGATTTTGTGTTTAAAACCCTGTATTCACCTGACCAGAAATCCAGTTCATCCTGCCACCGAGCTTCACTAATCCTCACCTATCTACTTCTCTTTTCAAATTTTCTAACTTATCTACCTGATTAAGGGTTGCGTCATTCCACGATCCTACCCATTAATATACGTGTTGTTTTCTTGATAACATCAAATATTCAGATGTTTGTAAATTTAAGTACCTTAACTTTTGTAGTTATTAGTCCGTAGGCTTACAAACTACTTAAAATAACATGCTAAGGACAACACACACACACACACACACACACACACACACACACACACACACACACACAAACCCGACGGAGTACTCGAACCTCCAACTGTGAGCAACAGAGTTCTCCGCAGAAGGGCGCCTTAGAAAGCTCGGCCACTCCATCGCGTTGATGTCGACATCCTTCTGAGTAGTTTCCGCCTAAGAATCCGAATGGAAGACTATTTTATCTCCGGAATATTTTTCCCAAGAAGTCGGTATCATCGTATATTGATACAGTTGAGCTGCATATCCCCGTGAAATGTAACGACTGTAGTTCCCCTTTTCCCGCTTTCAGCCGTTCTCAGTAACTGCATGGCAAAACAACGTTAGCTGATTTTACAGTGTGAGCTCAGTCAGTCATCCGGACTGTTTTCCCTGTAAGTACAGGTAAGGCTGCTGACTTCTTCTGGAACTAGACATTAGTCTGACCTCTCCACAGATACCCCTCCGCTGTAGTTGCACCTATGGTACAGCTATCTGCATCGCAGAGACACGCAAGTCTGTGATTCATGGGGTGACATGAAACATTACATAAACAGATTATAGGAATCACTGTTTCCAGTGAGCAGTAGGGATGGGAAAAACCGACAGGTTAAAACCGATACCGGTAATTTAGTTTTGAATAACTGGTTTTTTTCGGTATTTATTTAGTGTCGGTTGTAACCGGTTGTTTTTAGTTATTGCCAAGTACCGGGTAAAAAACCGGTACGACTACTTCCTGTAGTAGTGGTTCAAAATGTGTTTTTTGTAAATAATTTTAAAAAATTAAAACTAGTAGACCGTAATATTTAGGGCTATTCCTAAAATTTCCACTGCCGTGAAATATTAGGCCATCGCAGATACTAAGAAAAGCGATCAGTGATAATTTAAGAACAATCCAGGCAGTCAGAAACGCGCAACAAACGCGTGACATAAGAACTTAAGGACTGGTGCAGCTATTAAGGCATCGATGCACCTGATGCCGTGTGGCGTGGCCTATTAGACGACGCGCGTGCACCGGCAGTGTACGAGACTTGCTTCCGTCTGGCCATGCGGCAGTTCCTTGCTGTCGTCGTCAGACGTCGGTTGTGTCTTAAATGGCATCATTCCGAGTGTGGAAGTACTTCACGAAGTACGGGAGCAGTGAGGTACGATGCTCCATTTGCTTTAAAAAGCTGAAAACGGGTGGAGGTACTAAAAACATGCTGTGTCATTTAAGGAGAAAGCATCCAAAATGTTCCTTGGAAGACAAGGCAAATTCGATTCATATTCCTATTATGTAACACCATATTGTTATGCTAACACGTTTTATTAATGTGATTCCTTGAAAGCGAGGGGCGTTTTTAATAACCAATATGGGTTTAGGTAACCTTGATCATGTGGTGCCTCGCGAGGTAGCCGTGCGGTCTGAGGCTCCATGTCACGGTCTGCGCGGCTCCAGTCGGAGGTTCGAGTCCTCCCTCCTCCCTCGGTCATGGGTGTGTATGTTGTTCTTAGCGTAAGTTAGTTTAAGTTAGATTAAGTAGTTTGTAAGTCTAGGGAGCGATGGCCTAAGCATTTAGGTCTCATAAGAACTCATACCCATTTGAACATTCTTTGATACAGAACTTTCATAGTTCAATTTGCGTAAATTTAGACTGACAACACTCATATTGTTAGTCGGAACTGTGATTTTATTTTTCGAAACACTTCTGCAGCACTGATTGAAGTTTATTTACTGACTGTAACTTATATGTATTGTGTATATAACGAGATATTCGTATGCTCGGGCTCATAAGTCCAACTTACGGAGTGGTTGGCGCAATATTCGCAACTGCCGGATGGAAATACTAGGCCAGTAAATCTGTATGCTTCGTGTATCGTCTTCTACGGACTGCTGACTAGGCTTACACACACTCAAGAAGGCGTAGTATTGGGAGGGGATCTAGCAAAATATGGAAAGACTAGTGATTTGTCGTATAACGTAAATTTACCTAAATTTCAACTACATTTCGTAAGTTTCGAACATAACGGTTTCTGTTTCGGAGGCAAAATACGTTCCGGTCGAACTCTACTGGAAATAATAGCAATAAAAAACCGAAAACCGGTTATTTAAAAAACCAGTTATCTTGAGCAATTTTTACGGTGCGGTTAAACTGGAGATGAAAAGAACCGGTATAACCGAAAACCGGTTGTCTGAGCGATAACCGCCATCCCTAGTGAGCAGTCGGCAAGCTGTCATATTACAATCAGCCTCTCCTGTGCACAAGTTATCTGTTCACATAAACAACAGTTCCTAGCAAGCGTATCATGCAGGTATAAACCTTATATCAACCAAAGAATAAATAGAAAAACTGACAATCGACTCGCACTGGCAAGTCCAATAAGAATCACAGATAGCAGATTATAAATATATTAAGTCCGTCACAATACATTTAAAATATCATAACCAACCACCAAACGACATTGAGCTTAACCTGTAGGTACATGGCAAGAACAGTCATTCAGAATCGTGAAATTCCAACGCTGTGGCCCTTAACGCCCCCTAACACATCCAGACAAATGGGCCGTCTTCAATCGACACCTTGGACTTAAAATAATCAGTAAAAATAAAATAAAACACATCAGTTGTACAGACACAATGGTGATTTTGAAGAATAGGGGTGTTTCTCCCAACGCAAACAGTACACGAGAGGAAAGGACGAGACAGAAAAACAATATTCCCACTAACTGGGATAGCTATGGAAGTATGGACGGCTACAAGAGAGAAGAAACCATTGGATTACTTTGATCCCGAAAGGGCCCAACAACAATACACAAATATCGATAAATACTGCAATAACCTGTACAAATAGCATCACAGCTTATTTAGGTGCCATGTCCGTAAAAGTAAATCACTGCCTAACCAACTAAGAGGAGCAGTGGAGTAACCTCGTCATGCATGACACCCGTCAATGACCATAGGTTACACTCCAATACACCTCCTTCCAGGCTCTTGACGGCACAGTCCATACTGTCTCTGCCCACCAGGCTGTACTATCAGTACAGCGGAGCGCCACCGATGGCGAAGGTGGCAACTAAATATCGAAATTGCAAGACAATGCCTGGGCGCCAAAAGAATTATTGACAATTTTACTTAATAGAAATGAGCCGACGTGTCTCAATACAAGTAAAACCGCGGTTTAAAACATATACAATTATTTCAAATCTTCACATCTTGAAACGAACCAGCACAGCTTAAGCTGCCTTGCAATGATTCAGTCATCCCCCCAGCTGTAGATACTGCAGGCTAATCTCGCTTACTGCAGCTCGCTCCCCGGACCCTGTTCCCTCTCTACCCATCGTCGTCGCCCTGGTCACCGGTGGTCACCATCCCGGTATTGGTTGGTCACCGCCATGGTCTTCACCCTGGTCATCCTCAGTTCGGAAATACTGGAACGAAAACTACATCTAATCTAACGTAATCTATAATGTATTATTATTTAAATACATTAAATATAAAGGTGAAGCATTTAATTGAAAATTTGTGATGCGGCCGGGAATTGATCCCGTACTTCCATGCTTACTACGCATACGTCTTACCACTTTTTTAAATTTACTTTTTTATTATTATTTCTAACACAACCTGATGCTCGAAAATCAAACTTTCTCTAGGGTTTAGGAAAACTGCTCCAGTCACTTTTTCTGGAAACGATATTTATTCCACGAACCGGTTTTCAAACCTTTTCAGGTTCATCATCACATGGATCATGTTACAATATCATTTTAAGCGTCATGTTGGATGCTGGCTTGCGACTGTATGGCCAGAATCCAACATGACGCTTAAAATTATATTGTAACATGATCCATCTGGTGATGAACCTGAAAAAGTTTGAAAACCGGGTTATCTGGTCGTGGTCGAAGAAACATATCTGCTCCTGACGTTTCGTCCAGAGCTGCGCTGGACATCCTCAGAGGTGCTACTGGTAGCGGTGAGTCTTGCCGAGTCGGCACCACGACCACGACCAGATAACCCGGAAGACTCAACACCAATTATTTCAGCCGGTCGTGAAAGCCTTCACTGCATGATTAGTTTGAAAACCGGTTCATGGAATATGGAATAAATATCGTTTCCAGAAAAGTGACTGGAGCAGTTTTCTTAAATCATATTGGAAATAAGTCATGAGTTCTGAAACATTCGTAATGGATAATCTAAATTTTCTCTAGTCTCAAAGTAATTGATTGAAAGCAAAACTAGACCACCGCACCACTAGCGATTAAGGCACCTCGGAATAGTCTAAGAACGACTTTCCTCCATGTCACAAACTCTAATTCATCTTATGTGTTCCATGAAATATTGCCACAACTGCGAAGGCTCTCTAAGCAGCATAATAGCACCTCGACAGTGGACATCTAGGAACATTGCTACCTTTAACCTCAGGCTAAGGTGATGTAAATATTATTATAACTAAAAATTTACAAACCCTAAGAAAATGACAGAGACATAAAAGATAAAGGTGGTCTAGTGGGCAGTCCTCTTGCGACAGCCGTACTGTGAGGTCGTCCGCGGTGTGCTGCGGCCGCGTTGCTCGCGCGTGGTAAGCTTCTCGCTGTTGTCGTTGTGTTTGTGTGACTATTAGAAGATGGAACCATGAATCAGCCAAACAGAAAAGACACTTCACTTCGATCATCATTCGTTAGACCGAACTCTTACGAATTTGAATGTTTTCTTGAGTAAATTGTAAAGATAACCTTAGATGATGTTGTCGGTATCTATTTTTCGATCGTGAGTACAGTTATTTACGTCAAACTGAGGACAGCAGATCTTTGTGAGAAAATAATACAGTCTAGTGGCGTTAGCTTTAAATAATTAAGCACTCGAAATGTTCAAATGATTGTTAAGCTTAAGGGACTTAACTGCGGGGTCATCAGTCCCTAAACTTACAAACTACTTGTCAACTACTTTACACTAAAGACGACACAAACACCCATGCCCGAGGGGGGATTCGAACCCCAGACAGTAGCAGCCGTACAGACTGTGACTGGCGCGACGCAGACCGCTCTGCCACTGCGGCCGGCTCAAGCACTCGGATGGAGACATTAGTAAAGTTACTGTTAAGGCTAGTTTACACGACGATACTACGTTTCATGAAACTGCGCTACTGGCCAGTGCGCTTGCGCGGCAGGCGTTATCGCAACTCGTTGGCGAAACTAAACAGTTTCGGCATCTTCCAACTTTGACGAAACTGTTTGCGCGACTTTTTAGGTTAGGTGATAACCAAAACAGAACAAAAAACAACATAAAGGGGGGAAGGGAAGAAATAGTTAGGTTTTTCGACATATATGCGATGCATAGTTGTTTGTGCTATTTTAATGATGAAATTTTCAATAATAAGCAGCGGCATGTTAGTGCTCTTGAAGCAATTATTCGTGAATTAAATATTGATGGGTTGACGATTAGTGAATTGCAGACTAAAATACCTAAACAAACTATGGCATTTGTGGATTTCTGAAAACGGTAGAGGTACTGTTGAAAGGAATATCTACTTAGAGAGAAACGGAATGAAATTCGTAATTTCATTTCTGGTAACAATGCTTCACACATAACGGCATCTTGTTTCTTGATTGCATTACTTACTCTGTTTAAAAGGAACGTGAACTGCTCTGCTGACATTCTAAGTTGATTAAAATAACGTATATGGTCTTCAACCACAATTTCTTTCAGCAAGGTCGCTGAGCAATCGAGCTGACGTCTTTTTTTAATGCAGTCACGAACCCAAAAACGTTTCTTAGTCTTTTTATGTTTAGTCTTATGCAGCGACTTCACACATAGAAGCAATAGCTCCGCCACAACTCATACAGCTAACAAAACTTTTATTTTACGGCGACTACGGCACTCAAAACAACGAAACTGAAGTGTATAGTATTGGCGCCGTTTCTACAGACATACACGAAACCAGTTGCGCACAATTCATTTCATGCAACGAGTGTCGCAACCTGGTGTCGTCAAGTAGACGAGCCTTTAGCCACGCCGGCTTCGGTATAATAACAATCAGAAGACTTGAATTGCCTTTTTAGGTCACAAGGGAACAAATTAATGCGGTAGTGCCTACGGCACGGTACTCAGCAACATCGCAGAAAGGTGGTCGGGTGCGCATAGGTTTCCGGTATTATATGGCATTAGACAACTGAAGGTCGATTTACGGAAACATATTCCGTCCTATATTGACGTGTGTGGCTATCGAGCGCTGGCCGCGGTGGCCGAGCGGACTGAGGCGCTTCAGTACGGTCTGCACGACCACTACGGTCGGGGATTCGAATCCCCCCTCGGGTATGGATATTTGTGCCGTCCTAGTTCGTAAGTAGTTGATTAGTAATTTGTACGTTTAGGGATTGATGACCCCGTAGTTAAGTCCCATAAGATTTACAAACATTTGAACATTTTGGCTATCGAGCCACTGTCATGTACGATGGGCAGCCCAGAACGTGTGCGGGGTGTGGGGCAACGGGCCACGTGCGAGCACAGTGTATGCAGAGGCCCGTAGCGCGGCTGCCGGCCACACCTCCTGCAGGATAGGTCCCAGGTTCGAGTCCCAGTTCCGGCACACAATTTTAATCTGGCAGGAAGTTTCATTTGAACATTTGTACTCGCTCGATGGCGCCGCGCTCGGCGTTTGCTTGACCGATTATGGATGCTTGCGCGGCCAGCTGTGCTCGTTTACAGCGCCGTGGGGCTGGTGGACGGGGCAGCGGCCGGCATCGGCGAGCTGCGGCTGCGGCCCACAGCGGCTGCGACGCTTCTGTTATATTTCAACCACATAACGGAACTGCACGCGTATCATTTTATTTATGCAATAATACTCTTACGTTCTAACAGGATTACAATAAATAAAAATCGCACTGACGTGTTTTACGGCCCACTTTAGATTTCTAGTTTTATAAGTTTTTGTAAACATTTTGGGGCACAATGATAATGTAAATAATAATAAATTAATTAATAAGAGTGTCTGAAACCCTTTTAGGAAAAAAAATTAGGTAGTGGCGTGTTTCGAACCAGAGACCTTTCGCCTCTCAGTCCAGCACCTTGCCCCTTTTTATTTTATTTTATTTATTTTTTTTTTAACAAAAACTTTATTTACAAATTGTGTTTACAAAGAGTTATAATTTTGATAATTTTGTGAAACAAGTTGTCTTACAAAAAGTGAATGAACGGCGAAAATTATTCTCTTTTCCATGGATCTTTGAGGATTTCTCTTCTTGCACGGAGGATGTATTGTCGAACGTCGTTCACAGATGCACCTCCCGCAAGGGCGTAGTTGATGAACGAATATATGAACCAAGTGAGAGTTCTGGTCTTGGACACTGGGAAAGCCTTGACATCCATGTACACCAGTTTCTTCGTGTTGATGTCGTTGACACTCTGAGACAGCAATCCTGCCGATTTAAACTTGATCCATTTCCACAGATCTGCTATCTTGGAACAGCCAACCACACGGTGGATGGCAGTATCGACCAATCCGCAGTGCTGGCAATACGGGTGACCGGTGAGCTTTATTCATTGACGACGGGCAGCAGTTGGGATTAAATCATTTATGAACATGTAAGCCGATGAGCGCAACGTTGAACATATCGATTGATCTGCAAAATTGGACCAAACATATTTCCAATTTAAGTCTTTGTGTTTCTTTTGTATTGCTGGAGGATATGGAGCCTTTAAACCAATGGTCTCGAGTATTTTCTTTGTCGTATAGAACGTTACGTTGGGAGATTTCTCTAAAACACATGTTGCTGTTTGCAATGTACGCAGTAGATTTGCCGGCAGCCTTCTGTCACCTCTGTTGCCTTTAGCTTTTAGCCTTTAGCAAATCTGACTGATTAGCCGGTAATTTTAGGGTATGTATGAGATTTTTCACAACCAGGGCTGAACATTTTGCCTCACAATAAGTTAAAGATAAGCCTCCTTCAGCAAATGGTTGTGTCAGCTGATCCCTTGCAACCCAGAATAGTCTGGCAAATGTTCAAATGTTTGTAGAGCTTATGGGACTTAACTACGGGGTCATCAGTCCCTAAGCTTACAAACTACTTATGAACTACCTAAGACTAAGGACGGCACAAATATCCATGCCCGAGGGGGGATTCGAACCCCCGACCGTAGTGGCCGTGCAGACCGTGACTGGAGCGCCTCAGTCCCCTCGGCCACCGCGGCCGGCAATAGTTTGCCTTTCCACACACTTCGCTACGACTATATATATTTTGCTCTTTGGGTAGTTCTGTTCATTGCGGATGTTGATCATGTTTGTTCGTTGTGTTCTTTGCTCAGCTAAATCAAACAGCTGTTCTTTAATCACATACTATTGATGGCCGTTGATAACTGGTGTTAATATGGCATTTGTAGACATTAGATTATCATTTATCGTACGAAGAACGATGTGTTTTTGTTAATTCCTCAGTGTACCTTTGCTTTGAAATGACAACGTGTAAGTAACAATAATCATCAAATACGCGAGGAATATCACGTGACATCGCCCACCATGGCCGGCCGGCATTTAGCGGTCATGCTTGCTGGATCACGTAGTTCCGTGACAGCCCGGTAGATGTCAATGTAACCGCTTCGCCCGCTGCTTACAACTGCATTTGATATTCCTCACTTTTGCAAGCATTCGATGCTTACACTGCCCGCTGTCTGCTCTGTTACGGGGCTGCCGTTCATTCACCTGCTGAAGGATCTTGGCGCGTGAACGCGAGACTAAGGACATTGTGAAAGAGAAAATTGATACGAAAGAATTTATCCTCAAATATATTATACTATAACTGACATGTGATTACATTTTCACGCAATTTGGGTGCATAGATCCTTAGAAATCAGTACCCAGAACAACCACCTCTGGCCGTAATAACGGCCTTGATACGCCTGGGCATTGAGTCAAACAGAACGTGGATGGCGCGTACAGGTACAGATGCCCATGCACCTTAAACACGATACCACAGTTCATCAAGAGTAGTGACTGGCGTATTGTGACGAGACAGTTCCTCGGCCACCATTGATCAGACGTTTTCAGTTGGTGAGAGATCTGGAGATTGTGCTGGCCAGGGCAGCAGTCGAACATTTTCCGTATCTAGAAAGGCCCGTACAGGATCTTCAACTAGCGGTCGTGCATTATCCTGCTGAAATGTAGGGTTTCGCAGGGATCGAATGAAGGGTAGAGCCACGGGTCGTAACACATCTGAAATGTAACGGCCACTGTTCAAAGTGCTGTCGATGAGAACTAAAAGCGACCGAGACTTACAACCAATAGCACCCCATACCATCACGCCGTGTGATACGCCAGTATGGCAATGACGAATATACGCTTCCAATGTTCTTCACCGCAATGTCGCCAAAAACGGATGCAACCATCATCATCAACAGAATCTGGATTCATCCGAAAAAATGACGTTTTGCCATTCGTGCACCTAGGTTCGTCGTTGCGTACACCATCACAGGCGCTGCTGTCTGTGATGCAGCCATGGTCTCCAAGCTGATAGTCCATGCTGCTGTAAACGTCATCGAACAGTTCGTGCAGATCGTTGTATTCTTAGAAACGTCCCCATCTGTTGACTCAGGGATCGAGACGTGGCTGCTAGTGACACGAGGCCGTTGGTATCCAGCACGGCGTTCCTTATTGCCCTCCTGAACCCACTGATTCTGATAACAGCCAATCGCGGCCAACGCGAGCAGCTATGTCGCAATACGATAAACCGCAATCGCGATAGGCTACAATCTGACCTTTATCAATGTCGCATACTTGATGGTACGCATTTCTCCTCCTTATTCGAGGCATCAGAACAACGTTTCACCAGGCAACGCAGGTCAACTACTGTTTGTGTATGAGAAATCGGTTGGAAACTTTCGTCATGTCAGCATGTTGTAGGTGTCGCCACCGGTGCCAACCTTGTGTGCATACTCTGAAAAACTAAACATTTGCATATCACAGCATCTTCTTCCTGTGGGTTGAATTTAGCGTCTGTAGCACGTCATCTTCGTGGTATAGCAATTTTGATGGCCAGGATTGTATTTCAGAATCGTCTTCACACGACGATGACAGTGACAATGAATGTGAACTTTCAACTAATACGGCGAAGCGTCCACGAGCGGCATATTGGTCACAAAGAGAATTCCATCCAGTAGGGTATTATTTCAATGGCGCGAATATAGCAGTTACTTCTGAATTAGAAGCAGGATGGTGCGTCTTGAATTGTTTTCAGGTATTTATTTCACCGTCATTCGTGGAATTGATTGTAGCTAAAACCAATTTCATTGTTTATACAGGTTCCACCAGTGACATTAAAGAATACGGTCTGGGGAAATCAGGGGATATAGTGGCCACACTTCTACATCCATATCTTCGGAAAAGGCATACCGTGTCTATGGATAACTGGTACTCGAGTCCTGCACCATTTAAGTGGTTGCATGACAGAGCTACAAATGCTTGTGGCACTGTTCGCAGAAACAGGCATGACATGTCGAAAATGGACGAACTCTTGAAGAAAAGAGATTTGTAAACTCGTCTGACGTATTATTGGCAGTGAAATGGTGTGATAAGAGAGGCGTATGCATGCTAACAACCTGCAATACAGCGGAGTCAGTTGACGGATAAAAACGAACAACAAAACCGGGAAGAAAGGCCAGAACCGAAGTGTGTTCTTGACTACAAAGAGTCAAAGGGAGCCGTGATCAGAGCGGATATGATACTGAGTTCGATAGAATCTATTCTAAAAACCATTAAATGGTACAAGAATTAGTTTTTGTTTGTTTTTGTGTTTCATATTTTGGACACATCTGTCTCCAAGCGCACATGATATACAAACTTGAAACTGCAACATATTGTTCAATGGCTCAGTTCCACCTTTGCGTCGTAACAAAAATGTTGGAAGTGTATCGCAAAGAAAAGACTGCACCTGCCATCAGCCAACCGTCGGTACGTGCGTCATCCCTTCGGTTAACTCAACGCCGTTTTCCAAGTTCGAACTGTAATCCTACATGAGGGCGAAAACAGCAACGCAGATGCGTTGTGTGCACGAAGAAAAAATATTACGAAAGATGTTAGTTTAATGTGTAAAATATGTCATGTGGGATTGTGTACAGAGCCCTGCTTCGAAATATACCACACGAAACATATTTTTAAATTACGCAGTCCAATCAACCCTGCCAACCTACCTAATTTCCTTCATTATTTAATTTCATCGAATTCTGAAGATGTGTTTTGAGTGAATAATACATGAACACATTTTTTGAAATGATTTCCAATCCATGGTGTACAGCAATCAGAATAAATATTCCTTCAAACCGTCTTGATTGCAAATGTTTTATTAGTTAATGACGCGTTGCGCCCTTTAGCAGGGCATCTTCAGATTATCTGCGTGACAGAATTTACACAAAATTACAAGGCGGAATTACAAACGGTTATAATGGTACATGGGCTTATTTTGCGTTAAGAATACAGTATAAATTGTAAACAAAGCTTACAATGCGCTCTCCGTGGTGTGACACCGTAAGTTGTTATTGCGGTGTTTCTATTTTTCTGGATTTTTTTTTTTTTTTTTTTTTTTTTTTTTTTGATTTCCTTGTCGCCCTACAAATAATCGGTTAACAACGAATTACAGTTAGAACATACTCGGTAAAGATGTGAGAAACATAAAACCAATTAATCTTAAAAATTATCTGTCACGCAGATAATCTGAAGATGCCCTGCTAAAGGGCGAAAAGCGTCACTAACTAATAAAAAATTTGCAATCAAGACGGTTTGAAGGAACATTTTTTAAATGCACATTTTATTTAGCTTGTCTTTCATTAACTTTCTCTCCTGCTTTTACACGGCTGATTGCTGATTAAGCCATAGCTAATTTAGATCGACCAATAGATTAATCCAATATAGATGACAAAACGAAATAACCGCCCAGAAAAAATAGTATCTGAACCACCTAGTACATACTACGGGAAAACAATGCTATTAGTCAAATCAGAAGTATTTTTATTGATGAGTAAATCTGGATCTTTGTTTTCAAAATCAAATGTTCAAATATTTGTTAAGCTTATGGGACTTAACTATGGGGTCATCAGTCCCTAAACTTACAAACTACTTATGAACTACATTATACTAAAGACGGCACAAATATCCATGCCCGAGGGGGGATTCGAGCCCCCGACTGTAGTGGCCGTGCAGACCGAGACTGAAGCGCCTCAGTCTCCTCGGCCACCGCGGCCGGCCATCTTTGTTTTCAGAAATTATTAATTATGTACTTCACCTAAATCATGACATGTAATAATTTACAAATGAACAGTGGAACCGGATATGAACAAGAATGTGTGTGTGTAAATTAGCCAGTGCTGGTCCAACGAAGTTTCTGAAACACATTGCTTGTTTCTTCCCGTCTGCTCTCATTTCGCGCGTCCGTTCCCTGACTTTCCTTGCACAGTGCAGCTTACCCGAGTGGATAACTCCGTACCACGCGAGGCCACGCCGTGCAGCTGCCTCCGGCGTTAAACAGTCAAGGATGAATGCAGCGTGTAGTCATGAAAATACTACGAGAAGACGTGAAATTAACCATCTGTCACCAATATTGTGGTGGGCTTCTTCCTATATGGTTCGTAGTTATCAATCTGTAACTGTTACCAACATTAAAGTCTAGTAGTATCGTATGCTCTAGTAGGCACGGAACACTTAAACTGCTTTTCTTATGGATCAGCCTCACTGACGTGCCCTATTTTGACAATACGCATCCCTTCGTCACTGAAGAGAAATCGATAAACTCCGCACATGTGCAGGACATGGGCGCCCGTGGAGAGGGCAAAAGTCGGAGCTCATGGTCTCCGGTGTGTGCGCACCGTGAAGAGGGACATTTTAAAGTGATGCGGTCTTCCAATGTTTACATCCAAGCAATGTATTTCCGAACATGGCTTCCTTTTGAAACGTACCTTGTGCAGTCCCTAGTACCCTGTAACAGGAATTCTGAATCATCACGTACAGCTTCATTTTAGTTTCCCTAGAAGTCATTGTATAAAGTAGTAGATTCCGTTAGGATTATAAAACCTCATTTTCACCACTTCTAGTCTCTGGTTATGTTATTTCACCAAGAAAGTAGAAATGTTCAAGACGTAGAATTACTGTCTACCGATTATTATATCGGAATAGTAGTTCTGTTCCTCTCTACAACCTAGTACTATCGGTTCTTTTGTAAACAATCGTTTACTTTAACACTTCTTCTGTGAAATCTCATTAATTTTTTTCCATTATTGTTTCTTAAAGACCAGGAGGGGCAAGATGTTAGTGGCCCATGCGCTGCTCTGCAGCCCGAGAGTAGTTACAATTATTGACATAAAGAGAAACATGAAAAAACAGTGACAAAAATGTTGACTTAAAACGTTTACAAGGAGATGAAAATGGAAGAATTAATAAAAAACACGTGGAGCATAAAATACACATAGATTAAAACGATGCCACGGTGGCTATACAAAACACTGCTATGAGCCATTAAAAACCAAACGGCGACAGCAACGGAAACACAGTTAAAAGACATTTGCACAACACTTGTCGCCGCGGCAGAATAGCCGTGCGTACTAAAGCGCCCAGCTGCGGCGCGCGCGGCTGTTCGCAGTCGGGAGTTATAGTCCTCCCTTGGGCATGGTTGTTTGTGTAAATAGTTTGCAAGCCTGGGGACTAATGACGACCGTAGTTGTCCCTTAGATTTACAAAGATTTGAACATTTGAAGAACATTTGTCCTGTCTGTTCGGCGGTTGTGAAGGTAAAAACCAAAAGAGAATACTATACATTCCACTTCGGTAAAACTTGTAGTTGTGTGTAGAAGTCCAGAGAGGAAAGAAGAAAGAACAGTGGCACGGTGGGTGGGGGTGGGGGTTGGGACGGGGGAAGGGAGGGGCCGGACACGGGAGGGTGTAAGGCATCCACAGGAGAGGATTCAGAGGGGGAAGTCAAGCGGGGAAGGCAAGAGGGAAGGGAGGGGGAGTGAGGGGGCATGTCAGTTATGGGGAAGGGAGAGGATCAGGGCTGGTAGGAGAAATAGATGTCAGGACGCAGGGCGTTATCCAGGTGGCGAAAGCTGCCCTTGGACATGATGTGGAGTGCGTGAAGGTGGTGGGAGGGCGTGGCTGAGACCTGGCTTGCAAGAGGAGGAATGGAACCGACGGGTTTAAGGACGTGTCGGGAAGTGTAAAGGATCCGGATATGCTTGAGGAACTTTAGGAGGTGGTAAAAAGAAATAAGATCATAGAGTATCCGGGTCGGGGATGGATACGTTTAGCAAGGCAGAGGGCTTGGTGTTAAAGGACCTAGAGGGATTTGTAGAAGGTCGAGGGAGTGGAAACCCTAGCAGAGCAACACATCAAGGAACGGTAGATATAAAGGATGGTGGAGAGGTTAAGTCGCCATGTTCGGCTGAAGAGAAGCTTGAGAACGTTTAAACAGGAGTGGGCTTTCTAGCGGACAGTTTGGAGATAAGGTTTCCAAGGTAGGGTGCACTCAAGTGTGAGGCCAATGTACTTCAGGGTGGAAATTTGTGGGATGGGATGGAGAGTGAGATACAGGCCATGGTGATGGACGGGTAGTACGACCGATGATGAATGCTTCGGATTCGGCGTGGTTGCCGGCCGCGGTGGCTGAGGAGACTAAGGCGCTCCAGTCACGGTCTGCTCGGCCACTACGGTCGGGGGTTCGAATCCCCCCTCGGGCATGGATATTTGTGCCGACCTAGTTCGTAAGTAGTTCATAAGTAGTTTGTAAGTTTAGGGACTGATGACCCCGTAGTTAAGTTCCATAACATTTTTTTTCGGCGTGGTTGACAGAGAGGAGCAATTGGTTACACCATGTCGAGAATTCGCATAGGTGAGACTGGAGAAGGTGTTTGTAAAGAGCGAGAGAGGGAGGGAGCGAGGGCGAGCAAAGCGGTGTCATCAGTGTGCTGAAGGAGGTGGACAGGAGGATGGGGTTGTGGCATGTCCACCGAATAGAGGAGATGTGAGACGTCAGAGACCTGAGGGATAGAACAAGTGGAGTTGTTGACAGTGACATAGGAAGTGTGGTGGAAGAGTAAGGATGCATTTAAACGGACATAATTAATTGTATAGGTGTAGGTTTGGAACGAAAAGGAGATAAGAATGCCATCCCCTGACATAGGCCTTCTCGACAGGGAGGCGAAAATAGCAGCATGAGGGGAATTGAGCTGGAAGGAAAGGAGGTGGGTGAGGTGGAGGAGCTGGTAATCAGCAGAGGACGGTTGGAATCAGCACTGGAAGGAGCTGGTGTTGATGGCGTATGTGGCAAGAGAGCATGGTTTCCAAGCCTTTTCTGAACACCAAGGTGAGGCTGATAGGAGTATAGAAAGAGGCATCAGATGGAGGCTTCCTAGGTTTCCACAGGTCGGGGAAAAAGCTGGTGTACAGGATAACGTTGTAAAGGGAGGCGAGGGCGACATGGTTACGAATGGGTGTAGGCACCCAGGTGCCTGTAGGTGAGGTGGTCATGACTGGGGGTGGTGTTCCATTTGGTGTGAAGTGTGAGTTTCATATCCAGAGGCATCAGATGGAGGCTTCCTAGGTTTCCACAGGTCGGGGAAAAAGCTGGTGTACAGGATAACGTTGTAAAGGGAGGCGAGGGCGACATGGTTACGAATGGGTGTAGGCACCCAGGTGCCTGTAGGTGAGGTGGTCATGACTGGGGGTGGTGTTCCATTTGGTGTGAAGTGTGAGTTTCATATCCAGAGCAGTAATAGGCGTCTCATGGACGTCAGGAAAGAATCTAGGATTCTCAGGAATGGAGAAGACGTCAGAAAGGTAATTGGCGAAGTGTTCTACCTTCCTGGTGTTGTAGAGAAAGGGGTGGTCGTTGTCAAGTAGAGGGTATATGGGAGATGGGCGACTGCCAGCAAGGCAATGGAAGGGTTGGAGGAGTTGGCATAGAGCGTAGCATTTAGATGGGTGCCCGAAATTTTTTTGTGGAAAGAAGATTTTTTATATGTCACTGGAGTTGCTGGTGGCACAGTTGTGTGTCCCAGTCACACGTCCGTAGGAGAGAATGGTAGAGGAGGAGGGCCTGTGGAGGTAGAGTGCAGTGGTGGGAATTTCTGTTAGGAATGTGAGCTCAGACAACGTCAGAACGAGGCATGGTCCATGTTAGTGTGGTTGTGGCAGGGGATGGCTGGCGACTGAGGTATTTATGGAGATACAGTAGGCATCTCAGCACAGAATAATCTTGGGAGGGATTGGGATGGAGAGCGCAGCAATGGAGACACTGGGGATCAATGGTAGGGGGAATGGGGGCATGGTCACTGATAATGAGGTCAAGGACTTTCATCTGAAGGCACCCAATGAAATTAGGAAAGGTGAGGACAACATTGGGGTGGTGTTGCTCTCAGGGCAGGTGGGTTGTAGGAGGGGAACAGAGTCATCCCAAACCAGGGAAATAGACTGATGCCATCCTCAGAGTTCAGCGGCAGAGGGGGACGTAGGGCCAGGGTCTGCTCCAACCACATAGGTCGTGAAGGAGCGATGTGGGAAAGGAAATAATAGGGCAGGGGGGGGAGTGGTGCTGTTGATATATGTGGTGGGCAGGGTTATGGTGAGGGATGGGAGAAAAAGGCTGAGGTGATGTGCTAGGTATGTCTGTTCAGATGACGTTGAGGCCAGATAGGATGGCTGACCGCCACTTTGCCTTGAGCGGCAGGTGGGAGATCATCTGTATGGTGCAGTATGTATGGAATGTTGCTAATGGATTGGCAAGGTTGGAGGAATGTTTCGTTTAGGAGGAAGGCATCCATGCGGTGATGGTAGAGGGTGTGCATGAAAAGGAGGCTGTTGGTGGGAAGGGAGCACACATTATGGTAGAGGAGTGTGTAGAAAGGGCGTGCCATAGGGGCTGCTGTAGGAGGAGGGTTGTGGGGGTAGACAGGAAAAAGAGAACGGGTGTACTTTAAAAGAGGGTAATCTGTCAGAACATAAATGGGAAAATATGATAATGCTTTTGTGTTGAAAGATGTAAGGGGGCGGCAAGGGCCATCTGTTGGTGAATGTGGGGACATCGGAAGGGATGAACGTTTTGGAGGATGATGGTCATGAAGCGAATGATGTCCTAAAGTGTAGGCTAGGGGCAGGAGGAATTATTCGGGTGGAGGGGAGATCGATTGTGTAGACAGGTACAGTCAGGTAAGGAGCGATGGGAGGGGGGCGAGCCTGACACTTTATTAGTAGGTGGGAGTGCGAAAGCCATAGGTTTTTCAGGTGGGAGTGGAAGCAAGGTTGAGACAGTGCTTGAGGAAATGGGCCGACTGGTGGCAGTTGGAAGCGTTTCTGCAATTTTGTGTCAGGTGGTCGTTATAGACCAAGCAGTGTGCTCAACAATAGTACTGGGGAGAGGAGTGGCAGGGATCCACTATGTAAGGTCAGTCACAAATAAGGGCCCAGAGCCAGTCAGTGGACAATGTGGATTCGGTAAAAATCCGTACAATATGGGGGTGGAAGCGTTCTGGATACGCTTGGGTGTTAAGTTGTTCCAACTCCCCTATGATCACTGGGCTGAGTTTGATGATGACGGCAGTGAGGGTGGTTGGGCGGCAGGGCAGCTGGGGTTGGTGGGGAGTGGAGGATGAGGGCTGAAGGTTCAGGAAGGTGTGAGGAAACCATGGACCCCAGGAGCTGCAGGGGGTTGAGAGGAAGGTAGGGCAGGATGATTTTATGAGGACAGAAAGGAAGTATTTCCAGATTTCAAAGGAAAGAGTTTTATTGTCAAGGTAGCGGGATCAGGACAGGATAGAACACATGTAAAAACTTCTGTGGCACTGGAGGAGGAGGGAATCAGGAATGTGTTCATGGGAAGTCCAGATGGGAGATGGGAGCTGGGTGCAGTGGTGGACTTTTTTTTGCAATAACAGGGGTTGGTGATCCATGCTGGAGCCTTTGGATTTGGTAGAGGTCTTCTGAGTGACTGTGGAATCAGGGATGGGCTGAGGGCCCGCTTGATGGGGGAGCAGGACCTGCAGGCTAATGTTCCAGGCTGGGGGAGTCAAGCAAGTCAGCCATCATGGCTCAGCAGTGGGTGCTGTGGGTGGACAAACAGAGGTGAGGTGGGGATTATGGATGTAAGAGAGAGAGAGAGAGAGAGAGAGAGAGAGAGAGAGAGAGAGAGAGAGAGAGAGAGTGGCAGGATGGGCGGTTGTGGTGCTGGGGTCGAGGAAAATGCGAGAGCAGCAGGGTGGAAATGGAGAAAGCTGACAAAATTGTTGACAAGGGGAGATCAGTGGAAGGAGAATGGTGAGCCCAGCTCCATGTTGTGGTGGTGGTGGTGGACTGGGAGGTCGTGGTGTACATAACCACTATGGTTGTGGTGGTGGTGATGCAGGGGGCTGTGGAGATAATTGCCACAAGAAGATGAACGAAGTGTAGGGGTACAGTGAAAGTGCTCTTGATGTTCTCGGAGAGCAATGATAGCAAAGCCAGCGCCGGAAGATGAGGGCTCTGTCCCTCAGGCGTTGAGGTATGTTCCTCAGCTCAGAAAATCCAAGCCAGGTGATAAGAGCGATAGGCAACAATGCAGTGGCGAAAGCATGCAGGAATTGGTAGCGATGAGTACTGGGTAATGACCAGCAGGCCGAATCATGCAATGACTTGTTGCAGGACCGGGCGACGAAATAGACAATATATACTTACAAAAAGAGAGCTTATGTGTTAATGTTCCTTCCACAGATCCCAAATGTAATTGCCCTTGTGGATGTTAAATTGGCCAGGAAAAACAATTATCTTAAGAATTTTTACATTTTATAGAGCATAAAACTTATTATTACATACTAATATACTAGGTGCATATTACAATTCTTAACATTATTTAAATTTTATTTTTATTTATTCATTTTACTTTTTTTTCAAAACTAATTCACAATGATCACATTGCTGCACAAAACTTGTACTGAAGTCAAACTAAACACAGTATTCATATTTGTGAGTATTATACTTACATCAGTCACTTATGGTAAGAAATTCATCAATGGAGTATAAGGAGTTGGCCACCAAAAATCCTTTCGACTCTTTTACAGCAGTACCAGAGTCTGCATTACGTATGTATAGCAAATAAGTTTTTCAAAATCCATGTATATGTATACATGTTGCTGTGGTCACAAAACAGATGGAAATCCGATAATGGACATGTCCTTCACGCGTCATTAAAGAGATTGTGTACTTGAAGTGTGATCTGTAAAATAAAAAGAAAGCGACGTAGCTATCTTATTGGCAGCTCTACTAATCAATTTCATGTTGGTCGCCTCCCTCTTTCACGACGTGTCGGCAGTCTTTTCATCATCTACTGTGTGTTCGTGAAGCTGTTTGTAACAGTCGACATAATACAGTCATGTTTTGTAGCCTTCAGTTATGTGCGTCGTGCTTCACGTGTCATATAGTCTAACAGTCAAGACATACAAGTACTGAGATAGTCATGAGTAACAGTACGTTAAAGGTTTTGAATATTCAAATGTTTGTAAACCTATGGACCAAACTACTGTGGTCATCGTTTCTCTACACTTACAAACCACTGAAACGAACTTTAACCTATTCTAAGGACAAAACACACATGTTCCACATCCACGAAGATCACCTCAACACGTATCTATAGAACGAAGCAACTAATCTAATCTAATCTAATCTAATCCACACCCAAGAACGAGGGAGGACACGAACCTCGGGAGGGAGGGTTTTGAGTGGGACAATCACATATGCTAGGTAGAAGTTTATTGGTAAAATATTTAGGTTTCAGAATACTGGTTCTACTCATGTGTATTGGAGCCGTAACTGGTTGGACAGAAAGGGTAGACTGAGTTCTTAGAATGAAAAATTATGCAGGTTTGTTATTCCACCAGTAATGTAGCAAAACCTGAAGAATGAGTCGTTACACCTCGTGCATATGTGCACAGGAAATAGCATAAACCACTCTTCAGCTATAAATCTGCGATTATTTCAGTACAAAATGCGAAGACGGAATCAGTCTGTTGGCAGTCACTCGTAAGCGATAAACCACTGATGAGAAGAAAATTTACAAAGTATGTATGTATTTTTTTCTTTATAAAATGCATCTTAAAGCCATAAGCTGTTTATTTATTCCTTAAAAATCAGCTATTTTCGGTCGTATAGCAACATCATTGATAAAAGGGTATTAAAAAGATTAGGAAAATGCATTAAATAAAACTAAATCTGGCTGATCACAGCAGAAGCCAACTTCAGTGAAATCCAGTAATGCATGTATAGCCTATGTATTTGGCGTTTTCCTAATCTGTTTTAATACCCTTTTATCCATGATGATGTTCTACGTCCGAATCTATTTGATTTTTAAAGAATTAACAAACATCAGCTGCTTATTATGTTTCAAACTTCTGCCAGTTTCGGTTATAAACCATCTTCACGGAAGAGAACTAGACAGACTGATTAAACAGGTGCATTATATGCCTCCTTATGCATACTGGCATGCATGTCACACAATAAAAATAAATATGACGTCACTAGGCATCAAGTCTTGATTAAAAACATAAAAGCAATGCCAGGTTGTGTGATGGTGAACCAAGGTCTATTACAAGAGAACCTAACTCAACTATTGAACACATCAGACTTGATGCCTAGTGACGCCATATTTATTTTTATTGTGTGACATGCATGCCAGTATGCATAAGGTGGCATATAATGCACCTGTTTAATCAGTCTGTCTAGTTCTCTTGCGTGAAGATGGTTTATAACCGAAACCGGTAGAAGTTTTTAAAAATTATAAACAGCTGATGGTTTACAGTATGCATTTTCTCAAATATTTTATAGCTGTTAAACCACATATCAATAAAAATTTGAATTAACAAACAGCTTTGGGTATTAAGATGCGTTTTATGAAGTATTTGTCGACTGATAACTCTCATCTAAACAAAACATTGTATTTTTTTCTGTCACTCCAAAATCGCCTGAAAACAGATGAGTCTGAATCTGACATGGTTAAACTACTTTCCATGTTGTAATTCTGAGGCACAGGAGTGAAAGGGTGTAAGCCGCTACGTGAGCACTTTGAACTAATGGTACGCCTATACGATCGCTTGTTGCGTAGGTAGGTCATTACGAGCCTCAAATTACACGTCACTTGCCACAGGGGTGAAGTTGTGTCACGTGTTAGCGGTCACACATACATTTCGTTCGCAACTTCTTGTCAAAAGAGTGAGCTGTTTGTGCGGTTGATAATTACTTCATGGCCCTAATTACATCACACCGTCAAAGAGCATACGGAACGGCCTCAAAATAACGTACCTTGCTGCTAGATCTCCTGTTACCGAACAGCAGGCTAATTAATATCCGTTCAGACCTGTGACGTGTGTCTACTCGCATTATCTGCACGCCTGTACAGACAATATTTTTACATACTGACAGCGACACTTTTATAACATTTCTCGAGGTAGAAAAGTAATTCGCCAATATAAAGTGGTGCAGGATGATCGATAAACATAGGATTAAGCTCTTGGGAAAGATGAGCAATATATTGCATGTATATGCACCAAGAAGGATTATTAACGCTCTCAGAACAGGAACGAAATGCTTGGGTTAAAAACGGTATAAGAGAAAGGTGCAATCCTTTGACCCTACTAATGACAGAAATTTAAAAAAAAAAATACGTCTTACTGTGGTATAAAAATTCAGGGTAAAACGACACCAATGAAAAGATTAGCTGATGACATTGCTGTTCTTAGTGCCACTGAAGAATAACTACAGATTTTTTAAAAGTAATGAATAGTTTAATGCATGTAGAATTTGGACTGAAAAGGAGACCACATGGGTATCATATTTCAGAGTCTTTTTCAGATTCATGGTACGTGAAGTTCGGAAGTCAAATAATATAATAGCCAAAGTCATTTGACTGAATTCTCAAAACTTTTCGAGAAAATCGACTTTGAAGGTTTGCAAGTACATGTAAGTACCAATAATTGCAACAACTTCAGCACCTGTTGATGTAGACCCAAACAAATAAATAAATAAAAAGATAAAAATAAAAATAAAATAAAAAATAATAAAAAAACGGTAAAGTTCTGGCTTTACAAGCATGGGGTCGGTGGATCAAATACCGTCGTGGAAAGTTTTCCTTTGTGTTCGAATACTTACACATTTTTAATATCTAATTGTAATTTTTACGAAAAATGTACCTATTTTTGTTTATTCGTTATTCTCTGTGTTTAAGAAAAAGGTTATTAATAAGATAACGTGAGTTACATTTTTTATAGTAGGGCTACTGGTTTCACTATTAGTTGACGACGGTTGTCTTTGATTGTTCATTTTGTGCAGAGTTACGACTCTGGATTTGGAAATCATCTCCATAACTACTAATTGCTTTCCAAGCACATAACCTACTCAACCATCGTTTCAGGTGACTACAAGTTGTTCAGTTCGTCTACATACACTTAAACAAAAACTGACACAACACGTGGAATTACATATGCAAAAATGTTTTACATAACTGAATTTGGATTACTGTAAATGTGTTTACATCCTCAGTGATGTTACTCCTCACAGTTACCCCTAGCTGCTTTGAAAAAAATTAGTAGCTGTGGAGTTTACTTTCCAAAAACAGCGTTGTAGCTCTTCACAAACAGAAAAATCAAAGCCAACCGTCTTCAACTAATAGTGAAGGCAATACTGTAAGAAATTTAACTTTTTTTTATCGAAACCATAATTTCCAACAAAATTTTATGAAATATAAAAAATTAGGAGTAAACAAAAATAATTATTTTACACTTTTTAGGTTGTATGTGTTAAATTTTTAATTCGGCTTCAAACGTTTCCATGAGATTACAAAAGAGAGATTCCATAAATTTGTTTTATTTCTGTTTCACATGTGCCCTCTTACGTTTACGTCGCGAAAAGATCGCGAAGGTAAAGGTAGGGTGATATGAACTCACACTACGCATTACCAGAAATGGTTTTAACGGGGAACCATTCACGAGTGGAAGAGAAACAGGAGGAAACAGCAGTCGTATAAAAAGTGTCCTCCACCACACACCAATTAAAAATGGCGTTAATGCAGCAGTCTCATTGTTCAGTGGGAAGTTGATTTGAAATGAACTGCAAAATTTGTACCAACACACGGAAACATAAACAAAGTAAGCTCTATCGCACACGAGACACGAAAGAAAGAAGGAAGGTTACGATTTAACGTCCCCTCGTCGACGTGGTCATATTAGAGGTCAACAAATTTCTGTCCTTGAAGAATGCTTGTAAGGCGTCAGACAATAACTCTTTACATCTCATTTCGGAATATTCCATCGCAAAGTTCACATTTTTTTCCTATTCATTTGATACCTAACATGCAATATTTTAGTCATTACTGCAACTGTAAGAATAGTTCCTCTTCATACACAACGTGCATCAGAGACTGACGAGAGACAGAACACTCTTAATGCTTTTCACGCCTTTCTCGAAATAACGCATCATCTGGTAGCGTATTTGAAAAGATCCAGTATAAAAACCCGTCCTGATGGAAAGGAGACGATTTTAGGATTCTTGAAGCTGACATGGCGACTCACGAGAATAGTGGGTCTGGAGAGGGTAGCTTAAGGTATAGGCAAGTGAATAAGAATTATTTCACACATTCTTTTACTTGGACGGTTCTTGTGCAAACGAACCTTTGAAGCTCTGAGGCAGAGGCATAGGTGTACACGGTGACTAGTGTTTGAGCTGCACTGCTACCGGAAGTCCACAGTATTTAGTTCACGCCTACCGACGACAGCCAGCGGCACTCCGGTGGTCTGATTTTAATATATATATAATTCAATTGGTTGTAAATCTAGGAAATTAACTTCTTCGCTTAGTATTCCGTAGGTTTAAAAATTCCTTCAACTAAGGACAACACACAAATAGACACCCATGTCAGAGGGAGGACTCGAACCTCCGGCGACGAGCAGCCGCGCGCTCCACAGCAAGGCGGCTTACACCGCTCGGCCACTCCATTGCGGCTGATTTTTATAGTCAGTGTATCGCGCCAATTAGAATTTGACCAGGGTACGACAGCGAGTCTTAATTTTATCAAGACAAGTAAGAAAGGATTGACATTCCTCAGTCAAAAATAATGAGATAATTTTTATAGGATTTCAGAGTCGGACGATGCAGCTTGCAGCCATGTCATCAAATGGTATCGTAAGCACCTGTCACGCATATTATCTGTTAGAAGTTTGCTTCCCCCACAATGAAAGCATAACAAAGTATGTTTTGTTCCATTATCGCCACTTCTCTCTAATTTCTATCCTAAAATCAAGCGTAGGCGCGAAATTCAGCCACCCGATAGTTTCATAATAATAGCTATTTTTGTGGTAAATTATTTCTGATTTTTTTACTTTATTTTCTTCTTTGATTTCATTTGGTTTTGAAGTGGCGAGGTGACACCTTTGACGAGACTAGGCCTTATCCTCAAATATTTTACAACATTAGTTTTACTGTGATTTTTCATATTTTCAAATCAAAACCTCCTTTTTAATATTTCAAAGAATATAAATAAACATTTTTTCAGTAAAAATTTCTTTTAGTGACATACTGCTAATGCCCCACTCCTGCACCCAGTAAGGTCCCTTAGTAGAATGTCGTCTTCTCAGACAAACTGCAGTATAATAGTAACCATCTGTTGCTTCGTCTTAACTATCAATGGCCATTAGTCGTATGTTCCCATGCTGAATGCTGGGGTTCAGTATACGTGATATTTGGTTCTATTATGTGTGTGACATCCTAATGTTAATTGAAACAAAATTATATTGCACAACGGAAAGTAAACACCCAGAGAAACAACACATTAAGCAGTGGGTAGGTAACCCCTGCTTTTACATCTCAGGCACTATATCTACAATATGAGTTTTACCTTGTAAACTTAATTCTAGCTGAAAGGAGCCAGTTAAAAGCTTACTTTAAACACATAATTCTGGCCGTAAAAACCAGTTAAATGGTTCGCGTAAACTACTACTTCCTGCAACAGAATGTTGTTCCACGGCCCAAAATTTAGAAATGACTCAAAATTTACTTAAGCAACAGGAAGAAAAAAGATGGTGGCCGACACACGTCGTAGATCACGAGAATTACACACAATCATCAATATACAAGCCTCCGCGAACTAAACCATTTCATGAAGGTGGCTGAGAGAAAATTTATGGCGCAACGGAATTATAAACATGATAATTTGCATCTGAATTTGTTCTCCGCACTGGCGAAAAACAACATTAAATAAAAGGTAGGGTATTCATTAACTAATATTCATAAGTAGAATAAAATTTCACTGATGATAAATTATTTATTCAGTTCAAACACGAGCGAATGGGGGAACCAATTTTGTTAAACAATAAACATGCATCCCATTGAAAATTAACTTACAGTAATCTGAACTGAACAGCGCCAGAGGAGGGATTTACAATCAACAAGCATTCAGCCACTGACGTGCGAAGCAAAGCGAAATTTACTCAACTCAGCGTGTTCATACGAAGCACAAACAGGCGCCGCTATCGTAGCCGAAATACAGCGAACTAGGATGTACCATACAACACAAGGAAAACAAACTTCGTAGGTGGCTCTGGTTTGTCTTTCTTTACTTGAGATGGTACGCAATAATAGCGAGATTAATTTCCATTTAAATCAAACCGTGAGCATGCAGACTTAATGAGACACACGGTACGTGTCTGCTACATTACATATTCGCACCCCACTGAAGGCGAAATCCTTAAAGGTCGTATTCATTGCAACAAAAATCAACGGAATCGTAGATTAAGAAGCAATAATATACAATAGTAAGGCATTGGATGTGAACAGTGCCGAGAACTCAAGTGACTAGCTATAAACCCTTGAAGTCGAAGTTCGGAACCACATAGTTCCGAAAACCAGTAAGAAAAATACAAAAATTCAATTCCGAAAAATAAAGAAAAATATCTAGGGCATGCAACCCTTAGAAATGCATAGGATGTCATAAGGAAGCTAAACAAATACAGCTAAACACGATTGGTAGCGTTTACATGGATGGATGAAGTCCAGTCTTCAAAAATCAGAAAAATGGAATAAATTCAAAGTCGGAGTACTAAGAAATACGGCATATAGCCCTTAGAAATACGTGGTATTTCATAAACAAGCTAATAAAGGGGGTCATACAAGGCTAGAAGAGAATTTACTGATGGAATCTGAACGCAAAGTACAAGTTTGGAAATGAAACAGCAATTTAAAATATATGGAGCGGAGATCGCGTTATACTAAGGGAAATCAGAAATATACATACACGATTTCTAGCGAAAAAGGCATAGAAACAGATAGAGGGGTAGCTGAAGGCTTTGTTCTAAGAACACACCACGTGGAGTACACATCACTCGTGGAAGGAGAAAATGGAAAGGAATATTTCACATGCACTACAAAGAATAAAATATTCTCGCACATTATTCGCATCCCACAACACTAGAAAGAAATTAAATCGCCAGCTAGTCTCAGAAAGGTTACCGATTTCCAGGCATTATCAAACCGAATTAGTTACATATTCACCGCATTTACCTATGCAAATTCACCGAAATGAAATCGAATACACTTCCGTAGATGATCGGAGAAACGTATTCCGAAAAATGAACCTAAGTTCTGAAGTCTAACTTGAATAAACCAGACAACGATTGACTACCATCTCAAGGGAGGAAAGAAAATCAGAACATCTTACCAGGTCGAAGCGCAGCCACAGAGTGAAAAGACAGCCAGCGAGTCGCCCGCCAGGACCAGAAATTGGTAAAAACCCAAGAAAACTCGCTCGTCCTACCGAGGCTCGTTACCGGGCACTGCCAACCCAACTTGTAACCAAAGGGTGGAGGAACCTCTTTGGTAGCATCAAAAGCAGAGGTTGGTAACGACTACCTATCGACACGAAGCCAGATAATCACTAGTAGCGAGCAGCCAGCAGCCGACGACAAAAATTCTCATACATACACTCAGACTCTCATGCTAGAAGATGCTCATACATGCACTTACAGAATAAAGCAAGTACACAGGGAAAGTGGCGTCACGGAGAAACCGTTCATCTTGACACATTTATACACACAGTGATAAATTATTAACATAATAAAATCCCAGCAATATTACAGACACTATCATTTGAAAACATGAAATGAAATGCTATTGCTCATGCCTCTGAACCAAAGGGGTTCTCGTTTAGCCAATAAGCTTGTGTAGTGATAAATTACAAAGTTAAAAACCTAGGGAAGACGGCAGACAGCCGTCTTTCAACCTCCTTTCACATTCCTTATAAATGGCACATTCTTACTATGGGGATTTTATTTTACTGCTTTCCGTTTTTACTATTACTCTGAGAAATACGCCAGCAGGGTGCTCGTGGAACTACTTTTAATTGGTAACGAACACATAATTGCCTACGAATTGTATTTATTACTACTTAGACCTACAAACACGAATCATTGTTTTGCAGCATCATACAGGACTGGAGACATTTCATTTAGTCTCTTATTGAATCATCCTGATGCTCGTAAACAAATGATTTTATAAATTGCTTATGACATCAAACTGTTGCTAGTCACACTATTGGGACTCAAGGAATCTAAAATATCGCTCTCACTCTGCACTACTACTATTCGTCCATCAGCATGTGAAAATTTAGCTTCTTACTTTTAATACCACCCCAATAAACTACAGACATTGCCGAAGTAGGGTGGCTTGTGTGCCTCATCGATAGAGAAAGCCGTACAGTAGATTCAATCACAGTGGAGGGGTATCTGTGAAGAGGCCAGACAAATTTGTGGTTCTTGAAGAGGGGTGGCAGCCTTTTCAATAGTTTCAGGGGCAACAGTCTCGATGATTGACTGAACTGGCCTTGTTACATCAGCTAATGTGGCTTTGACAAACGGCTGAATGCAAGGGGAAATACAGGCGTTACTTTCCCTGAGGACATGCAGCTCTACTGTATGAATTTATGATGATGCCACGATCTCTGATAAAATAGTCTCCCATTCGAATCTCCTGGCGGGACTACTCAGGAGGACCTCGATGTCGATAAAGCGTCTACCTAGTATTCAGGACGTCCTGGGTTAGAATTCCGCCTGTGGTACAGATTTGAATTCAACGACACCCCTTAAATTCAATATCTTTGATATAATGAGCCAACAAATGTCTTGGGAAATTGAATTATTATTTATAACTGAAAGTCGCTTCTGAGGAACTGTATTAAAAGCCTTCTATAAATCTAGAAGCATGCAATCAATCTTGTGTCTCACAAAAACGATTATAAAAACATTTTGGCTCTATATCAAAATATCGTTTTTCTTAAGATGAACACAGGAATACATTATATACTACAAATTCCTAAACCAAATCGACGTCAGGGATTTAAATTCAGTTGACATCTTGAGTATTAGTGCGACCTTTTCAAATTTACATTATTGAGGCATGGATCACTCGTCGAGTGAGAGGTTGTAAATAATTGCTAGTGTGGAGCTGTTACAACAACATACTCTATAACCCTTTCAGCCCTGAAACTTTTTTCAATTTAATTTCACGAAATTATCGTTTTAAAGTCTTCTATAGTGTACAATTAGGTAAGAAAAAATACAAAAAAATTTTTTTTTCGATTTTACGAAAAAAGGACCCACAGAATCGCGTGGGTTAGTGATTATTTGCATAAGTTGTGATGTATGCCTCACAAGTAAATAGGAATTTGACTGGCAAACAAACTGCGTATATCTCTGCTCCAAATATGGTCAAATAATGTATTGTTTATCTGAGTGTTTATCAGAATGTAAATTGATGTCAATAATTACAGATGTAGGTTTACAATCATTAATAACAATGTAACTTAATAAGATAATACTGCTTCGGCATATGAACCTGTTTTTTATTTTTTCATGTTCAAACTCAATACATATTTAAAGAATCAGTTAAAGTCATCGGAAAATCATAAAAATTACAAACAATAATCTAACAGACTAAGAACACGTTACATTTTTGGTGAAATTGCTTGAAACAATTTTTCACATCGGGTTTTTGTTCTGTTGATAGATGTAGTTAATCTACACATTCGTGTATAAGATAGAACATGAATGACTGGGAAACGATCAAAACCATCTAATCTTTTGTCGTTGCATGGAACAGGGGCAGGAGGGTTGTAATATTTGGATGTTTTACACCCGTCCGCCACAGTTTCATACTCAGATTCGTCCACCACAGGTCATTTATTTTCAGGAATTGCCAATAAAGCTTAAACAACAATTTACATTCGAAATTTCATCAAATCCTTAATATCTTTTCGTGGAATTAGTTAACTTTTCTGTCATTTTGTAATACATCCAGTTGTTGACAATCGCTAAGTCGGGGTAGTGGAGAATGACCTTCAAAGTTCGTTTCCTGATACTAATCCAAGTGGTATAACACTCCATTCGTTGTTCACAAACGTCCACTGCACCCATTTGATGGTTATATTTGCGTACAATAGAGGGACATGGTAGCTCAATATTTTTTTTCCTCTTTTGGACCACCGCTCCACATTTTGTTCTAGATGAATTCCAGAACATATAGATGACATCACAACCCATTGCTATCTTTCTACTGCAGAAATGCGAAAGTGGATCCTCTCACCACTTAGAACAACCTGTAGTGATTCTCCTCGTTTTAATATTGATCATGAAAGTTTACTCCTTTTTCCCCATTTGCCATAATTGTTCCTGTCCCATGAGAAGCGACGTCAACAAATTTCTCCAACAATGGTATTGTGGTGAAATACCTATTAAAATAGAAGCAGCTTCCAGGAGGAATGGTTTGTAACACTAGAAGAACAACAAAAGGACCAAATCCCAGCTCTGTACCATCCAGATTCGTTGAAGCACCTTAGTATACTTCGAAGTTCATTACAAGACCTGATTTCGATATAATTACAAAATTTTTCAAATCTACAGAAAAAGTTATAACTTTGGATTTCAATTAACATTTCTTTGCTAAGAACTACTACCCGTACGATTGTGAGGTTGAACAATAAATTTTAAACTCAATACTAACCCTCACAATAGTGATAATTGTTATTTTTTCCACAATAGACACCATAATTTCAAAAGAAATGTTAAGAACGATGTACTATTGTGTTTATTACACTTTCCTTGATAAGAAAACATTGAAATCGTCGTTCTTTTACGCAGTATAATGAAAAATACTGAATTTTCTTTGTAGAGCCGTCTACCGCCAACAATTGGAACCAAAAATTCATCCGAAACAAAGGAATTGACACGTACGATTGATGCGAGCCGGCGCGAGCCAGAGAAGTGGAAAAAAACCAGAGAAATGTATTTTACAAACTGACCGACACATTTGTGCGGGTCAGGGCTGAAAGGGAAAACGAACCTAGTTGTCGGCCGCAGTGGCTAAGCGGTCTGCGGCTCGCTAGTCACGGTCTGCACGACCACTACGGTCGGGGGTTCGAATCCCCCCTCGGGCATGGATATTTGTGCCGTGCTTAGTAGTAGCTGGTTCATAAGTAGTTTGTAAGTTTAGGAACTGATGACCCCGTAGCTAAGTCCCATAAGCTCTACAAACACCTGAACATATTTTGCACCTAGTTGGTATTCAGTTTGTACCGGGGAACACGCATTTATGACGCTGACTTGAGTTTCGATGCAGCAACTTAAGACCGCTACTTCTATGTTGCCCACGCTAATAGCTGTTATTGTTTCGAATTCTAGAATCGTTTTCAGAAATAAGTAGGTAACTTGCTCGGAGCAATGACAATCGTTAAAAAGTGCGTAAAGTTTCAAACGGCTTCTTTTCTGCCTAACAGAAACGCAGGAATGCAGGTTACCTGTTATCGGTGTTTGGGAGTAAGACAGAATGACAAACCTCTGCTTGCAGAAGCCGCTATCTGTTCCCTATGCCGCAACAGGTAGCCCTCGCAATCTGGCCGTCTCCTCGGTTGGCAACGGTCCTATTTTTTGGGCTCGGAAGCTCAATGAAGTGCAGCGCCTCCGGGGCCATAAAAGACGGCGAGCAGCCGCTATCAGCAGCGTTCTCCGAGTCGCCACCTTGCATACAAATAGTCGGACAAGGAGCGCGCGCCGCCTTGCCGCTACACACACCACTTGAGCAGAACTTCTCACTGGCATTCACTGTCAAACCTCATCGTTCCCGTTTAGTTTAAGGGCCGCGGTGGAATGGCCGAGCGCTCCTAGGCGCCTTGCCGCTGAGCGCGCGGTTACTCCCAGTCTTAGTTTCCAGTCCTCTGTCCGGCATGGGTGTGTGTCGTCCTTAGATTAGTTTAGGTAGTCTAGGGACTTATATCCACAGTAATAAGTCTCATAGATTTACAAACATTTCAACATTTTTCAGGATAAGGATTATTGCAAAATTATTCAGTGCACACGACCCAATCGTAGAAAGAAGATGTGCTACAGCGCGTAGTTATCCTAGTTTATTCAGACATAATAATTAATGTTCAGCAGCTTTGCCGGCATATCAGTTGGTGGTAACGCAGGAGTGGGTCTAATTATGAATAAGAAAATAGGAACGCGGGTACGTTACTATGAACAGCACAGTGAACGCAGTTTTGTAGCAAAGACAGGCACTAAGCCAACACCGACCACAGTAGTACAAGTTTATATGCCAACTAGCTCTGCCGATTATGAGGAGATCGAAGAAATGTATGAGGAGATAGAAGAAATTATTCAGACCGTTAAAGGAGAAGAAACGTGATTGTGATAGGGAACTGGATCTCGGCAGTAGGAAAGGGAAGAGAAGGACGATTTGTAGGTGAATATGGACTGGGGAAAAGGAATGAAAGAGGAGATCGCCTGTAGAATTTTGTGCAGAGCACAATTGAATCATTAGAAACACTTGGTTTAATCATCATGAAAGAAGGTTATATTCGTGAAAGAGACCAGGAGACACTGGGAGGTACCAGATAGACTTTATAATGGTAAGGCAAAGGTTTAGAAACCAGGTTTTAAACTGTAATCTATATCCAGGGGCAGATGTACACTCTGATCATAACTTATTGGTTATGAACTGTAGATTAGAACTTAAGAGAGTACAAAAGTGTAGAAAATAAAGAAGACTGAATCTGGACAAATTGAAAGAATAAGAGGTGGTTTACAGCTTTAGAGGGAGCATTAGGCAAGGATTGGCTGAAACGGGGGAAGTAATACAGTAGAAGAAGACAGGGTAGCTGTGAGAGATAGGGTAGTTGAGACCGCAGAGGATCATCTAGGCAAAAAGATACTGCCAAATAGAAATTCTTGGATAACACAGGAGATACTAAACTTAATGAAAGGAGAAAATATAAAAAAAATGCATCAAGTGTAGCAGTCAGAAGGGAGTACAGGACGTCTGAAGAAAGAGCGTCATAGGAAGTGCAGACTGGCTAAACAGGAATGGCTTGAGGAGAAATATAAGACCGTAGCAGAATCTGTAACTAAGGGAAAGATAGGTACCACCTACAGGAAAATAAAAGAGACATTTGGAGACAAGAAAAGCAGCATTAGGAATATCAAGAACTCAGATGGAAAACAGTACTAAGTAAAGAAGGGAAAGCTGAAAGATGGAAGGAATATATAGAAACCCTGCAAAAAGGATATGAAGGCAGTATTCTAGAAACGGAAAACGAAGTGGAGGAAGATGAAATACGAGATACTATACTGCGAGACGAATTTGACAGAGCAGTAAAAGATTTGAGTAGGAACAAAGCCCCTGACTCTTCTTACGACTGAAACGCTATTATCGTTATGTGAGCCAGTCATGAACAAATTGTTCCATTTGGTACGCAAGATGTATAAGACAAGGGGAATACCCAGAGAATATTTTAATTCCACTTCCGAAGAAAGCATGTGCAGACAAATGAGAAAATTACAGAACTATCAATTAAATAAATCATGGTTACAAAATACTAACACGAATTACTTATAACCGTATGGAAAAACCGGTGGAAGGACGAATCCTGGCAGCGGTGAGCCGAGTGAAAGTAGCTTGTTAAATTTTCTAAGAAAGATCTCGGGCAGTAGAGATCAGGAAAAGCAAATAAAACGCTCACCACTGCTCTAAATTACTTTGCGATTGGCCACAGTACTTGCGCAACAGAACTTTATCTCCTTAAGGAAGAAACCAACGTTTTAACAAACACAAATGATATATATCAAAAGGAATAGATAATTAAACAGGAGACAGGGAGCATCAAATTCTAAAGCAGAGGTTTGATACTTTAAATTATTATCTATTCAATAAAATGTACAAGCAAAATGCCTGGAGACCAAATAAGTACAATGAAGTACACACCTTGTACAACAATGAATTAAATCATAAAGTAACTGCCCCTAATAAAATAGTTTCTGCCCTTTTTGAATATGGAGGTAACATGGGAGGATATTTTCAAATACACAGCGGATAGGGAAAGCACACTCATTCACTCACAGACACACGCATAATGCTTGTGTGCTTGTGATACGTACTCAAGGCAGGAACAATTCATAGCAGCGGAAAAACGAAGCGTTGACGGCGTTTTGACAAGATGGGGGCATCTTCATGCACAACTGAAATTATACTATGCACAAATGAACTCATGTGCGGGCAGGAAGCGGCATACTATCCTTAAGTACCACATGGTGTACGACCATGATCAGTAAAGCACATGGGAGTATTCAATAAAAGAAAGCTAGTATCACTAAAAAGCATGGCTGAAGGCCAAAGTAATGACTGTTACAAAAGCAATTTGTGCAATTAGTTGTACCAAGAGAGTAAAGACAGAATCAATCGAGGAATTACGAGAGACAACTTAGCATGTTCGCAGAAACAGACACTACACAAAAGTGTTAGTTAAAAACCACAAGGAACTCAAACGTACCAAGTTTACGCAAAGGCTGAAGGCCACACACGTGTATTCAACCATGAGAAAACCGGACACTAAATCATTACCAGATTGAAACTACAAATACTAAATTTACACTGAATTACTCGAGTTATGAAAAGTAAGAAACACTTCTCCTCGCATAGCGAAATAATTACTCAAGAAAAATTATCACTGATAAAACAGGACTGCCTGATCACAAATAAAATTCTAACAGCATACCATCCCCTCAGCATGATTCGACAAAATACTCACGTGGCGGTCGCGGCAAGAGTGATGCCTCAGGCCGCGGACAGAGCCTCCCTTCTCCGCACTGGATGTAGGAAGCGTTCAAAGCGATCTAGGGTGCGTTGTCACAGTTACCAACCCTCGCTACGTGAGGGAGATAATACCCTCTACTACAACTCAAGAGAGGTCTCTTTTGTCTCCTCCTTCGTCCATGATTATATTGGTACCACTCTAAGAACAGGCCACCTCACCATCTTGCCAAGTAAACGTGTCTGGCTACCCAGCAGACGGCAGTGCAGACGATATACGGAGCCATGCGTTCTTAACTAAAGTAAACGAAGCCTAAAGCGCGTAACGGCGACTGTAAGCTATTGCGCGGCAGTCAGTCAATATTAAAAGCAACCTTCCACATGCATTGGAACACACAAGTTCAATCACACGGGTGACATGGGGAATTGATCATTAATAAAGGAATAAAATAACTGACACACAAATAGAAAGTATTAATGGTGGAGAAACACTTCAGAGAAATGGATAACTCAAAATGGAACACGGCCACACATTCAATGTATGACAAAAATTAGAGAGAATTTGAAAGTGGAGGACCATCGTCAGCATCGTCATATCCATAATTTTCATTTATTGCGTTAGCGAACCTTTATATAATACAAAACATTACAGAAAAACCTCTTCGAAAGGAGAAGTCGCGCGGAACTAGCCGCGCGGTCTGAGGCGCCATGATACGAATACCGTGGCCGCTCCTATTGGAGGATCGAGTCCTCTCTCTGGGGCATGGGTCTGTGTGTTGCCCTTAGTAGTAGAAGTTACTTTAAGTAGTTTATAAGTGTAGGGTCCGATGACAGTTGGGTCCATTACGTTTGCAAACATTTGAACATTTCAAAAATGTTCAAATGTTTGTTAAGCTTATGGGACTTAACTACGGGGTCATCAGTCCCTAAACTTACAAACTACTTATGAACTACTTACAAACTAGGACGGCACAAATATCCATGCCCGAGGGGGGATTCGAACCCCCGACCGTAGTGGCCGTGCTGACCGTGACTGGAGCGCCTCAGTCACCTCGGCCACCGCGGCCGGCGAACATTTCAGAAAGACAATTCGATCACAACAAAGGAAACATGCACTGCAGACGCCAGTCTGTCGCTGTCTGTCTTCTGTTCCGACCACTGTTGACTCCACTTTGAGAAATACTGTCACACGATCCGTCACATCATCTGGCGGATTAGCCGTGCGCACTGCGGAACCGTTCTGCGGTGCGCGCGGCCGTTCGCCGCCTGGGGTTCGATTCCCCCTTGGGCATGGGTATTTGTGTCCTTAGGTTAGTTTACCGTAGTGTAAATAGTTTGTAAGCTACGGACTAATGACCACGCAGTTGAGTACGATTGAGTTACAAACATTCGAACATTTGAACATCATCGGGTGCCCTTTGAAGTTGTTTTCAGTGGGCTGATAATGGAGGATTCAAGGGATCCGTCCGCTCCGAAGATATGAACAAATGTGTACCTATCTTCGCTCAGTATGTGACTTTCCAAATCGCTAGGAGAGGTCTTCTCTCGTTCTTAGTTCCTATATATCTCCGTTGGTATTGTAGACGGGTCCATATTCCTTCCTTTTATTCGCGCGGACTATTTCTTCAGTTTTTGGTGATGTTGCCCGGGAGTTAACGTATACATTTTCTGGCTTTATTACTGCCGTGTTGAACTGAATCTTTCTCTTCTGCGATGAACAGACTGTTCAGGCTAAATAAAAATGTCATTAGCGTCTTTTATGCGACGATACACTTCATTCGTCAGGTACATGAACTCTGCTCGTCGACAACAATGAAACAAAGTAGAACTCGGCAGCAGCATACAACAATAAATTTAGTTTTGCATCACCAGACCAATTTCATTTGCATTTTGGGGTTGTTAACAAGCTCAGAATTTCCCCAGACTGTCGCCATTAATCACAATATATTCACCAAATGTCAGAAATATGCCTGCTGCCACCATCGCCATTTTCATAAGTTTCCTGTTTACGACGTTATCGTAATAGAAAATTGATCAAAGTTTGCTGCAATAATATTTATTACGCTTGTGCTGGTTGTTTCCACCAGAACCTTGTTTCAGCTATCACCATTATCGAGTGGACCTGTTGACATTGAAATAATTACCTACGTACATTAATTATAATTTTTTTATAAAATAAACCGTTACAAGTTTATTTATGTCTAGTTGGCCTGACGTGCGTCAAGCATTTTAGAGTTAATGTCTTTTCTGTGACAAGATCATTAAGTCACGTTTTGTTATTGGCTGTATTTGATAAATAGACACTTTTCACTCGTTTGATGCTTTATGTTTATATTAAATTACATCTTTGTTGGTGAGAGAGTGTGGTCGTGTGTCACAGATAATATAATTGCTCTAAAATTATCGTTTGTATCCGTGTGTGAGATTTATCCTTCTCTTTCCAAAATTTCAAGAAATGTCTAAATAATTTTTATTTTTCTAATATGTTTGTTCATAGAGAATATCATTTGAGTATTTTTCGTGTGTGTGTGCAAATTTCTAGCTGTTGCAGAATATAATTGTGAACAAATTTCAGACGACCAGTTGCATAATGTGGTTCGTAAACCTTGACCCAGGTTTCGACAAAAATAATGTTACTTTCTTCATAATATTTACAATTAGCTCACATTAAAGTGCACATATGCAGCTATCTCCATGACGTGGAATAAAATAGAAAATATTAAAAGTAATGTCTATGAGATAAAAATTGTGGAGCAACATCACAAATAGGCCAAGTGAGCACTGTGTTCCAGAATGTTTAGAAACTGTGTGTATAATTTTTAAAATATTTTCCATGTGTTCGGTTGTGTGGTTTTGTCTCTTTAGATGTAAACAAAAGTTCTACTGGTTAAAGTTTCTTCCTGTTTGCAAAATATATAACTTAGGGCATCCATTACATGAAATTTTGTAAATTTCAGGGTAGGAATAAATGTCAGTTTTCGTCTTTCCTCGTCTTAATTTTGATCTGAGGGTATTGTTTGTGCGAAATGCTAGTTGTATGTTCGTTTTTTTTTTAAATATTTCGTTCACTTTGTGCGATGTGTTGCCTAGATACTTCGTTGGTACATATTTTGGTCTGGTTATAGCTCTATTTTCTCTTCTCATTGTTATCTCGTTATGTTTGGGACTTGTTTAGATTAAAACTTTATTACGAGATTGTTATATTTTGACGTTGTATATGCTGCGGGCCCAGTAGAGGAAAATTGCTTCCTGTTTACCTTTCCACGGCCAAAGTAAATATTATCGGCGCCAATAGATCGCCATAGAGAGAAATACCTTCCACATTGAGATATGACGAAAGGTTTACAAAGGTGGCAGTGCAATATTTGTTACAATGATTTTTTCATACATGGGCCCGTTTCATGTGTAGTGAATACGGACGTTCTGTAAATACGAGGCGCAACTATAAACTAAGTTTCCCTACATTTGTTGTTTCCCTTAAAGTATACGTATTTAAGCGGGAAAATTGCGCATGCGCAGCGTATCTATGACGTGACAATCAAATGCCTGCCATAAAGGTCCAGCGTTATGCAAATACCGCAGCAACAATGTCCCAAAATAGCGTCTCATATTTGTTCCACCGCCGACTCCCATTGTCCGTCAGTGACAAAACATAGCGTTCAACCAAATTCATCGTAAGCTAGGACAGGTCTACGAACAGCACATTAGGAAAAAACGGTGCGACTCTGGTGTGGGCTTTTCTCTGAAAGTCATCAAGAGTTGGCAGAGGACGACCGTCCGTCGTCGATGATCTCCTGGTTGAACTCGTTCTGCAGCGCATCCTGAACTGATGTTATTCTTTGTCAAAATTATTGATTGTAAAAAGTTAATTTCAAATGAATATTTCAAAACTTTTTAATTCCAAGATTTTTATCGAACAAAGAAATTAATACAATCTTTTCGTAATAGTTTCTCATCCCTGAATAACGTTGATTTTAATATGAACTTAATGTGTCATTACGTTAACTGTTTTTAAATTTGAATAAATCTTCCTGTTATTGCAACAAGAGTGCAAGTGAAAGCTGATTACTGCTTTTATCGAGGTCGAGTCGATGTAAGAGCAATAGGTCGTGTTGGTGTGACAAAGTGGCGATTAGTAAAGCTATTTCAAATACGTGACACTGTAAAATTCCGCATAACTTATGGACTGAAACGACATAAGACTAAATTATTTAATGAAAAAACTGCAGGTTTTCAATAGAGTATAAAACGGTATTGTACACTCCTGGTCATTAAAATTGCTACACCACGAAGATGACGCGCTAAGGACAATTTAACCGACAGAAAGAAGATGCATCCGTGTTTGCCAACATTGCGGTGAAAGCACTTTGGAAGCGTGTATTCGTCATCGCCATACTGGTGTATCACCCGGCATAATGGTATGGGGTGCCATTGGTTACACGCCTCGGTCACCTCTTGTTCGCATCGACGGCACTTTGAACAGTGGCCGTTACATTTCAGCTGTGTTTCGACCCTTCTAGATACGGAAAATGTTCGACTGCTGCCCTGGCCAACACATTCTGCAGATGTCTCATCAATTGAAAACGTTTGGTCAATGGTGGCCGAGCAACTGGCTCATCACAATACGCCAGTCACTACTGTTGATGAACTGTGGTATCGTGTTGAAGCTGCATTGGCATCTGTACCTGTAAACGCGATCCAAGCTCTGTTTGATACAATGCCCAGGCGTATCCAGGCCGTTATTACGGCCAGAGGTGGACGTTCTGGATACTGATTTCTCAGGATCTATGCAACCAAATTGCGTGAAAATGTAATGACAACTCAGTTCTAGTCTAATATATTTGTCCAATGAATACCCGTTTATCATCTGCATTTCTTCTTTGTTTAGCAATTTTAAATGCCAGTAGTGTAATTGGTTAGGTGGTGAAGCCATTTGACTTCGCAATACTAGACTATTTTCCTAACGTGCATTAGTGTCAGTGAGTAGATACTATTTACGTAGAGAAGTATCTGAAAATGTCTGGAGATGTCTGTGTTGGAGTGCGCCACCGGAAGTCGTGTCCTGTCCGTCCGCGGCATATGATAGACGGTCCACGGCCGCGTCCGCCGCTCGACGGCACCGCCTCCGAGGGCTTTCAGCGCCGCGCCGTCACGACCGCGGTGTGCGAGGTCTCGTCCTCAGTTATGATGAAGCTTTCGCCTGAGCCTCTTGTGTGCACGTTAGCAGTGTTCTGTGACTTGGAATTGTACTGCACCGTTTCACTGATATATGCTGTTGTGCTGTCCCCTTGAAGGAAATAAATTATACTGTTACAACAGTATAAATTGGCGACGAGTTTCGTGCTTACGTGTGTTCTTTTTTCGGTTGGTATGGATCCGGCGTTGCTTCAGTAACTGCAAAAGCAGCAGCAACAGCTAGATTTGCGTACAGAGTTGATTACGCCTTCTCGTGCTGCTGAGGCCCCTTCACCGCCGCCCCATGCGTACCCCCCCCCCCCCCCACCGCCGCTCCAGCTTTCCCGGCTTTCCAAGAGTCTAAGGAAGACTGGGGCTCCTACGTGCAGCGCCTACAGCAGCATTTTGCGGCTTTTAAGGTAACCGATTTTGACTTACAAAAGTCTTTCTTGCTGTCGCGGATCGAGCCCGATACCTTTCGTTTACTGCATAAACTAGCTCCGCTGTCGGAGCCAGCCGAGTTGTCTTTTTCCCGTATGTCGGAATTGCTTACTTCTTATTATCAGCAACAAACGCACGTGGTGCTTTCCTGACTGGTCAGTCTTATCAGTCATGGGTGGCAGATCTCCGCGGTTTGAGTCGTAAGTGTGGGTGGTATTGTGTGTGCAAATTGTCAGCAGTCGTATGCCGATTCCTTAATTCGCGACGTCGTTGTCCGTTCGGCTCCTGATAGGGCTGTGCGTCGCGAGGCTTTGCGGTTAAAGGAACCCTTGACGAGGTTCTGTCCATTGCACAGGCGTTTGAGGTGTCTCAGGCGGTAGCGGATCAGTTTGAGGAAATGGTAGAGATGGCGTCGGTACAATCCTCGTGCCCCGTGAGGCGTCATTCTTCGCCTTCCTCTTCGTCGTCGCCGGCCGCTGTGGCCGAGGGGACTGAGGCGCTCCAGTCACGGTCTGCACGGTCACTACGGTCGGGGGCTCGAATCCCCCCTCGGGCATGGATATTTGTGCCGTCCTTAGTATAAGCTAGTTGATAAGTAGTTTGTACGTTTAGGGACTAATGACCCCGTAGCTAAGTCCCATAAGCTTAACAAACATTTGAACATTTTTCTTCGTCGTCTTCTTGTTCTTCATGAGTACCTTCAGCCGTTCCATTCCGACGACGTGACTTTGCCTGTTGTCCGGATTGTTTTCGTGCACATGATCGCCCGCGCTGCCCCTTCCGCTGCGCGTTGCGCGCGTTCTGTAGTAAACAAGGCCACGTGGCGGCTGTTTGTCGGACTTCTGCACGCGGTCATCCGCCATATTCAGACGAGTCCCACATGTAAGTAAACTGTCTTTCAAATGTTTGTATAGTCTATGGGACTTAACTACGGGGTCATCAGTCCCTAAACTTGCAAACTACTTATGAACCACTTACGAACTAGGACGGCACAAATATCCATGCCCGAGGGGGGATTCGAACCCCCGACCGTAGTGAAACTGTCTTTCTACCGCACCTGGACAGGAACAGTTCTTCAAAGATTTATGTCACACTTCTTATTCAAAATCGGCCGTTCCAGTAGTTAAAACTTCCGGGCTGAGAGGCCGTGGTCGAACAGTAGAAATTTCTTCCCCTAACGTTTCGTCGCCGGCTGCGGGCAACATCTTCTGAGGTGAGTCGACGACTGGCTGCTGGGCCGTGGAGATCCTGCATATATAGAGGGCATAGAGGGCGCCACCACTCGTCACGTGATGTTAACAGTAAAACTATCTCTGGCTGGCGTCATTACTCTCGATCGAAGGTAGTCGATTGTCACGTCTTTGGTACAAAGCAGACCGCCATATCTGTCTAACTTCAAGCCTTCTTCCTTTCTGTTAAAATTATTGTGGTGTTTAAAAATCTCTATAGCCTCTCTATTCATACGTGCATAATAATGCGATGTCTTAGCTAGCACGCTTGTCTCACTAAATTTTATTTGGTGGTCACCGTTTTCAAAAACATGTTCCGCTACGGCCGATTTGTCCGTGTGTCCCAGTCGACAGTTCCTTTTGTGTTCAGTTAGGCGAGTATTGATACTTCTTTTTGTTGTGCCAATATAAACCTTCCCACAACTACATGGGATCTTATACACACCTGAAGTAGCCAAAGGGTGTCGCGCATCTTTCGTTGATCGTAAGCATTCACTGATCTTTTTGGTGGGTTTGAATATTGTTTCCACTCTAAACTTGGCCAGTACTTTCCCAATGCGGTCCGTGATATTGTGGACGAATGGGAGAAACACATTCCCCGCCAAAGGTTGTTGTTGGACGTTAGCAGAGATTTGTCTTCTGGGCTGGAGTGCTCCATCTATCTCCTTATCACTGTATCCGTTTTTTTTTTTTAAATGCGTTTCGTAAATGATCGAGTTCCTCTTGCAAATAAGCTGGCTCACAGATTTTATTAGCCCTGTCCACTAATGTTTTAATAACACCTCTCTTCTGCCTGGGATGATGATTCGAATCTTTGTTGAAGGTACCGATCGGTGTGCGTATCTTTTCTATATACTTTATGACCCAGAGTCCCATCTGCACGTTTAATCACTGTAACGTCCAAAAAATTTATCTGTCCATCAATCTCCGTCTCCATGGTAAACTGTATTTTCGCGTTGATACTATTCAAGTGCTTTAAGAAACAGTTCAGTTCCTCTTCCCCGTGGTTCCAGATCACAAATGTATCATCCACATACCGATACCACTTCAAAGGGCTCTTTCTGGCCGACTGCAGTGCCTGTTGTTCAAAAAATTCCATAAAAATATTCGCAACCGCTGGACTTAGAGGGCTACCCATTGCCACTCCATCGATTTGTTCATAGAATTCATTATCATATTGAAAATAAGTCGTGGATAGGCAGTGTCGAAACAGATCTATAATATCAGTGGGAAACAAGTCAGATATGTAAGCAAGAGCTTCGTTGACAGGAACCATGATGAACAGGGAAATCACGTCAAAGCTGACAAGAATATCACCAGGGCTGACAGTAATCTCATTCAGTTTTTCGATAAAGTGCACAGAGTTTTTAATGTGATGATCAGTTTTCCCAATAATCGGTTGTAGCAAGGAGGCAAGATGTCTAGCCAACTCTTGAGTAGGGGATCCAATAGCACTTACAATCGGCCTCAGAGGGATATCGATTTTGTGCACCTTAGGTAGCCCATATAACCTAGGAGCGTAAGCTTCCGTTTTGCAAATGTGTTTTTTATCCTCTGGAGAAATAGAAGACTTTTTTATAAGTTGATTGGTAACTGCCAGCACTTTAGTTGTAGGATCCTTTTTCAACTTTTATAGGTGGTCGAATCCTGGCTGGCGTCATTACTCTCGATCGAAGGTAGTCGATTGTCACGTCTTTGGCACAAAGCAGACCGCCATATCTTGTCTAACTTCAAGCCTTCTTCCTTTCTGTTAAAATTATTGTGGTGTTTAAAAATCTCTATAGCCTCTCTATTCATACGTGCATAATAATGTGATGTCTTAGCTAGCACGCTTGTCTCACTACATTTTATTTGGCGGTCTGCTTTGTACCAAAGATGTGACAATCGATTACCTTCGATCGACAGTAATGACGCCAGCCAGAGATAGTTTTACTGTTGACATCACGTGACGAGTGGTGGCGCCCTCTATGCCCTCTATATATGCAGGATCTCCACGGCCCAGCAGCCAGTCGTCGTCTCACCTCAGAAGATGTTGCCCGCAGCCGGCGACGAAACGTTAGGGGAAGAAATTTCTACTGTTCGACCACGGCCTCTCAGCCCGGAAGTTTTAACTACTGAAGACGCCGGCCGTGAAAGCCTACACGTTATGATCGGCCGTTCCGTTTTCAAGTTGACACCGTGGCCTCTGTCCCTCTCGTAAATTTGGATGTATATTTGGCACTTGCGAAGCCGCCTCTTGTTAAAACTTCTCGTCGTTTGGTCGGCCATGGTGAACAGCCGATTCCAGTGTTCTGTCGGTTTAGGATTGAGGTGGAGTACCAGCACGTAGTGCGCGCCGCTGCGTTTTTGGCCATCACAAGCGCGGCTTCAGAGAATATTTTTGGCCTGGATGTGTTCACGGCGTTTGGTTTTAGCGTATACGACACAGTTCATCTTGTGTCTGACTCCATCCAGTTTAATGAATTGGATTCGCTTTGCCGCGAGTTTGGAGCAATTTTCTCGGTGTGTTTGGGAACGTCCGTTGGTTACGAGGCTCACATTACTCTCAAACCCATAGCGGTTCTAAAAATTTTTGGCGCCCGATTCCTTTTGCTTCGCGCCCAGCGGTTAAGGACGAGTTGGATCGGTTGCACGATTTGTGCATCATCGAACCAGTTTCCTCTAACCTGTGGGCGACTCCTCTGGTGATAATAACGAAACTCACGGGAGCCTTTCGGATGTGCGGTGATTTCAAGCCCACGGTTAACTCGCAGTCAGTGATAGATTGTTTTCCCCTTCTGCGCCCGGACGACATTAATGCGAAATTGGCGGGCGGTGAGTGTTTTTCTAAAATTGATTTGGCGGAAGCGTATCTCCAGCCAATTTGAATGATTTGAGTAAAGAAATTTGTTTTGACTCTTTTTATTCTCTGAAGTCAAATGAACGTCAGAGTTGAAAGCAAGATACACATACAATTGAGCACAGAACACCCCTACAGCAAGTGACTGATAAGTCGAAGAAAATTGTATTTGATTGAGAACACTTGTAACAACCCACATTTAACTGGAAATAGTGGCGTAACGAAGAGGAATATTCCGATACCAGATTTCTGTTTCCAACAGTCCGAAACTTGAATACCCCTTGAAACAGCAAATGCACGCGATACTGTACCAAAACTGTGCTGGCTGGCGGTGTCGAAAACACGAAGGCTGGGCGGCGGCTGTGTGCGCCGATAGCTGCACGTCGCGGACCCGAAGATAGTTCAGCTTCGTATTCCAGAAGCGATATTTAATTAATATCAGCCAACTTCAACCCTGGCGGGTCTCAGTGCCTACGATCTCACTCGTTCGGCTATGTCGTGCCACTACAGACAACATGTCTAACATGAATGCACTGTAGGCAGAGGTGACACCCGAACGGCTGTGCGTCCAATATCAGGCAGGCTGACCTTGCTCTCTGCTTGCCAATACTCAACGCTATTAGCACAAGTTTTGGAACAACTCCAAAAGTTGTACCACAAACTCTAGCTGCTCAATGAGAAGTATAAGCAGAAGAGAAGCACCTGCTCTCCTCGGCTGCTCAAACACCAGTCTCCTTCTCTCCACTTCTAGAATCTCTCTCTGCAAGGCGTCCAGGCTCTGCCTATGTCTACTGAAACGCCAGTCCACAGCTAGGCACCAAAGTACGGCCAATCATGGCTTGCATTGGCTTACTATAAAACAGCAGTCAATGGCCAGCTCTCCTGCGTTTCCATCGGTCGGACATCGCCCTTCCGTCCATCGTTCTCACGGTAGCGGCGGATGGCCTTCAGGCACCTTGAAAAACACGGCCAGCAAGTTGTTACCAGCAAACGGCCAAACTCCCTCGCTATTGTATAACTGCGGCGCCCGCTAGCTTGGAGCTAGAGACGCACAGTCTCTTAGCGTGTGCCACCCTGAGTTCGCCACGCGGCGCCAGACATCTCAGCTCTCCCTTCGCAAATCACCGTACAACGCCCATGAAGATGTATTGTATTGCTCCAGAGGCTTCCGCCTAGACGACGCCAGCGTCGGTGGTTCCAGTCAGATACTTCGAAGGCTCACGCCTCAGTCCTACCTGCTGTGGCCTTCAGCCGGAAGGCGTCTTCCTGGATCCGCTAACCCTCCGAATAACAGAGCCACCCTCTTGCTCAGCACCGGTCGCCGTTAGCTTTGAAAGCGTGTTTTCCCCCTTGCTACAGGCCTCACACCACCAAGTAACAGAATATTTCTCTTTCGCCACAAGTTATTAAATCGATAACGTACAAGTAATCTAATAAAATTAGCAAGGTTGCGTTGTCGTTTTACTGTTGCAAAGCAACGTAGGAGTTCTGAAATCTATCAAGCATCGCGTGTGTTCCGTCAACGCAGGGCACGAACCAAGTACGCACCAAAATTACTAGTTTTATTTATTTATTTATTTATTTATTTATTTTTTGTTCACGACAACACCCGCCCACACCACTCAATATCGTCAAACACTGCCTGGCAGAAAGGGGGGTGGTGTAACTCAGCAACTCGACCATCAACCATACTCGCTTGATCTCAATCCTCCAGACTTGCTATTCCTTCGACTCAAACTCGCGTTGAAAGGATTTAACGATATTGCCGACATCCAAGTAAACGTGAAGAGGCTTTTGAGCACCATCGCAAAGGAAAATTTCGTGCAAAGTTTTGCAAAGAATCCGCCTTATGCAAGAAACCTTGTTTTATTTTATTACCCAGACATGTTTCGACCCTTATTGTGTCATCTTCTGTGGGCTCTTGCCTATTATTTTCTAGATAACATTTTACAGGTTATTGAGTTTGCAGTTTTTCGACGATTTGTTTGATTTGACAATTATGTTGGTCATATTAGGTCTGATTTGTTTACAATACTTACATAATATCAATCGCAGGATTTGCATTTGCTTTAATTGAGGAATGAAAAGTGAATGACAAGTTTTCACAGCTTGTCACCTGCCAACAACAAAACTCTTTTATTTCGAAAACTAGTTGATTTATTATACATTCGCCTGGATGTTAAGTTGATAAATCGTTCTATGTTGCTGTTTAGCAGCTTACGTGTTAATTGGAAAGTAAAAGGAGAAAACTCACGGAAGATTGTACAATAAGTGCCGAAACATGTCTGAGTAATAAAATAAAACAAGATGTCTTTCTTAAGGTACAATCTTCACGAATCTATCACAGCAAGCACGGAAGAAACAACGGGTGCACCATCACAAGATGATTATTCGTGCAAAGTTTCCAGGACATGTATAACAGAGCTCCGCAGTGCATAATTATGGGAGGTGACTGTTTAGAAGGACAGTAAGGTAGTAACTGTTGTTCATAGCTGATGTACATTAATGTTAGAGGAATACTCACTGAACGTAATTACATCTATGCATATCAGTAACAAAAATTTCTTTTATAATCATGTGGAGTCTTGTAGTCAGTGGAGTACGGCAGCCAGTTACAGAGAACTAATCACTGACTGAGTGACGCCGCTGCACCTCAAGCAGTCTATCTCCTCACCGCTCGCGAAGGAGAGCGGCGATGGAATTGCTCCGCACGCCATGCTGTTCATGAGGGTGCCGTGGAAATGACGTCATTCCCGCACGCAGGCACCAGCACTTATGACGGCCTCCTTAGCAGGCGCTGAAACGCACGGAGCGCCATTAGCCCAGGAAATGGCGCCTCCGAGTTACGGCCCATCCTCAGCCCTGACTCCGGCGCGAGTGGCAAGGGGGAGGTCTGGATAAGTAGGCAGCGACATTAACACAGCGCCTCAATCCATACACATGCAAGGACGACACCATTTCCAACGACTCGCGATGTGTAAGTCACGGTATTTCTTTCTCTTTTGTCTGAAATTATCCCGACAATCAGGTCACTGTAAACAAATATTATATTCCGTGTGATATGTTAAAGCAGAAACCTAACGAACTTATGGTATTTATCATTTGGTTTGGACAGTTAACATGTACGTGTAACGCTCTACTAATGAAAATGCCTACACTAGTCCCTCCTAGCTTCTAAAACTCTTCCGGGTATTGGACCGCATCGTCAATATATCCTAGGCTCAATGAAGGGCAAAACTGATAAATTGCACACAGCCGGAGTCTATAAAATCAGTTGTAAGTGTGCCCAGGTGTACATCGGAGAAACTGGGTGGCCGATTAACACAAGGATAGCCGAGCTGGGACAGCATACGAAGTTGGCAGAATCTGAACACCAGGAAGAGTGTGGCAAACAGATTTTCAGGAAGTCACTCTTCTGGCAAAACAACCCTTCACCTTGAAGAGGAAAATCAGGGAAGTAATAGAAATAGCTAAGCGACCCGGAAATATGAACAGAGAAGACTAGTATATACTTCCGGCGCCTTGGCTGCCAGCAGTAGCAGTGCTTCGCGACGACACCGCGCGCAGTGCAGTCCATAGGGGCCCGCATAGCCCGGACACAACAGCGGCCGCGCGTACACACAGCAAACAGCACGCTCTTCAAGTGTTCAAATGTTTGTAGAGCTTATGGGACTTGAATTAGATTGGGAAACGAAGCAATAAAGGAGGTAGATGAGTTTTGTTACTTGGGCAGTAAAATAACAAATGATGGTCGCAGTACAGAGGATATAAAATGCAGAATGGCAATGGGTAGAAAAGCGTTCTTGAAAAAGAGAAATTTGTTAACATCGAATATTGATTTAAACCTAAGTAAGTCCTTTCTGAAGGCATTTGTATGGAGTGTTGCCTTGTATGGGAGTGAGACATGAACGATAAACAGTGTGGACAGGAAGAGGATAGAGGCTTTTTAAATATGGTTCTACAGAAGAATGCTGTAGATTAGGTGGGTGGATCGCGTAACTAATGAGGAGGTACTGAACAGAATTGGGGAGAAAAGAAATTTCTGGCATACCTTGACTAAAAGAAGGGATAGATTGATAGGACACATTCTTAGACATGTAGGAATTGTGAATTTAGCGTTGGAGGGAGGTGTATTGGGAAAAAATCGCAGGGGAAGACCAAGAGATGGATACAGTAAGCAGATTCAGACAGATGTAGGTTGTCGCTCTTATGTGGAGATGAAGAGGCTTGCTCAGGATAGGGTATTGTGGAGAGCTGCATCAAACCAGTCTCCGGACTGAAGACCACAACAACAACATGGGACTTGACTACGGGGTCATCAGTCCCTAAACTTACAAACTACCTATGAACTAGCTACAACTAAGGACGGCACAAATATCCATGCCCGAGGGGGGATTCGAACCCCCGACCGTAGTGGCCGTGCAGACCGTGACTGAAGCGCCGCAGTCCCCTCGGCCACCTCGGCCGGCAGCACGCTCTAGCCGGCGCTAGGCATCAGCTACGTCACTGCTACCACCGCTCCTCACTAGCCAGTTTCAACCAATGGTAAACGTTAATGTAAATACCAATCCAGGATTTCCTTTTCCACCAATAGGAAGAAATAACGCAAACACCAATGATAAGAGAGCTGAAACCACCAATCATAACTGGAAATATTTACTATTTAAGACCCCGTCTTTTCGTCATCCAGCAGTAAATGTAACATCCAGAAGAAGGCCAGTTGCAACAGTGGCCGAAACGTAGGTGAAACACCTGATATATTGACGATGCGGTCCAATACCCAGAAGAGTTTTAGCAAGTAGGACAACGGCCGCGGAAGCCTTCGTTTACATTTAGTCCATCCTAGTTTTGAGTAAAGGTGCACATTGTAGGGTCCTATAAAGGTGGGACTGACTTTGGACGTAGAAAAAGTTCAATGAAGGCAGCTCATTTCGTGGTAGCGTGAAACGAGGGAGAGAGAGACACGGAAATGACCAACGAAACGGGTTGGAAATCATTAAAAGAAAGGCGGCATTCGCTCTGTCCAGTTTTATTTGCTAAATTTCCCATCGACTTTCTACTACGAATGCGAACATATTTTGTTAGCGCGCTGTTACATAGGCAGACATGATACTCAAAATAAGACAAATCAGGTCCAAAACGGAAAGCGACTGCTATTCGAATGGTAAATAAAATCTTTGATATCCGCTGAAATGCGATTTTAAGAGTAAATATTACGATGTGCTATCGTGAGCGGATTACTCCCAAACACAGAAAAATTTCGTGAAGGTATAGTTTGAAGATCTTCAGGGCGAGATCTGCTTTGATACAGAAATGATGCCAAAGATAGCTTTTTTTTGTCATTTTTTTTTATTATTGCACAACTAATTTCAGCAGTCTAGCTTCCATCTTCAGATGCCTCATTGACATAAAATAAGTACAAACTTGTGGTCATTTACGGAGAGTGCTCTTGTTTAAAAATTGCTTCTTTCATATTACATTTTATAGAAACATCACTAATACGTGCTCTCTGAGACATTTTGAAAAGACAGTTTCATGAGCTTAACAGAGAACTTTATATTCTGGAATCCAGAATTCGCTGCACATAATTTGTGTGTAGCTATCTGTGGCAGTAAATATAGGGAACAGGTGGATTCTTACAACCTGTACAGAATCCAAAGTACGGTTATAAGAGTCGAAGGGCACGAAAGGCAAACAGTGCTGATAAAGAGAGTAAGAGAGGGTTGTAGCCTTTCCCAATTGTTATTTCATCTGTACATTGAGCAAAGTTCGACGAAAAGCAAAGAGAAATGTGGAGAAGGAATTAAAGTTCAGTGTGAAGAAATAAAAACTTTGATGGGTTACCAAAGACATTGTAATTGTGTCTGACAGCACAGGACCTGGAAGAAATGGACAAGGTCTTGAAAGGAGAGGTTAAGATGAACAAGAGCAAAACAAGGATAATGAAATAAAGTCAAAGAAAAATCAATGGTTGCGAAAACAATAAGATTAGATAACGAGATGATAAAGGTGAGATGAGTTTTGCAACTTGGACACTAAAATAACTATTATGTTCGCAGCAAAGAGGTTATAAAATGTACAATGGCAATGGCACAAAAGCGTTTATAAAAGGAGAAATTTGTTAACATCGAATATTAATTTAACTATTTCTGAAGGGATTTGTGGGAAGTGTATCCTTTTATGAGAGTGAAGCATGGACGAAAAATAGTTTAGAAAACAAGAAAATAGAAGCTTTTTAAATATGCTGAAGATAACGTGTGTAGATCCCGCAACTAATGAGGAATTACTGAACAGAATTGCAAAATTGGGGAGAAAAGAAATTTCTGGCATACTTGACTAAAATGTGTCGACTGGTAACAAACTTAGACACCAATGTATCATCAATTTGGCAATGGAGGGAAGTGTGTGGGGTAGAAATCGTAGATGGAGACCATGAGACGAATGCAGTAAGCAGGTGAAAGTGATGTTGGCTGCCGTTGTTATAAGGAGCCGGCCCGGGGCCGAGGGGACTGAGGCGCTTCAGTCACGGTCTGCACGGCCACTACGGTCGGGGGTTCGAATCCCCCCTCGGGCATGGATATTTGTGTCGTCCTTACAATAAGGTAGTTGATAAGTAGTTTGTAAGTTTAGGGGCTGATGACCCCGTAGTTAAGTCCCATAAGCTTAAAAAACATTTGAATTTTTGTTATAAGGAGTTGAAGAGGCTTGCTTAGGATATAGCACGGTCGAGAGCTGCATCAAACCAGTCTCCGAGCTGAAGACTACAACAACAACATCGATGTGTTATTTGACGAACGAAGAAAAACATTTCTATAAGCAGTTTTATAATATATATTTAATAAATCGAAACTATATATTTGCAAAATTCCCTGTTCATAGAGTAAATTTTGGTCACATCGTGCAGAAAAATGAATGAGAAGTAGTGGTTGTGTACAACTACCAAAATATCTTTAAGTGGTTCTTTATTCTCTGTATGACATAATTTTGTTTTTGTTGGCTAATAATATATTCTTCCTGCTATCTGAAAATTTGCAAATTCCATATGGATGCAGAATCTGTAGCTACAAAATCCTTTATGCTGATGTGTGAATGTTTCAGAGTTTTCTGGACCATAATATAGGTCAATTAAAAAAAAATCAACATTGAGGGTAAAAGTAAAATCTGGTCTAATTTGTTATTCTACTTCTTTTGGAAACAATTCATATATAAGTGATGGATTTCAGAATTAAGGGTACCTACAGACAATATCACCAATGGAAATAAATATGCAAAGAGAAAATAAACCTAGAAATATTTTAATAACTGCGATTAATTCTGTACCACTTTAGCAGCAACTGGTGTGTAGGGTAGTTACAGTGCTGAATTTTGCATTAGGACTGTGCCAGTTTCCAAATGGTGAGATTTGTATTTCCCTATCGACTGCTCAGTGTGAGGAAAACGTCACATACAGCTGTGATGTAACGAGATATTTTAAACGAAAACAAAAGATAAAACGCGCAAATAAGAGGTAGGCGCTCATTATATTACTTTATCCTTTGTTACGCGAAACATATAGCGAGTGAGAAGAACTCAGTGACTTGAAATATGACTTTTACAGCCTTAGTCTTATTATTCTGTAATCAAAAACCTCGAGTACACTCCTTTGAGATTACTTCTTTTTATTCGCAAGAACATTATCGCAGCACATTCTTTATTGATATACATATGATAATTAATGTGGAATCATGTCGCGTACACACAAAAATGATGAAGTAGGAGTGATAAGTATAAAGTTAAATGAACGACTGAATCGAATCCTTCTATTTATGTCCAGTTTTGTATTTCTAACAAATTAAAAAAATAGTTCAGATGTTTGTAAATCTATGGAACGTAACTGCTTGGTTATTAGTCCCTAGCATACGAATTACTTAAGTTAAATTAACCTGCGTACAACGCATACACCCATGCCCGAGGGAGGACTCGAACCTCCGCCGGCGAAAGACCGCGCACACCGCGGCGCCTCAGTGCGCACGGCTATACCGCCGCGGCTAACAAATTACATATTGATTCGTTGTTTTGAATGTAGTTACGTTGTAGAGAACTAAATTCATATGTTAAACTGTCGTAACAAGTGAAAAGGTCGAACAAAGAATGAAATTAATGTTAAAAACTGGGTATTAGTGAAGTAAATAAATTATTAAGTACCGAACTGACTGGGTATATACTCTAAGTTCTTCCAAACACGCGTGTTCCCTGCAGTAGTGTGGCTCATAGCATGGCTGCATGAAACTTCATCGGTATTACACTTTACGTACGACTGATCATGTAATGAGTATACTTTACTATTTATGATCGATCTATCCAGTTAACTTATGCAGTCAAATATATTAAACCAACAGACACAGTCGACCAACTTTGTTTCGGGACACATTAACCATTCTAGAGAGTGAACTCGAGTTATTCTAAAACTATTACTTCAATAAATAGATCCGTTGCGATTATTAAAATTCTTTATTCAAGAAACGACCAGTTTCGCAAAATAAATTTGCATCTTCAGGTGTTTTCTGTGCAACTCATTAAAAAGATATGTTACACAACCGGATAAAATTACTATTACTTAAGACTTAAATTGGAAAGAACACGTAGATAATGTCGTGGGAAAGGCGTACCAGAGACTGCGATTTATTGGCAGAACCCTTAAAATATGCAACAGAACTTCAAAAGAAACTGCGTACACTATGCTTGTCAGTCCATTTTTGGAGTATTGCTGCCCAGTGTGGGATCCTTATCAGGAGGGTTTGACGGAGGACGTCGAAGGAATCCAAAGAAGGGGAGCTCGTTTCGTATTGTCACGACACAGGGGAGACAGCGTTACGGAAATGATACAGGATCTGGGATGGGAATCATTACAATGGCGCTTATCGCTATGGCGTGGGCTACTTTCGAAACTCCAATCGCCAACATTCTTCTACGAATGCGAAAATATATTGTTGACTCCAACTTACATAGGTAGAAATGATCATCAGAAAAAAATAAATCAGAGCTCGAACGGAGAGATTCAGGTGTTCTTCCTTCCCGCGCGCTATTCGAGAATGGAATGGGAGGTAAATAGTATAATGGTGGTTCAATGAACCCTCTGCCAGGCACTTAAATGTGATTTGCAGAGTGTCCCATGTAGATTTAGATGTTGAAAATGAGTCTTACACCCTGCAGTGGAATGAGATTTACACGGTTCCGTAAAACATGTTTTAAAGAGCTGCCCAAAAACAACCTGAAGTTGCAAATTTATGTTGTTGAATAAATAATTTTAACAGCCACAGCGGACCTGTTTATTGTAGTATTGAAATTTTTCACCTGTGGTTGCCTAAATAATGAGGTGTTATATCCTGAAACTAGTAAAAGCGCGAACTTGGGGATTACACCTGTCCGCTGTTGTACGCACCTCCTTCCCTTTCTCCTTTCCCCTAACTTTTCTAAGACCCTTCAGATCCTTGAACTCCATGGAGTATGCCGTATCTGATTACTTTCCCTCCCGCCGATCCTTTGCTAATTCATCACATTCTGACATCTCCTCTGCCACTGCCTCCAAACAAACTGCACGAATTGGATGGTTCTGTAGTTTCCCCTCTGCTTTCCAATCCACATTTCGCACCAGTCCTACAACATCACACCCTCCACAAGCTCCTTCAAAGAACTCCGTCTCATTGTTTACGGACCATAACAAGTCCACCACGCTACACTTATTTCCTATGGGGTTCCTCTGCCTCGTCTCCCTTATTACCTACCCTTTTTTCCCTTCCCCCTATCTTGATATCCATTCCTCCCTTCACGTCCTTTAGCTTCCCAATATCATCGCATTCTCCTATTTTTCCCTCGCACAAGCAACCCCGACCCACATTACGGCCCTTCTATTCTTCTCAGCAACATAATTATTTTATCGCAGGCCTAGCTCTTCCAATGTTAGTTCCAGTGAAGTGTTGACTATTAAGATCGCAGATTTTTTTCATCGTGATTCACATGGCTTTGAACGATGAAAGTAGCCTGTTATTGAAATAAGCAAAATCTCAGGCAGCTGAGATCTGTGAATGTAATTTAAAACGCTCACTACTGCTCTAAATTACTTTATGAGAAGCCACAGTACAAGCGCAACGGAAATTTATCTAACTGCTCACTCTTTAAGGGAGCAGCAAACGTTTTAACAAACACAAAATCAATGTTAAAAAATAAATGAATAGATAATTAAACATGGGATGGGGAGCATGAAATCATAAAGCAGAGGTTTGATACTTTAAAATCATAATATATTCAGTAAAATAACAAGCAAATAAATGTGAGGAGACCAAATTAAGCACACACCATGTACAAAAGTTAATTAAAACATATAATTACTGCCCATATTAAAATTGTTTCTGCCCTTTATGAATATGGAGGTAATGTGGGAGGAAATTTTCAAATACACAATGGTTAGCTGAAAGCACATTCATTCATTCACAGACACGAGCATAATGCTTAGCAGTACATTACAAAAACTGGAACACATGAAAGCAGCAGCGAAACGAAGTGTCGGCGGCCTCTTGACGAGATGGCGGATGTCTAGATCACAAATTTAATAAAACTGTGCACTAATCGAACTCATGTTCTGGGAGGCAGCGGCTCACTGTTCATAAGTACCACATGGTGTACGATCATGCAGAATTTCATAAGATTTACAAACAGAAATTAATTTAGAATAAGCGAGTAAAGCATGCGTCAGAATTCGTATAGAAGAAAGCTAGTATTAACAAAAGCATGGATGAAGGCTGAAGTAACGACCATTACAAAAGCATGTGGTGCAATCGGTCATACAAGACAGGAAAGATGGAATCAAACCAGAAAATCTGAGGAATATTTAGTGTACTCGCAGGTACAGTAACGACAAGAACAGTAAGTCAAAAACAGAAATAAATTCAAACACACTAAGTTTACAGAAAGGCCACACACGTGTATTCTAACTTGAGCAAAACTGGACACACAATCATGACTTGTATGAAAATGCAAATGATAAATTTACACAGATTTTACTCGAGTTCTGTAAATTAAGAAACACTTCGCCTTTCATAGCGAAATAATTACTCAAAAGAACTATCAGTAAAAAACCAAGACTTCCTGATCACAAAGCAAGTAAAGTCCTAAATAAATTATTGGTACTATTAGTCCACTATAGATTGACATACTGTATATTTTCATTGCAGCTAGTACAGCCATGAAATTAGACGATGCTAAACTCACGAACAATTTACTTTTTTTTTTTTTTTTTTTTTTTTTTTTTTTTTTTTTTTTTTTTTAGAATGCCAGTAAGGTTTCATTTTAAGATACACTTCCTTCATTGCGGAAATTTTCACTGTTTTTATTGTTATTATTTTATTATGTAGATCGGTAAGTACTTGAATTTGTATTTCTCTCTCTCTCTCTCTTTTTTTCTTATGAATTACATTATATTAAAGACGGCGCAAACATCCATGCCCGAGGGATGGGGATTCGAACCCCCGACGGGGAACGGCCTCCGCATCGTAGCATAGCGCCCCAATGCGCTCGACCGCTCCGCCGCGACTCGTGTTTTACCCACCTCCCTCGGCCACAGACACTGACTAGGTGGGGGTGGCTTGCGTGCCTCTTTCTTACAGATAACCTTACCGGCCATGCAACCATAGCGAAGAGGTATTTATGGAGATGCCAGACAAACGTGTTGTTCCAGAAGAAGGGCAGCAGCCATTTCAGTAGTTACAGGAGCAACAGCCTGAAAGATTGACAGTTGGCGTTGAAGCACCACCTAACGTGGCTTTACCATGCAGATATTGTGAGCGCCTGAAAACAACAGGAAACTACAGACGTTCATTTCCCAAGGACATGCAGCCCTACTGTATTAATATAATATTATGATGACAGCGTCTTCTTGGGTAAAATATTCCAGAGATAAAGTAGTCCACCATTCTGATATCCGGACGGGAGCTACTCAGGAGGATGAAGGCAACAACAATTACAAAACAGGAATTCAAGGAATCAGAACGTGGAAAGATCTATTCCTTAATCAGCTAGGTTAGAAGTATAAAAAAATTGATGGGTAGAACTTAGATGTGTTAGGGTATAGTAAAACTCTGTAGCGGATTGAACAGGGTTCCTGGTCAGATGAGTAAAGGGTTATAAGTACTAAAGGACTTGGAGGACGCTGGAGTAGATCTAATACTGAAAAAATACATATAAATGCGTTTAAATTATTAAAAATAGCATTGTGAACGCATTATCGTATCAAAGATAGACACGAAGCAAAAACCGTCCACAGTAGTACAAGTTTACATGCCAACTAGCTCTCCAGATGATGAGGAGTACATAGAGATAAGAAATGACAGGAAGTGCAAATTGGCAAAGCAGGAATGGCTAGAGGACAAATTCAAGTCTGTAGAAGATTATAGAACTAGGGGTTAGATAGATACTGCCCAAGGGAAAATATAATAGACGAAACAAGAAAAGCAGCTGCATGAATACCAAGAACTCGGAGACCAGTAGGAAGTAAAGAAGGTAAATCTGAAAGGTGGAAGGAATATATAGAGGGCCTGTACAAGGGAAATGAATTCAGTATTATAGAAAGGGAAGAAGAAGAAGTAGATGTAGATGAGCTAGGATAACTATACTGTTAGAAGAATTTGACAGAGCACCGAACTTTTTTAGTCGAACAAGGCCCCTATAGTAGATGATATTCGATTTGACCTCCGGATGTCATTGGAAGAGCAAGACTACTGTTCCATCTTGTGTGTAAGTCGTATGAGACAGGGAAAATTCCTTCAGATTTCAAGAAAAAAATCGAAAAAAAGCAGGGGCAGGCAGAAGTGAAAATTAAAAAAACTATCAGTTCAATAGTTCATTGTTGCAAACTTATAACACGAATTATTTACAGACTAATGGAAAAACTGGTAGAATCCAACCTCAGGAAGATCACGTTGACTGGAATACATTATTTCAAGTTCTGAAGGTAGCAGTGGTAAATAAATAAAATTTGTCTTCAACGTGTTCAAACATCAAACAGCACTTTGAGTAGAAGGGCAAGAAAGGGACGCAGTGGTGGAGAAGAGAGTAAGACAGGGTTGTGACCTTTCCCTGATGATGATTGGGCAAGCCGTAAAAGAATACAAGGAGAAATTGGGAGAGAAAGATCAGGGGGAACATATAAAAAACCTTGCGTTTTGCCAGAGACATTGTACGAGGGCGAGTATGTAAATAAATCGTAAACTGAGGTAGACATGTCAGTACTGCGCTCTGTGTAGGGGTATTTCTCTACCATTACGACACATCCGTCTTGTGGGTTGCAGCAGTTTAAGCAACCAAACAGTTAGAGCTCAAAAGAGTCACTTATATGATGCAAACGCTGCCACAAAAATTCCACGATCCAGACATTTCAAGCCTACTCGAACGATGGGACATGTGTTTACATTTACAGGTGGAGTCAGCTGAAAATTAAGGCAATTTTAAGGCTTGTAAACGCAGTACTGGTGTGTCTACCTCAGTTTGCGACTCACCATTGTACTTCTGTCAGAGATATCAGAGAACCTAAAGAGCAGTTGAACGGAATGAACAAGGTCTTGAAAGGAGGTTATAATACGAACATTAACAAGTGCAAAACAAGGGCAATTGAATGTAGTCTAAGAAAATTAGGCGATGCTGATCGAGCAAGTTTAGGTGACGGGACTATAAAAGTAGTAAATGAGTTCTATTATTTTGGGACTAAAATAATTTCTGATGGCCAAAGTGAAGAAGATATAATATGCAGAATGGCTATGGGAGGAAAGGCATTTCTAAAGAAGCGGAATTTGTTGACATCCAAAGTTAAATGTTAGGAAGAGATTGCTGAAAACTTTTGTCTGAAGCATAGCATTCTACAGGAGTGAAAAATGGGCGTTAAGGGGGTGATACACAAATTATAAAAGAAGATTTTGTAATGTGGTGCTACATACGAATGCTGAAGAGTAGTTGGATAGATCGTATAAGTAATGAGGAAGTACTGAACAGAATTGAGGAGAAAAGAAATTTGAAGCATCTTGACTAAGAGAACGAATTAATTTGTAGAACACATTCTGAGACATCGAGGAATCGTCAATTTAGCGTTGAAGAAAAGTGTGTGGGGTAAAAATCTCGGAGGTATACCGAAGGACGAGTATAATAAGCAAGTTGAAAAGAATATCGGTTGCAGTTCTTATTCGGAGATGAATAGGCTTCAGGGTAGTCTGGAGAAGTACATAAAACCAGTCTTATGGTTGAAGACCACAACGTGCTTTACTGCAGATCTAAACTGACGACCAAAACTGGTGGTTTACGTTATTGATGACAGACGGAAAGAAATTGATACTGCAAAAATTTCTGTTTAGGCTTGGATGTTTCGTAGGAACAGACAGTTGCTGTTGCGACTGCGCATACATGAATCTGTTTGCCTCAGAGATCGATACGTGGCCGCGATCCCGTACACATGTCGGGGTCGGGACAATGCCGTCAGCTGGTACTAATTACCGATTACAATGCTCAGAGGAGGCTCGCAGCTACGGCGGAGGACGTGATGGAGCGTTGTCGCGCGGCCACCACTGACGCAGCCGTCGACGACTGCCACAGATGAGGCGGGCTGCGGCTCCCCGGCTCTGTTCAACACGCATCACTGCAGCCGGCTACATATCTGAGAACTTGTAACACTACCACTGCTCTAATGTCTGATAATTTCAGTAACTGTGGTTCACTGTATAGGAAGTATAAAAATTTAATTGTGTGTGGAGATTTCAACATTAATTGTGTAGGTGATAGCTCAAGGAAACGTCAGCTGTTAGATCTATTTAATTCCTATAACATGATGCAAACAGTATTTTTTCCAACGAGAGTGCAAGGAAATAGCAGTTCTACCATTGACAATATTTTTGTTCATTCTTCATTGTTAGAGGGGCACTCTGTTAGCAGAATAGTAAATGGCCTATCAGACCACGATGCCCAACTTTTAATTCTAAAAAGTATTTGTTCTCAAACAAATGTTAAACATAAATATCAACTACTCAGAAAAGTTAATCCAGTTGCAATTGAGACCTTTTTAAGCCTAATTAAGGAACAAGAATGGCAGGATGTTTATAGTGCTGATAATGCAGATGATAAATATAATGCTTTTCTGAACACATTTATTATGCTATTTGAAAGTTGCTTTCCACTAGAACGCTCAAAACAGGGTACTTTCAGTAACAGACAGCCAGGGTGGATGACAAAGGGGATAAGAGTATCATGTAGAACTAAGCGGGAGTTGTATCAAAATGTTAGAAGCAGTCAGAATGAAGATGCAGTAGCTCATTACAAACAGTACTGTAAGGTTCTGAAAAATGTCATTAAGAATGCAAAAAGTATGTGGTACGCAAAAAGAATAGCAAACTCTCGGGATAAAATTAAAACTATCTGGTCAGTCGTGAAGGAAGTGTCTGGTCAGGAGCAGCAGGTAGAAGATATAACGTCAGTGCGTAGTAGGAATGTTTCTGTTACTGACAAGTTAGATATATGTGCAATATTCAATAATCACTTTCTGAATATAGTAGAGGAACTAAACAAAACTCTAGTTTCTACAGGTAATCATATAACGTTTTTAGAAAATGCGTTTCCGAGGCTGTTGCCTGAAATGATCCTTCATGATACTTCCATAGGTGAGATTGAGTCAATAATTAAATCACTAAAGACTAAGGACTCTTGTGGATATGATGGGGTATCTAGCAGAATTCTAAAGTACTGCTCTCCATATGTTAGCCCAGTACTAAGCCATATTTGTAATTTTTCCTTTCGGAATGGTCAGTTTCCTAACAGATTAAAGTACTCAGTAGTGAAACCGCTTTATAAAAAAGGTGAAAGGGATAATGTAGATAACTATAGACCTATTTCTATGCCATCGGTTTTTTCCAAAGTTATTGAAAAGGCTGTATATTCAAGATTAATTGATCATTTCAGTTCACATAATTTCCTGTCAAACGTACAGTTTGGTTTTAGAAGTGGTTTAACGACCGAAAACGCTATATTTTCGTTTCTCTGTGAGGCACTTGATGGGTTAAATAAGAGGCTACGGACATTAGGCGTCTTCTTTGATTTAACAAAAGCGTTTGATTGTGTTGATCACAAAATATTGTTGCAGAAGTTGGAACATTATGGAATACGGGGAGTAGCCCACAACTGGTTCACCTCTTACTTTAATAATAGACAACAGAAGGTAATTCTCCGCAATGTAGAAAATGGCTATGACGTGCAATCCCAATGGGGCACAATTAAGTATGGGGTGCCCCAGGGGTCTGTTTTGGGACCATTGCTGTTTCTTATTTATATAAATGATATGCCTTCGAGTATAACAGGTGATTGTAAAATATTTTTGTTTGCTGATGATACCAGCTTGGTAGTGAAGGATGTTGCTCGTAATATTGACACAGTATCAAATAATGCAGTTCAAGAGATAAGTTCATGGCTAATAGAAAACAAGTTGATGTTAAATCACAGTAAAACTCAGTTCTTACAATTTCTAACACATAATTTGACGAAATCTGACATTATGATTACACATAATGGGCATGTGATAAGTGAGACTGAACAGTTCAAATTTCTAGGTGTTCATATAGACAGTAAGCTGTCATGGAAAGCCCATGTTCAGGATCTTGTTCCAAAACTAAATTCTGCTATATTTACCATTAGAACAATATCTGAGATAAGTGATTTTTCAACACGAAAAGTAGTCTATTTCGCTTACTTTCACTCACTTATGACGTACGGCATTGTTTTTTGGGGTAACTCGCCTGATGCAAAAAGGATATTTCTGGCTCAAAAACGGGCGGTTCGAGCAATATCTGGTGTAAGTTCGCGAACGTCATGTCGACCCCTTTTCAGTAGTCTGGGAATTTTGACTCTGGCGTCACAATACGTTTTTTCTTTAATGTCGTTTGTTGTTAATAATATCAGCTTATTCCCACGAGTTAGTAGCTTTCACTCGGTGAATACTAGACAGATGTCTAATCTACATTTGCACCGCACCACCTTAACACTTGTGCAGAAAGGGGTGCAGTATTCTGCGGCATCCATTTTCAATAAGCTGCCACAAGAACTTAAGAATCTTAGCACTAATCCACATGCTTTCAAATCTAAATTGAAGAGTTACCTCGTGGCTCACTCCTTTTATTCTGTCGAGGAACTCCTAGAAAAGTTAAACAATTAAGCTAATTTATTTTTTCTTTATTGATTCTTTTCACTTTTTCTATTACCATTATTGTGTAACAATTAATGTATTGACTTGTTCCATGACCATGGAGTCTTACTCCTGAAGTGGGTCCTATGGAACAGAATAAATAAATAAATAAATAAGTCACTATGCATTTTCACTGTTTACCAGAAACATAGACTTTGAGTCAAGTCGAACAGTGGCAGGAACAACTTCACAGTATTGTTTATATATTAAGTCACTTATCTAATTTCTCGAAGCTAGATGGTGAAGTTCTCGTTGCCTAGCGACGTGTTTTATTATAAATGGTTAATGTTTCCGGATGTTACGCAACTAATAAAATGGTTCTTCAAGTCAGATGGATTTCCTTTCATACGTTTCGTTTATTCACTTCACTTTTGGTTAATAATATCCGCCATTTCCGTCAAAGACACACAAAGTACAAAGACTTGCTAAATAAACATCTCCAACAATGATCACAGAGAAGGCCGTACAAGTTGAATGGCCGGCCGCGGTGGCCGAGGGGACTAAGGCGCTCCAGTCACGGTCTGCACGGCCACTACGGTCGGGGGTTCGTATCCTCCCTCGGGCATGGATATTTGTGCCGTCCTAGTTCGTAAGTAGTTCATAAGTAGTTTGTAAGTTTAGGGACTGATGACCCCGTAGTTAAGTCCCATAGACTATACAAACATTTGAACAAGGTGAATGCTGTGGCAGTTGGTTCAAATAAAAAAAAAATGTTCAAATGTTTGTATAGCTTATGGGACTTAACTACGGGGTCATCAGTTCCTAAACTTACAAACTACTTGTGAACTAGCTAATACTAAGGACGGCACAAATATCCATGCCCGAGGGGGGATTCGAACCCCCGACCGTAGTGGCCGTGCAGACCGTGACTGAAGCGCCTCAGTCCCCTCGGCCACCGCGGCCGGCGGCAGTTTGTTAGTGGGCCCTTGAGTCGAGTTTAAATCCCTGCCAAATACCAAGTTATCATGTGGACCCGTGAATAGAGGCATGACATCCTCAGCGAAGAATGTATTGCGGTCTCGACGGTGACTGGAGCCGAAAAGTCACTTAGCAGTCAATTGGTTTGAGCACTAAAATTCTATACAAACATTGAAATAGTAGTGAAACTGTTACATGAATTCAAATATTATAAACCAAGTGGTTTATGTGCGTACACATAATGTAACTTTAATGTCGTAAGTGAAATATTTAAGTGAAGTGTTGTAAATCAGAATACATATAAGTAACTACCTTGGATTGCATGGTGATTCCTTAGAATCAGAACAAAGTGTTATTAAACAAATATAAATATAAACTACAGCAAACATCAAGTATTTTCGGAAATTGGAACACGTTTAGAAGCTAGTGACATAATAGACTTTAAAATTTACAATCTGATGTCGGATAACTGAAAAGGTATGTGCCATTTACGTTTACTTGTATTTTAACAAATTTAAAGATACATCTACCGTAACAGATATGCTAAATCACTTTTTATGCCTGCTTACTAACTTCTGAAATGTTTATTTTAAGTCAAATGAGGCTCTGAATTATTACTCAACTTATTATGGGAACATAGGGTTAACGAGTGACAGTTTTAATAGTCATGCTTATACTTCGAAAAATATGATTTGTTGACATTTAAGTTTGGGTATCGACTGCTACAGTAAGCATGTTTGGTCTTCTGGATCATTATAACATGTCTGTCTGTTATTTTACGTCTGTCACTGCTGTGACTTTACGCACCTCGCCTATGGACAACGTATCTGGAGCTGCATAGACAGCAAGTGTACACCAAATGTTGGCGACTCATTGACATTCTAGGCATTTTGCAGTAGTAGATGGTTTTAATCAAAATGTTCAAATGTTTGTACAACTTATAGGACTTAAGTACGGGGCCATCAGTCCCTAAGCTTACAAACTACTTATGAAATAACTAAGAATAAAGACGGCACAAATATCCATGCCCGAGGGGGGCTTCGAACCCCCGACCGTAGTGGCCGTGCTGACCGTGACTGGAGCGCCTCAGTCACCTCGGCCACCGCGGCCGGCTGGTTTTAATCGAACCTTGCCTAAAACGTTATGTTCGCCTGATTGAAATAATAAGAAATATAATTTATTCCGTGTTACACTATAATTATATAGATGTTATATTGTTTTCTAACATTGTTATGTACATTTCAATTGGTTTCTTTGCTTCTCAGCTCCTTGGTTAAAGTTCTTTTTTCCTTTATGCGCTTTATGTTTCACTGTTTCGCTACTTTACATTTGATTTGCAAGCTAGTCTAATATTTGTTTAACCGGAACGATGAGGGTGTTTTACCTTTGAGGCAGAGGAAGTTTCTACATTTATGTACAAATGTTGCTTTTGTTTTACCGTTACAGCTAAAGAGCATTGCAGTTTTCCATAATTTTCTGTTTTGTTCCTTTCGATATCGTGTGTTATCGGGCGGGATAAAGACCAGGAGACATAACAAAGAAGGAAGAGAGAGAGAGAGAGAGAGAGAGAGAGAGAGAGAGAGAGAGAGAGAGAGAGAGAGAGAAAGTAGGTTTTTCAATCATACAACATGGTCAGATGATTAGTTCTCATTTATATAAATGATACGCCTTTTAGCATAACAGGACGTTCTAAGCTATTTCTGTTTTCTGATGACACTAGCTTGGTAGTGAAGGATGTTCTTGTCAAAATTGATGCTATATCAAATAATGCAGTTAAAAAAATAAGTTCATGGATTGTAGTTTTTACAGTTTCAAACTGACATTTCAGTTACACGAAATGCTGGCATGATAAATAAGGCTTTCTAGGCATTTTGATAGTAGTAAGCACGTATTCAGGATCTTGTTAAAAAAACTAAATGGTGCGTTGTTCACTATTCGAACAGTTACTGAAATAAGTCATAGTTCAACACGGAAAATACATAGCTCACTTTCATTCGCTTATGTCGTGTGGTATTATTTTTTGGGGTAACTCCTCTGGTTGAAAAAGAATATCTATTGGGTAGAAACGGGAGGTCCAAGCAATAGTGGGGTAAACTTGGGTACCTCTTGTCAACACGTGTTTGGTAGCTTGGGAATTCTGACACTGCCAACTTAATACATCTTATCTTTAATGTCTTTTGTTAATAATATTTGACTATTCCAAACAGTTAGCAGTTTTCTACATTTGGATCACACCTGCTTGGCTCTTGGGCAGCAAGTATGCAGTACTCTGCTGCATCCGTTTCTAATAAAGTGCGACAAGAAATCAAATGCTTAGTAGTGATCTTCGAACTAACGATAATTTGAAAAGTTTCTTCATGGTTCACTCCTATGCTGTCGAGAAATTCTTGTAAGGATAAAAATAGTAAGCAAATTTTTGTGTTACGTAATTTTTTTATGCTTGGACATATCGTGTGCATAGGATTGCTCATCATTCACTTTACTGTTTATACTCTTTTGTTATAATTTGACGTACTGACTAGTTCCCGACCATGGGGACTTGCACCTCAGTTTGGTTCTGTTCTACATCTACATCTACATATATACTCTGCAAATTACATTTAAGGCCCTGGCAGAGGTTTCATTAACCACTTTCATAACTTTTCTCTACCGTTCCATTCTCTAATAGCGCGTGGGAAGAAAGAACACCTAAATCGTTCCGTTTCCGATCTGATTTCTCTTATTTTATCGGGATGGTCATGTCTCCCTAAGTAGGTGGGTGCTAGCAAAATATTTTCACATTCAGAAGTATAAGTCAGTGATTGAAACTTCTCAAACAGATCACGCCGCAAGTCTTTCTTTTAATGATTTCCACCCCAATTCGTGCAACATCTCCGTGACGCTCTGCCCCCCCCCCTCCGTAACGTGATAAAACAAAACGAGCTGCCCTTCTCTGAACCTTCTCGATATCTTCCGTCAGTACTACCTGGTGAGGGTCCCACAAGGGGCAACAGTACTCCGGGAGAGGACGCACAAGTGTGATGTAGGCAGTCTCTTTGGTGGAGCTGGTGCATCTTCGAAGCGTTCTGCCAATGACACGTAACCTTTGGTTCGCCTTCCCCACAATAACTTCCTCACCACCAGGATGCTCATTCAAAAAACAGTTACGTCGTACACAGCATTCGTTACACTTTGCAACTTCAGCCATTCAAATGAACGGGGTTGCGATTCGAACCCGGGACGTCCTGTTTATGAAACAGTTGCGCCAAGCCTCTGCAACACGGCATGCCCACAAGTTTCACACAGCTGCAACTACTACCGATGCATGTTCTCCTCCGACCCAAACGTTGATATGTCCCCCTGCTTCGGGGAGCGACCGCTCAGTCCGTAGCATGACGCCCTAGACCATGCGGCAACAACCGATTGGCGGAAATTTTTTGATAAACTACTTCGAGGGAACTAACCGTCAAACAAAATACTTCAGCCACATATAATATTGCTTTTACTGCTTTGGGAACGTCTGTCGGTGTTACCAAAAGCCGGTCGAGTGGCCGAGTGGTCTGCGGCGCGCCAGTCACGTTCTGTACGGCAACTACGGTCTGGGGTTCGAATCCCCCCTCGGGCATGGATATTTGTGCCGTCTTTAGTATTAGCTAATTCATAAGTAATTTGTAAGTTTAGGGACTGATGAATCCGTAGTTAAGTCCCATAAGCTCTACAAACATTTAGACATTTGAACATTTGCTACCAAAAGATTTGAGTCTGTCTAAGATTACTTCCTTGCACTATGTCACAGAACACTTCCTTGCTATCGTAATGTAGAGCATTACAGTGGATGCGAGAAACATAGCCGTTTGTTACATATAATTTTAATATAATTTTAATAGGCAGAAGTAGTAAAATCTGTAATTCATCGTCACCAAAATGAATATATATATATATATATATATATATATATATATATATATATATATATATATATATATAGTGATACCAAATATAGCTTTTTTGTAATTTTTATAATTGTATACTTATTTATTTTGAAAATGCCTCGGAGAGTACTCCAGTTATTAGCGACGTTTATATAAAATGTAATATGAAACAAGCCACCACGAGTTTGTGCTTATTTTATGTAAATGGTATATGAAAATGGCAGCTATTCTGCATTAAACTAGTTATGCAATAATAAAAATCACAAAAAGTTATCTTTGGCATTATTGTCAATGTCAAAGCAGATCACGATCGAAATAAATAAAAATAAATAAAAGAACCGTAAGTCTGGATAACATTGAGACATTTACCTTCAAACGTAGTCATACCTGGAAATTCCATGTTGTTATGTACAGGCTGTCTTATTGGATATTCATATCAAGTGAAAGAAATGCCTGTTTAACCAAATACATTGCAGTTCCTAAGAAAATATATAAAACCATTTTCATTTGCCCATCGAAAGACAGATATTCTACTAACTCTCAATGGCATTTATACCTGCTAAAGTTTTATTTCTCTCATGTCATGGAATATATGTAAAAAATAAGGAGACAAAGTAACTATCTTGACATACCTGCTTCGATATAAAATAATTTGGATGGCTGAGTGTTATTATACGTGTATACAAAATGTATAAATTGAAATTATTGGTCGCTGTTAAACTGTAGTTAAAAAAAATCAAGTACATTTCAATTACAATTAGTGTAAAATTAATTTTATATTAAACTTTATTAGGATTGCATAGAACTTCAATTTTTTTTTTTTTTTTTTTTTTTTTTTTTTTTTTTTTTTTTTTTTGTATCTCACAATTATTGTGGCTTAAGGTTATGTCTCTCCGATTAAGATGAATATTTATTCAAGCATTACTTTCCATACTGACTAGTGATGGCCGAACTGTGCAAATAAATTAGATTAGTGGATCATTGGTAGATGTTACAGTACTTAATACCATTAATTTCCTTTAAGATATTTGAAACAGCCAAATAATGATACGTAAGTAGAAGTTGATCACCAAAAAGTGATCCATAACATATGAATACGAACAATTTTCTTGAGATATTTGTACAAACATCTGTTTCCTCACAATTGTCACTCGCAAAAATTGGTAGCGTCATGTGCAGTCATGAAACTAGAGCTTTACGGATGATGTAAAGAGTAACTTAAAACTAAATTCGTTGTATTGCAGTTCATCTTTCATTTACAGCCAGCAGCATTGACATTCAAGGCTTACAGCGCAATCTACTTTTCCTTAAATTTCATTATAATGTTTCCCCTCTAATGTTATCTTCGTGTCCTTTACGCGAATTGCAGGTTGGCAGCAGTACAATCGTTCTGCAGTCCGCCTCAAATGCTGGTCCTTTAAATTTCTTCAACATTGGTCCATCATATTTCGGGCTTGCAGCCGGATCATGTTGACGTCTTCCAACGATATTTCGGCTGACAAACATGCAGCCATCTTCAGGTGAGCACGAGACTGAAGATTACTGGTGTGCGTCTATCTATATATAGCGAAGGTTGGCGTGGCGGCGCATGCACAGTGAGGAGGTCGAATTTGGCGCGCTCTGCGGTAGAAGCGGGCCGCGTTTGCGTAATGGTGTACTTGCATTCGCGCCATCTGCCGGAATGCGCCTTCGTGTACCTTAAGCGCGGTGATCGAAAGAAATCACTTTTTGTCGGAGATTGCACTAGATGTATACCCATGTCTCTGTGAAGCAATAAAAGAAATTACAGGGTCCCATGCTTTATCCGTCTGAAAGCTGCCATCCCGATTAATCAGTCTTCTGTCAACCGTATTTCAACGGACTCCTTAATAATCGAATCCCAAAAGGATCTTGTCGTTGCCAAAATTTTTGTTGCACAATAATCCATGGAGTGTCCCGTGGAAATAGTGTTCTGCTATGGCTGATTTGTTGGGCTGAAATAGACGTGTGTGGCGCTCATGCTCCTCGCATCTTTCTCGTACTGTGCGAGTAGTCTGGCCAAAGTACGATTGACCACATTGACAAGGGATCTTGTAAATTCCCCCCTACCTCAATCCCAAATCATCCTGCGCAGAGCCAAGCAAAGCCGAGATCTTCGCGGGTGGTCGGAATATCACTTTAACATAATGCTTTTTTAGAATTTTTCCTATTTTAGAAAAGAGGTTTCCCACATAAGGAAGGGACGCCCTGGACCTGATTACCTCCTTATCTTCTTCTTTTTGTAGTTGTTTACATTACTTCCTAGTTAGAGCTGTGTGGATCTGGCTTGAAGAATATCCATGAAGACTGACTGCAAATGTTCCATCTCTTTAGGAAGGCTGTCATCAGACACCAGATGTGCCCGGTGCACCAGAGTACGTAGCACACCTGTGGTTTGTGCAGGGTGGTGGCAGCTTGTCGCCTGCAGATATAGATCTGTGTGTGTGGGCTTCCGGTAGACGGCGTGACCCAGAGACCCATCAGTTCTTTGAGTGACAAGGACATCCAGAAAGGGCAGACATCTGTCTTTTTCGATACCCATGGTAAATTGAATGTTCTTGTGGATGGAATTCAGGTGTTTGAGAATCCTGTGAGCTTTTCTTCTCCATGGGGCCAAACTATAAATGTGTCGTCCACATAACGCCAAAAAACTGTAGATTTAAATTCTGCAGACTCCAGTACCTTCTCCTCAAATTCCTCCATAAAAAAGTTTGCTACCAGAGGGGACAAAGGACTTCCCATGTCAACACCGTCAATTTGTTGAAAGTATTCATTATTGAATACGAAAAAGTAGAGGACCGGCAATGATGGAACAATGCTGTTATGTCAGCTTTGAACCTCCTGCCAATGAATGCAGTGAATCCATCAGTGGATTCTTAGTGGATCCGCGCCAATGTTCGCTATATATAGAAAGACGCACACCAGTAATCTTCAGTCTCGTGCTCACCTGAAGATGGCTGCATGTTTGTCAGCCGAAATATCGTTGGAAGACGTCAACATGATCCGGCTGCAAGCCCGAAATATGACGGACCAATCAATACGCCGGGAAAACTTCAAGATTCTTCAACATTAATTCTCGAAAAGAACATTGCCTTCCGTCCAGCGATTCCCATTTGAGTTCTCGAAGCATTTCATTAACACTCGCCCATTGATCGAATCTATCAGTTACAAACCTAGGCGCCCGCATCTGAAGTGCCCCTATCTCTTCCTTTAAACAGATCTGGTGGGGAGCCAAACACTTCAAAACGAGATCGTGCAAGCGTTTTATACGCCGTCTCCTGTAGAGACCAATCACACCTTCCAAAAATTCTCCCAATAAACCGAAGTCGGCCATTCGCCTTCCCCACGATTATCCTTTTATGCTTTTTCCTTTTCATCTCGCTGTGCAGCGTTACGCCTACATATTTAATTGACGAGACTGTCAAACAGTACACTATTAAATCTATATTCGAACATTAAGGGATTGTTTCTCCTATTTATCTGTATCCTTAATTTTTCTACGTTTAGCGCTAGTTGCCATTCCTCAAACCACCTAGAAATTTGGTCCAAGTCATCCTGCATCCTACTACAGTCATTCAGCAAACAGCCGTGATTGCAACTCACTCTTGGTCTTATAACACATTCCTGGGCCACCCACGACTATACTCTAATCTCTGATGAACACTTGACATTGAAGACAAAGAACAGGGAGGACTCTTATTAGTTAAGTAGCCTCCAGCCACTCACATATTTGGGTACCTATTCCATAACTCGTATCTTCGATAGCAGTCTGTAGTGCGGTACCGTGTCAAACGCCATTCGAAAATCTAGAAATATGCATTCTGCCTCTTTCTCTTCATCCATAGCACGCAAGATGTCATGACAGTTTTGTATCCCATCCTCGTCGCCACTTTTGTGTCCCAGCCTCGTCGCCGCTTTTGTGTCTCGTTCCGTTGTAGGTGTCGGTGGCCGAGTGGAATGAGACCGACACAGAAATAAAGATAGCACGCTGGTGCAGGTACGGAGGGGAGCAGCCAGAACTAGAAACTCTAGAGTAAATTAGAATGAGATATATATTGCACAGAATTTATACAATACTTAACTTTTACATAGTACTGCAGAATGTTGATACATAGTTGAGGCCTGCCTAGTGCCTATCCGATAGCCAAGTCTTCACAGGTGCCTATCGGATTCCAAAGTCTTTACTGGTTCCTAACTCAGTCCCAAGTGCTGATGTCGTTCAGTGGTGGCCACGAGCGGAGTTGCAGCAGAGGGCGCTCGTGGCTGTCGTCGTAAGAACGCCGCGCCGTGCGTGCATGGCGGCGCGCGGCGAAAGTAGGTGGCGCGCACTTTGTACTTGTGCGACACCACAGACAGAAAAACGCGAGCTGGGTTTCGCACGATCGATACTTCATAAAGCCGTGCTGATCCATGTACAGAAACTTTCCCGTCCCAAAGAAATTTATTATATTAGAACTGAGAATATGTTTAAGAATGACATATATTGTGATATATTTACAAGTGATTAATTTTTAAGCTGAAAGTAATAGTTTTGTTTATATACGAGGAAGATGGATTCCTCATTTTTGTATTAAAACGGCAATAATAAAAGACTAAAAACGAACAAGAAATACGAGTACATTAAAATTTTTTAAAAACACGATGTAGAGAAAAGCACTTATCTCTACAATAAGAAATTAACTGTCACGAAAGTGGATAACAGAGCTAATGGTTTCATTTATCTTTTCTGTAAATCGTTATCTATATACAGGGTGTCACAGCTATTTTGTCCACCCAAAATATCTCTGGAACAATAACAGCTATTGGAAACGACTTTCACCGGTATCAATGTACGGCTGGGGCCCATGAATGTACATAGTTGGAAACATTCGAAAACGTAAGCAAATGTGTTTCTTAGCACAAACTTATGTTTTTTTAATGGACACCCTATATTTTTTCTTCAGCAATCCATAGCATGACAAATCACATAAACAATGGCGTTGAATGCATTGCAATATTCCAATTACATCCCAAGGTATTGCGACGCTAAGTTGACGCTTGAAATACGCGAAACGCGCGGCTAGCGCACGTCCTGTGCAATATGGGGTGAACTGTTCACCGTACGCCCACTAAGGTTCCTGACCCAAAAACAAAAGAGCACGACACATAGCTCAGGAGATATGACGTCATAAATAATGAGAGGCCACCGCACGAGAATACCCAGATTTACGCGTCAGTTATTGGAAAATGACAGGGACTTGTAATAAAGTATACATGTAATTTCGGACGTTTATGAAGCGTATTGTAACTGACCACCCCCCTCCCCACAAAAAAGATGAAAGGAAAAGAAGTCTACCGCTCACATCAGTTACGCTGTAGATGTAAAACTGTCGCATCAGGCATGACCTTGTATCAAATAAAGTTAGCATTACAGAGTTGCATGTTGTCTGCAAGTCTCGCTTAATTCTCTTGCTTGAAAAATTAATCAATCTGTTTTCTTAATCTCTATATAATAGCGAAAGGACACTCACTCACTGACTAAACACAAATCTCGAAAACTACTTGACCTATGAAGCTGGAATTTGGCAGGAATGTAGTTTACAGGTAGAAAACGTCAACTAAGCAAGTATTTTATGATATGTGCATGGCGGAGCATACTTCTCCTACAGACTCACGAAATCTACAGTTTCATTCCGTTCTTCACGAAATTTCGCACTCTTGAACTTCAAAACAAGAGGAAGGTCGCCGTCTACCTAAAGTTTCATAAGGTGAATGAGGGAGGGTACTTTGCATCATAAAAATGGATCCCTAAATACCTTGGTCGCGCCATAACTTGTGAACGGCTCGACCCATTTTACAGATCTTTTTTATGTTGTTTTCGTTATTGTCAGAACAAGGGTTGTATGAAATAAAACTGGCATATTTGAGACAAGAAACTGCGTTTTTCAAGGTGACGCTGCGTTTCTATTGCATAGAAATCTATAGTTTGGTTCCGATATTGATGAAATTATGCACACACTACCTTAAAAACAAGAGAAATGTCACTGTCTGTATAAAATTTCGTTCAGAGCTTGGTGGAGAGTACTTAACTTACGGAATTTTACAAAATGCATAGTTTTCCTTCTTTCGCATATGAATTTTTGCACACATGACCTTTAAACCAAGAGGCAGATCACTGGGTACATAAATATTTTTATGGTACATGATAGAGGATGTTGTTGTTGTGGTCTTCAGTCCGGAGACTGGTTTGATGCAGCTCTCCACAATACCCTATCCTGAGCAAGCCTCTTCATCTCCACATAAGAACGGCAACCTACATCTGTCTGAATCTGCTTACTGTATCCATCTCTTGGTCTTCCTCTGCGATTTTTTCCCCACACACTTCCCTCCAACGCTAAATTCACAATTCCTCGATGTCTAAGAATGTGTCCTACCAATCTATCCCTTCTTTTAGTCAGGGTATGTCAGAAATTTCTTTTCTCCCCAATTCTGTTCAGTACCTCCTCATTAGTTACGCGATCCACCCACCTAATCTTCAGCATTCTTCTGTAGCACCATATTTCAAAAGCCTCAATCCTCTTTCTGTCCGCACTGTTTATCGTCCCTGTCTCACTCCCATACAAGGCAACACTCCACACAAATGCCTTCAGAAAGGACATCCTTAGGCTTAAATCAATATTCGAAGTTAACAAATTTCTCTTTTTCAAGAACGCTTTTCTACCCATTGCCATTCTGCATTTTATATCCTCTGTACTTCGACCATCATTTGTTATTTTACTGCCCAAGTAACGAAACTCATCTACCTCCTTTATTGCTTCGTTTCCCAATCTAATTCCTTCAGCATCACCTGATTTTCTGAGACTGCACTCCCTTACCCTAGTTTTGCTCTTATTAATGTTCATCTTATATGCACATTTCAGCACACTGTCCGTTCCGTTCAATTGCTCTTCCAGGTCCTTTGCTGTATCTGACAGAATTACTATGTCGTCGGCAAAACGTAATGTTTTTAATTCTTCACCCTGAACTTTAATCCCTATTCCAAATTTTTCTTTGCTTTCCTTTATAGCTTGCTCAATGTAGAAATTGAATAACAATGGAGAAAGACTACAACCCTGTCTTACTCCCTTTCATGCCCTTCAACTCTGACAACCGCTGTCTGGTTTTCGTACAAGTTGTAAATAACCTTACGCTCCCTATATTTTACTCCTGCTTGCTTCAGAACTTGAAAGAGTTCATTACAATCAACATTGTCAAAAGCCTTCTCCAAATCTACAAAAGCTAGAAATGTAGGTTTGCCTTTTCTTAATCTATCTTCTAGGATAAGCCGTAAAGTGAGTATTGCCTCCCGTGTTCCTACAAACTGATCTTCTCCGAAGTCGGCTTCTACCAGCTTTTCCATCCTTCTGTATATAATTCGTGTTAATATTTTGCAACCATGACTTATTAAACTGATGGTTCTGTAGTTTTCACACCTGTTTGCACCTGCTTTCTTTGGAATGGGGATTATAACATTTTTCTTAAAGTCTGAGGGTACTTCGCCTGTCTCATACATCTTACACACCAGGTGAAACAGGTTTGTCAAGGCTGGTTCTCCCAGAAACTTCAGTAGCTCTGAGGGAATATCATCTACTCCAGGGGCCTTGTTTCGACTTAGGTCTTTCAGTGCTCTCAGTACAGTATCTCCTATTTCATCTTCATCTACATCCTCTTCCCTTCCTACAATATTGTCTCGAAGTTCATTTCCTTTGTAGAGCCCCTCTATATACTCTTTCCACCTTTCAGCTTTCCCTTCTTTGCTGAAAACTGGTTTTCCATCAGTGTCCTTGATATTCATAAAGCTGTTTTTTTATCTCCAAATGTTTCTTTTATTTTCCTGTAGGCTGTATCTATTTTTCCCTTATTTATACATTCTTCTACATCCTTGCATTTGATAGAGGATACCCGCAGAAAAATTTATCCGAGAGAGGGAAAGGTGGAAACGAACAGAGAGATGGAAGAGAAAGTGGTCGATGCAGAGAGAGAGAGAGAGAGAGAGAGAGAGAGAGAGAGAGAGAGAGAGACGGGGGCGGGAGGGAGGGGATGTGGACTACGAGAGTGTAGAATAAATAAAACCTGGGCAACGCCAGGTTTACAGCTACTTCTTTCATAAAAACTCCCACGAGGAACTCACAGCCAAGATCGTAATTTATTTAAAAATCCCTTATGTAACTGATTAACGATATTACTGGCCGTGTCATCATTTTCAAATCAGTGTAAAAAATTAACAAAGAATAAGTTTGTAGTGACCACTGGAGCTAATACAAAATCAGAAATTAAAGAAAAGTAAAAAAATAAAAAAAATAAAAAAATAAAGTGAACCTTTACAGACACGTTTCAAGGGCCACAAAAGAAGCAGAATGTAATTATGTTAATTGGTCTCTTACCACGAGATATGAAGTAAACACGAGAACCGCAATACGCAGTGAAGAAGTTTTCAATAACATTGTGCACTGTTTGCACACAAACATTTTTAGTCAACTACAAATGTTTGTAAAACTATGGGACCAACTACTGTGGTCATAAGTCCCTAGGCTTTCAAACCGCTTAAATTATCCTCGCAGTCATGACGCCTAGAACCTGCTCTAACATTCCCGCGCGGCCCAAACATTTTTGATTTACGTTTAACGACGAACAAGGTATGTTTTACTAATTTTGAGGCTGCTGCAAGAGTTTCTGTAAAATTTTGTTTTATTCTTTTAAGGAACTATCACAGTTTGTGATGTTGTATTACTTTCATTGTTTGACTACAAATGTACCTCCTCTGTAAAAATTGTACACCTGAAGTTGATGACATGATCACTGAAACGGGTAATCAGTAAATAAAGAACTTTTAAATAAATTGCGATCTTGGCTGTGTCTTCCTCTTAGGAGTTATATCAAACCCCTTGATATTGCTCTTCTTGTTCTGCAATGTTAGGTAATTTTACATCTACATCTACATGGGATACACTGCAAATCACATTTAAGTGCCCGGCAGAGGGTTCATCGAACCACCATTGTACTCTTTATCTCCCATTCCATTCTCGAATAACGCGCAGGAAGAAAGAACACCTGAATCTCTCCGTTCGAGCTCTGATTTATAGTATTTTATTCTGATGATCACTTCTATGTAAGTGGGAGTAAAAAATATATTTTCGCATTCGGAGGAGAATGTTGGTGATTGGAGTTACGTAAGTAGCTCACGCCGCCGCGATAAGCGCCGTTGTTGTAATGATTCCCATCCCAGATCCTGTATCATTTCCGGAACGCTGACTCCCCTGTATCGTGACAATACGAAACGAGCTGCCCTTCTTTGTACTCTTTCAAACCCACCTGATAAGGATCCCACACTGGGCAGCAATACTCCAAAAATGCACGGACGAGCGTAGTGTACGCAGTTTCTTTTGTAGTTATGTTGCATCTTTTACGGTTTCTGCCAATAAAACGCAGTCTCTGGTTCGCCTTTCCCACGACATTATCTACGTGTTCTTTCCAATTTAAGTTTGAAGTAATAGTAATTCCTAGGTAGATTGTGGAGTTTACCTTCAAGTATGATTGATTTATCTTGTAAACAAAATTTAACTGATTTCTTTTCGTACTCATGTGGACGACTTCACACTTCTCATTATTTAGAGCCAATTGCCAATTTTTACACCATTCTGATTTATACAGATCGTTCTGCAGTTGGTTTTGATCTTCAGATGATTTTACTAGACGGTAAATGACGGCGTCATTTGCAAACAACCTAAGAGAGCTACTTAGATTTCCCTCTAAATCGTTTATGTAAATGAGGAACAGCAGAGGACCCATAACACTACCCTGTGGAACGCCCGATATCACCTCTGATTTTCTCGATGCCCTACCATCGATTACTACGAACTGTGTCCTCTGTCCCCTATGCAATCGCAAATTTGGGGCGATATACCATAAGCACGTAATTTGATTAAAAGCCGTTTGTGAGGTACGGTGTCAAAAGCCTTCTGGAAATCAAGAAATACGGAATCGATTTGCGAACCCTTGTCGATAGCACCCATCACTTCGTGTGAATAAAGAGATTTTCTAAATCCGTGTTGACCTTGGGTCAATAGATCGTTCTGTTCGAGATAATTCATAATATATGAATAAAGGACATGTTCCAAAACCCTGCTCCAAATTGACGTCAATGAAATAGGCCTGTAGTTTAGTGGGTTACTTCTACTGACGTTCTTGAATATAGGTGTGACCTGTGCAACTTTCCAATCTTGGTACAGATCCTGCTAAGACAGAGCGATTGTTTATGGCTGTTAAGGAAGGAGTTATCGCTTCAGCATAATCAAATGGAAACCTAATGGGTATACAACCCGGACCAGAAAACTTATTCTTGTTAAGTGATTTTAGTTGCTGCACTACTCCGATGATATCTACTTTTACGTTACTCATTATGTCCTCTGTTCGTAATTCGAATTCTGGAATATTGGTTTCGTCTTCTTTGGTGAATGAGTTTCTAAAAGCTTGAAATGTGTCCATAAAAAAACGTAAGAAAATGTCTAATGTTGTGCCTCATGTTTTGTGTCGAGTAACTGGCTTGCAAGAAAATGTATAATATTGCTTCTACTGTGTGTATCGATATGTGTACTTAACTCTGTAAAGTTTCATCTCTGGCAAAGATTATATACCGCATAGCATTGTAGCTCGCGCAGAGAGAGTAGCACTTGTGGTTTAGCTCGCTTAGAAAGCAGTTGAGTTAAGTATGTGGCTCCGATGTAGTGCAGAGGCTGCTGTACCAGCAAGTTGATCTGATTGTATTTGGAATATATATTGTATTTTTCATTACTATAAAAATTTTGTACCACCGCTGGAATGAAGGTAATTGCATTTAATGTCATTATAAAAGGTTGTATTAAGTAGGTAATGTAATGGTGATTATTAATAATAATTAACAAAGTTCACCTTTCTTTCCTGTTTCATTTACGTAGTTGGAAGATTAACCTACTTTCTTCATTTGATAATTAGTTATTTGTGGATTTAAAGTGCAGTATTGATTTTGGTAATCTTGTTGAACAGATTTATTTATTGGGGCCGTAGTAGATGATTGTCATGCAACACTACAGCTAATTGATTATGATACTGAATTTTGATAATCAGGTACTGATCTGCAAAAAAAAAAAAAAAAAAAAAAAAAAAAAAAAAAAAAAAAAAAAAAAAAAAAAAGAGAAATATCTCTCAGTCAAACATTAAGAAAGTGGTTTGTGGTCATCGACAGGATCACCATTACTATCACGTAGTAAGGGTATTGTTTGAGTTTTGCACCTAGAATATTTAACATATGACCAAAATCTCTTCGGGTTTACAGTCAAATATCGAGAAAGAGTTTCGTTGTGATAAGTATTGCAGGCATCTCGCATTGAAATCCTCGCTAAATTTCGAGCTTCTGCGTAGGATCGCCAATCCTGGGTATTTTATGTTCTTTTAAATTTAGCGTGCTTTTTCCTTTGCTTTTGCGTCAGTGTCCTGTTTTATTTCAGTCTGCTTAGAAACCCTGAATTTACCGATCGTCCATCGATAGTTATGATCTGTTGCGTGTATGGTGATTACTGGTGAGCCTCCTTTAGGAACTTGCGCAGTAATTCCGTAACAAGCGCTGGTGGTGCCCTCACCGTAACAATTGGGAATTATGAGGCAGGGCCGCCACAAAGGCGCTCTCAGCGCTCCACAGAAGCCCTGTGTGTGTGCGTGTGTGTGTGGTGCATCCGCTGATAACGACCTCGCTGCTTGTTAGGGCAAGTGCAGCCACCGCTACAGGCGCACGCTCCCCTCTGGCTTAACAGGCTATCGATATGAAAGTGACGGCACCACGATTGTTCCACTACGTCCCCGTCATACATACAGCGCAAAGGGATGCACTTGCAAAGTGCTGCACAGTTGATTTGATTTTTCCAGGGAAGCCAAAACAGTCTTGGTCCAACCCGCCACTGCCCGCACCGAAACTAAGTTTATTGTGCGGTATCTAGTAAAGCCAACCAATGCCCTTGAGCAGTGCAAGTAGTCCCTTTAACCAGTTCTTTATTAGACACAATTTCTTCGGCTCTGGTTGTCCCAAATGTTCTGTGCCTTTTACTCTCCAATGCAATGCATTCGAAGATTAGATGTGATGCAGTTTCATCACCGTCATCACAGATCCTACATTTAGGGTCCTCTTCTGTTATTCCCATGGTATGTAGGTGTTTTTTTTTTTTTTTTTTTTTTTTTTTTTTTTTTTTTTTTTTTTTTGAAATTGCCATGGCCTGTCAGCAATCCAACCATGAGTCTAATCTCTCTCCCGTTCAGGCCCAGGATTACAGATCTTCTTTTAAAACATGGCTTTGGCATCATTACCTTGCCATGTTTTTGTTGATAGACATTGGTCCAATATTCTACGTGCTGTCTTCTAAGCCAGTTACGTAGCTCCAATTTGATCACTGCCTTGGTGATTGTCAGGACAGGTTCCGGTCCAATAAATGGAGACTCGGCCCCATCCTGGGCTAATCTGTCGGCATGTTCGTTGCCACTGATCCCCGAGTGGCCAGGGACCCACAATAGGTTTACTCTATTGCTTTCCCCTAGCTCCACCAGAACCCTGTGACATTCTGCAACAATTTAGACCTTGTTGCAGGAGCTGCCAGTGATCTCAGGGCTGCCTGGCTGTCTGAATAGATATAGATGCTACGATCTTTGTAGCACCTACGCAAATTCTTCTGCACACATGCCCTGATGGCAGTGATTTCGGCCTGGAATACTGAGGCCAGTTTCCCTAGAGAGATGACGCCCTCCAGTCTTGGCTGCACCTCGTATACCCCGGCCCCAACGCCTTGGTCTGATTTCGACCCGTCAGTGAACCAGACAATATCCCCTTACGGTGTCGAACTATTTTCTCCCACTGCTCCCTACTTCCAATTGTTATACTGAAAGGCTTGTTGAAGCAGTATGGGGTTATAATATAGTCGGCTGGTATTTCCCCAAACTTTCGCTGCACAGTTACTCTGACGAGACATTTTCATACAAGTTCGAGTACTTTTATGCACACGTTTTCAGCAGTTGGCGAACCTGTAGCTGTAAAAAGCTCAAACACTCGTCACGAGGCACAGACATGGACACACTGAGACTGGAAACGCGGTACTCTGTCGCTGGTCCAAATACAGCGTGTCCAGAAAAGGACTCCCTGATTTCAAAATTAAATATCTCGAAAACAAAGATCGATAGAGGAATGCAGTAAACGGTATGTTTATTGTGAAAGCTGTGAGAAGTTTATACAGCAGTTTGAAATAATAGTTACAAAAGCTGCAAACAGATGACGCTGTAATCGCCATACGTAATGCAGGAAGGAAGGAAGGAAGCTTGGAGTTTAACGTCCCGTCGACAGAGTGGTCATTAGAGACGGAGCTAACGCTCGGATGTTTGGGAAAGGACTGGGGAAGGAAATCGGCCGTGTCCTTTGAAAGGAACCATCCCGGCATTTGCCTGGAGTGATTTAGGGAAATCACGAAAAACCTAAATCTAGATGGCCGGAGGTGGATTTGAACCACCATCCTTCCGAATGTGAGTCCAGTGTGTTACCACTGCGCCACCTCGCTCGGTCATACGTAATGCCTAGTATAGTGATCCGAAGCCCAGAGCGATCAGTTCCACTATTGAAACGTGAAAGGAGGTTAGCCTACCGAAGGAAGAGATTAAAACCATGTACTGCATTGAACAACGAGTTTTTCTGGTGCTAGAGTAACACAGGTTAGAGAGAGTCCTACGACAACGAGGCGAAGTTTTGAAACACGATTTAATGTTCCAAAAGGACCCGATGCGAAAACCATTCGTACGCTCTTCGCAAAATTTCAACGAACAGGCAGCGTAACTGATGATCTATTGGGGCATGTTGGCCGCAAGCAAACCGCAGTTACGCCTGAAAATATCGCCACAGTTTCTGGAATTATTCAGCGAAATCCAATGTCATCCGTCCGTAGAATTGCATCTGAGACTGGTTTGAAGCGTTCCAGCACGCAGAAAATACTGAGAAAGAGCCTACAAATGTTTCCATTCAAAATTCAAACACACCAGGGCATACCCGTACGAGCTGTGCAACAAAGGGTTGCCTTTACTAATCAGATGCTCACAATGATTGATAATGAAGGATTTGATGTTGGCTGCATCTGATTTACAGATGAAGCACACTTCCACGTGAATGGATACGTGAATAAGCAGAACTGGTGATTTTGGGGTTCAGAAAAGCCATATTGTGTGAAGCGAAACCCCTGTATTCTCCTAAAGTTACTGTGTTGGCTGCAGTATGCAGCAGAGGCATATTGGCCCTTTTTCATTCGAGAAACGGTCACTGGTGCACGTTAGGTAGCAATTTTGGAACAATTTGTCGCCACACAGAAAGCGTTAGAGGATCGACCAGCTACTGAATGGTTTATGCAAGATGGAGCCCGACCACATTGGACCGTCTAAGTGTTTCGCTTTCTTGAGGAATACTTCGGGAATCGAGTCATTGCTTTGTAATATCCCAAATTTAGTGGTGCAGGCATGGATTGCCCTCCATATTCGCCGGATTTGACTCCCGGTGACTTTTTTATGTGGGGCACAGTGAAAGACATGGTCTACCCGAAGCGTCCCGCCACGCTGGTCGAGCTTGAATCGGCGATCTCTGTGGCATGTGAATCCATTTTGGTTGAGACACTACGAAATGTGATGGCGAATTTCATTCTTCGTTTGCACCACCTCTGTAGTGTCAATGGTGAACATTTTGAAAACATTGTGATGTGATTATTTGCAAAGAGTGTTTTCATACGATTATTTCACTTATGCATGCTGATATGAGCTGTACAGCGTACAGCGCCATCTGTTAGCAGCTTTTGTAACTATTATTTCAAACTGCTGTATAAACTTCTTACAGCTTTCACAATAAACATACCGTTTACTGCATTCCTCTATTGATCTTTGTTTGCGAGATATTTAATTTTGAAATCAGGGAGCCCCTTTCTGGACACCCTGTACAACCTGTCGCTCCAGCGACCGCTAAAACGCAGCGCTATTGTAGCAGCACACCGCTGTGGCGGCGGCTGATAGCATAGCTCCGGGTCACTGGCCATACAACACGAACTCGCCACTCCGATGACCGCTCGCGACACGACATTTACCGTAGCGTCTTCCACTCGGGTGAGCATTGGAAACACAGCATTGTGTCAACACTGGCTTTGACCCAGAACTGAGATCTGGGATAAGTTTCTTTTTTCTCTTTATTTGTCATTTTATGCCCGGATTCGCAGGCTGGCAGCAGCCTTCTCTTCAGACAGAGAGATACAGTACGTTGAGAAGAAGTTAAAAGAAACTATACATGAAGGAGAAAATAGAATGTAAAATACAACGGTAATAAAACTGGCGTATAAAATACGGCTAGAAGACCCGACAAAAAAAAGTTGGGGAAAAATGGAAGTAAAGTTGAATGTTCACTTACAGTATCTTAAGAATCAATCAAAAAGAACTGCGTACCTTAATTAGAACCGAAGATCTCGTAAAATAAACCGATTAAAATATTCAAGGCAAGGACAGAAGGACACCGCGTTTGAATAAAAATAAAGGGTAGAGATACTTGATGTCAAATCTGTCAATAAATACCTTTCGTTTAAAGCAAATATGAAGTAAATCGGTCGGATAGAACGGCCTGACTTTACACCAAGGACATCCCCATAAGAAATATACAGAACCAGTTGCTTGTGATAATTTTATTTTTGACGACCGGTTTCGGGCGTTTTAGTGCCCTTCTTGTGGTCTCTATACAGGCGAACAAGTGCATTGGTATTACAGTAAAGGATATAAAACATACAAAAGTCTGTTATTTATACTCATTATTTCAAATTTCTGCAATAGACTTTTGTATGTTTTATATCCTTTACTGTAATACCAATGCACTTTTTTGCCTGTATAGAGACCAGAAGAAGGGCACTCAAGCACCCGAAACCGGTCGTCAAAAATAAAATTATCACAAGCAACTGGTTGCTGCATTTTACGTATTAATATCCTCAACAGTTGCTGCTGTGGGTAAAATACTTCAAATATACAGAAGGAAATCACGTTTGAGTATAGAAAAAGGAAGGCGAGAGTTGTAAATTCTGAAATCTGCTGGTTACTTTGATCTGGCCGACTACCTAAACCTTTCGTAGATTCTTTTAATATATAACATGAAAGAGGAGACAGTAAAAGACACACATTTTCAAGACACAAAATTGCCACAATGGCTAAGAACGTTTACAGATAACGGCGACGTGCACGGAGAACTGGTGAAAGCACACGGCAACACACTGTTCTGCCTGTTCGATGGTTGCTACAATCTTAATATCACACGAAAGTGGCACAACACAACACAACACCGACTTACTATTCCACCAAAGGACATCCTTCTCCTACGGGAATCATGTCGCCTCTACCATTCCTTCCTCAGGACTCGTGACCGGGATACACCCCGACGCCACCAGAAACTCCAAAGACACATTAGAAATGTCTTGTGCACGAAAAAACACCAGGACTGGCACTAGACATGCACCCACCTAAATTCGATGCTCCCCGTCAACTCCTTCAAGTACTGGCATGCCTTTCGCCACCTTATTGGCAGTCACTCTCCGCCCCACTACCGCTTCTCCATGACAACCACCCCTTTCCCGACAATGCCAGTAAGGCAGAACACTGTGCCTCCTACCTCTCTGAAGTCTTTTCTGTTCCCGACAATCCTAACTATTGTCTCTTCCCTGATGTCCAAGTGCAAACCAACACCTCCTAGCCCCTGCTCACCCCCGGATTTCAGTTCTTGGACCACATTCCTCCCTCAGACCGTACACGCCTATCACTTGATATAATTGACTCTCTTCGCAACACCGCCTCCAGTGACGACTGGCTGACCTACCGACACCTCCGGGCCTGACCTCCTCCTTCCTCAAACTTTTCGCAACCCTTTACAATGTCGCCCTCTTCACTGACTTCTATCCCAACCTGTAGAGGACCTCCTGTATTCTCATGTTCACCAAATCCGACAAACCTCCATCTCAGACCGCATCCTAACGTCCCATCAGTCTCCTTGTTCAGCAAGGTCCTCTCCCGACGTATCCATCAGCACCTCCGCCATCACCAGTTCCTCATCCCAATGTGGCGACTGATCCTCCTTCTCTGCTGGCGAATAGCTTCTTCGCCTCACCCACGTCCTCTCTTTCCAACTTAATTCCTGTCACTCTACTATCTTTGTATTCCTTGACATAGAAAAAGACTACAACCGTGTATGACATTTTGGTCTCCAGTTCTATGCCCTTCCTGTTAATTACATACGCCTTATCGCTTCCCTCCTCACTCCCGCCCCTTCTATGCCAATGTCTGCCACTCCCTTTTGTGCTACCCCTTCACCATGGCGCCTCAAGCCTCTGTCCTTTATCCTCTATATCTATGACCCAACCCCATACCTTCTGTGAATCTCCTAAAACATGCTGACGACACCACCTTTCTCGTCCTTGCATGCTGCATTGTTCGTAATCAGTTTCTGCTCCAGTTCCACCTCACAGAGTTCGCCTCATGTTGTAAGCGGTAGCTACTTTTCATAACCCCCGAAAAATACCAGGAAATCGTTATTGGTTGTACCACCCTTCCTTCCGCCTCCGATTTCTACCTTACCCTCCACAACCGTTCCATCCACTTTCAAATAATTCGGCTAACCCTTGATCGCTCCCTCTCCTGGACCCCACACCTCCGCACAATCCACCAGGAAGCCCTCTCGCACATCAATGCTTACCGGCCAGACGTGGGGTCTCATCCATTCTATACACTTACCGCTCCCTCATATGTCCCTTCCTCTGCTGCTTCCACCCCGTCTCGATTTCCGCTCCCCTGTCCTACTATAAAACCCTTTAAATCCTAGAACGCCACGCCCTCCACCTTGCCTATCGTATACGGCTACCCTTCCCTCACGCGGATCCTGTATGACCTCATCCATTTCCCCACCTCCTCCAATACTTTGAACACATCCGGATCCTTTACACCAACTGCAGGATAGAATCCCACAACCCACTGGTACACCCCATCCTCAGCAATCCCGCGCCTCTGGCTCGCCTTTACTGCTGCATCCCTCCATCCCTCCTCCTCCACACTCTCCACATCCTCTCCCAGGGTAACTTTAGCCATCTGCCCCTCCGTCCTGAAACACCTACCACCCCTAATCCCCTCCCATGGATGAAGCTCCCCTCTCCCTTTCCCCTCCTCTTCCCAACCTTGGCTACTCCCTTCCTGCCCTGGAGTCCCAACGCTTCCCCCACCCTATCTTACCCCATCCCCCATACTTCCCACACTCCTCCCCCCTACACGGGGGTCCTGCGCCATCAGTTTTGACAGTGCATCATGTAGTGTTGTTTACAAATTGCTTTATTGTGTTTTTATCTGCGTCCGCCGTTTACAGACAAGTGTCACATCGTTCAGTTTTTCACAGTGTCTCCATGTGCGCTTCATCTTGTTTTGGTGTGACACTGCACGTTTTTAATAATGTCACCATGGCTCATTGTTTTAACTATGTTTTATTGCTCTGTCAAAAACGTAAATTCTTCAAGTTTGTCTTCTTATCTATGTTTTAATTCGGCATTGTTTTAACTGCATTTCATGTTTTAAGTCTTATGCCCATGTTTGATGTTCTCTCGGCTGAAGAACAGCACTGAATGCTGCTACCCGCGTACTGACGTGTATATAATAGTTTAAAAAAATAGGTTGTCTGGTGGCGCTTCTAGCCGTTGCTTTTTCAACAATAGCGGCGACAGTTTACTCATAGTGAGAAGGCTTTTATATTATTGGAAGGTAAGGTCAGACATGTCAGAAGTTTCCAGAGTGCGACTGGATGTTGACCAATATTGTGGGAGAACGCCGTCTATGTCACACGAGGCTATCCGGTAGAGGGGAGCAGCTCTTTCCGGTAGAGATGAAGACGCCATGTTGCCTGTTAGTGGAAGCTCACAATTAGTCGGTTTAGTATACAGGGTGGCCCATTGATAGTGACTGGTCCAAATACCTCACGAAATAAGCATCAAACGAAAAAAACTACAAAGAACAAAACTTTTCTAGCTTGAAGGGGGAAAACAGATGGCGTTATGGTTGGCCCGCTAGATGGCGCTGCCATAGATCAAACAAATATTAACTGCATTTTTTTTTGTAAAATAGATACCCCCATTTTAATTACATATTCGCCTAGTAGATAAATAAATATGACAGTCTATCAGCGGCATTTGCAGGTATAACACGCTGCCTAGTGATGTGGAGAAGTGAACTATAAGCAGATAAGCACACGCATGTGTTTGAAACAATCTATCAAGTCTGTCAGCAACGTTTGCAGTCATGACATGCTGCCTATTGATGTGGGAAAGCGAACTGTAAGCAAGAATAGAACGTGACACCAAGGCACATTGGATGGATAAATATGTGCATACCATTCATATCCTGCCACAGTGTTGCACCTTTTAAACATTTTATTATGCCTGGTCAATTAAGATTCGAAAATGGCTCTTTAATGAGTTGAAACTAGTCATCAAGCAATTATGTAAATGAGCGATCTGGGCAAATAAAGAAATATCACAGGAGAATCATCACGAACTTTGATTAGTTTCGCCTCAACAGTTTTCTCAACTGGAATGTTTAGAGCAAGTGGATTTCATTATTCTATGTAAGTTTAGTGATTGTCCTTCTCCTATGTACTTTTCTCTAGCCCATGACATTTAGCCAAAAGATTTTAACGTTCCTGAGTGGCTAAACCATTAATTTATTGCTGTGACGATTCAGTTGAAAACTCTCTGACAATTTATTTTTAATCTTTCTCTCCCTTTAATTTTAGTTACTACTTTGCTTTTATTTATATCTTTGACAATTTACAGTGTCAGTGTGGTCTTCCATATTACTTTAAAATTTAAAGGTCACTGGCTACTAAATTCTCGCTCTGTGAATAGAAAGAAGGATTTAATATTACCATATAGCAAGAGCCGCATAAATAACATTTTAAAGTCATCTGAAATATTAAATCAGATAAAATGTAATTAGGATAAATATTCAATTCATTTTTTCTTCTTTGGAATCGATAGGCTACGTAAAAGATATACAAAGAAACTAATTATAATATCAGTGTAACTAATTAAAATCTCTGATTATTACTATAAAAGTAATAATCCCATTGTACGCGATCTCTGTTCTGTTGTCTGAATTGTACTGATAAGATCTGCCTATTATCAAACCGCTACAATATGCTGAAACGAACATTATTAACTATTGATTATTGTTCTTAACTGATTGTACAAAATCTTCAGATATAAAATGGATACTCAGGTGTGCAGTATATGCTTCTTCTTCAAATTAATAAATCCCCTTATTTAAAGTTAACTTCAGTCAGTTATTTAATTATTTTTCCAGTCCCTCCATTTAGTGATCATGCTGATTTCAGGTATAGCTAACTATTACGACTTTGGATGGTTCGCTAATTAAACATGTTAAACTTACGTAACTCGTGTAGCTTGCCATAGTATCTTTGACTGTAATTAACCATTTTGCTATATTTATTGGCTTGGAACCTGCAATTACTTTTATGTAATAAACACTTCCAAGTCTGAGTAGCCATTAATCTGTGTCAATTATTAATTTTCATTCATTAAATTACGTTCATTCAAAATTATGCTACACGGGGATTGAATCTTAATATTACGAACCTCCATCCAATGTCGGCGCATAGTTACGCTGATTACAACCAATCGCACTACAGCTTATGAACGAGATCAACTACACTGCTGTTTAACTATTCGTCGAATTCTGTAGGTTGCTTGCTCTGCAAGATGTTTTAAACTATTATATGTTTGGCTGTTTCACTTAATTTCATTTTTTTAATTAACAGTTCGTCTAAATTGAAGGCTTAGTCACTGATAATTATTTTAAAATAGTTCAACAACTTCTGTACGGCCAATTTTTCAAACCTAAATAGTCAGGCAAGCAATTACACTACAAGGACCGTTGACCAGCGTAGCTGGGTCCCTTGAAACACAAACCAAATAAACGTTCAATGAATTAAAAAATATTGAGTTATCTTGTATAATTTAATATCTTTAATCCTAATTTTCCAGTAGTCTGCAAAACAATTTTCTGTAACGAATTTTCGCTGTCAGGAGAAAAATGTACAAACTGGTTTATAAACAGGTAAAGCAATAAATAAATAAAGGGGCAATCAGTCGTTCGGGAAGAGCGCACTGGGTGATCAGAGGCAGTGTGGAGTACCATCGCCCGTGCGATAGCCGCCGCCTCTTGTGTGCTGCTACAGAGGCTGCTGTGCTGTACTCTTTGCGCTCTGCGCCTCGCTGATTGGCTCCCGTGCCACCAATGAGCGCCTCGCACAGATCACAGAGGCCGCGCAGCAGCGCCAGGGGCTCTTTTTCCGATGAATGTCCACGGCAGGGCCTCTCTGGTGTTTTCACTGTCGTATCGCGCACTGCACAGTGCAGAAGTCGACTTTCACACTCTAACACATACAGTCACGACAATCACACTTATTTTTGATATACGCTACGACAGCAGCGTTGCAATGGCTGAAGAGGTACATTTCTGAATATGATACCGGATGAGTGTGATTAGTGCTGTTTCAGTTGATTTTAACGTAGTTTTTACAACACGGACGACATGTAGTGACATAAAATTCGGCAAAAGCTACAAAATAACTCCATAATTGTCTGTATCAGGTTTTCTAAGAAACATTGGAAGATAAGAAACGGCACACTGCAGTACAGTTTATTTAAGTAAAACTGGTTCCACTCCATACTGGTGGCTGCTACAGCAGCTGGTTATGAGTTTATCTCAAAAGTCAGTCTCAGTTGCAACATTTTTCTTTATTTCACTGAGGCATCATCAAATCTGGTAAATATTATTCTACGATGATGGCAAATAGCTCACCATAAACTGATGATGCCTCAAAAGGGCGAAACGTGTCAGTAAAATACAGAAAAATGTTGCAACTGGCACTGACTTTTGAGATAAGTCTATTTAAGATTCTCTTGAAATCTACGGCTTTTTAATGAAGATTTTCATTTTCTATTAAAAACAAAATATTGCTAGTTAACAACAGAAGACGCGACCTTTGGTTGAAGTACGTCAGATTACGACTCAGAAACATCAAGGTTTCGTCAATAAAATTTGACTCAAAGCAGTAAGTCTTAAACGTAAGAAACTTATATGGAATACAATACCTACATTATTTGATGTACCAGATCAGCTACGACAGCTGTAACTGAAGGAAAATCCTCACAAACAATTAAACATCGACAGAAAAAAAAAACCGTTCCTCATCAAAACAGAAATCAGTTCACAATTGTTGCTAAATTTGAACCACAAACGGCAAAACCTGCAAGACGTTCGTTTTGTAATCAAAAGTAATTGCACTCAAAAGTATATGCGTTCAAACGAAAGACGAGTAAAGTGTAAAAATGTACGAATCATTACAGTCCATACCGAATTGTTACTCGTCAAACAAATGCCTTTCGTATAAGAACAGACCATGACAGGAATTTATGTGTCTCTTATGTTTATATTCTACTTACTTTCAGCGGAATAAGCTGCAAATATACACATTCGTAAGTACTTCTTCATGAATGTGGTTGTTTATATCACTAAATTAGTGAAATTAGATAGACTTTAACATATATTTCACGATTATTTACGTCTCTAGATATTTTACTATTGTTTGGAACGCATAATTACAGATACTGTTTAGTTATATACGTTGAAACCTAATTCTTAACCCTTAACCCGAAACATCTCTGAAATGTGCGTAACTAGAAACATGTGGTCTCTCAGACCACCTAATGTTATTATGTCACCTACCTCCACATTAGTTCACAGAAATTAAGTAGTCATTTGATTCATATTCTAAGTAAATTTAATACTGTCTAGTCGATACTAACACTTTGTTGTTTACATTATATAAAATAAACATGAAATATCACAAGTAAGTGCAGTCATTCATGTCAGATTTCAAATAATTTTCACCACTGTTACACGAGACAATATATTCCTGAATATAAATGAAATATTGCAAAAAATGTAAACAAATGTAATAATCAAATGAATTGAAATATTAAATCACAGCTCTTTCGCACAGTCGACACACACATTTCTGCTACATTCTAGACAAACTGGCTGACCACATCTGATGCACTTATACGCCATTTTCCTCTTCTTTGATGCAGGACACTTCGTACACGTCTTCCTTTTGTCAGTTCTGTCACTTAGTATGCCTTTGCTTGTTTGCTGACTGTCTCCCAGAACTTTACAGATCATTTCCTTGATCTCTTGGTAAATTTGGAATTTCCAGGCGTCTTGTTAGATGTGGCTCTATCAGCTCCATGGCCAAACTTTTGGTGAATTTCAGACGAGTTATCATGGGGTTTCCTCTGTAGCACAAATACAGAACAAAACTGTTCACGCAACTGATGTTTACAAGTGTATAAAAGACTGCCATTGGCCAGCGCCTTGTTCGTCTGTTTGACAAATAATTGGCACATTTCATGTCGAGCAGATCTACTACAGATTTTGTTGCATTGTAGTAACAAATAATTTCTGGCTTGTTTTCTATGGTATCATTTTCAATAGAATGATGCATTGAAGACACAAGAATCACTGCCTTGTTTCTCTTAGGAACAAATGATACGAGTGTTGTATTCTCAGAGAATCTATATAATGCTGATCCAACTGGCCTACTTCCAGAATCTCCTAGGCACATAATTTTTATGCCGTATTTGGCCAGTTTGCTAGTCATATAAACGCGGAAAGCACATTTTCCCCTGAACGATACTAACATTTCATCCACTGTAACGTTTACACACTATAATTGCTGAGTATTGAAAATGAATTTATCAAAAACGTTTGATATTGTAGCTGCACGATCTGATTTTTTTCTTTCCTCCCTGGTAGTCACATCGTCAAATCTCAGGCTGTTTAGAAGTATTTCAAAGCGCTTGCCGACATTGTCACCACAAATATAGGACGTCCGGTCAGGTCTTTTTCGAAAAGAGAAAACATATCTTCATGAGACGATTTGAATACTGATATCATTAGAAGCCCTATGAAAGCTTTGATCTCAGTGTTGTCAGTATTTCTGTAATTGGATGGATTAGTTGCTGTCTGCAACTCTGCCCTTATAGTATTCAGTTTCACGTTTGTATGTAAAACTATTTCATCTATCATGTCATCATCAAATAAATTCTTCCATATTTCACATTTAGTAGGACTTTGTCCCAAACTTCGACTTTTGGCTGTTAGTCCAGGCATTCCTCCTTTCAGAATGTTGTGCTCGGGTGTTCTTCTTGTCCTAACAGTCTTAGAACGTTTCCACTTGAAATTATTTTATACCATAAAAGAACTGTGTTTCCTGTGAGGTATTATCTGTAGTACAGACCACTCCAGGTTATTCTTCCTGTAAAACATTTATTCACTTGTATCACTCTCTGTTTCATGGTGGCCATCACCTATCACGAAATCTGGATCATCATCAGAATCATCAAATGTGTCATCATCGTTCACATTTCCCTCTTCATCTAAATCCCGTAATTGCGCTTGCGCCCAAGCTTCCAAATCTGGATTAGCTGCAGATATGTTACTCTTCTTAGAAATTCGATCCATATTATACCTGAAATATAACATATATTCACGCATAGAAGAAAATGCTACAAAATAACAACCACTGAAATCAGACTATGCCATAATTAGAAACATGCGGTCTATTGGACCCACCAAATTATTGTACGTAATACGAAACATGCGGTATCTCAGGCACACAACTTGGCGCACTCCTCCAAACAATACTCTGTATCACTTCAGTGACGAAGCAATGATTGTTGACTGTTGCTTTACACGCGGCAAGTATTGCGACGAAGGTACTGGGAAGGGGGAGCCGCGATTTTTTGCAGTGCTGCCACACTCGACCTTTAAAATAAACGAGGGGTCTGACAGACCGATGTTTCGGGTTAATGGTTAACAAACGTTACCCTTACGCCACCTTGCCCACCGCTAGGAGCAACAACTATCACAGCAGTGAGTGTCGCGTGTGTGACGACTTTCCTGTGTTGACAGCGGTGTAGTGGAGGGGAGGCTCCGACGGTAGCCCGCCACAGTGTAGTAGAGGTCACGACCGAGTAGCGTCCTTGATGATGGAAGAATCCCGTGAAAACCCTCCTACAGGAGTACCGAACATCAGTTGACCGCCACCTTTCAAGCGTCCGGTGATAACGCAGATTTCTTTCGCTGTGTTATCAGCGTTGTTCAAATCCGTTTGTGTATTTGTTTATGTATTAAGGAAGAGTTTTTTTCTCTTTTTTAGGGGGGGGGGAGGACAATATTTCTGGGAAAATCTTTTTGCGACCCGTTTGTATTTGGATTGAAGCTTGTCCATTGTACGCGTAAATGGTCTTCCACGCAAAGATTGTTTCTTAAATTTATTCAAAAAAACTGAAAAATTCACGCTCACATAAAAAAGTAGTTGTGAATACGGTTACTTCCTGCAGAACTATATTTTGATTCAAATGAAATTGGGCTTCAAGTACATGGAGATAGTTTTCAAAGAAGTATCATATGTTAATTCTGTTAGGGTCTCTTGCTCAATGCTGGCTGTTTTAGTATTGTATTGTTGGTCTCTTGAAACGGTTTTATTTTAAGTGATGTGTAAAATAAAATAAACAGTCATTAAAGGCATTAAACACCGTCAGAGGAAGACTAAATCAACAAACTCATCGGCATTTGTCACAAGTGGAAGGGAACACTCCATTATCGTACGTCAATAACCAATGAATCCCGTGCCTGTGCTGTTCTCATAACGTCCTGAGTACGGGTTTTGTACATAAATTTTCGAATTCTAAAAGCGCCTTTTTGAAGTACACTCTCATTTTTCTTCAGCTGATAATTTATTTTATTGGATATTTTAAGTCTTCTGACCTGAATGTATCACACGATCCACTGATTTTTTCTCCACCTTCAGTTTGGAAACCACTGTAGTAAGGTATTCAGATATTAAGGACAATCGCCCTAATCAGCACGAAACTAGGCTAAATACGAACAGGAGGTATTTTTCAGAGTACAGAGCGTTTGTTTGTCTGTAATGTGATCTCAGTTTACGTTAAGAAATGTTGGCTAATATTACTAGCCCCAATCAAAGGCAAGCAATTCATACAAATGCCAGCCAGTCCGCAAATACAACTCATTACAAAGTAACGCGAAACTCAGCCATATGTTTACTGGAATCGTCAAAAAAAAAAAAAAAAAAAAAAAAAAAAAAACAGAATGTTAGAGGAAACCGATCTTTTATAGACAGTTGCCCAAAATCGGTAGGTTTGACAAACGGTGGAGAACTTTTAGATAAATTAAAAAGTAGTACCGACATTACAAAAATTACGCATTAGTCTCAGAAAATCCAGTTTTATTGGCAGAAAGATATTCTACACAGGATATTGAAACTTTCTGTCGGGTTAAAACTGTGAGCTGGAACCGGGATTCGAACCTGGAACCTTTGCCTTTCGCGGTCAAGCTCTCTACCCACTGAGCTATCCCGACATGCTTCAAGGTCCGCCCTCATGGCTTTACTTCCGGCTGTACTCTGCGAGTTAGCCACAGCCTATTGGAAGTTTCCATTATATTTTCACTCTGCTGGTGTGAAATTTCTAGGTTCGAATACCAGTCCCCGCATACAGTTTTAACCAGCCAGAAAGTTTCGTATAAGGGCACACTTCGCTGCCGAGTTAAAATATCATTCTGTACAAGACGCTGTTTGAAATGGAATTTACCTGGATGAGATCTGTTAGCAAAAGAAATATTTTGGTAGAGACAACGCATCAATTGACTGGTCACAAAATCAGGGGCGCAAACGTAGGTCGACAACTACATTACTTTGAAGAACAGTCTCCTTTGAGTAAAGAGCGATCTTCGTTGTTATGATATTAATTTTGTAAAAACAGTCTGGATCGCGGAAGGTGAAAAGATTTTTTTTTTACCAGTTTGACCTCTTTTGGGTCTCTGGCTCCACCTTGGTAACTTTTTCAAGTTGCAGACTGTTTTTACAAAATAACTATCACGACAACAACATCACCCAAAGAAAACGTTGGTATGATCCTGCTGTTAATGGAATCAAGGACAATTTTAGTGGAAGCAATAGGATTATTGTGGTGAATATGGATCCAAAGAATGGTTTTTAAGGTAAAAGGTTGTACAATAGGGGAGCATCACAAACATATGAATTATAAAAATATTTCCAATTGAATTTTTTGGTGGTTTTAGGGCGCACAAGTGCTCAGATCATTAGAACCCCATAAAGTTGGATTTAACGAAAGTATTCCCAAAACAATTTCATTTCATGGGCCAATTTATATATGAACATCATCAGCATTTTCTGTAGTAGTGGATTAGTGATCATTCTTAGACAATTCTTTCACAGGGGATAGATTTGAACAATACACTTGTGGTTTGGAGATTGATTGCACGTTCAGATGGTTATACGTTCATTTACATCTTTCAACATTCGATGTTGGAGTTCACTTTCTAAATATAAAGCAAATACTGTGTATTTGCGTAGAAAACCTAGTAGCGGATATTATTCTGTATGTGCGTAGAAAACCTAGTAGCGGATATTATTCTGCACCCTATAAAGTAACGGAAACGAAGTTTAGCTGTGGCAATTATGGAAAAAGTCACTAAAATAGTTTTCTTTGTCCATCGTTTAATCGATTGATGTGTCAAGAGTTTTTGATGCTCGTCATTTTCAAACAGTTCACAGCCTTCTTTGAAACCCGTTCGTAAACGCTCGTTTTCGACACTGGGTCTACTCTGATTTCAAGCGCGCGTGGAAGGGCTGGTACAACGTTGTGAAACACCCTGTAGAAAAGCCTCTTGACATTGCTGGTCAGTTTACCGCAGTTTGCTGAGAAGCGCCGTTGCTCGCCGTTGGAGGTTCGAGGCCTTCCTGGGGCATCTGTTACAGAAATCGTCTGCACTATTCGTGCCTACTTGCCCAACTGCTCTCCATTAACTTTGGATAAGTGCTAAAGCTATCAACATAAACAAAAACATCATTGCGAATATTCGAGGAATAAAATATCGATAGGTTAAACCTCCGTAAGTCGCAATCTGTAAATTATGCGGTGTCAGAAAATGACCTGACAAGTCTTTGTGGCTATGATAAGTTAACACATGACGATTAAATACTGAACATGGAAAGGAAAGCCATTGCATAACATGCAAAAAGCATCGACAAATAGACAACAGTCAAAAATAAAAACAAAGCAGACCTCACACGGCGCGTGTTCCCGTGGGTTAAACTCTTGCCGCGCAGAAGTAGCCGAGCGGTCTGGAGCGCCATGGTGCGGATAGAGCGGCCTCCCGCGTCGGAGGTTCCAATCCTACCTCGGGCATGGATGTTTGTGCTGTCGTTATTATTAGTTCATAAGTAGTTTGTAAGTTTACTGACTGATGACCCCCAGTTAAGTCCCATAAGTTTTATAAACATTTTTGGTTAAACTCTTGGGGGGGGGGGGGGGGGAACAAGTGGATAAATACGATAGGTGTTCAAATGAAAAGGTACCAAACCAAACTTTGGTTATGATTGAAGTCTTTTCAAAAGTAATCGCCAGAGTCCTGAGTTCAACTATTCCACAAGCCGAAAGATTCCCTGCTCCCAGAATTCCTGTGGCAGTGACAAGATTTAGTCCTCTAGTGTGTCCTTAAGTACGTCGTTCGAGCTGAAGCGGTCCTTTGAGATTTTTTATTTTATTTTTTTTTTTATTTTATTTTTTATTTTTTATTTATTTTATTTTTTTTTTTTTTTTTAGCGGACCAGAAACAATGGAGCAGTATTTCACAATTATCAAGTAGCAACACCTAATTGAATTACAGACAGATTCAGCTTTTGATCTGCATAATTTACAGTGGTAAATAGAAAAACAAAACCGTAGTTCCGAAGTTTTTGACATTTCATAAGGAAGTCATAGCTGAAGCTAACTCTAAATGAACTTCATATCACGAATGTAGTCTACATCACAAAAAATAAGTATTCTTTTTGACAACATAGTTCCTGTAACACCGAATCACTTTCATTCCCTCTTTCATTAATTAAGGTAGGGTTTCTCATCGCTGCAAAGAAGCGTAAGTATATTTACTATTTTAAAAATACGTAGCAGTCACAAGAATTAGAAACAGTGAACACTGTCATCATAAATTCTCCGTACGGAGACGAGGATTTTTCACTGGGCAGAATACTAATAACAAAAACTAGTTGACGCGTGCAAATAATTCGCACTCTATTCTGATCAGTCACACATAGGTAAGATAGTAATAGAGAAAAGGCAGATGCAAGTTTAAATGTATGAAAGATAATAAACTTTTAATAGTAGTAACAAATATTAGTGTCAGAGAAAGAAAATTCATGTAATGAAATACAATGTGATTAATTGTGAAACACTAAAACATCAGGTGTGGACTTTTTCATGTTCATTTAATTTTTTGAAAACTTGTTTATTATACAAAACATCTTTGAAAACAAAGTTAGTTCTTATAAAGTGATCATCGTTTGCTTTTTACGCAAACAAAAAAATCACTGAATGAGCGAGAAAACAGGTTCTCGTAAATATAATCCTGCCCATTTAAGCGTCTGACCTTGTCCTTTATTTATGGTCATAGCGAAGGCAACTTTTATTGGGAATTGTTTTCATATCATTTGCAAAGGCATGGTTGCATCAGAAGGTGTGAGCATAGTGCGGGATATTATCACAGTATTATCGGAGTCAGTGAATTAAGCAGTGATGATGTACTCACCTAAATGAGCCACCACGAATCTTGGACCATTAATTAATACCTGATTGACGTTAAGATTTATAAGATTTAACATAATAATTGATACTCGGCGCGGTGGCTTATGGTAACAACCGTAAATAATGTCCAATTTACAATTGTTCGCCTGGTATTAACTTAGTTTGTAAGAACAGTACAAATATTTAAAAAAAGTTTTGAAAAGAATAACTTTAAACTATCTGTGTATGTTTAGTCATTAGTGGAGAAAGGAACCTTTAAAATTATACTTCAATCATTAATTTTGGATGAGTAACACGGGAGATATGGCGTTCCCACAAAAAACACCGATGAGAAATAATATATATGATTATAATCATCCCTATCCTTTTCTGGTATGAAATCGTACGGACGACCTCTTACTATATGATGTGCAAACGGGTCAACAGACGTCACGTTTAACTGAAATTATCTGGCGATACAAAGCTCGGACAGACTTCTCGTTTGGAGTAGAATTTGATGTATTCTTAATATTTCATTTCCCTAATGTGCACACCTAAATTCAATAACAAAAGTTTTCCGCATGTCGAAAATTTAGGAAAATGTTTTGTTGCAAACTGTCGGTATCGTCTTAATAATCTGCAGTCGCACATAGAACTACGAGTACTAGTACAGTTCCTCCAAAATGCATGGCTACAAGTTCGATATCTATATTTTGCGTGCTTGAGCGAGTTAAATGAAATGTGACATGACGCATTACTTCCGTGCGTGACATAACGACTTTACATGGTGCCTCCGTGTGCTCCTGCCGAACTATGAAACCTGAGGTAATTTTGAGCAGTGTGTACAGATCGGAAACATGTGAGTAGGGGGGCAGTGCTGCGGGTTGCATGCACCGGAAGCCCAGACACCGCCTGTTACGTCTGTGCTTCAACGGCTTCTTTCACTCCTGCTGCAGTTCCGCGAGTATAACGAGATTGACAGTCTACGCATTAGGGAAATGAAAATGCAAAAATTATTACCTGAAAATGTACAAGCGTATATGAAGTTAAATTTTAAATACAGCTTTTATTTAATATGATTTGGTCTTCACTACAGTTTACCGACTCATGGAGGGAAACAATTTTAACTCGTATTTTAAAACCCGGGAAGACCACTTGAATCCTAGCAGTTATCGTAGCGTTGCTGTCACTAGCTGGATGGGAAAAACGTTGGAGGGGATGGTTAACAACTGAGTTTTTCTGTATGTTGGGATCCACGCAGCTCCTTTGCCGCTTTTCAATCAACAAGTGTCGTTCAATCTTTGATAAGCCGGCCTTCCCAGAGGCGGCTAAACAATAGGTTTACCTCCTCCAGCATTACTTTTAGAGGAAATCACGAATCCAACCACACAACTGTGGCGATACTCCATAAGCACGCAATTTGATTAGAAGACGCTTGTGAGGTACCGTGTGAAAAGCGTTCCGGATGTCTTAGAAATACGGAGTTTTAATCCCTTTTCGGAGACACTCATCACATTATGTGAGTAAAGAGTTAGCTACGTTTCACAAGAATTATACTTTCTGAATTCATGACCATGGGTCGATAGACGATTCTGTTCGAAATAATAATATTTGAGGAAAGAATCAGCAGGAGTAAAATATAGGGAACGGAAGGTTATAAGCCGGCCGCGGCGGACGAGGGGACTGCGGCGTGCTAATCACGATCTACACGGCCACTACGGTCGGGGGTTCGAATCCCTCCTCGGGCATGGGTATTTGTGCCGTAAGTTTAGGGACTGATGACCCCGTAGTTAAGTCCCACAAGCTATACAAACATTTGAACATTTTGAAGGTTATTTACAACTTGTACAAAAACCAGTCAGTGGTTATCAGAGTTGAAGGGCATGAAAGGGATGCAGAGGTTGGGAAGGTAGTAAGACAGGGTTGTAGCCTTTCTCCAATGCTATTCAATTTGTACATTGAGCAAGCTGTAAAGGAAAGCAAGGAGAAATTTGGAGAAGGAATTAAAGTTCAGGGTGAAGAAATAAAAACATTGCGTTTACGCGATGACATTGTATTTCTATCAGAGACAGCAAAAGACCTGGAAGAGCAGTGAACGGAATGGACAGTGCGTTGAAAGGTGCGTATAAAATGAACATTAACAAGAGCAAAACCAGGGTAATGGAGTGCAGTCTAAGAAAATCGGGCGATGCTGAAGGAATTAGATTAGGTAACGAAACAATAAAGGTAGCAGATGAGTTTTGTTACTTGGGCAGTAAAGTAACATGCGATGGTCGCAGTACAGAGGATATAAAATGCAGAAAGGCAATCGGAAGAAAAGTGTTTTTGAAAAAGAGAAATTTGTTAACATCGAATATTAATTTAAGTGTAAGAAGTCCTTTCTGGAGGCATTTATGTGGAGTGTGGCCTTGTATTGGAGTAAAACATGGACGATAAACAGTGCGGACAGGAAGAGGATAGAGCCTTTTGAAATGTGGTGTTTCAGAAGAATGCTGAAAGGTGGGTGGATCGCGTAACTAATGAAGAGGAACTGAACAGAATTGGGGAGAAAAGGAATTTCTGGTATACCTTGGTAGGACACACTCTTAGACCTCAAGGAATCGTAAATTTGGCAATGGAGGGAAGTGTGTGGGGTAAAAGTCGCAGAGGGAGACCAAATTCAAATATATGTAGGTTGCAGGTCTTATGAGGAGATGAAGAGGCTTCTTCAGGATAGAGTAGGGTGGAGAGCTGCTTCAAATCAGTCTCCGGACTGAAGACCACAACAACAACATATGTTCTAGAATCCTGCAGGCCTGTCATTATTCGGATCACTCTTATTGGCTTTCTTGAAGGTTGGATTGACCTGTGCAACTTTCCAGTCGTTGGGTACGGATCTTTTCCTGAGCGAGCAGTTGTATATGATAGGTTTTAGGCATATGAAAGGAAGCAGTTGATTCTCACACCCATAATAACTGGAAAATTATTGATGAAGGAGGGGAACGAAGAAGGATTAGGAAGGAAAGGATTGACAGTGGCTTCATTAGGGCAGTGAAACGTTGTGAACGGTGCCGGGAATCAAATACGGGTGTTCCGCTTCGGGCCAGCGGTCGCCTTAAGGTGCGTCCACACTACTCGTGCTCGCTAGACTTGCGCTCATCATACTCGTCTGTTGGGAGGCTTGTCAAACTGTCTGACTTGCGCTCGTGCCGTACCGACAACAGCCAGAGGCACGCAAGCCAGTTTCGCGGCGAGCCCTCGGAGTCTACCTACGTCCACATTATTCGTATAAGGCTCCCAAGACTCACAAGTACACGAGCCACACGAGGAATGTGGGCGCACATTTCAACACTTGGCTAGCCGTGCTCGCCTACCGTCCAACTTCCACAAGTCGCACGCAATGGCTGTAGCGCCCCTCTTACACTCGCCATTGCGGATTCCCGTGCGAGGTCGAACGTATGACTGCATCTGCGGTGAAGTAAGTGAAGCTAACAGCGTCTTCGCGTGTAAATACTTACTGTATTGGTGCGGTGTCCGTTCTTTCGGGCACATCAATATAATAAATCCCTCTTCACCGAATATGACATCAATTGCGAACGGACAAAGCTGAAAATGTGTACCCAGCCGGGATTCGAACTTGGGTCTCTTGCTTTCTAGGAAGTTGCACTGACCACTACACCACTGGGGTCACAGTGATAACCGCACCTGCAAGGACTACCTAAGCACGCCTCCCGTCAGACACAAATTCCCAGCTTTACCCTGCCCACAGTACTCAAACTCGTAGTTATGAAACTAATTCCCGTAAGAGTAAGGGCTTCAAACTTGCCCACCCCTCCCCACTAACAATGGATCATTGCCCGTCACCGGCATATATACATGTGGCGTCTGTTCCGAAAGAACAGGCGTCACTTCTGATCCTGCAGTTGTTATTCTTTCATATTCACAGAATATATGACATCAACTGCGAATGGGCAAAACTGAAAATGTACGTAGAAATGCTGAAAAGTAACGCCTCCGATTTTTTATCCGGGAATACCTTACGGCTTTTGAAATAAACCAAACTGTATTACAATACCACATCTTTATTCACCATTTCTACATATTTATTCCTCAACATAGTCACCCTGGCGACGCATACATTTCTCCCGACGAGAGACCAGTTTGTGGATCCCGTCACTGTAGAAGTTTGGACCTCGTTGTCTGAACCACCGCCTCACCTCCGCTTGCACTGCTTCATCACTTGTAAAGTGGACACAGCAAAGGTGTTCTTTAAGCTTTGGAAAGAGGTGAAAATCGCATGGAGCCAAGTCTGGACTGTATGGGAGCTGATAGATGATAGTGAATGCAAGGCGGCGGATCGTTGCAGATGTCTCAGCGCTGTGTGGGGTCTGGCGTTGTCATGCTGAAGGAGAGAATGCGTGCTTTCAGTTTGCGGAGAATCTCGCTGTACCGTTCGGAATTTATGCTGGTGCCTTTAGGCATGAACTCCATATGCACGACACCTCGAACATCCCAGAAAACCGTGAGAATGATATTGCCTGCCAACGGCATGGTCTTGCACTTTCTTGGGGGTGGTGATACGTGGTGTCGGTACTCCTATGATGCTCGCTTGCTTAGGGGGTCAAAATGGTGCACCCAGCTTTCATAACCAGTGACAATGATGTTATTAAAGAACCCATCACCCTCCTGCTCAAAATGCAAAAGCAATTGTTTACAGATGTCCATTATCCTTTGTTTCATGTCATGGGTGAGCATACGGGGCACCCACCGTGCACCCACTTTTCTGTACCACAGTTTTGTACGCACTCCAGCGATGTGCCACACTGCAGTGAGAGTTGTGTCTTTGTTATCTGACGATACTCTCTGATGAGTTGATCAACCCGATCCCGATGAGTCTCTTCTGTTGCTCAAAAATGTTCAAATGTTTGTGAATCTATCGGACCAAACTGAGTGGTCATCAGTCCGTAGCTTACAAACTACTTAAACCGAGGTAAAATAACCTAAGGACAACACACACACACACACCCATGCCCCAGGGAGGACTCGAAGCTCCACGGCGAGCAACCGCGCGCTCCGCAGCGAGACGTATTAGACCGCTCGGCTACTCCACCGCGACTCTTCTGTTGCCGTACGCGGTCTTCCACGCCGTGCTCTGTCACAGACGTTGCGTTAAGGTTAGGACCACGTTTACGAGCTCGGGCAGCCCACCGGCGCACATTACCTGATGTCGATGCACTCGTCACCGTGCCCAGTTTTCATTCTTCCGTGGATCTCAATGGCAGGCGTGTTTTCTGCGGTTAGAAACTCGATTACGGCACGCTGTTTCTCACGCACCGACATAGTCACTTTAATTGAGTTGGTTTACGTTTTAGGAGGCCATCCACTTATAATATTGTAAAAAGATATAAAAAGCCAAGGTCGCTGATCATCAATTTTTATTAACGACGACCGGTTTCGCTGAACTATGTCAGCATCATCTGGTCAAATAAAATGTTTTACAAGGCCATAATCTTGTAATGTCAAACACTGCACTGTAAATTGTTATATAACAACTGTTTGACATTACAAGATTATGGCCTTGTAAAATATTTTACTTGACCAGATGATGCTGACATAGTTCAGCGAAACCGGTCGTCGTTAATAAAAATTGATGATCAGCGATCTTGGCTTTTTATATCTTTTTACAATAGTCACTTTACAGACCGCCATGTTACTCGAAGCCCTCTAGCGGCAGAGGGGTGTACTTTGTGTCAGCTAAGCGGGAAGGACAACCGAGTAATATGCAGGACATGCGAAACCTCAACCATGCTGCGAACAGACAAAAAAATTGGAGGCATTACTTTTCAGCGTCCCCTCGTTTACCCAGCCGGGATTCGAACACGGGCCTCCCGCTTTGTAGGCTGTTGCTCTGACCACTAAACCACTGGAAAAACAGTGAACACCATGTCTGCAAGGACTACCTAAGCACGCTTCCCGTCAAGGGGCAAGCGGTGGGCAAGTCTGTAGCCCTTACGATTACGGGAATTAGTTTCATAACTGAGTACTGTGGGCATGGTAGAGCTGGGAATTTGTGTCTAACAGGGGGTGTGTTTAGGTAGTCCTTGCAGGTGTGGTGTTCACTGTGTCCCCAGTGGTGGAGTGGTCAGCGCAACTGCCTAGAAAGCGAGAGAACCAGGTTCGAATCCCGTACGGGTACACATTTGCCCATTCGCAGTTGATGTCATATATTCTGTAAATATGAAAGAATAACAATTGCAGGATTCTTTCGGAACAGATGTCACATGTATAACTATAATGACCACGTTATCGCCGCGGTGGAGTAGCCAACCGGTCTAAAGCGTCTCGCTGCGGAGCGCGCGGTTGCTCGCCGTGGAGGTTCGAATCCTCCCTGGGGCATGGGTGTGTGTGTGTGTTGTCCTTAGGTTAGTTTACCTAGGTTTAAGTATAAACGACGGCTTCCGCGGCCGTTGTCATTGCTGATAAAACTCTTCTGGGTATTGGACCGCATCGTCAATATATCAACGTAACACCCAGAAGATGGCCGCTTGCAATAGTGGCCGAAACGTCGGTGAAATATTTGATATATTGACCGCAACGTAACACCCAGAAGATGGCCGCTTGCAATAGTGGCCGAAACGTCGGTGAAATATTTGATATATTGACGATGCGGTCCAATACCCAGAAGAGTTTTATCAGCAATTAGTTTAAGTAGTTTGTAAGCTACGGACTGATGACCACGCAGTTTGGTCCGATAGATTTACAAACATTTTTTTGACCACGTTATCGTCAGCTCGTTAAGCCGTAGTCTTCCCTCTGCTTTCCGAAATGGACCGAGTAGAGGTGAGATACGCACAGAGTCTGGGGCCAAGTAGGCCGGACGTTGGTTTATCGTCGAGTAGGCCGCAAGGGACGGCCGCGACCAGTGAAATGGAGGGCCAGACCATAGCCGCGGGCGGCGGCGTGTCAGAGTGTACACGGCCGCCCTGGTCGATAGCTCCGCAACAGTTGGGGCTCGGCGGGGCCATTCAGGCTGCCGCGCCTGAGTTGTTACCGGGCGGGCAACTGTTGCCGCCCGGAAGGGAACACGCGCTGCCCAACTCTGGATAACTGGAGCACATTGAGCTGCGGTCACCTGTTTCCGTAGCAGAATCGATGATAGTTCACACACAGTTTACAGTATCGTTAAAGCAACAGCGTGTGTATTATCTGATAGCAACAATTTAGCGAATATGATATACAGGGTAAGGCACTTAAAACTGTTTTTCTGATTCCAGAATGAAACTTCACTCTGCAGCGGAGTGTGCGCTGATATGAAACTTCCTGGCAGATTAAAATTGTGTGCCGGAACCGGGACTCGAACCTGGGACCTTTGCCTTTCGCGGGCAAGCGCACTACCGACTGTGCTATCCCGACACGACTCACGATGCCGCCCCACAACTCCACTTCTGATTTTCTTATTGTTTGGATAAGTACAAATCGGAGTAAAATAAAGTTACAATAAAAGTTGTTCACCTCCAAGAGAGACATCCCTTGGCATACAGCTCGACTCCCTTGCATCCCCGAGGGTGGGACAGGGTGACTTTGAAATATTTACTAGGAAAGCCTATTTTCTTAAATTGCAGATTTGGGTTCTCCGTGAAAAAAAAAATCAACTTTTGTATGCGACATTTTTTTAATTCATTTTAGATGTCGCTGTATGCAGTAAAAATGTAAATGAGTTAAAAAAAAGAAAAAAAGGAGACTATCTCCCATAAATATAAATAACATTACGAAAATTAAAGTACATTTTTGATAATTCAAGCCGCGCGGGATTGGCCGAGAGTGCTAAGGTGCCTTGCTGCGGTGTGAGCGACCGCTTCGCGTTGCAGGTTCGAGTCCTCCTCCGGGCCTGTGTGTCTGTGCGTTGATCTTAGCGTAATTTAGTTTAGGTAGTTTGTAAGTCTAGGGACTGATTACCATAGTAGTTTAAATATTAATTTGATAATGCAATCGTGTGACACCCTCTACTCTCCCGCAATGCAGTCTTAGACAGCTTTTGGCGTAACCCAGGAACAACGACATGGGCATAATACTGAGGCGCTCCAGTCACGGGCTGCGCGGCCGCTACGGTCGGGGGTATATTTGTGCCGTCCTAGTTCGTAAGTAGTTCATAAGTAGTTTGTAAGTTTAGGGACTGATGACCCCGCAGTTAAGTCCCATAGACTATACAAACATTTGAACATTTTTGAAACATAGATCGCTGATTGTTTTTAAATGACTAGTGTCGACTCGTTAGAGTCATTATCAAATATTACTTGTCCAGCCATATTAAGAAATCAGATGAACCAACATCACTGTGGCAAGTTACAAATGGTATGCACATCATACATTTGTGTCGTGATGTTCAAGACCCTGTTACACTGTGCCTCATGTCTAGGTAGTATATCACATGACCCAAATGTATGTTCAACTGATGATGTTGTGAACTATGTCGTTAATCCTATGGCAGGAGTTGCCATGTGTGATCTATGTCGTAGGACGCCAATTAATTATCTTGGGTCGCCACCATATTTCTCCAAAATATGGAAAATTAAAATGTTACTGATCAGCTATGATGTGATCATATTTTCAAACATATAATAAATATTCCTACTATATTGCAATGTATCAGTTGTACCAAACAAAAAAAATGTACTTGAAAAATTATTGGTAAACTGTGGAATTTAACTATTCTGTTTCCCCTCCAAAATAGTGAAAAAAGGAATGTTCTTAAATGAAAGACGATCTGCTCAAAATCAATTTATTATTAAACAGGAAAAATCATATGACATTTCCTATTATGTAAAACAGATAATGGTATTCTAACAATCTTTTACAAATGTTAAAATGTTGAGACACAAAAATGACTGGCTGAGTCAAAGGTCGGAGACTTTGCAAAACAGAATGCTATTAGATTGGCTACACAGGGGCTTGAAATTATCGTTAGCCCTAAGCTCCCCAGAGTAAATAGGCAGATCTCAAAAGAATAAAATAAGGGACAGAATCCAACAAGTCTGATTTATATAACCCCCCAGCAAGTGCGTCACCTTATCCACACAGATGATCATTGACGGCAGCGTCTCAGACTCGCAGGCACCAGGCGGTGGGAGCGGATGAGCTGAAATTTTTTTCCGACCGTAATTGCTGCGACCTGTTAAGCAGGGTCGACATGTAACTTAACACAGCGTCACTGGCGTCAGCGTCGCTAGGCAGTTGCTGTGCGATTCTATCACGCTAGTAGACTAATCAATATTTTGCAAAGGTGACACAAAGGCCACTTGGCACAAATCGATCAGTCACTTGCGTAATAAGATTTGTAAAAAACAGTGCCCGATTCACAAAGGCGCAAATGCTCAAATAGAGACTTCTAGCAAAATGAAAACTAAACTGTGGCCGCCCACAGCGTAACCACCGGACAATGTAACGTTCGTGAAATAAACACAAGTTCTACAAGGTCCGAATCTTCGGAATCAAACACAAGTCTAACCAAAGGACCGTTTAAGACTATGTCCTCCCCGCGAATCTAAACGGAGTATTGTGTGTCTTCCGAGGTCCACACACTTTGGACGCTCAAACAGGAGTCTCCCGAGGTCCATACACTTCGGACGCTCAGACAGGAGTCTCTCGAGGTCCGTTCACTTCGAACGCTCAGACAGGAGTCTCCCGAGGTCCATACACTTCAGACGCTCACACAGGAGTCTCTCTAACTCCGTACACTTCGGACGCTCACACAGGAGCTCCGTACACTTTGGACGCTCAAACTGGAGTCTCCAGAGGTCCGCACACTTCGGACGCTCAGACACGAGTCCTCGTGGCTCGTCGCTCTCTGCCCCAGCTCACGGCAAGTGACGGGAGGCCACACCCACGCACGAAAAGACGCACCGATCAATCGGATGGCGTAGCGCCGTTGACAAATTGTTTAGCTGTCATACCAAAATAATTTACCCAATCAGGACGCGTTCTCTGCGGCTGCCAAGAGGCTCCACCCACACCACCAAAGCTTCCCACGGATTTCACCGTTCCCACGGTGAATGTCCTGCAAGGAATTTCAGCTTGCTCCTAGCTACGGTCACACGACTTAAAAATTTTAACGTTGTGCTATATATACAGGCGCTGGAGCCAAACACCTGGGGTGCCAGATGGGCAGAAAGCTTTCCTCTCAACCTAACCATTTGTCATACTAACTATGTTCGAACTCTGCTGCTTTCAAGGAAGTTTTTTAGATAACGCCTAAGGGCAATACGTCTCCATAAACAGCCCGGGGCCGAGAGCACTCTGCTATTGTTTGTATCCGGCAAATTCCTCTCTTGCGAAACGGCCAAATGACCAAATGAGTCCCCGCTATCGCCCACCGTAAACCGCGGTCGAGCATTGTGTAAAAAATTTCTGCCTGGTATACTCCGCCGTCCCAGACGTAACGTGGCGCCGAGCAGGTCAAACTAGCCCCTCTCGTCCTTCCCCAAAGGTGAGCGAAAGTTGGTGGGAGGGGGAGACCTCCAAGAGCGTCTCTGCTCTGCGCGGTCTGACCGTACCCAACACGGAAAACCACTCTTTAGCAGCCAAGCTGCACCAATAAACATTAAAACCCCGAAATTTTCATATAAACATAGAATGTACTACAATCCCAGGAGCCTATCATCCCTGATGTGTCCCCAAAGGCACAGAAATCAAAATAAATAAAGATCTACAAGAAAAATGTTACATATTTCAATAATTAGGGTAAAGAGAAAGGTACAGTAACACAAGGTTAGTATGAAAAATTGACTAATTACAGCCCCCGTCTCACAATGTATATACCATTTGTAACTTGTACAGTGATGTTCGTTCATCTGAAGAATATTTCTTAACATGCCTGGACAAGTAAGATATGATAATGACTCTTTAACGAGTAGAAACTAGTCATACAAAAACAATAAGCGATCTATGGTAATAAAAATCTTATAAAGAGATTCTTGACTATAATTTTTGTTCTAACTTTCTAAAATACGATTTGTGTATTTCCAAATATTCCGAAAAACAGCTCTTTCTCAACCTGTATACAGAAACCAAGAGGGATTAATAAGACCACAAGACTAAGTCTCGGATTAAAAGGGAAAAATATGAGACATGGATGCAGTATCTCACACATACTGTTCAATGTGTGTGTAGAAGATAAAAAAGGGGCAATAAAAGGAAACTTAAAGAGAGAGATAAAATATTAGATAAATGGTTCCAAAGGTGCGCTTAATAAATTGCAATTCAATGAAAGCGAAGTATAATAATAGATACAAAATGTTGATGAAGAGTAAACCTAAAAAATTTGAAAGTAATTAGATGTAGCAGAAATGAAAATAGCGCAGAATCTATCATCAGAATTAGGATTTCTGCTACCTTACAAGCAAAGGAACTCAGAACGGCAGAAGCCATGACGACATGGAAAGAAGACTTCGACAGAATAGAGGCCAAGTTAACTGTACTGGTATCAAACTGTAAAATGATAGTAATTGGAGTCCTCTTACATGCATTAGTAGGGATGGCGGTTATAGCTGAAACAACCGGTTTTCGGTTATACCGGTTCTTTTCATCTCCAGTTTAACCGCACCGTAAAAATTGCGCAAGATAACCGGTTTTTTAAATAACCGGTTTTCGGTTTTTATTGCTATTATTTCCAGTAGAGTTCGAACGAAACATATTTTGCGGCCGAAACAGAAACTGTAATCGAATTTTCGGTTCTTCTAGTTTCGGCCGAAACCGAAACTTAAGAAATTTAGTTAAAAACTAGGTAAATTTACGTTATAGGACAAATCACTAGTCTTTCCATATTTTGCACGATCCCCTCCCAACACTACGCCTTCTTGGGTGTGTGTAAGCCTAGCCAGGAGTTCGTAGAAGACGATATACGAAGCATACAGATTTACTGGCCTAGTATTTCCATCCGGCAGTTGCGAATATTGAATCCGTAAGTTGGACTTGTGAGCCAGCGCATAAACTTCAATCAATGCTGCAGTAGTATTTCGAAAAATAAAGTCACAGTTCCGACTAACAGTACGATTGTTGTCAGTGTAAATTTATGCAAGTTGAACTAGGAAAGCTCTGTACCACATGAACAAAATTCAAATGTTTGTATAGTCTATGGGACTTAACTACGGGGTCATCAGTCCCTAAACTTACAAACTACTTATGAACTACTTACGAACTAGGACGGCACAAACATTTGAACATTTGAACCTAATATTTCAAAACAGTGGAAATTTTAGGAATAGCCCTAAATATTAGAGTCTACTAGTTTAATTTTTTGAAATTATTTACAAAAAACACATTTTGAACCACTACTACAGGAAGTAGTCGTACCGGTTTTTTTACCCGGTTGTTGGCAATAACTAAAATAAACCGGTTGCAACCGACACCAAATAAATACCGAAAAAAACGGTTATTCAAAACTAAAATACCGGTATCGGTTTTAACCGGTCGGTTTTTCCCATCCCTAGCATTTACTAAGGATATCTGATGATTAATAGCTCAATAAGACATCGTGTAGACGTACTGATTTGGAAGGGATGGCGAAAGTGTATCATTTATTTTATTCAACTAGTTTATACAGAGAAGCCACTTTTGAAATCGTGTTTTAGTTTCGCATGAAGGCTGGAAAGCAAGCAGGTGAGGGCAGAGGACACTGAACAATGGGCCTCCGCGAGGGTGGAGAGGTAGGCGCCTGGAGCTGACAATAACGACACACACTTGACTCAGCAGAGGCACAGCGGAGGCAGAGTATAGGTGGCTCACCGTTTGTAAAGTACGTTTTACAATGGGGCAGCACCGGCCGAGGGGACTGAGGCGCTCCAGTCACGGTCTGCACGGCCACTACGGTCAAATCCCCCCCTCGGGCATGGATATTTGTGCCTTCCTTAGTTGTAAGTAGTTCATAAGTAGTTTGTAAGCTTAGGGACTGAAGACAACGTAGTTAAGTCCCATAACCTCGACAAACATTTTAACATTTTTTTGAACTATGGGGCAGCGTATACTTAACACAGATGAGGAGAGAGGGCAGGCGTTTGCTGCGGAAAGCCTCTGTCCGGATGTTCAAAAAAATGTTCAAATGTCTGTAAAGCTTATGGGACCTAACTGCGGGGTCATCAGTCCCTAAACTTTCAAACTCTCCGAAAACTGTCTTGAGCAGTTAAACCGGCAACCAACGCGCAATGGAAATATTCTAGACCTAATAGCCACAAACAGGCCTGACCTTATTAACGATGTCTGTGTAAAGACAGGAATTAGTGATCATGATATCGTCATAGCGTCGATGGTTACCAAAGTTCATGAACTAATCAAGAAGGCTAGTAGCGTGTTTTTGTTAGGAAAAGCCGATAAGCAAATGTTACGATCGCACTTAGAAAATGAATGGGCATTGTTTAATTCCGGGACTATGGATGTAGAGGAATTGTGGACTAAATTTAAGTGCATTGTTAATAAAGGGTTAGAGAAATATGTGCCAGTAAAGATGATTAAGGATGGAAAAGATCCACCGTGGTATAATAATAATGTTAGAAAGCTGCTGAGAAAGCAAAGGCTGTTGCACTCTCGACTCAAAAAAGAACACGCAAATGATGACAGGCAAAAGTTAGTAGAGATTCGTGCGTCTTTAAAAAGATCGATGCGCGAAGCATACAATAATTATCACAGCCATACCTTAGCAAAAGATCTTTCTGAGAACCCGAAAAAATTCTGGTTCTATGTAAAATCGATAAGCGGGTCAAAGCCCACTGTCCAGTCACTCGTTGATCATTCCGGGGCAGTAATAGAAGAAAGCAAACGGAAAGCTGAAGTTCTAAATTTAACCTTTAAGAAATCTTTCACGCAGGAGGACCGCACAAATGTACCATCATTTGATCAACGTACAAATTCCGAAATGGGGGACATAGCTATAGGTATTTCCGGTGTAGAGAAGCAGCTGAGAGAGCTAAATACGAAAAAGTCTGCTGGACCGGATGGAATACCAGTTCGGTTTTACAAAGACTATTCTACGGCGTTGGCTCCCTACTTAGCTTGCATTTATCGCGAATCTTTAATTCAGCGCAAAGTTCCTAGTGACTGGAAAGAAGCGCAGGTGACTCCCGTGTATAAGAAAGGAAAGAGAAGTGACCCACACAATTACAGGCCAATATCGTTGACATCAGTTTCATGTAGAATTTTGGAGCATATTCTCAGTTCGAATATAGTAAATTTCCTTGAAACGGAAAAGCTTCTTTCCATGAATCAGCACGGGTTTAGGAAACATCGTTCATGTGAAACTCAGCTTGCCCTTTTCTCACATGACATCTTGCGAGCCATGGACGAAGGGCAACAGGCGGATTGTGTTTTTCTCGACTTCAAAAAGGCTTTCGACGCGGTGCCACACTGCAGACTGCTAACGAAGATACGAGCTTATGGAATAGGTTCACAGATTTGTGACTGGCTGGAAGACTTCCTAAGTAATAGAACGCAGTAGGTTGTTCTCGACGGCGAGTGTTCATCAGAGGCGAATGTATCGTCAGGCGTGCCCCAGGGGAGTGTGATAGGACCGCTATTATTTTCTATCTATATAAATGATCTGATGGACAGAGTAAGTTGTAATTTGCGGCTGTTTGCTGACGATGCTGTGGTGTATGGGAGGGTGTCGTCTGTAACTGACTGTAATAGCATACAGGATGACTTGGACAAAATTTCTAGTTGGTGCGAAGATTGGCAGCCAGCTCTCAATGTAGAAAAATGTAAGGTGATGTGCATGAGTAGAAAAAACAATCCAATAATGTTCGAATACAGCATTAGTAGTAATCTTCTTGATGCTGTCGCGTCGTTCAAATATCTAGGCGTAACATTGCAGAGCGATATGAAATGGAACGAGTATGTAAGGACAGTTGTGAGTAAGGCGGACAGCCGACTTCGGTTTATTGGGAGAATTTTGGGAAGATGTACTTCACCTGTAAAGGAGACCGCGTATAAAGCGCTTGTACGACCACGTCTTGAATATTGCTCAAGTGTTTGTGACCCGCAGCAGATCAGTTTAAAGGAAGACATAGAGGCGGTTCAGAGACGAGCAGCTAGATTTGTTACCAGTAGGTTCGACCAATGCGCGAGTGTCACGGAAATGCTTCTGCAACTCAATTGGGGATCGCTGGAAGAAAGACCACGTTCTTTTCGTGAAATTCTGTTGCGGAAATTTAGAGGGCCGGAATTTGAAGCTGAGTGTAGTACGATCTTGCTGCCGCCTACTCACATTTCGCGTAAAGATCACAAAACAAGATAAGAGAAATTAGGGCTCGTACAGAGGCATATAGGCATTCTTTTTTTCCTCGTTCAATTTAGGAGTGGAATAGGAAAGGAAATGCCTAGTAGTGGTTCAGTGTACCCTCCGCCACGCACCTTACGGTGAATTGCGGAGTATGTATGTAGATGTAGATGTAGAAGTACTTACGAAGTAGCTTATACTAAAGACGACAGAAAAATCAATGCCCGAGGGGGGATTCGAACTCCCGACGGGGAACGGCCTCGCGCATCGTAGCATAGCGCCTCAGTGCGCTCGGCCGCTCCGCCGCGGCTCCGGATGTTCGAGGAGCACAGTTTTCCTGCGTCTCAGTCTTGCCTCTTCCGCGAAGTTCCAAGTCATCCCCTATGCCTAGAAAAAAGTTGTTGTATGTAGACGAAGATAGGCTACATCCTGCTCTATATTTAGTTTCTCTGTGATACTTTTACTTTCTTTTAAGAAAAAAAAAATACTACTAATGAAATAAATCGCAATTTGCGATCACAGAAGTCAGAGCTGGGCACAAATCGGCTCAATGAGCAGTGCTCCGGTTCAGGCCGGAAAAAGAGCAGCGTTCGCGCTCGGCCTGTAGTTATCCTAGTTGCCGCTAGAGGTCTTCATGCTTGCTGGCGCACGTAGTTCGCTCTTATCTTTATAAGATATTTGATGGCTCGACTGCACACGCTGGACATTTTAGAGAAGAGTTTCCAGTATTATGTTTATAAGTTACATACTTATAAACATAATAGCATTTTTTAGGAGATACCCCTAGCAGTGGAATCTGTTTATTCGAGTTGGATACTAAAGAGTTTGCACTATTATCTTTATAAGTTATTTTATAACGCACTCAGCCAGGTACATTTCTGCGGCTACGATAGCGCATTGTCTGCGCATAACGCCATCCAGTGTTTTCAGCAGGAACTACGTGATGGACGCCAGCTGCTCGCTGCTCTGCTCCCGTTCAGGCAGGCGGCTCCGAGAGCGCGGCTCGCTCATTGCCCACCTCTGACATAAGTGATCGCAAATAGCGATTGATTTCATTAAAAATGAACGCTGTTTGTGTGATCTTGCTTTTCTACAGTAATGCAGTTTAGTCATTCGATTTTGCAGAGAATATTCGATAGAAAAAAATATTTTTCTGTAATTTACAGTCAAACATCAGCTTTAATTATTCCCCATAGTTATTGTTATAATAATAAGTAATGCAGAAATCGGAGCATATTTTGAAAGGTTTTAATGCAAAATATATCGCTGATCAGTTTGCAGGTGGTGCATTTTACACCATATATTATTGTATACGAAATATTACTAACATACCGAAATTATATTTCTTCATATCGCCGTGAGACCATGCACTCATACATACCTAAATTGCATTTAACGGTGGAAAGAGATGCATAATTTTTTGCATTCTAGAGATGTGAGCTGCACCAGAGTTTGGGGGCAACGAGGTCTGCAGATAAGTGCTGTGACGGCTGTTGCTGCTTGCTGTGACGAGCGCCTAAATGCTTCGTGTTTCTCTTCTTCGTATGTTGCCTACAGACCTACAGACGGCACAAATATCCATGCCCGAAGGGGTATTCGAACCCCCGACCGCAGCTGCTGCGCAGATCGTGATTGGCATGCAGCAGACCGCTCGGCCACCGCGGCTGGCTATGCGGAATCAACCCTTTATAAAAGTAAGTAAATATGGTAAACAAGACAATGAAGAGGGGCTGCAAAATTAAGTAAAATTATCAGGCTGAAGGCCAGGCTAAAAAATCTTTTTGCGATAACTTAATAACGGGATGATGGCCTGAAGCAACCTTTTACAGTAAGTAAACAAAGATGAGCTCCAACATTTAAATGAAACCGGATGAATCAGGCATAAGACCGATTTAAAAAAAATTGACACAATTTAGTAAAAGGGCTGAAGGCCCGAAACAATCATTTATATTTCTTATACAATAGTAAGCAATACCCTGAAAGTAGGAAAAACAAATCCGGCTTAATGATATTAAAAGGCAGAAGGCGGAGCAAACAAATTATGTATCACAGTATGAGAAACCGGACCTACCGAAAAAATAAAAGAGCTCAAGCAAGGTTACCTAAAACCAAGGCACAAGCACAAGCACTCGGGACAGACTTTTATCATAACAAGAGACACTAGTTTAAACAACAGTGAAGTAAGGCTCCGAGACAATCCATAACACTTCCAGTGTAATATAAAATTAATTTGAGAACGGGTCTGGCTACTCGTTAACTTAATACACACTGCCACTTATAAAACAGTGAGCTGACTCCAGACAGGAAAGAGGGGGTAGGGTGCCCAACCGTCCACGAAAACTACAGCGCTGACACGAAGGAACTTATACTAAAAGGAACTGAGCTCCAATATAGAACTGTGGGCTGGCGATGCCTCACGGAGGGAAATGGTCTGCAAACAAAATAGAAAAATAAAGCTCTACAACTACCGCCCGTGCACATGCGAGCTAGCAGAGGGGCACAAACCAGATAAATTCCACAGTGGCGTTAACCAAGTTAGTGAAAATTGAATAATTGCTACACAGAGCAAAAGAGAGAATAATTAAATTGAGCCGAGCTAGATGTGCGGCACAAGACATAAATAGACGTAGACATAGGCAACGACGGTCCCTGGGGAACGACCACTGACCCTGATAAACACACACACACACACACACACACACACACACACACACACACACACATTTCCGGAGCAGGAGTTTCCTCACTCCACGATAAGTGCAACCACCCTCGCTGTGGTGTAGGAGGACGATATCAACAAACGCCCTGAAAGCATTTCATGGATCTCAGATGAAACGACGCGAGGCGCAACCAGTGACTGACTGCGGAGTACGAGTTGTTGACTACTCCGGTGCTTGGCGAGCAACCAACGTGGAACCGCACGACCGCTAGGAACACGAGCACATAGCCGGGGAGATGAGGTAAACAGCCCCGCCGAGCTGATGATGGAACTTGACACAATTCCCTCTGCGTGTCCAGACCTCTTCAGTTACTCATATCGTCGCATATACGGCTCCAATTGATGGGATGCCACTGGAGAACTACTTGGGCGCACGAGCCGGGCCCGGACACAGACGGCCAATTAATGTGAATAACTAGACACTAGCGACGCCACGCAGTGTATCAAATTGACACTGCACCGACCTCTCCCGAAGTGCCTCGGCGCCAAGCTCAAGTAGTGCCACCAGCGGCAAGGATCACACGAGTCAGAAGACAAGTGACGCCCGATAGATCTAATAACGGCGCCAGCGGTGAGGGCACAGAAAGATCGATTAGTACTTACGCCGGTAATTTAATAAAGGACAGGGCGAATCGAAGAAACACGAGCTAGGACGGCTCCAATCCCTAGACGTAAAAGCCAACTAACTTATTCTAAAACACACCCACACACACACAAACACATACACGTGTCCGATGGAGCACTCGAACCTCCGACGGGAATCTGCCGCGCAGTCCGCAGCAAGGCACCTTGGAGCACTCAGCCGTTCCATCGCGGGCCGTTGGATGTCTGGATTCCTGTATGGTTAAGGGATGAAATGCTAACCTTTATCGGCAACAAAATCAAGTATGAGAGCCAGACAGCGAAATGGACGTGAACTAACCATTTGGTGTGGCAGTTTGGCAAAAGGAAACGGTTCGGGCGTGAGGTTGAGCGCTCTGATTTGATGGTGACGGATCCAGCGTGTGAACTGTCTTCTAGTAAATAATTTTAACCTGACTATAGTGATTCTCCATGACTAGAGATCTACCTGGATAAGAATGTTACCCGCATTCTCACCACATCCGCAAGGCCCATATCCGCAACCGCATCCGAAGCACTTTATCCCCATCCGCAAGTTCATTATCCGCATACGCAGGTATTGAAGGTTTGAATTGGTAATGGTAGTAGATAATCTCTATTACTTCCCTTACCATTTATCTAATGTTGGTTTCTATGTTTGTTCATATTATATGCGCAGTTGTACCGTTCATTTGGTTGCGATGAAACAGTGTAAGAACATATTTTCTTACAGGTAAAACAGGCCACTATATATCTGTTCCTTGTCATCAAATACGAATACAATATTTTTCCAAATTGACGATTTCAATTTGTTTTCCTTCACTAATGTCAAATCACCTCTTTTCACTTTACACGATGTAGCATCCATTGATGTCGTGTTCATTTCAAGAAAGAACTGTCACTGTATTCACTACGATATACGTTGTCACTCGGTCACTACAAAGCGGTAACTGAAGGCAGCGGAAATTTGGCATGGCACCTCTGGTGGGCAGTGGGCCGGTTTTGCCACCCAGAAAGCACTTGACAGACCGCAGATAAGACACGGGTACCGCTACGTTCGCTGTGGTCAGGGGATGGGGACAACAGACTTCCGCTCCTCCTGGGTCCTGTAACAAGAATATCCACAGGCTTGAAATTTTCAGCTAACATTTCGGCAGAGGTACTGGGCAAATATCTTTATCCGCATATAACACACGGATATCAGCGTCGATCCCAATTTTATTCGCAAAGTAAGAAATACTGCGGGTATCCTCGGATATCCGCATTCGCGCAGACCTCTATCTATGACAATATCCGTCGCCATACGCCTCGGCGCACCGTAACTGTTTTGCATAAGTTTGGCCGGGAGCTTTTTGATCTTGCTACCAGCTACTTCCATATTTATTTATATGGTGTCTGTTCTTTCCCAACATGTCCGAAAAGAACAGACACCTTACAAATAATTCTATATCTGCTCCAAAAGGAATTGACAATTTCAATGCGGACGTATTAATACGCTCTATCCCTTGCGGGAATCCAGTATAAGCTGCGACGAAGTGGAATAAAATGAGCAAAGGGCTGGTAAAAGGTGAGAATTTGCTTTGGAAGTGTCCCTCGATAGTCTAATTGATTAAAGTGATTGCTGGCCCAAAGCGGGAAACACGAGTTCGAATCTCGGGCCAGCATAAATTTTCATCTTTGCATTGGATTTATTTTAATGCCCTTCCATATTTACTTGCACAATAAATTCTTGTTTTCCGGTGATTGTCACACACTGCTTCCATTTATAGGTGGCAGAATTTTAGAACGTCACTTTATATAACAAGTGTCTAAATTTTCTTGGTGACTGTCGAAAAATAGCTTACACATCTCTATATCTTTTTTCATTTAACTACGTTGTCCTCCTTCGAAGGAAAAAAAAGTCACTTTCTCGATGTACCGCGTGTCGTAAGATATTTCCATCAACCACTGTTTTCGTACAAGTTGTGCTTGAAATAATTATTAGACTATATAAATGCAGTAGTTTATTCATATCACTAAACGTATGAGTTTAGATTCTAGAACTCAACATGATGCCCTCAAGTATTACACTTTCTAGAAAAATAATGGGTTATAAATTCATGACACATTTAGTAACTGTATATCAGAAACATTTCTCGCGAAACTGCTCCGCAGTATCCAGTATGGGCCAAAAGCAGAAGGGTGGTGTAGAATAGCAGTCACTAAACCGCAATAGCTCGTAATGTGTCAACTGTTTCATTTCTTACTACTTGCTTCAGTCGTTAGATACTGACGTCGTTGATGTCGTACTGAATATTGGATTTAATGAGACAAGTTGGCAGAAAACTGAGATGTTCCTGCGGAACAGAGTTTCCGATTCCCATTGAGTAGCTATTAACTGGTACGCATCCGAAGTTACGCGCTTGATGTCGTTAGCTGCGAAACGACTTCTGGGAGACGGCAAAGTCCTTTCAGAGTATTCATTGCGTTGCACCGTCAGTTACTGCGTTCTAAGGATTGTTCGTACGATTTAGATCCGTGACAACAACAGAAAAGGCAGTTCCTGAGCAAATTACCAGAAGTATGTATTACATCCGTAAGTAAGTTTTAACAAAATTAAAGGATATTTGGATATCAAAATACGTGCGATTTTGTATTTGAACAATTCTTCCTTTTTCTGTCGTCAAGTCTGAGAGCAAAGCCCCTTTCCCTGAAATATTTACAATAAATATGTTGAAAACACCTAAGACGAATGTTTTTTGAAGTTAAATGCAAGGCCATTACTGTATTCGAGGATGTGTGGAAACTATGGAAAAAACCTTTACTGCTTGTCTCATGAACTACTGTAGCTTATAATAGTTTTTTATATAATAATAATAATACTATTATACTAAAACCATTTTTCCATACATCACCTTCATCTGTCGGTTGTTCAGTCGTCTCGTAGTACTCGTAGCTCGCCTGCCAATATTACATCACAAAATAATAAGACGTCGGATTCTTGGGAGTCTTGTGGAAACTTTCAATATGACACGTTTCATTTTTGGCATATATTTATTTATCCATTCTTGAAGAAGCTCAGAAGTAATACAAAAGTAAGACTGGTTCACAACTCAAGTCCATACTGACATAGGACTTTACATTACAACTCTGCAACTAACTTTAGACTGAATTAGGACTGAATACTACTTCATTACTAACTGAGTTCCCACCAATTCGCGCGTATTAATACTTAGCGTATATTCTAGAATATTCTAGAACACGGAAATTACAAAATTTAATATTTAACAATTTGTTTATGAAAAATAAATGAATCCTGCTTTATGTAAAGATACACAAAATTATGACAAATGCAATAATAAGTTTTTTCGTATGAAAATAAACAATACAAAAGATCGTAAGTAAATAACAATTAGCGCAGTGTTAATATATGTTTACATTATTGTTCGACATTAAGCTTCAATGATTTAATTAAATTTGTTAGAAGACCCTAGTAATGCAAATAATAATCAATGTGACTTGACAGAAGCGCTATAAAATGCTTATGTAATATAAACATGGAATATTCCAACTATGGTATCGAATACTTCAATTATTCAAACAAACGGGACCCTCCTGGCTAAATACATTACAAGCTTCACTCATTACTAGAGTTAGTTTACTTTGCTGATTATAAGGAGGCGATCCAATAATATGATAGGTTCCAAATAGGATAAAGCCAACATCGCTAGTATATAATGTTATTTCGACGACCGGTTTAGAGTGTCCCTGCCATCATCACATTAGCATATGTAAACTTTTACTGCAATGACATCGTGCGTCTATACACTTTATTTCATACAACAACTGTTGACATTGCAAGATGATGTCTTTGTAAAAAAAATTTTACACCAGAAGATGACGGCAGAGACCATCGAAACCGGTCCTCGAAATAAAAATATATACTAGCGATCTTGGCTTTATCCTCTTTGGAACCTGCCACTAGAATTAGTATTGCAAATTGTGACATTTCTCTTAAAAGGATAATTTCTTGTTTTATCCAATAGACGTTAATTAACTTTAGAGCTCCATAAATGGTTACTGTTTTTTCCATCACGCTAGACGGCATAGGCAACAATCTGATTATTTAACCATTTTTAAACCTTGATTTGTTGTTGTTATTGATCGGTTTTGGATAACTTTTTGACCATTTTCAAATAAATCATAAGTGCTTCTCCCAGTGGCTGACTGCTACAAAATGAAGCATACATTGATGTTTCAGTTTGTAGCAATCAACCACTGGGAAAATATCTATAAGAAGTTTAGACTGTTGACAAATATTTATTTTACAGTTTTTCATCTCGTATCACGATATGTTAAGCTATTGGCTAAACTCTGCTAGCGCATGAGAATGGTACACTAACCGAAACCGGTAGGTTTCACTTAATAAAGTAAACAGCTATGATCAACTTGTAATTTTGCAATTAACAAATTGTACATTATACAGTAAATTATGTGACGTGTAATGACAGCATGACATCATCTCTCCTGGGTTCGTGAACATAACACGTGTACCTTAGACAAGTGAAAAAAAGTGGCAGATGAGTCCAGATTGCTGTTGGAAGAGCTGCTAGTAGGATTAGAGTGTAATGTACACTCCATGATGCCACGTGCCAAAGTAGTCAACAAGGTACTGTGTAAGCTGGTGTGCCGGCCGCGGTGGCCGAGGGGACTGAAGCGCTTCAGTCACGGTCTGCACGGCCATTACGGTCCGGGGTTCGAATCCCCCCCTCGGGCATGGATATTTGTGCCGTCCTTAGGATAAGCTAGTTGATAAGTAGTTTGTAAGTTTAGGGACTGATAACACCGTAGTTAAGTCCCATAATCTTAACAAACATTTGATTTGATTTGATTTGTAAGCTTGTGATATTACAGATACAGGGGGAAGCTGAATGTTTTCATGTGAAAGGCGGGTTTTGCCAGGCTCTTGGGTTCCCCAGCCGGCCGGATACCAGTTTGGACGTAGTGAGTGGGATACAGCAGGTATCAGGGTTTCCATAATGTGCTGGGTAACCGGAAACGCTTGACTGAGCGGGGGCGACAATTCCAGATTGCAACTGAAATACAATAAAGCCACAAAAATTATTCTATAAATCCATATAAAATCAGGGAATGATCATACGGCAAATATAATTATATGAATAGATTCAGGAGACTTGGGATAATCAATCTCCGTAATTACAATTTCAATACCCCTTACAGATAAAAAGCCGACAAATTTCAATAGTATAATAATAATATTATGTCTTATATTTACAATTATTGATACGTAATGTTTATCAGTAACAATTTAAGAAGCAAACAGGCAGCATTGTACCACGCTACCTATCTTAAAAGACTCACAACGTTATTTCCGTGTTCTTTCAATAAACTTTGGTTTACTCTCTAGTTCTGCTTTTCGTTGAGATGGTAATATTCTTGTGTCAAAACATCGATTCCACCACAGAAACAAAAACATGAAGCCAGCAAAGCGCATTACATTTATATATGTATTTTATCATATTTAATATTATTCTTAGTAACGTACGTTTATCTTCTAGACTGCCACTTAAATATTTCATGGCCGACTAAAATTGTATATATGCAGCAGATAATTTAAACAGTTATTTGTGGACAATAAACGAATATATTAGTATAAAAAGCCATGATAAATTAAATATTAACTGTGTAACTATATTTCGACGGCGGCAGTATATTTGAACAGTGAGATGCCATGGTTAATGGCTATCTGAGCAAAGAGCTTCAGTATCAACCGTTTTAGTATTGTTAAATATATATTTGTTTGTTAAATGTAAATAATATTTATAGGGGGGTCAAAGAATTTAATTCTGTGATATTCAAATGTATAATATTTTCGAAGGGAAATTATATTTTAAAGATTAGGCGTTAGGATGCGCGGAAGGATACAATTTTGGGAACAGAGTGTGCATGCTTTCGAACGCTTGGGAAGGGACTCGTAACTTGAACGTGGTGGTGAAAGGTTATTAAGCTGGGTGGTCTGAAGCCGCGTTACGAACTTGTGATTTGAAGAGATAGGCATGGGTGAAGTTAGAAAATTTACGGTACTGTGTCTGCAGAACTTAGTCTCTGCTTGAAAAGTGATAAACTATGCGCAGTAGTAGGGCTGCGGAACTGAGACAATTCAGAAATCATGTACTCGTGTGATAACATACTGTTTTATAACAAATACTTGTAACTGCAAAATTCGATGGACTACTCCAACTTACGAGTGATAATTTGTAACTTTTACTCTCGAGTGCGTGTAGTACTTGTTGTGCCTCTCTTGAACAATAGTTTGGGAAATATTTAGTTTTTTACCGATGTATAAAGTAGGACCATCTCCGCGTTTCATGTCTAATAAGACTAATAAACTCTACTTATAAAGAATTACTTCGTGAGTGAATCTCTTCTTTATCTTAGAATCCAGTTTGTTGGTTATTCAGAAGTTGAATTTATGTTTGATTAAATATACTTTCACGTCATCCTATGCAGAATGATGGACTGGATGAACTACAGATTAATTATTGATCTTGTTTAAACAGACTGGGTAGCTGTTTAGGGCATAGAAGCTGACTTCGCATAACTCACCTCTATGAACAGAGACAACGAGCCATAAACGTTTACTACCCTGAGTTATGTATTGCCCAAGTCTTATTGGTGAGAACCGGTAGGAAGGTCGCAAGCTGATAGTGACTAATCAAGTCAGTTTACATGCAACAGACTGAGTCTGTTATCTTGAATGCGAGTATCCCTAGCCAAATGTTGTCATTGTGGAAATTAAGTACGGTATGACTGCAACAAGCTTTTATTTAAAAAGCACAAATGATTCGCGCCTTATAGGCGCATCATAAGGTGCTCTGTAAGGTATAGTAAATAAAAGGGCCTTACAAGGGTGTCTTAAAAAATTTAAGAATAAATTTACAATGAGCTGTTAAATGTAAATTACAATGATAAAAATCACGGCAAAAGTACTCACTAAAACTGTAAAAAAGCAAACTTAAAAAAAATATATATAATAAAAAAAAATTAGTGAGTAATTTCCACAAAGACTGAGTTTTCTGGTTCAACGGTTCAAGTCAGTGACTGAAAAGTTGAAGTTGGGGCACTCGGAGTCAATTTGTAACCAGTCGTTCAACTTCCCAAACAATGGTGGAATTTTTATGCGTGACAATAGGTCATGCCAGAAATATTGCAATTTAAGCATATTTTGGACATCAAAGGACAAAAATGCAGCCCTCGGTCGCAAAATTAAAATTATTATTTCGGCAATAACTACGATTGCTTTCATCACAAAATACAAATTAAAACAAGTAACATCATAAAAATTACACCTCTGCTGTAAAGCTTACGTCAGAAAATTTAAAACAATTTTTAGAGAGTTTTAAATTGTGTGACGTAAACTTTAATGCTAAGAATCAAACGCAGTAATTACAATTTCAATATCCCTTAAAAAGCCGACAAATTTTCAGTACTATAATAATAATATTATAAGACTTAAATTTACAATTATTGAGACGTAATGTTCATCAGTAACAATTTAAGAATTTAATGATTAGCTCGGGGCCCGTGATCGCCACGCTCGTACTCACGAAAGAACCGTGAGCCTCCTGGGGAGCATCTCTTTCCACCCAACTATTACCTACATGATCTTTGCGTTTGTATGTATATATCCTCCCCTATCCTCCTCCAAACCCCCCACAAACAGTGAAGCTGCATCTGTTTCCGCCCTTATTGCACCTATTTGCTCAGTAACAGCATGCATCCATCCCTACCAACACTTTGCACTCTTACTGTTCCCACATGACTCGCCTTCCATTCCAAAACACTCAAAGGCATGACTCTAAATGCAGCAACCAGAGATAACAGTATCATTAAAATGTGCCTGTATGCTTGCATGAGAGTGTGCGTCGTTTTCTGGTGAAGACTGTGGCCGAAAGCTTTGTTGTGAGTTTTTTGTGTGTTTCTGGCAGCTCGGCGAACGTCTTTGCGGGGTGTTGCAAACAATCATCATATTGCTGAAATCCACCCTGGACTTTCCATTGTTATATTTTGCCTAACGGCCTCCCTTCCTCTGCATAACGGAGTGATTTTCCTTTGTTAATGTCCTCTAAAGCGACCCCTGCCGATGAGGTCAAGGACTTCCGCCTGTTGGCGCCCGAGGTGTTTTGGTCAGGCACGGACGATGTCGGGGATGGTGTTGCTGTCGAGGCGTATAGGGCGAGAGAGGGGAATGGTATCACTCCGAAGCGAGGCGACAACCTGACGCCACCGCTGGAGTTCGCCTAAAGGACGGGTGGCAAGGTTAAGGTCGGCGGCAGTCACATATGTCGTAAAACTGATGTCAACGGGGGAGAGGATATCGTATGGGCGGGGATTCTGCAGGTTTTTTTTCAAATCAAATGTTCAAATGTTTGTTAAGCTTATGGGACTTAACTACGGGGTCATCAGTCCCTAAACTTACAAACTACTTATGAACTACTTACGAACTAGGACGGCACAAATATCCATGCCCGAGGGGGGATTCGAACCCCCGACCGTAGTGGCCGTGCTGACCGTGACTGGAGCGCCTCAGTCACCTCGGCCACCGCGGCCGGCAGTTTTTTTTTTTTTCCTTTATTGTATTTTCATACCAACGATTACAGCCAGTAGGCTGGCAGCAGCTCCATAGGCTGCTCTTTGGCCGAGAGAATAAAATACGTGGATGTCGTGACAATTAAAATATATGACAGGCGATAAAACAACGGAGAAATAGTGACATAGACAAGGTGACAATACGGAGTACAAACAGTTGACAGATGATTAAAAATCACATTTAGTCAGTTAAAAACGGGCAACCACGGTGACATAAATACCATATAGTACGACAGGATGGCGAGTTCACGGAGACACTGATTAAAACACTCGGTGCGACACTTGTTTGTTAGCGGTGGACGCAGATAAAAAACACACACTTCTCTGGAGCACTGCACACAACACTGTGTGAACTATGAGCTAACGAATACGATGGACGGCACAAATATCCATGCCCGAGGGGGGAATCGAACCCCCGACCGCAGTGGCCGTGCAGACCGGGACTGGAGCGCCTCAGTCCCCTCGGCCACCGCGGCCGGCGTCGTTCCAGGACCACGCAGGGTGGAGGAATGTGGGAAGCGCAGGGGAGGAGGAGAATCTGGGGGAAGAGGCGGTGTGGAGGAGCTGTAGGGACTCCAGCGTAGGCAGGAGCGGAGCCAAGCGGGGGAGGGGGCGGGAGAGGGGGCTCTACATCTACGTGTTGGGATCAGGTTTGGTAGGGCAGGTATATGTCAGGACGGTCGACGTCATCAGGGGGGGAGAGGCGACGGACGTTACCCTGGGAAAGGATGTGGTGTGGAGGGGGGTAGGGATTCTGCAGGATTCTTTTTATTGTATTTTCAATTCCCCTAAAAAAGGGGCGGGCCGGCAGCGCTCACTGGCGTTTTTCAGCCTACAGAAATAAAAAACGTACATAAAATGGAGGAAAACGATGGTGACATAAAACATTTGGAACGGCGAAAGTGGTGAATAAAAACAGTTGCTCGAAGTCAGTGGTACACACGCAATTAAAATGAGCGTAGGGCGGCGGCTATGGTGAGACCGTCCGCTATTTGGAGTTAAAACAAAACACACAACACACACTCGGAGAAATACACAAAACTGACGGTGTAGGCTGCGGGTTGGCCGCCCACTGTTGTAAAATAAAACAATGTAGCTAAAGCACACAACACTTGCCGAAGCACAAAGAAGGTTCTATAGATGGTGGGGCACTGACAGCATTGAAGATGTGGTGTGGGGGGAAAGGGGATGAAAGGAGAGGGAGAGGGTGGGGAGGAGCCACAGAGCCGGTGGGGAAGGGACGGGGGGGATGATGTCCCAGGAAGCCACGGGAAAGAAGGATATGGGAGGCGGTAAGAGGAGGATCCGGAGGGACGGGGGACAGAGGAGGGGAGAAGGGACGTGAAAGGATAGTCAGGGCCCTGAGGGAGAGAAGGGAGAGGAGGAGTAAGGAGAAGGATCACAGCTGGTAGATGTCAGGTCGGAGGGCATCATCCGGGAGGGGGAATTCTGCAGGACAGTAATGACAGTTAAATACTCTCATTTTGCAGAAAAGGAGGCGCGAGCGTGTGTGGATGGCGCGGAGTCGTGGAGCGCAGGCGGTGGCACTCCGCGAGTTCGGTCCGTACGTGCGGCTGCTGTGCGTGGGCGGCGTGTGGCCGCAGCGAACGGCGGGTCGCTGTGGTCGGCTGTGGCGGCTGTGGCGGCGGCTGGTGCTGGCCAACTCTGCGGCGACGGTGGCGTGGCTGTCGCTGGCGGCGGCCGCGTGCCCGAGCCGCTGCACGGCGCTGCTGGCGTTCGCGCTCTCGCTGGCCGCCAACCTGCTCATCATGGCCTACCTGGCCGCCCGCCGCGACGCCTTCCTGCGCCTCATCCTGCTGCTGGCCAGCCTGCCGGACGTCAAGGACTGCTCGCGCGCTCACCGCCCGCTCAGGCTCATCGTCGCCCTCATCAGCCTGCAGATCCTCCTCTGGAACCTCTCCTGTCTCTACAGCGGACCTCAAAAGGTCAGCGTCCAACATCGTCTCTCCATTCATTGCTTTTAACAGTTTCAGAAATACCATGATAGATATGGTGTCTATTACTTCGGAACTTTCCGAAGGAACACACAACGTTCTTAAAATATGAAACCTTAACTTTTCCCAGCGTAATGAATTACAAACAACTTACGCATATGTTGCCTGGTGACCTTGTCGAACACCGCCGATATTTAGACAGGAACGCACCCTGCAATATATCAAGGCACAACTCCACTGAAGAAAGCAATGTACAAGCGAATTTAATAACACGCTTTGCAAAGAGTAAACAACGAAGATAACACACGCAGTACAAGTCACTACAGAGTCAACACAACGAAAGATAGCCAATCATCAAAAATATCGATTATGACAATTAATCAACAGGTGAGACAGAATTTAGTCTATCCCTCTGTTTTTGTCGAGAGACAGTGAAAGATAGCAAGCAGAATTTAAATGGTTGACTCTGTAGTGACTTATAAATTCTGTTATCTTCCTTCTATACCCTTTGCAATGGAATTATTAAATTCGCTTCCACATTGCTTCCTTGAGTGCAGTTGTGCCCCTCGGGCATGGATATTTGTGCCGTCTTTAGAATAAGGTAGTTCATAAGTAGTTTGTAAGTTTAGGGACTGATGACCCCGTAGTTAAGTCCCATAAGCTTAACAAACATTTGAACATTTGATTTTTGCAGTTGTGCCTTGAGAATGTCAGGGTGTGCTCCTGTCGAAATATTGGCGGTGGTCGTCGAGGTCACCCGGCAGCGTACCCATAATTTGTTTGAAAATATCTAAAATAGTTTAGATTAAAATTCGTGCACTGGTGGGGAGCGCCAAAGATGATCTCGGTTTGAGGAAGGCCGGCGTGTACCAGTTTCCGTGTCAGTGCGGCAAGTCATATATTGGACAGACGATGCGTACCGTCGAGGATCGATGCGTTGAACACCCGAGGCACACACGATTGAGGTATCCGAGCAAGTCGGCGGTCGCTGAACATTGTTTGTCTGAGAATCATGCGATGGGGTATGAACACACTACGATTCTAGTACAGACGTCGAGATACTGGGACTGCGTCGTTAGGCCATAATCTTAACAAAGCTTGGGAACTAGCGATTGGGTTAATTAAGAGTAAATCTAGCAAACGTAACTTAGTGACGACCACGGCGGACAGAGCCCTCACACCGACGTCATCTCAGACGCCGTCGCAATCGGTTCCACAGTGCGACCGCGGCGCGGGGCGCGGGACACGGAGGGGTCGCTCCGCGGGCCGAGGGTATTTAAATGGCCCGCTACCGGGCTAGAACCCAGTTCCTTTCGAGTCGCCGGCGCGTTTCCAGGAGCTCAGTCCGTCAGTTCACTTTATGATGGCGACATGTATGATCGCCGAAATATTGTGCCCATTGGACACTACAGACCGGCAGTACATCCGTGGATATTTTGAAATTCCATGTTGTTTGCAGATGATATAGTGATATAAGTGAGGATGAAAAGGACGTACAAAAACAAGTAAATGTAGGGAAACAAGACATGGGATGAAAGTGAGCACAGAGAAGGGTAAGACAATGGTAATGTCAAGGGGAAGTAAGGGGGAACAGGAGACATAGAAATGAATGGAAACAGTCTAGAAGTGATGAAAAGTTTCAAGTACTTGGAAATTGTGATCACAAAAGATGGGAAGATTACGGAGGAGACTGGAAAGAGACAACAACAAGGGAACTGCTTCTACCAATGTGTAGGGTATCCTCTCCCTTTGAAATGTAAGCAGGTGTTATATTAAACCTCTTTATGGACCCATAATAACATATGCAGTGGGAGCGTGGACCAGAAGAAGAAGAAGAAGAAGAAGAGAACAAATAAAAGCAGCAGAGATGAAATCCCTGAGAGGTATAGAAGGCAAGACCATAAATAGAATTGGAAAGAAAGACTTAAGAAAGGCTTGAATCTTAAAAGTCCTGGATAGGTTAAAAACAACCAAATTAAAGTGGTAGGGACATATGATTGGGAGAGGCGACAGTACCAAAGAAACCTATTTTGGAAAGAGTGAGTTGAAAGAGACCACCAGGTACACCCCTAAAGAGATGGGCAGATGCAGTGTGAGAGTGCATAGAGAAGAAGGGAGGAAAACCCGAAGATGTAATTAAAGAAGGAGAGGCGTGGTGGAGAGACAGGCAACGTTGAACGTTGGATGTCTTTGATTCACAACCGAGGATAGAAGAAGAAGATGATGATATTGCAATTGCGAATCACTGTTGGGAGCGCTAATATGTATTATACATGGCTGTTGACATAAAACATTAAAATTTTACAATCCCAGATGACCGTACACCTTAGTAGTTCCGAATTTGAGGTACTACATAACACCCAGAATCTAACGCTCCATCGCGAAGCCATAGAGTTCTGTTGCTATCACGTTGCTTGCACGAGCCATACGTAATCATATATTTTTATTTTACTACTGTCCAGCTCAAGAGCAGATTAAATTTTGCTGTTAAAAGGTGTTACTCTTTGTGTTTGAGAGTAGTCGATATTTATTTTTAACCAACAAAACTTAGTTTTACTAACAAAGTCGCTCGTAACCACAGATAATTTTACTTAACGTTGACGTTCATTGCGCACATCACCTAATCATATTTTAATACACAAAAATAACGTGCCTGCAACTCACAGCTGACTCCCAAAAGGCATGACGTTGAAAAGTACTAAACGCATCGAAATTTCCTTCAAAATTCAGTTCCTCAGTTGCACATTTTCCTATTTTACTGAAAATGAAATGATGAGATCTTATCAAAGCCACTCCCCCACTTATTCTAAAACAAGACAACATTCCAGAAACGGTTATCCACAACATCTTGACAATGATTAAATTTTATGAAATACTATTTGTTAAGACTCAACACATAAGAGGAGAATTTTGATTACAACTTCTGGTTGTAAACTAATTGTCTCCATTTTCATCTGTTGTGCAAATGTTACTCCAATCTTGGATATGTTTCATCCACACAATTGCCACAAGAGATTTTTGTGTTGCACATTTGTAGGTAGGATCATTATTACATTATGTTGGTTTAGGAAATTAGTGCTGATAGAAAATGTCCTGATCAACATTTGTAGTAATAACTGGTGTTTGCGAACGAAGAAAAATACTTCTTGTTCTACTTTGTCTATCTGTAGTTACATTATAGTTGTCATGCTGTTGTTGAACATCATTATCATATAAGGAAGGAAATGTAAACTCTCAAAGTAACTTCTAACGTGGTAGCAAATTGTGTTCGCGATATTGAATTATGGACCAATATTCATGTACTTTATCATTTGTCTTATAACTTGGTGCTCAAATGCATTATCATATGTGGTACACAAATTCTAGCAAGAAAACTAATTATGTGTAGAAAGTTCTTCTCCCCTCGAGATAACTCAAATTTATCTTCAAGTATTTATGTTCTAAATGCAACAAACTGTGTCATCCAACTACCATAAGAATGCATGTATTCCGAAATGGTATAACACTGGATCATTCCCGGGGACATCACATCTTTTTTGTCAGGCAGTGTATCCCTAAATACTGATTATTTCTCCCGGGATAAGTTACATAATGTGAAGTTTAAAACTGCAATTACTTTTAGATTATAAAACAAGTAATATTTGAAGTTGGCGTGTCCGAAAGAACAGACGTCGCTGTGTGAAGCTGCAACTGCAGTAAATCTAGCTGTTTACTGGGTTTTGAGTCTCAGTTACTAGCAGGTATTGCAATCACACAGGATGAAACAATGAAAATTTGTGCCGGAGCCGGTATTCTAACCGGGGACCGCCCGCTTACATTTAGCAACAAAAGGTGAATGTATATTTACAAATTTCGAAAAATAACATTGCTACAGAATCGAAGGTTTTGGTTATAGTATCATACAAATTTGTTATTCTCATAGCACTTCCGTTTGGAACATTTTCTACCCATTTCCTAATTTTTCTATTTTATGGCCATTACAGTTATTAAAATATGATACAAAAACATCATTAGTTCATCACTGCAGTGGAATGAAAGACGGGAAAATGGATAAAAAATGAAGGAGCCAACAGCACGTTTACTCAATGTATATAGAGTTTATTTAAAATATATAACATTTACATTGGTATATAGCTTATTTATTCCACAGGAGGGATATGAAAAAAAAAAAAAAATTAAACATTTCATTCAAAGATATTTTTTCCGTTTGTAGGTCTAAGTTGGTAGTTCTGTTTATATGTTTCATTTATATTGTTTATTGTTTATTGCCTTCTAAGTGAGTGGTGTGTGGATACACGAGTTCATGGTTTTGGGAGGTTTCCCCCTTCGAAGTCACTATTTTCGCTTTCATAGATATTAAATTAAAAGCACATTTTTGTTGGAACAAGCGTAAATAGTGCATAGAAAACATAAGAAAATAAAACAAACGTCTAATATGTAACCTGTGATAAAACGTATTGTTAATAGTGGAAATTGATACTAGTAAAAATTTACAATCCATAATGAACATAAAGTGTACTAGGTAGTCGTAGTAAGCCTCTGCATCACCCAGCCACATGGGCTTAACACCATTGCAAGGACTACTTACGCACAAAACCCGTCCGACGCAAACTTTCCAATGTCCTCCGACTTAAGCTATTGTGCTCCATGGCTCGCAGGAGGACCTGTATTCCCGTCATTCCGGTCTTCGTGCGCATTTGCAATAAAATAAGCATAAGGCCTGGACAAGATCGGTTAAATGATCTTTTGGACATGAGAGCTTACTACCATAAAGGAACCAGTGAAGTTATACATCAATTAGAATTTTTTTTGCTCTGTGGATGGTTTTCTTACAGTTGCGCAATATCGTTCCTGTGGTGAGTAATTTTGCATAATCCACATAAACACAGCGCGATATTAACTGTGAGAAACTATCGGCGGAAACTTTAACGTTAACAGCGGATCACCGACAAATTGTCTGTACTCATGATAGAAAAAATACTTCGCACATATTTGAACTTGAACTTGGAACGAAACCCACCACCTGCGGCCATTAATAACTAGCGGAAACCTTAGTGCCTTATCTGCACTAGATGTATAGAGATGTGAAACACTGAGGTTTTTACAAGTATTAGTTTGCAACTCTTAACTTGAAAATAAAAGTCATTTTTTAAACTGCAATAGAAATAGCAACTATCAACAACCCTTTGTAACTGTTAACAAAGTACAAAGACGTTAAATATACCTTCATTCATCAGAAAGGAAGTTCCATTATGTAAAGATCTGTGCCGAAGTTACGAAGCCATGGTTTTGTTAACTAAAATAATATGTTACCTAATCTATTTTCTCACTATCAGCCAGATGTTTCAAAGAATGATCGGGAATCGAAACCCGCACTTACTGACTTTCTTATTTTGTGACAACTGTTAGCTCAAAACTAATGGGATTTTTCGTGTGTGACTAGAAATAACGGCACCTTTCAGTACTGTTGACATTAAGACATTAGAAAATTATTTTTCAGTAATAGTCTGGTGTGCATGTGCGAGAGATGCAAATGAAATTATAATGGGGCATGATTTGAATCGACATACGAGCCTCTCGTGGGGACGTTGAGACTTCTGAAATCTTGGAGAATGCAACAAAATACTCGATCTGTATGGGTCCCAAACTGTCAAATACTTAACAAGAGCAAACCTGATTTCTAATCCCAGTGCAGCACCAAAATTTTCAGCGTCTCAAATTCAAATACAATAAGAGCCATGTGACCTTAAATGAAATTAAAAATCAGTAAATAATGTAAGAGTAAGTTTTATAGCGAAAATTACTGATAGCCACGTATTTTGTCTGTTAATGGCACACGAAAACCGGTTTGTCCAGGCTGGTAGCGAAATGATATGTGTATAACACATATCTGCACTTTATACAAGAGCCAAGCCTTCGCTCATTTAAATCATATAGATAACTAGAAGAGGGCCATTTACAAGAGTGGCCGAAACGCGGGCCTGTGTTTCGAAGTTTGACAATAAGGTCTCACATCCTGATGAATTTTGTTGAACTGCAGTCTAATGTGACGTTATTCCCTTGGGGTGAAGGTGAGGTACATATTAATTTTTATAATTATACATGATAGTGGGAATCGAAGACACACTCATCACAGTTATGTTACTATAACATATCCATCATGGCGTGTGACGCACATGAGACTGTACTGTATCGCAAGATGCACTTGGTGTACAGTTTAGAAATGTGAAGTCAGCTCTCAGTTAAATGATCAGTTATAAGCAAGTCTTATTTCATCCATCATTGCTGGCGAAACTGGGACTGTGGCTGGTAAAGATTACGTAGGAAGTAGCATACCAGCAGCCGTATGTTTAACAGAAACTACCTGTTTCGGCATTCCATTATGCCATCTTCAGGCCCCTATATCGGAGTATTACATCCATTAAATAGGGATCTAATGCATGGATTTCTTGTTCTCAGTAAGAACCAACAACAACAACTGTGACAACAAGAACTGATTGTGATTACAAAGATGATACAAGGTATCCAAATCCACGCAATCAGTTTCGATCCATATTTAATGGATACAATACTCCGATATATGGGCCTGAAGATGGCGTAATGGAATGCCGAAACTGGTAGTTAAGGAATAAGTATTTCTGTTAAACATACGGCTGTTGGTATCCTACATCCTACGGAAAGTTATAAGCAAGGTTGTCACACGGAAATTATTCTAGCTACTGTCATATCAGTGGGTTGTAACGACGCTTCCAGCCATTATGATATTTCCAATATTTCAATAAATTTCTTAGTCCAAGTAATACCACTGCAGAGAACGACACTGTAAGAGAATTTGATTATTGCCGTCAGTTTTATTATGTTCATACTGCTGATGATGTATGAAACTTTGAAAAACATCTATTGCTAGTTCATATTCATATTTGGAAGCAGTGACAACAATCAGCTAATTCTTTAGTTCTTTCCAAATAAACGTTAATATCAGACAGTTCCAATTATTCACTGATGGCATAAAATTATTTTTTAAATTTTTCAGAGAGCTAAAATAATTGTAATATGTCTAGAATTTTACCAGTTCCGGTACTGCCGTAAAAATCTCTTTTTTTTATAAAGATATTTAATTTTACCAAGCATTATTGTTGTGACAATAGTTTGTTGTCTCAGACTCTAAAAGAGTGTGGTCTTGTAATAAAGCTGAGTTTACAAGCTTTAATAACTTGTTTCCTTGTATTTGTAATATTATGGTGTTAATTTATAGCTGCGGTGGAGTAGCTGAGCAGTCTAAAGCATCTCGCTGCGGAGCGTGCGGTTGCTCGCCGTGGAGGTTCGAGTCCTCCCTGGGGCACGGGTGTGTGTGTTTGTCCGTAGGTTAGTTTACCTAGGTTTAAGTAGTTTGTAAGCTACGGACTGATGACCACGCAGTTTGGTCCGATAGATTTACAGACATTTGCAGTGGCGGCGATTGGACGTTAGAAGTGTGTGTGGGGGGGGGGGGGGGGGCAAAATAAAATCTAAAACTAAAAATGACACTAAGAAATTCTTTCATGTTATAGTTTGATTTTTGCACCAACAGGCCTATAATACCAAATGCGAGGAAAAACAAAAGACAAAATACAATTGTAATTGCCATAAGTTGTTTAATTAAATTGTCTAGTAAAATAGAACTGTTACAAACAAAGGAACATTAGTTTAATTACAAACAAAAATAACAGACAATAACGTAATTTAACATGATACGTCTTGTCAAAGCATAATTGCTTTAAAAAACTATGTGCCTTGGTTTCCGCCTGGCATAAATTTCTACACATTCTTCTAATTTGATGTTTTCAGCCGCATCTGTTTCAATGGCTAGTATAGCTAAATGTGTTAAACGTTCTTGAAGCATAGAATTCCTCAAGTATTTTTTGATCCGTTTGACATTGAAATATCGTTCTGCCGTTGCAGTGGACACCAGGATAATCAAAAACAGTTGCAGTAGCTTGAACAAATTAGGATATACATACTGGTTGTGAACATTTTCAGACTTAAATTGTGAAACCAAATTTGGCACAAGATGACGATCTATTTGGTCTGAATCATGCTTCTTTCTTGAAAATACATCGATTTCTGAGACTAAATTATCATTTTCCAAACCAAATGCGGAACTCACAGCAAAACATGCTTCTTTAATACGGTCGTTACAAATTGAGTTGTTCTTCATCGAGGCCGTCAGCAGTAGTTCCATGTTGCAGAGTAGAGCCAGCTGGTTTTTCTTTCCTTTCTTTTTTTTTTTTTTTTTTTTTTTTTTTTTTTTTTTTCAAATCTTGACCTAATGTTCTCACTGAGTGTATCTAACAGAGGATAGTAAAATGTTTTTAAAAAGTAGACTTCAGGTGAATCATATTCAGGATTAACATCTCCTCCTCCTATCTTTTGTGGAAGTTTTCTTTTGCGTTGAACTGTTGGCCCCTCAAAGCCATGTCTTTCACAAAAAATCTATTGCTTCAGTCAAAAACTTTTGGAACTCTTCTTCATTTCTCAAACAATTTATGGACATAACTACGCTATCAGCAACCTGGACTAGTTCATGAATGGATACATCATGATTCTGTATGTACTTTGAAAGAATGTTAGTTTTTTCAAAAAAGTACTTCATAGTGTTCAATACAAAAATAAACTCAAACTTGCTAATACTTGTGATCAATCCGTGAGCATCTCCACCAGTTATGGAGTCAGTAGCTTCAATATTTTCCAGAGTGTGCCGTGTATCTATTAAGTGTTGTTGAACTGCTCGCAAGCTTTCATATCTTCCGCTAAATCTTGTGTCACTTAGTGCTTTCAAGGACAAATCCTTATTTATTCCTTCTCTGACTGCACATGCTGCACTTTTTACTGTGGCAAATACTGCATGTCTTTTAGACGAAGCCTCAATAAAACAGTATAGTTGTTGGACTGTGCTAAAAACGTTGTGAACAGAAGGAATGTTTTTAGATGCATCGGCAAGTGCAAGATTTAGAGAATGCATATAGCAATGTACAAACATAACATACGGGTTTCGTTCTTTCACCCTCACAGCGACACCCTTGTAAGAACCACTCATGTTTCCCCGCTCCGTCATATCACTGAGCAATTATATTTTTAAGGTCAATGCCAAGTTCAGCGAAAATTGAAACAAGCAGCTTGTATAACGTTTCACCGTCAGTCAAATCAGTTTTGTAAAAACCAAGAAAGCTTTCTTTGATTTCGAGCTTTACTGTTACATATCTTATAACAAGAGTCAATTGTTCTTGATGTGACACATCTGGAGTTTCATCATCAACCACGGAGAATTGTTTCGATTTTTTAGCATCATCTAATATGTACTGTCTGGCCAAATTTGCCATGATTTGAATCATTTCATTTTGAACAGCGTGATGATCATAATTGAAAAACTTATCTCTGTCTAAAATTTTTTGTTTTAATAAAGAGTTTTCCGTTGATCTCAGCTTCAATAACTCGACATAATTACCCCTGTTATCAGAGTCCTCATTTTCTCTATGACCCCGAAGTGCTATTCCCTGCTTGGCCATGAAAAGTAGGGACTGGAATAAAGTCTTCAGATAATCACGATTTTTTTAACTTCTTCTTGATGATTTATTGTTATTTTGCTTACCACACTTTCTTTACTTTTAAAACCTTCCTGCCAACGTTGAAGAGCACTGAGGTGAGAAGAAGTTTTTTCGTGCTCTTTAAAGCGTTGGACTACTTTTTCCAGTTTTTAAATCCATTAGATATGAATGTTTCATCATAACAACCTGTGGAACCGAAGAAACGATATGAGAAGCAAAAAGCTTTATCAGCAGCAGCACTGTATTCTAACCAATTGTAATTTGTGTACCACATACTTCTAAACTTTCTACCCTTTGTTTCTGGGTACTTATCAATAATAGGTTGAAAAGGACCATTAAAAAAAACTGTGATGCTGCTTGTCTACCAAGAATTGGATCTCTTGGTTCAAATTGAAGCTGAGAAGGACTATTAGACTGAGTAGTCTTACTTACAGGCAATACACTCTCAGCATGTTTACCATCATAATTCCCACTTACAGCTATGTTACAATTGTGCAAATCAGTTTTAAAAGTATACAAGTGTTACTACGCTAAAAAAGTGAATAATTTAATCATATTTTTCCCAGAAAGTGGAGGGGGGGTGGCAACTGCTCCCCCCCTGCCCCCCCCTTAATTTATATCTAGAGCAGTATTCTTCAACGATCTCTTGAGGTATCCTATTTGTATAGTTTATGTGGGCTATTTCATTTCAAATCGGACGAAAAATGAGAGAACTGACCTCGTATTTGTTTCTCTTATTCATAATTTCTACACGTGGCAATTAATGTACATGAAAACAACTCTCATAAAGTTATCCCTTAAATAATAACAATTTTTAGAGTTTAGTGAACTTAGTGTCACTTTTCGAATGCATCATTTTTGTGTGTTGTGTACCAGGGCCGGCGCAATCCCAAGTGCCGCCCCGTGCGAGCTGCTAAATTGCCCCCCCCCCCCAAGCCCAGGCTGTTATTTTCTTTTTTTTTTTTTTTTTTTTTTTTTTTTTTTTTTTTTTTTTTTTTTTTTTTTTTTTTTTTACAAAACGTCTGTAAAATTTTATTTAAAGAAATCTACAAATCTGTAAGAAAAGTCATCAATCAATCGTAATTTTTTTGTTTTTACTTTTGAGATCTACCTAGGTTTCGGCCACTGAGTGGCCAGTTTCAAAGCTTTTAATATGTGCTTACATCTAAACCGTCATGTTGCCAGTTACGTTCAGCACGACGGTATAGATGTAAACATAACTCAAAGCATCGAGAGTAGCAACTCTGTGCCAGAAATCTATGAAGATATGGAAAATGAAAACAGTTGAAACGGCCAAAGAGTGGGGCGGAAGACAATGGAGAGAGGAAGAATAAGGAGATGGAGTAACATAATAATGCAATAAATACATACTCGGGAATCGACAAGTACTGATGCTAGTCGAATATAGAAACTCACTGCATTGCGGTTATTCATTTTAAAGAACTGACACTCGCCATCTGTCGTAATTTGCATGTCAGTTCAGTCATCGCCGTATCACGACACTTTTCTACGCTTTATTTTCATTCTAGCTATTAGGGTGACGCGTGCTTATTTGCCGAGTTGCCAATTTTTTAAGTAACAGATAATAAGAAAAATAAATTTTCCTATTCGGTATTCTTGGTGGAGAAGAATTCTAACTTATGAGTAACGTGCATGCGCAATACTACTTGTAGGTTATATGACAAGCACGTACTCATTACATCCCAAGTTGCAAGAAATTCGGACGCACCAATTCTTGTTCTTGTGAAACGCAATGAAAGTGCTTCTGACCAATCTTGATTCTCTTGGCCAACTATCGAAACGATTTCACTAGTTTTCGTCGTAGAGAACACAACAATACCTACTGTCTGGAAAGGCAAAGTGGTGACGCGGCAGTGCCAAGAAACTAGGTCACGTGACGAGGTACAGCGAGGCTACGGTTAAACTAGCGCCCAAGAAGATGAAGCAAGAAGCTTACAATAAGTATGTGACCGTTGATATGGATAAATGTATTATCTGGCAGTTATTTTTATAGCATTACGAACAATAGAAAGAAATACGAACTTTTCGAAAACTGCACAACTTTTGTGAAACAGAACTGAGCTTCAAAGCTAGCAAGGAAACCCTTAGAAGCAATGTTCTGTCTATGGATTTTCGTTTTACAAGGTGTCAAAATTAACGTTTTGTTTCGCTTGGACGAGAAGACATTGTTGCTGAAAGACCACACTTTCTCAGGTTTTCATCAGAATCAAAGCGACCAGTAGTTTACTTAGACGAAACATGCTTTCACACGCATTATACAGTAAATAAATGTTGGCAAAGTGATAGTGTGTGAGTAGTGTTGTCACACAAAACTGCTGGTCAGAGTTAAATTGTGTTCAAGCAGGCGGAGACAGGTGTTTCAGGGCTCAAAAACCAAAACGTCCGACTATCACTCAGAAACGGATAGCACACATTTTCAGGATTATTATCAATGCCTTTATCCCTTGTAATTACTCACAGCGTATTTACCCATTTGGAATACTTATAGCCATTGTAGGTGTTGAACATATTTTACTGTAGTAATGTTCATCATTTTTTTTCTTTTTCATAGCGCTGGAAGAATAAAACTCAACTGCCATTGAAGGTCTTAGCAAAATTGCTTCAGGCTTAACATGTAACCGCAGTATCGAACATTGCATTCGAATTTCCAAATTAGATTTCGTCTTCTGCAAAATTAGTTGTGAGTAAACGCACGGCGCGTAACACGCTGGCAGCGCTCCACTCATAAGAATACTGGCGTGTGCGCCAGACTGCTTCCCTTCCGGCGTAAACACGACGGCGCTGCCACAGTAGCAAGCAAGAAATTAGTCCTCCTACCCCCCTTGTTCAACAGGGGCGGCCGGCAGGAAGTCGAGACGCCATGTCACAGTTCCCGAAGGCGCTCCCTCCGAGGTTTGGTTTCGAATCCCCTCTTGGCAATGAATGTTGAGTTTGTACTACAGAAAAAAGGGAGGGCGGCAGATTTGCCGCCCCCCGGAAAGTGCCGCCCCGTGCGGCCGCACGTTTCGCACGTGCCTTGCGCCGGCCCTGTTGTGTACCTCAAGAACGCTTGTACCAGATTTCAGTTGATTTTGGAGCTGAAAATCTGAAGTTGATGTAGGTATATAACAATTACATTACAACAATTATTACATTGGTGTAAATTTTTTTCTTCATTTATTAAGCTCTAACTGAAAACCCGGCGTCGCCCGGGTACTTGAGTATTCCAGTCTTTAGTTAGTCCATTTCTCCTTTTTCCTCTCCGTCCACCTCTTTCCTCCTCGCTCTGTACATCTCTTCCCTCTCTCTCTCTTTCTCTTCTCGTCTCTTCTCTCTCCGTTCATCTCTTCTTATCCCTCTCTCATTCTCCTCCTATCCCCTCTCTCTGTCTGTCTCCCCTCTGCCCTCTGCCCGCCTCCTACCACGTATCGTTTCCGTTCTACGACAGTTTCAATTCAGAGGTGTAACTCGTCAACGTCTGCTTAGGGACAGAGAAACAACTCAGAGTTACGCAGGAACAGGGCTGAAGAGAGTATACCAGGACATGCTTCGGAGGTACAATGTGTGTAACAACGTTGATGGTCGCCAAATCGAGCCTCTATTGTAATGCATCAGTAAGTAGCGACTGGTCCCGTAGACGCTGGGTTCTTCTTGTTGTCGACTAATGTAAATAAACCATAAAATGTAAACTGCAATGAAAATGCTTAAGTAATAACGGATGAGATAATCATCTGAATTGAAACTGTCGTGGAACGGAGACGATACATTTCTGGACGTAGGTTCATAATCAAAATGTTATGTACTCACTACCCTCTTCAAGTCCTAGAAGTTTGTAACGGAAATTTCCAACCACCCTGAATATGGAAACATACATGTGTGCGCCAAGTTTCATGGTGACTGGTCAAACGGTGTCAAAGTCGCAAGGTACTCTCCGCCATGCTAAATTCACTGGATTGCAGGGTATAAAAACGACCTTCATGAAATCTTGTGCTTTCATGGTCACCAGTGAAACAATTTGGATGTTTGTTGTAACGTACCCTCCGTCATGCACCTACGGAGGCTTACAAAAAGTAGCGCATGTATTAATTCGGGGTATAAGCTACTTTCATTCCACATTTCATACATATCCATCCAGCCATTTCAGCGTGAAAGTGTAAGAGACCAATCAACTAATTGTAAAGTACCCTCCGACTTCCATCATACAAGTTAATTTTAGTATGCGTATAACCTTTGCGCGAGTGCGAGCAATGAGTTGTACGTACGGTATGACCGTGCATAAAATACGAACAAACAAATATTAATTTTTATATATTAGGTATGTCCTGAAGTATGTGTCGTACAGTGATATACGTCTGATGACAAATTTAGTGATTCATATCGACACTATATGCAAAATATGTTGTGAAGACAGTAGTAATCAAGTAAAACTTCACAAGGTCATGCCTGTTGCTACAGGTTTACGCCATCTGCATCGAAACTGTTCTGATCGGTAGACTTTTCGTTTTATCGTTTTGTGCGGGGGGGGGGGGGGTCGGTTACAAAACGCTTCACAAACGTCCGAAATTACACGCAAACTTTGTTGCAGGTCTCTAACTACCCCTATTTTCCAATAATTGACGCTTGACGCATAAATCTGGGTATTCTCACGCTGTGGCCTCTCATTATTTATGTCGTCATATCTCCTGAGCTATATGTCGTGCTCTATAGTTCTTGGGTCAGGAACCTTCGTGGGCATACGGTGAAAATTTCGCCAAAATTTCATTGAATGGTTTAAGAAGACATAGAATACATACCGACAAACATTCATTTTTATACATAGAGATAAATGCAATTGTCATAAGAATAAAACTGACACAGGCTTGCACTTCTTTTTATTACACATTGACTTCCGATTCAAGTATTAGGAAGTTCCTTATCTGTAATGAGCGAAAAAATAATTAAGTAATAAATACGTAAGCTCCCGCTGCACTTAAGGGCGTGTTTATAGCCCGCGGTTGCTCCGCGGTGGAGCAATTGCGGCGGTTTGTCAGTGCGCAGTTTCTCATAAAAAACAGCGTGGGCCCTGTTTATAGGCGCGGCTGCGTTGGCGGCCCCTCCGCTCTTACGCTGCGGCGTCAAAATACCAGCGGCTGCACTTCCATACCACTTACACGGCGGCTAATGGGGCTGTTCGGTGCGTCACACGTCTGGCCGCCAGGTGGGAACAGGGTGCTCAAGGTCACTGCGGCTGAAACACCTGCTGTGTGAGTGACAAGCGGTGTCTCCGTGAAATCACAGCGGTTGCTCCGCCGCGGAGGAACCACGGACAGCCGGCCGCGGTGGCCGAGGTGACTGAGGCGCTCCAGTCACGGTCAGCACGGCCACTACGGTCGGGGGTTCGAATGCCGCCTCGGGCATGGATATTTGTGCCGTCCTAGTTCGTAAGTAGTTCATAAGTAGTTTGTAAGTTTAGGGACTGATGACCCCGTAGTTAAGTCCCATAGACTAAACATACATTTGAACATTTGAAGCACGGACTATAAACATGGCCTTAGAAGTTGGACTCGGTCAAGAGCGGCCGTTAAGGACAGACCCATACGGTGCAGCGCAGCCCTCGAATTTGGTGCAGTTTCTGGACACCTTTTATTTTCGGTTCAGCTTGGTTCAAGATACCATAAAACTGTTTACTGATACTATTTTGAATCAAATGCTGAACAATATGGGGCATTTTATTCCATTTAACCATGTATCTATAGACAAAATAGAGAAATGATAGGAAGTACATGAAATGTAAATTCTAAAAGTACCGCATGAACACCAAATCAATATATGAAGTAGACCATTTGTTTTGTACTTTATTTGCAAAGTTTTACTACGAATGGTTTCCGACCGTTGAGTGTCGGGTGGTTTCATGAACGTACTTTTGTCCCTGTCAGCGTATCATAGCAAACGTCTGCTTTCTATGACAGAAAAATGAAACCTCACAAAATGCGAGGCTTCCTGTTGTCCGATTTGAAATGGAATGGCACATTATACAGCAGGCTGTTCCAGCTAGCGCGCTCCCCCTCGAGCCTAGGGAGCGCTCACTTGCTCGCGGGACGCCAATTCTGCGGCCGTCAGCTGCTGTCAGATGCGGCACCCGGCTGCGGCTGCGCCAACACCACCTAGAGACAAGGCCTTACAACAGGCCGTGCTTACGTCACTCTTAGAGGCCGCGGCCGCCACCTCACTGGCTGTTGGCTGGGGCACGCCCTCCGCCGCGCAGCGGCCGGCCAGTCAGATGGCGGCCATGGCCTCTAAGAGTGACGTAAGCACGGCCTGTTGTGGTGTTGGCTGCGCCGAGCGTGAGGCAGCATGCTGGGCTGTGACGTCACCAGGAACTGCATCAGTTTCTGAAGTAGCTAGCCTACCACTGAGACTGCCATTTTTCACCTGAAAATGCGGGACACGCGGCACGTAACACCTGGTCCCTCCACAGCGATGATATTATATACTTCCTTATTATAATAATGTAAAACCCCCGTGGTCTCGAATATCAACGGTTCAATCTCATGACTGGAATTTAATGAAGCATTTTTATAGCGGTATTATCTGCCTCTTTTAAATGACTGTTTCATGGAACCAATGTTAGGAGTATTGCTTATGAATCGTATAACGAATTTTCCTATTATTTGTTAGTGAAGATGCCATTGATTTTAGAAGTCATTGCTAATCAAAAGAAACCAGATTATGATTGACTAATTTATCACGGTGAACACCATGACAGTTTGCACCATGTTAATTGTAAATATGGCAATATCAATTTTACAATGAAGTTCATAACTAAGGCCTGTCATCGTATGATCTAGTGGTACTGTATCTAGCAGCTCCTACACACCATGCACAAAAATAGCAAATTGAGCACAATCTGATATATCGGAGCTGTCATCGAATGTAAGGGCAAATGTTATGAGAAACTCTGGGTCTTACTCCTGAGTTGTGCCTCAGCACCGGTGTCAAGAATTCCACGGGACATCGTTTGTTTTGAGAGACAAACGCCTTCATAAGCCGCCAATCGATTTGGTACTATGCATTATAGTAGCACTAATAAGCACAATTTAAGTACAGGCCCCAGACAGTGCTATGATTTGCGTCAGCTTGTTACTCCAACAAATCAGAGATTCATTTTGATTTTCTTCAGCAGCATTCATTCATCGGTAATGTCAAACGAACTACTGTAAATATCAACAAATAATACGTTTCTTTGAGTCAACATTGTCTCGTTGTACCAAAGGTATAAGATATAAGGAGAGACATTGAATTAAAATTTGTACTGATTGTGTAATACTAGAGGTCGTGGATTCCATCCCTGCCAGATACTAGAACTTTTATCTGTCTCTTTCCATTTTTTTCACCTCTGGCAGTGTTGCTGATGTGAAAAATACCGAGAAACATCGTGGTTCAGAACCCACGTTAAACTGCAAGTCCCCTTATAACTGCCTGAGTCAGTCAGTTCGAAGTTTGGAGGAAGGAAACAGCATACCACCTGCAAACAGGACCATGCCTAGTAAAGCACTGTGGTGTTCAAACCAATCTTCGGACTGTTGACTTCTTTTTTAGATGTTTCCTATAGATCCAAACATTCCTTACTCACAACATTATTTTAACTTACATCTTCCTGTATGCTGTCCTTGAAATTGGACATCAGTTCCTTGCGAGCATCCCCTTCTACTCGATCATAATCTACCACGTGGAGACGATTGTAATGTGGCTATAGATTGAATTCTTTTGTACAGGCAAGCGTTTTGTGACACACTAGACATTGTGGACGTCCCTCTCTATCAGTTAACAGATATAGTTCTTATAAAGTAACAGGTGCTGTGCTTTTGCGACTAAACATTTTTGTTGTTGAAACTTACTGGAAGATTAAAATTGTGTGCCGGAACCGGGACTCGAAGCTGGGACCTTGAGGCGGCATCGTGAGTCGGGATACCTCAGTTGGTAGAGCGCTTGCCCGCGAAAGGCAAAGGTCCCAGGTTCGAGTCCCAGTTCCGACTCACAATTTTAATCTGCCAGTAAGTTTCATATCAGCGCACACTCCGCTGCAGAGTGAAAGTTTCATTCTGGATTTTTGTTGTTGTCACAACATCACATGGCGAGAACTAAAGGATCTCGTCTGTAGACTTATGCCCACCGAGTACTGGCGTGCGTGACGTCAGCTTACCCCACTACCGCAGCTCCGAGCTGGTGCAGCGAGCACTCGTGTTCGCTCCTGCTCCCGGAGTAGCCTGTTGGGACATTCTGTTGTACAGTAACCTCAAGCGATTAGAGTACCCGCAGGACAGCAACGTTTTATGGGATGCAGACGTACAAGGCGGAATGCAATTCATGTCATAATGTTTTTCATCTATATGTTACTAAATCTGTATGTTACTAAATCATTTCGCGTAAAGATCACAAAGACAAGATAAGAGAAATTAGGACTCGTACAGAGGCATATAGGCATTCTTTTGTTCCTCGTTCAATTTGGGAGTGGAATAGGAAAGGAAATGCCTAGTAGTGGTACAGTGTACCCTCCGCCACGCACCTAACGGTGAATTGCGGAGTATGTATGTAGATGTAGATGAGAAAAAATCGAATTATTACAACATGCAGCCAGAAATCTGACTTCCGTCACTGAGCAACATTTAAAGTAAAAATTATATGTAACGAGCGTCTCGTCGCCAGTCGGCCGAGTAGTGTGTCGGTGTGGGCTGCAGCTGCTGCTGGACCTGTGGTACCCGCTGGCGGACACGACATGGCGGCGGCTGCGACAGGTGGCGCTACTGGCGTCGCAGACGGCGGTGGCGGTCAACCACATGTGCGGCGCCGTCGGCTTCTCCGCGCTGTTCGTACACTTCTCGCTGCTGGCCGCCGCGCACCTGCAGGCCATCAAAACCGATCTCTGCAGGCCCGCCTGCCGCCTGCCGCCCGTGGTGCGCCACCACCAGGGGGTGCTCAGGTAGGCTGTGTCACAAACATATACAGAGAAGCAGCCCCCTCTAAACCTCTGTCCTACGCTCCCCTCGTAGTTCCGTAAGATGCTAGCAGGTGTCAGGCGGTTCCCTGGCTTAGTACCGGTAGACGACACTAGAGGCTCTACTGAGGGTAGCGTGGAGGGGAGGCTGAGGGGAGAGCTCGGGCCGCCTGCCACGAGGCCACGGCTGTGTCCGGTGTGCCGGCGTTTGAGGGGAGGTGGTGGTGGGACAGCCGCTACCTGCCGCCTGCTCTGGTCAGTTTAAAGGGCTGCTTCTGACCGCAGCGCCATCATGGGACTTCTTATGGAACTGCTTCAGCATCCCCCGCCCCGCATCCCTGAGCATAGGACCGGGCCCTTACGGAGGTTTCCCGTCTGTATATATTTGTCGGTGGCTGTGTGCACACCTCACCAGGAAAGGTACATTCAGCTGGGAAAACATAAGATGCGGCAGTTCCTTTAACGAGACTGACTATACAACGGATGATCGTCCTGTGTTGCAATATTGCTGATAATACTAGATCCTCACTAAATGTGATTGACTCATGTTCAGAGAGAGGCATATGATTTTGTATGATCGTGATAGGGGGGGAAATGTGTCACGGAAATATTGCACGAGTTGGGGTGGAACCAATTAAAAGAGAGATTCGTCGTGGCATCATCTATCTACAGCTGCGTAGAGAGAAATGATCACCAAAATAAAATAAGGTAAATCACATGTAAAACGGAATATTATAGGAGTACCTGTTTCCTACACACTATTAGAGAATGGAGCAGTACAGTCTGAGAGCGTTTCGAAGAACCGTCTGCCAGGCACTTAAACGACGACTGATTAGTAGCTATATACAGGGTGTTACAAAAAGGTACGGCCAAACTTTCAGGAAACATTCCTCACACACAAAGAAAGAAAATATGTTAGATGGACATGTGTCCAGAAACGCTTAATTTCCATATTAGAGCTCATTTTAGTATTTCTCTTTAAATGTAAATTCCTTTCCAACATGATCAAATAGTAAATTTTCACAATCAACATGTATGGACTGACGAGAATCCGCACGCAATTGTGCAATCACGTCATCAACACATATTTTCTGTGAACGTTTAGGCAGGAATTGTTGACGATGTCTTCATAGGCCTCATGTTCTTTCACATACGCTCACTGGAACACGTCATCATGAGTTCATAAGGGATACTCTACCTGTGCTGCTAAAACATATGCCTTTACAAGTACGGCACAACATATGGTTCATGCACGATCGAGCTCCTACACATTTCTGTAGACATGTTTATACGCTTCTCAACATCAGATTCGGTGACCGATGGATTGGTAGAGGCGGACCAATTCCATGGCCTCCACGCTCTCCTGACCTCATCCCTCTTGACTTTCATTTATGGGGGTATTTGGAAGCTCTTGTCTACGCAAGCCCGGTACCAAATGTAGAGACTCTTCGTGCTCGTATTGTAGACGGCTGTGATAAAATACGCCATTCTCCAGGGCTGCATCAGTGCATCAGGGATTCCATGCGATGGAGGATGGATGCATGTATCCTTGCTAACGGATGACATTTTGAACTTTTTCTGTAACAAAGTGTTTGAAATCACGCTGGTACGTTTTTTGGTGTGTGTTTCCATTCCATGATTAATGTGATTTGAAGAGAAGTAATAAAATGAGCTCTAACATGTAAAGTAAGTGTTTCCGGACACTTGTCCACATAACATATTTTCTTTCTTTGTGTGTGAGGAATGTTTCCTGAAAGTTTGGCCGTACCTTTTTGTAACACCCCGTAGATGTAGTTAAATCTGATGGTAGTATTAATCCTTTATTTGGCACACACAGAAATCACGAGAAAAAGTATTATGATATTGAAATTAAATGTGTAGGGCCATTTGAACAGATTTATACGATTTTTTTTCAGAATATAGTTTCCAGTTTGTAACATTGTCCAAGAACTTCGCATGGCGGTACAGTATCAATACTACGGTGTTGTTCTTAGGACTAGAAATTATTGTATTTTGGACTAGATGTGAAACGTGTGAAAACAAATCGTTCTTGGTGCATTGTTCAGAGCCGTCCCATGATTTCCACATTTTACAGTTAAGTATCCCTGAAGACAAAAATTTCAAATTCCTTTTGGCCCGTAATCTATTTAGTGATAACATATTGTCATATCTGTCTCACCGTACATCATTGACTGGTGCAGGAGATGCTGTTTCATTCTTCTTTTGGACTTATTGCCCACTTTGTAGCGATCTACCAGGCCTCCTTTTCCCAATAAATATACATTTCCAGTCTCCCATATAAGAACTCGTTAACAATTTTCCATAATAATTAAACTTGAATCTTTCCCTTTTATAAGCAGTTTTCCATGTATCACGAAAAATATCGTCACAAAATTGAAACATACATGTACCTCGGTAACGTATGCTTCGAATGTCTGGTAAACATTCAGTTTATTGCTAAACACCACTTTTTGGAGAGCTTAAATGTTAGTTTCAAGCACTGTTGCCCATCCAAGGATGGAACTTGAAACATGTTTAGAAAAGCACGCACAATTTTGATGTTGCTTGATAGCAACATTGCCAAGTAAAGAGTTAATATCTTCATTTCGTAACACGTAGATTTAAGGATAAATTAGCTTTTACGCTCATGGCGAATGTTCGTATACTATCGGTTGACATGTGAATAACTTTGATGTCAAGACGAAGAAAACACTGAATTTGACAATAGCATCTAAAATGACAACAACCTCGACAATTAAAAAACGAAAGAAACGCCATATTTGGGAGAAACAATACCGAATTACTATTAATTATCTACAAAAAATGAGTAAGACACAGAATTTAACATTAAAGAACATTAATTTTGCTTCAAAGAAAGCTGCCATGTTTGTTGATAATAATGTCTTTAGCGCTAGTGGGGCATCATCAGCTTAAGTAAATAATGTGGACCGATCTTCATCCGTCATCTGCATAAGAATGTAATCGGGATACAGCATCCAGTCGTTAAAAATACCGAATGTAAGGGACCTTACGCATTTTGGATCCCTGCTCTCACCTGGCGTGCACAGCATGCTTCCATGCGTACAACCATGCTGTGTACTGTAGGTTGTCCACTCGGGTCCTCCCAGCACACGATTAATTTTGTGTACACATGGATGCGTGCTCTGCACGCCATATTTGAGTCGGTTTTCACAATAAGCATGGTCCCCTACATACTGATTTGACGATTGGATGCTACAGCCCGATTACATTTTAATGTCCTTTAGAGGAAGGTAGCTCAAACTCACTTTTTACGTAACCTGATAACGCCTCAAAACGAGAAGTTTGTTGTCACAAATTAAATTTATCTAGCCACGAATAACTCTGAGAACTAATAATAATAAAATAAAAAATAATAAAAATATAAAAAAATAATAAATGAATAAATAACAGGTCGGTAGAACGCTTTCCTACGAAACAGGTAAGTCTTGTGTTCGAATTCCATTCCCGCAAGCGGTTTTAATATGCGATAAATTTCATGACTTAACTTTTAGAAGAAAAATTCAAAACCCATATCTGAACCAGAATACAGCAATTGAATGCGATCATTATTGGCGTAATGCGTAAATATGGCAAAACACTTCTTTCTACAAAAACCACGGAATTTGAAGTTAGAACATCAAATGTGGTAAAAATGCAACACTGAATTTGAGAAAGTACAACTCCAAATCGGAAAAAGTACCAGAGAATTTTGATAAACTTTAGATAATATCGGCAAAAACAATAACACTATCGTTGTCAATAAATAAAATTGGATATGACAATAAATAAATAAATAAAAAAGGGAGAGAGAGAGAAAGAAAGAAAAAAGCCCTTCGTTTGTTTCGAGATAATAAGAGTGAATTTAACAAGAAAAACCATCGAATTATGAAGTCAAGTCATCTAATTTAGTACGAAGATGCACTTTAATTTGTCCAAAATGACAGACTGTGCAAGAAAAATACCGTTTAATTCAGAAAAGCACAAGTAATGTAGCATACATTCAAGTGTTGCTGCATAATGCATACATTCAAGTATTGTATCAAAAATACAAGTATTGTGTGAAAATACAAGTAATCTGCCAGAAGTAACGAGAGATATGAAAAAAATTGCACCACATTTGGCAAAAAAGCACTAGATTTAGAAACAAAATAAAACGGTTTCTCCCCTGTCCCTACAAATTAAATATAGTGATCCAATGTTTTGTTCGTAGTCTACATGCCCTCACAAAAGATGTTGAAAATTTCAATGGAGACTGCTATGTTTTGTTGTCAGGTGGTGTGTTGCTCATCTAAACGCATTTGTACGTTGTATCACTTTGGTAAAGGCGTTAAAATACGAGCTTAATTTTCTCGTGTTCACTCTACGCTTGTAGAATTCGCTCTAAAACGAACCGAACAAACAGTTCAAACTACTTTAACTGACGCTAAAGAAAATACAACCATACCCGAAGGAGGACTCGAAACTTCGACGGAGTGCAGCCGCGCGCTCCGCAGAAAGGTGCCTTAGAGCGCACGACCATTCCCACAGCTCCCACAAACAGAAATGGTGAAAAGATAAAGCAGTCATCAATTAGAAGATTATTTTGAACACTACAGTGCTTTACCGAACTGGCGTTCAGTTGAAAGACTTGCACCAGGCCAATGAGTCACACAAAATTATTATTATTGTTATTGGAGGTGCTATGCCGCTGCCTTCCTCCGACCTCCGAACTGACTTATCCAGCCAGTTATAACGTCGATTCCGAACCACGGCGCTACTCGACATTTTTCACAGCATCATCATTGCCGGAGGTGAAAGAAGTGGAAAGTGACAGATAAAAATCATATGATCTGGCGCCGATCGAACATGCGACCTTTGTACCAATAGTCTGGCATTCACCGCAGTGCTACCGCGCCACACAGTTGAGCAAACAATGATTCTTCGGCGAAGAATCTGGCGTCTAGGAGTTAGGTACTGTGAGGTACCGCATTACCATGTACAAGCAAATGGCGCATCGAAATTATCAATAAGATTAACACTACAGAGCGTAACGTCACATTGTTGTGTTCGCATGTGAGAGCTGGCGAAAGACGTTCAGTAACTATCGCCTGTGGTAATTAAAAAGCTGCACGGTTAAGAAAATCACGTACGTTCATGTGAAGTTATTTTAAACAAAAAAGTGCAAATTATGTAGATACTGCATAACCTTGTGTATGTCAACAAGATCAAACTTGCACTTCACTGTACCTGTGCACTGAATTCAGTACAGAAGTATGTTGGTGACAAACCAACGCCCCCATTATAATGGGACCCATTTTAAGGATAGTAAAGAGAATCGTTCTCGTTATTTAGCAACTGCCATTCACCTCTCATCCTTTATTTCGTTACTCAGCAACTTCAATTTATTCCTAAAACTGGATAACTTTAAAAATGGTTTCAATTAACATTTATGTGTTGTGATCTTCAGTCCGCAGACTGATTTGATGCAGCTCTCCACGCTAACCTGTCCTGTGCAAGTCTCTTCATCTGAGAATACTTTCGGCAACCTACATCCCTTTGAATCTGCTTACTGTATTCGTCCCACGGTCTCCCTCTACGATTTTTACTCCACACACTTCCTTCTAATGCTAAGTTGACGATTCCTTGATGTCTCAGGATGTGTCCCACCAACCTATCCCTTCTCTTAGAATACATCAGAAATTCCTTTTCTCCCCTATTCTGTTGAGCACCTCCTCATTGGTTACGTGATCTACCCATCTAATTTTCATCATTCGTCTGTAGCACCACATTTCAAAAGCTTCTATCATCTTTTTGTCTGAACTCCTTATTGTCAGTTTCACTTCCATACAATGCTACACTCCAGACAAATGCCTTCAGAAAGGACTTACTAACATTTAAACTAATATTGGATGTCAACAAGTTTCGCTTCTTCAGAAACGCTTTTCTTCCCATAGCCATTCTGCATTTTATATCTTCCTTACTTCGGCCATCAGAAGTTATCTTGCTACCCAAATAACAAAATTCATCTACTACTTTTGTCTCATTACCTAATCTAATTCCTTCAACATTGCCTGATTTTCTGATGTTACATTCAATTGCTCTCGTTTTACTCTTGTTAATTTTCATATTATATCTTCCTTTCAAGGCATTGTCCATCCCATTCAGTTGCTCTTCCAGATCCTCTGCAGTTTCTGACAAAATTACTATGTCATCAGCAAACCACAAAGTTTTTATTTCTTCTCCCTGAACTTTAATTCAATCTCCAAATTTCTGCTTGCATTCCTTCACTGCTTGCTCAATGTACAGATTGAACAACAACCATGTCTTACTCCCTCCCCAACCTCTGCGTCCCTTTCATGCCCTTCGACTCTAATAAGCACTGTTTGGTTTTTGTATGAGTATATATCTTCGCTCCTTATATTTTACCCCTGCTACGTTCAGAATTTGAAACAGTCCATTCCAGTCGACATTGTGAAAAGCTTTTTACAAATCTACAAACGCTAAAAACCTACGTTTGTCTTTCCTTAGCCTATCTTCTAAGATAAGTCGTAATGTGAGTATTGCCTCCCGTGTTCCAACATTTCTCCTAAATCCAGTCTTCCCCAAGGTCGGATTCCACCAGCTTTTCCATTCGTCTGTAAATTATTCGTGTCAGTATTTTGGAACCATGACTTATTAAACTGATAGTTCTATAATTTTCACACATGTCTGCACTTTCTTTCTTTCGGAGGGTATTTCTCCTGTCTCATATATCTTGCATACTAGGTGGAACAATTTCTTCATGACTGGCTCCCCTAATGATATCAGCAGTTCGGACGGGATGTCATTTATTCCAGGGGCCTTGTGTCTACTCAAATCTTTTAGAGCTGTGTCAAATTCTTCTCGCAGTATAGTATCTCCTCTCTCATCCTCCTCTACATCATCTTCCATTTCTAAAATACTGCTTTCAAGTTTATTTCTTTTGTAAAGACCTTCTATATGTTCCTTCCACCTTTCAGCTTTCCCATCTTTGCTTAGTACTGGTTTTCCATCCGAGTTCTTGAATTCATACCGCTTCTTGTCTCCACACGTCTCTTTTAGTTTCCTGTAGGCGGTATCTAACTTTCCCCTATTTATACATTCTTCTACGGTCTTGCATTTCTCCGCAAGCCACTCCTGCTTAGCCAGTCTGCACTTCCTGTCAACCTCATTTTTCAGACGCCTGTACTCCCTTTTGCCTTCTTCATTTGCTGAATTTTTATATTTTCTCCTCTCATCAATTGAGTTCAGTATATCCTGTGTTATCCAGGGATTTCTATTAGGCCTTGTCCTTCTGCCTATATGACCCTCTGCAGCCTTTCCTACCCTATCTCCTAGAGCTACCCATTCTTCTTCTACTGTATTACTTTCCCCCATTTCGGCCAGTCCTTGCCTAATGCTCCCTCTGAAACCCTCCACCACCTCTGGTTTCTTCAATTTGTCCAGGTTCCATCTCCTAACTTTTCTACCTTTCTGCGATCTCATGAGTTTTAATCTGCAGTTCATAACCAATAAGTTATGGTCAGAGTCTATAAATGCCCCTGGATATGCCTTACAATTTAAAACCGGGCTCCTAAATCTATTCCTTTCTATTATAAAGTCAATCTGGTACCGTCCAGTGTCTCCTGGTCTCTTCCACGTATACAGCGTTCTTTCATGATGTTTAAACCAAGTGTCGGTGATCATTAAATTGTGCTCTGCACAGAATTCTACTAAGTGGTTTCCTCTTTCATTCCTTTTTCCAAGTCCGTATTCAACTACTACATTTTCTTCTCTTCCCAATCCTACGACTGAGTTCCAGTCCCCCATCACAATCAAGTTTTCATCTCCCTTAATTTTCTGAATAATTTATTTTATCTCCTCATACATTTGTTCGATATCATCACCACCGGCAGAGCTAGTTGGCATATACACTTGTACTACTGTAGTCGGTGTTGGTTTTGTGTCTATCTTTACTATGATAATGCGTTCACTACGCTTTTCATAGTAACTTACCCGCATTCCTTTCTTCTTATTCATTATTAGACATTCTCCTGCGTTACCACCAACTGATTATGTATTTATAACCCTGTACTCACCTGACCAGAAATCCTGTTCATCCTGCCACCGAACTTCACTAATCCCTACCATATCTAACTTTAACCTATCCATTTCTCTTTTCAGATTTTCTAATTTACCTAAGCGTTTAAGGGTTAGAACATTCCACGCTCCGATCCTTAGAATGCCTGTCTTGTTTTACTTGATGAGGGCTTCCTCCTGCCCGGATATCTGAATAGGGGACCATTTTACCTCCGGAATATTTTACGCAAGAAGACGCCATCATATATTCATACAGTAGAGCTGCATGTCATCGGGAAAAGTAACGACTGTAGTTTCCTCTTGTTTTCAGCCGTTAGCAGTAACTGTAAGGCAAAGCCATGTTAGCTGATGTTACAAGGCCAGCTAAGTATGTACGAAATAACAATAATATAAAAAATCTATCGAGAGAGTTCAATCACCTGTAGCTGTAAAGGAAAAAAATGGTACGTAAAGTTGTTCTGTCGTGAACTATGCTGTCATAATTTTATTATGTTTTTTTTTTAATTTTTTAATTTTTATTTACTTATTCATTTTATTTTTTATTGCGCAACCGAATGATGTAGCGATAAACCATTGTCACCTGCAAGGAAGACATGAACAGCACGATCCGCAGAATTCAGAAAGATGTTCCTCGTCTATTTACAATCAGTGAAACTTTGTCGCTTATGCAGAGATAAACTTAGATGACGTCTTCAGTAAGAAAAAAGAAAAACATTAAATACAAAAGGTGTAACTAGTAAGGATCAGTTCAGTTATTAGTTACTGAAATAAAACACTTCAAAAAGTGAAATCTAGATGATACACAGTGTCGTGTGTCAACAAGACGTTGCTACAGCCTCGAATTTAAATGTAGTGTCTTACTTGCGGCATGATCCCGTAATTTATTTATTAAACTGCACTAATCTTTTCTTAAAAATGATCTAACCCCGAACAGTTTATGCCCAGTCATGCAGGTCACAGTATGCAGGACATGAAAGTCAGGAAGACACGACTCCTTACAAAGTGAGCGCCGTGGAAGTAGAAAGCCGCATTTACTTAGAATGCAAAATGACAAATATTTGTTTGGAACGACGTGAGCAGCACTTACAGACTCATGACTCAAAATTCAGACTGTGCTGCAGTTGTCGGAATTTCTTTAGTGTTATTCTCTTATTCTAAGGACACGCAGATTTGGAATTTGAATGAAGCAGTTTAATACGAAATATCCAATGTGAGTGGGGAAAAATATGGTAGATCATTTTCGGTGTATGTGCATAACAAGAGTCCTCTAGTGGAAGACACAGTACTTTACCATGTGCCTTTCCCTTGCTCGAGCTATACTCACATTTAATGACTCTTGTGAATCTTCTGATCTTAACCGATCTTATTTCTTTCGTGGTGCGTCCTTCTGTAGTCTTGGTATTCGTTAACCTTCGAACATCGATTCTACACAAACGGTCTTCATTGGTGGTACAGCAGCCAATCTTCGGTATTTGAGAATCAGTTTTAGCCATTTGAGTTAGGGCACATTCCTCCTGAGTGAAGCTGTGTGTGAGTTCTGAAGGAAGGAAGAAAGATTTTGATCTAACTTCCCACCTACGTCATGGTTATTTGAGATAGAGCACATGGTCAGACTGATTTTTGGGGAAGGAAATCGGACGTGTCCTTTGAAAGGAATCATCTTGTCATTTACATGGAGTTCTTTAGGGAATTTACGGAACAGCCTAAATCAGGAGTTGAACCACCGTCCTGCCGATTGCGGATCCATTGTGGTGTCACTGCACCATCTCGCACGCTTATAGTTCCGCTCTGTTCATCTTGTCACAGGTTTCTCTTTGGTTTTATAATCCTCTGCAGACGTATGGCGTCCATTGGTTTTACTGGCATTAAACTACGAAACTATGCGAGTGCTCTGTGCATGAGAATTTCGCCGTAGATTAGGTATTTAATTTTAGAGGAGACCATGCCTGTCGCATTGCCTCCCTACCACGTCCCCTTTACTACCATTCATTCCATGAAAGTATAGGGTAGTTACATATTGGATCAATATTAGATAAATGAATCTTCTTTAGCAGAATTTACAAACAGTACTTCGGCATTTCTCTTGTTGATGACAGAGCGTTAGACATACTTGCGTAGGTAAATAAACAGAGAAAATAGAGATGAAGGTACTTATTTAACATAACTTTATTTCGCTTTGGAGAACGGGTAACAGAATTGTCAGGTTGCAGGAAATGCTATTGTAACAAAGCTGCTGCACTCGTCATCAATGCAGAAACAATTTAAATTCATGACTACAAAGTATATTGCAGTAATAAAGGTTTCTCCTTTTCAGGTTCCTCGCTGAAATGGAGGAAGTCTACAACCTTGTCCTAGTATGGACGTTCTTGCCAATGATTGGTGTATTATGCCTCATAATCTTTACGTTCGTAATGGTAAGTTCACGAAATAAGGGATGCAGTCCGCATCATTAAGCTTAGTCTAAAAAACAGTACTTGTATACTCGCTTGTGTTTATCGCAAATGGAGAAACCGTTTTAAAATACAAACATATCGATTTTAATTCAAACTAATGACTTTCTATGCCCAAAAATTTAAATCACGTGTCAGAGAGCAAAAATAACAACTAGTAGTAATGGCCGAAAAACACTCAAATACATCGGTGCGTGCCTCATGTTTACGTACTCGTGTTCACATGTTTGTAGAGTTTATGGGACTTAACTATGGGGTCATCAGTTCCTAAACTTACAAACTACTTATGAACTAGCTAATACTAAGGACGGAACAAGTATCCATGCCGGAGAGGGGATTCGAATCCCCGACCTTAGTGGCCGTGCAGGCTGTGACTGGCGCGCCGCAGAACGCTCGGGCAACGCGGCCGGCTTACTCACTGTGTATCAGAATGTTTGTCTGGTGTGGACGAAGTAATATTTAACATCCGCCTACGACATAGATTCAGTTTTCATATTCGGGTCGTTTTCTTGTACACTTGCAGCTATTATAGTAAGGTAGATGGAGTAATCGTTCATCGACAACTTGCTGTTGATCGTGAAGTAACGTTACACCATAATAGAGTCGATAAATTTTTTATGTTGATTTCAATTTTATTTTATACTATTCTTCCATTATGTGCACTGCATTATGTCAGACAAAGTAACATGATCCCTGATTAATTACCACACAATTCACAAAGCGCTGATAAAAATGTCGGTGTACTTTATATTAAAAGAAAAATAAACAGCACAAAATAAACTGTTAGGGCTATAAATTAGGAAATGATATTGGGATTAAAACGTTTTCTTAGTCCTCTAAAGTAACTAATTACCGTACGTTTATAGTATTCCATTAGGCTTTGTTTAAATACATGACTACTCAGAGTACATGACGTTCATAACCCTGTTTAATGTAAATTTATTTTGATTATACATATATATTGTGTGACTCCTTTTGTTTCTCACGTTTTGTGGCCTTATTTCTTTTATATTCAAATAGCCTTACATGACCAGCAGACTAAACTTTGAGGGTGTTTGGGTCCCTGCATTTCTATTTGCTCATATGGTCACTGTTTTATTTTTCTCCATCTTATGTTCATTTTGAAGTAGATTATTTGTTCTTCCATCCAAAAGAATAATAGTAGTAGTACCAGTATTATAATACATAAAAAGTCCAGTAATTTTTGGTTTATGTCTATGAAATGTTTTTGGATATAGATGTTTTAAGGCTCTTTTGTAACTCTGTAAACAGCTACGTTTGAAAATATTTTGAATTACCAGTTAAATAAGAGAATTACCTTCTGACGCTACGCGGCACCACTGGAGTACTGTGAAGATGGCACCTCTTGTTCTAGAAATGTAAATTTTTATCAGCGTTGTAGACGGATACGCAATAGTTATAGGGTTCTATGTACATAATTTAAATAGTTCTGCAAACTTTTACGAAAAAATTAGAAAAAATAATACCAAATTTTAGATTATTCAAATTACTAATAGATAAAAACAGTATCAATTTAGAATACAACAAATGTTTTAATTATTAGCCGACCGCGGTGGCCGAGGTGACTGAGGCGCTCCAGTCACGGTCAGCACGGCCACTACGGTCGGGGGTTCGAATCCCCCCTCGGGCATGGATATTTGTGCCGTCCTAGTTCGTAAGTAGTTCATAAGTAGTTTGTAAGTTTAGGGACTGATGACCCCGTAGATAAGTCCCATAAGCTTAACAAACATTTGAACTTTTTGTTAATTATTAGATGATGAAGAGCTACCCTTAAGTTCGATTTAACAATAATATCAGTATAGAATTTGTGCTATCACTAGGCAATATATACTGTGGTCTAGTGTCACTTGTAATTCAAATTAATATTACAGATGGAGAGGGGTATCGAAAACTACAATCAGTAATTCAGTAAGAAATTACTAAATTTTTTCGTGAATTTGTACAGAACTATTTAAATTTTGTGCAGAGAACTCTAGAGCTATTGCGTATCTGTTTAGAACAAAAAAAAAGTACATTTTTAGAAAAGGGAGTGCACAGGACTCACCACTTGGCCTCTCTCTACTGCCCTCTGATGACTCTAAATGTTTCCTTCATTTCACTTTTGTAACTACCTTCATAACTACCTGTCTATAACATTAGTCTTCAGTACGGTTCAGCAGCTGAATGTCTATGTGTGTCATTTATTTAGAATCTAGAATGTTGTTAATTTATTCTAACCTCATGGACCACAGACATTGCCGAGGTAGCATGGCTTGTGTGCCTCAGCGATACAGATAGCCGTACCGTAGGTGCAACCACAGCGGAGAGGTATCTGTGAAGAGGCCAGAAAAACGTGTGCTTCCTGAAGATGGGCAGCACCCTTTTCAGTATTTGAAGAAGCAAGAGTCTGAATGATTGACTGAGGTGGCCTTGTAATATCAGCTAATGTGATTTTCCCACACAGTTATTGCGAACGGCTGAAAGCAAGAGGAAACTACAGCCGTAACTTTTCCCAACGATATGCACCTCTACTGTATGAATATATGATGATGGCATCCTCGCGAGTAAAATATTCCGGAGGTACAAAAAGTCCCGCATCTGGATCTCCGGGCGGGGACTACTCAGGAGAATGTGATTATCAGGAAACTCTGGCATTCTACGGATCGGGAGTAGGTCTGATAGACACGAAGCCAACACCGACCACAATAGTAAAGGTTTATATGCCAACTAGCTTTGCCGATGATGAGAAGATCGAAGAAATGTATAAAGAGGTAAATTAAATTATTCAGAAAATTAAGGGAGAGGAAAACTTAATTTTGATGGGAGACTGGAATTCGGTAGTTGGAAAAGGAAGGTGAGGTAAAATAGTAGGTCAATATGAACTGGAAGAAAGGAATGAATGAGGAAGCCGCCTGCACTGAACATAATCTAATCATAACAAAGACCTGGTTTAGGAATCACGAAAGAAGGTTGTACACGTGGAACAGAGCAGGAGACACTGGAAGATGTCATATTTTATAATGGTAAGACAAATTTCGGAAGCAGGTTTAAAACTGTAAGTCATACCCAGGCGCAGATATAGACTTTGACCATGTATTATTGGCCATAAACTGAAGGCTGAAACTGAAGAAAAAAATATGCAGAAAGGTAGGAAAATGAGGATGTGGGACCACGCTAAATTGAAGGAACCTTAAGTTATTAAGAAATTCAGAGGCATCTTTAGGCAACAGTTGGCAGAAACAGGAGAGAATAATACAGTATAGGAGGAATAGGTACCATTGAGAGATGAAATAGTGAAGGCAGCAGATGACAAAATAGGCAAAAAGGCAAGACCTACAAAAAAATCCTTGAATATCACAGGAAATGCTAAATTTAATTGATCAAAGGAGAAATGAAGTAAATGAAACAGGCAAAATGGGGTACAGACGACTACGAAGTGAGATTAACAGGAAGTGCAAAATATCTAAGCAGAAGTGGCTAGAAGGGAAATGCAAGTCAGTAGAACAATTATTAAATAGGGGAAAAATAGATACAGCCTACAGGAAAATGACAGAGATATTTGGAGACAAGTAAAAGTAGCTGTATGTAAATAAAGATTTCAGATGGAAAATCCTCGTCAAAGATGGGAAAGTTGAAAGGTGGAAAGTATATAGAGGAAAGGCATTTAGAGACAATATTGTAGTAAGGGATGAATAAATAGCTGAAAATGAAATATTTTGAATATAATACTGAGAGAAGAATTTGACAGAGCCCTGAAAGACCTAAGTCGAAACAAGGCCCTTGTAGCAGATGACATTCCCTCAGAACTACTGATATCTCTGGGATAGCCAACCAGGACAAAATTATTTCATCTGGTGCGTAAGATGTATGAGACAGGGGAAATACCCTCAGACTTTAAGAGAAAATGGAACAATCCCCATTCCAAAGAGAGCAGGCGCAGGCAGATGTGAAAATTACATAAACATTTTTTAATAAGTCAGGGTTGCAAAATTTTAACACGAATAATTTACAGAAGGATGGAACAGCCGATAGAAGCCGACCTTGGAGAAGATCAGTTTGGATTCAGGAGAAATGTAGGAACACGGAGGCCATCCTCACTTTACGGCTTATCTTAGGAAAGGAAAGGCAAACCTACATTCCTAACATTTGTAAATTTGCATAAAGTTTTGACAATGTTGATTGGAAGAGACTATATCCAATTCTGAAATCAGTAGCAGTAAAATAAAGGTAACGGAGGGTTAGTTACAACTTGTACAAAAACCAGATGTCGGTTGTTAGAGTTGAAGGACATGAAAGAGATGCAGTTGTTGGGAAGGTAGTAAGACAGGGTTGTGGCCTTTCTAAAATGTTTTTTACTTTGTACATTGAGCAAGCTGTGAAGGAAGGCAAGGACAAATTTGGAGAAGGAATGAAAGTTCAGGGTGAAGAAATAAAAACATTCCTTTTTTTGCTGTGACACTGTAATTCTGTCAGACAGCCGAGGACCTGGAAGAACAGTTCAACGGAACGGACAGACTGTTGAAAGGTGCGCATAAGACGAACATTAACAACAGCAAACCAAAGATAATTGAATGAAGTATTATAAAATCAGGCGATGCTGAAGGAAATAGATTAGATAACGAAACAATAGAGGTGGTAGATGAGATTTGTTACTTGTGATGGTCGCAGTACGGAGGATATAAATTGCAGAATGGCAATAGGAAGAAAAGCTTTTTTGAAAAATATTAATTTTCTAACTTCAAATATTAATTTAAGAGCAAGGAATTCCTATTTGAAGGCATTTGTGTGGAGCGTTACCATGTATGGGAATGAACATTGACGATAAACAGTGCGGACAGATAGAGGATAGAAGCTTTTAAAATTTGGTGTTACAGAAGAATGCTGAAGATTATGTGGGTGGATCACGTGACTAACAAGGAGGTAGGAACAGAACTGGGGAGAAAAAGAATTTCTGGCATACCTTGACTAAAAGAAGGGATCTATTGGTAGGACACATTCTTAGACATAAAGGAATCGTGAATTTAGGATCGGAGGGAAGTGTGTGGGGTACAAATTGCAGAGGGAGACCAAGAGATGAATACAGTAACCAGATTCAAATAGATGAGGAGATGAAAAGGCTTGCTCAGGATAGAGCAGAGTTGTATCAAACCAGTCTCCTGACTGAAGACCATAACAACGCATTTTATTTCTGGCATACTGTAAGGCGTCCAGCTATTTTTTATTTTTGTAACTTCTACCCATTCTGATGATGTGTCTTACCTGAAACTCGTCAAAAATAAATACTTTGGTTCAGTAACTGATGACTTTTACACAATATATAATATCACTGTTGTGCAGCGCTCCTGTAAAAATGTGGTTTTAAATTGTCATGCTTCTTTATTTTCGAATACTGTTGTATATTCGTGAGGTAGGAGCAACATTCAAAAATCTTGTTGCCCGACATTTTCTATTTTAATATATAGTGGTCAGTTAGGGATGCTACTGGGAAATCTTATGTTATACGCTTCATACAAAATGGAGTCAAAAGTCACAGTCGCTGTACAGCATTATTATACTGTTTACTTGTATATTTACTTCATGACGTGACGATCTATGCTGCTATTTTCAAATGATATTACATTAAGGCTCTACAATAAATATTTACGACATTTTATGTCACAGGGCAGCACTTCTGTTCTTCTGATAAAATTTGAAAAATTAGTGAATTTCATCTGTTACAGGAATCTGGACTATGTGAACCACGTAATAGACAATATTCAGTCATTTCTCAAACTTTATCAAAAGGACAAAAGTGTTCTTCCATGTCATAACAAATGTCATACTATAAAAGTTGGTTTTGTGCATTCATCATGTAATATCATTTGAAAATGCCGACATAGATCCTCGAAACTAATCATGCCATGAAGAGAATAAATAATTAAACGTTATAGTAATGTTGTATAGCTACTGTGGCCTTTGATATGATTTTGTATGAAGTCTAGAACGTAACTTATAATTCAAAAACATGTCCACCAAAGTCATTCAATCGTGTAGCTCCATATGGTCGTCGAGTTTGGAACAGCGGTTTGTCGAGTCTGAATGCAAATATACTCCTGTCCATTAAAATTGCTACACCACGAAGATGACGTGCTACAGACGCGAAATTTAACCGACAGGAAGAAGATGCTGTGATATGCAAGTCATTAGCTTTTCAGAGCATTCACACAAAGTTGGCGCCGGTGGCGATAACGTGCTGACATTAGGGAAGTTTCCAACCGATTTTTCATACACAAACAGCAGTCGACCGGCGTTGCCTGGTGAAACGTTGTTGTCATGCTTCGTGTTAGGAGGGAAAATGCGTTCCATCACGTTTTCTACTTTCATGAAATTTGGACTGCAGCCTATCGCGATTGCGGTTTATCGTATCCCGACATTGCTGCTCGCGTGGTCGCGATCCAATGACTTTTAGCAGATTGTGGAATCGGTGGGTTCAGGAGGGCAGCAGCCACGTCTCGATCCCTGAGTCAATAGATGGGGACGTTTCTAAGAATACAACGATCTGCACGAACTGTTCGATGACGTTTACAGCAGCATGGACTATCAGCTTGGAGACCATGGCTGCATCACAGACAGCAGCGCCTGTGATGGTGTACGCAACGACGAACCTAGGTGCACGAATGGCAAAACGTCATTTTTTCGGATGAATCCAGATTCTGTTGATGATGATGGTTGCATCCGTTTTTGGCGACAATGCGGTGAAGAACATTGGAAGCGTATATTCGTCATCGCCATACTGGCGTATCACACGGCGTGATGGTATGGGGTGCTATTGGTTGTAAGTCTCGGTCGCTTTTAGTTCTCATTGACAGCACTTTGAACAGTGGCCGTTACATTTCAGATGTGTTACGACCCGTGGCTCTACCCTTCATTCGATCCCTGAGAAACCCTACATTTCAGCAGGATAATGCACGACCGCATGTTGCAGGTCCTGTACGGGCCTTTCTGGATACGGAAAATGTTGGACTGCTGCCCTGGCCAGCACATTCTCCAGATCTCTCACTAACTGAAAACGTCTGGTCAATTGTGGCCGAGCAACTGGCTCGTCACAATACGCCAGTCACTACTACTCTTGATGAACTGTGGTATCGTGTTGAAGCCGCATGGGCATCTGTACCTGTACACGCCATCCAAGCTCTGTTTAACTCAATGCCCAGGCGTATCAAGGCCGTTATTACGGCCAGACGTGGTTGTTCTGGGTACTGATTTCTCAGGATCTATTCACCCAAATAGCGTGAAAATGTAATCACATCTCCGTTCTAGTGTAATATATTTGTTGAGTGAATACCCGTTTATCATCTGCATTTCTTCTTGGTGTAGCAATTTTAATGGCCAGTAGTGTATTTACGTATTCACCAATAGCCGTATATTGTGATTGGTCTTTATTGTTTTATTATACTTGCAGTTGCGATAGTTTAATGATATCTTCAGGCCACAAACTTAACTTGGTTTTCGTGGAATCTCTTCATCGTTTGAGGCAAATATCAAATATACCTCTAACTGAAGAGTCGATTTTTCTGACTTAAAGTTACGTGCAACTGTTGATACATAAGTTTGTACCCTAAAATTGTTGACTCTGCAAGGTAGAAAAATATGCCGTGAGACGCAGGCTAGACTTCAGATATCAGAGCAGTTCCAGTTCAAGACAGGTTAGAGGTTCTTAGCTGTTACTCAAAATGTATCAAACTACCACTCCTGTAAGAGAAACAACAACAAAAATAAACTGCTAAATGAACTCACTGGGTACAGGGTTTTCTACTGAATCAAAAAGAATTTACAATCTATAAAATGGAAAGAAAAATGCAGAATTAAGGATAAAATGTAGTAACATTTGTGTTGAATAAAAGACATCACAGGCCTCAATTTAGTTAATGCATTTACACTCCAAACCTCAATTCAAACAATAACAAAGCTAATGACATAATTTATCACAAGAAAATTTCCGTCATTAATAAACTGGAGGGTGGCTTCGATTCTGCACGTATACTTCGTTATGTTGTTGAACAGTAGAGGTGCTTATTTAATGAAACCAGTCCAGGAATGTGCTGCTCAAAATCGTGAACTGGCAAAAATATGCACTGCTCGGTCTGTGACATAGTAGAGTGTTATACATGTTATGCGGGTAATTTAACACTTGGCATCGCACACCGCTGTTCCCACAAAAAGCGGCTATCTATACCACAGAAGAGCACACTTCGTCTCCAGATCGCCTCCGACTATGAGACAAACGTCGCCACAAGTGAGAGGAATTTCTTTCCCTCTCTCCCGTATATCTGGTGCTGTTATATCCGAAATTCGCTTTCTGTACGCACTTTGCTTCAACAGCAAATGAAAAGCATCAGAATAAAATCCAGCTTGTTTTCTCATATTGCTGTCAGCCGCAGACAAAATCCGTCTTATGCCTCTATGGAAAATGCTAATCGCTGATGCAACGTTGAGAAAAACAAGTGCCACATGCAGTGTCCGCTGTTTATATGAAGATGGGTGGCTTCCTAGTGAGCTACATACAGCGCAAAAGAATTATTAATTAGTTTCGTGTCCGCCTCCTAGAAGGTCTCCTTTCCAGTTCCGCTCGTTCTGCTTTCCCTGTGTCCTCTGGTTGTTGTTGTTTGTTAAGCTTATGGGACTTAACTGCGGGCCATCAGTCCATAAACTTACAAACTACTTATAAATTAACTTATACTAAAGACAACACAAACATGCACGCCCGGGGGAGGATTCTAACCTCGACGGGGAACGGCCTCGCGCATCGGAGCATAGCGCCTCAACGCGCTCGGCCACTCCGCCGCGGCGTGTCCTCAGGCTTCGCTTCAAAATAGCTTCCGCATGACGCAACGCAGTTTAAATGTGTATGTATGGCGCCAGCCTCTAATGTATGTAGTGTAACTACTGTCGTTACCATCCCAGATATCAGATGTGAGCTATCAAATGAATCAGCATGAAGCGTGCTATGTGCTAGAATGTTCAAAAATAGGATGTAAAGAGGTAGATAATTCCTGAAGCCTTACATATGCCTCTTTATTTTGTCAAGTGATATGGAACCTTTCACATTAGTACATATTGGTGATGATTTGGGTTTCCTATATGTCAGGCACTAGCCGATAAAATAAGGAATTTATTGCAGGAGACATTTCTTCTACAAATATTCTTTTCTCTGTTTCAGAAGGCCTCATTTGATCTTACCACCGTTCAAATGCTGATGTTCTTCGCCATATACTTCTGTAATGTCGCCATGATTTGCTACTTCGGCAGTATGATAACGTCACAGGTAAATGTTCAAAAAGAATATAACATTGTATTGCCAATCATCAGTCAGAATATTATGAAATTAGCTGAAAGAAAGAAACTGGAATATTAATTAATTAGTCATTTCTGGAGCCATATTTACACTACTGGCCATCAAAATTGCTACACCAAAAAGAAATTCAGATGATAAACGGGTATTCATTTGACAAATGTATTATACTAGAACTGACATGTGATTACATTTTCACGCGATTTGGGTGTATATATCCTGAGAAATCAGCACCCAGAACAGCAACCTCTGGCAGTAGTAACAGCTTTGACACGCCTGGGCATTGTTAGACAGAGCTTGGATGGCGTATACAGGTACAGATGCCCATGCAGCTTCAACACGATACCACAGTTCATCAAGAGTAGTGACTGGCGTATTGTGACGAGCCAGTTTCTCGGCCACCATTGGCGAGATATTTTTAATTTGTGAGAGATCTAGATAGCGTGCTGGCCAGGACAGCATTCAAACGTTTTCAGTATCCAGAAAGGCCCGTACAGGACCTGCAAGATGCGGTCATGCGTTATCCTGCTGAATGTTGGGTTTCGCAGGGATCGAATGAAGGGTAGAGCCACGAGTCGTAACACATCTGAAATGTAACGGCCACTGTTCAAAGTACCGTCAATGCGAACAAGAGGTGACCGAGACGTGTAACCAATGGCACCCCATACCATCACGCCGGGTGATACGCCCGTATGGCGATGACGAATACACGCTTCCAAAGTGCGTTCACAGGGATGTCGCCAAACACGGATGTGACCATCATGATGCTGCAAACAGAGCCGGGATTCATCCTAAAAAATGACGTTTTGCCTTCGTGCACCCAGGTACGTCGTTGTGTACACCATCGCAGGTGCTCCTGTCTATGATGCAGCGTCAAGGTTAATCAAAGACATGGTCTCCGAGCTGATAGTCCATGCTGCTGCAAATGTCGTCGAACAACCGTGCAGATGATTGTTGTCTTGCAAACGTCCACATCTGTTGACTCAGGGATCGAAACGTGGCTGCACGATCCGTTACTATCATGCGGATACGATGGGTGTTATCTTTACTGCTAACAGTCATTGGATGGCGACTAACGCGAGCAGCAATGTCGCGATACGATAAACCGCAATTAGGCTACAATCCGACCTTTATCAAAGACAGAAACGTGATGGTACGCATTTCTCCTCCTTACACTAGGCATCACAACAACGTTTCACAAGGCAACGCCGGTCAACTGATGTTTGTTTATGAGAAAACGTTTGGAAACTTTCCTCCTGTCAGCACGATGTAGGTGCCGCCAGCGGCGCCAAACTTGTGTGAATGCTCTGAAAAGCTAATCATTTGCATCACAGCATCTTCATTCTGTCGGTTAAATTTCGCGTCTGTAGCACGTCATCTGCGTGGTGTAGCAATTTTAATGGCCAGAAGTGTAGTTCATATAAATCCTTTACCTTGTAGTTATTCATGTAATAGGAGAGTTTAAAAAGTAAGTTATACATAATTGTTACAGCCCAAGTAGCTTGTACTGAATGTTGTAATGCACCTTATGACTTTATGGAAGTAATGTTAGTGGAGTCGTGCAATAATTGTAAGTAATGGTATTGTTTGGAAGGCAAATGACCGACAATGGACACTGTTGGCGGTTGCAGCAGTTGCCAGACGGGCAGGTGTCGGGTAAAACCGAGGATCCAGTCCGGGTTTTGTCCAAATCGGCGGAAATATGGGAAACTTGCATGCTTTGTACTCAAAACTAATGAGGGTTGTTAGACGAGTGTTTCTTCTGTCACTGGAGGACATCTGTGCTTTCCACACCCCAGTAATTCAGAATAAAATAAAATAATCTATAAAATTGTTTTTCGTCAACATTTAAGGCATCTACGGTATTGGAATAATTACGCACACCTCATGATTCTATATTCAATATCTCAAAAATTACAAATGTTTATGACTACTAAATCAAAATACAGAAAAAGCAAGCTTAAAATAAGCAACATTTGAGTGAGTCAAGCAATTTCAAGAAATTCTGCTTTATATGGTAGCTTCATGTCTCTAGCTATCATCTTGAAAGCATCACACTTCTAGATATTTATTTAATGAGTGATGTTAACTGATATAAATTAATAATACTGAAAATGCAAACAGCATTACGTATATTTACGTATATTTAGTGTGTTCAATTGAAGTACATTTTGCCAGTACAATAAGTAAATATTGTGTGGCATGAACGGTCAAGCACATGGAAGCGAGTTTGTCTATTTATTTATTTCAGACTTTATTTAATACTAATTAACAGTCCTTTTTGGTATTTAAATAATAATATATTATTCATGAAGTGGTTTCAGATGGTCAGATTTTACTTTAAAAATATATCTCAAGATGTATGCGTTTTTGGAAGGGTTGGCGGTCGGTGAGAACTGGTGGGGAGTGGATGTTTGAGGAGACGAGCACAGGGTGCGCGTAAAGAGATGTCTAGTCTTGGCGGAACAAGGACCCTCCTGGATGGTAGGAGTGATTCGAGTGTTAAGATTTGCGCAGCGAACGGTTTTTTCTTGGGACTCTAACTTTGACGAGAACAACTGCACGCCACTTCAGCTGATACGTGTTTATGTTTTTACACAAGAATTTACAAATGTAGAAGTGGTGTTCGCGAAACTTAAACTATTTTGAACTGTCGACAATTTCATGATGAGTGCTCGAGAAATATACAGACTCTCTGTGTTTCATAAAATTATGATTATTTGAATGGAGAAAAGTACTACCAATTTCTTATCGTAGACAATGGAACTGTTTAATATATTATGCAATTGATGATTAATATTTCATCTGACCCCTCTCAATAAAGAACCAATTCGACTGAATAAACCTTAATCAACTAACTCTCTGACTTTGCGTACATCATTTGTAGACGTTAGAGTAAAACACTTTTTATTAATGAAACAGTTATTTTATGTAATATTTCTTATTTGTTTCGCAAACTACGGCGAACTATGCATAGAATGTTTTGAACTACAGGATCACAAATAAAAGATATTACCTGCAACTAAGATAGCTGCTGGGGCGTGAAAGCAGACATGTACGATTCGACCCTAAGATAACATCGAGCCACACACATAAATCACCACCATACATAGCCCAATACGCAGGTTCTTACAGCGTATAGTCACAGTTGTTTAATAAATGTACAAATGTTTGTAGAGCTTATGGGACTTAACTACGGGGTCATCAGTTCCTAAACTTACAAACTACTTATGAACTAGCTAATACTATAGACAGCACAAACATCCATGCCCGAGGGGGCATTCGAACCCCCGACCGCAATGGCCGTGCAGACCGTGACTGACACGCCGCAGACAGCTCGGCCACCGCGGCCGGCAGTTGCTTAATTCTAGCTGTAATGATTGCGGCGCAGGATAAAGATTAAAGTCACAACCTCAAAACTACACACATATGTAACGCTTAGAATGTTCTAACAATCCCTCAGTTTATCAACTATACCAATCTGCTATTTCATCAAAGGACCGTCAATTATGTGAAACACTTCATTATCGGAAAAATCTGTAAAATAAAATGAATTCGCCCTCAGTCACTAAATTGTGTTTTATTGCACACAATGCATTTAAAGCCCTGATGGTTCATAATCAGATGCCTCTATACTTTTTTATACACTTTTATAGGCCTGGGACTGTATAGAAAATCATAGAGGCACCTGATGATGAACCGTCATGGCTCGAAATGCATTGTGTACAATAAAACACAATTTTGCGGCTGAGGGCGAGTTCATTTTGTTTTACTGAAGTACAACAGTTACGAAAGTATCACTGGCAATAATGGACATAATTAAATTGAAAAACTTTTTTCCCACAGATTTTCTTTCAGCTTCACGACTGCCTGAACATTGTCGTCCGTAGTCGATGTCAGTGGATTTCTTTCCTTATCATCGTTATCGTCGTAGTTCTTAAGGTTTTCTCGACGGATCTACTGCAGATATTCTGCATTGTGAAAGTCCCAGAATATTTCGTTATAACAACATAACAACTGCAAGACATCCTCTGGTTCTGGTACTTGCTGACGTCGAAACTGCAAGCCGCGACTGATGATATCTTTTTTCTTCTTTTATTGTAATTTTAAAAACCCTGAAAGGGCAGGCCGGCAGAGTCATGTTGCGCTGATTTTCTGCCGACCCAGTTTAGAAATAAAGTAAGATCAATAAAGAAAGACATGGAAATAAAATACAAGAATTTAAGATGGATAATGAGACAATTTGGGGACTTAAAAACAACGAGCAATAGATTTAAAAACTGCAGAGATTAAAAAGTGGCTGTATAATACACGTATAGAGACACCGACACTAGACACGAGGAGACGAAATGAAGACACTGATTATGACACACAAGCGTGACTTATTCTGCCGGTGGCGGCAGTTGCAACAAGCTGGGATATATATTCGAATGTTGCACGAACACAAAAACACACATTTCACTGCAGTTAAAACTTCCCATTGTGGTGGTCCCGAAGGGAGGATGATCTTTAAGGAAATGTAATTCACTTCTTTAAGTCATGACAGAAAGGTTGCTTTTTTAACTCTACTACAGCATTCTCGTCAAAGATATACAATGTCTTTGAAACGTAATCAGAAACACTAATACAATGTATCTCCCCTTGTCTGCTTTGGTAACTAAAATATTTTTCTCACGCAACTTTGGCTGCATGTTATTGACAGAAACTTGAAACTGAGATCCGTAAGAGGCAAGATATTAAAAGTCTTAATATCAATGTCAGCTTGTGAAAACGTAAGTTTTTGTCTGTTCACAGCCACATTTCACTTCCACTATTGTCCTCTTTTCTATCCACACACTCCATGATGAGGATCGTTTATTGTAAAATCGTGTGCTCTTGAGTGGCGTGCTTCCTCTATCCTAGCGCAGCAGGCTCTTCTGTGTCACCATAATGATAGCGTTTTTTAAATTGATTTTACATGTTCAAATTTTTAATGAGATGAGTAGTAACAGCCGCAATATACTAAAAATGCATATTGGTTACCCTCAGTTGTTTATTATATTTACAGCTTTACCAGTTTCGGTTATGAACCATCTTCAGAAAATTAAATTAAACAGTCTGATTACTTTGGTACATTTTCTGTCACAATAGCCATGTCAAACAATAAAAGATACGTAAAACGTCACTTGAACTTAGGTCTTTATAATAAATAAAACAATGCCAGCTGCATTATAGACTGTAATGCAGCCTGGCATTGTTTTATTTATCATGAAGACCTAACTTCGTGTGACATTTTACGTGTCTTTTATTGTTTGATATGGCTATGATGACAGAACATGTACCAACGTAATCATACTGTTTATTTTACTTTCATAACCGAAACAGCTGGACTTGTAAATATAATAAACAACAGAGGGTTGGTAATATGCATCTTTTAAAGGATTTTGCATGGTTTTAGCTTGTCCCTTGGTTGAATTTTTATATAAAACTTCTCCAGAGCCTTTTTATCCTTTGACGTCTTCTGGCCTATGTAATATGTTTATACTGTATTTTATCACTAGATGATTTGTCGGTTCAATGATTTTATTGTGGTCTGATGTTCTCACGTATGCCTTTCATCCTTCCGCCATGGCTCTACATTTACCTCTTCATGAATACTCTGCAAAGCACATTGAAGTGCATGGCAGAGTGTTCACGAACCACTTTTATGATATTTCTCTGTAGTTCGGGAAAAGAAACTCCTAAATATTTCTATTTTGGGTCTGATTTCTCTTATTTTATTATGACGGTCATGTCTCCCTATGTAGGTGGGTACAAACAATATATGTTCGCATTCTGAAGAGAAAGTTGCTGAAAGGAATTTCGCAAATAGATCTCGTCGCAACAAATAACGCCTTTCTTTTAATGATTTCCGCCCCAACTCGTGCATCGTTTCCGTCACAATCTCTCCCCTATATCGCGATGATACGAAACGAACTGCCATTCTCTGAATTTTCTCTAAATCGTCCGTCAGTCCCACCTGGTGTGGATACCACAATGCGCAGCAATACTCCAAAATGGGACGCACAGGTGTAGTGTAGGCAGTTTCCTTAGTAGAACTATTGCATCTTCTAACTGTTCTGCCAATGAAACGTAGTCTTTGGTTCGCCTTCCCTAGAATATTTTCTATGCGTTCTTTACAATTTAAGTTGTTCGTAATTGTTACTTCCAGGTATTTAGTTGAATTCACAGCCTGTAGATGTGACTGATGTATCGTGTAACTGAAGTTTAATGGATTTATTTTAGTGATCATATGGATGACCTCACACTTATCATTATTAAGGGTCAATTGCTAATTCTTGCACCATGCAAATATCTTATCTAAATCATTTTTGCAGTTACTTTTCATCCTCTGGTGACCTTAATAACCGATAAATGACAGCATAATTCGCGAACAATCTAAAAGAGCTACTCAGATTGTCTCCTAAATCGTTTATAAAAATAAGAAACAGTACGGGCCCTATAACACTACCCTGGGGAACGCCAGATATCACTTCTACTCGCTGACTTAGCGTCAGTTACAACGTACTGTGTCCTTTCTGACAGGAAATCACGAATACAATGGCATAACTGTAGCGATATTCCAAAGCACGCAGTTTGATTAGAAGACGCTTGTGAGTTACAGCGTCGAAAGCCTTTCAGAAATCTATAAATACGGAATCTATTTGACAACCGTTATCGATAGCACTCATCACATCACGTGAGTAAAGAGCTAGCTGTGTTTCGCGATACTTTCTAAATCCATGTTGACTATGGGACAATAGGTCATTCTCTTTGAGGTAGTTCATAAGTTTGAGGAACGTGTATGTTCTAACATCCTGCTGCAAACCGACGTCAATGACATAGCCCTGTAATTTTGCGGGGCACTCCTATTGCCTTTCTTGAATATTGCAGTGACCTCTGCAACTTTTCACTCTTTGGGTACGCAAATTTTCGCAAAGCGAGCGGTTGGATTTGATAGTTAGGTGTGGGGTATTGCATGAGCATACCAATTGGTATAATCAGGACCGGTAGACTTACTTCTGTTAAGTTACTTAAGTTGTTTTAATACCCCAGGGATATTTAATTTTAAATTACGCATGGTGGAAGTTGTTCTTGATTGGAATTCTGGAGTATTTGCTTCGTCTTCTATAGTGAAGGAATTTCGGAAAGCTGCGATAAGCATTATGCTTTAGCAGAACTGTTATCAGTAGCGTCACTATTTCAATCGTGTAATGACTGTATTGTTTGTGTTTTGCCGCTACTGTACTTTACATGCGACCAGAATTTCTTCGGATTCTATGTCAAATTATGTGACAGGGTTTCGTTGTGTTAACTATTGTAAGTTTCTCTCATTGAACTTCGAGCTAAATTTCTAATTTCAGTAAAGATTTCTAATCTTGTGGATGTTTTGTACGTTTAAAATTTGCATGCTTTTTTTCTTTACTTTTGTTACAGTGATCTAACCGGTTTTGTGTACTACGATTGCTCAGCTCCCTCTTTTGTTAATTTGCTTGGTACGAATCTGTCAAAGGTTGTCGATATTATTTCTTTGGATGTAAGCCACATGTGATCTAGACTCGCATTCTTAGTTTCGAAAGGCTCAGGAAAGCGTTAACCATATTTCTATCTGCGTTTTTGAATAAATATAATTTTCTTTTAATTTTGGTGGATTTGGAAAGTCCAATATTAAGTCTCGCTATGATTACTCTGTTCACTAATCCCTGTATATGTTTTTATGCTATGTTTGGTTGTGTCTTATGCTGACTGCAATAAAGAGATTTATTTCACACCAGACGCGTTTCGCTTTTTATTATAAAAGCATCTTCTGTGGTCTGTAAATAATACAAAGGTTGTACAGTTTGTTTTCGATACATAGATTAAAAATAGATTTTTTTTTTTTAAACTTTGTGAACGTTGACTGAATTTCACGTTAAAAACACATAGGCCAAACGTGCACAAAGTTAAAAAAACTGTTTTTAATCTATATATCGAAAACAAACTCTACAAACCTTTGTATCATTTACAGACCACAGAAGATGCTTTTAAAATAAAAAGCGAAACGCGTCTGGTGTAAAATAAATCTCTTTATTGCAGTCAGCATAAGACGGATTGCCTCTTCTAATCAATGTTTTCATGCTCTTTATTAGCTCCTAATTATTTGTTCTAGGAGGTCAAGTATGTTCTCGCAACCGATTACTTTTCTAGTGCGTTCGTTAACTAATTGCTCGAGATAATCTTTGGAGAAAACAATTTAATATCATTCACAAACAAATTTAGGTTGTTTGACTTTTATAAAAATAAATGTATATTTTATTATTTTTTTGTTTAACCGCTCCATGTACTTGATTCACGTAGCTACTTTAAAACACTTTTAATTGTCTTTGTTTCATTGTACAACATGGTCAAAGTTTCCGTTATTTTAAGTAACCTTAGTGTCATTAAGAAAGATATTCAAAACTTTTTCAAATGTTTGTAGATTTAAGGGACTTAACTGTTGCGGTTATCAGTCCCTAGGCTTACATAATACTTATACTAACTTATGCTAAGGACAACACACACACCCATGCCCGAGGGAGGACTGGAACCTCCGAAACAAGGCTCCTTACAACGATCGGTCACTCCATCGCGTCAAAAAAGATGTAATGTCATCTAATATCGTATATTGTTTTAAAATTTGTTTCTGTACACTGTTATCAGGTCCTTACTACGCACGCCATCTCGTGAGCTTCAAATTTTTATTTCACACGGTCATGTTTATTTTCATACTTATTTAGCAGTCACCTTAGAATACACGTCAGTGACATGTTAGCATATTATATTGTAATGACGTAAAATGGTTTGTATGTGCTATTGTAGTGTTGTTTTATGAGTGACTGTGCAGAAATCTTGTGCTAACGATTTTATATTTAAACATGTTATTTGATCATGGGAGAAGCCCAAAACTAGTAATAAAGAAGTCTCATTAATTAATACCTCAGCGACGTATAATTGTTTATAATATTATTTTAACGAAAAAATTGTTCGTTAAAATTTTTAAAAATATTGATATCTTTTTTTCCTTACTTACGATAATGTTTTCATATATTATCGCCTGACAGCATCAAGCGCCATGGTATTGCACAGTTCATGGCAGAGACGATTGCTCTAGCTTCTTCTTAAAAGAAATTACCATCTAACATAATATGTTAATTGGCGTAGCAAACGTAAACATTGCAAAGTAATTTTGGTATGCAGCGAAATAACATACGGAAAAACAAATGTCAAGGCAAGTATAGCATACAACTCGAACCAAACGATGGTACTCCTAGCGGTGTCGCCTGACAAATGCGTGTAAATGCCGCGGGCATACTTCACGTGGTATGAACGTCACTCTGAAATGAGGCACACATTGGTGAGACAGGCACTAATGGGGTGTGCCGTGCTGCTGACCTAAATGCACACCACAATAATGTCGGAAGAATGCGCAGCTGACATGTGGCTCACCGATTTCGATCAAATTTTTCATGGACGCTCTACACTGAATATTCGGCCTTTTGCTAGACCCTCAGTAGTTCGCAGTTGATGAAGAAAAATAACATTTTCAATAATATACGTGTAAATATCGTCTGAAAATGAGAGGGTTGTTTCTACCATGCACTGGTATTTTGGACACCAGCTGTATACAAAGAATTTTGAATGGCATTTTTATCACGTTTTGTTTGGCACCTACAAACGTTCGAAGTTTCGGGGGTGGAGGATACGACAGCGTAGCTGACTGGCCGAGTGGCTATCCCCTGGGGCACGGCCCACTGTCTCATGACCACCAGCCAGTCAGCTACGCTGTCGTAGCCTACGCCTCCAAAACTTTGAATGGTTGTATCTGCCAAACTGAACGTGATAAAAATGCCATTGAAAAATCTTTGTGCGCAGCTGGTGTACTTTCTAGGTATTTTTACAATCTGTTTATTGGCGAACAACACGAGTCCTTGACTACTAATCCATTCTGGGAAAACCGCACATCAATCGCACTTTCCGTTTCCGCAATATTTTCGGTGAAAATATTAAGTGATTTACCCTGTATATATATGGAATCAAAAGTTTATGATGTTCTAGTAATTAATGTTTTTGTGTTTTCTTGCTGTATTAGCGCTACTAAAGGACTTTTATTGATGATGATGTTCCACCAGTCTCCACTGTTAGTTATCATCGAAATGCACCTTTCTTTGTGAACAATGTGTCGTATAGACAGGTCAAGAATTTTATCGGAAGACTTCAAAATTATGCCACGTTACACAACAACCGAGGAATTCATGATAGAGAAGATGCTATTAAAACTCATGCCTTGGTTCATAAGCAGTTGCCCTCGCATTTGTTTCAAGATATGCTTTTAAATTCGAAATTAATAAGTGATAGACCTAAGCAATATAAATGAGGCATGTTTTCCAAGGACGATATATAGGAAAACATATGAATGTGGCAATATATCGTTCGTGTGTTGCGAGAAATAATTGTGTTTGGGTAGTTTTTATGACAGGTTTCACCTTCTTGGGTTTGAGAACCCTAACGAATAAACGGACAAAACTGGAATTACGTAATAATATACTTAAGATTTTTTATTTTAAATTATTTATTTCTCATGTTTTTCACTGTGTATCACCAATTAAACAGCTGTAAAGAGACAATTCACATAACTGAATATTAACAACACTTCCTGATGCTCTACTTCAGAATAAGGCAAGAAAAGGTATTAAAAAATGAGAATATTGTCTAAATATCTAACAGATATTGCGATGATGGGTTCGAACCTGGATCCACGGTTTGCCAGTCCAACCCGTGGACCGTTCGAAAGGCGAAGGCGCTCTGAAAATCGCTCATGTGTACGAGCACCCAAGCTTCAGCAAGAATACATATAAACGTTAATTAAACGTCATTAACTTTTGACCCCATAGATACTGGTAGACAATTTTCATATTTCAACGATATTTCGGTGTATAGTATTGAAAACGCGATTTTTCGTCATTAACTTTGTCCTAGTTTTTTCAAAAACTACTGACGGTCTAGCAAAAATCCGAAACGCTTGTCTCATTGTGTTAATACAGAACGTCCATGCAAAATTAGATCGAAATGCGCCACCCACATGTCATGACCTCTGCTTGTAGGCCACAGGTTACACTGCCTGTCAAAGTATGAAAAGCTGATCTTGGCATCAGTTGAATCATTCAGATACTTCACTACGTTTTCCGTTAAGCAGAAGACTGTGTTAACGTCCCTAGTCTAAAATTAGTGGCAATGCTCACTCTCCAAGTTGGGTGACGAACACTCGAAAGACAAGTTTTTTTATAAAATGCAAATTCTTCATCAAAGTTCTCTTTAATTTATTTTTCGCACCTCATTGTCAGCTTTCGCCTTATATACGCTTTCATAAATAACAAGCAAAATATGCTACATGCGCAGACTCTACCTATCCCCTTCGGACTAGTCACCACAGTCTACGAGCTCTTTCCTGGTTCATAAGGAGAAGCAACGAGTTTAAAATGTAATTCGACACGCTGTTCCTACCAGCCGCGAAAGGCGGCTTTAATCTTGTGAGTGCCTCACTTACGTGGTAAACACATTTTTGTCTCCTAATGGAAGAAGAGACAAAAGCTAAGTAATCAAGATTATATGGTACCCAAACATGAGCCGGGAAGATCACGCCACAGAAAAATTCTGCTGAAATTAAAATTTTTTATCAGCTCGCCAGCCAATATTACCATGACTTTAAGTTATAGCCTGTAAACAGCTTTATAGAGTAATTATTGCCAAGAAACAAATTTACATTATCTTGATACCAACGCCTACTGCAAACGAATCGAAGATCAATATCTTCCATGGAAATGGATCATCGTTTGGAGGAATGTTGAATTCACGTCAGATTTTAAATTCACTGCGGGAAAATAGACGACCTAAATTGTGATCCAATGACGCCAGATGCCACCTGTAGGATGTTGTTGTTGTGGTCTTCAGTCCGGATACTGGTTTCATGCAGCTCCCCACCGTACTCTACCCTCAGCAAGCCTCTTCATCTCCACATAACAACGGCACCATACATCCTTTTGAATCTGCTTACTGTGTTCATGTCTTGGTCTTCTTCTGCGGTTTTTACCCCACACACTTCCCTCCAACACTAAATTCACAATTCCTTGATGTCTAAGAATGTGTCCTACCAATCAATCTCTTCTTTTGTCAAGGTATGCCAGAAATTCTTTTCCCCCAATTCTGTTCAGTACCTCCTCATTTTTTACGCGATCCACCCACTTAATCTTGAGCATTCTTCTGTAACACCACATTTCAAAACCTATCTCTTCCTGACCGCATTGTTTATCGTCCATGTTTCATTCCCATACAAGGCAACACTCCACACAAATGCCTTCAGAAAGGACTTCCTTATGCTTAAATTAATATTTGATGTCAACAATTTTCTCTTTTTGAAATACGATTTTCTTCCCCTTGGCATTCTGCATTTTATATCCTCTGTACTGCGACCATCATTTGTTATTTTACTGCCCAAGTAACAAAACTCATCTACCACTTTTATTGATTCGTTACCTAATTTAATTCTTCCAGCATCGCCTGATTTTCTAAGACTGCATTTATCTTTCGTTTACTCTTGTTCATGTTCATCTTATACGCACCTTTTAACACTCTGACTGTCCCGTTCAGCTACTCTTCCAGGTCCTCAGCTGTTTCTAACGATTACAATGTCATCGGCAAAACTCAATGTTTTTATTTCTTTACTCTGAACTTTAATTCCTTCTCTAAACTTCTCCTTGCTTTCCTTTATAGCTTGCTCAATGTACAAATTGAATAACATTGGAGAAAGGCTACCACCCCAAACACTGCATCCCTTTCATGCCCTTCAATTCTGATAATTGCTGTCTGGTTTTTGTACAATTTGTAAATAACCTTAAGCTCCCTGTATTTTACTCCTCCTTGCTTCAGAACTTGAAAGAGTTTATTCCAATCAACATTGTCAAAAGCATTCTCCAAATATACAAAAGCTAGAAATGTAGATTTGCCTTTCTTTAATTTATCTTGTATGATATGCCGTAAAGTGAGGATTGCCTCCCGCATCTTACATTTCTCCTGAATTCAAACTGATCTTCCCTGAGGTCGCCTCCTACCACCTGTTCCATCCTACTGTAAATAATTTGTGTTAAACTAATGGTTCTGTAATTTTCACATCTGTCTTCGCCTGCTCTCTTTGGAATGGGGATTATTACATTTTTCTTAAAGTCTGAGGGTATTTCCCCTGTGTCATACATCTTACGCACCAGGTGAAATAGTTCTTTAGTGGTTGGCTCTCCCAGAGACTTCAGTAGTGCTGAAGGAATGTCATCTACTCCATGGGCCTTGTTTGGACTTAAGTCTTTAAGTGCCCTGTCAAACTCTTCTCTCAGTATAATATCTCCCATTTCATCTTCATCTGCTTCCTCTTCCCTTCCTTCAATATTGTCTCTTAAGTTCCTTTCCTTGTAGAGCCCCTCTATATACTCTTTGCACCTTTCAATTTCCCCTTCTTTACTGAGAACTCGTGCTGTTAGGGGGTGCTAGGGAGCGCTGTCGCACGTTTCGGCGAAGAGTTTCCGCTATCATCATTGTAAAATATTTTGTTGAGCTACTGATAATGGTTTAGAATTTGTTCGCATACAGAAAGCGTTTTGGAGTGAACGCTGACCAGGTTCGGTAGGTGCAGAATGTTGTAAAACCCGCTCTTTTGTCGTTCACGAGACGGGAAGGAAATATGCGGTTGAAACAGGATAATGCTCGCCCACAAACTTTCGCATGCAGCTCAACGTCCTCTACGACACGTACAACAACTACCCAGGACAGCATGATCTCCGGAATTGTCTTTAATCGGACACGTGTGTGATGTGACAACTGACACGTGCGATTCGTCAACCCACAACTCTTGCTGAACTACGAGAACAGGTCGAGCAGTCGTGGAATAACGTGTGTCAAGACAGCATTCGTCATTTGCATGATCGAACATATGCCACAATCAGTATCTGCTGGTACCTCAAAATTCTAAAAGTTACGTTAACCTGACAAAATTGTGGAAGCGGACGAGGAGGTGGAATCAAGGAATAGATTTTTCCAGAGAATAACTTAAATATCACTGAAATATGAATTTATTTTAATTCAAGGAAACAAATGTGTCAAAGTTAGTGGCTTTAAGTAGATAATTCCCTTAGGATTGCCCGCCACGTACAAGTGTGGATATTTCAGCATTGAACGACACCTGGTACCTCAGTATCGCTTACGCTATCGATCTGTAAATGTAATCAGTTCGTGTACTTCTTAATCAATGTTTCAACAATAATTAGTAGATGAATTGCGAAACGTTAAGCGGGGGTACTAATATTATTATTATTGTTATCATTTCTGGTAAATTCCACTCGAGTTTCCTTAATCAGTCTAAAGCCAGCCTTTTATGTCGAAATGATGACTAATCCACAGATTTTATTTTGGAGCCACAGATGATATATGGAGTCTCCGCTGTCAGATACTGGCATTGATTGACATGACAATCCTCTGCAAATGTATACATATCACACAAGAGAGTTGCGGATGGTTGCATATACTGCAACACGTGTGGTACGACTACTCAGAACACATTCTAAACGTCCACGGGAAATCAGGAAAGTGTGTAATACACAGAAAGCTTTGGTAACATGTAAAAATAATGAGCACATGATGAACACATTAGACAGAACGATTACACTTAATCAAAGCATAAAATTTCATTCTACACGAATTCTATACGAATTTTTAATTTTATTCTGAATACTATGTGCAGGAAAAGAAAAACCAGGCCTAACATTTACACTGCTCAAAACAAATACGGGACTAGCTGACATATCATACACAACATACAAATGGCAACGTATTTTATTCAGATATTGGTTGTCATTGTAATTTGTGTGTGATACAGTATGAGATTTCTCCGTCTGAACACTTTATTTGAGGTTTAGAGCGATACACCACGGAGATTCCAATATAGTAAAAACGCATTTTCGTTGTCATCTCCTATGGTGTGTGATGAACTCGGACGGTCAATACAGTTGCATACATGCGTGGCAAGGACAGTATGAGGTTATCAGTCAGCTCTTGAGGAACATTTGGTCATTCTTCTATGCGTGCAATATCCAACTCTGCAGCTTTGTGGGAGGTGTTGGTCTGGCTGAATTGCACCTTCGAACTGCATTCCAGACATGCTCAACCGGGTTTAAGTCCAGTGGGCATGCTGGACACTACATTCGTTCGATTTCCTCAGCTTCAATCATATTGTCCACCAGTGTAGCTCTGTTGGGACGAGGAACGCATCTGCTATGGCACTAGAGTACGGCACAACAAAAGGTCGAAGGATCTCGTCTCAATATCTCTGAGCAGTCAAAGCGCCGTTCTGAACTGCATAGAGGTCCGTACGTCACCCAATTCTGACTCCTGCCCACATAATTCGTCTGTCACCAAGATATGTTCAAAGTCTAAAGGACTTAACTGTGGGGTCCTCAGTCCCTAACTTACAAACTACTTATGTACTATCTTACACTAAAGACGACACAAACATCCATGCCCGAGGGGATTCGAACCCCCGACGGCAGACGGCCAGACGGCCGCGCGCACCGCAACACGGCGCTCCAGTACGCGTGGCTAATCCGCCGCAGCATCACCAAGATATGGTGATGTTTCCTACACATAATCCGGATTGTTCTGAGTACTACATTCTCTCCAAATGAGGAAACGACGATTGTCCGGCTGAACACAAAATCTTGACTCATCTGTAAACAGAACCTGGTGTCATTCATTACGACTCCGATGCTGTTGTTCTTCCACCCAGTTGCTGCGGGATAAATGGTGTCGTGGTTTTCACTGGACGCAAATCATAGGCCTTCGTCAGTAGAGGTCACATTCCAGATGGCGGTTTGTGTTTGTGTTGATATTACGCGTCCTGTTGCTGCCTGGAGGGTGCGTTGGAGCTGCCTTATTTTAACAGTTCTTGTCTTAAGTCGTGTCCTGGTCCTGAAAATTACCCTTAAGGACACTAAAATTCTGCAGCCAACTCCCTCTGTGTCTGTCCCTCTTGCCATTTTCAAAATGTTCAAATGTTTGTACAGCTTATGGGACTTAACTACGGGGTCATCAGTCCCTAAACTTACAAACTACTTATGAACTACTTACGAACTAGGACGGCACAAATATCCATGCCCGAGGGGGGATTCGAACCCCCGACCGTAGTGGCCGTGCAGACCGTAACTGGAGCGCCTCAGTCCCCTCGGCCACCGCGGCCGGCTTGCCATTTTCCTTCGGCTCTCCATGCCGCAGCTTCGCGTAAGTCATTTGTTGTTTGATTGCTCTACTTGCTGACTATACTATCTGAACGCAACAGCTTGTCCAATTCGTTTGGTAGAGGAAACACAAGTCAACACCCTCTGCAGCAACGTCTGGTATTATCGCTTTCATGGTTGCGGTAATACTGTTGTTTCCTTTCCTTACAACCGTCTGAAAGACGGTAATACTGTTGTTTCCTTTCCTTACAACCGTCTGAAAGACGTTGAACAATTTTATTCCATTGTGCCGATGACAACGGAACCTAGATGTATGAACTGATTACATAATTCTTGTGACCAGTGTATCTTTAACACTACCTGACATTGCCGGTTTAGGAGGCGATCTGATAGTTTTATAATCTTCAAAAATGAAACGTCAAGATCGCGAATTAATAATATATTTAATGACGACCGTTTTCGGAGGACTGTGCCACCATTATCTGGTCATATATGAACAGACTATGGTCGCATAGTCCTCCGAAACCGGTCGACTTTAAATAAATCATTAATTAGCGATGTTGATGTTTAATTTTTGAAGAATATAAAACACTGTATCTTTACCTATGTCATACTTCATCCGATTTATTTTTCTTGAAGAATGAAATATAGTGTTTCGTTTGCATAACAAAGCATCAGAACCTCTATCGTTTTGTTTACAAGTAACCCTACCGTTTTATTCGATGTCACAATTATGTCACTATTTACGAACCATCATTTGCAGAAATCGTCATTTTTATGACTTGACCTATTTAGGAAATGATTGACTCTTTTTTTGACGGGCATGTTTCTCGTTGCGCTTGAACGGAATTGGACTCATCGCATATAGGGTAAAGAACGCAATATTTCGAAAGCGAAAAGACATATGGCTATACACTCAAATAAAATTTCGATAGTCTATCTGTATTTCGCATATTGCAATGTATGAGCTAAATTCGATGACAAGCAAAGAGATTTCACGTCTGATAATTCTTTGAAATCCTACCCAACATTTTAACAAGCTGTCGGAGCACAAAAAGAGGGAAATATGTTCCTCTTTTAAAGAGACAGAAAAATGAGGAACGAACTGCCTCGGTTGGTTCTCAGTCTGGCTTTCACACCAAACATTTCGGCATACCAACGTATTCGTGCGCTTTTAACACAAAACACGATGAAACTTTTTACGCGGTCGTTCGCTGTAATGAATGTTACATACACAGGATTCCCCTTTCACTGCCGGTGGCCACTCATCTCTCACCAGGTAGTCCTTTCCTCTCCGATTGACACTTCATCATGTCTGGTTCTCATTGTTCCTATCATCATCCTTATCTATTGATAATCTATATCATTGCCCTTGCCACTTTCACTGTCTCTCTCTACCACTATGTTCATTTTGTTTCTTTAAAGTTTGCTGTCTCCACAGTCATCATCGTCTCCTCTCTACTTATGTCCTTAAACATGAGTTGGTCGGGCTTGTAAACTAGTAACTTTAACACGTGTGTGTAGTGGTTGGAGGAAAGTCGGCAATGTTTTCCTTAAGGTAAAAAACAAAGTATAAATCATCGTTCAGAGACACATATTGTCTCCATATATATAATAAGAATATAAATCTAAAGGAGAGGTATTGAATTAAAATGTGTACCACAAGAGGTTTTTTCTTAATGATCTTGGCCATCATTTGTGTATGTCTATTTGCAGTGGAGATTATTTCTATTTGTCTGAAGTTTTTATCTAAGTAGATTGTCGAAACGTCGGAAACATTAACTAATTCAGTTTCCAGTTTTTCGTTTAATATTTTATCTTCATATCTCCTGAAATGTGAATATATTACCAGTTCTTCAAATAAACCTGTTTATGCCCTTTATTTTGACGCTGGAGTACTTTGCCGTTTCGCTCGACTTTGCTAAATGGGTGGCCTATATAGTGTACGAGTGTTGCTACTGCTGATGTTATTTGTGTCTTTGATGTGTTCTGTATAGTAGTTGTTGATAGCCCGGCTTGTTTGTCCTAGCATTCCTGACATGTTATTTTGTATATTCTCTACTCCATGTAATGCATTATGATGATCACGTCTCCATTTGGAAGCGGGTACAAACAAAATATTGTCGCATTTGTAGGAGGAAGTTGTTGAAAGTAATTTTTGGAAATAGATCTCACCGTAATAATGTTTTCCACCCCAACTCGTGCATCATTTATGTGACACTCTCTCCCTTTTATCGCGATGATACAAAACGTGCTGCCGTTCCCTACATACTTCGTGTAGGTGTGATATTACAGGTAAAGGGGGAAGCTGATTGGTTCCATGTGAAAAGCAAGATTTGTGGAGCTGCTGGGTTCCCCAGCCGGCCGGCTAACAGTTTGGAATACAGGTTGTTAGGGAAACCCTAATCTGCTCGGAAATTGGAGACAGCGGTTATAGATGAGCGAGGGCGGCTCCCCAGATTGCAATTGAAATACAATATAGCCACACACTTTCTAAACATCCGTATCAAATCAGGTAATGGTAATACGGCAAATGTAATTATATGAATATATACATGTGGCGTCTGTTCGGCAAGCTGATCCTGCAGCTGTTATTATTTAATATTCATAGAATATATGACTTCAACTGCTATTGGGCAAAGCTGAAAATGTGTACCCAGCCGGGATTCGAACCCGGGTCTCCTGCTTTCTAGGCAGTTGCGCTGACCCCTACACCACTGGGGACACAGTGATCACCGCACCTGCAAGGACTACCCATGTACGCCTCCCGTCAGATACAAATTCCCAGCTTCGCCCTGCCCATAGTACTCAAACTCGTAGTTTAACTAATTCCCGTAAGAGTAAGGGCTTCAAACTTGCCCACCCCTCCCCACTAACGATAGGATCATTGCCCGTCACCGGCATATTATATATATACATGTGGCGTCTGTTCGGCAAGAACAGACGTCACATTCTGATCCTGCAGCTGTTATTATTTAATATTCATAGAATATATGACTTCAACTGCTATTGGGCAAAGCTGAAAATGTGTACCCAGCCGGGATTCGAACCCGGGTCTCCTGCTTTCTAGGCAGTTGCGCTGACCCCTACACCACTGGGGACACAGTGATCACCGCACCTGCAAAACTACGAGTTTGAGTACTATGGGCAGGGCGAAGCTGGGAATTTGTATGTGACGGGAGGCGTGCATGGGTAGTCCTTGCAGGTGCGGTGATCACCGTGTCCCCAGTGGTGTAGGGGTCAGCGCAACTGCCTAGAAAGCAGGAGACCCGGGTTCGAATCCCGGCTGGGTACACATTTTCAGCTTTGCCCAATAGCAGTTGAAGTCATATATTCTATGAATAGTAATTATATGAATGCATTCAGGAGACTTGTGAGAATCAAAGGATGTAATTACAATTTCAATATCCATTACAGGTAAACAGCCGATAAATTTCAGTGCAGTAGAGTCCCGAAAACTCGGTGTAGTGTGTACTGAAGGCTGGCCGAGTTTGTGAGAATGCCGGGTTATATGGGAACGATGTTAAAAAAATAATAGACGAGGTTGTTTTGTTATGAAATACTTTCTATTGTTACTTTAGAATACAGTCACAGGAAATAAATTTAAGACAATATGTTACAAGTGATATTCGTTACTTTCACAAAAGTCGCTTAAGAGAAAACAAAGGTTGTAGGCTGACTGAGCGGCAGAGCGCGCTGCCGCGTCACCTGAGTGCCATTGTTGTCTGCTGTAGCCAAGGTCATTATTGTGCAAAACGCCTAAGCTGATGTTAACGACACTATGAAAAAATTCACTCCCGTAGTTTTGGTCATGAGTGGTTTTACTATGAAAACGCATCTACGTACTGCATTAATGAAACTCAAAGGATTCTTAAATAGTGTAGGTGGCCCAAGGAAAGATGATGTCTTGGCCATTACACAGCATAGCCTGTAACTGATATACGCTAATATTTCACTTGCATCTTGTTCTGCGAGCCCGGAATAATTGCAGAGGGTGTGCCGGTGTGTGGCCGAGTTACCCGGACTGCCGGGTTACCGAGTGCCGAGTTTTTGGGACTCAACAGTATTATAATCGTAATATTATAAGTCTTATATTTACAATTATTGATACCTAGTGTTTATCAGTATGAGTTTAAGAGGCAAATGGGCAGCATTGCACCACGCTACCTATCGTAAACGACGCACCACGTTATTTCCGTATGCTTTTAATAAACGTTGTTTTACTTATTCAACTTTTCGTTGATGAAGTAATATTCTTGTGTCAGAACATAGATTCCACCACAGAAACACAAAACATGAACACAGCAAAACACATTACATTTATATATGTATTATATTACATTTAATATTATTCTTAGTAACGTTCGTTTCATGTTGTAGACTGCCTCTTAAATATCTCATGGGCGACAAAAAATAGTAGATATGCTGCAGATCATTTAAACATAAACAAATATATGCATTTGTGGACAAGGACTGAATATTTGGATAAAGAGCCATTGTAAATTAAATATGAATTATGTAACTATATTTCGTTGGGAAGATGGAAAAAGCACTACACTTTCAGGAAATAGCCCTCTGTATCTTCCTGGACATCGAGGGGGCTTTTAGCAACACGACCTTCAATTCCATGGTTAGGGCAGCAGAGGTACATGACCTAGGGAGCACTATATGTAGGTGGACTAGGGCCATGCTCAGTGGAAGAAAGGTAGAGGCTACCATGATGAATGAAAAAATGTTAATCAACACCACTAGGGGTTGCCCACAAGGAGGAGTTCTTTCGCCTCTATTGTGGAATCTAATGGTGAATGATCTCATTGGAGAATTAAACTCTAGGCAGTATTTTTGCCAAGGATACGCAGATGATCTTGTCATAGTAATACTTGGCAAATTTGCTGACACAGTCAAAATATGGCACAAGGTGCGTTGGACGTTGTGCAAGACTGGTGCAGAAAACAGGATCTGGGGGTTAGTCCTAAGAAGACTGTTGTTGTACCATTCACAAAGAAGCATATACAACATTCAAGTTGGAATCTAAAGCTTTTCAATGAAGCGCTACCTATGATGGGGACAGTGAAATATCTAGGGGTTACTCTAGATGAGAAACTGACATGGACCCCTCACATTAGGAATATTTGCTCCAAGGCAAAAGGTACTCTGGTAAGTACCAGGAGAGCTTGTGGCAAAAATTGGGGCCTGAGCCTGAGCCCCAGCATCACCTATGGGGCGGTCGTGTGGTGGAAGAAGGTAGAACAGCAGGTTGCAGCTAAGGAGCTTGGTCAAGTGCAGAGATTAGCCTAATTAGCCATAACAGGCAGAATTAGCAACACACCAACTGCTGGGCTGGAAACCATGCTGGATATGCCTCCATTACACCTTTGGGTCAAGATGGAGGCAGCGGCTGGTGCATACAGACTCAAAACTGGCAAAAACTGGAACTCTTTGGGATATCCAGAATCTCACACTAAAAGAGTGAGTGAGGTAAATATAGGGAAGGTGGGGGAAATGCCAGCCGACTATATTATAACCCCACACTGCTTCAACAAGCCTTTCAATATAAAAATTGGAAGTAGGGAGCAGTGGGAAAAAATAGTTCGACACCGTACGGGGGATATTGTCTGGTTCACTGACTTGTCAAAATGAGACCAAGGCGTTGGGGCCGGGGTATACGGGGTGCAGCCAAGACTGGAGGGCATCATCTCTCTAGGGAAACTGGCCTCAGTATTCCAGGCCGAAATCACCGCCATCAGGTCGATGGAGGAGAATTTGCGTAGGTGCTACAAAGATCATAGCATCTATATCTATTCAGACAGCCATGAGATCACTGTCAGCTCCTGCAACAAGGTCTAAACTGTTGCAGAATGTCACAGGGTTCTGTTAGAGCTAGTGGAAAGCAATAGAGTAAACCTGGCCACTCGGGGATCAGTGGCAACGAACATGCCGACAGATTAGCCAGGATGGGGGCAGAGACTCCATTTATTGGTCCGGAACCTGTCCTGACAATCACCAAGGCAATGATCAGATTGGAGCTACGTAACTGGCTCAGAAGACAGCACGTAGAATATTAGACCAAAGTCTATCAACAAAAACATGGGAAGGTAATGATGCCAAAGCCATGTTTTAAAAGAAACTTTGCTATCCTGGGCCTGAACAGGAGAGAGATTAGACTCATGGTTGGATTGCTGACAGGCCATGGGAATTTCAAAAAACACCTACATACAATGGGGATAACAGAAGAGGACCCTAAATGTAGGATCTGTGATGACGATGGTGAAACTGCATCACGTCTAATCTTCGAATGCATTGCATTGGAGAGTAAAGGGCACAGAACATTTGGGACAACCAGACCCGAAGATGAGGCGTTAGGATGCGCGGAAGGAACAGACTCGTATCTTGGACGTGGAGGTGAGAGGTTGTGATTGGGCGGTCTGAAGCCGCGTTACTAACCTGTGATTTGAAGGGATAGGCATGGACAGAAAGTTTACGGGACTGTGACTGCAGCACTTAGTCTCTGGTTGAAATGTGACAACCTATGGATGGTAGTACGGCTATGGAACTCTGGTAATTCAGCTATCGTGTACTCGTGTGATGACAAACTGCTTTTTAGAACAAATACTGTAATTAATCATGGATTAATTAGCAGCTGCAATGTTCGATGAACTTCATTAATTTACGAGTGATAATTTGGAACTTTTGCTCTCAATTGCGTATGATACTTATTGTGGCTCTCATGAACAATAGCTGGGTAAATATTCAGTTATTAACCAATGTATAAAATACGACCTCCGCATATTCATCAAAAAGAGTAATAAATTCCATTTATAAAAAATTACGGTATCCATTTTGTTGGTTATTCAGAGCTTTAATTTATGTCTGTTTGAATATAATTTTCGCGTCATCATCTGCAGATTGATAGACTGCCTAAACTACAGTGTAATTATTGATCTTATTTAAACAGTTTGGGTAGCTGTTTAGGACATAGATGCTGACATACATAACTGACCCCTATGAACAGAGACAACGAGCCATAAACCTTTCACTACATTTAGTTATGAATCGCCCAATTCTTATTGGTGAGTACCGATAGGAAGGTCGCGTAGGGATCCCATAATGCCTGCCAAAACTCCAAATTGGGATGTAAACTTTACTGTAAACAGTTTCTTTATAAGAACTGATGCATCTTTACAGTGTTCTCCTTCCCTACGATATTCTATATGCGTGTTGTACATAATTTTAATTTACCGCCTGTAGATCTACGCCACCATCTAGTGTAGCTAACAGATAATTGCGGCGTCTTGCATAGCAATGACGGACACCACTGTTTTGCTTACGACTGCCTGTTAATCTAACAAGGGAACCTCCCCATCGCACCGCCTTCAGATTTAGATATAAGTTGCCTCAATGGATAGGCCGTGAAAAACTGAACACAGATCAGTCGAGAAACAGGAAGTATTGTGGAACTAAAATACAAAGAAAATTACAAAAAGTGAGCTGCCCATGCTAAAGATAAGCAATGTCGAGCAGAGTGTGAGTACAGCAGTGGCGTCCTGTGGCTAGCATCAGGAGCTGCGTAGCAAGAGGTCTTTCGTTCGAACCTTCCCACAGCCGAAAATTTTAATTTTTTCATGTTGAGGAAATTATTATCTGTTCGTCCATCCGTCCGATGTGGGGTAACTGCACCGTAGTATGGGGACATGTTCAGATTTGCTTGATCATATGCAGGATTTGACAGTCTACACACGGAAAAATTCGAAAACTTTAACCATATGTTTTCACAGAGCACACGGAAAACTGCACGGCTGTGAAACGCATTCATTTGTTGCAGTTTATGTGACAAACTCTTATGTTTTCATCATTTTTTGAGAGTGATTAACACATCCAGAAGAAAACTTAAATCTGGCAAGGTAGAATCTCTTTACTCATTCACAAAGTGTGCAAGTCAGGTGGGTCGACAAAAGATTCCTGTCATATGACGCACATACATATAGTATACATGAGATCTGTTTTTCCTGTGGAGGAATTTGTTGGCCTATCACCTTGCGATCAACTGTTTTAGCTTCCCATTGGAGAAGCACTTCCTTTCATCTTCTAACCGCACGGTTTTGCGGTGCTGTCGCAAAACACAGACACTAAACTGATTACAGCAGACAGAGACTTCAACTTTGCGAAAATAAGAAAAAATTAAAATTTTCATTTGAGGGTAGGCTTGAACCAAGTACGTCTCGCTCCGCAGAGCCTCCTGATAGCCACAGGACCACGGTGGACAACTGCTTACATTGTGCTCGACATTGTCTATCTTTCGCGTTGACCGTTCAGTTTTGTATTTTGCTCATAGATTTCACAATTCTACACAAGTTCTTCGAGTTTTATTGACTGATGTGTGTTCAATTTTTCATGGCCTATCCACTGCGCCAGCTTATAACTGAAGCTAGGGGCGTGATATGGGGAGGTTCCCTAGTAAACATGGTTTCGTGCTGTTCCGAGCATTCGAGGACTTGCCAGGGATCGTGGCTGAGCGCGCCAGGTCAGAGGGCTGAACGCCCTTTGTAATAAAAAAATCGCAGTGACGTGTTTTACGGCTCACTTTAGATTTGTAGTTTTATAAGTTTTTTCATACATTTTGGACCAAAATAATAATCTAAATAATAAATCATTAATTGATAAGTGTGTCAGAAACCCAATTCGGAAAGAAAAAAATTTAGGTAGTGCCAGGTTCCGAACCACTATTCTCCAGCGTCAAAGTACAACACATTGCTCAGTACGCTACAGCTAACAGTTAGGAGTTTGCTCTTGAAGTACTTACTATTGATGGCCGTTGTTAACTGATGCTAATATGGCATTTGTAGACACTACATTCTCATTTATCATACGAAGAACGACGTGGTTTTGTTAATTCTTCAGTGCACCATTGCTTTGAAATGACAACGTGTAAGTTACAATAAGAAAATCATCAAATACGCAACGCAAGATGGCGTATGCCACAGAGAGTTCTGGGCGAGGAACGTCACGTGACATCTGCGAACAACTAGTTTTCGTTAATTCAATGGAAGGTGTCAAAACTCCGTTATTTTTGCAAATATCTCTCAAACGATACGAGATATGAACAAACCATAAGGAAACGAAGTTGTAGAGAATTTTCTGCTCTACAAATTAGTGTATTCAATTTTCGCGTCAGATGAACGGTTTATTTGCAATTAAAATTACATTACAAAAGGCTTGTTTTTGGTATTACTGACGTATTTCTTGTCCGAAATATTTCAAAAACCAAGGTTCTGGTCTCTGGTATCCAACAAATATGTCTGTAAAATTTGGTCCCGATCGGTTGAACGGTCCGACCTAAAAAGTGGGAACACTTTACAGCCAGACAGACATCGTCAAATCGCCGTTATTTTCGCAAATATCGCTGCAACGATGCAAGATATGAAAAAATATAATAGAGCTAAGTTGTAAAGAATTTACCCCTTCACCTATTACGCTATTCAATTTTCGTGTCAGATGAACGGTTCGTTTGGAATTACAATTATATTACAAACGGCTTTTTTTGGTATTACTACCGTATTTTTGGTCCGAAATATTTGAAAAAAGGAGGTTCTGGTCTCTGACGGTGTGCAATTATGTCTGTAAAATTTGTGCTGATCGGTTGAACGGTTCGTCTTAAAACACAGGGAACACGTTACGGACAGACAGACAGACAGCCAGACATACATCCCAAAATCGCCGTTATTTTTGCAAATATCTCTGAAACGATACGAGACATGAAAAAAACATAACAGAGCAAAGTTGTAGAGAATTGTCACCTCTACAAACTCGATTATTCAGATGAATGGTTAAGCCGTTATTTTCATTTAAATTTCGAGCTGTCAAAAAACGATCGCAAAGGCCCGCTTTTAGTGTTACTACCGTAACCTAAAGTGTGCCAAATAGCTGAGCCACGAGCACAACGCACAGTAACGAACAAACAGAATCAGCGACTGTAATGAACAGAACTAACTACAGAAAAAAGTGCTTTCAAATTGCCTCGCAAATAATAATTTCATGTGGCGCAGAGGCCTGGTGCAAATCTTTGAGTTGGGCGACTTGCGTGTCCCTAGTCTACCCCAGTTATCCAACCGGGGAAAGGAAAGGGGACCTACAGCTTAACGTGGAATCCGAACCACGTGTCGTTTTTGGCGACTCCTCACACCGTTGAGACGCGAAGGATGGGTTAAAGCGCAGACTCAAAAACTGAGAAATCTCAGCGTTTTTCGAAGTCGAGCGCCTTTCCCCAAGACCTCCAGGCACGACAAACCCGTAATAAAGGAAATTATCAATAGTAGCCCTATAACACTCCCCTGGACACGCGATAATAGTATTTCTTTTTCTTACTCCATGTTTTTCTGTCAGTTACTAATTACTTGTGTCCTTTCTGGCGGAAAATGACGAATCCAAGCACGCAATTAGAACACGTTTGTGAGCAAGAGTGTCGAAAGCCTTCCGGAAATCTAAAGATACCGTATCGATTTGGGAGCCCTCGTCGATGATAAATATTTTATGGCAGACTCTCGACGTAAGGCCGCGGTATTGTGGTTACGCGCGGCTCTTGCCGTCGGGGGTTGGAGTCCACCCCTAGGGCAACCCCTTAGGTTAGTTTACCTTAGTTTAAGTATTTTGTAAGCTACTGACTAATAAGCCAGTAGCTGAGTCCGATAGATTTACAAACAAACATCTCGACCCATACAGGAGAACAAACAAATGCAGACTTCATAAATACAGAACACGTAAGTAGCAGTCAAAGGGTCAAGGAAGAGGTAACCTATAGATCTCATTAAACGAATATATATACAGGGTGTATCACAAAAGTGCGTTTGCCTCTGAAACTTATAAAATAATAGGTGACGGGAAATTTTAATGCGGTAGGTCAACACAAGAAATGATACACTTTCTGCGGAGCTTTGAACATAGTTTTGTTGTATCATTTTCCAAACAGTTACGGCACAAAGATATAATTTTTTAAATGGAACAATAGTTTTTTCTATCGGCATTGGAACCGTTGAAACCGGCTGCGTCCAAATCAATTTAAACTACATTCCTATCACTGTTAGTTTGGGAGCTACTACCCTTCAAAGTTTCAGTGGCAGATACCACAAACGCTGCGCATAATGCAATGCGCCTTCTAAATGTGGTGCGGCCGAGTTATAACGTCGCCGGTGTCACGGAGCGAGAAGCTTCCTCGATGCGCTGTTAGACTGCCGAGTGTCTGCGCACACGGCCGTATACCCGACAGTTCGAGCCACACAAACAACCAAATGTTCAAATGTTTGTATAGTCTATGGGACTTAACTACGGGGTTATCAGTCCCTAAACTTACAAACTACTTATGAACTAACTAAGACTAAGGACGGCACAAATATCCATGCCCGAGGGGGGATTCGAACCCCCGACCGTAGTGGCCGTGCAGACCGTGACTGGAGCGCCTCAGTCCCCTCGGCCACCGCGGCCGGCACAAAAGCAACCGGGGCTTGCTTAATATACCACATTACTGACATCGGATGACGATGGCATACACGGACAACGAGTATGTTGACATGTTGCTAATGCCTCGGCGAGTGCCGACACGATGCCACTGAAGCAGCCACGGCGTGTGCCGTGCCATATCCTAGGCGAAGAGCCCCAGCAGCCATTACGTTCTTACGTGCCGAACAACGACTTCGGGAAACAGGCAGCTTGGTAATGCGCCGCAGTAACAGACGAAGACCTGCAAGAAGTGACGGGACGGAGGAGTTTGTTTTAGCAACACTACACCACGATCCTCATGTCAGCTTACGAGCCGTTGCTACAGTCGCTGGTGTCAGTCTCACATCTGTGTGGCGTATAGTACACGGCCACAGGTTTCACCCGTACCGCCTGTCACTGACCCAGGAGCTGCATGGGAACGATTTGCGTGCAAGAGTGACATTCTGTGAGTGGGCCATGCGTAATTTCACGCTGGAGTCTTTACAAAATATTATGTTCTCTGATGAGTCCACGGTTACAAATTATGGTGCAGTGAATCGCCATAACAAGCAGTACTGGGCCGCAGACAATCCTTGGTGGGTACGACCTGTCGACCGTCAACGTACGTGGTCTATTAACGTGTGGAGTGGAATCCTTGGGGATGACATCATCGGTCCACACTACTTCCCAGGTACACTGACAGGTGAATTATATCGCGCTTTTATAGCCGACAGTTTGGGTGGTCTCCTTGAACATGTGTGTCTACACACGAGAGTCCATATGTGGATGCAGCACGATGGTCACCCAGCCCATTCTGCGCGTGCTGTTGTGGAAGAACAAAACAACAGGATTGCAGGAATATGGTTGGGGTGCCATGGTCCTCATTCATGGCCCGCAAGGTCGCCCGATTTAAAAATGATCAAATGTTTGTAAAGCTTATGGGACTTAACTACAGGTTATCAGTCCCTAAACTTATAAACTACTTATGAACTTCTTCGTTTGTGTGGCCATAATGTCCGTAGTTGTTTTCATAATTATGAATGGCAGTGATTTTCCGTCTTTGCAACTGCAATAAAATGCGATTTTTTCACACCAGACGCGTTTCGTTTTATTGAATGTAAAACATCATCAGTGGTCTGAAATAATAGAAATCTACAGTTTGTAGAAAGTGTATCATTTCTTGTATTGACCTACCGCATTAAAATTGTTTTTTGTTAGATCGAAAACAGTTCTTAAATGGACCCTGAAAAGTAGGCCTAATGTTTGATACTTACGGAAATTTTGTCTCCTTTTCGCTTCACATCATGGAATGCCGGTCTGTTAAGTGCAATACCGCCGGTTCTTCATGCTGTGTCGTTTTCTCACTACTTTCACTGTCACTGTTTCACTGTTCATACTTCATAGTTGTTTTCCACAGATCAGAAGTGTTTGTTTTTGTTTTTACTGATTCTGCTCAGTGTGTTATTGGAGTGTTGTCAACCTCACAAATGTAGTTCTTTCTCTATGTTTTATAATAAATTATGTTTCGATGTATTTAGTTTTGATGTAAGCAGATTGGAATAGTGGCAGAATAATACATGTATATATTTAATGGGAACATTATTATTATTTTATTTAATTTTTTAATTACTATTATATTATTATAATTGTTGTTATTATTGGTGGGGGTTTAGTAGTAGGGAAAGATGACTGAATGGTGGTTGGATGCGGTAAGGTGTGATGTGAAGTTTACAATAGAGAAAGAACAAAAGGACACACTCAATTTCCTAGACATAACAATAACAAAAGAAAACCACACACACACATTTGACATATTTAGAAAACTCACCACCTCAGACATCATTATACATGCCACTTCAAACAATCCACAAAGTCACAAACAAGCTGCAATTAGGTACATGCTCAACAGACTGAATAGGATCCCCCTAAACACTTCTAATTACCAAAAGGAGCTAACTATTATAAAACAAATTGCACTAAAAATGGCTATGAAGAAACCCTTGTAGACAAACTAAACAGGAAAATAAAGACACAGTTGAAGAAAAAACCAACACAAACCACATTGACACAGGCAAACAGCACACACAATAACAAATGGCATACACTAACCTACCACAACAAATTCACATACAACATAGGTAATATATTCAAGAAACAAGGCATAAACATTGCCTACAAAACAAGCAACCCAATTCAAAAACACATCCCCAAACTAAAAACTAAAAGAGACAAATACCAACAATCTGGTATTTATCAGCTCAAATGCAGAGACTGTGATAATATATATATATATTGGGATGACTGGCAGAACATTTGATACTAGATACAAAGAGCACATCAGAGCCTGGAAGTATGGCACAAACCATTCAACATTTGCCGACCACCTGAAACAAGAACACCATAGGCCCAGCACTATAGAAAAAGATATGGAAATCATACAGACTAGTAGAGACAGACACCTACTCCCCTTCCAAGAAAACCTCCACATACACAAAGCACTATCACACAACAAACAACTACTAAATGACCAAATAAATATTGGAAAACAAACATTGTATAAAATAATTGATGAAATCACATAAAACATTCCCCGTCATGCCCGTAACTATCTCAGACTACTTCCACATCCCATTCCAGATACCACTACCAACACACCACAGCTAAGGTAAAATAAAATCACATAGCCATCTCTCCGCTAAACACGAGACCCTCAGAACGTGTCACACATATTGATATAAAACTCCCAAACTTTCTCGCTCCCTGCTAACAAACATTCAACCTCGATCCCATCACTGTTACCCTACATCACATACCAGATTCAACAAAAAACACAACCCCCCCAAACACACACACATCATACACATGCACACTACTTGTATTACCACCACCCAGGAGTTTAATATTAGTGCACCACACCTCATATCCATCACTTTTGTCCTCCATCTCACTTCACATCACACCTTACCGCATCCAACCACCATTCAGTCATCTTTCCCTACTACTAAACCCGCACCAATAATAACAACAATTATAATAATATAATAGTAATTAAAAAATAAAATAATAATAATAATAATAATAATAATAATAATAATAATAATAATAATAATAATGTTCCCATTAAATATATACATGTATTATTCTGCCACTATTCCAATCTGCTTACATCAAAACTAAATACATCGAAACATAATTTATTATAAAACATAGAGAAAGAACTACATTTGTGAGGTTGACAACACTCCAATAACACACTGAGCAGAATCAGTAAAAACAAAAACAAACACTTCTGATCTGTGGAAAACAACTATGAAGTATGAACAGTGAAACAGTGACAGTGAAAGTAGTGAGAAAACGACACAGCATGAAGAACCGGCGGTATTGCACTAAACAGACCGGCATTCCATGATGTGAAGCGAAAAGGAGACAAAATTTCCGTAAGTACCAAACATTAGGCCTACTTTTCAGGGTCCATTTAAGAACTGTTTTCGATCTAACAAAATACAAACTGTAGATTTCTATTATTTCAGACCACTGATGATGTTTTACATTCAATAAAACGAAACGCGTCTGGTGTGAAAAAATCGCATTTTATTGTAGTTGCAAAGACGGAAAATCACTGCCATTCATAATTACTTATGAACTACTTACGAAGTACGACGGCACAAATATCCATGCCCGAGGGGGGATTCGAACCCCCGACCGTACTGGCCGTGCAGACCGTGACTGAAGCGCCTCAGTCACCTCGGCCACCGCGGCCGGCTCGCCCGATATAACACCAGTAGATTTCTTTTTGTGGGAATATCTAAAGGATCGTGTTTATGTCACTGAGCCCACATCCCCAGATGATCTAAAACGGCGCATCGAGGACACATGTCGCTCCGTCACACCGGCGATGTTACATCTCGTCCGCAGATCCTTTCAACGGCGCATTGCACTATGCATTGAGGAACATGGACACACATTTGCACATCTCATATAAATCAACTTCCCACTGCCATAACATCCATCACCCACCACACAGCCAAGTATTATGTACAGCGTGTGGTATCTGCCCCTGAAACTTTGAAGGGTTGTAGCTCCTAAAAATCAAAATGTTCAAATGTTTGAAGAACTTATGGGACTTAACTACGGGGTCATCAGTCCCTAAGCTTACAAACTACTTATGAACTGGCTAACACTAAGGACGGCACAAATATCCATGCCCGAGGGAGGATTCGAACCCCCGACCGCAGTGGCCGTGCAGACCGTGACTGGAGCGCCTCAATCCCCTCGGCCACCACGGCCGGCGGTTGTAGCTCCCAAACTAACAGTGATAGGAATGTAGTTTAAATTGATTTGGACGCAGCTGGTTTCAACGATTCCAATGCACGATAGAAAAAACTATTGTTCCATTTTAAAAATTATATCTTTGTGCTGTAACTCTTTGGAAAATGATACAATAAACTTAGTCAAACAATATATATATATATATATATATATATATATATATATATATTCCCAACCGTTTAGAGCTGTGCTAAATAAGGGTTTGATAAATCTAAGTGTTCGTGGTGGTGTCTGCGCAGGCGGAGAGCGTGCAGGTGTCTGCGTACGGCAGCGGGTGGCCTCGCCGCGGGCTGGCCTTCCAGCGCGGCGTGCTGCTCATGATGACCCGCGCCACGCGCACGCAAACGCTCACCGTCGGCCGCTGCCAGCCCGTCTCCATCCGCACCTTCTCTGCCGTACGTACATCCCCTCTTGTGTGCTTACCACCTCTTGCTCACCCAGAATATCTCTGGAACTACAATAGTTATTGGAAGACGACTTTCACTAGTATTAATGTAAGGCTGGGGCTTATAGATGTACATATTTTAACCCCCGAGTGGCAGCGCTGGTGCAAATATGCTACCACATTTCTTTAAATGCTTGCTGTTGCCGCAATAATGGAGATGCCGTATTTCCGCTTTAGCTATTCCTCAATTATGCCTTAATAATATCAGTGAGGGTTCTGAGTTTCTAGTGCACGGCTATGTCCACCCAGAAAAAGTTTTGTTAGGGAATGCATCACTGGTAGCGGATTTGCAGCGCGCTGCCTGTCATGTAAGTAGGTTTGAATTGTTTTGTGTTATGTCTAGTTTTCCTTGCAAATGGATTTGTGGTAGTTTCTAGTAAATATTTAATGTATAAATTTTACCCTACATCTTAGAATGCTCAAAAATATAAATTTATTTCGAACCTTAACTCTCAATAAATTGTCCTCTAGTTCCTCCTGATTAGCCATGCTTCAGTTTCCGTCAATCTCGTTTTTAACTCTTTTGAAGCCTTACACAATGCGAAAATAAGTGTTATTCTACTACAGATTTTAATCTTCAGGACTTGTAGATGTGGTATAGATCTAACAGAGGAGGAAATAGACTTCTTTCCACAAGTTATGAAGATCTTAGTGATTTTTGTCTAGTTTTCTCAGCAGATCGTGAACAGGATACCAGTATTCAAATGTAAATCAAAGTTCCTATCCCGAACAAGATTTCAGACCCAATGAATCTGATACTGAATATGGTACCACTCTGTGGAGTAAACCGCCATATAAGCAGCACTCCAAAACACTGAAAACAATATAAAAATCTTCGCTGGTTCAAAAGGGAACACAAGGCGCGTGAGATCTCATTCATGATAGGTGTAATTATGTGTACTAAATTCCACATAACACAGAAAAATACTGACACTAATTACTCAAGAGACAGGAACTACAGGGAAGCAACGAAAGAGGAAATCACACAGTATTGCTGGGTAACATTTGTTACATTTATCCACCGAAGGTAATTTATATACTAATTCAGATATTAACAAATGTGGAGTTTCTATCTGTACATTAAACTAGTTTTGTCCTTTCGATCACTTAGTAGCTATATACAAGATTTGTAACTCGGAATACACAGTGGTAAGAAATCTGCACCGCGCTGCTGCTAAAGTCATAATAATTGCCACTGCCGCACGAGGGTTAAAACATTCTACAACGAAAGTATATGTGTCTTTTAACACGAACTTCAGCAATCTATAACATGACAATTCACATAAACAAAGGCGTCGATCACATCGCAATACGCCAATTACACCCAGAGATATTGTGAAGCGAAGTTGACGCTTGGAATATGCGAAACGGGCGGCTAGCGCACGTCCTCATCAGCATGGGGTTCTAGCCTGAGTCTCTGGACGTGCGCTAGCCGCGCGTTTCGCGCATTCTAAAGGCCATATTACACGACACACTTATCGTACAAAGGTCCGCACCAGCGCCCCAAGCGTATAAGTTTGGAACTGCCAAGATTTTTTTTTTTCCATCCTGTTACACGGCAGACCTTACGTGTACAAGTCTGAACGACCGCCTCAAAGGTACACGTGCAGGCTTGTTTACGTCTTTATTCGTTGCGAGGGGTAGTTTATCTCTTTCTCAACCTTTTATTTGCTCATATTAATCTTCTGAGAAGTCTAGGTTCGTGTTTCTTAAGGAATTATTGTTCTATTGTCTACGTAGAATGAAATTACGTTACAATTACAGGAAGTTGTGAACCAAACTTTTCGTTGATGTCTTATTGATACAAACAAATATTTATGTTTACCTTTCTCTTGAGCAGCTATATTGGAATTTCGTTATGAGAAGTGAACTACATAGTTCGTTTCACATCAAGCTGGTTCAAGCACATGGGTTTATTTACGTCAATTAACATTTAGTTTCTGAGTTTTTAGTCTCATATTGTATCCAAGCCTTGGCATAAAGTTTAATTCAAATTTTCGCCCTATAGTAAATATCTGATTATATTTAAGTTTCTCTTGTGCAGTTAGCTTGAAATTTCGTTATTATACAGACTAATGAACAAAATTTATATCACGCTGATGCAAAATATTATTGCTTGTGCGCCAAGCATGAAATACGTTATGATTAGGCCTAAACAGAACTACCTGTATAGACTAAACTGTATTTTATGCTGTGCTGGTACACGCACATAACTTATCTATATTTACTGTTCATAGTATTTTAGATGTGGTGGGCGTAGTTATTTCTGAAGCATTTGCTGTGACAGTGGCCGCCTCAACGAAATCTGTTCAATAGCTCGTATCCGAATGCTAGTAGAACACAGGTGACGTCTACACTCTGCTGAAGGATGCAGCAGGAAGCCCGCTGGAAACAGCTTCTGCGCATGCGCGGATAAACCGTCTGCTAAAAGCGTAGCTTCAGCCGTTTTGCCGCTAGGTGGCAACCCGTATAGACCTAGACTCGCGAACGTTGAGTGTGTCGTGTAATACGTCTTTAAGTGTCAACTTCTCTTAGCAATCTCTCAGGATTTAATTGACGCATTACGATGCATTCAACGCCATTGCTTATGTGATTTGTCATGTCTGCTGAAGAGATAATATAGGGTGCCCATTTAAAACAACGTAAATGTGTTAAAAACACATACGCTTTCGTTTCAGAATGTTTCAAAATATGTACATTCATGAGCCGCAGGCTTACACTGATACCAGTGAAAGTCGTTTTACAATGGCTGTTGTTGGTCCAGAGATATTTTGGGTGAGCAAGATAGCTCGGACACCCTATATATGTGTGTGTGTTCAAATGTTTGTAGATCTATCGGAAGAAACTGCGTGGTCATCAGTCCGTGGCTTACAAACCACTTAAACCTAGGTAAACTAACCTAAGGACAACACACACACCCATTCCCCAGGGAGGACTCGAAACTCCAACAGCGACCAACCGCGCTCTCCGCAGCGAGGCACCTTAGACCGCTCTGCTACTCCACCGCGGCTCTGTGTGTGTATAACGAAACTGAGAGATAGAGAAAGAGAGAGAGAGAGAGAGAGAGAGAGAGAGAGCTCTCCATAGCATACAAATAGACCACAACCAGGTTTTTTCATGATGATGATCTGCGTCATATGAGTTTGTAATGTGCCTACGAACTCATATTTTATTACGGTTTCAGCCACATAATGGGGGATGTAGTGGAATTTCACGGGACAATATAGTACTCTCCAGTGAAATGTCTGTGTATAATTTGTGTCACGTTGAAAAAAATAAAAAGTAGTCATTTTCAGTTACTTCCAGTGTGTTTGCTATGAGAATGTAACACACACCTGTGAACATGTGAATTTGTTTTTTCTGTAATTTAATAACATCTTTGTAAGTCGCACATCTGTGACGAAATGTTAGCGGCATTCAGTTGTTATCTGATGATGGCCAAAGAAGCCGAAAGCGGAAGTGCTCTACCACTCTTGCACACAGTTTTAATCTAGCAGAAAATTCAGTAACTAATCATTTCTTGTAACTTTATTTCTAACATTAAAGTCTAATAAAATGTATATTGCATACAAAGGTTAACACTTAGCTACAATTCATTGTTTAACTCTCGAAATTCAAAATATACAGTCAAATTTCAAGTTAGGCCGAGGAAGTGTTTTATCCTTAGCGTCTGCGAGCGACCGCAATGCACAGAGTTCAGTTTTCCCTAACTATCAGCAATTTATTCGTCGGTACCTCGCCATCTCGGCGCACAAGTGGATACTTAGAAAAGGTAGCGCTAATGAAAGTCGTCTCCTGCTAGGAATTGGGGTTTCGGGGTAAGCGGCGTCGCGCTTTCGTGTTATGCTGTTGTGCCGCGGCGTCTTGCAGCACTTCTTCCCCGTTGTAGACCGCCGTTAAACGCGATGTGCTGCGCCAAACGACGGCACTTCAAGCAGCAGCGCGATTTTGCTGTCGCCCTGGCTTGAACTAAACGTCAACAGTGCTGCATATAATCGCAACACATTGTCTGTCTTACTGGGATACAAAAATTGACTATTGCTGGCTGCAATTAAGACATTTATTTTACACAAGATCCGTTTCTCTTTTTATTTTAAAAGAGTCTTCTGTGGTCTGTAAATGATACAAATGTTTTACGATTTGCTTCGTATATATAGATCAAAAACGTTTTCTTAAAACGAAAAAAGCTTCGTGCACTTTAGGCCTATGTGTTTTTACATTGCTATTCAGTATACTCTAGCGTTGTTGTCTCTTCTTTACATCTCACTGCGCCGGCCGCGGTGGCCGAGGGGACTGCGGTGCTGCAGTCACAGTCTGCACGGCCGCTACGGTCGGGGGTTCGAATCTCCCACCCCCTCGGGCATGGTTGTTTGTGTCGTCTTTAGTATAAGGTAGTTCATAAGTAGTTTGTAAGTTTAGGGACTGATGATCCCGCAGTTAAGCCTCTTAAGCTTAACAAACATTTGAACATGTCACTGCTTCTTCTCCGTCTCGTAGGATGGAGTTGGTTGGTTCCTGATGTGTGGCTTTTGGTTGTCTATGGCAGTTTTCGCCTGTTTTTGTAGCGTTTCTTCCGTTTCATTTGTTACCACTTCACTTGATACTCTTTGCATATCACCTATATTAAGAGAAATGACTTCGTTTTGTTTAGTCGCTATGTTATTTTTGTCTGTCAATTTGGTTTTCGCGTGGGCTGTGAGCGGTGCCAATATATATATATATATATATATATATATATATATATATATATATATATATATATATATATATATATATAACCTATGACTGGAATCTCCGACGTGGTAATGCGATCGATAACTTGACACACAGACCGCACGGTCAATCCCGCACGGCTTAGCACTGATTACTATGACGATTATAATGAGTTCACTGTGAGTTCAATCATCCAGTTCTTTCACTTCTTAAAGGAACTGTATGCTGATAAATCAGAATTCAGTGTGGACATGGAAGATTCAATTGTGTTTCATGCTGTTCAAATAACTATTTTATTTTATTTATTTATTTGGTTATTTAACCTGACCAGATTAGGGCCATAGGGCCCTCTCTTACATCTGATCAGGAACAACATAAACAAAGGATTTCATTACAAAAACCACTGCATTAATAATATTAAATAATAACAATATATGATAGTACTAATAATAATAATGATAATAATAACACAAAAATGAAAGTAATACTAATAATAACAAGAGATATTCATATTTGAATTAAGTTTAAAATAAACAGAAGAGAGAAAATGGTTAGTGAAAAAGGAGAAGATTGAAAAATGACAGTGCTAAATGGATGTGAGGAAGTGGAGACATATATGAATATAGATCTCTGCTGGCGAAAGGAAAGGGAAACATTTATGGGGGGAGGAGGAATTGACAACAGTGGGCTACAGACTGGTAAGTGGAGAAAAAGATGGCTACTGTGACAGAAGGTGAACCCTTAGTTGTCTTTTAAAGTTTTGAATTGATTTTATTTCTCTTAACTTTTGAGGAAGATTGTTCCACAGACGTGTTCCCGAAACAGAAAATGATTTGGAGAAGATTGCAGTGTTATGTGAAGGTAGAGAGAGAGTTTTATTTTGGTAAGAGCGTGTGTTTCTGCTGTGCTGTTCAGATAGTAATATAGTCGTTGAGGATAAGTATGAAGGTTTGCAATTATTGAGAAAGCGATGCAGCAAACATAGTGTACGATAGCTTCGACGCTTATCTGCACGTAGCCAAGATAACTGCTGGTATGCGGGACTGACATGGTCGTAGAAACGTAAGTTGCAAATGTATCGGATACAAGAATTCATCGCCAGCTCCAGCCTACGTGAGTTTTCGTGTGATAGTCCTTGCAGAATAGCATCACCATAATCTAGATTGGGAAGTATTAATGTCTCAACGAGCTTCTTTTTCAGCTGTAAAGGAAATGCTTTTTTATATTTCTGCAGTGAATGAAGTGAGGCATATACCTTCTTACAGACTCTCGTTGTGTGCTCTGTCCAGTCTAAGTGCTGATCAAATATTACTCCTAAGTTCTTTGCTGAATGAGTGAAGCGTATTTGTGTGTCGTTCAGTATTAAAGGTGGAAGAGTTTCTCTGAACTGTGGAGTGATTAGTCTTTTATGGGCCACTAAGATTGCCTGTGTTTTTGATGGATTCAGTATCAATCCCATGCTATGTGCCCATCTTGATAGTGAAAGTAAGTCTGCGTTTACTTGCTGGATGGCTGTGCTTAGGTTTTTAGGACTTTCACTGAGATATAATTGTAAGTCATCAGCGTATAGATGGTATTTACAGTGGGACAGAACAGTGGACACATCATTAACATATAGTGAGAAGAGTAACGCCCCCAGTACAGATCCTTGTGGAACCCCTGATACAACATCCCTCCATTTTGACCTATTTTTTGCTGTTATCACACACTGTTTACGGGTGGTGAGGTATGAGTGGAACCACTCAATAGCACTTGTAGAGAAATTTAGATTAGATAGTTTAGCGAGTAAAATGTCAAAATCGACATTGTCGAAAGCTTTGCTAAAATCTAAAAGACACATAATTGTCGCCTGTTGGTTATCCATAGCATGCTTGAGATCGTCTGTAACTTTTATAAGAGCAGTCGTCGTGCTGCGATTTTGGCGGAAACCCGATTGATATTCGTCTAGTAGGTCGTGTGATGCTAAATAGCTAGTTATCTGCTCATGGACTATATATTCCAAGGCCTTGGATAGTGATGGTAGGATGCAAATAGGTCTGTAGTCGGAAAGTTTTGTGGCAGATTCCTTTTTTGGTAATGGTTTAATAAGACCATGCTTCCATAATGTTGGGAAGATACTGAAAGTCAGAGAAATGTTAAAGATGTCAGTTATAATTTGTAGTAGCGGGTCGATGACACTACTAATCATGTGTACATTAATATTATCATGCCCTGCAGCTGCTGAACGAATTCGCAAAATCGATTTCCTGACTGTGTTTGGACTTACCGGCTTGAGAGAAAATTTTTGGTTTGTATCAGCCACCGACATTTTAAGGGAATTAATAGTTTGCGTCTTTGTGCGTTGGTCCATTACAAATGTCGGTGTGGTAAAATGCTCGTTAAGATCTTCTATAGGAACTACAGGTTCGGTAGCAGATTTTGATTTGCCAATTCCTAGACCTCGTAATTTTTTCCATAGGATGGCAGGTCTGTGAAGGTCTTTGGTTAATGAGTGAGCGTGCCTGAGTTTCGCATTTCTCACCGATTGACTAACACGGTTTCGTTGTCTCTTGTAGGCGAGTTGATTTTCAGAGGTCGGGTGCCGTTTGTATTCCCTGTATGCTGCGTCTCTGACGCTCATCAGGTGTTTGATGTCGTCTGTAAGCCACGGTGCAGGCTTTCTCTTTACTTTTCTTGTTTTAAGGGGAGCATGTTTGTCATACAAGTTGGTTAATTTATTAGTGAAGTCACATACTTGCATATTAACGTTGCGATTGTTTCCTGTTGGTATCAGCCACGAAATATCATAGGCATCTGCTGCAAGCTCAGTTATATTCATATGCTTAAGATCTCTAAAAGTCGTCACTTGCGATGTATTCTTAGGGCACTTCAGTGAATAGGACATGAGTATAATATCGTGGGAAGATAATCCAGGCGCAGAGATCTGATCTGAGCGGATTACTCTGTTTGGAGACTTGGTTGCAAGGATATCAATAAGTGTATGAGTGTCTGCTGTATGGTGGGTCGGCACTATTGTAATTTTAATTAGGCTTGTGGCGAAGGCCGTATATACGCTGCGTTATTAAAAAATGGAGGACCACTGCTGGAAGAAGAAATCCAGTCTTTAATAGAAACTATTCCTGCAGACTGGGAATCCGCAATTGTATGCCCTACATTTAAGAAGTGTGTGACAACTATGGAGAAATTTCTTTATTGGATGTCACCTACGTGTGGAGCAACGTAATGCGTTGTACATGAGAATCACCATAACTTTTACCATACAAGGGCTGACTCACTTTCGACTTTCGCGGTGTCCCATAATGACGCCATTCATTGGATTGGCGTTTCAGTTTGGGCTTCTACGATTTGGCCAATGTCTCATCCAGTGTTACGATACGTCGTAAGAAAACCTCTCCTTCTCGCTTATAGCGCTCCAATTTCATCTGAGCAGCGTCGTAACGCATCAATTTCTGCATTTCCGTCAATTCATGCGGAACTTGTCGTGAAGCAGTATTTCGCATGCCCAGACGTTCCTTCAGCATGCGAAGCATAGTCTTATGCGCTAATCCGGTTTCGTTGGCGAGCTCACGAATCGTCTGGCGTCGATCTCTGTCCACTAACGCGGCAACAGTATGCACTTCTCCAGAGTCACCAGGACGACTTTCCCGATGCATTTCTGCCACGGTTTGCAGACCTTCGTTGAAGACTTATACGCAATGTACCACTGTTCTGTACGCCAATGCCGATTCCTCGCACGTCTCTTGAAGACAGTGTCGTGCTGTACGACCTCTGCCACATTCAATCTTTATCCAATTCCGTTGATCCTGTTTCCGAAACATGTTGACATCGTTACATTTGGCCGCTCGCTTACAAGTGACTGTGTTTCCCTCGATTGTGCGCACGCCGGTGAGGTGGGACGGGCGAGTCTATTTGCTTGGAGGTAAGGTAGTTATGTCAACAACGTGTGCTATCAGCAACAATAGTAGTTCCATTGCATAGTCTCTCCACAGCAGTGTTGCCAATATCTAAGTGGGAACCCTCGTAGATAGGTGAACGTTGTCTTTATGATTTTCGAAATTTGTGCCCCTTAACCCACATACTCCCTATTTATTGACACTCATGGGATGAAGATTATAATTTCAACAGTCAGCTGTAAATTTTCACGTTCGTGTCTTGGGTGGCTAAAGAAAACATTTCAGACTCAGAATGGACATTGAAATCTGTCTGGGAGAGGCATATCAGACGTTTATATAACCGCTCCTTTATCGCTAATTCGGACACATTTCATGACCAATTCGTGGTATAGTGAGCAATAAGATGAAGTTGTCTTTACATACATCGGACGATTCAAACCTCTGATAAGGATATCGTTAGGCTATAACAGCATTGAACGTGATAGGATGCATTTGGCTTGCAGTGGGTACGCAATTTTTGAGCTGGTATACAGGGTGAAATTAGAAGGGACCGTTCAAAACTAATGTACGAAATTGGTACTGAAGCAACGGTGGTTCTGTTTCGAGACTTCCTATGACTAACCACAGGGCAACACTGACACGTATGTGAATGAAACGTTTCTCTAAGTTCTGTAGCATCCATAGAACCTCTGACGCATCTTGATAGCGCGCTTAAAAAATTTCCTTTTCTGGGACAGCCAATAATTGGTGGTGTGTCAGCCACACCTTTACACACCTATTGATAGCGCATGCAGCCAGCAAAGTGCAGTGACAACCACTCACTTCAACAGTGTCGAAATAGTTGGCTGTTGCACCTTTACTTAGAAATCAATGATTTCTTGCCTCAGGAAACGAAATTTTCTAAAAAACATGGTTGCTCATGGGGTTTCTACTGCGTTATCTAACCGGAGGGTTCTAGAGGAAAATTTTGTAGTTTTCCTCAGCAGATGTATCAGTGTTGTAATAGCCTGTGATCAAGTTCAGGACGGCGCGAAACTGGAGGTATGAGAAAGCATTACAGTCTTTTGTTGCTTTGGAGTAGGTTCAAATTTCATAGAACGATTTTGAACGGTATCTAGTTCTTCTTCATCCGTGTCTGGCTGCACCAATTATATCTCCTCTTTTCAAGAATTAACAACATAGATTGTTTTGCTGTTAAACTTAAAAATTTCATATTACTGACGTGTCTTGGAAGGTCAATAGATGGTTTGAGTCCAACATCACTGTCACTGCAACCCTATTTAAGTAGGTTCGTTTGGCATCCATTTACTCCATTTGCAGCAGGTTTGGTGACATCCAAGTTGTAAAGAGTAGTTGAAATCCCGCAAATCCTTCCTCGGGGAGGTCCGTGGTAGAGTAAGGCCCCATTTCTTGACATTCAGATATTCAACGTACTCCCGAGTTAATAACGAGCTCTTAGGCAGGTCTATGAAGCTCTTGCAGCAGTCTGCCGGACCTATTGTTTGCGGTGAATATGCATCACGTGTCGAGGATCGATGTTTTTATATGGATCTTTCAACCTCGGCGCCTACTTTTACGCGGAAAGCGGGTGGTGATATGTGTATAATGGGAAATTTCATCTGTGGTGGTTGAATTGAGGCATCCTGTACTAATTCTACCAGTTTTACAGCATTGTCAACCCCACTGGCGTGACCCGAGTTCTTTCAAAAATTTGTAAATATTCTAAAATCTATGGGACTTAACTACATCAGTCATCAGTCCCTAGGCTGACAAACTACTTAAACTAGCTTAAAGTAACTTATGCTGAGGCCAACATAAACACCCATTCCCGAGAGAGGGCTCGAACCTCCGACTGCGAGCATCCGTGCGCTCCGTAACAAGGCTCCTTAGTCGTTCGGCCACTCCACCCGACACCACCTAAAGACAAGGCCTTACACCAAGCCGTGCTACGTCATACTGACCAGGCCGCGGCCACCAGCTGAATGGCTGGCCGACGGGGCACGCCCCTTGCCTTGTAGAGGGCAGCCAGTAAGCTGGCGGCCGCGGCCTGGTCCGTGGCCAGCGAGAAAGACAGGCCTGACACTCAGCCGGGTGACGTCGCTGCGCCGACGCGATCGCGGATTTGACTGGTTAACTGCTGGGGCACGGCCAACCGCCTCTTAGCGGCACTACTCTCGCCACGTCACCCGGCTGAGTGCCCAGGCCTGTGTTTCTCGCTGGCCATGGGCCTGATCAGTATGCGTGGTACGGCCTGTTGTAAGGCCTTCTCTCTAGGTTGCTCCACCGCGGTCGAATTCCTCGGCGTGTTACACTTCTGAGGTACTGAGCACCAGTCCCATGGTACTCAAAACTGGTGATTCCGATCCACATGTCGGAGCAAAAACTTCGGAAACTGTACACTTCAAATAGGTCGTACCACATTCTGTTGTGCTGCTAACCCTGTGGGTGCCTCCACTACAATGGTTACCATTGCTAAAATATTCCGGCATATTATGCTGCAGTGGGTTGGATTTATTACTTCAACAAGTTTCGTGCCCATAATATTCTCTAAATGTCCTCAAATGGCGATTCTGACACAAAAATCCTGAAGTGTCTATTAAAATATCAAAACCAACAATAGTCATGAAATTCTTGCTTTCACCAACTACGTCAGAAAAAAATTTAATTCTAAACCTTTTTCTTGTCATATCATGAACCATTGTTTCTCAAATGTAAACGTTAGATACGTTATTTGTAGTTAATCATACTTTACATCTTGGTAGTTCCAGAACATGATACTTCATAATTTCAATACAATAATCATCATCAAATTAAATGTTGACAGAAACGCACAACCGAACTGACCATACTGACTCACCCACAATTTACACAATTTTCTCATTCTTGTGGCACGGCGCGATACAACGCAGTATTTGTAGACCATTTCCGTAAAGAGAGTGTAAAATGTCCGTAAATCTATCGGTCCAAACTGCGTGGTCATCAGTCCGTAGCTTACAAACTACTTAAACCTAGGTAAACTAACCTAAGGACAACACACACACACCCATGCCCCAGGGAGGACTCGAACCTCCACGGCGTGCAACCGCGCGCTCCGCAGCGAGACACTTTAGACCGCTCGGCTACTCCACCGCGGCAAACGAGAGTGCCGAAACCGTATGTCACTGTAAGTGAATTTTACGAAAGCAAAAGCAGCACCGTGTAAGTTGACGTCAGAGGCATCATTTGACTCAAATGGGGCATTTTAGTAGGCTTTCAATTTAGTAAAACTTCATCTTTTTTATATAATAAATTTTATTTTATGAGCTTAAGATGCCATGACTAACCATTTAAGCCGATTTGCAAAAAAAAAAAAAAAAAAAAAAAAAAAAAAAAAAAAAAAAAAAAAAAAAAAAAGCCAAATACTACATTGGCACGCCAAATGAGTACCTGCTTATATCTGCATATGCACATATAATTTTTTTTCTTTTTTTTTTGTATTTGTCTTGTGTGAGCCCTTGAATACGAAAATGTTCACTAAAATAGTGAGAAAATATTTGCTTATGGGTGCAAAAGGATTAGGAGAAAGTAAGGAATATTCCCAAATATATAACTTCATGTGTAGAATAATACACTGCTCAAAACAATTAGGGGAACAGGTGTGAAATGATACAAAATAAAAATGTGGAAACGTATTTTATTCAGATATTGGTTACAATTGTAATTTGTGTGCGATACAGTTCGATATATTGCTGTCTCAATACTGCACTTGATATTTACTTGTCGTTTAATGAGAGGAAGGCACCATGGGGCTACCATAATAGTGAAAAAGTCATTCTCGTTGCCCTCTAATATGGTGTGTGATCAACCTGAAGGGCCAGTACAGTTGCACACCTGCGTGGCACGGACAGTATGACGTTATCAGTCAGATCTTGAGTGACATTTAGCCATTGTTCCAGGAGTGCAATATCCACCTCTGCAACATCCAGCTCTGCATGCGAGGTGGTTGTCTGTTTGCAATGCGTCTGCCAAGTCCGCACCAGACATGCTTAATCGAGTTTATGTCCGTTGAAAAAGCTGGCCATTCTATTAGTTCAATTTCCTCAGCTTTAAGCTTGCTGTTAACCAGTGCAGCTCTATCTCGTCCCCCAGAAGGAACCTAAGGCACCGGCGTAGGGCATAACAAATGGTGGAAGGCAATAAAAGGCAACAAAAAGCAAAGCGCCATTCTGAGAGGTCTACGTCCACCAATCCTGATATCTGCCCACGCCATTTGTCCGCCACCATGATACAGTGATGTTTCCTGCACATAAGCAGGAATGTTCCGCTTTTTCTCCGGATGACGGAATGACGATTATCCGGCTGTACGCAAAACCTTGACTCATCTGTGAACGAAGTCAGGCGTCATTTGTTAAGATCCCAATCCTGATGTTACTCCGCCCAGTGCAAATTCGAATGATTGCAAATTTAAGAGTCTTTCCTACGTTGGCCATAAGAGCTAGATTTGCAAACTAACTTTTACTTATGGTAAAAGCAACACAACACCCATGCCCTAGGGACGACTCGAACCTCGCGGCGAGCAACCGCAGCAAGGCACCTTAAAACGCTCGGCCACCCAACGCGGCCTCCGTCCAGTTAGTGCGGCCTAAATTTGGTTGTAATGAGACACACACACCACAGGCCTTCGTACGTAGGGACCACATTCACGAAGGCGATTTCGGACTGTGTCCATATTGTTCGTCATGATGCTGACTCGAGTGTGCGTTGCAGGTGAGTTGCATTCAGCGTCATGTCTGGATGGGCTGTTAACCGGAGATAATGGTCTTCTTTTGCTGACGTTAGGCGCGGACGAAGACCTTGGCCTTCCTGTTGTGTGAAATCGCGTCCAGGAACTGGAAATTACACCCTATAAATTACACCCTATGTCATTCCAACAGCTGCAGCCACCTCTGTGCCTGTCTCGCGCAGTGTTGCCAGCCCGTGGGATTTGTCCCATATCGTGGGACATTTTGACAATTATTTTACAGAAAGGGACAAAGGGAATTTTTTTTTTTTTTTTTTTTTTTTTTTTTTTTTTTTTTTTTTTTTTTGCCAAAAGTGATAGGAATATGGGGCATTTCTTCGGTGCCTCATTTTTTCTCGTCTGTTGTGGTTTGCTTACACAACACGTTGGTGTGATTGGCACATGACGCGATAATAAGGTGAAACAAACGACACAGCAGTCCGTAATCCCATTGTACACTGAACAGTGGCTGTATTTATTCACGAATGTACCATTATTTATAAAAAAGAGACGCGTGAAACATTGTCGAATCCCCGGGTATCAATGCATCACTGAATGTCAGTTATACCCAGTCTAAAATTACTTTGTGAGAGACGTTTCGGTGTGCCGAGTGGCAGGGGAATTTTTCAGATCAATTAGATCGGCAATCTACAATGTCCGTCCCTCATTGGCTGGCTACCTGCAGTCGCTAAGCAACGAAACGACGCTACTGAGCTGCCAATACCAATGATTGAGTGTGCCTAAACCCCCCTTCCACCACTTCGCTTCCCACTCCGAGGCGCCAGCAATGAGCAACAATAAACGTTAAGCAAACGGCTACTTTCTTTTTTTGTAAGCACGCAACAGTCACTGACAGTGGCATGGGCAGTTGGCAATGAAGTTGTAACGTGGCTCATTGTTGTTCTATTCCAGTAGAACGTTGTGTCAGAATTACAAAACATTCGGTGAAGAACTTTTGGAGATTTGCGGCTTCTCTCAATACCTCGCAAATGACGCACGGAAGTGATACGAGGGTCGTGCGGCCTCATTTCGTAAATATAATATTTTGAACATAACACTGAACATGGCTGTATGTTAGACGGAGTTGTAAGAGGCGATAGAGTAGCTAAGGTATAGTTTGTATAGTTTATGGGACTTAACTACGGGGTCATCAGTCCCTAAACTTACAAATTACTTATGAACTACTTACGAACTAGGACGGCACAAATATTCATGCCCGAGGGGGGATCCGAACCCCCGACCGTAGTGGCCGTGCAGACCGTGACTGGAGCGCCTCAGTCTCCTCGGCCACCGCGGCCGGCAGGAAAAGTGTTTAATTTTTTGCTCGACGGTCACACCCACTGCAGGAAAAGCAGCATGGTATGGAGCAATCGTTTTTTTTTCTGTCATGTTTTTGTTTATCGTGAGACACTCTACTCTAAAAAGGGTCATTTTGAATTCCTGGATGGGACTTTAGAGCTTCAGAGGCTGGCAACACTGGTCCCGCGTCCAACCTACGTATAGCCCTCTATATGCCATAGCTTCTAGTTAGACACGTTGTTGTTGCTTTGCACCACCTGCTCATTACACAGTATGAACCCAACTGCTTGTGTAATTCGTTTGGTAGAGTAAACACAGGTCAACACCAACCCCGTCTGCAGCACCTTTCTGTTATTACCAGTATCTGGGGTGCAGTAAAACTGTTTTGTCCACTCCGAAGAACCGATAGACGTCGAACCATTTTAGTTCATTGTGTCAATGACAATACTTCAGAACCTAGGTTCAAATGTTTCAAATGTTTGTATACCTTATGGGACTTAATTATGGGGTCATCACTCCATAAACTTACAAACTACTTATGAACTAGCTAATACTAAGGACGGCACAAATATCCATGCTCGAGAGGGGGATTCGAACCCCCGACCGTAGTGGCCGTGCAGACCGTGACTGGCGCGCCTCAGTCCCCTCGGCCACCGCGGCTGGTATCTCAGCTAATCCCCTGATTGATTTGACCATTGTGGAAATAATCATTACAAGAAATTGAAAGTAGGTCCATAAAAGGAAGTCGAAATTTAAGTATACAACGCACTCTGAAGTTTTTACTGTCAGTTGTGCTTAGCCGTAGTGCCTGACTGGTTCCTGCGCAGTAGCGACGTTGCAGACGCTTCATGGGCGACGCGTTGCTTCTGCAGATGTTGCAGGAGTCGTTCTCGTACCTGATGGTGATGCTGAGCATCGCCAGGAGGAACGCGGGGCTCGACGCCGGCAGCTGGGAGCAGGCGAGCGCGCAGGGCGGCAACTGCACCGTCACCGCCCACCACTGAAGGGCGGCCGACCCATAGGCACACGTCTGCCGCTTAGGAATTTACGTATGTATGAGCATTATAGTGTCAGACACTAACGTTAGTGAAATTGAGGCTATACCTGTGTAGAAGTAAATAAATATGTCTGTGGGGTCCTTTCCGAAAAAAACTGACGTCACTTCTGATCCTGCAGTTGTTATTCTTTCATATTCACAGATTATATAACATCAACGGCAAATGGGCAGAGCTGAAAATGTGTACCCAGCCGGGATGGGCTCTAAACTCCCCCCCCCCCCCATCTCCCCACTAACGAAAGTATCCTTGCCCAACACCGGCATATTATACACGGTGTCCCAGCTATCTTGTCCACCCAAAATATCTCTGGAACAATAACAGCTATTGGAAAACGACTTTCACCGGTACCATTGTACGGATGGGGCCCATGAATGTTCATATTTGGAAACATTCTAAAACGAAAGCAAATCTGTTTCTTAACACAACCTTATGTTTTCTAAATGAACACCCTATATTTTTCTTCAGCAATCCATAGCATGTAAATCACATAAACGAAGGCGTTGATTGCATCCCAATATTCCAATTACATCCCGAGATATTGCGACGCGAAGTTGACGCTTGAAATACACGAAACACGCGGCAAGCGTACGTCATGAGCAGCATGGGGTTCGCGCCTGAGTCTCAGAACGTGCGCTAGCCGTGCGTCTCGCATATTTCAAGGGTCAACTTCGCGTCGCAATATCTCGGGATGTAATTGGAATATTGGGATGTAATCAACGCCATTGTTCATGTGATTTGTCATGCTATAGATTGCTGAAGAAAAAATATAGGGTGACCATTTAAAAAAAAAACGTAAATTTGTGTTAAAAATCACCTTTGGTTTCGTTTTAGAATGTTTCGAAATATGTACATTCATGGACCCCAGCCGTACAATGATACCGGTGAGCCGCGGTGGAGTAGCCGAGAGGTCTAAAGCGCCTCGCTGCGGAGCGCGCGGTTGCTCGTCGTGGAGGTTCGAGTCCTCCCTGGGGCATGGGTGTGTGTGTTGTCCTTAGGTTAGTTTACCTAGGTTTAAGTAGTTTGTAAGCTACGGACTGATGACCACTCAGTTTGGGGCCGATAGATTTACAAACATTTGAAAATTTTTTGATACCGGTGAAAGTCGTTTTCCAATAGCTGTTATTGTTCCAGAGATATTTGGGTGGACAAGATAGCTAGGACACCCTGTATATAGGGTGTTACAAAAAGGTACGGCCAAACTTTCCAAACTTTCAGGAAACATGCCTCACACACAAAGAAAGAAAATATGTTATGTGGACATGTGTCCGGAAACGCTTAATTTTCCGTTCCGAAAGACAGGACGCCACCTACATATGCCGGTGATGCAATTATTTCTTCTGTCTTCCCCTTCAGTTTATTGAAGACACCACCCGTGGCATGAAATTCTTACACATTTCCACTTGATTGCAGTAATTTCAATTCAACTATTGCAGCACAATATGTACCCCTCTCGAAAACAAAGAACTGCTTAAATTTCGTGAAGGGAAAACTCTCACCAGAAAGAAAACTTACTGACAAAATTTGTCGGATTAATTATATAGGAGAATTATATTTGTGTACCTCAATGTGTAATATTATGTAACAGACATTCAATTGATCATCATTCACGAAAGTAACAATATCTGACTGTCTGTGGATTTTTTGTGCCATTCTTTTGTTTTAGCAGAAAATACAGATGAGATTCAGAGCATCTGTCTTACAATCTCTGATGTTGGCCGAGGATTAAAGAGATTGTAATATAATACGTGTATATTGTTATAATGTTAATAATAACAAAATGTTCAAGTACCAGTACTTGCTTTTCCTCATTTGTAGTATTATAGTAGCTACCTCTCTCTTTTACGTTATAAAATGAGTAAATTATGGCCTTGTAAATATTCATATGAGAAGTAACCCGTTTACGAGCTTTAAGATAGTCCGCATGTTATCGTAATCGTTTACAGCGGTATTTCTTGTTCTGTTTTTCAAGTAATGCTTGTGGTTAAAAGTAACTAAAGCAGTACCTGTATGAAAATTCTAGACGGATTTGTGATAGTGATTACATTCTAGCCTACTAGTTTTCCAGGAATATCAATGTAAGGCAGGGGTTCATGAATGTAAATATTTCGAAACATTCTAAACCGAAAGCGTGTGAGTGTTTTAGCAATAACTTACGTATTTTTCAATGGAGACCCTATATTATTTCTTCAGAAATCTATAGCATGACATAAACAATGGCGTTAATTGCATTGCAATACGCCAGTTACATCCCGAGATATTGCGAAGCGAAGTTGACGCTTGAAACACGCATGGGGTTCTTGCTTGAGTCTCAGAACGTAATCAGAATTGATTTGAGGCCTCAGTTATAATAGTTTCTTCAGTCATTGTAAATGTTGCGTCATGTACATGTTGTGTATACATAATTTTACTTACATGAATTGTTCTAGAAGTCGATAGTATGGAACTGTAGTTCGACATTAGAATATGAGTTAAAAGGCTGAATACCAACTTGTTATTGTTTTTGAAATTAATATTTCATATTACATATTCAAAATTGTAAATAACAATCTTCATAATTTTTTCCCATTATATTACACTTGAATTGTCCTATATGTGTACTGATGTAGCAAACGGACTAAAAAAAAGTTAATCATTAAATATTATCTATGATTTTTTTAATAACTTCAAAATGCTTTTTCTGAGCCATTATGATTTTGATCTGATCAACTTTTTGGCGTACAACTGAATCAGCCCAAACATTGGATACTATACATCCGAACATAGATATTGGGCTATGATGCAGAAATTTTGTATGCATTTTGAAAATGTAATTATCTTCATTTGGTATCCAATTTCATTTAGATTAACTTGTGGTTTAATGCATAATGAATAAACACTTGAAGTGGTCCACATTTTGGTCTTTATGTATCGATAATTAGGCATTTAATTTCTAAGCACATTTTTAAACATAATGTATTGAAATTATTTCTGATGTCGTGAAAATGAGTAAACATTTTAAACTTAAAATTTAGTTTTATGTAACAATGCCTAGGCACTGAACAATGATGTAAATATCTTGAATATAATTTAAGTTGCTTTAACGTATAGTGATTTATAATGAAATAAATTCTAATGACCATTTCTAAATATACCCATGAACTTTTTATAGATATCAAATACTGATTATCTCTACCATACGCTGTCTATATCATGACAAGCGCAAGTAGTTACACTTAGACTTTGCGCGGCACTTGTGAGGATCCTAAATAATTTCTAATGTTCAAATGTTTGTATAGCTTATGGGACTTAACTACAGGGTCATCAGTCCCTAAACTTACAAACTATTTAAGAACTAGCTAACACTAAGGACGGTACAAATATCCATGCCCAAAGGGGGATTCGAACTCCCGACTGTAGTGGCCGTGTAGACCGTGACTGGAGCGCCTCAGTCCCCTCGGCCGGCTAATTTCTAATCAAGTTCAGAACAACTATAGTAATAGTAACATGAAGAGAATGAGCCGACGGCGGATTAATGTACCTAATTTGGACATCTGAATACAGATTATAAGCGATTTTGGCTGTTTTCCATAATAAAAAAAAGTTACTTTGTACTCCATCCGCAGCGGTATGTAAGAAGGCGCGAAAGGTTTCTAAAAAATGTTTGTAAAACTTATGGGATTTAACTGCGGAGTCATCAGTCCCTACCTGTAAACTAACTTCTAGGCTAATAATAATAATAATAATAATAATAATAATAATAATAATAATAATAAACCATGCCCGAGGGAGGATTTGAACCTCCGACGCGGGAGGCCACGTGATCTGAAATGTGGCGCTCTAGACCGCTCAGCTATCCTCCGCAATAATATGTGTGTATACCTGAATATTGTTATTTTGAAACAAAAGTCTCACAATTTTGAAGACCCAATGCAATGATAAATATGTGGAAAAAAAACACTGTTGCTGGTGGGGGGCAAGATCCCTTGCCCCCTCCCCTCCCCTTGGATCCGCCTATGTCTATTTTACATCATGACGAAAGATACTTCATCCACAAAGGTCTGGATACATGAATCAAGGCAGAATAGTAGTCTGAAGATATTTGTATCTTCGAACCGATAATTGCAGTACATAAGGTTCTGCGATATGGACTTAAAATCGTTAAAAATAAGGAGTGTACATAATAATAATTTCGTGTGGCTCATTGGTGTGGTGCAAGTAACTCGACGCCATTTCGGCGACTTGCGAATCCCTAGCCTATCCCAGTAATCCAACCGAAGAAGAAAGAAAAAACCTTAAAATATATGTATCTGCATTTATATTATTAGTATTATCTATTATTCAACTTGTAAATTTTGTTTCTTGACATGTTCCACATCCACAAGGATCTCCTCAACATGGATCTACGGAACAAAAAACTAATCCAATCTAATCTAAAGCTACAGCTTAACGTGGAATCGAACCACGTGTCGTTTTTGGCGACAGGTGAAGGGTTAAAACGCAGACTAAAAAAATCCGACATCCGACCGGCGTTTCGAACCCGCCCCCCTTCGGTTTCCAGTCAAGCATCGGACCCAACATAATGAACTGCATGATCGACATTCATCAGACAAAACATTGCAGGTAATTATTGAAAATGAACGCTTTCTATTGCCCATGCAGGCCGTCAGATGGGCCCTTGTAACAAAAATCCCAGGACATCGAAAATCGGGTTTTACATTGCAGGATGTGGGGCGCGCCGTGGCCGCGATCATTTAGGGCGAATATTGAGGGGTGCCGGCTGGCGGGGTGCCGCCTTGCGGTCCTTTGTAGGCCGCCTCTCGCCTCTGGCGCGGGACAGCGCCGTGCAACAGCAACAAGTCTGGATGCGGAGCACGCGCGCTGCGCTGCGGAATATCGTATTATCCGCCTTCACGTTACTGCCGGCACGGCCCGATGCACTCCGAATCGCCGATGTACCGTAGCCGCTCTCCACTCCTGTTTCAGCATTTTATTTGGGAGGGTGCGCCCACTGAAGGGAAGCAAATTGGTTACAGCGGTGCTCTAAAACGAGACCACTAGCTCCCCACACGTTTCATAGGGTGAAATGCTCGAGTTTCTTTTCAGTAACAATTTGCCTTCCATTTGTTTATCACAGCTACTAAACTAGTTACCTGTATTCTACATGTTCATCATCTACGTCTACATTGATACTCTGCGAGTCACAGTGAAGTGCATGGCAGAGGGTTCATCGAACCACTTTAATGATGAAACTTCCTGGCAGATTAAAATTGTGTGCCGGAACCGGGACTCGAACCTGGGACCTTTGCCTTTCGCGGGCAAGCGCACTACCGAGTGTGCTATCCCGACACGACTCACGATGGAAGTTTCATATCAGCGCACACTCCGCTGTGCCGGCCGCGGTGGCCGAGGTGACTGAGGCGCTCCAGTCACGGCCAGCACGGCCACTACGGTCGGGGGTTCGAATCCCCCCTCGGGCATGGATATTTGTGCCGTCCTAGTTCGTAAGTAGTTCATAAGTAGTTTGTAAGTTTAGGGACTGATGACCCCGTAGTTAAGTCCCATAAGCTTAACAAACATTTGAACATTTTGAACACTCCGCTGCGGAGTGAAAGTTTCATTCTGGAAACCTCCGTTAGTCTGTGGCTAAGCCATATCTCCACCATATCCTTTCTTCCAGGAGTGCTAGTCTTGCAAGATTCGCAGGAGAACTTCTGTGAAGTTTGGAAAGTAGGAGGTGACGTACTGGCGGAAGTTGTGGGGCGGCATCATGAGTCGTGTCGGGATAGCACACTCGGTAGTGCGCTTGCCCGCGAAAGGCAAAGGTCCCAGGTTCGAGTCCCGGTTCCGGCACACAATTTTAATCTGCCAGGAAGTTTCATATCAGAGCACATTCCGCTGCAGAGTGAAAGTTTCATTCTGCACTTTAATGACAGTTCCATTCTGTAATATCTGGCGGGAGACAGGAATTCCTAAGTCTTTCTATTTTCGATCTGATTTCTCTTATTTTATATTTGTGATCATGTTTCCATTTGAAAGGTGGTGAAATAAATTATACATCTCCTGGCAACAAATAACGTCTTTCTTTTAACGATTTCCACCCCAAACTCGTGCATCATTTCCGTGACACTCTCGCCGCTATATTGCGATAGTACAAAACGAGTTGCTGTTCTCTGAATCTTCTCTAAATCGTCCGTTAGTACCACATGGTGTGGATCCCACAATGCGCAGCAATATTTCAAAATAGGAGTCACAAGTGTAGTGTACGCAGTTTCTTTAGTAGAACTGTTGCATCTTCTAAGTGTTCTGACAATAAAACGTAGTCTTTGGTTAGCCTTTCCTACAATATTTTCTGTGTGTTTCTTGTAAGTTATTGTTATGTAAGTTTCTACGTTTGCCTGATTTATTGCGTAATTGAAAATGGATTTCTTTCAGTGGTGATATGGATGACCTCACACTTATCATTACTAAGGGTGAATTACCATGTTTTGCACCATGCTGATATGTTATCTAAATGATTTTGCAGTTGCTTTTGATCTTCTGGTGACTTTACTAGCCGATAAATGACAGCATCATCCACTAACAGTCTAAGAGGGCTACTCAGATTCTCACAAAAAAATTAAAAATAAATAAATAAATAAGGAACGATAGGGGCCCTATAAATCTCCGTATGGAAGGCCAAGTATAATTTCAGTTCTACTAGATGACTTACCGTCGGTTACAACGTACTGTCTCCTTTCTGAAAGGAAATCACAAATCCAGTCGCACAACTGTAGCTACGTTTGATAAGTACGCAATTTGATTACAAGACGATTCCGAAGTACACTGTTAAAAGCCTTTCTGTCACTGAAAAATCACGGCACCGCCCGACACAGCTGTGCAGTCCTACTCAGGACTGTTCCCAGGCCACCTCTCAGCCTGCCTAAATTCCAGAAAAACGTCACCTACTAACGCAGTGGTTCCGCCAACAGATTTAATGACTTTTGAATGGTGGTCGAAACTTTAATTTGATGCCATCGTTGGATGCCTGCTGAAATTCTCATATAAACTGATACTTCATATTAATTTCTGTGTATGATAGCTGCTCCAAAATATTAGTTTGTAACAAATATACATTATCCTCAACTCCGATAAATATGCGTTTTAATCCGTTGAACATTAATTATCAATGCAGTCTTTCAAGCGAAATCTTGTTCCCAGAGTGTTCTTACTATTAGGTTTGATGCACTATTCAGATTCAACGTAAGCATAAAATTACACATATCATAGGCGAATAGCTGGTACCCGGCGCGTTGCTGCCGCTAAACAAATGATTGTGCAAGAAAGTGTTAAATTACGAATGACAGAAATTATTATAAATAAACCAAATCGCTGCTATTGAGTATTTTTTTATTCTCACGACAGATCCGTTTCGGCTTCTAATGCCATTGTCAAGTGACAATTTATAACGCAGGTCACTTGACAATTTCATTAGAAGCCGAAACAGAACTGTCATGAGAATAAAAAAAAATAATAATAATAATAGCAGAGATTTGGTTTATCGACGCGTCTTCCATCCTCAGTTGTAAGAACAGTAATCAAATTCCTCTGTCGGTGGCGCCGTTCAGTGATCACGCGATACATACTTAGACGTTCCTGAGTCAAATCCACGTGTGTATGACCCAGACCATAGTTTCAGTAAGGTTTCGTCGGGAGAGGGCAGTGAGCTGCGCCTTTGCTCGATTCACTATCAACTTTCTGGTGAATACGCCATTGTCGTACATTCTCGGCGTATGCTGAAGTAGAACTCCTGGGTGTGTCGTTGCCATTCCGCGATCTCCCTTTGGTAAGGCCTTGCATGATGTAAGCTTTGCACAAAGGACCCACCACGATGTCTCAATATGTTGCCGACAGTTCATTGAAGTAAGATGTTTTATGTTCATTTTTCATAGTCCCTTGCTGTGCCACACCTTTTGAAGGCAGATGTTGATAGCACAAATATATACTTCATGGTCGGAGAATACAGCTGACCAGATTTGAGCAACTTCGCGGGAGATGTAAATACGACCAAGGCGACTGTGAAATGTGTAAATCTCGGATGATTGCCACTTAACATGCACCCATGAGTCCACGAAATTGAGGTTCTGAATAATTGTTGCTAGTGCCGCGCACGGAGAGTGGGCTGCCAGTTGGTCTTTGGGTGCCTGGGTGGAGTTGAAGTCGCCTCCTATGATCAATGAATCTTGCCGACCCACGAAGAGAGGCGTTACTACCTCAAAAAAGTAGGACGTTCACGGCGTCGACTGGAACCAGATGGCGCATAGACGCTGATGATCCTGACGGCACCATACGCGAGAGGCAAATCTCTGACATCTGGGAGGTATACAATTTCATTAGCGTCAATGCCGTCACATAAGAGGATTGCCACTCCACTACCTGTAGGGGAGGCGTAGGAGACGTGTGCCGTAAATCCATGCAAAGCGTAGAAGGCGGCAATATGTACCTCCTAAAGCAGAACAATGTCAACGTCCGCAGCGTCGTGAAGTAATAATTTATCAAGCGCATGGATGGTATTGATGTTGATCGTAGCTATGTGATAAGTTTGAAACGTTGCCATCGCCAGGAGAATGGGTGATGAACTACTGAGAAGGACATCACTCCAACTGCGATAGAGGTGACGTCGTTTAGTATGTTCTTCCTTCCTCTACACCACCAGAACATCCATCTTCTTCAGGAACAGTGTCTTCCAATTTGCCAGTTGCCTCTCCCGGATTGGCCAGTTGAATACGATCAGTGGTAAGCACGGAATTATCGCCAGACCCTAGAAGGGATGCAACTGTGACAGTAGCGGTGTAAAATCTCTAGTTGGCTGTTGACTGGTGACATATACATACGACGCTTTGTGAGGTGCCATGGCATTCGTGGCCTGCGCCTTGTCAGGACCAGAGCCGCCATCCTGGACATTCAACTGTTTAAGGCTGTCGTCCGATGAGGTACGGCGCTGTCCCTTCCGTTGTATCCGTACATGCTGCTACGCGTCGGATGTGTTGCAAAATATCAGAATGCGGTACATTTCCAGTCTCAACTTCCATGGGGTCGGAACAAACGTCTTGTGATGCTACTAGGTGCTGTTGGAACCACCTGTTAGTAATGTGTCCATTGTTGGTGTGTGGGAGACAGATGCAACTTCCATCTCGTCTTCGAGTTGGTTCGACGCCGGTGCGGACTGGATTAGCGTGGGCGTAACAGGCCGCCTAGCCGCGTGCGCGTACGTCAGAGGCAGCGCAGTGGGCGCCGCTGGGCGAGCGTCGTCTCCGATCGGCGTCTGCGTCAGTTTGCGTCGGAGGCATTCCGAACGGACGTGATCTTCTTGTTCACAACCGGAGCAAGTGCGCGGCTGGCCATCGTTCATAACGACAGCGCTACAGCCGACTATAAAGAGTTACGAAGGCACGTGAAGTTCAATTTTTATCTGTCGGACGCCATTGGGGAAACGGTACATTTCAAAAGTCTTCCATGTTTGTGAAACGTGACGAACTACATTGCCGTAGGGTTCAAAGGCGACCGGCACTTTTTCCGACGGCAACTAGAAGTTCGGAAACCCGAAAGGTTCTCAGGCGAAAACCTGTATTATCCATCTCGACGGACGTAATTGGCCGTTAGAATATCGGAACTTAGCATGGCGCCGTACCACTTCGACGCACATTTCGTTCGCCATCTTAACAAGTTGTACTAAGGATCGTTACCGATAATGCCATTACACGGACTGTCTTCAAGCACATCTCCCTCCACACCACACACTTTAATTCTGCCTCAGTGTTCCCCTTTGAAATACATATCATATTGCCAGGGCTCTCCTATAGTGAAATAGCAACCGAACAAAGAACGTGAATGGGAACAATCCCACCTTTCTCCTTAGGCAGAGGTGATGTAAATATCAACAATAATTCAGTTTATTGAGACATGTGGTGTGGACGAGATTCAAGACAGTCCGTGTAGCCGCAACATTTGTCACCTCTGTTAGCTGAGCGGCCCAAAGCGTCTGCCTTGTAGGCAGGATGTGTCGGGTTTGAATCCCGGTCACAGGACAAATTTTAATTCAGCGCCTCTCGTTACATTCAATACCTTTGGTATAATGAATTAGCTATGAGAAAATCAAAGTGACGATGTAAGTAGGGGTGGCTTAATTATGCCATAACCGTCTTATTGCTAATACATCTAACGCATCTTACCGCATTTGTTCAACTTCTCATAATGTGAAGAGCATTAAAAATATAAAGGCCTATGGATAGCAATTTCATGACGACATAGAAGTGAAGCTCTCAGTATTTTCTTCGTAGCTGCTGAACATTTTATCCATATTTATTTGAAACCTTGCAGATCAATCATATTTTCATCTAAAATTTTGTTGGGTGCATTACGTAAAACACTATGAAATTATTGACCATAAAATCATCGCCGCTAATAAAATAACTGTAGAAAGTATCTAATTGACACGAATAGAAGACTCTAAAAGTTATGTGGCCGTAAAATGTATGACATTACATCTTGCTGTATAGTATAAGGGATTCGTTTTTAATGTAAACAAAGGTAGACGATAGGCGCTGCTCTACGCACTAAGCCATAATTTTAAAAGTTGCAAAGCATAGAAACAAATTCAGCTCAACTAATTTTATGCTCAAAAGATAAACTGAACATTAAACAGAAAGGATTATAAAAGCAACAAATTCTAAATTATATCAATAATTTTACTCTCCTCACATCCCAAAAGCTAATAGTTGTTGAAGTTTCAATTGCAAAATAGACTAACACTGAAAATTCGCTTGAAAGCAATTATCTCTCAGAATAATGAAACCCGATGGAAAGAAACAACAAATATCTGCTCAGTAATACACCAAAGATAATGCCTCATTTAACACTGTTCTTTTAAACATTGACGCCAGATAATAGTCTTTGAAATAAATATTCAGTACAGAATGTTTATAGTGCTGATTATGTGCTAGGCTGAATTCAGGTTTTTGATAAGGAGAGAGCTATTATAGCTGCCAACATGTACAGGGAATCAGTTTTAATAAATGTAGTCGTCATTAACAACCTAAAACGAAAGGTAAGAGCAGATTTCTGAATAGCTGTTTATCCAACGTTAACTAAACATCAACTTTTGTAAGTAATATGCACCGAACTAATAAGAAGTTGACAAACAGGAAGGAAATGAGAATATTAGTGACTACAAACGCACAAGGTGACACACTCGATTGTGAAGACGTATAATTAGGTTATGAAGCCTTACGAGAAGGACGAAAACGTTGCTGAAACCATTAACTCGAGAAATAATCGAACAAAAGACGCGAAATTGTCAATTTGTTGCGATTTGACTACTTTTACGAAAAAGTTATTTTTCCAGAAGCATTATATATATATATATATATATATATATATATATATATATATATATATATATATATATATATATAGCAACGGAAATTTGGGAGTACTCGTAACTGATACCCACTGAATGTGGAAGCTGCATTTGGACTACGGTGTTTTTTGGCGTTGGTGTTCATTTACAAACGTAAAATGACAATTCACTTTTTTATCAATCGAACTCTGGTTGACCACAGAACAGCAGAGAAACTAGGTAAAAATTTCGTGAAACAACCAACAAGTTAGCCAAGAAGATACACAGAACCAGGCAAAAAAGAAAAGCCATATCTGGGAAACAAAGGATACATAAAAGAGGAGCGCCGAAATTGACAAGAAACACCAAATCTGGCATAGAAGTTCCAAATTTAGCAAAAAAATCATTAAAATTAAAATAATCACTCAATTTAGTAAAAACCTAAAAATTTACAGTAATCAAACGCCGGATAGGCAAAGTTTAACAGCAAATTCGGCAATGTATTGAACGTGGCTACAAATACTGCCTGTGGCAAAAATGTTACGAAATTGTCAGTAAATTTCTCTCTCGAAATTCGTAAAGAACAACACCGAATGTTTCCAAACAACTACTTCGAAATAGACAAAAATATGTCGATATCGACAAATATTAACCATGTAATCGGTTTTTAAAAAGCATGGACTTTAGAACAATAGCACCGAAATTGGAAAAAAACACCTAAATTTGGAATAAATTACACCATAGTTTGAACAATATATCAAAATTAGACAAAAAAATCATCTACATCTTGAAACTAACTATTCGAAAAGGAAGGGAAACGACGAATTTGGCAAAAAAATCAGTATAATTACATTTAAAAAAATGGTAGCATATTAGCATTGAATTTGTCAGAAATAATATATTGACGAAAAATGGCTCAGAAATTTGCAAAACAGTTACATCTAATTCTACATCTACATCTACAACCATACTCCGCAAGCCACCCGACGGTGTGTGGTGGAGGGTACCTTGAGTACCACTGTCGATTTTCCCTCCTATTCCAGTCACGTATTGTTCGCAGAAAGAAGGATTGTCGGTATGCCTCTGTGTGGGCTCTAATCTCTCTGATTTCATCCTTACGATCTCTTCGCGAGATATACGTGGAGGGAGCAATATACTGATAGACTCCTCAGTAAAGGTAAGTTCTCGAAACTTCGACAAAAGCTCGTACAGAGCGACAGAGCGTCTCTCCTCGAGAGTCTTCCACTGGAGTTTAGCGATCATCTCCGTAACGCTTTCACGATTACCAAATGATCCTGTAACGAAGCGCGCTGCTCTCCGTTGGACCTTCTCCACTTCCTCTATCAATCCCACCTGGTACGGATACCACACCGGTGAGCAGTATACAAGCTGTGGGCGAACAAGTGTACTGTAACCTACTTCCTTTGTTTTCGGACTGCATTTCCTTATAATTCTCCCAATGAATCTAAGTCTGGCATCTGCTTTACCGACGATTGATTTTATATGGTCGTTCCATTTTAAATCCCTCCTAATGACTACTCCCAGATAATTTATGGAATTAACTGCTTCCAGTTGCTGTCCTGCTATAGTGTAGCTAAATGATAAAGGATCTTTCTTTCTGTGCATTCGCAGCTCATTACGCTTGTCTACATTGAGCATTTTGCCATTCCCTGCACCATGCGTCAATTCGATGCAGATCCTCCTGCATCTCAATACGATTTTCCATTGTTACAACCTCTGTATATACTACCGCATCATCCGCAAAAAGCCTCAGTGAACTTCCGATGTTATCCGCAAGGTCATTTATATATATCGTGAACAGAAACGGACTCACGACATTCCCCTGTGGCACACCTGACATTAACTCCTTCTTCGGAAGACTTCTCTCCATTGAGAATGACCTGCTGCTTTCTGTTATCTAGGAATTCCTCAATCCAATCACACAATTGGTCTGATAAACCATATGCTCTTACTTTGTTCATTAAACGTTTGTGGGGAACTGTATCAAACGCCTTGCGGAAATCGAGAAACACAGCATCTACCTGAGAACCCGTGTCTATGGCCCTCTGAGTCTCGTGGACGAATAGCAAGCTGGGTTTTACACGAACGCCTTTTTCGAAACCCATGCTGATTCCTACAGAGCAGATTCCTAGTCTCGAGAAATCTTATTATATTCGAACATAATACATGTTCCAAAATTCTACATCTGACCGACGTTAGAGACATACGCCTATAGTTGTGCACATCTGTTCGAGGACCCTTCTTGAAAACGGGGATGACCTGCGCCATTTTCCAATCTTTCGGAACGCTATGCTCTTGTAGAGACCTACGATACACCACTGCGAGAAGGGGGGCCAGTTCCTCCGCGTATTCTGTGTAAAAACGAACTGGTATCCCATCAGGTCCTGCGGCCTTTCCTCTTTTGTGCGATTTTAATTCTTTTTCTATCCCTCTGTCAATTATTTCGATATCTGACATTTTGTAATCTGTGCGGCAATCTAGGGAAGGAATTACAGTGCAATCTTCCTCTGTGAAACAGCTTTGGAAAAAGACATTTAGTAATTCCGCCTTTAGAGTGTCATCCTCTGTTTCAGTGCCATTTACGTCACAGAGTGTCTGGACACTTGTTTTGATCCACCTACCGCTTTGACATAAAACCAAAATTTCTTAGGATTCTTAGCCATGTCAGTACAAAGAACTCTACTTTCGAATTCGTTGAACGCCTCTCGAATAGCCCTCCTCACGCTACATTTCGCTTCGTGTAATTTTTTTTGTCTACAAGGCTTTGGCTACGTTTATGTTTTCAGTGAAGTTCCATTTGCTTCCGTAGCAGCTTTCTAATTCGGTTGTTCTACCACGGTGGCTCCTTTCCATCTCTCACGACCTTGCTAAGTACATACTCATCTAATGCATATTGTACGATGACTTTGAACTTAGATCACTGTTCCTCAGCACCATCTGTACTTAAGATAAAACGTCTGTGCTGAGCCGTCAAGTACTCTGAAATCCCCTTTTTGTCACTTTTTACGAACAGAAAAATCTTCCTACATTTTTTAATATTTCTATTTACGGCTGAAATTACCGATGCTGTAACTGTTTTATGATCGCTGATTCCCTGTTCTGCATTAACTGTTCTGAATAGTTCGGGTCTCTTTGTCACCAGAAGGTCAAATATGTTGCCACCACGAGTTGGTTCTCTGTTTAACTGCTCAAGGGAGTTTTCAGATAATGCACTCAAACCAATTTCACTCGATTCATTCGATTCCTGCCTCCTGTAATAAACGTTTGAGTCTCCCAATCTATATCGGAAAAATTAAAATCTTCTCCCAAAACTATAACATAATCGGGAAATCTACTCGAAATATTTTCCAAATTATCCTTCAGGTGTTCTGCCACAACAGCTGCTGAGCCAGGAGGCCTATAGAAGCATCCGATTACCATGTTCGAGCCTGCTTTAACCGTGACCTTCACCCAAATTATTTCACACTTCGGATCTCCGTCTATTTCCTTCGATACTAGTGCACTTTTTATCGCTATAAACACGTCTCCCCCTTCACTGTCCAGCCTATCTCTGCGGTTAACATTCACTTTTGATAACGAATCCGCCGTTTATTTCTGCAATCTGTTTTGTCAGTAAGAAATCGGCGGTTCTATTACAAGAAACGAGTAACTCGATACTTGCTGTGGAAAATGGCAACACAAACAAACTTCTGAAGTACCTCCAGTTTGCACATAAGAATATATTTTCCCGTCACTACTTGTGACATCTAGTAGTCTCTTCTGTGGATCATCAACTTACTGCCTCATTACCTGTTGAAATATTTAACTTGTATAAAAGTTATTTTAACGACAAAGTTGAGAAGTGCACCTACGAAAGAGATTGTCAGTTTATAGAGTCCCATATGTACAGTAATGTGCTTTAGCCCTTAATTGGTTAAATTAGATATCCTACAATGATGTATTACAAAATTCAATCTCTCGTGTCGAAACTACGTTGTTAACGATGCCCTTACCCAGTAATTTAATTCTTTTGAAATGGAGAAGAAATACTGAATGGCGAACAGACGTTAAAAATAAAAATAACTTCGGCTATTCTCTCCGGGAAACTTAATTCGACAGCAGCTACCGATGCACCGCATTTTAACAGTGTCCGATATTCCAGTTATTGTCAAGGACTTCAGTAAAGTTTTTATTCAGAAAAACTTTCGGCGGGGCCATCTCCAAGCAAGTTTTTACGGTGCGGTATTATGAAGTTCGTGGGAATTGAAGCATAATTTTCTTCTCAATAGTTCGTTTGTTACTTGCGACCGTTTTGTCGATGTCTTCAAGTATCGACAAAACGAATGCATTGCATTGAAAGCACGTATCTGGTCTTCCGACAGTGCCACTACAGGTTTCATATATCTGTATGTAAACTCCAAGTTTAGTAAACCTGAAAATTAACAAAATTATGGCGGTTTACAGTCGCGCAGTTTGGAGACAAGACAATTAGAAAAACAAGGCAATTCACGCTGAACATTGTCCCTGTTTCAGATAAGATAGTTGCAACTTCAGGTTTTACTTTGATGAAGTTTCTTGTTTATTAACAAAGGAGTATGTCGTATAATTTATAATTCATCTAAATAAGAAGTAGAATTATATAGTTGGAGGATATGCAAGACTATTGACAAATTCCTATTAATGTATCGACTATATAATTAAATTCATGACTCTACTCTGCAACCCTTCAACGATAAAAATAGTGGACGATCGCTCTGAATTTCCGTACCTCACTGACATTCACACACATCGTTTGAATTAAGTTTTTTGTCATACATTAAGAAAAAATTTTGCACACAGTTATACATGGTTGAAAATTCTGTGTAACTCAGAAGAACTTAATGTCTTATATGCTACTATTAAAGTTCAATAAAAAACAAAATGATTAACTGCATAAAATAGGTTGAATGTGTATAGTGTGTGTTGGTAGAACGTTGTTCACTGAACCGATTCTCATTATAGGTTGTCAGCTAGCGTCCACCTGACATTTTATTTCAGGTTCATCACGTGGTTGTCTACCTTTCCGCTCCAACCCCAAGCCAACAACCCCCTTCATCTGTATTCATACCTCGTTTCTGTATTGAAGGAAAAGTCCTTTTACATTGTTCAGTCTGCCTCTGTACCTATACATCTAACATTAATCGGCAGTTGGTCATTGAGAAGAGAAAGAGTCTCTTGCAATATAAAATTTGGATTTGACTCGTGAACTCTCCTAGAATGTAACAGGGTCAATAGAACGTGAATGCTTCAAGGAGAGAAATAACTTCCTCACAGAAAATACGTATCACGTTCTGTACGTGAAAGAGTAATCAGATAATTTTATCTCCAGATTTATTGAATACTAGCTGATAATAACCCGCTTCACTGGGTTTTTATTGTCTGTTAGCATGCTCAAACATTAGAGATAGACAATTTGCAAAAACATGGGCTGTGATACATAATGCAAAAAATGTTTGTACGGCTTGTGGGACTTAACTACGGGGTCATCAGTCCCTATACTTATGAACTAACTAAGACTAAGGACGGCACAAATATCCATGCCCGAGGGGGGATTCGAAGCCCCGACCGTGATGGCTGTGCAGACCGTGACTGGAGCGCCTCAGTCCCCTCGGCCACCGCTAAATAATGCATTGTAGATACAGTTTAACACGTACATCACGACACTCCCGCTCAGTTTTGTTGTACACTGCGGGAGTAGCCGCGTGGTCTAAGGCATCATTTTAAGGACTGGGCGGCCGCTGCCGCCGGAGATCCGAGTCCTCCTTCAGGCATGGGCGTGTTATTTAGTTGAAGTAGTTTGTAAGTCCAGGGAATAATTACCATAGCAGGTTGGTCCAGTAGGTTCACTAACATTTGAAAATTTGACAGCAGCGCTACAAGGGGCCGGTAATCAGTACTTCAGACAGTTTTTACAATAGGCAGCGTAGGTATTGACAAAAATTTCGGCAATAACTCTTAAACCAAAGTAATACTTGTGTTTCTTTAGTTCTGTACGGAACCTGGGTGATATGAAACGGCACGTTACAGAACAGTTTACATAAATTATCCGGCTAATAATTTCAGTTTCTTTTAGGAACAAAAAATGATTTCTGAAAATCAAAGACTTCTGCAGAAAGATGTCTAATCGGAAACATTAAGTTTTTGTGACAATAATTCCAGTTATGAATATGGAGTGAAGTAGGCCTAAACATGTGTGAATAAAATTATTTAACGCGGAAGACAATCCATCACAATTGAAGCCACAAGAAAAACCACATAGACGTGAAGAGCAATAAAACTGTTATATATCATTGTTTTGGTCACAATTTATTGTACTTCCCTATATCACTTTAAACCGCTGATTAGTGGATAGTGGTTTGCGTAAGTTCAATTTTGAATAAACTATGACAATTTATAGAATTATTCCCTCTGTAATTAATGAAGTCCCTTTATGAAATGGATGTCAGAGAGAATTAAACTCTTCGAAATTTCATGAAGTTTTGTCATGTTTGGGGGCAATCTTTTAAACAATTTAGTGAAGACAAGAGACGAGATCGCTTTTTATATTAATTACGAATATCGGTTTCGGCAGTTTAACTGCCTTCTACGGATCGTAGGTTACATAATTCACAACATTATTATTAAAAGCTTTTAAAAGCACATTTACTCGACATCTTAATGTGCTTTTAAATCTTCATAAAAAAATACAAAATAAAAAGCGACCTTGGCTCTTGTCTTCAATTAATCGTCGAAATTTATTCAACATTATTACAATAAGTAATTGGTACAATCAGTGCAAACATTTACAATGGAGAGATTAATTAATCATGTCGATGTTGGAACTAAGCCACCATGAAAGTCTCAAGATTAAAGTATTTTCTTAAGGATGTACCGAAGTCGAAATCTTCGAACTAGGAAAGGCACAGGATGAGGTACTGAAAACATTACTATTAATTCGAAAACCGAATGCAAACGCTCCTCTCACAGCACGAGGGACGAATGTGTCCGAGCAAGAGTGAAAGATCTGAAAGAAGAGCACTGGTTCCTCAACTTTGCGCTTTCTTAATAGCTAATTGCCCAAGCACTGTGTGCTGTCGAGGCAAGAGAGAGAGAGAGAAAAAAAAAAAAAAAAAAAAAAAAAAAAACGGGGGGAGGGGGAGGGGAGGAGGCAAATAGCAAGTAGCAACTCTCGCTGAGTTGGGATACATGTATCCTGAAATTCCATGAAATGTAGCCTCATATTGCACAGCATGGGAATGGTATGTTGGATGATATGGCTCACGATATCATACGATGTCACGTATGGCATCATAACACAGCACACCATAATGTATTGCCGGCCGCGGTGGCCGAGGGGACTGAGGCACTCCAGTCACGGACTGCACGGCCACTACGGTCGGGGGTTCGAATCCCCCCTCGGGCATGGATATTTGTGCCGTTCTTAGTCTTAGCTAGTTCGTCAGTAGTTTGTAAGCTTAGGGACTGATGACCCCGTAGTTAAGTCCCATAAGTTCTACAAACATTTGAACATTTGAACATAATGTATTGCATGGCAACCAAAGTGTCATGACAAATATAGCACGTGTTGCAAGATGGCATGGTACATGTTACATAATATGAGATGTTACACGACGAACGAAATTTCACATGCCACAACAGGGCTTTTTGTACCCCTATGCACATGGGAAAATGTAACCTCCTATGCAACGTATGTATCTGGTTTGATATGCTACAATACACGATGTGATGGGACATGACTTTCATGGAAGTTTATATGTAGCATCATATGACAATATTAAGAATGATCTTTAAATCACCGCGATGAGTGGCCGAACGCTATAAGGCGGTGCGCGCGGTTGCTCGCCGTCGGAGGTTCGAGTCCTTCTTGGGGCATGGGTGTGTGTCTAGTCATTAGCATAAGTGAGTTTAAGTTATTTTAAGTAGTTTGTAAGTCTAGGGACTAGCCGGCCGCGGTGGCCGAAGAGACTGAGGCGCTCCAGTCACGGTCTGCACGGCCACTACGGTCGGGGGTTCGAATCCCCCCTCGGGCATGGATATTTGTGCCGTCCTTAGTCTTAGTTAGTTCATAAGTAGTTCGTAAGTTTAGGGACTGATGACCCCGTAGTTAAGTCCCATAGACTTTACAAACATTTGAATTTGAATCTAGGGACTGATGACCTTAGCATATTGGCACAATTATATACAAAGATTTAAACATTTGATGTAAATGACACGTTATACGCTATGTAGGTCACAACATACGAAACAGAATTGATCATGTGAGATGGGATATAATACTAACAATTAGAAAAACAACAATATCGCAATATTTTTATTGAAATATTTTTGAAGGTGTAAAATTAGTCTAGGAGCAGGTTCTCGTCACTGACATCATTTTACTCGGGGCAAGAAATATGAGCCTTTTGTATACAGTGATGCGAACAAAATGTATGATTCTCAATTTTTATTGCACCATATTGATTAACAGTCGTAGTCGACAGTGGTTGCGAATTAGAAGCTGTAGAATTTAAACACTGGCTTTGTGACTAGTTAACTCAACTTCCATAAAAGTTTACTGCAATTAACGATACAATAATCAACTGACAATTGTTACCCGGCCCGAACGAGTAATGTCCAAACGTTTGCAATCATAAGGCAGCAAACTACTGAGGTCATCGGTCCTTAGACGTAGCAACTACTTAAACTAATTTACCCTATGGACAACACACACACACACACATACTCACATGCCCGAGGGAGCGACCATGCACTTCACGACGTGGCAAACAAAACCCGCGGCCATTTGCGAATAATTTAAAGATCGGAGCTTTTCGCATGCCCAAGTTCAGAAGTGCCAGTGTTCCTAACTCTAGTGATCTATAAACTTGAGCTGCGTTAAACAACATATGCAAATAGGATCAGTATAATAGGATACATTGTATGCCGAAATTTATGGCAATTTAAGTAAATATATCATTTCTTTTGAAAATATAAAAACTCCACGCCTGTAATATTACTACCAGTACAAGGGTCTTATCTCTGGTTCAGTGGCGCAGTGGACAGGATGACGGGTTATGAACGTAAAGGACGAGTGTTCGAGTGACATTTACCATCTGTCATTTATTTTAATTACACTTATGCAGGTAATATGTCAAATTTATTTTGCTATAAATTGTGCAGTTGTAGCCTTTTATAGCTTCCACATTCTTTCAAAAGTTTATCTTTTATAATAGTCTGGTCATAGTAACGATATTGAAAACGTATTTATTTGTTAATACTCCGCCCGCCGCTTGATGTCTCTGTAGGTTTCAGCTAAGAAAAGCGTATCAGCTCGGTTGAGACGAATGAGTGGATGTGCCATATATATATATACATAAACTAATTCTTTTCATTCTCCACTCTCAGGAGTGGAGCGGGATGTTAGAGATCTGGCCCATAAAAAGTCAGCCAATTATCAGACCAGCAGACAGTGGGGCAAAGGGAGATCCCCATTGGAAATAAGTGGGAAGGGCTTACTAGTGCCAGCAGACCCCTTACAACCACGGAACCTCCCCGAAAACTTTGGTCGCAACCGCGGAATTCGGACCAATTTATCTCTGGGGTGTTGCCCAAGACTAAAAATGGATTATCGTGGGAGCACGTGTGCACTCACGACAATCAAAGATCGGATACCCGAGTTACTCTCGTAAACCCGTAGAGATCAGCTCGAACAACAGTGGACAACCGTCTGTCTAGAGGAACCTCACCCGGGAGCACGGTATCCTCTGCGTGCGACCTTCCTGTATCTGTTGTTTCCATTTTAATATTGGTTCTCCAACTATTCGACAGTTACTTTAAGAAAAAAGTATTGGTTTGCTGGTTGGTTGGGTCTCAGAGTGCTGTACTGATCCTGTAGTATGTGTTGGATCGAAACTCGACGCAAGCTTTTCTGTTTTCCTTATCGCGTCGCAAATTTTTTTTTGTTATGAAATTATATTTCCTTTTTTTACCATTTTCGAAGTTCTCTTCAGTAAATAACTAGTAGTGGTTTCTGAATTTCATGTCTAAAATAATCTTCCTTGTATACCATTGTTTGAACGTTCAACAAGTCTAACCACGTTCTAAATTTCGCTGTACTTCAAACGATTGAACATATATAACGGATATTGTTGAATGGATACATGAAATTTCGTTTGAAATTTATACATCTGTTTACCTTCCTGCAGAGTTTGAGCCGATTCGTACATTCTTACCTTTTATCAATGACTCATTTCAAAAACCTTACATAAAACATCTATTTTGGTCTTAAAGATCGGACAGTGCACATGAAAATGCTCAGTATTAATTTCAGCCGAACTGACATATTTTCAAAAGGAATTAATTGTTGCTTCCAGTTGCTTGCAGCTCTTGTTCGTCGTTTAAATTTTTCTTGTATGCTGTAACACAGTTCCAGTCTTTCTAACGTTTTAGTGTCTGTCTACATGGACACCATGATGGGCTATACTAATAACTTTTACTCAGTGTTCATTCATCAAATAACAAGCTAGCACCCAGACTTCCGCAAACCAAGATTCTGCGCGCGGCCATTTCATACATATTTGTGAAAGCCCTAGCATGCTGTAACTATATACATATAAACATGCTAGTTAATTGCTAGAAATGGTTGTTTAGTGCAAAACTGCGAACGCTTTGCAAGTCGGTAGATTTTCCAGGTTAGCAGAATCATGAACTCCGCAGGATTCTTAAGAATATCCCAACAGAGATGTCGAAACGTAGCTTATGTGGCAGAAATATGCCTCGTGATTTTATCTCTTTAGAGGAATTCCTTAATACCGATCACAGAGACACTGAAAAAAAAACTGCGGAAGAACAAGTGAATAAATATTTTATTATGGAGAACAACCAAGATCGCTTATGTTCTTTATTCAGATGATCAGTTTCAGCAGATTAAACTGGCATCACTGGTCATCCTAGTAAAGAATACAAGCGATCTTGGCTATTTTCCATAACATATTAACTGAAAAGATCACTCCTCTAAAGTATCACAAACTTTTAAATGAAGAATTAATGTTTCAACATTAATAAGATCTATCAGCTTCCGTGATGAGTGTACATGCTAGAAGCCTACTGTTGTGTCAATGTACGTCATAGAACTGATAGCTGCTTGTCTTAACCCTTTCGCTATATTTGTCCACTGTAATGTACAATTTCGTTTTCAGTGGCTATAAGCTCTCTAAGATCTTTACAAGCACTGGGCATAGGGTTCCATGTAGTGAACCTATAGTATTTTTTCCCTTGTTCAATAACGTTTCCGTAATTTTAAAACTACTTAGAATGATAAATTAGGGAAACTACTGTCCACACAGGGAAATTCCAAAAAATCGTCGACGAGAGTGGACGAAGTGTCGACAGCCATACTCATCTTTGTTTTCCTACTACACATCACATTTTGTTAGTGTGCTGCTTCTAAGTGTTTTTTCTTACATTCGACACAGTTTTTTGTTTATGTTTACGTAAAATCATTATAACGATTAGCAAGTATTGTAAGGAATCAGTTGTAAGGGATTGTTGGAGACAGTGATACATCTGACATTGATGAACTTGAATAGGATGATAGTTTTTCATCAGTGACTGACAGGAACGATGAATTTTCTCTTGAAGAGAAAGATGACTGTAGTCCTAATTTTGATATAACTCGTAATAAGCACAAATTGCAGGAATATGCTTCTTTATATAGTGTTAGGGAAAACACCTCACTCGATCAGACATGTCGTCGCGTTGTTGAACACGTGTTTCACAAAAAAATCAGTTATTTCCCCCAGCCGTAAACAAATAATGTCTATCCGTTATCATGCACCATTATCTACTTTGATAATTACTTCACGAAAGACTTATTTACAACAATGGTAGAAAATAGAAACTTGTATGCAGTCCAGTTTTACAGTAAAAAGTATAGACTACATCGGTGTTGTCACCAGAAACTTGAATCACCCACGAAGGGATTAAATAAAGTTGCTAGTGGCTAGTTTGTAGTGACACTCTATTAGATAGTTCCTGCGGTTCAGTATGAGTACAGATTATATTTGACAATCGGAATAAATAATAGTCGCCTTTTCCCGCATTCTATGTGAGATGAGATGATAGAAAGATTCAAATAGAACTTGAGCATCCTCTCAAATATGTACCCAACTCAATTACAGCTGGTAGTGACCTGAAAGTTGGCGGAAATACGTACTCAAAATTGGTGACGGGCATATATCTTCATCTGAAATCGTACTAAATGCTTTCTCCGAATTTTGAGCAATTACACCAGCTAAACTGAAAATAGTTTCGTAATTGCACTTAATATCTAAGCAACAAAAAATTCCGATGTCGTAGATTAACAGACAGCTTCATGACGGGTGCAGGGATTACTGAGTTAGTAACACTTTACTCACACTGGATAATCTAAGATCTAGGCGCGAAAAAGGACCATTTAAAAATATTGACAGCAATTGAGAGATTTATATCCAATATATTAATTAGGACAGAATATAATGATAAAAAACAGGTCAGAACGTTGAATCAATGGACAAAGAGAGTCTAATTTAAAGGAAGAAAAATAAATTGAGAGGAATGATGCGCATCAACATGCCTGTTCTGTTGTCGTCACTTTAAGAACCTGGCAAAGGATTCTTTGATCAATTTACAATCAAAATGGTCGATTAATGAGACGCGTACTGGATGAAGTAATGTTTTCCGTGACTCGTCGTGGAACTCGTGCTCTCAGAATCCCGATGGCGGGTCTGTTTACCACTCCGGAGATGTTGGTCAAATGTAATGAAACAACATTACAAAAATATTTTTTAAAGGATGATCACATTGCAGAAATCATGATTAATATGAAAATGATTACATTATTTACTATATTACGTTCTTAGTTACTGTAAATGCTGCTCATTTAGTCTTAAATGCTTCCACTAACACGATATGTGAAGGTTTGCACGCGGAGAATAAAAATATATTTACGAAATTGCTGCACAAGGGAATAAATCTGGACATACGGTGTTTTTAACGCTCTAACACAAAGAATAAATTGCCCTTAAATCAAATTTTCTATCCTCTTAAGTGTGTGGATTAAGAAAGAAAACAGTAGAATATGGAAGCTGTTTATCGGATTACCGGCTTAAAATACTGGAGGTACTAAACTAAGAGATCTGTCAGGGGTGGTTTGTATCGTCGTAGCCGCTTCCCTGTGTCCTCCTCTAGCTCAGATGCGTAAGAGTTCATGCCGCGTACGCCCACTGCATGGATAAATTTCAGTGCAGCTATTATTGGACTTAAATAAAGCAATGAGTCAAGTACAAGAGTTGTGACTGGAGGTAGAGGCTTTATCTCTCTCTCTCTCTTTTTCCTCTTTCTATCTACCTTCGAATTGAACTGGTTACGTGACTTCAATAAAATGTCCTGAAACTGCTCCACTTTTTTGCAGTATATTTATCTAAAGATAATAATAGTACCTGACTATAGTTTAATGAAAATATCCAGAAGCAGAAGAAAGTAACAGGAGTGTGAGTAGATGTCTGAATGAATCTAATATCTTCATTATACGTGGTACGGACATTATATACTAATGTGTATACACTTCCATTCTCCCCATCCCCCACATATCACTGAAACAAAAATAGATTTTGAGAAACTACTTTCACGGGAATGAACGTACGGCAGGAGTTTATAATAGTATGTACTATAATGCATTCTTAAAAATAAATAATAATAATAATAATAAAACTTTCAACACCAATTTAACTTTTCTTTGGAAACCATATACCTTTATTCAATTAGTAGCAAGAAGTATCACTAAAAGAATGGCGTTGGTACTCACAAAATGCCAATCCATCCCGAGAAATTGCGAAGCTGATTGGACACTTCAAATAAAGGAAGGCGCAGATAACGCACTATTACTGGCAATGAGACGTTCACGCTTGAGTTTCGGGACGTGAGATAGGCGCGCGTGACATTTCTTTCAAGCGTCAACTTCGCTTCGCGATTTCTCATGATATAATTAACGTATTGCGATGCTATCGACGCCATTTTTCTGTGATTTTTCATGTAACTTATTGCATAAGAAAGAATTTTGCGTGTCCGTTAAAATAAATATGATTTTGTGTTGCTTTGTGGTATGTAACGTAATATTTTATATCACAAGTCAATTGAGTCGTTTTTTAATATCTATTTTTGTTACAGAGATGGTTTAAGTGGGACGCCCTGCATATTATATCCGTTACTGGTAGATAATATGTAATGAGGATTTACTACCTCACATTCTGAACAAAACGTCTATGAAAACAACATGGTTTTCATCGTTCATATTATCTTGAACGGCATCAATCGTAGTATTCTCGGCATATTTCAGCTGAAGTTAAAATGCGAAAGTTTTGTGCAAATAATTGAAAAGATTCTTTCCGATAGTAATTGTTTTCATTTGACTAATAACTCCGTTGAAGATAGAATTCGCAGTAAAGTTCTTCGTGCTCCATTCAAGTATAGTCGGAAAAATGCATATAAGACCATTTATACGATCCCGGAAGAAAATAAGTCAAAGGTTCGTGATTATTAGTAAGCTAATTCACAACCAACGACAAACAACAAATTTACATTTGCCGCACGACGTACAGCATGGCATACAAACCCAGGCTATATAAAATTCAGAAAAAGGTAAACTCCAAACACAGCAGAATGCATTAAGCAGAAATGAATCTGTAAGAGGAAGGTGGCCGCCTCCGTAGTCCAGTGAATAGCGTGGTAGGTTGCTACGCAGGAGGCCCGGGTTCGATTTTCGGTCGGGTGGAAGTTTTCTCCAGTCGGGGACTGGCTGATGCGTCGTCATCATTTCTGCATCATGGACGCGCAAGTCGCCCATGTGGCGTCGCTTAGAGACTTCATAAGAAAGACGTTTCACCGAACATTAAAGAAATGTTCATAGTAAATAAAGAAATAAAAATGATATTAATTGAAATTCACTCGCAGACGTGACTATTATGTTAGAAAGACTGTGCAAAACAGCATTGCTTATATTGTAATTGGGCTGGAACTAATTTAAAAAATGAAATCTCGTGAAAGATACAAATTGTTCGATTTTGTGTTTTTATATTTTGGAATATCGATGATAAAAAACCATTATCATAAAAATTTATCGGTGTCTGTGCAGAAACTGTGTAAATGTTAGTAAAGTTATTAATTCAGTATTTAATTAGATAACCACGTCTTAAAGCATTTGATTGTTTGTAAATAAAACAGTAATAAATTTACCAAAGAAATTATGAAGAAGATCTATAACACTGTATAAATTTAATGTACTTTGTACTCGCTGTTAAATTACATAGTATGTTTCTAACTTTAGCAATTGTAAATCAACATCTGTAATTGTTATAACAATCGCCCTACAACATTGAAATTGTTAACCATATCCAGCGGCAAGTTAGTTCAGTTTTTCTGCTCTGTATCAACGCAAAGTCTGTGCTGTATGAGATTCTGTACGTCGTAGTGTTGCGAACATTCGAGAAAATGTTCGATTAGGTAAATCGATTGCTAGAAACGTTTGTCAAAACAGGAAGTTATTTTAAATATATTAAAGTTACACCGTGGGAATAAATTCAGAAAAGAAGTTTTTCTTTCATTTAAAGCTAAGCACCAATTCTCCCACGTCAACACTAGGCCCAGGCATATTTGTGAAAGCTAAGTATTTTTAAATGTCATTCACTCTACCTGACATTTTTAGTAACAATATAATCATTAGGTAGGAGTGGTAAAATTTTAATAACCGCTTGGTAAAATTCTGTACCAACACGATGGAACCACTGTTTGGCAGCGTGCACAAGGGAGTCATCATCTTCCAACCTTGTTCCACGAAGAGAGTCTTTCAGTTTCCCAGAGAGATGATAGTCACATGGAAGTAGGTCAGCATTGTAAGGCGGGTGTTTCAGTGTTGTCCATCAGAGTTTTGTGATCGCTTCCATGTTTTTTTTTTTTTTTTTTTTTTTTTTTTTTTTTTTTTTTTTTTTTTTTTTTTTTTTTGACTGATATGTGCCCGTGCATTGTCGTGCAACAGCAAAATATCCTGCTTTTGCCGATGTGGTCGAACACGACTTACTCGAATTATATATATATATTTTGACGAATTACAGCGTTCAAATAAATGAAATAATTCGCAATTTGCGATGCTATGGCTTCACTGTATGAGGTTTAGATGGAATACCAAACTGTGTGAACGAAAATTTGTGCCCGGCCGGGATCTCCTGCTGACTAGGCAGACGCGTTGACCACTCCGCCACCGACGTCACAGTGACCAGCCCGACTGAAGAGGAGATTTGTGCGTGGCGGGAGACGTGCAGGAAGAGTCCTCTGCAGTCGGGATGGTCACTGTGTCCTTGGTGGCGGAGTGGTCATCGCGTCTGCCTAGTCAGCAGGAGATCCCGGGTTCGAATCCCGGCCGGTCACAAATTTTCAGTTTGGTATTCCATCTAAACCTCATACAGTGAAGCCATAAGATCGCAAATTGCGACTTACTCGAGCTTGAAGTTTCTTGTCGTCACATATGCATCAGAATATATGGTGGTTCCACGTGGCATGATGTCCACAAGTAAGAGTCCTTCAGAATCGAAAAACACCGTAGCCATAACTTTTCCAGCAGAAGGTGTGGTTTTGAATTTTTTTCTTGTGTGAATTTGCATGATGCCACTCCATTGATTGTCTCTTCGTCTTGGTGAAAAATGAATGTTTCAACACCTGTCACATTTCTTCCACGAAATTCATCTCCACCATACCCGTATTGTTCCAAAATTTCGCTGCTTTCGTATTTCTTTGTGAGCCACTGTCAACATCCTGGGAACCCACATGGCACAAACCTTTTTTAACGCCAACACTTTCAGTATTCTGCAAACAGTTCCTTCCCCTATCACAACATAGCGTAACAATTCGTTCACTGTGATGCGTCTGTCAGCAGTCACCATTTCGTTAACTCTCTGCATACTGTCAGGAGGGTGTGCAGTACGAGGCCTGCCACTGCGAGGACAATCCTCAATATTTCCGTGCCCGCTTTTATCACGTAACCTGCTTGCCCACCGACTAACTGTACTGCGATCGACAGTAGCATCTCCATACACCTTTTTCTACCTCTTGTGGATGTTTCCCACTGCCTGGTTTTCACAGCACAGGAATTCAATAACAGCACGTTGCTTCTGACCAACGTCAAGTGTAGCAGCCATGTAGAAGACATGCTGTGACGGCGCCACTCTCGGGAACAGGTTGAACTAAGTTTGAAAACAAGCGGGAAGAATGTATCTAAACAATCTATAACTCTCAAACATGCAGAATGAAAACTGTATTTAAACTGTATTTAAAAAAATAGTGTGCATTTCTTTTGGAGTGACCCACGAACAATATAGGACTGACGGGCCATTTATGATGTCTAATATGAAAAACTTCAAACTTTCATCCTCAACCGTCCCAGAAATTTTTTGAACCCTTATGAAACACACTATAATTACCTTTAACAACAGAGCTGGAAAACGCAGAGTTTAGGAAACTTTAGGTGCGGACAGAGTTACCAATGTATGGACCATGCTGAATACGGCAGATATTCCAAAAAAGTGTACTTAAAATTATCCTAAGGAGACACATTGCGAGGCACATTATCCTGAAAATCCCTGATTTTTCAGAAAGTTACTCTTTATGAGTCTTTTTCTGTCCTATTCTTGTAAAGAGACAGAAGGAAGACGAAGTAGGAAAATACAAGGTCTGCATGTCAGGAGTCAAACCAGGAAGAACACAGTTGGGTGTAGGGATTTTGCATCATGAAATCAATTGAACCCGGCATAATTGCGATAAGTAATGTAAACGTGCGACTCATGAGGATTTGGCAGGTTCCATCGAGAAAATCTGAATTGTGTCAATTTATTCGCCCAGGAAAAGGACAACTCAAGATGTGACGGACAGATTTCATGAAGCACTCAGTGATGTAGTTGGTAAAGAACAAGAAAAGAGTTTTGCTCACGAATGATTTGAATGCCAGGATGGGGATCCGAACAGAACAGTAAAAAACGTTATGGGTAAGTCTGGAGAGGGTACGGAGACAAACAGGAACGGAAAACAGTTTTTCTGCGACAGTTTGGGCTTAGAAATCTGTGTACGTTGGAATCAGGGGAACCAGAGCTGTTATTGATATACAGTTACAGCTTAGGGATTCAGGAAGGTAGTTAGGGTCATACGTGTATTTAGAGTGCTTTTTGATGACACTAATCATTTTTTAATCTGCCGCGAATTTAGTTTTGTGGGGCCAAAAGTGCAGAAAGGTGCATTTGTAGGAGGATAAAAATGAAAAAGCTTCAGGACAAGGAAATAAGGCGCAAATATGTAATAATGATCTCTCTAAGGTACTAGTTAATTGAATGCAGTCATTAACAGACAATGGAAAAGAATGGACAAGCTGCAGGAGCACATTACTAAAAGTCGCTAGAGAATGTGTAGTATCAGGAAGAAGCAGACGGCGGAATGACACAGGTAAGGCAGCTTATAAAAGAAAAAAAATGAAGGGTTTCAAAATGGCTCCATACTAGACTAATTCAGAAAAAGAAAGTTGAATAAAGAAACAAGGCCAAATAGGTAACTGGAGCATCGAAGCTGAAATCAAGGAAAGATTTTGGAAAAAAGCTGGAAACGATGGATCAAGTCGCTGGGAAATTTTTCTGAATTGTTAATTTTGGAAACTGAGAGAAGAAGAAATTGGCAATTGTTTTGTACAGGTGACGAGAGCGGCTCGTGAATCCTATGGCTGCCTTCCACACATGGAGGGAATACTGTGAAGAGTTGCTCAGTATAGGTTAAACGAACAGTAATGTTTCAGATTTCGATGTACAATGGGTCAGGAATGATATTGGAAATGTAATTATATTTGAGTAAGTGGAGGTAATGATCAATAGACTGTAATGCAATAAAATAGCTGGGGTGGATGAAATTAAGTCGGAACTCATCAAATGCAGTGTAATATCTGATCTCAAATGGATACAGAGGAGAACTAAAATGGCGTGGGAGTCGGAAAAAGTTCCTTCTGATTGGTCAAAAGCAGAAATACACCAATTTTTATGCATGGAAACATATTGTAAGAACTACAGAAGTATCTAATTGCCGTTGTGGGCCATATCTTCTGAGGTACTGATGAAGGGATAGAGAGGAATAGTTGAAAACAAGTTGGATGAAAATAAATATTAGTTTAGGCCTTTTCCAAGCTTTCAGGACCAGATGTTTAGCTTACTGCAGATAACGGAGAACTGCTATGAGTGGAACAGGGAATTGTCTCTATGTTTTATATATCTACGAAATGCTTATGACCGACGCGGTGCAGTAGCCGAGCGCTTTAAACCGTCTCGCTGCGGAGTGCGCGGTTGCTCGCCGTGGAGATTCGAGTCCTTCCTGGGGCATGGGTGTGCGTGTTTACCTAGGTTTAAGTAGTTTGTAAGCTACGGACTGATGACCACGCAGTTTAGTCAGATAGATTTACAAACATTTGAACATTTTTGAATGCTTATGACCGTGTTTGTAGGAGGATGTTATTGTCAGTTTTACAGGATTGTGGAATTGGAAGCAAACTTTTGCAGGCAAGACGCAGGTAAGCAGCAATTAGAGTTGACGTCGTAGTTTCATGTTTCAGGGTAGTTTTAGTGTAAGACAAGGGTATAACCTGTCACCACTGTTATTCATACTGACGGATCACGTGTTGAATACAATTGACTTGCAGGGTGAGACTAAAATAGGTGAAAATAAAATATGCAACTCGCAGATTCAGATGACATCGTAGTGCTACTAGATTCGACTGAAAGGTTGCAATCTAATATTTCAGAGTTATATGAGAGAATTAATGGTTATGGCAGAGTTCCATAATGAGAGGAGCAGAGGATAGCCGGACATTTTCAAGTTCTTAGGATATATTTTTTCATAAGATGGAAGCTTAGTGAAAGAATTGGAATCAAGGTATAGCAAAACAAATGGAGAGAGTTCTCACCTACGATCTATTCACCTCTGCAAGAAGGCAGTCATATCAATACGCAGATTGTAGTGGACTGTTCAATAGAGAGATGGGCATATACAGGTTGCCTTATCAATAAGCTTAAGGTTACAAATAGGAAAGTAGCAAAGATTATTGTAGGTACCACCTGGTAAGAATAGCACGAGGCTGCCCATAATGAGGATATCAATGAAACACTGGAAGTGAAGTAGTTAGAGGAAACAATCTTTGATGGTGCTGTCATGTTACACGCATGGGAGAATTATATTTACCAAAGACACTCATGGATTCGCCAGTACATTGTAGAAGTCGAGGAAGACCAAGGAAAATGCACATGGATTCGTTCAAAACTATATTGAGTAACATGCTCAAGTTCAACATGAAGGAAAAAGGAGGAATTTTACAAGGCAGACCATGCTGCACACTGAACGCTGAAAGGACTAATCACTGTTAAACGATGATGGTTGTAATTATTTATTTCAGGATAAATGCATAACATTTCGAATTAACACTGGTTTGGCCTTCTCAGTCTAGACCCGAAGATTAAAAACGCAAACAACGGATTCCGACAAGTAAACTGTAGCAAATCAGCGCTTAATATCAGGGATTCCTTTAAAGCGTTACGACGAAATTTGTTTTCTCACTTGCTCTTCAACATCTGCCAACAAAACTTGCACGAAATGTAGAGAAAATTATGAATATTAGTAATACTTGATGTAAAATTTACGACAGAAGTTTATAATAACTCTACACTATCATTTGTGACGCATTTGAGCGTTAATCATTTTTTCGAGTGGTTATATAGATGTTGTCAATGTTGGGACGAACTTAATGAGGCTTATCATCAAGAAGATTTTGCCAACTTTTGAATGCAGCCCACCATTTTCGATCCGTTCTAACTGAAACACCATGACTAACTAAGGAAGAATTTTCTTTGGTAACAGACGATCCAAAATAAAAGTGTTTTGGTGGCCATCTGTTTATACAATCATATAGTGTATAACTAAAAGAGCCATGTAATTTAAGCTAGTAGATGTCTTGTACTACATCTATCAGTAATACTCACAACACATTAGATTAACATAATATCCGACTGTGGCAACTTCTCTTCTGGATTGAATCCTACCAAATAAGTCAGCCTCATTACAAAATATTTCAGAGGCAAACATGCCGAATACAATCATTAATAGCGAATTACGCCATCTTTACTTTTCTTTCGACACAACTTTCTAACTGCAAAATTACGTCACTAGTAGACAGGGCTGTTTTTCACTCGTGTTGTGTCCACCGCGTCATGGAATGGTACGAACGTGAGCGAACCCTAATGCATAGGCAGCAGGGCGCAACACCGCTATGCCGCAACTTGTTCACATCCATCTCTGCCTCAGTACACATGATGTTACCTCTTGAACCGCGTCTTAAATGCTCTTCAAATCTAACTGTCTAAGTCTGCCTCTGTGTGGCATAAAATTAATAGAAAAGTAAACGGAAGAATTCTTGGAACAGTAGATGCGTCGAGAAAATACATCTGATGTAGATCAAAGGGGAAGGGTTACATCCAAATGTGACTTTAGTGTAAAACTTATTTGACCTCTCACTTCCCAAAGCCGATATAAACAAAAGTTACATTTTACAAAAAAATGTGAACAATAAATAATGGGCTTAATCAAATAATTTAACTACTATAGAAATGAGCGTTCAGTTCTTCAGGTACAAAAAGTTTACTCTTAAAAATGGTACAGTTGCAGTTATAAAATTATTAAATTTTACACAGCAAATATTCAGTCCAACCCTTAACATGAAATAGTACAATTTGAGAAGTGGATGTTGAGTTTAAATCTCCGAAAACAAATTATTCATTAAAAAAGGAAAAATAAATAACATTCTTAAGACTCTCCTGCTTCTTTTCCTCCTGTCCTTCTTTATCTCTGTGTCTATTTCCTTTTTCCCTCGTGGTAGGGTACTATTGAAAACTACTGTAAAGTAATCAACAATCCGAAGATTGAACACCACAGTGCTTTACTAGTTTGGAGTTGATTTGCCGTTGCCTCAATTCCATCATCGAATTGATTTACCCATCCAGTTATAGAGGGGTGTAAGTTTAACGTGGATTCCCAACCACATGGTGTATATCGGCATTATACACATGTACAACATTGCCAGGGGTGAAAGAAGTAAAAAGTAACACATAAAAAACTGAGAACTGAACGGGGATCGAACCCGTGACCTTTGGATTAATAATCTGGCGCTCTACCGTTGTCAATTAAGAAATTAAAAATGAGGAACCTACTCGAAATGTTGTGGTACCGCTGCCACGTCACGAGAAAGTTACTATTACAGATAAGTAAATAGAAAAACGAAGCTAATAATCAGTGTTGTTGATAGACTTCTCTAGTACCATGTTTTGAACTGCACTGCAAACAGCATCATATACCAAGCAGCTGTGGCATCACAGTTGTTCGATATTCGTATACTGTTTTAAATGAACTGTTTAACTATAAACTTCACTACAAAGTTAATCCGAAAAAATGTTACTTACGTGAGTCTTTACAAACATAACACCTGGTCAGTACGCCGGTCAGACGTTGTCTGTACATCATTTATCGATGTTCACTTTCGTTATAGTTAATTTTGTTATTATCATTATTAGGACTGTATAGGATTTCAGTACGTGATAAAATGTTAAGTTTATAACACGCCCATTACTATCGTGCTATATTCATTTATGGATGCCTTTAATATCTGTTTAAAGTATGAAAGTTTCAGGATAAGTGGAAAAGCCTGCCATCCATACAATTTGATTTTTTATGCTTTTATTGAACCGAGATTCTTAACAACTGCAATAGAACAATTAAACATGTGTGCTACTACGCTATGACACTTTTGAAGACAACTTTGCAGACCGTATACTGTTATTCGCCGTGTGTGTATTACCAATCACAACCCTACACCGTCTGGTTGCATGACTACGGGATGCCAACCTGTGTCAGACTAGACTGCTGGAAAGCAAAAAAATTAACATAAACGTTCCAAAGCATTACCTTCATTATGAAGAAAATCAGTCTTCGTAAAATGCTAATGCTGCTGACAAATTAACAACGTCGTCCTACGAGTATTGTTTCCGTACCTCGGACAGTCAAATGAAGCTTTCTCTTGGTATTCCTGTCTTGCAGTGTTAACTTAATACCAAAGATGGCTACTTTATCTTGACTACAATAAATAAATCCACACTTTTTTCTGCATAATTTGACATCTTGAAGCTATAGTAAGTGCACAAAATCTGACGTCTAGATACCAAAGCGTTTATTTTACTGCACTTAACAGCTATGAGCACACATGATTTTTATTTTTTAGCGCAATATAATACCCTTACAGCTCCACAAGTTTCATTGACCTCCTTGTATAATTAGCACGAGAAATAGGGTATTCATATTACGCTTTCACACACGGATATTATATCAGCTCTGAATATAACGAAACGGGAATAGTTCCTAAACCCAAGAGTAGGTGAATTTATTAAACTTCCTGACAGATCAAAATTGTTTGCCGGAACCGGGGCTCGAACCTGGGACCTTTGCCTTTCGCGGGCAAGCGCTCTACCACTGAGCTATCCACTGAGATCCCCATCCGCTCCACCTTCAGCTTATGTGACAATTAGTTTAATAGGAAAGTGACTCTTTAATGGGCCGGGATCTCAAACAGCCCGTTCCATTCAGTGGAGTGGAGAATGAGACGTTTATAACATGTGTGAGATTGTTAGAAAAAACTGAACCAGATGGGAGTACATCACGATAACGTATTTACAGCAATATGATAAAAATGTTGATAGCTCACCTGAGTTTTAATTAAGGGAACTTCTTTATTACTAGTTTCAGGCGTGGCTCACATTCAGGTGCAAACACATCAACGATGTGTATCCGTAGGTGGATACTACCTTAGGATACACGTCACTCATATGTTTGCATTTCCCGTAGTAAACGATGTAAATGGTTATCAGCCGATGAACTAGTAAAGTAATAAAGAAGTTGCATTAATTAAAACCTCCTAGGCCTATCAGTATTGTTTTATCATATTGTCTTAACGAAAAACTGTCGCGTAGCTCATGTATGACATTAAGTAGTGAAACTTCCCGGGACTCGAACGTGGGACCTCTGCCTTTCGCGGGCAAGCGCTCACCGACTGAGCTACCCCGACACGACTCACGATGCCGCCTCACAACTTTACTTCCGCCAGTACCTCGCCTCCTACTTTCCAAATTTCACAGAAGATCTCCTGCGAAACTTGTAAGATTAGCACTCCTGGGAGAAAGGATATGGTGCTGATATGGCTTAGCCACATCCTAAGGGATGTCTCCAGAATGAAACTTCCACTCTGCAGCAGAGTGTACGCTGATATGAAACTTCCTGGCAGATCAAAAGTTTAGAAAGTTGGAGACGAGGTACTGGCGGAAGTTGTGATGACGGACCCTGAGTCGTGTCAGGATAGCTCAGTGAAAGGCAAAGATCCCAGGTTCAAGTCCCGGAAGCGATACATAATTTTGATCTGCCAGAAAGTTTCATCATAATTTCCGTATATAAAAGAGATAAGAGATTCCAATAAAGACAACAGTGCCTGGGTTTCAAGAGGGTCCTTATTGTGTTCTATGCAGCAATTCGATTTCAGTGAATTTGGAGCGCCTTTGTACTTAAAATACGTGGTGACGAATGGCTGAGAGAACGAAGATGAAGTTTCAACAGCTTAAGTCTCCTGTCTGTTTGCTATACTGTCAGATAATTTTTTATAATTTACAGCACAATCGGCTAGGCGGAAAGCCTGGATTTGCGGACTCCGGCACGCAGCGCAAGTCTCGGCGTTTGGTGTTTCCTGCCCGCTGCTCGGGCGCGCTTCCTGCAGTTAACGAGCACCTGGCTGCCTTCCTGCGCTCCACTGCGCTGCGGCCGCCGCACCGCGCCGTCTCCACTGTGCGGGGCGCACTGCGTCCCAGCAGAGCCGCAATGCAGACACGCCGTCGTTTCCAGTGCTCCACTTGATAAACAAGTCTAAAACGCAGGAATTTACTACTCATTTTCCACTCAACACTATTACGCCACATTCATACGAGACAGACAGCTAATGTTACTTCAATATTTCCGATACCCCTTTCAGACCCAAGACTGTAGGTGACGTGACATTAATATAGAGAGGGACGTCCAAGATACAAAATACGTAATTCATTACAAAACAGAAAATAAATTTATTTTTAAAAATTTTGTACCAACGCAACTGTCTGTTTCGGGCCTTCACTACAAATTTTTAACATCTGCACCATCTTACAGTAACATTCCTTTGAAATAAATTACATAATAACATCACAGAATCAGCTCCACCAAAGAGACCGCCTACATCACACTTGTGCGTCCTCTCCTGGAGTACTGTTGCCCCTTGTGGGACCCTCACCAGGTGGGACTGACGGAAGATATTGAGAAGATTCAGAAAAGGGCAGCTCGGTTTGTTCTATCACGTTACGGGGGGGAAAGCGTCACGGAAATGTTGCACGAATTGGGGTGGAAATCATTAAAAGAAAGACGTTATTCATTGCGGCGTGATATGTTTGCGAAGTTTCAATCACCGACTGAATGTGAAAATATTTTGCTAGCACCCACCTACTTAGGGAGACATGACCATCCCAATAAAATAAGAGAAATCGGATCGAAAACGGAACGATTTAGGTGTTCTTTCTTCCAGCGCGCTATTAGAGAATGGAACGGTAGACAAAAGTTATGAAAGTGGTTAATGAACCCTCTGCCAGGCACTTAAATGTGATTTGTAGAGTATCTATGTAGCTGTAGATATAAAATCAACTGACTGTATGATAACTTCACATGGCAAAACAATGATATCGACACCTGTCAACAAGTCTTTCTTGACACCTGTCAACAAGTCTGTAAGTGTACTGGAAGTTTGCCGACTGTTGATACCACACAGTGTAGAAACATGGAACTAAAACACGTTGTGCACGATACCATAGTCCATCCACGACAGTGTGATGCAGGCCTGAACTTCTTAGCGTGAATCAAAATCAAATAAAGCGAGCATGCTGGGCCTGAAAGGGATATCCAAACACCTCGATTGTTACAGGACCTAGAAATAAATTGAATAGAGTAAAATCAATAGCGTAAATTCAATAGCGTAACCTATCAAGCAATCCAGACACACTTCCTGATCTGCTTAAAGTATTATACAATTCCCTGCCTCGTATCTTTCCTCCAACACGTAAACGGGAATTTCTGAAACGATGCACAAGTACCCCAGACCCCTTGCTGGAATACAGTTAAAGCTGCGAACAAGAGGAAGTAATGGACACGAGGAATTACACACGTTGTGTTCGATAAGCTGAGAATTTCAGTAGCACGGGAAGTGTGTCTGGATAGCCTAAGTGGTTACTGCGACCGCTGGCCCGAAGCGGGTAATTCTGGTTCCACAAAAATGTTAAACTTCGCTTTTGAACTTAAACAAATGACCTGTGACACCCGAGATGTTTGAATAATTTATTCGAAAATTTACGGGTGTTGATGTCAACCAATGTTCTCGGAGACGTGCGAAAGAAGAGACACCGTATCTTTTGCATTATCCAGTGAGATTCTTAGAAGTAGGAATCAATTTTCCTGTTTGTTCTCCGATGATAGCATTCTTCAAGTGGTTGTTTCTATACACTCTGATGTAACACTCTGTGTCTCGTTGATGATGATGCTGTGGTGAATGTAGGACGATACCAGATTACATAGATTAGGTAAAATTTCTACTTGATATGATCAGTTGTAGCTGTCAGTAAATGTAGAGAAAAAAGAAGAATTTGAAAACAGTACAAATATTGTTCGTGTATAAAATTAATAATGTGCTCTTTGACTCAGTCAAGTCTAAGACAGATGAAATTTGACGGACGTGTAAAGATTGTTGAAGTGAAAACGAACGGTCGATTTCAGTGTATTAGCAGAATTCTAGGCATGTGCGTTTCTTCTGTAAGATAGGCAGCTTATGCAAGAATAGTGCGACCTATTTCTGAGGACGAAATATTAACTTGCTTGAATTGAAGGAATTCTTAGAACAAATCATAGCACCTACTTTCAGAATTTTTTAACAAAGAATCCTGTCAAATTAAAATGTAAAATAAGGTTCTCTCTTTATTTGTCATAGCTACAACAATTATAAGAGCAAATGTATATAACATCTGAGACGAATGTATTCGTATGAGCTCCGTTCACTCTAATACAAGGGATTGTTTTGTATTTTCTCCATTTCATTCACCTGATAACTGAACTGATGTTTTGTCGTAACATCAATTGTTTCTGAACCACAATTAATTAGTTAATTGTTGTAATGATTTATAGAGCACATTGAAAGCTTATATATCAAACATCATGCTTTTAATTCAACAATTAAGAACTAGTCATCTTAGAATTTTATTATGGTTTCTCTCACTATAAAAAAAGTAAGATGATACGAAAATTTTAAAATCAAAGATAGAAAAAGGAACATAATAACTTATGACCATAATGTGGTGCAGGATAAAAGAAGGTTAATTAAAATGTAGTTGTAATAATTTCTTTTGTATATATTTAAATTATTAATTACACATATAAACACTTGTAATTATATGTTTCGTGCTGTTACGAGTCAATATTGCAACACAAGTGTCATTCTGTGACATCAATAATATTATAAAAGTCATTGCAGATTTACTGCTTCAACACACTTCACTTACTAGTCCAAACCGGTTTTCATGAAGGACACCTAGTCGCTGTATCAGACGTAAAAAATCAAAAAGTAACAATACATCTAAACAAAAGACAAATCATAAGTGTACTACATAACATACTTACGAAAATATTTTGGAATGCAACAGTGGGTATGACTAAGAGTTAAAATATATATATATATATATATATATATTACGTCAAGAACAGTATTGCAACGACAAATTTGTATATAATTGAAATATTGTACAAAGTTACGACATATTTATGGCGTACTAATTCAATATAAGATTTATCCTATAGTTAGTAGTTTACACATGTACACAGGTGTCAGTCAAAAAGTAGGAATTTTCAATGTCAATCACGTATGTAACATAAAAAATTTTGAATGCAGAAGATCCATTGTAATGCTTACTGTAGGAGAAACGTATGATAAAGAACAGACAATTTACGTTTTTCGTTTTTGAATTCTTGATAGGCGCACAGTACATCATATTATATTAATTAAATATCTTAAAGGTTTTTTCCTAGATCATGGAATGAACAATGTAAAGTTTGTAATATGACTGATGGTGCCCCATTGGCCGTAGAAAGCAAGACGTCTGGTCAAAATACCGGTTGACAGTTGTTCAAGAGCGCTTGTGCAGAAATTATTTAATTCTTAAATCTTATGTTGGGAGACAGTTCTAAACACATACAAAACAATTGCCTCGATATAGCATCATGAAGTATTGAAAATGTTTAGGCTTTGTTGGTGTAAATTGTTCATATTTCCTGCAGGTACCTCGAATAAAGGAAGTGCAATGTATTTCGCTTTCAAGGAAAAGTTGTCAGTGCTGTGTTACTCCTTTTTGGTTTAATGCTGTATCAGCGTAATTGGTCCCAATCTCTTTGGTAAGATTACGCTTTAAGTAGCTGATCTAACGGTCACAACTCCAGGAAGGAACATCTAGATCTTCTTACAAGAACTTTAGAAAATTTTTCACAGATTTCTACAGGGATGGCAAACCATATCCTGATAAAATCGAAGCGTTACATAATTTTGTCACCTTAAACAGAAAAGCAGCTTAAGATGTTTTTGGCATGTGTTCTTTCTTCTAGAGTTTAATTTCGGGTCAGCTATTAAATAGTGAAGAGTTATTGAAGTTCTTGTCAGAGCAGCGTGATGCTAGCTGCTAAAGTCGGACCTCTTATACCATCCAGATCTATCTAAAGGGTTGTACATTACATTAATCGAGATGGTACATTGGCAACATACAGGAATCACATTTGAGAGCACAATTCTTGAAGTTAACTTCCGGCTATCCGGATTTAGGTTTTTCATTATTTATCTAAATTACTCCAGGCTAATTCCGGAATGTTTCCTTTCAAAGGGCACTACCGATTCTCTTCCACCTCCTTACCGAAAATCCGAGTGTGAAGGCTGGTTTTAATGAGTATGCTGTCGGATGGAACGTTAATATTAAGCTTCCTTCCTTTATTTACGTTATATCAGATGCCTCATTCAATGAAATGGGAGGGTCTTTGTTCCAACTATATCAGTCATAAAATAATACAGAAGTACTAAGAGTTTTTAGCTATGTTTGGTGTACTTTATCGGAAAGTAAGTGAGCATTTTCCGCATCTGAGCTAGAGGTCTCAGCAATTGTATTGGCACTTATAAGAATAATGAGTAATATTTTGTACATTGTTAATTAAGTTGTATCAGAGATTCGACATCTACATTATATCATACCACAAGTAAAATTTAACTCAGGCACTCATGTAAATTACGCACAAAGAAGCAAAGTAACAAGAATATCATTTATGTGTTTTCTAAATCAATAAATAAATAAATCTTCAGGATGAAGATCTCGCACTAATTTTTTCCAAAGTAATTATCTTTAATGGGATGTATGCGTCTGTTAGTGATTCATGATATAAACAAAATGTTCCTGCTGAAGGATGAAAATGGAACTAAACGTCCTGTTGTGACTGTTTACATATGAAAAGGACATTGAATGACTAATCACACAGTGACGTTATTGTGATGAAAAACATTACTTCTATCTGAATAACGAATGTGGTACCTCTCGTGTATGAGATGATGAATGAACAATGATCATCCATGTTTTCAATGAACCTGTTATTTATTGATTTATTACATAATTTGTGGCAGAACAGGCTGTTTGGTTCAGAACAGATGCACTTCTGCAGCCCACTGTTAAATTTCAAACATTTACAAATATTAGCAAATTGAACTTTTCGTAATATAAAGGACTGCTCATGCAGAATATTACAAACTGAAGAATTAAATACCAAACTGGAAATAATAATTCATAATATTTGTTTAAACCCATTAATATATTTAAAGTTCTAACCATAAAACCTGAGGCTCGAGTTATTAATTCTACAATGTTATTTCATAAATAATCGTAGAATTGCAATATGTTAATTATACTTAACTTATTAAATAGCATTACCACCAAAAAGTAGTTTAGTTATTAAATAAACTTTGCGTCCTAAAAAGAAGTAGAATTGTTACTGTCTCATTTTTTCGTGGTCTTACAACCTAATGCTGAGACTGACTACTGATTGGGGTGCGACAGAACAAATTTCTCCATGAGTTAAATCACATAATCTGTCTGAAGATTTGTGGTACTCATAGGTAACAATTCGTATATCATCCAGTTACCAGAAGCTAATAAATGTCTGATGTTCTCCAACTCTCTTTACCATCCACAAATGTTTCAAGATCACCAATTAAATTTTATACAGTAGAACATTTTTATCTAACGAAAACTGTAAGACACTTTTCTTATGATCCAACTGTTTCATATACAAATGTATGCTCTAAATCTTGTGTGATAAGATGTGAAAATGAAATGTCGTAAATAATGTTCACAAATGAAATAATCTTTAAACCATGTACTCTAATGGTCATTTGTCAACTATGTAGTTATTTAAATGCTTTGAATTATATTTCATGATCATTTATTGTGAGTGTAAATGGACATACTTAACACAAAATAAAGCGGTACATAATGGTTATTACACTGAACGGATGTTATGAATTCAACAGGTTATGTAGTTTGACCAAATGAAATTTGATGTTATACGCTTAATTCGTATGAAAATATTGCCACATAAAGGAAATGCGCTTAACTGATCGTAATGTAACTGTTGTTGTGTACCTTGAAAGCCCTTTTCTCGGAAATTACGCAATATAATATAAAAATATCGTGGATGCTCAAGAATATAAAATTTTTGAAACGACGGGAAAATACGTTGTTTTTCATGAAAACTGCTATATCTGACACTGCAAGTAAAGTAACCTTAGGTGTCAAAACCATTGTTCATTATTGCTGACTGTAAACCAATCATTGCTTTGCATTCGACTTTTATAATATGACATGCTGCTAAATTGAAAGCAGACACTTCCTTTCAAAATTTTTAAACAAACACTCCTATCAAATTAAAATGAAGGAAAGGTCACTCGATATTTGCTATATTACCCAAAAGTGTATGTGAAAATGTTTGTAACATGAAAGTAACATCTGAGATGTTTGTATTTGTATGATCTCTTTTCACCCTCATAAAATCATTGTTTTGTAATATCCGGATATCTGTCGCCTTTTGTTTCGTATATGCTAACTGTTGTACATATTTCTCAGTGTGTCTAAATAATTAGCTTTCACTATATACATCTTTCATTTAGTTGTTTATTTTGTATCTGGTTATTTCATACTAGCAAGTGAAGTTTGTTTTGTATCCTGTTAAATTTGTAATGAGTAAACAAGAGTCATCCATAGTATTTAAAATATTCCACCTTCAAAAAATTATAGTGCTGAACTGAGCTTCATGAACGTAAGAAGTGTAATCTCTAACAAAAGAGCAAACATTAAAGTGGTGGTTCTTTTCTGATATTCGAATATGAGAATCACTGTGATGCCTATTCTGTCACAGTGTCAATTGACTCTGCACTTATATTAGTTAACTATTTATAGAAATTTCTTTTTTGAGCACAGCGCCAACGTATCTATCAAATATCGTGCTTTCAATTAAATTGGAAATTCGAGATGTGGTTATATGGTTTAAATTACGGTAAATGAAAATGCAATGATCATATGGCCGGGAGATCCCATATGGGATTGATGATAAAAATGATGAAGACAACAGCCAGTTGCAATGTGGGAATCAAACCTGGGCCCCCTCTCCGGTGACACTCCTGACTTTTTTTTTCAATTGAACTACAAAGGGTAATGTTTCCATCACTATAAAAATGTCGGGTAAAACACAGGTTTTAAAGTCAAAGAAAGTACAGAGACTTACTGAAGTGAATGGTGGTTTGATAGATTGTTTACTGGTAGTTTCAATTTCGTAGATTTTTCTTTTAATTAACGGAAATAGTTGATTGTATCAGCAATGATATTCCCTTGCATAGGACGTAACTCTTTGAGATTATGGGAATGTTCAGCAATTATTCTACGTCACATATGGAAAAAAAAAACAGAATGTTGTAGGTTGACCATTAATGTGCAAAAACAAGTAAAATAACAAAAACGAACAATAATTACATTACGTGGGGCATTACGGGTGGAGGGGGGAGGGAGTAGGTTCCCACAAAGTTCTGTTGTGTGATTTTAATTGACGTCTATCGTTAATCTGGCACTGTATTAGAGCAAGTAATTAGGTCATGGAACAAATACATAAATTGAATGAACGATAGGCAGACTATGTGAAACTAAACGTTATTTGCGATTTTCAGAATGTGGAGACGATCTATCAGTCTTATTAAATAATAGAGAAGAGACGACTTAACGTAATGAAATTCATAAGGTATTTACTAAAAGTGGAATGAAAATTTACTACGAAGGAATTCAATATATGGATGGTTCTTTTCGAAACGTAGTTCGAGAACGGATGTTTGAGGTATACAACATACCTCACACAGTTTCGCTATCTTAAGTATCTATTCTGAAATACGTAGCAGATATCATGTAACACTTTCAATGAATGGATTGTTAAATAATTAACAGCTTACAGGGTAACGTGCAATAGGTACAACAAATAATCAACCAGTTTTATCAAAACTGTGAGAAAATTTCGGACAGCATCCAAAAAGAGAAAAGTAATAAACTGACAGCAAGGATTCTGTGTAGCTTGCCCTCTCAATGATAGGACAAAAAACTGGATTTTTTGTTTGAGAAAAAAAAATCCAGGAAATAAACATTACGGTAAAAGGTATACTGAAGAAAGATGCATTATGTCAGTATATTGCTAAAACAATTATTGTTACTAAGAGTACATAGAGAGAAGAAACTAAGAAAAAACATTTCAAAATGTTCAAATGTTTGTATAGCTTATGGCACTTAACTACGGGGTCATCAGTACCTAAACTTACAAACTACTTATGAACTAGCTAACACTAAGGACGGCACAAATATCCATGCCCGAGGGGGGATTCGAACTCCCGACCGTAGTTGCCGTGCAGACCGTGACTGGAGCGCCTCAGTCCCCTCGGCCACCGCGGCCGGCTGAAAAAAAAATCAGTACTGGAAAAAGTCAAGCACGTTACCAAAATCCAAAATAATTTCAGTACGATTGCATTGTTCCATAAGTGGAAGTAAAAAGTGCTTTGCCAATGACAGAAATATCTCTTTTGAGATTTCATAAATGTCATTGCGTGAAAGAAATTGCGCTTCTTTTGTGGAATACATTAACCGCAACGTATCACGACGCACGCAGTGTCTTACATGGATATCTAAAGTGAAAGTTTATAGTCCAAACATTGAATTCATAAGACTTCAGGTAAAATTTGGTTCGGTGTCGGACGCTTGTACCTCATAATATTAAGAGATCGGGCCATTATACTATGGGACTAAATATTAAGAGATCTGGCCATTATATTATGGTACTAAAGAGTGAGAGACACTTCAGTAATGTTGAATAGAAAGGTCAACTGTAACATAACTCTACTTGGCGCAGTATTAATTATGTACGTAAAATAAACTTAAGTTCTGGTAACTTTCTTAAGAAACCGAAGATGTCGTTTAACTTTATTTATTCGTCTTCCAGTAGTAGAAAATATGCATAACGCTATCAGGCAGATTGCTTTGTGTAAGATACAAATGTTAGTGACAATTAATTCTAAGGAATTGACACGATCCAAATATTCTGTCACAAAGAAATGCTTCACTCAGCGCGGTATAAACGCTGTATAATTCAACTTGGCGTTCCCCTGTCTCGCGGCTGTTTCATTACGTATTCACTCGACAGAGTCTGCCCCACTTCTGCCTCGTGCACTCGCTACTAACTTGCACTTTCGTCGCGACACAATGCCCTGCCTGCCAGAACGGGCGCGAGAGTGCAGAAAGTTCTGGAAGTTAAGCCTCGCCACCTAGCGCTGCCTGCTCGGTACCTTGCTGCTAAGAGTATCGATCTTACAATGTATTACATCCCAGATACAATGTGGAAACTTAATGCACCTCTCTTTCCTAAAAGAATAAACTCCGCTCTCTTTGAAGCTGAAGCAAAAGCTTTTTTCGTTGTTTTCTGTTACCTTGTATAGTGTTATACTTGACTGCTTCAAGAGTTAAGTGCTCGGCGAGCCTGATTTTTTACGCGGTAGGCCCAGGATCGATAGTCAGTAAAGTCAGGGATTTTCCGTTTGTGGTAGAACTGGACATGAGTGAGAAATAGACACTCCGGGGTTGAAAGATAACAAAGATTGTGATAGGCGTATTGCAAAGAAATGTATGTACTGTTGAACAAGTTTCATTCTGAACAGCTTTAAAGAAACAAAAGAGTTGAGAGCACTAACACAAGTAACCAAGTTCGAAAATTTTATTGTAACGCACTACTACTACTTACAGAAGTTCCTTGCAATATTTCAGAACATCCCTGCATAATGTTTGAATTCGGGTACATTCTAACAATGTTTCCGGATTTTGCAATCACTTAGAAATCATTTGTCTGTAACCTGTGTAAATTATTTAGTGATTCTCTCCATAATCAGGTAGCCTTGGCTATCACGTCCCCACGGAACATGATAAATGGACAAATAATTAACGAAAACATATATAATGAACAATACCTCATTGTTATGACAGGTGAAGCACGTTTTAATTACATATTTATTTTGAGATTATACGACTATTTTATGCCACGCACAAACCACTTCCTCGATTAATGATTGCTGTTAAGCCAAGAAATGGCGTTACCTATGCAACATAGCATTTGGAATATAAGGAATAAATTTTGCTCAAAATAACAAGGGATGACCTGAATGGTTGAAGAGAATTTGACAGAAGAAGAACTGTTCATCATGTATGAAACAGAATAAATGAGATTCACACAGTCATTCCTAAAACCCTCTTCGAAGCGATAAATTTCATTAAATTAAGACTCTGAACAATCACTACGATTCTAAGTACTGATCGTAATGTACTTATGGAGAGATCGTGAAAATTTCATCACCCATGATTGAGAGAAACTATTTATTGCAATATGACCGGTTTTGATAATCATGCCGTGCTCAACAGAGAATTGTACTAGTGCGTTCGCTAACGTAGAGCGAAAACTGCAATTCTACAGGAGCCCATTTCTAGCCATGCGTGGATCACAGAGATAAGGGGTTATGTGCTGTGGGTATTATTTGGCCTATTGATCATTTGCATAAGTACCAGAAGAACTGTCATACTAAAACTATCTCAAGGTACTGGTCAAACATTAACACTTCCAGCAGCCAGATGATATTCACAAAATACGTTTTAAATTTTTTTGACATTTTAATCCGCTACCGAGATGCAGAAATTCAAAATTAATTTGATTTAGACGATTTTCCATCTTGGATCGCAAGGACCTAAATACCTAACCACAGGAAATCACTAATAATTTAACAATATACTTTGTTGCATTTTCCTGTTTACAAAAAATATTCGAGTTACGGTACACCTAATAAACCATGACGTTTCAGTACGGAAAGTATCAACTGTACTGAGAGATAACCATGCGGCCGCTATGAACCTTACTATTCGCGTTTTGGTAAATCTACTCGGGCAAGGAGAAATATGTTTGCACACATTAATATGTTTCATTTCTTCGCTCGACGAAGAATTGATTTTATTTTCGGACTTCGTCACAGTCTTCGTTTAGCTACAACTAAGTGTTGCAACATTTTTTTACATGTCTGAATAAGTAAAAGATTGCATAAGTTTTGCCTACCGTTACTTTTTTCTCTAACATATCAGCAATAGAAGTCAGAACACATATCGAAATTTTGTTTACAACTAGCTGAATACCCCACGTTGTTCATCTCTTTCTTCTGTCTTTCTCTCCGCTCTTTCTGTTCATCATCCCCTCCCATTTTGAAGGAACATCTCGTCTGCTCTCATCTCTTACTCTCTATTTCCATGTCCTTCACCATCTGCCTATAAGAAATTTCATATACCTACCAACTGTAAAACAGTGAAAATGTACCTATCTTCGTAGTTGTTAAATGAATTAACCACCATTTGACTTTATTATTTTATTACGTTTCGTCACAATCCGGATTTCGGATGTATAGCCATTTCCATGTGTACAATTAGGTCAATTGATTGTTAGATTCTTGAGAGTGATAGTTTACACATGCACAACCATGTGGGTCGTCAATAAGTAATACAACCATGTTCCGATGCATCTTGAACATCTTAATGTTGTTATGGTCTTCAGTCCAGAGACTGGTTGGATTCAGCTCTCCACCCTATTCTATCCTGAGCAAGCCTTTTCATCTCCTCAGAAGAACGGCAACCTACATCCATTTGAATCTGCTTACTATATGCGTCTCTTGGTCTCCCTCTGCGATTTTTAACCCACACACTTCCGCCCAATGCTAAATTTATGATTCCTCGATCTCTAAGAATGTGTCCTACCAAGCGATCCCTTCTTTTAGTCAAGGCATGCCACAAATTCCTTTTCTCACCAATTCTGTTCAGTACCTCTTCATTAGTTACGCGATCTACCCACATAATCTTCAGCATTCTTCTGTAGCACCACATTTCAAAAGCCTCTATTCTCTTCCTGTCCGAGCTGTTTATCGTTCACTCCCGTACAATGCATCACACTACACAAATGCCTTCAGAAAAGACACACAGTGTCTCCCGGTCTCAAATGTTCAAATGTTTGTTAAGCTTAAGGGACTTAACTAGGGGGTCATCAGTCCCTAAACTTACAAACTACTTATGAACTACCTACAACTAAGGACGGTACAAATATCCATGCCCGAGGGGGGATTCGAACCCCCGACCGTAGTGGCCGTGCAGACCGTGACTGAAGCGCCTCAGTCCCGTCGGCCACCGCGGCCGGCTCTCCCGGTCTCTTCCACGTATATAACCTTCTTTCATTATGGTTAAACCAAGCGTTTGTGATAACTCCACCAGACGATCTCTTCTTTCATTCCTTTTTCCCAGTCCATTTTCACCTACTACCCTTCCTTCTGTTCCATTTCCTAATACCGAGTTGCAGTCCTCCATAACAATTAAGTTTTCTTCTCCTTTAACGGTCTCAATTTCTGTTATCTTCTCATACATTTCTTCGATCTCATTATCGGTAGAGCTACTTGGCATATAAACTTGTACTACTGTGGTCGGTGTTCGCTTCGTGTGTATCTTTGATTCGATAATGCTTCACTGTGCTGTTCGTAGTAACTTAACCGCATTCCTATTTACTTATTTATTATCAGACATACTCCTGCGTTACCACCAACTGATTTTGTATTTATAACCCTGTACTCACGTTCATCCTGTTTCTCCTGTTCATCCTGCCACCAAACTTCACTAATCTCCACAATATTTACATCTACACGGGATACTCTGCAAATGACATTTAAGTGGCTGGCAGAGGGTTTATCGAACCACCTTTATACCATTCATCTCCCATTCAATTCTTGAATAGCGCGCGGGAGGAAATAACACCTGAATCCCTCCGTTAGAGCTCTGATTTCTTTTCAACGCCTTTTCGGATTGTGCTGATTCCTATCTTCTGGTAGGAAGTAGAAGATCGACCGGCCACGCGTCTAAGTGGGTACCAGTAGCAGTGACTTCCGAGGATGGGTCTTCAGGGGTCAAAGAAGCTGCTGGGTGGGACCAAGAACGCCTAGATACCTGTTGCGGATTCAGACGCGGCACTAGTCGTCCTATAACAGAGACCGTCTTCGACAGGCACTGACCGAGCCTCAGCCCTGAGTTACAGGCAGCACCGTGGCGTTACGGCTTACAGACAGCATCCGACGTCAGCGAGAATTGTAAATGCTGCCGTAATGACGGTTAGCCAAGGACAGCGTTTATCTGGATGAGAACTGTATTTCTCGATAATGAAGGGATTTCGGTTCTCATCATTGTTTTCTTAGCTTCAACGGTGCTCACAGGTACTATCTCTAATCCTGACAAGTAGACTTGACGTCTACAAAGCTAGGCGCATCCTCTAACATGGCACCGGTGATTTTTTCAGAGTGCTCGGATTGGACGTGGTGTACTTGTGCATTACGATACGCACGTGAAGAGGTGTTCTGCTTGAACGTAGTGTCATTGTGTAATTAGATACCCTGAAAGGTGCAGGAAACTTGCCTCCCCTCTCTTAACACGTGGAGAACGGTGACCTTAATTATTCAGCATACCCGGAACGACCTCTCCAGGGTCAATGACCAAAGCATATATATCCGGATAGTGTTGAGAGTCCTTCAGAATCCACCCTGAACATTTATAGCCTTTGTCTGAACTTTTATTATAGTATCATTCAAAAATTTTGAACAGTGGTCAAGAAGTTTCCGAGATTCTTGGCAAAAAATTTAAACAATGACTGGTCTTTATATAAATGACTTAGTTTATCGCGCATCTCATGGTTTATGGCGTCATATCTCCTGAAACATGTGTCATAGGTGTTTCTTACCTGTAAAGCTATTGGTATCTCACGGTGCTACAAATTTGGTTGAAATCAGTCCAGTGATTAAGTAGGAGACGTGCCACATTTTCACGCACTTCTCCGCGCATTTCATTGTTTAAGAAGTCTTTTTTCCTGAACTTTTTGGCACACAGTGATATAATTATGACTATAACCTTTACGAAATTACAGATTTTCGTCGCCATCAGATGAACACTAAGGCCTTGCATAAAATATGAACAAACAAACATTCATTATTATATATTACATTAGATGGCGCACTTATACATATACAAGATTTTTTAAAGAGATTTGTTCATCTCCTTCTGTTCAGTTCCCAGTTCCCAATACAATTCAGGGCTGACGGTTTATACTTTTTAAGAATGGGCAGTTTTCCAAAAGTTGCCCCAGTAATCTCTACAACTCATAGTACGTACACATGCTTGTCAAAGCGTGTCATTTTAAAACGGCTGTTGCGAATTAAGTAAAGGTTGCTGCTTTATTAGAAAGCTCAGATGCTGTACTACAACGTGTCAGAAAACAGATCTTCAAACCGTATGCTTTCTTCAAAATAGCATTAGGAAACTAAAAACGCAGAATGGGAATTAGGCATTTTCGATTTTCAGAGTCAATGAAAAACATGCCTATATATCGTCAACAGATTTTAGAGCGTGAAAATCGGAAAAGTGATTTCCCCCTTTCACCCAGCTCGGCCCAACCGCCAGTGGCCATCCCCACGCGATTCAATGTAAATAAACATTTCTGCAAAACAAGAGTAAGTATTTTACCCACTATCAATTTTTTGAGTAGACACTGCTACCACGGTACTCACTTCAACCGTCGGGCCTGTACTAATGTGCAGATATTCATATCGCAACACCAACAAAACAAAAATATATAAACAAATTGTCCTGTGTTCAGTGCTTTGAAAAATAAAAACATATATTGTCAGCTGGTTGTATTGATTTCTTGTACGCCCAGTCCTAGTAATATGTTTTAATAAGGTATCTGATATTTTCCTTTGACTCAACACATTTTGTAGCCATGTTTTTCGTAGTTTCTATGTCAGTTGGCAGTGCAGAGGGTGCAAGATGATGTTACATAAATTCATTCAAATAATATGTAAGTTTAACCCTGCGCCACCTGGCGGCTATTGGACCTAATTTACCTATTACGGTGTTCCCTCCCATCTCACCACAGTTTGGCATGAGATTCTAGTCGACACACCTTGACTAGACATCCATGATGGTGGTTTATATTTTAGTTAGTCATCTCCAATAAGATGTATTTTAATTACCATCGTTTTAAAAAAAGTTGTAAGAATATTTTCATATAATGTGTTTGTGCTCCATATGAATTTTATGATTAAGAACTGTAAACATTCGAAACGTAATTTATTTTTTACCATAGATCTGATGATAATGTATCGAAACGCATAATGATAAAATAAAAACAGTGCGATAAAAGTGGAAGATTTTATGAACACAGTGATCTGTAGACGCATTGTAAATGAAGGCGAAACGCGAAAAGATAATTCTTTTTCACTTACATAGACGGATCCTACAAACAAATATCTGCACATATGCATTGTAAGTATCTCTAACGTTGAAATGCACTTTTGATGTCAGCAATATCGAGCGAATGTAAATACAAGAATACTGTCGAATGGCATTTCGCACGATTGCTCGGCAGCCTTAAAAGTTTATGTTTGCTTCGCAGTGTGTCGATTCGAGACGGGAGACGGTAACTCGGGGAAGTGGGTTTATGTCGGACGTTTGCGAAACTGCAAGTGCGAATATCAGTGAGCAGCCGGTGTGCTACGGCAGGGGCGTATGAAAACGTTTTTGTGACTCCGGGTGGGGCGCGGCGCGGCGCGGGTCGCCTACCCGCGGGGCAGGCTGGGCTCCTTATTGGCTTCGTCGCGCGTTCTCCGGCGCTTTTACGCTCCCCGCTGCAGCCGGCGTTTCTCGAATATTCGCTCCCCCAGGCTCTCCTGCAGCTGCGCCCGTGTTCCACGCAACCAACTACGCATTCCGCGAACTACCGCTCGCGTATTAGTTTTAATTTTCTTCTGGGTTGGCGCACGCTGTTCGTGGAATCTCCTGCAGCATTTCGCCCACTGCGGCTTCCCTCGGGAATTAATTATATTTTTCATTAATTTTTCGTTACATTTTTCCGCAAAACCACGGTACACGTATCCTCCCTTACTCTTCGCTTCTACGCTCTCTCTCTATTTTTCGCCTCCCCCCCCCCCCTATTCGCCATATTCCACCGCGCTCGACATCAGCAATTGCAGTTGCCTTGACCTTCACTCCGGAGACTAGCTTGATGCAGCTTGTGGCGCTTTCTATGCACAACATAGGCAGAATTACTAAACACAGCTTTCCGAAATTCGTTCACCAAAGAAGACGAAGTGAACACTCCAGTATTCAATCCAATAACAGATGCCAGCACGCGAAACTTAGAAGTAGATGTTCCCGGAGTAATAAAACAACTGAAGTCACTAAACAAAAATAAATCTTCCGGGCCAGATTGTATACCAACTAGATTCCTCTCAGAGTATACTGATGCAATAGCTCCGTACTTAGCTATGATTTACAACCGATCACTCAGCGAAAGATCCGTACCCAAAGACTGGAAAGTTGCCCAAGTTACTCCAATATTCAAGAAATGCAATAGGAGTGATTCCCAAAATTACAGGCCTATCTCATTGACGTCGATTTCCAGTAGGATTTTGGAACATATACTTTGTTCGAATATTATGAACTACCTCGAAGAGGACGACCTATTAACCAGTAGTCAATACGGATGCAGAAAGTATCACTCTTGCGAAACACAGCTTGCCCTTTATTCATATGAAGTGTTAAGTGCCATCGACAAGGGATCTCAAATCGATTTCATATTTCAGGAAGGCTTTTGACACTGTACCCCACAAGCGGCTTCTTATGAAATTGCGGGCTTATGGAATATCTCCCCAATTGTGCGGTTGGATTCACGATTTCCTATCAGAAAGAACACAGTTCGTTGTAATTGACGGTAAGTCATCGAATAAAACAGAAATGATATATAGCGTCCCACAAGGAAACGTTATAGGCCCCCTACTCTTCCTCGTGTTTATAAACGATTTAGGAGACAATCTGAATAGCTCCCTTAGACTGTTCGCGGATGATGCTGTCGTTTATCGGCTGGTGAAGTCAACAGAGGTTCAAAAGCAACTGAAAAGCGATTTAGACAAAATTTTTATATGGTGTGAAAATTGGCAATTGGCACTAAATAAAGAAAAGTGTGAAGTAATACACATGACCACTAAAAGAAAACCGCTGAACTTCAATTACGCGATAAATCAGTCAAACCTTAAGGTCGTAGCTTCTACCAAATACCTGGGAGTTACAATTACGAACAACTTAGACTGGAGAGAACACATAGAAAATATTTTGGGGAAGGCGAACAAAAGGTTACGTTTCATCGGCAGAACGCTTCGAAGATGCACCAGCTCCACCAAAGAGACTGGCTACATCACACTTGTGCGTCCTCTCCTGGAGTACTGTTGCCCCTTGTGGGACCCTCACCAGGTGGGACTGACGGAAGACATTGAGAAGGTTCAGAGAAGGGCAGCTCGTTTTGTTCTATCACGCTACGGGGGGGAAGCGTCATGGAAATGTTGCGCGAATTGAGGTGTAAATCATTAAAAGAAAGACATTATTCATTGCGGCGTGATCTGTTTGCGAAGTTTCAATCACCGACTTTTATTTCTGAAAGTGAAAATATTTTGCTAGCACCCACCTACTTAGGGAGACATGACCATCCCAATAAAATAAGAAAAATCAGATCGAAAATGGAACGATTTAGGTGTTCTTTCTTCCCGCGCGCTATTAGAGACTGGAACGGTAGAGAAAAGTTATGAAAGTGGTTAATGAACCCTCTGCCAGACACTTGAATGTGATTTGCAGAATATCTATGCAGATGTAGAACGCTAAAATCACATTATTAATACTTCACCTTATCTGTCCGTTGTTCAGTGATAGATGTTTTAATTTCTCGCCTGCTTTTAGATAAATATGCCAACACTAGGACGACGGATTCTTGTGCGTCTTATGGAAACTACTAATGTGACACTTTTCATATTGATATATTTATTTTTCATTCTTGATGAAGCACAAATAGAAGTACATAATGACAAAAGTAAGACTGGTTCATAACTAACTCAATACTGATCTGAGACTGGCTGTGTTCAAAGTAACTTTACGACTGACTTTAGACTGACCGCGTTCGCGCCAATTCGCGCGTATTAATACATAGTGTAATTTCTAGAACCTTCTAGAAAACGAAAGTTACAATATTTATATAAAACAATTTGTTCATGAAACGTAAATAAATCTTGCTTTACGTAAAGATACACAAAATCATGACAAATGTAATAAAAAGTTTTTCATATCAAAACAAAACAATACAAAAGATCGTAAGTAAATAACAATTAGCGCAGTGTTAATATATGTTTACATTGTTTAAAATTGTTAAATCAAAGCAACTAATCAATTCTACAGTCAGAAAAGTATTACATTACGGTCAATACCTCAGAAATTGTTAGTCAACAATTTCATTAACAAACACATTATTATCCAACATTAGGCTTACGACATTCAATAATTAATTTATTTATTTTGTTAGGAGATCCAAGTAAAGAAGTGACCAAATTAAAGTGACCAGCCGAAGCGCCTTAAAATGCTTATATAATATAAAAATGGAATATTAGGGCACAATACTACGATCAAATGTGGTATCGAATACTTTATTTGTTGAAAGAAACGTGATTTTCTTGGGTATATAACGGCGGGGCTTCTATTTTAAAAGACAGAGAGGGAGGGTCAGTGCCTAGTTGACAAAGTTCCTAAAACACCTCCCCTCTTTCATGCCTTCCCTCGGCGATGTTACCATCACACTTCGTGTCAGTGCCCTGGTTTGTAAACGGGGCAGCACTGCACGCGAGGTGCCGTGTCGACAAGCAACTTCAGTGCATGTCTGAATTCACAATTTACTAACCTTGTGTCTTCTGTCGTAGTTAATGTCCCTTTGCGCAGGTGAAGCACACAGGTCGCACATCCGTTGTACTTGAAGTGATGTTAAAAGAGGTGTTGAGATGTGGCTAGGAAGTACTGCACTACGAATAACTTTAGCTTTTGTAGGATGCCAGTGCTTGTTTTTATAAGAAATGCCAGTGTATATCCAAGCTCAAATATACAGACTGAGTAATGTTAAAAATATAAACGTTGCATAACGTATAAACTATCCCTGGCCCGCACAGAACTAACATGAATGTGCAAGATATCGCGGTCGGCGCTCGACTGACTGCCGCCGCATTTCGCTGCGCGCCACAAGCCACCGTTTTGGCGCCAAGCGAAACTTCTAGACAAACATTGTTCAACTTATTACAAAGTATTCAAATAATTAAATCTTTGAATTAACCTAAATATAGCTTAGCACAAAAACATTACAGAAAGTATACAGATGATTTTTAATAGACATAGGAAAGTTAAATATTAATAAAAGAAGCTTAAAGTTTTGGCGGACAACTAGTATAGACGGGAGCCAATCAGATCTCAACTTGCAATAGGGGCGGAGCTTTCCCACGGGATACAAGCTCATCTAATGTCTCTCTCTCACACCCTTTCTATTTCACACAGTTCTCCAACCAAGAAAACTTCTTTAACACCTAATATATTATATTCGAAATAAACGGCTCCATGTCAGCCCCCTCACAATGTACATTACAAGCTCCATCCTATACTGAGCAAACCTCTTCATCTCCTCATGAGGCTGGCAACCCCTATCGATTTGAATCTGCTTACTGTATTCTTCTCTTGCTCCCACTCTCTCTTCCTCTTTCCCTTTCTGTGGTTTGTACGCCACACACCACCCTCCAAAGCTAAATTCACGGTTCATAGATGCCTAAACCGTGGTTGGGAACTCACGTTAAACTGTAGGTCCACTTATAACTGGCTGGGGATGCCAGTTCAGAGGTCGGAGGAAGGCAACAGCATACCACCTCCAAACAGGACCATGCTTAGTAAAGCACTGTGGTGTTCAAACCAATCTTCGAATTGTTGACTGCTTTACCTTTTTTAGATGCCTAAAAATTTGTTCTACCAATCGATCTTGCTGCCGCCTACTTACATTTCGCGTAAAGATCACAAAGACAAGATAAGAGAGATTAGGGCTCGTACGGAGGCATATAGGCATTCTTTTTTTCCTCGTTCAATTTGGGAGTGGAATAGGAAAGGAAATGCCTAGTAGTGGTACAGTGTACCCTCCGCCACGCACCTTACGGTGAATTGCGGAGTATGTATGTAGATGTAGATGTAGATGTAGATGTAGATCCCTTGTTTTAGTCGAGTATTGCAACAAATTTCTTTCTATTCTGCACAGTACGCCAAGGTGGAATAGCCGTGCGCACTAAGGCGGCTTGACCATACGTCGTCGGAGGTTCTAAGCCTCCCTCGGAAATGGGTGTGTGTATTGTACTTACGATAAATTAGTTTAAATAGTTTGTAAGCTTAGGGCCCAATGATCTCTGCAGTTAGGTCCCATAACTTTACAAACATTTGAACATTATGTTGACATAAAAGTTTCCTGGATGTTGTACCGTGTTATGATGTAGAAGGCTATTACTTAAATAACCGACGTTTCGGACAACGTTACAGTAGCCTTCATCTGGTTATATTGATGTGAGCTGGTTGTTGCTATACTTTATATTTATATTAGAGATTACGTCATAATTTTTTAAAATCAACGATGTTATTGGTGGAATTTTTGTCTAATTGAAAGTAAATATAAAGTACATTATGAACCAGCTCACATCAGTATACCCAGGTGAAGGCCACTGTAACGTTGGCCGAAACGTCGGTTATTTAAGTAATAGCCTTCTCCATCATGACGCGGTACCATACCCAGAAAACTTTTATGTCATCTGACTCTGGCCGCGGAGGCCTACGTAATTATAGTTTAACATTATCTTCAGTACATCCTCATTAGTTATGCGATTTACCAACCTAATTTTTGGTGATTATGTTACGAAGGCTTTCACGGCAGGAGTTGTCATAACTTGAAACTTGTCACAACTTGAATCTTCTGGGCTGAGATGCCGTAGTGCATGCGTACAACTATACCCTGATGTTTCGCCTTCGACTGCGGAAGACATCTTCGGAGGTGAAGCGGCAAACAATTTTTTTTTCGTCACTAGCAAAACATTTCGAAGGCGTCCATCCTCTTCCTGCCTCAACTACTTATCGTCCATGTTTCACTATTGGACAAGGCATCACTTCATGCAAATATCTTCAGAAAATAATTCCTAACACTTAAATCAAATGTTAAAGTTAAAACATTTCTCTTCATCAGGAACTCTTTTACCGCAGTGCCATTTTATATATCATCTGTACTCCGACCACTGTATACCATTTTACTGATACGTATTCGAATCTCTTCATCATCGCCTGATTTTCTTAGAATACATTACATTATCCTTGTTTCCCTTTTCTCACATTTAAACCTTGAACAAAGCTGTTGTCAGCAATTGTACGAATTATAACAATCAGTTGCAGGTCCTTGCAAGACAGTGTCCAGTTGCTCTTACAGGTCTTTATTTTGTTCTTTTTGTGTTAAAAACTTGCTTGTATTTAGCAACTATACGAATTATGCAATCACTTGCAGGTCCTCTGAAGTCACTGTCCATTCTGTTCAATTGCTCTTCCAGGTCCAGTGCTACCTCTGACTGTAGTGATCAGCAAATGTCGAAGTCTTTATTTACTCATCTTGAATTTTAGTTCTTTTTCCAAATTTCTCCTTGCTTCTCTCTCAATGCTTAGAGAGAATAACATTAGGAACAAGACGAGTCCCTATTTTACTCCCCACCCAATGCTTTCCTTTCATACCTTATGATTCTTATAACTGCTATTTGACTTTTCTACAAGTTACCTTCTGTTCCCTATTTTTAACACTGCTGACTTGAGAATATGAAATAGTGTACTTCAATCAACATTGTTAAAAGCTTTCTCCAAATATACAAAAGCTGCTGTAGTTTTGCTCTTCCTTAATCTAAGATAAATCATAAGGAGAATTTTGCCTTACATATTCCTACATTTCTCTTAAATCCAAATTTATCTTCACCGACGTCACCTTCTACCAGCTTTCCCATTCTTCTGTGAATAATTCGTGTTCCAATTTTGGCACCATGACGTATTGAAATGGGGGTTATGTAATTTTCATACCAGTCAGCGCCTTTTTTCTTTTCTTTTATTTTATTTTTTGGAACTGGCATAATTATATTTATCTTAAAGCCTGAGGGTATTTCACCAGACTCATACATCTTTGACAGTAGGTGAGATAGTTTTGTAATGGCTAGCTCTTCCAGCGACTTAAGTAGTTCTGAGCGAATGTCGTCAACTCTAGGTGCCTTGTTCCGACTTAGGTTTGTTAGTGCTTTGGAAAATTCTTGTCTCATTGCAGTATACCCTATTCCACCTCATCTACTTCCTCTTCTCTTCCCACAATATTGTCATCAATTTCGTTTCCTTTGTAGATCCCTTCTATATACATTTTGTACCTCTTAGCTTTCCCTTCTTTGTTCAAAATTGATTTTCCATCTGCGTTCTTTATATTCAAACAGCTGGTCTTCTTTCCTCCATACGTATGGTATCTAGTAAGTGTAGTCCTCTACGGACTTGTACTTGCCATCTAGCCACTCCTGCTAAGCCATTTCACATTTTCTGTAAATATCATACTTTTATCGTCCACTTACTCTATTTGCTGCAATTTTATATTTTCTCTTTCCATCAATTAAATTCTTTATCGCCTGTGCTATCCAAGGTTTTTTTGTAGGTCTTAACGATTGACGTACTTTTCCTCTGCTGCCTTCACTATTTCACCTCTCGAAGCAACCCATTCGTCTTGTATTGTGTTACTTTCTCCGTTTCTGTCAATTGTTTCTTTAATTTCAGTCTACAGTTCATAAGGAATTAGCTATGGTCAGAGTCCATAATAATATGCCCCTCGATATGTCTTACAGTTCATAACGTGGTTCCATAATCTGTGTATTAGCATTACAAAATCTATCTATTGCCTTCCGTTGTTTCCTAGTCCTTTTATGATTCTTAAGCAAAATGTTTGTTATGATTAAATTATGTTATCATCGAACTTCTACGATGCGACCTCCTCTTTCGTTCCTTTACCCCAGTCAATATTCACCTATTAGTTTTCCTTCCCTTCCGTTTCCTATTACCCAGTTGCAATCCCTCATCACAAACCAGTTTTAGGGTTCCTTGACAGTCTAAATAATTTTCTTTATATGCTCGTACATTTCGATCTCCTGATCGTCGGAAGTTCTAGTGGACAAATTGAGCCGGCCGCGGTGGCCGAGGTGACTGAGGCGCTCCAGTCACGGTCAGCACGGCCACTACGGTCGGGGGTTCGAATCCCCCCTCGGGCATGGATATTTGTGCGGTCGTAGTTCATAAGTAGTTTGTAAGTTTAGGGACTGATGACCCCGTAGTTAAGTCCCATAAGCTTAACGAACATTTTGACAAAGTGACTTGTACTACTATAGCGTGTGATGGCTTTTTTTCTGTCTTCACTACAAAAATGCGATTACTGTACTTTGTACTGCTCTTTTCTTAATCATTATTAGACCTACTTAATACAATACCACAAATGATTTTGTAGCCCTGTACTCATCTAGCCTGAAATTCTGTTCATCTTTCCACAGAACGTAACTATACACCACCATATATTTCAACCTTTGCCCTTTTTTAATTTTCTAACTTCCCTAGCAGATTAAGGGATCCGTTGAACGCCAGTGTTGTCTTTCCTGATGATAACATCTCCCTTTCGGAGGTCAGAATGGGGGACTATTTTACCTCTGGACTATTTTACCCAAGAGGATGCAATCGTCATACATTCATTCGGTACAGCTTCATGTCCTCTGAATAAGTAACAACTATAGCTACCCATTGCTTTCACCATTTCGCAGCAGTCTACAGCAAAGCCGCGTTAGCTGATGTCACAAAGCCACTTCAGTCAATCATCCACACTATTGCCCCTTTAATTATTGAAAAAAAACTGATGCCTCTTATCATTAACCATCCGTTTGTCTGGACTCTCCAGAGGTACTCCTGTGGTTGCACTTATGGTCCGGCTACCAGTATCATTGATGCACGCAAGCCACCCCACTTCCGCAATGTCTGTGGTTGATAGGGGTAGGATTACGTTATTATATTGCGGAAATAGCTATCCATACACACTTTTCAGATGGAGAGATTTGTAGTCAGATGTGGTACTATTAACTATTGAACAGAGATTAATAATATATAGCAAGTGTACTTTTGTGTTACCATACAAGGGAACAATGATTATTGACATTTAAAAAATAAATCGAAATGTTAATGGGACTCTATGCCTTTAGTTTACGAGATATATTATTGTGGAAAGATTTCATCCTAAACTTCTTTTCCCCACGCAAACTGCGTTATTGCTAGGCACGATGTTGTTATGTTGCTTACATCGTGCTTGTGTATTAGTTCAGAGAATAGTGACTTGCTTCTCAGTGTGTAACAGTCAACAACAAGGAGGAAGTGGACAATGGGATTGACCAAAGGCTAAAAGGGTATATGGAGACTGTAGGAAAGATGCAGTTATTGATTATACGTTGTATGCGGAAACATATTCAAATAGACAACCTCCGTCTCAATCATTATTTGTCAACCTCTTCAACCAATTTCGTGAATGTGGTTGCGTAACAACTGGACAAAGTAACAGAAGGAAACATGTGACGACAGAGGCTGGAGAAATTTATGTCTTTGCTGCTGTTACAGTAAATTAGTTTCCTCGCAATCTCACGAAGCAGTTCCACGAGCCAGGCAAGTGTCCTATGCATCCTCTACCGACATCGGTTCATTCTGTAATAGCCCATAGTGCACGGATTACTAGAGCATATTTTCACGAATAGTTTCCAAATGGTAGGTTTGGACGCAGAGGACCTGCACCTTGGCCGGCTCGTTCCCCTGATTTATATAGACTTTTTTTCTATGGGAAAATTTGAATGATGTTGTTTCCAACGATACATCAACTACACCAGATGTATTACAGCGGCCTACTAGTACACCTGTTCTGAAATGCTAACACATGTGCAGCAGACTTTCCGTACTAGACTAAGCGTGTATTCCACTGCCTGGGTTAATTTTAAAAACAATGTGTGATGGTTAGTTGTGTCTTTACTGGTCAGGATCCACAGCACTTGTGTATCCACTCGTAGTGTTTCTAAGTGTGTGCTGCCACAGGTATTGTACAAGTGATGCTTTGGAAACATTTCACGATACGGTAAGTAACAGACTTCTCTGACATTTTCATTTACCCTATGTTTGCTTTGTAAATGTCAGTACATTTTAAAAGCGTACGTTTGCACAAAAAATACAATTTCTACGTATTATTAAATCTGTATATCTGTCCATACGAAGCCAATATCGTAAAACAGTTCCTGTAAAAAAATGGGGTACTGCAACTTTAACATCCACCATACACGCCGGATCTGAATCCTCCACACTTCTTCCTATTCCCTCGACTTAAACTGGCTTTGAAAAGAAAGAGATGTGACGATATTTCTGAGATCCAACGAAATGTGACGAGGCTTTTAACACCATCCCAAAGGAAGACTTCGTGCAATCCCAGGACAGATATCGGAGAGCTCAGCGATGCATAGTTATGGGAGGTGACTTTTTTTAGAAGGGCTGTAAGGTAACTGTAGGTCATAGTTCATTTACGTTAATGTTACACGACAATTCAACAAACTGTATAGCCAGGAGTCGTAGAACGTTCATGCAACATTTCATAAAACTCGATGACCCAAATGTCAGAACCTTGCTTTGTTACACGCAACGAAGCCACGTGCCTCCTAGAAACAATCAATGCAAATAAAAAGGTATTTAAATGACGTACATTATTTTATTTTAAATGGTAATAGTATTATAACGGAAAACGTTAATGTATAATGTGACCATACAAAACTTATAGAATGTACAATTTTTAAAACTATTTGAAGTTACTAAATAACAAAGGAAAACAATACTGCTAGTCTACCAAGAGAAGGAGTGAACAAATATCTTGGTCGTGTACATTATTATCTTTGGTTATTGTTGCGGTGCATCCACTCTAATATTACAAGTGGATGCATTCTGGGATTTCACTTTAGGTTTCATCATACCTTGTCAAGGACGTCTACTATCCATGTAGGAACGTGAATATCGATTGTCGAGTAATATCTTTGGATTTTTTGTTCGCGTATTGTTTTTAGGCAATTAAGGAAAATTAGAACCTCAATAGAATATTAATAAAGTCCTTCCTCAGACACACAGCCGTAGGCCATCCTAGAAAATGGTGTCGTGGGTCATTATATGGTGAATGAAGTAGGATAATAGATATATATATATATATATATATATATATATGTCGTATGGTAGGTGGTAGGGGGCGGAAAGGGTGGGGAAAGCGGATAGGAATATCTTTGTCGTGTTTATTGTTGCAGTGCATCCATTCTAAATTAATAACGCCAATAATCCATTATTAATTTCTTTTCTTCTTGGTGTATCATTCGTAAATCATATCTGAACCTTGTTTGAGTGAGATCATGTTAAGCTTCGTGAAAGCAAGAGAAACGTCTACCAGCACTCGTGGGATTTCGAGGGCGACACAGAGGTGCGGTTCATCGTCCCGTGATATTGCTCTCGGGTTTCACGAGATCTCACGACTGTCATCCACTTACGGGCTCGATGGATTGTGGAGGGACATGCGAGCATTGGGCGGGATCTCAAAGGCTTTGATGACTAGAGCCAGGCGCGGATACAGGCATTTATGGGATCGTCTGCCGCAAACCGAAGCGACGTAATTCAGTAGGGCGAGCCAGCAGCAATGTTGGAGAGACTAGTAACAACGATGAACGTAGCACTGGCACTAAATTTCGCATTTCTACACCCCAAAATGCAAATTGTTCTATTCTTGCGCATGTACTACATACGTGCAGTAGTTAAAATTTCTACGTATATTACGTTTCCTGGTGCCACATTAACAAACAGTTGTACCGATCATCGTGTAACGTACAACTTTAATGATTGACAACCTTTAGGAAAAGAAAGTTTCTTGCGTTAGTTCCTAATGTCAGTTGTTCCCCAGGTACACAGCGTGAATCACCTAACACTTGCACCGCAAATAAGGCGGAACCGGAAATTGAGATTGATGTGCGGTTTTCACAGAATGGATCGGTAGTCAAGGACTCGTATTGTTAGCTAATAAACAGATTTTAGCAATACCTAGAATGATTATTTTTCATGCAAACATACAGTTTCTTAAATGGAACAATGGTTATTGGTATCATGCACTGAAATGTTTAACAGCAGCTGTGTACAAAGAATTTTGAATGGCATTTTTATCACGTTTAGTTTGGCAGGTACAACAGCTCAAAGTTTCGGGGGCCGAGTGGCTAGCCCCTGTGGCACGGCCCACTGTCTCATGACCGCCAGCCAGTCAGCTGCGCTGTCGTAGCCTTCACTTCCAAAACTGAATGGTTGTAGCTGCAAAACTAAACATGATAGAAATGTCATTCAAAATTCTTTGTACACAGCTGTTGTCAAAAATTCCAGAGCATGATAGAAACATACTTTCTAAGTAATATTACAATCCGTTGGATAAAAATACGAGCCCCTGACTACCAACCCATTCTGTGAAAACCGCACACAATCGCACTTTCCGTTTCCGCAATATTTGCGGTGCAATGTTAGGTGATTCACCCTGTATATTTATTCCATTCTTCTCTTAGTCCATCTCCCTTTTTCCGTCTCTGTCAATATGCTCCTTTTTCTCTCTTATCAACCCCGTCCTTCTTTTCTGTACAAACTTTTCTTGCGATTGGTGAAACGGTGCCGAACTTTATTCCAAGGTGTCCTCTGCCATGCAACATACAATGGACTATGGGGTACAAAAACCTTATCCATTATGGTGTTACAGGCCTAAAAACGCGTAGCTAGTTGGGGATTTTAAAATTTGCTGTTAAGAATAATTGCGTATTCTGAGGCGACATAAGTACTTACCGCGAGCTGTTTCATTTACGTGTCCAGCTAACAATTTGTACTTGGCGACTCCGCTTTCTATGACGCTGAAAAGCAAGCACATATTGCGCCGTAGTTACCACTTGGAAGCAAATTTTGAAAAAGGTAACAGTTTGGTTCATTGCGACCGTACGTATAGAATTATGAATGTGGTATTACGTAAGGAACGTTTTCTTGCGTACACAACAAGTCGGAGAACGGGGCGTAACAAGAATGAGAGTGCAGGTTCTAACAGCGAATAAAATTTAAGGAAAGGGTAATGAATTCTGCAGTTAATGGCGCCATTAAACGAAATAGCTTCCAAATCACAAATACTGCTAGAACGTTGCAATTTTGTAAACCTAAGGGACCAGACTCATCCACTACTTGGACTAAGGACAACACAAGGACAACACACACTTCAATTCCAGTGAGGACTCGAAAACTCCGGTGGTAGTGGCTGCGCAGTCCATAACAGGGCGCCTTAAACCGCGTGGAATTTCCTATCCGGGAACTACTAGAACTTTCTGAAATATGTGAATGGAAAAACGACGGGGATTAATTTAGATACGAAGAAACATAATATGATTCAGTTTCGAAATTCTTTAATCGAAATAAAGAGTCATGAGCACTGAATTTACAATCTGCAGGGCTACGAAATTCGGCCCGGTACACTTGCTTCTGGCCAATACGGAGACTAAAGACGAAGGGATGAAGAAAAATGGATGCTACTTTTCCCCTCTCGTCTTGAGAAAATAAGGTCATAATTTTTGAAGTATTTAATCACTGAGCAGAGAGGAGGGGAAAGTCGAGTATCCTTTCACCGTGTAAGCATATGCCAACTATCACGGTTGGCATGTGTGCCAGCCTGTTGTAACGCACCCTCTGCCACGCACCACGTTAAATCATATATAGACAGTGCTGTGCCTCTTGTGTAAAGTTGCATCAATCTCTTGATTTGAAGGTAATATCCACAAAATTTCATCAAGATCAAAGTAAATCTGTAAACTGTGTCGCGTCTGTTGTAAAGTACCTCCACCATGTACGGTATGATATTTCATGTAAACAGTGAAGATCTCTTGTTTTGAAGGTCAAGTGTGTAAGAATAAAAATAATCGTACATATGTATCTACCTATATCTAAAAAATAAAATTTAATTTTTTTTGTTCGTATTTTATTCGCTGTCGTACCGTTAGTCCATTTGCGATGAAACTTTGTCAATTTATTTCTTGTTCTTTTGGGAAAGGTATAGGCATAACTGTATCAATGTACGACACGTAGTTCAGGAGATATGTAATGGACATTGAGATACGTGGAAAATGCAACAATTTGATTGACTTTTAAGTTTATCACTTCTCTGATACTAAATGCATAAATGTTTGTAAATCTATCGGACCAAACTGCGTGGTCATCAGACCGTAGCTTACAAACTACTTAAACCTAGGTAAACTAACCTAAGGACAACACACACATCCATGCTTCAGGGAGGACTCGAACCTCCACGGCGAGCAACCGAGCGCTCCGCAGCGAGACGATTTAGACCACTCGGCTACTCCACCGCGGCACTAAATGCATAGATCTTTTAAAAAGAATCTACCTGTGTCAGAGAACGTACCTGCAAAATTATTTCATGGTTCGACTCATAATGCAGTACATGTAACATCTGAAACACTGAGACGCCCGGGAATTTGTCACAGCCGGCCGCGGTGGCCGAGGGGACTGAGGCGCTCCAGTCACGGTCTGCACGGCCACTACGGTCGGGGGTTCGAATCCCCCCTCGGGCATATTTGTGCCGTCCTTAGTAGTAGCTAGTTCATAAGTAGTTTGTACGTTTAGGGACTGATGACCCCGTAGTTAAGTCCCATAAGCTTAACAAACATTTGTACATTTTTTGAATCTGTCTCATCATGCGTGTTGCTACTTTATGCGCTGCCAAACCGACCACCTGATTTCGGGGAAACTTCGATCACTTGATCCTGAAAACAAGAGGAAAGTCACTGTTTGCGTAAAATTTTCTATGGTGTGGCAAACGGTGTTTCATCTACGGACTAAGACATCAATAGTTTTATTCCGCTATTGATGGAATTTCGTACTTCAAAACAAGACGAACAACACCGTCTACCTAGGATTTCATACAGTGCATGGCGGATGATACCTTGCACTTAGACACACTTCATTAATGAAGTGAACAAAGTTGGAGGAGTTTGAGGAAGTGGAGGAGTCTAGAATAAGTAAGTACCCGGGCGACGCCGAGTTTCGAGTTAGTGCATTATGGATCAAATGTTGAAAATAGATGTGTTATCATATTCAGTAGATTTTTTTTAATTTTATTGTTATTTTTTATAATTTTATTTGGATTATAAGAGAAAAGGTTTAGTTGGTTAAATAATATTATTGTTATTGAAAATATAATGAATAGTGAAAATCATATTATTGGTGACCTCTCCACGCGTCTGTCTGTCTTTCTGTCCTCGATATCAGCACGGCCACTACGGTCGAGGGTTCGAATCCCCCCTCGGGCATGTATATTTGTGCCGTCCTAGTTCGTAAGTAGTTCATAAGTAGTTTGTAAGTTTAGGGACTGATGACCCCGTAGTTAAGTCCCATAAGCTTAACAAACATTTGAACATTTTGTCCTCGGTAGACAAAGATTGTCATACGAATTTCACCAACGAACGTTGTAATTAATATGGAGAGTTCATAGAAATAATTCATTAACTTCAGTGGTACTGTATGAGCGTTGCGAGCATAACATACGAATAATAGAGCACTTATACTCTTCGGAAAATCTACTATTATAACATACGAACTTTACTGCACTTGGTAAAATTCTTATACTTTTCACATTACGACGCGTGCACGGATTCGTTATTCAGGTGTTAATAATAGTCGTCTGACGGTTTATATTTAGACTGTCATATGTATAACGCTAAAGCGAAACAAACGTCTTAAAATAAACAACTCCGATTACGCAACGGCCATGTTCGTATAGAAAGGCGTAACTAATATTCACGCATATTTTGCATTTGTGAAGCACTACTGGTCTGCTCCGAAAACTAATTTTGTCGTGTTATCAGTGTTTGTTTCCTTTTTACCACATTTAATAATATTGTTTCCTGGATCTACCATTGCTCTGTGTTTCAGTGTGGTTAGAGTGTAGATGAACATCTTCTGTGTAGCACTGCGTTTGAAAGTGACTAGAACAGGCGGTTTTATCCCATTTCCGTGTGAAAGTGTTTTACCTCTGGCACTCTTCAGTCGTTTTACATTACGAGGTGGCGGTACTTTACACGTGACAAATGCACAGAACAGAAATGAATAATAACAAATTGACAGCACTGTAATTGTTTCTAAGTTGAATGTAGGGGCTACTATAATCTCGGTAGCCAAATGTAATTTATTTTTGTTGAAAAGAGAGTAGTTATTTGTTCTTTTAAATCTAATCAGTAGCCTGATGATCAACTAAAGTCCTTACAATGTATCTATAGATCGTTCTCGCAATACAGTGACGCTAAGTTAAATAAATAAGTTAGCTGGACACCTGGTACGTCCATAAGCTTCGAAATACAGAAGTAATAATTAAAGGATTACTACTGTCCAAAATGAATCGGAATATTTCCAAGTCCATCCAAAATAAATATTTCAAACATATCTGCAACGCCCCTATCGTCGCTAATATCCAAACTTCTTAGTAAACGTTATCGAACAAAGTTTGTGAAAAACATTTTTCTCTGATCCAGTGTCCAAAAGTCTACCTTCTCCCAAGCTTAACTGCCCTCCACCTAAAAGCACAGCAACTCACGTCACCTAATTACCTCAAGCGGCGTTCAAGTCACACATATGACATTTTGAGTGGATTAATGAAATTTATTTTTGTGCCATTAGTTACGCTCAAAAATTCTACATTATAAACCCCTTAAGGCATTAATTCTAGAAATCTTAGTTTGCCTAAATGGAAGTTTTACCTTGCTTTCAAACAACATCAAAATTGTACGTGGTTTTCTGAAACGTGTTTCAAGTTTCATCCTTGGATGGACAACAGTGCTTGAATTTAACATTTAAGCTTTTTTATTTTATTTTTGACGTTCTTATATGGGAGTCAGTTAATGGACTTGTATTTATTGGGAAGAGGAGGCCTGGTAGACCACTATAAAATGGATAATAAGTTCAAACGAAGAACGAAACAGCATCTCCTGTACCAGTCAGTGATGTACGATATGACAATATGTTGTCACTTGACAGATTTCGGGTCAAAAGGAATTTGCTAGTTTTGTCTTCAGAGGTACTTGACTGTAAAATGTGGAAATCATGGGATTGTTCTGGATTTTGCAGCAAAAACGACTTGTTTTCATACGTTTCACGTGAAATAGTCCAAAATACAATAATTTCTACAGTCATAAGAACAACACTGTAGTACTGATACTGTACCACCATGCAAAAGTTTTGGGCAATGTTACTTAGAAACCAAAACCTATATTAAAAAAAAAAAAAAAAAAAAAAAAAAAAAAAAAAAAAAAAAAAAAAAAGGAAAAAACATTGTATAAATCTGTTCACATGGACCTACACATTTAAGTAACATAATACTTTGTCTTCTCATGTTTTCTGTGTGTGGCAAATAAAGGGTTAATACAATTTATGTATCCTTACCACTGTTTACATTTGAGCAAACAATGAACAATTTACACGAGACCAAAGACGTGCACAATAGAAATAAATTATTTGATCTTCTAATTCGTTTGTATTGTTCATTGTATAACCCACCAACAAATGCCATGTTGTTGGTGTCACGTGTTTGTTCAAAATACACGCTGATTTCAATTAATTCGTCATTTAATAGCGTCTTACAACTTAATTATTAAAGTTATATAACATGTATATCATATAAACATGGCGCGATTAGGTAAGCGTTAATATTAGCCATTTTAAAATGTTTTGAAAACGAACAAATCAAATCGCCCTATGTTTCTGGACGCCAGATCTAATTCGTTGTTGAATAACGGCGTTTTACAAGGGTGTGCAAAGTACTGTGGACACAATGCACCATACTACACCTGGTTGCAAGCCGCGACAGAGCGCATTGAGGCGCTATGCTATGATGCGTGGGACCGTTCCCCTTCGGGGGTCGAATCCCCCCCTATGATATGGATGTTTGTGCTGTCTTTAGTGTACGGTAGTTCATAAGTAGTTTGTAAGTTTAGTGACTGATGACCCCGCAGTCAAGTCCCATGAGTTTCACAAAAGTGTGAATATTTTTCTTGTTGCAAGTCGGCAACACTGTTTACGTGTTGATACCTAGACGCGACCGCATTGCACAACTGACGTACGAAGACCTTACCTTGCAGTATACGAGTTATACGTTTTGTTCTGCGAAAGTCAGCAGAAAAGACCGGCAAAATGCGTCTTTTCTCAGACTGCCAAAGAGACTAAGTCGATGGTGCGTACTTAGAGGGATCATCTCTAGTGAAAACGGCTGCACCGTTTAACGATTCACTACTGACAGTGTCCTCGGTGATAACAAAATACACCAAACAAGGATAAATATCAATGGAGAAGAGGAATCTTGACCGAAAGCCAAACAAACGTTGCAATCGATTGTGGCCAGACAACCAAAAACTATCACGGTAAAAGACACTGCAGAACAGAACACTCACTTGAGTAACACTGCTTCTTGCAACTGTATATTAGTCTAATTTAGATTAGACGCGTTCGCTTTATTTTAAAGCATCTGTAATGGAAATATTTATTGTTTTACATATTGTGTGGTTTTTACTAAATTCGATATTCAACAGTTCTCATGCAATGGCTTTATTTTATTATGAATTAAATGAACTATTAAGATTACTCACGTTTATATGTTGCCCTCTTCATTTATTTTTGTAGCACTGAAATAGCCACTTGCCGTCACTGTTTTCAGTTACACATTTTTATAAAAGTTGTTGAAAACTCGTCATTTCTGTAGCCTGGAGGGCTACATTTGTGTTTTGTTTTGTTTCAGTTTATCGTCTGTATGTGTCTTACTTGCTTATAAGTTCTTTGTTTGGGACTGTGAGATGTGTTCTTATTTTGTTTCTATCAAAATAGGCGTCTGCTAGAAATTTGATGTTCTGGCTGCATTCTACATGTACATACATACTCCGCAATACATCGAAAGTTGCGTGATGGAGGTTACTCAATACCACTACTAATTACTTGCTTTCCTGTCCCATTCCCGTATAGAACGAGGGAAAACGAATACTTGTACGTATCCGTACGAGCCCTAATCTCCATGATCATATCTTTGTGGTCCTTACGCGAAATGTATGTTGGCGGCAATAGAATCGTTATGCAGTCCACCTTCACCAGTGTTTCTCGGAAAAAACGTCGCCTTCCCAACAGCGATTCCCATATGAGTTCCTGAAGCGTTTCAGTAACACTCGAGCATTGATCAAATCTACCAGTTACAAACCTCGCCGACTGCCTCTGAACTGCCTCTATATCCTCCTTTAAACCTATAAGGTGGGGATCCCAACCACTGGCTATACTCAGGATGTGATCGTACAACGTTTTATATGTGGTCTCCTTTACAGGCGAACCACACCTTCCCAACAAAGCGAAGTCGACCATTTGCCTTCCCCACGACTGACTTTATATGCTCGTTCCATTTCATATTGCTGTGCTGCGTTACCCCTAGGTATTTCATCGACGCGACTCTGTCAAGCAGCACACTAATAATGCTGTATTCTAAAACGACGGCATTGTTTCTCCTACTCATCTGTTTCATCTTAGATTTTTCTACATTCACCGCTAGTTGCCCTTCCTCATACCACCTAGAACTTTGGTCCAAGTCATCCTGCATCCTACTACAGTCATTCTATGATGACACTCTCTTGTACACCACAACATCATCAACAAACAGCCGCAGATTGCAACTCACTCTGTCCTTCAGATTTGTGCATATTTATAAGTATGATTTTAATTCAACTAGCAAAGATCCGCGCGTGTTGTAATGTCCTTCCGATTTTTGACTGTTGTTTTGAAAAGTGAACTTACATTGTATGTAACAAACTAGTGTGAACAACGTTTGCAACCAGAGACTGAAATTACAGAGAACAATTATCTTTGTAAATAATTAATATAAAATGTATGTACGAAAAAGAATTCCTTCTGGTTGTTTCTTGTTGCTTATTATCGCTTGTGCATCTTGGTATTAGACATTGTATTATGAGAAGCGCGGCTGGATTGTTTTTTTCTGGTGACAATGGAACCAATTATAATAAAGGTGTGTAACATTCCAATATTCTAGAAGTGGATCAAAAATACTGATGGGTTTAAAAGTACATTTACATTATTTGAATTTAGATTATCCTGACCTCATATTTATAAAATGTATGAAAGAAGTTTCAGCCAAAACTTTATCAGTTGTCGCAGCTTGCAGCCAGCGGTTGAAATTGCATAAGCCGCTGAATATCACGCGGCAAATTTAAAAGTAACAGATCTTACAAATCAGGACCGGGAGTTCGTAAGATCATAATTTATTTTTCAGCCTTCAGCCTTCAGCCTTTGTAAGTGATAAATTGTGACTGAAACGTGTGGACAGATAAAGACAGTGTCTTTCATATAAATTGCTCTCTCAATAAAAGGGGAAGTGAATATTGCAATTTTAATTCAGTAAAAAAATATCTGTGGTACTAAAACCTTCTTGAAAACATTTACGTAAGATCAGTTAGCCTATCAGAGACTCGTAGCTTCATTCAATAATGATATGTAGTAATTTCAGTGCTATATAACAAAATAGAATTTTACTTAAAGATTATATATAATGATTTTTGCATTCAGACTTGTTGCAGGGACAGGTTCCATATAGCTTTGTGGAATATTAATTAAAAAACTAAAAATGAAAGTTCAATTGGTCATAAATTATGTGGTGCTGTGTTGTAATGATACTCGTATTAACTGAGGGCCGTTAACTAAAATTTTAACTGACTCATTTAGCCATATGCTTGAAACTATAGCAGCAAATATTTCAATGAACTTAATCTAATACAGATTCTATGAAATGAATTTACTATAAAGGCAAAAATAATTTTTTGAATAAACGAAGGCCTAAACCTAACAGAACTTAAAACCAAACGAGTACCATTACAGTGTGTTTGTATGTGTGTAGGTTTACGTTTTCTTAAGTGGTCATATTATGGTGTGGGTTTGAGTGTGGGGAAGTTTGTCTTCGTTTACTATGTGTTTTATTACCTTAAATAGTGTTGGTTGCTGCTTTTTACTTGGTCGTTTAATATATGTTTCTTTTCTTTTCAATACGTTTTGGATTTGGAAATTCTCTTGGAGGGATAGGGGATATTTCTGATTTCTAAATCTGACTATTTTCATGTCAGTTTCCATGATGGTCGGATAGTGGTTTTCTTGCCTAAGGTGCTTTTCAAATGTTGCCATATTTCCATGATCGTTTGTGTTCTTTATATCGTGTTTCAAATGTTGTGGTGGTTTGTCCTAATATGATGTAAAGAACACGAAAGATCATGGATATAGCGCAACAACCATTCAACATTTGCAGAAAACCTTAGGCAAGAAAGCCACTAGCCCATTACCATAGAAACGGACATGAAAATACATTTAGCAATAAGAAACATCTCCTAACCCTCCAAGATTATTTACAAATTCAAAAAGCATTAACAGAAAAAGAGCACATTAAATTACCAAGTAAACATCAGCAACCAAACACGTAGTAGACAAAGACGTAGTAGACAAAGAAACTCTCCCCACCCTCAAAACAACCACATAACATAACCACATAAGGAAGCAACAACCTCCGACCCCCTCCCCCCACACACAGACCTTCGTTAGTTGAACTAAAATCATACTTATAAACAAACACACAAAACAGTTAGAACATCAGACTCAAATTGCTAGCAGACGCCTATTTTGACAGATATATATATATATATATATAAAGTGTAATCAGAAACTGTGACGGAAAGTGGCTATGTGAGTGCTACAAAAAACTAATGAATAGGGCAACATAAAAACGTGAGTAATCGTAATAGTTCATTTCATTCAAATAAAATAAACCCATTCCATGACAACTGTTGAATACCGTATTTAGTAAAAATCAAACAAAACTAATACAACAACAAAACATATTTCCTGTACAGTTGACCACTGAAGATTCTTTAAAACAGAGCGAAACGCGTCTGGTCGAAATTAGAATTTTCAGTTGAGAAAGACGGTATCCTAACCTGTACAAACTGTATAACTGCAACTGCAGGAAATGAAGCTAAAAAACAAAAATACAAAGAAGAATGATTAATAGTATTTCGTTAGAAATAGTAAGGCTGGGGCTTGACATTCATGGAAGAGAAGCTTTTCCTAAGCCCTTAAAACCAGAAGCTAACGCCAAGCTGCGAAGCAAGTAGTGCCACGATTATAAAATCTGTAAACTGGATGAGAGGAACTATATTCTGGTGTGATGAATCAATGTTCAGATTGCATTCTACAAGCATGCGCGTTTATGTGTCTAAAGCCCCAAAAGAAGTTTACGTTTCAGCTTACATGCTACCTGCAGTCAAGAATGGGGAACGTTCCATTACCATTTGGGCATCTATACCGTGGTATTGAACTGTTTCTATCATTACCCTAACTGGTGGGTTAGCATTGAATGAATATCTGACCATTCTCAACAACAAACTGCTTACTGCGACTAACATATTGATAACAGAGGTGATATCGGGCGTTCCACAGGGTAGTGGTATTGGTCCTCATCTGTTCCTTATTTGCATAAACGATTTAGGGGAAAATCTAAGTAACTCTCTTAGGTTTTTTGCAGAAGACGCTGTCATTTACTGTCTAGTAAAATCATCTGAAGATGAAAACCAACTGCAGAACGGTCTGAATAAGATATCACTATGGTGTAAAAATTGGCAATTGACTCTAAATAATGAGAAATAAGTCGTCCACATGAGTACGAAAAGAAATCCGTTGAACTTTGTTTACAAGATAAATCAATCAAAAGAGAAATACCTAGGAAATACTATTACTTTAGTCTTAAACTGGAAAGAACACGTAGCTAAGATTGTGGGAAAGGCGAACCAGAGACTCCGTTTTATTGGCAGAACCCTTAAAAGATGCAACAGAACTACAAAAGAAACTGATATACACTACGCTTGTCAGTCCTTTTTTTGGAGTATTGCTGCCCAGTATAGGTTCCTTCTCAGGGCAGCTCGTATCGTATTGTCACGATACAGGGGAGACGGCGTTACGGAAATGATACAGGAACTGGGATGGGAATCATTACAACAACGGCGCTTATCGCTGCGGCTTGGGCTACTTACAACATTCTCCTCCAAATGCAAAAATAAATTGTTGACTCCCACTTACAAATACGAGAAATCAAAGTTCGAACGGAGAGATTCAGGTGTTCTTTCTTCTCGCGCGCTATTCGAGACTGGAATGGGATATAAATAGTATAATGGTGGTTTAATGAACCCTCTGCCGTGCACTTAAATGTGATTTGCAGGGTATCCCATGTTGATATAGATACTTTCATAAAAAAATCGTTATATTTATCTCTAAGTTACTCAATTTCTCCATATTAGCCTCCATGTTGGAGGATCCGTTTCATCTCTTAAACAGCTTTTACCACCGCTGAAAAAAATATGTGTCCCTTAGTTTTTCATGTATTATATCGAATTAAAAAATCTGAGAGTAACACATACGTTTACTTGTCAGATGGTGTATCGATCCCCGCGGGGAAAAGTGTACTGTAAGTCAGGAGACACTTACATCAACGTAAATGTAAGGGCGGCACCAGGGGTCCGGTCACGCGCCCATCCACGAAGTGAGAAACGAACAGTAGTGCAACAGCACGGACGCACAACAGTTAGCAACTCGTTCGTGACGTGGTAGCGTCCACTGGCCAGACAGCGCAACTGTCACCAGCGCCAGTTCCCGCAGCTGTGTGACAAATGCGCACGCCGCACATTCTCCATGCCGGCGACAAACTTCTCTCGCCACCACGCCGCTCATACAGATAACGTAGCTACTACTGCATTCTCCTGCGCCCTCTAGGCAAAGATAGTGTGACAAAGTACAGTGCTTTTCTAAGCCCAAGGGGAGTAAAACCTCTATTTAAGGCAAATAATTATATTTATATAGTTTTCAAAATGAAAAGCCAATATCGCACCTTAAAATATAATTGTTGTATGACGACCGGTTTCGGTGCACTGTGTCACCATCATCTGGTTACATTTGTGTTATAAGATGGTCATCTTGTTAAAAATTGGGTATAAAATAACAAGTGCAACATTGCACTTAGTAACTATATAAAAAATACACAAGTTAAAAACATTTAATAAGATGTCATATTTCTAACTTGCGTATTTTTTATATAGTGACTAAGTGCAACGCTGCACTTGTTATTTTATACCCAGTTTTTTTAACAAGATGATTAGCTAATAATACATATGTGACTAGATGTTGGTGACAAAGTACACCGAAAACGGTTGTGATTTAATAAATTATGAATGTGCGATCTTGGATTTTAATTTTGAAAACTATAAAACGATTAGATCACCTCCAAACCAGACTATGTCAGGTAATCTTAATTATATGTCTATTATTCATCCATTTTAACGGCGCCAGATAGGCTATTATTTTGTTTGTAGTAAAAAAGTATTACTTTTATGGTGTACCAACTAGGGGGCAAGCCACATATAATTGGCCGTGTGAAAAACATGAAACTTTCCAATTTAATCCAGCAGCAATCATCGATAGACATTTTACTGTGTTGATGGTAATAGCACAGTGAACTGGAGTACCTTGAATTCGATTTGTAAATTGTTGGAAATCATCAGTACGCGTGAAAATAAGAATAATCATTTCCTTCTGAAATTAAAGTTGTCCAGATAGAACAATTGTTTAAATTGTATTAACTAAGCGACCGGTTTCAGTGCTACACTAGCCTCATATTAAAGCCCCCTCTTACGTAACTGTCGCAAGTAACAGTGCATTCGAAAAGTGTGGCCGTTATCGCCGGTAACTGTAAATTTCTTCGTTCCTGCATGACAGGTATCAAACGACAAGTGATAGAAATAGTACATCAACTGCCGCTTGATGTCTATCAAGCTAGGACGAAGAAATGTACGGTAAAAGGAAACATCTTTTGTGGCCAACTCTGCGCTGTTCAATGAACACACCCACACGGATCTTCCATACCGCTGGCGTCGCAACGCCTAAGTCATTTTTCACAGACCTTATTAGCTGCCGTGTATACCAGAAACCCACCCAGATGGACAGGTATCTGCATGCCATGAGCCACCACAAACTATAGCACATGTTGCACATTTACAAATGTTTGTAAAGCTTATGGGACTTAACTACGGGGTCATCAATCCCTAAACTTACGAACTACTTATGAACTACCTTATACTAAAGACGACACAAACATCCATGGCCGAGGGGGGATTCGAACCCCCGACCGTAGTGGCCGTGCAGACCGTGACTGAAGCGCCTCAGTCCCCTCGGCCACCGCGGCCGGCAAACTGTAGCAGAAACAATCTGTTGTAAGGTCAAATGTAAACGAAGGCTTCCGCGGCCGTTGTCATTGTTGATAAAACCCTTCGTGGTATTGGACCGCATCGTCAATATGTCAAATGTTTCTCCGACGTTTCGGCCACTATTGCAAGCGGACTTCTTGTCACCCAGAAACATTTGATATATTGACGAAGCAGTCCAATACTCAAAAGAGTTTTATCAACTATGTTGTAAGGTTGTTTGTACACCGAATAGAAGTAGTCTTAGAACTGAGCATCTACTGAAGTAACTGTAGAAGGTAGGGAGGATATAGACATTTAATATAAAAAAAATTGGCATATGGTGAGTGACATTTCATGCAGAAGTTACACATGGAAGCGGTGCTATGCTGAATGCAGGCATGTGACTTAAAGTAGAGCGGGACAAACACGTTTATGATTTCAGTAAGTAACGTGGAGCGGCACAGCGAGCTTCGGGTGACGCAAGTAGGTCGGCTTAGCAGCCAAACAGCTGTATTGCTTAAAGGAACAAATAACTGGGACATACGTGATCGAAAGTAGGAGACCGGTCACGCGTAGCAACGATCAGCTATGCCACACTTCTGAAACACAGGCCGACAGGGTCAACCTCATCGTATAAATACAGGCGGAGAAGACAGCTTCGACAATTAGCCACGGCTGGGCAGTCACCTGCCGCCTGGACTGTGCTACTCGTCGACAACATTTTTATTACTGTAAAACTGAGTCAGTCGCAGGATGGAAGCACTTCGACGCAGTGCGGCCAGCAGCCGATCATCACGGTCAACACGGCATCTCCGATCGGAGATGAAGCCTGAGGAATAGCGACTGCACAGCGGAGTAGCGGACAGCGGGGTCCTGGCCTCGACAGCGGCGCAGTGGAGCATCGAACCAATGCATGGCTCAGTAAGGCTGCAGCAAGAGGCGAGATACTCACCCGGGGGCGGGGTGTGGACGAAAGGAAGCGGCCACACCTGAAGCGCTCCTGTGACCGTCTGGAGGACGAACCAGCAGCAAGTGGGCAAAGGAGGAAGCGAGAGCAGTGGGTGGACGGCGACCCGGGTTCAACTCCCGGACTGCACCCATTGTACAACCAACGCCGGTCGCAGTACAGCAGCATTGAGGCGCCTGCATGACAGCGGTGGCGCGGGGAAGCGATGAGACTGCTACGGCAGTCGGGCGCGGAAGTAGCGCCTTGCCTCAAGCAACACTGAGGCAGAATGGGCCGCGGCGGCGAGAGGGCCGCGTCAGCCAAAACAATGTTCAAATGTTTGTATAGCTCACGGGACTTAACTACGGGGTCATCAGTCCCTAAACTTACAAACTACTTATGAACTACTTTCGAACTAGGTCGGCACAAATATCCATGTCAGAGGGGGGATTCGAACCCTCGACCGTAGTGGCCGTGCAGACCGTGACTGGAGCGCCTCAGTCCCCTCGGCCACCGCGGGACTCGTGGCGTCAGCTGGACGCCTACTCAGCGCGATACGACGCACACGCACACTCCACTAGCCTCCAACTGTATTGTAAGCACGAGTGTCAATAAATGCTTTGAAATAAAAGGTTTCAGCTTGGTAGGCGATGTGAGATGTTTATTTTTATTAAAATTCAAAACATATCGATTTCGTCACTATGATGGGACATCATCAGTGCGTGCAGAATTGCAATTCATGATGACCTATGTGATCTGTTTAAAACAGGCTTAGCTGCTTAGGGGTACGTAAGCAGCTACCTCGTTTTATACTTATGACCTATACCGGCAAGGCATTTTAAATGTATTTCATAACGAAAAAATGTTTTAAGCAGAGCACATAGGTCATCATGACTTGCAATTCTGCACGCACCGCTGATGTCCCATCATAGGGACGAAATCGATATGTTTTGAATTTTAATAAAATAAACATCTCACATCGCCTACCAAGCTAAAACCATTTGTTTCATTATAATTCTGTGGTGGGCTGGCACAAAATGGAATCTAATCACAATACATGTTTTGTTGTACTGGACCACTGTTTCATTGCCACCCCATCTCCCGAGTTGACTATTGAGATCACAGCCCACAGGGAAGTAAACTATGTGTCGCTATCTTGACATAGACAAAGTCATCGTTAAAACACTCACTTGGTGTCAAAACCATGAAATACATACTCACCCCTTTTAAAGAACTGGACCACTTACGGAAAGTATTTAGGAAAATGGCTAAGGAACTGCCAGATTTCACAAGCTATCCATCCGCACCCACAAGCAGAAGACTGCCGAGGAGGAGACAAAGGAGCGTAATTTTTGTGGCTGGGTAATGGGAGACACGAGATCACCTTACGTCATCAATTGTGAAGCTTGCTCTGGAAAACGATGATCCCATTTCGTTCGAGCAAATGTAAGTCATTACAAGAATAAATACGTTCCCGGACAGCATAATAAAAGAGGCGATTAAAATGTGTGAAAAAAGATGGTGGCAAGCAGATACGCACAGCTTTGGCTCGGCCACCGAGGACTGAAGCTGGTGCGACGGGCATGCGACCAGAACATTACCATATATGGCGACGCCGCGAGCACCGGTGACATTCCAGGAAGCTGCGCAGCTGTAGAAGGGTTCCGCCAGCACCATTTGGCAATGGCCGAGAAGGTCTCAGTCAAAAGCTCGTGGATTTCAAACCAGTTGACGCGGTTGGAAGCCCGAAAGAATTTTCTCACTAAAACCCGCCGCGAAACTACGCATTCATGTTACGTATTCGTTAGACTGTGATATTAGTGTCTAAATATAGATTAAGCACTCAGATAATTGTATAACTGTGCTGTTCATTGCGCTGATTCATGTTACCTAGAACATTTTAGCTCATTTACTTGCTGTTGGCTTGTCCCTACAAATGGACAGACGATTTCTTCCACCTTGTATTACTTGCAAAGACATCTGCAATGTTTTGTATCTTAAAACCGTTGACTTTGCAGTTGAAACAAATCCACTATTACACGCAGGCTGTTCATCCGTAAGCAGTGCACACTTCAAGACAGGAGAAGGTTCTTAACTGTGCTCAAAATGAACCAAACGAACACTCCAGTAATTACAAAATAACATAGTTACTGCTAAATGATGTCACTAGGTACAGAAATTTGGTATTGAACAGTGTCTCAGTAAAAGAAAAGTGCTGTTCAACTGAAAGATAAAAATTTAATGTATTATCTTTAAAAGTCCAATGCTAACTCTGTGAAAGTGACTTAATTCCACGTGAAGCATGCAGCTTAACACTGAGCACCGGGCACCACTGTTTTTTGGTAATAGGAAAAAACGTAGTGAGCCGCTAACTATTCTCTCGGAAATGCACCTTATTGCCCAAAAGGCAGACATGCAGGAGTGTCACGGCGGAGCGGCCGAGCGCATTGAGGCGCTATGTTCCGATGCGCGAGGCCGTTCCCCGTCGTGGGTTCGAATCTCCCCTCGGGCATGGATGTTTGTGTCTTTAGTATAAGGTAGTTCTTAAGTAGTTTGAACGTTTAGCGACTGATGGTCGCCGGCCGCGGTGGCCGAGGTGACTGAGGCGCTCCAGTCACGGTCAGCTCGGCCACTACGGTCGGGGGTTCGAATCCCCCCTCGGGCATGGATAGTTGTGCCGTCCTAGTTTGTAAGTAGTTCATAAATAGTTTGTAAGTTTAGGGACTGATGACCCCGTAGTTAAGTCCCATAAGCTTAACAAACATTTGAACATTTGATTTGACTGATGGTCCCGCAGTTAATTCCCATAACCCTTACAAACATGCAGGAGTGCCTTTACATGGCGAGGTCAACAGTATATAACTTTTCATATTTTCACAAATTTGCAACAGAGACGCACCTGGTATAGGTAGCCAATGGGAAGTGCCATACCAATGTATCGGCGACCCTACTGCATCACTTCTGGCCAACGAGAAATTCTGTCTTAAGGCCTCGTGGTCTCCGTTAAAAATCTGACACAAGTCTTTGGCACCACAGTCTCGTGCACACTGCTACTGAAGTGAGTGTCCTACCCGGAGAAGTCAACACACCACACTAAGGATTGTGACTGCCGAAAAAGTCCTATTGTATGCTAAAAACTCTCCTGGTGGCATGTTGCTTGCTTTCAAATGTTTGTAAACCATTGGACCAAACCGATATGCTTACAATCCCTAGTCTTACACATTACTTAAACTAACTTCTACTAAGGACAACACACACACCGATGCCCGAAAGAGGAATCGAATCTTTGACCATGAGCAACGGTGTGCTCGACAGGAATGTGCTTTAGAACGCTTAGCTACTGCACCATGGCTCTCTTGGTTCCTCTAGTATTTTCCATTAGGCAGAAAATAGATCATTTCTCAAAATAAATAAATAAACAAAATAAAAAAACAACAAAATTCTGTGCCATGGCATGCAGATTAAAAACTGTGTGTGCAAGCCCAGCTTTGTATTCTATGCAACTTATGATTTCCATAAGTGCAGTAACTACTATTTACTATCGCAATCACGAGTGTTGGAACTTAAACAGGAACGAAACTGCTGTGGAGTTGTAACAAGATTGAATGTGCCAAAGGTCGTATAGCACGACAGCGACCAGCTTTGGGAAAGAAGCGGCATTACTTTCTGCGCATCCCACCCATCATTTTGCACGACAGTGCGGGGTCGCATACAGCGCAAGCTGTGGCTGCTCTGTTCGGTCGATAGGACTGGGAAGTACTGTACCATCTACCATACTATCCAGACGTCAGTTCTTGTGAGTTTGTTATGATTCTGAAGATGAAGGAAGCAGTTCGTGGCATTCGCTTCACAACTGTTCCAGAGATTCGACAGGCAATAGGCCGCTCCATTTGCAGCATCAACAGAACAGGCTCTGCTAACGGTATACTACGCCTCCACATCGCTAGCAACGGATTCTACACAACGCTGGTGACTACTTTGCAGGACAGTAACAGGTGAAAACATGTAACGCTTTTGTATCACTTGTGAATAAATAGTTGCCGCTATTTATGTTCCAATAATGTACGGGGAATCAAATTGATCAAAACAGCTTCTGATTTTGTAATGTCTAGAGTCTCATTCATATAAAAAATTTTAAAATAATTTACCGCCATTTGAGTAATAATTTTATATTTATTTTTAGAACCAGGTTTCAGCCTTAGGCCCTTCTCAAGTGATAAAAGTTGCCCGACTGGTTTTCTGTCTGACAACTTTAATCACTTGAGAATGGCCTCAGGCTGAAACCTGGTTATGAAAATAAATATAAAATTATCGTTCAAATAGCGGTTAATTCTTTAAACAAATGATCAGAACAGGTTGCGAAACACGATGAGATACAATGACACGTAAGGAAGTCGGTATTTTTTTATTCCTAGTACAGCAAAAAATAAAAGCTTTTCTGAAATATAGTAAAGTTGTAAAGTCAAATAGTAAATAACCTTCCGAGAACGTAATTATTATTCCATATTTCACCTTATATTCTTCAAACAAATTATGTTGTTGATAGGAATGCAACCAGACTTCACAGCATCACCCGCTGAGTTAATTTGAAAAATTTTCTAAAGATGTCATGAAAACTATTGCAGCCATCTTGGAGTATTTAGGGTACATAGGTACATACATACAAACATCTATTTTATAGATATAGATTCCACCAGAGCACTCTGTACTAATTACAGTGCTGTAGTGATTACAGATTTACTCTGAAACTAAAAACTACAGGAAACTATGCAAATGGGTGGCCCCAAAATTAATGATTAATTCACTCATTAAACCAGAGTGCAATTATGACCACTAACAATCACTTAACGGATTACAGAATATTCGCGAAGATCTATGTATTCTGCATGTGCAACAAAAGGGGTTGACACAACGTCTTAGAACAAATCGACATCTTGAAGTGCAGGATTAATTACCCTGACAGTGCAATGAGTGAACAAATTGAATTAAAACACAATAGTACATTAAGTAACTATCTACAATATTTTCAATTAAAACTCAGTGATCTTGACATATCCCAACTATAGGTACTGTGTCTAGCATTTATACATTATTTTATGCTAGTCCTTTCCTTTGAGCTTTGGACTAATTTTAGTGGTCATGATTGCATTCTGGTTTAATGAGTGAATTTATCATTTCTGCGCTTGACCCTGTCCTTGATTTAATTACTGGCGCAAGTACCATCGATCTCTCTGTGCTTGCACCGCTCGTGGCGCTGTTTGATCTATCGCGCGTCGATTGTCTTCTGACTGATGTTTTCCTTGCCGCGTGTGGCGCTACGGAGGCGCGCCGAGACCGGGAGAGAGAGGAGTGGGGGCAGTCGCTACGGGGATAGCGGAGAGGGAGGATCAGGTAAGGAGTTTGATACGATGCATGGCATCGCCAGGGTCGAGTTATTTGGATTAAGGGGCCGTTTGTGGCCGGGCCCGGCGTCTGCATCGGAGTTATTCTGGGTGGGACTCTGTCTGTCGGTGGGAGCCATGCATGCCATGAGCTGAAGAGCTGAGGAGGTCGGTGCGGAGTGGCCGTTCTGTCAAGTTATAACAGGACTTCGGTGCGGGCTGTTTACCTCGTCTCCGGGCTATGTGGTCCCGTTCCTAGCGGCCGTGCGACACCGCGTCCGTCCCTCGCCAAGCGTCGGAGCTGTCAGCAACTGCTAGAGTACTCCTCACGTCAGCCCCGGCTACGCCTCGCGTCCTTCCAGCCGCTTCACATCTGGGATGTATGAAATGTTTCAGGGAGTTGGTTCACACCCTCCTCCTACACCATCGCGAGGGGCCTGCACGTGTGGACTAAGAGATAAATAAGGGACTGATTCAGTCCTGTTCCGCAAGGTTGTGGGTGTGAATTTGTCAGGATCGGTGGTCGTTACTCAGGGGCCGTCGTTAGTTGGTTATTCATATGTTATGCCGCATTTTGTTCGGTTCAATTGAATTATTTTTTTCTCTTTGCTCTGAGTAGCAAGTACTCTATGGAAATTAACGTGGTTAACGTAACTGGGGAATTTATCTGGTTTGTGCCCCTCTGCTACCTCTCATCTGCACGGTTGGCAATTGTATAGCCCTTTTTTTGTTTTAAATCTTCTCCTTGCAGAAATTTTCCCTATGTGAGGCATCGCGACCCCACCGTTGTATCCGTTTGTCTAAGCCCCTTCGTGTCTGAGCTGTACTTCTTGTTGACCGTTGGGCACGTTATTCCTCTCCTTCCTGTTTCGAGTCAGCTCATCTGTTTACCTGTGCGTGTTAACGAGTAGCCAGCTCCCCCACCGCAGTTTGATTTTCCTGTAACTAAGCTGTACTGCTGTCATTTAAATTCCGGGGCTCATTTGTAAATTTTATTGTGTGTTGTTTAATTGGTTTTCTGCGTATTGATATCGTTGAGCATAGTTTCCTGCTACCAACCTTTGTTAGTTAAAGTGGAACTGAGACTTTACTTAAATTTTGGAACTGGTCTTTAGTGTGTTTTGGTAATTGTATTCTTAAAGGACTGTGTTCACTTAAATTTTGATGATCAAGCTTAGCTGTTGCAGGTGTCATTTCAAATTGTATTCTATTTACAAGGATCGCTTTTCATTTCGAATTTTCCGCTTTCGCTTAAATTGCTGGGCTCATTGTGTCTTTTATTGTATTTTAAGGAGTTGATTTTACTTGTAACTTCCGACACCAGCGTAACGGGGACGGCCGTAGCGGGTAGGATGGGTGTGGAGTAGTTGCAGATTAAGACTCGTGGTGCCCGGGAAAATTACAATTTATTTCCTTATTAGTTTCTTGTGGTTAAATGGCTCCTCTGCCCCTGACTGGGGCGGGCGTTGCGAGTGGCAGGCGGAAGCGCCTGCTAAGGCGCCTGGCCGGCCGGAAGACGCAGCTCGGATTCCACTGTGTCGAGCTGAAGCTGCCGTTGGAGACACGCGCCGCCTTGCTGTACGTCCTGGGGGTGGCGACCCCGCCCAGATGTAGGCTGATGACGTCACGCTGCCTACCGGCGTCGTGGTGTTTGGCGGCGACCGCTGAGGGAACCCTGCCGCTGGCCCCGCCCGCGTGATGACGTCGGAGGAGTGGTGGTCTGCCAAGGCCGCGCTTCTGAATGTCCTGTCGGTGGCGCGCGCTGCCCTGCGGATGCGGCGGCGACATCCGGCGTAGAGACGTTCTCCTCGCGGCATTTTGCGTCATCGAACGCCCACTGCCCAGTACAGCGCCTATAAGTACTGCTTTTCTGCTTGGGTGTTGTCCGACATGTCCCACTTGCGTTCACCGAACTCCGAGGTTCTGCATAACGTCTGTCAATGGTCTCAGGGCGACGACCGCGTCGTCCCAGTTTCCGGGTTATTGTCATCAGCAGACGTGAATGAAACTTTGCAGCGGAGTGTGCGCTGATATGAAACTTCCTGGCGGACTAAAATTGTGTGCCGGAGCCGCGACTCGAACCTGGGACCTTTTCATTCCGCGGACAAGCGCACTACCGACTGTGCGATCCCGACACGACTCTCGATGCCGCCTCACAACTTTACTTCCGCCAGTACCTCGCCTCCCACTTTCCAAACTTCGCAGAAGCTCTCCTGCGAAACATGAAAGACTCTCAACCAATTTTAGTCTGTCAAGAAGTTTCATATCAGCGCACACTCCGCTGCAGAGTGAAAATTTCCTTCTGGAAATATCCCTTAGGCTGTGGCTAAGCCATGTCTCCACCATAGCCTTTCTTCCAAGAGTGCTAGTCTTGCATGTTTCGCAGGAGAGCTTCTGTGAAGTTTGGAAAGTAGGAGGCGAGGTACTGGCGGAAGTTAAGTTGTGAGGCGGGCGGCATCGTGTGTCGTGTCGGGATAGCTCAGTCGGTAGAGCGCTTGCCCGCGAAAGGCAAACGTCCCAGGTTCGAGTCCCGGTTCCGGCTCACAATTTTTGTCTGCCAGGAAGTTTCATCAGCAGACTTGTTTCAACACCTACTGCTTTTGCCGCCTTCTTCTGCTAGAACCAGAATATAACTTCACTTGTTAACTGCCACAATTAACAAATATCTCTATGCCTCTACATTACTAAATTTCGAGCCTTATTAACTTATCAAAAAATTGCTTCCCTCAACTTGGCCTCCTGCCTTGTATCACTTATCTGAACTGTGTTGTTCGGCCTTCAGCCTCCGATTGTAATATATATATAATAAAACAAATGGAACCTGAACTGAATATCGTTGCTTAACTTCAGCAACCAACTACCCACGGCTCCCACAAACCATCCCTCTCACCGTCTGCGTTGGTTGTAAGGAGTGAGGCGCGCAACGGCAGAGTTGTGTCCGGCGTGCGGGTGTGTGTGACACGGGCGGGCAGCGCGTCCCTCGGGTCCGCCGGCGGCAAGTGTCGGCCGTCGTCCCTGGGGAGGCGTGCCCTGCCTGTCTGTCCGGCCGCGACCCACTTGCCGCCTCCGCTCACGCCACCACTCTCACGCAGCGACCACGCGTACCGCTGTGAAACGGAAAGGAGAGGCGCGAGCAGTTGAACTTCCAAAATAAGCCCTGGAGTGAGCAAGACTTGTACTTGGCACAACCTAATAAGTTATTTTATCCTTAGTTTTTGATTAGGAAACACCACTAGTTTCCTAATACGGTAGACTCTCGATCGAGTTTTCAATAAACAGAGGCTCATGAAAAAAGGTTGCAACAATCTCCTACCTTTTTATACTGACATGACAAATAATGAGGCCGTAATGAGGCCGAATGAGTAACGTAGAAGTAGACGTCATCGGAGAAGTCAAGCAACTAAAATCACTTAACAAGAACTGTATACCAACTTAATAAGTTGCGCAGGTCACACCTATATTCGAGAAAGGCAATAGCAGTAACCCACTAAACTACAGGCCTTCTATCCAAAGAGAGATAGCTCGCAGGACTGAGTGAACTCGACAAGCTACTGATGATAGCCAACCATGTTCAACCATACTCCTGCCAATCACCGACTGAAGTCGAGACGTGGTTTCTTGACAGAGGTGCTGGGCTCTTCTGCAGTGCAAGAAAGGATCCAACTGTGGCGTGAGAAAGCAGATGCTGTCACTGACTCAGAACTTCAAGAACGACTGCCAACAGGAGCAGAGCTGCCATATGGTAAGTGGAAAAACTTGAAACGCACAAAAGAAAACAGCACAACTTGGGGGCAGATCGACGACCCTTACTGTGAATGTGGTGATGTCCAGTCAGAAGACCGTCTATTAAAATGCTGTGTTGCACCTGCATGCACTCGACAAGTATTTAATTTTAATGACGGCATCCAAATCACCTGACATGACCGAACGATTGATGTAGTTCTGCAGCAGTTCTGGGATGAAGAGTCACATGTGTCAGTAATTGTCCCATCAACAAGAACAAGTCTTCCGGTCCGGACCGTATACCATTTAGATTTCTATCTGATTATGCTGAAGTGGTAGCTCCTTACTTAACAGCCATATACAACCCTTCTCTCAAAGAAGGATCTGTGAAAAAGATTGTAAACTTCCACATGTCACGCCAATATTCAAGAAAGGAAGTAGGAGTATCCCACTAAACTACAGGCCTGTTTCATTGACGTCAATTTGCAGCAGGGTTTTGGAACATATCCTGTATACAAATATTATGAATTATCTCGAACAGAATGATCTATTGACCCAAGTTCAACACGGAATTAGAAAATATCGTTCAAGTGAAACACAACTAGCTCTTTACTCACACGAAGTGATGAATACTATCGACAAGGGTTCTCAAATTGATTCCGTATTCCTAGATTTCCAGAAGGCTTTAGACACCGTTCTTCACAAACGGCTTTCAATCAAATTGCGTGGTTATGGAATATCCCCCCAGATTAATGACTGCATAGGGGATTTCCTGTCAGAGAGGACACAGTTCGTAGTAATCGACGGTAAGCCATCGTCTAAAACAGAGGTGATATCGGGCGTTCCACAGGGCAGTGTTATTGGTCCTCTGCTGTTCCTTATTTACATAAACGATTTAGAGGAAAATCTAAGTAGCTCTATTAGGTCGTTTGCAGTTGACGCCGTCATTTACCACCTAGTAAAATCATCCAAAGTTCAAAACCAACTGCAAGATCCTTAGCAGGTGCGTTTGACGGAGGACATCGAAAGAGTCCAAAGAAGAGCAGCTTGGTTAGTATTGTCACGATACATGGGAGACGGCGTTACGAAAATAATACAGGATCTGCGATGGGAATCATTACAACAACGGCGTTTATCGCTGCGGCGTGTGGTACTTACGAAACTACAGCCGGCCGCGGTGGCCGAGGTGATTGAGGCGCTCCAGTCACGATCTGCGCGGCCACTATGGTCGGGGGTTCGAATCCCCCCTCGGGCATGGATATTTGTGCCGTCCTTAGTTGTAAGTAGTTCATAAGTAGTTTGTAAGTTTAGGGACTGATGACCCCGTAGTTAAGTCCCATAGACTCTACAAACATTTTAACATTTTTGAACGAAACTACAATCGCCAACATTATCGTCCGAATGCGATAATATATTGTTGACTTCAGCTTACATACGTAGAAATGATCATCAGAATAAAATACGAAAATCAGTGCTCGAACGGAGAGATTCAGGTATTCTTTCTTCCCGCGGGCTATGCGAGAATAGAATAGGAAATAAATAGTATAACGTTGGTTCGATGAACCATTTGTCAGGCACTTAAATGTGATTTGCAGAGTATTCCATGTAGTTGTAGAATGAGAACACCATTACAAAACATATATCTGCTAGTTATGGAAACTGCGGTGTTTACACGCTGCTATAGTTCCCTCGCAGTAGTACCTGTTCCGTACACTGTTGTGTTTCGTTTTGTTTATTGACTGTGTGTTCTATTGTACAGCTTACAAATATGAATTCGGTAACAAAAAAGAAGAAATTCATGCATTTGGCCGGCCGCGGTGGCCGAGGTGACTGAGGCGCTCCAGTCACGGTCAGCACGGTCACTACGGTCGGGGGTTCGAATCCCCCCTCGGGCATGGATATTTGTGCCGTCCTAGTTCGTAGGTAGTTCATAAGTAGTTTGTAAGTTTAGGGACTGCTGACCCCGTAGTCAAGTCCCATAAGCTTAACAAACATTTGAACATTTTGAATCATGCATTTGCATGTGGCTCACAGTTATGGCAGCTTCAAATGCAAATGGAAACCAGACATTAAACTAGTTGTGACTGGTAAGTCTGCCAAGCCCAGAGCAATCAAGAACGTAACCATCTCAGCTCTTCCGGGTGACTACACCCATCAGAATAATGCCTGGATGAGGCTCGAAATCTGCAAGAACTGTTTTTTTTAACTTATTTGTACCTGATTAGAAGAAATTTTTAAAAGAGAGGGGACTACCAAAGAAAGAAATTTTGCTCATGGATAATGCATCTTCATATCCAAATGCAGAAGAACTGCAGTGCGACGGTAACCATGCCTTGTTTCACCCACCAAACTCTACATGTCTGATTCAGCCCATGAATCAATGCTTTCTGGAATGTATCGACGGCAAGTGCTACAGTCAGTCCTGCATTCCGAAGATAACGAAAGCATTGTAGGAGCTTTGAAGAAAGTGACTTTGAAGGATGTCTTGTACCGGTTTAGCGAATCTCGGAGCGAAACAAAGTGAGATACTACTTCTACGTCATGGAGGAAAATTCTACAGAAGAGTATGCCAGACACAGAAACTGAAGATTCACTGCATGAAGCGAATGACTGATGAAATCTGTACGTTGGCCATTGTTAATAGATGATTACAATGAAATTTAAAATAGGTTGAAGTAGATGATGCGTTCACGGGCCTCCAACGTGTACTACACATAGTAGCCGTGAACGCATCATCTACGTCAACCTATTTTAAATCTCATTGTAATCATGTATTAACAATGGACAACGTACAGATTTTATCAGTCATTCGCTTCATGCAGTGTATTGTTACGGGTGGAATAAGGCCTATAAAAAGGTTCAAATGTTTGTAAAACTTACGGGACTTAACTACGGAGTTATCAGTCCCTAAGCTTACAAACTACTTATGAACTAGCTAAGACTAAGGACGGCACAAATATCCATGCCCTAGGGGGGGATTCGAACCCCCGACCATAGTGGCCGTGCAGACCGTGACTGGAGCGCCTCAGTCCCCTCGGCCACCGCGGCCGGCAATAAGGCCTTTAGTTTGAAAATGGACGAACAAGTCCGAAACTAGTTACCAACTTCTAAACAGTGAAACTGTGACGAAAAAATAAAAAATAAATGGTTTTCAACTAACAATCTGTATTTTTTATTCTAATTTCTGTTTATTTACGAACTAGTTTCTGTCTTATTAGGCCATCTTTAGATAAACATTTGATAGGCGTCGACAAGAAACGTTAGTGCTTATGTTGCAAACATATTAAATAAATATAGAACACACAAAACCCTTGCTCCTTGGTCATGAAATTAAATGAAGTTGTCAAATTCATCTCCCGGCATGTAGGTTTATGCTGTGTGATAAATGACGTATAATTTAGAAACGTTCCCAGTGAAACACGTTAAATAATATTATTTCATACTAACACAGGGAAAAAATTTTGAAATTGTGACGTATGTTCAGATCGTCACTTTTCGTGTGCTTCAAAATCCGATTTTACACTGAAAGACCCAAGTCGAAACAAGGCCCTTGGCGTGGACGACATTCCCTCAGAACTACTAAAGTCAGAGGGAGAGCAGCCATGACAAAACTATTTCACCTGGTGCGTAAGATGTATGAGAAGGGGGAAGTACCCTCAGACTTCAAGAAAAAAGCTGCAGACAGGTGTGAAGATCACAGAACCATCAGTTTAATTAATCATGGTTGCAAAATTTTAACACGAATTATTTACAGAAGAATGGAAAAGCCGGTACAAGCCGATCTTGGGGAAGACCAGTTTGGATTCAGGAGAAACGTGGGAACACGGGAGCAATCCTCACTTTACGGCTTATCTTACAAGATAGATTAAGGAAAGGCAAAGCTACATTTCTAGGTTTTGTAGATATGGAGGAAGCTTTTGACAGTGTAGATTGGAATACAAATTATGAAATCAGTATTGTTATTTACAATTTGTACAGAAAACAGACAGCAGTTATCAGAGTTAAAGGGCATGAAAGGGATGCAGAGGTTGGGAAGGGTGTAAGACAGGGTTGTAGTCTTTCACCAATATTATTCAATTTGTACCTTGAGCAAGCTATAAAGGAAAGCAAGGAAAAATTTGGAGAAGCAATTAAAGTTCAGGATGAAGAAATAAAAACCTTATGTTTTGCTGAAGACATTGTAATTCTGTCAGAGACAGCAAAGGACCTGGGAGAGCAGTTGAACGGAATGAACAGTGTGTTGAAAGGAACATATAAGATAAACATTGACAAGAGCGAAACAAGGGTAATGGAATTCAGTCTTAGAAAATCAAGCGATGCTGAAGGAATTAAATTAGGTAACGAATCAATGAAGGTGGTAAATGAGTTTTGTTACTTGGACAGTAAAATAAAATATGATGGTCGCAGTACAGAGGATGGAAGATGCAGAATTGCAATGAGGAGAAAAGCGTTTTTGAAAAATAGAAATTTGTTAATATCGACTATTAATTTAAACATAAAGAAGGTGTTTCTGGCGGCATTTGTGTGGAGTGATACATGGACGATAAACAGTGCGGACAGGAAGAGGATAGAGGCTTTTGAAATATGGGGTTACAGAAGAATGCTGAAGATTAGGTGGGTGGATCACGTAACTAATGAGGAGGTACTGAACATAATTGGGAAGGAAAGGAATATCCGGCACACCTTGACTAAAAGAAGGGATCGATTAGTAGGACACATACTTAGACATCAAGGAATTGTGAATTTAGTGTTGGAGGGAAGTGTGTGGGATAAAAATCGCAGAGGGAGACCAAGAGATGCATATAGTAAGCAAATTCAATTGGATGTAGGTTGCCGATCTTTTTAGAGGCTGTTTAGAGGCTTTCTCAGGCAGGATAAAGTAGGGTGGAGAGCTGCATCAAACCAGTATCCGGACATAAGACCACAACAACACACTGTGCTTACAATTGCTTCTTGGACGACATTTGACATGGCATACATACGATATAAAGATCAAAAATGGACAAACGTTTTTAAATATAAGGATCTTACTGCTGCGGTTATTAGTCTCTCGGTTTTGGAAACTACATAAACTAACTTAACCTAACGTACGCTAACGACAACCCACACACCCATGCCCGACGGAGGACTCGAACCACCGACGTTGAGCATGGCGCTTTGGGGCACTTCTCAATATTTTTATCATCTAATTTAGAACTCCACCCCCATGAACCACAGACATTGCCGAGGTGGGATGGCTTGCGTGCCTCAACGATGCAGATAGCCGTACCGCAGGTGCAACCACAGCGGAGGGGTATCTGTGGAGAGGCCAGACAAACGTGTGGTTCCTGAAGAGGGGCAGCAGCCTTTTCAGTAGTTACACGGGCAACAGTCTGGATGATTGACTGAGCTGGCCTTGTAACATCAGCTAATGTGGCTTTGCCACACAGCTACTGCGAACGGCTGAAAGCAAGGGGAAACTACAGCCGTTACTTTTCCCGAGGACATGCAGCTTTACTGTATGTAAATATGATGATGGCATCCTCTCGGGTAAAATATTCCGGAGGTAAAATAGTCCCCCATTCGGATCTCCGGGCGGGGACTACTCAGGAGGATGTTGTCATCAGGAAAGACAATACTGGCATTCTACGGATCGGAGCGTGGAATGTTAGATCCCTTAATCGGGTAGGAAAATTAGAAAATTTAAAACGGGAAATGGATAGGTTGAAGTTAGATATAGTGGGGATTAGTGAAGTTCGGTGGCAGGATGAACAGGATTTCTGGTCAGGTGAGTACAGGATTATAAATACAAAATCAGTTGGGGGTATTACAGGAGTAGGACTGATAATGAATAAGAAAATAGGAATGCAGATAAACTACTATGAGCAGCACAGTGATCGCATTATCATTGTCAAGATAGATACTAAGGCAACACCGACAACAGTAGTACAGGTTTATATGCCAACTAGCTCTGCAAATTATTGAGACAATTAAGGGAGAGGAAAACTTAATTGTTATGGGAGACTGGAATTCGGTAGTAGGAAAAGGAAGAGAAGGAAAAATAATAGGTGAATATGGACTGGGCAGGAGGACTGAAAGAGGAAGTCGCCTGGTAGAATTTTGCACGGAACATGATTTAATCAAACACGTGGTTTAAGAATCACAAAAGAAGGTTGTATACGTGGAAGAGACCAGGAGACACCGGAAGGTATCAGATAGATTCTATAATGGTAAGACATAGGTACCGGAACCAGGTTATAGACTGCAGGACATACCCAGGGGCAGATATAGACTCTGACCATAACTTGTTAGTCATGAACTGTAGGCTGAAGCTGAAAGAACTGCAGAAAGATAGGAAAATAAGGAGATGGGACTTAGATAAACTGAAGGAACGTGAAGTTCTGGAGAATTTCAGAGGGAGTTTTAGGCAAGAATTGACAGAAACATGGGAAAATAAAACAGTAGAAGAGGAATGGGTAGCATTGAGAGATGAAATAGTGAAGGCAGCAGAGGACAAAATAGGTAGAAAGGCAAGACCTACAAAAAATCCTTGGATATCACAGGAAATACTAAATTTAATTGATGAAAGGAGAAAATGTAAAAATGCAGTAAATGAAACAGGCAAAATGGAGTACATACGACTAAAAAATGAGATTGACAGGAAGTGCAAAATGGCTAAGTAGGAGTGGCTAGAAGCCAAATGCAAATCTGTAGAAGAATGTATAGCAACGGGAAAAGTAGATACCACCTACAGGAAAATAAAAGAGACATTTGGGGACAAGAAAAGCAACTCTACGAATATCAAGAACTCAGATGGGAAACCAGTTCTCAGCAAAGAAGGGGAAGCTGTAAGGTGGAAAGAGTACATAGAGCAGCTCTGCAAAGGAAATGAACTTAGAGACGATGTTGTTGGAAGGGAAGAGGAAGCAGATCAAGATGAAATAGGAGATACTATACTGTGAGATGAATTTGACAGAGCCTTGAAAGACCTAGGTCGGAACAAGGTCCCAGGAGTAGATGACATACCCTCAGAGCTACTAAAGGCTATGGGAGAGTCAGCCATGACAAGACTATTTGAACTGGTGTCTAGGATGTATGAGACAGGCGAAATACCCTCAGACTTTAAGAAAAATGTAATAATCCCCATTCCAAAGAAATCAGGCGCAGACAGGTGTGAAAATTACAGAACCATCAGTTTGATAAGTCATGGTTGCAAAATTTTAACACGAATTATCTACAGGAGAATGGAAAAGCTGGTAGAAGCTGACCTCGGGGAAGATCAGTTTGGATTCAGGAGGAACGTAGGAACCCGGGAGGCAATACTCACTTTACGTCTTGTCTTAGAAGATAGATTAAGGAAAGGCAAACCTACATTTTTAGCTTTTGTAGATTTGGAGAAAGCATTTGACGATGTTGACTGGAATACACTCTTTCAAATTCCGAAGTCAGCAGCGGTAAAATACAGGGAAAGGAGAGTTATTTACAACTTGTACATAAGGCAGACTGCAGTTATTAGACTCGAAGGGCATGAAAGGGAAGCATCGGTTGGGAAGGGAGTAAGACAGGGTTGTAGCCTTTCTCCGATGTTATTCAATTTGTACATCGAGCAGGCGGTGAAGGAAAGCAAGGAAAAATTTGGAATAGGGATTAAAGTTCAGGGGGAAGAAATAAAAACATTGCGTTTTGCTGATGACATTGTAATTCTATCGGAGACAGCAAAGGATCTGGAAGAGCAGTTGAATGGAATGGACAGCGTGTTGAAGAGAGCGTATAAAATGAACATTAACAAGAGGAAAACAAAAATAATGGAATGCGGTCTTAGAAAATCAGGTGATGCTGAAGGAATTAAATTAGGTAACGAAACAATGAAGGTGGTAGATGAGTTTTGTTACTTGGGTAGTAAAATAAAATGCGATGGTCGCAGTACAGAGGATATAAAATGCAGAATGGCAATGGGAAGAAAAGCATTTTTGAAAAAGAGAAATTTGCTAACATCGAATATTAATTTAAGGGTAAGGAAGTCTTTTCTGAAGGCATTTGTGTGGAGTGTTGCCTTGTATGGGAGTGAAACTTGGACGATAAGCAATGCAGACAGGAACAGAATAGAGGCTTTTGAAATGTGGTGCTACAGAAGAATGCTGGAGATTGGGTGGGTAGATCGCATAACTAATGAAGAGGTACTGAACAGAATTGGTGAGATAAGGAATGTTTGGCATACCCTGACTAAAAGAAGGGATCGCTTGGTAGGACACATTCTTAGAATATCGGGGAATCGTAAATTTAGCATTGGAGGGAAGTGTGTGGGGTAAAAATCGCAGAGGGAGACCAAGAGACGCGTATAGTAAGCTGATTCAAGTGGATGTGGGTTGCCGGTCTTATGAGGAGATGAAAAGGCTTGCTCAGGATAGAGTAGGGTGGAGAGCTACATCAAACCAGTCTCCGGACTGAAGACCATAACAACAACAACAACAATTTAGAACTGAAGAAAGTGAAATCCTTTACGTACTTATTACTCCATTATATCCTACGGTACCATTTTCTGCCTTATAAGCACCTCGTATAAAATTGCAACACTGAAGCTTAGTGCAAGTCCCATCTTGATGTGCCACCGGCCGCCCCTGGTCACTGTCCTCGACCAACTATTTACTCTCACTAAAAGTTACTGATACCTACACACAACTGAATCCTACCTAATGACATATGAAACATATTACGTACAAAGATGTTGGGTAAGAGATTTTAGTTACAGAAACAATGCTAATATGTGTTCAACGAACATTTCTTACCCAACACAGTGGCGGACTAAGGCTGTCGGATGCCCGGGACGACGGCAAAACAAAATGAGGCACCCCGTTTAGATTCGATTAATACTTGTTCCATACAACATCAATACGACACTTCGTAATGATGTGGAATGTGTCAGGTTAATAACGGATGTCTGTGCAAGACGTTACATTACACAAAATATTACATGACATTTTTTTAACAAGAACTGGGTTGGATTATTAACAACAAATTTCATAAGTGAATATATATGCTGTGAAATTACTGTGAGGATGATCGTTGGTGGGCTCCAGCTATTATTCAGATTACACGCTTTTGTGCAATGAATAATTATTTACTCAATGATGAATTACCCCAGAATATGATGCCATACGAGAGCAGTAAATTAAAATAGGCATACTAAGCTAATTTACTGAGATTCTTATCGCTAAAATTTGCAGTAACCCTAACAGCACATGTAGCTGTACTCAGGCGTTTACGATTACATCACTTATTTCTTGTTTTTTGGATTTTATTGCTACATTTGTATCGACAGCAATAAGAACTAACTTTGCATCTTCATCAATGAAGAATGGCAAGTCTCTTTCCAAGCATTAATCCCGACTTGCAGCGCCTGCTACTTTGCTGCGTCTCCTCCATTTCTTTCGGTCGTTGACATCTTCTTGCCTTAAACCAACAGCGTCCATGTCTGCCCTGATGTTGTCAGTCCATCTCTTCGCCGGTCTCCCTCGTGGTCTTGCTCCTCCTGGGTTGATGAGGATAACGTAATTAGCGTAATGCAGCCGTCCCACTATAGCCAGTGTCGAGCTCTCCGAGACAATGTAGAATGGGAAGTAATTTATGTATATCAAAACAAGTAAAGGGCCAAAGACCGAACCCTGTGGCACTCCATCCTTGATACTCCCCCAGTTTGAAATGTTCAAATGTGTGAGCTACCTTATACTAAATACGATACAAACTTCTATGTCCGAGAGGGATTGGACCCCCCCCCCCCCGCCACGTATGAGGAATCGGCTGATGTTTTGACATTACTTGAACCACTTATTTAAACTTTCTGCACTTTTCCATTAAGTATGAATTAAACCATTTGTGCACTGCACCAGTCAAACCATAACGATTAAGCTTATATAGAAGAATTCCATGATTTACACAATCAAAGGCCTTTGAAAGACCACAAAAAATGCCAATCAATGGGTAATGTCCGTCCACTTGAAAATACATATATTACTACAAAAAAGTAACTTTTAAGATTTGGAGCCCCCCCCCCCTCCGGGACGAGAGGTATGGACAGGTTTAAAAAGAAATAGAGTTCCAGATTTGGAGCCCTGGGATGGTCGGCGACCCCTCCTAACCCCCCCCCCCCCCCCGCACACACACACACACACATAGTCCGCCACTGACCAAACATCTGTAAGATATCTGCATGTAGCTGTCGCTCATAAAGAGACGTATATCTGAAGATGGGCAGTTTCCGAAACGCATCGTAATAAAGTCATACTCTGCCTGTTGTATCACCTTCTGTACTGTGACGTATTCAATTTCCTTACAGTACTGCTGAGTATTCTACTTATGGTCGCCTGACTTCTACTCGACTTTACGCCACAATTACGGAAAATATAAAATGTACACATTAACTAAGACAACATTGTCGATGGAGAAGCACAGCGATCTATTTGGTACAATTAATAATACACCGTAGAAATACATTAATTAATGGTTCATTACATTTTAATGCCTGGAGAAAAAAATCTTCGCGATGTTTATGAAGTCCGATAATTTTGCAGTTTTTGGCGACTATCATGATTAATTTTCAACACGGTCATAGAACAATAGTAAACGAAACGCAAATCCCAACATCAATTTATCGAAGTAATATTCCAGTCATCTCAGCTAGAATTACTACAGAATATGACCGAAATATTAGTACCAGCTCTCAATAAGGTGGACTGGTGACCCCGACGTTAAGTCCCATAGACTATACAAACAACTCAATAAGGTAAAATTTAGATTCCGCCGAATTCTTCTTGTAATGCTGCTTTCGTATGAAAATGCCTATTGAAAATTAATCATGATGGTCGCCAAAAATTGCAGAATTATTGGACTTCATAAACATCACGAAGATTTTTCTGCAGGCATTAAAATGTAATAAACAATTCATAGACACGAAATAAATAACAGTTGCATGGAGCATGTTCTAGTACAATCGCGAAACAAATCGCAACAATACCCGAGCATCATTTTATGAAATACTGGATCTGCTGAAAATAAATAACTTTAAAATTATTGAGAATGGAGAAGGGATTGTAAGTAAGTAAAATATTTCAAATTAACTGTGGGGGATTATTGGAATTAATAAAAAGAACTAAGCTCACACATTAATTAGGCAAAATCCTGTAACACGTCCTAATATGAAGTGTTTTATCCATTACAGCAACTGTTAAGATTATAAATAAATGAATTGCAGCAACCAGTTGCTTGTCGTTATTTATTATGAACTTCAACGACCGGTTTCGGGCGCTTGAGTGCCCTTCTTCTGGTCTCTATACAGACAAACAGGTACATTTGTATACAATTAGGCTATAGAACGAATAAAAGTCGATTATAGAAATATGCAGCATTTTGGAACCAAATAGAATGTAATAAAGAGAAGTTCATATAATGGGATGACATTAACACTTACATTTTTGTACTGTTGCTTAATAGATAAATATGCTACTAGTGGAATCAACGCTAAGTGCAAAGATTATGGAATGAACAACAGTCAACTGGTAACAAAGTATCTATGGATGAGGCTTATAGTAAAGGAGTAACGATAGAAAAAGGGGGAAGAAGACTATGGGAAAACAGTAATACTCAAAGTAGTTGAAGAAAAGCATAAAGAGAGGAGCATGTGACTGATAAATCAGTGATTATAAATAATCACTTCATCAATCTATCCCCATTAAATTTTGTAGCCATAGATACAATGACAAATTCTTTATATTGACAGATGCCCTGACAGTGACGTTCTAAGCATCCTACTACTGCACAGCTGGTAGTTCTGAAATATTCCGCCTATGGCGCCACTTCTAGACTACTGAATTTTAATCTGCTAAGCGACTGATTTATCAGTCTCATGCTCCTCTCTTTATGCTTTTCTTCAACTACTTTGAGTATTACTGTTTTCCCATAGCCTTCTTCCCCCTTTTTCTATCGTTACTCCTTTACTATAAGCCTCATCCATAGATACTTTGTTACCAGTTGACTGTTGTTCATTCCATAATCTTTGCACTTAGCGTTGATTCCACTAGTAGCATGTTTATCTATTAAGCAACAGTACAAAAATGTAAGTGTTAATGTCATCCCATTATATGAACTTCTCTTTATTACATTCTATTTGGTTCCAAAATGCTGCATAATTCTGTAATCGACTTTTATTCGTTCTATAGCCTAATTGTATACAAATGTACCTGTTTGTCTGTATAGAGACCAGAAGAAGGGCACTCAAGCGCCCGAAACCGGTCGTTGAAGTTCATAATAAATAACGACAAGCAACTGGTTGCTGCAATTCATTTATTTATACGTCCTAATATATCGAGGCGAAGACAGTAAGTGACGAACAGTTCCGCTCTCTCCCTTCAGCTTGTTACAAAAAAGTTGAACGTGACAAAAATCAAATGTTTATCGATACGCTGGTAGAGAGAGAGAGAGCAGAAGTCAGCGACAAGCATCGCAGAAGTTATTTAAAAAAAAAATCATTAATGTATTACCACAACAAAAACAGTCTTGGTCGCAAGAATTAACAGTTTTTATTGGCCGCTTTCGACCTGTTCAGTTACCAGCTGGAAGGAGAACAGCCAGGACAGCCCAGCCTAACAGAGTCCAGCACGGGCCACATGGGCTACAGTTTGTTCGTGTGAAACCCAGCTCGCGCTATTCGTCCACGAGACTCAGAGGGCCGTAGATATGGGTTCTCAGGTAGATGCAGTGTTTCTCGACTTCCGCAAGGCGTTTGATACAGTTCCCCACAAATGTTTAATGAACAAAGTAAGAGCATATGGCCTATCAGACAAATTGTGTGATTGGATTGAGGAATTCCTAGATAACAGAAAGCAGCAGGTCATTTTCAATGGAGAGAAGTCTTCCGAAGTAGGAGTTATGTCAGATGTGCCACAGGGAAGTGTCGTGGGTCCGTTGCTGTTCACGATATATATAAATGGCCTTGCGGATAACATCGGAAGTTCACTGAGGCTTTTTGCGGATGATGCGGTTGTATATAGAGAGGTTGTAACAATGGAAAATTGTATTGAGATGCAGGAGGATCTGCATCGAATTGACGCATGGTGCAGGTAATGACAATTAAATCTCAATGTAAACAAGTGTAATGTGCTGCGAATGCACAGAAAGAAAGATCTTTTATCATTTAGCTACACTATAGCAGGTCAGCAACTGGAAGCAGTTAATTCCATAAATTATCTGGGAGTAGTCATTAGGAGGGATTTAAAATGGAATGACCATATAAAATCAATAGTCGGTAAAGCAGATGCTAGACTTACAATCATTGGGAGAATTCTAAGGAAATGCAGTCCGAAAACAAAGGAAGTAGGTTACAGTACACTTGTTCGCCCACAGCTTGAATACTGCTTACCGGTGTGGGATCCGTACCAGGTGGGATTGATAGAGGAAGTGGAGAAGATCAAACGGAGAGCAGCGCGCTTCGTAACAGGATCATTTGGTAATCGTGAAAGGGTTACGGAGATAATCGCTAAACTCCAGTGGAAGACTTTGCAGGAGAGACGCTCTGACGCTCGGTACGGGCTTTTGTCGAAGTTTCGAGAACTTACCTTTACTGAGGAGTCTAGCAGTATATTGCTCCCTCCTATGTATATTTCGCGAGGAGATCGTGAGGATAAAATCAGAGAGATTAGAGCCCACACAGAGGCATACCGACAATCCTTTCCGCGAACAATACGTGACTGGAATAGGAGGGAAAATCTTAAGTGGTACTCAAGGTACCCTCCGCCACACACCGTCCGGTGGCTCCGGACTATGGTTGTAGTTGTAGATGTAGATGTAGAAGTAGACCTTGCATAGGTCGAAACCGGTCAATAAAAACTGTTAATTTTTGCGATGAAGAGTGTTTTTGTATTGTTAAAATGTACAGAACTTCGCACTCACGCGCGAGAGGAGACTGTGCATAGTGCTCCCTTTGAACAGAGCGAAGCATCGCGAAAGTCCCCGGAGTTGTAGTTGCAGACGCCTACGCCTGCGCTGAGCCGCGGCGCTGCTCGGTGAAGGCCAGGCAATTCCAGGGGTTGGCGCTCGCCCTGAGCTGCGCCGGTGGCGCCGCTGCGGACACGGCCGTAATTAGCGTAATGCAGCCGCCCACTCCAGCCGGTGTCGGGCTCTCCCAGACAATTGCTTCCAGGCAGCGGTGGCGGCGGCTGTTCTGACGGGCGGCCAATAACGCACAGACACGGCCGCCGCGTCAGTCTCTCTGGCCGCCCTGACACCTGACACCTGCGCCAGCAGCCAAAGCTGGCAGTCCACAAACACTGATATATAGGCATTTCTCACACGTATCAGTATCTACCTTTCTCCTGACGTGCGACGTTAAGGCCTAAACGTTGCTGTGGTATATTTAGCACACATTTTAGCACCTTGGGTCCCTTTTACACGACGAACTTTCTTGTTTCAGTTGACTACTTGAGACGAGTGGATTTACTGAAGCACCTGTGGCGTACTATCCCCGTACTACGTCTCGCCTGTCTCAAGTAGTCTTCTTCGTTTCAACTTTAACACGAAAAGTGTAGAATTTGTCTGCTATGTACATTGTACACTCCTGTCTATTAAAATTGCTTCATCACGAAGATGACGTGTTACAGACGCATGGAAAATGATTAGCTTTTCAGAGAATTCACACAAGGATGGCGCGGTGGCGACACCTACAACGTGCTCTACATGACGAAAGTTTCCAACCGATTTCTCATACACAAACAGCAGTTTGCCGGCGTTGCCTGGTGAAACGTTGTTGTAATGCCTCGTGTAAGGAGGAGAAATGCGTACCATTACATGTTTTCCGACTTTGATAAACGTCAGATTGTAGCCTATCGCGATTGAGGTTTATCGTATCACAACATTGCTGCTCGCGTTGGTCGCGCTTCAATAACTGTTAGCAGAATACGGAATCTATGCATTCAGGAGGGCAATACGGAATGCCATGCTGGATCCCAACGGCCTCGTTTCACTAGTAGTCGAGATGACAGAAATCTTACCCGCATGGCTGTAACGGATCGTGCAGCCACATTTCCATACCTGAGTCAACAGATGGGGACGTTTGCAAGACAACAACCATCTGCACGAACAGTTCGACGACGTTTGCAACAGCAAGGAGTATCAGCTCTGAGACCATGGCTGCGGTTACCCTTGACGCTGCATCACAGACAGGAGCGCCTGCGATTGTGTACACAACGAGGAACCTGGGTGCACGAATGGCAAAACGTCATTTTTCGGATGAATCAACGTTCTGTTTACAGCATCATGATGGTCGCATCCGTGTATTCGTCATCGCCATACTGGCGTACCACCCGGCGTGATTGTATGCGGTGCCATTGGTTACACGTCTCGGTCATCTCTTGTTCGCATCAACGGCACTTTGAACAGTTGCCGTTACATTTCAGATGTGTTACGACCCGTGGCTCTACCGTTCATTCGATCCCTGCGAAACCCTACATTTCAGCAGGACAATTAACGATCGCATGTTGCAGGCCCTGTACGGGCCTTTCTGGATACGGAAAGTGTTCGAGTGCTGCTTTGGCCAGCACATTCTCCAGATCTCTCACCAATTGAAAACGTCTGGTCAATGGTGGCCGAGCAACTGGCTCGTCACAATACGCCACTCACAACTCTTGATGAACTGTGGTACCGTGTTGAAGCTGCATGGGCATCTGGACCTGTACACGCCATCCAAGATCTGTATGACTCAATACCCAGGCGTATCAAGGCCGTTATTACAGCCAGAGGTGGTTGTTCTGGGTACTGATTTCTCAGGATCTATCCACCCAAATTGCGTCAAAATGTAATCACATGCAGATGATAAATGAGTATTCAGATTACCTGACATAATCGGGTTAGAAGGCGATCTGATCGTTTTATAGTTTTCAAAATGAAAAGCCAAGATCGCACATTAATAATTTAGTAAGTGACGATCGGTTTCGGTGCACTGTGTCATCATCATCTGGTCTCATATAAGTTACAAGCTGGTCACTTGTTAAAAAATTGGGTATAAAGTAACACGTGCAACATTGCACTTAGTCACTATATAAAAAATAATACACAGGTTAAAAACATGACAGTTTACAAAATATACTTTATATAGTGACTAAGTGCAATGCTGCACTTGTTATTTTAACCCAATTTTTTTAACAAAATGACCAGCCTGTAACATATATGAAACCAGATGATGTTGACACAGTGCACCAAAACCGGTCGTCACTTACTAAATTATTAATGTGCGATCTTGGCTTTTCGTTTTGAAAACTATAAAACGATCAGATCGGCTTCTAACCCGATTATGTCAGGTAATCTGAATACTCGTTTATCATCTGCATGTCTTCTTAGCGTAGCAATTTCATTGGCCAGTAGTGTAGTTAAGCAACTGAATGGAGAAGTAAGATTATGAAGGCTCTTAAATATAGGAAAAGGTTAATATATATATGATATCTTCAAATGTCGCGTAGTAAAGTTTGTACACAATTGAGAACCTAAATAGGTAAAGTGTCAGTTAAAATTTTGAAATCTCACCCATTTATTCACTTAAGAAAATTTATACTGGCAAACACAAGAAAAAATACTGAAACTGCAGAAATACGCGACTCTTTACTATGTTGTTTTCTTGCTAACGGTCAAAAGAACATGGAAAATACTGAAAAATACTGAAACTGCAGAAATACGCGACTCTTTACTATGTTGTTTTCTTGCTAACGGTCAAAAGAACATGGAAAATAATTTTCTCAATTAATAATACGGATTCTTCTGTTGATAAAATTTTCGGTAAAACACGTTTATATATTTATGCTCGTATATATACAAAATGTTGGCTTTTTTTCCCATAATAGGAACGAATTTTTCTCCTTGCAGATATTTCTTATCTTTTGTAGGAGAAAACGAGTACAAAAAAGAATGTATGCACTCCTGCAACTATTTCTGCTGTGGTGAAAACATTTCTGTAATCTGAATGCGCTCGTACAGAATAGGTTTACTACTAGTGTTACCAGATATCACTGCTGTTATTTGCTTCTGCGCATACGCATACTGAAGCACATTTCAAACTTAGAACTCCACACTCGGCACAATCTATAGATCATTGAAATAGACGCAATCGAGACTGGGTTGGGTGCTGGTTTACACGCCGGCACGAGAGATACACTAACTATTCATTTTTCACTCCAAAGTCGACCGTGTAAAACGGGCTGCCGTTGAGTGTCCTACAGGTACACCTAACATCACTATTTGTGAAGCATTAATATTTACTAGATGAAAACATGTCGTCGCCTGGCTACTTATTTATTTTAAAGTTCGTCCAACCGTTCTTTCCTTTTGTCTCTCTGTCCCCCTTGCCTCTCTGCCGCTCTCCCCTTTCTAATTCTATTCATCTCCTCATTTCCATATCTCTATGCATTTTCTTCTCCCCCTTCCTCGGTCCACCCACCATTTTCTCTGACAAGCACCTCCTCCTTTCTTTGTCGAACTCCTGCTCCACTTCCTCAGTCCATTGTCTCCTACATCTGTGAAAAATTATAGACTTCTGTTAACTTTATTGTGATTAGTTAAATTTATTGCAAGGCTCCTTCCTGCACGAACCATACGAAATACACTACTGGCCATTACAATTGCTACACCATGAAGAAATGCAGATGATAAACGGGTAGTCATTTGGACACATATATTATACTAGAACTGACATGTGATTAAATTTTCACCCAATTTGAGTCATACAGTAGAGCTGCAAGTCCTCGGGAAAAGTAACGGCTGTAGTTTCGCTTTGCTTTCCGCCGTTCACAGTAGCTGTGTGGCAAAGCCACATTAGCTGATGTTACAAGGCCAGCCCAGTCAATCATCCAGACTGTTGCCCCTGTAACTACTGAAAAGGCTGCTGCCCCTCTTCAGGAACCACACGTTTGTCTGGCCTCTCCACAGATACCCCTCCGCTACGGTACGTATATCTGTATCGTCGAGGCACGCAAGCCACCGCACCTCATCAATGTCTGTGGGTCATGGGGGTGGTGCTCACCTTTCAGTTAAAAAAAATGTTGCATCATAATATTTGCATCAATTATTTCTTGCTGAGATGTAGTGACTTCAAAACGGAAGTGTCGAGGGAGTCGTTCAGCTAAGGTAAGTTTTGTGTTGGAAATGATTTTATGGGGATTTCTGGCCAAGAAATTAGATGAAAGGATGAATTAACATTAGCTGGGCCGGTGATAGTTGTTGGTAAATGAAAATTTACTCCTGACATGGAACAAAATGTACCCTTAATATTATTAACCCACAACCACGAAGGTGAATATGTTGTATTGTCGCGGCTATACCATTACCTTAACATTATACAAAAAGTCAGCTGACTGATGGACTGCATAAAACCAGTGTTGTGCCGTCGATATTCGTCACAACGCAGGCGGTCTACATAAGTCGCGGCGCCAACAGAAGAAGATGTGAACGCACTCTATGGTACTTCGAGCACAGAGGGCGGTTCAAGTCTCGTTACCTCTTTGTATTGCTTCACACGCTGACCAATGCCGACGCACCACGGACACGACAGTCAATGAGTCAGTACGGAGTCAGTAACAGCCAGTATAGCAGTGCTACAGTTCCAGCAGATCCGTCTGCAGTGAGCCAGCAGCACAAGCCGTAACACTGCTACTGACTGATATAGACGTGAAGCATAACAGAACTGTACAACCACAAGAACCTAAAACTTGAGTATTCTCTTTATCTGTAATAAAAGTAGATGTGGACCAATCACTTCTTTTAGTAGCAGATCTTGTGCACGCCCTTGGTAGCTACGACCACCTCTACTGCCGCATCCCGGTGATATGAAAACGAGTGATTTACTACTTGCTCGAAAACAATACGATGTACAAGTTAATATATCTCGTTACAGTTTGTGGCTTCAGCTTGTTCGAAAAATAAATAAGATTCGCAACTATTAGTATGTAATTCGAATAAGCGAGGTGGACATATAACTTTTTGGAATATACAGCTACGTAAAATTCTGGTTTCGTCATTACTGTTCTTGTGTTTGTTATTTGAGATATTAAAAATACTTGGTTAGTTCTGAATTCTACAAATTTACTTAGTCTGCCCGCTTAACCGGAAATAAGTGCACTGTGTAGCATTCACAGATACCCACTTTACCTGTTATTTTACGTTACCTACATGTTTATAAATTATACTTGTTTACTGCGAAAAAATAAACCATTAACATTTATTAATTATTCACATTTGTGGTCGAACATTGTACAGAAGGCCGCGGTGGAGTAGTTGAGCGGACTAAAGCGTCTCGCTGCGGAGCGCGGTTCCTCGCCGTGGAGGTTCGAGTCCTCCCTGGGCAGGGGGTGTGTGGGTTGTCCTTAGGTTAGTTTACGTAGGTTTAAGTAGTTTGTAAGCTACGGACTGATGACCACGCAGTTTGGTCCGATAGAATTACAAACATTTGAACATTTGATTTGAACACTGTATGACGCCAGATCTCTTTGTTGTCCTGTCTTGACCAACCTCCTCATGGGCCGCATGTAGAATGGACATAACAGTTAAACCCCTGGTTTCGTATAGATTCATAGATTACATCTTTGTGGTCTGGACGCATGGTGAAGAAATCCTTCTGGACTTACTTCAACGCCTTCTCCTCTAACCTAAAATTCACCTGGTCCTTCTCCAGAACTCAACCCACCTTCCTTGATGTCGGCCTACATCTTGCTGAGTCCCACACCTCAGACCATATTAAACCCACAAACAAACAACAGTACCGCCACTTTTATAGCTGCCATCCCTTCGATGTCAAACGATCCCTTACCTACGGTCTAGGCACCCAGGGGAAACGTATCTGCTATAGTGATGTATCTCTCACCACCAACAACAATCCTGTCCAATGCTATTCTCTCCTGCAACTACCCTGCAGACTTTTTCCGCAAGCAGATCTCCTGAGCAGTCCACTACTCTGCTTCCAGCAAAAATTTTCCTATCCCCAGACCTCCCAGAAGCACTCCCTTAGTCACCGAATACCATTCCAGCCTGGAATGCCTCAACAAGTTGCTCTGTCAGGGCTTTTTCAATTCATGCCCTGAAGTGATATCAATGCTCGAAACCTTCCCAGACTACCCAGAGTAGCTTTTCCGTCGTCCTCCCAACCTCCGTAACATCCTTGTCAACCCTTACAACATCCCAAAACCACCATCCCTACCTATTGATTCCTAAGCATGTAACCGATCCCGCTGTAAAACCTGCTCCATGCATCCTCCCACAACCACATACTCAAGGCCCACCACAGGAAGAACCTACCCTATACTAGACAGGGCCACATGTGAAACAACACAAGTAATCACCACATGTGGGATCTGGCGACTACCACCTAACATCACTCCCTCAGGGCTACGGAGATGGGAACTCGCCCTCTAACATAACGTCTGCCCTCTCCGCCTCCTCCATCCTCAACTCGCTTATTTACCACTCATTTCTCACCCACTTCCCTGTTTTACTCTCGTACATTGATGTGTTTGCTTGCTAGCGCGCGCGCATGTGTGTGTGCGTTTTTCTCTAAATCTATTCCTTTCATTTCTTTTTACTTCTTTATCCATCCCCTCTGTTTATATAACCTCTTTTGTTTGCTGTTAGCTTGCCACAGTACATGACATACAGCATCTGTACGTTGTTTGCCAAGATAGTGACGGATTGATTTGAACAAATATGTCAAAAGTGGTGACAGAGCTGTAAATAATATTTTCCAACGTTTGACAACTTTAAAACTATTATTTTAAAATGTAAACTCATCGGGGATTTTGGGTAACATTTATTTAGATTGTTAAAGTTTTAATTCTGATGGTTGCTCTATGCCAGCCAATTATTCTTCAGGCTATTAAAAGCTACATCTCTGTCATCAGTCTGATATCTAGTGACTGTGTTTTAGTTTTTAAATGAGGTAATCATAATTCTTAAAGCTGTTAAGGCTTCACTCTTATTCATCAGCTCGAAATTTAGAGACTTTATTAACTGTGTTGTAACAGTCAAACCTAAGGGGATTTCTTGTATAATTTGTTGTGTTAATTAAATCTTTAATTCTGCTGACAATTCATCAATAAAGGGCATCATATTGCATTTGACCGTGAAAGTATTTATCAGTACCACCCTCGTGTTGTTAACACCCTTGTTAAACATGGTTCGTGTTATAACATTCAGCTTGTTTCGGAATCTCGGGTATCAACTGTAAACTTGCTGTGTGTCCTGAGTGCCTGAAAAAGTTTCATTGTACGTAAAATAGTGTAAACTCCTCACGTATTCTTTGATATTATTAATAGATGTTCCATGTAAGATGCAGGAGTTTTTGTACTCACTGTCCTCATTTGAGGAATCCTCCCAATTGGTCTATCAAAAAGTATTTTATTTTTATTTATTTTTTTTATTTTTTTACACATCATGATGAATTCTACACAAGATATGTCTTAAGTTACCAAATAATATGTCAGAGAATTTGTTCATTGTCCGACTGATAATTCCTGCACGAGAGGGAAATGTTCAAATGCCTGTAAATCTATCGGACCAAACTACGTGGTCATCAGTACGTACCTTACAAACTACTTAAACTAAGGTAAACTAAACTAAGGAGAAACACACCCATGCCCTAGGGAGGACTCGAGCCTCCGACGGCGAGCAACCACGCGCCCCGCAGCGAGGCGCCTTAGACCGCTCGGCTACTCCACCGAGGCTGTTGAGAGGGATAACACCAGGATCACACTACATCTACATCCACATGGGATACTCTGCAAATCACACTGAAGTGCATGACAGAGGGTTCATCTAACCACTTTTATGGTATTTCTATAATTCCACTCTCTAATAGCTCGCGGGAAAAAGGAACACCGAAATCTTTCGATTTTCGTTTTGATGTCTCTTATTTTATTATGATGATCATGTACCCCTATGTAGGTGGGTGCTAACAATATATGTTTGCACTCTTAAAAGAAAGTTGGTGAAAGGAACTTAGAAAATAAATCTCGCCGTAACAAATAACGCCTTTCTTTTAATGATTTCCACCCCAACTAGTGCATCATTTCCGTGACACTCTCTCCCCCATATCGCGACAATATAAAACGAATGCCCTTCTCTAAATTGTCCATCAGTCTCATCTACTGTGGATCCCACAATGCGCAGCAATACTCCAAACTAGGGCAACTGTAGTGTTGGCAGTTTCTGTAGTACAACTGTTGCATCTTATAAGTATCCTACCAAAGAAACGTATTCTTTGCTTCGTCTTCCCTACAATATTTTCTGTGTGTTCTTTCCAATCTAAGTTGTTCGTAATTGTTACTCCAAGATATTTAATTGCCAATTTTTGCACCTTGCAGATATCTTACCTAAATCTTTTGAAATTGGTTTTCATCTTCTGTTGACATTTGCTAACCGATAATGATAGCGCCGTCAGCGAACAGTCTGAGAGAGCTACTCAGATTGTCTCCTAAATCGTTTATAAAAATGAGGAACAATAAGGGCCCTATAACAATTCCCTGGGGAACGCCAGATATCTCTTCTGTTCTACTCGATGACTTACCTTCAGTTACAACGCACTGTATCCTGTCTTACAGGAGAACACGAATGCAGTTGCACTGTTGTGGTGATATTCCATAAGCACGCAAATCGACTAGGAGACGCTGGTGAGGTACAGTGCCCATGGCCTTTCGGAAATCAAGAAATACGGAATCTATTTGACATCCCTTGTCGGTAGCACTCATCACATCATGTGAGTAAAGAGCTAGCTGCGTTTCACAAGAACGATACTTTGTAAATCCGTGTTGACTATGGGACAATAGGTCGTTCTCTTCGAGGTAGCTCATAATATTTGAGGAAAGTATATGTTATAACATCCTGCAGCAAACTGACGCCAATGATATAGACCTGTAATTTTGCGGCGCACTCCTATTGCCTTTCTGTAATATTGGAGTGACCTGTGAAACTTCCCACTCTTTGGGTACGCAACGTTCAGTAAGTGAGCTGTTGTATATGATAGTTAGGTATGGGGCTATTGCATCAGCATATTCTGAAAGGAACATCTTCAGTCGTCGGGGATTCTATTCTGGCAGGATCTTTTTTCCTGCCGCAGTAATTTTAGGTATTTGATGTTTCACCGGATTCCCAATATTCTCGGTGCACTTATGAAATGGTCGTATGGGGAAATCCCCACTTCATAGCTACATCGGAGATGCTGTCCTCCATATCTCGTACGGCGAATATAACACCGCGATCAAACTCACTTAAATCGCGATAACCTGACATAGTAGGAGGCAGTAGTCCAACGCCTGCTCCAGACACCTGCTGCCTTATTATATGTACGCGTCACTGACGCAGTATTGTAGGGAAAAGTAGGGGAAACGTGCGCAGCGAGTAAACATGCGCATCGCCTTTTCTCTAATTTGAAAGCTTTGTTGAACTTTGTAACCAGTGCTACACGTAGCGGCAGGTTAGCGAACTACTTTCGTCTGGTCGCTGGGCCACCATTACAGTTTTGCGTTCAGTGAGTTTGAAAATGGTGAAATGTGACATTGTGATCTAATTTGCAGTCCTCGAGATTTAAGACGGTGAGTATTTATTACGTGGACTAAATTTACTTGTGATATACTTAAACCCTGTATTTTATGGGTATGTTTCGACGTGAGACCTGTTGGGTTTTAATTAAAGAAAATTGTAGCCAAAATTTATTTCCAAGATGCGCACGTTTCCCCCTCATGTAGTTAACTACCAAAACATAAAAGTTGCTAGGAAGCTTAATCTCGGCAAGAGGCCTAAGCCTAATGAAAAATAAAATATGGATAAAACGAGACTTCAAAACAAGACAAGGTATAATCAGACTTTTGGAAAGAAACACGAAAGAAGGTAAAGAAAAAGGAGATAACTGAAGAAGAGTCAGACGATTCAGATGTTGACGAAGTTCCACTGTGTAATGACGATGAGACCGATGATATCGACATGGAGCTGTATGACCCTGGCGCACTTCAAGGAGCCAATGACGAGATTTGCGGACTTTGTGGAGACCGTGGTAGAGACAGGGAACTGTGGTACAGATGTATTTTGTGTAGATGGTACCATGCACCTTGTACCACAAATGATACTGCTAAAGATTTTATATGTGATATGTGCAGTGAAGGAATTATCTAACTTGTTAAATCTCTACAGATTTAACTTCAAAGAAAACTTTGCATTTTTATTTGCAACCAATAGTCCTGAACTATGTTAAATTTTCTGAAATTTGATTGAAATTTATGTTTAACCTAATATATGCCTTATCAATATAATCTATGGAACAAACCTTATATTGTTTATGAATAAATGAAATAAATCACAATTTGCGATCTGTTATGGCTTCACTGTAAACTGAAAATTTGTACCTGGCCGGGATTCGAACCCGGGTACTAGGCAGACGCCTTGACCACTCCAGACGGGCACAAATTTTCATTCGCCGCACTTTGGTATTTCATCTAAACCTAGTACAGTGAAGCCATAACTGATCGCAAATTGCGATTTATTTCATTAATTTGAACGCTGTAATGTCGTCAAAAATATACCACTAGTCCCCCCGACAATGCTTCGCAATTGCTAATATGTATGTACTCTTGTTTTGAATGTCAAATGTGCAAAATTTTGTCGCATTCGTACGAATGATGTTGATATCCCAAACAAAACAGCTCTTTCAGTATCCACAATTTTTTTTCTATTTTCTCGCCAACTATTCCAAACTTTTACTTTACTCAAACCTTCCTTTCGCTTTGAACGTCGAATGTGCAAAATTTTATCGCAATCAGATAAATGCTTTTGATATTTCATAGAAAAATCTCTTTCTATTTTTTCTGAATTTCCAATTGTCTGGGAAACTTTTACATATTTTTATTTCATAAGAACGTCACTCTTGCTTTGAGCGTCAATATGAAACTTTTATCGCAGTCAGACGAATGATATTGATATCAAATTGTAAAAATTTCTCACGAATTTTCAAAATTTCCGGACAACTTTCCGAAATTTGTAGTTCATAAGAACGTTCATCTATCGTTGAACGTCAAATGATTACAATGTTATCGCAATCGGATGAACGGTTGTCAAGTTATAGTGTTATGTACACTTAGAAACACATTGAAAAAGGAACTTGGTTCGAATTTTTGCGACTTTCCTTTTTAACTGTCCCTTTTCTTTTTTAATTTTTTTTACTCAAAACTTTTCCAAGAAGGTAATGAACAAAACAAAAAAAGAATTACCCCTCTCCGTCGTGCAAATAATCAGTTATAGTGCTGAATTCAATCAAAATCACATTGAAAATGGCACTTTCAGTTTTTCTCAAACTTTCCAATATTCCGGTAGATTTTGCAAAAAAATTATTTCATACAAACCTTGTACTGTCAAGCCGTCCTCAAGTGATGCTCTTACAACCGTATAGCAATTGATTTTTATTCATAGAAAAAAATCGCTTCCGGTTTTTCCTGAATTTTCCTACTTTCCGGGCGACTTTTCCAAATTTTGATGTGATGCGAACCTTCCTTTTGCTTTCAACATGAAATGTACAAAATTTTATCACAATTGGCCAAACGGTATTGATAACTCACTGGAAAAAGCTGTTTCAGTTTTTCCAGATTTTCTTATTTTCTGGACAACTTTTCCATAATTTATCACCGTTTAAACCTTCCCTGGACTTACACGAATATTTCAAGACGCAAATTAGGCAAATCTGTTCACCCGTTCTGGAGTTTTAACGAGACTAACGAACAACAATTCATTTTTATATATAGGGTGTCCCAGCAGTCTTGTCCACCCAAAATATCTCTGGAACAATAACAGCAATTGGAAAACGACTTTCACCGGTATCAATGTACGGCTGGTGCCCATGAATGTACAGATTTGAAACATTCTGAAACGAAAGCAAATGTGTTTCTTAACACAAACTTAAGTTTTTTTTTTTTTTTTTTTTTTTTTTTTTTTTAATGGACGCCCTATATTTTTCTTCAGCGACCCATAGCATGACAAATCACATAAACAATGTAAACAATGGCGTTGATTGCATCGCAATATTCCACTTACATCCCGAGATATTGCTACGCAAATTTGACGCTTGAAAAATCCGAAATGCGTTGCTAGCGCACTTACTGAAGCTCAGGCGTGAACCCCATGCTGCCCGTAATCGCGATGTGATTGACATGCGTAATCGCACTTCCACACTTATCAAGAGATCCGAAACGAATAATACGGTCTGCTGTCATCCTACATTAAAGTCGTACATTCCAGCAGGTATTTATCCCATAGGCTAGGGGTGTTGCGGTTCTGTAACATATCTGTGTACCTCAACGTTAGTCACAAAGTTAACTTCGCTTATCGTTTCCGTTACTAAAAAGGTAATGCCGTTCAACGTTAAGACTTTACTTTACTGTAGATCTAGCGCAATATCTCGGGATGTACTTGGAATATTGTGATGCAATCAACACTATTGTTTGTGTAATTTGTTATGCTACGGATTACTGAAGGAAAAAATAGGGTGTCCATTTAAAAAACCATAAGTTTGCGTTAAAAACACATTTGCTTTCTTTTAGAATGTTTCCAAATATGTACATTCATGGGCCCCAGCCGTACATTGATACCAGTGAAAGTCGTTTTCCAATAGCTGTTATTGTTCCAGAGATAATTTGAGTGGAGAAGATAGCTGGGATACCCTATATATAGATATTGTTTTTTCCTCTGCATATCAAATCTTCTAACATGCGCACAGTTACACCACCCGATGCGCACGTGTCCCCGACGTGTCTTGGAATTTTGGTTTGGTGTGTTTATTTTTGGATTATCTTAATTTTTTGTAGATACTAGAATAGTTGCTCTACGTTTTGGTATAAAATAAAGTTTATTTAACGAAGTCAATTATTTTTTAAGAAAAAGTTCCGATTACGTGCACAGTTTTCCCTGACTTCCCCCTACTCTGTTTGCATGCACGTGCCTACGCCACATTTTTAGCACTCCAGTGTGGCAGCGCGTTAACGAATCAGGTGCGTGGGCCGTCAAAAAGTGGGCCTTCAAAAAGTGTGCCGCACTCCGGCATGCCGAGTGGTGCGGTCAGCGCCGTAATCAATTCGCGAGGAGCTCCCGCCCAGTCGCCCAATCAGGCCGGAAATAGACCGCCCGATGAATGATTAGCGCCCGCTAATTGACGCGGGCCTCAAATAAATGTTGGACTCAGCCGCCGCAGTCGCAGCCGCTGCTGTGCTTTCATTGTCCCGTGACGCGCACGCGCAGCAGACAGGGAGGGAGGGAGGGAGAAGGACGCACTCAAATGCCGCGCGTCAGCCTAATGAAATTGATTGGTAAATCCTCATTACACAGGGAGGGTATTTACGATAAACTTTGTTCTCAATCGGAAACTGCGCAGATCTCGTTCAGTACTTTTACCCTAACAAACTGATAACGCTCAAAAAGATTTGTCTGTAGAAATAAGGATTTAGCATTTTGAGCAGAATAAGACAATACTGTCGTTAAAAATGGAAAGAATTTACAGTTAACTGGCGTATTATGCCTATGGAGAGCAATCAAAATTTATATAAAACACGCTTACTTGTTTGACAATGATCTTTGTCTTATATTTCATTTTCACAAATAACTATTTTAAGTGAGTCCCAAAGTAAAAATAGGAGAAAATTGTTATAAAAAATTATTTCTTATGATGAGGACGTAGTTCATCGAAACTGGTAAAAAAACAGCAACAAATAAACTAGCGATCTTGGCTGAATTAAGTGTGTTTTAAACAAAGAATTTAATATATAAGCCTGTAAGGACAATGAAAGTTGGGTAAGTTGACGAGGAGTCTAAGATGAATTTTGAATTATTCGGACAATTCAACTGATGTGTATGCTTGTCTCTTGAACTACAACCAATTGATCAGTTTGTTTTGTTGGTAACAGAGGCTTCGAAATGGATGACGTTTTTGTAACAATTCTTCAAACGGTTTAAATAATTTTCATGTAAGTAATACCTTTTTGTTAATGAATAGAAGTTGATTCCTCGTAAATCTAATGAATTTACTGATGTTTCAGTAACGGTGTAATGAATTTATTGTGCAAGAGTGTACACGTTTGTACAAGGTGACGAATTATGCAGAAGTTAAGATGGCGAGTTACATGCCCCCCCCCCCCCCCTCTCTCTCTCTCTTTCTCTCTCTCTCTCTTGCAACGTTTCCATTTTCTTTGTCATTGCTCATTCGTGACATTTTAATTTTCAATCCAAGAAATAAACAGGAGCTTTATATTAAAAGCTATCGAACCATTCGGTACAAAGATATTTAGTGATTAACACTTTGCACTGCAACCAACAATGAACAGTGCCATCAATGAAATTCCATGTAAAACAGATGCTCTACCTATCAGCAAACACGACTGCAGTATTTGATGCACTACCGGGGCCTTCATCTAACTTTTCATCTGCCTCTATTTTACCTGCGTTACTGCATATAGAATTTCTAGCAGGTTCTTCATCTAATGCTACACCTACTTCTGTTTTAGCTTCATACCCCACGTAGAACTTGGTGCGTAACCAGTGCCCTCATCCACCTCTAACTTCACATCTACCTCAGTTCTAACCACGTTACCTCACAATGCACCTAAAGGTGGTCAAATAAAAATAAGAAACAAGTTGCAATCTTTACACACAACCAGCTCACCCATGAAAATACCTCTGGAAGAAGTAACACCTAGACAAGAGAGCAGTGAAAAGGAGAAACAAGAATGGAAAAAGGAAGATGTTTTAAATAAAATGTTGATTTCGATCTTACCTATAAGATACTCATCTTGCCCCCCTGTGGCGTATGTTCAAATGTTTGTAAACTTATTGGACCAAACTGCTATGGTCATCAATTCCTAGACTTGCAGACTTCTTAAACTTACACTAAGGACAACACGTACACACCCACGCCTGAGGGAAGACTCGAACCTCCAGCGAGAACAGCTTCCCGAGGCATTAAACTGCGCGGCCATTCCACGCGGCTCACGAATGATACCAACAAAACTAGTTCTATCTAAAAATTCCGCAGTTTTATGGAATGTTTAAGAGTTTAAGTCTAGAAGGGATACACGAAGAAAAATGATTTCAACAAAAAGCCAAGAAAATTTTTTATATTCCTTAACGTCACCACCCGACTTCCTCCAACATGAATTGGAAAAGTTGAAAATTTATGTCAAACCGGGATTCGTGGTACTATGCAATTTGATCACAATGGGCACTGTAATTGAAATTTCCTGGCAGATTAAAATTGGGTGCCGGAACCGGGACTCGAACCTGGGACCTTTGCCTTTCGCGGGCAAGCGCTCTACCGACTGAGCTACCCCGACACGACTCACGATGCCGCCTCACAACTTTACTTGCGCCAATACCTCGCCTCCTACTTTCCAAACTTCACAGAAGCTCTCTTGCAAACACGCAAGACTAGCACTCCTGGAAGAAAGGATATGGTGGAGACATGGCTTAGCCACAGCCTAAGGGATGTTTCCAGAATGAAATTTCACTCTGCAGCGGAGTGTGCGCTGATATGAAACTTCCTGGCAGATTAAAATTGTGAGCCGGAACCGGGAAAGTCGGTAGAGCGCTTGCCCGCGAAAGGGAAAGGTCTCAGGTTCGAGTCCCGGTTCCGCCACACAATTTTAATCTGCCAGGAAGTTTCATGTCAGCGCACACTCCGCTGCAGAGTGAAAGTTTCATTCTGGAAACATCCCTTAGGCTGTGGCTAAGCCATGTCTCCACCATATCCTTTCTTCCAGGAGTGCTAGTCTTGCGTGTTTGCAAGAGAGCTTCTGTGAAGTTTGGAAAGTAGGAGGCGAGGTACTGGCGGAAGTAAAGTTGTGAGGCGGCATCGTGAGTCGTGTCGGGGTAGCTCAGTCGGTAGAGCGCTTGCCCGCGAAAGGCAAAGGTCCCAGTTTCGAGTCCCGGTTCCGGCACACAATTTTAATATGCCAGGAAGTTTCATATCAGCGCACACTCTGCTGCAGAGTGAAAGTTTCATTCTGGCACTGTAATTGCTCGCATTGATTCTATAATGCCTGTCGTCAGATCTAAATATTCAACTTGTTCAGACATTACTTACGTGCCCACTGTACCTGGATGGTCTGGGGAATAGCGCATCAACGTGGTACGGCTGACACCCGGGTTCGGATCCCGTTAGGTCAAAAATTATCAACATTTCCCATATAAATAGTTCAATACCCATTAGGAGCGAATTCCTTTCTGTCATGATGCATAAGGGCCCATGATAAAAAATCCTGTTGTAACACTACAGTGGTATTCCTACAGTACACTCACACTTAGACAACAAGAAATTATGCACTGCGAAACACCACTGTTATATTCATACACCTGTGCCAGGATTTTAGTTTTAAATGTGCTGTGTGTCTAACGGTCAAGAAATCGTTTTTTGACTTCGTTTCTAAAGATTTTTAGTTTCGAGAGGGAATGTCTATCAATTAATGTTGTAAGGTTCAGTATAAACTCCAAGTTAAATGAACTGTATGTAATGTTTAACAGAAAACGGTTGCCACCCTGGGTTAGGGAAAAAATATACTGTAACAAAAATGGAATTTCAGATCAAGTGAATTTAGGCCTACATTACTTATCAAAGCTGTCCAAAAAGAAAGGAACATTTATGACAGTAAAACTTGAACAATTACTGATGTATACGACCCTGTGGTGGAGTCAGTAATCTGTTTAAATTTGGAACCATTACCAACACTGTTCAACACTTCTGACTACAGTAAAAATCTATGACAAAATATAAAACAAATAAATAAACAAAACTGACCAACTACTACCAATAGACAATCTGATACTTTGAATATTTAGTAACCTTATGATTGTTTTAGCAATGGGTACAATAATAATATAGAAAATAACTGCACTTTCATTACTTTACCTTACCTTGCAGTTTCTTTACTAAATAGAGAACAGTACTTTTCAATGATTTGGTATTTGTAAAAGATTTTTGACAACTAGTTTGGTTCTGGATTTATGGACAATAAATGAAACTATTGATCCTTAAAATCTCATGAAAGACCTGATTCTAACTACACTTTTGATAATTCAAATACATTTGTTTGCTGACTAAAACTTTACAAAATGTAACTTTCAATAAAATAGTTAATATTAAAATTACAATTTTGTCTCTCTGAACACTATTCAAGTAATTGTTACTTGGTTACTGTACCGATAATATTTAACACCAGTACTGTTTTACTTAACACACACACTGCATTAAACGTTCTTGCAAATAACGATATTTATGTTCAGGATTCTCGGAACTTACATCACCAGGAAAAGAACTTACTTAGTAGTATGACTTTTGAAAATCACGGTTGGGTACAACCTTTTTTGATGGATCATTCTGTTGTGCAACATTAAACAAATTGCTGGTTCATGCATGAATACAAAATTAAAAATACATTACTTGCAGTACTGTAGGTGGCTGATTAAGTGATTTAGTGACTACTATATGCTTTCAAAAACATTTCAGTTGTTGGTGTGGCTGTGAGCTCATTTCCGCTTCCTGGCGAAATTAGTATTGCACAAGAAGCCAACATGACAAAACCACATTACTTCGGAGACTATCCGAGGCTATTGGTAACTTGCAGCAAATTAATTTAGCCTCCAATTGCACAGCTTCTTCTTAGTCTCCAACATGTTTGCCACAAAATCCAGTATTTCCACATAACTTGGTAGCTGGCTACTTCTGTATTTCATACTCGACTGCTCACGGCTACCACTGAACTACGACTCCGTCAAAATTGCCTGTTACCACCTTTCCAGAAGCGTCTCCCGCCAACCAACCACATTTTACCTTGCTCTGGCCACCTTTCCATTGCTAGGTACTGCACTCCATGTTTTAACTACAATTACTAAATTTTCCCTAACATGAGCCAGCATACATTATTTCATATTTCATACAGAACAATTTATATAATAACAACTGCAGTATGTTTAAATAGAAAATATACATTGTTACAGAAAAATAATTAAGTTTTACAGTTTCTAGCAGAACACTTACTTCTACTAAGTCAAGGATTATAAATACAAACGTCAGTCATTAAATTGACAATCGATATACATCAAATCATTAAAATAAATAATTTTAGAATGATTCCATAAACCAATAATAAACAATGGATTTTCAGGGAAAGGAGTATGCTATAGTGTTACACAGTCTGTTATTTCTGGTATCTCTGAAAAAAAGGAAACCACATAAAATGTGTTGTCACAGTTACATATAGTTTCGAAATGAATGGCGAATAAGACTCCACTGTTGCTCTCAACTTATTCTGATAGTACTTGTAAAATGTAATTAAATTTATCTCAGTTCGGTATTCATGCTTATCAATGTGTGAACAAATGATTGGATTTATATGAGCGTGTAACGTTCATAAACACCGCCGGAGTGCGTGTGTGGTGGCCTCGCCATGTTGTCGCGAATTTGCTACCAGTCTAGCCAATGTTAACATATAGACATGTCAAGATTTAAAAATTGTGGAGTAATCACACAGGGCGGGTGGGCTCCATTTAATGACATTGGTTAGTTTTCCTGCGTCGCTTATCCTATTCTTAACTGGAGCCTTGTTTAAGATTTATAAATAAATAATAATACGCTTGCTGATGAAGTTATACTGCGCCTTAATATAAGCACTAGTCAATTTTAACACGTCTAAGTATCTATCACGTCAAATCTTAGGAACGTTGTGTCGTATTGTGATTTTATCAGATGCAGTTAGTGATACATGTAGCTGTTGTTGCAAATACAGTTAGAAGTAAAAGAATCTATCATTATGCAAACTTTTATTCCGAAGGGGAGACGACAATTTTATAGCTGGCTCGGGGCAGCAGATGAGAATGTGCCGGCCGGTAAACGGAATATATACAGTCGGGGAAAAAGCAAGATATTGACACTAGTTGAGATGTTTATGTGGCGCTGTTTCCTGGGGAGAAAAACGCATTGATCAGAAGATGGATCGTCGAATGGCCACAACTGGTAATCAAAATAAAACATTCTGAAAGCCGCAAGTAACTGGTACATCTAATTTCCTGTAGGGCCAACGAGTATGCAGAAGTGCAACCACACGATGTTGCATGTCTGAAGTAGTTCTGGAGGGAATTGACAGCATACATCCTGCAGGCTGTCCATAAATTCGTAAGAGTACGAGAGGGTGGAGACTGAACAGCACGATGCAAGGCATCCCAGACATACTGAGTAATCTCCACGTCTCGGGAGTTTAATGGCCAACGGCGGTGTTCAAATTCACAATAGTTTTCCTCGAGACACTCTTCAACAAATCTGCACGCGGTGGTGTCGCATTGTCCTGCTAGAATTGACCAAGTCCTTTGGAATGCACGATGTATATGAGTGGACGCACGTTTTCAGCTTCCATGTGTGACCTGTCAGAGTCGTATCTAGACGTATCAAGGGTCTCATACAACTCCAAATGTCCACGCCCCACCATTGCAGAGCATCCACCACCTTGAACAGACCCCTGATGACATACAGGGTCCATGGATTCAAGAGATCCGCTCGATGCAATTGGAAACGAGACTCGTTGGACCAGTGCAGTCAGCAAGGGTACACGAGTGGTTCACACGCCGACGCCGATGGCCCAACATTGAAACCTGTAGCAGTTTGCGGAAGAAGAGCCGGATCTCATCGACTGTCAGCGATCGGCGGTTTATCTTTGCTGGGCGACCGAGTATTGTGATCTTGGTACGCTGGAGTGGGCACGTGATATTGACGGTAGTTGCGCGGTGGGGGGCCGATGGAAAGCGCGCTGGGTAGTACAAAAACGGCCTGTAGTTGGAGTCACGCGGGGCTGTTTAGAAGTGACGGCTTCTCTCAGTAGGCTGGTGGCCGCGTGGATGTTCAGGCGCTGTGAATGCTGAGTCGTGCCGGTCTGGTGAAACTTCCGCTCCGAGTGCGGGCAGCTGTTGGATTGCAGCTGATGTACTGCTGAAATCTGCGCGGTGCCCAGAGGAGTGTGTGTGCCGCCGTGAGCCGTTTACTCTGGGCTAACATGCCTTTTTCATCGGCGACCTGTGTGTCGTAGCGAGCCAAGAGGAGGAGCGACGTGGAGACGTGTAACTGAGAGTAATAGTGGGTGAGCAATGTTTGAGTTTATATCGGTTTGACTCCCGGTTTATGTATGGAGTCCTTCACGCTCGTTTCACTGTGGTATCGTCCGTTTTACACTAACGGAGTCTGCCTGTAGTCATCTGCCCTGCTAACTCAGCCTCTGACAATAAACATGTTTAGTTATTAAAAAAAAATTCCTTTAGGGAGAGACCTATTCCCAGAAGTAAATATTAATGTTTCAACTAAGTTAAAGGTTTAATAAGAGGTTTTCAGACAAGATCGCTTTCTTCCTTTAATTATATGACCGGTTTAGGCGTGCTAGACGCCATCTTCAGACCTGTCGTAATTTTTTACATCACTGCTGTAACAACAATTTCTAATATAGCACTTTGGTATACATCCATATTGATGTGTCACGCAAATAAAATTTACATGTCAATAATAAAATGAGAGAATCCATCCTTCTCAAGGTTTACGCTAGAGGCACTTCAGAATCAAGCTCAGTACTGACTTAAGTGAAGCACAATATTGTGCTTTATATTGTGCTTCACTTACGTCAACGCTACCTGTGTCCCATCTCGCAGTGCTGTCCTCTGTTCAAATGTTCAAATTGTAAATCTATCGGACCAAACTGCGTTGTCATCAGTACGTAGCTTACAAACTACTTAAACCTAGGTAAACTAACCTACGGACAAACACACACACCCATGTCCCAGGGAGGACTCGAACGTACACGGCGAGGAACCGCGCGCTCCGCAGCGAGACGCTTTAGACCGCTCGGCACCTCCTCTGTGTTTATGCAAACATACCCTACATACCAACTTCCTTGGCTCTACAGAGTAAGTTTGTCATCTTCAAGGATTCCATCCCTAGTGTATTAAATCTTAGCAGCCAGTCATTTAACGTTTCGTTAGTTGTCGTAAGGCGCAGTGAGTAGCCGTTTATTGAGAGCTCGGGCCTCGTCTCATTCTGTTCGATTAGTACCTTCTGAGAAGGAGGCCTGCAGTGGAGTGTGGGGCGCGGCGGTATTTAGAGAAACGCGCCATCGACTCCCGGGAAGAACGCAATAAGTGCCGGCGAGACTCAATTACTGGCAGACGCCGGCCGGTTATCTGGCAAATAAAGGCCGTCTGGAAGAACCGGGCCTCACCACCGGCGACGTTTTCCTAAAATTACTCCTGCTGCCGGCCGCTACCACTCCATCGATCGCACTCCCGGGGAGTGGGGGCGCCTTCTGGAACGTCTAATGAAACAGAAATGATCGGAGTGGAACAAACTCGTCCATTGTTGGCATTTAATGTATCGGCAGACAAGTAAGGCGACACAATTTTCGCGATAAGAAACGTAGGGGTTATATGTTATTAAATTATATATATATATATATATATATATATATATATATATATATATATATATATATATATATATATATTTGACGAATTACAGCGTTCAAATGAATGAAATAAATCACAATTTGCGATGTTATGGCATCACTGTATTAAGCTTAGGTGGAATACCAAACTGTGGCGAATGAAAATTTGTACCCGGCCGGGATTCGAAGCCTGGATCTCCTGCTTACTAGGAAGACGCGTTGACCACTCCGCCACTGAGGACACAGTGAACAGCACGTCTCCCGCCACACACAAAATATTTATAATTGTATACAAGCCGAGGCTGGGCTCCTGACGACAATTAATTGTGTCTCGATACCTCGTAGTCTGGTCTCCCTGATGCGGGAATACAGTATTGTGGCTGCGAGCATTACAGAATAAATAGGCTGTGGTATAGGAAAGAGACAGCGTGGCGAATGGAGATTTGTGTGTGGCGGGAGACGTGCAGGGAAGAGTCCTCTGCAGTCGGGCTGGTCACTGTGTCCTCGGTGGCGGACCGGTCAACGAGTCTGCCTAGTAAGCAGGAGATCCTTAATGAAATTTGTCATAAATAATGTATCCCTTCTCCCAACAAACAGCTCAGTTCATACATACAATACTAGAAATAAAAATGATCTACACAAGGACTTAAAACCACTTACTTTAGTTCAAAAAGGGGTCCACTACTCAGGAACACACATTTTCAATAATTTACCATCAAGTATAAAAAATTAGCTACAAATAAAGATCACTTTAAGAGGAACCTAAAAGACTTTCTAGTGGCCAACTCCTATTCCATTAGTGAATTTCTAAATTGTACCAAATGATGCATGCACACATACTATATTAGTATTATCATATTATCAGCAAAAAAAAAAAAAAAAAAAAAAAAAAAAAAAAAAAAAAAAAACTTGAAAATTTATGAATCTGTATTTATATGATAAGTGTATGTATTTGTATTTATATTATTAGTATTATCTATTATTCAACTTGTAAATTTTGTTTCTTGACATGTTCCACATCCACGAGGATCCCCTCAACATGGATCTACGGAACAAATAACTAATCTAATCTAATCTGCCTAGTAGCCGACAGCGGTGGCCGAGGGGATTGAGGCGCTCCAGTTACGGTCTGCACGGCCACTACGGTCGGGGGTTCGAATCCCCCTCGGGCATGGATATTTATGCCGTCCATAGTCTTAGTTAGTTCCTAAGTAGTTTGTAAGTTTAGGGACTGATGACCCCGTAGTTAAGTCCCATAAGCTTTACAAACATTTGTTTTTAATCTGCCTAGTAAGCAGGAGATCCCGGGTTCGAATACCGGCCGGGCACAAATTTTCATTCGCCACAGTTTGGTATTCCACAGTGATGCAATAACATCGAAAATTGAGTTTTATTTCATTTATATGTTATTTAAAGGTTTCGCAGAAAATGTAATCAATAGATTCGATCCTGATTATGGTAAATGGATTCACGATACCGAAAAACTGAAAGACTGTAACATCTACAGTAGGTGGATTACAAATCAAACATGTCGCATCTCTTCCATTCGACTTCGCGATGCGAAAATACGAGGGTGGAACTTAAACAGTGGCAACAATGCTGTGGAGACACTGGGCAGTGGAATACATTGTTGTCGCTGGTAGCACACGTGGTTGATGTACCTACTATACCTCCCAGCAAATGAACTCACCAATCCCATGTCGCCGCGATGGCGTAGCCGAGCGATCTAAAGCACCTCGCTGCGGAGCGCGCGGCTGCTCGCCGTGGAGGTTCGAGTTCTCCCTTGGGAATGGGTGTATTGTGTTTGTCCGTAGGTTAGTTTACCTAGGTTTAAGTAGTTTGTAAGCTACGGACTGATGACCACGCAGTTTGGTCCGATAGATTTACAAACATTTGAACAGAGGACATTTGAACATTTTTTGAATCCCATGTCACAGGCGTGATCATGTGTTTGTAAATCTATCGGACCAAACTGCGTGGTCATCAGTCCGTAGCTTACAAACTACTTAAACTAAGGTAAACTAACCTAAGGACAACACACACACCCATGCTCCAGGGAGGACTCGAACCTCCACGGCGAGCAACCGCGCGCTCCGCAGCGAGACGCTTTTGACCGCTCGGCTACTCCACCGCGGCAGGCGTTCGCACAATCGAGGGAAACACAGTTGTGAGTGAGCGGTCTAATGTAAGGTGTTACTTTGTTTTAGAATCAGGAACAACGGGGTTTTCTGAAGACTGAATGTGCCAGAGGTCGTACAACATTGCCTTACAGAAAAGAGGTACCTTGTGTAAAAGCCTTCAAAGAAGATCGGCAAACTGTGACAGACATGGGTCGGACAGCGTCTCTGAAGAATAAGTACATACTGTCGCTGCGTTAGTGGACAGTGATCGACGTCAGGCTATTCGTGAGCTCGCCCACGAAACAGGAAAAGTGAATACGACTGTCCCTCGCATCTTGAAGGAACGCATGGGCATGCGAAAAATTGCATGACGATGGGTTCCGCATTAATTGACGGAAATGTGGAAATGGATGCTTTACGACGCTGCTCAGACGCACTTGGAGTTCTTTGAGTGCGAACGAAAGGCTTTATTATGCCGTATCGCAGCACTGGATGGGACATGGACCATATCGTACGAGCCAAAACTGAAACGCCAATCCAACGAATGGCGTCATTATGAGTCCCCGCGAAAGTTCACAATGCTCCAGTATGGTGAAAGTTATGGTGATTCTCTTATACGTCTGTGATGGTGTTATCCTAACGCATTGCGTTCCTCCACGGCAGACCATCAATGCATAGTATTAATGTTCGTCTTTTGTACATCACTTGCGACCAGTTTTGCGAAAAAAGCGGCAACACTTTTTCCGCAAACCACCTATCAATTTGCACGACAATGCACGCGCGCATACAGCGCTAGCTGTGTATACTCTGTACCGTCGATGGTACTGTGAAGTTCTGTACCATCCACCATACTCCCTGACATTTCCTTCGATTTGTTCCGTAGATGAAGGAACCACTTCGTGGTATTCGCTTCAGAACTGTTCCAGAGACTAGTCATGCAGTAGACCGCTTCATTCGCACCATCAACAGGACAGGCTATGCTAGCGGTATACTACGCCTTCCACATCGCTGGCAACGGGTTCTACACAAGTTTGGTGACTACTTTCAAGGAAAGTAACAGGTGCAAACATGTAACGCTTTTGTATCGGTTGTGAATAAATAGCTCGCATAATATCAATATGATAAGAGTATGGACTGCTTATAAATGTTGTAAAAAGTCCAGTATATTCCATGGCGATATTAGCCTATATCTCGACTAAGTGCAATGTGGCACTTTTTAACTTCCATTACTGAAATATACGACCACATCGTAAAAATATATGCTACAACAAGATGATTGCGAAGCACATCGAAAACGGTCCTCAGTAAATAAATTAAACTTCGACTTTTTTTTGGGGGTTTGAGCTAATTTAGGAAAGTAAGTTTATACAGGGTAATAATTATTTAACTATATGAAACAAAAAGGAAATTAGTTAAAACTATTGCGTGCGTAAGCTATATTCAACTGTAAACGTCACCACAAAGATGCAGTAATTTTTGAAAGCATAAAGGAGTAAAACAGTGATCTTGATAAAGTGGTTAAAATTATAGACTCCAGGTCGCAGAATTCTTGTTTTTATAACATGACTGGTTTAAGTTTATGAAGACCGTCTTCAGATGAGTACCACCACGACGGTACGGTGTCGCTAGACGCAGCATACCGCATAAATGTGAACTGCTACCAGTTCGGAAAATCGCAGCGATTAATCCGTGAATAGACTTGGCACGTTGAGTATGAAATGACTTTCCGTCTCCTTACTGAATATCCCAACGAAATGACAGTGTGCTTCGTCACTGAACCAAACCACACACAGACGCCCATGCGCGTATTAATACCCATATGACCCGCGACCAAGAGCGCAGGTCGATCATCCTAATGCAAACCGTTCACAAATTGAAAATTTTGTTTAATATCTATACTAGTATTATAAACGTGAAACAAACTTTGTGTGTTACGTTTTCACGACTAAACCACATAACCGATTACGATGAAATTGGGTATGGAGATATCATGAACGCTGTAAAACATAGGCCACTTTAGAAAGTGTGTAATTCAAGATATTTGTTGATCAGATGTAGTATATAGCTCGAAATACGTTACAGTTGAGCATCACCGTACCTTTTAGAGCTTCTGAGACGGTTGAAGACTTCTTGGGAAAAATACTTATTTTTGACGTTTCAAATTTTTCACATTTATCAATGTAAATTTTTGCTTGATATGTTGTACGTAATAAGAGTCAACATAATGGCTAAAGAGCTTGCACGAGACGTCAATGTTTTCAAACCGCTTAACCGATTTAGATGACATTTGAATACAGCGTAATTTGCACGTTGTATAACGTATATCTTCTTCAGTCAGCGGTTTAGATGTAACAACAGTTTCGTTTTGTATTTACTGTCATTTTTTTCCATCTCGATAAAGGAGGGCAGTATTTACCGTCATTCTAGGCACAGCACATATTTAAACCCGAAAATTGGAAACTTTTCTTTTATCCTGTTGATTCTGAAAATAAGTTAAGAATAAAGTTGCGAAATTATTGTACTTTAGATGGTATTTGACTCCTGTGGAAGGGTACCAACACGACCGAAACCGCGGGTAAAAAGTAGTTGGCTAGTTAAATAACTGCCACATTCTAAATTAATGTATCAATGCAGTAATATTATTTACATAACAATCTTATTGCCAAAACCATTTTCTGTCTGATCGACCGCGTCATATTCTAAAGATGGCGATTACTAATACAGTGAACGTTTCGAACACATTTATCAGTAATCTTCTTCTGCGTTAACTGTAACTGTGGTAGAAAGGTTGTTTTAGTAATTGCCATCTTTAGAATAAAATCCGATACAAGAGACAGAAAATGTTTACGTTATCTCACTTATTCTTCGAATATAATGAGGCAGACTTCTATATCTACACTAGCTGTAAAATCCGCTATTAAATAAAAATTAGAAAAAGATTTCATCTTCATGTTTTCATGAAAACTGCTTAGAAATTATGAAACAGTAAAATAAAGAAGTATGCATATGGTAAAAAATTTTGACTGCAGTATCCAAACAAAGAAAAACACTAATGAAATGCAAATGATGTATAAAATTAATTTAATTCAAAACTTGACTATAAACAATGTTTCTTGTTACATGTCCAGGAGCTGGTACGAATAAATTCTTTGGTGACGAGTTTTCCATATTAGGGAGCTGTCAAATCCAAAAAGTAGTATTTAACACATTGTCTCTGTGATTTGTTAATCATAATACAAAATGCAAGTTTCACTGGAAACTGCAGTCTCTTGAAGTCAAACGGTTGATCTGTCGTAATAAGGGGTATTCGTGGGATGTACACAGTTTTATTCTCGCCCTTTCCTTGTAGGATGATTCCCTCAGTCACATTACCCATCATCTTCGTAATATGCAGACGTCTACCTATGTACAGCTTTGTGCACATGTTTTGTGTCAGTGTACAAGATTTGGCGGGCCGAAGTCTCGTAGTGAAGTAACTGGTAATAGAACTGTGAGTAAATGTCTGTGTGGTGGCATTCCAATTTGGTAAAGTGAGTTAAGCGTTTCCTGACAGTTTCCAACGGATGTGCAACCGATTGCAGAAGTGCATCGTAACTAATGGGTTTACATTGCAGGCCAGTAAAGGTTTTTATTTTTATTTCGTTGTTTGTAAATCTAAGGATCATAACTGCTGCGGTTATCAGTCCCTAGGTTTACAATGTACTGTAACTATGCTAAGAAAAACACATAATCATGCCCGAGGGAAGACTCGAATCTATAAGGGCGGGCTCCGCTGTAAGGCGCCTTAGAGCGCTCGGCCACACGACCGCGCCTGTAACTCTTGCATCTACATTTCATGAGACCATTCACCGAACTTTTCCGACGCACGTTGTACAAGCCACTAAATGGATACAGCGATGGTTATAGACTCAGTTACCTACATAATGACATTTTTAAATAAGCTCATTGATTCTTATTTTTGGTATCGAGAACCGTTAAATGACGTGTAGCGTGCTCAGCCGTTGGCCTCAAAAAAAGGAGACTAGAGTATCCGTATTTAGTAGAAATCAGATAAAGTCAGAGATCGAGAGAGAGAGAGAGAGAGAGAGAGAGATTATATGCAAATTTCAATTTGATATCAGAATTTCGCCGGCGGACGTTGCACGTATTGAAATTACGTTTTTCATTGTGAATCGCAAGCCTGTTATTTTTTATTTCGTTCCTGTCGACGACAGCATGTCAAGTCTGTAACGCTACTGCCAGCCTGTACATATAAAACTATGTGGCGGGTAATATTCATTGAAATGTTAAAATATGTCATGTATGTGTAGTATTGATGGTTCAGTATTTTAAGAGCAAAATATTCAGAGGGCTTGGAAAACGATGATAGTGTGTAGTCCTAGTTGAGCATTGCTGCGAGACGGCGGTGTAGACAAAAGCTCATATAAAGCAGTGGCTTGTAGTGGGACCCACAATCATAACTACAAAACTTTCGCGATGCGATATAATGGTAATACGAAAATTGAATATCATGTCTCACTAAATTTATTATTATATGAAAAAGCTTCACAGAATAAAACTACTGAAACTAGTGTGGGAACAACTATATATATATTGAAACTTCAAGAATAATAACCTGTACCATAAATTAACTATAGAAGAAACTTATCACATAGAAAAGGCAATAGCACAAGGGAAAACTATACTTCACTCTGCAAGAAAACACCAAATGTCACTAAAGAGGAGATGTGCAAATAACCCTCATCCCACCACCCCCATCACTACTTCTCTTCCCTTCTCTCTCTCTCTCTCTCTCTCTCTCTCTCTCTCTCTCTCTCTCTCACACACACTCTCTCTCTCTCTCTCTAAAACACACACACACACACGCACGCACGCAGACACACACACACCTGTCAACGTACATCACCACCACCCCAGAAACTTTAAGAAAACTTAAATATGAACAAACACCTTAAACTGTCGCTCATACACAAAGACATACACACACACTCACATAGAAATATACTTAGAAACGAAATGTAAACATCAAACATCCGTCCACAATACTGGATCACTCCTTCGCTCTCTGTCAACAGATAATTACAACACGACATTAACAGTCAACACTTGAATCTCGCGCGCAATCCAGCCAAACAAAACATCCTAAACACGAATGTATAGCGGTCAGCCGTATCCATACGCCAAATGTATTCATTGTCGTAATGTACACCATCAATATTAAATGGAAAACAAGCTATAAGCAAACCACAAAGAAAACTCGACAAAACAAGGAGCCAAGAAAAAGAAATAGATCCGTATGTAACAACACATATGTCACGACTTTCGAAATTGAAAAACTATAAATATAAAATGTTTGGTTTGCCCTGCAGATGACAAGTTGTACAAAATTACTACAATAATTAATGAGTACTTCACTGTGTGATCTTAACGCAGCTTAAATGTGTGGTATGTACATACAAAATACTGTGAAAGTCGTATTTCTAGGCCACATTTTCGGAAGAAAACTAAGATAATTCTGTCTGTCCTACAATATTGTTAAAGATGTTGCAAAAACTTTTTAGATGTATATGAAAAAACCATTTTTACAGTACTAGTATAATTCTCGGAAAAACAATTAAAAAACCCCACTGAAGATGGCACAAAATGTGCTGAAACTAATTTGGGAAATGTAACAAAATTTGAAGTGTCTTACATATGGCGAAATATCCTCACCATTATTCAAGAATAATATTTTCAGTCAGCAGTGGAAAGTACACTGATATGAAATTTTCTGGCAAATTAAAACTGTGTTGAACCGGAATTCGGACCATGACCTTTGCCTTTCACGGGCGAGCGCACTACCAACTCAGCTATTCTGTCAGGAAGATTGATATCAGCGCACAGCCCGCTGCAGATTGAAAATATCATTCTGGAAGCAACCTTTAGTCTGTGGGTAAGATATGTCTCCACAACATCCTTTCTTCCAGGAGTGCTAGTCCTGCAACATTCGCAGGAGAACTTCTGTGAAGGTTTGAAAGTAGGAGGCGAGGTACTGGCGAAAGCAAAGCTGTGAAGACGGGGCGTGAAGAGAGCCAGGATGATTCAGTCGGTAGAGCGCTTGCCCGAAGGCAAAAGTCCAGCTTCGAATCTACGTGCGGAATAAAGTTTTAATCTGCCAGAAAATTTCAAATTGAAACGTGTTAGCGGTAGGTGTACACCGTTCACAATGCAAAGTTGTTTTTAATTCCTATTTAGAGACATACACACTCGCATATCTGAATTGTTGTGGAATCTATTAAATTCTTCACGATATGGGACAATGCAATTTTAGTCAAATTGCCCATAAATAAATACAAAAAAGAAACACCGTAAAATTCAACAAATCTCCGCGGCATAACAGTCGTTCGCGGTAAGTTGCCTTGTTGTGGTGCGCAAGGAAGTTTGCTGTCGGAGGTTCGAGTCTACCTTCGGGTATGAACGTGTGTGTGTTGTTCTTTGGATAAAATATTTTAAGTAGTTTCTAAGTTTAGAGACCGCTGACCACTACAGTTAGGTCCCATAACTTTACAGACATTTGAACATCTGTAAAACAAATCGCCACTGTAAACACTGGTACACACACTAAACAATAAACAAATAGGCCTGCTGTATGATATTGCAGTCAGAAAAATAATTAGTCAGTTGAAGCTTACTCATATGGCACTTGTGGGAAGTGTAAGAAGATACGCCGTTGCCATCTCGCAGTTACGAACCAATGCTTGAGCTGCATTGATCTAGAAACACGCTTAATCCATTGTTATCCACTTTCGTTTCATATTTAGGACATATTTTGTAATAATTTTCAACATAGTCTCCTTTTGGTTAAATATTTATATATTATATATTTATGTTTTACTCCTATATTCTGAAATCGTACGTCGACGCACCCGAGTAGACCGTATGACCCACTAGTGGGTCGTGACCCATAGTTTGGGAACCACTGATCTGAAGCACTAAAATGCAATTTTAGTGTCATAGAAGGGTCACTTAACGATTGAATGTGGTACAGTTATAGAGTTGACGTACAGGTGGCAGCAGCCTTAATTTAAAGAAAGAGAATGTAAACACACACAGATTCGGCCAGTTGGTCGCGCAGTTTAAGGCCAACTTTTGCGGGAATGGGGAAGTGTGGCGTCCGCGGTTCGAATGTGACCAACAGACTGATAACGGGCAATTGGTATGCCAAACTTACTTTTTATTTTATAATTATTAATTTTTATTAGCTTTGGTCCACATCCCATGCGGTCAGTGGTTCCCAACCTGTGGACCAAAAGAGCTAAACTATGGTCCGCGATTGATGTAGAACGTCGATATCATTTTTGTTTTCATTATTTAGCCCTTCTTACGTAGTAGTCAGTAAATCATTTAATTTTCTGCTTAAAGTCTCTATTATAATAGTACTGTTAATACGAATATTTTACAAGTTTTGCTAAAAGTCAATGTTTGGATTGACACAGTTATTTTTCCTTGAACGTTATGATCCGTGCTCTCAAAAAGGCATCAAAGTGGACCCAGGTCCTTAAAAGTTTGGTAACTACTGCTCTAAGTGAATACCAGGCTACTACTCAACTCTTGCATTACTAAAGAAAGTTATACGATTCACAAATACTTAGAAAAACTTTATCGCACTGTTACATGTGTTACACTATACGTAGACTATTTACGTACACATAATTTCTCATGGGAGGCAGGAGGGTGGGGGGCTGAGGGGTGGCAGCAAGGACGTCCGCCCCATCCTTAAAATGAAGAAGCCAAATGCTGACACTGCGCATACTGGACAATGGCGAAAGAAATCATAACAACATATTCACGGGTACGATACAGATGTAGTGCAACGCATCGTTGATATAAAGACTTCCCAACAGTTTTCAACATTACTCAGTTGCAAATCGCACCTTGATAAAACTGATAGATATTCATTTCTATTCCGTTTTTAGGCAACGTATCATACAGATTACAACGTCTATTGACGAATAAGTATGATTGCAAGGTAACTTTTTCTACTAACAACAATTTAAAGAAAAACCTTGTTCATACACTGGAGACCTTTGTAGATCCTTTTTCCAATTCTGGCATTTACAAGATAACATGTAACAACTTGTTATTACATAGGACAGACAAGAAGAGCAATCAAGGTGAGGTATAAAGAACATCTACTAGGGAGGACAGGACGCAATGTGCATAATTATACATTTTCCGAGCATTTGCTTGTAGTCGATCATGTGCCTAAATGGTTTGGAGACACTGTAATTTTGCATAGTGTGGCCAAGGGAAGGAAACTATATTTATAGAATGAATATGAAATTTTCAAACACCTCATCATCAACGATGGTAGTATGCTGAATGACCAACTGCAACTTGCAAGTAGACAATACCTAGAAGGCTTCAAACCTATACTGTTTGTAGACATTTGTTAACGCAATACTTGTCCCTGCATGGTGTTTATTGTCCTCAGAATTCTAGTGGTGCACTTGTTTATAGTTCTCTAATGTTGTGATGCATAATGTTTATCCCGTTCCCTCTCACCGGGTGCGTGCTGTTTGTTCTTAGTTTGTGTTTCATGCACTATATGTCTGTACGCTGAATATTTCATAATTTTTCTATCTTCAATTTTTGCGTGTACTCACGTATATATATTCTGCCATGCACATGACTCGGCTCCAGATTCCTTTGCACGTTATTTCCCATCTTTATTTATTTTATGTTTTCTGTCAGTATCATATTACACATAGTTCCTGCTTGTCAAATTCTTTCGCGTCCGCGACTGCGCGCACGCCCATCAGCCCTCTTGGCGCCACCTAGTGCGGGCGCACGTCACTAGGGCTCCTACGCCTCTGCCAGAACGCAGTACTCACTCGACCTGTGTTTGGACGTGCTCCACAATTTTATGTTGCACACATTGTTTTAAATTTTACTTTTCATTCTGTTGACATGGAGTCAGCCACATTTTATTTAACAACTATTGTAATGTGAGCTTTATGTAAGTACATTCTCACCTATGCTGTAATTTTAATTTCTTATTTTAGAAACACTTTTGTATTTTACTATTATTCATATGATTTATGTATTATATTTTATTAGGTAATACTTCTGAAGAAGGCAAAATTTCGTTTGCCGAAACCTAGGTAAAGGTTTATCCATGTAAACTATTTTTATGCAACTGGTCGGCTGAAAGTGTGTTGACTTTTGGATCTTCACATAAAATTACTTTATTTAATTGGTGCGCAATAATTTCTATCTTCGGCAGCGCTTTTGTCACACCTCGCTAACAGGAAGCATAGAATGTGAGCGCAAGAGACTATTGAATTAGGCCATCAATCGTCATCAGACTGGGAAAAAATTACATGTAGTGTCCCACAAGAATCCATTTGATGGCCGTTGCTTTTTCGGGTACATTAATGACCTCTCATCAATTGCAATGCCAGAAGCAGTTTGTTCGCAAGCGATACAAGTATTGCAATAAATAGCATGTCGATCGTAGTTCTAGTAAGATCTTTCAATGACATTTTATTGGACATTAATAAATGATTTAAACTGATTGGTATTAAACTTTGAAAAGACTCACTACATGCAGTTCAGAACATGTGAGAGCTTTCTATCTAGGTTATTCATGAAGTATGGAGAACAGCAGATAGAAGAGGTTAACAGTAATAAATTCCTGGGATTACAATTTGATAATAAATTCAGTTGGGAAGAGTACTCCACACAACTGAAAAAAAAAAGCATTAAAAATCTGTATTTGAAATTCGAGTGTTATCAGACGTAGACTCCAGCGCTGGAGTGGCCGGATATGATGGTTGTGTGAGTTTATAGTTGTCGACTGATTGCTTGAATGTATGTGTTTCCTTTCTGACGAAGGCCATGGCCAAAGATCTACGTTGTGTGAATGTGATTATCTATTTTCGTGTCTGTCAGCAGCTCATCGAGTCCCTTTACAGTGAGTTGTTACCTATCCTCAGTTATTGATATTCCTACCGAATTTTCTACGTTAAAAGAATATTGGCTACATTTCAACTTTATCCTAATACACACCCAACAATAGTATTAACGAATTGGCACAGTATTATGTACAGCATAGTACTTAATCGTAGCAGTATTATACTGAAACCAGTCCATTGGTGACATATAGAGAACAGTTCAAAACAAACACAAAATTAATGTAGTTGTGACAATATACATCCTTTCAGAATGAGCGTAGTGTCAGGTCCCACATGAGAACGTCCCCAAATATGACAAACTGCACGTAAGAAGCAGGATATTACACATGTGGACTATGGCTGCTGCAAAGCCAATTTCAGTCTGTGGAACTAATCTTCGAAATGTCACTTTCGTTGGCTAAAACCTCAAATAACTGCAGCAGAATTCGGCATAGGTTGATTACTACGGAAGTAACAGGGAATCTGTGAGTCTAAAGAAACACCGAAACCCGCAAAAAAGTTTGAACTGCAAACAAAGCCACTTATTTCTAATTTGACAAAAAATGATTATACAGACCAGATAAGCTGCTAATACCAGTAAAATATTCAAAACTGTGTTTTTAAAAATCTCGATATGGACAAGGTAACTCAATCACACACGGTAAAATACGCCATAAAGCTGTCTGGTAAATTTTTCTACAAGAAGCCATAGGGAAGTTTGGATCAAAAGTCCAACACACTGCTGGGAAATTAACGACAGACTTTCCAGATGTCGTTTTGAATTTTCGAAGTCTGGGATAGTTAAAGCATTCAACTACTGTTTTTAACGAATATCATGTTTCCTTTCGTGGGAAAGGAATAATTTCTACCAATAGTAGATTGTTATGGGGTAGGTTGGGGGGAGCGTCAAATGAATCATGGTTTACACGATATCTTTATCGATACAACAGGAAGCATATTCCATACATAATGAAGAACAGGGCAAATCGAGAGTGATATTTGTTTATGTTCTTGACCACAGACGCATCAAGAGGTAGACCATCAGTTACTTTGGAATCTTGAAAACGAAACCAACTTATTGTTATTATCAACAATGCATCAATGCATCAAGTAATCAATGCAGTGTAAGAGAAGAGAAGAATAAAGATGTGATAAATGCATATTATAATTCCAGTGTAGGTGGAACTGATACCAACAATCAAATGGCTCGCAGGAGGGGAACAGAGAGATATTTTACTCTCTCATCGATATTTGTGCTATCAGTGCAACCACCATATTCATCCAACAACATCCAAGGTGGGATGAAAAGAAACAAAACAAATGGAAACTTTTTCTTCTGCAATCCGGGATGGAACTCGTGAATGCGGAGGCTACAGAAAGAAGTACAAATGCAAGAGGATTATCTAACCAAATTGTTCGGTCAAGGGAAAATATTATACAAAAGAAATAAAATGTTTATAAATCTATTACTCAGCTGCGTGGTTATTAGTCCGTAGCTTACAAACTACTTAAACAAAGTTAAACTAACTTAAGAACAACACGCACACATCCTTGCCGGAGGGAGGATTCGAACCTTCGAAACTGGAGGCCTCGCGATCCGCAAAGTGGCGCTCCAGAGCGCTTTTTTTCTTATTTATTGTTTTTAATTTTTTTTTTAATTTCGTGTAATAATTTTTTAAATAATAATGCAACTCCTGTCACGAAAACAGCTAACAAATTCTACTCCAGTGAGACCCGAACCATTGACCAAAGCCAAATATCCGTGGCAGACGACTACTTTAACATTTTTTTTCGTTTTTTAATTCCTTGATACTGCCAATATCTTCCGGGCAGTATAAACAAAGTGTAAGCAGCTCTAATATCCAGTACTTTCAATTTAAATTTGTAAATAAATTAGATTCTTCAACTAGAGAAGGAAAATGAGGTAAAGAGCTGCAGTGAGCTTTCCTTAGCTGATATGAAAATTGTTGCATGACCAAACACCAAACTCGTGCTTCTATCGCACAGGATACATTTTATTGAAGTATTAACTCTTTCCTAAAAATAATAGTATTTTTTAATTCAACCGTTTACTGCTGTCCTTTTTCTGATTTCGTATATCTTCGTCGTTATCCGATACTTTCCTTCTCAAACAAAATGTCTATCATGTTCCCAAAATATTTTATTGTGTTGGAGTATCGTCGTATTTGAAAATGCGCTTCAGTTATGTAGGGGGTAAATTCTATGAAGCTGTCTCCTTCAGATCCATTTACTACATAATTTAAGTAATGTCCAATAATGTCCAATAATGTCAGTGTGTTATATTTTTTAGCTGGATAGAATTTGGTATCTGGCCCTAACAATATCTCCCTGGTATAAGACGTTTCCGAGGTCCTCGTAAGAAACCCTAGCTTTTTCTGCGCCCATTTCCAGTTTAGTAAACGATTACTACACGTGAATCTGTGGGTTAATGTGTCTACTAGACCACAACTTAAGCATTTATCGGTGTCGCTCTTACCAATTCTGTATAATTTTTCATTTGTAGAAATGAGGTTGTTAATGACTTTATACCATGAGGAGACGACATCAGAATTGTGAATTTTTAGACTAAGATTGTTCCACACGGTTTTCCACTCTACTAACGGGTATTTAGCTTCAATAGTGGTAGGGCTGTCGATTTGCTGCCATTTGTCAATCAGTTCTGTACTTGTTAAATGTGATTTTCTCATCACAGCTTCCCCTAAGTACCTAACTTCAAGGTAAAACACTTTGATATGTTTCAAATTATTGTTCAAAGTACCGACGTTAATGGCCTGTTGCATACTTGCAGGACGGACGGCTATGAATAGCTTGGTCGTTATGGTATGGGGCTCATTGTTTATTAGTGTTATTATTCTTTTTAAGTAGAGCGCCAAATACTCCAACAAATGTCAGTTAGACCAAGACCTCCTGGTCTTAGTCAAATGGCTGGATTTCATTTTAAAAATATTTCCATGCCACACATATCTGATAGAATGTTGCATGATTGTTTTTCTCTGCAATTTCGGCACTGGGAGGATCTGTGCAATAAAATAAGCCTTCGAGAAAATGTACGTATTAATTATTTTAAGTTTATTCACAATATTCACTGAACGTCATTTACTATCGATCAGTGCGCCTGGAATTCTGTGAGATGTTTTCTTTCAGTTGGTAGCGGACATTTTCATGGGGCACTTACAGAGTTTTGTGGGTTTCCACGACTCTTGCCCAGTCTATATCTAGACGATCAAGTCCTCTAAGGTTTACAATTTTACATTTATCAGTATTAATTTTCACCCCAGATGCTTTACTGTAGTTGTCAATTTCTTCCTTCAGAACGTCGATTTCATTCTCATGCCGTATAAATACACCAACATCATCTGCATATGCTCGGGCAATAAAATTTACTCCTGACATTGACACACCTGTTAGTTTCTTGTCTATTTTGCGAAGTAGGGGTTCGACTAACAACACATACAATAACATAGATAGTGGGCATCCTTGAGGAACACCTCTCTTTATGGTTAATACTTTTGTCAGCTGACCATTAATTGATGTTGATGCAGTAATGTCAGTAATCATATTGTGTACTACCGCAAGAGCTCTTTGTTCAATTCCTATGCACTGTGATAACCACTCTATGTATCAGCGACTAACTCGATCGAAAGCTTTAGCAAAAGCACACTTTATGTTCGTAACGGCGACAATAGAAATCAGATCTCTGTATTCGGAGATAGATCGCCCAGGGAAACACGTTTGATGTGTGTTGGCTACTGTTCGTATCAATGGTGTCAGTCTCTCATTAATCGCTCTAGAAGTAATTTTGTAGTCGATGTTCATCAAAGTTATCGGCCGGAAACTTATGATTTTCTTCCGCCCTTCAGTTTTAGGCACCAAAACAATTTTGGAGTATGATACCTTCTTTCATTATTTCATTAAAAATTTCTGTAAAGGTCGGTCCAGTTATATCTCAATAACTCAAAATTCTTTCTGAAGGCCATCCAGACCAGGTGATTTATTTGAAGGTGATTTGGCCACAAGTTCTAAAACGTCTTCTGCTGTAAACTCAAATAAAATTTGAGTGTCCTCTTCTGGTGTGATGACTCTGTTTATGGAATTTACTATTTGCGGTAATGAATCGACATCAATTTCATCGGCTGTGTACAGATGTTCGTAGCTTCGGTAGATTTGTCGCACAATTTCTTGTTGGGTGGTAAGCAATGTTACGTTTTCTGCGACGAGTTCATCAATAAACGTACGTTCACGATGAGCTTGAAGTTTTTTTAAATGGTACAAAAACGTAGTTTCCTCCTCCGCGAGAGTTTTACACTTTGATTTAATTTTCAGGCCCACTAACTGTTTACTTTTCACTGTTAACAATCTAGCCGGCCGCGGAGGCCGAGGGGACTGCGGCGCGCCAGTCACGGTCTGCACGGCCACTGCGGTCGGGGTTTCGAATCCCCTCTCGGGGATGGATATTTGTGCCGTCCTTAGTATAGCTAGTTCGTAAGGAGTTTGTAAGTTTAGGGACTGATGATCCCGTACTTAAATCCCATAAGCTCTACAAACATTTGAACATTTTTTAACAATCTAGCTTTAATTTGTTGCAGTTCCGTGTTTGTCAAATGCGGTTTTTCGTATAGATCTCTCAATGCACAGTAGTAAAACTCAAAGGTTCTCTTCACGTCTCGATCTTTTTGGGGACTGTAGTTAATTAAACTTTGCCTTAGCTTCTTTTTGCCCATCTTTATCTACCACTCGGATTTGTACGGATATCAATTCATTGACCGCAAGCAAAAATTCCACGTTTCTTGAATAACTTTCCGTAAATGATCATCTTTTAAAAGTGAAGTATTTAAGTACCACTGGTTTCTATATATTTTTGTTGGCTGTCGTGGTAATTTTATTGTCACTGACAGCGCAGAATGGTCGGAAAAACAGGCCGGGATGACGTCGGCTACTAAAATTTTGTCAGTAAGTGTGTCAGAAATGTAAATCCTATGGAGTCTACGAGTCAACGATGCAGTAAAAAACCGGAATTTCACCAAAGTGGGGAACTTAATTTCCCAGGAATCTTTAAAGCACATTTTTTGTACCAGGTCATACAGTTCCTTACAAAAATTAAAGTTAGGAGTCTGTTCCTTTATGTGGTGTACACGATTAAAATCTCCTCCTATAAGAACATTTTGAGGGTTCATTAAAAAAGTTTCCTCTTTGGAGTTTATTGCTGTTTGCGGAGGGAGCGTACAAGTTAATAAAAGTGACATCGTGAATTTTACACCCTACGCCTCGTCCTGATTGCAATTGTTCTGTTTCGTGGATAGGAATGCCATCTCTTACCAGGAGTGCAACGCCCGTTTTATATTCAAATGCAACATTTAAGATCGTCTGGAAACCAGGTACATGCAGGGTCGTGTCATGACTTCTTGTAAGAACACAATATCAGCAACCGAATCATATATAAATTGCTGCAAGGATGCTAATTTAAGATCTGACCAAATGCTGTTGATATTAATTGTTAGCATTTTATATGCCTGTTGCATTTTATAAAATATATAGGGAGAAAATTAAAAGGAGTCATAATTTGCGTACATTATTTGAAATGAGTATAACGATAAAACACATATTCAACAATTTTGCCCTCCTCCTCTAATCTCCTATAATGCGACATTGCGCAAAAGTTTGCTAAGGACATTCATACCCTTCTTACTTGATCAGTGGAAATTAATAATGATCCGTGTCACTATACCCTTTCCTTCCTCGCTTTGCCTCCTCTACTGCGACTGCCCAATCCTTTCGTCCCTCTTCCCATTCTTCTTTTGACTGAGATTTACGTGCTTGTGTATCCGATACCTCAAGCATCATTTGATCTTCGTCGCTGGAACCTTTGTGTGAAATTTTTGTTTCTTTTCCCTTCCGCAATTGCCCATCTGGATCTAACACTTTCTTTTTCGGGGTTTTCGTACTGCCTTTAACGTTCCTCAGCTTTTCCCTTATTGCTGGGGCCAAGGTCTCAGCTGCCTGATGGGCTATTCTCCTTTTATTCGTTGTCTTAGGGGATGTTTTAGGGGATTTATCGGATGAAACGTCCTGGGTTTCGTCGGCCGAGTCCTGAGGCAATTTCTGAGAATGTTATCTTCAATTTTGGGCATCCGCAGCCAAATGTTTTCATTTTGATATCAATTCCGCTCGGCCAGTGCCGCGTCATCACCAAACCCGTTCAAATGTTATATTTTTTAACGAGGACGTAAAGTTAATAAGCTTTTAATGGTTTTAAATTTTACGTGAACGCTGGGGAAGGCTAAATGGCAGACATGTTTTTCTAGGGAATTTTAAGCACGCGATGATGCATCTACAGGACGCGAAACCGGTAGTGCTTTTTTAAATAAAAATTAATTGCAGCCAAAGCGTATTTTGTATCAAAATGAATTTGTGAGAAGTTAGGTTTTCCTTACCAATTGAGCGTTCCTCTTTGCGTTCTATGAGTTCCGTTCGGGAATTGTCTTCTACCAAAACATTTTGAGTCCCTGAAGATGGTTCACTGACAATGTTTTGCGCATTTTCGATGCTAACCCTATTCCTGTGTTGTCTTTCATCCTGTTTGATGGCAGAAGCAGCACGATCTCGCTGCGATTCTTTTACCACTTCGGCATTTTGTGGAGTTTCTTCGTTGGACATGTTTGATGTAATTTCTAGCCGCGGTGGAGTAGCCAAGCGGTCTAAAGCGTCTCGCTGCGGAGTGCGCGGTTGCTCGCCGTGGAGGTTCGAGTCCTCCCTGGGGCATGGGTGTGTGTGTTGTCCTTAGGTTAGTTTACCTAGGTTTAAGTAGTTTGTAAGCTACGGACTGATGACCACGCAGTTTGGTCCGATAGATTTACAAATTTCAATTTTTTTTTTTTTTTTTTTTTTTTTTTACAGTCGGTTTGTTCTTGAAGTTCGTCTCTCAAAGAATGTGGTGCGAGAGAGACTGTTCGCTTCACCTCAGCGACTCTGCGGGGGCCGCGTACGTCAGTTTCATCGTGGTTACCGGCCCGGGAGTCACCGCTTCCGCGGGAGGCAACTGCGTCACTCTTCACCACGAGTGCTAGTCTTGCATGTTTCGCAGGAGAGCTTCTGTGAAGTTTAGAAAGTAGGAGGCGAGGTACTGGCGGAAGTAAAGTTGTGGGGCGGCATCGTGAGTCGTGTCGGAATAACTCAGTCGGTAGAGCGCTTGCCCGCGGAAGGCAAAGGTCCCAGGTTCGAGTCCCGGTTGCGGCACACAATTTTAATGTGCGAGGAAGTTTCTCATATGTTATTCTGATGATCATTTCTACCTATTTAGGTGGGAGTCAAAAATATATCTTTGCATTCCGAGGAGAATGTTGGCTATTGGGGTTTCATAAGTAGACCACACCGCAGCGATGAACGCCGTTGTTATAATGATTCCCATCCCAGACGCTATATCATTTCCGTGACGCTGTCTCCCCTGTATCGTGACAATAACAAATGTGGATTCTTTCGATGACTTCCATCAAACCCACTTGATAAGGATCCCACACTGGGCAGCAATACTCAAAATGAGAACGGAGAAGCGTGGTGTATACAGATTCTTTAGCAATTCCTTTGCATCTTTTAAGTGTTTTCCAATAAAAAGCAATTTCTGGTCGCCTTTCTTACGACTATATCTACGTGTTCTTTCCAGTTCAAGTTTGATGTAATAGTAATGCCTAGGTATTTAGTGGAGTTTACGGCCTTCGCAGTTGATTGATTTATCTTGTAAACAAAGTTTAACAGATTTCTTTTCGAACGACTTCGCACTTCTCATTATTTAGAGTAAATTGCCAATTTTTACACCATACTGATTTCTTATTTAGATCGTTCTGCAATTGTTTTCCATCTTCAGATGGTTTTTACTAGACTGTAAATGACGGCGTCATCTGCAAACAGCCTAAGAGAGTTTCTTAGAGTTTCTCCCAAATCGTTTATGTAAATAAGGAACAGCAGAGCAACGCCCGATATCACCTCTGTTTTACTCGATGCCTTACCACCGATTAATACAAAATGTTTCCTGTCTGGTAGGGTATTCCCTATCCAGTCGCAAATTTCGGGCGATATACCATAACCACGCAATTGGATTGAAAGCAGTTTGCAAGGTACGGTGTCAAAAGACTTCTGGAAATCGAGAAATATGAAATCAGTTTGCGAACCCTTGTCGATAGCATCACTTTGAGTGAGTAAAGAGCTAGTTGTTTTACGCATGAACCGTAGTTTCTAAATCCATGTTGATGTTGGGTCTATATATCTTTCTGTTCGAGAGAATTCATAATATTTGACTACAAGATGTTTCAAAATTCTGCTGGAAATGTCAATAACACAGTCATATAATTAAGTGGGTTACTCCTACTGCCTTTCTCGAATATAGGTGTGCCCTTTGCAACTTTCCTGTCTTCTAGTACAGATCCTTCGTTGAGCGAGCGGTTGCATATGGCTGTTACGGAGCTATCGCATTAGCATACTGAAATAGAAATCTAATTGTATACAGTCCGGACCAGAAGTCTTGTACTTGTTAAGTGATTTCAGTTGCTTCATTACTCCGATGATATCTACTAATACGTTATTCATTATACCCTATATTCATTATTCGAAACCTGGAGTATTGGCTTCGTCTTCTTTGGTGAATGAGTTTCGAAAAGCTGTGTTTAGTAACTCTGCTTTAGTAGCGCTATCATCGGCGGGATCGCCATTTCTGTCAGCTTAGTGAGGGTATTGTTTCTGTTTTGTCTCTAGTATGACATTTGACCATAGTTTCTTTGGGTTCTCAGTGAAATTTCGAGACAGTTTAGTTGTGGAAAGTATTGTAAGCATCCACATAACTCAATAAATGAGGTAGCCAATGATAAGACAACTTCTAATTAGTTAATGAAAATATATGGTAAAGTTTGTAAGTAAGTAGAACATAACATTTTAATGAGCAAAATTATACCTTGTCAGAAGCTGAACTCCTCGCTAAATTTCGAACTTCTTTGCAGGATCGCCAATCCTGCGTATGTTGTTTTCGTTTAAATTTTGCATGCCTTTCTCTTTGGTTTTGCAACAGTGTCCTGACCTGTTTCGTGTACCAAAAATTGTCAATTGCTGTCGATAATACTTCTTTGAATCGGAGTCATATCTGGTCTTCATTTACATTCGTGTTAGGAGAAAAGGCTTGGGCATCCTAGGTTTAAGGTTGAGTGAATGGAGGCTGATCCCTTCTGTGACCAGGTCAGTTGATTTCTGCTGTGGAATATAGTGAAGAATGCATGAGGCGCGAGGCTGGTCCCGCGACCACGGCAGTGTACAGCGAGAGGTGGATCGCCCTCTCGGAACTGCGGAATAGATTTCTGGGAGGTGGGCGCTCGATTTCGGCCGTGGCGTGCGGTGGGCGAGAATAATGGCCGCCGGGGCGGCCGGGGGATTGTCTCGATAAATCTGGGGGCGGGGGTTCGTGCCTCACCTCATAAGGGGGCGGCAGCGGCAGCGGCGGCGGCGGCGGCGTATATCACGGCGGGCCGCGGATCAGCCGCCGGGCGGACAGCGCCGACGTCGACGCCATCCGTCTCCGTCAGCAGGGACTAGCAGAGCGTCACCCGCACGCCCAGTCGCGGAGTCGTGATAGCACACTTCGCGGGTCGCAGCCACCGCCAGTGTCTTCATCAGCGGCCCAGAAGAAGAAGTCAATGAAGTATTTCAGAGAATTATTAGGTGGTTCTCTGTAAATGGACTCTCTTTAAATTTTGAAAAAAAAAAAAAAAAAAAAAAAAAAAAAAAAAAAAAAAAAAAAAAAAAAAAAAAACAGTATATTCAGTTTCACACAATAAATGGCATCACACCATTAATTGATATTGACTTCAACCAGAAATCTATAGCTAAGGTAGAATATTCAAAACTTTTAGGTTTATGGATTGATGAGGGATTGAATTGGAAGAAACACATTGAAGATCTGCTGAAACGTTTTGAGCTCAGCTACTTATGCTATTAGGGTGATTGCAAACTTTGGTGATGTACAACTCAGTAAACTAGCATAGTATGCCTATTTTCATTCTCTGCTTTCTTATGGCATCATATTCTGGGGCAATTCATCATTTAGTAAGAAAGTATTCATTGCCCAAAAGCGGGTCATCAGAATAATTGCTGGAGCCCACCCAAGATCATCCTGCAGACAATTGTTTAAGGATCTAGGAATCTTCACAGTAGCTTCACAATATATATATTCACTTATGAAATTTGTTATTAACAATCCAACTGAATTCAAATGTAACAGCAGTGTGCATAGCTACAACACTAGGAGAAAGGGTGACATACACTATTCAAGGTTAAATTTAGCTCTGTCACAGAAAGGGGTTAATTATTCTGCCACAAAAGTCTGTGGTCACTTACCTAGTAGTATCAAAATTCTGACAGATAGCCAACTAGCATTTAAAAATAAATTAAGAGAATTTCTGAATGGCAATTACTTCTACACATTACATGAATTTCTAGATAAAAGTTAGTACTTTAGGAAATACTTAAAAAAATAAATAAATAAATAAAAATTTAAAAAAATTCAAATATTGAGTGTCATGTGATATTATGTATAGACACACTTCATTTAACTGACACGTTCCACATCATTACGAAGTGTCGTATTCATGATCTATGGAACAAGTATTAATCTAATCTAATCTAATCTAAAGTACACCAGCGTCAGATGCACGTTGTGAACTTGTAGTTTCGTCAAATTATCTTAATACGGAGGGTGTTTTTTTAAATAAGTACCGTTTTGCCACACCGCGGCCGCAGCGCTGCGGTCGGCGTTCTGCGCATGCACACTAGGTACCAACATCTGTTGTCTTCGCACTGACGCCATTACAGACTGATTCTTCCTTGTTTACGTTGTGTACGGAGTGTTTAATATGCCTTCGATAATCTTGAGTCCCGCCGACTGTGAAATACAGGCTGTTATATGATTTCTTAGTGCTAAAAGCCTAAAAGCGATCGATATTCATCGTGAGGTCTGTGCAGTTTACGGGGAAAACATTATGAGTCAGGGAATGGAAAGAATGTGGGTGAGAGGATTTAAAGATGAACGCACAAATGTGCATGATGAACAACGGAGTGGGCGTCCTTCAGTCGTTAATGAAAGTTTGGTGCAGGAAGTGGACAATAAGGTGAGAGAAAACAGACGCTTTAAGATTTCCTGCACTTGAATAAACACCTGGGCAGTCAGCGTCTTCAAGACAGTTGTGATTCAGTGGTTTACAAGTCAGGAGGGTATTCAAAAATTGGGACAACGTCATGACAAGTGCCTCAATATTGACAGAGATTATGTACAAACGTAGATGAAGGTACAGGCTCTCATGTAAAAATAACATTATTGAGATATCTTAGCACGTCTTTTTTAAATTTCTAAATTTCAAAACACAACTTACTTAAAAAATACGCCTCGTAGATATAAAAATGTTGGTTTTTGTGCCTATATTTCACACTGCAGCCAAAACTGCACATTGCAAACGATTAGTGTTTGTATGTGGTAGTATGTATCAGGCTCCCATTGCGCACTATGGTGGTAGAGGGTTCATAACGACAAGGGCGTGGAAGATATGGGAGTTGAAAGTTACCTATATAAAATTCTACGTGCGGATGTCAATATTTTGCTCTTCAGCAAAAACTACCCACTGCAGACGAACGATCTCTCTGTGTTGTTGTAGCAAAACGTGTACCGTTTATCACCATAGCCGTTCCGTGACTATAGCTATAAGAGGGTAGAAGATATAATGGTTGAAATTCATCAGCTTATATAAAATTTGGACTGAATACCAGCGATGTTTTTGACGCTATAATAGCAAAGACGTTATCTATAGCGAAACGTGATGCTCATTCTTCACTACTTTTTCTGCAACAAGCGTACGAATAAAGAAAAATAAATGCATATTGCAGTTTGAAAAGTAAAACTACCAAGGAAGATGCCAAAGCGTAAGAAACAAATTTTGCGTTCTCGATCAGTTTCTAAAAGACAGAAAACGGCGCTGTAAAGTAAATCTACAGACGATAGAAACTGGAAATTTGTAGACATTGTTTATCTTACTGTGTAGCATCAGCGATTTTTCGATATTCTCATCCCTAAGAGGGTGAAATAGGGAATGAACGGTTTTTCGAAAATACGTTGCTATTAAGGCAATTTTGAAGCAAGAAATACAAAACTTCGAATTTAAATTTTTGATTGGAATTTGAAAACCACGTGTTCCGATATTTTTTGGAAATTCAACCATTAAGCGGATGAAATAAAAAATCTTTTAATGGTGCTACTAAGACTATTTTGATACTAAAAATGCGAAAATTTTGATTTGGAACCATGGTTAGTATTTTAAAAAAAATGTGTTTCGAAATGTTTTGAATTCTGCAATCAATGGTACAATAGGGGGTGGCAAGTTGTATCAAAATACTTGATTAGGAAAGCATTTTTAAAGCTAAATCTATGAAAATTTATATTTAGAAGTAGAAACAACCAATGCAGGCCATCCAGTCTACGCGTACGATGCAGCGGGAATTAAGCTAGTAGCTTATATAGATAATAGCGAAAACTCTTCCCTGAAACGTGCGACAGCGCTCCCTAGCATGGAGTCGACAGCCGATATATATTGAGAGACATGATTCGGGGACTTACTTCATAGAAGTAGCAAGTGATTGGAAGGGAATATTTGTGCTATATACGGCTGGAATTACTACAAAAGTATATATAATACCACAACCCTTATGTTAGTATGAAGAGGACTAAGAAATTTCGTTTTAGTGTCCTGTTCAGCAGAAGGTTGATTCAGGACTGCATTGAAAATATCTTTTCTGTTATAAGACGAAAACGAAGTAACAATGTAACTCCTGATGCTTGTCAATAACACACTGCAATAACGACAATATTTTATTGTGTCCCTGTCAAGACAGCAACTGAAATATATGCAGCAGCGTTCCTAGTGATGTTAAATGGACTGAAAAATTGCCTTTCAATGCACCTGTGAGTGAAATGTCTGCTGAAGATTTTTGTAATTTATTCTGTATGCTGATATCAGTATCAATGAAGGAATACCTATTTAAAGAAATGAGAGGAAGTATGTTATGGGCTGGGCAAACAGAACGTTGTAACATGAAGAATGTAAAATGGCTCTAGCATCATATAATGACAATTAGCATGAGGTTGCTTACTTCTTTATACCAATGAAGTGACAGAAAATGCTTTTCCCCAATGGTTGTGCTCTGAGTATGTCATATGAAAATGTCAAAAAATTTTAGGCAAAATTTTGGTAAGTGTTCAAATAAAAGAACTTCCGGGGTTAGACGCAAGATGGTTTGCTTACGTATGAATAAGTTCAAATGTTTGTTAAGCTTATGGGACTTAACTACGGGGTCATCAGTCCCTAAACTTACAAACTACTTATCAACTACCTTATATTAAAGACGGCACAAATATCCATGCCCGAGGGGGGATTCGAACTTGTTGGCAAAGATATATTTTCCAGTTCTAAGTAAAGCATTTGTAAATAAGAAAAATGATTCCTCATTATTCCAAATGGAAAAGGCTATTCTTAAGCTTCGTAAAGTAACTCGCAAAGAGGCCTAATTGCTCACTGAAAGTGCGTAGATATATAGGTACAGTCCAACTGTGTTACAGGCTTAAAACTTACGTCATGGATTATTTTCAATTCGAATTCCATCGTAATAAAATGTAAGGAAACGACTGTTTCAGTTTTATTTTTACCCTAGACTTTAAATGAGTTAAAACCTACCAGATAGCAAAACAGTTGTAGTTCTTGGAATGTCTTGGAAAGTAATTTTCCTACGCAGCGAAATAAAATACTGAGGCACAGTAGGCTGTACAACTCGAGCCAAGCGGTGTCGCTTGACAAACGCATGTAAATGCAACGGAGTTTCCGCTATTATCTTTAAAAGCTATTTGGTTTCATCTACTGATACCATAGGTGAAGTCAGGATACGATTTCTGGAGGGGTTTTCAATTAATGGACATTGTAATAACGTCTACTCTTGATAGAAAAAAAATTAAAAAAGGGCACACACACACACTGTATATGGTGAGGGATATTTCATTCCAAAGGACTGTATACTAGCGTCACCATGGCACAGAAACAAACGGCTGGAAAGACGGATGGCAATGAGAAAGGCAGTGCGGGAAATTTTCCATAACTTCTGAAACATTATCAGAGAAGCACTCCATAACTAAAATATTTGCGATACGTGCAAGATGTGAATGGCAAAAAATAAGTCTACAGATACCCTTTGACTAGACAATTCGATTACATAGAAACATCAAGTAATATTAATGACTGACATTTATTTATTATATTTTACGTGTCCAGGACTAAGGCTTATCTTTCGATCAGTAAATATACAATATAATTATAATCAACAAATTACAGACTAGGTGCACGAGATTCAATAAATATACAGTTGTGACACAACAACACAGTGACCAACGCCGCTTTCCATTCAAGTGTGCGTAAAGTAATGTAAAACGATGATTTATGCATTTTTCCTTATTATTAGTATTTTTTTTTATTTTTTTATTTTTTTTGTAATTTATTATGTATTTGTGTAATTTATTTCTGTAACGTATTAAAATTGTCCTGTTATTCTCTGTATGCGTCAAAACTAAAATGTAAAACCAAAGTAGAGACGCTGGTTTAGCAAGCACTTTGCTGTTATATAGAATTATCTTTGAGTAGGAAATTTTATCGCCGCGGTGGAGTAGCCGAGCTGTCTAAAGCGTATCGCTGCGGAGCGCGAGGTTGCTCGCCGTGGAGGTTCGAGCCCTCCCTATCCAGCCCTATCCAGCGATTTTAAACCCTTTTAAGACCCTTCTGTAATTTACCGAGGGATTTTTAGTGTGTGAAGTATGGCTGGCTCATCCTGTTTTTTCCCTGTGATCAGCCAGCCGTGTTTTTCTGCTGTCAAGTTTTAGCTGAGATCTCAATTTCTTTTTCCATATTGTGTCTCTTCCTTTTGTGTTGCCCGCGATTTCTCCAATGTCAGCTTACCCCATTTCCGAGTTTTCATCTTCGGAGCTGTGTTTTACTTTTTATACTCTTGACAGAGGACTCTTAGCTAGGGACAGGGGACTGATGACCTAGCTGTTTAGTCCCCTTAAAACCAACAACAACAACAACAACAACATAGGTAAACTAATCTAAGCATTTGAACATTTGAAATTTTATCGCTGGTAGCGCAAAGGCGCACAGCGAGAGGCAGTCGTTGTTCTGACGTAGTAGCGGACAGACGTAATAGTGAGAAGGTGCGCGCAATGGTGTACAGCAAAAGTACGTGAGGAAGAATGCGTGTTGGATTGGGACTAGTGAAGGAGACGGTGAACAGGCAATAGTATTTATTCATACGGTCACAGCTCAAATAATTAACAAATGCATCAACAGGAATGCTGTGGGCCAAAAATTGTAATTAACATTCGTCGCCAAGAAGAGCCTGTGTTTGCCAATTGTTACGTAGCAATAGTCTCCAATCAGCAGCACCACGCCGCACACCAAAATCTTTGAGATCTGTCCACTTTGTCTTAGCATGTACAGCTAACCAGAGTATCAGTGATAATTGCTCAATAGTCAACACTGTTATTTGTGAACCTGCATTGAAATCATTACCCATGATCATTGTCCAGACAGGTTCCTTTCTCATCCATTGTTTTACCGAGAATATACAGAAAGTTATAGAAAACTAAAATCAGATTCATTAAAGACAGTGTGACAGTGATTAATAATAATTTGTTCCGAAAAGTGTTACTAAATAGCTTATGCCACTGTTGCTCATCAATAGGTTGGCTAAGTTGAATGAAGCTGCTATACTAACTTTCAGTGGCAAGACATATTTCAATATAATGCAAAAGATTAATTATATTTCATGGCATATTAATTTGAGGTAAAGTTTCTGCTTGCAAGTACTGATTAGGGAGAATAGCGATTATTTGCAAGTGTTTGAAATGCTAATAATTCCTGGTTAAAGAGGAGGCAAAAGTTAATCAGAAGGTTAAATTGTTAATTTCAAAATATTCAGTGTTATCACGTCAAGTCATTAATTAATTTTTGAGCACGCTATTAGTACAGTTAATATTCAGTTACAACCTGATTATTGCTAAAACAAATTCATATTTGCTGTTGAATAATTTCCGGTACTTACGCAAACAAGTAATTACTTGAAGCTATAAATAGTAGGCATTAAGGTGAAAGTTTTGCATAATATGCTGCAAGTTGCATTTGCGTGGCTACTACTTGCATCTCATTGTCTTGCATTCAACCTCTGTGTTAAAGAACTATTTCTCAGTAATTAGTGTATTGTCAGTGTCTTTTGAACCGGATTTGACGCGCATACTCTGATTTCCTGCCCACCAAAATTTTACGTAATTTTTTACGTTGCTAATTAACTTTGCTATTATTAACATCTCACTAAATTATTTTCTCGTACAACGAGCTGGCGACGTAAATCAATAAGTTATTCACTTTTTCCGAATTAATTTCTGTGTTCCGTTTGTTCTGCATTTTTAATTTAAACATTAATTATTTTATTCCAAATTTTACTCTCCGCTTTCTTTATTACTGTCGATCGTTGTTGTCTTCCAAAGAGGTACAGCAACGTTCCGATTATAATCTCCGCTACATCAGCGGCTCCTTTACCTATAGCCTTTCCACACAATTAAGATAATTAGGCACACGGGTCACATAAATGCAAAATTCATTAAATATACATTTAAAATAAACAAATTACAAACTAGAAACATAAAATATGGAAAGAGGTGACTAATTCTGTAGGACACTGCTAGTTCCTGCTAGATGGACCGCAAGCTCCAAAATTCTATCTTGAAAGCCACATCATTTGCTGCGTATAGGTCCTCTAGGATTCAGGAGTTATGGCTGAAATTATAACATTATCAGTGACAGTGTAATTGTCAATAGCGGTGTTGAAATACTGCTGTAATCATTTGCTGCGTATAGGTCCTCTAGGATTCAGGAGTTATGGCTGAAATTATAAGATTATGAGTGACAGTGTAATTGTCAGTAGTGGTGTTGAAATACTGCTCTAATATCTCAAACACACTGAAGCTCCAGGACCCGACAATGTCAGTAACAGTTTCTGCACAGAATCTCCGCCGGATTTTTTTTCTCTTTAACATAATGTACCGTGGGCACATTGAGCAAGGATTTGTTGCTACAGATCAGAAAATTAACAAGTTACATTCACCTGTAAGGAGCAGACAAATTAAAAGAAGACAAAGAAAACTAAACTGATCATTTTTTCTGCGGAATTCACCATGAATGTTAATACAATTAACCCACTTCAGAAAAGACGGCCAATTCCTGCATACACAAATATTTGCAGTTAGCTACAGCACCATGATTTTCACCCAGGTGTGAAACGTTGCGATGGCCGTGACTGTCTTTCGTCAGGGCTGCAAAAATTATGGGAATCCCATGGGAAGATATCAGGGCTGTATGCAGCATATGTAACGGCTTCTCAGCCTTGGGAAAATTTAGCCAGGCTTCACACTGATACAGAATGACGTCTTTTTTTATTAGATTTGTAAACATTTCAGGAGGGCCTCGAACCCAGATAACCCCCCCCCCCTCCCTCCCCCCCCCCCCCCCCCCGTCTGGCTACGCCCATAGCTGATAGACGTGTGTAGTGATTTGTCTTTGGTAGAAACATAAATTTGATGAAACACGTCTCTAGATACATATCTTTGGTAGAAAAATAATTAAGTTGGTAGTAGGTTGGTACTTTGTGCCGAAGATATGAAGCTGTGTAATGATATCGTTGTGTCACGGATATCATTGTTTGGCCGGAGACACAAAATTCAAGGTTTCTCCGTCGCAGGCGCGGCAGACACAGATGTTGGGTGGAGTCAGAATTGACAGCGTAAGATTATATTTTCTGTTCCGTCTACAAAGTAAGGTAAAATAGTTTTGTAAGTTTGTAGCATTTTTAATACTGAAAGAGTCGCTTAACGAGCTTGATTATTATTATAGCAGAAAGTTTTTTGAATAAGTAATTTTGATTTGACAGTATAAAGAAGTTTGAAAAGGATTGTCATTAATGTGGAAGTTTTTACAACATTATTATGATTCTTTAATATCATATGAAGTAACTTTCTGTCTTATTATTATGGATAGAAAGCATAATCTTTTCCTACATTGATTTATAGTGTTAAAGTCTACGGGCTTTCCATGTGTAAATGATTCAGAATTTCATAATCCGAGATGCATTTTCTGTATGTGCGGAAAGAACCTTAGGGTTTTTTTTTTTTTTTTTTTTTTTTTTATTTTTTTTATGGGAAAGCAGGAATTTATTTTCCGCAAAGAAATATATTATTGTTAATCGCCGCAGTGTTTGTTTTGTCAGATGCGTTAATTAAGAGTAAATTGGTAAATGTTGAAGTGTCAGAAAACAGTAAATTTTGGTAGCAACCCTTCTTATTAAATCACCGTCATAAAAGTACCGAGACAATAATCACATCGCAAGAGTGATTCTTGTATCAGAAATAGTTACAGAGCAAAACATCACCTTCTGTTTTGTTTGTACTGCTTTACTCCGCCGCGAAAATGCATGGCCGACTGGAGGCTCAATTTAATGTCGAGGCGCTGAATTCATTTAACCTTCAGCAGGATATGAGATTAATAAGTCGTATAAAGTAACCTTCAAAATGCTTTCACACAAAGCTGTCATCACTACCGTAAATAGAATCTAGACGTTTCTAAAAGCCACAGAAATTAAATTCTGGACTCATGTAAGTACATAATATTTCATTGTTTATTAGTATGCACGTTCGAACACACGAGGTTAGATACAGGAGTTTTGTAGGATTAATTGAACATTTTTATCAGGGCTCAAAATTAAGTGATCTGAACTGTGCACCTCATGCGTATTGTGGGACAACAGTTCAAACAATAGTGAGTAAAACAAGTAACCAATACTTTAAATATATTTCAGAACGATGCAACAATATCTGTAAAAGTTACGCCGAACTTCGAGATTCATTAGTGGCAGTCCTGCTTCGCTTATCTGGGAATTAATAACAGTATACTTCGGTCTGCTCTCATTAGTCAACAGTCTATCATCAGGTGGATTTCACAAGAAACGCTGCACTGCATTCACAACTGTACCTGCAGGCAAAAAATTATAGTACACCTCCAAACCGACGGGGATTTTGATTCGATGGCAGCAGAAGCTCCCTGGGGATTGGTGGACGTATGGATAATCGTTTGAATGTCGTCGACCAACAGACAGCATAGTGGCATGACTACTAAACCGCCATCGGTGTGCACTCTTTTATAGCGAATGTTCACAGCCATCAGTCTCTGTGTGACGTCAACGTCTAAATAAAACAAACGCCATGCCATGGAGACAAACTCGCGCATCCTAAAGCTAACCGAATCAGTTTCAAAGGGGTCAAATTGTCGTCTTCAGAGTAGCGGGGTGGCCCTTTCAGAGAACTGCTGCACACGTTGGACGTTCTGCTTCAGTGGTGCAACCATGCTTGTTACAATGATCACGCGAACATTCTCACACCTGTAGACCGTGATATGGACGTCCAAGAATCACTGATGTCCGCTGAGGCCGTCGTATTGTTAAGACACTCGTCCTGTGTGTGGCATTACTCCACAATTTTTAAATCTTGACATGCAAGTTTTAACATTTTCTACATGGAGTGCATTTGGCTCTATGTTTTATTGTACAACTTTTATTCGCCTTCTGAGAAGAAAAAAATGAAAAAAAAAGAAACCTTGTGAGCTATTGTTTACAAATTAATCCTATTTTACCGTTGCCATGGTTTTTTTTTATGTTATATGACCCATCGACATCGAGTGCTCGTCAAGGGTGTTGTCAGGCGTGCCCTATGACAGTGTAATATGATAGAAACATTATTGTTTTCTGTTTACATAAACGACCTTACAGACCGAGTGAACAGCGATCTGCGGTTCGTTGCTAGCGGTGCTATGCTGTGGCCATTGGATAACTGTAGCAGACTTACCTTTCTTGCTTGTTTCATTTTCTCTGCCAGTTGAAACCAGTTTGTTTTATCTACGATAGGGAGTGCTTCAGTAACTTCCTTACATTTGTCCATTTTCGGTTGGACGGGAATTTTACTTTCATGTACAGTAAGTGGTGATGTGGTGATGTGGTTTTAACAATGGGTACTCCTTTGGCGTTCTTACTGCAATGAAAATATTGTCAGTCTGGAATTCTCAGAGTTTTTTTTTATTGGGACGATTTACATACATATATTTTCTTTATGGATGTGTTCCTGATAGCTACGGCCTAAGAACAAAACTTCCATATAAGAGTATGAATCAAATACAAGCCCAGTACCATACGCTCCAATTTCTACTTCTTAAGAGAGGTCCAAATGTGTTGTATAGTTTGTGAACTGCCCAAGGTTCACGTAGTGACAGCATTTCCAGTAGCCTCGAAAATGTCAGCATGGAGACTTCTGTCGGTTTCTCTATGCGCTCTTTGTGAGCCACAACTAAAGACTAGACCCTAGCTGGTGTTGATGAACTCTGATCAAGATGAAGATGGACAGCTTCTTCAATGTTTTTGAATGGTGTCATGATTCCACCATGATACATGACAGTTTTCTTGCGAAACTTTCGATCCTAAGAAAACCCTTTGCCCTGAAGGAAGTATTGGACACGCAGTGTAGGAGTCAGGTGGTGGATGCTTTCTGACACAGTTTACAGTTTACTGAAGCAACAGTGTCTCGTTAAGGACTGGAGGGACATTGCTTTGTACCGAATTCAATTTGCAGGTTTCTAGTACACGTTTGGGTATAGGTGGCGATTTTATCTCGTCAAAAATTATTTTAAAAGATGTAAAAATATTTTTATTATTTTCAAAGAGTTTCTCAAGAATATATTAATGAAACACCAGTAAATGAAAGCCTCACTTCCTTCTCCCAAAACCGCAACTTCCAATCATCTGGCAACAACTACTAACCCCAGTATTTAAGTTCCCAGAATTCCCTCGTAACAGCAGTAAACCCAGATGAAGGCTGCTTGCAACAGAGGCCGAAACGTCGGTGAAATTCGATATACTGATGATGCCGTCCAATGCCCAGAAGAAATTTATAGACAGCATCTCCGCGGTGGATTAGCCGTGCGCTATGGGGTGCCGTGCTGCGGTGCGCGCGGCCGTTCGCCTTCGGGGATTCGAGTTCCCCTTTCGAGCATGGGTTTTTGTGTTGTCCTTAGGTTAGTTTACCTTAGTAAAAGTAATTTCTAAGCTACGGACTAAAGGCAATGCAGTTGAGTCCGATATATTTATAAATAATTGATTGACAGCATCTCAAATATTTAACTCACACTCCAGAATATCGTCCAGTAACAATAGTTATTTTGCTGCGATTTTTGGACTCTTCTAGTCTCATTCTATACAATCTAATGTTTACAATTGTAACGGGACAAAATTATTACAGCACCGTTTCTGGATTCTCGTCTAATACCTTCACCTTTTTTGAAATAAATAATAATGGGAACAGTGAAATAACAAGTAAAAGGTATTTTTAATTTTTATAAATGAGCATAGTAGAGATTTCATTGTATGTATAAAAAATCTTAGACGAGTGCATTCTCTGCTATAGAGAATTGTCGAGCATTGCACTTTCTTCCCTGTAAGCTGCGCTACAAAAAATGGCGGTAGTCGTCCAGGTACAGATAACAACATAAAAGTTCCGAGAACCACTACGCTGGCGGCAAAGAATAGTTTATATAGAAGAATACGTCAAAATCTAGTATTATTACTGGGTTAAGAAATTGAGAAGCAGGAGAGCACTCTTGGTTTTACAAGGTAATCATTCTTTTGCATCGTTGATGGTTGATCCTGAGTCAAGATGTCTCACTCTATCAAGATACGACAGACGCTGAGATAATCACACTGAAATGGTAGTCGTATGTCATGTATGAAATGCTTTATGCTTATTTGAAGAATTAAACAGACAGGAATTGAATTTTCTTAGTTGAGATTTAAAGTTTGGTTCGTTGTTTGAGAAGAGGAGAGGTTAATTTGTATGCTATTAAAAGTGTGCCGGCCGCGGTGGCCGAGGAGACTGCGGCGCTCCACTCACAGTCTGCACGGTCACTACGGTTGGGGATCCGAATCCCCCTCAGGCATGGATATTTGTGCCGTCCTTAGCTAGCTCATAAGTAGTTTGTAAGACTAGGGACTTATGATCCCGTAGTTTAGTCCCATAAGCTAAACAAACACTTGAAGAAATTTGATTAAAAGTGTACGTGTTTTGGACAGCCAGGAAAGCTGCTAGTCAATCCTATGGATGCCTTGAGCAGATGGAGGGAATATTTTGAAGAATTGCTCAATGTAGGTGAAACTTTGAATGATGTATCAGATTTTTAGGTAGAACGGGATAGGAACGACAATGAAAACAGGATCTCATTTGAGGAAGTGGAGAAAATGGTCAGTAGATTACAGTGCAATAAAGCGGCTGGGGTGGATGAAATTAAGCCGGAACTCGTCAAACACAGTGGAATATCAGGTCTCAAATGGTTACACAGGATAATTGAGAAGTCGTGGGAATCGGGATAGGTTCCGTCTGACTGAACGAAAGCGGTAATCACGCCAATTTTCAAACATGGAAATAGAAAAGATTGCAACAACTGTCGAGGTATCTCCTGAATTAGCGTTGTAGGCAAAATATTCTCAGGTATCGTTGAAAGGAGAGTGCGAGTATTAATTGAGGAGAAGTTAGATGAAAATCAGTGTGGGTTTAGGCCTCTTGGAGGCTGTCAGGACCAGATCTTTAGCCTGCGGCAGGTAATGAAAAAGTGTTATGAGTGGAACAGGGAATTGTATCTACGTTTCATAGATCTGAAAAAGGCTTATGACCGTGTTCGTAGGAGGAAGCTACTGTCAGTTCAACATTATTATGGTATAGGAGGCAAATTTCTGCAGGCAATTAATGGGCTTTACGTAGACTGTCAGGCAGCAGTTAGAGTAGATGGCAAATTAAGCTCATGGTTCCGGGTAGTTTCAGGGGTAAGACAAGGTTATAACCTGTCACCACTGTTGTTCATACTATTTATGGACCATATGTTGAAAACAGTAGACTGGCAGGGCGAGATTAAAATAGGTGAAAACAAAATAAGCAGTCTTGCATATGCGGATGAGTTAGTTGTAAGGGCAGATTCGATTGAAAGGTTGCAAACTAATATTTAAGAGCTCGATCAGAGTTGCAAGGATTGTGACATGAAGATCAGCACTCCAAAACGAAAATAATGTCTGTGGGAAAGAGATTCAAACAGATTGAATGCCAGATAGGAGGAACAAAGTTAGAATAGGTAGACAGTTTCAAGTACCTGGGATGTATTTTCTCACAGGATGGCAACATAGCGAAAGAACTGGAATCGATGTGCAGCAAAGCTAATGCAGGGAGTGCTCAGCTAAGCTCTACTATCTTGTGCAAGAAGGAAGTAAGTACCAAAACTAAGTTAGCAATGCACTGCTCTATCCTTCGACCAACTTTTTGTATGGGAGCAAAAATTGGTGGATACCGGTTACCTTATTCATAAGGTAGAGGTTACAGATATGAAAGTAGCAAGAATGATTGCAGGTACTAATAGACGGGAAAAATGGCAGGAATGTGTCCATAATGATGAAATCAAAGAAAAACTGGGAATGAACACCATAGATGAAGCAGTTAGAGCGAACAGACTGAGATGGTGGGTTCATGTTATACGCATGGGAGAAGCAAGGTTACCTAAGTTACACATGATCTCGGCAGCGGAGAGTAAGAGGAGTCTAGGTAGACCAAGAAGAAAGTACTTAGATTCGGTGCAGAATGATTTTGATATAAAAGGCATAACATCAGACGAGGCATCAATGTTAGCATTGAATAGGGGATCATGGAGGAATTTTATTAGAGGTACTATGCTCCAGACTGAACGCTGAAAGGCATAATCAGTCTGTAATGATGATGAAATTATAACATTATGAGTGACAGTCTAATTGTCAGTAGTGGTGTTGAAATACTGCTCTAATCTCTGAATCACACTGAAGCTCCAGGACCCGACAATGTCAGTAACAGTTTCTGCACATAATCTCCACCGGATTTTGTTCTTCCTCTTTAACATAATGTACCGTGGGCACCTTGAGCAAGGATTTGTTGCTACAGATTAGAAAATTAGCAAGTCACATTCATCTGTAAAGAGCAGACAAATTAAAAGAAGACAAGGAAAACTAACTAAACTGATCATTTTTTCTGCGGAATTCACCATGAATAATACAATTAACCCACTTCAGAAAAGACGGGCAATTCCTGCATACACAAATGTTTGCTGTTAGCTATAGGACCATGATTTTCACCCAGGTGTGCACCTCTTCGTCCGAAACGTAGCGATGGCCATGACTGTCTTTCGTCAGGGCTGCAAAAATTATGGGAATCGCATGGGAAGATATCAGGGCTGTATGCAGCATATGTAACGGCTTCTCAGCCTTGGGAAAATTTAGCCAGGCTTCACACTGATACAGAACGACGCCTTTTTTTATTAGATTTGTAAACATTTCAGGAGGGCCTGGAACCCAGATATCCCCCCTCCCTCCCCCCCCCCCCCCCCGTCTGGCTACGCCCATAGCTGATAGACGTCTGTAGTGATTTGTCTTTGGTAGAAAAATAAATTTGATGAAACACGTCTCTAGATACATATCTTTGATAGAAAAATAATTAAGTTGGTAGTAGTTTGGTACTTTGTGCCGAAGATATGAAGCTGTGTAATGATAACGTTGTATCACGGAGGTCATTGTTTGGCCGGAGACACAAAATTCCAGGTTTCTCCGTCGCAGGCGCGGCAGACACAGATGTTGGATGGAGTCAGAATTGACAGCGTAAGGTTATATTTTCCGTTCCAGCTACAAAGTAAGGTAAAATAGTTTTGTAAGTTTGTAGAATTTTAATACTGAAAGAGTCGCTTAACGAGCTTGATTATTATTATAGCAGAAAGTATTTTTGAATAAGTAACTTTGATTTGACAGTATAAAGAAGTTTGAAAAGGATTGTCATTAATATGGAAGTTTTTACAACATTATTATGATTCTTTAATATCATATGAAGTAACTTTCTGTCTTATCATTATGGTTAGAAAGCATAATCTTTTCCTACATTGATTTATAGTGTTAAGGTCTACGGGCTTTCCATGTGTAAATGATTCAGAATTTCATAATCCGAGATGCATTTTCTGTATGTGCGGAAAGAACCTTAGGGTTTTTTTTTTTTCTTTTTTTTTTTTTATGGGAAAGCAGGAATTTATTTTCCGCAAAGAAATATATTATTGTTAATCGCCGCAGTGTTGTTTTGTCAGATGCGTTAATTAAGAGTAAATTGGTAAATGTTGAAGTGTCAGAAAACAGTAAATTTTGTTAGCAACCCTTCTTATTAAATCACCGTCATAAAAGTACCGAGACAATAATCACATTGCAAGAGTGATTCTTGTATCAGAAATAGTTACAGAGCAAAACATCACCTTCTGTTTTGTTTGTACTGCTTTACTCCGCCGCGAAAATGCATGGCCGACTGGAGGCTGAATTTAATGTCGAGGCGCTGAATTCATTTAACCTTCAGCAGGATATGAGACTAATAAGTCGTATAAAGTAACCTTCAAAATGCTTTTACACAAAGCTATCATCACTACCGTAAATAGAATCTAGACGTTTCTAAAAGCCACAGAAATTAAATTCTGGACTTATGTCCATGAGTAATTTTATTAGACTGAACGCTGAAAGGCATAATCAGTCTCTAATGATGATGATGATTATTATTATTATTATTATTTTATTATTATTTTTTGACGGCGTTAAAGAGATAATAAGCGGGGATGAATTCAGCAAGGATGAGTTCGTCCAGCCAAAGTCAAACGGGTCGTTGCACAATGTCACAGTGTTCTGTTGTGCGCCATTAACATTTTATTACGATTTATTGTTGAGCATGACCTAATGTCTATTCGATTTTTCAAGTAGTTTGTCGTGTTTATCGGACTTACGCTGTTGGTTTGATAACCTGGCTGGCGTTACTGTAGACATCAAAGCAGCGGCCGTCTGTGTGGTGAAGCAGCCGCCGCTCCTGCCACAGCGACTACACCGGCCTCCCGCGGTGACGAAACCTGCCTCCCCTGCGAGGCAGACATCCCGCAGCGCTCCACGGCTCTACCCTGGCAGCTCGCCAGGGCGCTGTCCGACTATCAAACTGCAGTCGCGTGGGATAGCCCTGCCCACCCACACATGGCAATGATAGTCGTCTCCTGAGAGAGACAGTGTCTTCAAAGGAGGGTATAACACGAACATTAACAAAGGAAGGGTTGTGCAATATAAAGTCAAAAAGTCAGGTGATACTGAAGGAGTTAAATAAGGTAATGAGACAAACAAAAATTTTAATTAAAAAAACTTGAAAAAGGAAAGAAAACTACTCAAAAACAAATTAATATGCACTAAAATGTAAAACAAAGAAAGAAAAAAATGCTTATTCATCTACAACTTAATAATCGTCTTACTATTTCTAGTCATCATTATGTAGGTACGATCCCTCTATATTCACACGAAGTGATGTGTGCTACCGACAAAGGTTCGCAAATCGATTCCGTATTTCTTGATTTCCAGAAAGCTTTTGACACCGTACCTCACACACGGCTTTTAATCAAATTGCGTGGTTATGGTATATCGCCCCAAATTTGCAATTGGATAGGGGATTTCTTGTCAGAGAGGACACAGTTCGTAGTAATCGATGGTAAGGCATCGACTAAAACAGAGGTGATATCGGGCGTTCCACAGGGTAGTGTTATTGGTCCTCTGCTATTCCTTATTTACATAAACGATTTAGGGGAAAATCTAAGTAGCTCTCTTAGGTTTTTTGCAGATGACGCCGTCATTTACCGTCTAGTAAAATCATCTGAAGATCAAAACCAACTGCAGAACGATCTGAATAAGATATCAGTATGGTGTAAAAATTGGCAATTGACTCTAAATAATGAGAAGTGTGAAGTCGTCCACATGAGTACGAAAAGAAATCCGTTAAACTTTGTTTACAACATAAATCAATCAAATGGGAAGGCCGTAAACTCCACAAAATACCTAGGAATTACTATTACTTCAGACTTAAACTGGAAAGAACACGTAGATAATATCGTGGGAAAGGCGAACCAGAGACTGCGTTTTATTGGCAGAACCCTTAAAAGATGCAACAGAACTACTAAAGAAACTGCATACACTGCGCTTGTCCGTCCATTTTTGGAGTATTGCAGCCCAGTGTGGGATCCTTATCAGGTGGGTTTGACGGAGGACATCGAAAGAGTCCAAAGAAGGGCAGCTCGTTTCGTATTGTCGCGATACAGGGGAGACAGCGTTACGGAAATGATACAGGATCTGGGATGGGAATCATTACAACAACGGCGCTTATCGCTGAGGCGTGGGTTACTTGTGAAACTCCAATCGCCAACATTCTCCTCCGAATGCGAAAATATATTGTTGACTCCCACTTACATAGGCAGAAATGATCATCAGAATAAAATAAGAGAAATCAGAGCTCGAACAGAGAGATTCAGGTGTTCTTTCTTCCCGCGCGCTATTCGAGAATGGAATGGGAGATAAATAGTATAATTGTGGTTCGATGAACCCTCTGCCAGGCACTTAAATGTGATTTGCAGAGTATCCCATGTAGATGTAGATGTAGATGTAGATCCCTGTGTAGGTAACTACCCACTTTAAATCTAATTCAACACTTACCTATGAATAACAAACAAACATCAAGATATTATTTTAGATTTCCCTAAGTAAAAGGAAAGGAAAGATATTAGACTACTGAAAAGTGAATCAAGTTATTACGATAATATAATGCAGTTACAATTATTGTTACTTTTGGAGTCGGTGTCAGCCAAGGAAACATCCGATCCGACTTCGGTCTCAATAATCTCGCATCATTTTTGCTAGGTATATTGTAGAGTTTCCTTGGCTGATACCAACTCCAAAAATATCAGTAATAGTAAACACATTATATTATCGTAACAACTTGATTGACTTTTAAGTAGTCTAATATTTTTCGTTTTATTTTACTTATGAGAACTCTAAAAAATATTTTGATCATTGTTTGTTATTCATAGATATGTGTTGAGTTAGATTTAAAGTGGAAAGATATTTACCTATCTTCCTGCGTGTAAACACGCAGATCATACCTATATACTGACGAGTAGAAAAAGTAAGTTGATAATTAAGTCGTTGAAGAATACGCAATTATTATTTTACTTTTTAGTGCATTTTAGGCTAATTTGTTTTGAAATAGGTCTGTTTGTTTTTAGTTTTTTTAAATTTTTGTTCTTTTTTTTTAGTTTTAGTGAATCTGAAGTACAGTATCTATTTTTTCTGAATATCAGTAGACCTACTAAACGTGCTGCTCACATGAGACAGCGCCGTTTAAATGAAACAAACGAAAACATGGAGAAACGCCTACCTCAACAGAGAAAATCTTCCTCGAGGATAATTTCAAAAGAGACTTGCAAAGACTGCAAAAAATGCGGCGTTACATCGAAAAAGTTTTGAACAGGGAATTACGATAGGTGACTGAAATATCCGGAAGCCTATAAGGATTCTGGAGTATCATTAATTTGCTACTAAGAATTGAAGAGTTCCATTAGTTTGTCAAGGATACCATAATCAGAACTTCACCAAACTTTCATCAAAATACCCTCGAAGTACAGCCTTTCCAATAAAAAGAGAAACGGTTGGCGTGATATTGACTTATTCGTCCATTTGTAGCGCTCATACTTAATACAAATGTAAGAATTATATGGTTTTCTTATGGGTGCCATTGTAAGAAATGGATCAAATTGAAATGTGACCTCCCGGGAAGCACCATCTTTCAAATTATATCTATATATAAAGAAAAAATCATCTATATCGGTTCAAGCAGCCGAAGATTCTGAGGTAACAAACATAAAAAAATACAATCGAATTGAGAACAACCTCCTTTTTTGAAGTCGGTTGAGAAATAGTAAATGTGTGTTGTTATTTGGGTTGCAAAATAACTGTGTTGACTGAAGTAAAGAAGATACAAAATGCAGAATGGCTATAGAAAGGAAAGCATTTCAATTGTTCAATTGTTTGTTAAGCTTATGGGACTTAACTACGGGGTCATCAGTCCCTAAATTTACAAACTACTTGTGAACTACTTACGAATTAGGACGGCACAAATATGCATGCCCGAGGGGGGATTCGAATCCCCGACCGTAGTGGCCGTGTAGACCGTGACTGGGGCGCCTCAGTCCCCTTGGCCACCGCGGCCGGCGGAAAGCATTTCTGAAAAAGCTAAATTTGTTGACGAACAATATTAATTTAAATGTTAGGAAATCCTTTCTGAAAGCATTTGTCTGGAGTGAAACATTCTATAGGAGTGAAACATGGACGATAAAGAGTTCATAAAAAAATGATCATAGAAGCTTTTGAAATCTTTTAATACAGACAAGGATTTGGTCGACAGAGTTGGGAAGAAAAGGAGTTTCTGGCGCATCCTGACTAAGAAAAGGAATAGTTTGGTGGGACACATTCTGAGACGTGAAGGTATCGTTAGGTTAGCATTACAAGGAAATATGTGGGGTAAAAATCGTAGTGGGAGACCGAGACATGAATACAGTAATCAAATTCAAATGCATGTAGGTTGCCTCATTATTCGCAGTTGAAGAGGCTTCCGGGAGAACAGGGTAGCATGAGAGATGGATGATACCAGTCTGCGAGCTGGACAACACAACAACAACAACGTGGAGTAAACACCCTGAATTACTGTATAACAACAGTATGCATAGTGCTGATAAAACTCCTCTGGGTATTGGACCGCATCGTCAAAATATCAAATATTTCACCGACGTTTCGGTAACACCCAGAAGATGGCCGCTTGCAATAGTGGCCGAAACGCCGGTGAAATATTTGATATTTTGACGATGCGGTCCAATACCCAGAAGAGTTTTATCAGCAATGACAACGGCCGCGGAAGCCTTCGTTTACAGTATTCATAGTGTTTAATCATGTTACGTGTCGCGGCAGAATAGCTGTGCGCACTAAGGCGCCCTCCTGCGGTGCGCGCGGCCTTTCACCGTCGGGAATTCGAATCCTCCCTCCGGCATGGGTGTTTGTGTTGTCGTTTAGCATAAGTTACTCTAAGTTAGTGTAAGTAGTTAGTAAGCTTAGGGACTAATGACCACTGTATTAAGTCACTTAGATTTACAAGCATTTGAACATTCATGTTACCTAAACATAGTACATATTAAAATACATACACACATCCATTGTACACTTCTCAAAACAATTAGGGGAATATGGTGAGATACCATACACAATATACACAGGGAACCCATTTTATTCGAATATTGGTTACAATTGTAATTTGTGTGTGATAAGTACAATAGTTTGCTGTCTCAACTCTAATTATGGTTTATACGACGATTACTTAGCGCGAGATACCACTGGGGTCCCATAATAGTGAAGAAGTCGTTGTTGTTCTCGGACGGCCAGTACAGTTACACACCTTCGTGTCATGGGCAGTATGAGGGTCCCTTAGCTTCAAGCTTGTTGTTCACAAGCGAATGTCTGTGGGGACGGAATCCATCCCCTATAGCACCAACGCAGGGTACAACAAAAGGTCGAAGGATCTCGTCGCCATACTTCTTAGCAGGCAAAGCGCCATTCTGAACAACATAGAGGTCCGTACGTCTATCACTACCGACTCGTGCACACTTCATTCGTCCTCCACCATGATACGGTAATTTGTTCTGCACATAAGCAGGATTATTTTGAGTCCGAGTTCTAGTCCAAATGATGGAACGACGACTGTCCGACTGAACACAGAACCATGACTCATCTGAGAATAGAACCCGCCGCCATTCGTTTCCACGCATCCTGATGTTTCTCCGCGGGCTAAATGGTGTCTTAGTTTTAATGACACACACACACACACACACACACACACACACACACACCAAAGGCCTCCGCGCTATTCCCGAAGGTGATTTTGGTCTCTTTGTGTTGATACTGCGCGTCCTGTTTCTGCCAGCAGGGTGGGTTGCAGCTGACACCCAAACCTTCAGATTTCAAACACTCAGATCGGTACCAGATCTTGCATATCGATGGAGTATCAACCGAAACTTCTATATACTTCATTCTACGTACTGCCGTTCAGGAGAACATGCGAAAACTGTAGTAATAAGTAACACCTAACCTACGGAGTAAAGCATAACTTTCGAGCTTATCGTGTTGCGCTACTGTGGGCTAGTTGGTAGACCGTTAATTCATCGAATAGAGGGTCGTGGGTTGAAGCTCTCTCTACAGCACCCTTTTTTCCTTTATAAACTGCAGTAAGTTGAACATTGTTAAACGATAATGTCGATAATGTTTCAGGGGTTCATTTCGCAAAACAGCAGTGTCAGCTGCAGCAGTATCAGTAGCGTGCGGATGGACAGCAACGTCAGCCCCACTTGACGGTGTGGGCAAACACACAGCACTCTAGCCACAACACGCAAATCCGCTGAACGGCCGTGCTGTCTATCTAGCAGTCATTTATTATTATTACTATATTACTTCAACACGTATAATGCAATTGTTTCTTTCTTCTACAAGTATATTCTACAGGTTTGCTACAGTAATTTCAAGTAAAACGAAGGAGCAGCAAACTGCCGATAACACAGTGGTATAAAATCCGAACAATCCTTTTACTTTCAGGAACATGTCCCATGTAACAGTCGGTGTACGTTTGTCAACGTAGAACAATTTGCAACGTCAAACAGAAAAGAAATGCGATACCAGAGCTTGAACCGAGGACCCTCGTAACGACAACCATTCGCTCTATCAACTACCACGGGAGTTCAGCGCTGCAGACCCCTACAGATACGATTTTCTGGTGCTCCGTAGGACATGTGTTATGTATTATTTCCCATATACGCACGTTCTCCTGAAAGGCAGCACACAACGCGAATTATATAGGTTTCATCTACATCTACACCTACATCGATACTCTGCAAATCACATTTAAGTGCCTGGCAGAGGGTTCATTAACCACCTTCATAACTTTTCTCTACCGTTCCATTCTCTAATATCGCGCGGGAAGAAAGAACACCTAAATCGTTCCGTTTTCGATCTGATTTCTCTTATTTTATTGGGATGGTCATGTCTCCCTAAGTAGGTGGGTGCTAGCAAAATATTTTCACATTCAGAACTAAAAGTCGGTGATTGAAACTTCGCAAACAGATCACGTCGCAATGAATAACGTCTTTCTTTTAATGATTTGCACCCCAATTCGTGCAACATTTCCGTGACGCTTTCCCCCCCGTAACGTGATAAAACAAAGCGAGCTGCTCTTCTCTGAACCTTCTCAATATCTTCCGTCAGTCCCACCTGGTGAGGGTCCCACAAGGGGCAACAGTACTCCAAGGGAGGACGCACAAGTGTGATGTAGGCAGTCTCTTTGGTGGAGCTGGTGCATCGTCTAAGCGTTCTGCCAATGAAACGTAACCTTTGGTTCGCCTTCCCCACAATATTTTCTATGTGTTCTCTCCAGTCAAAGTTGTCCGTAATTGTAACTCCTAGGTATTTGGTAGAATTTACGACCTTAAGGTTTGACTGATTTATCGCGTAATTGAAGTTCAGCGGATTTCTTTTAGTGGTCATGTGTATTACTTCACACTTTTCTTTATTTAGTGTCAATTGCCAATTTTCGCACCAAGTAGAAATTTTGTCTAAATCGCTTTGCAGTTGCTTTAAGCTAATTATCGATATACAACGTTTGGTAGCGATCTGAGTGTCTGACATCTGAAGGTTTGGGTGTGAGTTGCATTTAGCGTCCTGTCTCGACGTGCTGCTGTTAACCGGAGATAAAGGTCAGCTCTTGCTGATGTTACCCGTGGCCGTTTTCGGTCTTGCGTTTCTTCTTCTTCTTAACTGTAATCGCGTCCAGTTCTGGAAATTACACTTTGGGACACTTGGTAAAGCTGCCGCCGCCTCCACCTCTGTCTGTTCCGTTTCCAACGTTCCTGTGGCTCCACATGCAATCGCTTCGGATTAGTCTCGTTGTTGCATTACGCTATCTGATTACTACACTATATGTTCCCACTACACTATCTGTTTGTATAATTGGTTTGGTAGAATAAACAAGTGCAACAATTTTCTGTTATTACCACTATCTCGCTTGTCGATATGTTGTGGTCTCCCCTCCATAGAACCGACAGAAAGACGTCGAACCATTTCAGATCATTCTGCTGATTACTTAGGAACCTATATATTAGAACTGAACCCCGAATTGTTTTTGACCAGTGAATATGAAATCCAACCGTGTGAACCCTGAAATGTCGCTAATGGTACCTTAATATATATAAAAATTAGGCGTTTCTGACTATATTTCACTCTGCAGCCAAAAATACACATCACCAATATAGTTTGTATGTGGTGGTAGGTAGGAGTCTCCCATTGTGCACTATGGTCGTAGAGGTGAGATGACGATAAGAGGGTGAAAAATATGGGAGTTGAAAGTTAACGATTTATATAAAATTTTACGTGTGAATGTCAATATTTTGCTTTTCAACAAAAGTTGCACAATGGAGAGCAACGATCTCCGTGTGAAGATCTAGTGGTTGAAAATCGTCAGCTTTTATAAAATTCGGACTGAAGGCGAGTGATGTTTTTTGGCGCTATAATAGCAGAGAGAATATATACAGCGAAATGTGATGCATATTCTTTAGTTGTTTTTCTGCAAGAGGCGTACGAATAAAGAAAAATAAGTGCATATTGCCGTTTGAAAAGTAAAACTATCAAGAAAGATTCCAAAGCGTATGAAACAAATTTCGCGTTCTCGATCCGTTTATAAAACACCGAAAACGGCGCTGAAAAGTGAATCTACAGACGACAGAAATTTCAGATTTGTAGACGATGTGTATCTTACTCTGTAGGCATCAGTGATTTTTCGATATTCCCATCCACAAGGGGGTGAAATGGGGGGTGGACGGTTTTTTGAAAATACATTGCTGTTAAGGCAATTTTGAGGAAAGAAATACAACACTTCGAATTTAGATTTTTGAATGGAATTTTAAAAACACGTGTTTCGATATTTTTGGAAATTGAACCATTAAGCAGGTGAAATAAGGGAAAATATTTTAATGGTGCTACTAAGACTGTGTTAATGCTAAAATTTGGATTTGGAACATTGATTATAATTTTAAAAATTTATTTCGAGATTTTTCGAATTATGCTATCAGTGGTGCTGTAGGGAGTGACAAGCTGTATCAAAATACTTGATTAGGAAAATATTTTTAAAGCTAAATCTATGAAAATTTATATTCAGAAATAGAATCAACCAATGCAGACATCCAGTCTACGCGTGCGAAGCAGTGGGATTTAAGCTAGTAAATGGCAGTAGTAATGGCTGTTCTTTCCATTTGATATATCAGTGTGTAATGGGGACTGCAGTCGGTTCTGTGGCTAAGGTAAAAGTAGCGATGCCTTATACAAGCAGCGGAAGGCGCGTAGCTTGGGTGGAGGTCGTGGGACGGACAGGGATCGGGCATCCTCGTGCGCAGGCGTGGGAGCCGCGGCGCCTGCTGCTGCGGTCGCGCCAGGGCCGCCAACTGCCCACCTGCCCAACATTAATCAAACTTTCACCGACTGCCGGGCAGGCGCGCTCAGCCGATCGGCGTGGGAGTGCGACTGGCAACTCCAGCGGCGGGGAACCACACACCTCGTCTGCTCCCTGTCCTGCTTAACGCGCATCTCTACCGCAAAGCAAAAATCAACTACACTGGTAACCAAAGAAGTTACACCACAAATAATAAATTTAGTTATTTCGCCTGTGGTGTATTCTGGAAGCGATCAACAGCTATAGGTTACTGACTTAATGTTTTCCAGTTGAAATGATACACGCTTTCCAATATTTTCCGTAATTTTTCACATAATAAATTACCTTAAAATTTTCTAAAATGCTATCTCTGAGCCAAGTAAAAATTAGCAGTTTGTCTACCTAATGCCTCAACGTGCAAAAAATTAATTTTGCATATTTCGCGTTATTATTCCCTGAATTTAAAAAGCTCTAATCATCTACCCTCTCTCCCTATCAGTACAAGTCGTTTCATAGTGAAATAGGTTGGTACGTACCTAACTAAACTACATTTGTAGATGCTACAGCAAGTCGTCGAGGAGGCAGGCGACTGTGATGAAATGAATTGGTATGGTAGTGTTTAGAAAAGCTGGTTAGGTCGCAAATTTCACATTGCAGGCCACACTTCATGTATAATGTGACTTCAGTGACGCATTTCGGTGTTACCATAATCCAATTTGTATATCCATTGTGACGTAGCCACACTTACAGAAATATGTGTGTGGATTGAATAAAATTGTTTAGTAAACACATATTTGCAGACTACCTAAGTCTGCAAATATCTGTTGTACTGAACAACTTTATTAACCCTCTGAGTGCTGCAGACGTGATACGCCACGGCGCTCCACCTTGCCGTGCGGCCTTTGGACATCGTTTGCCGTGACAGTGGTATTTCCTGTGGACCTGCAGACGGCATTTTCCGCGCGGCCTGGCCGGTACCTGAGCCCTGAAGACGACACGTGCCGCAGCCAGTTCCACTACCCGTAGGCCTGCAACGTCAATAGCCGCTAAGGTTCCAATGTTCAAATGTTTGTCAAGCTTAAGGTACTTAACTACAGGGCCATCAGTCCCTAAACTTACAAACTACTTATGAACTAGATTACACTAAGGACGGCACAATATCCATGCCCGAGGGGGGATTCGAACCCCCGACCGCAGTGGCCGTGCAGACCGTGACTGAAGCGCCTCAGTCCCCTCGGCCACCGCGGCCGGCAGCCGCTAAGGGCTGCTGCATACACGCTGACCGCCACAACATTCTGAATGCTTAGAACATCTAACATTCTAAGCGTTCTGAACGCTTAGACTATCTACCATTCTGAGAAAAATATTCAGTGAAAAGTTTTCATTTTTGAAATATTATTGTGTGATATATTCGCTCGATAATGATCTCACTTTCTATTTGGTATATACATATGGCGTCTGTTCCAAAAGAACAGACGTCATTTCTGATCCTGCAGTTGTTATTATTTAATATTCACAGAATATATGACATCAACTGCGATTGGGCAATGCTGAAAATGTGTACCCAGCCAGGATTCGAACCCGGGTCTCCTGCTTTGTAGGCAGTTGCGCTGACCCATACACCACTGGGGACACAGTGATCACCGCATCTGCAAGGACTACCTAAGCACGCCTCCCGTCAGATACAAATTCCCAGCTTCGCCCTGCCCACAGTAATCAAACTCGTAGTCACTATGTACTACTTCCCGTAAGAGTAAGGGCTTCAAACTTGCCCACCCCTCCCCACTAACGATAGAATCATTGCCCGTCTATCCACTTTGCGTATGGTTGATTTTAGCACATACAAAGCTGTGGATCAAATGTAGGATATCGAAATTTTACTTAATGTTGAGAAACATTTTCCGTTGTAGCTAAAGATCGTAAGAGTCCACGCTAAATTCGGACTCTCTGAGTTCGTCAATTTTTGGCGAAGTTATGTTGCGTGAACGTTTTATGTTACAGTTGAGAATGTTACATTTTAGTGACAACTCAGCAAATCGTTCAGGTGACAGTTTGTTTAAGATTGGGAAAATAATTGATATAGCTCTTGTGGCTTCCATAGTGCATTTAATTCATACAAAAAAACTCTTTGTTGATGCAAGCCTATTATTGTTCAAAGCTTGCTTATCTTTTAAACAGTTCATTCCTTCAAAATGAAGTAAATTTGGAATCAAGACATTCGTATTGTGCGTCTATAAAATTGGATATTTCTTGGATTTTATTGTAGGCACAGACACAGCAATAGAAATTGAAGTCCATAGTTTATTACAAATCGGTATTTGTAAAAGATGCGTCAAATATAGCCTACGCTAATTTCACTTTTTCACAAAGTTTTTAGACTACTGGAAAATAGTAGGTGGTTGAAACTTTTTCTTCCACATCCCTGTGTTGCCAAACTATTAAGCATTAAGTTGCATGTTCATCATGCATTTACTTTAGGAGATATAAGACTCAAGAGCTACACTTCATTCGTGCCGTGATTTACAAGTTCAACTTCGATTCAAATTATCTATCATTGTTGGCTTCCGTTGGATGACCAAATACACCCTCATGCAGTTAATAATGGTCTTTCTAATCAGTCGAGTTTGGAAAGTTTTATAGAACATAGCTTTTTGCAAAAAAGGGCTAAAAAAATACCAAACTTTTGGTCTTTTCAAAAATCTTCAAATTTGCACGTAATTTATTCAGTTTTGGAAAGTGGCACACTAACGAAACATCGCTTTTCAGAACCTTGTATTGCCACGTTACCAGATGCCAAGCTTCAAGTTCGTCATAACTTCAGTCCCTGAGATATAAGAGGCAAAACGTTGAAGTTTTTTGGATGCCATTTTTTTTGAGCGACTTCACTCGAGCTTTGCTGGCTATATACAGTACGTAAAACTATTTTCATTATTATTTCTTTGAGAACGCATACACTTGTACACGACAGCCAAGTTTCCTATCTTTCAACGAAATATTGTGCAAGTTATAACGGCTGATATTTGTCACGAATTCACGCTCGCCCTGCGCAAAAGCGCGCATGGCGTAAAACAACTGACTATATATCAGCAGGTGTTGCTTCAACGAATCTTGAAGTTTACCAATGTTCGTACGGGACGTTCACGTAAAATTCCCCGTAATGGTAGAGCTGGAAAATGTTCCGAAATAAGGCGATTTGTCATGGAGTGACCCAGGAGTTAAATGTTGGCAGCGTAAGCAGTTTCAGTGTACATTATGTCTGTCGAACAATCATCCACAGATCCAAAGCTACGGGTTAAATATTCAGATATACTGCGCTTATTTGTGACGTCAGCGAGCACACCGACTGCGAGACTGTGGCGGCCGCCCTGATTGCAAAAATAGCTAGGCCAGAGCTAAGACGACCGATCGGAAAGCAGAGGTATACACAATAGTCCGCGGAGGTGGCTGGCAGCGCAGGTGGACGGACGGATTAGGAGGCCGCAATGGCAGGCCTGACCAACACCACCTAGCAGAGCATATTTTAAGGGATTTCCACTGGGCGGCATTGGAAGATGATCCGGGGGTTCCGGCGGCCCTCCCCCGGAAAAATTTCAAAATATTGATGCCTAAAACCGTATTTTGAAGCCTTTTTTATTAAAATCAAAGCTGCTTAATTTTTCCTTAATAGATTTATATTCATATATGTTTTTAATGGTAAATAAAAATCTTTGTGGAACAATACTAAATTTGGACTTTGAAGAAATCATTTACGTCTCTTAATTTTGTTAAACAATCTTTCAATTGTTTTTGTTGTCTTTTATTTGTTAATTTGTTAAATAGAATACATTACCTGTTATAAGTTCACTTTAATTTGATATGGCTATTAAATGAAAATAGTATTAAATTAAACTAATATCGGTACTATGATTACTTAAAATACCTTTTTGTGCACTTTCTGTAAAAGTTAAAAAATCATTATTTGTCTTAAAAGCTCATATTACGTTATGGTTCCTCAATTCGTATTTTTGCTCTAGAGAATTCTGTACACCAACGAGAAAGACATACAATTACAATTTTAAGCTATCTACGAAAAGTACTTAATTCTGAAGAAAATGCGTCATCAGATTCTGGTGCTAAAAACGTCTTTAAAGAACGTAAAATTCTAGTGTAACTTTTCTTTCAAAGAGTATTGAACAGTAATTTTATACCTTCACTTGTAAGATTGTAGGTAAAAAACAATTCTTCTGTCGTTTTTATAAATGTTTTAATGCACACAAGGAACAATTTTCAAGAAATATTTTAAAATAGGCCTACAACAAAATTTTAAAGGATAATGAAATTAAAGGATTTTCAAAATCTTTTGATAAAAAAGGTTACAAAGTCCCTAACTAAAAGAATCGAAGAACATCAAATTAAAGGTTACAACGTCATCAGTAAAATCTAATACTTTATTTCTACCAAACAGGCCTCCAACGTCTGCACGATTTGTGTTCACAAGCTCAATAGGTTTTTTAGAATTTGATAATCTATTAATCCTACTGCAGATTTCCTTCTGGTCTTCGGGAAGCCGTTGTAAGATAAACTCTTTGCAGCTCATTACAGTTTCTCTTCTCGCTGCAGGCCAGTGTCGCTTTGTTGAAACAAATCGGTTTAATTGACGTCTTCTAGGAAGATCTTCAGTATCTGATTATTCACTTTCAAGTTCTCTTACACCTTATCTTTCCAACGTTTCTTCATATCCACCAGGATAACAGTCTTCTTCCATCAAAGATAATGAATCAACAAATATTCTTTTAGGTACTTCAATATCAGGGATTGTAACAAATGACTTCTGACAATCTTTTTGCAGTTTTTCCAGACGTTTCAGAAGATCTAGCATAAGACTGGTAAGTCGCTGTTGTTCGCCACCTGTCTCCCACAAACGTAGAAACCCACGTGCTGAAGCTTTTTCAACTTTTGAGGAATCAGTCTTTCCAAGAACATTACTCCAATGTTGTTGCATTAATGGAAGGTTGTTCCAAACTGCTTTGGTTAAATTGTTGAGGTGTTCTACGTACCTCACATCAAAGTCTGCTGGAAAGCGGTAGACAGTTTTCTTGGTTAACTCAGCAAGCTCTTTTTCAAAGCGTAAAGCCGATGCCCTATAAAACATTCCCAAGGCTTTTAAATTTATCTTCCAGTGCTGAACTTCAATGACTGCTGATTCTAAGTCTGACATAGCTAGGTCAGATCGATGAGCCACACACCAAATACAAAGTAAGTCTCTTCCTAAGTACTCTTCCATTCGCACCCATAGGTCACTGGATTTGCTGTATTAGCACTCTCTCCATCTGTAGTCGATCCTGTCAACTTATCTTTTGCTGTATCACCAAGGTCTAAATTTTCCAATAAAACTTTAACCGATTCCATAAGACCTTCTGTCCCTCGCAGACTCGATTTGCTTTCACCTAGAAACACAGATTTCATCTCGTTATCTTCTGTAATGAACCGTACAATAATGAACTTGTTGTCAACTCCGTATTTGTCTACGAAGCCATCAAACTGAATGAAAAAACATTCCGGGTTTTTTAACTTTGTGACCACACCTTCCATTATCACTTCCACTAAAACATCAAGCATCTCGCGATACATTACAGGGTTTCTGTACTGCAATAAAGCTGGAGATGGAGTGAGAAGAGAAAACTCGGATTCCAAACCATTGTCTTTGTATGACGAAATTTGGGTGTCACTGTGAATCTTTGGTAGTGATCGTGACGGCCAAGAATGAGCAGAAAGAGTCATTGTACGACTGTCATTATACACATCTAATGCTAGTTAAGTCAGTAGTGTTATTTTCTCTGCAGTGTAAGACTAAAAGGGTTTTAACCCAAGGGCGCTTATCAGATTGTGCTATCCATTTTTCTTCCATTTCATTAAGGTTGACAGCAGCTTTGTGAGCTTCGCTGCCAAAACAGTCAATAATTCTTTCCAACTCCTTTTTTCCGTCACATCGGACGCCATCAGCAATGGCAAAGTACCATTTTTTGAAAACTTCAGTGCTTATTGAATATGTTTAGAGCAAATTTCACATTTTACACCAGAACGCTTGTTTCCCAGTTTTACTTTGGCAAGAAAGTTGTAGGTTTTTAACAGCCAAGACGAATCTATTACCCTTATACCATTCAACATATCAATCTTTTTTTTGGGGGGGGGGGGATTTTCGGTCTTGACTCTTAGGTAGAGTATTATCATTATTGGAAGATTCAGTTTCTTGAAATTCAATTTGTGTATTTGAATTACTGCAACCTGGTTTATTATCGTCACTTGAGATATTGACTGGGCTTGCAGTGTCATCTTCTTCAATTTCCCGATCGTTTTTTTGAGCGTTTTTTTTTATCCAACACGAAAGAAATCCGTTATTGTTGTTATCTTAGCCATGGCGTATATTCGTATAGTTATCAACTGAAGCCATTGAAAAGTTAGTAGCATGACATACATCTAAAATAAAAAATTAATAGTATTTTAGTTTTAAAAATAAATTTTTATAGCTAAAATTAGGAGTGAAGATTTTTGTTACGAAAGCACTAATAAAACATCAAAAGGGTCTGCTGCCAGGCTCCCATTTCGAAACAAATGCATTACCGTAATTTTTTATAATTTATATTTATGATATATTTCTATATACAGTAAAACTTGCTCAAAGCGGGAAGTCTATAATTCGGAAATCCCCTTCAATCAGTACAAGCATTTCACTCAGATGACCGTTTTAGTCTGTTTTAGCGAAAGAACACGGCAACAAGGATTTATTTTACTCTGCAGAGCAACATCACATCACTTCAGTGCTGCTTCTCTCTGCCCATTTAGAAATAGGACTCCTTCTGGAAAAGCAAGGAACACAAAAGAGAAAGATTTTACTCAAAAGTAAAAGAAAATCTGTCGAAATGTTGGCGTATCTTGCTGACTTTTTCGGTGAAATTAAGTCCGAGTATTCCATTGCAAGAAAATTCGACTAATATTTGGACAGCGCAGAATAAAATTTCAAGTTTCGATCGTAAACTGGAACTTTAACAATGCAGGGTTCAAGTTGGAGATCTATCGATGTTTAAACAAGGCGAGAAAAATAAATGAATCGTGTTTTAAACTTCCGTTATTTAGCATCCGTCTGCAGTTATAAACTCTATTAAGCAGTATTCCTCAGCTATGGATAATCAGCACATCAACACTTGGATATTGAGACCATTTTCTGTTGAAGAGGGAATTTTAAAAGATGTTTCAGCCAGAATCCTTCTGATTGCTCGAAGAAAGCACATTCAAAATGGAATTTCAAAATTATGACCTTGGAACATTTTGGCGAAATGTTATAGCTGACAGAGCTCTAAGAACGTTAAGACAGTTCGGTACCACTTATAGATATCAGTGGCTTCACAAAGCTACTGACAAAAGTAAGACCAGAAACCGCCTCAATGTGGAACATGACCTGAGATGCACCTTAAGCAAAACAAAACCAAAGATTAGAAAACTTGCGACTTTCCATTGAATATAATTGTTTCATTGCTGCATCGAAAGTGTAAAAGATATGTGTCTTATGCAGTGTATTATGGTTAACAAAGATTGGCAGTGTTTTCATGTATTGATTTCTTTGATAATATTTTAATGGGGGATTTTTTTTTCTTTTGGTGGGGGGGGGAGGGTGTAATATGAGTTTCCCTAGTAAGTCTAAGGGGTAACAAGACTGAAAAGATTTACAAGAGGTTATTTTTTAATTCCCGGTACATTTGATATGTCATTCAATAAAAATAAATTGCCGGCACTACCCATAGCCACTGGGCGACAAGTGGGGACACAAGTGTCGCCCAGTTAACATGTTATATTATGCCCTGCGGTACCTAGAGCAGGGGCGGGTAGGAATTGTGCTCGTGTGAAGCGCACTCGCTCGTGTGTAGTGTAGTAAACTGTGTGAAGCGTGCACGCAGAGGCAAGCTGGCCACCCGCGTGTCTTGCCTCCCCTTCCCGTCATACCCTTTCCTCTCACCGCATCTTTCTGTAATGATTTTCCCCCTAGCTTGAAAGGAACAGGGTTAGTAGGATAGCTAAAAATACATCATGGTTTAAATCCTATTAATTATGATTCATTTAATTTAATGATCACTGGTTGAATTACAATGCGGTTAATGTCTGGTACAAAATTTCCTCATACAAACACAAAAAATTACGCAAATTTTCATCACTCATGTTTGCTCGTAACCGTGACTTATTAGATTACATTACAGAAAAAATCGATCACGTACATATGAAGAGCCAAACACTAACATGATCTTCGCCGCTTCAAGATGGAGACGGGGAATTTCTTGTTGTGGAAAGTCTGTTAGGCGTCTTGCCAAAAGGAACTTGTCTTTCAGACGAGAATTACACTGTAGATCTATCAGTTCCATTTGCAGATCAGGGTGTATATTATCTACAGAAACACCAAATGGTTTCGAACACCATTCAAAAGCTTGGGATGCATCTGATACAGCCCCAAATCGCTTGAGAAATTCCTCTTTTAGGGGAATGCGCAAAGCCGTTCCCCGTCGGGGGTTCGAATCCTCCTTCATAAGTAGTATGTAAGTTTAGGGACTAATATCCCCGCAGTTAAATTATTATTATTATTATTATTTTTTTTTTTTTTTTTTTTTTTTTTTTTTTTTTTTTTTTTTTTAGCGTAACCTGGAAACATATTTGTCTGGATTGCTTTGAAGTTCGTTCCATGAAACTGTACGTACAGTCAGTGACAGAATTCGCGAGACCCCTCGCCTGATCGCTATACACAACCGCAAAGTTCTGCTGCTTGGTGGAAAGTATACACAGCTAGGCAACACGATCGTACATACTGTCGATTACCCATCTGACACGAATCTGAGAGGAAAAATGTTATCTTCCAGTATTGTATCAAATGAATTTCTTTAAACTATCGTATCCAACACATAATTGTATTTTTATTCCGTTTCTTTCAATAACGACACAAAAGCTACGTTTTTCGTGCAAGCAACATTAGGAATATTAAATCACTGTGACATTCAAATCCGTAGTCGTTTAATATAATCCTGTTTCAATCCAGACAGTATCACGACAACAAGAATTCCGAATACTGGCGAGCTCAGTGTTCGCCACTTGGCTTCCCCAGAGGTTAAAGAGATCTTTTGGTGTGAGTTGGTCACTGGCGAATATCAAAGACGATATGGTTCGCATACTAATCAAAAATATAAACCCGCCAAACCACCTGCACCTAGTAAAACAACATGCAGGAAGTAGACGTCTGAACAATCACCTTAGAATGAAGTAGGCATTAATTTGATTATGCAAACAGGAAAAACAAGTAGATTGAATAATTTGTAAAATCTCAAACCTACGAGTCGACTTTTGGTGAATCTCCATCGTAGCAATTAGAGGAGTGAAAGATTCTAAAGCTAATTCTTTGGTTTTAGAAGCCGCAGCCGTTTATTCTATAGTAGGACAGCATTACACACCAGTGGGTTTCAGTTACTGTGCAGAATACAGAACCACGGTTTTTCGTCAAAAGCGTGCGTAGTTACCTGCCACTTATGAATAGGTAGTAGACCTATGTTCCTGCAGAGATTCGATAAACGGCTATGCTATAGTATGTGTGGGTGGCGCCGGCATAAATGCGCAGATGCGTAACACGAAGTGCTAGGATCGATCTGACATCCGCAGCACTTTTATTTTTAATTATTCACTCATTTTCACGAGTTTCAATGCGTATTTTTAACACACGTAACTTTTCTGCTCAGTAACAACTTTAGTAGCGAATATAGTATCAAAACGTTTTAACTCTTCATTTAGCCAGTTGATATGATAACAAAGAGAAGTTTTAAATGAATGAACGAAATAGACAGTCTATTTGCGTCAGATGTTCTGAGCAGATTGACACTGCCACCAGAAAAATGCAACAGATCGTGTGAGTCATAGCGTAAGTTTTTCCACAGACAGATAATAAACGTTAGTTTCAGGACACATATCGAATGGATTTGTAAATATCAAACAATATAGTAGTCACAATTTATTAGCTGAAATAAGTGCATACTGGAAAACGTTGCCTTTATGTGGGTTCAAAACTTGACAAGCACATACCAAGAGTGCGAATGCGATTGTCTTGACTAAGGCTAATAATATCCCATTATACGTTTAGATGTTCAAAGTCTTAACACTAGGGATTGCTGGATGGGTCTCACCTACTTGGCCCAATCTGTGCGAGAAGAAACACGAATATGAAGTTTTTAAATTCATACAATATCTCCCCTGTGTAGGCCATAGGAAAAGAGGAAACTCACGCCAAATGATCCAACTACAGATAGGTGCAATAGCAGCTAATATTGAGGCTCACCAATGCTGATGACGGTGTTTTCGGTGTTGCGAAGTAGCTAAACGATTAGCTTTTGAATGAAACAGGACGGGTTTGAATCCCGCTTTCCCAAATACTTTTCTTATATTAACCCTTGTAGTTTTAATTATCAATTATAAAAATTTCAATGTATAGTATATATATTTGGTTTCGTTATAACTAATGTGATTAATATATCTTATTTCATCATTTAATATCCATAATTCGTAGAAGTATTAAATGAAAATAATATTTCAAAAATTGTAGCACGTAATAATATGCCGAAGTTATATTACATTCCTTAGGGTGTTCATCGTCAAAGAAAATCTCCACACTATGCAGACTTTACCAAAGTATTTTAAGCGAAAAATTTGATCCGAATTATGATTCGGTGCAAAGCATACTTTAATAAAGTTTTTAAGTAAATAACTTTTCACTGTTGATTTTTGTGCATAACAAGTGTATGGATCGGAGTTGTGGCACTGAACTGATGCTGTAGGATGGAATGTGTTTTAATTGAGACACCTCTTTACATCAACGTTCGTGGCACACTGAAACGTTTAAGTAAATTTAAATTTCATAACTAAAAGGTTTACATTGCGAGGGGTAATATGAAACGAACAAAAATGTAAGGAGTATCGGGGAATCGAACCTTGACTTCCAACTTCGCACTCCAACCACTTGTCCACTACGCCAGCTACACTCCACATGGACTGGAAGTTAATAAGCATCTTATATAACACCTATCTGTCTGTGAGAAATTTTCGCCACCGTATTCGCTTTCCCTTTAGCCAACTCGGACGGGATATTTTGGGAATTTGAAAGGATTGTCAACTTCCTTCTCGCAGGGTTTGAACAAAATCTTTGAAAACCATCCCGCATCTACTCTGTCAGTCATAAACATTCTACAGTATAAACCGAAAGACAGAATCGTTGAGGAAATGTCTTGCCCCCCCTCCCCAATCCTTGAGGGTTAAAATTCTAGGAGTAGGAACATCCTCATCCATGATCCACGGACTGAGACGCGATATTTTTGTGAAATTCAGTGTCCTGTTACAGCGACAGTCGTAAAAATTGTGGGAATAAAGATTATGAAGTAGTTTCTGATAATATTTATAAAAAAAACTTTACGCCTGATCTACGAAATAGCAACAAATCTAAATCATTAATAAGAACGTGTTTCTGACGGCATTTTGACTCGTGAGTGTTCTATAGTTCAAAGGCACATGTGGTAATTTGAGAGTAATTTTGCAAAAAATTTGTAACGAAAAGTGAGGGAGACGTGTGTCGACCACGCTACTAAACACCCACATGCAAGGTATTGGTATTCTGGGGTGTTCATTCTACTATCATTCGCTGTTTTATGTCCTCTGACTTTATTGAAAGCAGTACGGTTTTTTTAATGAATGAAGCATCTCAAGTTACCAAAAATGGGTGGTCTTCTTTTTGTCACCCTGATTTCTTTAATGAACAGTTTCATATTAACAACATACCTAACGCAAGAATCATTTATGAAACGTCTGAGACCAACTGAATAACAGTTGGTAAGATTTAGATGTAGCAGATTGTCGTGTAAGGAAGTTTGTTTACACGCGCTAGCCGTGCTGTGAAGTGCCCCGTTTACTTCCGTTCAAACTTCTGACCGGCCACAAGCACTGACTGGAGGACGAGACATTCGCTGCGATTGAGCAGAGGCATGCCTCGCCTCTTCTCGACTGCCCACTGATGTATCTGAACCTGTCTTTTCTTAAATGGACTGTTTGCCTTATGATGCCTGATTATCCTGATACCGATCTCCTAATGGATTCTCGTTCTACGTTATATTATTGTGCACTGAAATAAAAGTTTTATTATTGGATGGTTTCAGATAGCCCGCCTGTTAGTTACCATATTTAGCGGCAATTCTTACATTATTAAACAATAAGTCTATAATAACTTCTTTATATTTGAACATTAACATGCCGTGACGCTGAAAAAAAAGGCGTCTATGGTCTATTAAAATTGTATTCTGTTGAATGTGTAACACATTAACCTCGAAGCAACTATCAAATTATATCTTAATAATGACATGGTCGCCGAGGAATGGCCGAGCGCATTGAGGCGCTACGCTACGATGTGCGAGGCCGTTCCCCCTCGGGGGTTCGAATCCCCCCCCCCCCCTTGGGCATGGATGTTAGTACCGTCTGCAGTATAAGGTTGTTCATAAGTAGTTTGTAAGTTTAGTGACTGATGACCCCGCAGTTAAATCCCATAAGCTTAACAAAAATTTAAACTTTTTTTTATGACATGTCAGTTACGTATTGATTTGAACGTCTAGTCTGTTTGTTGGTTTTGAGGAGTTTTTAATGTTTTTAATGCCATTTCGATAGTCTTAGCTGCAAGCAACGAACTAACCTTCGGGAAATCTAATGGTGAAACAAAGTACGCTGTTGTATGAACAAAAAATGCAAAAGTTTCGAACCTCTGTTATAGTCTCTGTATCTGTTAGCTGGTTCAGAAGTGAGTTTTATACACAGCTTCAAGACGAATTTGAAATTAATGTATAAAATCCATGACTCCACGACCCAAGTTATTGGCGCTTACCTTGTATACTATCGATATACAGGGAATATTACTACTATATCGTACAAAGAGCTTTCCAACCTACTTCGAGAATCCTACTGGAAACCTCTGACCTGAATAAAAAGGCATGTTGTTTATGGCTGCTTACCGTCAGCAATAGTTATGATAAAGGGTTTAATTGTGTTTTATTTTTTATTTGACCTTCATCGCCCTTCCAGACGAACCTGCTCCTTCCACAACGCTTTTTTATACTTTCTTCGTCTTCTGTACTATAATTTTTCACAATATGTTATTAATTCCCTAAATTAATGTTTAAAAGTAATACTGTTCTCCCTCATTGAAGAAAAAGTACACAATATTAAAATGAAATCATAGATTAGAACGTTAAAACATACTACATCCGCTTTAAAAGAAATATACTAAAAATGATTTCATTTCGTAGGTGATTATTTTTTTCTATTCTATTGAACCTCGGTGTTTCTCAAACAGTTTGACTGGTTTGTTGTTTTGCCAATGGTAGCCAAACAGTGGGTTCTATGAGTAGCACTCTTATACTGCTACGTACTAAACCATTATAAATATATGAACGTCTTCTGCTAATACTGCTTCCGCAATGATTCGAAGCCTATTGGGTATTCTCGTTTCTTATTATATTGGTGTGGTGTCTGTTATTTCGGGCATATCCGAAGTAACAGACACCATACCAATATAATTAATTACGACTCCCGAAGACGGCGTTTCTTCAATCACTTCACCGCATATGCGGTTATACGTTCGACCTCGCACGATATGGGCGCTACAAACTTGTGGAAGTTTGAGACAGACGCTGGGCGAGCACCGGTTGCCACGTGGTTGAGTTCACCGCTGGCCCGAAGCGGGAGACACGGGTTCGATTCCCGTCCCGCTTAATATTTGCACTTGTCGCCATTGTTTAATTTCAATGCCCCAATTCTGCACTATCATTCCTTTCCTTCCTAATTCTTATTCCTTCACCTCGTTCATAAATATTTGCCAGTTCTTGTTTCTTTTTCTTTGGACCTCCTTATCTGCTCTTCTAGGCTGAACTGAACTTCGCTCACAAATTACTTCATCGGCGATCTTGTACTCTAAACTTTTTGCAGATGTTTAGATGTTTAAAATACAGTTCTGCACATCCATGTTTTATTATTACTATTATTGAATCTAGAAACTGAAAAGTTCTTCTCACGGAAAAATAAAAAATATTATTACGAATCCTGATAAAAATTAGTTTTATACCTACAGTTTAAACTTACAACTGTCCCTTAAAATAAAAGTAAATAACTCTACTTTATAAGAAATAAATTCTCTGAGTGCTTAAAAAACGAAGCAAACAAAACAAAACAAGAAATCAAATCAAAATGATCAAATATTTGTAGAGCTTATGGGACTAACGTACAGGGTCATCAGTCCTCAAACTTACAACCTATTTATGAACTAGCTAATACTAAGGACGGCACAAATATCCATGCTCAAGGGGGGATTCGAACCCCCGACCGTATTGGCAGTGCAGACCCTGACTGGCGTGCCGCAGACCGCTTTTTTTTTTTTTTTTTTTTTTTGTTCTCTGGGTAGTTGTCTTCGTTGCGGACGCTGATCGTTTTTGTTCGAGGTTGTTCGTTGAATATTTGGCTCAGCTTTTTTTATTACAGAGGGCGTGGAGCCCTCTGACCGGGCGCGCTGAGCCACGGCGCCCGGCCGCTCGGCCACTGTGGCCGGCCAAGAAAACTCTACTAATAAACATCCCGTATATCCTCCTTCAGACTCAAAGACGGCTCGAAGTCCGTCGGGCAGTGAACCCATAACTCAAATCACGTAACATGGACATTCAAGTAACTGGTTCCAAGACTATTGCCTCGGTCGGTTTCGCGCCAACACCGCTTCCAGATGGCACGGTTTCACCTATAACCCAGTATATGCTTAAAAACTAGGACTAACGCAACAGCGTTCAAGTTTTATACTTTTTAATGAGGACGTGAAGTTAAACTTTCGATTGTTTTAAATTTAAACGTGAACGCTGGGGAAGGCTAAATGGCAGATATGTTTTTCTAAGAAATTTTAGCACCTCATGATGTGTCTACAGGACGCGAAACCGGTAGTGCTTTTTTAAATAAAGTTAATTGCAGTCGAAGCGGACTTTGTTTCAAAAAAGTTCAAAAATGTTCAAATGTTTGTAAAGCTTATGGGACTTAACTACGGGGTCATCAGTCCCTAAACTTACAAACTACTTATGAACTACTTACGAACTAGGACGGCACAAATATCCATGCCCGAGGGGGGATTCGAACCCCCGACCGTAGTGTTCAAAATGGTCCAAGAGTCCTGAATCACATGAGAAACCTGGTGGCGACTCGACAGTGAATGTCGTGCTTCACCATTCAGCGTTACGTCTACAGCCGTGGAGCGATACCTACGAGAAAGGCAGCGCGTACGTCATCCGACGTAAGCATAGCACTCCTGAGCCGGCTGGCCGGCTAGCTACGTAGTTGGCCGGCCGCTGTGAGGCGGTGGGCCGTGCCCCAGAAATCTGTAAGTTTAAACTGGACGCACAGACTAATTTTCATCAGGAATCGTAATATTTATTTTTCCGACAGAAGAAGTACTCATTTTCTAAATTTAATCAATCTCTAAAACAAATATGGTTGTGCAGAATTGTATTTAAAACATCTGCAAAAAGTTTAAATATAGAAGATCGCCGATGCAGGCGTAATTTGTGAGGGAAGTTCAGCCTAGAAGGGGAGATAGAGAGGCCCAAACAAAAAGAAACAAGAATTTTCAAATAGTTAAGAAGAAATATCAATGTAAAAGCAAATACACGAAACCTGAGACGGTTTTTCTTCTCAAACATGCCAAAGACATTAAAGATAAAGGTGAAGCACTGAATGAAAATTTGATATGCGGTCGGGGATCGAACACAGACCTCCATGCTTACTAGTCTATTGCGCTGCGTGGAGAGCCTTGCAAGTTGTTCCAACATTCTATGGAACACAGAAGCTGAAGTAAAGTTTGTGACGTGGAGGCGCCTTAATCGCTAGTTGTGCAATGGTCTGGTGGAGAGTAGTCTGCCTAGTAAGCAATTGTGAAGTAGGTGACGGAATAAGGATTAGGAACAAAGGGATCGATAGTACTGCATTACGATATTGAAATTAATCAATGGCGACAAGTGAAAATGTGAAGCAGGCCGGTAATCAAAGCAGGGTCTCCAGCTTCGGGCCAGCGTTGAACTTAACCACGTGGATCCCGGTGCTCGCCCCGCGCCCGTCTCAAACTTCCCCAAATTGCACGCTGTGGCTGTAGCGCCCCTATCGTGCGAGGTCGAACGTATGACTACATATGCTGTGAAGTGATTGAAGAAACGCCGTCTTCGCGTGTCGTAATTAATTGGTTTGGTATGGTGTCTGTTACTTCGGATAGCCCGAAATAACAGACACCACACCAATATAATAAGAAACGAGAATACCCAATAAGCTTCGAATCGTTGCGGAAGCAGAAGGCGGTTATACGTGATTCAGAGCAACATTAGCAGGAGAAGTTTATTTATTTAGAATGGTTAAGTATGTAAAGGTGTAAGAGTGCTACTCATAAGATCCACCTTTTGTATACCATAGGCAAAAAAGCAAAGGTTTCCAACAGTTTGAGAAACACTGAGGTTCACTAGAACAGAATCAAGATCTCACCAACGAAATGAAACTATTTTTAGTTTATTTGTTTTAAAGCACATGCAGTATGTTTTAACGTTGTAATTTATGATTTCATTTTATTATTGTGTATTTTTTCAACGAGAAAGAACAGTGTAACGTTTCAAGAGTAATTTAGGGAATAAATAAATTAACAAATTGCGAACAATTATAGTACAGGAGAAGAAACAAGTATAAAAAAGCATTGTGGACGAAGCACGTTGATCAGGAAGGGTGATAAAGGCAAAATTAAAAAAAAAAAAAAAAATAAACACAAGTTCAAGTCTTTAGCACAACTATTGTTGATGGTAAGAAGCCATAAACGATATCTGAATTTTTTTTCTTTCAGGTCGGAGGTTTTCCGAGTGTTTTTTTTTCTCGAAGTTGGTTGCAAAGCGCTTTGTACGATATATAGTAGTAATATTCCCGGTATATCGATAGTATAGAAGGTAATCGTCACCAACTTTGGTCGTCATGTAATGGAACTTACACAAAATTGCTTTTAAATTCTTTTTGAAGCCGTGTCCAAAACGCACTTCTGAACCAGTTGACAGACAATGACAAGAGGTTCAAAACCTATTGTATTTCTTGTCACACAAACAGCAAACTTTGTTACACCATCAGATTTCCGGCAGGTTAATTCTTTGCTTGCAGCGAAACCTCTCGAAGTTATTAAAATAAAATTTTAAAACCAACAAACAATCTCAATGTTCAAATCAATCTGTAACTGCCATGTCATCATTCAGATACAATTTGAAAGCTACTTCGAGCTTAATGTGTTGCACATTCAACATAATACATTTTTAGTAGAACACACACACCTTTTTTAAAGCATCATAACTTGTTACTGTTCCAAGTTAAAACAAAGTTATTATACACTTGTTGTTTAGCACTGTAAGAATTACCACTAAATATAGTAATTAACAGGACGTCTATCCGAAACCAACCATTAATATAGTTTTTAATTCAGTGCACAGGCATATAGACTAGGACGACAATCCATTAGTAGATCGGTACGAGGCAAACTAGGCCTCATAAGGCACTGCCCGTATAAGAAAAGACAGGTCCGGCCACATCCGTGAGCAGTGGAGGAAAGGCGAGGCATTCCTCTACTCCGCTCAATCGCGGCGAATGTCTCGTGCTTGGGGCCGCAAGAGGTTTACGCGGAAGTAAACGGGGCACTCACAGCACGGCGAGCGCGTATAAACAAAGTTTGTTACTCGACAACCTACTCCAGTAAGCGTTCCCAATGGTATTCAGTTTGCCTCAGACGTTTCAAAAATGATTCTTGTATTAGGTGTGCCGGTAATAAGAAACTGCTAAATAACAACTCAGGGTGTCATAACATCTGGCCACCTTTTTGGTAACTTGACACGCTTCATTTATTAAGAAGCCTGAGTGGTCAACATAAGTATCCAACATTTTTTGTCCTAAATTTTTCTCAAAATTTCTCTCCTGTTACCGCATGTGCCTTTCAACTACAGAACACCCACGACTCAAAATACCGACAGAAACACGTTCGTATTAATGATTTAGATTCGTTGCTGTTTCGCAGATCTGGCATTAGTTGCTACAGCGGAAAGTTTCTTTATAAAGAGACAAACGGCTGTAGCTGTAAGAGGACTCTGCGTTCTCTTTGTTATTATAAGTCATCATATGAACTGGCGGAGTGTATATTTAAAACTCTTTGATACTATATTCGCTTCAAAAATTCTTACTGGGTAGAAATGTGAAATATACGGCTTGCAGCTTGTCTTCTCGTGCACTCGTGCAAATGAGTGGATATTAAAAAAGCAAACCTGCTGCGAGTATCGGTTCGATCCTAGGACCTCGTCTTACGCATCTGCGCATTTACGCCGGCGCCACCAACACATACTGTAGCATAGCCGTTTTTCGAACTTTTGTGAAAAAACAGGCCTACCTATTCAGAAACGGCAGACCTTATCTGAAAACCACGCACCCTGTTGACGAAAAACCGTGGTTTTTTATTCTGCGTAGAAACTGAAACCCACCGGTGTGTAATGCTGTCCTACTACATCAGCGTTCGTATCATTGTATTAATACACTAACACGAAACGTATGGTACAAATTTTTAAGCTTATTGGACTTAACTACGTAACTAATTCAAATGTTTGTTAAGCTTATGGGACTTAACTACGGGGTTATCAGTCCCTAAACTTACCAACTACTTATGAACTACTTACGAACTAGGATGGCACAAATATCCATGCCCGAGGGGGGATTCGAACCCCCGACCGTAGTGGCCGTGCTGACCGTGAGTGGAGCGCCTCAATCACCTCGGCCACCGCGGCCGGCAACTACGTAACTGCGGGATCGTCAGTCCGTAAACTTACAAACTACTTATAAACTAACTTATACTAACGACAGCACAAATATCTATGCCCGAGGGGGATTCGAATCGCCGACAAGGAACGGCTTCCCACATCGGAGCATAGCACCTCAATATGCTCAGTCACTCCGCTGCGGCCTTCGTTTTTTAACCAGTCAAATAATTTATTTATTTCCTGTAAGGAAGTGTTATTTACTTTTATTTTAAGGAAAAGGTAGAAGCTCGCCGACGAAGGCGTAATTGGAGAGTAAAGTTCAGGCTACAAGGGGAAATAAATAGGCCCACAGAAAAAGCAACAAGTATTTGCAAATATTTATGAAGGAGGTGAAGGAAGAAGGATTAGGAAGGAAGGAATTGGCAGTGGCTGCATTAGGGCGTTAAAACTAAACAATGCGAGCCGGATCGGGAATCGAATACATGTCTCCTCCTCCTTCGAGCAGACGTTTCCATAAACGCTATCCTTCACGAGGTCGCCCTCCCCCCTCCACCGTCCGTGTCAAACATCCACAAGTCGCACGCCATGGTTTAGACGCGCCGGTACGGATTTCAGTGTGAGGTCGAACGTGTGACCGCATCTGCGGTGAAGTGAATGAAGCAAACGCCATCTTCGCGTGTAAATACGTATTATATTGTGTGGTGTCCGATATTTCGGACATATCCGAAATAACAGACACCACACCAATACAATAAGAAACAAGAATACCAAATAGGCTACGAATCCTATGAGTCACAGGGTGATTTTTTTCTTTTTACAGTCAGATAATTTTTTGATCATGTTTCTACATAAATAATTTCCTTAAACGTAGGGATCGGGCGCATATCGTATGCAAACATGAAATATAAAAAAATGTAAACATAAAACATTATAGTAGCCACAATTTATTAGCTGAAATATGTGGATATTGAAAAACGCTGCCTTTATGTGGGTTCAAAACTTGATAAGCACATACCAAGAGTGTAATAGCTTCAACGACGATCTCCGAATGCGATTGTCTCGACAGAGGCTGATAATTGCCCCTCATGCGTTTGCGTGTTGAAAGTCTCAACACTAGAGATCGCTGGATGGGTCTCACCTACTTGGTCATAACTGTGCGAGAAGAAACACGAATACGAAACCTTTAAATTCCTACAATATATCCCCTATGTAGGCCATAGGAAGAGATAACGCTTGTCAAAAATTTTCCAACTACAGATAGACGCATTATCGGCAAATCTTGAGGATCAGCATTGGTGCGTAGTGGCTAAGCGTTTAGCTTTTGAATGAAACAGCACGGGTTCGAAACCCGCCCCTTCCGAAGTATTTTTCTTATATTAGCCTTTGCCGTTTTAACTATTAATTATGAATTTTCAGTGCATAATTAATATATAGCATTTTGTATCAGGTATTTATATATCGAAGTTATATTACATTCCTAAGGGTGTTCATCGACAAAGAAACATAATCTTCACACTATGCACTTTATGAAAGTATTTTAAGAAAGTTAATTTATTCGAAATATACTTCGACGCAAAACACACAGGGGCACTGAACTGGTGCCATGCGATTGAATGTGTTATAATTGAGTATCCTTTTGACGTCAACTTTTGTGGAACACTGAAATGTTTATGTCAATTTAAATTTCATAATAAAAGGTTAACATTGCGAGTGGTAATACCAAATGAACACGATTCTACGAAGTACCGAGAATCGAAACTAGGCCGCAAATTTTGCAATACAAGCCCTTATCCACCACGCTACTCACATTTGACGTAAACTGGGACTCAATAAGCAGCTTAGATAACACCTATTTCTATGTGGGAAACTTTTTCGACCGTATTCGCTTTCCCTTTGGCCAAATCGCGCGAGATATTTTTGGGAATTTGAAATGTTTCGTCTGCTTTCTTCTTCTCTCATTGAGGCGCTTCAGTCACGGTCTGCACGGCCACTACGGTCGGGGGTTCGAATCCCCCCTCGGGCATGGATATTTGTGCCGTCCTAGTTCGTAAGTAGTTCATAAGTAGTTTGTAAGTTTAGGGACTGATGACCCCGTAGTTAAGTCCCATAAGCTTAAACATTTGAACATTTTTCTTCACTCAGAATTTGAACGAAATCGGTGAAACCCATCCCGCGATCTACTTTGGTCATTCATAAACAGTATGCAGTATAAAATGAATGACGTTGGAGTCCTTGAGGGAAAGTTCGCACACCTCATTGTGAATGAAATTCCAGGACTGAGAACATCCTCGCCTATGGTCCACGGACGGAGATGCATTATGAATGCGAAACGGAGGGTACTCTTACAGCTACAGTCGTAAAAATTGTGTGAATAAAGTGAATGGAGTCGTTTGTCTCTTTATAAAGAAGCTTTCCCCTGTAGCAACGAATGCCAGATCTGCGAAACAGCAACTAATCTAAATCATTAATAAGAACGTGTTTCTGTCGGTATTTTGAGTCGTGGGTGTTCTGTAGTTGAAAGGCACATGCGGTAACAGAAGAGTAATTTTGAGAAAAATTTAGGACAAAAAATGTTGGATACTTATGTTGACCACTCAGACTTCTTAATAAATGAAGCGTGTCAAGTTAACAAAAAGGTGGCCAGATGTTATGACACCCTGAGTTGTTATTTAGCCGTTTCGTATTACCGGCACACCTAATACAAGAAACATTTTTGAAACGTCTGAGGCAAACTGAATACCATTGGGAACGCTTACTGGAGTAGGTTGTCGAGTAACAAACTTTGTTTATACGCGCTCGCCGTGCTGTGAGTGCCCCGTTTACTTCCGCGTAAACCTCTTGCGGCCCCAAGCACGAGACATTCGCCGCGATTGAGCGGAGTAGAGGAATGCCTCGCCTTTCCTCCACTGCTCACGGATGTGGCCGGACCTGTCTTTTCTTATACGGGCAGTGCCTTATGAGGCCTAGTTTGCCTCGTACCGATCTACTAATGGATTGTCGTCCTAGTCTATATGCCTGTGCACTGAATTAAAAACTATATTAATGGTTGGTTTCGGATAGACGTCATGTTAATTACTATATTTAGTGGTAATTCTTACAGTGCTAAACAACAAGTGTATAATAACTTTGTTTTAACTTGGAACAGTAACAAGTTATGATGCTTTAAAAAAGGAGTGTGTGTTCTACTAAAAATGTATTCTGTTGAATGTGCAGCACATTAAGCTCGAAGTAGCTTTCAAATTGTATCTGAATGATGACATGGCAGTTACAGATTGATTTGAACATTGAGATTGTTTGTTGGTTTTAAAATTTTATTTTAATAACTTCGAGAGGTTTCGCTGCAAGCAAAGAATTAACCTGCCGGAAATCTGATGGTGTAACAAAGTTTGCTGTTTGTGTGACAAGAAATACAATAGGTTTTGAACCTCTTGTCATTGTCTGTCAACTGGTTCAGAAGTGCGTTTTGGACACGGCTTCAAAAAGAATTTAAAAGCAATTTTGTGTAAGTTCCATTACATGACGACCAAAGTTGGTGACGATTACCTTCTATACTATCGATATACCGGGAATATTACTACTATATATCGTACAAAGCGCTTTGCAACCAACTTCGAGAAAAAAAAACACTCGGAAAACCTCCGACCTGAAAGAAAAAAAATTCAGATATCGTTTATGGCTTCTTACCATCAACAATAGTTGTGCTAAAGACTTGAACTTGTGTTTATTTTTTTTTTTATTTTTTTTTTTTTAATTTTGCCTTTATCACCCTTCCTGATCAACGTACTTCGTCCACAATGCTTTTTTATACTTGTTTCTTCTCCTGTACTATAATTGTTCGCAATTTGTTAATTTATTTATTCCCTAAACTACTCTTGAAACGTTACACTGTTCTTTCTCGTTGAAAAAATACACAATAATAAAATGAAATCATAAATTACAACGTTAAAACATACTGCATGTGCTTTAAAACAAATAAACTAAAAATAGTTTCATTTCGTTGGTGAGATCTTGATTCTGTTCTAGTGAACCTCAGTGTTTCTCAAACTGTTGGAAACCTTTGCTTTTTTGCCTATGGTATACAAAAGGTGGATCTTATGAGTAGCACTCTTACACCGTTACATACTTAACCATTCTAAATAAATAAACTTCTCCTGCTAATGTTGCTCTGAATCACGTATAACCGCCTTCTGCTTCCGCAACGATTCGAAGCTTATTGGGTATTCTCGTTTCTTATTATATTGGTGTGGTGTCTGTTATTTCGGGCTATCCGAAGTAACAGACACCATACCAAACCAATTAATTACGACACGCGAAGACGGCGTATCTTCAATCACTTCACAGCATATGTAGTCATACGTTCGACCTCGTACGATAGGGGCGCTACAGCCATAGCGTGCAACTTGTGGAAATTTGAGACAGACGCCGAGCAAATTCGTCTTGAAGCTGTGTATAAAACTTACTTCTGAACCAGCTAACAGATACAGAGACTATAACAGAGGCTCGAAACTTTTGAATTTTTTGTTCATACAGCAACGTACTTTGTTTCACCATTAGATTTCCCGAAGGTTAGTTCGTTTTTAGCAGAACACACACTCCTTTTTTAAAGCATCATAACTTGTTACTGTTCCAAGTTAAAACAAAGTTATTATACACTTGTTGTTTGGCACTGTAAGAATTACCACTAAATATAGTCTTTATAGAAATGGTATTAAAAATATTAAAAACTCCTCAAAACCAACAAACAGACTAGACATTCAAATCAATACGTAACTGGCATGTCATAAAAAAACTTTAAATTTTTGTTAAGCTTATGGGATTTAACTGCGGGGTCATCAGTCACTAAACTTACAAACTACTTATGAACAACCTTATACTGCAGACGGTACTAACATCCATGCCCAAGGGGGGGGGGGGGATTCGAAACCCCCGAGGGGGAACGGCCTCGCACATCGTAACGTAGCGCCTCTATGCGCTCGGCCATTCCTCGGCGACCAGTCATTATTAAGATATAATTTGTTAGTTTCTTCGAGGTTAATGTGTTACACATTCAACAGAATACAATTTTAATAGACCATAGACGCCTTTTTTTCAGCGTCACGGCATGTTAATGTTCAAATATAAAGAAGTTATTATAGACTTATTGTTTAATAATGTAAGAATTGCCGCTAAATATGGCAACTAACAGGCGGGCTATCTGAAACCATCCAATAATAAAACTTTTATTTCAGTGCACAATAATATAACGTAGAACGAGAATCCATTAGGAGATCGGTATCAGGATAATCAGGCATCATAAGGCAAACAGTCCATTTAAGAAAAGACAGGTTCAGATACATCAGTGGGCAGTCGAGAAGAGGCGAGGCATGCCTCTGCTCAATCGCAGCGAATGTCTCGTCCTCCAGTCAGTGCTTGTGGCCGGTCAGAGGTTTGAACGGAAGTAAACGGGGCACTTCACAGCACGGCTAGCGCGTGTAAACAAACTTCCTTACACGACAATCTGCTACATCTAAATCTTACCAACTGTTATTCAGTTGGTCTCAGACGTTTCATAAATGATTCTTGCGTTAGGTATGTTGTTAATATGAAACTGTTCATTAAAGAAATCAGGGTGACAAAAAGAAGACCACCCATTTTTGGTAACTTGAGATGCTTCATTCATTAAAAAAAACCGTACTGCTTTCAATAAAGTCAGAGGACATAAAACAGCGAATGATAGTAGAATGAACACCCCAGAATACCAATACCTTGCATGTGGGTGTTTAGTAGCGTGGTCGACACACGTCTCCCTCACTTTTCGTTACAAATTTTTTGCAAAATTACTCTCAAATTACCACATGTGCCTTTGAACTATAGAACACTCACGAGTCAAAATGCCGTCAGAAACACGTTCTTATTAATGATTTAGATTTGTTGCTATTTCGTAGATCAGGCGTAAAGTTTTTTTTATAAATATTATCAGAAACTACTTCATAATCTTTATTCCCACAATTTTTACGACTGTCGCTGTAACAGGACACTGAATTTCACAAAAATATCGCGTCTCAGTCCGTGGATCATGGATGAGGATGTTCCTACTCCTAGAATTTTAACCCTCAAGGATTGGGGAGGGGGGGCAAGACATTTCCTCAACGATTCTGTCTTTCGGTTTATACTGTAGAATGTTTATGACTGACAGAGTAGATGCGGGATGGTTTTCAAAGATTTTGTTCAAACCCTGCGAGAAGGAAGTTGACAATCCTTTCAAATTCCCAAAATATCCCGTCCGAGTTGGCTAAAGGGAAAGCGAATACGGTGGCGAAAATTTCTCACAGACAGATAGGTGTTATATAAGATGCTTATTAACTTCCAGTCCATGTGGAGTGTAGCTGGCGTAGTGGACAAGTGGTTGGAGTGCAAAGTTGGAAGTCAAGGTTCGATTCCCCGATACTCCTTACATTTTTGTTCGTTTCATATTACCCCTCGCAATGTAAACATTTTAGTTATGAAATTTAAATTTACTTAAACGTTTCAGTGTGCCACGAACGTTGATGTAAAGAGGTGTCTCAATTAAAACACATTCCACACCCACTGGTGTGTAATGCTGTCCTACTACAGAATAAACGGCTGCGGCTTCTAAAACCAAAGAATTAGCTTTAGAATCTTTCACTCCTCTAATTGCTACGATGGAGATTCACCAAAAGTCGACTTGTAGGTTTGAGATTTTACAAATTATTCAATCTACCTGTTTTTCCTGTTTGCATAATCAAATTAATGCCTACTTCATTCTAAGGTGATTGTTCAGACATCTACTTCCTGCATGTTGTTTTACTAGGTGCAGGTGGTTTGGCGGGTTTATATTTTTGATTAGTATGCGAACCATATCGTCTTTGATACTCGCCAGTGACCAACTCACACCAAAAGATCTCTTTAACCTCTGGGGAAGGCAAGTGGCGAACACTGAGCTCGCCAGTATTCGGAATTCTTGTTGTCGTGATACTGTCTGGATTGAAACAGGATTATATTAAACGACTACGGATTTGAATGTCACAGTGATTTAATATTCCTAATGTTGCTTGCACGAAAAACGTAGCTTTTGTGTCGTTATTGAAAGAAACGGAATAAAAATACAATTATGTGTTGGATACGATATTTTAAAGAAATTCATTTGATGCAACACAATTCTCTGTTGCACATGTTTCATATAATATTATAAATATATTTTCATGGTTAAGGAATATTAATTTCCTCAGAATGATTGCGAAACAGATTGTTTCTTAATTATCATGTGTTCAAATGTTCAAATGTCTGTAAATCTATCGGACCAAACTGCGTGGTCATCAGTCCGTAGCTTACAAACTACTTAAACCTATGTAAACTAACCTAAGGACAAACACACACACCCATGCCCCAGGGAGTACTCGAACCTCCACGGCGAGAAACCGCGCTCCCAGCGAGGCGCTTTAGACCGACTACTCCACCGCGGCAATTATCATGTGTGTTTGTTATTGTTACGTGAGAAACATAATGAGCCATATTTCATAATAGAAGAAAAATTTGAGTCAGTAATCGAACTGTCAATCGTTGATCAGTAGTTGGCCATTTGGCGAGATAAATAAGATTATCTTTATCATTTGTTTGCTTCTCTGCACATTCATTTGACATAATCGTATCTGGTATTAAATAGCCCAATATGTTGTCGAAGGCTTACTATTAGGCATTTCAGTAAGACAAGGAGTATGGAAAAATACCAAACATCTGAGGAGAACTGTAATTTGTGGTGACACAGCTGGATTATGTTTGTTAAATTTGTGCTGATATCTTAGTTGCAACATCAACCGAAAGAGAACCAGTGGAAATGACACGATACCTCCACTCTCGGAAATACCATCAGTGATCTGCGGCGCCAAACGGTTGTCGTCATTATAGCGCAACCGAGGTGGTGGGCAGAAACCGTCAGCGATACTCGCAACATGATGCACCATGATGTAACACTTAGCTTCATAACAAAGACCATTCATGTAATTGAATTAATTCTATGATATACATGCAATTTTTCCATTTGAAAGTGTCAGTAACGTCCGAAAATATTCACGGACTGTGGCATCTCAATTCTAATTGCTGTCTTTGTTCATTGAAACTATAAGAAAAGAACTGTGGAAAGGAATTTTTCGGTCGCTTACAGCTTAAAACGCTATGGCTAATACGCAAAGCAGTTTCTAAAATCAGTTATGGAAGTCGCCTTCACGTCGCATAGAAAGCACGCGTGTTGTTACAACTGGCTGCGATATTGGAAGATAACATTTTTCCTCTCAGATTTCGTGTCAGATGGGTAATCGACAGTATGTACGATCGTGTTGCCTAGCTGTATATACTTCCCACCAAGCAGTAGAACATTGCGGTTGTGTATAGCGATTAGGCGAGGGGTCTCGCGAATTCTGTCACCGACTGTACATTAGTGAGTAATGGAAGCTCCGCAAGGTTCATAAGGCTAACAGGCTGCACTACAACTTCAATGGGTATACGATATTGCATTTGTGTGTGTTTCAGATTCCAATTATACTTCACAGATATGTATATGAAAATTTAATGACGCTAATAACCATTTTAAACAAAAATGCAGCAATAAAGCGCAACGAACTGTTCTTGCTACATTTGAATCTATTTCCTCAATCCAATTACAGCTGAAAAGAAGAAATATTCAAAGGCTATGATACCTTATCTGGAAGAGAATGAGCATAAAGAATATTATATGCAGCTATGTGGAGAGTGACTAAGACCTTAGCACCTAGAATTATTTGATGGGACTTAGCACCTTTAATAAAAGTTTATGTTTGAATTGCTTTCAGCACCACTAATGTGATAAGATAATCCCATTGGGAAAATGTAAAAGTTTGAGGAATAAATCATTAAAACTCTGCACTACAGGCAGTATTTTTTTTTTTTTTTTTCAATAACGTCAGTTCATACATTTGGCACTTTGAACCTTTGTACAGTTAAGTATCCAACTGTGAATTCATGCGAGAATGGAGGTAAAAGGAAATCGTCGACTCATACCACATCTCTTAACACGATGAGAAGCAGGTACGTCCAGAAGATTGAAAGGATTTTGTCGACACTGCGGATGCCTCACTCAGTTTTCTGAAGCGTATTCTTCTTGAGGATGAAACCGGGCGTCTCCGATACGACCGCGGAAGGAAACAGCAAAGCGTGAAATGGCATTCTTCGACATCACCAAATCGAAAAAAGGTCAGCGCCGTGAATCACACATCAAAGAGATGGTCATTACATATATCGATAGTCAAGGCATTATACAACAGGAATTTCTGCCCGAGGGAACGACGTTGAACGGTGCACACTACGTTGAAATTTCGACCTTTTCATGCAACATCTAAGGCAAAGCGACTCCAGTATGCACAACAAGTTTCCTGGTTTTATTTGTTCACGACAATCTTCGTCAATATTGTCAAAAAGTTCCTGGCGATAAAGAGGGGTGGTAGGTGCAACTTTCACCATACTTACCGGAACTCAGTCCTCTAGACTTCATCCTATTCCTTCGACTCAAACTCCCTTTGAAAAGAAAGAGTTTTGACGATATTCCTGACAGCCAATGAAACGTGACGAGGGTTTTCAACACCATTTCAAAACAAGACTTCGTCCAAAGTTCCAAAACCATGTATCGCAGAGCTCAGCGGCGCATGGTTATGAGACGTGTCTCTTTCGAAGAACAGTAGGGCTAATTTAGTTTATAGTTCATCTAAGTTAATGTCACATGAATATTCACCGAATTTTACTGTCAGAGATTGTATATACAAAACATTTTTACTATTTTGATAACGACATTTTCCTAATGTAATATTTACGTAATTTGATACATGAGATCGATTTAGAAATAGATAAATAGAAAGACGTGCTAATGCAAATGAGAAATCGTATACAAATTTCAAGAACTTAAGTAGATATTTTGAACCTAACAAAATAAAAAACTGCCTTAGATTTGGCAGAGTAGCAAGGACAGGCGGAGTAAATTTACACAGAAAGGTGCGAGGAAGACATGGAAAGGGGTAGCGAGTAGAGAGATTGACAGGGAGAGGGAGGATACGTTAGTTTATAGAAAGAGGGGAACGGAGGAGCAAATGAACAAAGGGAATGGGGGGGGAATAGGGAGGGAGGGAGGGGAGGATGAGAAAGTCAGTATGAGGGGAAGGAGAAGTTGTACAGACAGGGAGAGAGGGAGGGGGTGGAGGAGAACATTGTCAAAGCAGGGGCGTGGGGGAGGAGACGACCAGAGACAAGAAGACAAGAATAAGGGAAGCAGAAAGAGTGGAAGTACATGCAATTCCCATTCACTGTGAAATTACCCCTTTAGAAATGTCTGCTCCCTCGATTCCTTCTTTTACATTTAATCTGAAGCAAACCACAGTGAAGTGTGGCTGGCTGATCTACTGAAGCATCATCGCCCAGTCTGAACAAATCCACTAACGATATTATATTTAAGTTTACGTAAGTTGCCTGCATACGTAGCTGAGTAGTCCGTGCGGCTGACTCCAATACTGAGGATCCGGGTTTGAATCCCGCCACTGCCAGGAATTTATCCTTACAGTGCTGTTTGTAATCATATTTACGCAGTTCATTTATTTATTCACAATCTTGAAGTTCATTACGCCAGTTATGTGGAAACTGTAATTCTTGTTGCAATCTGTGAAATAACAAGAAAAACTCGGAGCCGGGCTCAACAGAACCCATTTCCCATTCGTGGTGGCAGGAGTGCAGTATCGGCTGCTCAGAGATAGTTAGTGCATGAATCAGGGGAAGGTTCGCCATCTTATTGTTTTGCTAGGATCTGCAAAGAGGATCCTTTGGGAGGTCTAAGTTGATAGCAGGTAGTCGCAGGGGAGTGAACAGGTTGGTAGGTGGCACGAGTTGGCGGTGGCCAATGTTAGCGCGGCTACCTGGCACGTGGAAGGAGATAGACATTTGAGCGAGGGATCGGCCATGTTTGGCAGAATTGGTTTGAACGTCGACTGAAGAGGATGTAAGCATAAGTGACTCTGAGGTAAAGGTGAAGAATGGGTGAAATTTATGTTAACTTTGTATTACCTTTGAACTTATTGGATCAGATAATCATTTGCTATCGGTTTGTGATGAATTCCTGGGAAACATTAGGTATTTTATATGAGTACTGTGAGGTTTAGGTGTTTGGAGCCAGCCACGAGACAAAGTACCCTTCTGGTCTATGTCTTTATGAAAACTAGAGACAAGTGGATTTCTTTTGTGTGCACTGTGTTTGGCGAAAGTTGGCACCAATTCGTTAAAGTGAAATTAATTAATTTCGCGTTAGAAACAGGAGAAATGCGTACTTCTTTAAATACTATTTTATTTTTCGGTTCTTTGAAAATGACGAACTTGTCTTTGTACACAATGATTCAGGCTCCACGTGGCAATGAACTAAAGTTCGTTACGATTAATAGAGAGCTTCCTTAACGTCATTCGCTATGATTTCGTGTGCACAAACCTGATAGTGTTAACTGTTTTCACTACTTTTGGATTATTTCAACTTCAATGAAAAATTATTGTACGTTTGTACTACGTTAAAGATCGTTTGTTCAAAGTTGAATGTTTTCAAGTGCTTGCTTGTTTAACTAATATGATGAACTTTTACTGAGTTTACACGCATTCTAACGTTACCGCTCTCTACCGTTTCTCGTAATACCTCGTAATTTATATGCATGTGGAAGTATACGCAGCGTACTAACGAGAATGAAACAAGGTGTGCGTGTGTACGATCAGTGTTCCTTTTGCCACTGTTCACATTCATTGAACCCAATACGTAAGAGTGGAGAAACTAAAGGAAGAATTTAGGGGACCAAATAGGATTAGAAGTAATCGAACAATGTTGTCAGTTTGTGTTGTTTTTGCGATGCTGAACCAATCTACTAGTAAGAATACATGTTCAAATATGTTGTAAAAGCACTCATTTTTTGTTAATTGAACAACTCAGTTATGCCCTACATATCATTTGTAATGAATGGCGAACGAGAGAACAATTATCCAAATAAATGTGGCTGAGATAAGAATTTTATAATTTAATTTCAATGATCATTAAATATAGTATATGTCAGGCGACTGGGTTCTGGTTGGAAGTCGTTATCCGTTGCGCAATTCAAAATAAATTCTCTCGTGTTGGTGTAGAGGTTGATGTGAAAATCCTGCAATGAACTTTGAGTCATTTATTAATACGTTAGACGCACAAATACCCTACGGGTACCGAACATAGACGCCTGATAGATACGTGAAATATTTCATATCTAATTCACCCATTACAACCAGAAAGAAAAGCGAAGAGCGGAAATTTCACCTTACAGAGTAGTAGTAGACGCAAAAACCGCTGACCGCTCAAGGTTTTTGACCGAGCAGTGGCGGCTACAAGCCAAGAAACACGGCAGCGACCGGGAGACGGCGTGCTGGCTACACTAGGCAATACTCTAGCTGACCACGAGACCCTCCAAACCGCAGCCAGAGACGCCATTGATAGATGGGGACACGGAGTCGGTAGGGCCAATTGGCACAATAAATGTTAGGAAGGCCTTTCTGGAAACATTTGTCTCGAGTGTAGCATTGTATGGGAGTGAAACGTGGACAAAGATGGGTTAAGAAAAAATTTTATAGAAGCTTTCGAAATGTGGTGCTACAAACGAATGCTGAAGACGTAAGAAATGAGGTGCTCAACAGAATTGCGGAGAAAAGGAGTTTTTGGCATATACTGACTAAGAGAAGGGATAGATTGGTGGGACACATTCTGAGACATCAAGGGATCGTTATCTTAAGATTAGAAGGAAGTTTGTGGGTTAAAAATCGTAGAGTGAGGCCGAGGGACGAATGCAGTAAGCATATTCGAAATGATGAAGGTTGCAACACGCACTCTCAGATGAAGAGACTTGCACAGGACAGGGTGCCGTGGAGAGCTGCATCAAACCAGTCTCAGGACTGAAGACCACAACAACAGAGCATTCTTGTACTTTGCAGAGTGTGTTGATCTTACCCCCTGTAGGCATCATTTGAGAAGGTATGTTTTTTTTTTTTTTTCGGTTTCTCGTCCGAAAATTTGTAAAATAGTGTTTCTGCGTGCTTTCAATTTGAACTCGTAAGGGAATGAAATAATGTGGGGAGGGATTTTGTGTGAAAATATTTTATTTAAAAGTACTTTGAAGTTCAAATTATGTCTATTTGTTTCTTGTTACTCTTTTATTAAGTGATTGAGAGTTGTTTTGTTATTTTGCCCGAATTTTTGTTAGTAACAGTAAAAATGGGCCCTTTTAAAAGCCCATTGAAGCTCCAAATTTAATTGCATATGACCCATTACTCGTTCTTCTGACACGAAAATCGAAGGAACTGGTATGTAGAGAAGAAAATTTACCCTGTTACAGTTTTTCGTATCTCACACCGTTTCAGAGATATTTCCACGGAAAAAAAAAGAAAAAAAAAACGCGATTTGATACCGTCCCTGAGTCTGTCTTTAACGTGTTCCCACTTTTAGGTTGCAACATTTATCCGATAGGAAGCAACTTTTATAGACGTATTTGTCGGCGGCCAACGGCAAGAACCACCCTCTGTTATCTGTGGAAGCATAACTGGACGACGCTATAAAGTAGCACTATGCCATATCTCGGCTGTTATGCGTAGGAAATTACCAACTAAAGGTTGTTCAGAATCTGATGTCGACTAAAGCTTTTGTATGAAATTTGTTTCAATATTTTGACTCTGAAAGGTGATAGTCTTAAAGATATAATTTTCCACATGGTTCTGCCATCATATTATTCTGCTGTAATCCATTTAATGGAGAGAAGAACAATGGTTTGAGGTTGATATTTCATCTAGGGATACATAAATCGGAGGAATATATCTTTTCATAAAGAAAGAAAAAGTATTAAAAATAGTAAAAAAAACAACAGTGGGACTGTTTGGTTTAATTACAAAATTAAATGTACATAAATATTACGGTATATTATATAGTGAAAAAGAAATTTACATATCTGCGCAGACCACCCAGTTTATGCGAGTGCAGTATCAGATTTCAATATGAATATTACAATTTATCATCTGAGCTCATAGATTGCCTTCTTATTTACGACTGAACAGGTTATTTCAACGTCATCATCGGTATTCTAGCCCCCAAACTCTGGATAACATTAACATTCAACAGCCGTCGTGCAAATAGGGAAGGCGTGCGTTATGCGACTAAATCAATAGCGGAATGCTCTGTTTACCAGCGCTTGCGACACGTGTAATGGCCTTAATATACTGGGCACGCGTGCCTCCAGCTCCTGCAATACGGACCAGCCTACTGAGAATATTATGATAATCCAAGCAGGCAAAACAGTATTGCGCAAACGCATACATAACTATGAGTAGCGAACTATGAGCCATAATAACCTTAATAGAGGTGTTAACAGGTTTAATTCCATATATAATCTGTGGCACTCATCTGTAGTATTTTCAAATATACGGAGGAAATCTACGATCAGTCGCAAGTATTTTTTTTTTCCAGCAGATATGAATTTCGTTGATTTATCAGTTTGTTTTACTTAAATATACTTTATTGCCTTCGAGTTGAGGGTTGATTTCTGCTGATACAGCTGTTAAAATTTCTACACAGTAGGTTTCAGTGTACGTCATTGGCAACTGTAGCACCCTCTTTGAATGGATTATTCATAACAGAATTCTTTTATTGTATCTATTTCCACGTGTTAAATAATTGCAATAATCTGATGTAAATCTTTTAAACATGCTTTTAAATAAACTATCAAGGAGAGGACGGCTGCTAATCATCTGCGAAATCTTCCACATTTGGTTAAACATGGATGTACTCCAAGTGAGAACACCTGATGACCAATAGCTAAGGAAAATAAAGGAATTTTGATACGAATCTATCACCTTATGGAGCTCTGGATCATTATTCGTGAAATATATTTGTCTATTATACTCGCATGTGATCAGAAAGAAAAGTGGATTTAAATACGTCGTTATAGGTACTTCAGTGTCCAGCTTCCAACCCACCTGGATTTCCTATTCCCCGTCCTACTATAAAACCCTGCAAATCCTGGAACGCCACGCCCTCCGCCTCGCCTAACGTATCCGGGTCCCCTTCCCCTCGTGGATCCTGTATGACCTCATCCCGTTTCCGCATCTCTTCCAATACCTCAAAAACATCTGGATCCTTTACACCAACCACACAATAGACCCCCGTAACCCCCGGGTACACCCCATCCTCACCAATCCTGGGCCTCTGCCAAGCCTTTACCTCCCTCCATCTCCACACTTCCCACATTCTTCCCCAGGGTAACTTCCGCCATCTGCCCCTCCCAGATTACGGCCTCCGTTCTGAAATACCCCCATCCTACCAACCCTGATCCCCTCCCATGGATGAAGCTCCCCCTCTCCCCTTCCACTCCTCTTCCCCCTCTTGGCTATTCACTTCCTGCCCTGGAGTCCCTACACCTCCCCCACCCTCCCTCCTCACCCCTCTCCAACACTTCCATACCCTGTGGAACCCTGCACCATCTACATGGGATACTCTGCAAATCACATTTAAGTGCCTGGCAGAGGGTTCATCGAACCACCATTATACTATTTATCTCCCATTCCATTCTCGAATAGCGCGCGGGAAGAAAGAACACCTGAATCTCTTCGTTCGAGTTCTGATTTCTCGTATTTTATTCTGATGATCATTTCTATGTAAGTGGAAGTCAACAATATATTTTCGCATTCGGAGGAGAATGTTGGTGATTGGAGTTTCGTAAGTAGCCCACGCCGCAGCGATAAGCGTCGTTGTTGTAATGATTCCCATCCCAGATCCTGTATCATTTCCGTAATGCTGTCTCCCCTGTATCGTGACAATACGAAACGAGCTGCCCTTCTTTGGACTCTTTCGATGTCCTCCTTCAAACCTAGCTGATAAGGACTCTACACTGGGCAGCAATACTCCAAAAATGGACTGACGAGCGTAGTGTATGCAGTTTCTTTTGTACTTCTGTTGCATCTTTTAAGGGTTCTGCCAATAAAACGCAATCTCTGGTTCGCCTTTCCCACGACATTCTTTCCAATTTAAGTCTGAAGTAATAGTAATTCCTAGGTATTTTGTGGAGTTTACGGCCTTCACTTTTGATTGATTTATCTTGTACACAAAGTTTAACGGATTTCTTTTCGTATTCATATGGAGGACTTTACACTTCTCATTATTTAGAGTTAATTGCCAATTTTTACACCATAGTGATATCTTATTTTAATTGTTGTCCAGTTGGCTTTGATTTTCATATGATTTTACTAGACTGTAAAAGACGGCGTCATCTGCAAACAACCTAAGGGAGCTACTTAGATTTCCCCCTAAATCGTTGTGTAAATAAAGAACAGCAGAGGACCAATAACACTATCCTGTGGAACGCCCGATATCACCTCTGTTTTAGTCGATGCCTTACCATCGATTACTACGAACTGTGTCCTCTCTGATACGAAATCCCCTAACCAATCAAAAACCTGGGGCGTTGTACCATAACCACGCAATTTGATTAACAGCCGTTTGTGACGTACGGTGTGAAAAGACTTCTGGAAATCAAGAAATACGGAATCGATTTGCGAACCCTTCTCGATAGCATCATCAGTTTCAACAGTGTATCGTCCAGTGTTGTGTACAAACTGCTTCAGTGTGTTTTTATCTGATTCCGACGTTCACAGACAAGTGTCGCATCATTCAGTTTTACAGTGTTTGCGTGTGCTCTTCTTCTAGTCTTTGAGTCATACTGCATGTTTTTAACGTCACTGTGTCTCATTGTTTTAAATGACTGTATGTTTTATTCCTCTGTCCAAAACGTTAATTGTTCAATTTTGTCTTCTTATCTATGTTTCAATGTGCCATTGTTTTAACTGCATTTCAGGTTTTAAGTATTCATACCAATATTGTATGTCCTTTCGTCTGAAGAGCAACACTGAATGCTGCTACCAGCCTACTGGCGTTTATATGCTGGCTTAAAAGTAACATCGCGGCGGCGGAGTAGCCGAGCGGTCTAAGGCGCCTCGCTGCGGAGCACGCGGTTGCTCGCCGTCGGAGGTTCGAGTCCTCCCTAGGGCGCGGGTGTGTGTGTGTGTGTGTGTGTGTGTGTGTGTGTGTGTGTGTGTGTGTGTGTGTGTTGTCCTTAGGTTAGTTTACCTTAGTTTATGTAGTATGTAAGCTACGGACTAATGACGACGCAGTTTGGTCCGATAGATCACAAACATTTTTAAAAATAACAATAACGAAGGAAAAACATACTTCAGTCAGTGTTCTTGGCCCAGCGCACGATAACCGAATTCCATTCGCCCCTGGGCATCTCTCAACAATGGGAAATTTGCCTGACTACCTGTTAATTGGCAGTGTCACATGACTACAGTTCTGAGACTAACGAAAAGTGCCGGCCGCGGTAGCCGAGCGTTCTGCGCCGCGCCAGTCACGGTCTGCACGGCCACTACGGTCGGGGGGTTCGAATCCCCCCTCGGGCATCGATATTTGTGCCGTCCTTAGTATTAGCTAGTTCATAAGTAGTTTGTAAGTTTAGGGACTGATGACCCAGTAGTTAAATCCCATAAGCTCTACAAACATTTGAACAAAAAGAAGTGTATCCGTATGAGTTTGTTAATAAAAGAAACAGTACTCCCTATAAACGCATCGTTACGCTTTACTCTCGTGAAATCTAGAAATACGACCGCTACACTATCTTTGGAAAAGGCAATTTAACTTTTGAATCTGCTACGTATATACTATATGTCTGCTTGTTATTATATACTGAGGAAACAGTCAGTACATCCCATTTCCGTCGTGATTAAAATGCACGGGGAGAATGGATGATAACAGTTTGAGATAATTTTGGACCTTTATATTACTCTGTGATTACGACTACCTTTAGTAAATAAAAATATTAAATAGTTTTATTACGTTTAAGCGGTAATTGTGATTTATAAACATGATCTCTACAGCCGACCGCAGTGGCCGAGCAGTCTGCGGCGTGCTAGTCACCGTCTGCACGGCCGCTGCGTTCTGGGGTTCGAATCCCCTTTTGGGCGTGGATGTTTGTGCCGTCTTTTGTATAAGCTAGTTCATAAGTAGTTTTTACGTTTAGGGACTGATGACCCCGTAGTTAAGTCCCATAAGCTCTACACACATTTGAACATTTTTATAATCTCTACCCTAAGCCTGTTTTCCCTACTAACGTAATATAATCTATTATTTTTGACAGGTATACGAGCTGCACTTTCATCCACACGATATCGAAAGAACTACATCAGCATATGACTGTAAGACTCGAAAAATGTAACATTTTAAAGTATAAAAGTAAATGAAAAGTTAATGAGTCGATAGAAATGAATCGAAATGCCAACGTGTTCACTGACCCACGTCGCCACGCCAACACTGAAACAATTGTTACTGAGACAAGCTAACACTGTTATAGAAAATCTTCCGCGAGCCGTTTGTTTCTTCCTGTGTTGCACTCAGGCGAGATATTTTGATAAAGGCTGGTTCTACTAGTTGTTATACAATTTGATTCAAATCGGCGAGCCCATACATGTACCTTATTTTTTAATGTACCATTTCCGCACTCTTCATAGTAACTTGGCCGGTACTTCGTGGAATTCAGATGCAATGGGAATACATCATGACGAATGCCAGTGTGACCGATCATTATTACATCTGCAAACAGCAGGAATGTTGACATCAACAATTATGATAATATCGTTTTGAATGAAAATGTATCACTTGTTACAGGTAACGTTTCAACACTTTTTACAAAACATTTTGTGCTATACAGATCTAAAACAAATATTCAACCAGCAAACCGAAACATTTACAGGTAAAAAATGCAATAGAACGTTTGTTTGCATTAAAAGAGATCGAGATATCACCGAGGATTAACCTGAAAACACGGGGCAAGAGGTATAATCTAAAATGTTTAGTAAGAAAAATAAACATCTAAAATCGTAGAGCTACTCAATACATGCTGAAGATTCGTCACTAATGTCTATATAAATTACTCACTTCAGAATAGACAATGTCACGAAATACAAGCATTCTCCCTATTGGATTCCGTTACAGAGTTCATATTGATATGGAAGATGCAAGTAATGATATGTATTAATGGATATGTTCGTATAGATGCATTATATGTGAGTAACGAAATGTATTCAGTAGCAGGTTCGTATCGGTACGGTACAAGCGAGTAACGAAATGTATTTATGAGTAACGACCCAACATTTCGAGTCGGCGAAATTATTCGTTACTCAGCACCGAATACATTCGGCTTGCTACAGGTCTACTCATGACCCGATGCCTGTCGACGGAAACGTTTCTGCCGGTCTTCCCTGTTACCACAACACATGAATTCATATACCAGTTATTTTGTTATATCTTAAAGATATTTATAACAAAATGGAGATCCCTCTACCTGAATATGGTGGCATGGCTACGGAAACTGGTAGCCAGCAATAAAGTAAAAATGACGTTACACCTGATGCTGATTTTATACTACTTATAACATATGCAACGGAATCCCTTTCCATTTAAAATATGCACTCAATTGAACCAGATTTTCAAACCTTTGCAACAGTTTCATGTACTCACCCACTTCACCGCATTTCAGGTGATATTATCATGTTTCTAAATCCGTTTAATACTGCCACTATTCTATTATTACTATGCAAACCAACTTACGTAGTAGGTGTTCAGCCACAATACCGTCGATACTACAGCAACTGCTTCAGCTGCGGATTAAATATTTGACACAGTGTACTGAAGAGAACATGGAAAAGTCCCCATAAAGCACTTAATGCGAAGAGCACTTAAAGCAAAGAGCACTTACCTGAATCTGTTCGAGCTTCAATTACTGTAAAGTCTGTTCCTGGCATCAACTTGTGTTCTGCCTTAACCGTTTCATTTATGACATACTTAAAGTAAAATCATTTATAACACATTATATTGTTGAAAACTAATGAGCCGCGTGGGAATGGCCGTGCAGTGCTAGACACCATGCCTGGGACAGCGCAGCAACTCGTGTCCGAGGATCGAGTCCCACCTCGTGCATTATATTTACAAACCTTGGAAAATTTGAAAGTTAATAAGTACTCAGTTTTAGAAAATTAATAATCAGCCATGCACTTACAACAATAGAGGTTTAATAAACTCTGACCAAGGTTTCGACTGATGTAAACCCGTCTTCTTCATAATAAAAGCAATGCCTAAGGACAATGTGACAGCATAAATTATAAATTCATAATCATGGGAATGTCAGTTATCATTGCAAGAAACATCAGCGCGTTTGGAGGTATTCACGCCTAACTATGGAAACCGGAGAGTGTGGATACCAGGATATGTGACGCATGTTCCATGGGACGTATACGTTTAGTGGCTTACGTAGCTGATGAGAGAACTTTCATTAAATTTACAACGATGGAATATTTGGATGAAAAAGTGGAAGAGACGGTTGAGGGGAGCAGTGGAAACAAATATTGGTCAATTGTGAAAAATATGCTAACTAACCCCAATAAAGACAAACAACAATCAAAATCCACTAGCGGGAGAAAATATGACCCCAGATATTTAATAAACGATGTTTTGTATTCAGAACTATCCAAAACACTTCCAAGCGACGATCTGGGAACGATTATTGATAAACTGAAAAACATTGCCGAGGAGATTGCCCCTATCGAAGAAGAAAGAAACATGCCTGGTGGAATGAGGAATGTGAAAGCAATACAGAAAAGGCACAAAGCATGGCTGAATGACCAGCTAAAGAAAACTGAAAAATCTCGGGAAGAACTAAACATTGCCAGAAGACAAACGGCCAAGGAAATCAGAAGAATCAAAAGAGGCCATTAGAAAGAAACCCTAAACTTCATAGAGGAATCATTCAAACAACATAAAACAAGGGACTATTACAGGACATTCAGAAAATATGTCAAAGTATAGTGCACCCACACTCATGACGAAAAAATAAAAATGGAAAACTAGCGCACAGTAATATAGACAATACCAACATTCTTGCTGATCCCTTCAAAGTATTACTAAATGCCGAGGAACCAAAAGAATACCTAGATTTCGAACCACAACCAAGAAACAAAACATATCCAGAGAAGATAACACCACCAGATCTCAGCGAAGTGATCGAAGCGGTTCGGTGGCTCAAGAACTATAAACCAGCTGGAGAGAGCTGGTCGTAGAACTGTGGAAGAGTGCAAATAATCAAACACTTCAGAACCTCCATAAGCACATAGTAGACATCTGTAATTCGGAAAAAATGCCTGAAGAGTGGAATACAGCTATAATCCACCCAATACACAAAAAGGGTGATAGATCGGATCCTAACAACTATCGGGGATTTCGCTGCTTGATGTCATATAAGATCCTGTATAGAATTATTTTCATAAGAATTCAGGAACAACTCGACAAAGAACTTGGAGAATATCAAGGAGGATTTCGCCCTGAAAGAAGCTGTCCAGATCAAACTATCAACTTTAAGTGGATCATGAAACATCAAAGAGTGAGAAACAAGAAGTTGTTCACCACTATTGTTTACTTCAACAAAGCGTATGGCAGTATCCATCGTGAGTCAATTAAAATCCTCGCGGAATTTGGATTGCACCTGAAACTCATTAATCTTAAAGGACTCACCCTTAATAACACTAAATCGATAGTTATATTTAGAGGGGAACTATCTGAATCATTTCAAATCCGGACAGGACTTCGACAGGGGGATGGTCTCTCACCACTACTATTTAACTGTGCACTGGAGAAAGTCATGCGAGAGTGGTATAAGAATTTTTTTTTTTTTGGAATGATTAATGCTGCCATCAATCATTCCAAAGAAGCTTATAATACAGTCGCAGACCTCAAAAAAAATCCAAATAACATGGATAAATTTAGGTATAAGAAATGCCAAACAAACATCAAGTTTGCCAACCAAACATCAAGTTTGGCAGAAATATAGAAATAAATTGTCTGACTTTTGCCTATGATCTATCGCAGCTCGCAAATAGCGTGGAGGAGGCTAAACACCAAATTGAAGAACTTGAAAATATAGCAGCAAAAGTCGGACTTCAGATCTCGTTTGAAAAGACAGAAATGATGCCATCCTTCAAGGTTGAAATACCAACTATTACACTGATTTATAATAAACAAATTAAAATTGTAAATAAATTCAAATATCTTGGAAAGGTTATAAGTTGGAATTCAAACGAGAACATGTCAATAGAAAACAGAATAACTAAACTGAAATAAGCGCAACACATCACCTGGCCAACATACAAGAAGAAATGTCTCTCGATAAATGCAAAACTCAAACACTACCACTCCGTTACTAAACCAGAAGCAACCTACACTTGTGAAACACTGTTAAAGATGAACACCAAATCAACAACAGAGAAACTACAGAAAGCAGACAGAGGAATCCTTAGAAAAATAATAAACAGAAAATACCAAGTAGAGGGGCAGTGGCGACTATTACCTAAAGTAGTTGTATACCAAGAAACTGAGTCAGTAATTGACACAATGCGAATTAGGCGAGTTGCTTTTTTCTACCACATTTCCAGACTATAAGAAACCAGGCTACTGAAACAACTGTTCACACACTTTTGGAAAAGTAACACTAAGAACAAGTGGTTGAAAGAAGAACAAGAATATGAGTTAGGCTTCACAATGTAACAAATAGAAGGCAGAGAAGATAAGATGATCCTGAAACTCATTAACACGAGATTCAATTGAAAGATATTTACACGCAAAAAATACACTATAACAGATCAAGGAAGGGCAGCCAGGTCGGAAAGGATGAAGAAATTTTGGGAGGAGAAGCCAAATCTACAACTAGGATTAAGACTTAAATGTATATGGATTGATTAAAGTGCTCCAATGTGGGCGTAAAATATGTAAATAATAAAAATGATAATATGCTAACTAATAAATACCGCTGAAATACAAATGCGTGAAAAATACATTTTCATCTGTCAGCCACCACATATCCAGAAAGGCCGACAACCCAACATACATGGAAGAGTTGCGAGCGAACGTTTGTGGACTGTCACAGTGTGGTGCTGAACTGTGAAAATAAACGTTGTGTGAAGATTGACCACGTCCACATATTAACTGCGACTTTTTGGTACGTTGATCAAGTAAATGCAAGTGTAACAGGACAACATTACCGTAGACATTTTATCACGTTTCTGAATATGCGAATGTGTCCACTCTGGTCAACTCTTGTGAAATGCAATACAACGAAAGGACATTGATGATTCTTACGAATACGACAGATATTTTAAAGAAACAATAACTATTTCTTCTAAATTTTGAACTGACAGTGATTGAGGCCACTGGGATAAAACTGTCGCCTTCCTAGATGAATGTCGGAGTTGTTTAACGAACATTTGATGAAAATCTTCCTACTTTACATGTATCGCTTGTTGCTATTACGCATGGTGCAACACAGTGCTGAAACGAAAAATACCGCGCGTCACATTTTAAGTTCTTTTCCATGGATAGGAGACTTCACAATAGCAGTACTTACTAAATTCTGTAATTTTTCATTTTATATGTACCAGCATAAAAAGATACCAAACTCTGGGAGCCGTTGCCTCTTAGACGTAAAAATTACTTTAACTTTCAGCATTAATTAACCGTTGTAATATATATCAGTATAGGAACAACGTGTTCGAATAAAATTGATTACGTTCTTTTTTGCTAACAGAGGCCATAAAATCTCATTGTCATTTGTCATCGCCACCAAAAAAGAGTAGTCATTTAAACTTTAAGATTTAGTTTTTATTCTCGACGGACGAGAAGATAACAGTTAGCGATGAGTCGTTGGTCTCCGATATATGAGTAACTCACTCAGGGAAACAGTTTATGAAGTTAGCACCACAGGAAACGCACAGCAAATTATAAGACAGAACTAAGAGAAGTGTCACTTGTCTGAAATTAGTGTACGTAACGAAATCAGACTGAGCTGTATTTTACGTCTTTGATATTAGTAAATTTGCTATTACAGATATTCATCACAACTCCTCTGGAATAATTATCGGAAACACCTAAATATCCGCTATCAATACAATCCGTAATTTATCGTTGACTTACATAATCCAGGTCTGCCATCACCTTCGGTAAATTATTCGCAGTTAACTCCTCGCTTTAGTAAACAAAATTTAAAAAACAAAAATAAAAAGAGAAATTACCAAATACGTCTAAACGATTGGCGCAAGCTTTAAATTTCCATGTGGTATCTCTGGTTCTTGTTGTCGTTATTGGTGCTTTAGGGTTCTCAACATCGTAGTAATCAGCGCGAGTATTCCCGCTGCGTTATATGTAAAACAATTAAAAACACAGTGGTACCAAAGAATAAAACCAGTTAATTCAGACAAGTAGAGAACAAGCCTAAATAAATGGTGGGCTGAACACGGAGGCATGAACCGGATGTCCCTATGATCGTCTATCTATAATTCAAAAACTTCGAACTAAGATCTTTGGTAGGAGGTTGGACAAAACATAAATACATAAAACACTTGTGATTGTCATCTCATCGTCACCTACAATAGAGGGGAGGTCGGCCATCAAACCAGCTTACTTCCTTTCATGATCATAGGAAACTCATGCGTTTAAAATGTGCTGAACGGTAATCAACACACCAAATGCGTCACGCGGATGGGGCTCGTTGCTATTAAGAAGGAAGCCATGGGCCAGGGAGCAGTTTTCTATTCGAAGCCTTGTTAAGAAGGCCTCATCACTTCCGACAGACCGCAGTGAATTACGCCAGGGCCTAACGGTTCCTTTTATTGATCGCAACTTATCATCCGTCACGGCCGATCAGTCTTGGTCCCAGAGGCGCATTGCACAATTTCGTAGCAATCTCGGGGTCACGTCTTTGATGTAGTGACTTCCGTTTCTTGCCGTTCTTCCATGTTTGCCCCAGACCAAGCGAGGGTGTCTAATTTTAAAGATAATCCTATAATGAAGGCTAAATTACATATCTTCTGCTTTCAAAGTCGGTATATTTTGCGAACTTAAACAATGCTGCATAGTAACTCGACACATGTGGAATAGATTAGCTCTCATCGATGATCAGTAGAGTACTATGACGCAAATCAAAAGTTTCTGACTCCATGTGAGAGAAATATATCAAAAATGTTTGTAAATCTATCGGACCAAACTGCGTGGTCATCAGTCCGTAGCTTACAAACTACTTAAACCTAGGTAAACTAACCTACGGACAAATACACACACCCATGCCCCAGGGAGGACTCGAACCTCCACGGCAAGCAACCGCGCGCTCCGCAGCGAGACGCTTTAGACCACTCGGCTACTCCACCGCGGCAGAGAAATTTATGAACATGTGTTTAACCCTTCTAGGGGCTACGCAAGTAAACATGTGTGAAAATACTCAAATGTTTGTAGAACTTATTGGACTTAACTACGGGGTCATCAGTCCCTAAGCTTACAAACTACTTATGAACTAGCTAAGACTAAGGACGGCACAAATATCCCTGCCCGAGGGGGGATTCGAACCCCCGACCGTAGTGACTGTGCAGACCGTGACTGGAGCGCCTCAGTCCCCGCGGCCACCGCGGCCGGCTGTGTGAAAATGATTGGGGTACATGTAGAGAAAATAAATTATTCACAAACTTGACGCTGATTAATGTATCTGTGGGCCTATTTAAACTACATAATTAACTGAAGTTTGTGATTGAATCAGCATCTGCCACGAGTCTGCACTTAATATTATTACTGTTTCGTCCACTGGATTCGCAGAATTCTCGTATTCACTGACAACCAAATTACTGCGTTGGTTTTTTTTCAAATATATGGAACTACTTGGAATGAAAATTTCGTACTAATTAGCGAACAGAGATACAGTAGACGGCAAATCATTATTTCCCGGAAATAAAATAATGCGGTTAGTAAACAACGTGCCAAGTAGGACTTCGTATTATTAAAGAGAAAGACGGCGATAGGGTGTGAGGTAGTGTGTGTGTGTGTGTGTGTGTGTGTGTGTGTGTGTGTGTGTATGAGAGGGAGAGAGAGACAAAGAGGGTGAGAGGGGAGGGGGAAGAGTGGGAGGGAGGGGGAGAGACAGAGAGAGAGAGAGAGAAGTGAGGGGCGGGAGGGAATGAGCTGGTTACAGGGACCCTTTTGTGGCTCATTGTGTTGAAGTTTCATCCCAGACACATACTAATAAAACGGGTAGGGCAGACTAACACATTTACGGTATGAAACCCAGAGCACAGACGATTCGTTTGCTGGAAGAGATTATCTGCACTGCTTTGTTAAAACAATCAGAAATAAGGATAACATTAATTTTCTAACAACTCTATTTAGTACTGTCTGTAAAGTCAGCAAGCGAACTACTGAAACTGATATGCTGGAGTAAATACAGCTGCGAGGAAGCAACTAAATTAATTGGACAACACACGCAGCTCTTATACTGTCGAAACAGGCAGACTGTGACGAGATATTCGCAACTGCGAAAAATTTATTTAATATTTTTCAAGTGTCAGACTTTTAGTAATGAAAATAAATTTCGAGGTGGAATTTCCGATTTCTGTTAAACCTGATCACTTGGGTGTTTAATGTGCTACTGACAATGATTTCTGGTCTGTGGTATACCGAAGCGCGTGGGTAGCGTCGTAGTATGGTACCGTGTCAGTTGTCTTTCATCTTAGGCATCTCAGTCCAGTGAAATTTTTTGCATTTTGTTTGTATTTAAAAGTATTCCAAAAAAGCCTCAAAATATTGTTTTTTAAATCCCTATTTTTTATCTACAAGATCAGTTCGTTTTGTATTATCGCGATATAGGGGGGAGATTCTCACGGAAATGATGCACGAGTTGGGATGGATATCATTAAAAGAAAGGCGTTATTTGTTGGGGCGAGAACTATTTGCGAAATTCCTTTCACCAATCTTCTCTTGAGAATGCGAGCATAGCGTATATTCTCAGTTGCCACCTACATAGGGAGACATAATCAGCGTAATAAAATAACAGAAATCAGATAGAAATCAGAAATAGGTGTTCCTTTTTTCCCGCATGGTGTTGGAGAATTTAACTATAGAAAAAAACCATAAAAGTGGTTCGATTAACCCTCTGCTGTGCACTTCAATATGACTTGCAGAGTATCCATGTAGATGTAGATTTTGGAGTGATAAAGTGATCTGCTGACAGTATACAGCATGGTTTTTTTCTCGCTCTTTGATCGATGAGATCATACACATAAAAAAATCACACTGACGTGTTTTACGGCCCACTTTAGATTTGTAGTTTTATAATTTTTTGCAAACATTTCGGGCAACAATAATAATGTCATTAATAAAAATTATAGTGATATGATTACGACATATCTATGCACCCTACACGTAACCCTTTTAGGAAAAAAGGATTAAAAAGTTTTTGGTAGCGGCGGGTTCCGCACCACTGACCGTGTGTTTGGTAATCCAACGCGCTGCCCACTACACTTTTTTTTTTTTTTTTTTTTTTTTTTGCTCTATCTGTAGCTCTGTTCGTTGCGGACGTCGATCAAGTTTGTTCGTTTTTGTTCGATTTGTTCTTGGCTCAGCTTTTTTATTACAGAGGGCGTTCAGCCCTCTGACCGGGCGCGCTGAGCCACGGCGCCCGGCAAACACTAGAGCGTACAGCTACGAAGTTCGTCCTTTATTTTCGTAATATTGATGGCAGTTGCTAACTGATGCTAATAAGGCATTTTTAGACACTAGATTATCATTTATCGTACGAAAAACGACGTGTTTTTGTTAATTCTTCACTGCGTCGCTGCTTTGAAATAACAACGTGTAAGTTATAATAAGAAAATCATCAAATACGCAACGCAAGATGGCGTATGCCAGAGAGAGTTCTGGGCGTGGAATGTCACGTTACATCTGCGAATGGCTGGTTTTCGTGTAATCAATGGACGCTGGCAAATCGCCGTTATTTTTGCAAATATCTCTCAAACGATACGAGATATGAAAATAAAAAACCGTAAGAGAGCGAAGTTGTAGAGAAATTTCTGCTGTATAAATTCGGTTATTCAATTTTCGTGTCAGATGAATGGTTCGTTAGCAAGTACAATTACATTACAACCTTTTTTTTAGTGTTACTGACCTTTTTTTTTTGTCCGAATAATTTGAAAAAGGGAGGTTCGTGTCTCTAACGGCCTACAAATATGTCTGTAAAATTTGGTGCTGATTGGTTGAACGGTTCCGCTTAAAAAGTGGGAACACGTTACGGACAGACAGACAGACGGATAGACAGACATCGTAAAATCGCCGTTATTTTTGCAAATATCTGTGGAACGATGCGAGATATGAAAAAAAAAACATAAGAGAGAAAAGTTGTAGAGAAATTTCTTCTCTATAAACACATGTATTGAGTTTCCGTGTCAGATGAACGGTTAGGCGCTATTTTCATTTAAATTTCGAGCTGTCAAAAGACGATCGCAAAGGCCCACTTTTAGTGTTACTACCGTAACATAAAGTGGGCCAAAATTTATAATCACATGAAGCCCGGAAATACATTTTTTCCAGTGGCGTCAGTACAATACGCGGTGTAACATGAAGCCACAGTATGCATGCTTACCTCCCAGATGGTGGTACTGTTCCTCATACGTTATGCACATGTGCCCTCTCCTGCTATAGTAATTCGTAATCTTCTGTCCTATTCACTTCTCTTGCTGACTCACCTATATGTCAATGAGCGTTGTACACAACGCCTCAATTTTCGACTGGAGAGCTTGCCGTCATCGTCTTTACTTATGGAAAGGCTATTGGAAATGGGCGACGGACAGCAAGGTCTTTTTTGAAACGTACCCACCATAGCATTCAATGTTTTCAACAGTTTATTATGGAAAACAGCAATGATCGTTTACAATATTTATTCAGATGACCGGTTTCGTTTCAGCCACCACATCATAAAGATAACTGATGCCGGAAATGAAATCAAAGATCCGATACGGCAGTTTAACCTGCAGAAATCGGTTATCTGAATAAGTATTAATCACAATCTTGGCTGTTATTAATATGACCCGTGATGACCCCTCGTTTTTATCCAGTGCGTCCTTCCTGTTCGACGTCACCCCATTGCTAGTGCTGGGTAGTCTGCCTAGTTTGTTTTGTTGGTGAAACTTTCGTTTCAAATATCTCGTGGCACACTGTGATGGACAAAATGAGACATGTAGAGGTCGTAATTCAGAATTTTGTGGAGAGTGTTATGGTTGACCCCTGCTTCTGGTGCCAGAGCGTGTACGGATTTGGAGCGGCTTAACACACACCAAAGTTGCAAATTCCTGTAGCTTGAGTTCCGTTCCCATTGTTCATAAGTGACTAGTACGAACATTATCTTCCATATTGCCCGGTACTTGTACTAAACGTCGTTGCCACATACACAAACTGTTACTCAATGCGTTCTCACCGCACACTAGCTACAACATACGAAACGTTTCTTTTGTGACCCAGCCTCGTCGCCGCTTTTGTGTCTCGATTCCGTCGTAGGTGTCGGTGGCCGAGTAGAATGAGACCGACACAGGAATAAAGGTTGAACGCTTGTGCTGGTATAAAGGTGAACAGCCAGTGGAACAACAGAAACTAGAAACACTAGAGTAAATTAGAACGAGATATATATTTCTTAGAGACTTAGTAATACTTAACTTTTACATAGCTCAGTACTGCAGAATGCAGGTAGAGGCCTGCAGCTAGAGGCCTGCCTAGTGCCTGTCCGATAGCGAAGTCTTCACTGGTGCCTATCTGATTCCGAAGTGTTAACTGGTTCCTGTCTCAGTCCCAAGTGCACGATGTCGTTCAGTGGTGGCCACGAGCGGGATAGCAGCAGAGGGCGCTCGTGGCTGACGTCGTAAGAACGCCGCGCCGTGCGTGCATGGCGGCGCGCGGCGAAAGTACGTGGCGCGCACTTTAGACTTGTGCGACACCACAGTTTCGCCAGCGGTTTTGTCAAATTTATGGAAGAATTTGACGTTTGCCCGTTGTTCAAACTGTGACATGTCATGGTCCAAGAGTCGCAATAAACTTACCATCAAAAGAATGACCGTAGGTCTGCTTCCAGTGTATTCACTCGTCTATAACCTCCTCAGTTCCTGCGTCCCCTGTAGGGAACATAAAACAAAATAAATCTTGCGACTATATTCAAGTGTTGCTCACAATAATAGATAATATTCATCTCGGGTATGCAGCCGGATACCGTAGTCAACTAGACACGATATTTCAACAGACCAACTGGCTGCCATCTTCAAGTGAGAGCGCTAAAACACTAACTCGCCGGAAACTGAGGCACAATGCTAGGCATCTCAATGTACAAATGGAAGGTGTCAGCACATGTTAGAACTGAAAGAAGACACACTACCTGGCCACTTAACTCTGCGGCAGTGCTAAAGTGGCTGACATAATGGACAGTCGGTTTGTGGCTATGTGAGCACTCAAATTTCCATGGACCTCTTTAGGCCTCTATTAATAACATAAATAAAGAAAAGTATTAACGTAAAAAGCATAGTAAAATATCACACAACATAATAATCGAACCACTTTTACGATTTTTCTCTGTAGTTAAATTCTCTAATAGCTGGCGGGAAAAAGGAAGACCTATTTCTATCTGATTTCTCTTAATTTACTATGATGATTATGTCTCCCTATGTAAGTGGCGACTAAGAATATATGATCGCATTCTCAATAGAAAGTTAGCAACAAATAACGCCTTTCTTTTAATGATTTCCACCCCAACTCGTGCATAATTTCCCTGAGAATCTCCCCCCTATATCGCGATAATACAAAACGAATTGCTCTTTTCCGAATTTTCTCTAAATCCTCCGTAAGTCCCACCTGGTGTGGATCCCATAATGCGCAACAATACTCCACAATAGGAAGGACAAGTGTAGTGTAGCAGTTTCTCTAGTAGAACTGTTGCTTATTCTAAGTGTTCTACCAATGACACGTAGTCTTTGGTTAGCGTAACATACAATACTTTCGTTTCCAATTGAACTCGTTCGTAGTTGTTACTCCTACGTATTTAGTAGCACTGGCGGACTGTAAGGATTGACTGATTTATCGTGTAAATGAAGTTAAACGGATTTATTTTAGTGGTCATATGGATGACCTCACATTATTATTAAGGGTAAAGTGCCAATGTTTCCACCATGCAGATGTCTAAATCATATTGGAGTTGCTCTCGATCTTCCGGCCGGCTGCGGTGGCCGAGGGGATTGAGGCGCTCCAGTCATTGTCTGCACGGCCACTACGGTCGCGGATTCAAATCCCCCCTCGGGCATAGATATTTGTGCCGTACTTAGATTAGTTAGTTCATAAGTAGTTTGTAAGTTTAGGAACTGATGACCCCGTAGTTAAGTCCCATAGACTATACAAACATTTGAACATTTTTTCGATCTTCTGGTGACTTGACTAACCGATAAGTGACAGCATCATCCGCGAGCAGTCTAAGAGAGCTACTTAGATTGTATCCTAAATCGTTTATAAAAAAAAGAAACAGTAGGGGCCCTTAACACTTCCCTGTGCGTCGCCAGATATTACTTCTGTTGTACCGTCAATTACAACGTACTGTGCCCTTTCTGACAAAGTCATTGGAAGAATCCTAAGGAAATGCAGTCCGAAAACAAAGGAAGTAGGTTACAGTACACTTGTTCGCCCACGGCTTGAATACTGCTCACCGGTGTGGGGTCCGTTTCTGGCGGGGTTGACAGAAATGTTTAAATGTTTGCAAATCTATCGGACCAAACTGCGTGGTCATCAGCCCGTAGCTTACAAACTACTTAAACTAAGGTAAACTAACCTAACGACAACACACACACTCATGTCCCAGAAATGACTCGAACCTCCGACGGCGAGCAATCGCGCGCTCCGCAGCGAGGCGCCTTAGACCGCTCGGCAACTCCACCGCGGCTGGGGTTGATAGAGGACGCAGAGAAGATGCAACGGAAAGCAGCGTGCTTCGTTGCAGGATCATTTCGTAATCGTGAAAGCGTTACGGAGATTATCGATAAACTCCGGTGGAAGACTGTGCACCAGAGGCGCTCTGTCGCTCGGTACGGGCTTTTCTCAAAATTTTGAGAACATACCTTTACCTACGTATATCTCGCGAAGAGATTATGAGGATAAAATCGGGGAGATTAGAGCCCACACAGAGGCATACCGACAATCTTTCTTTCCGCGAACAAAACGTGACTGGAATAGGAGAGAGAATCGATAGTAAGCCGCGGTGGAGTAGCCGAACGGTCTAAAGCGTCTCGCTGCGTAGCGCGTGGTTGCTCGCCGAGGAGGTTCGAGTCCTCCCTGGGGCATGTGTGTTTGTCGTTTGGTTAGTTTACCTAGGTTTAAGTAGTTTGTAAGCTACGGACTGATTACCACGCAGTTTGGTCCGATAGATTTAAAAAAAAAACGATAGTAGTACTCAAGGTACCCTCCGCCACTCACCGTCGGGTGGCTTGCGGAGTAGGGATGTATATGTAGAAGTATATATCACGAATCCAATTGCACAGCTGCTGCGATATTCTATACACAAGCAGTTTGATTAGAAGGCGATTGTGAAGTTGTGTGTCAAAAGCCTTCTCGAAATCTAGAAATACGGAATGTGTATTGCCATGCCTTGTCGATAGCATTCATACAGGATCTGGGATGGGAATCATTACAACAACGGCGCTTATCGCTGAGGCGTGGGTTACTTGCGAAACTCCAATCGCCAACATTCTCCTCCGAATGCGAAAATATATTGTTGACTCCTACTTACATAGGTAGAAATGATCATCAGAATAAAATAAGAGAAATCAGAGCTCGAACAGAGAGATTCAGGTTTTCTTTCTTCCCGCGCGCTATTCGAGAATGGAATGGGAGATAAATAGTATAATTGTGGTTCGATGAACCCTCTGCCAGGCACTTAAATGTGATTTGCAGAGTATCCCATGTAGATGTAGATGTAGATCTACTCCGCGATTTCCACTGTCGTCTGCCTGACGATAGAAAAAACACTTATTCTTTTCATTCTCCAATCCTCGGAGTGGAGAGTCGCGGTTCTATTCAGCCAATTACCAGACAAGCTGATAGTGTGGCAAAGGGGGGATCCCAATTGCGAATAAGTGTGAGGGGCTTACCAGTTCCTGCATACGTCTTATACGCAAGGAAAACCTCCCGAAAACCTTGGTCGGAACCGGGGGATTGGGACCAATTTAATTTATTTCGCCGGCCGCGGTGGCCGAGGGGACTGAGGCGCTCCAGTCACGGTCTGCACGGCCACTACGGTCGGGGGTTCGAATCCCCCCTCGGGCATGGATATTTCTGCCGTCCTTAGTCTTAGGTAGTTCATAAGTAGTTTGTAAGTTTAGGGACTGATGACCCCCTAGTTAAGTCCCATAGACTATACAAACATTTTAATTTATTTCCGGGACGTTGCCCCGGACTACAAATGGATTATCGGGAGAGCATGAGTGCATCCACGACAATCAAGGATCGGATACCCGAGTTATTCTCGTAAACTCGCAGAGATCAGCTCGACCAAGTCGACAAGCATCACCCTAAAGGAGCCACACCCGCGAGCACGGTATCCTCTGCCATTACCTTTGTACCAAAAATAAGGAGGAAAAACAACAACGAGAGAATACTTCTCTCGTTTACTATGTTCTATGAGGTTCACAAGGTGAGGTATCAAATCAGCAGCGGCAACTGAAGCCGCATAATAGCACCGGATGACAGAGATTCAACTGTGCGGAACAAAGCGTAGTGTGATAGTAACCTGGTTCAGCGATAAAATAACGATCGTATCGCGAAAGAGACACGGCCGCTATACAGCGTGTTTACCGGTGATACGGCCTCGCACAAAAGAGGAATCTCGCCGCTGGGACGGACAATTGTCCGCGCGGTGCGAGATACGAGCTGCGGCCGCGGTAAGCACGCCGTTTGTCGCGCTGGGTCCCGGCCAGTATCTGGCAGTGAGCCGCCGCCGAGAGCCTCAGCTGAGCCTCAGCGGGCAGAAACAATGGCGGTAAGAGCGCCGTAGGGGCTGCGCCATTACGGTAATGCGGCGCCGGCATTAGCCGTGACGTCACGTGACGTGCGGCCGCCGCCTCTCCGGAAGCAATTACGGCCCAGTGACCGCCTCAGCGAGCGGAGTCAGCCGCTGTGGCCTGGCTAGGTACCGCGTGCGCCAGGCTGCACGGACTCGTGAAATCGTGACTTAGCCATTTTACTATCTCCCTCAGTGTATACAGAACTGGTAATATTTTGTGTCTGTGTGTGGGTAAATGTATGTGAGCTTAATTTTCATTAAATACCATTGAATGAAAAGAAGGAAAATGTCAATCGTTTGCACTGTTTGAACGATCCGACGAATAGTCGTGACGTACAGCACACTGAAACTTCAATAAAATTATATACATGTGGCGCCTGTTCCGAGAGAACAGACATCACTTCTGATCCTGCAGTTGTTATTATTTAATATTCATAGATATTCGACATCAACTGCGATTGGGCAAAGCTGAAAATGTGTACCCAGCCGGGATTCGAACCCGGGTCTCCTGCTTTCTAGGCAGTTGCGCTGACCCCTACACCACTTTTTTTTTTTTTTTTTTTTTTTTTTTTTTTTTTTTTTTTTTTTTTTTAGGGCCTCCAACCTCCCCTCACAGCCCCTCCTTTCGCTCTCCAAATGTCGCCTTCTTCGGCGTGCTTTTGTTTCTATTGGTCAGTCCTTTCTTGTTTTCCCTTTCATGGGAATTTGGTAAAAATAAAAAAAAAAAATAAAAATAAATAAAAACACTTCTTCAAGCAATAATGAAACTTAAAATTTTCCTATATGTTCTGCTTCTTGAATGAAGATTATTGCAGCTATTTCTCTTTGCTGCCATATATATGTATATAAGGAAATGTAGCTTCTGTCAGCATAAATATTGTTCAGACTAAATTAAATGTACGTTCTTGCGCATAAGCGGAAAAAGAAATTAAGTAGAATAAAAAATAGAAATAATGCACAAGTCTCCTTTCTCTGCAGTTCAATTTCAGTGTACTCGCCCCCTCAGAGTTCGTCTTCTCGAAGTTTGTTGTTAATTTTGTCCGTTTCTTTCTCTTGTGGTACTCCGTTTCCCGAGGGGTTTCCCCCTTTTTTGAGTATTTCTTCTCATAACTCTGGTAGCGTCATACACTGAAAGATCCGTGCTCTTAAGTTAAAACATTTATGAAATGAACTTGGGTAAACTAATTTTTATTCACGCCTGGACCATGATTCTCAACATGTTACCATATCTTTCCTTGTAGTCATTGTGTCCACATATCTTTGCGTGCTCATATTCCATGTATGAGCAGTAATCTATAAGTGTCGCCTGGCGGTTGAGGATGACGTAGGCGGCAGTGTGTCCTAAGACCCAAAGAGCCGCGTTGTTCTTCTTTCGAGGATACCGTAATTTCTCTGGTCGTATGAGTTCCGTAATCTTGATTGTGTGCGGCACTGTACGGTCTATAATGGCCAATCTTTCCCGCATACGTGCCACTATAAGTCTCGCATTACCACAGGTAAACCTGTGTATTAACGTGTCCACGAGACCACATATTGCACAAGCAGGTGTTGGGCTTAGGTGAATGTTGTTAAGCTTGTCGTTAGTGGGTACCTTGTCATTAGTGATTAAATACCACATGGATCTAATGCGTGATGCCAAAAAGGGACTGTGGATGTTTCGCCAAATGGTATTCCACTTTGCATGCGTGTATTTTTGAGTGACTATTGTCTCTATTGTCTGTTGTGAGGAAGTCATAAATTTTCTTGTTCGTGTAAGGCGGCTGGATTTTGTCGGAATGTCTTAGGTAGCTGATTTCACTGCAATAAATCCTGATGTGACGAAATGATACTGGTATCGCGGCTTCATGGATAGGCGGCATCATACTGCGTGGCATCCAATATAACGTTAAAAATTTAATTAAACTTGATGGCTCATTGGTGACGGTTTTAGTGATCCGGTTAATTAATAATGTTCGACATTTATGCTTGGCACTGATTAGCCCAAGTCCCCCTCGGCCAGTCGGTAATGTCAATGTGTCGAAGCTCACTTTGAAAAGTTGGCCTCGTAGGACGTACCAACTGAATGCTTTCTGTATGGAGTCCGCAAGTTGATGAGAGACTGGTAAAATTTGCGCCATGTAGTACATTCTACTTGCTATAGATATCCTTACGGTGTGCACCTTTTGCAAAATGTCTAAGTCTCTATCAGAGTAGATGCATATTGTTGCTCTAATTTTATGCAAGATGTCCGTTCAGTTTTTGGTTGCCATGTCGTCTGGTTTTGCACACCAGCGGACGCCCAGTGTTTTGTGGTGCACTCTAGTTGCACACCAGTCTAGATGGGTCGTGTCGCCAATGCCTCTTCCTATGTGAAGCAGCGTAGTCTTCTTCGTGTTCAACTTAGCGCCAGTGGCCGTAGTGAAGTTGCTGATGAGATTCCTTACTTTAGAAAGATCTTCCAGAGATGTCACCGCTAAACAAACGTCGTCAGCGTACGCAACGCAAGTGATCTTCTCAGTTCCTATGGTGATTCCAGTTGATGTGCGTGTTATGGTCACGAGCAAAGGTTCAACTGCTATGGCGTATAACGCCATTGATAATGGACAACCTTGCCGAATTGATCGTCTGATCGGTATTGCGTCAGTCAGGTGGCCATTAATGAGCAAGCGAGATGAGGCGCTGTAAATACAGTGTCTCAGTAGGCAGAGGAAACGTCGTCCAAACCCCATCTTTTCCATTACCTGGAACAGGTAGTCGTGGCTTATGCGGTCATACGCCTTTTCAAAATCGAGGAAGAGCAGAGCGCCGGGTTCATTGTTGTGTGCAAACATGCATATGACGTCCCGAAGTTCGCAGGCGGCCGTTATGACGCTGCGTCCCGGTACCCCACCAAATTGGTGTTTCCCGAGTATTTTGCTCAGTAAGGGTTGCACTCGTTACTTAATCGCTCTCGTTATGATTTTGAAATCCGCATTTAATAATGTTATAGGCCGTAGTTCACTAACTTTTCTGCTGTTGCCTTGTTTTGGTAAAGGGACAATAAGTCCTTCCTTCAGTTCGTTTGGTATAGAGGCCTGCTGCCACATTTCGTTGGCGAATTGAGTCAATGTAGAGCCCAAGATGTGCCAGTATTGTTGATAGAATTTTGCGCTTAGGCCGTCGGGTCCGGGTGACTTTCTGTTTGCGGCACTAAAGACCGCCTCTTTGATGTCGTCCTCACTAAATGGAGATTCAAGCGCTTGATTATCTTCTGGTGAAATGACAATAACGTCATTGCAGTGTCCGACGTTAATGTCTTGTCCGTCATAGAGGTCTGTATAGTAGCTACGTATCTGTGACATAATATCCCGCTGTCTTGTGATTATGGTCCCTGCGCCGTCTTCAACCCCTTCAATGAGTTTAGATTTTTGCCGCCGAAGTGTACGTAATGAGTGGAACAACGACGCTGATTCCTCTGATGCGATATCCTTCGGCTGTGAACGTATTATGGCTCCCTCCATTCGTTTGCGATACAAGTTGGTAATCTTCGCCTTGTACTTTTTGATGCGCCTATAAGCAGCGTTGGGAGGCAAATCGGTGGCGTGATATAGCTGTCGAAGGCCTGAGAAATAAAATTCTATTGTCTCTTTATACCAATAGGATTTCTGGTATGCGTAACTTTTAACTGTTGATCTAAGTTTAGGTTTCGCTTTTTGTGTCCACCAGTCTATGACCGATCGATAATGAGGTTGGGATCGTTTCGCTTGTGTAAATACCCGCCGGATTTCTTATTCCAGCTGTTTATCTTTTAATAGGCTGGTGTTCAGCTTCCAGTATCCTCTCCCACGAAATACCTGGGGGCGGTGGAGATTCATGAAGCACTGGTGGACACTGTGGTCCGAAAAGCCTACGGGAGCGATGTCACTATTAACTACTTGTTGGCCAAGGTCTTCAGAGACATAAATGCGGTCGATTCGACTGGCTGAATTGTTGGCGATATAGGTGTACGCAATACGGTCGCCGTGTATTTTTTCCCATGTATCTATCAGTTTCATCCCTTGGATTAGGTGGTCCAGTTCTAGACAGTTATTGAAGTGTGGCGTCTGATCCTTGGCTGAGACGACGCAATTAAAATCTCCCCCTACAACAAAGTTCGCGGCATTGTCATTAATTAAGAATGGCACATCATTTTTATAAAAGGAGGCGCGTTCTTGCCGGCGGTTGTTGCCTGACGGCGCATACAGGTTTATTATTTGAACGCCATTAATCTCACACGATATGCCTCGGCCGTTCGTAAACCGCACGATTTTGGTATAAGAAATGCCGTCACGTAGCAGGATTGCCGTTCCGGTATGATGTTCGACACTGATATTCGCTATCGTGACAAATCCCGCCACATTTGGTTCTACGTTGACCTCCTGCAGTAGCGCGATATCTACGTTACTGCTATATAGGAAGTCTGTGAGCGCTCTGAATTTTATCTCACTCTGAATCTTATTAATGTTGACAGTTGTTATATTGTAGGTGAAGGTATCGCTCATTTGTAGGGGGGGGGGTAGTCACAAACGTATAACTACTATATCAAGGACACGCACACACGCAGCACGCACTATTTGAGACTTATTTGGCCCTCGTTCGATTCCATTTCCACATCCTGCCACCATGGATCGACAAGAGTATGTCGTGTACTGCCGTCAGGCTCCGTGGTCGCCACGGCAGTGGCGCTGGGTATATCGGTTTCGTCAGGTGGTCTGGTTTTTAGTTTTGCGGCAACCTTTTGTGCTACCGGTCGGAGGTGTTCGGCAGTTTCTGAAGCAACTTCACGAGCTACGCGTACTTTCTTTTTGTCCGGCGAGGTTTGTCCTTTATCTTGTTTTTTTGGACCCAGACGGAGACTTTTTGGATTTTTTTGAGGCGGGAACTGCTCGCTCAGGGGCAATCGACTGTACTTCAGTCGCCCCCGAAGGGTCCGCCACATTCTCCGTTGTGTTTTGCTTTATTTGCGGACTACTGTCTTCGGTACTTTGAGCTTGTGTTAAGGAAGCAGGTGTAGGTACTTCAGAATTGGTGCTAGTAGCTTTCGACGGTACCCCGTGTGCACTTTCTTGTGGTCTAGTAACTTCTGTCATGTTTGGAAGTGTGTCTGGTGTACTAGGAGCAGAAATCGTTTCACAACCGACATTCGATGTGGGGTTTGGTTCTTTAACTGAGGGAGCGTCAGACATCTCCACGTCAGAGCTGACGGGCTTGGCGCTCGCTTGCGGTACCTCAGACGCTGCCGCTGCCAGGGCGAGCGCTACGTCATCCGGCGGGGCTGTGACGGCATCAGGACGTGTAAACAAGCGGCTCGCGACTGTTGCGTACTGGGCTCGCTGTCTGCCTGCCGCGTCCACCTCTACAGGTAATTGCACGGGACGCCTGCGCGGACATTGTGCTCTGTAATGGCCAGCTAAGTTACAGGAAGAACAGGTGCGAGGTTGCCCCTCATACACAACGAGGGCTCGGAAGCCACATACATTTATGAAGGACGGTATATGCTTTTCTAAGTCAATTTTGACGGACCTCACACCATTGTCTACCTTATAATGCAAATTTCCGCTCCACCGGTCGGCTGTGACAGCGTATACGGTACCGTAAGTGGAAAGAGCATCTTTGACATAGCCCAGATCTAATTCAAAAGGCAACAAGTGCACTTTCACGGTTCTAAGACCCAGTCCCGCATATGTAATTGTCACTTTGCTCACCTGGCCTTTGGTTGTCTTGTACTCAGCTGTCCCATTGGTCTTCTCCATGATCTTCCGGCAGCATTCATCGTCTTTCAGCTTCACGGTGTATACGTTACTGATGAAGTCGTACGCCATGCCGAACACGTCTTCTTCCGGTACATTAAACGTTCCGAAGAACCAGTGCCGGCCGCGGTGGCCGAGGTGACTGAGGCGCTCCAGTCACGGTCAGCACGGCCACTACGGTCGGGGGTTCGAATCCCCCCTCGGGCATGGATATTTGTGCCGTCTTTAGTATAAGGTAGTTGATAAGTAGTTTGTAAGTTTAGGGACTGATAACCCCGTAGTTAAGTCCCATAAGCTTAACAAACATTTGAACATTTGAATTTTGAAGAACCAGTCATCAAACTCGTAGATTTTCGGACGGTCTATTTCAAAACTGAAACTAAATTTTAACGTACACTTTCTTATTTGAGATTCCATTGCTACGAAATCGGTAATCACACGCGCGCAAAAGTAAACAAAGCCGGCGGCGCCGGCTAGCTCGCTCTAGCCGCAAGTCCGACCACTGAGGCGGTGCGGCCGCGAATGAACCGCTGAGCTACGGAGGCGGACGGAAATTCTCGCAAATTGCGAGTTAATATTTGTATAAGAACTGAATATATTTGTATAAAAAGAATTGATAAATTAAATATTATGTAACTATTTTCGATGGAGGAAGTATATTTGAACAGTGAGACGCCACACTCAATGGTTATCTGAGCAAAGAGCTTCAGTCGCAACTGTTTTTTTAGTATTGATAAATATGTATTTGTTTGTTCAATGTAAACAATATTTGTAGGGAGGTGGTCAAAGCATTTAATGCTGTGATATTCAAATGTGTGAAATTTTGGTAGGGAAGTTGTATTTTAAGGATGAGGCGTTACGATGCGCGGAAGGATATACTTTTCGGAGCAGGAAGAGCACGGTTTTCGAACACTTCGGAAGGGACTCGTAACTTGGACGTGGTGGTGAAAGGATGTGACGCTGGGTGATCCGAAGCCACGTTACCAACTTGTGATTTGAAGAGATAGGCATGTGTGGAGTTAGAAAATTTACGGGACTCTGACTGCAGAACTTAGTCTCTGCTTGAAAAGTGATAAACTATGCGCGCTAGTAGGACTGTGGAAGTATGATAATTAAGCAATCGTGTCCTCTTGTGTTGTCAAACTGTGTTTTATAACAAATACTATAATTCATCGCGGATTAATTATGAGTGATAATTTGGAACTTTTACTTTCGAGTGCGTGTGATACTTATTGTGCCTCTCATGAACAATAGTTGGGGAAATATTTAGTTACTTACCGATGTATAAAGTAGGACCACCTCTGCGTTTAATGTCTAATAAGAGTAATAATCTCCATTTATAAAGAATTACTTCTTGAGTGCATCACTTCTTTATCTAGAATCCATTTTGTTGGTGATTCAGAGGTTTAATTTATGTTTGTTAAATATTTTTTCACATTATCAATGTAGATTGATAGACTGGCTAAGCCGGCCGCAGTGGCCGAGCGATCTGCGGCGTGCCATTCAGGGTCTGCACGGACTCTGCGGTCTGGGGCTCGAATCCCCTCTCGGGCATGGAAGTTTGTGCCGTCTTTAATATAAGTTAGTTCATAAGTAGTTTGTTAGTTTAGGGAATGGTGACCCCGTGGTTAAGTCCCATAAGCTCTACAAAGATTTGAACATTTGATTTAGATTGGCTAAACAACGGATTAAGTATGGATCTCGTTTAAACAGATTGGGTAGCTGTTTAGTGCATAGAAGCTGACAAACATAACTCACTCCTATAGACAGAGACAACGAGCAAAACTTTTACTACCCTGAGTTATGTATTGCCAAATTTTCATTGGTGAGTACTGATAGGAAGGTAGCAAACAAACATCCAGATACTAAGCACAACGAAGATCTGTCCCGATATATTAAATGCAGTTCGCAATGTATAATAGTTAAATAAGCATTAGGATCCTTTACCTTTACATTTAAATTATGCATGGGCATCTGTACCTGTACACGCCATCCAAGCTCTGTTTGACTCAATGACCAGACGTATCAAGGCTGTTATTACGGACAGAGTGGTTGTTCTGGGAATGATTTCTCAGGATCTATGCACCCAAATTGCGTAAATAAGGAATCACATGTCAGTTGTAAACTAACATAATGGAATATTGGCAAATTATGACTACCTACAAGCAATGTAATTACATTAAAAAAATATGCATGTGTACCATTAAAACATCAAGTACTATAACATGTCTCCCCCTGCCCAACCACTCCTTTTATTTCATGCTTTGTTGCTTGTTTGGTCATGTGGCCCTGTATAGCTGAGGTATTATCCCCGCATTTAATAATTTCTTGTGTTTTTTATTACCATGCATTTGCAGAATTGTAATCCATAACGTTTTATTTTAAGTCCAGTATGATGAATTTTTATTTAAAAAGTTTCTCATTTTTATCTCATTTTATTTCATTGTAATCGTGACGTCAACACAACTTCAGTTTAGCACATAATCAGTAGTCGAAATTACTATAAATACTTGTGTAAAATGGTTAACGTGGTTTATAGGTCGGTTACTACCGCAACTAGAATCGACGTCACACCTTGCGCCCCCTCGAACCACAGCCAGTTGGCCTCTGTCTAGCGGCCGATACACAGGGTGATCCGTCTCTTCAATTGTATTTGCACTTCCGCCCAGCACGAATATGCAACTTTTTGATCACCTGGATGGATCTGATGATCCTCACTACACTGACAACAATCATTAAGTTTAAATAATTATGTATCTTTATTCTACGCAAAACTCCGTGATTCTCACTAATCATTACAATGTTGTCTATTGTAGGGCTACCCATCACGTCGCTTTTTGTCACAGGCCAAACAAATTTTACCAATTGCCGACTTTTCTACTCTTTTAATAAAAATAACAAGAACCGCACGGTAGACTTCTTTTTAATATTTTTGACGAAAAGGGCCAAGATGCTTGCGGCACCACTTAACCATTAACCCCGTTATCCATCATAAATCACTTATATGGGAAACTTTGTAAATAACATAAAACATTTGTTGCAATCAATAGCCTACTGGCTTCTATATAATTTTTTTTTTTTTTTTTTTTTTTTTTTTTTTTTTTTTTTTTTTTTTTTGCATGTAACTTTCTCACACATACCAGTTCGGATTTTTTGTTTTTAACATGTAATTTTCCTTCTAAATATTCATTTATTAAAACAATTATCATTTTGTACAGTAAAAAGCGCCTGAAGATGCAACTGTAGGTTGCGAAACCGGTTGTGCAGGTCTTCGCGACTCCAATAAAAATAACAAGGACTTTCATTCAGACTCTTACAATTTTAACACCTAATTTTTAACTGTGTGAAAGTTTGTTAAATATGTGTAAACTAAAACTAAACTCCGCCACACATAGCGAGGGCCCAAGGGGTACCGACCGGCCGCCGTGTCATCCTCTGCCCGCATGCGTCACGGGATGCGGTATGGAGGGGGGCGCGGCCAGCGTCCCGCACTCCCGGCCGTTGCGTCGACTTTCCAGACCGGAGCCGCTGCTTCTCAATTAAGTAGCTCCTCAGTTTGGCCTCAGGGCTGAGTGCACCCTGCAGATTGCACTCGGCAGACCCGGACGGTAACATTTTTTTTCTTTTCTTTTCTTGCGTCCGCCGCCCCAACAACTAGCAATAAGCATACATATATTTTTTTCATGAAATTAAGTCACTTTTATCAAATGAAACAAGAAAATGGCCTAATAAGCCCTGAGAAACCAGCAACAGATAAGAAAAACATGAGGAGCCACTCTACGATAGCTGCATTGGAAGTAAATCCAAATATTGCACTTCTCTGAAAATTCCTTGCTATCCACTGCAGAAAATAATAATAATAAATCACATAAATATGACAACACAGTTAAAACAGAAATATATTCCGTTTTCTTATTGTTCAGTCTAACTGCAAGGAAAACGTAATACGTTTGTACTGCATGAGTGGCGTTCTACTAATATTTTGCAAATGCGTGTGGCATTGCAACACATAAAGACTTTGCAAAATTGTCATGATAGGAATGTCTGAATCGTTGTTTGTTGTGTTGAGACCATAGGTAAGTAAGAAAAGCCCATGAATCAGTCAATTTGAGGTGGAATGTTGAATGTATGAAGTGGTCAAGAATCCATATTGTCGTATTCCTTTTTGTGGTGGGGTAGGCTTTACATTGTGGTGTGACCGTCACATGGTTCGGAGCTACGAGATTGATGAGGCGGACCATATCCCAGGTGATATTCCAGACGGTGTGGAACTTGTATTCAAATTGGTGTTCGATCCGGCGTCAATTGGGACAGTGCGGCTGACCACCTTGTACCAGGTGTCCCGCACGTCCTCGGGGATTACATGAGAGGCGAGGTTCCTCCAGAGGGATGGCCAGTCGAGGTGCGGCAGCCGCGCCTCCCACTTGTTGTTGGTCCTACTTATTCCTGGCCGGCCGGCCCCGGAGCGCGCGTCTCAAGTCGCTAACGGCGGCCACCCTGACCTCGCAGAGCTGCACGTAGCTGCCCACAGACGGGAAACCTCCGTAAGGGCCCGGTCACACGCTCAGGGGTGCGGGGAGGGAGGGCCAGAGCACTTCCCTAAGATGTCCCATGATGGCGCTGAGGTCATAAGTAGCCCTTTAAAACTGGCTACAGCAGGCGGCAGGTAGCGGCTGACCCCACCACCACTTCCCACCACTTCCCCTCTAATGCCTGCACAACGGCCATGGCCTTGTGGCAGGCGGCACGAGCTCTCCCTTCAGCCTCCCCTCCACGCTACCCTCTGACGTGTGAGAGACACCCTCAGAAGCGCCTCTACTGTGGTCTACCGGTACTAAGCCGAGGAACCGCCTGACATCTGCTAGCATCTTACGGAACTACGAGGGGAGCATAGGACAGAGGTTTAGGAGGGGGGCCTTCCTCGCTGTATAAATGTTACTCTGTGCTGCTGTGCAGGTAGAAGTGGCGCACGTGGCTCAGCCGGAACGGGATGTCAGCAATGAGGACTGGCGCAGGGGTGGAGTGGGGGCGGTGTCTGCCGAACAGGGAGACCGTCCAGCCAGTGGGCGCCTTCTGCGGCCGTCCGCTTGAGAAAAAGCGCCACGCACTTGGCGTGGAAGTCCGACAAGCCGGGGCCGCCAACCGTAGGACTGAGGATGCAGGTCGCCATGGACGCTGAACACCTCGCCTCTCCACAGCGTCATAGCCGTGCGGGTACCGGCAAGACTTGAGCCACATATCACGTTTGGCCAGCACGACGCCGTTAATGACGGCCACCCTTTCTAGCAGCGCCAGATTTCGCGCCGCATAGTATGGTCCGCCAGTTCAATGCCTGCATTCGTTGGAGGGTGTCGGTCATCGTAATACCTAAGTTCTTGTGTTGCTACTCGACACAGTACCAATGTCTCTGGACCTGACGCATGCGGGGTGTGAGTTGAAGGAGAACAGTCTTGCTGGGGTTAACGACTGCTCCAGTCGCCCTCTCGATACAGCTGGAGGGCGGAATAACGCCTATCGATGTCACCAGGCCGCTGTACAAACACCCGCAGGTTATCGGCGCAGGCTCTGAAGATGAGCAGACTTCCGCCCAGTCGAATCCCCTGACATTCAGCGCAATCTCAGCAGAAGGTTAACAACTATGGCAAACAGTGCCGTAGATAGAAGACACCCCTAGCGCACCGAACGCCTGATCGTAACGGACTCACTGAGACACCAATTAATCGAGACACGTGATGTGGCGGTTTTCGAAAAGTTCTGTGCCATCGTAGTGAATTTCGTTCCGAAACCCATACTGGTCATCACTCGTCTGAGATACATGTGACTAACCCTATCAAACGCATTGTTGAAATCGAACAACTTCATCGCAGCTATTCTAATTTTCTCGCTCTGAACATATCCGATGCAGTCCCTATAAGCCAGAACTGCATCGAATATGTTCCTGTCACGCACAGCACATGACTGGTGTTCGCATATGACCTGCGACATGACATTATTTAATTTGTGGGCGGCACATCGCGCCCTCATTTTGTAATCTGCGTTTAACAGCCTGATACTATTGATACAGGGCATCGCTTTGCTCTTAGGGATGAGGGTGATGCAACCCTCTTCAAATTCCTCCGGCATCGGAACACAGTTGCGGATTTCATTTGCTATTGCCACGAAAGTATCGCTCAAACGATGGTAAAAAGTTTTGTTAAATTCTGCGGGAATCCCGTCTAGTCCCGTATACTTCTTGCAGGGACTGCGTTTGACAGCATCTAAACGTCGTCTGCCGTGTACCGTTCGTTAAGTTGGGTCCTGTCAGTGCGCATTAAAACATGTGGGACATTTTGAAAAAGAGTGCCCCGGGGTCTACGTCCACGTCCGCGAAAAAGGTTGGCAAATTCCGCGCACTCCTCCCGGGGATATCGGCCGCGTCCGCGGTCCTGGAGCCGTCCCGCCGGACCCACTGTGCAAGGCGCCGCCGCTGCCTGTTCAGGTAGCAGACGGACAGCGGCTCCCCAGGCACCGCGTCCAGCTGGCTGCGCTCCACCGTCCCCTCACCTCTGCAGCGCGAATCGTTCAGGAGTTTTACCTTGAACTGTTTAAGAGTCGGTTAGTGAAGTCAACAGAGGATCAAAAGCAACTGCAAAGCGATTTAGACAAAATTTCTACTTGGTGCGAGAATTGGCAATTGACACTAAATAAAGAAAAGTGTGAAGTAATGCACTTGACCACTAAAAGAAATCCGCTGAACTTCAATTACGCGATAAATCAGTCAAACCTTAAGGTCGTAAATTCTACCAAATACCTAGGAGTTACAATTACGAACAACTCTGACTGGAGAGAACACATAGAAAATATTGTGGGGAAGGCGAACCAAAGGTTACGTTTCATTGGCAGAACGCTTAGAAGATGGACCAGCTCCACCAAAGAGACAGCCTACATCACACTTGTGCGTCCTCTCCTGGAGTACTGTTGCCCATTGTGGGACCCTCACCAGGTGGCACTGACGGACGATATTGAGAAGGTTCAGAGAAGGACAGCTCGTTTTGTTTTATCACGTTACGGGAGGGAAAGCCTCACGGAAATGTTGCACGAATTGGGGTGGAAATCATTAAAAGAAAGACGTTATTCATTGCGGCGTGATCTGTTTGCGAAGTTTCAATCACCGACTTTTAGTTCTGAATGTGAAAATATTTTTCTAGCACCCACCTACTTAGGGAGACATGACCATCCCAATAAAATAAGAGAAATCAGATCGAAAACGGAACGATTTAGGTGTTCTTTCTTCCCGCGCGCTATTAGAGAATGGAACGGTAGATAAAAGTTATGAAAGTGGTTAATGAACCCTCTGCCAGGCACTTAAATGTGATTTGCAGAGTATCTATGTAGATGTAGATCTATGTAGATGTAGATGAGGTCGGTCAAACAACCCTGGTAGAACTGAGCCGTCATCCGACGCCAACGTGTGGCCTCGCGGCTAAAATTGATTAAAAACTTTCTGATGAAGGGCTTGACAGTACTACCTTCATCTCGCCTGCTGCGGACAAGCCTTTCCCACATAAAGGTAAAACGTTCCCGAAAATGATCGTCAGTTAAAATAATACAGTTCAGTTTCCAGTAATTTTTTCGAGGTAAAACAGGAACATAATATAAAACTAGTTGGCACAGGTAACACTTTCGCTGCGGCTGACGCTTTTAAGCGTCCGCGCTCAATGTGGGATAGCGTCAGCCGCAGCGAAAGTGTTATAACTGCTGTGGTCTGAAAAAATAACCGGCTTCATTTCAGTCCTGGTAATAAAAGTTTCTAAACAGGAAGACACATAAATTCTGTCGAGCCAGCTGTGCCCCGTGTGATAAAAATAGGTGAACTCGGTCCGGTTCAACACTTGCCACGTGCCTCGAAGCCGAAAACTGCTGAATACAGTTTACAGCTCCTGACACTTGTTAGTGTTCTAGTAACACGTTGAAATTGCCACCAACAAGTTTGTCACGATTGGGATATAAACGTTCACAGAGGTCTAGTGATAAAAACTTCTCCTAGCGGGACCATTGCCAGAAGGAGCGTAAATGTTAGTGAAAACGATGCCGTTGATGGTACAGGCAATCGCGCGTCCATTAAGTAAATTTTTAAAATTGGTAAAAATTCATATCATGGCGAACTAAAATAACTGTACCAGTTTGCTCTTCCGATAAAACATTCTCTATCACATTAAAATCTTTAAAAACTGAGAGCGGCACGCGTTACTTCCTGCAAGAATGCGAGATTACTTTTTCTCTTAAAAACCTTTGCAACGTGGCAGCCTTGACCTGACTGCGCATTTTGTTCTCATTTACGGTCAAAATGTTGCACTGACTAGGCGCAAGTACCATACACAAAGAAAACACACAAGACATACGACCACATAACATGTACCTACAAAAAAGTGGAAATAGCTACTGAACATCTACCACCACATCAGGGCCGGGTTTAAGTCCCGCTACTCTCATCCATCTCCGCCGCCCAGTCAGACGGCGCATTAAGCCGTTGGTACTCAAACTTCGGCTCCAGTTCCATCTCGGATACGGGATTTGCCATAGATGTTGCCGCAGATTCGGTAGTTTTGACCGACGGGCGGTTACGACATTCGTTGGATTCCTCAGACTTCCACTTCACCGGCTGCTGTGCGGCTGGTACAGTCGGTGTGACGTCCATCTGCGATTCACTATCTGTCTCTACGTCTTTTATACCGAGCACCGCCTTGACATGCCTAACAGTTACCTCCCGTTTGCTTTCCGCGATACTTTGTTTTCTTTCTTGTTGCCCGCGGTTAGACTCTGACTGCTGCCGAAGATCTACGTCGGCTTTCTGGCTCTTGTTTTTTCGCCGAGAACTGCGAGACGCTCTCTTCTTGTCAACAACAGACAGACTGCGGTCTTTTCTGAGAAAACGATGCGACACCAATATGCTAGAAGCACTGGCGCTACGGAGACGTTCGTGTGTGTTATTTTGTTCGGTTTCGCGGCCACGTTGCGGTTTTTGTTCAGTAGGGGTAGCGACACAGTCGGGGTTTTTGTCAGGATAGGGAGCTACGTCACTCACATTCGGGAACGCAATGACTGGACCTGCCATCGGAGCGGGCATTTGTTGAACCTGTGTCAGCAAGGTGGCAGCGGGTTCTGATCCTATGTCATGCACGTGTTCGGTAGCAGTATCAGACTGCAGTATCGCAACGTGTGGGGTGATTCTATTTACACTTCGGTAAAATCAGACGTGACGTCATTATGACGTATCCACACTATCGATGTCCAGAAGAGCGGCGCATCGACTTTTGCAATCGTTCGAGACGCTGGTTTTCGGTGGGATAACATGCTTAATTCGACATTCTTTCTGAACTGCATACTTTTTTCCTTCGTACTTTAGTAAAAAACTAGGCCTTACTTAATATTGGAATTATGTTTTGGAAAGCACTGACGGAAATTTCAGTAAATGTAAATTGAAAATTATGTCAGAAATAACGCAGCCGAGCCTTTTCAAAGAAAAGAACTAGCATGTTGCAGCAACTTGGCGGTAGATGAGTACCCAGTTTTACGAAATGTTTTACCTGATGTTCGCAGAGCCTCTGTAACAAATGCCTGTATTAATATCCAGCTCATTTGATTTATAGTTTCGGCGAAAACATACATATACCTACGGCGACTATATGTTGTTTTTGTATGTCGCATATTTTGACACGCCCAAGTACACATAGTCGCTTCATAGCCTGGTAACCGAATTTTGTCCTCTTGGTTTAACGTAGACTCCGTACTACAATGCAACTCGGTAGCATTTTTCGCTTTTCCATTAGTTTTAAACACAACCTTCACAAATGGGCCACGATGACAACATCAGATTTCACTGAATAACGTTTCAGAGCTCACAGTGTAGGTCCTTTTTCGGAAAGTTTATAGCTTCTTACTTTTTAAAAAAAAAAAAAAAAAAAAAAAAAAAAAAAAAAAAAAAAAAAAAAAAAAGCAAAGTTATACCTACCGAAACTGAATGAATACACCATTACCAACTGAAGATATTATCAGCTACTTCTTTAATTCGTCTGCTACAATTGCAACCGCAGTTTTGCGTCTAGAACGACCACACAAGTCGATCATGGCTCCATTCGTCTTCGATAGTGTGGATACGTCATAATGACGTCACGTCTGATTTTACCGAAGTGTAAATAGAATCACCCCAACGTGTGAGGGTACCTGAGTACCAAATTCCTCTTATGAATGAACAAGCTTTATATTTATTAGTAAAAGTAATTAAATATAGTTATCAAAGTGTAAAGTTATTTATTTATACTAGATTTGTTTATCATGTCCACAGTATTGCACATAGCTTTCATTGGCAAAGTAGCGGGAAAGATTTTATTGAACCACTGGAATACCGCGGCCAAGGAGTTATAGCCTATATACACTCGGTCACAAAAGTATTCGGACAGTGGGAAGTTTCACAATGAGTACTCGAGAAACACTGACTATGAAACCCAAACATATTTATTAGCAATATACAGGGTGTTTCACTAAGTGTGTTTGCCTCTGTAACTTGTAAAATAATAGGTGGCGGGAAATTTTAATGCGGTAGGACAACACAAGAAATGTTACACTTTCTGTGGAGCTATGAACATAGTTTATTGTATCATTTTCCAAAGAGTTACATCACAAAGATATATATTTTTTTTTTTTTTGGAACAATAAATTTTTCTATCGAGCATTGGATTCGTTGAAACCAGCTGCGTCCAAATCAATTTAAACTACATTCGTATCACTGTTAGTTTGGGAGCTACAACCCTTCAAAGTTTCAGGGGCAGATACCACAAACGCTGTGCATGTCGGACACATTGCAGTCGCTTCACCCTCTGTGCCTCTCGGAGTGAACTATTCTCTCACGTTGTCTGCCTTCGTCCGAATACTTTTGTTGCACCTTCCCCTGCCGTTTTCAGGAAATATTACGTAACAGACACATGTTCAACAACAATTTTTCATATGGAAAACTGCCAAATTATGCGAATTTCCGTGCTGTCCGAATACTTATGCGACTGAGTGTATACTCTGATGTTGTGATTATTGTTGGTTTTGATTTTGGAAAAAGTACCGAAATAAATGAGACTGAACTTTGAAAATATCCAATTTATTTTGAAAGTGCTATACAAATATGAATACAGGAACATTATATTCAAATTTGGTACGTAAAACTCTCCACAGGAGAAGAAAGATTCCAGGGTTAGAGATTTGACCAGAAAATAAGGTAATTTATTAAAAACTACGGAGAACCCTCGGAAACGTCCACGTGTACAGTTTCGGTAGCACTGTCTACAAGAGGTTCTACTAAAGCACTGGTGTCTACGGGCGTTGTGTCCATTGCACCGTCATCTGTAGCTGTTTCGTCAATAACGAGGCGCCGCGCTTGGGAGGGGGGGGGGGGGGGAGCCCAACGCTACGGCCGCGTAAGTCTCTGTGCCCTGACTGCCGACTTTCGTCAGCTGTGCAGGGCGTTTACGTTTGGGACAAGAAGTTCTAAAAGTCCGGTACCAATACAAAAGTAACACGTTTGCGACTGTCCATTATATGTCAGAAAATCCCGGTGCCCATTGATAAAAACAAAGGACAATATGTTTTTCGAACTATCATTTTGACACATTTCGAATACCGTTTTTCCACTTAATATATACATAAGCATATAACCATTTTTCTTTAGTAACGGAAAGAACGGTACCGTAAGGGCTCAAATGTCTTTCAGTTGTCATTCCGAATTTCCCGTATGGTACGAACGCCAAATCCCGCGTTTGACAAGTTTACTTTACTCAAAGTCCCGTCCAACTGCTTAAAAGTACGTTCACCGTTATTAAATGGTACTAAAGCGTCACACGTATCCGTAGATTTCAATTTAAGGAACAGAGAGTTCAAGAACGTGTCGATTATATCACTTTCCAGTATTTTCAAATCATTACGAAGCCACTAGTGAATTTCGAAAACTGACGGTCGGGATACGGATCTGTCGAATTCGCACTGAATGTTATTTTCGCGCTCTTCCGAATAATCTGTATTCATCGTACTCACCGGTTTGAAGACACCAGTGAAGAAAACTGCGAAAACGCAGAACGCCGCCGACCGCTTCGAAAGCCGGCCGCGGTGGCCGAGGAGACTGAGGAGCTCCAGTCACGGTCTCAAATGTTCAAATGTTTGTTAAGCTTATGGGACTTAACTACGGGGTCATCAGTCCCTAAACTTACAAACTACTTATGAACTACTTACTAACTAGGACGGGACAAATATCCATGCCCTAGGGGGGATTCGAACCCTCGACCGTAGGGGCCGTGCTGACCGTGACTGGAGCGCCTCAGTCACCTCGGCCACCGCGGCCGGCAGTCACGGTCTGCACGGACACAACGGTCGGGGGTTCGAATCCCCCCTCGGGCATGGATATTTGTGCCGTCCTTAGTTGTAAGTAGTTCATAAGTAGTTTGTAAGTTTAGGGACTGATGACCCCGTAGTTAAGTCCCATAAGCTCTACAAACATTTGAGCCGCTGCGAAGCCGCCGTAAACACTGCCCGGTGAGCAACACGCTCTAGCGGGCAGCCAGCCAAGTGCTAGGCAAGCCCGACAGTGCTGACCTTCGGTGATCTGACGGGAACCGGTGTATCCACTGCGGCACGGCCGTTGGCCACGTGTCAGTTCTAGTATATTTGTCCAATGAAAACCCGTTTATAATCTGCATTTCTTCTTGGTGTAGTAATTTTAATGGCCAGTAGTGTATTTTGCGATCTTGGTGTTCACGTTTGAGGACTATGAACTATCAAATCACCTTCACAACCTGCGATGTAGTTAACGTCACTATAAAAATAGCTGTTTTGATTACACAGAAAGTGCTATGTCGTATCGTGGGAAAGGATAGCGATTATGCTTGTAACCATAGACTTAAAGTTTCGTAGTCTCTTCCATCGGCTATGGTGAATTTTATCATATTAAACCTATATTGTATTATATTCTTATTTTATACCCTTCACTATGACCCTTAAAACTGCCGTCATTTACCTTTTACTGATTTTTAACTTTCACTTACGATGTTGAATGATAAAGCTACTTTCCAACACTCCTTGGCAAAACAACTGAGATATCATATTTGTAAGCCTTTTAACAAATAAGTTTCATGTTCAGATTTCCTTACTTTCATTATTACTAGATCTGCGGTTCGCTAGGTTCACGTAATTGAGCTTGTAAGGAGTCAAGTCATTCAGACACATTTTCCTACATTTTCGGACCTTTAAATAAGTGTATGTTGCTTACAAGTGATATCTGACATGTTAATTACTTTATTTATTGCTTGAAAAGAAGTTATTATTCGAAGTACGGCAGTAGATCGCGAGTGGGATATCGTGGGAAAGGCGAACCAGAGACTGCGTTTTATTGGCAGAACCCTTAAAAGATGCAACAGAACTACAAAAGAAACTGCATACACTACGCTTGTCAGTCCTTTTATGGAGTATTGCAGCCCAGTGTGGGATCCTTATCAGGTGGGTTTGACGGAGGACATCGAAAGAGTCCAGAGAAGGGCAGCTCGTTTCGTATTGTCACGATACAGGGGAGAGAGCGTTACGGAACTGTTACAGGATCAGGGATGGGATGCTACGGCGCTTATCGCTGCGGCGTGGGCTACTTACGAAACTCCAATCGCCAACGTTCTCCTCCGAATGCGAAAATATATTGTTGACTCCCACTTACACAGGTAGAAATGATCATCAGAATAAAATACGAGAAATCAAACCTCGAACATAGAGATTCAGGTGTTCTTTCTTCCCGCGCGCTATTCGAGAATGGAATGGGAGATAAATCGTGTAATTGTGGTTCGATGAACCCTCTGCCAGGCACTTAAATGTGATTTGCAGAGTATCCCATGTAAATGTAGATGTAGTTTTTCTCGAGGCTGAAGCAACTAACAGTTCAGGCATATACACTGAGGAAATATTGTTGGTTCCAATTTATCAGTTAAAATACCATTGCAGACAGTACTTGGCAACGATTTGAGATGGTTACAAATTATGGTGGAATACTTCGTCATGCACGAGCGCGAGTCTCTGTGTTAGCGGCAGATGACCTTCGAAGCGTGGGCGAGCCAAAACGAGGTGTTAGCGCGTGCGTTATTGGACGATTTGTGGGCGTGCATCAGGCGAGACAATAGCGCGTCTCCGGTAGGCGAAAGTTCACTGACGTGGCGAGAGTTGGGGGGGGGGGGGGGGGAGATGTGTTACGGTGAGCGGCGGCAGCAGTGAAGGACTCCAGCCAGCCCTTGGTCTGCCTGCGACAGGTTGTGTTGAAGGCGAGCGAGCACTCTGTGGGCGCGATTTGCGCATTTTCGACAGAGAGAGAGAAGGCTCTTTTCCAATGCTTTACTGAAAAGAGCATCTCTGTCGAAAGCAAATCTGAAATTACCTCTTATTAACAGTAATCAGATTGTGCGATATTTGCTGTGTTGGTCAGCCACTTTTTGTCTGTCGCGAATACATACAAAGTGAGGTAGTTAACACCTGTGGGCGAATTGCAGTGGCATCGCGGTGGGTTGATTTATGCAATCAGCGTACCAAGCCAGTAGAGAGACTAGAAAGTGTTAGGTGTTCTCAACATCATTGAGACATAGGAAATATTTCGATCGACAGAAGTTGATCCAGTCAGGCAAGTTAGGTTTGTTTCCAGCGACAGTGCACCAGCTAGCAGCCATTTCAGCAAACGGTACTGTGTGCATTGCTTCTGCTTAGATCATGCACTTAGTGCACCAGCCTCGAGCATATCTGCAGCTTTGTTTGTTAATTTAAAGTTAGGCCCAGTGTTTCAGCCATTTTTACCGAGTGCAGTTTTCTTTATCTAAAAATTCTATTCTTCAAGTTAACAACTTGATTCTATCCTAAGAAATCTGGATTCTTTTTAAATTTAAATTCATTTTTTATGCATTTTTGTTTAAATAAATTAAATACACAGTTTTGTGTCCCAGCCTCGTCGCCGCTTTTGTGTCTCGTTTCCGTCGTAGGTGTCTGTGGCCAAGTAGAAAAGTACCGACACAGGAATAAAGGATGCACGCTTGTGCAAGTAAGAAGGTGAGCAGCCAGTGGGACCGCAGAAACTAGAAACACTAGAGTAAATTAGAACGAGATATATATTGCACAGAATTTATACAATACTTAACTTTTACATAGCTCAGTACTGCAGAATGCTGATACATAGTTGAGCTAGAGGCCTGCCTAGTGCCTGTCCGATAGCCAAGTCTTCACTGGTGCCTATCTGATTCTGAAGTGCTAACTGGTTCCTATCTCAGTCCCAAGTGAACGATGTCGTTCAGTGGTGGTCACGAGCGGAGTTGTAGAAGAGGGCGCTAGTGGCTGACGTCGTAAGAACGCCGCGCCGTGCGTGCGAAAGTAGGTGGCGCGCACTTTGGACTTGTGCGACACCACACACAGAAATCGTGTTTACTTCCAGTAGCTAGTGACACCAAATTTGTACCCCGTTTGTCCTTACTAGCAATGTTTAGATATATGTTTTCTTTACAGGTGATGTTAACTGCGTTGGATTAAGTAATGTTGTAGAAACATATCTTAATCTGGCGAAGAGCATCTCTCTGACTTCTACACGACTTGCTGTTAGGTTCTTCCACGCAGGAGCCATGGGTACCCATATAGCTAGCGCGACTAAATCAGTTAAAACTAGTAGCGCTGGCCTGCGCTCTCTCTCACACTTCACAAGAAAGATACTCCACACCACTAGCGACAGTGGCGCTCCAGGCGGAACAGCTCAGAAGCTGCTTCAAGGTTGTTGTGTATTATCATAATTAAATAAAGATTCCTTTTCCTAAAAATATGTTTCGGGCACTTCGTGTCATGTTTTAAATATGATGTTAAGTAAGGCCACTGCATGTGTATTCTAAGTCCGTGACCTTGAAGCAGCTTCTGAGCTGTTCCGCCTGGAGCGCCACTGTCGCTAGTGGTGTGGAGTATCTTTCTTGTGAAGTGTGAGAGAGAGCGCAGGCCAGCGCTACTAGTTTTAACTTAGCGCTGGCCGCTATAAAATCAAATGTCACCGGATGTGATAAGGGAGTTGAGCCGGAAGTTGCGGTTGATAAGCCGCGCTCCAGGCGGAAAATAGCTGTGCACCTGGCATCGTGGCTCAGATGGAGAGAGGCAGCAGCACGTGCAACAGCATTGTACCACGATGCCGCGCCGTTACTATCGTCGTCGCCGTAGTGTTTTACCTGTGTATAAGGCAGTGGATACTGTTAATTTCTCACCTGGAGGAAATGGAGTCTCTACTACTGCTCAGGAAGAAGTTTTACATGGCCCTATAACTTTTGTTGGGGCAAGATTTGATTTTAGTATAAGATCAACTGAAGTGTTTACTGGTGCTGGATGGCTTACTGTGGCTTTTGTACGTACTAATAATGCTTCGTTAGGTGGCCTTGAGTCATTTAATGAGAGAGACATTATTGCTTTTCGTACATGGAATATTTGTGAGGTAGCAAAAAAGTCTTATGGTACCTCTTACTTTGTTTGTGATAAGCCATTATGTTTAAGAACGAGGAACAGAAGACGTGTTTCTTCAGAAGAAGGAGTACATATTTGGGTGAAAGTGTCTGGCCCATTTGAAAAGAAATTTAATGTACAGGGTGATGTTGTTGTGTATTATCATAATTAAATAAAGATTCCTTTTCCTAAAAATATGTTTCGGGCACTTCGTGTCATGTTTTAAATATGATGTTAAGTAAGGCCACTGCATGTGTATTCTAAGTCCGTGACCTTGAAGCAGCTTCTGAGCTGTTCCGCCTGGAGCGCCACTGTCGCTACAGTGACTATACAGTCACCAAAGGCGACATGCGACTCATATCACAGCGACGGCAGAAAGGAGATTAAAAAAAAAAAAAAAAAAAAAAAAAAAAAAAAAAAAAAAAAAAAAAAAAAAACCTGTCACGACTGACGGGGCTAGTGCAGTGTAGTGCAGTGGTTATAACCCTGGACTCGAATTCAGGACGGTGGTTCAAAATCACCTTCATCCAGATTTAGGTTTTCCACGATTGTCCTAAATCGCTCCAGGGCAAATACTGGGCTGATTCCTATCAACGCCACGGCCAATTTCTCCATCCTTACCACCTTGTCAAGTGGTTATTAAACCCCAATTTTCCTTTCTTCCTTCAATTCGATCATGAGTTTCCAATGTTTGGAAAAAATAGACCGTGCCAATCTAAAAAAATTAACTTTAATTAAAAATCGTAACATATTCATTAAACTCAAAATCGTCACTTAATTTCAAACGATTCCTGGATTTGTATTTTAGTGGACATTCGTTTTCACTGAAATAAGTCCTGAACAAAATCGTAAGATGTCGGAAAGTAATGTCCGCAATGATATTGAATGATTTTTACGTTTTACAACAAAACTACTGAGGAGGATGGATTGAAATGACATCTTAGAGTTTCGATCATTTTTTGAGTTCAATAAGTCTTCAAAGACCTTGGGGACAAATTAATATATTTAAAACGGTGTCGACGTTGTTCACTCTTCTCATCGTCAGTGAAGTTGTTAAGATATCAATTCAAATGTTAAAATGTTCGTGAAGCTTATGGGCCTTACCTGCGGGGTCTTCAGTCCCTAAACTTACAAACGACTTCTGAACTACCTTATACTAAAGCACAAACATCCATGCCCGAGGGGGCGACTCGAACACCCGACGGGAAACGTCCTCGCGCATAGCAGGATAGCGTCTCAATGTGCTCGACAGTTCCGCCGCGGCGTCAAGATATCGTACACACATAGTACGATTCACTCACAACGTGAGAAGAATTATTAATTTAAAATGAATAACAATTCGACGTGTTATATGTTTCGCAGACCATATTTTAACCCTTGCGGACCACTTGTGCTGTGCAGCCCCCACAGGTGGGGAGCCGCAGGTGTAAGTGAAAACACAGTTTTTACTTGATTTAAAACTTCCGGGCTGATAAGCCGTGGTCAATTTATAAAACTTTCCCCTAACGTTTCATCTTCGGCTGCGGAAGACATCTTCAGAGGTGGAGTGGCGAACTGTGCAGTTCGCCACTCCACCTCTGAAGATGTCTTCCGCAGCCGAAGATGAAATGTTAGGGGAAAGTTTTATAAATCGATCACGGCTTATCAGCCCGGAAGTTTTAAATGAAGTTGACGCCGGCCGTGAAAGTTTGCATTGTATGAACAGTTTTTACTGTTAAATGACATAAGTTTCGTTGAAACATTTTTTGGGATTACTTCAACAGACAGAAATGTTTGACAAGTAACGGAGGAAAACGGGGGGAAACAAAAAATGTTCAAATGTCTGTAAATCTATCGGACCAAACTGCGTGGTCATCAGTCCGTAGCTTACAAACTACTTAAACCTAGGTAAACTAACCTATGGACAAACACACACACCCATGCCCCAGGGAGGACTCGAACCTCCACGGTGAGCAACCGCGCTCTCCGCAGCGAACCGCTTTAGACCGCTCGGCTACTCCACCGCGGCGGGGGGAAACATTGCATCTACTATACCAGCATAAACTGATTAAGATATATACAGGGTGTTTCACTAAGTGTGTTTGCCTCTGTAACTTATAAAATAATAGGTGACGGGAAATTTTAATGCGGTAGGTCAACACAAGAAATGTTACACTTTCTGCGGAGCTATGAATATAGTTTATTGTATCATTTACCAAAGATTTACAGCACAAAGATATAATTTTTAAATGGAACAAGAGTTTTTTCTATCGTGCATTGGAATCGTTGAAACCAGCTGCGTCCAAATCAATCAATTTAAGCCTGCCGCGGTGGCAGAGCGGACTGAGGCGCTCCAGTCACGGTCTGCAGGGCCACTACGGTCGGGGATTCGAATCCCCTCCCCCTCGGGCATGGATTTTTGTGCCGTCCTTAGTATAAGGTAGTTGATAAGTAGTTTGTAAGTTTAGGGACTGATGACCCCGTAGTTAAGTCCCATAAGCTTATCAAACATATTTTTGTTTTTTGTTTTTTGTTTTGAAATCAATTTAAACTACATTCGTAACACTGTTAGTTTGGGAGCTACAACCCTTCAAAGTTTCAGGAGCAGATACCACACGCTGTACATAAAACATGACTGTGTGGTGGTTGATGGATGTTATGGCAGTGGAAAGTTGATTTACATGAGATGTTCAAATGTGTGTTCATGTTCCTCAATGCATAATGCAATGCGCCGTCGAAAGGATCTGCGGACGAGATGTAACATCGCCGGTGTGACGGAGCGACATGCGTCCTCGATGCGTCGTTTTAGATCATCTGGGGATGTGGGCTCAGTGACATAAACACGATCCTTTAGATATCCCCACAAAACTTGTGTTAAATCGGGCGATCTTGCGGGCCATGAATAAGGACCATGGCGCCCCAACCTCACCACACAGCCATGTATTATGTACAGCGTGTGGTATCTGCCCCTGAAACTTTGAAGGGATGTAGCTCCAAAACTAACAGTGATAGGACTGTAGTTTAAATTGATTTGGACGCAGCTGGTTTCAACGAATCCAATGCACGATAGAAAAAACTATTGTTCCATCTAAAAAATTTTGTCTTTGTGCTGTAACTCTTTGGAAAATGATACAATAAACTATGTTCATAGCTCCGCAGAAAGTGTTGACCTACCGCATTAAATTTTATAAGTTACAGAGGCAAACACACTTAGTGTAACACCCTATATATATATATATATATATATATATATATATATAATTACGGCATCGGAGATAAATGTAGGACAGTGTTAGTATAGATTGCCACAATATTTTAGAACGTACACTATTCTCGAAGCTGCGCAGAATTGTCGCATGGTCTAAGGCTTCGTGTTACGGAATGGTCGGACATTCACGCCGGAATTTCGAGTTCACCTTCTGGTAATGGTGTGTGTTGTCCTTAGCGTAAGTAGGTTTAAATAGTTTGTGATTGTTGATTGTTTTATGTGTAGGGAGTGATGCCCTTGGCTGTTTGGTCCATTACGTTTGCAAATATTTGAACTACCTCTACGAGAACGACCTATTGAACCATAGGCAGAAATGGCTCAGAAAGTATCATTTTTGTGAAACAGCTAGTTTTTTTACACACTTGAAGTGATGGGTGCTATTGACAGGGGTCTCAATTCGATTCCATATTTTTAGATTTCCGGAAGGATTTTGTCACTGTATCTGTTCTTATGGAATATCGGCAGAACCGAGCGATTGGTTTGGCGATTTCCTGTTAGAAAGGACACATCACGTAGTAATTGATGTAAAGTCACGAGTAAAGCAGAAGAGTATCTTGCTTTCCCCAGGGAACCGTTATATAGCACTTACTGTTCCTTATCTTTATAAACGATTTAGGAGACGATCTGAGCAGCTCTCTTGGAATGTTTGCGGATGACACAGTCGTTTAGAGGTTACTGAAGTAACAAGAAGATCAAAAGCAGCTGCAAGACGATGTAGGTAAGTTATCTGAACGGTGAACAAAAATAATGATAAGTGTGAAAAAATCCATATGATAAATCATGCGACTGAGCCATGATAAATCATGCAAATCTAAAGGCAGTAGACTCAACTAAATATCTAAGAATTGCAGTTACGAGAAATCTGAATTAGAAGCAACACATACCAAATACAGTAGTGAAGCCAGACCAAATGCTACGTTTAATTGGCAGAACGCTTAGAAAATGCAACAGTTCTACTAAATAATCTACCTACATTATGAAACTTACTGGCAGATTATATTAGCGCACACTCCGCTGCAGAGTGAAAGTTTCATTCTACCTACATTATACTTGTGCGTATTATTCGCTATAGCTGCGCAATGTGGGATCCCCACTAGGTGACGAATACAGAGGAAGCTCGTTTTTTTTTTTTTTTTTTTTGTTTTTTTTGTTTTGTTTTGTTTACTATCATCATATCGGAGAGAGAGTGTCACAGAAATTGATGCACGAGTTGGGGTGGAAATCGTTAAAAGATAGGTGTTATTCGATGCGGCGACATTTATTTGAGAAATTTCTTTCACCAACTTTATGTTCCGAATGCCAACACATTTTGCTAGCACTGAGACATGATCATAATAATAAATGAAACAGAAGGGAAACGGATAGATTTAGGTATTCCTTTTTCCCACCCGCTATTGGAGAATGTAGAGATTATAACATAAAAGCGGTTGTATGAACCCTCTGCAACGAACTTAAATGAGATTGGCAGATTATTTATGCACATGTAGATGTAGAAATTTGTAGTCGTGATACCACAATTGGAATCAGTCGTTTAGTTTGCGAATAAAAAAAGAGGGACAGAAACAGATGTATGATATTACAAGAGAGAACTAAAGTGAGTGAAGTAGGTGGGTGAAACTATACAATTAAAAAAAAAAAAAAATCAAAGATTTATTTTATCCCGGAGCGTTTTTCCCTCTCTTAAGTGTATCTCTGATCCCTGATCAGTATTCCCTTGTTTTTCTGGACACGAGAGAGAGAACAGCATTCAAATTAATCTTTCTGTTCCTAACTTCCGAACTGTTTAGACGTATCAGTGTCGACTCCTGTTATCCATACTTTATATGTGTGAGTATAGATGTAAGAAATGTTGCCAAAATTTAACGTGAATATTTTTCATTTCAGTCCGCGGAATTGATATCTGCCTAAGTTGCCTGATTCAGACCGTTTGTGTTATGGGTTTGGACGACATTACAGCTGACGAACATTCGAGCAGTGATTGTTGCTAAATTTATTAACTTTCAAACAATGTCATTCCGACTCCAAATTAATAACTATTTTAGAAATTGCAATCTCGTTTGTTGTTTCTCATGTTAAATATCAGAAGTCCGTTTAATCTCAGTTTGGGATTTTCACCGAAACCTATGACGGACACTGAACTAAAATTTAATGCACGGTCAGCTGCTCGAAACAGATCGCGTAACCAGTCCAAAACCATTTCATGACGGTGATTTCCCTCCTAAATATGCATTTTATTACAGCTACAACACCGGAATGAGGTGATATGATAAATGAAGTAGGCCACGCCATCCCCTTTTATAATGTAAATTCCGCCAACATCTACTCAAAACAGCTTTCAAAAATCTTTGATATATCCATACTATTTCAACTATTTATTTAGTAATTCCAATCAGTGATTTTTTTAAAAATAAATTTTAACTATCTTTGACCCCAATCCAGATTTAAAAACCTTTAACGAAAGTAAATGACAATAAAAAGATAATAATAATATCGTGTGACCAATTGGCCTGGTGCAAATCTTTCAACTATATGCCATATTGGCGACTTGCGTGTCCCCAGCCTATCCCAGTTATCCAACTGGGGAAAGGGGACCTACAGCTTAACGTGGAATCCGAACCACGTTTCATTTCTGGCGACTGCTCACATCGTTAAGAGGTGAAGGATGGGTAAAAACGCAGACTGAAAAAATCCGAGGTCCGACCGGGTTTCATACCCGCGAGGCTTCATTTTCCAGTCGAACGCTTTACCACAAGACCACCGAGCTCGACAGTAAAAAGAAGGTGAATAGGATTAATTCCAATCATTATGACAGTTCCATTATAAAAAGTTGGCAACCGTCTTACAGGACGGAAATAATAAGTAAATGGTATTTTTAATCACTTTTCTAGAACTTTAAATGAAATATTTTATGTCATGTCATTGAAATCTATTTATCACACATTGCACCACTTACTGTAATCCAGTATCATATTTCAGAAAACCGAAAAATTAAAACAATAGCAGCAACAATTAAAGTAAGACCAGACCACTTCATTTTTTTGCTTTTCATCTCTTTGTATTTTTATTGTTATGTTGCTAGCTATAATACCGGATTTCACGTTCAGTCATCTCGGCAATAATTTCTATTTATTTCGGCAACATAGAAAGTTCGCGAGTGATTGTTGGGTTTGATTTAGTATTATTGGCCGAGTAGCGTCTTTCGTTTGTCGTCGCTCCATCTTGTCAGAAGATATCGGAGGAGTATACGAGAAAAGAGAGAGAGAGAGAGAGAATGTGTGTGTGAAAGAGAGTGAGAGAGAGAGAGAAACAAAGGATGTGTGTGGAGTGAGTGATAAGCTGTTCACAGAATGCCATTAATTGCTTCTCGCACGAGCTGAGGGTAAGGTTTCGGCAGCTGGGTGGCATTGAGCGGCAGACAGCTGAGGCCACAGACAGCGCTCCGGCTGCTGTGTTTGGGGGGGGGGGGGGTCCTGCTCTCGGCTGGAGAGCCTTCGTTAGTGCAGCAGCAGCAGCAGAGGCGGCCTCTGAATTAAAACCGGGCCTCCGCTCTACATCACAGGCCCTCCAGTGCCGCCTCCTGCTGCCTCTGCTGCCAGGAATTTGCTTACACAGGTCGCTGAAAAGTCAACGCCACAAGCGACTCTTTCGGTCTTCGTGAAGGAAACCCCGGTTAAATGGAGCAAACGTGTCACAACTCGTGCACCCTTTAATATTATCTGTCTGTGCCTGTGCGTCTAACACTTGGTAGCCACATATCCATCTACGTAAGACTGGTAACACGAACTTATGCATATATGTACGAGGCGCGTCCAGAAAGTAAGTTCCATTTGGTAATAAAATGAAATTGTACACGGATACAGAAGAAATTTTTATTGCACAAAATTCTATAATTCTTAATCTACTTTTCCACGTAACTGCCGAAATTTTGCCGGCATTTGTCATAGCGTGGCACCAGACCTTGTACACCTTCTTCATAGAAATCTGCCGCCCGTGTCTGCAACCAGTTGGAATCAGTTTCTTTCAGCACGTCATCATTGGTGAAGTGATGACCGCCAAGCAAAGACTTGAGATGTAAGAACAGATGAAAGTCGCTAGGAGCGAGGTTAGGATGGTCAAACACGTCCCACCCAAATCCCTGTAGGAGGTTTTTCGACACATTTGCAGTGTGTGGTCGTGCGTAGTGTGAAGCAAAACAACACCTTTTGACAGCAGTCCCCGGCGCTTATTTCGAATTACAGGGCGCAATTTCCGAAGTGTCTTTCAATAAGCATCTGCTTTGACTGACCACGCGGTAAGAAGTCAATGAGTAGGATGCCTTTCCAGTCCCAGAACACTGTGCACATCATTTTCCGAGGTGCCATGATTTGATTCGGCTTTACCTTTGGTGGGAATGAAGTGTGCCTCCATTCCATTGATTGCCGCTTACTCTCAGGGGTGTCGTAAGAAACCCACGTTTCATCTCTTGTCTCAGAAATTCTTCGCCGCTTTCAGCATAACGGGTCGAAAACTCAAGTGCACTACCCATTCCTTGTGTTTCGTGTTGCTCAGTGAGAATCTTTGGTACCCAACGTGAGCAAAGTTTACGGAATTTCAGTTGTTTGGTAACAATTTCATACATCAGTGATCGTGAAATTTGGGGGAAGTACGAAGCGAGAGCACTAATTGTAAGCCTGCGGTTTTCCTGGATCTTGTCATCAATCTCGTGAACCAGTACATCTGTAACCAAAGGTGGACGCCCACTTTGTTCTTCATCCTGCACATCACTACGCCCGCCATTGAACTGTCGGATCCATCTTCTCATCATTGAATCACTCATCGCATTTGGTCCGTAAACATCGCAAATTTTCCTATAAATTTCACTTAGTTTCACTTTCCTCGCATTTAGAAACAGAATCACCGACCTGATTTCACAGGCGGGGGGATTTTCAATCAACGCCGACATTTCAAACAAGCACAACAAAGCGTACGTTACTGACAGCGATCTCCAAATGGCGCACGTTCTTCTCCTTGATACAAATCGTCTACAGCGCATGTGCGGAACTGCAATCGCAGCGTTGCAGCGGAGATAAATTGAAACGGAACTTACCTTCTGGACGCGCCTCGTATAAAAACTGAATCATCCGTACAAATGTAATAAATGCGAACGATGTTCTGTGTGTTACGTTTCATGACTAAACTGCTTATCCGATTTTGATAAAATTGGTTATGGAGATGGCTTGAACGCTGAAGAATATACGCTACTTTAGAAAGTGTGTAATACAAGATATTTGTTGATTTTATGTATATACTCATGTTCACGGAATGTATTACATTAATTGCGAATGGGTAAAGTTGAAAACGTGTACCCAACCGGGACTCGAACCCGGGTCTTCTGCTTTCTAGGCATTTGCACTGACCACGGGGGACACAGCACTCACCACACCTGCACGGAATTACTCACGTACGCCTCCCGTCAGATACTAATTCTCAACTTTACCCTGCCCTCTATAAATTAAATTTGGAGTTATTGTAGACTAATTACCGTAAGAGTAAGGGCCTATGAGTTTCTCCGCACTGAAGAGAGGATCATTGCTCGTCGGCAACATTTATATATGTTACATATACGTGGCGTCTGTTCTCTAGGACACTTTTTCAACATTACCCATTCACAGTTAATGTCATACATTATGAATATGAATAAATAATAACTGCTGGTTCAAAAGTGACGTCTGTTCTTTCGGACATGTCCGATAGAACAGACGCCATGTATGTCACTTATTTAAGTATATAAATTGAAATATGGAACAGCTCAGCATCAAAGTTTCTGTTATAGCCAACGAGCTTAAATTTCATAGATTTACTGCGCCCTTTACGGCTATCTGTGTAAACTCGGCCGCCATATTTTCGGTGGTCAGTAGACTTGAGAGGAGTCTGTCTATCGTATGTTGTTGTTGAGCTTGAAGTGCTGTATTTAGTAAGTAATTAGTCTGTATTGCTGATGAAATTTGCCTAAACTGTGTTCAGTATTTAAATGCACAAAAAGCAAAGTGATAAAACAAGTACTAAGTGCAAGAACACTGAAACACGACCAATGAATGTGTCGTCGTGTTCCATTTTGATTTATTCATTAACCTAAAGTATTTCTGCACCATTAATGTTATCTGCGAGTTACTTATTTTATTCTTTTTATTAATGATCAATGCCCCACGTTTATATATATTTGCCCCATATTTACAAATATCTCCACCCGTGTGATTGAACTTGCGTGTTCTCTTAATATTGACTGATTGCCGCGCAATGGCTTACAGTCGCCGCCTCCCGCTTTAGGTCTAGTTTTGTTGTAGTTAAGAACACATGGCTTCGTTTGTCGTCTGCGCTGGCGTCTGCTGGGTGCCCAGAAACAAGCTTACTTAGCAAGGTGTCGAGGTGGCCAAGGTCTTAGTGTGGTACCAATCTAATCTTGGACGAAAAACGTGACAGGTGACCTCTCTGGAGCGGTTGAAAAGGGAATTGTCTTAGACAGGTAGCAAGGGTTGGTAAACACTACTCTCTGAACGCACTCTGCGTCACTTATAGCGTGCTCTACATCAGGTGTATGGCGGAGGGAGGTTTTTCCGAGGCCTTAAAGGTTTAGTCCTCACTCACAATTATGGCTCCAACGACTATGGAAGTAAGTACTGGGCCCAATCATGCTGACAGGAAGGCATGCTGAGAGGACTTTGATTTATTTGTGATCAGGCAGTCTTGGTTTTTCAGTGATATTCACTATGCAAGGCAAACTGTTTCTTAATTTACAGAACACGAGTAAATTCAGTGTGAATTTATTATTTGCATTTTCATTCCAGTGATGATTGCTCTAGTTGCAAAACACATATGTGGCCTTCAGCCTTTGTGTAAATTAGAGTGATAGAATTTTCTTGCTTTTTTTATCGTTTTCACATCGCACCTATATCTGCAAGTATGCTAAATATTTCTCAGATTTTCTGATTTGATTCCGTCTGTCCTGTCTTGTATGACCGATTGCATCACATGCTTTCATAACGGTCACTACTTCAGCCTTCAGCCATGCTTTATTAATACTAGCTTTCTTCTATACGAATTCTCACTTGTGCCTTACTTGTTTATTCTAACTGTGTGTAAAGGCTATGAAATTCGGCATGGTCACACACCACGTGGTACTTAAGAATAGTGAGCCACTGCCTCCCCTGAACATGAGTTTCGTTACTGCACAGTATAATTTAAAAATTTGTCATCAAGACGCCCGCCATATCGAGAAGACGCCGCCAACGCTTCGTTTCGCCGCTGCTTTCAAGTGTTCCAGGAGAGTGATGTACCACTGAGCGTTACACGTGTGTCTGTGAATGAATGAATGAATGTACTTCAGCTGTCCATTGTGTATTTGCAAATTTCCTCACACGAAAACTCCATATTCATAAAGGGCAGAAACAATTTAAATATGGGCAGTAGCTGTATGATTTAATTCACTTTTGTACAAGGTGTGTGCTTAATTTGATCTCCCCACATTTGTTTGCTTCTTATTTTACTGAATAGATTATGATTTTAAAGTATCAAACCTCTGCTTTATGATTTCATGCTCCCTGTCCTATGTTTAATCACCTGTTCATTTATTATTTTAACATTAATTTTATGTTTGTTAAAACGCTGGCTTCTTCCTTAAGGAAATTGCTATTGTGCATGTACTGTGGACACTCAAAGTAATTTAGAGCCACAGTGAGCGTCTTAGCTTACATTCGCAGATCTCAACTGCCCTCGACTTTGCTTATTTTAATAACAGGCCACTTTCAACACCAAATGTTTTGCCTTATTTGATCTGTCTATACTTAAAGAAAATTCCTGAGTAATGTCAATTAGCTGCCCCAAGAGTGAAGCTTCAGACTACATATCCTACAGTTCCCTTGAAGTACATGCAGTAATAAAATGCTCAGTTTATACCTACTGCTGATGTGTTTTTGAGATGTTTCTTCTTCTGCTTCTCCTGTGGTTGACTAAACCACAATCTGAATGTCCTCATTGACAATGCTTGATCGAGCATGGTTGACAAGTAAACGGTGCAAAATGTGGAAGCAGTAGTAACAGCCAGAATGTTTTCACTTGTATATGTCTATGTTCTTTGCATCAAATAAGTACTTATTTCAGCATGGCAACAACGAAAGTGAATAATGATACGTTATTTCGGTGTGGAATGCTTTTGTGGCAGCTGATCTAGGCGCATTTTTAACTACAGTATTTTGTTGTAACTTTCGACTTTGTTCTCAAATTTCGTCCAGCAAAGTTCACAAACAAACCCTTTGACAGCAATTTTACAAGTTTGTTGACGTAATACGTTTGGTAAACACCAGATAAATGTATACTAGACTTCATAATTGCGGTCTTTACGACACATTAACAACATATGCAAATCAATGATTCTTCGTTATAACAATTACTGTTCACTGAATGTTTCTCAGTTCGTTTGGACCATGTAACTGCATTGTAATTCACATAAATATTTTCTCAGCGGCACTTTCTTTGTTATTGCAAATCTCAGCTGTTATACTTCGAACTGAAACTGTATTACTGGAGGTTCGTGAGACTTCATTACCGCATTTTTTTATCGAAATATACTATTAGGTTCGTCAATTTGCAGCCCTCGTTAAAGTCTGACGAAACTTGTTGCACATCTGTATTCAACAGTCAATCTTTATTTAAGACGTTGAACTGTAAATAGGTAAACGTCTCTAGTGGGTCTGGAACACCAGCTGTCAGTCGATACCCCGAATACCATGTGTACGCCAGTTCAGTTTGCTTCTGACATAGACTACGTTGGACGTCATTATACTGAAAGCAGAGTATGAGACCGTTTTCATCATTACGGGTAATGTCAAATGGGATTGAGAGTTACACAGCATATCCTTTGTAGTGGAAATTAAGCTTAGATTTTAATGGAAAAAGGTCTTATCGTATTATTATTATTATTACACCTTTAGTAGTAGAGTTGGCATTAGTTGTCGGCAATTGCAAATATTAACGCGATGGCTACAGTTTTTACCTGTGCCTGGATGAAACCTACTGACATTTCCTTTTACAAGAAGTGCAACTGCAGAGTTTAAGATCAGGTTGGTCTCCATTGCACTATGAGTCTTACACTTCATAGTTCACACTGGAGTAGAAGACCAAATATCAGTGTAACAAGCAGCATGTTTTCTTACAGTTCCTCAAAAAAATATATGAAATGTTTTGTTCTGCTTTTATAAGAACTGATATCTGTGTGCACCCATAATGTACAATTTTAACAAAATACAAACGTTTATATTACACGATTTTTGTCACAGACGGTGATACTAAAACGAAAAACAAGTAAAATATTGAAAATATACATTAAAAAGTGACGAAACGTTAACGATGTACGTGACAAAATGTGGTTTTGTAGGTATAATGAATAGTCTGTACTTATTATTATCTTTCTATAACGTTGTTGAAAGCAGATTTCCACCAGAAATATTTGTTGACATATATACTCGGTCAAGAGCAGCTTAAATAATCTTCGCCGGCCGCGGTGGTCGAGGGGACTGCGGCGCGCCAGTCACGGTCTGCACGGCCGCTACGGTCGGGGGGTCGAATCCACCCTCGCCCCTCGGGCATGGATATTTGTGCCTCCTTAGTGTTAGCTAGTTCATAAGTAGTTTGTAAGTTTAGGGGCTGATGACCCCGTAGTTAAGTCCCATAAGCTATAAAAACATTTGAACAATTTGAAATAATCTTCCCATCCATAATAACATTCACAAGTTTTCAAAAGTAAATGATACCGAGTGCAACACTAACACTGCTGCTCGTAAAAATAACTGACAATACTTTTCACCTGGGCACATGTAAAAATAATAATCACCACATTAATATTAGTAATATGGAGAAATTAATTTCCCTTGACTACTATAAACGTAATAGTAATAAGAGAAATCTTTTTATTGTTAAATCAAATGTTTGTAAATCTCAACTGGTTGGTTATTAGTTCGTAGCTTACAAACTACTTAAACTAAGGTAAACAAACCTAAGGACAACACACACGTCCATGTCCGAGGAAGGATTCGAACCTCCGCTATTGGCAACGTGCCGCTCCAGACCGCTCGGCTACTCCAGCGCGGCGGTTTTATTGCTAAACTCACCTGTAAAAAAGAGAAACAGTTTCTCACAATCACGAATACACAGTCATGTGACTGGGGGCAATTTTAGATGTTGTTTTCAAACGATAACACGGAGCAGATAAGGATGCACGCTGTCTGTTATTGTGCTTGTGAGACGCTTAAAAACCAATCCTCTTCACACAAGGCTTTCGGCTAACGTGACGTCACATGTAGCATCGTGCTTAGTATCGAAGGCCACAGGAAGTGCTATCGACTTCCGTTAGTGTTCGATGTGGAACCCTCTCAACATGAAAATCGTAGTACGAATTGAAGCAGTGGGTCATTTAACTTATATCCACGAAAAACTGTTTCAGAACACCAGTAAATTGAAGTTCTCTCTAAACCACATATCTATTAATCCTATTTGCTGAAGTAAAATGACGAATACGTCGTAATGGGGGGGGGAGAGGGTCGAAGATTAATTATAGACTTTCTTCTCTCTATAAGTGCTAAGCGCACTAACGATTTCTCGTAAATTATCTTGATGGTCTAAGTTTGGCTCCTATTTTTTTCCTCAAAAGTATCAGTCCTTTCCAATCCTATTATTCGGAGTGATAACTCTTTTACCTAGATAATCTAGTATTGGATATTTGCTGGAATTTGCATTTTTCATACTCAATTTTTAAATTGTTGGTAATGATAACTAGTTCCTGAAAGAGTACCATTACATCTACCTAACATCAAATACGGCTCCCCTTATTAGAGAACATGCGTCTGTTGCATTAATAAGGAAGTCACAGCATCTTTTACAATGGACAATGGAAAGCGAGTGCGAGGTAAACTGTAAGTGGCAGGACATAAACCACAAATTTAATTTTATACTTTGTATGTGATGCCCTCTCATAACTTTCGTAATACTACGATAAATTTGAGGAACTACAGACTCTTCTCAAAACTATCAGTCTTTTCCAGTCTGATTATTCGGAGTGATAATTGTCTTACGCAGATAATCGAGAATTGTATATTTGTTCGCATTTGCGTTTTTCATACTTGATTTTTAAATAACACTTTTATCTATTATGTGTTGAAACCTGCGAGTGTATCTTGAAATAGGTTTCAGAAATTACTGCAACCAGTCGCCTTTTTTCTTCTCTTATTAAATCATGACCGGTTCCAAGCTGCCTAGCAGCTCATCAGTTATATAGTGCAAATTACATTTGTATCTGTGGTAGGGCAGAAAACGAGAAAAAGTAATCACTAATTGTGATATGTTACACTGAATAATTACAATATAAGTTCGTCTTCAAGATTTTACTTACGATTATGAGTTTTACATTTAGTTTGTCCATGTATGTTCCGCTTTTGGATAGCATTTCACAACACTGCCCTTCCATCAGTACACCACATTAACCCCCATGACTTTCAAGTGGTTATATTGAAAAGCACTTCACACCCATTACCACTGCACAGCCATCTTTCAACTTGTAAACAAACCAAAGAGTATGATTATACCACAGGCTAAGAGCTATCATGTGAAACCAAAGACTGACAAAAGCTTATCTTATTATAGAACATAAATATGATGCCAATTTAAATTAAATAAGAACAAAAGTTGTATAACAAATATAATATGACTTCAGAATGATATTTACGTTAATAGTAGGAGTATTGATTTTATGATTACTTTAACATCAGTTTACATGTGACCCCATTGCTACGCCGTCTGTTTGCTCATAGTATCTTTCTTGCCACTTTAAGTGCGTCGAAGATAAACACAACTGAATGGGGTCTCCCTTATCCCCATTTGCAGCCGACATATTCATGGAGGCCTTCTAAGGAACGGCCCTTTGTTCCGGTCCTTTACGCCCATGATGATGGTTCAGATACATGGACGATACGTTTGCAATATCGCCCCACGGTGAGATGGAGCTACACAAGTTTCACGATCATCTGAACAAATTGCACTGGAGATTCAATTTACATGAGAAAGGTGGCGCTATTCCATTCGTAGATATGGATGTTTATAGAACAAGGCAAGGCACACTTGGGCACAGGGTAAATCGGAAGCCTACACATACCGACAGGTCCAGAGAAACTTTCACTCTGCAGCGGAGTGTGCGCTGATATGAAACTTCCTGGCAGATTAAAATTGTGTGCCGGAACCGGGACTCGAACATGGGACCTTTGCCTTTCGCGGGCAAGCGCACTACCGACTGTGCTATCACGACACGACTCACGATGCCGCCTCACAAATTTACTTTCGCCAGTACCTCGCCCCCTACTTCCCAAACTTCACAGAAGCTCTCCTGCGAACCATGCAAGACTAGCACTCCTGGAAGAAAGGATATGGTGGAGACATGGCTTAGCCACAGCCTAAGGGATGTTTTCAGAATGAAACTTTCACACTGCAGCGGAGTGTGCGCTGATATGAAAGTAGGAGGCGAGGTACTGGCGGAAGTAAAGTTGTGAGGCGGCATCGTGAGTCGTGTCGGGATAGCACAGTCGGTAGTGCGCTTGCCCGCGAAAGGCAAAGGTCCCAGTTTCGAGTCCCGGATCCGGCACACAATTTCAATCTGCCAGGAAGTTTCATACCGACGGTATTTGCACGCCCAATGAAACCACCACCCAGCATAGAAGAACTCTGTTATCCGCTCAGTGACGATTCACGCGCAGCGACTAAGTGACGAAGACAGCTGAGCTCAACAAACTAGAAACAACATTTCTGGCCAATGGCAACAACCATTGAGTGATCCACACACCGCCATGGACATAAAAAAAAGAAGCAGCAGTAGGCAAGAAGTCAATAGAAAGCAGCCAGCAGCATGCTAACGTATGTAAAAATCCTCACAGATCGGATTGCTGAACATCTTCGCCGGGTTGGTGTCCAGCCTTTCTTCTATAATAGTCACAAGATCCAGGATGTACTTGGTACTACGAAGGACAAGACAGGCCGGCCGCGGTGGCCGAGGAGACTGAGGCGCTTCAGTCACGGTCTGCACGGCCACTACGGTCGGGGGTTCGAATCCCCCCTCGGGCATGGATATTTGTGCCGTCCTAGTTCGTAAGTCGTTCATAAGTAGTTTGTAAGTTTAGGGACTGATGACCCCGTAGTTAAGTCCCATAAGCTTTACAAACATTTGAACATTTTTGGACAAGACAGAGGCACTACATGCATCAGGAGTATACAAGATGGAATGCGAGTGTGGGGAAGTATACGTAGATGAGACAAGGAGGGCAATGGCAACGCGCATACGCGAACATGAACGCGTCACTCGATTAGGCCAACACAATAAATTTGCAGTAGCCGAACACCAGCAAGATTGCAGAAAAAAGATAAAATTTAACGATGCCAGAATACTCTCCAAGCAACCAGTGATGGTTAAACGCAAGATTAGGGAAGCCATCGAAATTGTAAAACACCCTAACAACATGAACAGAGAAGATGGACTCAGGCTTGCCCCCTCTTGGCTACCAGCCATCATAGAGAAATAGGCCGCACTGACAACACAACACGCGAGCGTCACTAGTAAGCAATGGCAGCCGCGCGGCCCACGGCCAGCAGGAGAGAAACGGAAGCCTCACGCCATTCGCCGATGAACACCAATCATGTCTCGCTATGCAAGAAGGAATAGGCAACGGCTAACCCCCCATCCCTACACTTCAGCATCACATCATAATAAAGTTTCCATGCCGGCCGCGGTGGCCGAGGGGACTAAGGCGCTCCAGTCACAGTCTTCACGGTCACTACGGTCGGGGGTTCGAATCCCCCCTCGGGCATGGATATTTGTGCCGTCCTAGTTCGTAAGTCGTTCATAGGTAGTTTGTAAGTTTAGGGACTGATGACCCCGTTGTTAAGTCCCATAGACTACACAAACATTTGAATTTGATTTGAAAGTTTCCATTCTTCCGCAAAAATTCCAACAATAACATCGCTGATTTAAAAAAAATTATGACGTAATGTCTAATTGAAAGTAAATATAAAGTATATTAACAACCAGCTCACATCAGTATACCCAGATGAAGGCCACTGTAACGTAGGCCGAAACGTCGTTTATTTAAGTAATAGCCTTCTTACATTATGACGCGGTACAACACCCAGAAAACTTTTATGTCATATTAAATTACACTTTACATATTTATATACATATTTTTTTTTTTTTTTTTTTTGCACCAAACTGTTGGTGAAATTTTTAATAAAACAATTCTGCGTATTAGGACACTTCATTTTTTAAACATGTAGCGTAGGATTTGCCGACATGTAGACCACTATGCAATGGTTCTCTAGGGATATTGCAAAATTCATAATACGTCAATAAAACGTAAAGTGCGCCGCAAAACACACCAGTGCAATTGTTTTACGCTACCAAAACCGTCAGGGCTCTGACGATTGTTGCTGATTCAACAACAAAGGAATGAAATGTTGGTAACAAGGGGTGTGAGGAAGTTCCAGTAACTGATGGGGTAATTCCGCCTTATCGGACACTTGACGTGTCACTGGCGTGACATATTCGTGGTGGCGTTTCGCACTGTTGTGGTAAAATTTGGAGCAAATAAGACGTCAATGGCCGATTTTATATGACCTTCCGAAGTGGGCCCATTTTTTGCCAGGAACTGTTGGACGATATTGACTGTCTAAGGGCAAGTGTTGTCATGCAACCTGAGTATCCACTACACTGTACGGGGTGACGCCAGTTTACCGGGACACGGTATTAAATTTTAATTTTCCTTCTCCTTCCCTACATTTATGATTGTTTTCCAGCCACTGTTATGTCCTTATTTACATTTTGGCAGATTACTTTGGAATAAAACATTAATTTGAACTTGATTATAGTTCGATAATATGGCAGCATGGCTCACTATACCAGCAGGTGACTTCCGAGTTTTTGAGTCCATGTCACCACGTGTTGCTCCTTGCCCGTGAAAATGGAGTTCCGACAGGATATTACAGACAATCAGAACTTTATATTGGCGACTATTTATAACTTTTACGTATTTTTTTAATAATTGATTTTAAGCATTAGGCAATATTTTTGCCTCTTTATTACTTAACCAGTTACACTTGCTATTAATTCCTGATTATGCTTGAGAAAAGAGAACTACTTGAGTTATAAAAAAGCATAACATACAGCTAAAGGAAAAGAATTATTCATAAAGAAATTAAATATTATCCCACGACTTTTGTCGCCTCATTTAATGGTGTTGCGCCCCTAGGCACAAGGTTGATATCTTAAGAAAAAATAAAAATACATCGCTGTAACTCGAGTAGACAGTTTATGTCATCACGAGAGCACTTTTCATTGATATCAATACTGTCTCTGTGACACGATGATAACCTTTCTTTTTTCTTCATACATTTCTGTGCAATATTACGTCTCACTCTGGTGGGCTACGTGTTTTGTAATTGTAACAATGTTACGTTTGACATGCGTCAGAAAGGCAGAAAAAGAGTATCTGATACGTATTAGAGATCAATGTGTTTTTAGAAAAAGTCGGAAAACAAAGGTCGTAGGAACGTGTTTTTTTATTCTTATTTTTTATTTATTTATTTTTCAGTATTACGTCCCTGCGGCAATGAAAATAAACTTACGCTGTGCTACGTCGACAGATTTATTTCTTTAAAAGCACCAAATTTTCATCTCTTTACCAGTGCTGTTGTATGTTACTGGCAAGTACATTGTGTGGTCAGTAGATGTTTACCTTACTCGAACATGTAGAGCAACGGAAAGAGAATTTCTGCTATGCAATAAAAAAAATCGAATGTATGCATGAATGGTGACAAATGTTTTGCCTCTTAAAACGGTGACGTCCACAGTGCTCCATTATTAATAAAACTTTAAATAAATCAAGTCAAATCCATCCTTTTTGACAGTGGCTTATTCCGTTTCGTGAATAAACAACATATTTGTTCTCATTTTATACAGATTTTGACATGTGCTTCATGTAAATAGCTGCAAGATACCTGTTTTGGTTCCTTTTCTTCTCATCAGTTTATTCGTGCCTTAATATGGTGAATGTTTAAAGATTCAATGTACACAGTGCCGGTAAATTTGGACGACTTATCATCAATATTTGAAAAATACATTTCAGCATATTGCATAAGAAAATAGGAACAGCAGGATGAATGATAATTTTAGCCAAATGTTCCATAATTGAAGGGAAGCGTTAAGGGACATTTAAATAATATTTAATACAAAACGGAACGTTTATAACGATCATACTCATGGTTATCAACCTACAACAAACAATACCGTCATTACGTGATAGGATCCCATCTCTTGTACAAAAGTGAATTAAAACATACAGATACTGCCTGTATTTAAATTGTTTCTGTCCTTTATGAATATGGAGGTAATGTGGGAGGAAATTTTCAAACTCACAATGGGTAGCTGAAAGCACATTCATTCATTCACAGACACGCGCATAATGCTTATCAGTTCATCACTCTTTGGGAACACTTGAAAGCAGTGGCTAAACGAAGCGTCGGCAGCATCTTGAGGAGATGGCGAGTGTCTTGATCACAAAATTTTTTAATATACTGTGCACTAAAACGAACTCATGTATGGGGAGGCAGCGGCTCACTGTTCTTAAGTACCACATGGTGTGCGACCACGCCGACTTTCATAACATTTACAACAGGAATAATTCAGAATAAGCAAGTAATGCATGCACGAGAAATCGTATAGAAGAAAGCTGGTATTAACAAAAGCATGGCTGAAGGCTGAAGTAACAACCGTTATGAACGCAGGTGGGGCAATCGGTCATACAAGACAGGAAAGACGGAATCAAACAAGAAAATCTGAGAAATATTTAGCGTAGTTGCAGATACAGTAATAACGCGAAAAGTCAGTTAATACAAAGAAATTCAAACTCACCAAGTTTACGCAAAGGCTGAAGGCCACACACATGTATTCTAACTTGAGAAAAACCGGACACACAATTATCACTGGAATGAAAATGCAAATAATAAATTTAAACTGAATTTACTCATGTTCTGTAAATTAAGAAACATTTCGTCTCGCATAGCGAAAGAATTACTCAAAAAACTATCACTGAAATCCAAGACTGCTTGATCAAAAATAAGTAAAGTCCTAACAGTATGCCTTCCCGTCAGCATAATTCGGCGGAGTACTAACTTCCACAGTCGTCAGAGTCAGAATGAGCAGTGAAGACTGAAGCTCTAAGACCTCGTAAAAACCTCCCCCCCCCCTTCGCCATACTCTGGATGTAGAGCGCGCTAAAAGCGACGCAGAGTGCGTTCAGAGACTAGTGTTTACCAACCCTTGCTACATGTCCAAGACAATTACCTTTTCAACCGGTCCCAGAGAGGTTACCTGTCACCTCTTTCGTCCAAGATTAGGTTGGTACGACACTAAGAACACGGCCACCTCGCCATCTTGCTAAGAAAGCTTGTCTCTGGCCACCCAGCAGACGTTAGCACAGACGACAAACGAAGCCATGTGTTCTGAACTACAACAAAACGAGGCCTAAAGCGGAAGACGGCGACTGCAAGCCATTGCGTAGCAGTCAGTCAATATTAAGAACACAAGTTCACATTCACATGAAATTCTATCACACAGGTGGAAACATATGTAAATGGGTGAGGGGGGGGGGCAAACATATATTAACATGGGGCATCGGTCATTAATAAAAAGAATAAAATAATTAACTCACATATAGGTAGCATTAATGTTGCAGAAACACTTTAGGTTAATGAATCAATCAAAATGGAACACGGCGCCACAATCATTGGACGTATTTCAAGTGTTCATCGAACAATCTTCAAATTATTAATCCAATACATTTCAATTATTAGGCAGGAATTGTCTGTTACGTTAGCCATCTCGGTCGGTGTGTTCCTCTATATTTCAGTTTGCATAATTCCTAGATGTTCGTTCTACTTTCTTCTACAATCTCGAATTTTATCATTTACGCTAAATATTTACAGTTCTTAGCCTGTCTTCGCTTGTGAAACCTTTCACTCCTCCCAGGAATTTCATTTCTTGTGCCTGAATAAGGCTTTCTTGCTTCTTGGTAATCACCCAGGTCTCACTTCCATAGGGACTGATAACCTAGCAGTTCAGTCCCCTTTATAAACACCCAACAATAAACATCACATACACAAAGTGCAATAGTAGAACTTCATTTGAGTATCTTTGATGGATTTTGTTTTTGTTTTTTTGTTTTTTTGTTTTTTTTTTGTTTTTTGTTTTTGTTAATTGTTCCACATAACCGGTAAAATTTACAAGCTTAATTCCAATATATTTGCTTTAGCCATATTGCCGCGAGTCTTCCGACGGAACGCGTGGCCCAGATTGCTTTGCTTGCGGTCCCCAATTTATATCCCGCCACGAGCAGAAAAAAGGTTTATTAGTTGTTATTCACTATTTCTACAGTTTTATACATGTTTGATATACTTGTAAGTTCCAGAAAATTCTTTCTTTGTACAAATAGTGGAGCACTCCAAGCAGGAGGCAGTCTGTACTGAGTGTACACTTGTGTTAGTAATAAACGTGTTCTGAGTGTAGAGTGGTGTGCTCTATTAACGACCAGCCTTCGAATTCACACCACCTGCAGTTCGCAACGTGACAATATGTCATCCCACATCCGAGCGAACTGAAATGGTTTTCTTGCTCTAAAATCATCTGATATATCACTGTTTTGGATTAAATTTTTTTTCCTAAAATATTTCCTTGTCAAATTTTGTACTTATTTGTTTTAGTAAACACATTCTTTTTTGAAGGTCATCTTCATTATCTGGTAGAATCACTGCATCATCAGCATCTAATAAATTATTTAAAAGACTGTTCCTGGTTAAATAGATGTTGATGCAGCTCTCCACGCTACCTTGTCCTGTGCAAGTCTCTTCATCTGAGAATACATTGGGCAACCTACATCCTTTTGAATCTGTTTGCTATATTCGTCCCTCGGTCTCCCTCTATGGTTTTTATCCCACACACTTCCTTCTAATGCTAAGTTGACAATTCCTTGAAGTCTCAGAATGTGTCCAACCAATCTATACCTCCTCTTATTCAGGATATGCCAGAAATTTCTTTTGTCCCCTATTCGATTAATCACCTCATTAGTTACGTGACCTACCCATCTAATTTTCATCATTCGCCTGTAGAACCACATTTCAAAAGCTTCATCATCTATTTGTCTGAACTCCTTATCGTCCATGTTTCACTCCCATATAATTCTACACTCCAGACAAATGATTTCAGAAAGGAAAATGTAAATTAATATTGGATGATAACAAGTTTCGCTTCTTTAGATACGCTTTTCTTCCCGTAGCCATTCTGCATTTTATATCTTCTTTACTTCGGCCATCAGAAGTTATCTTGCTACCCAAATAACATTATTAATCTACTACTTTTATTGTTTCATTAGCTAATGTAATTCCTTCTGCATCGCCTGAATTTTCTGACATTACATTCCACATTACCTTCGTTTTACTCATGTTAATGTTCATCTTATATCTTCCTTTCAAGACACTGTCCATTCCATTCAACTGCTCTTCCAGATCCATTGCGGTCTCTGATAGGATTACTATGTCATCGGCAAACCGCAAAGTTTTTATTTCTTCTCCCTGAACTTTAATTCCCCCTCCAAATTTCTCCTTGCATTCCTTCACTGCTTACTCAATGTACGGATTGAACAACAATGGGGAAAGGCTACAACCCTGTCTTCCTCCCTTCCCAACCTCTGCATCCCTTTCATGCCGTTCGACTCCAATACGTAAGTAGATACAGTCATGACATTCTGTTTTCCATACAAGTATATTTCATTAATATAAATGTTGAACAAAGTTGGAGAGATGCAGCAGTATTGTCACACCTCTGTTAGTTGATATGTTCAAATGTTCAAATGTTTGTAAATCGTATGGGACTTAACTATGGGGTCATCAGTCCCTAGACTTACAAACTACTTATGAACTACTTACGAACTAGGACGGCACAAACATCCATGCCCGAGGGGGGATTCGAACCCCCGACCGTAGTGGCCGTGCGGACCGTGACTGAAGCGCCTCAGTCCCCTCGGCCACCGCGGCCAGCAGCTGATATGTCATTAGTCGTTTCCCATTCGTATCTACGCTGGTATTAGTGTTTTGATATCTTTATAGCATTTACTACATGCTTCTAATATCCACAATTTGTCATTATCTCCCAAAGTTCCTGTCTATTGCCACTGTAAAAATATTGTTAAAATCAATAAATGCACTGTTTCTTTTTTCTATTTATTGGCTGCTGTAAAATAAAAGCCATTTGTTCCTATTGCGCTACTGCTTCTGTTACGTTTTTAAGTTTTCGTGAAGAATTGACACCTAATTCTCTATTCGAGGTCTGACTTCTCTTATTTTTTATGTTGATCATTTCTCCCTGTGTAGGTGTGAATCAACAATATATACATTTGCATTCGGAGGAAAAAGTCGGCTATTAAAATTTCGTAAATTCGTCAAGCCGTAACGAGAAACGTTCCATTCCAATTACTGTATCATTTCGGTGATGGAAAGCATCAGAAGAAGGTTTGGACTTTGACTCTAAATTGCTGTATCCTTAGTCCTTTAATGCATGATTTTTTATTTGAAGGTATAAAAACTACCACGATTAATGTATAGTGCGTATATACTGAGAAAAGTATTGAAAAAAGAAAATTCCATAAAATTATTATGCACTATTTGCAACAGATATTCAGGGTGAATCTAAATTCGCGCACTCGGGCTTCGCAGCGCGATACCTCACATGCTAGCAATAAAAAAAGTTCTCACAAAATTTCGTCCTGCGCATATTTCCGGCAGTAAATGGACGTCGAAGATTGAGATGGGTGTGTGTCCCATACGTCAGTGTGTTTCATAATTACACTACTACACCAACAAACATCTAGGGGATGTGGGAGGTGTCTTGAGGAACAAAGTGAGGATAGAAACCCATTCCCGGAAACGTCATCCAATGGCACTACAGAGCGTCGAAGTTGCTGGAGGGGATGTCTAGCGGCAGGAGCTGGTGCCTGTTAACTTGGAATCTCCGTAGCGTCGTTGAATGGCTTTACCGGGCATGCGTTTCCATGCTCATTTTGTTCCTCAAGACGCCTAATACATCCCTTACAAGTTTGTTGGTGTAATTGTGAAAGACACTGACGTTTGGAACACACAGCCATCTCAGTCTTTGACGTCTATTTACTGGCGGAAATATGCGCAGGATGAAATTTTGTGAGAGACATTTTTCATTGTTGGCAGGTGAGGAATCGCGCTGCGAAGACCGAGTGCGCGAATTTAGATTCACCCTGAATATCTGTTGCAAATAGTGCATAATAATTTTATGGAATTTTCTTTTTTCAATACTTTTCTCAGTATCACCCTGTAAAGTGCTTCCATGATGTACCCTATGTAGTGAATGTCACTATTGTGCCTCTAACCATTCCAGTAAGTAGCTCATAATGTAACAGTAAGTGACTGACTACTTATGCATGTCAAAGGAGGAATACTAAATAAAACAAACGCACTTGTTAGGTGTAACTAAATGCAGCTAACTGTCGAACTCATTCAGTAGCACTCTGCAGTTTATAATTTCTATGTAAAGAAAGGAAATGTTCAAATGTTTGTTAAGCTTAAGGGACTTAATTGCGGGGACATCAGTCACTAAACTTACAAACTACTTACGAACTACCTTATACTAAAGACGATACAAACATCCATGCCCGATGGGGGATTCGAACTCCCGACCGTAGCGGCCGTGCAGACTCTGACTGGTGCGCCGCAGTCCCCTCGGCCACCACGGCCGGCGTAAAGAAATAAATTTGGTGTAAAATTTTGATCCGTGTGAGAGGTAACGGGAAAATTAAGGTATGTAGCTGATCAGCTACACTATGCATTCAAGGGTTAAATTGGCCTTGTGCGCCGCTCATTACAGTCATGCATGCGTATGGGAAGTGAAAACAGTTGTTAGCCGGTCGCGGTGGCCGAGGGGACTGAGGCGCTCCTGTCACGGTCTGCACGCCCACTACGGTCGGGGGTTGGAATCCCCCCTCGGGCATGGATATTTGTGCCGTCCTTAGTCTTAGTTAGTTCATAAGTAGTTTGTAAGTTTAGGGACTGATGACCTCGTAGTTAAGTCCCATAAGCTATACAAACATTTGAACATTTTTTGAAAAGAGGAGTTGGTCTAGCAGGGTATTCTTATTATCGCGAATGTGAAACAAATTTCAGCCGTGCCGGCTCATTTTATCTGTACACGGCCCCTTTGTTCCGTATTTTCTTGCCTTAGGCGAGATTGAAGATTGGAGTCAGTTTATTGACTTTCGCCATAACGGCCCGTTGAGCGCTTGCTGTCTTCCAGGTGGTAGTTTCGTGGCGGGTATGCGTCGATTCTGTTCACCGCTGATGGCGCTTGTTATTTCGTGACTCTCTGGTTCACTTGTGGTGTCGTGAGGTCCCTGACGCTTGCCGCTAGGGTTTGGTGGATTCGCGCTTTGTACGTGGACGAAGAAGGAAGCAACATGTCCTGGTCAAATGTTTGTAGAGGTTATGAGACTTAATTACGGGGTCATCAGTCCCTAAACTTACAAACTACTTATGAACTAGCTTATAGTAAAGACGGCACGCACATACATGCCAGAGGGGGGATTCGAATCCCCAAAGAGGACCGGCCCAGCGCATCGTAGCATAGCGCCTCAATGCGCTCAGCCGCGGCGTGGGCTGCTTATTCGCCGGCGCAAGCGAGCTGTTGTTAGTGTGGAGCGCAGGGTATACGTTAGAGGTGATACAGTCGTTCTATGAGAGTCCGGCAGGTGTCGGTTCTGCAGCTTGCGGCGAGGCGTGTGTCTGCGCTCGACTTCCTCCACGCTCATTCGAGCGGGGCACGCTCGACCGGCCCGACCGTCCACACTGCCCGCTCGCCATTCGGTCGCCCACCGCAGCGCCACTCGTGTCCAAGGCGAGTGTCGGGAGCAAACTAGACGCTAGAGAATACATCGCGAATGCGAAATTTGAAATTGTTTTCTTTCCCGGGAGTTTCTAAAGCTGTTCTCTCGATCTACTTGAACTAGCTAACTCAGTTTCGCATTTTGTACTTTACCATACAAGTTATTATACGTGATTAACATAAATTTTCATTTACTAAAAGAATTATCCATGATCTTTCTTTCTTGTTCCCATTTTGTGGACTGTTAGTGCCTGTTTAGTGGTAGGTGTTACTTGCCGTCTTAACGAGGAAATGATTGTATTTAATATCCATTCCTCTCATCATTCTCAAGTCCTTGAATACTTTGTGCGTCTTTTATATTGATGTTAAACACACGATATTGATGTACACCCGTTAGGTTTCTGCATCTCTCTCTCTCTCTCTCTCTCTGTTGCACCCCGTTAATACATATTCCCGTAGCATTTTGGCACTATGCGTGGTTACTGCGCCTCTACCTTTTCCGAGTGAGTCCTAAACGGGAATTTTTCCAATTGCAACATTCATATAACCCCACTGCCACTGTCGTCTTTCTTATCTATATAATAAAGAACGCATGTAAGGTTTTGTACAATATATAGGATCCGCCCTTTCTTCCGTCGTCAGGGTCATATGCTGGTCTAATGCTGATATATCCTCTTATTCCAACTGTTTACTTTACACAACTGTACGAATTTATGGTGCTCTTTGTCTTACAGTGATATCTGTGTTATATTTATTTAGGGCCGTCTGTAGTATGTCACCCGGGGGCACCAGCCAAAAGAATGAACTAGATGTTTTCGGAATGGCGTGATAAGAGATTGGCCTAGGTACAGTCCAGGGGCAGCTACTCCTAAAGTGACCAATTTTTTGTACTCAATAAAGTGTTTTGATTTAATCGAAGTTGAATCTATGAAATTTGTCTTTTATAAAAAGATACTTTTATACCAAAAATCATTAAAATCGCTTCACTAATCTCTAAGTTATCGCCATTTTTCTATTTTAGCCCCAATTTTGGAGGAAACGCTTAAAATTTTCTTCCGACGCCAAAAAAATTACGTGTCCCATAGTTTTTTTATGTATTACATGCAAATTTCATAAAAATCGGAGACTGACTTGTGTAGGTTTCCTTGTGAGTACAGCGGCAGCACCACGCTGTGCGGCCTCTGCCCGCCCCGCCCCACGCAGCCTCGTTCGAGCGTCAACACGCTCGCTGCGAGCGTGACACACTCGGCGCGCCACCGCCGAGCGTTGCGCACTCGACCGAGTACGAGCGAGCGAAATCGGCGATTTGCAGACCTCTAGAACACACCTACTGGTCAAATGATAGATGTGAAGCATAATCTCTTTGACATATTTGAGACGTAAATCCGTCTCAGGGATTATTTATTCATATTAATTGATATTTATATCACCATAACAGGATTGTTCCACCATGTCCATTGCTGAGGTGCTATTCCGCTGCATGGAGAGCCTTGGCAGTAGTGGCAATTATCTTTGGAACAAAGAAGCTGAATTAAAGTTTGTGTTGTGGAGGGAAATCGTACATAGACTATTCCAAGGCGCCTTAATCGTTAGTTGTGTGGTAGTCTAACGGTTAAGACGTCTGCCTGGGCGCCGTGGCTCAGCGCGCCCGGTCAGATGGCTCAACGCCCTCTGTAATAAAAAAGCTGAGCCAATGACACTTCGAACATCAACGAACAAAAACGATCAGAGTCCGCAATGAACAGAACCACCCATTGAGCAAAAAAAAAAAAAAAAACAAAAAAAAAAAAAAAAGTAAGCGTGGAGGTGCGGGTTCGATTCCCGGCCACACCACAAATTTTAATTCAATGCTTCACATCTATCAATAATGTCTTTGACATATTTGAGACGTAAATCCGTCTCAGGGATTATTTATTCATATTAATTGAAGCGAAATTTGTTGACATCCAATATTAAATGTTCGGAAGCCCATTCTGAAAGCATTTGTCTGGAGCGTAGCATTGGATGGGAGTTGAACGTAGACGATAAGGACCTCAGACGAAAAGATGATTTAGGCTATCGAAATTTGGTGCTATTGTCTAATGATGAAGATTAGATCACGCAACAAATGAGGAGGTGCTCAACAGAATTGAGGAGAAAAGGAGTTTCTGGGATATTATGACTAAGAGAAGGGATAGGTTGGTGGGACATATTCTGAGACATCAAAGAATCGTCAGCATTGGAAGGAAGTGTGTGCGGTATAGATCGTAGAGGCAGACCGAGGAACGAATACAGTAAGCTTATGTAGCTTGCCGTTCGTATTCTCAGATGAAGAGGCTTGCACAGGACAGGGAAGCGTAGAGAGCTGCATCAAATCAGTCTGCGAATTGAAGACCACAACATCAATGATGCGACGTTGGCTTAGACTCTTACTGGTAGCGCACAGTAGCTTGAGTTAGGGAGGTGGGAGGGGAGGGGCAACTGTGTCCTTTCCACCATTGTTTCCTCATTTAACTATGGCGGAAGGTTTCTTCGGAAACGATTACGTATCTTTGTGAAGTTCAACATCCACGTATCTGGTTAGTGGCCTTCCGCGGGACTGAGACTGCACCGCAGGAGTAAGCCTACCTTTCTTTTTTTTACGGGGGGGGGGGGGTGTTGGTTGTTGGTTTTATTGATATTTGGTTTCCTTCTCTGCGGTTCGGGCAAGAGTATCACTCCTCAGCTGTTTTGCAACCTGGTTCTGTCTAACTTAATTCTTGCATCTGACTGCTTTTCGCCTGCAGTTGGGCATTTAGGCTTACACGCCACCGACTCTGTTTACTGGTATTTGGGTTGCGACTCCAAACAAATGTTTGTAAATCTATCAGACTCAACTGCTCGGTCATTAGTCCGAAGCGTATAAACTACTTAAACTAAGGTAAGATAACCTAAGTACAACACAAACATCCAGGCCCGAGAGGGGACATGAATTCCCGACGGTGAATGGCCGCGCGCACCGCAGCACGGCGCCCCAGTGCGCACCACTAATCCGCCCGCGTCGAATGCGACACCGAGCCATTTGCTTGTTCGGTGGCCAACTTCCTAATGTCTGATAAAAATAACAGTCTAGTTTGCAATTTGTTAGTATAGGTGAGCGGTTTCGATCTAGGTTTAGATCACCTTCAGACCTCTCTACAGATGTTCAGGCGGTGAGCGTGCGGTGACTGCTGTCGCCTATATAAATAAACTGGAAAAAAAATGCAAACTAGACTGTTATTATCCTTTCAAATAAGGAAACAATGTTTTCCAAACTGTCTGACACAGACCCTGATGAAGGCCGCTTGCAACAGTGGCCGAAACGTCGGTGGAATTTATAAAATGACGACGCGGTTTCATACCCAGAATAATTTTATTGATAGTGATTTCCTAATGTCTGTTGTTTTTAAGCAGTGTGAATGTGTGTTATGAACTTTCATCACCCATTGCACTTTTATCATTTATTATATATGGATTGATATCTTTTGAGATGTCGTGCGGTCTTCGGCTCAAAGTAGTTGTCCTTTTCCGGAGGGGTTACTGTAAAGGGTGTGCGGCCTCATAGGAAGTTAGCCTTGTGCTGTGGAGTTCACTATATTGTATGCGTCACTCCATTAAGGTATTGATTTAAGTAAATCTAGGAAGTCCCATAATTTCTGATAGTTTCAAAGGGTGTCTGCGAACTTTCAAATATTCTGTGCCCCATTTGTTAAAGGAATTGTTAGTAGTATATCCAGGCAGTCTTGTAATACATGCTCGTTTAAGAGGGTGACTGCAAACATTAAAATATTGTGTATCTCGTTTGTTAAAGATATTGTTCTCATCAAACATGGCAGACTTGTAATGCTTGAAGGTGTAAAAACACCACTGTCCACTTAAAAATAAGTTGTGTGTGTCATTTATTGTGGCAATTGTACGTGGTAAGATCATTCTGTCCTGTGATACCTTTAAGGTTTAATAACTTGGCTCAAGACTTCTACAAAAATTGTGCTCTTTAATTAATTAAGTTACTTACTCAATTTTCTTGTGCATATTATTTTATTCTTTAATCCTTAGACAATAAACATATTTTAGACTTTGGGTGAATACAAAGCGCATTTATTTTCCCCAGCGCTTCCACTCATCAGTGACTCAATTTGAGGCTGCAAAAATGTGCAATATAAGATGCATTTTGCTAGTCTATGAGGGCTCTTATTGCTCTTTTCCAGCACTGAAGGTGGCTACTCAGTGACCGAAATCGGTATACAATAGTCAAGTAAGAAAGCTGTTTCCTTCATTAATTAGATTTTTTCATTCCATTGGTTCTATCTTCATTTGTAATGGTAGAAAAAAAATGTCGCGGCGGATTATTCGAGCATACTGGGGCGCCGTGTTGCGTTGCGCGCGGCCGTTCGCCGTCTGGGGGTTCGAGTTCCCCTCCCCCCCCCCTCTGGCATGGGTGTTTGTGTTGTTCTTACATAAGTTTTCCTTATTTTAAGAAGTTTGTAAGCTACGGACGAAGCAGTTGAGTCCGCTAGATTTACAAACATTGAAACATTTTATTTATTTATTTATTTATTTTTGTAATGGAAGTTGTCATTAGCATTCGTCAGGTTTGCTGTTGTATGTTTCTCATATTCACAACTAAAAATGCCATTTCCATTGGTATATCCATGGCCAGATGGCGTTCAATAATTAAGGTACGACTGATACTCGATACTACGCTATGACACTTTTTAATAAAGGGAGAGTGACGCGATATTTATCGGTGCACACTCGTGTTCTCTCTGTGATGGAAAAGGAGGGGGGGGGGGGGGTTACCATATGCCATACGATACCTGAGTCGACCTATGTTACGACAAAGAACAAGGTAGCACTAAGACACTTCTGTCGCAATTATCATCAGCTGAGAGGCTTACGATTATTCAGCGGGCAAGAATATGAAAAAGAAAATGTGATACTGAGAGCTTCCATATAATGCTATAAATAGCAAATATTCCAAAATGAAAATTTCACTCTATAGGTGAGTTTGCGCTGGTATGTAACTTTGTGTCGATCTGGATTCGAACCTAGGCCTTTGCTTTTAGTGGATAAGGGCTCTACAGACTGAGCTACAAATGCGCACCTTACCAGCTGGAAGTAAGTGCTCTAAGGGCTAGCCGTGTACGGGTAGCTGTCAGGGTTCTCACGTAATCGGAGCGTCTGACATACCCCTTTGTACAACCTGCCAACTCGGAAGCGAAGACGCTCACCATATGACTTGTGAAACCACCATTGAAAGTGAGTCAAGAGATACTTAGCTGCAATCTCTCTGTTTCAGCGAACTCGAGGACTTTCATTAAGCATGAGTTCACCCTCTTCACCGCAACCAAATCTCATGCTATAACTTGGGTCAAACCAACGGCGACCAATCACGCCTGCACCTATGACAGTACTTAAAATGGCCGCGGTGGAGCGGACGAGCGCATTGAGGCGCTATGCTGCGATGCACGAGGCTGTTTCCCGTCGGGGAGGCGACGTGGCAAGCTTGCTGTAAGGGAGCCGCAAGGTGGATGTTAACGTGGGCTGAAATTCTTTATATGTCTACCAACGGCTTTGGCCTTACTGTGACTTTTATTCATCAATAACATAAATTGGTAAGACACCGAACGAGCTAGCACAATGGAAACTCTGGCTTCACATTCTGGAGGATGGTGGTTCGAATCCATCTCCGGCCATCTAAATTGACGTTTTCCGTGATTTTCCTAAATCACCCAGGGAAAATGTTGGACCGCGGTGGAGTAGCCGAGCGGTCTAAGGCGCTTCGCTGCGGAGCGCGCGGTTACACGCCGTCGGAGGTTGGAGTCCTCACTGGAGCATCGGTGTGTGTGTGTGTTGTCCTTAGTTCCTTAGTTTAAGTAGTTTGTAAGCTACGGACTGATGACCACACAGTTTGGTCCGATAGATTTACACACATTTGATTTTTTGAAAATGTTGGGATGGTTCCTTACAAAGAGCACGGCCGATTTCCTCCCACATCCTCCCCCAAAAATACAGAGCGTGAGCTCCAATTACCACGCTGTCGACGGGGCGTTAAACCGTAAGCTTCCTTCCTTTCTTAATTGGTAAGGAAGATGTAAATTCAGTCAGCCTGTTTCTCTTCGATCGGAGCACAATTTCGTGACACTCTGCCGACATGAGGGGGAGCCTCTTCGTCCTTCATAATTCTTTGCGTCTGACGTTATAACTGCGGAAAATTTAAGAAATAATTGATTTTTTTCTGAATAATTAATAAAGAAAAGCTGTAGATGTTGAGGAATGGTTATATGTTTCGTAATTAATCTGAAGAATATGTGACCTGGCTCACTGAGTGATCAACCACTAATGTACTCTTATCGATTCCTACTCTTCGACCTTTCTATTACATCAGTCTTTGATTCTTCCATGTACAGAGTGAACAGTAGAAGATAAAGAGTGCTACCCCTTAACTGACACATATCAGTACTTGGTTGTCGAAATTTATTGTTCCTTCTTGGTTCTCTCTATGGCCTTCTCTCCTCCCCTCCAAATTAGAACACTTTACGTTCATGAACACTTTTACCGGGTCCACAATTCGCGTGACTGATTTTTCTTCAATTCCAGTTTCATATTAACACCAGAACAGCCTCTCCGATGGGTTTACCGTTAAGTTGATAATTTGAAAGATCCTCCTTTTTTTTCAATCCTCTGTATCTCATTATTGTTAGTGTCCAGTTCCCGATATGCAAGCAACACCGTTATGGAGGGGTCAGCGGAGACACAGCAGTGACAAGCTGTTGGTTTTGCATCGCCATAACTGGTCCTGCACCTAGTATTGTGGTTTGGGTAGTATTGGATTCCACTCCCGCAGTTTCGTAGTCGCATTCCCGGTATACTAAGCAGCCAGTGTTGGAGCCTCCCTTACCTTCGGGGTGGCCGCGTAGGGGAGACCGAGGCACGTTAGCCGTATTTTGTTTTTATTTTTGTGAATATTAATTTATTTTACTTATTTAAATTTATGAAATTATTGTTAAAATTATATAGGTCTTTACTGAATCTGGATGGCAGTTATTAAGCTTGAAAATATCATTTAAAGTATTAGGAACAAATTAGTTACTGGACAGGTGTCAAGTGGGCCAATCTGCCCCTACCTTGGGGTAAGGGCCCAGAGGCTGGGGCACGTTGATCCATGTACTCATTTGGTGAGTATAACTAGGAAATCAAAATAAAACTGTTATCAAGAAATATACTTTAATGTACATAATATCAAGTTTAATACTGAGTAAAATGCTTAACATTGAGGACTATGGAAACTGGACAGGTTAAACTTATTACGATTTATAGTGTCTCAATACAAGGCAAACAACTGTAAGCTATGTCCAGCTCCAAAGAATCAACATAGTTTTAACACTCATAAAATAGTCCACGGATTTAATTTTTCACGCATCTCTTATGAGCCAAACGCTTACAGTTCGTGAACTGAATTACTTATTCTCCATTGGACTGTTTCAAGAAGGCACTGTGACTGCTCCTCATCGGCATAATTATCACCATCTTTCTCAGTCTGTGATCTAATTTTCCAATGCTTTTATCCAATGGGAAAGATTGAAATTCAATTTCTGTTTCCTGAGTTTCAATTATGTGTGCAAACTGACATGAGGTCTGTCTGCACTTAGCACAGTAGCTCCAATACGATATCCTTGGAATCCCAAAGTCTTCCCTAACAGTTCACACAAATCTTTCCTTTTCTGCTCTTAGCATCGTATCTTCAGAAATCATTTCCCTTTCATTCTTCTATAATTTCGGATCATTATTATGACACTACAAATAAAAGAAAGATTGAAACCAATGCCGTAACTCATGTTTTGAAAACAAGGAAATCCACGAGATTCTGACTTCTCAGATCACTGATTAAGATTAAAATGAAATTTACTGGTTAGCGTTTATTCAAAGCTTTTTATCTCGTGAATATGACGATCTTTTGACCTCTGAAACTACCTAAGCACGTCCACCCGTCAGATACAAATTTCCAACTTTACCCTGCCCACAGTACTCAAACTCGTAGACACTATGTACTAATTCACATAAGAGTAAGGGCTCTAAACTTGCCCACCCCTCCCCACTAACGAAAGGATCATTGCCCGTCACTGGCATATAGGGTATTTCACTGTGTTTGCCTCTGTATCGTATAAAATAATAGGTTACAGGAAATTTTAATGCTGTAGGTCAACACAAGAAATGTTACACTTTCTGCAGCGCTATGAACATAGTTTATTGTTCAACACCACAATAAATACAAATTATTTTAACACTGCTTCAAACTTTATTAACTCACTATAAGCTTATTTCGCCCTTAGGCCGTCATCAGGTGTTCTGTAATACACGTAATATAGAAGAGTTGTTACATATATTCTTATAACATAATTACATAAATTTTTACAAAGGTTTACTTACATTACTTATAATATTGTTGTTGTTTATTTTCTGCCAATTGATTATAGAAGCTGATGGAATGCTTATCTGTATTTGTGCAGCAGCACTGGTTATATGATTAGATTTTTTATCAGTTTTTCATAGTGGCAGTCTGTAGCGGCAGCATCCAACGACATTATAAGTTTACATTGTTGCCAGTAATTTATACATTAATATCTTTGGTTTATTGGTTTTTGTATTGGTGTTTTACTATGGATTTGGAATCTTTGGTGTTTATCCATTCTCTTGTTGGTTTATAATTTGAATAAAATTTTCGATGAATTTTTTTGTTTGAGTTCAGTTTGTTTATTTAGTACATCGTTCTGGTTGTTGTGTATATGGGAATATAGTTGGATTTCCTCGTGAATATTCATTTTTGGCCCTTTTTTTATAATGTGTAAAATTTTTAAGGCTTCTTCTAAAGGTTTTACATCGTGTTTTTCCGTGATTAAATGTTGATAGAATTTAGATGGATTATTTTCACTGTCTCTTGTGTGTTCTTTGTATCTAGCATGAACATTTCTGCCAGTTTAGCCTATATATGATTTCTGACAGGTGTTACATGTAATTTTGTACATACCCGGATTATTGTATTTTAGTGTGTATCCGGCTCCTTTAAAAATTTTATGGTTCAAACAGTGCTTGTTCTGATAGGCAAATTTGACGTTTGTATGTTTGAATATTTTATTAATTTTGTCCGATATAATTTTAGGGTCGTTATTGTTTTGTTGGGCTATGTATTCTAAGGTGCGTATTTCTTAATGAATGGCTTCAAATTCTAGTGGAAAGTTTATTATTCTGTTAAGCATGGTGTGAAAGAAAGCCATTTTGTGGAATTTTGGATGACAAAAATGTGCATTTATGATAGTATCGGTAGTGGTTGGTTTTATATAAATTTCGATTTTTTATTTGTTCTGGACATTTGTAATGGTTAGATCTAGGTCGTTAATTGATTTGTTAACTTCGTACTCGACAGTAAATTTTATTTTGGGATGCGTTTGGTTCAGAGCTGTGTGTATTTCTTGTATGTCTCCTTGGTTTCCATCTATAAGCATTAATGTATCATCAACATATCTAAAATAGTATATGATTTTTTGTGTCAGTTTATTATTATTCTTGAAAAATTTCCAATTCAATAACAAAATTTATATACAAAGGGATGGAGTTACAATGGGTAGTAGCATAGCAGGAACAATAGCTGATATATTTTTAAACAATCTGGTAGAAAATTTTTTCGAATCCAGGCTGGATACACATTTTCGGCTTTGCCCATACGCAGTTGATGTCATATATTCCGTGAATACAATTAGTCTGTTCTTTTGGACATGAGCGAACGACAAATTCAGTGCTGATGCAGAATTGAGTCGCATCCCTTGTAGGAATTAAACAAGGGGTACTACATCAGCAATTTGCGATGACCTCGAAAATTCGGGTAGGACGAAATTTATTCAGAAATCCTAATTGTTACGACGACCACTGGCTCAAAGCTGGCAGTGCGGGTTACGAGTCTCCCCCCCCCCCGGCACAATTTTTCATCTTGGCCATTGAATTCAATTGTGCGCCGTGGAACAGGCGAGATATTTGTGATAACTGGTGTGCGGAGCGCGCGTGGCGGGCGGCGGTTCTGCGCCTGCGCAGTGCGCCGCGGGTTGCCCACCTCCGGCGCCGGTTCGGCTGCCGCGGCAGTCAGCGGCGTGCCGCGCGACCGAAACCAGCGGTCAGCAGCAGTCAGCAGTCAGCACCGGCGTCAGCTGTCAGCAGCGCGGGACAAGCACGCACGGCACTGCTGACGCGTCGCCCAGCGGGACGACCTGTAAGCACCGCACCGCACCTAGCACCCAACCCTGCACTAACGTAGCAGCCGTAGTGCCCAGAAACCACACGTCAACACCTTATGTCACGAGCGTCACTTAACACTTTGACTGCCAATCACGTCAGTTGACGGGATAGCGAAACTTCTGTAGAATGCCAATTACGTCATTTGACGTGATCTTTGTTTTCGTACTTTTAAACACAAAATTAAGTTTATTGGCGGGCTAGATCCACGTTAAATGCCTTACTTGATAAATCTAGAGTCTAAAGCAGCCTGTAGATCTCGTAAATTTAGCTTCTAAATCGGCCGACTGGTCGCATCCAAGTATGAAACGGGACAGGTAGGAAGTGGTGCCCGCTCTCTCAGTAGATAAGTGAACGGACGTGGCTTCACGTCCTCTTACGCTGAACGAAATTTTACATGAATTTGAAAAAAAAAAAAAAAAAAAAAAAAAAAAACATTATTGATAAGGACAGTGAGGACGACGAAATCGACAATTCAGATGATGATCCAGTTTTTGTGCAACAAGAACTGCGTCAAATTATTTCGAGTTTGATGGTTCTTCAACCGATTGTTTTATACGGACAGGGAAACTTATTGCTCATTTTAAAGAGCAAACAATTCTTTTTTATGCCAGACAGAAGATAAGGAAACCAAGTGCAGCTCGGCTTACTCCTGAAAGCAGAATTTCTGGCATTCTAAGGTATGGAATGGGTTACATGGCCGGCAGTCAAGGTGTTAACATTATGGTAGAGCGAAGCCTTAAATATTCAGCCCGTAACCACGAAGAAAATTAATGTCTCATGTCGGCTACAGAATGAAATTGTATTATAGTTTCCAAATGACAAGCCAAGATCGCAAACTAACAATTTATTAAATGGGGACCGGTTTCGGTGCACTGTGTCACCATCATCTGGTCATATATGATTGGACACAGTGCACCGAAACCGGTCGTCACTTAACCCATTTCTTCCCAAAAATAGAAGTTGTGAAAAATTGTTATATTTAGTCAACAGGTTCTCTTAAAATAATTGAAATAACATTACAAATATTACAAACTAGCAGTATGTGTTGTAATTTGCACCACCCATAATGTTGCGCTGTTTTCTAGTAAAAACATTGAAAAATGTAGTTTTCGTGATCACATTCTTCTATTTGTTCAAACTTTGCAATATTGTCTATTATATGATAACTCTGACTTACATTGATGGTATCACTCATGAAATATTGAAAAAAAAAAACTGTGTGAAGCTGAACTTGACATTTCTTGTGTATGTATATCGTCTGACGTTTGTAAATCTTGCATCTTTTTACGAAGTGTTAAGGTAATTGTGAAACTTTAACACATGTACAAATAGAGCAGTGAAGGCCTTTTAACACATGTGTGGTGAGTTTTGTATAGTAAGTCCATTTCGACTGCATTTTGTAAAGCTAAATTTTGTGTTGCGTGTACGCAACACTGGGAAGAAATGGGTTAATAAATTGTTAGTTTGCGATCTTGGCTTGTCATTTGGAAACTATAAAACGAATTGACACACGTGCTGCAGGTTATTTGCACTTGAATATATTTTGTAAGCCGACAGATCTGATGTTACCATGCACTCCGATATTCATTTTCTCATACCATATCCTCAGCGAATTGTAGATAGTCCTTGTCATAATTTTTTGAATTGCAGTTGGTGTTCACGAAATGCACCCCTCTTCAGATTTTGTTTTGTTCTCTTCCACGGTTCTGTATCACAAAATTACTTTTCATATCTTACTTTCTCTTACTTTAGTACTGACATACTACTTTTGTACAAATCGAATTACGTTTCATTTTAAATACGGCAGCATCCAGAAGCACGGTCGTACATATTATTCCTGAGTGGTTTCGGGAAATAATTGTCCTTCTTCATGTATATAACTGTATCTTATATGTTCAATATGAAGATAATAGAATTGCAAAACGACATATTGACCATAGCTGTTTATTTTTTCTCATGTACCCGTTTCGGTCCATTTACCATTATCAAGCGTTAGCAGAGATTAGTTAATAGCTTACATGTCGTAGCACAAAAAAATTCAAAATTGTAACATAAGTATTTGTTGTCATTGCTCTAATCATTAATATTACCACAGTTGCTGACTGCTACAGACTCAACGCTTGATAATGGTAAATTCACCGAGACCGGTAGCACTGAGAAATTATAAACAGCTATGGGCAATATCTCGTTCTGCAATTATGTCAAATATGTTATGCCCTACCTGTTCACCTTCCTGAACATGATTGGGTGACACTGATTATGAAGTATTCAGTGTTACTTCATTGTGTTCAAGTTGAACATATAGGACACAGTTCATATAGCTGAAGAACAATCATTGCCCGAAACAATTGAATCTACGACCCTGCAACTGCTTGCCTTGTTCGCATTAATATAAAACACAGTTGCTAAGATTGGCAAAATAATCGATTTATATCTGCTTGACAACAGTCTAACCAGGGGAGAGATCATACGATTTATAAAAAATCCGCGTAAATAAATGATTCAAAATAGCTTTTAGAAAGTTTTCGTGAGACTTTTTTATTGGCCTTTATGCATGACCGTTTGAGTTAAGTGTCTGATGCCATCTTCGTATGTTTGAAGACTTCAGTATTATTTAATAATAATTCATCAAAATTACAATTGAACACGACAATGTCAAAACAATTTTTATTACTGTGACTATCTGTTTTCATTAGAAATCTGATAAATTATTATATGAGTCACACGTGCCACATCAAATTTGATGTGGCACTTAAGTAACATTTTCTTATAACGAATGAGGTTTGTCAAAGAAATTATTAATTTTAATAAGAAATCACATGCGAATATCCCCGATAAGTACACATTATTGTAAACACAGGATACAATGGACTGGAGTGTATAAAAATATATGTATACCTTTAATTGCTTACGCATTCTGGATAACGGATAGACAGTTACTGCTATATTGATACAAATGTTATAGAAGTAAATTGCCTGTAGTCTGTCCTTGTTGCTTACCTGCATAAAATGGGGTAAGGACGCTACATGTGTTGCTTTACACATAGTGCATGCAACAACATAAAAATGCTACTCTAGGTACGTCATAGCTTAATGTAAAAGTGTTAAGCAAATGAAGGCATACATCGCAATCAAGATACGTTTCGTACGATAACAGTGTGACAACAAAAATGTAATTTAATGGTATTACGATGTTCTACGAATGAAGACATTAAAGATTATTGTTTAAAGAAGTCAGGTATTTAGTTATTGGAAATGAAAAAAAAATCTATTTACGAGTGCTTGATATTCCACAATAAATGCTTTTCCCCATGCAACAAACTGATTCGTCATTGGCATGTAATGATGGTCATTTATACGCTACATTCGAGCTTTCCATGCACTTTTCTTTATTCTCTCTAGAAATCTGTACAGCGCGCAAGCAACTTATGCCAACACTGGCTAACAGAGGTGACGTGTTCTGGTGTTTCCTGTATGTGCATATCCTCTAGTGCGTTGTGACAGTCAACACACAGTGATATACGCCACAATAATCAGAACCGTAACCGCCAGTTTCGTATCCTACTATAAGAAAGCGTTAAAATAAATTATCTATGGAGGATGTCATTGCCATGTTTTGACATTCTGTATCACATGAAAGAGTTTTCTACCCGTAGGTGACGCGAAAGGCGAGCACAAAATGCAGTAATTACATTACACAAAACGCGAATGCCGTTGGGCTCGTACATCGAGGACTGCTTCACGTGTCACTGCGCAGTTAATTCATCACTCTCGTCACTTTTATTCGTCAAGTCAGATCAAAATGCTATTTCATTTTCGGCTACGTCTTATTTTTGCTACGCCATTTGTTTTTGGTCACATCTGTTCCTCATGGTGTTCATGACATAATCTAGTGGTACATGTACTGCGTGTACTGCACTGCAATGTATCTGTAGCTAGTGGGAATATTTTATCATACAAATTTTACATTAAATGTCCTTACGTACCAATTAAAGGGAAATTTTAAATGTAATGGAATGCGATTATCTTTGCAGGTTCAAAATGTTCAAATGTTTGTTAAGCTTAAGGGACTTAACTACGGGGTCATCAGTCCCTAAACTTACAAACTACTTATGAACTACCTACAACTAAGGACGGCACAAATATCCATGCCTTAGGGGGAATTCGAACCCCCGACCGTAGTGGCCGTGCAGACCGTGACTGAAGCGCCTCAGTCCCCTCGGCCACCGCGGCCGGCTATCTTTGCAGGGGATGGAAAATTATAAATATTTCAGTTCATACTACGTGTTATTACAAGAAGCTGTGGTGGGAGAGAAAATATTTAGTAACATCTGTACTCTGGAACAAATATCGGGCAGGTCGCTGATATTTCGAATAATTTCTCGCAGCTAACGCGTCTCTGCAACAAAAGTTGCTAATTTGATGTATTGAGCTATAGAGTTTTCAATAAAGTGAGCGGCAAAACTGTGTATACAGGAAGTATACAGGGTGTTACAAAAAGGTGCGGCCAAACTTTCAGGAAACATTCCTCACACACAAAGAAAGAAAATATGTTATGTGGACATGTGTCCGGAAAAGCTTAATTTCCATGTTAGAGCTCATTTTATTACTTCTCTTAAAATTATATTAATCATGGAATGGAAACACACAACAACCAGCGTGACTTCAAACACTTTGTTACAGGAAATGTTCAAAATGTCCTACGTTAGCGAGGATACATGCATCCACCCTCCGTCGCATGGAATCCCTGATGCGCTGATGCAGCCCTGGAGAATGGCGTATTGTATCACAGCCGTTCACAATAAGAGCAAGAAGAGTCTCTTCATTTGGTACCGGGGTTCCGTAGACAAGAGCTTTCAAATAACCCCATAAATGAAAGTCAAGAGGGTTGAGGTCAGGAGAGCGTGGAGGCCATGGAATTGGTCCGCCTCTACCAATCCATTGGTGATCTAATATGTTGTTGAGAAGCGTACGAACACGTCGACTGAAATGTGCAGGATCTCCATCGTCCATGAACCACATGTTGTGCCGTACTTGTAAAGGCACATGTTCTAGCAGCACAGGTAGAGTATCCCATATGAAATCATGATAACGTGCGCCAGTGAGCGTAGGTGGAAGAACATGAGGTCCAATCAAGACATGACAATTCTTGCCCAAACGTTCACAGAAAATCTGTCTTGATGTGATTGCGCAATTGCGTGCGGATTCTCGTCAGCCCACACATGTTGATTGTGAAAGTTTACAATTCGTAATGAAGCCTCATCCGTAAATGAAATACTAAAATGAGCTCTAACGTGGAAATTAAGCGTTTCCGGACACATGTTCACATAACATATTTTCTTTCTTTGTGTGTGAGGAACGTTTCCTGAAAGTTTGGCCGTACCTTTTTGTAACACCCTGTATATTCCCAATGTACTGGGGATAAGTTCAAGTTAAAAAGCAAATGTCCAAATGTTTGTAAATCTATGGGAGCAAACTACTGAAGTCATCGGTTCCTAGACGAACTACTACTTAAAAAAAAAAAAAAAAAAAAAAAGACAATACACACACACACACACATACCTGATTGAGGGCTCGAACCTCCGTTGGGTAGCGGCCACTCAATGCGTACATGGCGCCTTTATACTACGCAACATTCCCGCGTAGCTTCAAGATTAGTTTTACAATAATTCCTCTCTTGCCTATTTGCGTCAGTATGTTACTCTTTCCAGTGTATCAATGAAGCGGTATTACCTTGAATGCCCTAGCGTTCAACACGAATGCTACCTAACAGAGATTCAGAAGGGCATATTTTCTACCCATTTCTTGGGTTTGATGGTCATGGAAATTACTGTGAAGGACAGATTTGTTGCCTATAACTGTAAAATTATTTTTTTAATGAAATTTACTCTTGCTATTTCGCCCATGTCGCCATTTTAAAGTATAGCTATGCACACTTTTCTAGTGTCACACGACTGAAATTACAAGACTAATTCAAAACTAAATAATATTAAAGTTAAGGCAACTATAATGTCCATCAATAAAAAAAAGAATGACCTGCAGAAGTAGAGATTTTTAAATCCTGTCTGGCTGAATAATACAGTTGAGCACTGTTTTAGTAAAAGAAACGACACGAATACCGGCGTATTTCCTTCGAAGAGGGCACAACCCACTCCTTTCTTAATCGAGTGCGTTTGATAATGTCATTTGTTGTTAATTATTTCGTTGTTACATAAATTAAAAAAAAATACTCAGTCTTACCTAATTTCAGGAAATGTCTTGGACTCTTCACAGTGAAAAGATTCAAGACTGAACGGTAATTAATTTTGATGGATATGGGTTTGTAGACGAAGCGGGACGAAAAATTAACTCTGGTCATACAGTAGGAGCCACACTGGACTCCTCCATTTATGAGCAAAATTCGTCATGTGTTAAGACGCTAGGGTCAGTAGTTGTCTCATAATTACTTATGGCACTTTCACGACTTTACATACTTGTGATGGTCACATTTATTACAAAGCTGAGACATTCTCGTTAGAAAGGGAACAGCACACATGTAGCGTCCATATAAAAAGTATTCAACTACACTATTGTTACGATATTTCTGAAATACTGACTGTCATCACTCTGTAGTTTTGGTAGCCGTACGTGCATTTAGGCTCCATATTTCGTTGCATTCACAAAAAGACAATTACAGATCATTTGATTGTATCAGTATTGTACAACGCTGCAGTGATAATCGTAATCTAGCTTTGCATCTCCTGTTGCGCGCCTAAATGCAGCGACTCGACTTGTGTTGGAAGTCCTCTGCAGGAATACTGCCTTTACAGCCCTCGACAACTGCGAAAGTGTTGGACTGCTGAATTTTGTGTATCAAATTAGCTCTGGATTTTGTCCCATAAATGTTTCGTAGAATTCCTATCGGACGATCTATGTAACCATAAAATTAGCTGAAAATGTCCACAATATTCTTTAAACAATCGCTCACAATTGTAGCCCGGTGACATCACTGTTAGTGAAGTCCGTGAATGACAAAGAAGTCGAAAATAAAAATTTCCAGTCAATTATCGGTTCCATGTGAAAACAGCCCAAAACATCAACATCTTTACCTCGGTTCCCCACACTCGTACCATACCTGCAGGATTTACCAACTCATGTTGAGACTCATATGACCAAGCCCAGTTTTTTCAATGGTTTAGGATCGAACTGAAATGAAGACTCAAGGAGATATCATGCTGTCAGATAACGCACTCGAGTCACTGCTTGTTCCTATAGGACATCAACGTAAGACAGATTGGAAAATAAGAGAATGAAAGAAGCTGATGAGTTTTGTTATTTTGGTAGCAAAGTAACTTATGATGATCGAAGCAGAGGAGATACAAAATGCGGAACGCCACTGGGAAGAAAAGCTTATCAAAGAAATTTGTTAACATCCTATGTTAATGTAAGGGTCACAATTTTCTGAAGGTACGCATCAGTCCCGGGTTGAAGAGGGCTTCCGAGGATAGTGTGGAGAGCTCCACATAAAACCGGAATGGAGATCTCAACACGTCATTGTTTCTCGTCAGAGTTGTTTGTAGAGCATATGGGACTTAACTACGGAGTCATCAGCCTCTAGACTTGCACTTATGAACTAGCTAATACTAAAGACGGCACAAATACCCATGCTCGAGGGGGTATGCGAACCCCCGACCTTAGTGGTCGTGCAGAACGTGACTGGCGCGCCGCAGTCCGCTCGGCCACTGCGGCCGGCAGTAGGCGGAGTGATCATGACCTAATTTAGATAAATTGCTAGTAGTTTATGAAAGTGGAATATATTACAAAACAAAATATTTATCGTTACGTCATATACATCTCTTTAATTCCGGTACAAGTATTATATACACTGGATAATTTTCAGATTTATATAGATTTTACCTAAATTTTTTTTGTTTTCTTTTTTTGTGTCAACAAGATGTTTTATGTGTGTTAGAAATACACTTGTGAAATTTCTTCATTCTAATATATAGTGTAAAATTCACAGGAGAAAAGTCACGAAAAGTCTGTCAGTATCGTATCTGACCTTTAACCAAGCGAAGTGGAGCAACTTTACGAGGCTTAGACTCAAGTCGCCTGCATAAATATTGAGCCATTATTCATCCTTGACGCCATTTATTTCGAAACTGTTGCTGGTTCTGCATTACGTACTCGAACTGACGTCATTGCGTGCCATATACGTCATGTTAGGTAACATAGGAGACCAAATGAGTCGCTGGATTTGACCCAAAATATTCCCGAACAGTTCAAAAAATGTTCAAATGTTTGTTAAGCTTAAGAGAATTAAGTGGGGTCATCAGTCCCTGAACTTACAAACTACTAATGAACTACCTTATAATAAAGACGACACAAACATCAATGCCCGAGGAGGGATTCGAACCCCCGATCGTAGCGGCCGTGCAGACTGTGACTGACGCGCCGTAGACTGCTCGGCCACTGCGGCCGGCGAACAATTCAATTACCGTATCAAGTGACGGCATTGTCATGAATAAAAATTCAATCGGTTTTTGCCAACATGAAGTCGATGTATCGCTGCAAATGTTCTCCAGTAGCCGTTCACGAAGCTTGGTTCTTTGTATCGATTCTGAGAGCCCAGTCCGTTCAATTTAAAAACAGGCCAAACCATTACGAATCCTCGTTAGCAAGTTTAAATCCGTGGCTTCCTGGAACCAGCGCTTGTGCCCTACCACCAGTACCTACGTATTGAAATAGGGTCACATCTAACCGAGCGACGGTCGTCTACGGTCTAATCGATATGCTTACTACACCAGTAGAGGTGATCTTTGTGACGTCGTACTCTTAGCAAAGGTCACTGCGTTATCCACATCTACATTTATGCACCGAAATTCACCGCAAGGTGCGTGGCAGATGGTACCTCATAAAAACGACTAGAAATTTTTATCTGTTCTTCTCCCGTATAGAATGAGGGAATGATGATGACCTTTATTTCTTTTATGAAATTTCTCTTGCCCTTGTGGTCTCTACACGGAATTTCAGTTCGCAGATGTAGAACCGTACTGTATTCTGCTTGAAATTAAGGCCATCATAATAACCGTGCGCACTAAGGCGCCCAGCTACCGAGCGTGCGGCCGTTCACTGTCGGGGGTTCCAGCCCTCTCTCGGGCATGGGTGTCTGTGTTGTCCTTGGCATAAGCTAGTGTAAGTAATTTGTAACCTTAGGGACTACTGACCATCGGTTAAGTCCCTTAGATTTACAAACATTTGAATTTAAATTTCCTCAACAGTCTTTTTCGAGAATGTAGTATTTCCTCCTGCGAGTCTCAGTTTAGTTTACGATCACATATGGGACACTCGCGCATTGATCTATAGTACCAGTAACAAACTTATGAACCCGCCTCTCAATTGCTCCTAAGTCTTCTTCAAATTGATGTGGTGATCATCCCAAAGACTTGAGCAGTAGTCGACAAGATGTATAAGCATTCTACACGCGGTGTCACTTACAGTTGAACCACATCTTCCAAAACTTCTCTGAATAATTAGAAGTCCGCCTTGCCCATTATTGATGTTACATTCTCTTTACATTTCATACCGCTCTGCAGCGTTACGTCTGGCTATTTAATAGACGCGTGTGTTTCGGGTAGTACCCTACTATACCTGGCGTCACATAAGAAGGCGCTTACGCGCATACAGGCGCAGCGATTGGGGAAACGTGGAGGGGAGGAGCTACGGCCGAGCGCCAACAGTTGCGCCTGCGGGAGAAACTTCGCGTAACTCGCGGCCAGCCACGCTCCTGGAGAATGAACATGGTTGACAGTCATTGAAGAACGGCTGAAAACTGGGCCGCCTCCGTAGCTGATAATTCTGTATTCGAACATTGTCGGATTGTTTCTCTTACTTAACTGCATCCTCTTACATTTTTCTACATATAGTGTTAACAGTAATTCCTCGCACTAACTAGAAATGTTGTCTGAGTTAAGGTGTATCCTACTAGAGTCTTTCAGTGCTAACACCTTCCAGGACACCACAGCGTCGTCAAGAAACAGCCGTAAATTGCTACGCACTTGATCCCTTAGCTTGTGATGGTAACAGGAGTCTAATGACCCAGCAGTTTAGTCCAGTCCCCTGTAAAAATTCCAACAACAACATTTTCATGGGGGATTGATGACCCTCTCCAAACACAACATCAACAACAACAATAATTTACGTAAATAGAAAATAATAACAGTTCTATCACACTTCTCTGATGACAGCCAGGTCTTGAATGACGTCTTGAATGACTACTTAAAAAAAAAGTCTTCCAGCCGCTCACATATCAAGGAACGTACTCCACATGCTCGCACTTGGCTAAGCAATCTGCAGTGCGGCATCGTGTCAAAGGCCTTTCGTAAATGAACAAATATGCAGTCATCGTATTGTCCTTTACACAGCTCGCAACATGAGATGTCTGAAATGTCTACAGATTCTAGGCACTGTGGATCTCGGATTTTGCTAACGAGTACGGAAATGTATATTCCGTGCCTCTAGTTCCAACCTCAAACCGCATTCACATTCTGCTAATTAACCTCGTGCTGCCATTGGAACGTCGAAGTCCAATCGGCATAGGTGTACAAGTTGCCATTTGCCTACAAGGGAGGGGGAGTGGGGGGGGGGGGCAGAGAGAGAGAGAGAGAGAGGTTAAGAGAAGGAGAGAAAGATGCAGAGAGGGGGAGGGACAGAGATGATGAGAGAGAGGTTAAGAGAAGGAGAGAAAGATGCAGAGAGGGGGAGGGAGTGAGAGGGAGAGAGAGAGGTTAAGAGAAGGAGAGAAAGATGCAGAGAGGGAGAGGGAAAGGAGAGGGAGAGAGAGAGAGAGAGGTTGAGAGAAGGAGAGAAAGATGCAGAGAGGGAGAGGGAGAGGGAAAGAAGAGGGAGAGAGAGAGGTTAAGAGAAGGAGAGAAAGATGCAGAGAGGGAGAGAGAGGTGTGGTGTGCGTGAGGGAGATCCGAGATAGGCGGAGGCGAAGTAACAGAAGGCAGCGCGTCGGATACCGCAGCCGTCGGCCGCGCTGAATAATAAATAGCCTCTTAGTGGACCGAACCAGGTGGTCGCGCCGAGCTTATCTGGCCAGCATTCCTGCACGGCATAATTTTATGCGCAAGAAAAATATGGATAACTTAAAAAATTTCACCTACTTTTGCGACCACATTCCCTGCACGTACCGTTGTCCATTTCACTAGCAACGGCCCGATTTTAACCGATTCCTTAGGAGAGTGCTTGTACAATTTCTGAAAGTTTTTGGCTAATGTCATTGCCTGCGGAATTGCTTTAAATTGAAGAACGACTCTCAGTTCGTATTTTAGGCTGGATGATCATGGGATGAACAGCACTGATTATCAACAACACAATAGAAACAATGCAGAGTGCACCCATTAAATATATTGATAACTGGTTTCGATTCTAGTGTGGATCATCATCAGATCTACATCAGTCATCCAGGTGCTGTTGTCAATAAATTTAAATAGTACACTCCAGAATTGTTTTCATAGTTAAGTGCCATATTATTCCTGCGGAGAGAGATCAAAATTTATACAAAACACAATAAAAAACACTTACTTCAGCCAAGTTCGCTACTTTATTGGTGTTGTATTTTTACCGGTTTCAAGAAAGTTCAAATGTTTGTAAGCTTATGGGACTTAACTACGGGGTCATCAGTCCCTAAACTTACAAACTACTTATGAACTACTTAAGAACTAGGACGGCACAAATATCCATGCCCGAGGGGGGATTCGAACCGCCGACCGTAGTGGCCGTGCTGACCGTGACTGGAGCGCCTCAGTCACCTCGGCCACCGCGGCCGGCTTTCCCGGTTTCGATGAACTATGTAATTATCTTCAGAAACAATTTTTTATAACAGTTTTCTCCTATTTCCAATAAAATAGTTACTTGTGAAGATGAAATATAAGAAAAATAACATTGTCAAACGATTAAAATTTGCATCACCAAAGTGGATCGTCATCTTTATTGCACGCTTAAGAACTGTGTGTGTTCTGAGTGTAACAAGGAGTCAACTTGTTATTTGTGGGAAGAACACACACAGTTCTTAAGCGCGCAATAAAGATGACGATCCACTTTGGTGATGCAAATTTTAATCGTTTGACAATGTTATTTTTCTTATATTTCATCTTCACAAGTAAATATTTTATTGAAAAAAGGAGAAAATTGTTATAAAATTTGTTTCTGAATATTATGACGTAGTTAATCGAAACCGGTAAAGAAAACCAACAAATAAACTAGCGAACTTGGCTGAAGTAAGTGTGTTTTATATATAATGTTTTTATTCCTATAAATAACGCTCAGTTCGACAGTGCGCTTCTGTTGTTTCATTTGTCTTAGATTAAAAATTCCTTTTTTTTATTCGACGTTGTTGTCAAAAAGAAGTGTGACTGACGAATCTTTTTATTTCATATCGTATATAGCGCTCACGTTACAGTAAAGTAATTGAAAGTTTTACTTTACATAACTAGTTTCAGTGCACAACGGCACCATTCTCAAATGTATAGATAGAGAAAAGTCATAAATTAAAACATTATAAGTAATGACTAATATTGTTCTAAAGATATTTTAAAAAGTACCGTTGATTTTTTTAAGAACTGGATTCCTTTATGTGGCTTTCCTCTAGCTCCTGAATCATTTGAGAATGGTGACGTAGTGCACTAATACTAGTTACGTAAAATAAATATTTTAATTATTAGTGACTGTGGCTTGATCACTGTAAGTGGTTTAAAATAAAATTAAATTTCCTTCTTATTTTCTCTCTCTCTCTCTCTCTCTCTCTCTCTCTCTCTCTCTCTCTCTCTCTCTCTCTCTCTCTCTCTCTCTCTGTGTGTGTGTGTGTGTGTGTGTGTGTGTCTCACTTTTTCCCAGCAATGTCTCGCTGAATAAAATGCTAGAAAATCTTGTAAGATCGTAATAGAAATTTCTTCTCTCACTTATAATTTTATTTTATATTTAACCTGTTACTTATTTCAAGCGTTGAAAGTTTCCTCGAGTACTTACTGCACAAGCCTCTAACTACCACCAATGATATTCATCGAGGTAACAAGAGATATCCAAAACCTCGTAACACATTGTCGCACTTCCTTTTCTCTGGATTCAACTAGGCCGCGGCCGAGGGCATTGAGGCGCTATGCTCGTATGCTCGAGGCCGTTTCCTGTCGGGGGTTCGAATTCCCCTCGGGCATGGATGTTTGTGTCGTCTTTAGTATAAGGTAGTTCATAAGTAGTTTGTAAGTTCAGGGACTGATAACCGCGCAGTTAAGTCACTTAAGCTTTACAAACACTTGAACATTTAAATCAACAAGTCGTTGGAACACTTTTGTCGTCCATAATTTCATAATTGCGAAACTGTAGCCGGTGCAGGACTTTTATGCATGAACTGACTTCTAAAAAATGTCCCATAAATCTTCGATGCGACTAATGTCGAGTGCTGTAACTGACTCAATTATTCCCTCTAATTGTCCACAATGTCCTTCTGACCAATCGCCATCAGTTGTAGCTCCATGATATGGTACATCGTCATAAAAACTCTATCGTTGTTAATGAAGATGACTTCCATGAATGACTGGAAATGGTTTCCAATAGCCGAAAATAACCATATACATCCAATGATCAGTTTAGCTTGACCAAATGACACAATCAATTCTACGTCAAAGCATACCACACCATTATGTAACCACCATCAGCTGCGCAGTGCCTTGTTGACAAATTGGGTCAGCGGTCTACGCCACACTAAAACACTGCTGTTATCTAAAACAATGTCAAGACAAGTTATAGATCTATGTCATTAGCTGATGAATTTCATACGAAAGGGTAATTAAATGCAGGTGATAGATACCGTCTTGAGGAAAATTAAAGATCGTATGAATTTCCAACAAGTTAGAATCAGTAACCGCAACTTTGTATTCAGTACCTTTATCTATTTTAATCTCCGTCACAGTTTCCGTCATTGAAACAGATTCTCTGTGACTAATTTCAGACTTAAGCTATCCATTATTGAATTTGACCTCAACTGTAAATGTAATTACAACGCTACATTACCGCATAAGTTTCAACATAATAATTATAATAGAAATTGTACACTGTGTTTTAGTAAATGGTAGTGACTGACCGTTCGAACGCAGCCAACTGCCACAGGAGGCTCAATAAAAGACATCAACATAAATAGACAGGCAGAGGGTTTGTGATGTCTACCAGACATCTGGCACAAGTTCATAAATAACGGTAGCGATCATGCTTAACGTATTATATGTACCTCTGCCAGTAAAGTGATTTCAGAGAAAAAATAATGGCTCTATTCACTTTTTATCTTACAACTACTAAGAAACATGACGGCAGGTAATAAAATCGAGAGGCAAAAAATAGAAGCAGTGAAAGATTTTTCTTTCAGTACATTGCATTGTACAAACAGTGAAAGAGACAACAGAAAAATTTGGAGAAGGAGTAAGAGATGAAGGAAACGATATACAAACTTTGATGCTTGACGCTGACATTGGCGTTAAGATATTCATGCGATAATAAGAGACTTAATAAACATGACAATAACAAATGTTATTTTGGCAGTAAAATAGCTTATGTTGTTCGGAGCAGAGAAGACATAATATTCAGAATGGAAGTGGGTAGGACAGGTCTTATGAAGAAGATATATTTCTTAATGATATTAGGAAGTCTTTTATGAAGGTGTATGTGTGGAATATAATACAGAAGTTACACGTGGTCTATAAACAGTTCAAACAAGAAGCGTTTGAGGTGTGGTTGTAATGAGGCGCTACAAAATAATTCTGAGGTTAAGATGTTCATGAAACCAGTGATGACGTTCAGATCGTATCCACGGGTTTGTCGGGGGAAGGGAGAATTCCACTGACTCAAAGGAACCAGTCCAACAAAATGACATCATCACCAGGACGCCATGGCCTTCGATGCCTTGCCAATGTAGGCAGCTTTACCTTAGACAGTTTTACTTGATTCTTCACATCTCTTTATAGCTGGTACCTGCTTTTATGCTTCATCTGGGTTCAGTTTATGAGGGACTGTCCACTCTACCTTCTTACCACTAAATATAACGGAGGCGCGATCAGCTGTCTCCCTTCTTAGTTGAAGTTCGTACAATATGGCGAGTACACCCCATATAGTACGTCGTGGTCGCAAAATTTGAGGAGTGTCCAACATTGAAGTCATTGAGTTCATTACACCAAAACAGTCGTTAAACAGATTGTGCGACCAAATTTTGTTTCATTGCAGTAGGGTCTTCGTCAACCAAACCAATGACTAACATACTACCATCCATAGGTTTGTCGAGAGACGAGAACAGTGATAAAAGCACAAATACGTTCACAGATTACTCTGCCCAGTCCTGCATAGTTTCCAATTCTGTTAACACAACCAACTCATATTAATACCGTGCGAACAAATGAACAAATGCTTCCAGTCCGCATTGGCATCTCAAATCAATGTTTATGTTTCTCGTAACGTTCTGTCGACAAGGTTGCTAGCTTTGACACGCCACGACATACGCTTTGTTGATTATTTGGCCTGTTAGCTCGACTGGACTAACAACTACCAGGATCGGACTTCTTCCTGGACCTTTTTCACTACCTTCTAAACAATCATTCGTGACAATTTTATAGTCACCACAGAAACTATTACATTATACTCTACACATGTAATATTGTGACTATAAGTAGCTGCGAATGGAGGGGAAATGGGCGTTGGACACACATCCAACCGTTTCATTCACTTTTTACTCCCACACAACTTTCTGATAGTAAACTATGGGATTGCAACATGAGCGGATACAGATGTTGGTTTCATCGTGTAGACAAGATATATAAGAGCTATTATTGTTGATCTGATGATTCGTATAAAAACGCTACCGACATGATCATGCCCCACACGACAGGAATCGAGTCTTTGAATGTTAAAGCCAGTGGGACATTCCGTATCAGAAATCGTTAGGTAATTCAATATTCCGATGTGACGAGAATATCAAATTTCATATGTTGACTGCTTGCTGTAAACCAAACCAAAGAGTTTATCAGTAACATACTCAGGAAATGTTTACAGGCACATTAATTTTCCGTTATTAAAATAATTCTAAGAAAAACTGGCGAGTCTCCAAATTGAATACAAAAGATGTTTCTGGATTCATTTGCCTTTCATTAATCGGTTCGGATTCTGTCCATCTTTATATACCAAATATAGTCTCACAGTTCTCACATCAGAATGTACACAGAAGCACCATTAGTAACGGCACCACTAATACAAGTGGGTACACCGGTACTTGAGGGCAACTAATCAAGTGGAAGGCCTCGTACAAGGCCAACCGATTCGTGTACAACGTAAAATGAAGAACACTAACATATTTTTGCTGAACATCCCCCGTTTTTTAGAAAATCAGCCAGAAAGTTTATGACGATCTGTCAATTCGAAATTGACGGGATAGAGAGATAATTGTAAACAGGGCATCATGCATGGGGTGCGCAAAAGCATGCCTTTACAGAAGTCGAGGAAAGAGACAACTGCCGCCTATGTACCCACATGATAAGAGTAATTAAGACAGTCTATATTTTAGCAAGAATTGGAAGCATTTATTTATGATCCATACAGTCCTGATTTTCCCACCGTGCGTTTCCGATATATTCTGGAGCCCTGAAAAGAAACATTCGTGGTCATCGGTGTTTATGGCGATGAGATACACACCTGAGTAAAAAAAAATCATGTCCTGTAGCTCACTGTGGACATTTGTGCGTGGAGGAATTGGCCGTCTTGTCTCACAGTGGGTTACATGTATCGACACTTGTGGTCATTACTATTGAAATAAAGAGCAGTTTTACTATCGGTAATTACAATGTCATTACAGTGTCAGCAACATTTCTTGATGCCCTATGTGAACAACACTAGGTTCAAATGTTTGCAGACGTACTGGACCAAACAGATATGGTCAGTCCTTAGACTTACAAACTACTTAACCCTTTAATGCATAGTGTAGCTGATCAGCTACATACCTTATTTTCCCCATTATCTCTCAAACTGATGAACATTTTACCACAGATTCATTTGTAGCTGCTTGTATACATAGCGTTGCACATGCCAGTAGTTCGTCCTAGAAATTATAAATTCCAGAGAGCTACTGGATCAGTCCGACAGTTAGCTGGATTAAGTTACTCCTAACATGTGCGTTTGATTAGTATTCCTCTTTTGTCATGTAAAAGTCATCAATCACATACACTGTTGTGTTATGAGTTACTTTCTGGAAAGATGAGAGGCACAATAATGACATTTACAAAATCGGGTATATCATAAAAGTACTATGGAGATGACCAGCTATGAACGGTTTGTTGCTAGTAATACATAGTAAATTTCAGGAATTATTTTTCAATATTTTTCTCAGTATATACGCAGTAATCGTGCATATTTGCTCCGCAGCAAGGCTCATTAGAACGCTTGGCCATTCCACTACGGCGACTCTAGGTTGCTGTCTAGTCAAAGAGTATCTGTATACTTGTTTTTGTGTCACTGACAGCTGACACGAACCGCAAAAATTTGATTGCTTCTCCGATCAACTTTCACGAACTTCGTTACTGATTGCCATTCCTGTTTTGTTCCTAAATTTCCTACCTTTATGATAAGATTAGCCTTGACCCTATTTTGTTGAATAGCTAGATTTTTATTTTTATTTTGACTCGTTTGAAATAAAATACACTCCTGGCCATTAAAATTGCTACACAACGAAGATGACCTGCTACAGACGCGAAATTTAACCGACAGGAAGTAGTTACTGTGATATGCAAATGATTAGCTTTTCAGAGCATTCACACAAGGTTGGCGCCGGTGGCGACACATACAACATCCTGACATGAGGAAAGTTTCCAACCGATTTCTCATACACAAACAGCAGTTGATCGGCGTTGCCTGGTGAAACGTTGTTGTGGTGCCTCGTGTAAGGAGGAGAAATGTGTACCGTCACGATTCCGTCTTTGATAAAGGTCGGATAGTAGCCTATAGCGATTGCGGTTTATCGTATCGCGACATAGCTGCTCGCGTTGATCGCGATCGCTGTTAGAAGAATATGGAATCGGTGGGTTCAGGAAGCTAATACGGAACGCCGTGCTGGATCCCAACGGCCTCGAGTCACTACCAGTCGAGATGACAGTAATACGCATGGTTGTAGCGGATCGTGCAGCCACATCTCGATCCCTGAGTCAACAGATGCGGACTTTTGCAAGACAACAACCAACTGCACGAACAGTTGGACGACGTTTGCAGCAGCCTGGACTATCAGCTCGGAGACCATGGTTGCTGTTGCCCTTGACGCTGCATCACAGGAGCTCCTGCGTTGGTGTACGGAACGACGAACCTGGGTGCACGAATGGCAAAACGTCATTTTTTCGGATGAATCCAAGTTCTATTTACAGCATCATGATGGTCACATCCGTGTTTGGCGACATTGCGGTGAACGCACATTGGAAGCGTGTATTCGTCATCGCCGTACTGGCGTGTCACCCGGCATATTGGTATGGGGTGCCATTGGTTACACGTCTCGGTCACCTCTTGTTCGCATCGACGACACTTTGAACAGTGGCCGTTACATTTCAGGTAATTTACGACCCGTAGCTCTACCATTCATTCAATACCTGCGAAACCCTACATTTCAGCAGGATAATGCACGACCGCATGTTGCAGGTCCTGTACGGGCCTTTCTGGAACGGAAAATGATGCCCTGGCTAGCACATTCTCAGAATTGATAATTGAAAACGTCTGATCAATGGTGGCCGAGCAACGGGCTCGTCGCAATACTGATGAACTGTGGTGTCGTGTTGAAGCTGCATGGGCATCTGTACCTGCACACGCCATCCAAGCTCTGCTTGACTCAGTGCCCAGGCGTACAAGGCCGTTATTAGGGCCAGAGGTGGTTGTTCTGGGTACTGATTTCTCAGGATCTATGCACCCAAATGGCGTGAAAATGTAATCACATGTCAGTTCTAGTACAATATATTTGTCCAATGAATACCCGTTTGTCATCTGCATTTCTTCTTGGTGTAATTTTAATGGCTGGAAGTGTATTAATATGTACAATATTAATGGCGTTTCCAGTTGTATTAAGAGTACGAGTTGTCACAAAGTTCATTCATCGAAAACCCCTCCCGAAATCATATTCAGGCTACGCCTGTTGGCCTTATAGTAAGCATTTCCTGTAAGTGGGCAGCCAAACGTTTGCCGGTCCCGGACTGCGACGATAGAGAACGTAGGTTCGAGACCGCGAGTTGAACAATCTTCACCAGTTATCGCTAGGGCACGCAATAGCTGTTACGAAGAGTGAACGAAACCAAGCTATGATCTTGAAGCCGTCTGCAAGCGTTCCTGCACCTACATGGAGATCGTCGCGGATCACCTTGTTTTAACCCAAGACCAGAACTGCATTGCAAATACAGCTGACCTGCGGATGCTGAGCCAACGTTCTGCAGCCCCACACAGTCAGCAGAACCCCACAGCCCGGGCGACCACGCCACCACGAATCCAGAAGACGCCTACCGGTGTATCTCTCAATAAATGACATTGTAATTGGTCACTCTCTCATTCACGCCTCTGATCCCGAGTCGAGACCAAACTGTAACACATCCAGTGGAAGGTCTTCCGCCATGTTCAAACGTTTTTATACCTATTGGACCAAACTGCTATGGTCATCAGTCCCTAAACTTACAAACTACTTAAACTAACTTACATTGAAGACAACACACATATACATCCGTGCCCGACGGAGGAATTGAACCTCCGGCTCGAACAGGCACCCTGTCTGTAGTATGACGCCTTACACCACGCGGCCGTACCGCGCAGTACGGCTCGTACAATAAGAGGCCATTGACTTCAGATCCGTGCCGCTGTCAATGTTGCAGGTAGCGCCAGGACAGATGGCTGCTACAAGAGATGCTTGCTTCAGTACTGCCGCTCTGTCTCACGTTCTGCTCCATTCTCTTTCCTTGCTGTCTGCATTAGACTTCTGTGAGACGTGGTGGCCATCATTATGCACTTGGAAACAATTAAACTGTCTTGACTGCAACTGAACTTCATTAATACACATGTATCTTTCGAAGGCTATAAAAATACACCAACATTTTGCTGAAACATATGTAATAATTAGCGTAACAATAACTATGCTCTCACCAAAGCTGTGTTAAAAAATTCCCCGTTCAATTTGTGTTGCAGATATGTCTTGCATGAAACAATGTTTGAAATTCACCCCTGAACATCTATGTAGATGTTTGCTTGGTCAGTGACCATTTGGAGGATACGCTAGATGGTGATACTTTCTTACTGCACTTCTTTCTCTCTCTCTCTCTCTCTTTTCTTATTTTTCTTTTCTTCTGACTTACAATATTTAATACAATTTTAAATAACTGAGTACTGTATAAAAATGTCTTCTGATACATTATACAGTTTTAAGTGACTGATACAAAAGAATGTGTGAGTGCGAAGTTGTTGATACTTTTTTTCTATAGATTTAAATAACTGAGTACTGTAAAAATGTTTTCTGATACATTATACAATTTTAAATGAGCAATACACAAGAATGTGTGAGTGCAAAGTTGTTGATACTTATTTTCTATGTTTTAGCAAAATGTAACATGGAATATTAATACCAATGTCTTTTTATAGCCTTTGGAAATTATGTATGTCGAAACGGTAATGCTTTATAACGTTCAATATTGGTCAAGACAGTTAAATTATTTCCAAGTTTGTTCACTTTCTTTATATTACTGACCTGAATTCCAAGGCAAATGGACGAAAAATTTGCCCTTTGTGGAACTATTTCACTCCATATGATAAAAACCCGTGTGATCAAATTTGTAAATATTGTATCATTCAAATCGACGACAGCATGTTTACAAAGAGGGAGGAATCCAACCTCTGGCAGGGCGGTCGTCTGGTCCATAGCATTATGCCTTAGACCACGCGGCTACTCCCGCGCGCCTACAAGTTGGCTGGTTGGAGATTTACGACAGGGGGCCTAAACTGCACCGGTCGTCAGTCCCCCAGTGGGGACTGGAAGGAGTGAGGATGGGCAAGGAGGTGAAGGGAAAGGAAATGCAGTCCAGGGTGGAAGGAACGAAGAAAGACTGCATTAGCTCGGGGCCCCGTTCTTGTTGCGCACGTCCTCACAAAAGAACCGTGAGTTCCGCCCCCCACCCCGGGGGGGGGGGCTAAAAGTACTAATCCTAACATTAAACTACTAATAACGAAATGTCCTCACCTCCCCTCACACGATTACATTATGTATGTAGCCGACATATTTCATTAAATCAGCTGTGATCTCCCACAAGAACACATATTTCGGAAAATTTTAAGTCGACAGTAAGAAAATGTTTGTAAAGAGTAAAAATATCATTTTAAGGCAGAAATTAAGTGACATTCTCGATTTGAAAGTTGCGATACTATCTGTAGCTGGAGTTATAATGTGTAGAAGTAATGTATGAAGATGAGAACCGAGAAAACATAAATTTCAGATAACACTAGGCTCCGTCAGAAGTATACTTTAATGTTTTGCTCACTGAAAAAACTAATATATAAAAATGAATGTTTTTTTTTGTTCGGCTATAGCATCCATCCGCTGCGATAAAACTTCGTTAACTCATTGTTTGCACTCGCGCGAATGTTACGTAGGTTATTTTAGTATCGTCCATGGCGAAGGGTGCTTTATAATTAGTTATTTAGTTTGTTACGCCTTCACGTTGAAATTGCAGTTCGGATATGACTGAAATTTGGAACAGATGTAGTTTATATCCTGATTAATACGTGGGCTACCTTTCGTATGCTACCGTATGGTGCGTGGCGGAGGATACCTTACAATGGGTTAATACGTTTGCTACGCTTCACGCTGAAACGGCCGTACGGAATTGAATGAAATGTGGAATGAAGCTAGCTTATATGCCGAATTAACACTTGGGCTACATTTCGTAAGCGTCCGTAGGTGCATGACGGAGGGTACGTTACAACAAACCTGCAAATTGTTTGACTGATCACCATGAAAGTCAGAACAAAAATGTATCTTTTCTTGAAGGACATTTTTATAATCTGCAAGCCAGTGAATTTAGCATGGCGAAGGGTACTTTGCGACTTTCACATCGTTTGACCAGTCACCATGAAACTTGGCGCATATATGTATGTTTTCATTCTTAAGGGGAAGAGCAGTCGATGGAGGACGAGACGGACAGAAAGGAAAGAGAAGAGACGGACAGAGAGCGTAGAGGAGAAGATGGACAGAGAGGAGAGGAGGAGAACAAGAGAGGGGAGATAGTGGCAGACAGGTGAAAAGAGATTAACAGAGGGAGTGGGAGGAGGAAATAGACAGAGAAAGCGACAACAGGAGACGAGGGGAGGAGCTAGTGAACAGAGAGAACGAAATGGAGGAGATGGATTAAGTTTGGATTAAATAAGTACCCAGGCAGGCGACGCTGATTTTCAGCTAGTATACATATAAATCATCATAAACTATACACCATGTACTTTTTCTCTAGTGTACAATCTGATAGAAGAAACCTCTCTCGTTAAACACGGCATCCTGCGATGCAAAGAATTGTCGCATTGCCTGCTCAGCCTTTTACATTCCGAAACACTGGGTCCATAACCTTTCCTGGAGAGGGTGATTCTTTTACTTGTTGCTCTCGCTCTGTGAATGCATCATTCCGGCTCTGTTGACGCCCGTTCCGTCACTGAAACAGGAACGGGTACGGATTTACATGCCATTTTTTGTGCCCATCTAAAAAAACAGTGACGTAACTTATTTTCAGAACGAACCTCGTACACTAACACGGTACTGTAACGTGAGGGCAGTGGAAGTGAAATAACAAACCGGAAATTAAATTAAAAATAAAACCTTGATTCATTTAGAGAACGCGACTGCACTTTACTAGATTAGAATCCGGGAGAGCTGTGGAATTTCAGTAGACACTCCGGCGTCTGGAACGTAGTCCAGTCGGCGTCTGTTGCAGTTTACCTCGACCGTGCTGTACATCTTCTTTCCCTGCCCATTCGTCTTCTCTGCACCCCTCGCAACTAAGAAATCTGATTAGCTTCTGTTAGCTTTAATAATTTTAGCACTGAAATTCATTATATTTCTTAATTTCCTTGTAAATGAGATTCCCGTTTCTATTAAAATGAGTTTTCGTTGGATATCTAATTCTGCTAAGAAATATCTGTTTAGGAACGTAAATGTTTCGTTCTTTTGAGGTCTTTTCGACTAAGTGAGATACAGATGGTATCTGTATACTGGGATTACCGATTCTGATTATACAGATAGAAGAATTTGGGATTAGCGAACTGTGGCGTGACCATTTTTTTTATGGTTGCTAAGATTGCTCATAAATTAAGCGGATCCTTTGTTTATAGAAATACTAGCTGAAAACCCGGCGTCACCTGGATACGTATTTATTCCAGTGTTAAGTTAGTCTTGTTCCCTTTTCTCTCTCTCTGTGCACCTTCTCTTCTCTCTCTATCCATCTCCTTCCATCATTCTCTCTGTCCTTTTCCTCTTCCCCTACCCTCTTTTCATTTCCTTTCACCTGTCTGTCATGTCTCATTCTCCACTGTCTCTGCCCGGATCCTCTCTCTTCGTTTCCTCTTCCACCTACACCTCTCCCTTCTATGTATAAAAACATACATATATGTGCCAAGTTTCATGCTGACTGGTCAAACGCTGTCAAAGTCTCAAGGTACCCTCCGCCATGCTAAAAGCAGTGGCTTGCAGATTACGAAAATCTCCTTCATGAAAACATACATTTATGTGCTGACTTTCTTGGTGACCAGTCAAACAATTAAGATGTTTCTGGGCGTACCCTCCGCCATGCACCGTACGGTGGCTTACTAAAGATATCCCATGAGTTAATTCGTGGTATAAGCTATCTCCATTCCAAATTTCATTCAAATCTGGTCACCGCTTTCAGCATGAAGGAGCAGCAAACCTATTAACCCGTTGTAAGGTATCCTCCGCCACACACCATACGGTGGCTTATAGAAAATAGACTTATCAGAGTATTAACTATATCTGTTCCAAATTAGATTCATATCCGTCCCGCCTTTTCAGAGTGAAGGCGTAATAAACGAATTAAATAACTGTAAAGCACCCTCCGTCATGCACCATACGAAGCTACTCCTGAACTACATATCGTAAGCAGTTCTTACCCCTTCGTCACCTATTACCTCGTGGAAGGAATATGTGTACCAAATTTGGTTGAAATCGGTGCAGTGCTTTTGAAGCAGACGTCGCATGATGCAACATTTTTCCGCGCATTTCATTGTCTATTACGACATATCTCCTGCACTGTTTGTCGTAAAGGCAAAACAGTCAAAAATCCGAAGATTGGTTTCAACACCACAGTACTTTACTAGGCATAGTGCTGCTTTGAGGTGATATGCCGGTTGCCTTCCTCAGACATTCGAATTCACTTTCCGAGCCAGTTATAGGGAGACCTTCAATTTAACGTTGGTTCTGAACCACGGAGCTACTTGATATTTTTCACGTTAGCAGCTTTGCCAGAGGTGAAAGACGTGAAAAGTGACAGATAAAAAAATCTTAGGACCTAGTGGAGATCGATCCTGGGATCTTTGGATTCGTACAGTCATTTAATGGTGCCTATGGCCACCGCGAAAGTACAAGCTATATGTTGAAAAAGTTTCATCACAGTCGGTTGAATGGTAAGGCCTCTCGTAAAATACGAATTCACAATACATTTTTATATTTTAGATGGTTCTGGATCATCATCTTTAGAGACTCATTCAGTCGGAAGCGTTGTCCCCCTTACAAAATTTCTCCACCATCCCCTATTCAATGCTAATTTTCATGCCCTGTCTGATGCTAAGCCTGGTCATTCTTGATCCAATTCAAGTACTTTCACCTTCACTTTGCTTTCGTACCCATTAGTCTCTTCGGTAACCTTTCTTCTCCCATGCGTGTAACATGATCAACCTATATAAGCCTGTTCGGTCACTCTGCTTTATCTACGGTGTACAGTCCCAGTTTTCCTATGATTTCTTCATTTTGGACACCCTCTTATCTATTGGTACCTGTACTGACCGTAGCTACTTTTGTGTCTGTTACCTCAACCTTGTTAATAAGGCATCCTGTATTTCCAATTCAACTAAGTCAATCGAATTATTGAACGGTGTACTGCTGTCTGAGTCTTGCAATACAATGCAGATCCCAGTTTAGAGTTTCCTGCTTTGGCTTACAAACTACTTAAACGAAGGTAAACTAAGGTAAACAACCATGCCCCAGGAGGACTCGAACCTCCGACGGCGAGCAACCGCGCGCCCCACAGCGAGGCGCCTTAGACCGCTCGGCTACTCCACCGCGGAAACATATGATCCCTAGGTAATATGAACAACAGGAGACAGGTTACAGCCTAGTCTTATCGGTAAAACTATGCTGCACCATGAACTCTGTTTACCGTCCACTCTAACTGCTGCCTATCTACGTAAAGAGCTTTAATTGCCTACAGAAGTTTACTTCCTATTAGATAATCTTGTAGAACTGACAATAGCTTCCTCCTAGTCACACAGTCATAAGCGTTTTTCAGCTCTGTATTCAGTTCCCTCTCCTACTTATGGCACTTACCCATTATCTATCGTAAGCTGAAGATCTTTATAGCACTACAATGTATTGACCATACTGTCCACTTCCTTAAATGTGATCCAGTTTCCATCATCATTCCTATCACATTGTATATCAAAATCTGAAACATTACTGGAAATAGGCAACTCTTTAAAATATTCCCTCTAGCTGCCCAAGGCATCCACCGAATTCTCTAGCATATTTCCTAGCCCGTAAAAAAAAAAATAACTGGTGAATTTCTTCACTATTTTTCGAAGACTGCTAATTACACTTCACAAAGTTTTTCCAGGGGCTTCACCGAAAGTTTTCAATCCATTTCCACGATTTATGTTTGAATTCCGCAATTACCTGTTTGGCGTTGTTCCTTTCTGCAACATAACTTTCTCTGTCTGCCTGAATTCTACTATGGAGCTATTTGTTTCCTTTTACAGGCTGCTTTGACTGTGTCTTTCCACCAAGCTATCTCTTTCTCCCTACCTCCACACGGACTGTTCCAAGGTATTGTCTAACCAACTTATAGCACAGAGTCCCTGTACCTTGCCCTTTACACTTTCAGTGACTGTAACTGACAACATTCACCTAAATTGTATCTTTGTGAGATCATTATTATGTATTTGTGCTGATTTCTTTATCCTGAAGCTTCTTCTCCACTCTTACCTGCTTACATAATTATGTACCTGACTTCCTGCAGTGTTGGTCTCATACAACTAATTTCGGTCCAAATAAAATAATGATCATTGTCAGCAAAGGAACACACATATATCCCTTACTGTCTTACCGAATTCCTGATCTGTTGTTACATAGTAAGACCTCGTTCTTCTGTCTTCCGAAATACATCGGAGAATGTTCTTAAGCTTGAAAAGGGAGATTCTGATAACTCAGTCCGTACAGGCACAGAAATCCTAGAGCTGTTTTACGTTCCTGTTGGAGTCCATATCCGATTGAGACTAATCCATAACCTTTTTATACGCTTCTATTTGATTTCCTATCCTGGCATTGGAATCGCCCATGAGCAGAACACTGTTCTTGACCTTTAACAACGACATCACTAAGTGAATTATAAAATCTGTTCATCTGACTTCGTTTGGTTTAAATAAGGTGCGGTGTGGAATTCCCAATAGCGCAAACATTTCTTGTATTCCTGGGTACTGCAGTCGGCACAGAGAGCGTTCCTTCAGGCGTGCATGTAAGTTTGAAGGATATTTCAGTCATCTAGTTTCGAAATCAGATAGATCATTTTGTCAGTTTTCTGTTTATGTTATTTTTTTTAAATACAGATCTAGAAAATAGACAAGTTTTAAGCTTCAAAAAATACGTATCTAATTGATATCAAATGAAAAAATTTCGGATTTGTTTCAAAATCAGATCGATTACAAACGTTTGCATCGAAAGGAGATAGATCGCTGTGGGAAGGTTCCATCTTCTGCCACAGCGCTATTGTCGCAAGCTGCTGTTGCCGGCTTAGTTACTAGCAGCTGTTGTATGTTGTCTGTCAGTGTTGCGTTTGACTACTTTTAATTTTCAAAGCGTGATTTTTGTACTACATTTGCAAATATAAAACCTGTAAGAACATCTATGTAATTTTATTATTTTTGCTTTATAGTAATTTGAAATGTAGATAAGTAACTAATATTAGTATACTAAAACACATAATAATACACTCCAAGCATATAGCAAAAAACGTTTCTTCATACCAGGATAACTCAGATTCAAAAACCACTAACAAGGAAAGTACTTGGGCTCGAACAAACACAAATATCATGCAGCGAAGGCTTTCACGACCGGCTGAAGTAATAGTTGTTGTATCTTTCGGGTTATGTGGTCGTGGTCCACGAAACATATCCGTTCCTGACGTTTCGTCCGGAGCTGCGCCGGACATCTTCAGAGGTACTGGTAGCGGTGAGTCTTGCCGACTGACGAGTCGGGCGTCGGAGAGCGGTATAAATACTGTCCAAAAGGGGGCGTGGTCAAGTGTTCACGTGCGCAGCAGAGATAAGCCTTGTCAAAGATAAAACATAACTTTCGATAGTCGATGGTCAAAGATAAAAAACGTAACTACCTACTCTGAAGAGCCACAGTCCATATGTCATTAAGTTTCATTGTTTCTTCCTTTCTATTAAAATTATCCCTATGTTTGTATATTTCTATTGCTTCTCTGTGCAGTCGTGGGTAATAGTTCGTCGCTGTAGATAAAATTTCTGTTTCGGAAAACTTTACTTCATGATTTCCTGATTGGAAAACATGTTCCGCTACAGCTGATTTCTCAATTCTACCTAGTCGGCAAAGACTTTTGTGTTCTTTCAGTCTTGTATTCACACTCCTTTTTGTAGTACCGATATACACTTTTCCGCAGGAACACGGAATTTTGTACACTCCACTAGATGATAGAGGAGGGCGTTTGTCCTTTTGGACAGTATTTATACCGCTCTCCGACGCCCGACTCGTCAGTCGGCAAGACTCACCGCTACCAGTACCTCTGAAGATGTCCGGCGCAGCTCCGGACGAAACGTCAGGAACGGATATGTTTCGTGGACCACGACCACATAACCCGAAAGATACAACAACTATTACTTCAGCCGGTCGTGAAAGCCTTCACTGCATGATTAGAAGACTCTACGGGGAGGATGTCTCAAAATCAGTCAGAAGTCTGGAACAATTACGTAAGAAAAAAGCACACTTAATTTGTACTTTAACATTTCTGTTACGTTGCAGAGATTCGTCTTGTATACCAAACTTTCTAAAACAGAAGAGAATATTCCAGACTGCCCGAGTTCAAAGGATTTATGATTATACAGAATCAGCATTACTCAGAGAAAGGATTCATTTTACAAGACGAGAAATGGATATTGTTGACCGTAAGTTGTTGCAACTTCATTTACTCATTTCTAGTACTGTAGAAATTGATCTCTGGAATAAAATAGATTACCTCACGTTTAGCTCCATGGAAGCCATAATGGAAACAACTACTAACAGGCATAAGAAAAAGTTCGAAAAACTACAATCTAAGGTACAATGTAGTAATAATATTGTGATGTCCAGCACTGTTGTTAATAAGTCAGCAAGAACCTTATCTCAAGACGAGATTTCAGTCCTTGCAAAAGGAGGAAACTTTGCCATAGCACCTATGAAAATACCAGTTGAGGAAATTATCGCAAACGTTGAAGCAGGGATTCGAACCCTCCCCAAAGAAACTGCTAATGCAATCCGAATCGAAACCACTAGAGTTCTGTGCCACAGTAAACCCTTGAACAGTAATTTAACGAAAGGAGAGAGAAAGGCTCTAAAAGATTTAAATACAGATGAAGAGATAGTAGTTCTTCCCGCTGACAAGGGCAACGCTACTGTTGTTTTAAATATGGAGGATTATCGTAGCAAAATTTTGATCCATTTAACCTCAGGACACTATAAAAAACTGAAGAAAGACCCTACAGCCAGCGTACTGAAGAAAACAAACGCACTGATAAAGTCATCCACTTCGATTCAGAAAGAGGATAAGAAAGCCCTATTGAAATCTGAAGCAATGTGTCCAAGACTTTATGGGCTACCCAAGATACATAAAACTGATTTTCCTCTGAGACCGATCGTCAGTGCTATCAATTCACCAACATACGAAGTAGCAAGATATCTGGCAACTCGTCTACAACCATACATTGGTAAGACTGACTCTTATATAAGAGACTCACGTCATTTTATTGAGAAAATTGAAGGACTAATCCTGGCTCCTGGAGACATTCTTGTAAGTTTTGATATAGTGTCGTTGTTCACTATGATTCCTATCAACGAAGTTATGGTTTATATAACGGATCTTTTCCCAGGAGATTTGACCGCTCTCTTTCGACACTGCCTTACTTCGAGTCAGTTTCAATGGAATGATGAGTTTTATGAACAAATTGACGGTGTTGCAATGGGTAACCCATTAGGTCCCGCAATCGCTAATTTTTACATGGAAAAATTCGAAGAGTCAGCTCTGGAAAAAGCAAATAAGAAACCGAATCGTTGGTTTCGATATGTGGATGACACATTTGTTGTTTGGTCACACGGTAAAAAAGCATTGGAAGACTTCTTTAATTATCTGAATAGTGTAAATCCAAAGATCCAATTCACTATGGAGATGGAAAATGACAATGAAATATCTTTCTTGGATGTTTCAGTTATGCGACAGACAGATGGAAGTTTGAAGCATAAGGTTTTCCGAAAAGTCACGCATACGGACAGATACTTGCACAAAGATTCCAACCATCATCCTCAGCAAAAAAGAGGGGTCATTAAAAGTCTTATTGACAGAGCTAAACGAATTTGTACGCCAGAACACCTAGATGCCGAGTTACATCATCTGATGCAGGCTTTTGAGAAAAATGGATATACACGGAAAGAAGTAAATAGAGTTCTGCGACCAAGGAGAGGTAAACAAAAGGACAGCAACAAAACACAACGATGGAAGAACACCGTTTCTCTCCCCTTCATTAAAACAGTTACGGATCGGATAGGAAAGATTTTACGTAAACACGATATCAGACCGGTTTTTAAACCAACAAAAAAGATAAGTCAGGCACTCCGATCTGTTAAGGACAAACGCCCTCCTCTATCATCTAGTGGAGTGTACAAAATTCCGTGTTCCTGCGGAAAAGTGTATATCGGTACTACAAAAAGGAGTGTGAATACAAGACTGAAAGAACACAAAAGTCTTTGCCGACTAGGTAGAATTGAGAAATCAGCTGTAGCGGAACATGTTTTCCAATCAGGAAATCATGAAGTAAAGTTTTCCGAAACAGAAATTTTATCTACAGCGACGAACTATTACCCACGACTGCACAGAGAAGCAATAGAAATATACAAACATAGGGATAATTTTAATAGAAAGGAAGAAACAATGAAACTTAATGACATATGGACTGTGGCTCTTCAGAGTAGGTAGTTACGTTTTTTATCTTTGACCATCGACTATCGAAAGTTATGTTTTATCTTTGACAAGGCTTATCTCTGCTGCGCACGTGAACACTTGACCACGCCCCCTTTTGGACAGTATTTATACCGCTCTCCGACGCCCGACTCGTCAGTCGGCAAGACTCACCGCTACCAGTACCTCTGAAGATGTCCGGCGCAGCTCCGGACGAAACGTCAGGAACGGATATGTTTCGTGGACCACGACCACATAACCCGAAACTCAAAAAAAAAAAAACTTATCTCTTTTCATTCTCCACTCCGAGGAGTGGAGCGGGCTGTTTGAGATCCGGCCCATAAAGAGTCGCGGTTCTATTCAGCCAATATCAGACAAGCTGATAGTGGGGCAAAGGGGGATCCCAATTGGGAATAAGTGGGAGGGGCTTACCAGCTCCGGCATACGCCTTACAACCAAGGAAAACCTCCCGAAAACCTTGGTAGGAGCCGGGGGATTGGGACCAATTTAATTTATCTCCGGGACTTACCCCGGACAAAAATGGATTATCGAGAGAACACGAATGCACTCACGACAATCAAGGATCGGACGCCCGAGTTACTCACGTAATCTCGTAGAGATCAGCTCGACCAACAGTGGGGACAAGCATCTCCCTACAGGAACCGCACCCGTGTGCACGGTATCCTGTGCGTCCCACACATAACCCGAAAGATACAACAACTATTAAACACAAATATACCAAATTCGTCTGAGAGATAATATAGAGGTCCCTTATTCCACTAGCGATACTCTCGCATCTGCAAAACTTTGTAGTCGCTCATTAGAGGCCTCTGCGTGAGCCACGCCGCATTGCACCTTGACCTGCCGGTACAGCAGTCGGGAGCACCAGGGACAGTGCGGTGTGCCTCTGAAGTTGTGTTTTGTGACGTTATTTGTGTAGTGAAGCGTCAGATGGGTCGGCGATTGGTAATCAATCCTGATAATGTATTGCGATTGGTTGAGATGAAATTCCAAAGAGCCCTTCTTCGTAAATACGGTCTTGGTGTAGAAGATGAATCATTGACATGTTTTCTGGTATCTATTATAGTGAAGAAATATGAGCATAGATTAGAAACACTATAGTATATTCATCTTCTACACCAATACCATCTTCACGAAGAAGGTTTCTTCGTATCTTCCCCTCAGCCAGTCACACTATATTAGCAGGATTTTTTACCAATCGCCGACCTATTCGACGCTTCACTACACAAATAACGTCACAAAACGCAACTTCAGAGGCACACTGCACCGTCACTACTGGTGTACCGGCAGGTCAAGGTGCAGTGCGGCGTGGCACACGCAGAGGCCTGTAATGGGCGACTGCAGAGCTTTGCAGATGAGGGAATATCACTAGTGCAATGAGGAACCTTCACATTATCTCTCACACGATTTTCGTGTATTTATATTTGTTCGAGCCCAAGCACTTTCCTTGTAAGTCATTAATGCTGGTTTCAAAACCAGGTGATCAAAAACTTTGGTTGCAAAACCAGCTAGAGCCAAAATTACTTTTTTCACAAAACCTAATACTTGTTCGAACATGACAATTATGTCGATTATGTAGCAATCTTCTTTAACTTAAAAAAACTGTTTTTTAAGTGCATTATTTGAATTTTTAGTTTTTTGTTGTTCGTGAAAAATTCGGAAAAAGTGACTTACCTGGTTTTGAAACTAGAGGGCTCATTTATATTGATCACATCGTTAAACGCACGCTTATAATCACATTATAAACCAACTACGGTAATCAGTATAATATTAGGAATTAATGAGGTCACAATGAAACACTAGAGAGCATCAAACGAATAAAAATTTGCAAAATATGATTATTCTATATCTAAAGATAGGTTATATTCATACCTAATATTAGCGCTTTTAAAACGTAACAAAAGAAAACTAATGTGCTTGTATGTCCAGCATATGCGCTCCGTTCGCTGCCAGCTTCCCTGGTGCTGTTTCGCACGATGTACAATGTTTACATTAGCTTACTGCAAATAATGCATGCAAGGAAATCCCCCCCTCCCTCCAGGGCCTCAGCATTCATTTGCTAAGTACAGGCTTGGCAAACTCGGGGCCCCGAGCAGTGGACACCGTGAAGCGATCATGAAACGTTGGCGGACGTATAACCGCTGTCTCTAAGAGAGGAAGAAGCGACTATAATGCTGCACAGTATGACTCTCAGTCGTTCCCATCTCTGGCCACGCCATGGGAGGAAAGTAGGGCCCGTCAGCAAGGTGAGACTTACGCTCCTAAGTTGTCGAACTGATGGGGAATCTTTTATGACGACGAAGCCTTTCTTTTTTGTAGAGAACCTGGAGGACCTCGTTATAAGGGACGTTATCAGTCATGAATCTTGCTTGCCTGTGACAATCTGGGGGATGTTCCCGTTTCCATATCTCCTCATAAGAGCTTAAATATGGTCCAGGGAATTATCTCCCATAAGGATCTACTTTTGCAGTCTGAAGAAGAACAAGCAAATTTGCATCTGTGGGTGTTCGTTTCATAATGCCAATTCGTAGGGGTCGAGGGACAACAGGGTTGCCACCCATGCCTTCATCTTGGCTTTTGAGGGCGATTCATTGCCTGAAAAGGTCAAGGTGATGATCCACCGGTGCGTTGTTATAAGTGCTGGAAATTCGGGCACATGTCCTCCAGGTGTGAGCGTAACATCACTTGTCGGGACTGTGGACGTGCTTCTCATCATAACATCCCTTGTGCCCCTCCTCCGGTCTGCGTCAATTGCGGCCAGCACCATGCCCCATGCTCACCAGACTGCACAGTTCTCCGCAAGGAGCGGAGGGTAATGGAATATAAAATCCTAGACAGGCTGACCTACTCGAAAGCGAAGCAGAAATACCTAAAGCTTCATCCAGTTGGCATTCGTTCATCGTATGCAAAAGCAGCTTCGCCATCGCCATACTCAGGTACCCTGCATTCTGCTTAGCTCTGGTTTCCTGCCCAGAGTTATAGGGGCTACTATAAGAACCGCTCTCTCTACGGCACAGTATCTCAAAATGTTCAAATTTTTGTGTAGTCTATGGGAATTAACTACGGGGTCATCAGTCCCTAAACTTACAAACTACTTATGAACTACTTACGAACTAGGACGGCACAAATATCCATGTCCGAGGGGGGATTCGAACCCCCGACCGTAGTGGGCGTGCAGACCGTGACTGGAGCGCCTTAGTCCCCTCGGCCACCGCGGCCGGCGGCACAGTATCTGGAGGTGTTTGTGTATACGTTCTTGCCTCAGTCCCAAGTGCTGCCGTGCCTCTCCACAAACATCTCGAGGCAGTCGCTGTTAGGATTCGGACAGTGCAAGAGTTTACACTGTGTTCGATATACCTAGCACCGGATGAGGTAGTGCTTCCAGCCGACCTTGCTGCTTTATTAGCGCAACTTCCTCCACAATATCTCCTTTTAGGGGACTTCAACGTCAACCACCCGTTGTGGGGTGCAACTACGGGCCGTGGTAGGGACCTAAAGGCCCTCTAGGTGCAGCAAGAACTCGGCATTCTGAACACAGGTGCCCCCATGCGTTTTTGCGCGAGGCACATACTCCTCTATCGACCTCTCTGTCTATTGCCCAAGTCTCTAACCACACCTCCATTGGCAGGTGCAGTGACCAGTTTTCCATCTTTGTGTCGCTCCTGCAATATCAGCCTACAGACTGCTTAACCCCGATGGTGCCTCCGTAGGGCTGACTGGTCGGCTTATGCATCGGCTGCTGTAATCGATGCGCCACTACCAGTTGACGTCGATAATGAACAGGTGACTGACACTATTATCTCAGCTGCCGAGGCAGCTGTTTCGCAATCTACCAGTTCCCGTAGACGCAAGTCCGTGCCTTAATGGAAGCCGGAGTTTGCTGAGACTACCAGGAACGCCGTTGAACACTCCAGCGCCACCGACGCCACTCTTTCATGGAGAACCTCGTAGCGTTTAAACGGCTTCGTGCACGTGCTCGGCGACTGATACGCTAAAGTAATCAGGACTCGTGGGAGAGGTCTGTCGCAACTATCGGCTCTCGCACCTCTCTGACTCGGGTATGGGCGCAGGTATAGCGAGTCTTTGGATACCGCCCATCGACAGGAATCCCATCCCTCACCATCCAGGGTATGCCCTGCACAATCCCATCAACTACTGCAAAGCACATGGCAGAGCACTACGCACGTTGCTCCGCGACTGCGACTGCCGCTGAGAACTCAACAAGGACCCCTTTAGTGAGTGGTAGCTCCAAACTACACTTGCTGCATTTCCAGATACCACTCCAGGGCTGGATAGGATTCACAACCAGTTTCTCCAGTATCTTACAAAAGTCTCAACACCGGATACTCGCCCTGTTTAACCGTCTATGGGCAGAGAGGGTTTTCCCGTCACAGTGGCGAGAAAGCACTATCATCCTGGTGCTTAAACCGTCCGATCAGCCTCACCAAAGTTCTCTGCAAGCTCTTCGAACAGATGGTGAGTCGGCGGCTTATGTGGATCCTTGAAGAGCGTGGGCTCCTTGCTCCACAACAGGGGGGCTTCCGCCAGGGCCGTTTTATCATTGACAACCTCGTGCCACTGGAATCGGTTATTCGTACTGCCTTCTCTAGGCGTGAGCATTTGGCTGCGGTATTTTTCGACCTTCGCAAGGCGTATGATACCACCATATACTAACTACTTAAGTGGCCCTCTTCTATTTTTATGCGGAACTTCCTCTTCCACCGCTGGGGACCTCTCTTAGCTCCCCCCGTATTCAAGAGAACGGTGCCCCATTGTTTTAGTGGCAATAAACGGTGTTGCTGCAGCTGTGGGGTCGTCGGTCAGTTGCTCCTTGTTCGCCGATGACTTCACCCGGCGGCTGTAGCGTGCCTTGCGAAAGGCCTACTAATGGGCCTCCACTCACGGATTTCAGTTCTCCGCGCAGAATACCCGCGTAATGCACTTCTGTCGTTGTCGGGTAGTTCACCATGGCCCAGAGCTCTACCTGGGTGGTCAACTACTTCAGGTCGAGGAAACACATCACTTTCTGGGCATGGTTTTCGATGCCTGGCTGACTTGGGTGCTACACCTATATCTTCTGAACCATATGTCGTAGGAGGTTCTTACTCTAACAGCAATTGTTACCTCACGATAAGGAATATGTGTACCAAATTGGATTGAAATCGGTACAGTAGTTTAGGAGGAAATGTGGCGGCATTGTCGCTTGACGCAAAATACGTTATGTACCAGCCGCAGCACTAGTGCCGACTGACTATAGTTTGAGGATCACTTAAAGCCCACAACGCCAACGGCAACCTGTAAGTAAGTTCCGATTTTTCATAGTTCCCGATCAAAAATTTTGATAGTAGTTGTTTTATTGTAGGGTCACCGATTACGTCAGTTTAAATTACGAACCAGCCAAGTCACACATAGCAAACCAAGAGGTCGGCGTTGTAGTAATTTTTACCTAATATGTCACAAACTAGACGGTAAAGCCAGCTGAGGGGAATAAACAGCAAACGGATGGACCATGCCAATAATTCTCGTAAACTAACCTAAGAATTACATGTAAAATCAATGTAAGAAGTACACAAAATAATTCCGCAATAGTTAGCCTACTGGCTCCATTTAATTTCTTACACAAAAACTGTAATATTCTATATATTGTAAGTAAATTCATTAAAACATTGCTATAATGAAAAACAGCTAATGTGGATCAGCGATCTTTCATTCGGTCATTTCTAGTTTCAGTAAAATTAAAATCCACAGTTTTACGTGTTTGAAAGTTCCTTTAAGTATGTATTCTGTTCTTTCGTCATTTTGCTTGAGTCTTCAGCGTCAAAAAAGCAATGTAAACGTTGATATTATCTGCAAATATGAATGAACAAAGTCTCGTTATTCGTGTGTGAATGATGTGGTAGTTTTTCTTTCACGATTCATGACGCCAAAGCTTTAGAACTATGTGGTAGGTGGTTTCTACCCCAACAGGAATTATCTGCTGACGATAAATAACATTTGTACGAAGTTTGGTTCAAATTGGTCCGTTAGTTTAGGAGTCGATTTGGAACATTGTCGTACGATATAGCAGTTTGTCTTGGATTTCATTGTTTATGACGTTATTTCTCCTGAACTTCCCAACAGTGACTGTTGTCTGATAGTAAGGAATATTCGTACCAATTTTGGTTGAAATCGGTCGAATAGTTTAACAGAAATGGAAGATACACACACAAACACAACATAAATTTTTGTAATATATTTATACTAGTGTTCGTTGCCCAATTTCGGGTATTTATTCCCTTGTTGTGTTACTCCATGTCTCCTAAACTAACCTACTTCGAACTTCAGTTTTATATAATTTCTTAAGTTCAAAGTTTGCGGAATCGTATCTCCTGAACTATATACAGAAATAATATAATTTCACTTTGCGTCACTGTATAAGGTATAGATGTTCTCCCTAATGGTGACATATGAAAATTTGTGCCGGGCCGGGACTCGAAATCGGGTTTCCCGCTTTTCGCGAGCGGTCGCCTTAACCACTAGGCTACCCGAACAGAACTCCAGGACCGTCCCAAACTTCCATATGCCACAATGACTACACTTAGCACTCGCAACTTAGTCTGTATTCCCGCACTAGAGAGAATGAAAACATCGAGGCATTAACCTACGCTGTTATCGTCGTTGCCTCGCTTAGACATCTGTTAAATTACTCTATGGTGACGATTTACAATGTTGATATGTTTATCAATATTTTTTCGCAATAGCGAATTTCACTTTGCGTCACTGTATAAGATATAGATGCTCTACCAAATGGTGACATATGAAATTTAACTGATGCCTACGCGAGGCAATGACGATAACAGCGTAGGTTAATGCCTCGTTGTTTTCATTCTCACTGTTGAGGGAATACAGATTAAGCTGCGAGTGCTAAGAGATGAATGTAGTTATAAGTATAGTCATTGTGGGATATGGAAGTTTGGGAGGGTCCCGCAGTCGTTTTCGGGTAGTCTAGTGGTTGAGTCATGTCTGTCGGTACCTATGGCACGGTCAAATATTCAGAATGGCTGCAAATGTAGCTACACTAAAACCTGCTGAAGATGGACTCGGTCTTACTGATATATGTTGCAAAAATATGGCTTTATATATTAAAAGGACGATCCAACTAATTGATGATCAACAGAACAGTATCACGTCTAAGCTTTAAAAAATTCTTACGCCTGAAAGCATGATACCACCCATAAATATTAAGAAGCTAAATTATAAAATGAAACACATTAGAGAATTTTATCTTGAGTTAAGCTACCTTCAGTGCTCTGTGGAAGAGAAAAACAGAAGAAATAGTAAATACGTCATGGATGCACTATACCCACCACGCGGTGTAAATAGAATGGAAATAAAGTACCCCGGAAAAAATTGGAAATATATATGACGTAACATCAATAATAGAGTCCTTTCTACTGATATTAAAACAACTTGGTATCGAGTTATTAATAATTTAGTATCCACAAATCAGAAATTACACTCAATTGGTCGATGCGTCACCAACATCTGTCAAGAATGTAATGATATTGATATGTTAAACCATCGATTCGTTTGTAAAGGCTATCAGGAAATATGAATTGCAGTGAAGAAGCAGACTGCATTACTCAAGCGTAGCGATGGAAGAGAAATTGCCTTGAATAACGTCTTTTACCCAGAAGAAGTATATTTTCCAGAACAAAAAGTAACGCTATACTATGGCTATTAGGCATTTACGTACATTACGTAATAACAAAGAAAGAGAATGACTGTATACAGGAATACGAAGAATTTATTAAGGGTGAATTCTATAAACTATACAGATGGGAGGATCATAAAAAGAAATTTGGCAACATGTTAAAAATTTTGCTCCTCGAACATAAAATAACATAAAGACCTACACTGAAGTCGGCTAGCCTGATTGTGGCTTCAATGCCAAAGTAAGGGATTGCTGCTGAGGGTGAAGTACGGTGGGGACTTCGTGTGCCCCGTGGCCGCTACGGTAGCCGTGAAGGCCTCAGCAGAACCCTGAAACAGCGTTGTAAGCTACAATTAGGCGCACATCACTACTTTGATGAATGTGTTCGATATGAGAATATTAATATGAGACAAAGAAAATAAGAATTAAGATAGGTCAAGAAAAATTGAAATATGTGGAAATGTATGAATAAAAATAAATAAATAAATAAAAAGTGGTTAAGCCGTTGCAATGATTTTCGAAGGTGCTATGCAATTGTGGGCCATGAAGAAAAACAAAATATGGACAATCTTTGCGACAAACTGAAGCGAAAGTAATCATTTTTACCGAGAAGGAAACAAGTGAGGAAGAGTGCATGGTTCTTGTGTGTCTGCTGTTAACATAAAAGTTATGAAACCATTGTAATGATTAATGTAATTCAAATGTTTAGTAAATGTATTTAAAAAAAGTGGTTAAGGCGACCGCTAGCGTAAAGCGGGAAACCCGGATTCGAGTCCCGGCCCGGCACAAATTTTTATATGTCACCATTTGGTAGAACATATATACCTTATACAGTGACGCAAAGTGAAATTCGCTGTTGCGAAAATATATTGATAAAAATAATTTTCCACTTCACTAAATTAGAAAACTGTCTGTGAAATGTGTTGTGAATGGCGATGGTAGTAAAGACGTAACAAATTACAATACAGCTTTTTGAGTGATGGCTCAGACTGTGATGCATTTCATTCCATAATATACATTCTTATAATGTGAATAGGATGGAGCATGGATGCTCACTCAGTTGTGTGTATTTGAGTGAGATTACGGACACAGGCCACTGGATGACCTGATGTGGAGAACTTCAGTTCGAAGTAACTGCCTGCGTGTGAAGGCAGCTGGATGTTATTTTCTACTCTACGTCCGTCGCGACTCTCGGCGGCACGTCCTAGCGTGCGGCCACGCCTTCGGTCCATGCGAACACTGGCGTAGGAGCACGGCCTCCAAACTTTGAGGCGCTGGACGCGGCGGAAAATTTTCGGCTTTAGGAACCGGGCGCTTTCACTGCGGGCTTCTGAATGGGGGGCAGCGGCTGCTACCACTGGCGGATCCATCTTGGTAATTGGTCAGTTCGTCCCTCACAAGTTTTTCGCCCTTTGTGCTTCGAGGCGAGAGTGATTCATTCAGTGCTACACAGAAGTTGCTGCGGCGCTGAGGAGTGCAATCGCGCCAGAGTCATCGCTTCGTGCAAATGGAATCAAGTTGATGTTAGGGTAGGAATCACTACAAAGATTGTCAATAACGATTAAACTCAATCGCTAGGAGTAGTGCGAGTGATGATTCGGCACCGTTTTACTTAAATTCCGATAGATACCAACTTGGTCATGGATCGATCACGATTTACTTTATATGAGGTTGTAATATCCCTATCCCTCTGCAATTATATCAATTATTTATTCACAACATCTTTCTCCCGCCCCACCCTCAGGCCTCTAATAATTTCGTTTTCATTCATTTATTATTGTTTCATACCAACATGTTAACATTTCACAAGATTCATTCCCTCACATCACAAACATCTCTAGCCGCTTATTCTCGCAGGCGTAACTCTGCCCATACCGCATTTGTGTTCCGTAGATATTACGAATACTGCTAGTCGTAAACGTAGTCCTGCCGCGACAGCGACTCCTCTACTGCTATGGTGAGTTTTATCATACAAAGCGTTCCATTAATTTCCATACCACACCCCTTTAGTCCCTAGTTATTCTAGCTCAAATAATCCTCACGTACTTTGAACGTTTATCTCTTTGCAGGCGCCCAATAACACAAATTGTTAAGATACCTCCCACACAGCAATACATAGTTCTGTGGCTCCATCTCCGCCCAAGACTGAATTTTCAAATTTACTCACCTTAGCCACATTAGATTCGCTGCCCGCCAGGTACACGGACGGTAACAAAACATTTGTCTTTTTCCAGTCTGACGATGCACTAACAGCGCGAAACGCGTTATTGGAAAATAAAATACTGCAACAGAGACTGAGCATTTTTTAATATTCAACACTGTTGCTGCACCAGCCACCACCACCACAATCATGGAATGGAATGAAATTATTTACTAATTTTCTTTTAATTAATTCTACATGCAATTCTACATATGCATAGATATAAAGACACAGATATATTCCATTGCTTCTTACAATCTCTTTGGTGTTAATAATCTGTGGAAGAAGAAGACTTGGCTATTCTATGGTGGTATTCGACGCGAAACTGTTATATGATTCATGAATTCCTGTATCTACACAATGTTAATCGATGTTACGAGTTGTAAGCAAGTATCACGTTGTGATCAGCAAGAAGCCCGGGTGTTTATTTATCCTACACTCTCGTAGTCCTCATCCCCTTCCCCCCTCTCTCGGCATCCACCTCCTCTCGTCTCTCTGTTCGTTTCCACCTTTCTCTCTGTCTCTCGGCAAAGTTTTATTCAAGGTACCCTCTGTCATGTACCACACAAACATTTATGTACCCAGTGACCTTCCTCTTAGGTTAAAGGTCATATGTGCAAAAATTCATAAAGATTGGAGCAAAATTGTTCAAATGTTCAAATGTTTGTATAGCTTATGGGACTTAACTACGGGGTCATCAGTCCCTAAGCAAAATTGTCGTAGCTGTGTCGGGAAAGTACCAGAACTCCAAGCGTTAATAGAAAGCACCGAATCACACATCATTGTAGGCAGTGAAAGTTGGCTCAAGCCCGAAATAAGTTCAGCAGAAGTTTTTGCAAAAGATTTAACTGTTTCCAGAAAGGATAGATTAAACATAATAGGTGGAGGCGTGTTTGTCGCTGTCAAAAGTAGTCTTTCGTGTAGCGAAGTTGAAGTTGATAGTTTCTGTGAGTTGTTATGGATAGAGGTTGTACCTAAAAATCGTAAGAAGTTAATAATTGGTTCCTTTTACCGGCCTCCCGACTCTGACGATACAATAGCAGAGAGGATCAAAGAAAACCTGAGTCAAATTACAAAAACGTACCCGACTCATACGATAACAGTAGGTGGAGATTTTAATTTACCCTCAATCTGTTGGCGAAATTATATTTTCAAATAAGCAGGTACGCATAAATTGAACTCAGCGCATTCTCTGAGAATTACTTCGAACAACTAGTTCATGAGCCAACTAGAATTGTAAATGGATGTGAAAACACTCTTGATCTCTTAGCTACAAACAATCCTGAGCTCATAACGAGCATCAAAACGGATACAGGTATTAGTGAACACAGACCTGTCGTAGCGAAGTTGAATATCGAAAGTCCCAAAGTTATCAAAAATAAACGAAACATATATTTGTTCCGGAAAGCAGATAGAAATAAAATACATTGTTTCTTGAAAGATAGCCTCTATTCGTTTCTAACACTAACATCTGTAGACCAGATGTGGCTCAAAGTCAAAGAAGTTGTATCGACAGCATTTGACAGTTTTATACCAAATAAATTAATAAAAGAAGGAAGTGATCCTCCTTGGTACACAAAACAGGTCAGGACACTGTTGTAAAAGCAACGGAAAGCGTATACTAAATTTATCGAACACAAAATCCCCAGGATTGGCGATCCTACACAGAAGCTCGAAATTTAACGAGGACTTCAATGAGAGATGCCTACAATATTTATCACAACGAAACTCTTTCTCGGAATTTGATTGAAAACCCTAAGAGATTTTGGTCATATGTTAAATATACTAGGGGCAAAACACAAACAATACTCTCACTGCGTGATAATAATGGCGATCCTGCCGATGACAGCGCTACTAAAGCAGAGTTACTAAACATAGCTTTTAGAAACTCATTCACCAAAGAAGACGAAACCAATATTCCAGATTTCGAATTACGAACAGATGCCGTAATGAGTAACATAGAAGTAGATATCATCGGTGTAGTGCAGCAACTAAAATCACTTAACAAGAACAAGTCTTCTGGTCCGGATTGTATACCCATTAGATTTCTATCTGATTATGCTGAAGCGATAGCTCCTTACTTAACAGCCTTATACAACCGCTCTCTCAAAGAAGTATCTGTACCAAAAGATTGAAAAGTTGCACAGGTCACACCTATATTCAAGAAAGGCAGTAGGAGTAACCCAGTAAACTACAGGCCTATTTCATTGACTTCAATCTGCAGCAGGGTTTTGGAACACATCCTGTATTCAAATACTATGAATTATCTCGGACAGAATGATCTATTGGTTCCAGGTCAACACGGATTTAGAAAATATCGTTCATGCGAAACACAACTAGCTCTTTACTCACACGAAGTGCTGTGTGCTATCGACAAGGGTTCGCAAATTGATTCAGTATTTCTTGATTTCCAGAAGGCTTTTGACATCTTACCTCACAAACGGCTGTTAATCAAATTGCTTGGTTACGGTATATCGCCCCAAATTTGCGACTGGAAAGGGATTTCCTCTCAGAGAGGACACAGTTCGTAGTAATCGATGGAAAGGCATCGACTGAAATGGAGGTAATTTCGGGCGTTCCACAAGGTAGTGTTATTGGTCCTCTGCTGTTCCTTATTTACATAAACGATTTAGGGGAAAATCTAAGTAGCTCTCTTAAGTTGTTTGCAGATGACGCCGTCATTTACCGTCTAGTAAAATTATTTGAAGATCAAAACTAACTGCAGAATGATCTGAATAAGACATCAGTATAGTTTAAGAATTGGCAGTTGACTCTAAATAATGAGAAGTGTGAAGTCGTCCACATGAGTACGAAAAGAAATCGGTTAAACTTTATTTACAAGATAAATCAATCAAAAGTGAAGGCCGTAAACTCCACAAAATACCTAGGAATTACAATTACTTCTTACTTAAATTGGAAAGAGCACATAGATAATGTCGTGGGAAAAGCGAACCAGAGACTGCGTTTTATTGGCAGAACTCTTAAAAGATGCAACAGAACAACTAAAGAAACTGCATACACTACGCTCGTCCGTCCTTTTATGGAGTATTGCTGCCCAGTGTGGGATCCTTATCAGGTTGGTTTGACGGAGGACATCGAAAGATTCCAAAGAAGGGCAGCTCGTTTCGTATTGTCACGATACAGGGGAGACAGCGTTACGGAAATGATACGGGATCTGGGATGGGAATCATTACAACAACGGCGCTAATCGCTGCGGCGTGGGCTACTTACGAAACTACAATCGCCAACATTCTTCTCCGAATGCGAATATATATTGTTGAGTCCCACTTACATAGGTAGAAATGATCATCAGAATAAAATACGAGAAATAGAGCCCGAACGGAGAGATTCAGGTGTTCATTCTTCCCGCGTGCTATTCGAGAATGGAATGGGAGGTAAAATAGTATAACGGTGGTTCGATAAACCCTCTGCGTGACACTTAAATGTGATTTTCAGAGTATCCCATGTAGATGTAGATGTAGAAAACCATGCATTTTGTAAAATTCCGTATTTTAAGTACCCTCCACCATGCACTGAACGAAATTTATAGAGACAGTTACATTCCTCTTCTTTCTAAGGTATGGTGTGCAAAATTTTATCAATATCGTAACAAAACTGTAGATTTCTAAGCAGTAGAAACGCAGGGTCACATTGAAAGGCGCACTTTGTTTTTCTCAAATATTCCAGTTTTATTTCATACAACCCTTTTTCTGAAAATAACGAAACAAAAAGAAAAAGGTAGGGGGGGGGGGTTCTGTGAAATCGGTCGAGCCGTTCTCAATTTATGGCGCGACCAAGGTATTAAAATATCCATTTTTATCTTGTGAAGTACCCTCCTTCATGCATCGTATGAAACTACATTCCTGCCAAATTTCAGCTTCATAGGTGCAGTAGTTTGTCGAGATTTAGTGTTTAGTCAGTGAGTGAGTGTCCTTAGGCTTTTATATAGTTAGAAATTAAGAAAATAGATTCTTTAATTTTGGATGCAAGAGAACCAAGGGAAAATTGCAGACAAAAATAAATAGTAACATGCAAATCTGGAATGCTAACTTGATTTGATACAAGATCATGCATCTACGGCGAAACTGTTGTGAGCGGTAGACTTCTTTTCGTTTCGGCATTTTGTGTGTGTGAGTGTGTGTGTGTGTGGGGTGGGGGGGAGTAAGGGGGGTCAGTTACAAAACGCTTCAAGAACGTCGGAAATTACATGCAACCTTCGTTGCAGGTCCTTAACTACTGCCCTTTTCCAATAATTGACGCATAAATCTGGGTCTTTTCACGCGGTGGCCTCTCATTATTTATGACGTCATATCTCCTCAGCTATGTGTCGTGATCTTTTGTTTTTGGGCCAGGAACCTTTGTGAGCATAAGGTGAACAGTTCACCAAAGTTTTACTGTGATAACATACTACCTAGACAGGGAGCACAGAATGTGCACACCATTTGTAACTTGCCACAATGATGTTGGTTCATCTGAAGTAAATTTCTTAACATGCCTGGACAAGTAAGATTTGGTAATGACTCGAAACGAGTCATATAAAATCAATCAATGGCAATAATAAGCTTATAAAGGGATTCTTGACTATTACATTACAAGACCGCCTTCTACAAAGTATCCTGAATAAGATGTCAGGTAATTATAATATGCTGAACTAGATGAGCCTTACGCCGTCTTCGTGTGTAAATATAGAGATCGTTGCGGTGTCTTCTCTCCCGAACATGTCGGACATCATCGCGGATGGCGTTCCATCTCGTACGGATTCCGAAATAGCGAGTATAAGAGGGCATGGACAATGTGGAAGCAACGGCCATAGTTTCACGTACAAGGGAGGCGAGCGCAGTTAGCCAAGTGGTTAAGACGGCCGCTGACCCGAAGTCAAAGACACGGGCACGAATCTCGTCCAGGCTCACATTTTCACTAGTCGCCAATGAGTATTTTCAATACCCTAGAACAGCTAAAATCTTTCTTCTTCCTTCCTCTCCTTGCTAAAAAATTTGCAGACGTGAATATGCCACAAGACATGCGTGTAAGCAAGATACTTGCGGTGACCGATAGCTTAGCCGATCACCTACCTGCCTCTCTAACGACGCTACGTCCTCACGTTCTTGGATTCGGAACCGCGAGGTTAGGAGTGCCCCTTTTCTCACACTACTTTCAGCACAGAGCTACGACCCATATCCAAAGTCCCTTCCAGGCATGAACGTAAGGTTCTCTAATATTTTACTGCATTTAACGCAAAAATAATTCACTTTCATTTTGTCGTTTAGGCGGCATTTACTATCACAAGTAATGAGGGTATTCATGTCCAAGAGGAGTCTACTGGTGTCAAAAATTGTGAGGAAAAATTCTAAGAACGAACGTTTGCAGCACAGCCTTGTATATAATTGGGAAAATCTGAGCAGTGGAGAATCTTGGAAATAGATATAAAGAGTTACAGACGAATGTTGAAAATTTGGTAGACTCTTGATGAATCTGGCGGTTTTTTATAGAGTAGACGGACAAATGAGTATAATGGAAAACAGTGCCGAGAAAGAGGAATAGGATGGTAAAACACGTCTTACGATTTCAGTTATTAACCTCTACGAGATTATGGGGGGCCGTATAGATAGTGAAGACAGTGTAGACCAGTCTGTGGGAGTATGTATCTGAGAGGTCGGCAACCTTATGACAGGCAAGGGCCATTTAGTGGTAAAGAGAAGGCGGGCCGCAGTTTCCATTATCAGTGATAAGCCAGCCTGTAGATCCATGCTTAATTTTAAAAACATTTGGTGCCGGATTACACACCCGAAAATTTTGTCCCATTTTCAACGTTACAACCCCCCCCCCCCCCGGCCACCACCACCACATACACTAATGCCACAATTTATAGTACTAAAAACCTGTGAAATGACTTATCAGAGTCAGAATCAAATGTTTGTAAATCTATGGGACTTAACTACGGGGTCATCAGTCCCTAAACTTACAAACTACTTATGAACTACTTACGAACTAGGACGGCACAAATATCCATGCCCGAGGGGGATTCGAACCCCCGACCGTAGTGGCCGTGCAGACCGTGACTGGAGCGACTCAGTCTCCTCGGCCACCGCGGCCGGCTATCAGAGACATCTTTTGAATATTGCCGATTCAGAATAAGTATAGATTTAATATGTTTCCAGCCTAATGCCACATAGCTTTCTTAAATCGCACGCAAAATACATTGAAAAGCTACAGCTCCTGCGACCATGCGGAAGTACGTGGCACGGAATCGACTAATATCTGAAGAAGTACTGGAGGAAATTGAAATTTTCAAATGTTTCTATATCTAAGGGACTTGACTTTTGCAGTTACCTTTCACTTACAAACTTCTTAAACTAGTTTATGCTAAGGACAACAGACATACCCATACTCGAGGGAAGACTAGAGCCTTCGACGGAGAGCGCGCGATCGGCAGCAAGCCTCAGAGCGCTCGGCCAGCCCACCGCGGCGTTGCAGGGTTGTACATAAATCCGTAAGAGTACGAAATTTCTTCTGAAGGCATCCCAGGTATGCTCAATGACCTTCATGTCTTAGAGTTTGCTGGTCAGTTTAGATGTTGAAGCTCACATGGAGCCACTCTACAGGAATTCTGGACGTGCGACGTATCGGATTGTCCTACTGGAATTGTGCAAGTCCCTAAGTTCCTCGAAGTTTGACATTAGACATGAATGACTGCAGGTGATTAACCTCGTTGCGTATCTGGAGGTAGCAGGGATCCCATATCAGTCCACCTGCACACGCCTACTACAGCGCCTCCACAAGTTTGAACAGTCCCCTACTGACATGCAGGGTGCATGGATTGTGAATTTGTTTCCTTATACGTCCACATGCTCGACACATTGGAAATGAGACTCGTCAGACCAGACAACAAAATGTTGAAATGTTTGTATAGCTTATGGTACTCAACTACGGGGTTATCAGTCCCTAAGCTTACAAACTACTTATGAACTAGCTAAGACTAAGGACGGCACAAATATCCATGCCCGAGGGGGGATTCGAACCCCCGACCGTAGTGGCCGTGCAGACCGTGACTGGAGTGTCTCAGTCCCCTCAGCCACCGCGGCCGGCACCAGACAAGTTTTCAATTATCAAAAGGCCAGAGTCGACATGCCCAGGAAAGGCGTACAGCTTTGTATTTTGTAGTCAACAAGGGTACACGATTGGGCCTTCGGCTCCGATAGACCATATCGGTTGTTTCCTTGAATGGTTCGCACGCTAACGTTGATGAGCTAGAACACAACCCGCAGCAATTTTCGGAAGGGTTGCCCTTCAATCCCGTTGATCAATTCAGTCGTCTTTGGTCACATTCTTTTACCGCAGCGATGTCGGTGGTTAGAAGCGGATAATCACTGCGTACACCTGACGTGGTCCTACGGGAAAATCCTCATCTCATTGCTATCTCTGAGATGCTGTGTCCCATCTCTCGTGCACCTACTATAACGTCATATTCAAACTCATAATAACCTTCCATTGTAGCAGCGTCACCGATCTGTGACAGTCACCTGTTTACGACCGCAGCACCGTCCTCTGAGTACATATCTCTGTGTTTGCGCAAACATTACGTGTTGAGTAGGGAGTTCTTATTAGAATCCAAATTTAAAAACATTATAATCATGAAACTTTAGGAAAACATATGCCACTCAGATTTTTATCTCGGTATCAAAGACTTTGATTCCTTAGAAATAATCATCCTTATGTGGCCTAGAGCCGCTCTTTGCCGATCGCTGTCGCAATTCATTCATACTACAACCATCTTCCCAGCGGTTAGGCTATATAGGGAGAGAGAGGGCATGAGTGATACCGCTGCTGATTGGCTGAGAGCCCAGGACGCCATGTTTCCACCACATTTGGCGGGCTTTGTGTGTGTGTGAACAGCTACCGTATGCGTTTCTGTACAGTAGAGCGAAGTCACAGTACATTTATTAAATTTGTAATATTGTAGGCGCTGCTGTACTTTTACACGTCACTAAACATGCTGTTGGTCGGTCTGTGATGATAATTTAAAACATTGTTGCAATATTAAGATTAAATGTTGATTGGAGTGATTTACTGAGTGTAACTAATAATGTGCGTTACATAAAGAACAGTCAAGAGAAATGCTTGGTTGTTCTTTGTTGACGATGTTTATATCATGCTTGTGTTCCCAAGGAATGAAGAAAGAAAGAAACAGTTGGCGGTGAAAGTTAATCGACAAGGCCGGAAACGTAAGTGGGAGTTATGAAAACAACGAATTATTCCTTCGTGTGTGAAGTATTTTATGCTATCTCTCAGGCAAGAACGGCCTCGAGAAAAGATGGTAAATAAATAGGTGCCCGTATAATGATACCTTAGCTTAGCGAATACAACCACCCGATTGTGGACACACTCCCTGTACAGTCTCTCTCTGTAGTACGATTACAAGTATCTGATAGTTAACGTTTGCCGCTTGGAGCTACAGTGTTGTCACACAGGCAGCCGGGTAGCCACGGCGGAGCGGCCGTGCGCGTTGAGGCGCTATGCTACGATGCGCGAGGCCGTTCCCCGTCGGGGGTTTCAATCCCACCTCGAATCCCGCATGGATATTTGTGTCGTCTTTAGTAAAAGGTAGTTCGTAAGTGGTTTGTAAGTTTAGGGACTGATGACCCCGTAGTTAAGTCCCATAAGCTCTACAAACATTTAAACATTTGCAGCCGGGTATCGCTCAGCTGTAGGCGAAACACAAATAAGGCGGATCACTTAAAAACTGCTGTTAATATTATCTTATAATTTGGGGCAGTGTTGTCAGAGACCACCGATAGTTAATGGCGGAAATGCGAAAACCTCATGGGCCAGCTAATTTTATGTGATCAGTGAGTGAATTGCAGCAGTAGTTGGGTTTTGTAGTCGTCAATTTAATCCCTTGTAGTGCCCTAACCACACGTGACGACCTATGTATTCGACAAAACGGCGATCAGTCATCTCTAGCAGCAGTCAAATCGTGATCGCTTCGTTGATCTATGAGCAAAAATAAACTGTAATTTCTCGCTTACCTAAAAACATCCTCACAGTGGCTAAGGTTACACGAACTGCCATTTACGAACCAATCAACAGTCCGGATTGTCACTTAATTACAGGTAATGAGCGACAGAAGCCGAATCCAATCAAGTAAAAGATTAATGGGATGAATATTAGAGCGATTAAAAAAGACAGTACTAGTATGATAAAGACGTAACAAGATATTAGAACACAAAAAATTAATTAAACAGATTAGCTTATTAGAATAACAAAGATATTAATTTTCATTTATAGTTTACAATGAATGACACACAGCGGGATTCGAATCTACGATTTTCCACAGAGGGATCTGATGTCTTACCACTGTGCTACTCACTCGGGATGTAAAACACCTCTTAGTGACAATACCAATCCGAAACAACACTGTAGCCTTTGGAGAGTTCCGTAAATCATACGATGTTCGTCCAATGTAAGCTGATATCTGTGATTTAATACTTGTGTATGATACATTAATTCATACCTATTTTAAATGTGTTTATTTCCGTCAACAGTTGCAATATAATTCTTTAATTACATGTTTCACTTGGATCATCTTGAGATCTTATAATTGCGTCCGCAACTCGTCTGGCTGAGTACTAATTGGTACCAATTAGCACTCAGCCAGACGAGTTGCGGACGTAACTATAAGATCTGAAGATAATACAAGTGATCGAAACATGTAATTAAACAATTATATTGCAACCATTGACGGAAATAAACACATTTAAAATAACACAGTGCAGTTGCGGACACTCTCCAGTCGATCATGTCAACTATAATTAATTCATACCATTGTACGAAAAGTTTTCGTAGAGTGTGCTTTGTGCTGTGTATTGAGTACGTATTTCGTCACCACCGTCGTCGATGTCTTTGTTTTTTCGTATAGTTGTCATTTAGCGATGGAAAATTTTTCCCTTAATTGTCATTTTATGCCCATACTAGACAGGCTGGCAGCAGCATCCTATGCCGCTCTTCAGCCTACAGATATTGAACAATGGATATGTAGATGCTTAAAAAATAAAACAGAGAAAAAATTGGAGCATTTTAAAATAGAGATGGTAGAAATGCGATTGAAACATAGACATAGCTGATAAAATACATGCACTCATTAAAAGTTGGTCTCGGTGGCATAAAATCACATTGATGGACACGACCACTGGTAGCGCCGATGGAAATGGAGACAGAGAATGAAATATGCTGGTGATGTACATCACGCAGAGGTCACGAGTTCAGATACACTGAGTAGATGTGCGGCACAAATCTGATGACGTTGCACACATTAAAACCGCAGCATTTTGGGCCCCGCAGTGGGGATGAAGTGCGGGGGGATGGGAGGGGGATACGAAAGGTGGGAAAGGAGGTGCCTAAGGACTCCATGGATAGGAGAGAGGTGTTTCCAAGTGGGGCATGGTAAAGAGAGAGGGTGGGGGAGAGGGGGCGTTGAATCTACAAAGGGAGAGTGGTAAGGCTTAGGGTTTGCTAGGATGGGTACATATCGGGACGGAGTGCGTCATCCGATAGGGGAATGTGACAGAAGTGACCCTGGGAGAGGATGTGGAGAGTATGGTGGTGGTAGGTGGGACAGATACAGTGGTGTAGGCATGTCAGAGGCCCATGATTGGTGAGGACAGGGTCGACCAGAGGATTGAAGGAGGTGTACAATAATACAGATATATTCAAGCATCTGTAGAAGGTGACGGGAAGGAATTAGGTCATAGAGGATCCGCATGAGGGAAGGGAGGCAGATGCGGTAGTCGAGGCGGAGGGCGTGGCGTTAGAGGATCTGGAGGGATTTGTAGCAGGCCGGAGGGATGGAAATCCAGGCGGTGTGAAAACTGCATAGGACGGGGCGCATGATAGAACGATAGGTATGGAAAATAGGGGTTGACCCCACGTCCATCCGGACAGGAGCGTTAGGACCTGTGTCAGGGGAGGGCTTTTGGCAGAGCATACGGAGGTAAGGAGTCCGGGAGAGAGATCGATCGAGGGTGAGGCCAAGGTACTAGTTATGGAATGTAAAATGAAAGGGTTATACCTATGAATCAGGAACAAAACAAATCGAGAAAGAGAGCCAGACAAACAAATGGAATTGAACTGACCGATTGTTGTGGCAGTTTGGCGACGGGGAACGGTTCGGTCGTGATGTTGAGCTCTCCGATTGGAGGAAAGCAGCTCCAACCCATTAACTGTCAACTAGCGAGTAATTTTAATCCAAGGAGGTTAGAATACGGGGAGGTGGCGTTACCTGTGATGAGAACAGGCGTTGGTTGAAGCACTGACGGTTTTTAAAATTAATTTATCACATTTTAGTAACCTTCATTTAGTTTGTTGTGATATGTAATAATGTACATCACTCCAGAGGTTATTAATTTAAAATAATTACATTAATAAAGTGGAATAGTGAAAACGTTATATGTAACACATCTAACAGAAACTATGGTGGGCGGTCATCAACTTCGCAATCTTCCTCGTCACTGGAAGTCCCGTCACTATCTTCACGTAGATTTATTAAATTCCTCTGAATTTGTTCACCTCTAAGTCCTTCCTTCACAAAGTCTTCTTCCTGCAATCGCTCCGCATGGGCAACGCATTTCTGCCAATCTTCTTTTGTCACGTTTTTAATAGCGTCCTCCAGTAATTTTCTCACAGCTCTAATTTTAAATGTAGAATTCTTTTCTGCTGTCTCTCGCTTTATTTGAGCCGATATTAGTTCAGTGGAACTGTACTGACAGTGTTAAGGAGAAAGCCGTATTACTTCATGTCCCATTTCTGTAGCTAGATCGTCAAGCTCATATCGTCTAAAACTGCTGCTGTGTTGCCTGACAGTGCAAAGCAATTCGGCTATCGTGTGTGTGGGATCATGAGGTATGCTTTTGCTTTGCAGCCATTCAAAAATATCGGCTTTCTTGAAACTTGAGTTGGGAATTTTTTCTTTAAGCATGGAATGATAGCTTGCATTGTCCATGACTATCACACATCCTTCTTCCAAGCTCCGAAGGAGATCAGTAAACCATTCCCTCAAGACTGTATTATTAATCTGTTGGTGGTAATCAACACCGCTTTTAGAATGGAACATCAATTCTGCCCCCTCTATGAAACCATATTTGGACGATCCGACATGGCAGATTATCAGACGTGATCCTTTACCTAAAGGGACCTTTAGACCACCGTTTCGTTTCGAATCCTGCAAGATAAAACTTTTAGAATGGTTTTGATTTACCCATGTTTCGTCGATGTAAATTATAGGTCGAGGATGATCTACATTTCTATTTCAAACATTCTTCTTGTGGCTACATCTTTTCTCTCCATCAAAAATCTCTGTCGGTCATTAACTCTTCTGTATCTGAAGCCAAGTTTTCTTACAATTTTATGAAAAGATTTAATACCTCGAGAATAGACTATTTTCGTTGTTAAAACATCTTTAAGTTTTTTAAGTGTTGGGTATTCACCATTATCGGAAATTGAGCGACGTATTCCGTCTTTTTGGAAATCGTCAAATTCTGTGCCAGACTTTTGGCGAGTAATTTTTGAGTATCTCTGAAAAAGTCACAAACCTTTTCTTGGCAGTTTTCCAACGCTTTGAAAAAATTATACACTTTATACACAATATCCCTCGACTGACGCCTAACACCACTCAGACTCGACATTGTAGCAAAATTAAATGTAAACGCAGAGAAACGCTACCACACTGTTGTAGAAACGCAGAAGGGATGGACGGCGCGCTGGGGAGAGGGGAAAAGGCACTGTGGAGGGGGTGATCACGTGACGTGCGGAGTGCCTGCCGAATGACCTTGAGCCGCCCCGTCAGAGTGAACCGAGTATTTACTTGGATGTGACGAACATTTCAACGACTACAACTAGTTTATAGCATAACATGAGCAATGGTTTGGGCAGAAACAAATGCCGGAATGCGCAGCTTGCTGGCTTCACATGTTCAGTGTTAGGGCATCTCCAGAGATTCTAACCTTCTTGTTTTAATCAGAGTATAGTTTCCAGCAGCATAGCGTGGCTGCATAGCACTACTCGGTTAGGGGCGGGCGTAGTTACGTAATTCCGCAAAGCGGTGGTGCGAGGTGGCGTTACCTGTGATGAAGCCAGGGGGGCATGCTGTTGTGCCCAAAACAAGGACTTTTAGCCTAAAATCCTGTGTGAGTTACGCCTTCTTCACGTATTGCCACTAAATTGATAGCCACATCGGAGTATTTACTTGGATGTAACGCCCATTTCAACGACAAGCACTAGTTTATAGCGTAACTAGCTTAAACCCGCGGCTTCGCTCGAGTGTATTTGATTATGATAGATAAGGTATCTTTCAGTAGTGTGCTATAAGACTGGTTTTGAAGATGAGATGGCATTCAACAATAATGATTATAATAATATCACGGATAGATCACTTGATGTAACGCGCGAAACGTCAAATCGATTTTTTAAAGAGATGTATTAAAAGAAAATTCTTTTTTACTGGTTTATTTATTTATTCTTATATTTCGTAATTCGTATACTAATCCTTACAGAGAAAGAGCTGAAGACATTGTAGCACGTATAGACCAAAGATATGGTGTGTGGCATCACGTTTCACTGTATGTAAACTCCTTGCTATAGAGTCGCAAACGTCATCGCTGGCCTCCAGTCTGAATTTTTTTTTATAATTTGACGACTTTCAATCACTTTATCTTCCACTCCCTTAATAGCTATCGGCATGGAACTGCTATGGTGTACAACGGGAGACTACGGACAACAATTACACACAGACCATTCGTTTGAGTTCTGTATTTTTCGGTGCAGTGCGAAATATTAACACAGACACACACGTAGAATTTTACATACACGATAACTTCCCATCCTAATATACTCTACCATTTTATCATTATCAACCCTCAAACAACAATGCAACGAATCAGTTTTCAAAGAGTAATTATTGTTCCGCATTTTGCGTTATATTCTTCAAATTGCTAAATATTTATCAGATCGCTATAAGACGGTGCCTAAAACCTTCCTCAGGTATAAATTAGTAACTGTACAAATATTTAAGTCTCTGCGTCTTGTCGTTCGGACGTGATAAGCGTACTACTAACAGACATTCACTATAATATATATAGATAAATAGCTATCCGAGCGCCATAAAACTGTGCCTAAAGCCTACCCCGGGTAGACATTAGTGAATGTACAAATTTTTAGCTCTTTACGTCTTGTGGTTCAGACGTGATAAACGTACACCGAACAGACATTCACATTTATAAATATAGATATGAGCAATGGTTTGGGCACAAACAAATGCCGGAATGCGCAGTTTGCTGGCTTCACATGCTCAGTGTTAAAGCATCTCCAGAGATTCTAGCCGCGGTGGAGTAGTCGAGGGGTCTGAAGCGTCTCGCTGCGGAGCGCGCGGTTGCTCGCCATGGAGGTTCGAGTCCTCCTTGGGGCATGTGTGTGTGTGTGTGTTGTCCTTAGGTTAGTTTACCTAGGTTTAAGTAGTTTGTAAGCTACGGACTGATGACCACGCAATTTGGTCCGATAGATTTACAGACACTTTAACATTTGAACAGAGATTTTAGCCTCCTTGTTTTAATCAGACTATAGTTTCCAGCAGCATAGCGTGGCTGCATAACACTACTCGGTTAGGGGCGGGTGTAGATACGTAATTCGGCAACGCGGGCATCTGGCGCTGCCAACGAGGAGGTGTCGGCACGTCAGCGGAGTAGCGAGGTCGCCGCTGACGCGGTGCTGACGCGTGATGGATGGAGGCTGGTGTCTGGCGGGGCGCCGACAAAGCGACGCCCGGCGCGGCGCGGCGCCAGCCCTAATAAGAAATCCGCGACGCCGCCGCCGCCGCCCCACCAGCCGGCAGAATTAATTCGCCGCTAACGACGCGCCTCCCACGAGCCTCGCTGGCCCGCCGCAGCCAGAATAGCGCCCTATCGCGCAGCCATCTGGCAATTACATCTCGCATTAATCTCGCCCTATCTAATCGCCAGCCACATTTATAGGTATCTATTCACAGCGCGGAGAACTACGGCTAATAAAGGTGGCCCTAGACGTCCCGTCTCGACCCTGACAAAACGGACAAAGCAGTTCCAAGAACGCATGTTACCGACTGGAACTGGTCGGGGGAGGGGGGACGTACTAAACATTAAAGTAATTTATTAAGAAATCGATTATGTGTCGTCATTATATGTTACTTACCAATGTGTAGGTAAGATCAAGAATCTGAAAATGTAATTTTCGCATTTATCAATCTACTAGCTGAAAACTCGGCGTCTCCCGGGTATTTATTTATTCATTCGAACTCAGTAATTTTCCTAGCCACTTTCCCTCTGTCCATCTCCTTTTTTCTAAAAACACGTTACATTTATCAGAGAATATATAAGAATTTTTTTATGGAATAGGTTCACAGATTTGTGACTGGCTGGAAGACTTCCTAAGTAATAAAACGCAGTACGTTGTTCTCGACGGCGAGTGTTCATCAGAGACGAGTGTATCGTCAGGCGTGCCCCAGGGGAGTGTCATAGGACCGCTATTATTTTCTATCTATATAAATGATCTGATAAACAGAGTAAGTTGTAATTTGCGGCTGTTTGCTGATGATGCTGTGGTGTATGGGAGGGTGTCGTCTGTAACTGACTGTAATAACATACAGGTTGACTTAGACAAAATTTCTAGTTGGTGCGAAGAATGGCAGCTAGCTCTCAATGTAGAAAAATGTAAGGTGATGCGCATGAGTAGAAAAAACAATCCTATAATGTTCGAATACAGCATTAGTAGTGAGCTTCTTGATGCTGTCGCGTCGTTCAAATATCTAGGCGTAACATTGCAGAGCGATATGAAATGGAACGAGCATGTAAGGACAGTTGTGAGTAAGGCAGACAGCCGACTTCGGTTTATTGGGAGAATTTTGGGAAGATGTACTTCACCTGCAAAAGAGACCGCGTATAAAACGCTTGTACGACCACGTCTTGAGTATTGCTCAAGTATTTGGGACCCGCAGCAGATCGGTTTGAAGGAAGACATAGATGCGGTTCAGAGGCGAGCAGCTAGATTTGTTACCGGTAGGTTCGACCAATGCGCGAGTGTCACGGACATGCTCCGGCAACTCAATTAGGGATCGCTGTAAGAAAGACGAAGTTATTTTCGTGAATCTCTGTTAAGTAAATTTAGAGGGCCGGAATTTGAAGCTGAGTGTAGTACGATCTTGCTGCCGCCTACTTACATTTCGCGTAAAGATCACAAAGACAAGATAAGAGAAATTAGATCTCGTGCGGAGGCATATAGGCATTCTTTTTTTCCTCGTTCAGTTTGGGAGTGGAATAGGAAAGGAAATGCCTAGTAGTGGTACTGTGTACCCTCCGCCACGCACCTTACGGTGAATTGCGGAGTGTGTATGTAGATGTAGATGTAGATATCACAGGTAAAAATGCAATCGTTTCGAAGAATCCAATCACGAAATTCAACAATAATGATTGTAATAATATTACAGATGGATCACTTGATGTAATGCAAATGTCAAATCGTTCTTTTTTTTCAGGAGATCTATTAAAAGTAATTTCTTTTTTATTGCTTTATTTATTTATTCTTACATTTCCTTATTCGTATGATTATCCTTACAGAGAAAGAGCTGAAGATATTGTAGCACGCATAGACCAAAGATATGCTCTGTGGCACGAAGTTTCGCTGTACGTAACCTCCATGCTATAGAGTCGCAAACGTCATCGCTGACCTTCGAATTTTTTTATAATTTGACAACTTTCAGCCACGATATCTTCCACCGCCTTATAGCCGGCGGCATGGAACTTCTATGGTGTACAACGGGAGACTTCGGACAACAATTACACACACACAGCATTCGTTTGCGCTCTGTAGTTTTTGCTGCAGAGCGAAATATTAACACACACGCGTAGAATTTTATATACACCGATAACTTTCCATCCCAATATACTCGACCTTTTATCATTATCAGCCCTCAAGCAAGAATGCAACCAATAAAACCATTTTCAGAGAGTAAATATAATTTTCAAAGAATCATTATTGTTCCGCATTTCGCGTTATATTCTTCAACTTATTAAATATCTATCAGGTCGCTATAAAACCGTGCCTAAAGCCTTCCACGGGTAGACATTAGTAAATGTACAAATTTTTAGCTCTTTATGTCTTGTGGTTCAGACGTGATAAAGGTACACCGAACAGAGGTTCACATTTATAGATACAGATATCTTTAAATGTGAATGTCTGTTCTGTGTAAGTTTATCACGTCTGAACCACAAGACATACAGAGCTAAAAATTTGTACAGTTACTAATGTCTACCCGGGGAATACTTTAAGCACGGTTTTATGGCGATCGGATAGCTATTTATCTATATACAGGGTGTCCTAGCTATCTTGTCCACCCAAAATATCTCTGGAACAATAACAGCTATTGGAAAGCTGTATCAGTGTACGGCTGGGGCCCATGAATGTACATATTTGGAAACATTCTAAAACGAAAGCAAATGTGTTTTTTAACACAAACTTTTTTTAATGGACACCCTAAATTTTTTCTTCAGCAATCCATAGCCTGACAAATCACATAAACAATGGCGTTGATTGCATCGCAATATTCCAATTACATCCCAAGATATTACAACGCGAAGTTGACGCTTGAAATACGCGAAACGCGCGGCTAGCGCTCGTCCTGAGCAGCATGGAGGTTCTCGCCTGAGTCTCAGGACGAGCAGAAACTTAAATATTTGTACAATTACTAATTTATACCTGAGAAAGGTTTTAGGCTCAGTTTTATAGCGATCTGATAGATATTTAGTAATTTGAAGAATACAACGCGAAATGCGGAACAATAATTACTCATTGAAAATTATATTTACTCTTTGAAAATGGTTTTATTGATTGCATTGTTGCTTGAGGGTTGATAATGATAAAAGGGTGTAGTGTATTGGGATGGAAAGTTATCGGTGTATATAAAATTCTACTTGTGTGTGTCTGTGTGTGTGTGTGTGTGTGTGTGTGTGTGTGTTAATATTTCGGTATGCAGCGAAAACTACAGAACTCAAACGAATGGTCTGTGTCTAATTGTTGTCCGCAGTCTCCCTTTGTACACCATAGCAGTTCCATGCCGATAGCTATAAGAGGGTGGAAGATATGGTTGTTGAAAGTCGTCAAATTGTTAAAAATTTCGGACTGAAGGCCAGCGATGACGTTTGCAACTCTGACATCGAATGTCCGCTGATCACGCTACAACAACGATTTATTTATTTTTTATTAAATATACAATTATAATAAACAAATTACAATTTAGGGACACAACTTGCTATCTAAATCAATTTATGTTGCTGTGCCTCCGAGAATAATTTGTTGCGACGAACGTCATTGCAGTGTGTCCAATATCTCGCTCAAGAAGGCGACTATAATGCCTACCGTGTAGTAGATCGCACCCTGGATAATTGTTTCCCACATCAGGTTGCCTCTAACAATGCCACCTCCGTCGCCAATATTCGTATCGGATACCCACAAACTCTTGGACGACGCTCGGCCGTCAGGTGGAGGTAAATGAGCGGTGTTTGTCTGTTGGTACTACAGTGCTTGTTTACCAGAGACTATATGTTCACAGTTGACCGGTCTGACAGGTAAACACAAGTGCCACACGAGTTTGCTACGGTCAGCTAACCACCCCGTTGCTGGGCAACTACTTCGTGTAAATACGCAGCCGAAAATAAAAATTAGCACCCGCTCTTAGAGTTCTCCGGTTCGTTGAAAATATTGATGCAAACTGATTACATTTACAGATCAACAGTTCATGTAGTACCGAGGTACTAGGTGATAATCCACGGCGGAAATACCGCTATTGTACGTGATTAGCCTGCACGAATGACAATACAGGTGCTTTTTCTGGTATATATTCGTTTATAGACATGGCTAAAACTGTCGTGTGGTACATTATTCCACGCCTGCGTGACCTGTTCACGTAGTTCTGTAACAGTTGCGGTCTGAATTGTCATACATGTCAGTTTTCGTCTCATCATATCCCATACGTGCTCGATTTTTCTAGCCTAGGAAGTTACTAAACGACTTGCAGAACACTTCGTTCAGTTGGCTGCAGGAAGCGCTAGTGCTTCTCCGACGTATGGCTCCTGTTTGCTTTAGACGCTTATACTACATTCACCCCTATAGCTGTAAACATTCACTATTCAAGGATACATACAGAAGGCACATTGCCAGGTATGGCAGTATGCTGTCTGTTGACGGGAGATGTTGAAACCATTATCAGTACATTATCTCCCAGATGGCATCTTCCGTCATCTTTCCAGGTGTACTATTTTTTTCCTGCAGCGTATACTTTGCAGTGCGAAAAGCAAACGTTTCCCGAAACCTTCCAACTGAGACAATGGCTGCGCCATCAGCAAAGTGTTCGATCGTCTTACGTACAACTTAGTAGACACTGACGTAGAGTGGGATATAATCGTTGCATTTGAAAACTGGGTATATTAGAAGATTCCAGTACATCTCTGCCAGCAATCGTAGGAATACGATAGCGGCCTATGGATGTCGGTTTTCGTTTCCACAATATTGTTTTTACTGGAGTCTATGAATCGGTGGTTTCAGGAGGGTCGAAACTGTGACGTCACTGGTAATCGATGCCTCAGAGGGTGCACGACGGCATGTCAGCACTACGAGTAGGGCCGTCACAGCTCTTCGACCGACTTGTGAATCAATTGCGTCAGAGCCATGGCAGCTGAAGATGGCAGCACCGCCTGGTCTGCTGACAAGGTAACTGTCCAGTAAGATATGTCGAAACTTACCCTGAAATTTTTTATGCGGGAAGAAGTCAACGAAAGAAATGCACTGTCGAAATTTTTGCTGCTAAGAGACTCTACAAGTATTTTAAAGAAATAGCTGAAAATTGCCAAATTCGTTGCGCGCCAGGCAGCGGTAGAAATGTACACCCTTATTGGCGCTGTAGCAACTGCGCATGCGCTACTAGGAACAGACACACACACACACACACACACACACACACAACAGAGCCGAGGTCGGCGGTACACTTGTAAACAGGAAAGACGACACAACCCGATCGTAATTTGTAAAGGGCATTCAGGTTATCGGTCGTTGATACTGTTGCTCGCACTACAGAACAAAGTTCTACTCTCTCCATTAGTCACTCAACTAACATCCATTAAAAATTATCAGTTGCTTATTTGACAATAAAGGTAAACCTGAGTTCATAATTATTGTGCTTCCGTAACGTATGACTGATAATAGGATATTTTTCCTTCTTCTTTCAGTTTCACAGTAATGTGGAATCCAATTAACGGTCTCCATTTACCAAAGATGAAATGTTAAGAACGTTGTTTCAAGCCCAAATCGCGTAATTCTCCTCAGGGCCTAAATATGTGTCATTCGTTGATTGATTTCTTCGACAATCATTCGAATGGTATCGACATTATGGAAATGTTGAAAGAACTAGGAAGTAACTGTGACGTTTCCACAAACTATGATATGGACGATATCAGTTGTGCCAGTAACAGTTCTGAAGAAGAATACCTTCCAATCCTGAAACGAACACGCACTGCAACAGCTTTCAGCTGTAAGATGTTGGTTAAACGAAGAAGGACGAAAACGCTTGAAGTTAAGCAATGAACAAAGGCCTTCTACTTCTGTAAAAACCGAGCGTGACCTTTATAAATGGAAGAATAAATTACACGAAGTATGAAATATACGCAAAAGTGGAAACATCTTAAAGATTAATGGTTGGAAAGATTTAGAACTGCTCGTGAGAAGCAATGCACTGGAAATCTGAGAGACTGGGCCCTCCGAATTGCATCTGGCCTGATCATTGCTAATTTCCAGTCTTCGAAGACCTGACTACACAGGTTGAAGAAATCGTAGAGAATAGGAAATCGCAAAATTACCAAGTTTACGTCAAGTAAACTTTTAGATCTACTGCCAATGATAGACAATGCTATATAGAAATTCTTAGCTGATATAAAGACGAAACTTTCTGTTATCCCCGCAGCTGCTGTTTATAACGCTGATCAGTCAGGTTTCATGAAAGGACTGTGTGCACACCGCATTGTATCATTTCGGGGTGAAAGGAAGAGGGAGAAGATTTCCAAATTAATGAATGCGACACATTAAAATACAATAATGCCAGTGTCAAGTATGAGTGGTTTACTGTTTCCACAGCTCTACATCTGTCTTCAAGAACCTCAAGGCAAATTAGGACAAAAAATTTAAAAAAAGGAGTGTTTAGTTGCAAAAATTTTGTAATCGACGTGATAAAATCCGGAAAAATGAGAAAGAATAATTTTCAACATTTCGTTCGAAACGTATTCCTACCAACTGCAGAAACTAATTCACTGCTTTTGTTGGATTCGTGGTCTGGACAAAATGAAGCCTCTGTTTTTGTGGAGCAGATGTAATTTGAATTCCGCCTGGAACTACTAGTGTGATTGAACCTTTCGATAAAGAACTTTATCGACAGTGTAAAGCATTTTTCGGGATATTATCAAACCTAATTTTGATACCTCTCTCCCATTTAAGGTTTATCAGTGGAACAATTTTCTTAAGCTCCAGTCATTTGTGCATTACCAGTTTTCTTCGCCTCGGTTTATGAATTTGATCAAGTATGTCTGGTATGCAGCGCAATATGTACAACAAAGGTTGGGTCACTTTCTGACTCCATCCCTGATGTGTCTAAACATAACTGAATCCATCAATTTTTTCTTTGTCTGGTATGCCTGGTGCAAGAAAAAGTTTCTGTCATTCAATAGACACTTCGAATTTTATTACGACTACTTGGAACTGTTTCACTGATAGTTAAATATACAACATTCAAAAACTAATTTGTGGAATGGCAGACAGGAATTGTTATAAAATGTTGTAGGGAAAGTCACATTTCGTTTCAACAAATTAAGAGTCCTAATCGACGGAAAAGATTGTTCGCTTCGAGTCACTCCTTTGTAGACCAAACGTTGTAAAATTGAACTCTGGATAATTCCGCTACGCTGCGCTGCGTGAGTGATTTGCCGTGTCGCGCGCTAGGCGAGCAGGGCTGTACGAACCGCTGTTAAAAACTGTTATTTGTGCGGCAAAATGGAAAACTTCAACCTTTAAAAAAATACTTGCACTGCCTCTTAGCAGCTAAAATTTTGGCATTGCATTTCTTTCATTGTCTTCTACCTCATCATCATCATCATCATCATCATCATCATCATTAGAGACTGATTATGCCTTTCAGCGTTCAGTCTAGAGTACCTCTAATAAAATTCCTCCATGATCCCCTATTCAATGCTAACATTGATGCCTCGTCTGATGTTATGCCTTTCACGTCAAAATCATTCTGCACAGAATCTAAGTACTTTCTTCTTGGTCTACCTCGATTCCTCTTACCCTCCACTGACGAGCTCATGAGTCTCTTAGGTAACCTTGCTTCTCCCATGCGTGTAACATGACCCCACCATTTCAGTCTGTTCGTTCTAACTGCTTCATCTATGATGTTCATTCCCATATTTTCTTTGATTTCCTCATTATGGACACCCTCCTGCCATTGTTCCCATCTATTGGTACCTGCAATCATTCTTACTACTTTCATATCTGTAACCTCTATTTTATGAATAAGGTGACCTGTATCCACCCAACTTTCAGTCCCATGCAACAAAGTTGGTCGGAAGATAGAGCGGTGCACTGCTAACTTAGTCTTGGTACTTACTTCCTTCTTGCAGAAGAGAGTAGATCTTAGCTGAGCACTCACTGCATTAGCTTTGCTGCATCTCGATTCCAGTTCTTTCGCTATGTTACCATCCTGTGAGAAAATACATCCCAGGTACTTGAAACTGTCTACCTGTTCTAACTTTGTTCCTCCTATTTGGAACTCAATCTGTTTGAATCTCTTTTCGACAGACATTACTTTCGTTTTGGAGATGCTGATCTTCATACCATAATCCTTGCACCTCTGGTCGAGCTCTGAAATGTTGGTTTGCAACCTTTCAATCGAATCGGCCATTACAACTAAGTCATCCGCATATGCGAGACTGCTTATTTTGTTTTGACCTATTTTAATCCCGCCCTGCCCGTCTACTGTTTTCAACATATGATCCATGAATAGTATGAACAACAGTAGTGACAGGTTACAGCCTTGTCTTACCCTTGAAACTAACCTGAACCATGAGCTTAATTTGTCATCTATTCTAACTGCTGCCTGACAGTCTACGTAAAGCCCTTTAATTGCAACCTTTCTTCCCGAGTAAAAAATTTCAGTGCAGGTTTCGACGTGTGTTATTGGGCCGTTCCCTTGTGAGAGCCTGTTGATATTCTGTGTGCAGTCGTTATGTTGTGTGAACCAAGTTTGCGTGTGAAGCCCGTAGCCGGCAAACCACGCCCCGAGTTCCTGCTTGTGCCGCTGCTAGTTAACACCCCCTGGGGATAGCCAGAACAGCCAACTGAGCAGGCAGGCTTGTTGAGGACAGGAACAGTACTGCATTCGAGTGTAAGTTCTAGTACAGGTCTTACTTAACAACAATTGTGCGTAACGAAGTTATTCGTCACTAGTGTTAGAACAGCATATTTGTTTACTTTTATTGTTAGTAATCAGTAGGTCGGTAATGGAAATCCCATTATCGAGCAACATTTTGTGTATTTAACCAATGTGTCCGTTGACATCACTTTGCTGTACCTGGCTCGCAACGGCCCTACTGATTCAAATTAGTTGACTCGAGTAGTAATTCTTTCTTTGCATGCCTTATGTGAATTATATATATTTTTGACGAATTACAGCGTTCAAATGAATGAAATAAATCGCACTTTGCGATGTTATGGCATCACTGTACCAGGCTTTAGATGGAACGCCAAACTGCGGCGAATGAAAACCTGTGCCCGGCCGGGATTCGAACCCGATATCTCCCGCCCACTAGGTAGACGCGCCGACCACTCCGCCACCGAGGACACAGTGACCAGCCCGACTGCAGAGGACTCTTCCCTGCACGTTTCACACCACACACAAATCTCCATTTGCTACGCTGTCTCTTTCCTATACCACAGCCTATTTATTCTATAATGCTTACAGCCACAATACTGTATTTCCGCATCAGGGAGAACAGACCATGAGGTATCGAGACCCAATTAATTGTCGTCAGGAGCCCAGCCTCGGCTTGTATACAATTATATATATTTTTGACGAATTACAGAGTTCAAATGAATTTAATAAATCGCAATTTGCGATGTTATGGCATCACTGTACCAGGCTTTAGATGGAACGCCAAACTGCGGCGAATGAAAACCTGTTTTCAGGTTTTTAGGTTTTCATTCGCCGCAGTTTGGCGTTCCATCTAAAGCCTGGTACAGTGATGCCATAACATCGCAAATTGCGATTTATTTCATTCCTTGTGTGAATGTGATAAATCATAGCGGGGAAACTGAGAATACTCCCTGACTCCATATCCGTGCGAGTGACGAGATTAACCTCTTTTTGGAAAATTTGCTAGGAGGCCCATTCTGATGATGGAAACTAAAGTTGCATTTAAATTCTCATCAATACTAAAAAATTGGCATTTAAATTAACATGATATAGCATTTATTTTAAAGAATCTGTTAATAAACAATGATTTTATCCCACCGCGTGTCGAAGCAATTTCTAAATGTTCAGCATTAGTAATCCCATTCTTAAAGTCCTTGCAGTGGTGCATTGGTGCATAGATGTCAGAGTAACGTATCCTTTCCATCTGAGTACTTCTAATGGATCCGATTAATTAGTTTAGAAGCGTTTGTAATGTTATCCGTTTCGTGGGACAATCTTATGACTCTTAGTTTGGTCCCATAGAATTACAAATATCTGAACTTTTGAACTGATGACTCTTAAATTTCATTGGTGTTGTCTGGAGTGTTTATTTCGCACGGGAACCTATATATGTACTCAAACTGGATAAAGCCTGCTTAGACAAGTCATTCCACATACAAACGGGTGAGAGCTATATTGCATTCCACTGGCTTGCGATAGGCACCTTATTGCACAAATTACCGGGCAAATACGCAGATAGAATGGTAAATACACACTCCAGACACTAGGTTATTTAAAATAAAACGACGACGGATATGTTAAAACATAATAGGTTTCTAATTATGATGATGATATGCTAATGATGATGATTTACTGCAATTTTCCATGGAACAGAAATAAGATTATTTATTTGCAGCCGCGATGGAGTAGCCGCGCGGTCTAAAGCGTCTCGCTGAGGAGCGCGCGGTTACTCGCCGTGGAGGTTTGAGTCCTCCCCTGGGGCATGGGTGTGTGTGTGTTGTCCTTAGGTTAGTTTACCTAGGTTTAAGTAGTTTGTAAGCTACGGACTGATGACCACGCAGTTTGGTCCGATAGATTTACAAACATTTGATTTGATTTATTTGCACACAATCCTGCACGACAGTTTTCGAGATATAGATCGTAAGCGCTATAAACAAGAAGTGACACAGAGCAGTAGTAAGTAATTTCACAAAGAAATGGCGATAAAATAATGTCTGTGTATTATAAAAAGGGCTGTGTATGTGCATGTTCCAGATCTCTTCCTAAATATTGCTAGATCTATTTCAACCAAACTTGGTACAGTAGAATCAGTACCCATAAGAACGGAGATAATGGCAAAATCGTGTTTTCCAGCACCTGCTATATAGGGTGCTCTGCACAGTCAGTGTGACATGTGGGAATAGTTTCAGCCTGTATTACCGATCTGCTTTCAAGAGCAGTCTACATGTTAGGGACAAGAAGCAGTAAGAGAAGTGGAGGACGATGATGAGAATGAGGTGAATGGGAAAAGAGTAGTTGGGCAGAGAGGGGGCAGCAGGAAATGAAGCGAGAGTATGGAGTATGAAGAAATGATCAGAAACTGGTGAGGGGGAGGAGATACATGGAGGAGTTGCGGGACAGGAGAGGACGGTCTGAGAGAGATTGGAAAACGGTGAGGGGTATACAGAGGTGATAAGCAGATGGACGAAGAGGAGATGGAATAGAGAAAGAATTGGAAGAAATGAATGCAAAGAGATGATGAAATATAGATTTGAGTAAAGGAGATGGGCGTGGGTAGGAAGAGACTCAGATGAGAGATGGAACAGAGACACACAAAGGAGGAGATGGACAGCTATGGAATAGATAGAAAGAGCTGTTGGAGGAAGAGAAGGACAGAGAGGAGAGGGTGTTGGGATGAGACATTGCAGGAGAGAAGACTGGCAGATACAGTGTGCAAAGACAGAAAGAGAGAGAGGAGTGAGAGAGGAAGGAAGAGCTTAGGCAGGATGGATGAGGATGAGTTGGTCATAGAGTAAGGGAAGATGAGTTGGATAAAGCGTTGGGGAAGAGGAAATATGTACAAGAAGTGTATAGAATGCATCGATGAGTTGGACATGGCTGAGAATTTTGTGGGGAAGGGGGAGGAGACAGGGCGAGAGAGAGAGAGGGGGGTATTATTATTGTTATTATTATTATTATTATTATTATGTTGGCAGAGAAACTGCAACCTCTTAGAAATAGATGTAAATACACGATAAAATGTTTCTCAACTTTTTACTTTCGTTTCTAATAAATGTTTCGCAATTACTAGTATACAAATTACAGTATCCAAGTTAAGCTTGGTACAGCGTAAACGATAGAAATGAGAAGTAATGGCGTAAATTTTGGAATTTTCGGCGCACTCCTGACACTGTGGGCTTTAGTATAATGAATTCCCTAACGTTTTCCGAAATGTAATGTTCACTGCGTGTGGTTTGAACTACCGTTCCGTGTTCAAAATGTGTTAGTTCCCGTCGTGAGACCTTAAAGACGAAAACTTCTCCTGTGACTTATTGGAGTCCTAATGACGCTCTGCCTCTGCATCGACATTTTCTTTTATATCATGTGCGCCATATTCTATTTTTATCTGTTATGTCACTTATATAAACTCAGTAGAGTAGAAAGCACTTCAATTAATGTGAAAAAAAAGAAATAAAATTCTTCCAAGTTTGTAGTGACATTAGCTCTTACGAAGTTGGCATAATTTTATTTCATCTTCGGCTGTCTATCCTCAGTATTTGGTTTCTAACCTACCAGGTTCTGTAACTCCGAATTCTCCTCAAAATCAGTACCTTCACATCACCGGTCACAGAAATGCTATAGCTGTTGAGTAGCGGAGATATTTGCTTCCCAACGCACGTTACGGTGAGCTGTATTCGTTTTATGTTCATATCTCGGCTGCAGAGGATTACGAGTCCCTGCACGTTATTGCGTCTTTTACTGCGAATTTGTCATAACATCCTTTCGTGAATAACGACATATTTTCCAAATAGTCCTCTACGTCTTCTGGAAGTGTTACTAAAACAGCAGAGGCCGATATACTGTCCTAAGTCATCCTCTTGGTTCGCCGTTTCCTTATGGGTTCCAGACATTTCACAGAGTCTCATAACACGTGGAAGTCAACAGCTCATTTCCTTTGTTCTTAACATGCAGTGATGGTTACGACTTTTTTTTGTAGTAAATAATAAAAACTAATTTCAAACTGTGACTGCATACTTTCAACAAATTCAATACCTGATCCTGCACCAGCCATCAGCATCTAATAAAGCAATTTTTAGTTTATTTCCAAGATCTGTAACTAACCAATTTGAACTTACAAGAAAATTATTTTGATGCTGTACGTATGAATCAATAAAAAACTACCAGGAGCAATAAATAAAAGGTTGTACGATATGCTCCTTTACCTTCCAATGAAGTCAACAAGTTATAAGTACTCGAATATCAGGCAACAAATATTTAAGAAAAGCGAATAATGTAGAAAAAAATCCTTGATATCCCAAGACTGTTTCTAAATCATTTATTTACGACAACTTTCGACAGATCTGTGAATACTTTAACGTATTGAAGGAACCACGCACGTAATTAAAAAAAAGAAAAAACAATGTTTAGGAGATGAGAAGCAATCACTCGCAATTATTGTGGCATATCCAGACATCTGAGAGTGTGTGGCCATTATCAGTGAACACAGTGAGAAATCTACATCTGCCACAATGAATGCGACTGCTTGCTGTCATCTTCTAAACATTTGAAAACAGTCTAAGTACACCACGATTTTAATGTGGAATCAAATTTCACGCAGATGTGTTGCATCACCCCACAATAAGGTGGCCAGGAAAATTAGCATATCGAATATAAAATTACTAGTGTTTTCCGTTGCCTGGGTGTGAATTTATTCCTTTGTAATGTTTTCCTTCTCTTTCTGTCACCTTTTACACTATTCTCTATTTCAGTCTCACTTTGATGCAGCTTAAAACTAATGACGTCGTATCTCCTAATGTGAACTGGAAAAAAAAGAAAAGGCAAGCTAATATCGAGTGCAATAGTAGGTAATTGTCTGCTAAATGTTTCGCGAATGGAGATGGTAACTACGAAAAAATTACATTATGCATAATGGGGCCTATTTTCATGCATTGCATGCAGTAATGCAGCAGCTGAACTGTGTGCCGTAGTATAATTTTGAAGGTAGCTTCAGAGGTATTTGTGCTTGTTGTCCCTAAAATATGTTTCCAATAGATTCGGTAGCAAAGACGTAATAAATCAAAACTTCATTCCTACACCATTATGTGAAGAATTAAGTTTCTAGATTATTGGGTAACCATCAACATTTAAACTATCGAAATTGCCGGATCAGCATCGAGAGGTGCAATCGCAATGAAAAACCTCTAGCAGATCGTTACCAGGGTAAGATCAGGAGTTATCTCTGTTTACAAATCAAACCCAAGGCAGTAAGGCCGATGCAAGACGTTCTTTTCGTTTTATGTGATTACTTCCAGAAAAATTTAATGAAATAGCTACGTTGTAGCTTACGAGGGCGTAAGCAATAGATGAACCACTTTTGTATTTCTTGTGTATTATGAATATATAAGCAGCAAAGTCCAAGAAAAAAAGGTTATAGAGTAAAACAACTTTCGTCAGGTACACCAGTGGTGTACAAAATAAATAGAACATAGAACATAAACATAATACTTTATTGACTAGCAAGGAGTTGGACGACCATTGGATGTGAGAGCAGCTGAAACTCAAGAGAAAGTGTCTTTATAGTTTCCGACAAACTATTATCTATCGTTATACCAACATCCCCCATTTATTTCATTGGTGCTGCAGTAATACATTTGGTTCTCTATACTTTAAAACTCAACAATGTTAATAAATAGTGATATTGTTGTCCAGGGGAGATGTTTGATCAGTTAATTTTCTCATACCTTTATGGAAGGAAGGAAAGAAGTTTAGGGTTTAACGTCCTATCGACAGCTTGGTCATTACACACGGACCTAACGGTCAGAGTTTTGGGTAAGGATGGGGAAGGAAATCGACCATGCCCTTTCAAAGGAACCGTCCTGGCATTTGACTGGATTGATTTAGGGAAATTCCGGAAAACCTAAATCTGGATGGCCGGAGGTGGATTTGAACCACCGTCCTCCCGAATGCGAATCCAGTGTAACTTTCACGGTTTTGTGTGTGTGTGTGTGTGTGTGTGTGTGTGTGTGTGTGTGTGTGTGTGTGTGTGAACACATTATCATTTTGAAATATGGTACTGTTTTTTAACTATGTGTAAGTCACAGCAAGCAATTCGTTGCAGATAATGGTAGGATATTCATTCACATGCATTCGACTAGTGAGGGTGATAACAGAGACAATGGAAAACTACGATACAGATGACCAAACAATGATTGAACCTCCCCCATACGTCACGCGAAATGTCAGCGTGGTCTAAGGCATTATGGTACTGACTTGGCGTCCATTTCCGCCGGAGATTCGATTCATTGGGCACTGATGACCTAGCTGTTTAGTTCCCTCAAAACCAACAACAACAATTCGACTCCTTCCTCCCTTTAGTATGTGTGTGTGTGTGTGTGTGTGTGTGTGTGTGTGTGTGTGTGTGTATGTTTTGTCCTTAGTGTAAGTGAGTTTAAGTATTTTGTAAGTCAAGGGACTGACGACTACAGTAGTTCTGTCCATTAGGTTGTAGAAGCAGACATGTCGTATCGCTAACATCTTTTGAGATTTTTCGATACATAAAAGCAAGTGTTTGAAGAAAGCAATGTCAGTTATGATTCATCCAACTATAGGACAAACTTTGAGCCATGAAGTGGCCACGTTATATGACCGTGGCACCTCTTTTGTCGCAGCTTTACGTTGGCTTCCGTTATCGAGGGTTTAGCAACTGTAGCCCTTCAATGTTAAGCTCCAGCAATAATGACATTTTTTAGCAAAACAGTGAAGTGAATGTTTGTTTGCAGCCGCTTTTTCAGTGGTAGTTTTATATCGCAGATGCTCTCACTAACTGCGCAGCATGTAGGTGGCCTGTTTGGAGGTTTGTAAGATCGTTGGAGAACAAAACGTACAACACAAGGTGTTTGAAAAGCAAATATAACTCTGGAAATCGAAAACTCTTCAAAGAAGAAAAAAGAGCTAAGATGTCGTCGATATGGAAACTTTGGTGTTTTCTTTGGCTTCAACGGAAAAGATTAGGGTTTAAAATTATCGTCGACAGCACTGTTATTAGGGACTAAGCTCATGCTTGTACTTTTGGAGACGGTTTCGGAAGGAAATCGATCGTGCCCTTTCCTGTGTGTTACTGAGCCACCTGAGCATACTGAATTACAGTATGGGGTTGATGTACTTCCAGTATCTGGAAGACTGATGACCGCGCAGTCTAGTACCCTCTAAACAACAACAACAAGTAATTATTTTTATACGTCTATAACGAAATAATTACTAGAACTTTTGCGTTACAAGCATTAGTAAAATATCAAGAGACGCACATAATCCGGCAATGAATGTAAAAACAGCCGATTTTCAATGATGCAGTAGTATGAAGAACAATTTCGTCATGAACAAATACTTACAAATAATTTTTATAGGTTATGGGACCGTCTTATGCAATTGTAAACTAGTCCAATTTATTCTAAAGCATCTTCAATGGTCAGCTGTACAAGAAATGGTTTGTATTACATTACTTGTATGATTTTTTACTAAATTCGATCGGTAACAGTTCTCATGCAATATGATTGTTTTGATTCTGAATAAAATGTACTACTAACATTACTCACGAATTTTTATGTTTTCCGATTCATATGTGATTTGTAGCACATTGCCACTTGCTGTCACTGCTTATATTTACACTATTTACACTTTTTACACTTACACTTCTTACAAAAGTTTTTGGAAAATAGCCATTTCTGTGGCCTGGCAGGCTATGTATGTCGTTTGTTTTGTTTTTGTTTATTGCCTGTGTGTGTGTTTGTGTTTGTTATTTGCATCCGAGTTCTTTGTTTCGTGCTGTGAGATGTGTTTTTGTTTCGTTTCTGTCAAAACAGGCGTCTGCTAGCAACTTTGTGTGTGATGATCTGACTGTATTTTGTGTGTGTTTATAAATATGATTTTAGTTTAACTTGCGACTTTCTGTGTGTGATATATTCTGATTTTCTGCGTGTGTGTATGTTTCTCTAAGGGTTTTCAGGGTTTTATTTCCTGTGGTTAAATGACTTGTTTTATTGTGTTGGTGTCTTGTATCAACGAAGTTTTTAATTTCTTTACCTATTAATTCTCTTCTTAGGCCTATGTGCATGGTGCTTGTTTCCTTGTTCTGTTCTTGAGACAAGATACCAACACAATAACACAAGTCAATTAACCACAGAAACTAAAACCGTGAAAACCCTTAGAGAAAAAGTACACAGAGAAGACAATCATAACTAAGGCAGACAAAGAAAGCTCAATGGTCCTTATGAACAAGAAAGAATACAACATCAAGACAGAAGGATTCATTTCAAAAAATAAAATAACAATACTAAAGTCAGACCCAACAAACAGATTCCATACAAAAATGAAAACACACTAAAAACTATAGAATACAACTGGATGACAAACAAATAGCTCGTATGAAACCTAATGCACCAAAACTCCGGAGCCAACCAAAGCTTCACGAAATAAATAACCCAAGGAGAGAAATTGTAAATTACAGAAGAGCACCTACATACACCCTTGCCAGACTTATACTAAATGTGCTCACACAACAATATAAAGCACATAATGACAGAACAATCAAAAACACAGTGGAATTAATAAACAACACAAAAGACTTATATATCCCAGTCACACTTATGTTGATATCATTTGATGTTGAAAACATGTACTCCACAATCCCAGTCAAAGAAACAAAATAATAAAACAAGACCTAGTGACGGTCAATCAGTTATCACAAAAATACATAGTAGAGATAGGTACACTCCTACACCTCATCACAGAACAAAATTATTTTTAATTCAATAAGGAATTCTAACTAAAATCAGAAGGGCTACCAATGGGATCTCCGATTTCAATGACGTTAGCAAATATTTTCATGAACGAAATAGAAAAATGAATATCTGAAGAAATAGTACCAGGCAAATACAGTATAATGGAGATACATGGATGATATCCTCTGCTTGATAGATGAACCAGAAAATAAAATAGACCAACTACACACAGAGATAAACACAATACATAAGAACATAAAGTGAAGGAAGAAGCAGGTCAAATCAATTTCCTGGACATATCCATCACAAAGAAAAATAACTCACACTCATTCAGCATCTACAGAAAAACTACTGCTTCAGACATAATATTACACCAGTCTTCTAACCACCCACAGGCCCAGAAGGAATCAGCTCTGAGATACATGTTACACAGATTAAACACAGTACCACTAGACAAACCCAATTACAACAAGGAGCTGGACATAATAATTCAGATAGCAAAGAGTAATGGATACCAAGAAACCCTCATTACAAAACTGAATAAAGGAATCCAAAATGAAATAAAGAAACAAAAACCAAACCCAAGGGATCATAACACTCACAACTACCCCTCCAAAACAACAACACAAATGAGAGACATAACACAGAAACTCAACAAACAAACTGGTACAAACTTACTTGTGGAAATAAACTGACATACAGAATTGGAAACATCCTCAAGAAACAAGGTATAAAAATAGCATATCAAAGCCATCACTCATTATAGAAATGCCTAATAAAATCAGAAATCACTGACATCTACAAAAAATCTGGTATTTACTACCTCAAATGTAACAGTTGCGATGCTCTATACGTAGGACAGACCAGCAGGACATTTAAAACACGATATAAAGAACACAAACGATCATGGATATATGGCAACAGCCATATAACATTTGCAGAACACCTTAGGCAAGAAAACCACCATAGAAAGCGACATGAAAGTAATCAGATTTAGCAATAAGGAACACCTCCTGACCCTCCAAGAGAATTTCCAAATTAAAACAGCATTAATAGAAAAGATATACATATTAAATGACCAAGTAAACATCAGCAACCAAACATTAATTAAACTAAAAAAACACAGTATACAAAGACAAACCTCCCCCACCCTCAAAACCACCACATAATACGACCGCATAAAACAACAACAACAAATCAAAAAATGTTCAAATGTTTGTTAAGCTTATGGGACTTAACTACGGGGTCATCAGTCCCTAAACTTACAAACATGAACTACTTACGAACTAGGACGGCACAAATATCCATGCCCGAGGGGGGATTCGAACCCCCGACCGTAGTGGCCGTGCTGACCGTGACTGGAGCGCCTCAGTCACCTCGGCCACCGCGGCCGGCAACAACAAATCCCTACCCACACATACACACCTACAGAAAATCAGAATCTCTCTCTCTCTCTCTCTCTCTCTCTCTCTCTCTCTCTCTCTCTCTCTCTCTCTCTCTCTCTCTCTCTCTCACACACACACACACACACACACATACACACACACACACGCATAGAAAGTCGCTAGTTGAACTAAAATCACATTTATAAATACACACACAATACAGCCAAAACATCACACACAAAGTTGCTAGCAAACGCCCGTTTTGACAGAAATGAAACAGAACCACATCTCACAGCATGAACCAAAGAACTCAAAAGCAAGTAACACACACACACACACACACACACACACACACACACACAGAGAGAGAGAGAGAGAGAGAGAGAGAGAGAGAGAGAGAGAGAGAGAGAGAGAGAGACAGACAGACAGACAGACAGACACAGACAACAAACAAAACCAAAATAAGCGACATACATAGCCTGGCAGGCCACAGAAATGGCTATTTTTCAAAAACTTTTGTAGGAAGTGTAACTGTAAAAAGTGTAAATATAAGCAGTGACAGCAAGTGGCAATGTGCTACAAATCACACATGAAGAGGAAAACATAAAAATTCGTAAGTAATATTAGTAGTCCAGTTTATTCAGAATCAAAACAATCCTATTGCATGAGAACTGTTAGTAAAAAATCAAACAATATAATACAAACCATTTCTTGTGCAGCTGACCACTGAAGATGCTTTAGAATAAAGCGAAATGCGTCTGGTCTAAAGAAGGCCAATTTACAGTTGCATAAGACGGTCCCATAACTTATACAAATTGTATAACTGCAACTGCGGGAAAGGAGGCCAAAAACACTAAGAAGACTTACGAATAAGTGTATATTTGTAGCTTATTCCGCTGAAAGTAACTCCCATATAAAGGTAAAAGAAACAAATTTCTATTATGGTTTGTTCTTGCTATGGCAGGTATTTTTTGACGCACATCAATTCGTTATAGGGTTTAATGATTCGCGCTTTTATACATTTCACTCGTCTTTGTTAAATGTGCATATGCTTTTGCGTGTAATTACTTTAGCTTTAAAAGCCTATGTTTTTAAAAATTCCTGCAGTTTGTGGTTCAGCTGTAGCAACAATTGTGGAATGAAATAAATTGCAATTTGCGCTCTTATGGCTTCGCTGTATTAGGTTTAGATGGAATACAAACTGTGGCGAATGAAAATTTGGGCCCGGCCGGGATTCGAACCCGGGATCTCCTGCTTACTAGGCAGACGCGTTGACCACTTTTTATTTTTATTTTTATTTTAACCTTAGTCCCCCCCCTTTTTTTTAAGGAGAACAAAATTAGGTAATGACGGGTTCTTTTTTGTTTTTAATTTTTTTATTTTATTTCTATATATATCAATGAAAAAGAAAATAAGAGAAAGGAAAAAAAAATATCTCCTTCTGTTGTGAGGATTTTCACTGGAAGTAAAATATCTCTACATGAAGTGCAGCATTAAAAGCGTCTGATAGTGAACGTAAATAAGACCGCCCTCCCGGCGGAACAAACATAAATGGTGACTGCACACCGACCATATGCGGATATATGTTAACTGAATTTCCGATTCCTCACGCGAGATCCGGGCACGTCTTCTCGAATAAATTGTTTTCATCCGTTACATAGGTTCATTCTTCCGAGGGATCATTTATACTAAAATTATCGTCTCATACCCGGCACACCCAAGCTGTGGGGAGTATCCAGGAAAACACTACCCAGAAAATTGGCATAGTATTGTCGGTGTCTTGAATTGTGTAGTAGAGACGTGAAGCGATCTTGGAGGAATGTCCAAAAATCAAGTACACTCTTTTCTCGATCGTGAAACAAATAATATATAGATTGGCCTTTGATCCAGTTCACTGCATTAGTCTTTGTGCGTGGGAAAAAGCTCTCGTCCGGAAATAGAAGTGACTGCCGTTCAATAGTGTGTGGAGCTGTACGGGAAAGGAAGGCAAGTATTTTCTTTATGAACAGCCACACCTCTGCAGCAGGTCCACACATCAGCCGATGTTCATCAGTGTCTAACACGTGACACAGAGGGCAGTGTGGAGAGTCCGTCATCTTAATTGCATGCAGCCGATGTCGCGTCATGTATTTTCCATTGACAACCGGATACCAGGTAGCACGAGCATCTGTATCGAGGAGGGCATGATGCACAGAACGCCAGACCACGGGCCATCCGATTTTAGGATGTTGTCTCTCCACGCAATTCCGAGTATGGCCCTTCATCATTATGCGGTACACATCACGTGTCGTTGGAGTCCGTGTATGGGGTAAGTCTTCATGGACGTAACTATATTCGATAAAAAATGTCTTAATATGTGAGAGATAGTTAGAGATATGCGCTACTGCTATGGGTGGCATTAGAGATATAGGAGCAAGTTCGTCGATCAGAATCCCAGATATTCCGGTCTGGCGATGTTTCCACAGCTTAATCATTGTACTGACATAAAGGGCAGACGCTTTGACATGAACATTGACAAGCCCAAGACCTCCGTCTCGAGGGAGGAGAGTTAATGTTTCATAACGGACTTTGAAGATAAGGCCGGCGCTCACGAAGTATCGAAACACAGCCAGCAGTCTTGTTGCCATCGTCTTCGGCATCGGTAGAATCTGGGCCAGGTGCGGTATCCTAGACGCCAGATGGATGTTCACGAAAGCAACTCGTTGTATTAAGTCTAACGACCGTAGTAGATTGCTTCGGACGTTAGCTCGTAGTACCTGAAGAAGGCGCTTGTAATTGATTGCCGAGGTTTGTCGAACGTCGCGCATGAAGGTTATCCCTAAACACTTGAGCTTGTCCACTGATTGCAGTGGAGCCACGCTCCCTTCAGGAAGACCCCTGCCAATGTTCATCGCGGCAGACTTGGTCAGATTCATACGGCTGCCCGCAGTAGTTCCATACTTGGTAATCCATTCGAGTGCTATCCGCACTTCGTCCCCTGATTGAGCCAAGAACATAAGGTCATCAGCATATGCGCGACAGATAAAGGAACGGTCCCTCATCTTCATCCCAGACAGTCGACATCGCAGTCCATGTAACAATGGCTCAAGCGCAATGGCAAAAAGAATCATCGATAGCGGACAGCCTTGTCGTACAGATCGCGAAATGGTAACGGTGCCTGCCACACGTCCGTTGATCAGTACACGTGAGGTGGCGCATCGGAGAAGCCACAGGACGGTGTTTGTAAAGGCGGGAGGAAACGCCATTCTTCGCAGCACTGCTTCAAGAAAGTCATGACTCACTCTATCAAAAGCATGGTCCAGGTCTACGGACACTAAGACACCACGAATGCGGCAAGTCTCTGCTAAGGCTATGATGTCACGATAATCACTTAGTGCTGTCTGGATGTTACTTCTGCCACCAAGGCATGTTTGATCCGTAGAGACGACCTGATGCAAGACACGCCGGAGTCTGGAAGCGAGGATCCTCGTAAAAATCTTGAAGTCGCAGTTCAGCATGGTTCATGGCCGATAATGTTCCACTTTTTGTCCCCTGGACTTCTTCGGGACTGGAATGATCAGGCCTTCGACAAAAGCAGGTGGGAGTGGAACGTCAGGTATCGTCAGTTCTTTATACATTTCTATCCAGCGAGGAGCCATTACGTCTTGAAAGGCGCGGTAGAACTCTAGCGGGAGGCCATCTGGCCCTGGGGGTTTGTTTATTGCTCCCCTACGGAGAGCGTCAGCGAGATCATCAGCAGTAATCGTATCTGTAAGGGTCTGCACAGACTCCCCATCAAGAGTACCAGGCATGGAGTCGAGCACTTCTTCCATTGCGATAGCATCCTGATATACTTCTGCATACAACTGTCGATAGTGGTCCACGAAAGCAGTGGCGATGTCATTCTGAGATGTCAGTCGACGACCATCTGGGGTATCAATAGCGTGCACCAGCGCTGTTCTACACCGGTGCTTCTCTCGAATAACGTGATGCATGGAAGGAGGTTCTCCAGCGACTAGATCTTGACATCTCGCAAGTATCACTGTTTCCTCAAGACGGCGGCGCATAAGTAAAGTAATCTTCGCCTTAATCCGCTGAATTTCAATCTGTCGTTCAGGAGACGGTGCTTGGCTAGAAAGCTCACGGAGTGCCGTAAAATAAAATTCCATGGTTCGTCGATGCCAACTCATCTTGTCACGTCCATACTGTACCAATGTGCGACGCAAAGCTGGCTTAGCACATTCGAGCCACCACCGAATTGTTGAAGGATATGCCGTAAGACGTCTCTGGCAGTTGTTCCGCGTCGCTTCTGTATGCTGTCTGCACTCTGGATCCTTAAGATGTGCAACGTTTAACTTCCAAGTACCTCGACTTCGCCACACCCCCTGCCGTCGAAGAGAAACAAATGTAGGCGATGTGGTCCGAGAAGACGGTAGGCCACAGCTCGGCATCAAGTATTGCCGTTGTGAGTCCGCGGGAGACATAGACTCGGTCTAGACGGCTCGCAGAATGGTTGGTGAAAAAGGTGGATCCAGGTCGATCACCATGCTTATGCTCCCATGTGTCTATCAGGTCCAGTTCTTGAATAAGTAATTTAAGTTTTTGGCACGTGGTAAAATGAGGAATTTGGTCCTTTATGGCGAGCACACAGTTGAAGTCTCCTCCAAGAATAATGTGATCGTATTGACCTGCAAACAGTGGAGCTATCTCTTCTGAGTAGAAGTTAGAGCGTTCCCTTCGTTTGTCCGTGCCGGAGGGAGCATAAACGTTGATGATCCGGACACCATGGAATGTCACAGCAAGGCCCCTGCCCGATGGTAAGTAAGCGATGTCTTCAACCACAATACCTTCTCTCAGAAGTACGGCCGTCCCACTACCGTTGGAAGAAGATGGCGTTTGATATGTATCATAACCATAAATACCTGGAAATGACTCCAGGCGAACTTCTTGTAGAAGGGCAATATCTAGATCTGACGCCCGCATCATGTCACGGAATAACTGAAACTTTATCTGCGTTTGTATTGTGTTAATGTTGATAGAGCCAATTCTGTAAGCCTGCCCTTGTGCCATATTTACTGGGATGCTGATTGTAACACGAAGATCAGGTAGCACATTCTCCGCCAAACCCTCATCGATTAGCATACATTTAGTTTAGTAACAACATCTGTTGCTACGTCAGTTGTGGATGAATTATCTTCGTGCCATGCTTCGTTGCTTGGACGCTGGTCGTCAGCTGAAGCCCCTGGTGAGTCAACATGCATTGATGTGTCGTCGGTGTACGACTGACGAATGGCTGACTGCTGGTCATCATCTGTAGTAGGAGTTATAGACATACGCCGTGTCGATTCCGCCTACGACTGGATTGGGGCAGGAAGTTCCACTTGTGGATCTTCTGATGGTAGAAGGTCTTGGGATTCATCATTAGATTGTGATCGGCAGGTATCAGACGGAGCAAGCCGACGTTTCTTCCTTCTCTGTGGTGACCGTTGTTTTCGCACGTGTACGTCATTATCAGACGAAGTCTGGGTATTCTGACTGTCTGACACGAAGGCGGCAGTGGGTATGACCATGGAGGCGGCATCTGTTCCCTCCTTCGGAGACACTTCGTTATCCTTCCTCATGTGACGTTCAGGAGCCGGCACAGATGTAGCCTCCATCCTGTCCTCGTTGCCCTGAAGTTCTACCGTGTTTGGCACGGTTTCATCAAGTGGTGTCGTCACAGGCTGCTGGCTGCGTTCATTTTGAAGAACCTGTACATACGTCAATGGAAGCGTTGTCGATACCGATGGGATCTGCTCATCACCAGGTGGTAACTGTGTTATTCTGCGCTGCATACAGCTAGAACGAACGTAACCTTCTTGGCCACAACCGGAGCACGTCTTCGGCTGGCCATCATAAATTATGATGGCACGGCACCCTCCAATATATATATATATATATATATATATATATATATATATATATATATATATAAGATGGCACGTGTTTAGTCAATTCAATGCGGACCTGCCGCACCCCATTGAATACCGGATATGATGTAAATTGAGCCCATTTCTCGGCCACGTGGCTAATAACGTTCCCATAAGGGCGCAGCGCAGAAACAACCACGTCTGAAGGTACTTCAAACGGAAGTTCAAACACTCTAATTGTTCGTAGTCCAAGACCTGCTTGTTCGATAGTCACTTCACCGATATGTCCATCTGAGTGACGGAATTTGAGTCCATTTCTAGATCTGTTGATAATCTTCTCACAGACGGCGTCGCTGGTAAGCTTCACATACACTATACTGCTCACTATAGAGAAGTGGATGCCGATAAGATCGTTACAGTCAATCTTCACTTCTTCTCTAATAAATTGTTCGACTTCAAGTGCCTTCGGTCGTGCATATTCATTTGAAAAACTGATTTTCAATGTTGATTTTCGCCAGGAGTGGGCCATTCTTGTTCTAAATAAATAACGCAAGTGAAGACGACTGTGTCACGTAAACACACGCGAGCAGCAGGCTCGGCGGCGGGACGTAAACAGTCCTTCCACACCGCTGCACTGCCTGACGCAGACTGAACTCCGCCACCGAGGACACAGTGACCAGCCCGAATGCAGAGGACTCTTCCCTGTACGTCTCCCGCCACACACAAATCTCCATTCGCCACACTGTCTCTTTCCTATACCACAGCTTATTTATTCTATAATGCTCGCAGCCACAATACTGTATTCCCGCATCAGGAAGAACAAATTTTCATTCGCCACAGTTTGGTATTCAATCTAAACCTAATACAGCGAAGCCATAATATTGCAAATTGCGGTTTATTTCATTCATTTGAACGTTGTAATTCCTCAAATATATATATTTGATTTTTTTCTTTGTTAGGAAACTGTTTTATTGCTTTTGCCGTTTTATTGGCACGTCTGTGACATTTTTTCTTCAGCTACTGCTGTGATGGCTGATTTAGAACATTAAAGTCTGCAGTAATTGCATTCTCTATACTTTTGCTACGTTCTGCCCTCACCGATTTTAACGGGATTGCAGTGAAGAAACCTTAACGTTCCTGAGGAGAAAATCCACGTCTTTCTGCCAAAGGGCAGGTCTCCTGGTATTTCGTAGCCATTTTTTTAATGTTTAATAGAAAATTAGTTTTTCCAGTAAAAACCTGTAGGTTACAAGTTAATTGTAAATAAACTGTAGTGTAATGTACCGTTTCATACCTTGTCAGGTATACCTGCCAAGGCACTTAAATTTGATTTGCAGAGTATCCCATGTTGATGTAGATATAAAACCTAAGAATGACAAATGTGGATTTATTATTAAAGTATTACCTTCTTTTATGGTATTAAATAGTTCCATAATGTAAAAAGTAAGTTAAAATCAACATAAACGATACTATTCGCACTCATCCAATGTCGTTTTCAGAAATATAGCTTGCCGACCAGTTTGAGTGCCGCTGTTCAGTGTAGGTTAAGGTGGTACAATTTTTATCTTTCATAAATGAATTTATCACTTATTTTAAAAAGATGATAATTTTTTTAAAACTTTGGTAAAACTACTATTTAAAAATAGCTTCAAGGATTGTCAGTTTATAATATAGCAGTTTTACCAATGTTTTAAAAATGTTACCATCTTTTTAAAATAATTGATAAATTCATTTATGAAAACGTATTTTCCCACCTACGGATGTCCCAATTAATTATCTGGTACAATTGTGATCATTTCGGGCAAATGTTATAGTAACTGGATATGAGAAAATAAATAATTTTTGACTATGGCACTTGTTCTTGGATGTTTAATGATTATATAACATAAATTATTGCAAATGTTGGTGTAAACGTAAAAAAAAAAAAAAAAAAAAAAAAAAAAAAAACAAAGATTTCAGAATTGAGAAAAATTGATCGAAAATTTACCATACTAGGTACAATTGTGATGATTTCCTGTTAAAAAAATATGGCCAGCCGCAGTGACCGAGCGGTCTGCGGCGTGTCAGTCATGGTCTGCATGACCGCTGCGTTCGGGGGTTCGAATCCCCACTCGGGCCTGGGTAGTTAAGTCCCATAAGCTCTATAAACATTTGAACATTTGAAAATTTTGATCAGTGGCATCTTGCACATAAAAAGCACTTTTTCCCTCGGTCACCATTGCATACATCGTGGTACCAAACGCTGCATTTTTGGCAGCGAATCCAGTCACCTTTAACTAGAAAATTTATAAGAGCGCGTTAGACTAAGGAACTTCATTTACCTCTTAACAAGAAAAAATTTATATCTCCGTAGCACAATGTGGTGTATTCTTGGAAAGGACAGAAGGAGCTGTAAAAACCTGCCACACTACAAAGCCACATAAAAACAAGGGCTACCAACACTACGAGATTGACAAATCATGTTGATCGGAATTGTACCTATATGGAATTTGTATCACCTTATAGGAGATTCAAGAAGAAACTGGAGTTGTTATAAAGAGTGAGGCCTATGGCATGAGGTAGTAACCAATGTTGCTACACAATTTATGAAAAAGTTAATATTTAGTTCACTGTTTACAATAATATAAATTTAGCAAGGATTTTGGCGTCCCCCAAACATCCCTAAAATTTGGCGCCCCCAAAACTCCCCTAAAATTTGGCGCCCCAGGAGGTCGCCAGGCTCGCCCGGCCCTTCCGCCGGTAATGGTCACTATTTCAGTGAAACTCAGAAAACGATTATTTAATTTTAAAACGCCATAAGTACATCTCATACAAACTAATGTTTTCAAACCATATAAAACATTGAAGTACTCAGTGTAACAAACAAAATAAGACTGTTTTCATGGTCTTCAACATTGATACCACGAAAATAAATAAATAAATTCACTTAAACTACAAACGTTTCAGGAAAGAAACCAGGTAAGTCCCTGAAACAGAATGAGAACGGAGCATATGAGTCAGATACTATTTCTTTCTCTAGTATGAGCGAATGTTTTACTGTCATTTCAGTTATTATTACAGTGAAACCCCGATATCCGACCTTCAACGGACCGGTCCGTGGTCGGAACGGCCAAAAAAAAAATCAAATGTTTGTAAATCTATCGGACCAAACTGCGTGGTCATCAGTCCGTAGCTTACAAACTACTTAAACCTAGGTAAACTAACCTAAGAACAAACACACACACCCATGCCCCAGGGAGGACTCGAACCTCCACGGCAAGCAACCGCGCGCTCCGCAGCGAGAGGAACGGCCAAAAGATCGGATATACCAAGGAGCAATAAAACACGTTTTTTCGGGTCAAAACAGCCGTATACTGCACTAAATTATAAGTATTGTACAAAATACACACTCAGTACACACAGTGCTGCTTAATCTTAATTACTGTATTCAATAAAAAAAATTATATTACAGTACATATTCTAATAAAAAGAAACAGTTTTTTTTATAAAACGGAAAAGTTTAATTTTTATATTAATTAACTAAAACATTAAAATACAGTACTGTACTGTTTAATCAAAAAGGAAAACAATTGCATACAGTGTGTACAGTACCTCCTTTGAAGAAGTCCTTAATACTCTTTTGTTTCAATTTACCCAATCTTGATTTCGCTGAAAAACCACGCCATGTGTAATACCGTGGCGAAGCTTCCGGCGGTGAAACCAACCTTCGCTTGCCTGGAAAGTCTCAACATCTTCTCCCAATTTTTCAGACAGCTTTACGGCTTTTTCTTTCACAAGAGGCTTTTTCTTTCACAAAGGAGTCCTTTTGCGCCGCTCTTGACAAAACCAAACGCAAAGAGCTTCGTCTACAAGTTCTAGCTTAGGTTTCTTTTCAATATTTTCCGATTCCTTAAAGGATCTTCCGTTTCTACTGTCATAGAATAACTTTCAAGGCCTTCTCGGTTTTTTCTCCAGTCTTTTACTGTTGTCACGCCGACCCCTACCTCCGCGTCTAATTTGACTAGTGACTCGCCACGGTCCAAACGTTGAAGCACTTCGAGTTTTGTTGAAGGGAAACTCACACACGCTTACGTTTTTGAGAAGCCATAGCGAACTTTCAGTAATCGCACAACACAGTTTATCACCAAAGATACAGTAATCACGAAAACAAAAAACAAAGTAGAGCAACGTTCACGTGGACAATCAGAACACAACTGGCAGTTTAACAGAGAAACAATGCACAGCACTGTTGAGTCAGTTTGACTCGTCGCCGGCAGAAGACAGTCGCACTCATGGTCGGATGTCCCGAGGAGTCGGACATCCCGAGGTCGGATATGAGGGGTTCTACTGTATTGTAATTTCTAACATTATTCTTATTATTCTGCCAAATACGTATTCTGATCGTTGTGTGTTTCTGCGTTTTTGCTTCAGTGGTGACATAAAAGCATATAATATGGGAACATTTGCACGACTCCCTAATTTCTTACCAACAGCAGCAATTCGCTCAGTTTTCCTTCGCTTCTTAGGTTCAACGCAGCACAGCACGATTTATTAAACTGCTTACGGAAATAACAACTCACAGTAAGAAACACAACTTAGAGAAAAAAACAGCTGCAACAATGAAATATCGAAAAATATTATACCTTACAGTGCGAGTTTCGTGACTACATATGGTGGACGGTGACTGTAAAGAAGGGTCCAGGGTAAAAAGCAGGCAAGTCCATTTTTCTGTCGAAATGAGTTTGAGATGCCATTAGATTCTCCATCGATAGGCCTATCTGTTAGCAGCATGAAACAGGGCTTAAACCAGCTTTGTAACGGCCTTATTTGCTCTTAAAGTTTTGGCGTACAGCAAAAGAAACCGGTAAGTCCACTGTTTCAGCGAAAAAAAATCAGGTAAGTCCACTGTAACTCAACAGATGGCCGTGCGATCACCAGAGTTTAGCGCTAATAAATTTTTCGATATTTCATTGTTGCAGCTGTTTTTTTCTCTAAGTTGTGTTTCTTAGTGTGAGTTGTTATTTCAGTAAGCAGTTTAATAAATCGTGCTGTGCTGTGTTGAACCTAAGAAGCGAAGGAAAACTGAGCGAATTGCTGCTGTTGGTAAGAAATTAGGGAGTCGTGCAAATGTTCCCATATTATATGCTTTTATGTCACCACTGAAGCAAAAACGCAGAAACACACAACGATCAGAATACGTATTTGGCAGAATAATAAGAATAATGTTAGAAATTACAATACAGTAGAACCCCTCATATCCGACTCCTCGGGATATCCGACCATGTGCCCGACTGTCTTCTGCCGGCGACGAGTCAAACTGACTCAACAGTGCTGTCATTGTTTCTCTGTTAAACTGCCAGTTGTGTTCTGATTGTCGACGTGAACGTTGCTCTACTTTGTCTTTTGTTTTCGTGATTACTGTATCTTTGGTGATAAACTGTGTTGTGCGATTAGTGAAAGTTCGCTATGGCTTCTCAAAAACGTAAGCGTGTGTGCGTTTCCCTTCAACAAAAACTTGAAGTGCTTCAGCGTTTCGACCGTGGTGGGTCACTAGTCAAATTAGACGCAGAGCTAGGGGTCGTCGTGACAACTGTAAAAGACTGGAGAAAAAAACCGTGAAGACCTTGAAAATTATTCTATGACAGTAGAAACGGAAGATCCTTTAAGGAATCGGAAAATATTAAAAAGAAACCTAAGCTAGAACTTGTAGACGAAGCTCTTTGGGTTTGGTTTTGTCAAGAGCGGCGCAAAAGGACTCCTCTGTCGGGGCCTCTTGTGAAAGAAAAAGCCGTAAAGCTGTTTGAAAAATTGGGAGAAGATGTTGAGACTTTCCAGGCAAGCGAAGGTTGGTTTCACCGCCGGAAGCTTCGCCACGGTATTACACATGGCGTGATTTTTCAGCGAAATCAAGATTGGGTAAATTGAAACAAAAGAGTATTAAGGACTTCTTCAAAGGAGGTACTGCACACACTGTGTGCAATTGTTTTCCTTTTTGATTAAACAGTACAGTACTGTATTTTTAATGTTTTAGTTAATTAATATAAAAATTAAACTTTTCCGTTTTATAAAAAAAACTGTTTCTTTTTATTAGAATATGTACTGTAATATAATTTTTTTTATTGAATACAGTAATTAAGATTAAGCAGCACTGTGTGTACTGAGTGTACAATACTTATAATTTAGTGCAGTATACGGCTGTTTTGACGCGAAAAAAACGTGTTTTATTTCTCCTTGGTATATCCGATCTTTTGGCCGTTCCGGACCACGGAAGGTCGGATATCGGGGTTTCACTGTAATAATAACTGAAATGACAGTAAAACATTCGCTCATACTAGAGAAAGAAATAGTATCTGACTCATATGCTCCGTTCTCATTCTGTTTCAGGGACTTACCTGGTTTCTTTCCTGAAAAGTTTGTAGTTTGAGTGAATTTTTTTATTTATTTTCGTGGTATCAATGTTGAAGACCATGAAAACAGTCTTATTTTGGTTGTTACACTGAGTACTTCAATGTTTTATATGGTTTGAAAACATTAGTTTGTATGAGATGTACTTATGGCGTTTTAAAATTAAATAATCGTTTTCTGAGTTTCATTGAAATAGTGACCATTACCGGCGGAAGGGCCGGGCGAGCCTGGCGACCTCCTGGGGCGCCAAATTTTAGGGGAGTTTGGGGGGCGCCAAATTTTAGGGATGTTTGGGGGTCGCCAAAATCCTTGCTAAATTTATATTATTGTAAACAGTGAACTAAATATTAACTTTTTCATAAATTGTATAGTAACATTGGTTGCTACCTCATGCCATAGGCCTCACTCTTTATAACAACTCCAGTTTCTTCTTGAATCTCCTATAAAGGAAATCCCTTCATCTTATTTGTCTATAAAAAAATCTCCGCTGACAGAGGTAAAGGCTATTGTTGAGAGTTGGGAGTTTTGAGTAACAACAACACGCTGTGACAATTACAATCGCCGCGGTGCCGACAATTGCACTCCTTGCGACAAAGCTATGTCGGGCGCTCTAACAATACACATAAACAATATTGAGTTATCGGCAACCAAAAAGAAATTAGTCCTGTTTTTACTGTCAATTGTCTCGTGAAAGAAAATTATAAATCAGAAGTCATGTAGATGTAGTGCAGGCTTCATGGTGTGCGTGTTGTTCTTTTGTCTCCTGAATTTCGACTCTTAGAAGAATCGTTGCGTTAGTGTGTTCCTTATCAACTCGTCGGTAAAAAAAGAAGCCTTCTGGAAATGTATACAGAAAAAGAAGAGTACAATTAGCGGCTGAAAATGAGAAACAGGCAGCAACATTAAAGAAATTCTTTCGTACTCCTGAAACAGACAATAATGGATATGAAAACGTAGAACCAGAGAATGAGGAAACCAGCAAGAAATCAAGTATGCCTACATTACGTAACGTATTTTCGTCTTATTACGTTTAGTAGAGAAGAGGTGTTTACACACGTAGCGTCTTAGCAGGCTGGGGTGGGTAGGGTGGCGGCCTCTCAGATAGGCGGCGAACTTAAGTCTGAAAGAAAGTAATTCTTTCCCCATTGATTACATTCTATACCAACACTGATGCTTGATACATGTACCAAAGCGATAAGACTTTTACTCGTTAGATGTGTATTAACCAACTTTAATTAAAGACTTTACAGAGAAAAACCACGAAAAGTTAACTTTACTTAGCTTTGTAAACAACACAAAGGACAATTTGCATTAAAACTGTATAAAGATATAAAATTATATTACTGGTTGTATTATTTGTATTCCGAAATCTTTGTACAATGCTGCTACAAAATATATATGTATATTCTTTTTACATATTTTTCGCTCTGTTTCGCAGTCAACAAGGTTGTTTATGTATATATGTGTAAATAAATTTGTATCGCGTCATCAATCTTCATCTCTATATATAAAAGGAAGTGTCCCGATTGACTGACTCACTGAAGGACTGACTCGTCATCGCCCAGCCCAAACCACTGAAGATAGAAACCTGAAATTTGTGGAGGGTGTGATCTTACTCTGTAGGCGCCATTTAAGAAACCATTTTTCGATATTCCGTCCGTAAGGGGATGAAATAGGGGATGAAACCTTTTTTGAAAATACGTAGTTATTTAGGCAATTTTGAAGCTAGAACTACAAAATTTCGGATTTTAGTTCAGGGTTCGAATTTAAGACACGTGTTTCGGCATTTTTCGAAATTCGACAAATGAGGGGGTAAAATAGGCGACGCAAAAAAATTGTTGCTGTTAACTCAAATTTTAAGCTACAACTACCAAACTTCGGATATGGAATCTTGGTCAGGATTAAAAATCCATGATTTTTAGTACTTTTGCAAATTCAGCAAGTAAGATGGTTAAATAGAGGATAAAAAAATTCTTTTTGAAAACACGTTGCTATTGATGCAATTTTGAAGCTAGAGCTGCAAAAATTGATATTTGTATAGTTGGTTAGACGTTAAAAAATACGTGTTTCGGTATTTTTGGAAATTCAACCATCAACGGGGTTAAATTGGAGCGGGGGTGTTTTTCGAAAATATGTTGATATTTAGGCAATTTTGAAGTTAGAACTACAAATTTTCGGATTTCGATTCGGGGTTCGAATCTGAAAGACACGTGTTTCGGCATTTATTGAAATTCAACCAATAAAATAGAGTACGCAAAAAATTGATTTTCAAAAATATGTTGCTGTTAACTCAAATTTCAAGCTATAACTACGAAAATTAGGATATGAACTCTTGATCAGGATTAAAAAGACACGAGTTTCGGTATTTTTGGAAATTCAAAAACTAAGGGAGTAAAAGAGGGAATCAAAAATTCTTGTAGAAAACTGTTGACAAGACAATTTTGAAGCTATAGCTGCAAAAATTGGTATTTGTATTGTTAGTTATGATTTAAAAAATACGTGTTTCGGTATTATTGGAAATTCAACCATCAAGGGGGTTAAAATGGAGAGGGGGTGTTTTTCGAAAATCTGATGCTATTTAGGCAATTTTGACGTTAAAATTACAAATTTTCGGATTTCGATTCGGGGTTCGAGTTTAAAAGACACGTGTTTCGGAATTTTTTGGAAATTAGACTAATAAGGGGGTGAAATACGGGATACAAAAAATGATTTTAAAAAATATGGTGCTATTAACTCAAATTTCAAGCTATAACTACGAAACTTAAGATATGGATTCTTCATCAGGATTAAAAAGAAACAACTGGTGCAGACCAACCAGCCTATGCATGCGAAGCAGCGGGGGTTCAGCTAGTTTTATATAAATCGTAGTTTCTTGATTCGTTCTGTAAATTTCTAATCAGTGACACAGAATATTCTGCATGCTCATGTGCAAATAATTGTTTCGTATATCGTTAACCAAAACGTACTAGCAAATTTAAAGTCAGTAATGGGTTGTAGGGGGCGCCATATGGATTTTCCTCTTAAGCCGGCCCTGATAGTAACTTATCTGTTTTTTTTTTTTTTTTTTTTTTTTTTTTTTTTTTTAAGAACCTTAACCTCTTCAGGTGTTGGCGTCTAACTAGAACTACCCCTGGAAACTTTATAAGGGAACAGAAAGAAAGAAAGAAAAGGAAGGGGAATGTGTAGGAGTCAAAACAAATAAATTCTCTTTATTCACATTACTATGATTTTATTTCATTATTTTTATTTATTTATTTATTTTTATTTAATAGATCTTAATGTTCATTGTATAGTTCAGAAGATCTTGGTTCCCTGCGGCTAATAAGTTAAGTCACGGCTTCTCGTAGAATGTGCATTCCGTTGAACAGTTCAAGGAGGGACAGCAGTTCAAACATTTAAAATTCTTCGCTATTGACTGAACACATTCCAGCTGCGGGGAGGGTCGTTGAAGGTACTCCCAAGGAAGTTGGAAAAGTATTGTCCGTATTTAGGATGTCGTACACTTCTGTAATGACGATCCGTGAAATAAGTCCAAAAATCAAGTTTCGATTTTGCATTGTGTCCAAAAAAATAGTGTATGGCATGTCCGCGAATCCATTGGTCCTAGCCTTTGGAAAATACACTCGGTCCTGAAATAAGAACGAATGAGGAGTAACACTCTCTGGAATAGTTCTCGTGAGGAAAGCCACCGCGGCCGGCCCTGGTTTTCCCTGGACCCTTCGCATGTTAGACGTTGACATTATTGTGTCCACCCGCTGTAGACACGACTGAGTATCTTCCCCGTTTCAATAGCGACGGAAGCCCCGTGACAAAAAATACGCGTGACAGCGCAGAAATGAACGTGTCGGGGCGGGAGAGATTTGTTCGCGTGTTTCCGATGCAAGCGGCCGGACAGAGCGCGGAGCCCCGCTGTTGCTCGCCGGCTCCCAGGGGGTGAAATAGTCGTCTGGCGGACGGGGCGGCAGCCGTTCGTCTTGCGGGGGCGGCTGACAAGGCAGAGGGCGAGCCCTCAGGGGTTGGCCACCAGCCAGGGGCGGCAGACGCCGGCCAGGGGTTCTACCGCGCCGACCATCACCCTGCACTGACCGTCAACGCGTCTCACATTCCTCTTCCCGAACCTGTCGTCACACATCACTGACCAAGTAGCCCATTCTGAACATGTGTGATTATCGTTGTAGGGGAAGGTCGGATAGTATCGGACGGCAGCCTATATCGGACAAGTGGCGTTTGTCATACTTGCAGGGGCCGGCCGCGGTGTCCGAGGGGACTGAGGCGCTTCAGTCACGGTCTGCACGGCCATTACGGTCGGGGGTTCGAATCCCCCCTCGGACATGGATATTTGTGCCGTCCTTAAGATAAGCTAGTTTTTAAGTAGTTTGTAAGTTTAGGGACTGATAACCCCGTAGTTAATTCCCATAAGCTTAACAAACATTTGCATACTTGCAACGTGATTCAACACCAGTAATGGTCACATAAGTGTTGGCTGTGACGACAAAGGGGTCGCTATGCCACATTGTACCGCTGCGAGTTTGTGTATGGAAGTGACGGCGCATTATCTGTTTTGTGAGTGTGTTTTCGTGTACGAAGATTAGATTAGATTAATACTTGTTCCTTAGGTCATATATACGACATTTCGTAATGATGTGGAACGTGTCAGTTTAGTAAATGTTGTCTATACTTGACAATCAATATTTTAAGGATTTTTTTAATTATTATTTTTTTTAAGTTTTATCTAAAAATTCATCTACATTGTTGAAGGAGTTGACATTCAGAAATTTCTTTTTAAATACTAGCTGGCTATCTGTCAGACTTTTGATGCTACTTGGTAAGTGACCAAAGATTTTTGTGGCAGCATAATACACCCCATTCTGAGCCAAAGTTAGATTTAACCTTGAATAGTGAATATCATCCTTTCTCCTAGTGTTGTAGGTATGCACACTTCTATTACTTTTAAATTGGGTCGGATTGTTAATAACAAATTTCATGAGTGAATATATATATATATATGCTACAGTGAGTATCCCTAGATCCCTAAATAAATGTCTTCAGGACGCTTTTGGGTGGGCTCCAGCAATTATTCTGACTGCAACGTGATGCAACACCAGTAATGGTCACAGAAGTGTTGGCTGTGACGACAAAGGGGTCGTTATGCCGTATTGTACCGCTGCGAGTTTGTTTCTGAAAGTGAAGGCGCATTTTCTGTTTTGTGTGTTTTCGTGTACAAAGATTAGATTAGATTAATACTTGTGCCATAGATCATATATACGACATTTCGTAATGATATGGAACGTGTCAGTTTAGTAAATGGTGTCTATACTTGACAATCAATTTTTTTTGTTATCTAAAAATTCATCTACATTGTAGAACGAGTTGCCATTCAGCAATTCCTTTAATTTCTTTTCAAATACTAGTTGGCTATCTGTCAGACTTTTGATGCTACTTGGCAAGTGACCAAAGACTTTTGTGGCAGCATAATTCACCCCTTTCTGAGCCAAATTTAGATTTAACCTTGAATAGTGAATATCATCCTTTCTCCTAGTGTTGTAGCTATGCACACTGCTATTACTTTTGAATTGGGCGGATTGTTAATAACAAATTTCATGAGTGAAAATATATATATGTGAAGCTACAGTGAGTATCCCTAGATCCCTAAATAAATGTCTTCAGGACGCTCTTGGGTGGGCTCCAGCAATTATTCTGATTACACGCTTTTGTGCAATGAATACATTTTTACTCAATGTTGAATTTTCCCAGAATATGATCCCATATGAAAGCAGTGAATGAAAATAGGCGTAGTAAGCTAATTTACTGAGATTTATATCACCAAATTTTGCAATGACTCTGATAGCATAAGTAGCTGAACACAGACGTTTCAGGAGATCTTCAATATGTTTCTTCCAATTCAGTCCCTCGTCAATGCAAACACCTAACGATTTTGAATATTCTGCCTTAGCTACAGATTTATGTTCAAAGTCTAAATTTATTAATGGTGCCATGCCATTTACTGTATGAAACTGTATATACTGTGTTTTATCAAAGTTTAATGAGAGTCCATTTGTAGAGAACCACTTAATAACTTTCTGGAAGATATCATTCACAATTTCATCAGTTAATTCCTGTTTGTCACGTGTGATAGCTATACTTGTGTCATCAGCAAAAAGTACTAGATAACTTTGAAGTGCTGTACCCAGCTTTAAAGTAAGTGTAATTCTGTTATAAGGTGGTTAGTAGCAATAAGGGGTATTGCACTATATGTTTATAGGCAGTTAATCTGTTTACGCTTATTACTAAGCACTAGACAGTCGGATTATCTTCCCATATCGGTCGGGTTGAATCGGACATAAGCATTTAGGGTTGTATCGGATAACAATCACAGCCAACAAAAAGGAGGATTTATTGGATATGTTTCATTTTACAGGCGAAATGGGCAAAGTGAGGCATATGTGGAGGGAAGAAAATGGCTGTCGAGAAAGTACGTTTAATGAAAATGACGATTCGAGAAGCTTCTGCTTCTGCGAATGAAAGGGAAATATCCAGCGAATATGCAAGCAAAAAACTAACACTTGACGATAAAGACACTGGAAGTAATGGCGTGACTCACTGCATTATTTGTGACGAAACATTTGAAGAGGACTGGATCCAGTGTCGACTGTGTAGCGGATGGGCCCACGAAAATTGCGCAGACCTTGATAGCAGCACTCTATATTATGAATGGGATAGCTGTTTCTTGAATAAAAAACAAAAGTTGTCTTAAAGATGCAGTGAAATTGATTGCTAGGAGTGTAAAATAGAAAAATTATTATTACTTGTATCATTTAGTGAATTTTTTTGCACCTAAAATTATTAAAATCACTCAATTGAATAAACATTTACCATTTGATATGTATTAATAGAAATAAACAAGTGTTTTGATAGAAATATTTGCTTATGTTCTGTAATTCACATCTTGTCCGATACAAAACCTCCAACATTTCTCCGTAGTTAAAAATCAGAAAAATTTTAGAAGCCAACAGATAATAGTAATTCTCTACCCTAAGACTAGTTGCTAAGATGGTTGATTTATGACTTATGAGAGTACTTTTGGTGGCTATTATTTTCATAGAAAGGCATTACTCTATTCAAAACTTGTAAAAAAGCTTAACCGTCCGATACTACCCGACCTTCCTCTATATCGCCCCAAATTTGCGATTGGATAGGGGATTTCTTGTCAGAGAGGACACAGTTCGTAGTAATTGATGGTAAGACATCGACTAAAATAGAGGTGATATCTGGCGTTTCACAGGGTAGTGTTATTGGTCCTCTGCTGTTCCTTATTTACATAAACGATTTAGGGGAAAATCTAAGTAGCTCTCTTAGGTTGTTTGCAGATGACGCCGTCATTTACCGTCTAGTAAAATCATCTGAAGATCAAAACCAACTGCAGAACGATCTGAATATGATATCAGTATGGTGTAAAAATTGGCAATTGACTCTAAATAATGAGAAGTGTGAAGTCGTCCACATGAGTACGAAAAGAAATCCGTTAAACTTTGTTTACAAGAAAAATCAATCAAAGGTGAAGGCCGTAAACTCCACAAAATACCTAGGAATTACTATTACTTCAGACTTAAATTGGAAAGAACACGTAGATAACATCGAGGAAAAGGTGAACCAGAGATGCATTTTATTGGCAGAACAGTTAAAAAGATGCAACAGAACTACAAAAGAAACTGCATACACTACGCTTGTCCGTCCATTTTTGGAGTATTGCAGCCCAGTGTGGGGTCCTTATCAGGTGGGTTTGAAAAAAAATCATTGTTCATTGAACCCCTGCATCGCAGCACAAGTGACTGGCAACGCCAGATGAGCTATCACTGCCGACAAACCGGCAATCGCAGGGAACATGAACAAGCACAAAACACAAACAAATCCCACACTAACCCATGCACTTAGAGGCCGATCTCAAATCTACCACTTGCGTGTCAATCTTGATTGTTGCAGCCAGCCGCCGCTGATGATGGACCAGGAGACACCCCCAATGCCAGCTGCAGAGGGGCGACTCATCAAACCGGATTGACAAACTTATGACAAACACGCAATGAAAATGATACCGAGCTTGCACGATACCCAATAACTAACATAACCACACCCTTGCATGATCTGTCGCAGATAGCAAGAATCCGCTACTACTCTTACTACCCGCTCCTGACTGTCGCAGAGTTTTTTTTTCCCCCTTGGAACTTGCCTTGGCACTTTTTTCCCTCTGCCCTTAAAACCACTAAAAGCTTTCGACCACTTCTATCATCTTGATGGACCGTATTAATGGGTAACCTTACCCACACGTACGGCACACATCACAGAACCGCTCCTGTGACTCCCACATTAAACATATTAACACATGCAGAGGTGACAGTAGAACTATTGAGATGGTCACCATGCTAGAGCGAGCGTGGAGGGGATCCACTCTTAAAAAGGGTGGGTTTGACGGAGGACATCGAAAGAGTACAAAGAAGGGCAGCTCGTTTCGTATTGTCACGATACACGGAAGACAGCGTTACGGAAATGATACAGGATCTGGGATGGGAATCATTACAACAATGGCGCTCATCGCCGCGGCGTGAGCTACTTGCGAAACTCCAATCGCCAACATTCTCCTCCGAATGCGAAAATATATTGTTGACTCCCACTTAGATAGGAATAAATGATCATCAGAATAAAATACGACAAATCAGGGCTCGAACAGAGAGATTCAGGTGTTCTTTCTTTCCGCGCGCTATTCGAGAATGGAATGAGAGATAAATAGTATAATGGTGGTTCGAGGAACCCTCTGCCAGGCACTTACATGTGATTTGCAGAATGTCCCATGTAGTTGTAGATACCAACATCTATTAGGTAGAATAAGAGGGTTACCGATTTAGAGCCCCCGAAGTTTAATTACTTATTTTTTACGACGAAGATATTTAAGAGTCCATTAAATTATTCTGGGTGTGCGACCGCATTATGAGTCTTAAGAAAATCACCGACTTTCGGAAACAAACTGCCATTCACGTACTGTAGTAACAAATCTTTTGCGCCATAAGCATTTAAAAACCAGCAACATTTTATCAGTAATATCTGTGAGAATTAAGCTTCTTTATTTTTATTACAAACATTAAATGAAGCAGCATAGGCAGTAAACATTTCTTGCATTTATTGTCGCAGATCGATTTCAGTTACTGAGTAAGCATCTTCAGTGCTGATACAGAATTTCACAGATGTTACATAAATTATAACATTAGTGAGAGGGTAGGTTTCTGAGAGCGGCAGTAGATGGTTGCTTGAGTTAAGCAAGCAGAGTCAGTTCAGGGTCCATTTGTTTTAACTAGTATATACAGGGTGTCCAGAAAAGGACTCCCTGATTTCAAAATTAAATATCTCGAAAACAAAGATCGATAGAAGAATGCAGTAAACGGTATACTTACTGTGAAAGCTGTAAGAAGCTTATACAGCAGTTTGAAATAATATCTGCTAACAGATTGTGTTGTAATAGCCATACGTAATGCCTAGTATAAATAGTGATCCGAAGCCCAGAGCGATCAGTTTCACTATTGAAACGTGAAAGGAGGTTAGCGAACCGAAGAAAGAGATTAAAACCATGTACTCCATTGAAAAACGCGTTTTTCTGGTGCTAGCGTACCACAGGTTAGAAGAGAGTCCTACGGCAACAAGGCGAAGTTTTCAAGCACGATTTAATGTTCCAAAAGGACCCGATGCGAAAACCATTCGTACGCTCTTCGAAAAATTTCAACGAACAGGCAGAGTAACTGATGATCTAGTGGGGCACGTTAGCCGCAAGCAAACCGCAGTTACGCCTGAAATATCGCTACAATTTCTGGAATTATTCAGCGAAATCCAATGTCATCCGTCCGTAGAATTGCATTTGAGACTGGTTTGAAGCGTTCCAGCACGCAGAAAATGCAAAGGCACCGTAAGAACTGTGCGACGAAGAGTTGCCTTTGCTAATCAGATGCTCACAGTGATTGATAGGGAAGGATTTGATGTTGGCTGCATCTGGTTTACAGATGAAGCACACTTACACCTGAATGGATACGTGAATAAACAGAACTGGTGATTTTGGGGTTCCGAAAAGCCGTATTGGTGTGAAGCAGAACCCCTGTATTCTCCTAAAGTTACTGTGTGGGCTGCAGTATGCAGCAGAGGCATTATTGGCCCTTTTTTCATTCGAGAAACGGTCACTGGTGCACGTTACGTCTCAATTTTGGAACAATTTGTCGCCACACAACAAGCGTTAGAGGATCGACCAGGTACTGAATGATTATTCAAGATGGAGCCTGACCACATCGGACCGACCAAGTGTTTCGCTTTCTTGAGGAATACTTGCTTTGGAATATCCCAAATTTATTCGTGCAGGCATGGATTGGCCTCCATATTCGCCGGATTTGACTCCCTGTGACTTTTTTTGTGGGGCACAGTGAAAGACATGGTCTACCCGAAGCATCCCGCCACGCTGGATGAGCTTGAATCTGCGATCTCTGTGGCATGTGAATCCATTTCGGTTGAGACACTACGAAATGTGATGGCGAATTTCATTCTTCGTTTGCGCCACCTCTGTAGTGCCAATGGTGAACATTTTGAAAAAATTGTGATTGTTTGCAATGAGTGTTTTCATACAATTATTTCACTTATGTATGCTGATATGAGCTGTACAGCGTACGGCGCCATCTGTTAGCAGCTTTTATAACTATTATTTCAGACTGCTATATAAACTTCTTACAGCTTTCACAATAGACATTTTGAAATCAGGGAGCCCTTTTCTGGACACCCTATATTACTGATATTACAATAAGAGGCTGATGGGCCAACAAAACAATTCAGATAAGTGATGTAAGTCAGAAGGCCGAGTTGAGAGAAGCTTTTTTTATAGGTAAATAAGGTTCCTCATTCAGGAAAAGCAACTCTAAAAATACAATAAAAGTCACAGTGAGCCCAGCAATTTAAGCGAAAGTAAAAAATTTTAAGTGAAAAGCAACAATATAATTTACAAATGACCCATGCAGTTTTAAATAAAAACAGCTCAGCTTAATTACCAAAATCACACTAAAGTTGGGCTCCAAAATTTTAGTAGACACAGCCCTTTAAAAAAAATTACCAAAATACACTAAAGACGAGTTCAAAATTTAAGTAAAGTCTGAGTTTACAAATGAACCCTGCAATTTAAATGAAAACAGCTCAGCTTACTAATGAAAATCACGCTAAAGTGGGGCTACAAAATTAAAGTGAACACAGCTTTTTTTAAAAAATACAGTTACCAAACCACACTAAAAACGAGTTCAAAAATTTAAGTAAAGTCTGAATTTGGAAACTGTGCTCAATGATATCAATATTCAGAAGGCCAATAAAACAACACACAATAAAAATTACAAATGAGCTTTGCAATTTAAATGGCAACAGTTCAGCTTAGTTACAGGAAAATGACACTGCGGTGGAGAAGCTGACTACTCGTTAATTTAATACACCCACACAGATAAAACAGATGAGCTGAGTCACAACAGGAAGGAGAGGAATAAGGTTCCCAACAGTCAACTAGAACTACAGCTCTGACACGAAGGGATAGAACGCCAAATTACAACCGCGGGGTTCTGCAAGGAGAAAAAAAAAGAATAAGCTATACAACTGTCGCCCATGCAGATGCGAGCTAGCAGAGCGGCACAAACAACATAAATTCCCCAGTTACGTTAACCAAGTTAATGTCTAAAGATTACTTGCTACTCAGAGCAAAGGGAAAGGAGGAGTAATTCAATTTAACCGAACTAAAAGGGCGGTATAACACATGAATAAACAACAAACGGCGTAGACACGGCCCCTGGGGACAGATCCTGACAAATTCATACACACAATTTTGCGGAGCAGGCTTTTTAAGGCACTTAACTTATTTATCTCTTACTCCACGGCAAGTGCAGGCACCCTCGCGATGGTGTAAACGGAGGGTGTCAACCAACGCGTGGAAACATTTCATAGATCTCAGATGAAAAGCGGCTGGAACCACGCGAGGCGCAGCCGGGGCTGAGTGCGGAGTACTCTACCAGTTGTTGACAGCTCCGACGCAGAGGCGGATAGTTGGTTGATTCTTATTATCCATTTTTTGTGCACTTCACAGGGTTATACTGTCTGCAAAGGTATTACTAGTCTTAGTCATAGTCGCATCCAGTCGGTGCAATTCAACAAGTTGATTTTTGTGGTAATGAAATGAACCCTTAATTCCAGGCTTTTACTCGTATTTCGCGAAATTACATTCGCCGTTCAACATTTTGCGAACCACATCTATTTCCATACAATATGCTCAGAAAAAGTGTTAAAAACGCGTAACGGTGTTGCGCAGAAAGATAATTGTTTAGAAACAACATGTTGCACCATTTACATGTTAATTGTCAATTAAGTTAAGCAATCTGTTCGTTGCGCGAGCAATTTCAAGAAGCTTGTCAGCGACCATTTTTTCAAACTTATCGTAAGATTTGTTTCCTCGAATCGAACGAAAGAACTATATAACAGCTTGATAGTGACAGGTAGCAAGGCCGAAGGGTTGTGCAATACAATTTTGTTGTTTGCTTGGTTGCACCTAGTTTAAATTTGTGCACGCTAAATGAGAACAGCTAACTTCAATTTTAATTACAGACGACTCCATCTGGAGCCTTGTAGAGAGCGACAACATTAATAAAGCAGGAAACAGCTTTGGTCACACGAAACGTTTTTTACGTGACTATTGCATATCGATTTCGGTCACTAAGTGGTCACTTTCAGTGCTAGAAAAGAAGCCCTGTAGACTTTTCTAGCACTGAAGATGGGCACTCAGAAATCGATATGCAATAGTCACGTAATAAAAATTTCATGTGTAATACAGATTACATGCGACCAACTTTTAAAACGTTTTCAAGAAACCCTGTATACACAGGGCCACAAATTAAGGAAAAAAAAAACTAGTTCACGTGGAAATACATCGTCGACTTTGATGTATGATAGTAGACTCCACCTGGGATATAGTGCATGTGCTTTAGTGACTTAGCTGCCAGAGCACTGTCTGTATGTACCCTTTAATAAGAAATGTTTGCAACCATAAGTCTCCATATGATATTAATGTGTAATACGCACTCGCGCTCGCTCGGAGTAAAGCTTTGGAAAAAAACATCTTCAAGAAAGCAGAGACATACTATTGTATAATCAAAGCTAATACAAAAAAATTACGTAAAGCAACATATTTATAAACATGCAGCATTTAAATGAAACTGTCATACACCAGTAAACAAAAAGTTCATAAAGATTTATTAAAAGTTCGCAACAGCTGCACGCAATTAGTACACACATACAATTAGCGTAGCAGAAAGATAAGTAAGTATTACGACAGGTAAATACTGCATGTAACGTCGAAACGTTTCATATATTCATCTTACGATTTTATGTAAAAATTTATCTAAATCCAAAGTCTGCAAAATTCGTTCACAGACTGCTTGATAACGGCCTAAGGCCAAAAAAGCTGTCACTATGATAATTAGCAGCATCAGAAGGATTCCACGTTCGTTTACATCTGAAATATTATTTTACCTTTTTTTTATGACTTTCCATGCGATCTGTTCATTTTATCTACAGTGTTTGCAGTTTAGCGAAACTTCGGATAACGACCTTTGGTACAAACGGCAGACTTGATACGTGTATGTTGTATGTAGCAGATCTGATAAAATATTTTAACTCTGACAGCTGTAGCAGATATGGAGGATGTACCAGCAATTGTTACACTATCAGATGAATTCGATCAGATTAATTCATTTTCATATCTAGCATGTTTTACGCAATACGAACCGGCAAAGTAACATCTGATTCATCTCTCTGCTTCCTTGATGAAATGACTCTGCTGAGAAGTCTCAGACTTACATCAGGTTAATGTTCGTTCCTAAAGAAGACATGCAAGGAGGCATGGTGATCTACTGCTAGTAATATGATGTTGAAATTACCGTTGAGTGAGAAAAGAAAAGTCGGAAAACACATCACAAAACATACTTCGTCTTGATCACACACGGTGTACAAACCGAATAAAACTTCATTCACGTGCAGCCCTGTGTAACGATGTTTATTCTACAAAATCGTAATCTAATATTCCAAATGAGATTACAAACGTCCGTGTGTGGCGCTCGATACGTTTTGTGAACAATAACTACACAAGCAGTAGGCATGGTTCATTTAGTACTACACGGCAGTGACTATAAATGCTATATTGATATTCACTTATCGGCTTTTGTACGAAAGCGCATGTTACCCGGCGCAATTTGGAGAGGATTACGTTCGCTGATGCGCTCAGCTAACACGCCAACTAATGACACTGGATCAATTTCCCGTCTATTAAGTGCTGTTGGCGTGCTGTATACCGTTACGCTAAACGAGGGGCTCAGCGCGCATCTGTCTTTTAAATACTGCAACACAATAGTCGAAAACCATTTGTATATGGTACACAATACAATCAACATAGGAACTGGCGAAATTAAGGGTGACGAAAAACAAAACATAATAATATTTCATCTTCGCTCACTACCATAAAAATTTATATTAATTATGTCAATTTCAGTTTACTGTGATGAATAAGTGACAAAAGCCATAAACTATGTTTCCTAGCAGCCTCGCTTTGTGTTTTGTCGGGAGTATGATTATAAAATTTCGAAATAAACTCTTTTTATGGTAATTGTGTCTGTTCTTTACGGAAATGGCCGAAAGAACAGACACCATTAGTTGGTACTAACAGCCGTAAATTCTGTGAATTCGAAATACTGACAGATCTAGAGTGTTGCAGAGTATTGAAAATCAAATCAATGGTCAAAATCATTGCTGAACGGAGATCTTAACCCTGATTTCCCGCTTCGCGCCGCGGTCGCCTTAACCAATTTGGCTATAAAGGTAAGCTTCACGTGCTGCCCAAATTCCGACACACTACAATGGTCATTATTGTCATTATTTCCTCTTAATGTCAGCTGTGTTCGAAAGCAGAGACACCCTATCAATAATTTTATACGACAGCTGTTCAAAAAGTAATGTGACTTTCCAAATTCCGCGGTTAACGTACATTTCATTATCGATCTTTTCCGTTTTTTGGAACATATGTGACCAACACATGTTTACAGTTTCAAGTGCACAGCGTCCTTCATTTGTTTTAGATACAGAGGTGTCCACCCCCTCTTGGCCAAAGACTCATAGCCCCCCAAACTTCGATCAAACCCCCCCTCCCCCCTCCTCCCAACAACACCACTCGAAATATTTGGATTCTTAGTTTATGACCTAATAAATATGTCGGTTTAGACGTAGCTCAGTATGTGGAAGGATTTGCCGGTATTTACCGTTGCCCAGGGAACGCCCGACTGTACATGTACGGTACAACCTTCTGGAAGGCTCCTTCCTTGTCTCCTTCCTACAACCAGGGAATCAATGTGGACCAAAAAAAAAAGGAAAGAAAAGAAAACAGCTTGCAATGTTGGAACATTAAAGAAAAACTTCCGACTGGATCTCTACTGGAAGAGCCTAAACAGACTTAGGTGTCGAATGGGAAAATCAAAGGATAACCTGTTCAAGTGGGGATACGCAGAAGACGAGCTCTGCCAATTTGGAGAAAAACAAACAATGACACACCTGCTGAGCTGCCCATCCTTGCCGGCGCCATGCACTTTCAAAGACCTGTGGCTGGCCAACGACGTTGCAGTGAAGTGTGCCGAACACTGGAGGGAGATATGAGCCTGCTATGGACAATAATAACGTATTATGTGTGAAAATCATGATTGTATATATATGAATGTATAATTAGTACTTACTTTTTATTTGTAATCTAGTATATGTAGCCTATTAATTAACTACAGATGTAGCTCAGACACGATTAAATAAAACCTAATTAATATGGTTTTGCCATTTAATATTGAAATTAAATATATTTTATTTCAATTTTGTAAATTGTTTTATAATCCCCCCATCAGGCCGGCCGAAAGCACTAATTTTCCACCACACCCTAAAACTTCAATGACGTAGTTAGTCATGACAACCCCCTGTGGGCTCCTCCATTTAGATACATAAAAAGGTTAGACGTATTTTAATGGGCTCCAGACTTTTTTATGTTGTAAAGAATGGGAGAAAGAATTTGCATAAGTATTTCTTTTCTTTTTTTTTTTTTTTTTTCTTTCTGGCGATAAATGAAATCAAGTGCTCTAAAACACTTGAAATGTTGACTGGCATTAGGCCAGTCTGTGCCAAGTAAAAAATGTTTTTAGAAGTTGTGCAATTTCTTCGTAGATGGCCGAGAAGATGCCATGACCAACCTCGCTTGGGATGTCTCAGAATATCAACAACAGGTGATTACGTCAAAAGTGTGAAGAAAACTGATTGGAAAATCGTTCTATTACCGTACGAAACGTTGATGTGGATGTTGGCATTTGAGGCGGTTCGTATGATACAGTTTTTCGAGCGTTTTGAGCATGAAACGTATGTCAGTGAAGTTTGTTCTATATCTTCTCAATTTTTATCAGAAGAACGGTCGCACAAGGATCACTTAGGAGCTTTTGAATGATCCTGATTTGCTCAAGAGGGTCATTAATGGTGACGAAACATGGTTATATGGTTATGGCGTCGAAACGGAAGCTCATTCGTCCCATTGGGAGTATTCCGGAGAGCCAAGACCGAAAAGAAGCACGCAAAGGTCGATCAAATAACGTATTGCTCTCTGTTTCTTTCAAGTACCGTGTCGTAGTGCATAACGGATTTTTTGCCTCAATGTCGTACGATCAATAAGGAGTATTACTTTGGCGTTATGCGCCGTTTGCGAGAAGCAATACGCAAAAGCCGTGCGGTCTAAGGCGCCTTGATGAGGCGTGCGCGGCCTCTCCTCTTGGGAGGTTCGAATCCTCACTCGGGCATTGCTGTCTCTGTTGTCGTTAGCAAAAGTTAAATCAAATGTTTAAATGTTTGTAAATCGAAGGTATTTAACTGCAGCTGTTATCAGTTCCTAAGCTCAAAAACTACTTAAACCTACTAAAAGTTGCTTATTCTAAGGACAACACATAGAAATATCCAAGGGAGGATTCGAACCTCCGATAGTGAGCAATCGCTCCAAAGCAAGGCACCTTAGAGCGCTCGACCACTCCACCGCAGCACCATAAATTAAAAAAAAATTAAATATATGGTACTTCTTATTTGGTTTTTAGTCCCTAGGCTTATAAACTACCTGAACTAAAACTAACCTAAGGACGACAGAAACACGCAAGCCCGACGGAAGACTCTAACCTTCGACGGCGAGCAACTGCGGGCGCTCAGCAGCAAAACACCTTAGAACGCTCGGCAACTCCACCGCGGCAGTTAGTTAGTTGAAATAGTTTGTAAGTCTAGGGACTGATGATCACAGTAATTTGGTCCCATATCTTTACAAAGATTTGATTTAACACGCAAAAAACCTCTGGAATAGTGGAAAACAATGAATAGATTTTCGCATCGTGACAACGCATCTGCTCATTCATCGTTGCTTGTGAGAGATTTTCTGGCGAAAAACAACACCACAAATAATGCCTTAGCAACCAAATTAACGGGATTTGGTCCCCCTACAACATTTTCGTTCCCAAAGCTGAAGACACCTATGAAAGGACGAAGATTTGCAACGATTGAGGAAATAAAAACTGCTGTATATGCTTGACTTCATTCAAGCTATCGAACTTGAGTTTAGCTGTTTGTAAAGAAACTTTCTGAGCGTTGGGCTTGCGATATGCGTGCGACATATTTTATAACAGACGCCAAAATGTTTTATTTTCGACATACCCTTATCCAAGAACAGAACGTAAATGTGACGAATTATTATATATTAATTGAATGAAAATGACTTTAAACACACAAATACTTCTTATATATATATATAGATATAAAAAGAAATTTAATAATATGAATTTTGAACAAATTCAGTGAAGTTTCATTTACGTCAGTATGTGGTTTATATGATTCAAAACGTCCATTGTAACACTTAAATCAGAAAGAAAAATTGTATTAGTCTTGGTTCTCAATAAAATTAAATTTTTTTTACGTTCTTCTCCTTATACCGACATTTTCAATCTGCTGTAGACTCCTGTTATTTCTGCAATTTCTCAGGGTTCTAGGCCCGGGATATTACGCCAGTACTTACAGGAAATGTAACTTACACGAAATAACGATATCAACCCGTTTTGTTCACATGTATGAATATTTTGCAGAACTTTTTAATACCGTACATCTAGATACATTTACACATGCCAATGGCTAGTTACAGAGAGACGAAAGTTTATTACCCTGTCTCTTGTCTTTTTTTTTAATTAAAAAAAGCACATCACTGATGCAAAGTTCGTCTTTTTCTTAAGTCCATATAGTGACTAACACATCGTTTTCTCTGGTTCATTAAAAATCTGTTTCCTCTCACTTCTATATATATATATATATATATATATATATATATATATATATATATATGAGAGAGAGAGAGAGAGACAGAAAATATTCGAAATTGACAAGTAAACAATAAATTAAATACATTTTGTCACTTACCACCCCTGGTATCAACCACTACACCCCTATGGTAACAGCACATACCATATAATATTTAAAAGTTAAGAGACTTGAAGATGGCACCTTAGAATTGCCGATACTGGTCTACGTAAATTACTTTGAAACTAGCGATCTGGTCTCCTCTGCATATGCAGAATTCATTACAATAAAATCTGCATCTCTGAAAACACTGATGGCTGTTCCAGAAAGTATGAGTAGTGCTTCGAGGATTGGAAGAAGCACTGGCACTAGTGTATTGTATCTGAGGGTTTTACTTTGAAGGGGACAACATGAATATCGATGCATAAATATTTTTTCATACTATTTTTAACAGACTTTGGATAAGTAGGCCAACAGAAAACTGACAATTTCTATGCGAATGCATAAACACGTCCGTTCCCTTGCGGAAATACATTGCTGCGAGCAAGTAATAGTAGATGGCACTAGCCGAGCGGTCTAAAGCGTCTCGCTGCGGAGTGTGCGGTTGCTGGCCGTGGAGGTTCGAATCCTCCCTGGGGCTTGGGTGTGTGTGTTCGTCCTTAAGTTAGTTTACCTAGGTTTAAATAGTTTGTAAGCTACGGACTGATGACCACGCAGTTTGGTCCGATTGATTTACAAATATTTGAACATTTTATTTGACTAAAAGGGTGCTGCTGGCATATTGAGCCATGCTCTTCCTATAAGTGTCCGTAAAGTATTGCCGGTGTAGGTCTTTGTTCACGAACTGATGTCTCGGTTATGGCCCATAAATTTTCGATGCAATTCATGTCGCGTGATCTGGGTGACCAGATCGTTCGGGGGAAGTGGCCAGAGCGTTCTGCAAACCAATCGCTGGCGAATGCAACCCGCGACATGAGGCATTGTCATCCGTATAAGTTCCATAGTCGTTTGTAGAAATAAAGTCTGTTAATGGCTGAAAATGGTCTCCAAGTAACCGAATACAATCACGAATTATGAATTGATTGAATAAAAAAAATCGCCCTCTTTACAAATCAGAAATTGATTACTGATCTATTACAAATTTCGACTAGTAGTAGACGATAAATGAATTTCTTCTTGTTATTTGTTATTTACAAACAAACGGAAAAACATGAATCGAAACTCAGTGAAGATCAGTTTGGATTTAGGAGAAATTTAGGAACATGCGAGACAATACTCACTTTATGAATTATTCTAGAAGATATATTACGGGAAGTCAAACCTATATTTCCAGCTTTTGTAGATTTTGTTAAAGCTTTTGCAATATTGATTGGAATACACTCTTTCAAATTCTGAAGGTAGCAGGGGTAAAATTCAGGGAATGAAAATTTTATAGCAGACAGCAGTTATGTCGAACGGTATGAAAGGGATGCATTGATTGGTAAGGTAGTAAGGTTTGTAGCCTTTCACCAATCTGTACTTTGAGCAAGATGAGAAGTAATGCAGGGAGAAATTTGAACAAAAAGTTCAGGGAGAGGAAATAAAAACTCTGCAGTTGCAGTTTTCCAATGACAAAGTTATTCTGTCAGAGACAGCAAAGGATCAAAAAGAGCAGTTGAACGTAATAGAGAGCGTATTGAAAGGAGGTTACAAGATGAACATTATCAAGATCGAAACAAGGGTAATGAAGTACACTGTAAGAAAATCAGGCGGTGCTGAAGGTGCCGAATCAAAGTAGTGAATGAGTTTTGTTATTTGTGTAGCAAAATAACTCCTGAAAGACGAAGTGCCGCGGTGGAGTAGCCGAGCAGTCTAAGGTGTCTCGCTGCGGAGCGCGCGGTTGCTCGCCGTGGAGGTTCGAGTCCTCCCTGGGGCATGTGTGTGTGTGTGTGTGTTTGTATGTTGTCCTTAGGTTTGTTTACCTAGGTTTAAGTAGTTTGTAAGCTACGGACTGATGACCACGCAGTTTGGTCCGATAGATTTACAAACATTTGAACATTTTTAGAGACGAAGTGAAGAAGATATTAAATGCAGAATGGCTATGGGAAGAAGGACATTTCTGAAGAAGAAAGATTTATTGTTCTGCGCAATTAATTTAAATCTTAGAAATTCGTTTTTAAATGACATTTTTTTCTGGAGTGCAGCATTTTACGGGACTGAAAACTGGACGATCAGAAATTCGAAGAAAAATATGATGAGATGTCGTAGTACAGATGAATGCTGAAGATTAGATGGGTAGATAGCGTAACTAATGAGATAGTAAACAGAAATGGGGGAGGAGAGGGTTTTCTGGTATATCCTGACAAAGAGAAGAGGTAGGTTAGTGGGACACATTCTGAGACATCAAGGAATCGCCAACTTAGCGTTAGAAGGAAGTGTGTGGTGTAAAAATCGCAGAGGAAGACCGACGGACGAATGCAATAAACAGATTCAAAAGGATGTAGGTTGCCGTTCGTATTCTCATATGAAGAGACTTGCACAGGACAGGGTAGCGTGCAGAGCTGCATCAAACCAGTCTGCGGACTGAAGACCAAAAAAAAAAAAAAAAAAAGATCACATGTTTGTATAGTCTATGGGACTTAACTACGAGGTCATCAGTCCCTAAACTTACAAACTACTTATGAACTACTTACGAACTAGGACGGCACAAATATCCATGCCCGAGAGGGGATTCGAACCTCCGACCGTAGTGGCCGGGCAGACCGTGACTGGATCGCCTCAGTCTCCTCAGCCACCGCGGCCGACAACATTACCAATACCCGATGAGTATCGGAGCTTGTAAATGTAGAATTCCTTAGATATTCACTACGTTGAATAGCAAACCGACAGCGTAAAGTAGACACTAATTATACAGTGTGGGGTTAAGCTGACATTGCCGTCTGCTGTATCGGAAGTTTTGGCTGCGAGCGGCGTGTTGCGATCCTGTAACGAGACGCGGTATGGCGGCGTGCCTCTGGCCAGCGGCTGGCATTCCTGCCCGCTGGTCCCCGCATGCCCCTTCGATCACCGGCAAAATGGAATACTTGAGCCCCTCAATCGGAAATACCGGCGGACAGACGTAGGCCGCGCTGTATGATCTTGAACGCTGCAGGTACAGAGGGCGGCTAAACCGCCACAGAAAAGTACCCACTTACGATCGCGGCCTAGCGGCAATACTACTAAACTGCAACTCATTTAGCTTTCAGTACGTAAAGTGATCATACAGTCCTGTGATGACTGAATCATGCAGGGATGATAAAGAAGAATGAATTAACGTTCATGCTCTTGCGCGGGCGGTGAAGTTGTACTAACTAGAGAATATATGGCCGTTCCCCCGACTTCTAACCTTTGTGGAGCTAGTCTCGCGAAAAATTGTAAGAAGGCGATTACCTCACCGTCGTCGTAAGTGCCTGAAGGTTAATCAGTCTGAGGGAGGAAACACGATCACGGAAATGCCCGATTAAAATACACATGGTATCAAATGTTAAGCTTATGGGACTTAACTACGGGTTCATCAGTCCCTAAACTTACAAACTACTTATGAACTAGCTAAGACTAAGGACGGCACAAATATCCATGCCCGAGGGGGGATTCGAACCCCCGACCGTAATGGCCGTGCAGACCGTGACTGAAACGCCTCAATCCCCTCGGCCACCGCGGCCGGCTACACATGGTATACCGGCCGATATGTCTGAAGTTGTACAATTCTGCAAAAAGTCCTTAGAATAAGTGATATCGTTCATCTTCGCTGCAAGTGTTGATAGTCGAGCATGACATGCTCATACAAGCATGACATACTCAAGTGTGAAGAAATTAAAATGCAGCTACAGTGAAAAATGATTACATCCGGGGTTTTCAATGAAAACGGGACACCTTTGGAGCCATTGACTGAGCATTAGAGGGGACGATGAAGCGTTACAAAACCCGTCGCTTCCCAATATCTTGGTCGCAAGGTGAAGGGGGTCACGGAATGATTATTTCAAAATTACCTTGAACCATGTTTTGAAGGTCAAGGTATTTTTTTTTTCAAATTGCAATTCTTATTCTTTTATGCCATATACATATTCTACGTGAAAATATGCGAATTTTTATTTATTTATTTTTGGTAGGGAACATTCTTTAAAAGAAAAAAAACTAATGGTTCCTAACCAGAGATTATTTCTTTGTCAGTTTCTCAAGTTACCAGTATCTTGGGAAGGAAGGGAAATCCCGAATAGTTTTAGTGAAAAACATAGTTTCTGAGCTCTGTCCAAAGGTGAAATTTTCCTGAAATTGCATTTTTTCCCGGCCGCATATAAAAAGCTTGATTATTGCTGAAGATTTTATTTTTCCGCATCAGTTTTAAAGGAAGACAAGAAGTAATTTAGGGACGAACAGCTATGTTACTGGAAGGTTAGATCAATACGTGATTCGGGAACTAAAATGGGTAGAAAGTAAAGCGCCTAAATTTGAAGCGGACTGCAGAACAATTCTACAGCCGCCAACATACATTTCGCTAAAGACCACTAAGCTCAGGTAGTTTAGGACTCGTTCAGAATTATAAAATCATTAATTTTTCCCTCGTTCTGTGTGGGTGTGGGACAGAAATGCAAGCAACTAATAGTGGTGCTGTGTAAACTCCGCCACGTAATTGTGGCTGCATTACGGAGAGTATATGTACATGTACGAGGGTGGTTTGATAAATCGGGTAAATTTGTATGAAAGAGCGGGGAATTTTCAGAACCTGCACTGTCGTTAGTGAGTCTGATATTTCCACGGATATTACAGCAAGTCTCGAACGCCAACTGTTGTCAGTTGATCGTTGGGTGCCAGCTGAACAGGTAACTGCGTCGTTAGTGGATGGACGGAGGAAAACGAATTTCGCGCGGTCATTAACAAATGTTCATTTGAAGCGTTGTACAGCTGCACAGATCAAATCGGAGTTGGATAATGTCCATGTGGGTACTACACCAACACTGAAGACTATTTACTTTTGGAACAATAAGCTTAAACATGGTCGGAGAAATACGTAAGATGTAGCACGCTCCGGTCGGCCCATTGAATTCACCACACACGGAACCATCGAGAAGGTGCATGATATGGTAAAGGAAGATCAAAGATTAAAGTTCGCGAGATAGCTAACATTGTAGCCAACTCAACAGAACGAGTGCATTACATCCTTCATCAAAAACAGGCCATGAAGAAGTAAAACGGAAACGAAAGAACATTTCTGCTCAGAAACACTGTTCAGGCACAATCCACAGGATATTTTGCTCATATTCATAACTGTAAATGAAACTTGGATCCACAATTACACTCCAGAGACCAAACAACAGTCCAAACAATGGACGAAGAGTGGGGAGAGTGCATCAAAGAAAGCGAATACTTTGGCAGCTGGAAAGGTGATGGCCACTGTCTTTTGGGGACCCCGGGTATAATCCTGATAGATTATTTGGAAAAAGGCAGATCCACAACTGGGCCCTATTATACTGCTCTGATGGATCGTTTGAAACAGGAACTAATTGAAAAACGTCCAAGACTAGCACGGAAGAAAGTGTTGTTTCATCAGGACAACGCTCCAGTCCAAACAGCAGCATTTGCAATAGCAAAAGTGCATGACTTGGAATTCGAACTGGTTCCTCACCTACCCTACTCACCAGGCTTGTCTCCGAATGACTTCTTCTTATTCCCAAATTTGAAAATTCGGCTTGGTGGGAAGAAATTTTCGACGAATGAGGAAGTGACCGCCGCTGTGACAAACTATTTTGCAGATGAAAATTCCTGGCAGATTAAAATTGCGTGCCGGAACCAGGACTCGAACCTGGGACCTTTGCCTTTCGCGAACAAGCGCACTACCGACTGTGCTATCCCGACACGATTCACGATGCCGCCTCACAACTTTACTTCCGCCAGTACCTCGCCTCCTACTTTCCAAACTTCACAGAAGTGAGGCGGCATCGTGAGTCGTGTCGGGATAGCACAGTCGGTAGTGCGCTTGCCCGCGAAAGGCAAAAGTCCCAGGTTCGAGTCCCGGTTCCGGCACGCAATTTTAATCTGCCAGGAAGTTTCATATCAGCGCACACTCCGCTGCAGAGTGAAAGTTTCATTCTGGTATTTTGCAGATTTTGACAATTCCTAATTTGCTTATGGGTTGAAAAAATTGGAAACTCGCTGGACCAAGTTTATAACGTTGCAAGAAGACTACGTAAAGATATAAAATGAGTTTTCACCTTTAAAACAATTTTTGTTCTATTTTTACCAGACTTATCAAACCGCTCTCGTAGAAAGATAGTTGGAGCTGCACCAAGGGATATGCCGTTATAGACGGCCTTCACTTGATGACCCATAGCAACGGAGTTAATTCTGGCAGACAGGCGATAGTGACAGAAAACCGTGTGCGTCGTATGCCGAATGTATCCGCTAGGACAGGGCGGGGCAGTTTGTCGCTAATGGCCCATACCATTAGCACGACCTCCGGAGTGTCTTTGCAAACAGCTCGACATAACCACTGATCTCGTTACCGTATCGATTGGATCTTTGACTGATGGATAGCCGTGGCTTGGTCATACGGGTCCCGATTTCAGTTGGTAAAAGCTTATGGTAGGATTCGAGTCTAGCGCAGATCCCGCGAGCAGCTGAATCAAACCACAATGCAACATGTGCACAAAGTTGGTCATTTGTACTAAGTTGTTTGAAATTGATCGAGTTATTCGAACAAGAACGTAAATTTTTACTTTCCACATCCGATAGCGTTACGTAAGTAGCACAGATATTGATTTGAAGGAGAGGCATTCAATTTTGTGCCGCGTTCGAACCAGTGACCTCCTGCCTTCTACACAAGCGCTATAAATAGGGTTACCAGATGTGCTGCATTTTTTTTTTCTTTTTGAAGCCTTAGCTTGTGGCATGCCACGAGGTTAGAAAAACGTAAAAATATTCTACATTTTAATATTATCTTGCGAAATCCATTTATCCTCTTGTTCAAGGGAAATCATTATGTATTCAGTTAATGAAGAATTGGTCTGATAGAAGCAAGACTACTTTTGCGGAGGAAAGGAAGTGTCTTTGATAGTGTAGCGTCTTCCATGTATGTCGTCTGCAGTCATTGCTGACGTAAACATCTCTCGCGCCTATAAGGTACGTAAAATATCCGACAGTAGTAACGTCACAGCCAGAACCCGTTTTTAGTTAGAATGCGTTCTCACAAGTTAAAACTGGTTTATACTGAGGTACTTCGCCAAAACGTATATTGCCTTGTTTTAACTGTGATTAGGTTTTGACCAGCAGTAAATTCTAGTTGTAACGAAGGTTGTCAGTGTCAATTAGTTTTAACTATTAAGAATGCGCTGTAACTGAACAGGAGAAAACTTGCAAAGAAAATGAAGATGGGTCCAGGTGAGAAAGATGAGTAGGGCTTGCACAAGATTGGAACGGAACATGAGATACAGGACAAATTATACTGAAGGTATTTAATGCTGAATTGATTAGGTACACATGTCAGATATATTTATTAGTACATTGTTTTAATTCTCTTAAAATGTTGCTAACTATCCAAGTAGTTAATATTTTAAGATTCAGCAATTATATTGTTATATATTTTGTAATGCCTAAGTGCCTATTCGCCTTTCAAATAAGCTAATTAAAAGCTTTATTCCACATCCGAATTCGACGTGCCGAAGGAAAAATTCTTGCTGCTGGAAGACGTGCCAGAGACAAATGTACAATTAAGAACTGCCGCAAAGATGGCAGCATTAAAATCAGGATAAGAATTTGTTTGCTGAGTCTGTAAGAAGACGTATATTTCAAAACGGTCATTTCGTTGCGAAAAAGGTAACCTTTGTAACTCAAAAAGTCACGACGGTTCGCATTTTGTCAAACGTAGGAGTAACAACTATGCTATTATTATACATTTTCTTTTCACTTTCTTAAGTAAAACTGTTAATATGACTCCGAAGCTTCTTAATTTTTTTTTCAATGTATGGTTATTTTTCTAGTGATGTATTTAATATTGATGACGTAGATTATTGTCAATAAATATTGTATTAGAGAATACGAATGTAATTATTTGTTTCAATCAACATATTATTGCGCTAAATTTTAATATCTACTCCTAAATAAGTTCAGTGAAAACTATTTTTATCTAGTTTAGTTAGAACGCGTTCATACTAGTTGAAACTAGATGCTACTGATAGCCTTCGTTACATCTAGAATTTACTGTTGGTTAAAACTGAATGTCAGTAAAAACTGGTATTAACTAGGCAAAACGCATTTTGACGAAGTGGCTCAGTATAAACTACTTTTAACTAGTAAGAACACGTTATAACTAAAAACAGGTTTTGATTGTAACAGTAACATTACAAACACCTGTCGGCAAAACCGATAGTCATATATTATGCTACTGAGTTTCCAGCTCCTTGTCTGGTTTGAAACTTGATGAAAATCGTTAGTGCGCGATCTGTCGAATTTTGAGTTGTAATCACGCCCAATTGTGACCATTGCATCAAAAGATTGTAGGCTTTAAGGAGAAATTCGAACTCCCGAAGGGGTACAGCCTCGAGCATTGTAGCATAGCGCCTCAATGCACTCGGCCGCTCCGCGGCGGCCACGTATCAACGTTGCCAAGGTTTTCCAATAGAGGAATAACACACCCCAACAATTAGCGTTAATGGGAACGATCCCATCTTGTTTCTCAAGCACAGGTGACATAAATAATAAGGTATATCGAGACATTTTATGTCTCGATATATATCAAAGATATTAAAGGAGAGTCGCTTTCCTTGTAAACAGGAAGTGCGGGGTTCAAATCGCAGTCACACACAAATTTTAATTCAGTACCTCTCCTTTAATTCAATATCTTTGATATATACATATATATCAAGACAAAATTGTCTCTGAACATTGATTCATTATTTTATATTAATATTACTTAACTAGCCTAGCATAATTATGAAACACACAACGATGCGCCTCTTGGATGAGAAATCAAAGAAGGGTATGAAAATTTTCGAATTATCTACAGTAATTTGCAATGCACTCCATTAAAAGTTGTCCGTGTTCTGTACGACACATGTATGGAAACTTAGAAAATTTGCAGCACTGGTAACAACTCTTAACAACCGACAAAACTGTATGTAGCGTCTTGTGCTACTATTATTATCCAATACAGCAATATAAACAGAAACTGTTGTGTTTGGTGGTGTCTAAATATAATTTTAAATGAGAAGTTACCTGCTTGTATCCGTTTTCGTGGTCATCCACCTTCACGAATTCAACACCCAGCTGAGTTTCTGCTTTTAGTATTTGTCTTTTGACAACCACTCACCAACAGTACTCTGCAGATTTATAGTCAACGCGAAAACAAGAATTTCAGCGATGGGATTGTCACTACATGCCGGTGGTCTGTCAGACTAGGATGAAACTTTTCACATCAATACAATATCTTAAAATTTCTTCCAAGAAACATCTTCTTCGTATTTTTTGAGGCAATGGGTGCCGTTTGGTGTGGTGAAGGATGTTTTTTCACAACAGTTGTTCCGGGGAGCTTATAGACTCCACTGTTGTCAGTTTCTTCTTAACTCCACCAAGGATGTATGCAGAATTGGCTTCGGTTACTGTGAGAAGTGAATGTTTCGTGCTGAAGTACCTTCTTTTAGTATGTTGTAAATATTGTCACTGAATCATGACATATTCTTACGAGACAGGAGAGGAAAGAAGAGGGATGCATTATATATTGTGCTCTTCCGTTAACTGCAGCTATAGTCAGTTAACACTTCGTATATCCTTCCATTTAATAACCACTCTGGTATTATTTCTTAGGATATTTCCCCTATCTCACTCATACCTTTTGCACACAAGGTGGAACAATTTCTTCGTGACTGGCTCTCCCAACATCAGAAATTTAGAGGGGATATTAACTATTCCATAAGTGTCGTTTCGACTGAAATCTTTCAGTGCTTTGGCAAACACTTTTGACATTGTCTTATCCCCTATCTAATGTCTCTATACTTCCATTTCTACCGTATTACCTTCATTTCTCTTCTACAGGTCGTGTAGATATACTTTCTTCTGCGTACTTGCATTTACTCTCTACCCACAACTTCTTAGCCAATATGCACTTTATCAACTTCATTTCTTTAGGCGTCTACTGGTTCCTGCAATTAACTAGGTGCCCTCTCATCACTTTTCTACCTTTATGCAGTTCTTAAGTTGTAATATACAGTTAATAGCCAATCTATATCTCCCCGGATATGTTTTGCAATTTGTAATGTCTTACCATTATAACAATATGGTACTTCCATGTGTCTCCCAGTATCTTTCACGGTACAACCTTCTTGCATGATTCCTAAAACAAGTGTTCTTCGTAATTAAATTGTGCTCTAAGCAAAATTCTGCCAGGCGACCTTCTTTCTCATTCCCACGTACTTCTTTTCGTCTTCTTCCTTTTCTTACAACCGAGTTCTGGTTCCCCACGACACTGAAGTTTTGTTCCTTCTTCACTGTCTAAATAATGTACCTGATCATACTTTTTTCAATCTCCTCATCATCGGCAGATATTGTTGTCATATAAACTTATACTTGCTTGGTCGATGCTTTCACTAAGACGTTCATGTTACTTAGCTGCGTTCCTGTTTCCTTTTTCTTTATTAGACCTACTCCTCCGTTACATCCAACTAATCTTGTATGTTTAATCCAGTACTCACCTGACCAGAAATCCTATTCTTCTTGCGCCCAAAATTCACTAATCCTAACCATTTCTAACTTCACCCTATCCATTTCCCTTTCCAAACATTCTAACTTATCTACCGAATTAAGGAATAGGACATTCCACGCTCCAATACGTAAATAAGTTGTTTTGTTTTTATTGATGATCACGTTCTCGTGAGTAGTCTCTACCTCAAGATCTGGATGGGACTTTTGGGTGTTACTGTGCTCCGACATAAGCCAAGGAGACAGTGTCTGAGAGACACTGCAAGCAATGACTGCGCTCACATCTAAAAAAAAGAAAAAAAAATGTTAAAATGTTTGTAAATCTATCGGACCAAACTGCGTCGTCATCAGTCCGCAGCTTACAAAATACTTAATCTAAGGTAAACTAACACACACACACAAAAACCATGTCCCAGGGAGGACTCGAACCTCCGACGGCGAGTAACCGCGCGCTCCGCAGCGAGGCGCCTTAGATAGTTCACATCTATCTCGTATCGTTTTCGCCGTTATTATGTATCATGTCTAGTTGCCAGTCTCTCCCCTTGGCCAATGTCGGTGCACAGTAACACCCAAAAGTCAACTTCATATTTCCAGATTTTTATCATTCAATAGTGTTATCATTTATTGTCACAGAAAGGTGCGAAAAACGAATTTATGTTTGTAGCTCAGTGTGTGTGACAATCTGCTCGAAATATTTTTCCTCATTTATAACATAATATTTGTCCGCGATGCCCCTCTCAACTACTCACCTGATCTTTATGTATTTTACACAATGTGTGTGTGTGTGTGTGGTCCAACTTTTGTCTGTCGACAGGTGGTTATTATAGGGGGGCACACGAAGGTGTACCTGCAGCGTTTTTACCCGTGAATTGGATCAGTCACTGTCTGTATAAAATCATCAACATTATTTTATTGCATATTAAATGTTTCATCAGGTTGGTTAAGCATAGAATGCCTGGCGCTTTTATTTGACATGAAGTCTGGGACAGCTGCAAATTTGGAGAGCGAACGGTGACTGGTTCGAAACTTGATGGGACTACGGAATTTCTCTTCCCTTCGAGCCTTTCACCTCTCGACGATGCGAGGAGTAGCCAGAAATGACACTTTAAACTGTAAGTCCCCTTCTCTCAGTTGGATAACTAGAGCAGCTTAGGGGCGTATTAGAGCCGAAGGCGGAGTCCAATCGGAATACTTGCACCGGGTGTTCCATTGTGTATTCTTTCGGCTACTTTAATACTGCCAGAGTTACTGAATTTTCGAGTGAAGTGCGTTGTCTTATACTGAAAGTATCTCAGAGTTTTTCATTTATTATATAACATTTCCTAATGCTTTCTCAAATGATAATTATTTTACAATGTATGCTGATGACACATCAGGACTAGTATGGGGAAAAGACTTGTCTAGTGTTGGCAAAGAAGTAAAACATTTTGTAGAAAGAGCTAAGGCAAAGTTTGAAAGGGACAATCTAAAAATTAATTTAGAAAAAACAAACATTATGTCTTTCAATGTTGGTGACCTAGAAGAGTGTATTGAAGTTCAGAGTACTGGTAATGATATATTAGGTAAAATATGCAGACAATGTAAATTTTTAGGTATGTACTTAGACAGTAAGCTCTCATGGACTAAACAAATTGACAATGTATGTTCAAGATTATCATCTAGTTTGTATGTATTAAGGAGGTTAGAGCCATACGTAAACAGACCAACACTGAAGATAGTATACTATGGCTTGATGTATCCACATATTCTATATGGCCTAGTGTTATGGGGTGGAGCAGCCAGAACCCATGTTGACAGGGTTTTTAAATTGCAGAAAAGAGCAGTAAGAACCATGTGCAAAGTAAACTCAAGGAATCTTGCAAGGGATTATTTGTGGAATACAAAATTATGACCGTTTACGCTATGTATATGTAACAAGCAATAACACTAGATGTAGATGAAAATAAATATACATTTCGTAATGAGGAAATACATAAACACAACACTCGGCAGGCTCATGATTTTCCCATGATAAACAGGAGACTAAAAAAACGGCAAATATTCCATATATAAATGGTGCAAAGTATTTTAACGCACTACCACGAGAATTAAAATTGTTGACTGGGGTAGCCTTTAAGACACAACTAAAAACTTGGCTCATACTGCAATGCCCATACTGCCTACCTCAATAACTGAGACCTAAAACTACTGTATGTTTAACCAATAATATTAGTTTGTATACCACTTTATATTGTACAAAGTGTTGTCAAATATGCTATGCATGTGAATACATGTTTTCAAGCAAAATTAAATAAATAAATAAATTACATTTTTATGGAAAGTAATGCATGAGTTTCCCAATTATGAATATGGTTCACTGGTATTGTTTCCGGATACGAGTATAGGTATTGAACACACTCCAGGAAAAAAAGGCCAGAATGTCGACTCTGTCGTCACACCGTGAATGTAGTCAACAACCTGTTGCTCAAATTAGCGGGATTTCACGATCAACCGTTCGAAATGTAAGCAAAAGATTGTAGAATAATTTAAGTCTTGATACCCAACGGGAAGTCAATGGTAGTGTAAAACTATTACATCCCCTAACTCAGCCAGCTAATTGAGGAAAACAGCAGAAAACCAATACTGGTGATGAAGAACATGTTGTAAGATGTGTATCTGCCTGTACGCTGCAGCGCAAGGTCACTGACACGAAGCTGCGATTCTGTCGTCCAGCGAAGAAACAGAGACTTACCAAACTGATGAGAAAAAGTATAAAGACAGGATAGCCGATGGATGGAGTAGTGGACATAAATTATGTTACCATCCAAGGCCTTCCTTTATGCCAAAAGTGACTTCCAAACGCGTACAAGTGATTTCATTTCAGTTTTGCTTATCTGATGAATCAGCTATTGAAATTCTCCACGACAAAACTGAATTCCTGAGACACAGCCGGCCGCGGTGGCCGAGGGGACTGAGGCGCTCCAGTCACGGTCTGAACGGCCACTACGGTCGGGGGTTCGAATCCCCCCTCGGGCATGGATATATGTGCCGTCCTTAGTATAAGATAGTTGATAAGTAGTTTGTAAGTTTAGGGACAGATGACCCCGTAGTTAAGTCCCATAAGCTTAACAAACATTTGAACATTTTTGAACAAGATTTGATCGTTTTAAATCAGGACATACCGGATACTGAAAACTATTTTCATCTTCGTAATTTTCTGTAATATTATGTATTTTACAAATTTTTGTACTTTAAAAATAGTGGATATCATCACAGAAAAGTAATATTAGTAACAAATCAAATGTATGATTAAGAAAATGGCAAAAACAAGTTGCACAATAAAAGCACTTTGTCCACTCTTATATAATTAGGCACCCCACGGTATAATCATTGCAGTGTGTACTTTTTTTGGAGTTCTACTTTATCTGTGAACCATGGCTACTGGAACATAGTGAAAGCACATAAACATGATTTGCAACGCTATCCTCGCGCAGTGCACGGAGTCCGCCTACTTGGCGGTGTGGTCTCGTTTGGCCGGCAAGCTTAATTATGCCGCGGCGCGCACAAGTGGCGCCTCTGGTGGAGAGCGCCGTAATTAAACTGCATAGAGCACATAGCGCGCCCTCCGTGCTGCATCAGCGGAAACATTCTTCACTGCGCAACACTCCGACTCCAAATAAATGTCTATTATATTTCGGTCCGTTGTGCTGACGGTGGCATTAATCCACTTGTCGAAGTGGTTTAATTATTTCTCCCTCCTTTTTTTAATTCGGATCAGGGGACCGCTGTTTTTATTCGGCGTATAATTTTTTTTCCTTTTTATTTTGCTTCTATTGCGATAAATATAGCTCCGTGCTTCGCCCACATAACTCTCCACAGTCTGCGAGTGAACGGGAAAATATAACGAGCGATGGGGAGCTTCTATTCGTGTCGCCTGCGGAATGGATGTCATTGGTACGCTGCTAATTGGCCCACCCCTTGCAACACTGTAAACGAGTGCTTCTTCGGCTACATCTTTCCTGGAAATCGGAAACAGTATCCGTTCCAATAGAACAACTACCCACCATTCCCTACAGTAGTATTACTACGTGTTTATTTATTTACTGACGACTCCGGCAATGCTAGGCAGTTGCTACTATGTATGGGAATCGAATGTACATCCTAATCTCCTTGCCCTTCCCTCTCTTTACTACTCTTCTCCTCTCCCTTCTTTTGTTTCTCTCCTCTCTTCGTCAATCTCTTCCCCTCCCGCCCCCCCATAACAAACTCAATCACTTTCACCCCACTCCCTGTATATATCTTATCCCACTATCTATCCATCTCCTAATTCACTCTTCTCTGCGTCTTTCCCTTCCTTTACATTAATTTATTTATTCCTCCTCCACCTCTCTATGCTCAGGTCCCTATCTACTCTCTCCTCCACTACCTCTTCTTTCACATCCACAACCATCCCCATTATTATTATTATCATTGACATGCCCCCCATTACATAGTAATATTAAAAGTTTGAAGATTAAATTCAAGTGGTTACATCAGGTACTTTGACAAAAAAAAAAAAAAAAAAAAAAATATATATATATATATATATAAACACATTACAAAATGTTTCTTATGCTTATGGGACTTAACTACGGGGTCATCAGTCCATAAACTTACAAACTACTTATCTAAGGACGGCACAAATATCCATGCCGTAGGGGGGATTCGAACCTCCGACCGTAGTGGCCGTGCAGGCCGTGACTGGAGCGCCTCAGTCTCCTCGGCCACCGCGGCCTGAAAACACATTACATGAGATATATTTACAAAAGACTGCATTTTTGGCATACAAGTTTCATCGCTTTACATGAATAAACCAAATGAGTTTTACACAGCAGGAAATCTTATTGAATTACAGAAGTTGTAAAAGTCTGTAGTGAATTTCTATACCAAATCAAAGTAACTGACAGGCCATCCTCCTCCTTTGTCAGTCATTTTCTTCCTGAGATGGTACCTGTCTGCCAGTAAGTTGCAGAAGTCGGAAATCAGATGGTCAATAGTTTGCATGTGTGCACGTTCCGTCTTTAATTATTCTGAACTGTTGATAATAGGCTTTCAGTATCCCATAACCTGGTAACATTGCTGTACAATTATGAGATATTTGGAGTTTAATCATTAAACGTTGTCGGATCGTAGGAAAAAAACGGTTTAGTGCTTTCTCCGTTTTTTGTTCTTTATCACTCAATCTCCCATTTGATCCTAAACTCCTCTCGAGGTTTCTTCTTCACCGCTCTTGTAGGTATTTTGCTGTAGCGCATCGATTGTTAACATCAAGCCGCTCTTTTAGTGGAATTGTCAGCTAGTTCATTTCCCCATATCCGTCGATGTGCTTTAACCCACTCGAAATGCGCTGCCAAATTTTGTGGTTATCGGCCAAACAGTGCCGATATCTAGAGTAAGTCACCTTTTACCACGCACCATATTAAAAATCTTACGTAGACAATGGTTTTTTTTTTTTTTTTTTTTTTTTTTTTTTTCAATTTCATATGTGAAAAGTTTAACCAAGAACGAAAGAAACTCTCGATTGTAAAGTACACTCTGCTATGCACCGTATTACTCATTATGTAAACTGTTCCATTCCCCTTTGTTCGAAAGACAAATGTACAAAACTTTATCGTACTCGAATAAACGATATTGAGAGATTTGTCAACTATCATTTCTGTCGTTTATTGTAATCAAAATTACTGGTTACGTCTATTAAATGTTTTATCGCGGTCGCGAGTATGTTACTGGCACAAAATGGTTAAAAACCACCTTTGAAGAAGGTTGTATACGCTGTGTCAAACTTCAATCTCATATAACCGAGATGCGCAACAATAATTACTGTATGAAAATACTGTATATTCTTTCAGTTGTTGATAATCAATGGTTCAACGCAATGAATATGAAATAACATGTGCGAAATCGAAGGCAACAGTGCGTCATTATTTCTACGGAATCTGTGAGGAAATGTTTCAGATTTTGAACAAGCGATCATTTACAGTTGTAAACCGAAATTCTCCGAAAGTTGTTGACCGAACGCTGTGAAACATAATTTTAATGTATGTCCTGTACGAATTTATATAAATTGTGTGATGTGGAAACATTGTTAGCAAGAATTGAAAAGTTGACGTATATATAGGTTATATATAATGTTCAAATGTTTGTAGAACTTATGGGACTTAACTACGGGGTCATCAGTCTCTATGCTTACAAACTACTTATGAACTAGCTAAGAATAAGGACGGCACAAATATCCATGCCCGAGAGGGGATTCGAACCCCCGACCGTAGTGGCCGTGCTGACCGTGACTGGAGCGCCTCAGTCCCCTCGGCCACCGCGGCCGGCTGTATATATAATGTATGAAAGTTATAGGTATCTGAAACCTTCATATAGACGCTAATAGACTACAACTTGTGTCAAACATTGAGCTCAATTCATGTAGACCTTTGAGTTTTTGAAGCGTAAATAAACCAACAGATCGTTTTAGTATGCAGAGATTTACATGTTTATAGTATTTGCACTTATTGTATACAGCAGACGATACAGCTATCAGAACAATATCCGTTTTAGAACTTGAAGTTAATGACAACAGTAATATTGCTACTCATCTTTCTAGGTCTAAACTTTTCTCGGGGCTCATATGCTATTCCTCATCTTCTTTAATGTCTAGGGATTCGCTGCAAAAAGTGTGGACATTTAAATGTTATGATATAGACACAAAACACAAGACATGATTTTTAATTCATTTCCGTCCCATGACGACAAAGTGTAACCGTAGTACACAATTCTGTATTTTCCTACGAGGTATATGTCTGTGTAATATGTTTCACTGTTCACTTTATGACAATTTGTAACATTTTTCCCGAACCTTATGTAAAATTCCTTTTGCTACCGCTTAGCTGTTTGGTTACGTAATGTACGTATTAAATCCATTTTAGCGATACAAGCCGCGCGGAAGTAGCCGAGCGGTCTGCAGCGGAACGTTGAGGATCGCGCGGCCTCCCGCGTCCGGAGGTTCGAACCCTCCCACGGGCATGGATGTTGTGTCGTCTTTAGGGATACTCTGCAAAAATTTAAAATATAATCTTAATGTAAAGGTCACGATTTAAACTACAACGAACCCTTACAAACTGTTTGTTTTTAATTGTCAAAATAGTTGTTGGAATTTCATAATATTGAAAACTGTAACTTGAATATTTTTCATGCAAACGTAGGCTTCCGCGGCCGTTGTCACTTTCAGACACAGACCCTGATGACGGCCGCCTGCAACAGTGGCCGAAACATCGGTAGCTTTTATATAATTACGACGCGGTCTCATGCACGGAAGAATTTTATTGAAAGTGAATATTTTTCATCAACAGTAGAACGATATAGACTTAACAGAATAATAAACTTTTTGGTATTGCAGTTGAAACAATGAAATTAATGATTCAAAATACAGTTTGGAAAAAACTCAAATTTAATTCGAATATTCACATTCCGCCTGTATATATTTCAAGTTATTGTAATTGACACTCTGATATTTCTTCTGAGTATAGCAGTTGTGTTCGAAGGATTAAAGAAGTAAAATTATGTTGCAGAACAGAAATAGTTTGTGGAGCCCCCCCCCCCCCCCCCCCAAATAAGTGCTTACGCACGAAAATTGACACACAAATGAACAGCTGGCAGAAATGAAAGACAATCATAAAACCTGTGTGTGGAGTTTAGCGTACAGCCTACATTTTCTGAAGGATCCAACTGACACACCTGCCACAAGGAACTGTTAATTACTAACAGTTCAAATACATGCAGCCAGGTTTCGGTATAATAAAATGATACACGCACTCGCATTTATTTTTATTTCGTTTACTTTATTTAGTTTTCAGTGTAAAAAAATAAAATTGGAAGCGTCCTAGCGAGAATTTATTCTCAGTAGGGGTTGTCTTCAGCGTAGCGATGATCACCAAAACTTTTTCCCCAGAAAGCTTCGAGTAGCGCCATTACACCGTCTAACGGCGAAAATATTGCTTCCTAGGTGGCTGAAATTGCAAAAACACTGAACGTGCTTATTATTTTATCCTATTCCTTCATGCACTCAGAATAATGACAGTTAAAAGTGCGAAATGAAGCGCTTAGCAACATTGTATCACCTGCTAAACGCGACTTTCTTGCCGCTTATGTCCTAAATCAGCGTATGCGTACCTTTTATACTATAAATCACGACTGGCCGTAGTAATGGCCTCTGCCTTTTTATACCCTCATAATCAGTGAAAACGAATACTGCGAATTAGTTTAAAACAGCAAGAATCATAGTTTTCAACATTTTACAAGAGAACCCGTGCGAATACTTCGCACCTTTGGTGGAATGATAAAAATGTTCGGAAAAATGGAAGTAAAGTAAAATGTTCACGCATAACTTTCTTCAGAATCAATCAATGCAAGTAGAAATGTATTGTCTCGCGGCGATAAATTTGAATAAAAAGTTCTCGGGTTTCCGTCCACGTCAGGTGGTTAAAACTCCACGAGCTTTCTGCCAAGCACTCCTTGGCCATTGTCAACTGGTATTGAGTGCCTAGTGGCTGCAAGTACGGGCTTATATACACTAGCTGCCGGCTGTGACGTCACTGGTGCTCCGCGACATCGCCATATATGGGCATGCTTTGAGTCGGTGTTCGATGCGCCAGTTTTAACTGCGCGACCGCTGGATCCCACGGCGCGCTGAGCTGCAGGCCGCCCTCTCTGTTAAGGTTGTTGTCGTTTTAATTTCGATGGCTTCTTTAATAATACTGTCCCAGAAGCCGTTCGTGCCAGCCACGACGGCAGTTTCATCGAATTTGATGCGATGACCGTTTACTAAAGCATGCTCAGCTGAAGCAGATTTGTCTGGGTACCGTAAACGATAAAACCTTTCATGTTCCTTCCTTCGTTGTTGAACAGTTCGTACTGTTTGTCCGACATAATGCTGGCCACACTCGCAAAGTCAAAGTATCTTGTAGACCCCAGGTGTTCTGAGACCTACCCCGTCTTTAATTGGTCTCAGTAACTGCCGGATTTTCGTCGGGGGCCTGAAGACTGGTTTGATCTTGTGTCTCTTCAACAGACGGCTTATTTCGCCCGACACAGAACCACAGAACGGCAAAAATGCAAGTTTCTTTCCTTCTTCCTCGTCAGTGGTCTTACTGTGTTTCCTTCCTGAGATCGCATCTCATTTTACGATCATTGTATCCATTATTCCTGAAGACCTTATGTAGATATTTCAACTCTTGGGGCAGGTTATCGGCGTCTGGTGTTGTTTTTGCACGATGTGCCAAAGTTTGCAATACAGTGCGCTTCTGTGCCGGGTGTATATAAGCCCGTACTTGCAGCCACTAGGCAGTCAATACTACTTGACAATGGCCAAGGAATGCTTGGCCGAAAGCTCGTAGAGTTTTAACCACATGACACGGACGGAAATCCGAGTTTTTATTCAATCAATGCAAGTGTTTAAAATGGCAAATGAAAGAGCTTGATCCGTTGAGGTCAAAAAGAACTGCGTACCTCAATTAAAATCGAAGATATCGAAAAACAAACCGATTAAAATATTCAATGCAAGAACAGAAGGATACCACGTTTGAATAAAAATAAAAGATAGAGACTCGTCAGTAAATTCTGCTACTTTATGACAAATCTGCGAATGAATATCTTTCATTTAAATCAAAAATGAAGGAAATCGGTCGGATAGAACGGCCTAACCGACTGACTTTACTTTACAGCAAGGACATCCCCAAAAAAAGTAAATGGCGTCTGAGTAGAGATAAATGTAGGCGAGAGTTATATAAATTCTGGTACTTGATGACAAATCTGTGAATGAATACCTTTCGTTTAAAACGAAAATGAAGAAATTCAGCCGGGTAGTTAGGTCTGGCCGACGGACTTTACTTTTCGTAGATTCTTTTTATATATAAGAAAGATTCTGGTGTTCTAAAACGGATAATAAGTAATGTTTATGCGCTTCCTGTTTTTGTACTGAATTGTTGATACACTGTCGGATGTAAGAATGAAGGGTGGGAGGAAAAAAATTTCAAATGTTTGTAAAGCTTATGGGACTTAACTACGGGGTCATCAGACCCTAAACTTACAAACTACTTATGAACTACTTACGAACTAGGACGACACAAATATCCATGCCCGAGGGGGGATTCGAACCCCCGACCGTAGTGGCCGTGCAGACCGTGACTGAAGCGCCTCAGTCCCCTCGGCCACCGCGGCCGGCAGGGTGGGAGGAGGGAGGTCAAGAGGGTCAATCGAAAAGGGAAAGATTGAGGTGTTTTATTTCCCAGCGCGCTATTAGAGAACGGAAGAAAGGATGCCTAGGGTTTACGCCCAGTCTACAGCTTAACCATTACTGATGGATTAGGGAATGGAAATGTGCAGAAATATTATGAAAGCGGCTGCACGAACCTTCTGTCAGGCACTCGCATGTGAAAATATGTAAATTTAGTTGTAGATGTGCACTCGGAGCAGCGACGCTACGGGCACAATTAATCCGCTGCGAAGCTTCAAATCTGTGTATACTCAGCTGCCTTGTGAAAATTCATTCGGGCTAAGATAATGTTTGGATGTTCATGAGGAGAGAATAAAACTTCGGCTTAAAACAAGAAATGCGCATATTTAAAAACTTTGTGTGACGGCAGGTTATAGCCACAGGCAGAGAGATTATTCTGGAAATTGCCTGCGCTCTTTATAGCTCGGCAGAACGTGCAGCCGCGGACAATGTCTTTAGCCGAGAAATCCTCAGAGAATAGGGAGCAGCAGTTGCCTGCAGCCGTTTCACTTCAGTAGCAGTGGGTGTCAGCTGAGCCGCCGCTGCTACTGAGGAAAGGTGGCCTGACCTCCACAAATTCCTGCAGCTTTGCAGCGCTCACCGTAAAAAATGTAGAGATAAAGAGCGAAGGAGGCCCCTGGCATTATGCCAGGCGGTTCACTGCGAAGCTGAGGGGCGTAAGGCGCAAGGGAGTGCGGTAAGGCTTAGGTACAGGACTTGGGAAAAGGCTTACATGACGGAAGGCCGAGTTGTAGAGAAGTCGTGTCTCTGAAATGAGGCTCTCGTTGCAGAATTCATGAGATGGTTCTTCCCATGTGGCTGACGAGTAACTGGTAAATGGTTAGTACGTACGAGAAGTTATATATACGCACATTTATAGGAGTTTGTAGAGGATGAGATATTTCAACGGACCAAAACTTACTGAGAAAAAGAAATACACCTTCTAATTATATGAAGAAAAGAAACATATATGTAGCACGTAAGTGTAAATGAGATCTGTTTAAAAAAGGGGAAAAAGGTTACACCAAGAATTATCTTTGCCTGAAAAAAAAAAATGAGTACATGGGACGTCATTACACAAGCAAGTACAACTAAGTAAATGTTCAGCAAAATAAGGAATTATTGGAACAAAAAAATGTTCAAATGTTTGTATAGTCTATGGGACTTAACTACGGGGTTATCAGTCCCTAAACTTACAAACTACTTATGAACTACTTACGAACTAGGACGGCACAAATATCCATGCCCGAGGGGGGATTCGAACCCCCGACCGTAGTGGCCGTGCAGACCGTGACTGGAGCGCCTTAGTCCCCTCGGCCACCGCGGCCGGCTATTGGAACAAAATTAGGGGTTATGAATAAGCAATGAAGAAACTGAAAACGTGGTAAGAGACAAGAAATTAGCTTATAAACAGGCATTAATCAAGAACGGATGAAGAATGAAAGATAAAGAGAGAAACGAAATGAAGTGAAAAATGTAAAGTGCTCTCACTGTCAAAAGGTGAAATTTTAAGTACAGTTTGACGATGAACATTAATAATGGGCAACAAAATGCGTAAGTATGTAAAGAGTGAAAGAAAATATGTAACAAACATGAAAACTGAAGAAGAACAATCGATACAGCGTTATAGATATTATAATAACTTCCCCCAGAAAATAGCTTATCAATTACCTAGTACTCTATATTCATTCCCAACCTCCAGCATTCTGTCTTCCCCCATATTCTTCAGAATAAAAGATACGTCTTCAAATTTATAGTTTTGGATTCATAAAGAATCAACCACTTTTTGTTTCTTTCTAGATATTTCATTAATCTACGTACACATAAAACGTTCAGTTAATAAGTTCGGAGACCGCATGACTGATCCGTGACGCCTTATAAAGCGTGGTATGGTACCATATCAGTTAGTGTCGAGTCTCTGCAAAAGATGGTTGAGTGCAGGCACTGGAAGTACACGTACGATCGTTGTTGTGACAGTGAGTTGAATGCACAAGTCGGACATTGACATTTTGCAGTTTGAGAAACTAACAGACATCAAGATCTGCCAGAAATTAAGCAAAACCGCTGCCGAAACGTTTGCAATAACGCAGCGGGTGTACTTTGCGAAAGCATTGAAACGAACTGTTGTGTTCAGGTGCCACCGACGTTTTGTGCACGGACGGGAAAATTTGGAAGATGATGTGCGTACTGGTCGGCCACAAACAGTTCGATCGAAACGCAAGGTCCAGGAATTAGCAACGTTGGTTCGTGCTAACCGCTCCGAACCGGTAGACGCTCTCGCAGCAGCAGTAGCGGTCAGCCATGGTAGCTATCACCAAATTCAGAAGCACGTTTCGTGTTGCCCAGCACAGTGTGCTACAAATCCTGTCGCAAGACCAACGAGATGATAGTATAACGATTTGTGGTAACCTCATGAGTTGTGCGGATGATGATATGACGTTTCTCAACCGGATGATAAGTGGAGACGAAACATATTGTTTCCTTTACGATCTGCAACTGAAACGACAATCAGGCACCTGGAAAGCGGCAGCGTCTGCAACAGCAGTGTGGATGACTACCCTCTTGACGTCAGGTCCCAGAACTGACTGTACCACATATGTCAATGAGAGAACTGGTCCTTCTCATTTCATACAACATTATTCTTAAAGAATGATCAAGCAATTTTAGGTATATCGTGAATGCAATCTACATTTCTTACTCCAAAAACAAAGCCTTCTTTGATACGTTGAGGGTACACTACTAGACCATTGCTCTCCCTAGCCTCTCATGCTCACATTTTAGCTTGCACCCCTACAAAAATCAACTAATAACACTATCATGGAGGTCTACAGTAACAAAGTCACGGTTATCTTGTGCCGCCAATTAATTCGATCATATATTGTGTAATTAAGAATGTAGAATCATCTGTCCCATGCGACAATTACCCACAATTTGGAGAAAGCCTTTTCATGAGATATTTAAGCATACGTAGCGCGTGTTTTAAAATTCTACTGTTGCAGGTGCAAGGTTCAACGTACGAAGTATTATTCTAGTACGTGATAAGAAGCTATTGAAGAAATAAATGCGAACTACACAAATGGTTCTGTTACAGCGCAAAATTGTGACAGAGAAACTGGTTAAATTCTTAGATTGCTCAAGCACTCGCCGGCCAACCTAAGCAGAAGCAGGTCATCGACTGAGTCGAAAATGCGACGCCAGACGTTCGTGACGACAGCAGACGCTGCGTCTGCGTGTTGAGAACCTGCAGTGAGCGGACTGTTGTCTGCGACGGACGACAAGGAGAGCGAGAGGGTACATTCATCAGCTTGGAAACATTTCGTAAACACACGTAACTCTGTCACAAGAGCGAATAAGACCGAGGATACGTCAGAATTTAAAGGGCTCATTAAATGAACACTGCACTCAGAAGTAGAACACATTCGGCCATTCCGAACCGTAGCATACGTCATCAGCCGATATATATATATATATATATATATATATATATATATATATATATATATATATATATATATATATTCCCGCTTTTAGAATTGTAGTCACTTGATCTTTAGAATCGATTATGCTCAGAGGGTAGTCGTCGATCCAATGATCTAATCCATGCGTTCAGCTTATATCTAAGATAAAGCAGTACAGACTAGTAGCCAGTAGTCGTAACTGAGATATGTAGTCTGGAGGTAACTACTACACTTCGAACTGACCATCATCCGGGCAGATGGTGAACCGCTACCGTCTTCAGGACACTGAATATGGATGCTGTCTGAGACCAGGTCTTCACTGGTTGGTTTCCTAAAACCAAATGATCCTGTCGGCAAGCTAGCTGGTGCTAACCCTGCCAATGGTATCAAGTGGTTCCAAGCATTGACACACAGGCAGCAGCATAAACTGTAGGAGGGATAGAGGGCTTCTTCTGGCAGTCTCCGATTCGACCCCCAGACGTCGCGGTATCCGAACGGTACAGCAGTCAGCCCATAGGAACGCGGCGAGTTGGCAAGTTAATGCGACCGAAGAAAACGTCACGCAGCGGTGGAGTAGCCGAGCGGTCTAAAGCGTCTCGCTGAGGAGCGCGCGGTTGCTCGCCGTGGAGGTTCGAGTCCTCCCTGGGGCATGGGTGTGTGTGTTTGTCCTTAGGTTAGTTTACCTAGGTTTAAGTAGTTTGTAAGCTACGGACTGATGACCACGCAGTTTGGTCCGATAGATTTACAGACATTTGAACATTTGACGACGTCACCTGCTGATGTAGCTCCTACCGAGCAAGCGCCCACACTACTGAAGTATTCGCTTGAATAAACTGGTAAGCTTTAACACTATTTTACTAGCTCCTCATCCTGACATAAAGCTGGGAACCTACCGCTCTGCCCCACTAGTCCTCTACAGCATGTTGCGGAAACAGAGGGCCCAAGAAGAATGTTGTGCCATTGGACGAAGATATCTGGAAATACCTAGAAAACGATCGGAATTAGGACATGCAACATTGCATAATTCATATAGTGTAAAAGATAATGAATAATAAAAATCGACAATTGAACTAGATGACAAAGACAGGAAAAGGTGAATGGTTATCTGGTATTGATTGCTACTGTGGAACGAACAGTTGGAGCACTTAAAACTGCATCAGCAATTTCAGCTTTAATTGGAATTTGAAAATGTCTGATGAATATTACTTTGAAAATGAGACTGATCGCTATACACTGTGACGTGCCTACTTTCTGTTCCTCACTGCCACCGTCGGAAACAATACAACATCACTGTCTTGTTAGCTACAACAATCTTCGGCGGTGTGCCCTTTACACAATGTAGCTGTTATCCAGCGAAGCTGCTTTATATCGAACAACAGACAAAGCAATTCGGTGCGGCAGAAACGCTTAAGCGTTTGCAGCTTACTAATCTATTGTTTACCAATGCCGCTTTGAAGTCCTGACCCTGTGTATAGACGGCGAACTATTGTTAGTAAACAATATAGGGTGGGAAATTACATGAACGAAGGGGTAATAAGAGATAATTTTCGGCGAAATAAATATTTTTCGCGTTGCAATATTGCCCCTGGAAAGTATTTAAGAACATATATTTTAATAGATTATTACTACAGTCACAGACCATACATATTTTGTAACATATAGTTCATGTTGTCCAATATTACCCGTGTTCAGATAAGTAATACACATTACAAACCTTGTCATTGTATGTAGGCTCTATAGTTGTAACAGCCGTGGTGGAGTGGCCGAGCGGTCTAAAGCGTCTCGCTGCGGAGCGCCCGGTTGCTCGCCGTGGAGGTTCGAGTCCTCCCTGGGGCATGGGTGTGTGTGTTTGTCCTTAGATTAGTTTACCTAAGTTTAAGTAGTTAGTAAGCTACGGACTGATGACCACGCAGTTTGGTCCAATACATTTACAAACATTTCACAACACAGTTTATCGTTTAATTCAACTGTACACAAACTCCATGAAACACAACTTAGACAGTTCCAATTGAAAAAAAAAAGAAATAAATAAAAACTAAAGTCTGTTAATGGCTGAAAATGGTCTCCAAGTAACCGAATGTAATAATGAATTATGAATTGTTCGAATAAAAAATCGTCTTCTTTACAAATCAGTAATTCATTACTGACCTATAACAAATTTCGACTAGTAGTAGGCGATAAATGAATTTCTTCTTGTTATTCGTTATGTACAGACAAACGGAAAAACTTGAATCGAGACTGAGCTACGGACTGATGACCACGCAGTTTGGTCATATAGAATTGCAAACATTTGAACATTTTTCTATAGCTGTAACAGCTCACATACCTAAGTGTGTCTCTACCACCTACATACAATGACACGAATTGTGAAGTATACTACACGTCTGAAGGCGTAAAACATTGAACGAATGTAATCACTTCTACTAAAAATATTGATCGTTCCTGACTATAAGTAGAGCTAACAAATTATTTTGAAAAATGTTCAAATGTTTGTAAATCTATCGGACCAAACTGCGTGGTTATCAGTCCATAGCTTACAAACTACTTAAACCTAGGTAAACTAACCTAAGGACAACACACACACCCATGCCCCAGGGAGGACTCGAACCTCCACGGCGAGCAACCGCGCGCTCCGCAGCCTCTTGTAAACCTCGTCCTGTGAACTGCCTCAAAAGCATTTCGCAGTGAGAACTTCTCCCCACCAAGGACTCCCATTTTAATTAGACGAGTAATTCTCTTGTTGATAGAAACGTACTGCTAACGAATGTAATAACACGGTCATCCACTCCATGGTCTAGTTCAGCAACAGTTCTTTGCAATTCAAAGCAAAAAACACGTCCGTGATGCAATTACTTTTAAATTTGTTTATCACTAACGAGTTTCACGCTTTTGGTGCATCTTCATATTACCGTGTATTAAACTTCGGAAGCTACATTAATCATGATTAAGATAATTGAAAACACTGAAGAGAGGATACATCGATGTCGTTGAAAGACCTTACACTGCGACTACCTTACTAATCATGATTAAATTAACATTCACATTGTCGGCATAAAAACTAATACCATACGCACATAGTGATCTATGCGATTATTCGCACCTATGCCATTGTTTTAATATTTTAAACATGGCTACAGTTCAGCAACGGTGGAACACGATCCAAACGTCAAAAAAATTTCAGCCGACCAGTTGCATAAAAATGGTTTACATGCATAAACCTTGACCCAGGTTTCGGCAACAGTAATTTTGCCTTCTTCAGAAGTATTTTATGTAGGCCACATTCAAATAGCTGGAAGCACGGCCACACACAGGTCGAATGAGTATTGCGTAAGTTGTACAAATGTTCAAATGTTTGTTAAGCTTATGGGACTTAACTACGGGTCATCAGTCCCTAATTGCGTAAGTGTTCCTACGCCTCTAACAGTACGCAGTGCTCATTCGACCTGTGTGTTGCCGTGCTTCACAATTCCATGTTGTAGACATGTTTTAAATTTTACATTTCATTCCATGACATAGTCAGCCACATTTTATTTCAAATGTTTGTTAAGCTTATGGGACTTAACTACGGGCTTATCAGTCCCTAAACTTACAAACTAATTATAAACTACCTTATAGTAAGGACGGCACAAATATCCATGCCCGAGGGGGGATTCGAACCCCCGACCGTAGTGGCCGTGCAGACCGTGACTGGAGCGCCTCAGTCCCCTCGGCCACCGCGGCCGGCACATTTTATTTAACAACTATTTTAATGTCAGCTAAATGAAAGACTTCTGAAGATGGCAAAATTACTTTTGCTGAAACCTGGGGTCAAGGTTTATGCATGTAAATCATTTTATGGAACTGGTCGGCTGAAATTTTGTTGACTTTTGGATCATTATTTTGGAAGGAAGGAAGCTTGGTGTTTAACGTCCCGTCGACAGCCTGGTCATTAGAGACGCAGCTTACGCTCGGATTGTTTGGGTAAGGATGTGGAAGGAAATTGGCCGTGCCCTTTCAAAGCAACCATCGCGGAATTTGCCTGGAGTGATTTAGGCAAATCACAGAAAACCTAAATCGGGATGGTTTGAGGTGGATTTGAACCACCATCCTTCCAAATGCGAGTCCAGTGTGTTACTACTACGCCACCTCGCTCTGTAATCATTATTTTAATCGTGATCAATGTAGCGTAAAAGCGTTATATTTTTTAATTGTAACGAAGACTTTTATTCCTTGAAATTCTAACGACACGCCAGTCTGCCCTGGGTGACTCCCGTCTTCGGACGCCAGCAAGATCTGAGCCGACAGCCCAGCTGTAGACCGCGAAAGCGCACTGGGATAGATGCGAGGGGTCTGCTCAGGCGTGTGAGCGTCTGTCAACGCAGTGTGTCCAGTCGACACTTTCTGGACCGATGTCCTTTACAAGGTCCTCTCCCTAGGAGTGACACTGTGCCGCAGTATGAGCACTGACTGGCCACTATCGCACAGGCTATGGCACCTCGTAGGAGGAAGCAACATATTAGTTGACTCTTCGAGAAAAATAGGCACTCTTAACTTTGACATAAACCCGTACCGAGATACAGAACGTTTCTCTTGCAGCGTCTCCTACTGGAATTTACTAATCATCTCTTCAGCGCTTCCTGCATGTGCCCGTAACGAACCGTGCTGCTCTGTGTTGGACCTTATCTGTCTTCTGTTAATCCTACCTGGTACGGGTCTCACACTCATTAGCAATACTCAAGCAACACCCGAACGAGAGGTTTGTAACTTCCTTCCTTTTTTGACGGACTAGAGATCCAAAGAGTTCTTTCAATGAATCTCACTTTAGTATCTGCCTTACCCCCGATTAATTTTAAATAATCGATCCATTTCTAATCGCCCCTTATATCTACTCCCAGCAGTAACTGCTTCTAGTATTTTGACTTGCTACTGTGTAACACAGATTTCTCTCTTTCTATGTAAACGCAGCACTTTACACTTATTTATATTGAGACTCAATTGCCATTCCTTTCACCATCCGTCGATACATATATTGAATTTTGCTAACATTTTCCAGTGTTACGACTTCTGCATAAAGTGCAGAATCAGCTGCGAAGAACCACATTGAAATTGTACGTATTTTTAAAAGTAACTTGGTGCAAGCGTGAAATCACTTTAATGTCTGAAGGCTTCACTCTGTAGATAATTACATGTTACATTCTGTAAGCTAGAAACGCCTTAGTGCAGCCACGCAGTTGGTCGGAACGGTATAGAATGTCTTACGAAAGTTGTTTTGTGGGATTCTTTTATTCGTATAAAATTTAAACCCCTACTTCTCTTTCTGTGTAATTACAGTTATTCAACGGTAATTACAAGCGTTAGTGTCTTAATATAATAATACTGAAGAGAAATCCGATTGAAAACGGAACGATTTAGGTGTTCTTTCTTACCGCGCGCTATTAGAGAATGGAACGGTAGAGAAACGTTATGAAACTGGTTAATGAACTCTCTGCCGGGCAATGTAGATGTAGTTGAACCGGAATTTTCTCTACAGTAGCCAAATCCCCCAATTCCGGATAGCCGCAATACCAATCTTCAACAACAAATAAAATTATACAAATTTATTAGTCGCCGTCATGCGACATCAAGAAAATCACCTATGATGTAAAACGATGTGGTCATCTTTAAGGGGGCAGCGATACATTGTTTGAGAATACGTGGTAATCAAAACATAGCGAAATCCATCTTTGATATTATGTATCGTCAGATCTCTTTTCTTTCTAAGGGAGGACAAGTCTGGAGGATTGAGAACCGGAGTGTATGGTTGAGGCACAACCCTCTTTTATATAGTTAAGTGGCATGTCATGCCTATGGAGAGCGTTCAAAATTTATATAAAACACACTTACTTCAGCCAAGATCGCTAGTTTATTTGTTTGTATTTTTACCGGTTTCGATGAAGTATGTCATCTTCAGACACAATTTTTATAACAATTCTCTCGTTTTTTTAATAAAATAAAGAGTCACTTGTGAAAATGAAAAATAAGAAAAAGAACATTGTCAAACGATTAAAATTTACATCACCAAAGTGGACCGTCATCTGTATTGCACATTGAAAAATTGTGTTCTTGCCACAATTGTTGTTTGTTACTTGTGGCAAGAACACACACAATTTTTCAATGTGGAATACAGATGACGATCCACTTTGATGATGCAAAATTTAATCGTTCGACACTGTCCTTTTTCTTATATTACATTTTCACAAGTAAATATTTTATTGAAAATAGGAGAAAATTGTTATAAAAAAGATTGTGTCTGAATACATAGTTCATCGAAACCGGTAAAAAAAAAAAAACAACAAATAAACTAGCGATCTTGGCTGAAGTAAGTGCGTTTTATACCCTCTTTTTCGCCAGTGAGGTTTGGCGGTATTGGCTGTGTGTGTGGACAAGCGTTGTCGTGCAACTTGGATATCCACCAGTTTCGCCGGATCACAATCCTCCGCATTTCTTACTATTTCCTCGACTCAACCTTGCTTTGAAAAGACAGAGATTTGACGATAATCCTGACATGCAATGAATCGCGACGAGTCTTTTGAACATCATCCCAAAGAAAGACTTCGCGCAAAGATTCCAAGACATGTCTGCCGAGTTCAGCGATGCATAGTTGTTGGAGGTGACTATTTCGAAGTACAGTAACAGTAGTTCATTCTACGTTAATCTTATAGGAGTATTCACAGAACTTTATTGTCAGTATTGTAATGAAGTGAGAATATACTTGTCTAGTACTGTCAAGTATAATGTTCCAGCCTGGCTATTAATTTTTGAGATTAACAAATTTACAGAAGGAAGTGGTTTGAAGTTAGAAGCTATGAAAGATCCCAATCAGTAAATTACGGGGAAAATTATTACATGCATTTAAATGAAATGGTAAGGTAATTAACGGTGGAGTGTTGTGCAGGCTGAACATTACAAAAAGAATCGACGGGCAGTTACCTTTAACAATAGATCCATCGGTGGTTGAAATTTGGCTGTAAATGAAATTTTAATAATATGATAACACTCGCCGAACAGTGGATGGCAGTTTGTCAATATTAAACTACGAGTCGTGTAGCAAACAGTAAAGTAAGATAAGTGGCATGATATAAATCGGATAGGAATATTACGTAAGTCAAACACATTGGACTTCTAAAAATTTACAAGAAAATCGACTGCAGGTTCTATTGCCAGTAAATGATAATATTATGGAATAAATTTTGAAACAAGACTGGCAGGCTACACGAAATATCACCATTCAATATTAACTAAAAACTATGACATCCATTGTTGCGGTGATTCAACAAGGCTGAAAAAGACATTATGGGCGGAGGGAGGATAGGGCAAAATTATTAATAAAAATTCATAAGTGCTAATTTAAGTGAGAGGTGGGGGTTTATTTATAAATTTAAGATACGCGCACATCACATATATTTACCTGAATGTACATAATAGCGGCCACATAAAAATAATAAAGTACAGCTCGAGTCTGCAAGATGCTATCGCTACGAAGTACAAAGCAAGAGTGTCTTCTTTCTTACAAAAAAAATTGAAAGTGTTGTTCCTAAATTTTCTTTCTCTGACTTTCATAGATAACTATTTTACCATGCCGAAATAATATAAAAATACAAAACTTTCTCTGATAATATCGGGGAAAGGAAAACGTGTCATTATACAAGGCACTAAGCCGCCGTGCACACGGATTACCTGCAACTGACAGGCTGTCAGTCACCAACCACCAGGAAAACTTAAATGTGCACCTAGCGTATTGTATATGCCACGTACTAAACACGGGGTCATGTCCGCGATGTACCTTGTCGCCGCGCCTTGAGCCACGGTGCGCATGTTCTGGATGCAGCTGCCACCAGGCCGGCGGCTGAGGTGCTTCGGGACTTTCCCCGCGGGCCAGTGACGCCGAGCGCCCGCGGCCGCGCAAGTCGTGTCCCTGGGTTCGTGACCCCGTATCGATTGCCGGCGTGCGAACCGCCAGCTGGCGCACACGACAGGTAGGCGCCCCTTTCTGCCGCCGCCCACACTCCTCGCCCTGTTTGTGCCGCTGTACGAGGACCCTCTTTGTCGTCCACGCATTCACCACGTCACAAGCGCCGAAACACTTCCCACAACAGAGTTAGCGCGAGTTGCCATCGCAGCCACATAACAGTTCTATGTTATGGTTTAACAAAGTTCAAATAAAACTGGTTCCACACCATACTGGCGGCTGGTATAGCAACTGGTTATGAATTTATCTCAAAAGTCAGTCCTAGTTGCGAAATTTTTGTTTATTTCACTGACGCGTTTTGCCCTTTTGAGGCACCAGCAGATTATGTAAATATATGGTGTGGCAGCCGCCCGTCTTCTAATACATCACACGATTTTCGGCCAGATACCTGCTAGCCATCTTCAGGTGAGTCTTGCAAGACTAATGAGAGCGTCCAGCGTTCAGCTGTATACAGAGTGTTACAAAAAGGCACGGCCAAACTTCCAGAAAACATTCCTAACACACAAAGAAAGAAAATATGTTTTGTGGACATGTGTCCGGAAACGCTTAATTTCTGTGTTAGAACTCATTTTAGTATTTCTCTTTAAATGTAAACTGAAATAATTCGTGCAGACAATTGTCAAAATACCAAATTGTTTCGTTAGTATGTACTGTACTTCATAGATTCACCGCCAGTTGGCCCAATTGTGAACGTTTGGGCAGGAATTGTTGCTGATGTCTTGATTGGGCCTCATGTTCTTCCACCTACGCTCACTGGAGCACGTTAGCATGATTTCATACGGGATACTCTGCCTGTGCTGCTAGAACATGTGCCTTTACAAGTACGACTCAACATGTGGTTCATGCACGATGGAGCACCTGCACATTTCAGTCGACGTATTCGTACGCTTCTCAACAACAGATTCGGTGACCGATAGATTGCCAGAGGCGGACCAATTCCATGGCCTCCACGCTCTCCTGGCCTCAACCCTCTTGACTTTCATTTATGGGGGCATTTGAAAGTTCTTGTCTACGCAATCCCGGTACCAAATGTAGAGACTCTTCGTGCTCGTATTGTGGGCGGCTGTGGTACAGGGCTGCATCAGCGCATCAGGGATTCCATGCGACGGAGGGTGGATGCATATATCCTCGCTAATGGAGGGCATTTTGAACATTTCCTGTAACAAAGTGTTTGAAGTCACGCTGGTACGTTCTGTTGCTGTATGTTTCCATTCCATGATTAATGTGATTTGAAGAGAGGTAATAAAATGAGCTCTAACATGAAAATTAAGCGTTTCCGGACACATGTCCACGTAACAAATTTTCATTCTTTGTGTGTGAGTAATGTTTCCTGAAAGTTTGGCCGTGTTGTTGTTGTTATGGTCTTCAGTCCGGAGACTGGTTTGATGCAGCTCTCCACCCTACTCTATCCTGAGCAAGCCTTTTCATCTCCTCATAAGAACGGCAACCCACATCCACTTGAATCTGCTTACTATACGCGTCTCTTGGTCTCCCTCTGCGATTTTTACCCCACACACTTCCCTCCAATGCTAAATTTACGATTCCCCGATGTCTAAGAATGTGTCCTACCAAGCGATCCCTTCTTTTAGTCAGGGTATGCCAAAAATTCCTTTTCTCTCCAATTCTATTCAGTACCTCTTCGTTAGTTATGCAATCTACCCACCTAATCTTCAGCATTCTTCTGTAGCACCACATTTCAAAAGCCTCTATTCTCTTCCTGTCCGCACTGCTTATCGTCCATGTTTCACTTCCGTACAAGGCAACACTCCACACAAATGCCTTCAGGAAAGACTTCTTTACCCTTAAATTAATATTCGATGTTAGCAAATTTCTCTTTTTCAAAAATGCTTTTCTTCCCATTGCCATTCTGCATTTTATATCCGTTGTACTGCGACCATCGCATGTTATTTTACTACCCAAGTAACAAAACTCATCTACCACCTTCATTGTTTCGTTACCTAATCTAATTCCTTCAGCATCGCCTGATTTTCTAAGACCGCATTCCATTATTTTTGTTTTGCTCTTGTTAATGTTCATTTTATACGCGCTCTTCAACACACTGTCCATTCCATTCAACTGCTCTTCCAGGTCCTTTGCTGTCTCTGACAGGATTACAATGTCATCAGCAAAACGCAATGTTTTTATTTCTTCCCCCTGAACTTTAATCCCTATTCCAAATTTTTCCTTGCTTTCCTTCACCGCCTGTTCGATGTACAAATTGAATAACATCGGAGAAAGGCTACAACCCTGTCTTACTCCCTTCCCAACTGATGCTTCCCTTTCATGCCCTTCGAGTCTGATAACTGCAGTCTGGCTTTTGTACAAGTTGTAAATAACTCTCCTTTCCCTATATTTTACCCCTGCTGACTTCAGAATTTGAAAGAGTGTATTCCAGTCAACATTGTCAAATGCTTTCTCCAAATCTACAAAAGCTAAAAATGTAGGTTTGCCTTTCCTTAATCTATCTTCTAAGATAAGACGTAAAGTGAGTATTGCCTCCCGGGTTCCAACATTCCTCCTGAATCCAAACTGATCTTCCCCGAGGTCAGCTTCTACCAGCTTTTCTATTCTCTTGTAGATAATTCTTGTTAAAATTTTGCAACAATGACTTATCAAACTGATTGTTCTGTAATTTTCACACCTGTCTGCACCTGATTTCTTTGGAATGGGGATTATTATATTTTTCTTAAAGTCTGAGGGCATTTCGCCTGTCTCATACATCCTACACACCAGTTCAAATAGTCTTGTCATGGCTGGCTCTCCCAGAGACTTTAGTAGCTCTGAGGGTATGTCATCCACTCCTGGGGCCTTGTTCCGGCCTAGGTCTTTCAAGGCTCTGTCAAATTCCTCTCTCAGTATAGTATCTCCTATTGCATCTTCATCTACTTCCTCTTCCCTTCCTACAACATCGTCTCTAAGTTCATTTCCTTTGTAGAGCTGCTCTATGTAATCTTTCCACCTTTCAGCTTTCCCATCTTTGCTGAGAACTGGTTTTCCATCTGAGTTCTTGATATTCATAGAGCTGCTTTTCCTGTCCCCAAATGTCTCTTTTATTTTCCTGTAGGCGGTATCTACTTTTTCCCTTCTTATACATTCTTCTACAGATTTGCATTTGGCTTCTAGCCACTCCTGCTTAGCCATTTTGCACTTCCTGTCAATCTCATTTTTTAGTCGTCTGTACTCCATTTTGCCTGTTTCATTTACTGCATTTTTATGTTTTCTCCTTTCATCTATTAAATTTAGTATTTCCTGTGATATCCAAGGATTTTTTGTAGGTCTTGCCTTTCTACCTATTTTTTCCTCTGCTGCCTTCACTATTTCATCTCTCAATGCTTCCCATTCCTCTTCTACTGTTTTATTTCTCCCTGTTTCTGTCAATTGTTGCCTAAATCTCCTTCTGAAATTCTCCAGAACTTCACTTTCCTTCAATTTATCCAAGTCCCATCTCCTTATTTTCCTACCTTTCTGCAGTTTTTTCAGCTTCAGCCTACAATTCATAACTAACAAGTTATGGTCAGAGTCTATATCTGCCCCTGGGTATGTCTTGCAGTTTATAACCTGGTTCCGGAACCTATGTTTTACCATTATAAAATCTATCTGATACCTTCCGGTGTCTCCTGGTCTCTTCCACGTATACAAACTTCTTTTGTGATTCTTAAACCACGTGTTTGTTACGATTAAATCATGTTCCATGCAAAATTCTACCAGGCGACTTCCTCTTTCATTCCTCCTGCCCAGTCCATATTCACCTACTATTTTTCCTTCTCTTCCTTTTCCTACTACCGAATTCCAGTCTCCCATCACAATTAAGTTTTCCTCTCCCTTAACTGTCTGAATAATTTCGTTTAGCTCCTCATATATTTCTTCGATCTCCTCATCATCGGCAGAGCTAGTTGGCATATAAACCTGTACTACTGTTGTCGGTGTTGGCTTCGTATCTATCTTGACAATGATAATGCGATCACTGTGCTGCTCATAGTAGTTTACCCGCATTCCTATTTTCTTATTCATTATCAGTCCTACTCCTGTGATACCCCCAATTGATTTTGTACTTATAATCCTGTACTCTCCTGACCAGAAATCCTGTTCATCCTGCCACCGAACTTCACTAATCCCCACTATATCTAACTTCAACCTATCCATTTCCCTTTTTAAATTTTCTAATTTACCTACCCTATTAAGCGATCTAACATTCCACGCTCCGACCCGTAGAATGCCAGTATTGTCTTTTCTGATGATCACATCCTCCTGAGTAGTCCCCGCCCGGAGATCCGAATGGGGGACTATTTTACCTCCGGAATATTTTACCCGAGAGGATGCCATCATCATATTTCCATACAGTAGAGCTGCATGTCCTCGGGAAAAGTAACGGCTGTAGTTTCCCCTTGCTTTCAGCCGTTCGCAGTAGCTGTGTGGCAAAGCCACATTAGCTGATGTTACAAGGCCAGATCAGTCAATCATCCAGACTGTTGCCCTTGTAACTACTGAAAAGGCTGCTGCCCCTCTTCAGGAACCACACGTTTGTCTGGCCGTACCTTTTTGTAACACCCTCTGTAGCATACTTTGCCAGTAATAATAATCTAAAGAATATTTTTACGTCATTTCAACTCCCTTCATAATAACATCCAGTTCACTATGCAAGTAGACCAAAATGGATGTTTGCCTTTTTTGGATGTTTTAGTTAGACGAAGAATGATGGCGCTTTGGGCGACTCGGTTTATCGGTTTATCATACTGATTTATATCTACAGGCTTCAAGTTGTCACCATCAGTTGCAAACCAGTAGTGTCCTTAAAACAGTTGTTCACAGAGCTCACACAATCTCAGATGCTGGTAGTCTGCCACAAGACTGGCTCACCTCCAGCAAGTGTTTCGAGAAAACAAATATTACAACCAGCAAATAAATAAGGCACTCTCAGAATGAAGAACAAGAAAGTGGAGGTCGAGAATACACCAGCAAAATATCTTGCTTTTCTTCCGTGTGTGGGTAATATTTCTTTTAAAATAGCAAGAATTCTCCATAATTTTCAGGTGAAAGTGATTTTTCGCCCACCATCCGCCCACCTACTTGGTTGGTTCGGTTAAGGATGACTTGTTACGAAAGGCTGGCATCTACAAAGTACCCTGCCAATGTGGTATGGCTTATATAGGCCACACTACACGCACCGTTGAAGAACTTTTGCAGTGAATACAAACGCAACACAGGCCTTTTACAATCAAGCGAGTCTGCTTTTGCTTAACACTGTATTTCCACCGGACACTCTATGGAGTATGATAAAACGGTAATTTTGACAACTGTAACAACTTTTAGGGAGTGAAAAAATACGTGTCGCTGAAAATCTGATGAACCGGAGTAGTGGCTACAAACTTGATAAAATGCGGAATCCCGTTATCTGTAAAACATGCTCAGATCGAAGACTACAGAGAGCACCGACGCGGCTGTGAGCGGCAGTGAAGTCCGCGGCTCCCACAGCGAGGGCACTGCCGTCCGGCAGTGTGGCCTGTCTGCTTGTAATGTTTTGACGCATGCGCTGCGATCGCAAACTTTACCATATATAGTGGAACTCTGGACGCAGGACTCACCTGAAGATGGCTGCAGGGGTCTGGACGAAATGTCGAGTCATGTATTAGACAACGACCTGCTGCATACCCGAAACTTGTACGAACATTCTATCCGCCGGGAAAATTTTAAAGTTCATATTCGATGAGCTATTTGTCATCATCGTAAAATAAAGTATTATGGCTATAAGTTTTCTTCCTAGATGGTTTACTTTACCATGATGACTAATAGCTGCCGGCCGCGGTGGCCGAGGCGACTGAGGCGCTCCAGACACGGTGTTCACGGCCACTACGGTCGGGGGTTCGAATCCCCCCTCGGGCATGAATATTTGTGCCGTCCTTACTATTAGATAGTTCATAAGTAGTTTGTAAGTTTAGGGACTGATGACCCCGTAGTTAAGTCCCATAAGCTGTTCAAACATTTGAACATTTTTTTGACTAATAGCTCAGAATATATTTACATAATCTCGATGATGCCTCAAAAGGGTGAAACGCGTCAGTGAAATAAAGAGCCGCGGCGGAGCGGCCGAGCCCACTGAGGCGGTATGTTACGATGTGCGAGGCCGTTCCCCGTCGGGGGTTCGAATCCCCCTCGGGCATGGATGTTTGTGCTGTCTTTAGTATAAGGTATTTCATAAGTAGTTTGTAATTTTAGTGACTGATAACTCCGCAGTTAAGTCCCTTAAGCTTAACAAACATTTGAACATTTTCTTTTAAATAAAGAGAAATTTTGCAACTGAGACTGACGTAAATCCACGGGACTCTTACACTCCCTACGTTTACAAACTACTTAAACCAATTTAAACTAATCTAAGGACAACACACACACACGCATGCCCAGGGGAGAACTCGAACTTACAACGGCGAGCAGCCGCGCGCTGCGCAGCGAGGCGCCTTAGACCGCTCGGTCACTCGACCGTGGCTTTGGTTTATCATTTGGGTACACAGTATGCGCACAATATTTCCAAACGGCAATAAGGTATCTGTTTTCTGGAAATCATGTCATATAGTTAATTATCACTATACATCTTGTCAGTCGAAGTTGCACAGGAGGAGTTTATTTTACTGCAGTTGATCGGTTACGAACATTATATTCATTTTCGAACTATGCCTTTAGAACAGGCTACAAGTTGTTAAATAGTTCGTATATACTTTTAGAAACACCAAAGTACAGAAAAATGTGACGAGCCGTTTTTTAGATACCCGCAAGTAGCCTATAACAACAATCACCCAATTAGCCACATGATTTTACTGCGTGGATAGACGCCTATCCGATGACACGAGTAAGAAACACGTGCTAGTTGGACCGAACTCGTAAACATTAATATAAGGATAGGATGCGATGTCCACAGCTCTTGCAGGGAAGATTTTTTTTTTTTATTTTGGCAATCCTAATATCTATTGAATAAGGCCCACATAAAATATATTTTAACAAAGCATTTATCAGTGAAATATGCAATACATAAACGAACTGCACCATGAGAATTGGTGAACCAATTTCATGACTAGTGGCGAAACTAATGTCACGTTATTACAACCTTCATATGAGCAAATACAAATATGTTAATCTCAAAAGTTACTGCAATGAGCCTTTTTATAGCAAATTGGTAAACCATTACATAGCGTTAAAACTTGTTACATTGTGTTCTAACTCATACATCAGAATATAAAACAAAACTACAAAGTACAACATTGTCACTGTGTTGGTTTCATAACAGCGTTGCAAAGTATATGCAGATGACGATCCACTTTCGTGATGCAAATTTTAATCGTTTGACAATGCTCTTTTTCTTATATTACATTTTCACGAGTAACTATTTTATGTTAGTCCCAAAGGTTTTGTACATGTATTGTTAACTTTTATGTTATTTGCATACAACAAAGGACATTACATATTTTAACAATCTTTGTAACTTTTTGCAGTGAAAATAAGAGAACACCGTAAAATTGTTTCTGAAGATGATGATATAGCTCATCGAAACCGGTAAAAAAAACAGCAAATTAAATAAATTAGCGATCTTGGCTGAAGTAAGTGTGGTTTATACAAATTTTCGATCGTCGTCCATAGGCGTAATATGCCACTTAATTATTATATCTAGTGATCAAGCTGACAAGTTGCTGATCTAACCTCCAGCATGCTGAAAATAAGTAAGTGGTAAATTACTTTTATAACACAGATTTCAGAACCAGGTTAAAAATTCTAAAACATATCCAGGGTGCAGATAGACGTTGTTTCCGTAAGAGCGCGCAAACGTTGATGAGGGCATATAGAATGCACCATTAAACAATTTGAGGTGGGGAAATTTGGGTCGGGAAGGTACGAAAAAGCCAGTAACTTCTGCTAGACGTATTTTGTAAATATCGGAGTTTATTCAATATAGAAACATTAACGTTTGATTGTGCTGAAATTTGGAACAGAGGTAGTTTAAATACTGATAAATACATGGGCTACCTTTCGCAAGCCACCATGTGGTGCCTGGCGTAGCGTACTTTACAGCAGGCTAACACCTTTGTTACTCTTCATGCTGAAAAGGCTGGACGGAATAAGTGAAACGTAGAATGAACATAGCTGATATCCCGAATTAGGGCTACCTCTCGTAAGCCTCCTTAGGTGTATAGCGGAGGGTACATTACAACAAACATTCAAATTGTTTGGCCGGTCTCTTTGAAAGTCAGCGCATAATTGTATAGTTTCATGAAGGAGTTTTTTACAATCTGCAATCCAGTGTATTTAGCATGACGAAGGGTACCTTGCGACTTTGACACCGTTTGACCGGTCATCATATAGGAGGGAGAGGAGTGGATGGAGGAGGAGACAGACAGAAATGGGAGGGAGGAGACGGACAGAGAGGGCAGAGGAGGAGACAAAGAGGGCAGAGGAGGAGAATGGAAGAACGGAGATGGTGACAGGTGAAGACGAGAGGGACGAAAAATGGACAGAGAAAGGGGCAGGAGGACGGGGGGAGGAGGAGCAGGTGAACAGAGAGAAGAAAACGGAGGAGATGGACTAATGGAAAATTAGACAAGAGGAAACTCGCTGACTACGTAAAATTTTTTATGTTGCATGTCAGAGGGTACTTTACCTACAAATCCGACAATCTACCGTTTTATTACGACTTCATGAAATTTTACACCACTTTCAAAACAAGGGGAACATCACCGACTACCTTCGATTTTAATACAGTGCATGGTGGAGTTTATCTTATGATAAACTTAGACACCACGGATTACCAATAAATCTATCAGAGTGACATAATTTCGTACAAATGAAAAAGAAAATGACCTGAGGAAGTGGAGAAGCAGTCCGACAGAGAGAAAGGGAGGCGATTGGCAGACAAATGCATATGGGGGAGACAAGGGATAGGAGGAAATGAACAGATAGAGAGATGAATTGGAATAGAAAGAAAGGGTAGATGGAGAGAGGAAAGGAAACGACAGATAAGGGCTGGAACAAATAAGTATCCGGGGGACGCCGCGTTTTCAGCTAGTTGTTCGAATAATAAAACTATTACAGTACACTATTTACTACATTCCTTATACATATAACAGAATGCAGCGTTCATACCAATTATCTTACAACATTTACTAATGCTATAATTTTTACTAGGTTCCAGCGGACCCTAATTTGAGGTGCAAGGCTATTCAAGTCAACTGTGAGGTGCGATGGTTAACTGGCGATGGCACTTAATTAGTTTATGAATGTAATTACCGTCAGAAAGATATTCATACAAGCCATAACTGAAATGCAATTGCCATTGCTATTTGGTATATGCGGCGCTATCCTAAATTTTCGGGACTGGTGCTGTTGAAAACCTTACCTTTGGACTAATGGTCCCTATCTCCCTCGAAGTAGTTCACATCCGTACTTATACACTGGTCGCCGCACTTCTGTCACTGATGAAGCGTTTTCTGGAAGTCGATGCTTCTTGAATCCTCTCTAGAGTGTCGAACCGACGACCTTTCAGCTTGTTTCAGTTTTGGGAATAGCGCGAAGTCGTAAGGTGCCAAATCTGTCTAGTACCGAGGGTGAGCTACAACGGCCATGTTGTTTTTGCCAAAAAACTGATTTTACTGCGTGGATAGACGCCTATCCGATGACACGAGTAAGAAACACGTGCTAGTTGGACCGAACTCGTAAACATTAATATAAGGATAGGATGCGATGTCCACAGCTCTTGCAGGGAAGATTTTTTTTTTTTATTTTGGCAATCCTAATATCTATTGAATAAGGCCCACATAAAATATATTTTAACAAAGCATTTATCAGTGAAATATGCAATACATAAACGAACTGCACCATGAGAATTGGTGAACCAATTTCATGACTAGTGGCGAAACTAATGTCACGTTATTACAACCTTCATATGAGCAAATACAAATATGTTAATCTCAAAAGTTACTGGAATGAGCCTTTTTATAGCAAATTGGTAAACCATTACATAGCGTTAAAACTTGTTACATTGTGTTCTAACTCATACATCAGAATATAAAACAAAACTACAAAGTACAACATTGTCACTGTGTTGGTTTCATAACAGCGTTGCAAAGTATATGCAGATGACGATCCACTTTCGTGATGCAAATTTTAATCGTTTGACAATGCTCTTTTTCTTATATTACATTTTCACGAGTAACTATTTTATGTTAGTCCCAAAGGTTTTGTACATGTATTGTTAACTTTTATGTTATTTGCATACAACAAAGGACATTACATATTTTAACAATCTTTGTAACTTTTTGCAGTGAAAATAGGAGAACACTGTAAAATTGTTTCTGAAGATGATGATAAAAAAAACAGCAAATTAAATAAATTAGCGATCTTGGCTGAAGTAAGTGTGGTTTATACAAATTTTCGATCGTCGTCCATAGGCGGAATATGCCACTTAATTATTATATCTAGTGATCAAGCTGACAAGTTGCTGATCTAACCTCCAGCATGCTGAAAATAAGTAAGTGGTAAATTACTTTTATAACACAGATTTCAGAACCAGGTTAAAAATTCTAAAACATATCCAGGGTGCAGATAGACGTTGTTTCCGTAAGAGCGCGCAAACGTTGATGAGGGCATATAGAATGCACCATTAAACAATTTGAGGTGGGGAAATTTGGGTCGGGAAGGTACGAAAAAGCCAGTAACTTCTGCTAGACGTATTTTGTAAATATCGGAGTTTATTCAATATAGAAACATTAACGTTTGATTGTGCTGAAATTTGGAACAGAGGTAGTTTAAATACTGATAAATACATGGGCTACCTTTCGCAAGCCACCATGTGGTGCCTGGCGTAGCGTACTTTACAGCAGGCTAACACCTTTGTTACTCTTCATGCTGAAAAGGCTGGACGGAATAAGTGAAACGTAGAATGAACATAGCTGATATCCCGAATTAGGGCTACCTCTCGTAAGCCTCCTTAGGTGTATAGCGGAGGGTACATTACAACAAACATTCAAATTGTTTGGCCGGTCTCTTTGAAAGTCAGCGCATAATTGTATAGTTTCATGAAGGAGTTTTTTACAATCTGCAATCCAGTGTATTTAGCATGACGAAGGGTACCTTGCGACTTTGACACCGTTTGACCGGTCATCATATAGGAGGGAGAGGAGTGGATGGAGGAGGAGACAGACAGAAATGGGAGGGAGGAGACGGACAGAGAGGGCAGAGGAGGAGACAAAGAGGGCAGAGGAGGAGAATGGAAGAACGGAGATGGTGACAGGTGAAGACGAGAGGGACGAAAAATGGACAGAGAAAGGGGCAGGAGGACGGGGGGAGGAGGAGCAGGTGAACAGAGAGAAGAAAACGGAGGAGATGGACTAATGGAAAATTAGACAAGAGGAAACTCGCTGACTACGTAAAATTTTTTATGTTGCATGTCAGAGGGTACTTTACCTACAAATCCGACAATCTACCGTTTTATTACGACTTCATGAAATTTTACACCACTTTCAAAACAAGGGGAACATCACCGACTACCTTCGATTTTAATACAGTGCATGGTGGAGTTTATCTTATGATAAACTTAGACACCACGGATTACCAATAAATCTATCAGAGTGACATAATTTCGTACAAATGAAAAAGAAAATGACCTGAGGAAGTGGAGAAGCAGTCCGACAGAGAGAAAGGGAGGCGATTGGCAGACAAATGCATATGGGGGAGACAAGGGATAGGAGGAAATGAACAGATAGAGAGATGAATTGGAATAGAAAGAAAGGGTAGATGGAGAGAGGAAAGGAAACGACAGATAAGGGCTGGAACAAATAAGTATCCGGGGGACGCCGCGTTTTCAGCTAGTTGTTCGAATAATAAAACTATTACAGTACACTATTTACTACATTCCTTATACATATAACAGAATGCAGCGTTCATACCAATTATCTTACAACATTTACTAATGCTATAATTTTTACTAGGTTCCAGCGGACCCTAATTTGAGGTGCAAGGCTATTCAAGTCAACTGTGAGGTGCGATGGTTAACTGGCGATGGCACTTAATTAGTTTATGAATGTAATTACCGTCAGAAAGATATTCATACAAGCCATAACTGAAATGCAATTGCCATTGCTATTTGGTATATGCGGCGCTATCCTAAATTTTCGGGACTGGTGCTGTTGAAAACCTTACCTTTGGACTAATGGTCCCTATCTCCCTCGAAGTAGTTCACATCCGTACTTATACACTGGTCGCCGCACTTCTGTCACTGATGAAGCGTTTTCTGGAAGTCGATGCTTCTTGAATCCTCTCTAGAGTGTCGAACCGACGACCTTTCAGCTTGTTTCAGTTTTGGGAATAGCGCGAAGTCGTAAGGTGCCAAATCTGTCTAGTACCGAGGGTGAGCTACAACGGCCATGTTGTTTTTGCCAAAAAGGTCGCGTTGTCGTGATGGAGCAGTCAGTTCTCTTGACACCAAAGTTCGGATCGCCGTCGCCGCACGTTTTCACGGAGCCGTCGCAACGTCACATAAGTACGCGGAATTCACTGTTTGTTTGTTTGCGACGAATTCGTTTTGCACAATTCCCTTGTTATCAAAGAAAACGATGACCATGATATTCACTTTGTTCTTCACCTGTCTCGCTTTTGTGGGTCCTGGGGAGCCCAGGCTCTTCCATTGGATGATTGTTGCTTTGTCTCTGGGCCATAACCGTAAATACCGCTCTCGTCGCCGGTGATAACCCACGACTAGGAGGTTGGATCATCGGATGCAGTCTGACGAAGGTCCGCGCTGTGCCTTCTGATCGGCAGTCAAGACCCTTGGAACAATTTTTGCGGCGCTTTACAGGTCAATCACTCTTAGTGTAAACATGGCGTGGTACGTCACACTTCATCCGCAATGTCTTGAATGGTTCGACGTCGATCCGCACGAACCAACTGTTGAAGTTTGGAAACAATGTCTGGGCCTTGCAGTGTGAGAATTATCTTCGAAGTCTGTACGGCCGGCCCCGAACCGAGCATGCCACTGAAATACACGCGAACGGCTCATGCTCTGTTTCGCACTCACTTGTTGACGCATTGCAAGGTTGTCCGTGGCACTTTTCCCGACATTCGCACAGAATTTAACATACACGTGCTGTTCTGTTCGTGGATCCATCATAAAATCGCCACATACCGAACACAGAGTATTACGGAAATTGTGGATACGCAACACGTCAAATGTTCAATGTTAGTAAAGCTTATGGGACTTAACTACGGGGTCATCAGTCCCTAAACTTACAAACTACTTATGAACTACTTACGAACTAGGACGGCACAAATATCCATGCCCGAACCCCCGACCGTAGTGGCCGTGCAGACCGTAACTGAAGCGCCTCAGTCCCCTCGGCCACCGCGCCGGCCGCAAAACGTCCTCCTAGCTGAATGCCACTCCCATTCATGCAGCTCTCGCCACCTAGCAGTGCAAAGATCTACTAATCCTCTTTTCCAGGTGGCAGTACCAGTCCAGAAAATTTTGGATTCCACCTCGTATATCCCTTGTCAGTGTAGTTACCTAGGTATTCGCGTATTACGATTGACATATACGATAATCGTTTTCTGTTGACAAACAACTTGTTCCATCGTTCATGGTGTATTGTTAAACTCGGCATTACAGCTGCAATTGTGTAGCACTTTACAGGAGAATCACTTTTGGTATAAACGTTACGTGGTACATCCCGCTCATAATACATCCGTCATTACGTAAGAAGATATCATGGAGTGTCCACGCCAGGGACAGCTCTGAACGACATTGTTTATGTAGAAGGAGGTGACACTATGTAGACAGTACCCACCGTCTCGAAAAGTGCTCTTCCAAACCTGCAACGCTCCTCCTCATATGAGTAGATAAACCGAGGTTGTACTTAGCGCTTTTTTCCGTAGGCTCTCCCGCAGTTCTTCACACGCGCCGCAGGAGAGCTGCTCGTTGTTTCTGGACAACTACAGAAGGATTTCCGTAGAGAAGTCTCTCCATAATCCCCGACGGTAAACAGAATATTGGTACATGTTTTCTGTAGAAACTATTCGATTTATGAACCAGGTGCGGATTCATTTCGCTTACATTTCCATATTTGACAACTAATTATCATTGCCATGCTATTATAAATGAAAATTACACACACGATATTCGTTCGTCAACACACACACACACACACACACACACACACACAAAGAGAGAGCAAAGCGAGACATAGAGAGTGAGAGTCAGTCAGACATACAGAGAAGAGAAAAGTTGCACAGAGAATGAAGCTAAAGCAAATTTAAATTAGTCGCTACAGCAAGCATGAAAATATATGAACATCAACAAAGGGCAAACACGCAACACCAACATAAATATTGCGGTTTGTGAATTTCCACGTTTTAGCTTGCAATGTTGTTCATTCAAATAATTTACCACGTCTCAGTCTGTATATCAACGACGAGTGAGCGAGTTCAGTATGGCAGAAAATGAGGGGGAAAAAACGATCTAAATAAAAAAAATACACTGTCAGAGTTCTGTACAGTGGAATAATGCTTAAATTCATCAGTCCTGAGGTTATGTGAATGAGCAGTTATTAGTACTGAGTAGTTTTTTATTATACAATAAAATAAATTACTACAAATTGTCTCTAGGGCTAATTTTATGGCATATTGCAAAATATATTTGTCACAAAATACCTGAAGTACTTTTCCTTGAGATAGGGTTCAAGCCTTGTGGTGTAGTAGTCTCCGTTGGGTGGTGTTCACACGGAGCCTCTTCAAATACGACCACCAGCACTTGATATTTTACTTCTTATTGCTCATATTTTAATGTTTATAATCGATGGTTGTGTAAATACTAACAGTTGGTGATGATCTATGTGAGCCGAAATAATTGCGTTCTCAGTCTGGGATACATTTCTGTTCCGTCTGTACAGTTGTACACATAATTGTTACACTTCACTTACGAACCTGCCTTTCGGTCTCGAAATTATTGTGGTTTCATCGTGACATTACTCAGAGAACATAGACTGACGTACCCCAAAACTACGAAAATTTTACACTTGTTGAAATGCACTGGACAGGTCAATGATGACCCCTTCATCCACATGCTTAGCCTGTAGACAGCTGCTTCTACAAAGAACATGGACACGCGAGAAAAAAAGTCTATAATTTTTTTTAATGACAAATAATTTTAAATTTGTCACATCTATTTTATATGTAATTAAGGGAGTACATTTAAACTATGTGTGTGACATTTATAAATTAGACAATAAGCACTATTTCACATGAGATGCTATTTTGTAAAAATTTAGGGTTGCAGATATGTAGATGACAACTAAGATCGTCGAAACCAGTCATCTAAAAATACAATAAAATATTCAACAAAGAATCTTGACGTCTATATTCTTTACAAACAAAGCAGTCGACCATCCTAAAACTATTTTGAACACACACAGAGCTTTACTAGGCAGAGTCCTGTTTCAGAGTGGTATGCCATTGCCTACCTCTGAAGTAACTTCCCTATCCAGTTATGAGGGAGAATAAAGTTTTAGGTGGAAATCGAACATGGTGTAACTAGGGAGGCGAAATCGATTCTTATATGCCTTCTACTTTCTCTTATCATTGTGTTCCTTACGCGAAATTTAAGTAAGCGATAGTAGAATCGTTGTGAATGAAGCTTCAACTTCTGGCCCTCTGAATGTCCTCAGTAGTGTTTCTGGAAATGAAGTCACTTTACTTACAGCGATTCCCATGTAAATTCACTAGACGTCTCTGTAACTACCGCACACCTCTTAATTGACTCCATTTCGTCTGTTAAACAGATCTGGTGAGGACCCGAAACGATTGAGCTGTATTCAAGGAGGGGTAACTCAAGAGTTCCATAAGCAATTTCCTCGTAGATGGACCATATCTTCCCAAAATTCTCCCATGAGCGGACGTCTAGTATCCCCCATCTCCAAAAATGTCTTTACACGTTAATTCCATTTCATACCGCTGTGCAACTTTCATCACTATGCTGATGCAATGAAGTAAAGTTATTTGATAGCGAAGGGCATGTTGGGGTGTTACAATATGTCTCAAATACATTCTGGCCTGTATATCGCAAAGACATGCTAATACGACGATGAACAGTTTTTTAAGGGAAATACTGTCCCTTACTGGCAACATGCAGAATGCAGACGACCGATGCAACAAAAAGAGATGGATTAAGGAATATGCTACAATCAGATAAAGAGGTTTATTCTTTGAACTATAAAAAATGATGTAACTATATACTGCATCAACACGTAAAAGTTTAAAGAGAAAGTGGTTTGCTACTGACTAATGTAATTTCGTTATAATGTATGTGATCACCTCGAAAATTCAAAATTCTAGATGATAATTGCAACAGGGATAGTCTTTGCAATAATTTGTTACAATCTAGCTGAAAACCCGGCGTTGCCCGGGTATTTATTTATTTAATCATGCCTTGAGTTAATACTTCTATGCCTACGTTTTTTTTTCTAATAACATGTTGTATTTATCAGAGAATATATAAGAAATAAGGCTGTATTCCATAACAAACAATTTAAGAAGAATATCCACACCAAGAAAGACAGTAATGGAAATGCAGATGATACGGAACATTCTTATATTCATATATTCATTTACTATAAACAATATTTATTTTGACTTGTCCAGGATCTAATATGAATAATTTTTTTGGTGAGCACACCCTTGAGGAAATGACAAAGTTTTCAGTGAGAGGAACAAGGACATGTCAAATACTCTCCACAGTACTGAATAGCCGTCCGCGGTGGCCGAGGGGACTGAGGCGCGTCAGTCAGAGTCTGCACGCCCACTACGGTCGGGGGTTCGAATCCCCCCTCGGGTATGGATATTTGTGCCGTCCCTAGTATTAGCTAGTTCATAAGTAGTTTGTAAGTTTAGGGACTGATGACCCCGTTGTTAAGTCCCATAAGCTCTACAAACATTTCAACAGTACTGAATAGAATGCCCTGAGAGTTATTAATCGTAATAGAAAATGCAAGTCTCACTGGAAACTGCAGTCCCTTGAAATTAAAAGCTGGATTTTTCGGAAATAATGTGTATTCGTTAGATGCACACTGTTTCATTCTCTTCCTTTCCCTGTAGCTCTATAGAAGTCTATTGATTTCACCTGCAGCCGTGTGCGCTTCACAGATCAAATTTGGTTCAAAGTTGTCAAGAGCAGACAGGTTTCAAAAATGTCCTTAAGCTGACTGGAATGCAGGAGAGTCTTACAAGGAGACCATATGGGCATCGGATTTTAGAATATTTTGATATCTATGGTATGTGGAATTTAAGACTCAAATAACAATCAGACAAAGTCATTCGACGCAACTCTCAAAAATTCTCGAGAAAATCGACTTTGAAAATTTTGGAAGAACATGTAAGTACCAATAACTGAAGGAGGGACAGTGTCTGTTGAGCTAGCTGTTGAGTTAGCTGTAGTGTGCCGGGCGCCGTGGCTGAGCGCACTACCACCTGAACTACCCCAACAGATGCTGAAACGCCTTTGATTACCGGTACTTACATATACATACTCGAGAAATTTTGAAAGTTGCGTCGAATGACTTTGGCTGATTGTTATCTGATCTCTGAACTTCACGTACAAAAAATATAGAGAAATTCTAAAATCCGACACCCTTGTGGTCTCCTTGTTCGTAGTAAATACGTAAATATATTAATACGTAGTACATTACATGAGAGGTTTTTACCCATCACACTATATATCATTTCATATTTGTAGAATTCTATGTTGTATAAAAAAATCAAATGTTTGTTAAGCTTATGGTACTTAACTACGGGGTTATCAGTCCCTAAACTTACAAACTACTTATCAACTAGCTTATCATAAGGACGGCACAAATATCCATGCCCGAGGGGGGATTCGAACCCCCCACCGTAGCGGCCGTGCAGACCGTGACTGAAGCGCCTCAGTCCCCTCGGCCACCGCGGCCGCCTATGTTGTATAATTTTGCAGGTATATATTCATTTTTGTAAGTGTTGTATGTCGGTAAAATCTGTTGCGAATACAGTTATTACTAAAGAAGTGTTAGTTTAGAGCGTAATGCTGGATAGGGCGGTTTTCCATGAACATTCAGCTCCTGTGAGTATAATTATGTTTAAAGTGTGTTAGTTTGATAGTCATGTTACATGTATATTTTGATGAAGTAAGAATATCAAATTTCATTACACTTGTTACATATTTTTAAGATATAGATATGTGGTATACGAAAATAAAATTGTATATTTCATAAGGGGCACAACATAGTAAAGGTCAGCAAGCGACATAATGACAATTAAGAAGCTCGCTGCTATAAAATGTATTAGCTATTGTAACACGACGGTCCCATTTCGGCTTAAACTGGCGTTAGCAAGAGACCTGTAATACACATTCGGTGATATTTAGGTTGAACAAATTATTATGTCGTATTATATTATTGCAATATAGAGCTTAACACATAGTTACGTATACGATGTTTATATGCTTTGTAAACATACGGCATCGTAGCTACAACTGTCGAAATACCGAATCAGGGTTAAAATTACCAACAAATTTTGACATAATACAGATGCATTAGACGTCCTATGTATATCAGACCATCTAGACATTTACGTAAGCGAATGTTGACCTCTATATTGTAATTTTATACTACAACAAAATAAATTGTGCAACCTAAATGCCACCTACTTTGTACTGGAGATCACTTGATAATGGAAGTTCAAGCCGAAACGGGACCGTTGTGTTACAATAAATAATATTACATACCACATAACACGTTAATTATTGTTATTAATGTAATTTACAAAGAATTATTTGTAATTTGCACTGCAGTGTGCGATGTGGAAGATGAAATGTATTAACGTAAGGAATTTACAGAAACAATTGTTTTTTTTGTTTTTTGTTTCATATTTTCCGATGGTGTAGTTGATGTCAATGTGCCAATACCCATTCTTTAATCGATCTTCTCTTCTTTCCCTCCAGTTCTTTTCATGTGTTCTTCCGTCCTCTGATTATTTATACAATTTCATTTTTCACTTTTTTTTTCTCTGTTCTTCTTTGGACTAATTCCATGTTCAGTACTTTTCCAAAAATACCTACATGCCACTTTTTTCTTCACGTTTTGCATTCTTTTTATCTTTTTTATTCAATAGTCCCAAATTCTTTTTCTCTTTTCTATCCCAGAAATTTTTGAAGATGGTTTTAGTTAAGTAATTTTTTGGAAACTACAAATGTCCACAAAACACGCATATTCTTTCCCTCTTAGTCTACTTCTTCTCCTTTCTTTATAAATCAACAGAACTTAACTACCTTCGTCATTAGTCCCTGATATTACAAACTACTTACATTAACTTAAAGTAACTTATGCTAAGGACAACACACTGATGCCCGAGGAGGACTTGAACCCCCGACGGCGTGCTGCCGCGCACACCGCAGCTGGGCACCTTAGTGCGCACGGATATTTTGCGGCGGCAATCTATCTACTGACACGTTTTTTCCGCCTCCATTAGTTTCTGGTATTTCTAATTTATCTAAATAATGGTTTAATGACGAACATTCGCTTGCATTCTCACTTTCTGGCTACACTACTGAAATCGGATAGTTCTTTTCTTATTCGATTAATGGTGGAAATTCTCATCAGAGATGATAAATTATTTTTCAAAAGAGATAGATTGGCTGGCCAGTACTTACCTTTGTGCTGTACCTCGGATAGTAACACAAGTGAAGAAAAAGAAAAAAAGGGACGAAAGGACAAGCTTTCGGAACACAGTTCCTTTTTCAGGTGGGAGAGAAGGGAAGTAAAAAGGATGGGAACGGAAGGGAAAGGTAACTCACGACCTAGGTCATGGTGTTTGAGGAGTGTGGAAGTCAGAGATACTGCATATTAGTACTTATGGCACAAGCCATTTCCATTCTTTGTATACATTTTGAACGTAGCTTGGCAATTGCTAAATATGCCTGGGATACACATCCAAAACTGTTTCCTCTAATCTCTCTGCCCATCATTTCCCCCATGCTTATTCCTCTTTGTCCTCTTTCCTATCTATCTGTATTGACTAACCGACCATCCGACGTCATTCGGGTGTTTGTTTATCCAGTTTTTCAGCCCGTAAACTCCTCCCTCTTTCTTCCTGCTCTTTCTCCCTCTATGTCTCAGCCCCTTTATCTACCAATTCATCCGATGCCTCTCTCATTACCGACTCCCGCTCTCTTCCTCATCCCCCTGCTCTGTATGTGAAAATAATAAAAAAATATCGTAAATTTCAAGGTAATCGGTAAAACGGTGTCTCAGTCTGGAGTAACGTACTTCCCCGACGCACCGTACGAAGTCTTATCAACAATATCGAAATAAAACGTAGCTTGGTGCCTACGTCTGTTGCAAAGTACCATCCACCTTACACCGCAGGATTTATCATGTGGACAGTGCTATTCCTCTTGTTTTAAAGGCCAAATGTGCAACATTTTATCGCAGTCGGGTAAATGGTTTGACAGAGCATAAAATACGAGTGTAATCCCTAAAACGGAATATCTAATCCAAGGATTTGGCTTATTATCCTCTTTCCGCGCTCCCTGGTGCGGTTCCTCTAGGGAGACGCTTTTTCATTGTTGGTCGAGCTGAGCTCTACGAACTTACGAGAGCAACTCGGGCGCCCGATTCTTGATTCTAGTGAGTGTACCTGTACTCCCTCGATAATCCAGCCGCGGTGGAGTAGCCGAGCGGTCTAAAGCGTCTCGCTGCAGAGCGCGCGGTTGCTCGCCGTGGAGGTTCGAGTCCTCCCTGGGGCATGGGTGTGTGTGTTTGTCCGTAGGTTAGTTTACCTAGGTTTAAGTAGTTTGTAAGCTACGGACTGATGACCACGCAGTTTGGTCCGATAGATTTACAGACATTCGATAATCCATTTTTCGTTTGGGGCAACGTCGAAGAGATAAATTAACACCCTAATCCCCCGGCTCCGATCATCAATTCGGTAGGATTTTCTTGGTTTCAAGGCGTATGCCTAAACGGATAAGCCCCTCCCTTTTATTTCCAATTGGGATCCCCCTTTGCCCCACTATCAGCTTACGTTTCACATTTAGGAGACTGTCTGTTTCTCAGAATCTTCTGTTATGTTAGGTATGGTGTGCGATCCGTCGTGTTGAAGGGGCGGCAGGAGACCCAAAGCAATCTGAGTAAGTCAGTCGCCGGCCGCGGTGTGCGGCGCGCCAGTCACGTTCTGCACGGCCACTACGGTCGGGAGCTCCAATCCCCCCCTCGGGCATGGATATTTGTGCCGACATTAGTATTAGCTAGTTCGTAGTTTGTAAGTTTAGGAACTGATTACCCCGTAGTTAAGTCCCATAAGCTTTACGAACACATTTGAAGTAACTCAGTCAAAAAAGAGAGAGAGAGAGATGAGGCGACGCCCATCTTTGGTTGCGAATTTCGATTTTCCACCGATGCCTTTGCATTTTCCCTTTTGTACATACAGCACCATTGTTTAAACACTTTTGACGTTAAAGTTCTTGTTATGCAGCGAACAACAATTACAATTATTGAACATTGTACGGTATGAGCAAAGTTTATTTATTGTCTTCACACTAAGAAACTCGCTGCGAGAAATGTGGTTTTACGATCCCTGCGGAGTCAAATCCTGCTGCACGTGAAGTCACAAATGAAAAGAAACTCAAGTTTGATGAAAGCGGCGATAAAACGACGACCAAGAAAGTCGGATTCACTTGTAAAGAAATGGTGTTTGTCAGAGATATCCTAAACAGCGTGAATTTTAGAGCTCAGTTTTACTTAAATATTCTGGCCTTGTACGGTATTGTCACGAGATGAGGTGTCCACATCATTTTAGCTAACGCTTCAGATAGTGTATTAGTCGTGAAGTTTGAAGGAAAAGGGATCACTGCTGTATATTATGATAACATAGCTAAAAAAGGGGTTTAGGAAAGTGATCTACACTTGTAATTTTCAAAATGAAATGCCAAAATCTCACATTAATAATTTATTCACTGACGACCGGTTTCGGTGAATGTCACCATCATCTGGTCACATGTGACCGGATGGTGACACAGTTCACATAAACCGGTCGTCAGTGAATAACTTATTAATGTGCGATCTCGGCATTTCATTTTGAAAATTACAAGTGTAGATCACTTCAAAAACCCCTTTTTTAGATATGTTATCATAAGATACAGCAGTGATCCCTTTCCCTTCAAACTTCACGACTAATACACTATCTCAAGCGTTAGCTAAAATGATGTGGACACCTCATCCCGAAACAATACCGTACAAGGCCAAAATGTTTAAATAAAACTGAGCTCTAAAATTCACGCTGTTCGGGATATCTCTGACAAGCAAACACTATTTCTTTACAAGTGAATCCGGCTTTCTTGGTCGTCGTTTTATCGTTGCATGCAACCTGCTTTCATCAAACTTGAGTTAGTTTACATTTGAGTCTTTTAGTGTTAAAAGAATAAATAAACTTTGCCCATTACGTACAACTTTCAATATCTTTACTATAATGTTTGCTGCATGATAAATACTGTCTCTAAACATCAAAAGTGTCTCAACAGTAGTGCTGTATGTACTCAAGGGAAACTGCAAAGGCGTAGGTGGAAAATCAAAATTCGCAACCAAGGATGGGCGTCACCTCTTTTTTTTTTTTTTTTTTTTTTTTTTTTTTTTTTTATGACTGAGTTCAAATGTGTGTAGAGCTTATGGGACTTAACTACGGGATCATCAGTCCCTAAACTTACAAACTATTTATGAACTAGCTAATACTAAGGACGGCACAAATATCCATGTCGGACGCGCAGGACACCGTGCCCCCGGGTACGGTTCCTGTAGGGGGATGTTTGTCCACTGTTGGTCGAGCTGATCACTACGAGATTACGAGAGTAACTCGGGCGTCCTGTCTTTGATTGTCGTGAGTGCAGTCGTGTTCTCTCGATAATCCATTTTTAGTCCGGGGCAAGTCCCGGAGATAAAATAAAATGGTCCCAATCCCCCGGTTCCGACTAAGGTTTTCGGGAGGTTTTCCTTGGTTGTAAGGCGTATGCCGGAACTGGTAAGCCCCTCCCACTTATTCCCAATTGGGATGACCCCTTAGCCCCACTATCAGCTTGTCTGATAATTGGCTGAATAGAACCGCGACTCTTTATGGGCCGGATCTCAAACAGCCCGCTCCACTCCTCGGAGTGGATATATATATATATATATATATATATATCCATGTCCGAAGGGGAATTCTAACTCGCGACCGTAGTGGCCGTGCAGAACGTGACTTGCGCGCCGCACACCGCTCGGCCTCCGCGGCCGACGACTTACTTAAATCGGTCTCCTGCCGCCCCTTATTCACTGACCGGTTTCGGTGAACTGTGACACCATCATCTGGTCACATGTGACCGGATGGTGACATAGTTCACATAAACCGGACGTCAGTGAATAAATTATTAATGTGCGTTCTCGGTATTTCATTTTGAAAATTATAAAACGATCAGATCGCCTCCAAACCCGACTATGTCAGGTAATCTTTTGATCTCCTCTTCATTGCATTACCACGAAATGCGTCGGTACAGTGGCATACCTTGCGTGGGCGGCCTGACTATGACAGGTAATCTTTTGATCGCCACTTGATTGCATTACCACGAAATGCGTCGGTACAGTGGCGCACCTTGCGTGGGCAGGAGCCGCAGGCAGGCCAGTGACCCAGGTGATGACGTCGTCTCGGGTGACCGCCGCCCCGCCCACTCGCAGTTGACGGACTACGATGGCTAGATGCCTGCGTCAGAGCGCGCCTGTAGTTCTAATTCTCTGCCTGCACAGTGCGTTGGCGTCAGAATGCCTTTCTATTTGTACACAACACAACAAACGTCATGAGCGGTACATTACGACATATTGCCTTTATAGTTGAGTGCCCATTCAAACTCAGCTTCAGTGATGACACGATGCGAAGTGACCCTTCGCTCTCAGATCCTGTCATGCAGGAGAAAGCCTAACGTTGTGGTATTAAATATGGAGATATTCGTATTGTCCAACTCACAACATATCGCTCCCTGAGGAACTTTAAAAATTAGATTAGTCGGCTTAGAAAGTGGAGAAATACTTTTTAAGTGCTACACACACTTTAATACATAAAGTGATACTTCTTCCCAAGCTTTTTCTTGCGATCTACTTGATGTTTATAGCAGTCTCTCTTTTCACTCATATATTCTATATTCCGTTCACCGAAACGAGAGACGGACTGTAAACACATCGAGGAGCGTGGCCAGGGGTGAACAAAGTGGGATTCCTCGCTCAATGTCACCGCTTCTGTTTCACGTGTAAGCTGTGTGTTCTGTTACATAGCGGTGATAATAGAAGCCCAACACATATTAAATTGATTTTTTTAGTAAATTGTAAAATGTTGGCTTCTGTAAATTACCCAAATCTCCATATTCGTTTGCGACAACAAGAACTTCGTCAACTGTGTGCAGTTTGTCGAAGGGACATTTCTGTACTTTTCTTGGCATTACATTTATTTCAAAGTCATTATCACTTTCTAGAAACTTCTGTCGTGATTATTTATTGATTTATGCATTGGAATACTTCAAGGAAGCGTGAATTTTTAGAGGAGAAAAAAATTCTCTACAAATTTGCTCTTGCATTCGCAGGCTTTCAAGATGATGGCGAAAGATACTTGCCGAAACACTGAGTCGGATGTCAACCCCAGATTTCATCAAATTTTATATTTTTTTGTTTTCCATATCTCGCATATTTTTATAGATATTTGCAAAAATAACGGCAATTTCATACTGTTCGTGTGCTGTGTTTTTGCCTTGTTCAGGTTGTGCTATTCAACCGATTGCCACCGAATGTTACAGTCGGATTTGCTGGCAGCTAGCGACCAGAAACATCCTATGGTAACCAAACATCTCTAGAGGTGTCACTATGCCCAGTCGCGACTATTATGCGTCGGATCGATAACATTTTCAAGTAAAACTTGTTCAGAAGTTATTTTTCGCTATTTTCACTATGAAATTTGGTACACATAAATAGAGATGTAATTCTTCACAAGATTTTACCATAATATTATTCTGCAGTAAGTCATTTAATGGAGATTTGAGGTTGATATTTCAGCTAGGGGTTAATCTTTCGCAGGAATATACTTTTTTTTATTAAGAATTGTATAAAGAAAAATATCCTGTAGGCATACCACTAAGAAAAATGTATAATTAAATAGACGAATTAGGAAGATAAAATAAAAGATGAAGTCGCTGCATAAAATGATAAGACGTTTGTAAGAATAAGAAAATGATGAGAAGAACGGACATGTTTCTACGTAAAAAATTAGAGATTGAATTTAAAGATGGCAATATAAATTGTTTCCCATATTAATAAACTACAAATAAGACTAGAATGAAACTTTCACTCTGCAGCGGAGTGTGCGCTGATATGAAACTTCCTGGCAGATTAAAATTGTGTGCCAGAACCGGGACTCGAACCTGGGACTTTGGCCTTTCGCGGGCAAGCCCACTACTGACTGTGCTATCCCGACACGACTCACGATGCCGCCTCACAACTTTACTTCCGGCAGTACCTCGTCTCCTATTTTCCAAACTTCACAGAAGCTCTCCTGCGAACCATGCAAGACTAGCACTCTTGGAAGAAAGGATATTGTGGAGACATGGCTTAGCCACAGCCTAAGGGATGTTTTTGGAAACCGGTTCCGGCACACAATTTTAACTTACAAATAAGACTACTGCGAAAAGTGAAGAAAAATTTGAGTAAAGACAAATTAAAAAAAAAAAAAAAAAAAAAAAAAATGCACTGGCAAGTTTCAGGGACCACTTTTAAAAAAATTGCGAAAAAAATATTATAGAAATGTAAATAATTAGTTATAAAATTTGTAAATATTTTAGTGTTGTTTAAAAGTTATTTATTACATTATTATTGTTACATATTCAGTTTTATTATATAGGCTTTTCGCCTGATATATTTGCAAAACTCATAAAATTGCAGTAAACCCAAGTGTAGGCCGCAAGAGCCGCCAGTGCGATTATTTTAATGTACTTGTATATTATACTTTACAAATAATCGTCAAAAGTGAAACGCCAAAATAGCTAAATTTCTTTAATGACTACCTAACATCGTGATATTTTAACTTATTTATTTTTATATTTAGACTAAGTGCTATGTTGCACGTATTATTTAATCTCCAAATTTTAAATAAGATGACCAACTTGTAATGTTTGATATGACCAAATGAAGATGGCAAAGTCCACTGAAACTAGTCGTCATTCAAGAAATATGTTGCGAACTTCGCGTCCCACTTTTGTAGATTATTAACCTGACAGATCGCCTCCACAACCTGCGATGTCAGGTAATGTCACTATCTTTTATGTTATATATTAGCATCTCCATTATCTTCATTTTTAAATCGATATGACTTAGAACATATTTTCAGATACGGCATTTATCTTTCCTTCTCATCACCAACACCTCAGTACCAATAAGCAACATAGGTACAGTCCGGCCGCGCGAGAGAGTTCCGATCGGTCTGGAGCGCCACGTTACGGGTCGCGCGGCCTCCCGTGTCGGGGGTTCGAAGCCACCCTCGGGCATGGATGTGTGTGTTTTCCTTTGGCTAGTTTAACGTACTGTAAGTAGTTTGTTAGACTAGGGACTGATGACGTAGTTTGGTCCCATAGAATTACAAACATTTGAACATTTTGAGCGACAGTCCTTCCGAAATTTAGACTTCCTCTTTAATTCTAGGACTGTTGTGAAATGATTCTAGGCAGCCAAAGTTTGAGAGTTGTTTATGCAGTTATTTATTGATCATTATTTTGACTCCAAGAGAGTTTTCTCTTTCGGTTGTTTGTTTGTTTGCTTTTTGAAAATATTTAGTTTACCCTGACTTGAGCAAAGCTGAATCTTTATAATACTCTTCGCTAACCCCTTTTCTGTCATATTTCTAATAGTAGTTTATTAATAAATTCCTTCTGCTCTACGAGTAATTTGCTACATACGAGTAGCGTTTCATAAATATGTATGAAACAGTGTTAAGGGATGAAATTAATAACTGATGCTCACTTCCTTTTCTATATAACTATTTGTGTGTTGCAATTTAGGCTCTTAATTTCTCATATAAAACTCAGTAACAAAAGTGTTGCATCACTCCAAAATTCTCACGGTATAATTTAGGCAAGATGGATGATGATACGTCATTAAAAGGTAAACCATTCAACAATCCGAAGATTGGTTTGAACACCACAGTACTTTATTAGGCATGATCTTTTTTGGAGGTGATATGCCGTTGCCTTCCCCCGACCTTTGAACTGACTTACCCAGCAAGTTGCAGGGGACCTACAGTTTGACGTGGATTCCAAATCAAGATGCTACTCGGTATTTTTCACACAAGCAACACTGCCAGAGGTGAAACAAGTGAGAAGTGACAAAAATCCTAAGACCTGGCGAGGATCAAACCCCTGACTTTTGGATTCATAGTCTGGCACTCTACCACTGTGCTACCGAGCCATACGTCATATAACATAGATACAATAAAAATTAATTGAGGCTGTTTTGCCGAAAACTGACATTTTGAGATAACGGCTATGTGCAAAAGACAGGATGAGTGTTCTGAAGAAGAAAATAGCAGCGAGCAACTAGTAATAATGCTAATTATTTGAACTATAGCGCCGTTATCGGTTCCTAACGTAAAGATCAACATCAGACGACTGTTTACCTCCAAATACATTTGTTAGAGTTTATTTGTGCATTGAAGCCCCTCATGAGGAAATATTTAAAATCCTGTGCCATTTTTCTGCTCACAAGATAATCTGCTCTCTGTGAAGCAGTGTTTGTTATTCTAACCAAGTGAAAAAAAATGTTAAAATGTTTGTAAATCTATCGGACCAAACTGCGTGGTCATCAGTCCGTAGCTTACAAACTACTTAAACCTAGGTAAACTTACCAAGTGAAATCAGTGTTTCACATAGTGCACATTATATTGTTAGCGGAAGCTAACGAAGACGCAAGAAAATGGCACAGGATTTTTGGTGGCTCCACATCTCAAGAATATTTCGTCACAAGGGGCTGGAATGTAGAAGTAAACAATAACAAAAGCATTTGGCCTAGAATAGCCGTCAATTGATCCATCTTTAGTTTCGAAACCAGTAACGGCGCTAATTTTTAAATAAACAGCATTGTTAAAACTGGATGGTTGCTGTTGTTTTCTTAGCAAGAATCAACCTGTATACGAAATGCCGCGGTGGAGCAGCCGAGCGGTCTAAAGCACCTCGCTGTGGAGCTCGCGGTTGATCGCCGTGGAGGTTGGAGTCCTCCCAGGGGCATAGGTGTGTATGTTTGTCCGTAGGTTAGTTTACCTAGGTTTAAGTAGTTTGTAAGCTACGGACTGATGACCACGCAGTTTGGTCCGATAGATTTACAAACATTTGAACATTTTTGTATACAAAATAACAAGTTTTTTTAAAATTGTTTATAGTCAACAGTAGTCCCAAGTGTAAAAATTGCGTTATGCCTAATACAACAGCACCTCAATACAGCCGCGCGGAATGGCCGCTTGTTCTAAGGCGTCATGCTACGGACTGGGCGGACGATCCCGCCGAATATTCGTGTTCTTCCTCGCGCGTGTGCGTGTGTGTGCGTCTGTGTGTGTGTGTGTGTGTGTGTGTGTGTGTGTGTGTGTTTTGCCTTTAGTGTAGTCCTATGGTCAGTCTAGGGACTGATTCCATTCCCTGTCGGGGGTTCGAATCCTCCCTCGGGCATGTATGTTTGTGCCGTCATTACTATACGGTAGTTTGTAAGTTTAGAGACTGATGACCACGCAGTTAAGTTCTTTGGACTTCACAAACATTTGAACATTAGGGATTGATGACCATAGGAGATTGGTCCAGTAGGTTTACAAACATTTGATTTCAACCTCAATAAAGACTAGAGGGAGCTTCCCAGTATCAGTATCATACTGTAACAGCCAGTGTCATGCGCAAGGTAAGTCACATACAGAGACAGTCGATGTCTTTGTCTTGCTGTAGTTCATAGTTTGGTAAAACAGCTTCTGGCAACTATCAAAACTTCGATTGTACAAATAATCGATTTCCCGTGTATAGAACTAACTTCTGATTACCTCATAAGTGAGTTCAAGGTGGTTAAAATAAAGGGAGACGACGTTATCCTTGGCGAGCACATAAGTCAATTGAAGTCTGTTCGCCATCTAGGTAAGTTGTGGAATACTATTTCTCCGTTAAAACTACACTTACTGTTAAAGCATTTAATTGACATTTAGTACAAAGTATGTACTTTGAAACAATATAATTTATTGAATAAATACTAATAAATACTCATCACATATATGCAAAATTTATTTTTAACGCTAGTTCTCACTCTTTTAATACGTTATCCGTGGTCTACAGTAAAAAACTTCTCCAAGACTTAACAAAATGTAAACGGGCTTACAGGCTTCAGTTTTTCAGCGTAAGGTCGTCTCCATGTATTCTAACAACTTTGAGTGAGTTAATGTGCTAAGTATGACTTTAAGCATGTAATAAAGAAAATGTATATAAATGTTTTGCAGTAGCGTTTAAATGTTGTAGGAAGTTACTGAGTGCTGTCAGTATCGCACTCTGGATGAATATAGGGTAATCTGCTCTCCAATCTAAGAGAAAGCTAGTTCTTTATGCATATATATGTTTATGACGCAACTAGTGTCAGTTCAAAACCTGCTCAGATATTTGTAAAGCTTATGGGACTTAGCTGCGGGGTCATTAGTCCCTAAACTTCCAAGTTATACTAAAGACAGCACAAACATTCATGTCCGAGGGAGGTTTCGAACCTCCGACGCGGGAGGCCGCGCGATCTGCAACGTGGCGCTCTACACCGTTCGGCTACTCCCGCGTGGCTGCGTCAGTTTCAGGCTTTCCCGAGGATTATCCTATTCTTAGTCCTCCTTCTTGTTTGTCCCTTGTTCAATGACATCTCTCCAGTACTGTCAGTTTCGTTTTCACGCTGCATATCTCCTGAATAATATGTTCTACAGTAATATAATTTCCAGGTACCTAGACCGGGATATCAAAAACTGACTGCGAAAAGTGCTGCGAATAGATCTGCCACTAAGGGCGTAATAAACTGCAGCCTCAGGCGTGATGAGTCGGATTCGGGCAATGTATTGTTAACGACTTAATATTTCCTGAACTATGTGTCTACATCTACATGGGATACTCTGCAAATCACATTTAACTGCCTGGCAGAGGGTTCATCAAACCACCATTATACTATTTATCTCCCATTCCATTCTCGAATAGCTGCGGGAAGAAAGAACACCTGATCATTTCTACCTATGTAAGTGGGAGTCAACAATATATTTATGCATTCGGAGAAGAATGTTGGCGATTGGAGTTTCGTAAGTAGCCCACGCCACAGCGATAAGCCCCGTTGTTGTAGTGATTCCCATCCCAGATCCTGTATCATTTCCGTAACGCTGTCTCCCCTGTATCAAGACAATACGAAACGAGCAGCTCTTCTTTGGACTCTTTCGATGTCCTCCGTCAAACCCACCTGATAAGGATCCCACACTGGGCTGCAATACTCCAAAAATGGACGGACAAGCGTAGTGTATGCAGTTTCTTTTGTAGTTCTGTTGCATGTTTTAAGGGTTCTGCCAATAAAACGCAGTCTGTGGCTCGCCTTTCCCACGACGTTATGTACGTGTTCTTTCCAATTTAACAGTGAAGTAATAGTAAATCCTAGGTATTTCGTGGAGTTTACGACCTTCACTTGTGATTGATTTATCTCGTAAACACAGTTTAACGGATTTCTTTTCGTCCTCATGTGGACGACTTCACACTTCTCATTATTTATAGTCAATTGCCAATTTTTACACCATACTGATATCTCATTCAGATCGTTCTGCAGTTGGTTTTGATCTTCAGATGATTTTACTAGACGGTAAATGACGGCGTCATCTGCAAACAACCTAAGCTACTTAGATTTTCCACTAAATCGTTTATGTAAATAAGGAACAGCAGAGGACTAATAACACTACCCTGTGTAACTTATGTTTATGTCGATGCCTTAATATCAATTACTACGAACTGTGTCTCTTCTGACAGGAAATCCCCTATCCAATCGCAAATTTGGGGCGATATACCATAACCACACAATTTGATTGAAAGCACTATGATGTAATTTCGAAGGTACAATCAGTGCTTTATGCGTACACTGTCTTTAAAATTTTTCTCCAATACAGTAAGTTGCCGAGTGGCAAATTTTAAATATATGAACGGCGGAGAAGTAGTAAGCGACCAACGGTTTTCCTTTCAGCGTGTTGACGGCTTTTCCCGAGAGAAAAAGTTTGAAATTTTGTGTAAAGTTTGTTGCAATTTGCGAAGTGCTCTCATGCTTTAAGTAGTGGATAGACAAAGGCTCGTTAATCACGCCTCGCACCATGCGGTTGTTTCTTTTGACTTTTATTATTTACTAGAGGACGCGAGCGAATGTTTCGCACCGTTATCGAAATGACAGAGAAGTGGGGAAAAATGGAAGTAAACTTGAATGTTCACGCATAGCTTTCTTTAGAATCAAGTGTTCAAAATCGCATATGAAAGAGCCTGATCCACTGAGTGTTGTTAGTTTAAAAAGAACTGCGAACCATAATTAGAACCGAAGGTATCGTAAAACAAAGCGATTACAATATTCATTGCAAGGACAGAAGGATACCGCGTTTGAATAAAAATAGAGAATGGAGAGACTTAGGTAAATTATGATACTTGATGACAAATCTGCGATTGAATACCTTTCCTTTAAAGCAAATATGAAGGAAATCGGTCGGATAGAAGGGCCTGACCGACTGACTTCAGTTTACAGCCAGGACATCCCCATAATAACTATACAGAAGGAAATCGCGTTTGAGTATAGAGAAAGAAAGGCAAGAATTATGTAGATTCTGTTACTTGATAACAAATCTGTGGATGAATACCTTTCGTTTAAAACAAAAAAATGATGGAAATCAGCCAGGTAGTTTGGTCTGACCGACTGACTTTAATTTTCGTAGATTCTTTTAATACATAAGATGACGGCATTTCTCCTTAACACTGTGTTCTAGATTTTTCTTGCAGTTTTTCGCTCAGTTGATTGTTTATGAGCTAATATCTACTGAAATACGTGTCGTAGGTTGTACGTACTGCCAGACCGATTGTTGCCTAGCGGTATGTACTAAGAAACATTCATGCCAAGTTGGGCTGAAATAGGTCCAGCAGGAAACGTTGATCACACACACACACACACACACACACACACACACACACATACATACATAAAAGTTTTTTATAATAGTAGCGCTAATTCCCAGCTTTAGTCGGATGTATATATGTAACATTTATATGTTAGTCGATCTCCATCTTCTCTGTCATCGCCTTCTGCCCCAAACTCTGTCCACATTAGTTTCGTTTTCATGCAGCTCAGAGACGTCATATCTACTGAGCAGTGTGTCTTACAATATTATAATTTTGTAAAAACTTACAGAGGAATATATGGTAGCTCTAAGCAAAATTTGTTATAAATAGACCAGGCCTTAAAGTCATAATAATTTACAAGCGAATGTTTGGCCGGGTGTTTTTTCATGTACAGGTATTAGCATGCTTTTGCATGAACCTGTGGAACATTGCGACATGGTGTGACGACTTTTTGCGACTGTCATTGTTTATATCGTCGGACAACTATGTGCGTATGTAGAACACACTCTCTCTCTCTCTCTCCCTCTGTTTCTATCTATCTATCTCCCACACACACACAAAGACACATCAATACGTTTTTATCTATAAATATTTATAGACATCTCCTCACCTACAGTAAAAGTCGTTTTGTGATAACATTTTGTTGGTAGACAGATGTGGATGATTTCTGCAACGTGTAAAAAACTAAAAATTTAAAACCTCATGCACGTTACTGAAGGGTCAGTGGATGTTACTAGATGATAGTTGTAGAGGCATCATCATGTGATGTCTCTTAAAGTACCTGCTTCACAGCGACTTAATGTTTCAGGTGCATTCAGTTATATATTGATACGTGTGTTGCGGATCGGATTGAGTTACTAGTTAAACAGCGTCGAGTCGGATGCTGAAGTTTAAGCCTCAAACAGCGAAAATTTTGTGAGCTATAAAAAGTGTGTAAATTCTAAAATATTGGTTTCATTATTTTGAGGGGATGGTAGCGAGAAGAAATAAAAATTTTAAATTACATGTGAAGTTTATTGGAAGTATGTGAGTGTTAACATTTTGGAGTAACGGATGAACGAAAATCGGTTATTTGATTGGCGTCAGCATCAAGAGAAACACACAATTTATAATTGTTTATAATTGATTATATCTGTAATTAAGAACAAGAAATTAAAGTTCTTAAAATATGTCAATATGTACTAGAGTTTTTTAAAACCAACTCTCCTTTTTAATCCCGAAGTCATTATGTGGGTACAGTGATCCAGGATTAGCCTTTTATTGTTACAGGTAGGTAAAGTATCCAAAAAAGTTCAATGAAGACCACCGACGACTATGGACAGCTTGGATGACAGATACTCAGTTGTACACTGCCTGATACAAAACGTGAAGCAACCAGACGGAGTGGCCCACGATTATCCAAATTCGGTGGTCCATGATGAAACTGAAACTGCTTTGTACTGTGTAGAGCGCCTGTGTGCAATGGTGATACCACCGCCTTGTTGTTGCAAAGTTGGTACCAATCATCTGCTGTGAGTCACGCAATCAGCAACGAGATTACGTACAGCACGAAGCATCCACAATTGCCCACATGTGCGTTAGACAGCCTATCCACAATGAACGGCCGGCCACACTGGCCGAGCGGTCTGCGGCGTGCCCGCCACGGCCTGCATGGCCGCTGCGGTCGGGGGTTCGAATCCCCCTCACGCATGTATGTTTGTGCAGTTTAGGGACTGATGACCCTTTAGTTAAGTCCCATACGCTCTACAAACATTTGAACCAAATGAATGTATTTGACAGAGGCCTCATCAGTACAAATTTTCTATGTACAGTTGATACATTCTCCTTTGTACGAGAGTTGTAACTAAAATAGCGGCAACTATTTATTCAAAAACGATACAAAAGCGTTACTGCCCGTCAAAGTAGTTACCAGCGTTGTGTAGAATCCGTTGCCATCAATGTGGAAGGCGTAGTATACCGGTAGCAGAGCCAGATTTGTTTATGGTGCGAATGCAGCGGTCTACTGCCTGTGGAATCTTTGGAACAGTTCTGAAGCGAATGCCACGAATTGGTTCCTTGATCTCCAGAATCAAATAAAAGTCACAAGGACTTACGTCCGGGGAGTATGTTGGATGGTACAGTACTTTCCAATCCCATTAACCGAACAGAGCAGCCATAGCTTCCGTTGTATGCGCCCGTGCATTGTCGTGCAAAATGATGGGTGTTTTGCGCAGAAAGTGTTGCCGCTTCTGTCGCAAAGCTGATCGCAGGTGATGCTCCAACAATCCAAAGTGCGTCAGAGCCCCAGTATGATGAAAGTTATGGTGATTCTCGTTTATGAATGTGATGGTGTTGGATTAACGCATTATCCACGGCAGACATTCAGTACACAGTATTATTGTTGGTGTTTGGAGCATCACCTGCGAACATCTTTGCGAAAGATGCTGCAACACGTTCTGCGTAACACACCCATCATTTAGTACGACAATGCGCGGGCGCATACAGCGCAAGCTGTGGCTGTTTTTTTCGGTCGATGGGACTGGGAAGCATTCTACCAAACACCATGCTCCCCTGTCTTAGTCCTTGTGACTTTGATTTGATTCTGCGGATGAAGAAACCACATGTTGGTATTCGCTTTAGAACTGTTCTAGAGGTTCGACAGGCAGTACACCGCTCCATTCATACCATCAGCAGTACAGGTTCTGCTAATGGTATACTACGCCTTTCACATCTATGGCAACGTGTTCTGCACAACCCTAGTGAATGCCTTGAAGGACAGTAACAGGTGCAAACATGTAACGCTTTTATAACGGATGTGAATAAATAGTTGCAACCATTTGAGTTCCAACCCTCGTACATTTATAGACGCGGCCGGAGAGGATTCGGCAGTTCCGGTTGGGGTTACTCTAGGGAGACGCTTGTGCATCGCAATTTGGTCGGGCTGATCTTTGTGAGTTGATGAGAGTGACTCGGGAGTCAGGTATTTGGTTGTAAGGAGTGCACTCCTGCTGTCTTGATAATGTGTTTTTAGTCTGGGACAACGTACTAGAAATAAATTAAACTGGTGCCAATCCCCCTTTTCCAACCAACGTTTTGGAGAGGTTGGTTGTAAGGCGTATGCCATAACTGGTAAGCCCCTCCCACTTATTCCCAATTGGGATTCCCTTTTGCCCGCTATCAGCCTGATAATTAGCTGAATAGAACCGCAACTCTTTATGGGCCGGATCTCAAGCAGCCCGGAATGAGAATAATGGAAAGAGGCCGCATCACTTAACTGTGTCAATCGTTGTGTTCGTATCCTGCAATTGCCACGCAAGTGGCCTTTCTCTCCACTCCCCATTCTTCTAGGCTAATAAACTGAGTTTGTCTATGTAACTAATCGTAGAATTTTTTTGTCAAATCCACTGAAGTGACCGTAGTGATTCAGCAACTTCTGATGTGTAGAATGCATTTGAGATTCGACATCAATACAGGATCTCCCTTTTTTGAATCTCGAGGTTACTGGAAGAAGTCAGATTCCTTTGAGATTGTTCATGTCTCATTTGATTACTTTCTTGTATGGTGGGTGTATCAAGGCAGTGTTCTACTCTCTGGGGATTTTCTGTTTTCTAAATTTCTGATATTCTGAGAATTTTAGTTTTCATAATTGTACAATTATTCCATCTTCCCCAGGTGGTCTGTTTTTCTTCAGTGCTGTGATTATTTCTACTATTCCTACCATAGGAAAGTAGAAGAGAAAATAGAAGAGAATAGGTATTTGGTTTTGGATTTGTAAACTGGAGTTATTGTGATGGTACTTTGGAGTTGAGGAGCCGGCTGCGGTGGCCGAGGTGACTGAGGCGCTCCAGTCACGGTCAGCACGACCACTACGGTCGGGGGTTCGAATCCCCCCTCGGGCATGGATATTTATGCCGTCCTAGTTCGTAAGTAGTTTATAAGTAGTTTGTAAGTTTAGGGACTGATGACCTCGTAGTTAAGTCCCATAAACTTTACAAACATTTGAACATTTGGAGTTGAGGAGTATCCTGAAATATTTGCCTAGAATCTCACACAAATTTTTGGTATTAGCTTACATCGATCAAACAGGACGTTGGAAGCAGAAGCTCGGGGATGATGGCCAGTAAAATTGTCTCTGAAGATCTTGTAAAAATTGCGGGTGTTGTTCTTAATAAAGAATTCTTCTAATTCGTTTTCCCGGATTTCGATTTCTAGCCATATTTGGTATTCTCGGCACACTCTTAAGATTGTGGACCTCAGAAATTTCATTCTCTAAAGTTATACGAAATGGAATTCTACGTCCAACTATCATTCCGCATTTAAAGTATGATAATTATCGTCGTGTGGATATAATTGCATCAGAAACCATTTCACTCTGCTCAATGGAGCACAAGTAACATCTTTGACAATGAACCGTGCTTTTATATCTACTCGGCTACTACGTCTCTGCAGATTTTGGAAATATCAAGAGAAATAGATGAAGTATTCATCATATTTATGGACTCAATATCGTTACGGTGTAGAAGAATCACATTTTACGAAATCAACTGACTAAATATCGATTTATATCTCTTTTGTGGTGTACATCTATCTCACTAAAACGCTGTAAGTGTTAGTATATCAACATCCTAGTCTGAGTTTCTCAAAGGATTCCAAGTGTTTTTCTAATTGATTTATTCTGGTAGATTTTATAGTTAGACATCTTCCATCGGATCTAGCACGACAATCCTTCCTGTTCTGCCCTTTGCGTCGACACTATAGTGTTTAATGATATGCTTGCATGTTAGTTGGATATATTGATATTTAGTTATAACATAGAAGACTAAATTCTGAGGAAAATAATTGATTAAGTATCAATTTGCTTATCTTGATTGTTAATCGTGCCCGTGCAGGGATGGCTACGCGATTTAAGGCTCCTTGCGTGTACTGAGTGACTGCTCTCCATCAGGGGTTCACGTTAACTTTCGGTGATGGGTGTGTTTCGTCCTTTACATAATTTAGGATAACTAGTTTGTAAATCTAGGGACATATGACGTCAGCAGTTTGGTCCCTTAGGTTTACAAACATCAGATTTTTTTTTTTTCGATCTACAGACATTTCTAACTTCTCCAGTAATTCCTTTCCATAATTTGCGTTTGTTAGGGGGTATCCAGTACTTTTTAGTGTATTTATTGTTGCTTACTTCGAACTAGCCTTATAAATGGATTATTTCGTCACTTCTTCGTAGAGCAATTCCGTATTTAGGGTTGCAAACAAACAATTTGTTTTTATTCTAGTAATTTATGTTTATTTACGAACTAGCTTTCGGCTTCTCAGGGCATCTTCAGGTAAAAATTCGACAGGCGTCGACAAAAACACTAGTGTTTATGTTGCAATCATGCTAAATAAAGATACAACACACGTAAACTATAGTTCATTGCTTATGATATTATGAAAAATATTTCGTATTGTTCAATTATATATTGATAAAAATATTAAAAAGGTCGTTTATATTATATGTAAAACATGTAAAAAGCACACTAAAAGTGACGATCTCAACATATGTCACATGTTAAATAATTTCACCGTAGCTTAGAATGATATAATATGAAATATGTAACGTGTTTGATTGTGTACAATTAAAAATTAGAAGTCATTTATCATACAGCACAAACCCATGTGGTGAGAGATCAATTTCAGAATTCAGCTAATGTCATAAGCAAAGAACTAAAGTTTTGGTGTGTTGTATCTTTATTTAACATGTTTGCAACATAAGCACTAGTGTTTTTGCCGACGCCTGTCAAATTTTTGTGCGAAGATGGCCTAATAAGCCAAAAACTACTTCGTAAATAAACATAAATTTGTAGAACAAAGCCACGGCGGAATGGCCGTGCGCACTGAGGCGCCGTGCTGCGGTGCGCCCTGCCGTTCACCGTAAACCAAGCAAACCATTTACTGTTAGGTAACAATCAGTGTTTGTATGGCAGAATCACTACGCGAAGCTTTAGAAAATATCCAAAACACGAATCGAAGAAAAACTTAGTAATTTTGTGACCCAAATTTTATTCTATTTGTTTTGTACATGCACATTCTTAATATATACTGTAGACTTTTTTCTGAAAGATTTATGTATCTTAAATGAACTAGTATCATAAATATGCTATTTCAAAAATAATTTTATGTAAAGGGCTATAGAATCTCATTCTTACGAGTAAATATTTTTTGTTACACAAATAAAAAAACTAGCAAAAAAATTGGTTTATTCCTCTGAGAATATGCTAGCGCACTTTGGTCTCGAGTCGTTTTGACACACGCTCTACTTCCCCTATCACTGTAATGTCTGCAGCGGGTGTGGGAGAGAGACGACTATATGCCAAACGCTGCAAGGGGGAAACGACGGAAGGCACTTTTTACAAGACTGTGAGGCTACGTAGAGGATATGGAAATGTCGTAGAGTCTTATAATCGGGATTTTAGCACTAATATTTATTTGCAACCTTTTCCCGTTCGCCAAAGCAAACCCTCGGGCGGCAGCGCCAATTATTATAACTTCAGCAGCAGCGCGGTGCGCATTTGCTACCACTGTGTATTCCGAGTTACAAACCTAGTATATAGCTACTAAGTGATTGTAATGGCAGAAATAGTTTAATGTACAGGTAGAAATATTACATCGTTAATATCTGAATTAGTATATCGATTATCTTCGTCGTATAAATATAATGTAACGTTATTCCGAAAGTGGACAATAATCATCTATAATAGACTCAGCAGTATTATCATTTCCTCTTTCGTTACTTCCCAGTAGTTCCTGTCTCTTGAGTAATTAGTGTCAGCTTTTTTGTGTGTTTTTTGGAATTTAGTACACGCAATTACCTCATCAATCATATTATCATATATCATGTATGAGAGAGCTTGCTTCTCTGACCTCATGCCCCTTGCGTTTCGTTTTGAACCACGGAAGATTTTTATGATATTCTTTTCATTGTTTTGGAACGCTGTTTGTTTGGTGTTTTACTCCACAGAGTGGTACCATCTTCAATATCAGATTCATTGCGTTTGAATTCTTGTTTGGGATCGGAATTAGGATTTACATTTGAATAATAGCATCATATTCATTATATGATGAGGAATGTAGACAAAAATCTCTAAGTTTTTTATTACTTGTGGAAAGAACCTATTTCCTCTTCTGTTAGATCTATACCAAGTCTACGAGACCTGAAGATTAAATTACGTAGTAGAAAAACACTGGTTTTCGCATTGTGTAAGGCTTAAAAAGTGTTAAAAATGAAATTCATGGAAACTGCAGCATGGCTAATCAGGAGAAAGGGGATAATTTATCGAGAGTTAAACTTCTATTTACGAAATAAATTTAAATATTCGAGAATTCTTATATGGAGGGTAAAATTTATAGAATAAATTTTACCAGAAACTGCCACAAATCCATTTGCAAGGAAAACTAGACGTAACACCAAACAATTCAAATCTACTAACATGACAGGCAGCGCGGTGCAAATCAGCTACCTGTGATGCACTCCCTAACAAAACTTACTTTGGGAGGACACAGCCGTTCACTAGAAAATCAGAACCTACAGTGACATCATTGTTAAGGCTTAATTGAGTAATAGCTAAAGCGGAAATAGGAAATGTTCAAATGTTTGTAAACTGCGTGGTCATCAATCCGTAGCTTACAAACTACTTAAACCTAGGTAAACTAACCTACGGACAAACACACAGACCCATGCCCAAGGGAGGAATTGAACCTCCACGGCGAGCAACCGCGCGCTCCGCAGCGAGACGCTTTAGACCGCTCGGCTACTCCACCGCGGCGCGGAAATACGGCATCTCCATTATTGTGAAAACAGTGAGCATTTAAAGACAAGTGGTAACATATTTGCACTAACGCTGCCGGTATTCAATGGACTAGCAGAAAACAATTTCCATTAACTTGTTTAACATATTTAGAAACCTATATTGAATTAATTAAAGAGAAAGAATGATTTTCGACTCCTGGAACTAAAAAAAAAAAAAAAAAAAAAAAAAAAACAGATATATTACGTAACGTAAATAATAACACTACTCGCCACTCTTGCCCCACACGCCGCTGCGCACAGTGCGCGGGGCAGGGGCGCGGCAAAGGCGCCTGCGGAGCGCTGTTTGGCCATGTCTGGTATAGAGCTTGAAAATACCTGCTGTTGTGTCCTACACATTGCTGCTACTGTTCTTATAAGGAATGCTTGTATGTTAGCTGGCCGGATCACGTATGGGCCGCGTCAGCTGAGGTGTGATGTGTGTTGTTGCAGGGGCCGCGGCGGAGTGGCCAAGCGCATTGAGGCGCCATGCTCCGATGCACGAGGCCGTTCCCCGTCGGGGGTTCTAATCCCCCTCGGGCATGGATGTTTGTGTCGTATTTAGTATTAGCTAGTTCATAAGTAGTTTGCAAGTTTAGGGACTAATGATCCCGCAGTTAAATACGTTAAGCTTAAGAGACATTTGAACATTCTGTTGTTGCAGGTGGTGGAGGCAGCATGAGGCGCATGGAGTGGCTGCAGCCCCTCCTGGCTGCCCTGCTAGTGGCCGCCGCAGCCGCCTCGCCCAAGGCAAGTCTCTAGCCAACACCACCTAAAGACAAGGCCGCGGCACTATCGTCTGACGTCAGGCAGAGTAAGTAGCGCGCGCATAGCTGACTGGGTGACCGCTGGGACACGGCCCACTATGCCGAAGCAGCGAGCCAGGTGGTGGTACTCCAGCCCACCGACCTACTCGTCCGTATAACGACAACACTACACTTGCGTCACTGTCATTCAAACTTCTCGAACAGACCCCCCTCCCTCAACACACAAACTACATATAAGCTGCATGTTCCTCCAATAATAATATGCTGTTATTTGTATGGAGACCCTATTGGGATTATTATGCGTGGTTGAAAATATTACACAGGTATCTTTACAGATATAGGATGACTATTGCATAAAATCGAAGGAAAGTGTTCATAATGGTTAATAAAAATCGCGTTTTCCATTGTACGCTGACTGCAATTAAGGACAAATTTAAACACCACATACGTTTCGCTTTTCACTTACAAAGTGTCCGCTTTCGTTACACGGGTTTGTGCAGCTTATTTTATAGCGTTTACCCGCGGTTTCGCTAGCGTTGATGTGCTTGCACACCTGCCAAAGACCATCTAAAGTACAATACGATGCGTGTTTTTTTTTTTTTTTTTTTTTTTTTTTTTTTTTTTTTTTTTTTTTTTTTTTTTTAAAGTAAGTACCGTTTTGAAATTAAGAAAAAGACGTGCTAAGATATCTCAATAATTTTACACGCACTGGGTACCTACATCTGTTGTCTACGCACTGACGCCATTACAGTCTGCTTCTTCCTTGTTTACGTTGTGTGCTGCGTGTTTAAGATGCCTCCGATAATCGTGAGTCGATTGTGAAGTACGGGCTGTTATAAGATTTCTTAGTGTTAAAGGCCTAAAACCGATCGATATTCATCGTGAGATCTATGCAGTTTACGGAGAAAACATTATGAGTGATGGAATGGTATGAAAGTGGGTGAGAGCATTTAAAGATGGCCGCACAAACGTCCATGATGGACTGGGCGTCCTCCGGTCGTTAATGAAAGTCTGGTGCAGGGAGTGGACGTTATGGTGAAATAAAACCGACGCTTTACGACTTCCTCCTGAGGGGAAGACTTCCCTAATGTTTCTCGTAGTGGTGGCAGCGCCGCGGCGGAGTGGCCAAGCGCATTGAGGCGCTATGCACCGATGCGCGAGGCCGTTCCCCGTCGGGGGTTCGAATCCCCCCACCCTCGGGCATAGAGGTCTTTGTCGTCTTTAGTATTTTGTAGTTCACGAGTGGTTTCTAGGCTTAGGGACTGATGACCCCGCAGTTAAGTCCCTTAGACAAACATTAAAAAGAAAATGGTGGCAGCATGGCATTGTCACCGAGCAAGACGAAGACGAATGCAGTGGTTAACAATTCAGGCGGCAGACTTCTATGAGGAGGGTATTCAAAAACTGGTACAACGTTATGACAAGTGCCTCAATATTGTCGGAATTATGTAGAAAATTACATTAAGGTATAGGCCGACATTTAAAAATGAAATTATTGAATATCTTAGCACGTCTTTTTTAAATTTCAAAACGGTACTTATTTTTAAAAAAAAACACGCCTCATAATTTCGCAACTTTCTTCTTACGACCTGGATCTTCGAGATAAAAGAAAAGATTTCAATTTTCCGGTTGAAATATTAATGAAGGTAAATGATGGCCTTCTTTATTAATGATATTAAATACGAAAACAGACTGTTAGGGACAACGTGACTAGATCGCTGACTGAGGAAGCTGTACGTTATACAACGTGTAAAGTATAAAGGATTCATTAAAGTCATCGAAATCGCTGCGGCATTTTGAAGACGTTGACTCTTGTGTAAACATTGTATTCATTATGTTGAATCTTACTACATGCAACATGAAAAGGTAAAGCAGTCAACAATCTGCATGGTCCTGTTTGGAGGTGGTATGCCGCTGCCTTCCTCCGACCTTGGAAGTGACTTACCCAGCCAGTTATAGGGGGATCTACTGTTTATCGTGGATTCAGAACCACGGTGCTACTCTATATTTTTCACATCAGCAACACTGCCAGAGGTGAAAGAAGTGGAACGTGACGGATAAAATCGTAGGACCTGGCGGGGATCGAACCCTAGACCTTTTTCTTCGCTCTGTGGGTAGTTCTGCTCCTTACGGACACTGATCGTGTTTGTTTGTCGATGTTAGATGTGTTCTTGGCTGAGCTTTTCTTTATTATTATTATTATTATTATTATTATTATTATTATAGAAGGCGTTGGGCCCTCTGACCGCTCGCGCTCGGCAACCTTTGGATTTCTAGTCTGGCACTCTACCACTGTACTACCGAGCCAAAATAATAGCGACATATCAACCATTTAAAGTATTTTGATAATGTGATAAATTTGAAAACTTCAGAGAATAATTTACTTTTAAAAGGAGTCTTCAACCGTCTCAGAAGCTACAACAGAAACGTTGATTCTCAACTGTTTCATATTTTGAGTTATATAATTAGGCCTAAAATCCCAATTTCATCAAAATCGGATAAGCGGTTTATTCAGGAAAGCGTAACAGACAGAGGTATTTGTTAACTTGTTTTATGACTTACTTAATGTCTCTTCTTTACTTCCTATAGCTGTTTCCTGTCTTTCTGACGACATTGATTTGCGATGTATGTAGACTCCGTGACTTTTGGTTACATTTATCGCATTTTTCCTCTACTTTTTGAATGATATTTGCACTCCGTATCTTTTTTTTTTAGTTGCGTCAAGTTTGAACTTCACCTTACCTTTTACTAGTAAAATCAACTTCAGTGTTTTCCAATCGGAAGTATAAAACAATTGGCTTAACATATGCACAATACACCAAAACCAACAAAAAATCGCCACCAAATGAAAATCATACGAATAAACTACAAGAAAACACATTCTCGCCATAAAAGAAAAACATCAGTCTTAGGGGAAAAATCCCTGATAAATGACCCTACCATCACATTTCAAGCTGACTGCCTACCTAACATAACAAAAAAAAAAAAAAAATAATAATAATAAATAAATAAAAATAAAGATAGAGAGAGAGGGGCATATGACTACACCCCCACCCTTATCCCTCCTCCCAAAACCTGCACACCACCACATCCTCACTTATATATGTGGAAAAGTTATTACACTTTCTGTTGTCTAAAGTACGCACACTGTCACACACTTACAGACACATACAAACCACCAAATTAATAATGTTTAAGGCAGATGTCAGACAGAATCATTTCAGAAATCCTCATAAAGTGTATTTATTTTAAGTAAAGGAAGTACCTTACAACTTGTTCAACTAATACTTCAATACTGCTCACCAGTGTTGGTTCTCTACCAGGTAGTCCCACTTTGAAAGTGGGAAAGTGCCATCTCCAGATGGCAAATTCTTTAAGGGAGGCTTTCTGCATCACCGTATAAACTACGCTCAAAATTACGAGAGCGTACATTTCTCGGAAAGCTAGCCTTGCTTCCTTCTATAAAGTTCTCGTGAAAATACCACGGGCGATAAAATAAGAGACATTAGAGCCGACATAGTGTCTTATCCTCAATCGGTTTTCCCAGCGTACTGTATGCAAATGGAAAAGAAGGACGTAGTTACGGTAGTACACAACTTATCTTAAACCGCTATCGCGCACGACTTTCTTTCCTATTACGACAAGCAAAAAAAAAAAAAAAAAAAAAAAAAAAAAAAAAAAAAAAAAAACCCGAAGAAAAATAAATTTAAAATAAATTTATCAGAACATGAAAACAGTGGATGAGTACGGTGAAAAAAAGCTCTATGAAAAACAGATATTGCAGTTTCACAAATAGTGAGTTGTTAGTGTGATCGCATTACACGTGTGAGTCATTGTAGATTATGGATACCTACTGTAAAATTTAATTGTTAAGACCCTTCAGACGTTGAACTTTTATGAAGTTCTGCTGCTGGAGTGTTTTCGTGAGATGAATAGAAAAAGTGGGAAAGAGACTCGGGTGGACAAACAGAGAAAGAGGGAAGGAAGTGTGTATAATGACAGAGAGAGATTATGAAGTTATACATCTTGATTTTCATTTAATCTATAAAAAACCTACAGCAACGCGTGGTCGGGTGCAGCTAGTAGTACTATAAAATGGATGGCAGAGAGAGAGAGAGAGAGAGAGAGAGAGAGAGAGAGAGAGAGAGAGAGAGAGTGAGAGAGAGATGGATGGAGATGCAGCAATGAGAGAAAAACATAGATAGGAAACAGTAGAAATGGGAAAGTGAAAAGAGTGATACGCAATAAAAATCACAGTCAGACTTATTAAACGGCCTCTGTGTCGACTATATGTCACCAACAAACTGTACAGCTCTTGCTGAGTCATAACGGCCATCCCGATAACGTTTCTGGTATTCTTGACAGCTGCGTCCGTCTAAAGGACACTGTAGTGGTTATTCCAACACAAACACTGTGCCTTGTACAATATCATGGTCGGCAGAAATTCAAGATGTTATATAGTTTTTCATCTGTCTGAATAACAAGTCGATCTTTTGCATAAGAACATGCTGGTTTTCAGGTAAAAAATAATTCATTGTCTTATAATGAGAACTCCGCCCTTTCAACTGCTCCGTCAGCAGAAGTTTCCACCTGAAACCAAATAGCTTGCTGCTCGAACGGCCAATACCGCCGTAAAATGAGTTTTCTTTGTTACCATGACGTACCCTAATTACAGTCTTTCTTGATCTCCAGGAAAATGAAATTCCAAATTCGTCCATTTGCGAGTTCGTCTCTTTCATATCACATTCCAATTATCGTTTCAGCAAATAGTTTCCTAGAATAGCGCAAACAAATGGAGGTTTTTGCTGTTCTTGACAGCGCGACACAGTGTAACGATGAAACCGGAGAACTACACCGTTTCTTGGTGCCTCTAATTGGACGTTTAGACTCGTAAATTACTCGTTTAAGCTTGGAAATGAATTCCGTTGCAGCACGTCAAGCTGCAAAAATATTCAGTCCTTTTTTCGTCCCAGTCTACGGGAGATATCTCTGCTCGACAACAAGGAAAGAGTAATGGAAGATGACAGAGGAAACCCCAGCAGCAAAATGAAACCGGAACTTGCACCACAAGAGAACCTATTTCTTTATTTCCAAATGAATACAATTTCAAGTTGCTATGGTGTTAAATCTGTACAGGAAGATCGTCGTTACAGATAATATAGCAAAAGTGAAGTCGTTGACATCGAAAGCAGAAATAGTCAGCTATTAACTTGCATGGTCAGCTATTAACTTGCGTGGTCTGTAGCAACTGCGTAATGAATCTGTTCAGTGTTGATTATAATCTATAAAACGATGGATTCACTGTTAGTAGATACGCTAATGTTTTCAGACGATGCACTGGACATCAACATCATGCCGTGTAGTTCTCTTAAAATGCTGTTACAACCAGATATGAAAAGAAAACCTTGTCTGTATGTCTTTCCAGTAAAGTTTGTGCCAAACCAGACATTAAAAAACAGGTACTTGTTTAGTAATACAAGTTATATGAATTGTTGTAACTTCCGAATACATTTAACAGGTACTTGTTTAGTAATACAAGTTATATGAATTGTTGTAACTTCCGAATACATTTAATTTTCGAGCACCTTTACTCCTTTTTCTTTTTCTTTTTTTTTATTGTTGTTGGTGAATATTTTAGGGGAACAGAACTGTATGGTCATCAGTGCCCCCCTTTCTTATTAAATGCGGCTAACATGTTGAAGTTTCTAGCAGAGGTATATATATATATATATATATATATATATATATATATATACGCAGAGAGAAGAAGCCAACACAGCAAGCTGTCGTTGTTTCTTCGCGTAATATCCAAATTAAAAATAAAATGTCGTTTTCGGAATTTATCTAACAGCAATGTCAATTTCAGAATTCTGAAATAATATCTTTTGTGTCCCTTCATGGCCTTGACAATTCCGAAGACACAGTAAAATTAATAATCAAAGAAGTCACAGTTGGAAAAGGTCAACAATACGTAAATTGAAAAACTTTTACGTAAACTTGTAATAAATTTTAAAACACACACATACATCACACGAAATTCGAAATTATTAATCATGTCACAGTCAGACGTTGCAGTACAATAAAGCTAAAAATCACAGAAGTAGCCTAGGTATTTATACTACGAAACGCTTTGACCATGTAAACTGGTAGACTGGAAAATTATGGTAACAAAATCTATACAACTATACCACGTGACCTTTAGCGAGAGAACGATTCTATATAGCAGTCCTTACGGTTGTACTGAGATTTTTGTGAGGAGAAGTAACATTAAATTTCATACTTTTAGTTACTATTTGTTTAAAACAGCGACATTTCTGTAAAACTGCTAAAGGGTTTTTCGTATCAGGCTGATGCTTGGCTACAAATTCTATTCAGGTATGGAAGGACAACACGCTCCAACACTTCAAAGATGTAACGCTGGATGGTTAGTGTGCACTAGGGCAGTACAGAAATTTAACGCGTAATACGAGGTGCCGTATTTTCAGTGGTGTGATCTTTGTACAACGCGAACTCCCAAGTACATTAGTTGTGATACCTCCGGTCCTTCTTGGTGTTTCATTGTGAACGGCCAGGAGTGCATGAAGTAATACATATCTAGGGTAGAACCATATCTTTGAGACGCGCCGTTGTACTCCTGCGGTTCCTCTCAGCCAATATGCAGACGACACGGCATTGAGATACGGCATTGAGATATATTACATATTACTAAAGAAGGACCTTTTCCCATCTCCGGTTTCCTGTTGTTGAAACATCCTCAGAAATTGGTCATAACCGTAGGATTGGTATAATGTTTATATTCTTTTAGTGACAATAAGTTGACAAAGAAAGTGTGTATATTGATTCATCAAGTCGGTGGAAGTCTCCAGCAGGAATGAGCCAAGCTGCTTTTATAGCCCTCCGTAACTGTAAAAGTGTTGCCAGTGTAAGTTTTTGTATATGAAGAGATATCTCGACCATGCCCCATGAATGTTCTATAGGATAAGTTCGACGATCTGTGTAGCCAGATAACTCATTGGAATTTTCTTCAAACCAGTCGCGATGAAGTGTTGGACTGTAGACGGTATTTCGAGTAGGCGTCTGTTAGTCATCTTCAGAAAGCCATAGAAGTTTGGTGAGTACGTAGCGCAATATATACTACACTTTGTGTAATCGGCACATACGTCAGAACGTGTAAACAGTAGGGTCACACTGCTTGGCGGCAGCGCCCTTACAGGTGAAACTGTGGAGCTTAGCTGTCCTCTGCTGCACTGCCGCTCGTTGCATACTTGGGGGCTCTTTGTAGTCTTCTCTTTGAGCAAATCATATAGATGACGGAGTTCCATGTCTTATATAGTTGATAGCCACAGTCAGGGTTCATCAAATTTTCCGCGCCAAAATTTCTATGTCTACATCTCGTCTACATTAACATTTACACACCTGCCATTAAAATTGCAACACCACGAACATGACGTGCTACAGACGCGAAATTTAACCGACAGGAAGAAGATGCTGTGATATTCAAATGATTAGCTTTTCAAAGCATTCACATAAGGTTGGCGCCGGTTCCGATACCTACAACGTGCTGACACGAGGAAAGTTTCCAACCAATTTCTCATACACAAACAGCAGTTGACCAGCGTTGACTGGTGAAACGTTATTGTGATGCCTCGTGTAAGGAGGAGAATTACGTACCATCACGTTTCCGACTTCGATAAATGTCGGATTGTAGCCTATCGCGATTGCGATTTATTGCATCTCGACATTGCTGCTCGCGTTGGTGGCCATCCAATGACTGTTAGCAGAATATGGAATCGGTGGGTTCAGGAAGGCAATACGGAACACCGTGCTGGATCCCAACGGCTTAGTATCACTAGCAGTCGAGATGACAGGCATCTTATCCACATGGCTGTAACGGATCGTGCAGCCACGTCTCGATCCCTGAGTCAACAGAGGAGAACATTTGCAAGACAACATCCATCTGCACGATCAGTTCGACGTCTGCAGCAGCATGGACATCAGCTTGGAGACCATGGCTGCGGTTACCCTTGGCGCTGCATCACAGACAGGAGCGCCTGCGACGGTAAACGCAACGACGAACCTGGGTGCTCGAATGGCAAAACGTCATTGTTTCGGATGAATCCAGGTTCTGTTTACAGCATTATGATCGCATCTGTGTTTCGCGACATCGCGGTGAACGCATATTGGAAGCGTGTATTCGATATCGCCATACTGGCGTATCACCTGGCGTGATGGTATGGGTTCCCATTGGTTACATGTCTCGGTCACCTCTTGTTCTCATCGACGGTACTTTGAACAGTGGCCGTTATATTTCAGATTTACGACCCGTGGCTCTACCCTTCATTCGATCCCTGCGAAACCCTACATTTCAGCAACATAAAGCATGACCGCATGTTGCAGGTCCTGTAAAGGCCTTTCTGGATACGGAAAATGTTCGACTGCTGCCCTGGCCAGGACAATGTCTAGATCTCTCACCAACTGAAAACGTCTGGTCTATGATGGCCGAGCAACTGGCTCGTCACAATACTCCAGTCACTACTCATGATGAACTGCGGTATCGTGTTGAAGCTGCATGGGCATCTGTACCTGTACACGCCATCCAAGCTCTATTTCACTCAATGCCCAGCCGTATCAAGGCCGTTATTACGGCCAGAGGTGGTTGTTCTGGGTACTGATTTCTGAGGTTCTATGTACCCAAATTGCGTGAAAATGTAATACATGTCAGTTCTAGTAATATATTTGTCCAATTAAAACCCATTTATCATCTGCATTTCTTCTTGGTGTAGCAATTTTAATGGCCAGTAATGTAAATACTCCAAAAATCATAAGTGCGTGGGAAATGCTTCATCGAACCGCTTTTATGATCTCTACCGTTCCATTTTCTTATAGTGGGAAAGTAACATCTAAATATTTTCGTTTTCGAACTGATTTGACTTATTTTACAACCTCTGATATTAATGTTTGGTGAATAGTCCTGAAACATTTACGTAACTGATATGTGAACTAAAGTCACCTTAGTGTCATTCGTAAGCGTCACCTCCACTATCCACCGCTGAGACCTACGGTATATGTCCTGGAAACATTGCAAGAAGTCTTACTTTGGATGTCATAAATATCGTCATATCTCTCCCCTTTCAAATCGAGTTTAAGTCGAGGGAACATGAGGCAGTCCGTAGGAATGAGTTCCTGCAAGTATGGTGGATGTTCAAATAGAATGACAACATTCGACCCCAACCAACCAATATCGTCAAACAGTTCCTGGAAAAAGAAAAGAGGTGGTGCAATTTGATCATCCGCCATATTCGCCGGAAGGAGAATGGTTAGCTCTGATAAACACAGTAGGGAGGGCCGCAGAGGACATATAGGCAGGACAAATCCTTTGATAACACAGGAGTTACTGAACTTAACTGATGAAAGAAGAAAATATAAAAACACAGCAAGTGAAGAAGGAAAAAGGAAGTACATATGAAAAATGAGTCGATAGGACGCGCAAATGGGCTAAGCAGGGCTAGCTAGAGTACAAATGCAAAACTGAAGAAGAATGTAGAACTAGCGGAAGGATCGATAACGCCTACAGGAAAATTAGGGGGGATGTTTAGAGACAAGAAAAGCAGCTGCATGAAATTCAAGAGCTGAGACGGAAAACCTGTCCTAATCAATGAAGGGAAAGCTGAAGGTGTAAGGAATGTGTTGAGGACCTATACAAAGGAAATGAAGACAGTATTGTAGTGAGGGAAGTGGAGATACGAGATACGATACTGCGAGAAGAATTTGGCAGACCACTGAAATAGTTGAGTCGTAACAAGTCCCCTGGAAAATCAAATAATAAATCAATGTGAAGAGACATATTTGTCTGGAAATATATCAAGGATACAACACTGAATGAGAAGCGTTGAATTACAATTTGTCCCACAGCCGGGATTTATTATTTGAAGTTTATATCATTTGTGCCTGAGATACAAGGCGGTATCGTTCACATTCGCGTTCATTGCTGCGGTGCTATTCCACTGAGAGCCTTGGCAACGTTGATATGTGTTTATACATAGGATCATGAGGCAGAATTGGAGGGAGACGTGATTTAAGACAATCCGTGTAGTCGCTGTATGCATTTACACGTTCGAGACGACTGACTGGTGATTTATTTTCACTTGGGACTGATTTCTATTGTGTCGTAAATTGAATCTTACGTGGCCAGCAATACGATATATAAAGAGCAAAAGAATTTATGTACCACGACATCAGTATGATTTTGACGTCACGCCACGGTGGCGTGTGCAGGCCGCTAGGATAGATAGTCGCGTTATGGTAGGCAAACCCGCATAACAAACAACCAGCAACGAAACCTCTGTCTACAACGCAACTTGTTGTTTTCCAGTCTGAATTCATATTTTGAACGGTATATTTCATGTTCTGATCTATTTTGTAACATTACCAATTTTCATTTTTACTTTACCCTTTGAAATTAAGACACACGAGTTTCAGAAAATTGTTGACTAGTAATTATCGATGTAAAGAGTCTATTTGTTAAATAGGAAAATAGTTATATATAAAAACAATTGTAAGTGCACGAAGAAATCACAGAAATTGAAAGAAAATCACTTCCACTTAATATATATATCTGTATTCAAAAGAAACCTATATTTCAAAACTTCAAGGAATATACACAAGAGTGAAAACGTGTTGATAATATATATTATATATAGGAATAAAGAAACAGATTTATACAAGTCCAGGACGTAGCAAATGTTGAAATTCAAATGTATGTTAAGCTTATGGGACTTAACTGCGTGTCATCAGTCCCTAAACTTACAAACTCGTTATGAACTACCTTATACTAAAGACAGCACAAACATCCATAATCGGCCGCGGTTGGCGCGGGGACTGAGGCGCGTCAGTCACGGTCTGCACGGCCACTACGGTCGGGGGTTCTAATCCCCCCTCGGGTATGGATATTTGTGCCGTCCTTAGTGTTAGCTAGTTCATAAGTAGTTTGTAAGTTTAGGGACTGATGATCCCGTAGTTATGTCCCATAAGCTATACAAACATTTGAACATTTGAAACATCCATACCCGAGGGGGGTTCGAACCCCCGACGGGGAACAGCCTCGGTGACGTGGCATAGCACCTCGATGCGCTCCGCCGCGTGAACGTGTTAAATTAATGTAATTTGACATAATGTCAGTTAGGAGTGCAATTGGAATAATTCATATACTATGGAATACAAGTGTATTCTAAGCCACAGTTGCTTGATGAAAAAGGATAATATCTTAATACTTCATATGTAATGCACAACCAATATAGATACACTATGGCATCATTTTCAAGTGCTCCACAGTAAAGAAATGTTTTATAAAAGTACAAGGTAAAGACAAAAAGTAAGATACATTACAAATTTGGAAATGATCAGAAGAGTGATATAACATATGATCTTTATATGTATCATTTTGGTCAGCAGCTGTTTTAGGACAACGTTTTACAGAAGCCTGAGCTTGAGAGAGATGGTCAGTCCAATTCAACCTAAAAATAAAATAAATTGTGTACTATCTTTATGTCTATTATTTAACTGGTAATGCACAGTCATAATAAAAAATAAATAAAAGTGTTAAGTAACGGTGGATTACTGACGCAAGCGCGTAGGAGAGCTGAATGCTCTCTCTCTAATTAAAAAAATTGGGCCATGGAGTGAACTATAAACAACGAACAAAACGAATTCACTACCACAAAGTTTCAAATTACCCATAGAAAAAAAAATATGTGTTATAACGCCTGCCTAGTAAGCAAGAGGTTCCGGGTTCGAATCTCTGCCGTGGTACAAATTTTTATTCATTGCTTTTTTTTCGGTGTTCTTGAAATAATTAACATTCCCTCTGAACCGCTAACATATGAAGATCTGTTCTCTTTTGTGTGCAAAAAGTACGAGACAAGGGAAAATATAATTGCAATCCCGAAGAAAGGACGTGCATACAACTGTGAACATTGTAGAACTATCAGTTTAATAAGTCATAATTGGAACATACTAAGATTCATTGTTTATATTCGAATGAAAAAAGAATTCGATCTCAGTGTATATGTCAGGATTTAAAAGGAATTTAGAAACGCCCTAGACAATAAACACATTACGACCAAGAGGATAGTTTAAGGAAACGCAATCTACCGTTTTAGCTTTTGTAGATTTAGAAAAAGCCTTTCATTATATAAGTTATGTATTTGTAGTGTCCGTTCTTTCAGGCATGTTCGAAAGAACAGACACCACTTGTTGATACCGCAGTTATTATTTATTCATATGCACGGGATGTATGACATTGGCTGCGAATGGGTAAAGCTGAAAATGTGCACTCAGGCGGGATTCGAACCCCGGTATCATGCTTTCAAGGCAGTATCAGTGATCCCTATACCACTGGAGACACAGCGATCACCACACCTGCACGAAGTTACTCAAGTAGCCATCCGTCAGACACAAATTCCCTACTTTACCCTGACCACTAGATATCAAACTCGTAGTTTTGTAAACTAATAGCCGTAAGAATGAGGTCCTAGCACTGCCTCCGCACTGAAGAAAGGATAATTGCCCATCTTGGCTTCTTGTATAAGTTATACGTAAATATTCATGCGGTGTCTGTTCTTTCGGACACCAGGTTTTTGAATCCGAACGTGAATAGATAATAACTGCCGGATCGCCATGGCGGAGTGGCCGAGCACATTGAGGGGCTATGCTCCATGCGAGAGGCCGATCCCCGTCGGGTATTCGAATCCTCCCTCGAGCATGGATGTTTGTGTTGTCTTTAGTATAATTTAGTTTATACGTTGTTTTTAAGTTTAGGGACTGGTGACCCCTCAGTTTCAGTCGGGCTCGGTGGTCTTTAAAGTGCTCCACTGTAAAGCGAAGCGTCGCGGCTTCGAAACCCGGGCGATCCTCTGATTTTTTCAGTCTGCGTTTTAAACCATCCTTTACCTCTCAACGATGTGAGGAGTCGCCAGATACGAGACGTAGCTCGAATTCCACGTTAAGCTGTAGGTCCCCTTTCTCCGGTTTGATAACTGGGGTAGGCTAGGAACACGCAAGTTGTCGAAGTGGCGTCCAATTGAAAGACTTGCACAAGGCCAATGAGCCACACGAAACTATTATTATTAGATTAGTCCCATAATCTTAACAAACATTTGAACTGCAGGATCAAAAATTGTTCTTTCGGGCATGACCGAAAGCCGAAAGAACAGATACCACATATATATAACTTATACAATAGGCCGAAGACGGGAAATGATTCTTTCTTCAGTGCCGAAGCACTGCTAGGCCCTTACTCTTACGGAAATCAGTTTACAAAATTTCGAGTTTGGTATGTAGTGGGCAGGGTAAAGTTGAGACCCGGGTGCGAATCGAGGTTGGGTGCATATTTTCAACTTTACACATTCGCAGTTAAAGTCATACGTTCCGAAATATTAACTTTTGATTACGTTGAATGGAAGGAACTTTCAAATTCTGAAGATAGTAACGGCAGAATATAGGAAACGGAAAGTCATATACAACTTGTACAAAAACACAGTTATTAAGAGTCGAACGACATGGAAAGGACGCAGTGGTTGTAGCCTTTCCCAAGTCTTATTCATTCTGGACGTCGTGCCAGCTGTGAAGGAAAGCAAGGAGAAATTTTTAAAAGGAATTTAGGAAAAAGAAAAAAAAAACTTTGCGATTTGTCGATGATATTGTCAGAGGAACTACAAGAGCAATTAGACGGAATGGACAGTGTCTTGGAAGGAGATTATAAGATGAATATCAACAAGAGAAAAACAAGAGTAATGGAATGTAGTCTAAGAAAATTCTGACTGAATTAGATTACGTAATGAGTAATAGACGAGTATTGTTATTTGGGCTACAGAATGCAGAATGACTACGGGGACAAAAGCATTTCTGAAGATGCGAAATTTGTTGGCATCCAAAATTAATTTAAATGCTTGGAAATCCTTTCTGAAAACATTTGTCTGGAGTGTGGCATTGCATGGGAGTGAATTGTGGACGATAAGGTCTTCAGCCGAAAAGATTGTATGATCTTTGGAAATGTGGTGTTACCAAAGAATGCTGAAGATTAAATGAATAGCTAACGTAAATAATGAGAAGATGGTCAAGAGAACTGGAGGAAAAGTATTTATGGGATATACTAAGAGAAGGGGTAGGTTGATGAGGCACATTCTTAGACAACAAGAAATCGTCACTTCATCATTGATGTGTGTGGTGTAAAAAACTCAGAGGGTGACCGAAGTACGAATTTAACGGTAAGCAGATTCAAAAGGATGTATGTTGCCGTTCTGAGATGAAGGTGCTGGCACAGGACATGGTGGTGTGGAGAGCTGTCGTACCATCTTTGGGTTGAACCACAATAACAAAGACAAGCCGTCGTGCAGCCGAAATCGTGTCGAAACCTTTTACATATGAATCAGCGGAGCACAAATGACAGCACCATACTTTTGTATCTTGTGGACGCTGTCCTGCAGTTTTCTGTGCTATGCATATCGCTATCAGAGCTGCGGCTTTTCTGAAAATACGACACGGTGCTCCGTTTACATCTTTCGTCGTCAATGCTCCGTTGTCGACGTGTCGCTCTCTGCTGCCATTTCAAGCAAAGCTGCTAGAGTGGTCGTCTCGGTGGGAGACAGCGAGGCTCTTGTCGTCGTGTGTGTGAGAGAGAGAGAGAGGGCAGGGAGGGGGGGAGATACAGAGAGACAGTGTGAGCAGAAAAAAATGCCATTTTTTTTCCTAGGAGCGAGAGAGAATAAGTGAGTCTCTCTCAACCTCTCACTGCCCCCCCCCCGCCCCCCCCCCACGACACTCTCTCCTTCATATAGACAGAAAAATTTCAAGGTATTGTCGCTCTTCTCTTGCTCTCTCTCTCACTCACTCTCTTCTCTCTCTCTCTCTCTCTCTCTCTCTCTCTCTCTCTCTCTCTCTCTCTCTCTCTTTCAAGCACATAGTCCTCTTCCTATACCCCTCGGAAGAAACACGCCATCGTTTACGTACACACACACACACACACACACACACACACACACACACACACACACAACAGACGATTATTATATATTACACTCCATTAAGTTGGCATCACACTCAAATAAAGAAAAATGTAAAAAGGTAACAAATGAGTTACGGCTATAAAATACGGACGAAGAACACATCCGCGATGTAAAAAGTGCACTAAATTTACGTAAGTTGTATAATTGTGCGACGTCAAACTGTCACCATATGAGAAGAACCGCAGAACCCATACCCGAAAGACGATGGATCTTAAGTAACTGTGTTTACATCAGAAAAACATGTGAGATGTTTGTAATCTAAAAAGACTAGATATGAAAAAAACTGTAAATGCTAGATATATATACCGCTTAGAATGCCTTAGAGATCAACAGGCGAAACGTAGTAAGTATACTGCAAGGGGAAAAAACCAAAGTTTTTCTTAATTCTTAATTCGATACTTGCTCAGACCATGCACACACACGCAAACTACTGGCGAGTACAAAAACAGTGCAGCGGATGACTCTGGACAATAAGGTGTCGGTGATGCAACAAGAGAATCGTGTGCAAAATGAGCCGCCACTTTCATCACGCTTACAACGGGATGGTCTGACATTTGGGTCACCGATTTCGATCGAATTTTGCATGGACTATTGCCTATATTGACTATAAAGAGACACGTGTTTCTTCTTTTTGATAGACACACTATCAAAAATCAATGTTAAAATTGCGTTTTGAACGTTATTGATCGAAATATCGGCTAAACATGAGCATTTTTTACTGATATATATGATGTTCGAGTTGTTGTTGTTGTCTTCAGACCAGAGACTGGTTTGATGCATTCCATTCAATTGCTCTTCGAGATCCTTTGTAGTCTCTGACAGAATTACTACGTAATCGGCAAACCGCAAAGTTTTTATTTCTTCTCCCTTAATTCCTTCTCCAAATTTCTACTTACATTCCTTCACTGCTTTCTCAATGTACAGATTGAACAACATTGGGGAAAGGCTACAACCCTATCTTACTCCCTTCCCAACCTCTGCCTCCTTTTCATGCCCTTCGACTCTAATAACCGCTTTTTGGTTTTTTGTATATGTTGAATATAACTCTTCGTTCCCTATATTTTACCCCTGTTACCGTCATAATTTTAAAGAGTTTATTCCAGTCGACATTGTCAAAAGCTTTCTCCAAATCTACAAACGCTAAAAACGTAAATAATTAACAACACAACACAAACACCCGTGCCCCAGGGAGGACTCGAACCTCCACGGAGAGCAACCGCGCGCTCCGCAGCGTGGTGCTTTAGACCGCTCGGCTACTCCACCGCGGCATTTTTTTTTCTTTTGTGTTTTCATGCTGTAGCTGTGGTTCTGGTAAACAAAGACGACTTTCCGAGCTCCGTCACGGATGGAACGGTCCAGGGGTTGGATCGTCGAACCGTGTATCCAACCTCCAACATGACACTATTCTTTTATAAAACGATATGGAATGCAATACGGTACACATTGAAACTACGCAGCGATAATATGCACAAAATACAGAAAGTATTGCAAGTCTAGGGACTGATGACCTCAGCTGTTATATTCCTTCGGTTTACAAACATATGAACATATGCTATTCCAATAACTGAACGGAGTCGATTTTGGCCTGGATGTTGAATAGAAGTGGCATAATTTCAAATAAATTTTGTTAAGAGTCATGTTTCATAACATGCAACTGATTACAATAACAATACTTGAAAAAGATCTCGAAAATATCTTCAGAGTGATAGTACCAGAAACAGGCACAATATTTCGAAGTTTCAGATAGAGTGTAAGTATATACATAAAATGGGTAGAGTAACACAATAATAAAAAAAAGTATTCGAAATAAATACAGATTTTTTAGATAAAAATCTAAGTACCCACGAATAAAAGGGAACCACAGTCAGCTAATGCAAACTTTGCTTATTGTCACACACGGTCACACTGGCAGACCTGGGAAACAAACTCTTACTCAAGGATAAACCTTCAACTCCAATCGACTCACCATCTACCAAACCAATGCTATGGTCAACAACAAAACAGGAAGCTTACAAGTACGTAATGAGCAAATGCAGCACAGTAGCCTACTGAATATCATATGACTGTTATATAATGATGAAATCATAAACTCCCCAAACGTCACCCTCCTCCCGCGATAAATTTTTATTACTATAGAAAGACGTCGTTAGAAAAAATTCGCAAAACAGTTCGTAACCACGAAATTTCTTCATGTGTACGGTTTATATCACGAGGAGACAAGGAGGACTTATAGAGGCATGACCGATGAGGGTGAACAGGAAGAAGTCGAGATGAAGTAAGTAGAAAGGAGTGGGACGCGTAAAAAGTTAGGGAGAAGAAGGACACTGAGAGAACAGAAGATTGTAAAAAATAAACATCTGAGCATATGTAGGTTTTCCTAAGCTTGAATATGAGTTTAAAATGGGCCTTTACTGTGTCTGATTTGAATCACAGAATCTGAACGTTTATGTAAGTATAAGCATGCTCACGACGAAAATTTTAAATAAAATTTGAATCATCTACGGATCAATTTATAGGGTAAGGTGGTACAAATTTGATATACGTACAATTCCGATCAAGTTTTCGCGCCATTTGTCAGTCTCGTAGAGTCACGTTGTGTGGCATTGTAATGTAGCAGGTTTCTAGAGCTCCTCCTGTCTTTTCTAAGATTACACCACTTTGAGCTAAGAAGATATAATTTTTTTTCCTGTTAAGAGGTAAGCGAAGCTGCTTCGTCTAAGGCGCTCCAGTAAATTTTATAGTTAAGGGTGACTGGATTCGCTGACAAAAATTCAATTTTTGGTTCCACGACGTATGCGTTGGTACCTGACGGAAGAAGTACTTTTTATGTGGAAAATGACAGTGATCAAAATTGTACAAGGAAGTGACCACAATTGTACCTAGTGTGGTACATTTTCGATCGATTTTTCTCAATTCGGTAACCTTCTTTTGTGTTTATACCAACATTTGTAATTGTTTAATATTTGTGTTACATAAGCATTAAACATCCAAGAACAAGTGCCATAGTTAAAATTATTTCTTTTCCCAATATATTTCCAGTTACAATAACATTTGTCCGAAATCGCGTACTTACAAATAGGCGACCGAGTTACTCAGGTAACGAGCGGGAAGACGGCGGGTGAGGGGGTGGGGAGTGGGAGGGGGGAGGGGACGGAGGGAAAAATTGTATTAAACATTATTAGATAACAAAATATGCTGCTACTCTGTCCTGGTCTGGTCCCTTGAAATTATCCACTCATCAATCATTACGTTAAACCGTTCAGCGACATCTAGGCGATAATACCCTTATATTGACACTAAACTCTCGCTCTTTTACTCAGTTACTGAATTACTGAAAACAATATTTGCGAAGTGAAACCCAACGAGCGTACTAAGTATGAGGATAATTATTGTGAATTATCCAGTGATAGGAGCCAGAAGTAATTGCTGTTGTTGTTATTGTTTTGAGGGGACTAAACATCTAGGTCATCGGTCCCGAAGTAATTGCACTCTGCTTCTTTGTGTGTGAGTAAACTTCCTTGCAAAGCATCGACTACTTTTCATTAGATCTAGTATTGCACATGACTAGGTAAGTAATGTTATACACTGCTCAAAACAGTAGGGGATAAGGTGAGATGTCATACACAATGTAAATATGATACGTTCTTTATTCAGATATTGGTTAAAGTTGTAATTTGTGTGTGATACAGTACGATATCTTCCTGTCTCACACTTTACTTTAGGTTTACATCGCGTTTATTTAGAGTGAGGCACCAAGGAGCTTCCTTAATAATAAAAAAAGTCCTTGATCACTTCCGTCGGCCAGTACAGTTGTACACCTGCTTGCCGTGCACAGTACAAGGTTATGAGGATATTCATCAGCTCTTGAGAGATATTTGGACTTTTTTCCATGAGTACAATATCCAGCTGTGTAACTGTTGTGGGAGGTGCTGATCTGGCTGCAATGCGTCTGCCAAGTCCATCCTAAATATGGACAATCGGGTTTAAGTCCGATGGACAAGCTGGACACTCCATTCGTTCAGTTCCTTTGGCATAAGGCATGTTGTCCACCAGTGCAACACTGTGGGGACCAGCGTTATCGTCCACCAGAAGGAACCCATCTCTTGTGGCACCAGCGTAGGGCACAACGAACGGGTCTAAGAATGTCGTCTCTCTACCTCCGAGCATTCAAAGCGCCATTCTGAACCACCGAGTCCTGGCAACATCATTCGTCCATCACAATGATATGGTGATGTTTCCTGCACGTAAGAAGGATTGCTCCGAGTTCCACGTTCTCTTCAGATGAGGGCACGACGATTATCCACCTGAACTCAAAATCTTATCTGTGAACGGAAACCAGCGCCATTCATTTCGACTCCAATCCTAATGTTCCTCCTCCCAGGTTCTGCAGGGTAAACGGTCTCGTGGTTTAATGGGACATATTCCTGAACGCCATTTCGAACTTTGTCTTGACACTGCGCGACCTGCTGCTGTCTAGAGCATGCTTCAGCCTCCTGTCTCTACGTGCTTTTGCCTTTTATTAACGGTTCCTCCTGTTTGAAATCGCGTCCAGGTCCAGGAAATTACACTTTTGGACACCCCAATAGATGCAGCCACCTCCCTGCACTGTTTAGAACCGACAGAAAGAAGTCCAACCATTTTATTTCTTTCTCCCGATGACAGTACTTCAGAACCCAAATATCTCAACTGTTTTGACCAGTGTATGATTTCCATTAGGGCTTATTGTTTCATGTATGAGGGCCGCGGGCGTGATTTACGCAGCCTAATGCAAAAGCAAAAAGCTTGTGACAAAAACCTGTGGCGGCATTTCCTCTAGAGATTTGTTGCCATTGGTAGGTTCGTAATTTCCTACCGGTGGCATGTAGGATGGAGGACGCGAGCGCCTATGAAGCAGCGGCAGTGATTTGATGTATTGCAGAGTCGGCCGTTATGAACCAAGTGTAATGGAGTCCCCGGTGGCGCACAAACAATTGCCTGCCGTCACAATTACCGCACAACTGATCACCCCGCTGTTTGACGCCCGTGAATGGCTGCTCCACTGCGGGGCATATTAGCCAAAGCTGGAAGACAAATGACCCATTCAAAAAAATTAATAGCCCGACAACGTTTGTAAGCAATACCGTTCCATCATAAATGGAAATGTAGACCCAAACACTTGCGCGTTCCTCACGCCAAATTGTGCTCATACAGATCGGCTCAGTACAGTGATGTTTCAGTTACGAATTATATATATAACAAAAATCCTGGCAGATTTTCAGTACTGGTGTTGGCTGGTCAGGGGGAAGATTTGTTAAGGGTGCGAACAGAAAGAAAGCAGGTCAGGCGCACAGGTAAAGCCAGCACGGGGCTGCCAGAGACGCTACAGCTGTGACTATTTGTGAGCAACTCGTTCTTTCGAGCGAATATAAATAAAGAATCGTAAGAATAGAATGGTGATGCGGACGAATCGTTGTTCAAAAGAATCAGCTGCCTCGTGAAGACTCCAAGTTTCAACGATTCATGCTACGAAGGCAACTGCCGAATCACGCCGAATCGTGACGACTGATAACAATCGCCAGGAAGCAATCAAGAGGGGGACGAATCGCCGTTCAATAGAATCTCTCGTGACAGTTGCAACGATTCATGCTACGAAGGCAACTGCAAATAATCCCGAATCGCACCGAAGGGATACGAACGGCAGAGAGCAGTCAAGAGGGGCACGCGGCGAACACACAGCTGCCAATATACACGATTAAAATCAAGAAATAAAAGTATGATGAATAAATACATGTCTCTTATTTGTTCCATACGCAATGCAACACACCCATTATCTTTATACTGTTAACATGTAATAAATTTAAAAGAACAACTCTGTTGTACATATACCGTATTTTCCGGCGTATAAGACGCATTTTATTTCCTGCAAAAATTGGTCCAAAAACTGGATGCGTCTTATACACCAGTTGGCAGTTAATGTAGGTACCTACAAGTTCGAGTTCTTTCAACGGACTAAAAAAAATGGTGTAAAATTTGGGAATTAAATTTTTAAGCCGGAAAATGTTTTATCCGGGAAAATTTGCTTTAAGGTCTCTCTTACACTTCCGTAGTTTTTATTTTATATATGTGTATAATATGCACCAAAATACCCGCCAGGAGCTTTATTATGTCGGAAAGCTTTCCTGAATTGTGTACTATTTTTAGTGCCAAGCCTAACTGAAACTGGTAACTTCATAGGAAGTAGAAACTTTCAACGTAATTTTATGCATCATAATCGATTTTTTCGTTAATCCTGTAACAGTCTCATTCATTATTTGAATAATGAAACACTGCTCACGTGTTTGTCCATGTCTCGGCTGAGGATATTTGAGAATTTATTCGCATTCTCATGTGCAGATATGTACACCAGTATTTTTTGTGATGTTTCCACAGATTCGGCGTCTCACAGTTGTATTTTTGAGCTTATAGCTTGTTGTGCCCCATACAGTACGCCGACCAATACATAGACGCGAAACCATCTATTGTTCTCACAATTTATGGAACATCACAAAAATACTTACATAATAATTGTGCTTCAGAATAAATTCTCAAAACGCGACATTTTAAACATGATAATCCCCTACTCGTCGAGTGCTATTTAAGGACTTAGATGATTGAATAATGACTTAGGTGCAGTCACAGAACGTCGTGTAACGACTCATACTAATACGTAGTTTGCTGCATTATATGCCACTTTACGATTTACTTAATATTGCATGTATCTGACAAATTAAGATATAACTGTGGTTTCTAAATATTTCGTGCATTATTATCTATAAAATGCTGAAACAAAGAAGAATTTCCGTTCGTTTGTTTGTACTGTAAGCAAGGGGGATGTGGGGGTGAGTGAGTGAAAATTATAAATTTATCGATGAGAAAATGTATACAATGTTTTCAGAAAGTTCGGTAACGTGACTCTTCCTGATCTTAAACTTGTGATGAAGTTACGTCCGTAGTTATTTTACCTAGGTTTAAGTAGTTTGTAAGCTAGGGGCTGATGACCACGCAGTTTGGTCCGATACATTTAGACATTTCACAGTCAACCATAGTAGGTTACATGACAAGCAACTTTACTCCCCAACTTCCATATTGAATTCCAGATTTGTCATCTACAGTACTTGCCACTAAAATTGCTACACCAAGAAGAAATACAGATGATTAACGGGTATTCATTGGACAAATATATTGTACTAGAACTGACATGTGATTACATTTTCATACAATTTGGATGCATACATACTCAGAAATCAGTACCCAGACAACTATCTCTGGCCATAATAACGGCCTTGATACGGCTGGGCATTGAGTGAAATAGAGCTTGGATGGCGTGTACAGGTACAGATGCCCATGCAGCTTCAACACGATACCGCAGTTCATCATGAGTAGTATGAGTAGTGACTGGAGTATTGTGACGAGCCAGTTGCTCGGCCACCATAGACCAGACGTTTTCAGTTGGTGAGAGATCTAGACATTGTCCTGGCCAGGGCAGCAGTCGAACATTTTCCGTATCCAGAAAGGCCTTTACAGGACCTGCAACATGCGGTCATGCTTTATGTTGCTGAAATGTAGGGTTTCGCAGGGATCGAATGAAGGGTAGAGCCACGGGTCGTAAATCTGAAATATAACGGCCACTGTTCAAAGTACTGTCGATGAGAACAAGAGGTGACCGAGACATGTAACCAATGGGAACCCATACCATCACGCCAGGTGATACGCCAGTATGGCGATAACGAATACACGCTTCCAATATGCGTTCACCGCGATGGCGCGAAACACAGATGCAATCATAATGCTGTAAACAGAACATGGATTCATCCGAAACAATGACGTTTTGCCATTCGAGCACCCAGGTTCGTCGTTGCGTTTACCGTCGCAGGCGCTCCTGTCTGTGATGCAGCGCCAAGGGTAACCGCAGCCATGGTCTCCAAGCTGATGTCCATGCTGCTGCAGACGTCGAACTGATCGTGCAGATGGATGTTGTCTTGCAAATGTTCTCCTCTGTTGACTCAGGGATCGAGACGTGGCTGCACGATCCGTTACAGCCATGTGGATAAGATGCCTGTCATCTCGACTACTAGTGATACTAAGCCGTTGGGATCCAGCACGGTGTTCCGTATTGCCTTCCTGAACCCACCGATTCCATATTCTGCTAACAGTCATTGGATCGCGACCAACACGACCAGCAGTGTCGCGATACGATAAACCGCAACCGCGATAGGCTACTTTATCAAAATCGGAAACGTGATGGTACGCATTTCTCCTCCTTACACGAGACATCACAACAACGTGTCACCAGACAACGCCGGTCAACTGCTGTTTGTGTATAAGAAATCGGTTCGAAACTTTCCTCATGTTAGCACGTTGTAGGTGTCGCCACCGGTGTCAAAATTGTGTGAATGCTCTGACAAGCTAATCATTTGCATATCACAGCATCTTCTTCCTGTCGGTTAAATTTCGCGTCTGTAGCACGTCATCTTCGTGGTATAGCAATATTAACGGTCAGTAGTGTAGATACCTAGCAGCGTGATACAGATAGGGCGAGCAACATGCTTAATGGACTCGTCTTTGTGAACGTTCTCGACTCTGGCCTAAGTCCTTAGGCTGGAGGTTTTAGTGTGTTACAGGAGGGCTCGCTGAAGCCTTTAACTTCAGCGATCAGCGTACCTGTATACGCAGACATTTTCTTTTAAGGACTTCTAAGGTTGTATACTTCAGTCTGCCATCTTACATCGCTGATCTGCGATATGTCTTCGTGTTGTTGCCAAGACCTACATTCTTCTATTGCCTGTTCTTATTTATTTACTATCGTCTAAATATTTTGTCAGGGCGCTAAAAACCTTGCTGTTGTGTATCCTAAACAGACTATCCTATCTTATCCAAATGGACTCGTCAGAATTGCCATCAAATTATATTCACAAATGAGGTTCACGTCTGCCTTCAACCAGAATCGTCGCAAACTCTTCTGGAGACAACCTGAACAGCATGAATGAATAAGATACACCATCCAGTTAGTGTAGCAATTTGATGGTTATCTGATATTTTTGTGTGGCACCGTACGTAGCTGGTGCACGTAAAGGGGTTTCAAATGTCTATACGGTACACGGATGATATCCTCCGAAATATAGTGGAATCATATCGTCAGCATTTCGATGATGGACTGGTCTTAATGGCTGAAAGCTCACATGCTCATCATGCACATTTTATACCGACATCGCAAAAATAGAATATTCAACAATATTCTCCAAACATGAACCCTATCGAAAACTCCTGAAATATTTAGAAAAGATTTGTTTTCTGGACGATACGACCTACCAATCAAGCTATCTACGGCATATCGCCATTAAGGAGTAGGACAGTCTGGACCGACAGTCCGTTGACGATACAGTGGAAAATGTGCCAAGACGAATAAAGACATGTATCAGTGCAAGACTACATGTTACCTGGTGTATAGGCCGCGAGGTCTAAGGCGTCATGCTACGGACTGGGCGGCCGTTCCCGCAGGAGTTAGTGGTTCTCCCTCTCGCAGGGTGTGTGTTCGTTGTCTTTAGTGTAAGTTAGTACAAGGAGTTAGTAAGTCTAGTGAGTGATGACCATAGCAGTTTGGCCGAATAGGTTTACAATTGTTTGAACAATTTGAACTGGTGCATGGTGTAATCTGGAGCACAAATACTGAATGTCTAGGTTAGTGGGCCACATGGATAGAACGGAGAATCTACTTTATACTCTCGATTACAGAGAACATACTCAGATTCCTGTGAATAAAGCGAGACGGCAAATGTACTTCAGCGGAGTATGTACTCAGCGGGAGTAAAAAGTGTGAGGGAAGTTGCTCACAACGGAGAACATTCTCCGATTTCGTATGATTAAAAGTGGCGAAGTTCCACACGACCGGATAACATTCTCCGCTTTCTGTAGTGAACTCTCGGGCATACTTCGTGCTGAGTACCTTCTATTAAGGTTACGTATTACTTTGATTTATAATAAAAATGACAAAAACTTGTGTTGCTTAGCAAGAAAAAAAAGAAAAAAAAAAAACGTTTATATGTAGGCTAGTCTGAAGTCGCTTGCTTCACAATAATCATAAGTGTGACAGTTCAAGCGTTTTATATAGTGTCGAGAGTGATGTCACAGGAGTTATTTCATTACCGACATAAAAATGAAAGACAAGTGGATTCAGCTGCGTGTTTTACCCGTTTGTTAGAAGTGTATTTTTACAGTTGTAAACTGGGTGCATGAATGACAAAACCTCATTTTTTCGGATGAATCCAGGTTCAGTTTACAGCATCGTGATGGTCGCATCCTTGTTTGGCGACATCGCGGCGAACGCACATTGGAAGCGTGTATTCGTCATCGCCATTCTGGCGTTTCACCCGGCTTGATGGTATGGGGTGCCATTGGTTACACGTCTCGGTTACCTGTTGTTCGCATCGACGGCGCTTTGAACAGTGGCCGTTACATTTCAGATGTGTTACGACCCGTGGCTGTATCCTTCATTCGATCTCTGCGAAACCCTTTATTTCAGCAGAATAATGCACGACCGCATGTTGCAGGTCCTGTAAGGGCCATTCTGGATACGGAAAATGTTCGACTGCTGCCCTGTCCAGCACATTCACCAATTGAAAACGTCTAGTCAACGGTGGCCGAGCAACTGGCTCGTCACAATACGCCAGTCACTACTCTTGATGAATTGTGGTATCGTGTTGAAGCTGCTTGGGCATCTGTACCTGTACACACCATCCAAGCTCTGTTTGACTCAATGCCCATGCGTATCAAGGCCGTTATTACGGCCAGATGTGATTGTTCTAGGTACTGATTTCTCAGGATCTATGCACCCAAATTGCGTGAAAATGTAATTACATGTCAGTTGTGGCATAATATATTTGTCCAATGAATACGCGTTTATCATCTGCATTTCTCCTTGGTGTAGCAATTTTAATGGCCAGTAGCGTATATACTAAGTTGGATTTTGGATCTTACACTACTATGAACGTGAATACTGTATCCTTATTACTCATGCTGAAATAGTTTTATCGATTTGTTTTGTGTCGTTTTTGTTGAGACAGGCTCTTGCAGAACTTTCTCTAGACTTCAAGCGTGTTGGTGCTGGCGACAGGCCAAACAGTGGGTGAATATGAGATGTCAGGGCTATATGCGCAGCAGCTTCACGCCTGATATGGGGCGGGGCAATTCCTGCTAGTTGATACAGCTGCTCCACTTTGGTTGTTCACAGGCAGCCAGTAATTATGCGACACGTGTCAGTCAAAGCAGTGTCCACCTGCCTAGCGTGGCAGGAATTACGCCAGACAGGCGCTGCATATTCACCCGCTCAATAGCAGAGCTCGAAAGCTAAAATCCGAATAGTGGCTGGCTTTGCTCCCCAGTTAGATCACCTTAGTTCTCTTTTAATATTATTTCTTGCAGATACTTTCATCTTGGTGTTGTGACAATGCGTTTTAAAAGGTCCGGTAGTAGCATAATCATCATATATCAAAAAGCTTTGAATGCTGTGGAATTTGATTCATCGCAGTATTAAAATTTCTAGTAGAGAAATGTTACAGATATGAAAGTAGCAAGAATGATTTCCGGTAGTAATAGATGGGAACAATGGCAGGAGGGTGTCCATAATGAGGAAATCAAAGAAAAACTGGGAATGAACTCCATAGTTGAAGCAGTTAGATCGAACATATTGAGATGGTGGGGTCATTTTACAAGCGTGGGAGTAGCAAGTTTACCTAAGAGACTCATGAACTCGGCAGCGGAGGGTAAGAGGAATTGAGGTAGACCAAGAAGAAACTGGAGAATGATTTTGAAGTTAAAGGCATAACAACAGACGAGGCATCAATGTTAGCATTGAATCTGGAATCGCCGGCCGCGGTGGCCGAGGGGACTGAGGCGCTCCAGTCACGGTCTGCAAGGCCACTGCGGTCGGGGGTTCGAATCCCCCCTCGGGCAGGCATATTTGTGCCGTCCTTAGGATTAGTAGTTTGTAAGTTTAGGGACTGTTGACCCCGCAGTTAAGTCCCTTAAGCTTAGCAAACATTTGAAATTTTATTAGAGATACTGTGCTCCAGACTGAACGCTGAAAGGCATAATCAGACTCTAATGATGATGATGATGATGATGATGATGAGTAGAGAAATGTAATCTAACAATTCTAAAGTGACATGACGATTACCTTCTGTCGATTACGAGTAAAACTTCTCGACCTATTTTGCACGTAGTAGGGGAAGGTTTATGAAATGCACGTTTGCCTCATTTCTGTCTCTTAACCGGACTCTGGCGAGTAGCAGTCCGAGGTAAGTTTCTCCCCGGAAGACAGTTAACCGCAGTTGGAATGAGTTAGGTCCCCGCCGCTGCCGCCTACAGAAGCGTTTTGCAATTCTACGGTAATTTCTTCTGGTCGCGGCTGTTCCCGTCCCGCGGGAAATTTTCATAACCGTCTGTGTCTGCCTGTAAGCCAGTTTCGTCTCATTACGCGAAACAGGGTCCTCGCCCGGTTAAACTCTCTCTCTCTCTCTCTCTCAACTGCAATATAAGTTTTATCTCGATGCGAACTGTTACTTATCACGAACAGAATATAAAGGTCTCGGAGCTAAGGGAATATCAGACCGACAATTTATTTCCAGACATGGCTTCAGGAGGCAACTGGCAGTGTATCGTCAACCCAAAATTATTCTTCGTACAGAACGCTATTTTTACAACTAAGATGTAAAAATTGAGATAGGGGAATTGATGACCAGAGAGTTTAGGGGATTAAATGTTGGATGTATATCCAATTCTCATCCATTTTTAGCAGTTGCGTAGCATTGCCAGGTTCGCTACTATATTCATCTTTATGTATATACAAATCCCGTGCCATGATGTTTGTTCGCTTTGAAGAAATTCGAAAAGTGTCATTTTGGAGACCTCATGGTGACCGTGCGCAATCGACAAATTAGCCTTAATGTACACACATTTTCATCTTTATGTATATGCCTCATGGTGACAGTACCCAATCGACAAGTTAGCGTAAATGTACACACTAATTTAAAAAAAAAAAAAAAAAAAAAAAATCAAATGTTTGTATAGCTTATGGGACTGATCTACGGGGTCACCAGTCCCTAAACTTACAAACTACTTATCAACTAACTTATACTAAGGACGGCACAAATATCCATGCCCGAGGGGGGATTCGAACTCCCGACCGTAGTGGCCGTGCCGACCGTGACTGGAGCGCCTCAGTCTCCTCGGCCACCGCGGCCGGCCACTAATTTTCATCTTTATGTATGTACAAAACCGTACCACGATGTTTATTCGCTTTGAAGAAGTTCGAAAAGCGTCATTTTGGAGACCTCATGGTGACCGTACCCAATCGACAAATTAGCCTTAATGTACACACTAATTACTAAATGTTCAAATGTTTGTTAAGCTTATAGGACTTAAATGCGAGATCATCAGTCACTAAACTTACAAGTTACTTAAAAACTATCTTATACTAAAGACAACACAAACATCCAAGCCCGAGGGCGAATTACAGCTCCCGACGGGGAACGGCCTCGCGCACCGGACCATAAAGCCTCAATGAGCTCGGCTACTCCGCCGCGGCCACTAATTACTGACCGGAAGCTACGATAATCAAAATTACTTACACTTTAGTGTGAACTTTCGATTTCATAGGAAAAATATATTTAAAGGACGTTAAGACACGAAGAAATTAACCCGCGGTCGTTCGCGTATATTGTTGTCACGCGATAACTCCAGTGTTAGATTTTTTCTAACAATGAGATCTTGCACCCTTTTCATCTCTTTGTGCCAGAAAAAGACACGTTTACACAATAAAGCATTTCTTTGTCATTACCAAAGCATTATAAATTAGTATAAACATGGTGTGGAACATGTCATTTGACGAAATTGTGGCCGGCCGCGTTGGGCGAGGGGACTGAGGCGCTCCAGTCACGGTCTGCACGGCCACTACGGTCGGGGGTTCGAATCCCCCCTCGGGCATGGATATTTGTGCCGTCCTTAGCTGTAAGTAGTTCATAAGTAGTTTGTAAGTTTAGGGACTGATGGCCCCGTAGTTAAGTCCCATAGACTCTACAAACATTTGAACGAATTTGTGGGTGTTTGGAAGAAGAGCTATAGTACCGACGCACCGACAACGATAGACTAGATTTTAGAACCATTCCGCGGAAGTTTCAAATTAGGGCAGTATATAGAAAACAAGCCTGCAAAGTATGGCATCAAGGTATATGAGCTTTGTGATGCCAGAACCTTTTATACTCTAAATATGGAAGTATCTTGCATGCAAACAGCCTACTGGGCCATAGCAAGTAGCAAATGATGCAGAGAACTTGGTGCTGCGATTGATTAGACCGAGTGACGAAACAGTCAGAAACGTGACGATGGACAATTATTTCACACCTGTACCACTGCGTAACAAAATGTACGCCAATCGTCGATTCACATTAGTATATACTCTACGGAAGAATAAAAGAGAATCTCTGGACGTAAAATGTAGGCAACTAACCAGCAGCATTTGGAGATAAACCAAGCAATAACTGCTTCATTTGCTCAAAAAAAAAAAAAAAAAAAAAAAAAAAAAAAAAAAAAAAAAAAAAAAAAAAAAAAAAAAAAAAAAAAACGGAAAAAGAACGTTCTAATGTTATCTACCATGCACAGCGACAATTCTGTAGACGCTGACAGTGGCGAAGCGAACAAACTTGAAGAAATTACACTCCACAGTATCAAAGGAGGTGTAGATGTTGTCGACCGTTCGAAATCAGAATATTGTGTTTCAAGCAGAAACCGCTGGCCCCTTACACTCTTTTTCAGTTTTATATACTTCTATATCCTACAGTGAATGTCATGTACTCTGTATAAACAATTGCTTCATTCAATTCGTTAAACTCAATAAGAATATCTACTTTGCTCATAAAAGACGTAACATGTGCTGAACAGTTGTAGGAGAAAACAAACGAACGCATCCGCATGTTACAAGTACAAGAAACAGACTAAAAGTGAAGCAAGGCGGTTTTCCACGAAGGAGAAGTAATTGTTACGTTAAGACTCCCGTGTTAGAAAAAATCTAACACTGCCCACCACTTCAAATAATGCCCCAACTAACAAGCTATTGTTGAAGTTTGACTGTCGAGTCACAGATTAATTGAATCACGAGATATGAAAGAATGCATTTATAGATGGTCAGTTCATTAGCTTTGATGGAATATTCAAGTAAAATCGTAAATGTTAGATTTTTCTAACAACGCGAGTGATCGCGGGTTAAGTTGCCCTTGGCCACTGAATTACATCAATGTGGACTTTTTCGTCAGTCCAGTATTCTAACCTTCGTCTCTCGCTTACGAAGCAGTCGTACTTATCTCTACGCCACGTAGACACCGTAATCCCCACGACTGCACGGACTATCCTAACGCTCCGTTCTCCAGACCAAAATGACCAACTTATCCACACGCTACTGACGTAGTGCCCACTCACACTACTCATGGCCTTTCGCCGATTACCGTAAGATATGAAGTTTGGTATGCATCCGCACTCTCGAAATGATCATTGGAAGTCGTCGCCTTGTATGTCTGTAAACAACTGAATATGTGCGTGAGGGGATGGGGGTGGGGTGAACTACAGTTATGGATAATGGTCATGAACAACTTTTGATAACACATTTGTCATTATGGGCCTATATCCGTTCTATGAATGACTATGAACAATATTACAGTGCAAGGACAAAATTAACATCATAATAGAAATAAGTTCATGGACGATAGAGAATAATCTAAATCTTACGCCAGTGTGACATGACTGAATACTGTGCAATTCTCTATTACTTGTTCCACAAAATATTCTCGGTTTACAAGCCGCGGCATGTCGGATAAAATCCTTGAGATTTCGATGGCAAGCTCCGCCATCGTCATCAGGAGCAAAATCACAGACTGCCAGTGTTGGCAAGGCGTCCTTCTTATATAGCTGCTGCCACATACAAATATATACAGACGGGAAGCCTCCGTAAGGGCCCGGTCGCACGCTCAGGGGTGCGGGGCGGGGGGGGGGGGGGTTCTGATGCAGTTCCGTAAGACGTCCTATGATGGCGCTGCGGTCAGAAGCAGCCCTTTAAAGTGGCCAGAGCAGGCGGCACGTAGCGGCTGCCCCCACCACCACCTCCCCTCAAACGCCAGCAAGCCGGACACAGCCGTGGCCTCGTGGCAGGCGGCACGAGCTCTCCCCTCACCCTCCCCTCCACGCTACCCTCTGACGTGCGAGAGGCACCCTCAGAAGTGCCTCAAGTGTGGTCTACCGGTACTAAGCCAGGGAACCGCCTGACACCTGCTAGCATCTTACGGAACTACGAGGGACACTGGTTTAGGGGGAGGAGGGGGTGTTTCTCTGTATATGTTACTCTGTGCTGCAGCGCTGCGTCTGTAAGTTTCTGGAAGGCCGGAGAGCGCCTACGCGGGAGGACAGCGCGGGCCGATGGGCCGCGGTACCGCGTTACGTCACGCGGAGCGTACCGACATGACGCGGATTATAAACCGAGAATATTTTATGGAGGAATGTCGTTACGAAAGACTCCGAGGACACTCTAGTATTAGTGACTGGCAAGTCATTCCCTACCATCCAGAGATTTGATCAAAATTCTCTACATGTATGGATATGACGTATAACGAGGGCTCAGTATTTCGGTGCGGACTCTACGCACCAATACTTCCCCGCAAGTTTATGAACTCGTCACAATTCCTGTCAGATGCAGGCGAATGCTGGCGGTACGTTAAGAAGACGTGCAGCGTCACCGAGCTCTCGCAATACAGCTGTGGGGTGGTGCCGGATTGCTGGCTGCTGAAATGTTAACGGACGCGGAAAATGATTCGCTTCACAACACGGAAGCTATCAGTCCTTAATCCAGCAGTTGCGACCTCGACAGATCACAGTGCCAAATGGCCTCGGCGAGACTGCAAAGTCAATACCACTTCAAACGAGTATTTATTGGAGGAAAAGGTGACTACAATATCCCAAGAAAATCGTCAACAGTGCTCATGGTGCACCAGATAAGTCAGACTGACCTTATTATCGTTCAACGAGAACTCACAGGCTAAATTCAACTTTCAGAACAGACTCTGAAGGCTGCACAAAATCTACGAGTCCAAGCCAAAATTCAGTAAGACTACTTCCTCCCGCAAGGGCCGACGAGCTAGTCCTCAGTCCTTCGGAGTAGTAATAAGTCCCCGCTTCACCTCTCCTGCTGCCACAATCTCTCTCGTGGGAGGGGGCCATGCATCTACGATTCTCAATAAACAATCCTTAACGAGTTTCCGAGTGCAGACCAGTAAGAAGTCGTACGCAGATGTTGGAGTACAGAAACTGTAAGACGCTGCTGGAGTCGCCAATCACAAACGTCCCTGGATTTCTGAACATTCTGCTCCTTTTACAGCAGTCATTTGAAACGGTCGGACCTTGTTCCCGCCGAAACTCACAAACGACCCCACCGAAGGCTTGTAGTGTCTCGAAATCACAGCGAATCTTCGCTCAAAACACAAGGGTTGACACAACGTTGTAAAAGAAAGGTGTGGTGGCCCCCCGATTACTTCAAAATTCTGGACCCATGTACACCTCTACCCACAATGCTGGCGCCGGCCAACTGTCCTTGGGGACCTTTTCACGGGCGCTACCTGAATAAACAATGTAGCTAGGTCCCCTACGACACAGTTTTCTCCTCGATAGGGCTTCGACAGAGTGCCTGTCTACCATGCCGACGGAAGATGCCAACTGCCGCCCCCACTCCCTTTGCTGTTCCTGCACAGGTAGCTTCGTACCTTTCACTGCTCCCGCCCAGTATTACTACGGAGGGCTGCCTCTTTCCACCACAGCGTTTTCACACAGGATACCCGCATCTCTTGCAACATCTAAAAACAGCCCCACAGTAGATATTCTGCCTTTTTGTACTCATATTTTTTGTATTCGTTCTTTTTTTCTCTGTCACCCATTTCTTCTTTATCTCCCTCCCCCTCTCCCTCTTTCTCTCTCGTCACTCCTCTCTCTGTTCGTCTTATCCTCCCCCTATCGATAACCATCCTCTCTTCCCCCCTCTCCCTTCCTTTACCCCTTTGTTCCCCTCGTTCCCTTCCACGTCATTCCACTCTTCCTCCACCACCCTCTTCCTCCCACTGTATGCATCCCCCTGCCCCTTGTCCTACTTGAGTTAGACGCGATGATATATGTACTTCACAATAAAATTTCCTATATTGTGGGGTTATTACAACCTTACACTGGTCCCCTCCTCCTCCTCCTCCTCCTCCTCCTCCTCCTCCTCCTCCCCCTCCCCTCACTCTCTCTTCACCTTGCTCTATCCTCTCTTTGTTCACCTGGTTCTCTCCCCTCATTCTGTTTCCGCCTCTCCCCTCTCTCGCGCCATCTCGTCCCCTTTTCCCTGCCCTCCTCCTCCCCCTCGGCCCATCTTCTCCTCCTTTGTGCCAATCCTCAGCTTCTCATTCCACCTACTCCTTGGTGTATCGATTAACAATTACATATATCTGACAACTTTGATAGTCATCAGTGAAACGGTGGCGAAATTGATTCTAATATACCCTCCGCCAAGCTCTGTATCACGTGTATTACGAAAACCCTTTACACAGAAACTTACATGAATGTGTTAACTTTCACTGTGATGGGTCAAACGGTGTCGTTATGTGTGGTAAGATACATTTAACATGTACTGCACAAAATATTACATACAGTGGTGTTCCTCTTTTTATTTTTATGGTAAAGTGTGCAAGATCGGAGTAAAACTGTAGACTGGTGTTCAGTTCTGAATGTGAATTAGCCGCCACGCACCCTAAAGAGTTATATATATATATATATATATATATATATATATATATATATTGGCAGTGGTTAAGCTCCTATTTGAAAGGCCAAGTGTCCAAAATTTAATCAAAATCGGAAACAAACAGCAAATTTGTATAAAACGCACATTCTTTTGTGCGTCATTTTACAGAAAATAATACACAGAACAGAGTTAGTAAAGTGGAATATACGAAATATTTTTTAAAAGCACGGTTATGCCTCACGTAAATTTGGGAAACACATGCATTATTAAATAGATTGTAGCATCAAGAAAACGTTTGAAATCGATTGTAATAATAATAATTTCGTGTGCGTCTGTAGCCTCGTGAGATTCTTTCAATTAGACGCACTTCAGCGACTTCAGTATCCTTAACCTACCCCATTTATTCAACCGCGAAAGGGAACATACAGATGAATGTGGAATCCGTACCATGTGTCACTTTTGGCGACTTCTCACATCGTTGAGAGGTGAAAGCTAGGTTAAAACCGTAATGAAAAAATTCGTTATCTGAGTAAGTTTTCGCAGTGCTGCCCAGCGCCTTACGTCAAGTCGAAACGCACCCTATTTATTAGTACTTACGTACGCTAAATAACAACATTTACTTTCTAAAAAAAATATATTGCGGTCGTAGCTCGAGATAAAAGTATCCTACCCACTAATTTGATCCAAATCACACACAGTGTGTGTAGTTTCAGAGTTCATAGCGGACAAATATAGTGGAACGATATATATATATATATATATATATATATATATATATATATATATCCCGGCAATGCATCGCAACTGCTAAATATGCGAATTGGATACAAATCTTTCACTGCATGCCCTAAACTCTCTTGCCATCACCTCCCCTATCTCTATGCTTTCCTCTTACCTCCCTTCCCTCTTAGTCACGCCTTTCTCTCTCTCTCTCTCTTTCTCTGTGTTAGCTAGATCAAAACCCAGAGTTGCACAGGTATTTATTTCTTCTAGTATTCTTATAGCCCATGTTCTTCTTGTCCATCTCTGTCCATCTCCTTCTCTCCCCCTCTATCAGTTCCTTCCTCTACCTATATCAATGTCTTTCTGTATCCATCTTGTTTTGACGGATGTAGGGACGAAGGCGTTCTATTATCGTTAAAAATGAAAAACCATCAGCCTTTTTTATGGAATTATTCGACCAGTTTCGAGAATATTCTTTTCTTCAGACCCTTTAAGAATCCATGTTATAATGCATCCTAGCTCTCCAGTGCATGTATTGCGTTCCAAGCTACCACTTCGAGATCTATCCGACAGTGGGTGGGGGGGGGCTAGTGTGCTGCCTGCTCCTCCCCCTCCCCCCTATTTTTCCACTTCCACAATCTCTTCCATTGACTGTTCCTCTTCCTCTCTCCTTCCCAATGTATCCGCCCATCCACCCTCCAGTCATTATCTACCCCCGCTGTCTCCTGGTGTACCTTCTCTGTATGACCTCTCTTCTCTTGCACATGAAAAATTACATACATCTGCCAGATTTCATGCAGATAGATCAAACGATATTGAAGTCAACAGCAAATTACCCTCCTTCATGCACTATACGAATGTTCCTTTTCTTTTTAAGGTGAAGTTGCAATTTAGCAGCTGCTTACTGCATAGCTGGTAATATGCAATAACTCTAATATACATTTACTGCAATATTCCTAACTGCACCGGATTGATACTACAAGCCCATGTTTTCAGAATTGTGCCTCTTCGAGAGGCTCTAATTTTGACAGTATGTGTTCCTAATGAATGAAATCATCAGAGACATCCTTCGATTCACAAAGATACATATAATATATAGCACAAATGTAATGAAACCCCAAGGATTCAGAGAAAGTTCCAGATTTACAACAAAAAAGCATAATTTCTTGCAATTACGGTCACCAGTTCCTATGGACAAGAATTAACTATTTTCTTTATAACTTGCATGTAAGTATGCAGTAAGAGATCTCTTTCTTTCCAAATCTCTTAAAAACATTGTGGAAAACTTTAAATGAAACAGTCACCTTTGAGACTGTCGGAGAATAATCACAGTAATCTGTATTTAATTTTGTAAATTAGGTGAACATTATCTTTAATCTAGTTCCTGTCAAATTTTGGACTTCAGCAAACTGCTAAAGCTCTGTGTAATAGTGTTAACTCTTTCATTAAAAAATGTGATTACAAAAAGCTACTATGACAAATTTCCACGCATATCTTTTCCAAATGTTCAGTAAAAAGGACAGATCACTTAAATATTATTGTGATTTTCAAATTATTTCACAAGGGCACTCGAAATACTTCACCCAATAAGGGGTTAACACCATTGATGTGAGGTTCGGACTGTTATTACAATAGTGATGATTTCGTGTGACTTTTTTTGCCGTTAGACCGCGGCTGGGATCGTGTTCGGCCTGACTAGTACAAGTATTCAATATTACGGGTCTGGGGCGACTTGTGCGTCGATGATGCAAAACGATGATAAGGATGACAGAAAAATTAGTCCTCGAGTGGAGAAATCTCCGACCAGACCGGCAATTGAACCCGGGCCTCCTGCTTGGCAATCCACCGCCCTGTCCACTGGACTACGGAGGGGGATATTACCGTACTAAAGATTGTCCATTTTGTCTGTGATGAAAGATTAGCGCTCAAATGTGGCTCGCATAGAGTCCCATCCATTATTGGCTCTTGATGTAAGATCCCGCTTGCTTAATCGTGTGGTCTATTGCACCTCTTTCGGAGACGGCGAGGCGTACCGGCTGCTATTCGAAGGGGTTCCCAGTTCCGGCCAGTATGGATGTGGTTTTTAGGTGGTTTTCCACACCCCCCAGGTGAATACCGGACTGGTACCCAACTCCCGCCTCAGTTGCACGATTTGCAAATATTTTGTAACACTTCACACTTTTACATATATATAACATTATACGCAGACATTTGGGGTACACATTTCCTACGGGGGGGGGGGGGGGGAGGGGGGGGCATAGGATGACGACAGGAAAGGCACGTCAAACCCTTTAACAAAGAACCGACCTTGCATGTGCGGGATCATGGCCAAAGAAAGAGAGAGAGAGAAAGAAAGAAAGAAAGAAAGAAAGAAAGAAATCTGGCTTTTTAAGTAAGTGGCAGAATTAGGTCTTATTAAAGTCAAATTTGAAAAATTTACTACCAGTATTACGTCAGTAATTGTACTAAAATTACTCTTCATCCGAGGTCCATTTAATATTTTTCTTGAAGACTATGGCCTGTAACAAATCAGCCACATGTCAATGGCACCGTTCTCTGTTCAGCGCCCAAAGACTTCTCCCCCACTAGCGTTTTAGCCACGCTTGCAGGTTACCTGTCTCACTTTTCCACCTTTTCCCTCCACGCCACGCCATCACTTTTACTTGCGGTGGAGATGCCTCCCCCCCCCCCCTCTTTTATACATGAATATTATTTACAGCAGCCCTAAGCTAGAACCTGTACAAAATTATTAATTTACATAATACTAGTTGAACCGTGCGAATAATTCGCACTCTATCCTGATCAGACACAGATACTAATGGAGAAAAGTTAGATGCAATTACGTATGTATAAAAGATAATAAACTTTGAACAGTAGTGGAAGATATAAGTCCCGCTGTTACAAGATTTAAATAATTAAATTCAATATGAATAATTGTGATACATATAAAAAATCGGATATTAACTTTTTAATGTTCATTTTATTTTTGGAAAGTTTGTTTGTTTTGCATAACTTCTTCGAAAACAATGTTAGTAGTTATAAAGTGATCATTGTTTACTTTTTACCTGTACGTGTCTTCAACACAAACATAAATATTATTGAATGAGCGAACTCGCGAAAAAAGCAAAACAACAGCTTCTGCTAAATATAATCCTGCCCTTTGAAGCGTCTGACCTTGCGCTTTATTTATGATCATAGCGAAGGATACTTTTATTGGGAATTGTGTTCTTATCATTTGGAAAGGTATGGTTGGATCAGGTGGTGCGAAGTTAATGCGGGGTATTGGCACAGTTTTATCGCAGTCAGTGAATTTAGCAGTAATGATGTACTCACCTAAATGATTCACCACTAATCTTGCACCATGAATTAATCCCTGATTAGCATTGAGAGCTGTAATCAACATAATTACAGCATTTTTCTTTAAAATCAATTGATTTGGTGGTAAACTGGACGGATTTAAAGAGTCCAAGAATACTGTGGGGTATAACTGAACGTCGTGCCTGTTAGTTGAAATTAAATTATTCGTGTATTTTTCGTAGTTACATCAACATGTGTAATCGAATTCGTGTGATAAACTATGCTTCCATCAAAGAAGATCTTTGTCTTGCATAAAGAATCTAAACAACTGCAAGAGCTGTCGTTCGTGTTAGTCAGATTGTCAATAGATGGCGCCTTCTGTATTGTTTTTATATCGGCCGCGCAAAGTAATCCAATTTATGATCGTTCGCCGGGTATAAACCTAGATTCTATAGACAGTACAAATTTTTCAGAATAAAGTTTTTTTTTTGTGTCCCAGCCTCGTCGCTGCTTTTGTGTCGGTGGCTGAGTAGGAAGTCCGACCGACACAGGACTAAAGATAGCACGCTGGTGCAGGTACGGAGAGGAGCAGCCAGAACTAGAAACACTAGAGTAAATTAGAATGAGATATATATTGCACAGAATTTATGCAATACTTAACTTTAACATAGTACTGCAGAATGTGGATACATAGTTGAGCTAGAGTCCTGCCTAGTGCCAAACTGATAGCCAAGTCTTCACTGGTGCCTATCGGATTCCGAAGTCTTTACTGGTTCCTAACTCAGTCCCAAGAGAACGATCTTTCCGTGGTGGCCACGAGCGGGGTTGCAGCAGAGGGCGCTCGTGGCTGTCGTCGTAAGAACGCCGCGCCGTGCGTGCATGGCGGCGCGCGGCGAAAGTAGGTGGCGCGCACTTTGTACTTGTGCGACACCACACCCCTCCCCCCCCCCAAACCGCCGCGCCGTCGTGGCGTAGGGCTGAGGGCCACGGCGACGGCACTGGGAGGAGGGCCTGGGCGGGGGCGTTACTGGTGGGACGGGCGTCGTAGCTGAGGCTGGGATCGAGACGCCGTCCGCGCCCCGGTATACACCTTGCGATCCGCTGGAAAACCCGCGAAAACCAGCGGAAGGGCGCCCGCCCCCGCCCAGAGGGAGCAGGTCATCTTCTTCTGAGGTGCGTGGCCCAAGCTGGGGGGGCCCGCACGGTCCCGGAGTCCCTCTCGGTGTCGCTGTCATCTGCTGCGGCGACAGCGGCGGCGACGACTGCGTCGGAGGTGTGTCGACGTCCATAGGGCTCTCGTAGTCCGGGGACGAACGATGTGGTTGTGCTCCCTGGCGGTGAACTGGGTCTGGAATCAAGAAACCGGAGACAGGATCGCGCGGCCTGTGCAAGCGCAATTGGTTTGCGTGGCGCCGCAGCTCCGACCCTGTGGAAGAACGTACAACATACATATTGCGACCGAGCACGCGCCGAATGATGCCCGGTAACCATGTCTTCTTGTTGCCAGCAAACACCCTGTACAGCACCGGCGTGGAAACCTGAAAACGCGAAGCGCCATACGAACCGACTCGGTGCGTGGGAGGCTGCAGCAGGTGAAGGAGAGTGCGGTGACGGCGGCCGTGTAGCAGCTCGGCAGGAGACGGGCCGTCACGTGGCATGCACCGATACGTAGACAGGAAAATTTGAAGAGCTTGCTGCCTGGAGTGCTGACCTTTCATCTTTTCCATGTGAGACTTGAATGTTCGAACGAAACGTTCTGCTTCACCATTGGACTGAGGGTGAAAAGGTGCGGTGGTGATATGCTGAATGCCATTTACACGACAAAACTGTTGAAATCCCGCACTAACAAACTGAGGTCCATTGTCACTGACGATAGCTTCAGGCAAACCTTCGATGCAAAACACTGATGTTAAGGCACTGATTGTACTAGACGCTGTCGTTGAGTTCATGGCAATCACGAAAGGAAACTTGCTGAAAGCATCTACAACAATTAACCAGCGCTTATTCCAGAAAGGTCCGGCAAAGTCAATGTGTAAACGTTGCCATGGTGCCTTGGGGCGGGGCCAGTCTGAGAAACGTTGCGGAGGAGCCGCCTGATGCTCCGCACAAACTGTACACTGTGACGTCATGTTCTCTACCTGAGCGTCCATACCAACCCAGGTACAATGACGTCTGGCCAGTTGCTTTGTCCTAACAATGCCCCAATGTCCTTGATGCAGGAGGCGTAACACTTCTCGTTGCAGGGAACGAGGAACAATCACTCTTGCTTGGTCGTTGTCGGTATGCAACAACAGTACACCCTGACTTAAAGATAATGCATGACTTTGTGCAAAATAACGTCTAACCAGAGGCCGATCAATGTCTTTGGCTCTGGCAGGCCACCCTGAGCGAACAAAACGTGCTACCACACTTAGGTCTGCATCCGCAGCTGTTTCCTGTGCAACCCGACGAGAGTTCAAAGGAAAGTCTGCGACAGCGGAAGCATCTCTGGAGTCTATCTGACAACATGCCGTTTCTGAAGAATCAAATGATACATCCTAGCCAACCGGAAGTCGGGAAAGTGTGTCCGCGTTGGCATGTTTAGTGGTAGGTCGGTACAAAATCTCATACTGATAATTTGACAATATCAAGGACCATCTCTGAAGCTTTTGTGCCGTTCGTGGCGGAATTGGCTTTGTGGGTGAGAACAACGACGTGAGAGGCTTGTGGTCTGTCAACAAATAGAATTTTCTGCCATAGAGATAATGATGAAACTTTGTGACGCCGTAAATGATTGCTAAGGCCTCCTTTTCTATCTGACTGTAATTCTGTTGCGTTGGCGTCAGTAGCTTGGATGCAAAGGCAATAGGACGATCGTGAGAACCAATACGATGCGACAATACTGCACCTAGACCGTACGACGAGGCATCAACTGCTAGCACTACAGGCTTCTGTGGGTCAAAGGGAATCAAACATGCATCACTGAGTAGTGCAGACTTTAGTTTGTCAAAGGCCACCTGGCAATCTTTAGACCATACAAAAGGAACATTCTTCCTACGTAAGTGATGCAGTGGAGCTGCAATCTGAGAGGCATTGGGAATAAATCTGAAATAATAGTTCAGCTTTCCCATTACTGCTTGCAATTCGTGCACATTCTTAGGAGGAGGCAAGTCTTTGATTGCTCGAAGATGTGACTGTAAGGAATGTATTCCTTGGGCATTAATCACATGGCCTAGGTACTCTATTTCAGTCTGAAAAAACGAACACTTTGCTTTATTACAACGTAGACCTGCTGCAGTCAAAACTTTGAAAAGGCACTCCAGGTTTGCTAAATGTTCTTCAACTGTACGTCCGAATACCACAATATCATCTAAGTAGTTCGAGCAACACGGTACAGAAACTGTCAGCTGTTCCAAGAAGCGCTGAAAAATAGCGGGGGCGGAAGAACTGCCAAAGGGTAGGCGTTGAAATTGAAAAAGGCCCATGTGAGTATTAATGACGAAAAACTTTTTTGATTCGTCGTCAAGCGGAATCTGTAAATATGCCTCTGCTAAATCAATCTTAGAAAAGAAACGAGACTGTCCTAATTTGTCCATAAGTTCCTCAGGTCTGGGCAGGGGGTAAGTGTCAACAATTGTTTGACTGTTCACTGTTGATTTAAAGTCCGCACAGAGACGAAGTTTTCCTGACGGCTTGGGTATAATTACTAAAGGCGAGGCCCACTGACTAGCAGAAACAGGAGAAATCACCCCACTATCTTGCCAACGTTTAAGTTCTTCGGCAACTGTATCACGCAAGGCGATAAGCACTGGTCTAGCTTTACGAAATTTTGGAACTGCAGATTCTTTTAAAGTTACATGTGCCACGAAGTCTTTTGCACAACCTAGTTCCGGCGAAAACAAGTCACTATATTTGTCACACAATGCATTGATTTTTTTTAAATGTGTTTATTTCCGTCAACAGTTGCTATAAAATTGTTTCATAACATGTTTCGATCACTTGGATCATCTTCAGATCTTATAGTTGCGTCCGCAACTCCTCTGGCTGAGTACTAATTGGTACTCAGCCAGACGAGTTGCGGACGCAACTATAAGATCTGAAGATGATCCAAGTGATCGAAACATGTTATGAAACAATTTTATAGCAACTGTTGACGGAAATAAACACATTTAAAATAACGTAGTGCAGTTGCGGACTCTCTATAATCGACCATGTCGACTATAATGCATTGATTTTATCCTGAGGCACTATTGACGAAATTTGAAGCACATCTCTTGAATTGATAAACCAAACAAGTCGAATGCATCTAGTCCAAAAATGTTCTGTGTCGATTTGGCCTGAAGAACTACAAAAGCAACTGTTTTTGTTACACCTTGAAAAGAGGCGGGCAGGCTACACGTTCCTAGCACGGGAATATGTTGACCTGTATAAGCTGTTAACACTTGCTGTGACGGGGACAATTTTGGCGAACCCAGAAGTTCATAAGTATCTTTATTTATTAATGTGACAGCGGAACCAGTATCAAGCTGAAATTGCACCGTCTTATTTTCTATGAAGAGAGTCACAAACAGTTTTTGCTTGCGGCGCTCGACAGGTGCGCGAATGTGGGCAACGTCTGCTACGGTTTGTTTACTGCGCTTGCGCGGGCCGCGTAGTGAAGTAAGCGGCACAGACTCGGCACGCAGCGGATTAACAACACTGTCACTAGATGGCACTACCGCCGGATCGGCGTCCGCGCAATGCGAGGCTACTACAGAGTCAGTAACTACTGCACTACACTTTTGAGTAGCTACTTGATGTCTACTGTCACTAGCTACACAGTACTGGGCACTATTACAAGGAGCAGTTGCAAAAGGCACTATTTTCACGACAGGAATGCACTGTTCATAGTCATTTTGCTTGTCCCGAACCCTTTTCAGTTGCACTGTTTTACGCGCTCGTCGGCGCTTGCTACGTGGTGCACTATATAGTTTTGCCATAGGCGCAGAACTACTTTCTTGCAATTGAGATCCAAGGAAAGCACTGTTCAATTGCACAGCCCGTATAACATTTACAGAATGAACTGTTCTCGCACTTTGCGAAGCAATGTTCTGAAAGGCACCGTTCTTTGAATTTTTAATTTGCATACACACAGACTGTACATGTACCGATTCTCCACATTTATAACAGGTTGCGTTGCGACTAGGGCAATGCGCACGCTTGTGGCGAGAGACACACTGGGGGCAAGATTTACGTACATTTTTCTGAAATGAGCGTTGGCGCCCGTTATTCAAATCACTGTTTCTAACACGACGGGGCGACCGTTGTGTCGCACTTTTACACTGTCTACTCTTTACTGTCTTTTTCAGCACGGCCGGTAGAAAAATAAGAATCACTAGTGCCATACTGAGAACTACGGCTAGGAAAGCGTCCGTTGCGGCGCACTGAATTAACACTGTGACTTTGCATTTCTACATCTGCTAAGTAAAAAGTATCATGCGCTTCTATAAGCTGCAGTACACTGTCTAATGAAGGGTCTGACTGTTTTAGAATTGCTGCCCTAATTCTGGGGTCCTGAATATTCTACGTAATCGCATCCCTCAACATCACGTCACTATACGAAAGTCCACAAGAGCAAGTAAAGTTACATTTGCGGGTTAAGCCCTTCAATTCCGTAATCCACTCTTGGTGTGACTGCTGCGGTAATTTTTTAAGTCTGAAAAATCGGTACCGTGCCGCAGCTACGAGAACTTTTCTCTCATAATGAGCATTTAGTGCCTCTACTATTTGTTCAAAGTCTACATCACGAGGAGATACGTCGGGGAAAAGTTTTTTCAGTAACACGAAGGTGTTGGTGCCAACCACAGATAATAGCAGATGCTTCACTTTCTGACCTGTAATTTGATGAGCCGCGACGAGTTCTTGAAACTGTGTGAAGTAGTCGCTCCATTCTTCCTCACGTTCGTTGTACTGGCGAAACGTAGGAAGCGTTGCGGCGGCAGGTGTGGGCTGCTGATGCGACGGCTGTTGTTGAGTTGTCGTCAACTGCGCCACTGACTGGAGAAGTTGTGTTATTTGCGCCGTCTGTAACTGAATAATTTCCATTAAGTTTGGGTTCGGGGTAGTGGCCATGCTGACCGATTAGGCGCCGCGCATACAAGTAAATTATAACAAAACACAAATGCAATATGAAAGAGGACGCTCTGCAACAAAAAAGTCCACAAAACACGTAACGAAATATCTTCCCCCAAAATTTTTATAATAAGGGTGGGTGGGCGGGAGCAATTTCTGTGTGCTCCGACTACTACTGCTGTCTGGCTGCTGCAAGCGGGCTGGTCCACGGATCGTCTATCACTCCTCGTCGCCACTTTTGTATCCCATCCTCGTCGCCGCTTTTGAATCCCATCCTCGTCGCCACTTTTGTGTCCCAGCCTCGTCGCTGCTTTTGTGTCTCGTTCCGTCGTACGTGTCGGTGGCTGAGTAGGAAGTCCGACCGACACAGGACTAAAGATAGCACGCTGGTGCAGGTACAGAGAGGAGCAGCCAGAACTAGAAACACTAGAGTAAATTAGAATGAGATATATATTGCACAGAATTTATGCAATACTTAACTTTAACATAGTACTGCAGAATGTGGATACATAGTTGAGCTAGAGTCCTGCCTAGTGCCTAACTGATAGCCAAGTCTTCACTGGTGCCTATCGGATTCCGAAGTCTTTACTGGTTCCTAACTCAGTCCCAAGAGAACGATCTTTCCGTGGTGGCCACGAGCGGGGTTGCAGCAGAGGGCGCTCGTGGCTGTCGTCGTAAGAACGCCGCGCCATGCGTGCATGGCGGCACGCGGCGAAAGTAGGTGGCGCGCACTTTGTACTTGTGCGACACCACAGTTTTTTTTGTGAAAACAATAACTTTAAACTATCTGTGTATTTTTCGTCATTAGCGGAGAACGAAACCTTGAAAATGGTACCTCAATCATTAATTTTGGATACGTAATACGGAAGATATGGCGTACCCACAAAGAAATGAGAAATAACATATATTATGTTTGAGCCTCACTTGTCAGGTCCAAATGCGAATCGAAATCTTCCAGGGAACAAGTTAAATACACAGACATAATTTAATTAAAATCGGTCCATCAGTTTAGAAGGACTTCTTTTTTCTATTTTTTTCAGTTTGTTTCGGTCTACTAGGGACCACAAGTCCCGTCATAACTCTTTGCTAGGGACTTCTGCTTTTTCTTGGGCCAGTACACTTTCATCTTCTGGTTGTGAGTCTGCTTCCTCTCATCCGTCCATTTTGGTCTGGTGGTGCCTGTACACTTCTTGCTTGAGAGAGATAGTGGGAAGACTCCATGTAGGATGGCCGGACGGTATTGCGTTCGGTTTTCGGTTATCTGTAATGGGATCTGCAGTTCCTCTTAGTCTGATCTAACAGAGGTGAACCACTTGGCTTTGGACGCCTTTCCCCTGCTTGTCTCTGTGAGGATCTTCTTGGCGAGCCTCGAGTGATTCAGGCGGGTCATGTGCCCGTAAAAGGTCAGTCGCCTTTTCCTCATACATTATGTCTTCCTGGTGTTCATCGTTATTGTGCCTGATTCTGTAAGTACCGTCTTCCTTTACTCAGGATCTTCCTCTCTTAAAGTTCTAGTTTCCTGAATGGGCCCTTTTGATTCACCAAGAGGAACTCGGAGGCGTAGAGTGCAGAGGAATCACACTGAGTCCTCCTGCTTAATAGAAGGTGGAGATGGCCACTGCGCCACGCGGGCACAGCGATCACCTGCACAGCGCGGAATAACATAGCGTGCCTCCCGCCATGGGGATCACCCGCGTGAATACTAAATGAACACGCTGAAATTCGAATTCAAAATTTTCAAACATATCGACCGTTTCAGAGAACTGAAATAAATTCAAAGGCAAAGTTGACAGTTTGTGCTTGACCGGAATTCAAACCCGGATTTTCTGCCACGGGTCAGTGGTCGCCTTAACCAATTAGACTGACCAGGCACGCTTCCCTTCCTCCCAAGATTCTCAACTTATAAAATGTAAATTTGTTTCCAAATCTATGGGACGTAACTAATGTGGTTGTCAGTCCTAGGCTAACAAACTACTTAAATTCACTTAAACTAACCGAAGGAGAACACACACACCCACCCATACCCGAGCGAGAACGCGAACCTCTGACGGTGAGATACCGTGCGCTCTATGGTAAGCCACCATAGAGCGCTCAACCACTTCACCGCGAGCTCAACTTACAAACTTGCAACACACTTCGATCGTGATTTCCCCCTCCCCCTCCCCCCCCTCCAACCCGTCCGCCGATTAGTTCCTTTCGGTCGCAGCCTGTCTTGGATTCCCGCAAGGGATCGAGCATAATCAAGTGCCTGTTGGAGCATATACAGGGGGAATCTAAATTAGCGCACTCGGGCTTTGCAGCGCGATTCCCCACATGCTAGCAATAAAGAAATGTCTGTCACAAAATATCGTCCAGCGCATAGTTCCGGCAGTAAATGGACGTCGAAGATTGAGATGGGTGTGTGTCCTATACGCCAGTGTGTTTCAGAATTACACCACTACACCAACAAACTTCTAGGGCATGTGTGAGATGTCTTGAGGAACAAAGTGTGCATGGAAACCCATGCCCGGAAAAGTCATCCAATGGCACTATAGAGCATGGAAGTTGCTGGAGGGGATGTCTAGCGGCAGGAGCTGGTGCCTGTAACTAGGACTCTCCGTAGCGTCGTTGAATGGCTTTTCCGGGCGTGGGTTTCCATGCTCATTTTGTTCCTCAAGACACCTCCCATATCCCTTACTCGTTTGTTGGTGTAATTATGAAACACACTGACGTATGGACACACAGCCATCTCAGTCTTTGACGTCCATTTACTGTTTGAAATATGCGCAGGATGAAATTTTATGGGATTTGATGTGACATGTATGAAAGAACAAACCATATCCAACGTTAAATTTTGTTTTCAGGATAAAGAAAAGAAACGTAAATGTCATAAATTCAGCTAAATACTTAGAAATTACTGTTAAACACACAGACATTGAAAAGAATACTCAGAATTTTTTGTGGTGAAGTTAGGAAACAAACTCCGTTTTATTGGCAGCACTCCTGGAAGATGCAATTTGCTTGTCCATCCTCTTTTACAATATTGCTGCGCTGTAAGGATCTTTACCAGGCGGGCCTGACTGAGGACGTCGAAAGGCTTGAAGGAAGGGCAGCTCGTTATTAACATTATTCCTCGAATACGAGAACATACTCTAGATTGCCATCTACGTAAGCAGAAAAGATTATCGTAATGGAACACGAGAAGTCAGAGTTCCAACGAAGAGATTTAGGTCGTCATCCTTTCCGCGCACTATTTCAGAATTGAGTGCTAGATGAATAGTTTAAAACTGGTTCGGCGAACACTCTGCCAGGACTTCGGTACCCATGTAAACGTATAACGTGTCAATTGACACGTATATCGCTTCCCCAGGCCCAGCGGCTAAAACTATTTTTGCACCTAGAATTGATATTGCAAACACTATTCATCTCTAAACTAAGAACATCTTCTGCTTTACAGTCAAAACAGAGGTTACACAGGGAGGAATCATGAGCTCCATCTGATTGATGATTATCGTATTCCGCGAGTATGTACGTATTGTACAACTGTGCTGTTGATCACAGTTTTTTTTCCAACAACTATATTCATAATTAAAACAGACGTTTCCACGGAATGCTGAGTTATTTTAGCTCAGCAGCTAGTAAAATGTACTGCGTATTTGTTTTTAATGCATTACACCTGTACGCATTCGAGTGTAAAAACGTGTCGAGTATTGAATGAAATATTTTACGAATGTTACACCAGATCACATGTGTGATTATTTAATTTATGTAATACGGTTATTGTGGATTTGATACCACAATTTGTTATATCTAAATTAGCAGTATTGGAAAATGTCATTTTTTTTATTTTTATTTTTTTTTTTTTTTTATTTTTTTTTTTTTTTTTAGCCATTTCTGACTGTAATTTTGCGCTGTTGTGGAATATTCCGCTACGACGCCATTACGAAACAGAATGGCTGAAACAGCGGCAACGGTCAACGATGCAATGAACTTACACATTACCTTACAGCAAACTAGCTACAACTGACGATGAGGGACTGATGACCGCCGGCCGCGGTGGCCGATGGGACTGAGGCGCTCCAGTCACGGTCTGCGCGGCCACTACGGTTGGGGGTTCGAATCCCCCCCCCGGACATGGATGTTTGTGCCGACCTTAGTCTTAGTCAGTTCATAAGTAGTTTGTAAGTTCAGGGACTGATGACCCCGTAGTTAAGTCCCATAAGCTATACATTTGACTGATGACCCCACAGTTAAGACCCTTCAGCTTCACAACCATTTAAACAACTGACGTTGTTACAAGATTGCTTACAGACCTCAGTTGAAAATTGGGAGTAGATTAGAAAAAGTTGTGTTACAGTTACAGGCGAGAGCATAAAAAAATCAAAACACGGAAGAATGTCATACCTCAATAGTAAATGAAATAGCAGTCAGAAATCGTTCTAAGTCGCGAATTAAATTCTAGAGGAGAAAAGTTCAATCCGACAGATTCTAGACTTCTTGATATAAATATCCTTCTAAATAAGGGATGTTTCCGAGCCAGACAAAGGGGTAGGGCGTGGGGAGGGGGGGGGGAGACGCGGATCGCCCTCGTTGTCTCGTCTTGGAGTGGAGCGGGACCCTGAATACCTCGGAAAAGCTTTTTATTTCATTTTTTATCACGTTCTGGGGGCTTCCTAGTCTGGAAGGCTACTTTCTTCGACCGTCCCGTGCCTCTCGTCCTCGGGGGCCACCAAAACTCGAAGTCTACCTCATTTTTAGTAATACTTGTATTACCGAGTGAACGGAACCTCACTGTGTATTGCCGCCCTGGGGCAACGACATCCTTAGTCCGCCCCTGTTCCGCTGTATCTCAAACTAATCTAATATATAAAGCAGAGTGTCCGTATATTTGTACGGGTTGCATACAAATCTACAGTTTTGTTCCAATCTTTATGAAATTGTGTACACGTAAGCTTCAATCCATGAGAACGGTCGCCGTAAGTTTAAGAATCACGTACGATATATAGTTCACGAGATAAGACGTCATAAACAATGAGATGCGCAGAAAACTGCTGCATTTAGCGACAATTCACCTCATTTTCTCCTAAAACACTGGACCGATTTCAACCAAATTTGGTACACACATTCCTTACCGTGAGTTACAATTGCTGCAGGGTTAAGAATCATATACGACACATGATTCAGAAGATATCACGTCATAAACAATAGGATTTGCAAGAAACTGTCACACAATGCGACGAGAGTTTATGAATACAATATACGAGAACGAGATTACTTAGCGACTTGCAAAAAACTTGAAACTGAATTTCAAACTTTTATTAAACTTTCTCTCGCGGACAACTATAGCAAAATGATGAAAGGAAAAAAGTTTCTCGCTTACTTCTTTTCCGCTGCTTATTGAGTAAAACTACGGGATTCGGTATGACGTTACAATTTATAATTTGTACACTACAGATTGTAGCCGCACGAAATTTTTCAGACAATATACACACATGTAGTTGAATGTACCTCATAAATTTTATCACAGTACGACACCTAGTTCATGAGATATGAGCACATAAACAGTAACGTTCATGGAAAACCGACCCATCATGTACCAAGTTTTAATCTATTACTTCTTTACTATTAATTGTTTTCCAAAGAGATTTTACAGACATATAGACCTTATACAAATGAATATCAACCTGAAAAATGGTAGGAATAAATAAATAAATACCCGGGCAACGCCGGGTTTTCAGCTAGTCTCTACATAAAAGATCTCTTGTGTAGTAACGTGCCTCAAGCTCCTTAGCGGCGCAATTATTTAAAATGCCCTGCAATTCGGCTGTCGATATTCCACGGACTACAACATACGTCAGAGATACGCCAGCAGCAGCATTCAGTGAACAATAGCCCTAAAAATAAACGAGACCCTCCAGCTTTTAATGTAGTCACCGTCACCGCCAGTTCGAGAAATCATTCTGCTGTTAATAATGTATACGAAGAAAGAGCGGAGCGTTATTAAAATTAAAAATAGAAGTAAATACTGATAATACCAAGAAGTGCTGTTGGTTTTTGTCTTTCAACCCAAGTGCAATTATTTTTGACTTGGACCAAGTATCAATCTAATCTATTCTTAGCAACATCACAAATACGACATTTCGCAATGATGTGGAACATGTCAGGTTAATAAAAGGTGTCTATAAATGACACTCAATATTTTAAGGAGTTTTTAAATTTTTTGTCGAAATTACTGTTTTATCTACAAATTCCTCTAATGTGTAGAAGGAGTTGCCTTTCAGATATTCTTTTAATTTATTTTTAAATACTAGTTGGCTGTCTGTCAGACTTTTGATGCTGCATGGTAAGTAACCAACGACTTTCTGTGTCAAAGTTAGATTTAACCTTGAATAGTGAAGATCACCCTTCCTCCTAGTGTTGTAGCTATGCACACCGCTATTACTTTTGAATTGTGTTGGATTATTAATAACAAATTTCATGAGTGAATAAATATTATGAAGCTACTGTGAAGATCTCAGATCCTTAAATAAGTGTCTGCAGAATGATCTTGGGTGGGCTCCAGCAATTATTCTAATTACACGCTTTCGTGCAATGAATACCTTTTTACTCGATGTTTAAATGCCCAAGAATGTGATCCCATGCAAAAAAAACGAATGAAAATAGGCATAGTAAGCTAAAGATGTGTATCAATGTATAAGTAGCATAAGTAGCATAACTCAAAAGTATCAGCAGATCTTCAGTGTGTTTCTTCCAATTCAATCCCTCATCAGCTAAAACATTTTAATATTCTCTCTTAGTTACAGATTTCTGTTGAAAGTCTACATTTATTAATAGTGTTATGCAGTTTACTGTAAGAAACTGTACATTCTCGATTCTATTAAAGTTTAATGAAAGTCCATATGTAGATAACCACTTCATAATATTCTGAAATATTTCATTTACAATTTCATCAGTTAAACTCTTGTTTGTCAGGCGTAATAGCTATACTTGTATACACAGCAAAAGAACTAGCTTAGCATCTTCGTGAATATAGAATGGCAAGTTATTAATATGCAAGGGTCGTCCAAGAGTAAGTTCCATTTCTATCCGTGGCAATGCTACGATCGCTGTTCCGAGATTGCGTGGCAGCTACTCTGACTCAAGAAGAAGACACGTACGTTCATTTCAGACCGCTGCTGCCGAGTTGTGCTTTGTAGTGCTTCTTTATAATGTCAGCCGCAATTGAAAATTCCGCCAAGTGTGATATCAGATCTGATTCTTTTTCTAAATGTAAGGAAAGTTAAACTAAAGGAAATTCATCGGCAAATCTGCGAGGTTTACGGACAAATGCTGTGAGAGATTCAATGGTTAGACGATGGGTCACACTGTTCAATGAAGGATATGATCGAATGCACGATGAAGAAGGAAGTGGACGCCCGTCGTTGGTTTCTGATGAACTAGATTACATAATTGAAGAGAAGATTATACACATCCTTAAGTTCACACTTCGGCCTAGCTATGGAAGTACCGCAAACATCACGATCGCTAATGAATGAAATTGTTACCAAAAAAACTGAAATTTCGAAAATTTTGATCACGTTGGGTACCCAGAACTCTTACTGAACAACACAAAAAAACGACGGATGGGCAGTTTTTGACACGCCACAATGAAGAAGGCTATGGTTTTCTTTCTCGGACAGTCACGGGGGATGAAACTTGGGTATCGCACGATACACCTGAAACAAAACGGCGATCGATGGAATAGAGGCACACTTAATCCCCAACGAAGGTTAAGCTTAAGCTAATCATGACACTTCGAAAAGTCATGCGCACCGGAAAATGCATTTTGCTGATTGATTTCTTACCACGAGGCCAAACAATCAATGCACATGCTTACTGCGAGACCATTAAGAAATTGGACCGCGCGATACAGAACAAGGCGTCGATGCGGAGTAATCTGACACCGAAACACAAACAGGAGTGGGAATCAGCCTCGATGTATTGACGCTGTAAGCACAGGAAAGAAATGAGTTCGTGTTTAGAATCACAGATCATGAGACATACGTGCTCCACTTTACCCTAGAATTCGAGGCCAACTTTACAAAATCAAAAGTGTTCACCAATGGGGGGAATACTGGGTTTAACAGTATGCCAAATGTGTCTGAGTTACATAGTAATTATTTTTTTTACCTAAGTCCTGGCCACGTAAAATAAAAATGAAATAAAATCCACTGTCGGAATGAGTTGCAGTCTCATACAATTCAAGGAAGAATATGGTAACAGTGCCATTGGCGGGGAGGGGGTTTTGTAGCACACTTTGTGACGTTTCCTTGTCTCGGGGTATCACGTTGTACCAGAGTGGTACCTCCAAATTGATTCCACGCAATGGAAAAAGCCTCCAAGTTAGAGGCGATTATGTCGAAAAGTGGAGCAAGGCATAAGCTTCATAATCCCATGATGTACGTATCCTTCGCAATAAATTTTCTTTATGATAAACCAACTTTGAAACGTTCTCTTAGAAAGTAAAGGAAATAGTAAAAGATAAGTGGAATAGTAGAATACAGTTTAACGCCCTGTCGACACCGTGTTCATTACTGGCGGAACACCCGCTGAGAGCTTTGGGTAAGAATGAGGAAGGAAATCAGCCGCACTCTTTCAATGGAAACATCCAGGCATTTGCCTAGAGTGGTTCAGGGAAATCACTGAAAACCTACATCTGAATGGCAGAAGATAGATTTGAACCACCGTCCTTCTGAATGCGACTCCAGTGTGTTTCTACTGCAACACCTAGCTGGGTAAAATAATAGGAAAACTATATTTTCTATCAGCGAATCGATAGTTGACTTGTCTAAAATTTAAAGAAACACCTTCGCATTCGCCGACCGCGGTGGCCGCTACAGTCGGAGGTTCGAATCCCCCCTCGGGAATGGATGTTTGTGTCGTCTTTAGTATAAGGTAGTTCATAAGTAGTTTGTAAGTTTAGGGACTGATGACCCCGCTGTTAAGTCCCTTAAGCTTATCAAACATTTGAACATTTTTGAACCTTCGCATTCTGTCAACCAAGTGACCGTTTCCTTATGATACAGATTGAGACTGAATCACAGTGTTCTTCTTATCGTATCTAGCTACCTTTCAAAAAGAACTTCACGGTGACGTATTTTGTTGAATTATGTTGCGGACACCTACCACCATACGTTTTAAATTATACTTCTTCTCGCGAAACTTTAGATCAAGAATTTAACAGAGTTTACTGCTGAAGTTCAGGTTTTGTCGCATACGTCTCAGTTATCCGTTGCACATAAATTTGCTACAGTGCAAAGTGTGGGTTGCTGTTACACAAAATTAATTTATTTGCTCCAATGCAAATGACAGGTGAATTAGGACCTGAGTATGCGTATGGCCGCACTGAGGTATTCGTTCAATAATATCATTCGTTTCCATAATGATGTATTGTTTGAACTGTGAATTACATTAAAAATACAGCATCAGCCAAGTCCCGCATTTCAAATTTCATTATTATCTCCGCGGAAATAAAAATAAATAAAAGAGGACTGCTCGTGATGGAAGCGAGGTTCTCTTTTTTTATTTATTTTTTATTTATTTATTTATTTTTCAACAAATATACTGGGGTCATACTCGGCATTACCAGGCGTCGCCTTCTGCCACACACTCCGTCCATTTCACCTGTATTTTAATAAAAATTCACCCTTCTTAGGTTTTTACCCCAAGATTGCTGATAAAATATATTTATTTTCCTTGATCAGTTTCCATGATTTAAATCATCGTTTCAGAATGGTTTACACGGTCTTCACTTAGGATCACATGTCAAATGAAGAGTCTCTCGTCGAGATGTAAAATGAATAAAAAAAGCATGATCAACTCTACGTCACCAAAATGAAACGTCATATTAGATTAAAAGATAAAATGTAACTATTTCTGGTCTTATACATATGTCAGAAGTAGTCACTTTCACATATTATTTTGCAATTGCAATGAAAAAGCATTTTATATAAATTTATCAATTGTTGTAAAATGATGGTAAAATTTTTAAATATTAATAGAACATCTTATTTGAAAATGACTTCTAATGTTGTTATCCCCTAAAAAAAAATTAATTCAGGAGCCACGTCAGATTGTTTTTCTCTTTTATATTTAATAAGATGCTTGCTTACAAATCCACGACCAGTTCCACGTCTTTAAAGACGCATCTTCAGGTGTTAAATTTGTTCATATAAAAATTCATTTCGGAGTCGCAACGTAAAAATTGCTTTCATCTGCCATCTCATTAAAATTTCACAAAATAGGCCCGCATATATGGAACTTGTCCTATAGAAAATATCACAAAAAATATCACACCTGAAGATGCGTCTTTAAAGACGTGAAACCGGTCGTGGTTCTGTAAAGCAAGGACCTTAATAATACTAATAATAATAATAAAACAGCTGACGCGGCTCCAGAATTAATTATTCTTCTTATGGGATGATAACCTTTGAAGTCATTTTCAAATAAGTTTTTCTATTAATATTTAAAAATTTTACCATCATTTTAGAACAAGTGATAAATTCATATATAAATAGTGAAATTTTACCTTTTGATCTAATAAGACTATCCATTTTGCTGACCAATTTTTTATATGTTCACTATGATTTTTTATTCATTTTATATCTCGACGAGCTTCTACTTGAAGAGCTTGTAAACTGTTCTGAAGATGATGATTTAAATCATTGAAACTGGTCAAGGAAAATAAATATATTTTATCAGCATCTTGGCGTAACAACCTGAGGAAGGGTATTTTCATTAACATTTAAACAGATCGCTGTCCATTTGTGTAGCATGCCAAGTAACCATATCTCCTGTATTTGAAAGGAATTCCGCCTGTAGTTTCGTGTCAGATTAAGTCCTCATCACATTTCCTGAACAAAATGTTCGAAAACGGCGCATGTACAAAATGCGACTCTTTAGGAGCGCTTATCTTAGGTTCTGTCGATGGCAGAGGTAACGTGTGAAATATTTAGGTTAGCCTAGAGGGTATTTGTATAGTCACCATATTGTAACCGTCCTACAATAGTAGGTCATAATTAACAAAATTAAAACATTACACATTGTCTGCAGCCCAGGGAAATTGAACAAATGGTTTGGTTTTCGTACATTGCATGTAGCCTAGTATGAAATTTATACTGCTATTATGAAACTTATAAAGCCTCTAAAATTACCGTATACTAATGGGCGTTTCCTGAAATGTGAAAATTTCTGTAAGCCTAATGGCCTAAGGGACGCAACTTCTCGAGGTCATTGGTCCATACTGAAACTAAATTATGTTAAGGAACGCGGCACAACTTCCGACTGGAGCGACAACGCAGTGCGTGACAAGACACCTTAGACCAGGGCCTCACAAACACGGGAAACCGCACGAGCGCAAAGCGAGGTGCAGAGAGTGTTTGCACAGTGCATCGGTTCAACTCGGCATACTTCGCCTCGACTCGGCTTGCTGTGTGAGGCCGTCGCTGTACGCTGCCGAATGCGCTGCCAGACGGCTTAGTCAACATTGGATTAAGTAAGCGCAAGACAATTACTACAATAATGGAACCACCTGCTAAAAAAAAGCAAAAATTCCCGAAAGTCAGTTTAAACCGGAATGGGAACTCTCTTACTTTTTTGTTCGTTTGTGACGATAAAGCCAAATGTCTAATCTGCTATACACTAATTACATGTGTCAGAAAATCGTCTATTGGAAAACACTACAGCAAATTGCAGTTAGAAACGTATAGTGATATCACAGGGGATGATAGAGAGGAAGAATTAACGAAGTTGAAAACTCCTGCAGAAGAGAATTCTGTATCTACAAACGAGGTTGGTTAGTAATTGTTTCAGGAAATTACCAACCTGCAGCCAATTCTCGATGTTTTTGTGAAACCCTTTTCGATGGATATTAAAAGTGCGCCTCCAGATTTACATTTCGAACTGATTGATTTGCAAAACAATGTTCACCGAAAAGATTTGTTTTACAACACTACAAGGTTTGCTCCAGTTCTACCAGAATTTGTCGAAGGAAGAATTTCCCAAGTTACACAGAGAAGCAGCGAAGATTATTTCTATGTTTGGCTCCACACGTGTATGTGAAAGATTTCTTTCTGTTTTGTCTTGTACGAAAACTAGGTTGCGTGCAAGTATTTCTAATAGTAATTTAAAAAATGCTCTCAGAGTTGCTGTCAGCCGATCTCTTGTTCCATATCTTAGTAGCATAATTGCAAATAAAAAAAAAAAAAAAAAAAAAAAAAAAAAAAAAAAAAAAAAAAAAAGAGAGAGAACATAGAAGAGATAAATTTGTGTTGAAACCATATTTAAAATTGTTATCATTACAATTATTACTATTATTTAAATATGTTTTATACCGGTAATCGTGTTTGCACCGTCATCAACACAGCGCAGCCGTCTCCTTCACTCTGCACTGCGCGATGCGCCGGTGCATGCACCTTGAGCGGCCCTGCCTTAGACAGTCAACAAAAGCGGTGTACTTCCTTCCCGGTGTTATGAGCGTAACTGACCGGCCGTCGTACCCACTCCGTTGCACTAGCACGGATCATGCGTGGTAGTTCATGTCTTTGTGCAGGTTGAGTGACATCCATGGACTACCTAAGGAAATGCGTTCTTGCTGCATTATATACCGGGTATTAAAAAGTCAGTATAAATTTGAAAACTTAATAAATTATATAATAATGTAGATAGAGAGGTAAAAATTGACATACAATTGTCAATTGAAATGACACTGGGTTTTATTAAAAAAAAAAAAAGAGGTATTGGTAGACGCGTGAGAGATCTCTTGCGCGCGTCGTTTGATGATGATCATGTGCTCAGCCGCCATTTTCGTCATGCTTGGCCTCCCAGGTCCCCAGACCTCGGTCCGTGCAATTATTGGCTTCGGGGTTACCTGAATCGCAAGTGTATCGTGATCGACCGACATCTCTAGGGATGCTGAAAGACAACATCCGACGCCAGTGCAACTCCGGACATGCTTTACAGTGCTGTTCACAAGATTATTCCTCGACTACAGCTACTGTTGAGGAATGATGGTGAACATATTGAACATTTCCTGTAAAGAACATCATCTTTGCTTTGTCTTAATTTTTTACGCTAATTATTGCTTTTCTGATCAGATGAAGCGCCATCTGTCGGGCATTTTTTCAATTTATTTTATTTTTATCTTTTTATTTTTGTCTATTTTTTTATTTTTTGGTTCTAATAAAACCCTATGTCTTTCCAAGCATTTGTGTCAATGTTTACCTCTCTATCTACATTATTCCGTGATTTATTAAGTTTTCAAATGTATACTTAGTTTTTGATCACCAGGTACATTCAACGTTAGTGTTCACAAAACCTTGTAACACAGGTGACACGCCACTTTTTATATATTTATCTGAAACAGAATGTAAATTACTTACAAACTTTTCCGTCCACACACTTTCTTCAACGTGTACACGTCACTACAAATATTCGAATTTGGTTATGATATTGCCGCGAGAGACCCCGAACACCGACTGCCGACGTGGCGCAGGGGATAGCGTCACGGACTGAAGGTCGCCGGTTCAATCCCGCCCACTGGCAAAAATTTATTTCTTTGTAATTAACAATTCCAGAATGTTCTACAGCTTTCTTATGTTCACTTGCAAATTCTACTTGTTTCTTATGTTTACTGTTCTTCTAATTTCTGGTAAATTCTGTCTATGTATAAATAGCAGAGCACTCTGTTTGAGAGGCAGTCAGTGCTGCGTGTATGTTGAGTTCGTAATAAACGTGCTTTTAGTGTAAGTTCTGTGTTCAGTTGCCATCAAAGTCAAGCCTGCTCCCATTTCAACGCGACAATATGCAATGAGTGACAAGACGTCTTAATGTATAATCATTCATTTATTTTGGACAAAGATATTAATTACTTAAGTTTACTATTTCTGAAGCAGTTGAAAATTAGAAATTCGGTATGAATGATTTTTTATAAAATTTTTTAGGGAGGTGCATCTACTTGAGAATGGCGACATAGTTTCGGCGAAACTAGTTGTACAGTATTGAGCCGTATCGCTGGTCAACTGTCAACTATCGGCTGTTTATCTTTGCTCGGACTCTGTATGGATGTTTGTACGCTGGAGTGGGCACGCGACTTTGACGGCAGTTGCACCGTGGGGGCCGGTGGAAAGCGGCTGAGTATGTAGCACGGGGCTGTTGACAAGTGGAGACTTCCCTCGGCGGGAGGGTGGCCGTGAGGATGGGCAAGAGTTGTCAATATGGAGTCGTGCCGGCCTGCTGTAACTTCTGCTCCGAGTGCGGTCAGTTACTGAATTGCAGTTGCTGTGCTGATTGAAATCTGCGCGGTGCCGCCGTGAGTGCAGCCGTTTGCTCGGGGCTGACAAGCATTTTTCCTTCTGTGCCCTCAGCGGAAGCACGTCGGATGTAAATTTTGGTTCTTCAGAACAGTGGAAACGACGTGGCAACGTGTAACTGAGAGTGATTGTGGATGAGCACTGTTTGTTTGATATCGGATTGAGAACCCGGTATTTGTGATTGACATTTATGTGTCAAGTTCTTCTGGATCATTTCATTGTGGTTCGTCCTTTTCCCACGAACGGAATCTACCTATAGTCATCAGTAGACTTGCGCATACTAGTTGGCGATCGGCATAGCCGCGAACTAGTTTCTTCTTTTAGTTCGTCAGTTCCCAGTGACGACTGAGCGGCGTGATCTGCGCATGCAGGTGGAGGGAGAAGTTCCCCCACCTAGCTGCTTCATGCGCTTGCTGCGTGAGCTGCTAACGATGTCACGCAAACAACAAGAAACAGTTTGTGGATAATTTCTCGCGTTTCAGTTTGGAGTTATCTTTATATATTGGCATTATGGAATTTATTACTCAGATATTGCAGAGTGCAGAATACTTCAAAACAGAAATTTTGTAGCACTGAACTATGTAATATAGCATGCAGATGATCACCTCGAAATGGCTCTCATCAGCATAAGGCAAACGCGTGATTTTTAATTCTGCTGCGTGCCCTCTCGCTATTGCCCGTCGATCTTCGGAAAAGAATCCAACGAACTAAGTAGGAGATACGTTTGGCATAATAGTTCGCGACCGATAGCTCATCTTTTAGTTCGCAAACAATTGCACATATTTTAGTTCGCGACCGAAAGCTCTCCTTGTAGTTCGCAGCTCGGCCGCGAAGTAGATCGCTCTTTTTAGTTCGTCCGCTCTTTTTGGGTTTTGCTACCGCTACTAAAAGAGCACTTTCTTTTGTTATGACTGATTTGTATATAATGATCAGTGTCGCCCAAGCATGTGCTATTACCCGTATTTTTGTGCAATGCCTATAAAACTACAGCTGAGCAGCATCTCAGCTCGAAATGACGGTGACTGGCAGAAGGGAATCATGCAGTACTGCGCGCTCTCGCGTCCCCTCGCTGTTCCCCGTCAGTCTTCGGAAAAGGAGCGGATGAACTAAGAGGCGAGGGATCTGCGAACTAGTTCGCGTAGTTCGCCTGTGGGAGCGCTCTCCCGAACTAGTTCGTTCGCGAACTACACAAGTCTAGTCATCAGCCCTGTTGGCTCAGCCTCCGCCAAAAAACTTGTTAATTTTAAAAGGGAAAAATAAACAAATGACATTGTGCTTTTAGCGAGAGACTTATTCTCAGTAGATAAATTAATATTATATGCGACACAAGTATAAATGAATACAAACCACAAAAATAAAAATAAAGCGAGTGTTGGCCTGTGAGTACATTGCGTATATGTCTCTATCATAATTGGAGGACTCCTGCTGGGTACACCACAGTCACAGTAGATGGAATTACTGGCAGGGCGTTCACTTGGCGCTCGCGGAAGATCCCACTTGTGAATGCAGCGAGCAGAGCGTCGGTGTGCTCAGCTGGTGGCGGCAGGTGGCGTCGGCGCTGATTGGATCTCGCGGCCGGGCGCAGTCGGCGCCTCGCTGGTAAACACGCCGCCTGCCTGCCTGCCTGCTGCGTCATTAACGCGGCCGACCCGCATTAGCATCGCGCACCCACCACCGCCTCTCCCTGACACTTCGTCTGCCGCTCAAACCGGCAAGGCGAAGCGTCTGCAGACACGAGTTTGCCGCGGTGACAGCCACCCCCTGCCCGTCTGGATACTGCGGGCCTAGCAGTCGTTATTCCAACTACAGGCTCACTAACTGAATCAAAATGTAAATCACACACATGTCTACATACATACTCCGCAATACACCCAAAGGTGCGGGGCGGAGGTTACCTCGTATCAAGACTAGTTAAATTGTTTAAATTGTTTGTATAGGTTATGGGACTTGACTACGGGGTCATCAGTCCCCAAACTTGCAAACTACTTATCAACTAGCTTATCCTAAGGACGGCACAATTATCCACGTCCTAGGGGGGATTCGAACCCCCGACCGTAGTGGCCGTGCAGACCGTGACTGGAGCACCTCAGTCCCCTCGGCCACCGCGGCCTGTTCCACTTGAGACGTGTCCGTAGAAAATGTATATTGCTGAATTTGTAAGAAAATGTCTAATATTGTGCCTCCTGATTTGTACAAAAAAAAAATGTTCAAATATTTGTAAACCTAGCGGACCAAACTGCGTGGTCATCAGACCGTAGCTTACAAACTACTTAAACTAAGTTAAGCTAACCTAAGGACACACACACACACACACACACACACACACACACACACACACAGCCGCGGTGGAGTAGCCGAGCGGTCTAAAGCGCCTCGCTGCGGAGCGCGCAGTTGCTCGCCGTCGGTGGTTCGAGTCCTCCCTGGGGCATGGGTGTGTGTGTGTGTTGTCCTTAGGTTAGTTTACCTTATTTTAAGTAGTTTGTAAGCTACGGACTGATGACCAGGTAGTTTGGTACAATAGATTTACAAACATTTGAACATTTGAACACACACACACACACACCCATGCCCCAGGGAGGACTCGAACCTCCGCGGCGGGCAGCCGCGCGCTCCGCAGCGAGGCGCATTAGACCGCTCGGCTACTCCACCGCTGCTCCTGTTCTGTGTCGAGTAACTTGCTTGCAAGAAAATGTGTAATATTGCATCTACTGTGTGTATCGATGTGTGTACATAAATCTGTGAAGTTTGGAAGTTTCATCTTTGGCAAAGGTTATGTATCGCATAGCATTGTAGCTCGTGCGGAGAGACGGACTTGTGGTTCAGCTCGAAAAGTTCAAATGTCTGTAAATCTATCGGACCAAACTGCGTGGTCATCAGTCCGTAGGTTACAAACTACTTAAACGCAGGTAAACTAACCTACGGACAAACACACACACCCATGCCCCAGGGAGGACTCGAACCTCCACGGCGAGCAACCGTGCGCTCCGCAGCGAGGTGCTTTAGATGCTCGGCTTCTCCACCGCAGCAGGTTCAGCTCGCTTAGAGAGTAGGTGTATGTGGCTCCGATGTAGAGCAGAGGCAACTGTGCCAGCAAGTTGATCTGATTGTATTTGGAATATATTGCATTTCATATAATTGTCAAAAACGTTGTACCACTGCTGGAATGAAGTTAATAGCCTTACATGTAATTATGAAAAGGTTGTATCATTTAGGTTATGTAATGGTGATTATTAATAATAAGTAACAAAGTTGACCTTTCTTTCCTGTTTCATTTACGTAGTTAGAAGATTATCCTACTTTCTTTATTAGATAATTAGTTATTTGTGGATTTAAAGTGCAGTATTGATTTTGGTAATCTTGTTGAAGAGATTTCTTTATTGACTGATCTGCATAAAATTCTCGTAGGCGAACATTAAGAAAGTGGTTTGTGTTTTTAATATCTTTCTCACAGTCAAATTTTTTGAGTCTAGTCAGTGTGTGTTTCATGCAGGTTACGTGTCACAGTTGCTTTGTTAAAAGATCCGTTGGGCACACAATCAGTTTAATACACTGTTTCTCATTTAACAGTATATGCATCAATATCAGGGTCATAAATAAACCAAATTACTATGTTAAGGAACAATTTAAGTGTTCAGTTAAATTTTGATGAAATTATTTGATGACTTAGTGATCTTGACTGTTAAACATCAACATATGACAACTATTTGGACTGCAACTAATAACAGATCAGGTTTTGAATAACTTTAAAATAAACTAATATTGTTATCTGATTAAGCGACAGATTCAACTTTAAACATCACGTACACCTTTTACACTCCCATGCAGAACGAGGCGTAAACGAATACTTGTTTTCATCCGTACGAGCCGTAATCTCTCTGATCTTATCTTTGCGGTCTTTAAGTGAAATATAAGTTGGCTGCAGTAGAATCGATCTGCAGAACTCTCTCAAGCCCCCACAATTCCGTAAAGCCCCTTTTAGACGATCGACGTTCTTGTCTCACAAGGAGACCACATGGGTATCGGGTTTTAGAATTGCTCTATATTTATGGTACCTGAAGTTCAGAACTTAAATAACAATCAACCGAAGTCATTCCACGCAACTCAAAGTTCTCGAGAAAATCGAATTTGTACTTTTGCAAGTACACCCAATTACCACTAATTAAAGCAGTTTCAGCATCTGTCGGTGTAGCTCAGGAGGTAGTGTTCTGGCCTTGAAATCGTTAAGGTTTATGGTTCGAATCCTGCCGTAACCTTTTATTTTTTAACGTTTTCCGTTCGAATACTTACACTATTTTAATATATAATGGTAATATTTACAAAAAATGCCCGTTTCATTTTCGTAATTTTCTATATTTTATAAAAGGTCCTTAATAATGATAGTTTCAATCTGGAAAATGTAAGTTACATTTGTAAAGTATTGGCTTCAATATTAGTTGATGGTAGTCTTTCAGTGTTCAGTTTGTGAACAGCTACGACGCTGCTTTTGCAAAGTCATACCCGTGGCTACTAATGACTTTCCAAGCAGCTAACCCACTCGACCTTCGTTTTCCATGACAAGGTTTTTTTAGCTCTTCTACATACACATTAACAGACGCAACACGTGGAATTAAAGTTCCCAAAATGTTTTATATAACTGAGTTTGATACCAGAACGCTACCACCTGAGCTACAACGACAGACTGGCGGACGTAAATTACATTTTACAGCGAGTACTCTCACTAGTAATTAAAAGTACTTGGATACTTTGCATTGCTTTCTAGTGTTACTAGTCGATTGGTAAAGTGAAGCGTGCAAGCGCGAGGTGCCTTGCGCCAGAATGGGAAAGCGGGTGAGCGGGCGAGCGGCCGTTGGGAAAGAGAAAGAGGGAGACTTGCAAATGTCAAAATCGGTTTTCCAAGTTGTCATTTTTACAACTTGCCTAAAAAGTCGGCTCCAGTGTCTCAATCTCAAAACGACTGCTCGAAATGAAAATTGTCGAATTATGGAAAGTGTAAAAAATATTTCATGTTAGAAAAGTACCAATTTTTTATTCTTTTTAAGTAATATTAAACGTTCATCCACTTGAAAACCAAAGCAATTTCATTTCCTTGGCTTTTTTATGTATCGGTCATATTCCGTGAAATGAAATTTCTTGCGGGAAGACTGCGTTTTTTATGTATATTTCTTTTCATTCACTTTTATATCTATGCTAAGATTCGCGTGCTAAAAGCAAACCAACTACGTAGTATTGGCCAATATGTATTCTCATTTGAGTGATACAAAGTGTGTACAAATGAAAAATATAAAATATTTACAATTTCCATAATTCGACAATTTTCATTTCGAGCAGTCGTTTTGAGATTGAAACGCTGGAGCCGACTTTTTAGGCAAGTTGGTAAAACTGACAACTTCGAAAACTGATTGCGGTCGTATGAATGTACAGATTTTGACATTTGCAAGTGCGGGCCGTTTTGAGTGTTGTTCAGAGAGAATACGCGCCAGTCTCTCCCGCTTCTCCCTCGCCTCTCCCTTTCCAATCGACCTCTCGCCCGCTCAGCCGCTTTCGCGCTCTGGCCCAAGGCGCTGCTCGCTTCCACGCTTAGCTATACCATTCGATTAGTAACACTAGAAAACAACGCAACTTACCCATGTAGTTTTACTTACTAGTGAAACTATTCAGTATTATACTCCATGAAGCACATCGATGTAAAATATAAATTACGTCCGCCAGTTTTTTTTTTTTTTTTTTTTTTTTTTTTTTTTTTTTTTTTATGAAAAAATATATATATCTTGGCTCCAGTAGGTCGTAGAGAAACATAATTGGTTTTCAAATCTGTGGAAAAATTGTCAGCAACATAGTTCTTTAACAGTTCCTTTCACAAGATATAAACGGAAATAGTCAGTTGAAGAAAAAGGGGCCAAAAAACTGCAGGTTTTTTAAGTTATTCTTTGGTATAATTAACAAAATCTAAAACAATAGGTCGATACTATGACCAACTCTAGCTAATTTTCCAGGAGCCTGTTGTTTAAAAGAAATGGGTACATCTCGAACAATACTGGATAGTTTTAATTTTTTTCCGAAAAAGGTCTTTGTTGGCTTATTTCGTGCCGTACTTGAGGTAAATAGTTTGTAAACGTGGATATTGTCGAGTTATATGGAATCCAGTTTTTAATGAACTTTAAGGGTTTATTCCATATAACTCGAAACGTATCAAATCAATCGATACATACAAAAAAGCAATCGATAGGGTACCTTAAGGGCTACAACTTCTAATTTAACTTTTTCCCATCGGAGTTTTTTTATTTATTTAATAAAAACCCGTTTTTTGGAACTTTGCTAATTTTTTCGGCAAATATCACCATCTAGGCTCGAGTTTCATAAAATATTAAATCTATTTGAAATTTAGTTTCCTACACACTCAAATTTTGGTTTTCACGTAATAATTTTTGCAAAGTTAACATTATGCCGTGACAGAAACTTGGAATAATTGAGCTGCTCTGGTGAAAAACATGTTGAAGCTGAGAGAAATGATCGAATGGAGTGGCCAGCTTGTTGACCGGACTTAAACCCGACTGAGCATGTCTGGGATGCACTTGGAAGACGCACTGCAGACAGACCAGCACCTCCCACCACGGTTGCAAAACTGGATATTGCACTCATGGAAAAATGGCCAAATATCCCTCAACAGCTGATGGATAACTTCATACTGATAATCTAATACTGTCCATGCCACGCTGGTGTGCAACTGTATTCGCCGTCCGAGATCATCACACACCTTATTAGAGGCCAGCTAGGATGATTTTCTTTACCATTATGGTTGCTCTACTGTATCCTACTCTTTAAACGCATGTAAACCTCAAATAAAGAGTTCATTCAGCAAAATATCGTGCTGTAGCACTCACAAGTTGTAACCAACATCTTTGTATGTATATTCTGTGTGATACCTTATGTGATCCCCTAATTGTTTCCAGCAGTATATGTGAGTTTTAGTTGACAGTACTCATCCAGGCGATCAACGATGTTATCATTTCGCCAATAAAATTAATAATTTTTCAATATTTAATTTGTATAATGTGTTCTGTAGTATATTGATTATAGCTTTGCATTGAGTGTATACTAGATACTGTAAAATGTACTTCACGGTAACTGTCCTCTTGATTCCTAAAAACCGGCTGCGGTGGCCGAGGGCTCTGCTGCGCGCCAGTCACGGTCCGCACGGCCACTACGGTCGGGGGTTCGAATCCCCCCCTCGGGCATGGATATTTGTGCCGTCCTTAGTCATAGCTTGTTCATAAGTAATTCGTAAGTTTAGGGTCCGAAGACCCCGTAGTTAAGTCCCGTAAGCTATACAAACATTTTAATTTGATTCCTAAAAGGCACCATGACGTTGTTACCAACAGCGAAATTGTGGGAGCAAAATATTTTAAGATTTTAACATTTTATAGCATTGTACCGCGGTGGAGTATCCGAGCGGTCTAAGGCGCCTCGTTGCAGAACGCGCGGTTGCTCGCCGTCGGGGTTCGAGTCCTCCCTGGGGCGTCTGTGTGTGTGTGTGTGTGTGTTTTGTCCGTAGGTTAGTTTACCTTAGTTTAAATAGTTTGTAAGCTACGGACTGATGCCCACGCAGTTTGGTCCGATAGATTTACAAACATTTATTTTTTTCTAGCATGACAACATTGACGTGGACAATGGTAACCAACTGTATCAAAATAATAATGTAGCGTAATACATAACGCCGTTGTCTTTTAGTTTTCATCAATGTACGAATCTTACCTGCATAAAATGAATTTTGCATTTACAGATTCAATGGAAACGTAGCTAAAATTGTAGAGAACTGCTACTCTTGTTGCCAATCCTTAGTGGGAACTTATACAATGCCAAATTAATAAATAATACGAAACCATAGATTTCTATGGAGATAAGGGGTTTTGGTTAGCAGTTCACAGGATGAAAAGCATGAATTTGGCGGAGTACCAGACAATCCGTGTCCATCTGGAGTACACACAACAATTTTGCTTGCATACGTTTTCTGCATGTAACGCGTACTGTTTCATACGTTAGGTAACCGTTGTGTTTCCTAATTTACATCATAAAACATCGAAAGAGGAAAAAAGAACCATATTACGCTTTTTACTTTGTGACGAAATCAGAGGAATCTCATTTGTGAGGCTAAATAGCGTTAAATATTGCAAGTCCCTCGACCCCTTGCGTTAAAAACATAAAACATGTACTGAGTTTGCGGGTGCTAACAGGTCACGGAAGAGAGAACAGTTGCATAACTAAATTTAATGCATGCAGTCGTGTTTCGGCACTTGGAGGCATTTACAAAGAACAATGAGTTCAACGAACAAAATCGCGTGTCAGGCCCTTTTAGTGCACTAACGTAGATCACAATTGTACAACTAATAAAACAATTTAAAAAACACTAAACTGTTTTCAGGACAGTTGAACCTACATGATGGGATACGATGAAAACGTATTCGAACCAGTAAAGTATAATCGAATATTATGTGAAATAACGTCTCACTGTAACATAAATAAATAAAATGAACATACAATGAAAACTGCATAGACACTGACGTTTGGCAGCAATGAACAAACTATTAACTTTTTTAGTCTAATCTATAGTACGACTATGAAAATTAGTTGTATTTTTTGGGTGAGTGATATGAACTCTCTATTCCTTTAAACAAACATTATGGTGGGCAAATCGATATTTTCTTTACACCCCTCTGTATGTGTTAAAGGTGAATAAATCATTATTAAAATAAAATTTCTTTCACTTGAAGTATCCGTATTTTTTAAGTCCTTAAGTCCTTCTGATTTGACGATATGTCGCGGAAAACCGGACACGATACTACATGGTCTTTTGAAGGAGAGTCAATCTCGGAAATTACAAGAATAAATTCCATGAAAATTCCTATGTTCTTAGTTTCTCACTGGGCAATTCTGTTTCTACCCTTAGTTACGAACTCAAAAGGACGTCAATTATATCAGGGCATGCAATAAATCTCGATTATGTTATAAAAGTAGAAGGATTACTTTCAGACTGGCCATATATTTCCACTAAAGTATGAAAAAATTTAAATCACAGTACCCTTACTTATTCCAAATGATTTTCTTTATACTAAATAACAGACAGGTCTAATATAAGACCTGTTCATTACAAGATACCAACAAAGACGGTCTGATAGTTAATACAACTGCATTCAGGAACCATTTTCTGGTGCAAATTCAGTATAATAACATTAACTGTGGCAGGCTGATGTCCACATTCGTAAGAACGTATTAGGCCTCTTCTTTTGTAGTTTGGAGTACATCTGAGGAAGTAGAAAACCCCTTCATTACTATTTTGTCTAAAAATTACCGTCTAAATTAGATACAGGATCACAATCATACATAATTTCTGCAATGCAGTAGTCATAATAAAAAGATTCTGTCCCATTCTTCAATTGGAAGAAATTTGGTGAACATAGCTAAAATCATTATGAAGATATATGCATCTAATGTTCTGAAAATGTAGCTTCGAGAAAATGAGAAAAGAATGTTCACAAAATGTTTACTCACCGTATGCCTCTTTCATAACATTCCAGTTGAATAATCTTGCTGGCTAGCTGCTTCTATATCCTCTGCAGACTTTTTCAATAGTCTTTTCTTTACTTTGGACTCGCAGACGTTGAAACTCTCATAAGGATTTTGTGTACGGTCATGTACACATTTGCTAAGTATTTTTTTCTTTTATCTGCAATGTCCCTGTATATTGACTTCATTGTTTCCATGTCGGGCCCGGTGGACTTGGGGTAAAGCGCTCAACTGGAAACTGAAAGGTCACGTGTTTAAAACACGGTCGGACCTCGGATTTTTGCAGTCTGCGTTTTAACCCATCCTTGACCTCACAACGATATGAGAAGTCGCCAGAAACGACTCAGGGCTTGGATTCCACGTTACGCTGTAGGTCCCCTTTCCCTGGCTGGATAACTTGGAGTAGGCTATGAACATGCAGGTCGCATAAGTGGCGTCCAATCAAAAGAGTTGCACCAGACCAGTGAGCCATATGAAATTATTATTATTATTATTGAAAGTTCCTGGCAGATTAAAATTGTGTGCCGGAACCGCGACTCGAACCTGGGACCTTTGCCTTTCGAAAGGCAAAGGTCCCAGGTTCGAGTCCCGGTTCCGGCACTCAATTTTAATCTGCCAGGAAGTTTCATATCAGCGCACACTCCGCTGCAGAGTGAAAGTTTCATTCTGGAAACATCCCTTAGGCTGTGGCTAAGCCATGTCTCCACCATATCCTTTCTTCCAGGAGTGCTAGTCTTGCGTGTTTGCAAGAGAGCTTCTGTGAAGTTTGGAAAGTAGGAGGCGAGGTACTGGCGGAAGTAAAGTTGTGAGGCGGCATCGTGAGTCGTGTCGGGGTAGCTCAGTCGGTGCCGGGCGCGCCGGCCGCGGTGGCCGAGGTGACTGAGGCGCTTCAGTCACGGTCAGCACGGCCACTACGGTCGGGGGTTCGAATCCCCCCTCGGGCATGGATATTTGTGCCGTCCTACTTCGTAAGTAGTTCATAAGTAGTTTGTAAGTTTAGGGACTGATGACCCCGTAGTTAAGTCCCATAAGCTTAACAAACATTTGAACATTTTTTTTGGTGCCGGGCGCCGTGGCTCAGCGCGCCCGGTCAGAGGGCTCCACGCCCTCGGTAGAGCGCTTGCCCTCGAAAGGCAAAGGTCCCAGGTTCGAGTCCCGGTTCCGGCACACAATTTTAATCTGCCAGGAAGTTTCATATCAGTGCACACTCCGCTGCAGAGTGAAAGTTTCATTCTGGATTATTATTATTGTTTCCATGACTGGTGATATTCCTTGCCTGAAGCATCAGCGTGGCCAGTTTTCAACGAGCGTTTCAGACTATAATAAATATTAAAAGTATATAAACCATACCATTTTGGAAACGGGAGAAATTTGTCTTTCAGATGGAGGCAGAAAAAGTTTTTCGATTTTTCAGTCAGTTTTACGTCCAGGTCGCCTAAGAAAATCCATCTGAAATCCCATTGTATTAGACAAAATTCTGTCGTTTTGTATATTGATACTGTTAATGTAAGATATGATCTCCAGTTACGAATTATCGTATAGGCTGCCCCCCCCCCTTTGCATATTCCTCTACCCTGCAATTTTTCATAATTATAAAGTTATTATATAGCTGTCGCACATAATTCCCTCTCCTGGTTCGTTCTAACTGGAGCGGCCTTCGAATAACTTGACAATGGACAACAATGGAGACAGTGGTGCGGCCAGGAACGAATATTTCGACTGACACTATATACCGTAAATTTGAAACGTTAAGTTGCAGAATTATTTCTTAGTCAGTTTGTTATAAGTCGTCATAAAGGCGAAATATTCAAACTACGAGGCAAAATTTTAAGTAAATGTTATCTTATGGCGATACAAACGGAGTGAAAGCTGCAGGAACACAATGCAATACGGTATTGTCGCAGACTAACAGATAAACTCGTGGCTGCAAAGGCAAGCTCCAAATGCTTTCGTGAGCTTAAATCAGCCAAATATCTCGAAACTGATAATGGTGTTATTGCTTATGTCAATGAACTTCGGAATGATGGTTGTGCTGTCTCTTATCAAATGATCAAGAACAAAGCTCGCGAGATAGCTGCCACGCTAAACGTTGAAAGAAAGTATTTTAAAGCAAGTATTGATTGGGTGATTCGTTTTATGAGGCTGCAGAATCTCGGCGTACGAAGGAGAACATCTTTGTGCCACCGATACCTCGAGACTATACAGATAAGGTAATGGAATTCCATCGTAATGTAATACAAGTGTGACAGGATTATGACTATTTGCTCTCCCAGACTGGCAACGCTGACCAGACGCCAGTGTTTTCTTTATATGACGCGTGACACAACCATTGCTCCAACCAGCTTAGAAAGTGTCCTTGTGAAGACGACTGGAGCGGTTAAACTAAGATTCACATTGGTTTGCGCTGCAGTAGGATTAAAAGTGAGTAGCACAGAATGTTATTCGTGTAAGAAAATTTAAAGCGATTTGGAGGCATTAGATCAGATGATGGTAAATAGGTTACTGAAACCGGTCGTGGTGTTTACCATGGTGCATATGTTTCAAGCAACGCTTTAAAATGTGAAGGGTATTTCGTGGCAGAAATACGACCTTCCTCAGCAGCCAGCGGCCCGTGTAATATCACGATATGGCTTCCTAAATCATCAACAAACGTACGCTACGTTTCTCTGTTGGCCATAACTCGGGCAGAAGTTGGAAGCAGTGAGCAACAAAACTCATTCGCTAACTTACTGCCTCCCATTACCCCAGCGCGAAAGTAGTATGGCTTCGCTAACGCCTTTACCAGTTACGGATATTTTCGTGACCGATGAATGGTTATGAAATTGCAACTCAACCAACGATTCCCTGCTTATGGAGCTCTCGTCATCTACCCAGTGACAGGATTAGCGACTGCGACATTCATTTCTGCACAAACTTTTGCACCTTGAATTCCTCTTCATCAAAGTCGTCTTCATTTATCGTCACGATAATTTTGTTGGAATTGTGATATAATGGAAGATGTTTCTTTCACTTTCCTTGTATAAAGCACAACACTTCGATATGCTCCCTCTTGATATGTAAGACACTTTGGCTGTCTTGTTTATAGCAGCACTCGTAACACGAACGCAGTATGTTATCCACGTTTGAATTCAATCAGCCAAATGCAGCGGCAGACACCGCATCAAAGACGTTCTGCTGCACTGTATGGGATACCGCCAGAGTTACGTGAGTACACGGTTCTACAAGAATCAATCAATATATTGCCTTCTCGAACGTAAATCTTATTTATATACACGGTGTTCTCGAAAAGGATGTCGCAAACTTACATGGTTGAAAGTACACGATAATAGAAGCAAAAAAGTCCCCGTAAACATGGGTCACTAAAGGAAGTTGTCTGCAATATAACTACGAATGTATGGTTCCAATCCGCCACTGACGTCATTGTAAACACCGTCCTAGTCAGTTCACATTAATTTAAATTAAGAGTTCACTGTTAATATTTACATCATACTTAGTTCATATTTCACTGACTTTACTGTTAAAATCTTCCTAGTTTGTACAAATTTAATTTGAAATTTAGACATTACTGTTAGATTTTTACATCGCATTTAGTTCACATTTTGCGTATGGGTTACCTGCTATAGGAGGTGTCCGAAGTGTCTCCCTTGCATCTGGATGAAATAGTGTGCTCGTCTCTGCAATAAATTTCGAATTTTTCGAAAACCCCTGGATGATTTGGGCATTTCTGATAAGCGTGTACAACTCTACGCTCCAGTTCTTCAGCCGAGTTAACGGGTGTGCTCTATACTTCCCTTCTGAGGTGACCCAGACACAAAAACCGAACGGATGTATCTCAGATGATCTTAGAGGCCGGGGTACTTGTCTGCTTCGACCTATCCATATCTGGCGTATTTGCGCCTTAGATAACGTCTAACAGCAGCAAAAAAAAGTGTGATGGAGCTCCACCTAACGATATCGGACGATGTGTACAATACAGTTGGTGAAATGTGAACTAAATGCAGTATAAATCTTAATAGTAAAGTCTCTATTTTAAATTAATGTGTACTAACTAGGACGATGTTTACAATGGCGTTAGTGCCATTAGTGTCGTCTGGAAACCGTACGTCAGTACACAGACCAAAGATAACATAGACTGTCCGTGACGTAATTATACTGAAAACAACATCTAAGTCATGTGACTCGGGGCAGGAAACCAATTTCTTCGTTACCAGTAATGCGAAGTATAGCTGAAATGTATTGTAAATTAAGCACATCTTTGAACAATAAAACGTCTTAGCGTATTCTTATTACATCTTTAATAGTACAATTGGCGTTAGTTCTCCGCAACTGTAATAATGCGTTAGCCTAGATGAAATGCATTGACAGTCTATTTACAAGCATCAGAACAACAGATTTTAAGCGAAAGATCGTTGTATTTGAACTTTGAGTCTTTTAATTTGTATTTTACACGGGAGTAGAAGATCAAATATCAGTTTGAAAGTAGCATCAGCTTCCTTAAAATACCTCAACAATACATGTGAAATGTTTCGTTGTGCTTTTATAAGAAATTAAATCTGTTTGCATCGATATTATCCGATTTTAACAAAATACAACTGTTTATATTGTGAGACTTTTGCAACAGACTGTGATGACAAAAAGTAAAACAACCGAAGTATGGCTGCTTACGTTAAATAATTGGGTAGTGAGGAAACATTATCGATGCACTAGACAAAAAGTGACTTTATAGGTATAATGAATAGTCCGTATCAATTTTTAGCTTTGTATAACGTTATTGAAAGCAGATTTTCACCAAAAATTACGTACTTGCTGACATATAAACTTACTCAAGAGCAGCTTCAAGAGTCTTCCCATCGATAATCACATTGATTTGCGAAAAGTAAAAGATTCATAGCGTAACACAAACACAGAGGATATGTAATTCTGTGGCTTCTAAAAATAAATTTTGACCTGGCCACATGTAAACATGACAATCACTGCATTAATGTTAATAACAAGATGAAATTACGTTACCTTTACTGATAGATGTCTAACAGGAATACGAGAAGTCGTTTTATTGTTAAAATCAACGCTTGATTTCACCTGTAAATGATAGAAGCTGTAGCTCTCGGCGACGAAAACTCAGTCACGTGAATCTTGGCAATGTTAGATGTTGATTTCAAACAATAACACGGCAGAGATAGGGGCGCACGCAATGTTATCTTTGGACTGTTGTTGTGGTCTTCAGTCCGGAGACTGATTTGATGCAGCTCCCCACAATACCCTATCCTGAGCAAGCCTCTTCAACTTCACACAAGCACGGCAACCTACATCTGAATCTGCTCACTGCCTCTGAGGTTTTTACCCCACACACTTCCCTCCAACGCTAAATTCACAATTCCTTGATGTCTAAGAATGTGTCCTTCCAATCGATCCCTTCTTTTAGTCAAGGTATGCCAGAAATTCCTTTTCTCTAGAATTCTGTTCAGTACCTCCTCATTAGTTATGCGATTCACCCACCTAATCTTCAGCGTTCTTCTGTAGCACCACATTTCAAAAGCCTCTATCCTCTTCCTGCCCGCAGTGTTTATCGTCTATGTTTCACTCCCATAGAAGGCAACACTCCACACAAATGCCTTCAGAAAGGAGTTACAGAATCTTTTCAATTGAGTGAATACTCTGCTGTGTACAAAATATGGACTGAGTGTAAACCACAAAAAGAGAAAAGGAATGAGAAGCATCGAAAATAAAGTAATGACAAACTTAAAATCGGTATTCTGCTACCTAAAAACTAAAATCACCCGTAAGGGAATAATCAGAGAGGATATATAAGACACAATCAAAGGACAATTGTGGTCGAGAGGAGTCTACTGATATCAAAAATTGGCCTTTTGATGTGAAGAATGTATTTTTGAGAACGTACATTTGGAGCACAGCGTTGTAGATAATTCAAGAGAATTGAAAGTCTGAGATGTGGTGCTACACATGAATGTTGAAAATTAGATGGACTGATAACGTATGAGGAGGTTATCTGACGAATGGACGAAAAAACGATTGTGTGGAAAACACTGACAAGGAGAAGAGGAAAAATTGGCAGGACATGTTTTAATACATCAAGGTATCACTTTCATGGTAATGGTGGGAGCTGTGGAAAATAAAAACTGTTGGAGAAGACAAAGACTGCAAAGCATACAGCAAATAAATGAGGAAGAACGGTGGAAATGCTACTCTGAAACGAAGAGACTGGCGAAAGAGAGCCTGCGTGATGGGCCGCGTCACACCAGTAAGAGAAAAACAACTACAAACTTCCACGTTCCATTTTAGAACAATCTTCAATTATGCGACACTTATTTGTTGCAAATAACACAGTCATAATAAGTCAGATATGCTGGAACCACCTGTAGCTGTCACACAAGTACAGTACAGCTGCGTCAAATCTCTCAACTGATGATCATAGCAGTTTTGTCCAATAGGTTAATATTTGACTTCAATTGAGAAGATATAATATCTAAAATCTTGAACACATATTTTATAAATAGAGATAAGTAGTTTTATATGAGTGCATGTTTTCGCGGCGATATCCATTAATGAAATCTTCTCGGGTTACAAGCCGCGTCATGCGGTTTACTGCCCACGAGCTTTCGACAGAGAACTCCTCTGCCATTGTCAAGTGGATGACTGTCGATTCGCGGTCGCTGCCGTGCTTATATAGCGCGCCGACGCCAGTGACGTCACTGGTGCCCAGTTCCATGACCATATAAGGCAATGTTTTGGTCGCGCGTACGCCGCGCCCGCTTCAACTCCGCAACTACGGGATCCCAAGCCGTACTGAGCTGCAAACCACCGTCTTTATTGAGGGTGTTTTCTGAAATTCTGATCTCTACTGCCTCGTTTATTACACTGTCCCAGAAGCTGTTGGTCCGTTTAATAGTAGAAGTCTCGTCGAAAGCAATTCGGTGTCCGTTTTCTAAAGCATGTTCCACAACAGCTGAATTTTTGGGATAGCGTGTTCTATGCGTCGCTGTTCAATAGTGCGAAGAGTCTGGAGTGTGGGCAGTTTTGTGTCTTCCAGACTGTTCGCACTATTGAACAGCGACGCATAGAACACGAGCGGTACTTTCGATTACGCTAACCCGAAAAATCAGCTGTGGTGGAACATGCTTTAGAAAAAGGACAACGAATTGCTTTCAACGAGACATCTATTATTAAACGGACCAACAGCTTCTGGGACAGCGTAATAAACGAGGCAGTACAGATCAAAATTTCAGAAAACACCCTCGATAGAGACGGCGGTTTGCAGCTCTGTACGGCTTGGGAGCCGGCCGCGGTGGCCGAGGAGACTAAGGCGCTCCAGTCACATCTGCACGGCTACTACGGTCGGGGGTTCGAATCCCCCCTCGGGCATGGATATTTGTGCCGTCCTAGTTCGTAAGTAGTACATAAGTAGTTTGTAAATTTAGGGACTGATGACCCCGTAGTTAAGTCCCATAGACTGTACAAACATTTAAACGGCTTGGGATCCCGTAGTTGCCGTGTTGAAGCGGGCGCGGCGTACGCACGACCAAAACATTGCCTTATATGGTCGCTTATATGGCGCGGCTATATAAGCACGGCAGCGGCCGCGAAACAGCAATCATCCACTTGACAATGGCAGAGGTGTTTTCTGTCGAAAGCTCGTGGGCAGTAATCCACATGACGCGGCTTGTAACCCGAGAAGATTTTATTAATAAGCAGTTTTAACTCATATCTAATCTATCCTCAAATTAGTCAGTAGTTTGATAAAATCACAAACAACGATCGAGACAATATTTTAAAGATCATGTGGTTCAAGTGCAAGACACTGATTTTAATTACTGTTCACTACAAAAAAAGTTTTGGCCAACATGTGTGCCATAAATATGCAACAGCCAATGCGTTTATTTTCAAGTGTAGTACTGCCTCTTGTTAGTATTTATAATTGGTAATTTCGTAATTGGATGATTATACTGCTCGTTGGCAGATACCACTGACTGACCAACACACAAACTGATCTGACGATGTCTCAGAAACGAGTTCAAACTAGTTATTTTTATTAATAAAATATGCGATCAAGACATTGGATATGTTATCTACTCAATTTAAATCGAATGTTTGTCAACTTGTTGGGCCAAACTGCTTTGGTCATCAGTCCCTGGACTTACAAATAAACTAACTTACCCTGAAGGCAACACAGACACCCATGCTTGAAGGAGGACTCGAATCTCCGGAGGGACCAGTCGCCCAGTCCGTAGCATAATGCCTTAGACCACGCTGCTACCTCCGCGCGGCGATAGGGTAGGAGAATTGATACAAAGCATCAGGAAAATTAGGTGTTGTGCCAGTGCTTGCTCTTAATTATTGCCGCGGCTGATTTGCCGTGCGTACTGGGACGCCGTGCTGCAGTGCGCGCGGCCGATCGCCGTCGGGGGTTCGAGTCCCCCCTCGGGCATGGATATTTGTGCCGTCCTTAGTTGCAGGTAGTTCATAAGTAGTTTGTAAGCTTAGGGACTGATGACCCCGTAGCTAAGTCCCATAGACTCTACAAACATTTGAACATTTTGAAGTAGTTTGTAAGCTACGGACTAATGACGACGCAGTTGAGTCCGGTAGATTTACAAACATTTGATCATTTTTATTCTTAATTATTGTCAAACATTATCGGAGATTCACCATTGTTGATGTTCCTTCTGTTCTTAATTTAATAAACTCAATTTTATTCCACCTTGTTGTCTCATTTATTAGGTAGCTTCCCACATTCACTTCAATAGACGATTAATATGACAAGAAAATTCGTTTTGAATAAACCAGGTACAACTGTAACGTAATTCGACAAGTACTGAGTGAACAGGTTCATTTGCAGCCCGCATGTATGCACATTACTTTACAACGACACATATCACATACCAATATCACAGAATTTTACCTTTATTACCGGACTCAGTTGCAGTAATATCAAGGTAACCTAAAAAAAATGCACCATTGCTCATTCGCTATTTCCAACCGAACGCAGCGGTGAAAATATCCAGCCCCGCTAAATATAGACTTGCTTTATTGTTTGTTCACTGGGCTGAAATGTCCATCTTCGATATATTCCTGTGTAATGAAATAGTATAGCTTGACATGGAGAAGCGGAAACAAAATAACCGTTGAGGAAAGGCAAGCAATCTCAGTTAGTGCTGTAGGCAATTACGGAGCGAAATGAATGCCACGGAACAATGCAGAGTAGTTTCCTCTTTTCAATACGCGCGCATAGTGTACTGAAATCGTTTTTTTACTACACGAAGCATAAACACAACTGCCATAAATGCAGTCGGTGAATAGCTTCGTTCGTACTGCGCCGTCGAACAGTCAACCTGACAACGCGAATAAAAACGCCCATGGCGCAGACATTACGGTGTTTTCTGTGCCTGTACTGCCGGATCTAATGAAGCTCAGTTTACTGCTTCCGCCAGCCGTATCATACAGTTACAGCTCCATACGTTAAATATCCGTAAAACGTGGCTTTAATGTGCACTGGAGCGCACCACTCGGAAAAACTAAATTTTCCATTATGTCTTTTGTTACTTTTGACTAGAGATAATGATATATGATATAGCGGAGACTGAATTTTGCACGGATATTGTCGGGTTTAATGTCCTCAGTAGCCCTCCGCAATTACATTGGCGTTTATGTTATGGAGGGACATGGACAACTGTGACGCAATCGGCAAATGATCAAATCCTGCCTTCACCAGTGTCTTTTCCGGTATCCTCAATGGACCCTCTCCCGGGTACAAAATACTAGTGTCGTCCACAAAGTAAGTTCCGTTTCTTTCTAACCGCGGCAGCGCTACGACAACGCCACCTAGATAAAAGGCCTGTGCGCTGACTGCCAAGAGTAATCATAACAAAGGAACACTATTTGTCTTATGTAGCGTTGTGCTGAGTTTGGGAATACATAGACGTTGCACACTATGCTTCAGAACGTTCGTAATGTTATTTATGCGATTCACAGACAAATTTGTTTTGGTAGAAGATACTTATGAACTATTGGTAAGATATTTTAGCGATATTGGAATCGGACGATTCATATTAGGCATTTTGTCTCATACCAGCAAAACTCTGCACGGAGAATCACATAGATAACACGAAAAACATTCTGCAACACAGTGTGCAACGCGTACGTATTCCCAAACTAATCACAAGGCTACGTAAGACAAATAGTTTGCTTGTGTTATGACCAATCTTGGCAGGCAACCCACAGGCCTTGTATCCAGGTGGCGTTGGCTACGATCGCAGTTCCGAGCATGCGCGGCAGTTACTTAACTCAAGGAGAACACATGTACTCCATTTTCAGATCGCTGCTGGCGACGTGTGCTTTGTAGCGCTTCTTTATAATGTCAGCCGTAACTGTAAATGCCGCCGCGTGTGAAATGTGAAATCAGATATGCGATTCGTTTTCTAAACGTAAAGAAATTAAAACAAAATGAAATTCATCGGCAAATCTGCGAGATGTACGAACAAAATGCTATGAGTGATTCAATGGTTAGAAGATTGATCAGACTGTCCAATGAAGGACGTGCACGATGAAGAACGAAGAGGACTCCCGTTTGTGGTTACTGATGAACTGATTCACACATTTAAAGAGACGATTAAGCACAACATCTCTTCGTACACTTAAAATCTGTCCTTGGTGGTCAACACTTCAATGATGACGACGAGCTGAAAGAATATGTTGCCACGTGGTTGAATACACAGGCGGCAACCTTCTATGAAGCAGGCATACAAAAACTTGAGCCATGCTATGACAAGCGCCTACAAAATTTCAAAAGCTATGTATAAAAGTAGTTTAACAGTTGTAGATTTTTGGGCAATAAATATTTTTCTCTTTCTGTACACGTTTGTTTTATATAACAAAATGGAACTTACTTTGTGGACGTACCTCGTATAAAGACACATAAAAGTTGTACCGGAATCCGGCTCGAAAGTGCACTCTTGTCCTTAGTCATGCTGCAGGCTATTCTAAAGCCACCCCTGAAAGATTCACTCAGTAAGTATGTATTTTTCGCGTCTTCTTTCACATTTTCCGCGGCCTAATTTTCTACACGTGGTTATTACCAATCTAAAGAGCAGTGGTTGAAACATTCTTGGTCGCAGTGTCCAATCTTCATTTCTAAACTGATCAGAAGTTACAGAAGACAACTGTTTATCTTCTATTGGTGCAAATGTAAACTCGATATTCGAAATCAACAGTTTATTCGAGTGTCACAGACAGCAAAGAACCTGGAAGAGCAATTGAACGGAATGGAAAGTATGTTAAAATCAGCATATAAGATGGACATTAACAAGAGCAAAACAAGGATAATGGAATGCAGTCTAAGAAAATAATGCGATGCTGAAGGAATTCGATTAGGCAACGGAACAATAAAGGTGGTAGATCAGTTTTTTACTTGGGCAGTAAAATAACACATGATGACGGCAGTACACAGAATGCCGTGTGAAGAAGAGCGTTTATGAAAAAGAGAAATTTGCAAACATTAAATAATAATTTAAGCGTAAGAAAGTCTTTTCTGGAGGAATTTATGTGGATTGTTTCCTTGTACGGGAGTGAAACTGGGACGGTAAATAGTTCAGACAGAAAGAGGATTGAGGCTTTTGATATGTGGTGTAACAGAAGAAAGCTGAAGATTAGGTGGGTGGATCGCGTAACTAATGAGGAGGTACTGGACAGAATTAGGAAGAAGAGGAATTTTTAGCAAACCTTGACTGAAAGAAGGAATCGACTGGTAGAAGACTCTTTAGACATCAAGGAATTGTGAATTTAGCAGTGGAGGTAAGTGTGGGGTTAAAAATCGCAGAGGGAGACCAAGAGACGAATCTATAAAGCAGATTCAAATGGATTTAGGTTGCCGTTTTTATGAGATGAAGAGGCTTTGTACGGGTAGGCTGGGCAGCCGCATGAAACCAGTCTCTGGACTGAAGACCGCAACAACAACAACGATTTCAAGGTACCGCGCGGGAGTAGCCGAGCAGTCTGGAGCGCCACATTACGGATGGAGCGGACTCTCTGGTCGGAGGTTCGAATCCTCCCTCGGGCATGGATGTGTTGGTCGTTCTTAGGTTAGTTTAACTTAGTTTAATTATTTTATAAGTCTAGGGACTGATGATAAACTAGTTTGGGCCCATAGAATTACATAAACTTGGTTTCAAGGTCTTCTCCATCGAACGAAACAACGTATTAGAGAGATTTGATAGTCATTGGTCACACTGGGGAATTCACTTCATCTCAGAGAAAATACTGTGCAACATAACGTAGTTCATCTACTCTTATTATGACAACCAGGGCTTACTTTTTATCCAGAGACCAAAACTACACCATCTTGCTGTTACTGTGAGTAGCCTTCCGTTTATTTTTCGAAATGGCCACATCCATTTAATTCATAATGAAATGGAGATCTGAAATTTATGTCGCCGTTAGTCAGTAGGTCACAATGCATTACCTTAATCAACATATAGTAAATGCGATATTAAGACGTGTAGTTGATCTGTAGTACTGTAAAGAAGCAGGTCGCAGTAATTGAAGATTACACATCAAGCACAGCTTGAAATTTTTATGACGCGTTTCAAAATTTTATCCATCTCCAGATAGTGATCTATTCGTGAGCGACAGCTACACGTAGACATGTAACAGATGTAGGTACATAGGTGTTCAGTATGATGTTATCTGTACAGACCATATATTTGATGAATTCTACATTTAGAAGGTGTAGGCATTCGAACAGGACGCGAAAAATAAATAAATAAAAATACATGACAATTGGTGACTACGAACAGAGGTGGCGCGCGGATTTTCCTTTGCCGACACGTGTTGAATGTGGCTGTTGCACATAATCTCTTGTGTAAAGGACGCTTAATCCGTAAAAAAGTACACAGTTGGTAAATTCGGATTGAATGTTACACTTTTCAGTAACCACTGGCAGAATTCAGTACGACGTGAAAAATCATCTGGCTTGCATGGTTGCAAATCATCTTCATGTCACACACGCCCATATGGAAAGGCTTCCACCCATTTCTCGTGCCTCATATGGCGAACTTGTTGAGGGTATGCTTTCCAGGAGTGCTAACGCTTAATCTACGTACCCTGATGTATGTTAAGTACATTGGCGACCGCGTCTGTCAGACATTCGTAAATGAAAACCTCATATTTTTGAGTACGCCTTAAAATAGCATATATTACGAAAAGATTCCAGCGGAAAACATACATCAAATGAAGCTGTATCTCTTAAGAACCTGAGGATGGCAATAAACAGACGTGGACCGGGCACTCGACGATTCGCAAACCTCTGAACGTAGAAACATTGAGCAGCGTCTGTATTTCCTTCCAGGCTCCGTAAGTTCCTTTCAAGAAAGCGCCCATTTTCTGTCCGCTCCACACAGCAACGAACAAAACAGTGTCCCCGTATGATAAGCTGACACAGTGCGAAGCAGACTCTGTGCAAAACCTATCAAACAGCCATATGGAAGACCAAAAGAAATGCGTTCACGTCCCAGTACCAGGCGAAAATGTAGTATCTGCAACTGTGCTGACTATAGCTTTTGTAAATAAAGCTCATGAACCTACAACCAGAAGTCTCTTTCACCTTTGTATCATAAACACATTGAAATCGTTGCTCTGTAGTCCTGGCTGCGGTGGAGTAGCCGAGCGTTGCAAGGCGCCTTGCTACGAACAACGCCGCTGCTCGTCGTGGGAGGTTCGAGTCCTCCCTCGGACATGATTGTGTTTGTTGTCCTTGTTTTTAAACCTAGGGACTGATGGCCGGTGTAGTTAAGTCCCACTGACTTACTAACATACGGTTTCCAAAATTAAATTCTCTACGGCTTCTATTGAAAACATTGTGCAACGTATGTGTACCCCAAATGTCTACATCTACATTAATACTCTGCAAATCACATTCAAGTGCCTGGCGGAGGGTTCATTAACCACTTTCATAACTTTTCTCTACCGTTCCATTCTCTAATAGCGAGCGGGAAGAAAGAACACCTAAATCGTTCCGTTTTCGATCTGATTTCTCTTATTTTATTGGGATGGTCATGTCTCCCTAAGTAGGTGGGTGCTAGCAAAATATTTTCATATTCATAACTAAAAGTCGGTGATTGAAACTTCGCAAACAGAACACGTCGCAATGAATAACGTCTTTCTTTTAATGACTTCCACCCCAATTCGTGCAACATTTCCGTGACGCTTTCCCCCCTGTAACGTGATAAAACTAGCTGCCCTTCTCTGAACCTTCTCAATGCCTTCCGTCAGTCCCACCTGGTGAGGGTCCCATAAGGGGCAACGGTACTCCAGGAGAGGACGCACAAGTGTGAAGTAGCCAGTCTCTTTGGTGGAGCTGGTGCATCTTCCCCACAATATTTTCTATGTGTTCTCTCCAGTCAAAGTTGTTCGTAGTATTAACTCCTAGGTATTTGGTAGAATCTACGACCTTAAGGTTTGACTTATTTATCGCGTAATTAAAGTTCAGCGGATTTCTTTTAGTGGTCACGTGTATTACTTCACACTTTTCTTAATTTAGTGTCAATTGCCAATTTTCGCACCATGCAGATATATGTCTAAATCGCTTTGCATTTGCTTTTGATCCTCTGTTGACTTCACTAACCGATAAACGACAGCATCATCCGCGAACAGTCTAAGGGAGCTATTCAGATTATCTCCTAAATCGTTTATAAACACGAGGAAGAGTAGGGGACCAATAACGCTTCCCTGTGGAACGCCAGATATCACTTCTGTTTTACTCGATGACTTACCGTGAATTACAACGAACTGTGTTCTTTCTGATGGGAAATCGTGAATCCAATCGCACAAATAGAGAGATATTCCATAAGCACGCAATTTCATAAGAAGCCGCTTATGGGGTACAGTGTCAAAAGCCTTCCTGAAATCCAGAAATATGGAATCGATTTGAGATCCCTTGTCGATGGCACTTAACACTTCACGTGAATAAAAGCCAGCTGTGTTTCGCAAAAGTGATACTTTCTGAATCCGTGTTGACTACTGGTTAATAGGTCGTTCTCTTCGGGGTAGTTCATAATATTCGAACAAAGTATATGTTCCAAAATACTACTGTAAATCGACGTCAATAAGATAGGCCTGTAATTTTGGGGATCACTCCTATTGCCTTTCTTGAATATTGGAGTAACTTGGGCAACTTTCCAGTCTTTGGGTACGGATCTTTCGCTGAGTGATCGGTTGTAAATTATAGCTAAGTACGGAGCTATTGCATCAGCATACTCTGAGAGGAATCTAGTTGGTATACAATCTGGCCCTGAAGTTTTTTTTTTTTATTGACTTAAGTTGTTTTACTACTCCAGGAACATCTACTTCTAAGTTTCGCATGTTGGCAGCTGTTCTTGGATTCTTGTGCATAGTGTTATATATGTGAAAGTGTAAAGTGTTAGGATATGTTTGGAAATCGTGTAAAGTGGGGACCAGCCCGATATTCACCTAGAGGGAGGTGGAATACCGCCTAAAAACCACATCAAGGCTGGCCGGCACTCAGACCCCCTCCCCGTGTCGGAAAGCGGGGCGTTAGACCACACGGCTAACCGAGCGGGTCTTGGACTTCAAAACAATGGGTCATTAAATTACAAATTTCCCAAAATATTTCTTTGCTTCTCTGGAGTTTCTGGAAAACTACTGGCAGATAAACGTCTGGGACTTGTTTTATTAGATTCATCAGATGAATAACAGAATAAATAGAAATCGTACTTTACTTGAACCTCGTACATTTCTGAGATTTAATATTAGCGAGGACATTACGGAGAGACTGTGGTCGTTGTATAAAATTACATCCTGGTGTTTCGTTTCCCGCTGCAGAAGACGTCTACCACGGCTTCTCAGTCTGGAAGTTTCATCTGAGCATGCATTGGTATATATTGGACTTGTCCTTTAAACTGTCTAGTATTACCTGTGGTCGAAATTCGACCAGTTGTGTTTGAATAGTCATGAAAATGAAAAAAAAAAAATTATGTAATTGGAATTTATTGAGCACTGATAATAAATCTGTGTAATGTAATTGGAATTTATTGAACACTGATAATAAAACTATGTTCTTATGATAAATCAACGAAGACACTTGAATTGTATTATTTAAAACAATTGCTCTTTAAACACACTAATTGAAATTATTGTAATGAATCTTAAGATATTAATACTGCGTTCATAAACTGAATTGTTTACTTATATTTGAAAACTATATTTAAAAGATAAAAATTTACTAAGAATTAAAAAATAATGGGGTGCAATGGAAATCGAACCCGGATCCTTTCGATTCGAACTTCTACCGATAACTCACAAATTTTACCTGCACAAACATATCACCTACAGCCGGTTATAATATAGTTGCAGAACTTATGGAGAATTTAGAGTATGATCTTAAAATTTCTTTTTCTTATTTACCACTCTTATCGGTTACGTGCACACATAATTTTTATATTCGCAACAACTATAACAAACCACAAAACGAATTATTCACAGAATATATAACATCAACTGCGAAGGGCAAAGCTGAAAATGTTTACCCAGCCGGGATACGAACCGGGGTTTCACGCTTTCGAGCCAGTTGAACTGACCCCTACACCATTGGCTACATTGCTCGTCACTGGCAAATTTTATATATATATAGGGTGTTACAAAAAGGTACGAATTATCTCAATTTACAAAAAAATATTCAATTGTTTGTATAGTCTATTGGGACTTAACTACGGGGTCATCAGTCCCTAAACTTACAAACTACTTATGAACTACTTACAAACTAGGACGGCACAAATATCCATGCCCGAGGGGGGATTCGAACCCCCGACCGTAGTGGCCGTGCATACCGTGATTGGAGTGCCTCAGTCTCCTCGGCCATCGCGACCGGCCTCAATTTACATTTAAAGAAAAATAGTAAAATGAGCTCTAACATGAAAATTAACCGTTTTCGGACACATGTCCACATAACATGTTTTCTTTGTGTGTGAGAAATGTTTCCTGAAAGTTTGGCCGAACTTTTTAGTAACATCCTGTATATACTAGATGAAAACCCGGCGTTGCCCGGGTATTTATTTATTTCTTCCTGCCCTTTTTCAGATATATATATATATATATATATATATATATATATATATATATATATATATATATATATATATATATATATATATAAGGACTATATGTTCGTAAAATCTCTTGGGAATAGTATTAATAATAAAGGATTAATAGATTAAAACTTGGTGCGTGATGGGTCGGTTTTCCATAAACGTTACTGTTTATGTGCTCATATCTCATGAACTACGTGTCGTACTGTGATACAATTTAGAAAGTACATTGAGCTGTATGTGTTTATACTGTCTGTAAAATTTTGCCGACCGCGGTGGCCGAGGAGACTGAGGTGCTCCAGTCACGGCTGCACGGCCACTACGGTCAGGGGTTCAAATCCCCCCTCGGGCATGGATATATGTGCCGTCTTTAGTACAAGGTAGTAGATAAGTAGTTTATAAGTTTAGGGACTGATGACCCCGTAGTTAAGTCCCATAAGCTTGACAAACATTTGAACATTTTATAAAATTTTCTGCGGCCACAATTTGTAGTGTTCAAATTATAAATTGTAACGTCATACCAAGAGCCGTAGTTTTACTCCATAAACAGCGGAAAAGTAGTAAGGGAGAAACTTTTTTCCCTTCCATCATTTTAGTATGGTCGCCAGCGAGAAAAAGTTTAATAAAAGTTTGAAATTATGTTTAAAGTTTGTTGCAAGTCGCTAAGTACTGTCATTCTCATACAATGTATTTCGAATGTCTCGCCGCATTATATGGCATTTTTTGCGATTTCTATTGGTTATGCCGTAATATCTTTTGAACCATGTGCCGTATGTGATACTTAAACCCGCAGCAATTGTACCTCATGGTAAGGAATATGTGTATCACATTTGGTTGAAATCGGTCCAGTGGTTTTGGAGAAAATGAGCAGAGTTGTCGCTAAATGCAGCTGTTTTCTGCCCATATCATTGTTTATGACGTCATATCTCGTGAACTATGTTTCGTTAGTGATTCTTACACTTACAGCGACCGTTCTTATGGATTGAAGCTTACGTGTACAAAATTTCGTAAATATTGGAACAAAACCTTAGATTGTATGCAACACGTACAAATATACGCACACTCTGCTTTATATATTAGATATGTGGCGTCTGTTCCGAAAGAACAGACGTCACTTCTGATCCTGCAGTTGCTATTGTTTCATATTCACATATTCTGTCAGTATGAAACAACTGTATTGACGTCTTTTCTTTCAGAACAGACACATGTATATACATTACGATTTATGTACGTTTAGTTAGCTTTCTTGTATGATTAATAGTAGCTGTAAACCCGGCGTTGCCCGGGTGTTTATTTATCCTGCACTCTCGTAGTCCATTTCCTTCCCCCCTCTCTCTGCATCCATCTCTTCTCTCCCATATCTCTGTCCGTTTCCACCTTTTCCTCTCGGCAAAGTTTTCTGCAAGGTACCCTCTGTCATGTACCATACAAACATTTATCTATGCAGTGATCTTCCTCTTGGTTCAAAGGTCATGTGTGCAAAAATTTATAAAGATTGAGCAAAACTATGAATTTTGTAAAATACCGTAATTTAAGTACCCTCCACCATTCACTGAACGAAATTTTATACAGACAGTGACATTCCTCTTGTTTTTGAGACAGAGTGCGCAAAATGTCATCAATATCGGAACAAAACTATAGATTTGCGTAGAACCCGCTGAAGCGATGTGGAAGGCGTAGTATACTGTTAGCAGAGCCTGTTCTCTTGATGGTTTTTACTGCTTTATTTATTTATTCTTATATTTCCTTATCCTTACAAAGAGCTGAAGAGATTGTAGTACGCAATAGACCAAAGATATGGTCTGTGGCAAAACGTTTCTCTGTATGTAAGCTCCTTGCTATAGAGCCGCAAACGTCATCGCTGGCCTTCAGTCCGAATTGTTTTATAATTTGACGACTTTCAACCACTATATCTTCTACCCCTTATAGGTATCGGCATGGAACTGCTATGGTGTATAACGGGAGACTTCGGGCAACAATTACACACACACACAGACCATTCGTTTGCGTTCTGTAGTTTTCGCTGCAGAGCGTAATATTAACACACACACGTAGAATTTTATATACACCGAAAACTTTCCATCCACCCCCATGAACCACAGACATTGCCGAGGTGGGGTGGCTTGCGTGCCTCAACGATGCAGATAGCCGTACCGTAGGTGCAGCCACAGCGGAGGGGTATCTGTGGAGAGGCCAGACAAACGTGTGGTTCCTGAAGAGGGGCAGCAGCCTTTTCAGTAGTTACACGGGCAACAGTCTGGATGATTGACTGAGCTGGCCTTGTAACATCAGCTAATGTGGCTTTGCCACACGGTTACTGCGAACGGCTGAAAGCAAGGGGAAACTACAGCCGTTACTTTTCCCGAGGACATGCAGCTCTACTGTATGAAAATATGATGATAGCATCCTCTCGGGTAAAATATTCCGGAAGTAAAATAGTCCCCCATTCGGATCTCCGGGCGGGGACTTCTCAGGAGGATGTTATCATCAGGAAAGACAATACTGGCATTCTACGGATCTGAGTGTGGAATGTTAGATCCCTTAATCGGGTAGGAAAATTAGAAAATTTAAAAATCGAAATGGATAGGTTGAAGTTAGATATAGTGAGGATTAGTGAAGTTCGGTGGCAGGATGAACATTATTTCTGGTCAGGTGAGTACAGGATTATATATACAAAATCAATTGGGGGTATCACAGGAGTAGGACTGATAATGAATAAAAAGGTAGGAATGCGGGTAAACTACTATGAGCAGCACAGTGATCGCATTATCATTGTCAAGATAGATACGAAGCCAACACCGACAACAGTAGTACAGGTTTATATGCCAACTAGCTCTGCCGATGATGAGGAGATCGAAGAAATATATGAGGAGCTAAAGGAAATTATTCAGACAATTAAGGGAGAGGAAAACTTAATTGTTATGGGAGACTGGAATTCGGTAGTAGGACAAGGAAGGGAAGGGAAGATAGTACGTGAATATGGACTGGGCAGAAGGAATGAAAGAGGAAGTCGCCTGGTAGAATTTTGCACGGAACATGATTTAACCGTAACAAACACGTGGTTTAAGAATCACAAAAGAAGGTTGTATACTTGAAAGAGACCAGGAGACACCGGAAGGTATCAGATAGATTATATAATGGTAAAACACAGATTCCGGAACAAGGTTATAAACTGCAAGACATACCCAGGGGCAGATATAGACTCTCACCATAACTTGTTAGTCATGAACTGTAGGCTGAAAATGAAAAAAACTGCAGAAAGGTAGGAAAATAAGGAGATGGGAACTAGATAAAATGAAGGAACGTGAAGTTCTGGTGAATTTCAGAGGGAGATTTAGGCAACAATTGACAGAAACAGGGGGAAATAAAACAGTAGAAGAGGAATGGGTAGCATTGAGAGATGAAATAGTGAAGGCAGCAGAGGACAAAATAGATAGAAAGGCAAGACCTACAAAGAAATCTTTGGATATCACAGGAGATAATAAATTTAATCGATGAAAGGAGAAAATATAAAAATGCAGTAAGTGAAACAGGCAAAATGGAGTACAGACGACTAAGAAATGAGATTGACAGGAAGTGCAAAATGGCTAAGCAGGAGTGGCTAGAAGCCCAATGCAGATCTGTAGAATAGTGTATAAGAAGGGGAAAAGTAGATATCGCTTACAGGAAAATAAAAGAGACGTTTGGAGACAAGAAAAGAAATTCTACAAATATCAAGAACTCAGATGGGAAACCAGTTCTCAGCAAAGAAGGGAAAGCTGAAAGGTGGAAAGAGTACATAGAGCAGCTCTACAAAGAAAATGAACTCATAGACTATGTTGTAGGAAAGCAAGAAGAAGTAGATCAAGATGAAATAGGAGATCTATACTGAGAAATGAATTTGACAGAGCCCTGAAAGACCTAGGTCGCAACAAGGCCCCATGAGTAGATGACATACCCTCAGAGCTTCTAAATTCTCTGGGAGAGCCAGCCATGACAAAACTATTTGAACTGGTGTGTAGGATGTATGAGACAGGCGAAATACCCTCAGACTTTAAGAAAAATGTAATAATCCCCATTCCAAAGAAATCAGGCGCAGACAGGTGTGAAAATTACAGAACCATCAGTTTGATTAGTCATGGTTGCAAAATTTTATCACGAATTATCTACAGGAGAATGGAAAAGCTGGTAGAAGCTGAGCTCGGGGATGATCAGTTTGGATTCAGGAGGAACGTAGGAACCCGGGAGGCAATACTCACCTTACGTCTTATCTTAGAAGATAGATTAAGGAAAGGAAAACCTACTTTTTAGCTTTTGTAGATTTGGAGAAAGCGTTTGACAATGTTGACTGGACTACACTCTTTCAAATTCTGAAGTCAGCAGGGGTAAAATACAGGGAAAGGAGAGTTATTTACAACTTGTACAAAAGCCAGACCGCAGTTATTAGACTCGAAGGGCATGAAAGGGAAGCATCAGTTGGGAAGGGGGTAAGACAGGGTTGTTGCCTTTCTCCAATGTTATTCAATTTGTACATCGAGCAGGCGGTGAAGGAAAGTAAGGAAAAATTTGGAACAGGGATTAAAGTAGATGAGTTTTGTTACTTGGGTAGTAAAATAACATGCGATGGTCGCAGTACAGAGGATATAAAATGCAGAATGGCAATGGGAAGAAAAGCATTTTTGAAAAAGAGAAATTTGCTAACATCGAATATTAATTTAAGGGTAAGGAAGTCTTTTCTAAAGGCATATGTGTGGAGTGTTGCCTCGTACGGGAGTGAAACATGGACGATAAGCAGTGCGGACAGGAAGAGAATAGAGGCTTTTGAAATGTGGTGCTACAGAAGAATGTTGAAGATTAGTTGGGTAGATCACATAACTAATGAAGAGGTACTGAACAGAATTGGCGAGAAAAGAAATTTTTGGCATACCCTGACTAAAAGAAGGGATCGCTCGGTAGGACACATTCTTAGACATCGATGAATCGTAAATTTAGCATTGGAGGGAAGTGTTTGGGGTAAAAATCGCAGAGGGAGGCCAAGAGACGCGTATAGTAAGCAGATTCAAGTGGATGTGGGTTGCCGTTCTTATGAGGAGATGAAAAGGCTTGCTCAGGATAGAGCAGGGTGGAGAGCTGCATCAAACCAGTCTCCGGACTGAAGACCATAACAACAACAACAACTTTCCATCCCAATATACCCCACCCTTTTATCATTATCAACCGTCAACGAAAAATGCAAGCAATAAAACCATTTTCAAAGAGTAAATATAATTTTCAAAGAGTAATTATTGTTCCTCATTTCGCGTTATATTCTTCAAATTACTAAATATCTATCAGATCGTCATAAAACCGTGCCTCAAATCTTCCTCAGCCATAAATTAGTAACTGTACAAATATTTAAGTCTCTGCGTCTTGTCGTTCGGACGTGATAAGCGTACACTGAACAGACATTCACACACACACACACACACACACACACACACACACACATATATATATATATATATATATATATATATATATATATATATATATAGAAAAATAGCTATCCGATCGCCATAAAACCGTGCCTAAACCTTCCCCGGGTAGACATTAGTAACTGTACAAATTTTTAGCTCTTTATGTCTTATGGTTCAGACGTGATAGACGTACACCGAACAGACATTCACATTTATATAGATTAAGAATCTGTACCGTCAGCCGGCCGCGGTGCCGAGGGGACTGAGGCGCTCCAGTCACGGTCTGCACGGCCACAACGGTCGGGGGTTCGAATACCCCCTTGGGCATGGATATTTGTGCCGTCCTTAGTCTTAGCTAGTTCATAAGTAGTTTGTAAGCTTAGGGACTGATGAGCCCGTAGTTAAGTCCCATAAGTTCTACAAACATTTGAACATTTTTGTACCGTCAGTTTGGTGTTGGCGTATTCATATAATGAAGTTTGCGGCGTCAGAGGGAGAGGAAGCAGGTGTTGAGAGAATCTGGTGACGTGTAAAACGGCAGGAGCTCGCGGCGTTGTTTGCTCGGCACCAGCAGCAGCAGTGGTCCTCTGCAGCTCCAGTGGGGTTGGTGTGGCGCCGGCACGTAGCCGGCACGTGCGCGCCGCCATCAATAAATGCAGCAGCAGCCGGCAGCCAAGTGGCTGTTTCGCAGCCGGCGCGCCTCATGAAATTCTCAGCCCTGCCGCTGCTGCTGCTGTTGCTATTGCCGGCTGCCTCTCGCACGTGTCTCCTGTCGCCTCGTGTCGATACAAGACGCCGGGCACACCGGCAAAACAGAACGCCGCCTGATGGAAATTCCAACCCTACCCCCACCCAGACTTCCAGGCACCAACGATACGGTGAGCGGGCGAAAACGCCATGGCTGCTGCTACTAGAGCTTGTGAGTCCGCGTAGCATTCGAGATTTGACGCATACCGCTCTACGCACCCTGACATACTTTCAATAAAGAGAACACACACAAACACACACACACACACACACATATGCCTGAGGGAGGACTCTAACCTGCGGCGGGAACTGCCGCCTAGACTCGATCATGACGCCCTACACCACGCGGCTATTCCACGCGGCTGAATGGGAAAGATTACTGTAAAAAGATGCAGATACACTCCTGGCCATGAATATTTTTACACCGTGAAGATGACGAGCTAGAGACGCGAAATTTGAACGACAGGAAGAGGATGCTGTGATATCCAAATGATTAGCTTTTCAGAGCATTCACTCAAGGGTAGCGCCGGTGGCGACACCTACAACGTGCTGACTTGAGGAAAGTTTCCAACCGATTTCTCACACACAGACAGCAGTTGACCGACGTTGCCTGGCGAAACGTTGCTGTGATGCCTCGTGTAAGGAGGAGAAATGCATACCTAAACGTTTTCGACTTTGATAAAGGTTGCGAGGGGAAAGCGCGATTGCAGTTTATCGTATCGCGACATTGCTACTCGCGTTGATCGCGATCCAATAACTGTTAGCAGGAAGGCAATACGGAACGCCGTGCTGGATCCCAATGGCCTCGCATCACTAGCAGCCGAGATGACAGACATCTTATCCGCATGGTGCAGCCAGGTCTCGATCCCTGTGTCTACAGAAGGGGACGTTTGGAAGACAACAACCATCTGCACGAACAGTTAGACGGCGTTTGCAGCAGCAGCTCGGAGACCATGACTGCGGTTACCATTGACGCTGCATCACAGACTGGAGCGCCTGCGATGTTGTACGCAACGACGAACCAGGGTGCACAATTGGCAAAACGTCATTTTTTCTGATGAATCAAGTTTCTGTTTACAGCATCGTGATGGTCGTCGCATCCGTGTTTGGCGGCAGCACGGTGAACGCACATTGGAAGCGTGTATTCGTCATCGCCATACTGGCGTATCACCCAGCGTGATGGTACGGGATGCCATTGGTTACACGTCTCGGTCACCTCTTGTTCGCATCGACGGCACTTTGTACAGTGGCCGTTACATTTCAGGTATGTTACGACCCGTGGCTCTACCCTTCATTCGATCCCTGTGAAACCCCACATTCCAGCAGTACAATGCACGACCGCATGTTGCAGGTTGTGTACGGGCCTTTCTCGATACGGATAATGTTCGACTGCTGCCCTGGCCAGCACATTCTCCAAATCTCTCACCAATTGAAAACGTCTGGTCAATGGTGACGAGTCACTACTGTTGATGAACTGTGGTATAGTGTCGAAGCTGCATGGGCATCTGTACCTGTACACGCCATGCAAGCTCTGTTTGACTCAACGCACAGGGGTATCAAGGCCGTTATTACCGCGAGAGGTGGTTGTTCTGGGTACTGTTTTCTCAGGTCCTGTGCACCCAAATTGCGTGAAAATGTAATCACATATCAGTTCTAGTATATTTTAATGGACAGTAATGTATTTCGTTGACTTAATACGTGGATTTGTGATATACTTGAAGGTGCACGTTTCAATTTTACTTTCTCTAACTTGAGAAAATGATAATTAGGCATTATTAGTCGGGAATGATATCAGGGTTTGTTCGGTCGTCTAGTGCAAGTCTTTACGTTTGACGGGCCGTGAGCGACTTACCTGTCGTTGATAATGAAAATAATGGTAAGCACACAAGATGCAGTTCCCTGCTGGCAAACGAACCCGGACCCTGCACACTATCGACTGAAGTACGGAGGTGGACCCCTATCGTGTAATATTGCAAAGGAAAGTCACTACTGATGATTCTCTCTGTAAAATACGAAGCGTATTCCAGAAAGTAGGTTTCCCTAGCCTGAAAAATGGAAAAACGATATCGGGAGCAGGTACATCAATGTTTAGGAAATTTTATCAGATAGTAATCAACTGAGACACTCGTCATGTTTTGGGATTAATTTATGCGTTTCATTGTCGTGGAATTCTGCCGCCTGCGAATAAGTCCGAAAGACCGGACGTGTTCCTTATTTACATAAGCGATTTGGGAGGAAATCTAAGCACCTCTAAGGTTTTTTTGCAGATAATGAGGTGATTTACCGTCTACTAAAATCATCTGAAGATCAAAACCAACTGTATAACGATCTAAATAAGACACCACTATGGTGTAAAAATTGGCAATTAACTTTAAATAATGAGGAGTCCTCCACATGACTGCGAAAAGAAATCCTTTAAACTTTGTTTACAAGATAAATCAATCAAAAGTGAAGGCCGTAAACTGCACAAAATACCTAGGAATTACAATTACTTCACAATTAAACTGGAAAGAGCACGCAGATAACGTCGTGGTAAATGCGAACCAGAGACTGCGTTTTATTGGCAGAACCCTTAGAAGATGCAACAGAGCTGCTAAAGAAACTGCATACACTACGCTTGTCCGTCCATTTTTGGAGTATTGCTGGGATCCTGATCAGGTGGGTTTGACGGAGGACATCGAATAAGTCAAAAGGAGGGCAACTCGTTTCGTATTGTCACGATACAGGTCAGACAGCGTTACGGAAATGATATAGTATCTGAGATGGGAAGCATTACAACAACGGTGCTTATCGCTGCGGCGTGGGCTACTTACGTAACTCCAATCGCTAACATTACCTCCGAATGCGAAAATGTATTGTTGACTGCCAATTACATAGGTAGAAAAGATTATCAGAATAAAAGACGAAAAATCAGATCTCGAACGGAGAGATTCAGGAGTTCTTTCTTCTCGCGCGCTATTGGAGAATGGAATGGGAGATAAATAGTATAAATGCGGTTCGATGAACCCTCTCCCAGGCACTGAAATGTGATTTGCAGAGTCTCGTATGTAGATGAAGAATGGTCCATCTCGAGGACTGATGCATTTTTCATTGCGGATGCACGTGAGGACAGGACTCCTGGCTTTATTAAATGGCCAGCTGCGAGCCCTGGAGTAAAGTGTTGGAATTAGGGGGGCATAGAGTTTGGATCGGAAGGGGTACGTGTTTGGGTACTCAGAGCAGGTGTGTTAATACCGTCTTCCTGATAAACAAGAGGCCTTGGGTTCGAAACTCGGCCCTGGGAAAAACTTTGTTTCTTCCTTCTGAAATTTAATTCCCACTCGAAGTATCTCCTTGGTTTCGCTCACAACTTGCACTTTGTATAGATTGAATTACATTTGGTGAAAGCTACAACCCTGTCTTACTTCCTTGGTTTCCTTTTATACCCTTCGACAGTTACAACTAAAGACGAGAATTACATGCATGGTTTGTGCAAGTTTGCATGTTTTTTTGCCATTTGAAGGGTAAAAGCAAAGTTAGAAAGTTTATTCGTTGTAAAAGCATCTTTTAGACGTTTATACTGCATGTTGAATATTTAGATTATCTATTACGGATATTCTGAAACCGGTGATTGTTAATTTCAATATGATTTAACCCTTTCGTGGTTTTTACTCATTTTTTAGAATATCTTAAGGTTGTTACAGCTGTTACAGAGTCTGATTTGGATCAGGATTACAAATATGGCACTCAAAAAATTTTAGCACATTCCATTTTTCCTAAAAAAAAAAGTGGGACACATACGTCCCGCTGATCATTTCTGGCACCGATTTACCTAGGAATTTTTAAAATAATTTCTTAAGTTCTCCTGTCATAGGGTCTAAACAAGTACATGATTCAAAAGTATGTAATGCACACCAAATTGAAAAAAAAAAAACAAGGAAGGAAAAAAAACGAGAAAGAGCTGTCTCGCAGCTTCTATAATAGAAAATGCAGATAATAGTAAACCACATACCGTGTTTTATTAGCGCAAAAATTTACAGAAAAACTTGTTTTCTTCAAATATGAGTACTATAATATCGCATAAAGGCTCTATAGGGCTACACAGTGGTCACTGGGACACATGCGTCCCACTAACTGTAAATTCACTGAAAAAAACTTTTGAAGTAAAATGAGTTTTAGAACGCGTAATTGCTATTTGTAAGCTTCTAAGAAACATAAAATAGCAAATATACTTACATCGGACATTTTCGGTAGCGATAAAACTACGAAAACCGATTCAAGGCACAATAAAGTATGGTTATGGCGAGAAAATTCACGCGGAAGCCCATATAAACAGTCACAGCCTCCTACACTGTAAGAATTTCAGTGCCTTGATTTTTTTCCGCGTTCTGAAGGGCCACCAACAGAAGGCAGCACAATGCAGAATTACGTAACTCGTCACCTTGTGGTACAAATGAGGTCGTTAGTGGGACGTATATGTCCCAACAACCACGAAAGGGTTAATAAAAATGCAACCAGTCACTTTGACTTGAAATGATTGCTTATTCCATAAACCGGTTTTCAAAAATTCACAGGTTCATCTTCAGACGGTACATGTGTTACAGGATCATTTTAAGCGTGATATTGGCTGCCGACTCTGAAAAAACATACCTTAATGAGTCGACTTGCACGTTGTTTAGGTCATTTTTTGTTTCTCGTAATTTACGTGAAATTTGTTCATTTACTTACTGCGACTGTATGGTCCGCTTTTTATAATTGATTTCTATTTAACGAGTCTCGAATATGTGCTTTTACAACTGATGTTATTTAGAAACGCTTTCATTCGAAGATATAACACACTTTGTACAGGTCAGTTTGTTTTGTTTGCGCATGATACGATTGAACTACCTCGAAGAGAACGACGTATTGACCAATAGTCAACACGGATCCAAAAAGGCCGGCTGCAGTGGCCAGTCACGTTTTGCACGGCCACTACGGTCGGGGTTCGAATCCCCTCTCGGGCATGAATTTTTGTGTCGTTCTTAATATTAGCTAGTTCATAAGTAGTTTGTAAGTTTAGGGACTGATGACCCCGTAGTTAAGTCCTCTAGCTCTACAAACATTTGAACATTTGATTCAGAAAGTATCGCTCTTGCGAAACACAGTTTGCCCCTTATTCACATGAACTGACAAATGCCATCGACAATGGACTTCAAATCTATTCCATATTTCTCGATTTCCGGAAGGCTTTTGACACTGTACCTCACAAGCGGATTCTATTGCAATTGCTTGCTTATGGAATATCGCCCCAATTATGCTATTGGATTTACGATTTCCAATCAGAAAGGACACAGTTCGTAGTAAATGACAGTAAGTCATCGAGTAAAACAGAAGTGATATCTGGCGTTCCCCAGGGAAGCGTTATAGGTCTCCTACTCTTGCCGGCCGCGGTGACCGGGAGACTGAGGCGCTCCAGTCACGGTCTACACGGCCACTACGGTCGGGGGTTCGAATCCCCCCTCGGGCATGGATATTTGTGCCTCCTAGTTCGTAAGTAGTTCATAAGTAGTTTGTAAGTTTAGGGACTGATGACCCCGTAGTTAAGTCCCTTAGGCTGTACAAACATTTGAACAATCTCCTACTCTTCCTTGTTTTTTAAACGATTTAGGAGACAATCTGAATAGCTCCCTTGGACTGTTCGAGGATGATGCTGTCGTTCATCGGTTAGTGAAATCAACAGAAAATAAAAAGCAAAGGCAAAGCTATTTAGACCAAATATCTACATGGTGCGAAAATTAACTATTGACACCAAATAAAGAAAAGTGTGCAGAAATACACATGGCTACTAAAAGAAATCCGCTGAAGTTCTATTACACGATAAATCATTCAAACCTATTGGTCGTAAATTCTACCAAATACCTAGGAGTTAAAATTACGAATATCTTGGACTGGAGAGAACACACAGAAAATATTGTGAGGAAGGCGAACCAAAGGTTACGTTTCATTGGCAAAACGCTTCGAAGATGCAACAGCTGCTGCATCACACTTGTGCGTCCTCTCCTGGAGTACTGTTGCCCAGTGTGCGACCCTCACCAGGTGGTACTGACGGAGGATATTGAGAAGGTTCAGAGAAGGGCAGCTCGTTTGTTGTATCACGTTACAGGGGGGAAAGCGTCACGGAAATTTTGCACAATTTGAGATGGAAAGCACTAAAAGAAAGACGTTATTCGTTGCGGCGAGATCTATTTACGAAATATTAATCACCGACTTTTACTTCTGAATGCGAAAATATTTTGCTAGCACCCACCTACATAGGGAGACATGACCATCCAAATAAAATAAGAGAAATCAGATAGAAAACTGAACGATTTAGGTGTTCTTTCTTCCCGCGTGCTATTATAGAATGGGACGGTAGAGGAAGATCAAGAAAGTGGTTAATAAACTGCCAGACGCTTACATGTGATTTGGAAACTATGTAGATGTAAATGTAGATCTGTTCGCATATAATTTTGTCAATATTAAACTGCAAAAGTCATAATAAATTCTGTCTATATTGCATGCATAGGTTTTTTAGCCTTAATATGTATGAGTAACGCGCCTGGTGAGAAACATCGCATTTTTATTGTAGTTGCAAAGACGGACAAACAATGCTATTCATAAGTAACAGCTAGTTTAGTAATTTCAATATATTCGTCACTGCTGATCACGAAAATTCGAAAGATAAGCGCGTTATATCGCTAATAAAAGTTCTACCTTGAGATAAAAATGAAGTATCCCGTCTTTTAAGAAACGGATATTACAAAGAGATAAATACGTATATTAGAACCAAATCTGATCCACTGTCATTTCATGTTCCGTTTGTTTGTTTGTTTGTTTGTTTGAATAGTCTATGGGACTTAACTACGGGGTCATCAGTCCCTAAACTTACAAAACTACTTATGAAGTACTTACGAACTAGGACGACACAAATATCCATGCCCGAGGGGGGATTCGAACCCCCCGACCGTAGTGGCCGTGCAGACCGTGACTGGAGCGCCTCAGTCCCCGCGGCTCCCGCGGTTGGCTCATGTTCCGTTAATAAAGAAATTTATTGGGTTACTGAGACTTCGTTGACTCTGCTACTTGATAGGTGTGGTTTCAAACATACACCACTAGCAAATACTAACATAATGTTGTGCTCCTCTTCCTCAGTCATGATACGATATTTTCACGGAACGTTACTTTGTGTGAAGTGGTGGTCCAGCCCAGAAATGTAAACAAAGTCATAAATTTATGCTGCTTCCAGATGAGACTGCGGAACGTTATAAATCAGCGAGTATTTTGTACTCCGTTCCTCCCTGACGTGGGGAAAGCGAATGAGAAACAGGAGGCAGGGATGAGGTATGTAAATAGCGCTCTGCCAGCCGTAGCTGCAGGAAAGAAATTAAACAGAACAGATACCTCGCATAATTCTGCTGAACAGCGAGGCGCCGGAAAATTCTTGAGGTGCTTGCGAAATTTATGGAGCCCACTGCCCAGGGTTCCCTCTTTTCTAAAAATAAATAAGTAGTAAAATACGATAATTATGTGAGAGGAACGAGCTACCTGCTGTTTACACATGGGATAAATTCTGGAGAAAGAGAAAAACAAGGGGAAAAGTCACCTTAAGGTAACAGCCACAGTTGCTGTCAGGATTTTTTTTTTTCCTCATGACTTGTATCGATATACTATGACATCGTTTTCAATGGTAATTCATTATTAATGGTTCGATAAAATAAAATCGCCTAAGTTGGTAACTAGATGCATTTCTGGTCAATCTGACAATAATGATGTAGTACTCACATGTGAAAATGATGTCATAGTACATTGAACCGTGGCATGTGAGAAAAAATAAAAAAAAGTTCCCCATGGTGACTGTAACTGTTACTTTAAGGTGTCTTTTTCCTCTATATAATTTTCCAGTCACACTCAGTACCAACAATGTCGGCAAAGAAAATCGTGTGAATTATTTGCACGGATATTGGGAAACAGATGGCCCATCCTTTAGTGTTACTTTGCTAGACGAACACTAGTACAATGCCAATTAACAATAGTAAACTGAAAAATTAATCGTTCGACCAACTACCTATGATACTTATGATTTTGTATGCGTCAGGAACCTCAGTCATATAAATTTTTTTAAAAGAATTGACCGCCATTTGAATGAAAGTTTTTATTTTATACTTTTATTTTTTATTTACTTATTTATTTATTTATTTATTGTTCATTGTCGCAACCTGGTTTTGGCCGTAGGCCATTTTCAAGTGCTGTGCTATCATTAAAAGAAAAACATTATTGGAATTAATATAAAGTATTACAGTAGTATAAGATATTTTCATAAACGTTGTCAGACACGTTTCCTTATGCCGTGGTCATAATAATAAAAGCAATAACAATATTTGGACTCCAAATATTTTTATTGCTTTTATTATTATGACCACGACGTAAGGAAACCTGTCTGGCAACTTTTATGTAAGTAACTAACTTATACCACTGTAATGTGCCTTATATTTGTATTTCATATTACTTTACATTATTAGAATTAATGTTTTTAAAATGATAGCACGGCACTTGAAAATGGCTTAAGGCCGAAATCAGGTTGTGACAATAAACAAAGAAAACTTTCAGTCGAATGGCGGTCAATTCTAAGAAGAATTGCGGAAAAAAATACGAAGTGAAACGAAGCACTGCATGTTTTCATAGCCTATTCCAGAATCTGTCTTATACTTCCGTGAGAAACAATCACATTTTATCTTTTAATCTGATATGATGATCCATTTTGGCAACGTGTATTTTAACAAGTTGACTATGCACTTTTACTCATTTTACATTTTGACGAGAAACCTTTTACTTTACATGTCTTCTGAAGATGATGATATACACTATCCTCCATTAGTTTGGAAACACCTAGTAATTATAGACAATGCAAATGAAATACAGTATAAATGCATTTTGTTGTTTTCCAAACGTTTATTAAGTTCAAATAATACACAGGAAGACGTAATAATTCAATTTGCGATTCCTCAAAATAGCCACCGTTTGCTTCCATAATTGGTGCAAAGTGATTATCATTTTCCGTGATTCGTAAGGAATCTGGCACTTTGGGGCCATTTTCAATCACTTTCGCGGCGTGTTATACCTTTATGCAAATGCAACTACAAGTGAATAGGATTCTAAAGTACGTAACCCTACAGAGCCATCAGGTCTACTCGCACCACTGGGCCGGCCACGGTGGCCGAGGGGACTGAGGCGCTCCAGTCACGGTCTGCACGGCCACTACGGTCGGGGGTTCGAATCCCCCCTCGGGCATGGATATTTGTGCCGTCCGTGTTCGTAAGTAGTTCGTAAGTAGTTCATAAGTAGTTTGTAAGTTTATGGACTGATGACCCCGTAGTTAAGTCCCATAAGCTTTACAAACATTTGAACATTTGAACATTCGCACCACTGGAATGTTTAGTAGAACTGCGTGGCAAGTAACGGTTTACATAAAATGGTGCAATACAATTATGTTCGAATATGTATGTATATGTACAATACTTAAGTGTATAATACTGTGTCATTACTACCCGTTATTTGAGCTTGCTATTCCGTATTCTAACGAATAACTCACATGCCTCACTTCCATCTTGCTCCGTCGTAATAGCAGCATGGTATTTCCAAACTTATGGAGGGCAGTGTATAAGCAATCGAAACCGGTAAAGAGAAATAAATAATATTTTATTGGCGATCCTGGCGCAACAACCTAAGGAGGTGTAGCTTTATTAATATTGAAGTAAATATTGTCGCGTAAATTATCATCTACGCTTGTCGCCAGCGAATCCGTTCTTGCTTCATAGTATACATTTGCCCACTTTCTGTCCTCTTACTTGAAGTGAGAACGGAAGCGCACTTCGTCTGATGTATTTACGCCGCGATTCTGATCGGATGCCTCTTCTTAAGAATTATATTAAATATAGGAAGGTGTGAGCACGGCTATCTTTTTTTGTAGCAATAAATCTCTTTTTTAAGATTAATTCGTGCTTTTGACTTTTAATTCCAAAATGACCTGTCTGTTTGTAATTAATTTGCATTCCTCATCATTTTCAGCAAGCCACGTTCTAACGTAAAAAGATATTTGGCCGCTTCACGATTGCACAAAAACTCAGTATCGTCTCTTCTCAACATTCCTTTCATGGTGGTCTTGTTTTCTCAGTGCCTGCAATCAATCTTTATTTCCTCCGAAGCCCGATGTTTTCTTCGATTTATTTTTCTATTGTGATGGGATTAAACACGGTTGCGAAACTTTATTCCGTGAAGCGTAATAATAACGAAGCATCTCGTTACGGCGGAAAGTTACCTCATTCATTTAATTATCCGCACCAACTTATAATTTTCAGCTCATCACAACCTCACCCGGCTAATTTTGCAGAGAAAGGTAACTGTTTTTTTTTTTTAGTTTCCTCTGTGGTGATACTTTCGTGTGTTGTCTTGACCACAACAACAATTCCCGACAACTCCTTACGTATTATTGGTTCATATTTTGCTTCTACTTATTCCCTTAATTCCTACTGCTTATTTAAAATTTCATCAACTTAAAGTTCATTCTCTTTCCTCCGTGGGTTTCAATTTCAACCTGTACAGATGTTACGAAATATCGCCTCAGTACCTACATGTACATCCCCACAACTGCTCAGAATCTTTATAAATTCCTGATCTTTCCAGCGGTTTGTGAGCAACGTTTGCTAATTTTAAGTGATGGTAGGTTTGTATACTACGGTGATGTTCAGTCTTGTCAGTATTTTTCCTGTGCGTTCGGTAACGTCCGTTATAAAAGAGAGGAAAATGTTTGGAGCCGGCCGCAGTGGCCGAGCGGTCTGCGGCATGCCAGTCACGGTCTCCACGGCCGCTGCGGTCGGGGGTTCGAATCCCCCCACGGGCATGGATGTTTGTGCCGTCTTTAGTATAAGCTAGTACATAGGTACTTTGTAAGTTTGGGGACTGATTAACCCGTAGTTAAGTGCCATAAGCTCTACAAACATTTGAACATTTGAAAATGTTTGTATATCGCTACGATTTATTACGTGGCGGTTTTAGCTTTCTCTAGAGGTAATGCATTAATTTTTGATATTCCGCGTCAAGTAGTTCCGATTCGCAGATTTTTCTTGCTGTAAGCGCCAACGTCTTTATGGTTCCTTGTGGATGGTGGTGCGAATCCCGGTAAAGATAAGGATCCGTGTGCGTGGGTTTTCCGAAAAACTGTGTGGCTCAAGCTACCATCATTTTCCCTGAATAACAGCACATCAAGAAAATTCAATTTTACGTCTGCCTCCTTCTCCGTGGTGAAATGAATCTTCGGATTAGTCGTATTGAGGTATTCAATAAAATGATGAGTAATAAAATCATGCTATCACAGTACAATAGCCTGGAACGTTTTAGTTATTTCAACAATTCCGGCCTGGAAAGTTTTCTTTTAAATCAACTGTGACTGCTTAAGCGCCGTAGATACCCAGTCATGCCTCGATATGACACAAAACATCACAGAGAAATTCAACTCTACTTGCAGACGACCTGTTGCTGACGGTAGCCACAACCGTGCTAGTCCTATTAAAATTACTTACTAATTGACGTTTGTCACGTAGCGCTGAAGTGCAATGACGACGATTCACTCTCATTATGTTTTACAAGCTGAAAACGCGGCTTTGCTCGGGTATTTATTTATTTATTCCTGCCTTGAATTAGCATTTCTTCTATCCCTTCTCTTTCTGTCCATCTTTTTTCTAACAAAAATGCTACATTTATCAGAGAATAAATAAAATAAGGCTGTCTCGCATAATGTACAAAATTGTAAGTGCAGTATCCAAACAATGAAAGATAGTAATCAAAATACAAATGACATATAAAATGCGTACGATCTCATATTTATTGTTATATGTTGTACAATTGTATAATTTCTCAGGTATATATTCATTTGTATAAGTGCTGTGTATCAGAAAAATCTGTTGCGAATACAGCAAAGAAGTAATACATTAATACTTGGTGCGTGATGGGGCGATTTTCCATAAACGTTACTGTTTATGTGCTCATATCTCAAGAACTATGTGTCGTACTGTGATACAATTTCGAAGGTACATTTATCTGTCAGTGTGTGTATACTGTCTGTAAAATTTACTGCGGCTACAATTTGTAGTGTAGAAATTGTAAATTGTAACGTCGTATCGAGTGCCGTAGTTTTAGTCCATGAACAGCGAAAAAGTAGTAAGCCAGCAACTTTTTTCTTTCATTGTTTTGATGATGTTGTCAGCGAGAAAAAGTTTAATAAAGGTTTGAAATTATGTTTAAAGTTTCTTGCAAGTAGCTAAATAGTTTCGTTCTCATATACTGTATTCATTTGCCTTCGAATCATGAATAGTTGGATCTTGGAATCGTCACGAGCCATACGATTCTATTGAACGACGATTCGTCTCCCTCTCGACTGTTCTCTGACATTCGTAACCATTCGGCACGATTCAGCGTGATCGAGTCATGAATCGCTGAAAATTGAATCGTCACGAGACAGACGATTCTTTTGAATGACGAATCGTCCTGATCACGATTCGGTTCTTACGATTCATTACTTGTATTCGTTCAAATAAACGACTCTTTCACGAATACCCACAATAAGAGAGCAGTTTGTAATCAGAATTCGAGGCAGTCACTCACTGCGCCCGTCGTCACGTTAACCTTTAACTGTTGAAGGTGATTATTGTACATACGCAAATCTAAAGTGTTGTATTGAACCACTAATTCAAACTCAGCTGATGTTGCTCTGCAGAATTTGACACCAATGGGGTACACATTGAGATCAGCTGCACAAATTCGACGTAATGCAAAGGTTACTACATTATTGCGATTCCATATGTAACGATTTAAATGCACCATTTAGATTGTACAATTTTTTCCACCTAATCAAAGTCGATCAGAACTGAGCTCGGATACGTATCAAGTCTTTGAAATCGAAATGGGCAAGACGCTCACATAAGAACCACCCCTCTCTCTTCAACGTTGACGATTGTTACATAAATAATTGGTTTTCAACTATTTCACGCTCAATTTTTTTAACTTCTACGTTTATACTCCGCAATCCACCAAAACGTCCGTGGCGGAGGGTACTCAGTACCACTTCTAGTTACGTGCTATTCTGTTCCATTCCCATATAGATCGAGGGAAAGACGAATGCTTGTATGCATCTGTATGGGCCCTAATCTCTCTGATCTTATCTTTGTGGTCTTTACGCGAAACGTAGGTTGGCGGCAGTAGAATCGTTCTGCAGTCCTCCTCAAATTCCGGCCCTCTAAATTTCTTCAACAGTGCCTCCCCTCCAGCGATTCCCATTTGAGTTCGCTAAGCATTTCAGTAACACTCGCGCATTGTTCGAATCTACCACTTACAAACCTAGTCGTCCTCCTTTAAGCCGATCTGGTTGGGGATCCCAAACACTTGAACAATACTCTTCTATACAGACGAATCCCATCGTCCCAAAAATCTCACAATATACCTTAGTCAACCGTTTTCCTTTCCAGTACTGACCCTACATACTCGTTGGGGGTTGGTGTTATTGGCGTGCGCAGGATTCCTCATGCTGCATGTATCCCCCGGGTGGTGCCAAATGAATAACAATTCTGGTAGCTGGACTGTCACACTAGTGACCTCCCAGCTATGCCATCTACCCACCAAAATCCAAATGGACCTTCTCAGGACCGACATAATTTTAAGAATATAGGTCCAGGTCTCAGTGTTTGTCGTTTTAGCGCCGATGGTTTGAGCAAATCAAAATGTGTTTAAGTAAGATCATGCATCAACACATTGTCGATATCCTTCCTCTTCAGGAAACCCACGTTGAAGAACCTGTAACAATTGTAAAAGATCCCTGGGTATAGACTAGTGGCGGTTACAGGCCACAGGGTCTATGGGGTGACAAGTTACGTCAGACAATGCCTGGATGACGTAACAGTAAAACACAACAGCTGTAATGACGATATTTTCATTCCGTCAGTTAAGGTGCTGAAATCACCGTTGTAAATGTCTGCAAACGTCCTAATAGTGCACAGATACAGTTATTCCAGTGTTTGAATACCTTGCCCTCTATGTAGGGGACTTCAATAGGCACCACAGCCAATGGGGTTACCCTGCAAATGATGAGAACGGCAGGAGACTAACCAGACGAGCTGAAAATAACAACTTTGCCCTCATTTTTGATGCTAAGGACAACGACACATTCTACTCAGCTCGACGGCATCGTGGTTATTCTCCATACTTACGCTTCGCCTCAAGTGAACGGTCTTCAAAGCCCATGACAGCTAGGAGAAGGGTCCTTGGCGCTTTCTCACTCCCAGCATAAGCCCGTTATAATTTCTGTGGAAACCCAAATCCCAATAATTCGATTATTTCAAAGACTCAGATGGAATTTTATCAAAGCCGAGTGGGAGAGGTAGAGCAGAGCATCAAGTTTTCCCCTCCGATAATAGCTAACTACGGCCGTTTCACGAATCTTCTCCTGGCTATTGCTAAGCAGTGTATCCCCAAGGGCTTCAGGAAAGAATACTTGTCAGGATGGAGCCGAGAATGTGACGATCTTTACAAGGAGTTTCAAGACACCGAAAGCCCTGACACTGCCGACCATCTGCTGCAGTCTCTTGGCACTGCTAAGAAAGAGAAGTGGGTAAAAACTGTGAAAAACGTAAACTTCACCCACAACAGCCAGAGAGCCTGATCTTTATTTTAGAAACTTTCCTCTGGCAAGCCAGCTAATAACTGCACAGTGACACACCGAAACCCCTGTGACATAGCTCAGCGGATTGTTAGCTCATCAAAGTCAGCCCGTCTACCATCTGACAAACGTGATGCGTACAAACAATAAAATATTGAGGAGCCAATATACACCCTTGGAAGTTTCAAGACCCTTCACTGAAGAGCAGCTAGAGACTGCAATCACTACCCTGCAAACTGGAAGAGCCGCAGGACTAGATAAAATCCTTCCCGAATTCCTTAAAGACATTGACCCTAAAACAAAATTCTGGCTCTCAACAGACAATAATGCCGTACAAGCCACTGGAAATCTGCCAAAGGCACTTAAAAGAAATAGTATCCATTTAAAAGGCAGGAAAAAGTCCAGAGCAAGCTGAGAGCTATAGCCCTATAGCCCTACTGTCTGCTGTAAGTTGATGGAGAGGTTAATCTATAACCGGATATCACAGATCCTTGATGCCAGCATCCCCGTCGAAAAGCTGGTTTCAGGCCAGGTCGAAATTGCTGTGACCAGGTCCTTTCTCTGACATCGTTAATTGAGAAATGAAATTAAAAAGAAAACATCAGCTGTCTTTATTGACCTCTCTGGAGCTTGTGACACGGTCTGGAGGAAAGGACTGTTAGTGAAATTTTACAACATAATCCCGTGCCCCCTTTTCCTGCGCTTTTTGAATTCCACCCTCAGTAACAGGCTAAAATAAATATAGTTGGGTCATAAGGAACGTGCTTTTAGGCAGCTTAATGATTGCCTCCCCCAGGGGTCCGAGCTTGCTGCTATCTTGTTCAAAGTATACATTGCTGGCATCCCTGCAACAAAGTGTAAGAAGTTCATTTATGCCGATGAGATCGCTTTAGCAACTCGCAAAGGCAACACTCAAGAATGATCTTGCCACCCTCCAATAATATTTTACAACCTGGAAGTTAAAGCTAAATCCAAACAAAACAGAGGTATCCTGCTTCCATAATAAACTAGCCAACCAGAAACTTAACATCTATCTCAACGGTTTGAACCTCACACATAATAACCACGAAAAATAGCTGGGAGTAATATTGGAGCGCTCCCTTACTTTTAAAAGCCACCTTCATAAAACACCTGCCAAAGTTAAGACCAGAAATAATATCTTGCAACAAATTGCTGGATCATCCTGGGGAGCAAACGCACAAGTCCTGCGTACTACTGCTCTGTCGCTGGTTTATTCATCGGCTGAGTATTGTGCGCCGGCCGCGGTGGCCGAGGAGACTGAGGCGCTTCAGTCACGGTCTGCACGGTCACTACGGTCGGGGGTTCGAATCCCCCCTCGGGCATGGATATTTGTGCCGTCCTTAGTTGTAGGTAGTTCATAAGTAGTTTGTAAGTTTAGGGACTGATGACCCCGTAGTTAAGTCCCTTAAGCTTAACAAACATTGAACATTGAGTATTGTGCTCCTGTGTGGCTGAACAGTGCCCACGTGCGAGAGGTTGACGTACAGCTTAACAGAGCCATGAGGATAATTAGTGGTACCCTCTTGGCTACGCCTCTTCCGTGGCTCCCAGTTCGGTGGCACATACCTCCCACAGACATTCGTCGCCAAGAAGCACTCATCAAATAAGAAAATATTATCTACCCCACAACTTCCCATCACGCAGTATCTCCCACAAACCCACATCCGACTTAAGTACAGAAAGTTAACTATATGCATAGCTTCCCAGTTGATAACAGAGGCAGCCACATGGGCAGCCTCTTGAGACATGTTTGAAAGGCTAAACAAACACTTCATCTCCAGCCCTGCCACTAAAGTCAGCGGCATGAACCTCCCTCGGCAGGCAGTGGACATTACTGAATCGAATGAAACTTTCACTCTACAGTTGATATGAAACTTCCTGGCAGATTAAAATTGTGTGCCGGAACCGAGACTCGAACCTGGGACCTTTTAATCTACCAGGAAGTTTCATATCAGCGCGCACTCCGCTGCAGAGTGAAATTTTCATTCTGGAAACAACCCTCAGGCTGTGGCTAAGCCATGTCTCCACCATATCCTTTCTTCCAGGAGTGCTAGTCTTGCATTGATCGCAGGAGAGCTTCTGTGAAGTTTGGAAAGTAGGAGGCGAGGTACTGGCAGAAGTAAAGTTGTGAGGCGGCATCATGAGTCCTGTCGGGATAGCACAGTCGGTAGTGCGCTTACCAGCGAAAGGCAAAGGTCCCAATTTCGAGTCCCGGTTCCGGCACACAATTTTAATCTGCCAGGAAGTTTCATTACTGAATCGTTTTCGCACAGGAGTGGGTAGATGCAATTACCGGAAGTAAAAATGGGGAATGACACTAGATATGTGATTGCGTAGCCCAAACTGTGGATCACACAGCAATAGACTTCCCCCTGCGTTCTTTCGGTAAGGGGTTGGCTAAACATAAATGAAGCAGGACTGAAATGGCTTAAATCACTAGACCTGGCTCTGTGACGGGAGATGCTGTTCTCACACAAGTTTTTAATCCCCTGAACGCAAGTACTATGTACTGTAGTAACAATAATTTAATATGGTGGCTGACGAGAACCATACGATAATAATACATACTCGTTCCATTTCATATCACTGTGCAGTGTAACGCAAAGGTATTTAAATGACGCGAAGGAGGTAACCTAATCGAAAACGTACTCTCGTCGCGTCTGCGACTAGGAAGAACCTAGAAACACGTAAGAAGGACACATATACCAGGTTCGTTTATGAAGTGTAAAATTAAATGGAAATATTTTTAGCCGTAATGACAGGTAACAGCCAGTGAGCGCGTTTGTGCGAGAGAGCACGTTCTGGTTTGGAGGCGTCGTAATTACTTTGCCGCTTAATGTAATTAATGGCTGCCGTGTTTCTACTTTTTATTTTAATTTTTTACTTTTACAGTGTCAGACGACAGGCGAAAATTGCAGTAATTTTACGGCCTTTATTCCTATTTACTGAATTTTGTTCTCCCGGAATGCGGCGCAGTGGAGCAGCAGCGCGGCGCGCGTTCCCTTCGCCTCAGTGAAGGAATTAAACAGCGCCTATTAACAACGGCTGACGTCATTTAGCGTCACACGCGCGCGCCCGGCGCGGCTAATTTAGATTGCGTGGAGGTTGCGGCGTGACGTCGTTTCACGAGTCGGCCGCGGTAACGCAGTGTGTTTAGTGTTTTTTGCAAAAGGGTCAAAGTGTAACGTGAGTATGTGATCGTAAAAAACTGATTACGAAGTCGACCGGGTAAGTAATCCAACTGACAAGTTTGGTGATTTCCGGTAATAAGTCTAGTCTTTCCTTTATATTGTAATAAAAATGTATCTGGTCGACACACAGTGGAGTATTTGTACCGAAATCCTGTCCAAAATTATTTTTGATAGTCTTAAGAGTTTAAAGCACCCCAATTCACTTTTAACTAACTCATAAGTGTAAATATAAGATAATTTCATTGACCACCTCAGAGAGAGGCATCTAGAAAGGCACTCTGTTAGCACCACGCTACTTTCCATAGTATTAGGTATTTTGGCCCGAAAATAGCAAATTTCACACTTCAGCTGCCCGTCGTTTGCTGAATAGATTTTGGTGGGGATCTACTGACAGGAATGTTTCTTTTAGGTAGCCAAATGCTTCGTTACGTTCACGATTGTTACATAAAAATTTGTTTCGTTTAATTTCACGCTCTTTTTTTAAAAAAAAAAAAAAACTACTCTACTTATACACTCCGCAAAGGTGCGAGGCGGAGGGTACTCAGTACCACTATTAATTACTTTCTTTCCTGTTCCACTGTCTTACAGTTCGAGGGAAAACGAATGCATCTGTGCGAGCCGTAATCTCTCTAACATTATCTTTGTCTTTACGCGAAATGTAGGTGGCGGCAAGAACATCGCATTCCCTCCAGCGACTCCCATTTGAGTTCCCGAAGCATTTCCGTAACAGTCGCCCGCTTCTGAACTGCCTCTGTGTCTAAACGGATCTGGTGTGGATCCTAAACACTTGAGTAATACTCAAGACGTGGTCGTACAAGCTTTTTATATGAGGTCACCTTTACAGACGAATCACGCCTCCCCAAAACTCTACCCATAAACCGAAGTCGACCATTTGCCTTCCCCACGACTGTCCTTATAAGCTCGTTCCATTTCAAACTGCTGTGCAGCGTATCGCGTGGATATTTAAATGACGCGATTCTGTCAAGCAGCATACTACTAATTCTGTATTCGAATATTACGGAATTGTTTCTCTTATTCATCTGCATCACCTTCCATTTTTCTACATTTATCGCTAGTTGCCATTCCTCACAAAACATAGAAATTGGTCCAAGTCATCCAGCATCCTACTACAGTCATTCAATGACGACACGCGCTTGTATACCACAGCATCAACAGTAAATAGCCGCAGATTGCAACTCACTCTGTTCGTCAGATCATTTACGTAGACAGAAAATAATAGCGGTCCTATCGCACGTCCCTGGGACACCTGTGGCAATACCCTAGTTCCGCCAACGAGAACAACGTACTGGATTATATTACTTTAGAAATCTTGTAGGCACCCACGTAGCTTCATAAAGTCATCATCAGATAGTCTAAGTACCGGTGAATGTCAAATGCGCAAAATTTTATCGCAATCGTACGAATGATATTGATATCCCAAAGAAAAGAGCTCTTTCAGTTTTCCACAAATTTTCCTATTTTCTGGAAACTATTACACACTTTTACTTCACTCAAACCTTCCTCTCGCTTTGAACGTCGAATGTGCAAAATTTTATCGCAATCAGATGAATGGTATTGATATTTCATAGAAAAATCTCTTTTTATTTCTTCTGAATTTTTCAATTTCCCGGGAAACTTTTCCAAATTTGTGTTTGATAAGAACTCCTTGAACGTCAAATTTGAAAAAAATTTATCGCAATCGGACGAATGATATTGATATCCGATTGAAAAAACCTGTTTCAGTTTCTCGCGAATTTTCAAATTTTCCAGGTAACTTTCCCAAATGTTTAGTTCATCAGAACGTTCATCCTTCGTTGAATGTCAAATGATCAAAATTTTATCGCAATCGGAAGATCGGTTTTCAACTTACAGTGTTGAGTACATTTAGAAACACATTGAAAAAGGAACTTCGGTCGAATTTTACGACTTTCCATTTTAACTGTCCCTATTTCGATTTTACTGAAAACATTCCCAAGACCATAATGAAGAAAACAAAACAAAAAACAATTACCCCTCTCCGTCGTGTGAATAGCCAGTTATAGTGCTGAACTCAGTCAAAAACACACTGTAAACCGCACTTTCAGTTTTTCCCAAATTTTCCAATTATCCGGTATATTTTCCAAAAGATTTATTTCATACAAACCTCGTCCTGTCAAGCCGTGCTGAAGTGATGCTCTTACAACGATGTGGCAATTGAGCAATTGATTTTTATTCACAGAAAAATATCGCTTTTGGTTTTTCCTAAATTTTCCTGCTTTCCGGGCGACTTTTCCAAATTTTTATTTGACGCGAACCTTCCTCTTGCATTCAACACGAAATGTACACGGTTTTATCGCAATTGGACAAACGATATTGATAGCTCACTGGAAAAAAGGTGTTTCAGTGTTTCCCGATTTTCCTCTTTTCCGGACAACTTTTCCATATTTTATAACCGTTTAAACCTTCCCTAGACTTACACGAATATTTCAAGACTAAAATTAGCCAAATCGGTTCAGCCGTCCTCGAATTTTAGCGAGACTAACGAACAGCAATTCATATATAGAAGATTCCATAAGCTCGCACCTTCGTGAGTAGTCTGTAATGCGGCGCCGCGTCAAATGCCTTTCGGAAATCAAAAAATAAGCAATCTGCCTGTTGCCCTTAATCCAAGGACAAGCCGGGTTTCGCACGATATATGCCTGCTAAAGCGATACTGATGCTTGGACAGAAGTTTCTCCCGTTAGAGGAAATGTATTATTGGAACTGAGAATATGTTCAAGAATTCTACAGTAAACTGATGTAATTTCATGGGTCCGTTCTTTTGCCTTTCTTACACACGGGAAAACTATATCTGGAACTATACCTGTTCTCCTCATGGTTCGTTAAAATTGCATTTTTCTTTTATTCAGATGTGAAATATCTGATCGAACGATTTAGTCAAGCCGCGCGGACGTAGCCGAGCAGTCTGGAGCGCCATGTTACGGATCGCGCGGCCTACCGCGTCGGAGGTAGGAATCCTCCCTCGGTCATAGATGTGTGTGTCATCCTTAGGTTAGTTTACCTTAGTTTAAGTCTAGGAAATGATAACCAACGTAGTTTGGTCTCATAGAACTATAAACATTTAAACATTTTGATTCACTGAACTATTTTAGCATTTGGGTACCACTTTTCCGTATTCTTCATCTTCTCATCGACTAATCCAGCGGAAGATTAATTTCTAGAAGGTAAATCTAAAAAAAATCATTCTCCATTTTCAATGGCTGGAAACCGAAGTAGATGTGATCTGTAGTAAATTGTAACTGTAGTAAATTTGTAACTGTGATCTTCCGAACTATCGAACGCACTGGCACAAAAACAAGAAAACATTTTAAGGCTTTTGAGCATCTGTCCACTGAAACTATTTGCTCTTTAGTTGACATTCCAAACCAGAGACCGATCGTAGTGGCGCGTTGGTAACACAATGGACTCGCATGCGGGAAAATGTTCAAATGTTTGTTAAGCTTATGGGACTTAACTACGGGGTCATCAGTCCCTAAACTTACAAACTACTTATCAACTACCTTATACTAAAGACGTCACAAATATCCATGCCCGAGGGGGGATTCAACCCCCGACCGTAGTGGCCGTGCAGACCGTGACTGAAGAGCCTCAGTCCCCTCGGCCACCGCGGCCGGCTGCATGCGGAAGGATGGTGGTTCAAATCCACCTTCGGCCATCCATATTTAGGTTCCGTGATTTGCGTAAATTACCTCAGCAAATGCAGGGATGGTTACTCTCAAAGGGCCGATTTCGTTCCCCATCCTTACGCAAACGTCAGAGCGTAAGCTCCGTCTCGAAATTGATGAAGCTGTCGACGGGACGTTAAATCCTAAGCGTCCTGTTTTCCAATCCAGAACGCACTGACGAACTCTAGCGTTTATCTCAAATGTCTGTAAACCTTGGCTTCCGCGGCAGTCGTCACTATCAATAAAATTCTTCCGGGTATGACACCGCGTCGTCATTTTATAAACTGTGCCGACGTTTCAGCCACTGTTGCAGGCGGCGTTCATCAGGGTCTGTGTCTGACTGCTGAATGTACGATCGCTTGGGGTTTATATATCAGCGGATGAGGGAGAGGAAGGGGACGTTGGATTCCTTTATTGGTGGTTATATTATTGCACGCCTTTGGTGAAAAGGTGCGTTGATGATTGATGTTTTAATGTTTTGTTTTTCATGTGATTGGAGGTTGCATTCGTCTCGCTTATTGGTCCAAGTGGACGTTTCCGATTGGCTTTTGCATTAGAAGTTGCTATTGGCGGAATGGACCTTGGAGAACGGACAGCGGTTGTGGCGTGCCGCTATTGACGTCGCCTTGGCTTGGACAGCACACAAAGCCAGCGGTCTCTGAGCACCACAATCAGTGCGGTAAACAGTTACCATTCGGTGAGGCCCGCGTGCTGGCAAAACAACCGTTCTCAACGAGGAGGAAGATTAGAGGGGTAATAGAAATATCCAAGCGTCCCGCCAATATGAACAGGGAGGATGGCTACAGGCTGCCGGCGTCTTGGCTGCCAGCAGTTGCAACAATACGTGACGGCACCGCGCGCGGAATGACTCGCGCAGGCGCCCCGGAGACCACAGCGGCCGCGCACACGCAGAGCACCAGCCTGCCGCCGTCTGCGCCAGGCGACAAGTCAACAGCGGCACGCCGCAACCGCTGTCCGTTCTCCCAGGTCCATTCCGCCAAAGCAACTCCTAATGCAAAAGCCAATCGAAATCGTCTATTTGGACCAATAAGGGAGAAGAATGCAACCTCCAATCATATGAAAAATAAGTCATTAAAACACCAATCATCAACGCCCCTTTTCAGCAATGGCGTGCAATAATGTAATCAGCAATAAAGGAAAACCAAAGTCCCCTTCCTCTCCCTCATCCGCTGATATATAAAGCCCAAGCGATCGTACATTCAGCAGTCAGACACAGACCCTGACGAAGGCCGCCTGCAACAGTGGCCAAAACGTCGGTACAGTTTATAAAATTTTATTGGTAGTCTGTAAACCTGTTAGACCAAACTGCAATTTTCATCAGTTCCTATACTTACAAACTACTTAGACTAACTTACGCTAAGGGAAACACGGACACCCATGCCTGAGGGATGACTCGAACCTCTGGCGGGAGCGACCATCTTGTCCGTAGCATGATGTCTCAGACTACACGGCTACTTTTCCACGCGGCAGCGTTTAGATGAAGTAACACTTATTAGGCTATTATCGCTCATTTGTCAGGAAAATTCAAATGCAAATGTTTGTAAATCTATCGGACCAAACTGCGTGGTCATCAGTCCGTAGCTTACAAACTACTTAAACCTAGGTAAACTAACCTAAGGACAAACACACACGCCCATGCCCCAGGGAGGACTCGAACCTCCACGGCGAGCAACCACGCGCTCCGCAGCGAGACGCTTTAGACCGCTCGGCTACTCCACCGCGGCGACAGGAAAATGTAGCGTGGGGTTGTAACTGATAAATGCCGACTTATTCCTTACTTCCATCACAATATAATTTTTGTTTCCCTGTACTATTTTTATGCTATACTTGTTGTATCGTGTGTGATTACGTTGAACTCTTTTTTTCACTTTATCTAATAAAATTACCAAAAATAAGAAACAGATTCTAGTAGGCTATACACATTTAAAGGTAGTGATAAATAATGTTTTCTATGTTATCGTCAGTTATATACACTAGATGTTCAGTAATAAGGACATTTTAACATAAACGCACATTAAAGTATTGGAAAAAAATTGCGACATTTAAACCTTTAAAAATAAAAAGGTACATGTCTGCGCATTTTATTATTTTTAAAATGGGCTGTAAATGGCACACCAATAACTGTAATTTACAAACGTTGCGACAAGGTGAGACACATCTAAAAACGCTCTTAAAAATGTCAGACGATCCAAAAAACATAGCTGAACTTTGAAATGTTGTAATTAAATTATGATAATAGATATTTAAATAAATACAAATGTATACAAATCTGTTACCTTTTTATAACATGCAAACCTGTTCCATTCGAACAATTATTGAGTAAAGTCACAAAAAACTAGAGATGTAACAGACAACGCAAAGAAGAAACGCGTCGTCTAGCAGAAAACCGCTCTTGAATTTACTGTTCTTTCTGAAACACATTCTACAAATCCAAAAGTTATTGAGAACACAACAAATAATTACACAGTGACGCATCGTCATTAACCGAAATGCTGGACAAAATAAAAAAATATATATTTTTCTTAATAATCGCACCCATCAAATCTTTAGAGACAACAGTATGATGTTACGTAGATGATGAAACCCGTACAGCTTTCCGTACACTCACGACAGGGATAACTATTGACTGAAATATCTGCATTCGTTTTCACGCATTCCATAGGAAAATATCTCGAATATGGAACGTTCTCTCTTGACTTACCTCCAGTCTTAATCCTCGGTAGCTTGAATTTCATCCATTTTAAATCCCGAAAAAGTTTTCAGAGTGAAGAACTCTTTCTGCGGGAGAGAAAGTAATTTAACGTTCCGCAGTGTGCCTGCGTCTACAGTCGGACGACTCCTTTAGCAGGAATTGCAGAAGTTATACACCTGTAATTACTATGCAAAGACTGAGAGTGTTCGTGGAGCATTTTTTTCCTTTTTTGCTGATTTATCAGTTTTTACATGTCATTAGTTTCGTGCTGCTGAATATGTGAATGAACAACAAAGTGAAATATCTAACCAGAACAAACAAGTGCAAAATGCAATTGAAACAAAGGATGCCGCGCAATGAGTTTTTCAGATTATATCTACAAGTATATCTGTACCCTTGAATGTTTTAGGTAAGCTATTGAATGAGATCTAATGCAACTTTCCTTATAAAAGAACTAAGTGCCCGAAAAATTTTATTTATCATTTCACAGAATGAGCTCCACTAACATGTAGGCAATTTCGGTGCAGGAAATTGCCACACACACAAACACACACACACACACTGTATCCTGGACACTGTTGTTAAATGTGAACTAGTTGACCCGTGCGAATAATTCGCACTCTATGCTGACCAGTCACACATAGGTAAAACAGTTAATGGAGGAAAAGCAGATACAAGATAATAAATTTTGAATAGTAGTAACAAATATAAGTCTAATTGTAAGAAAATTTATATAATTAAATACGATTAATTGTAAAACATATAATTATCAGATATTGACATTTTCATGTTTATTTTTTGATAACTTGTTTATTTTATAAAACTTCTTTGTATAAAATGTTAGTAGTTACAATGTGATCATCGTTAACTTTTTAGCTGTATGTGTCTTTAGCACAAACATAAATATCACTGAATGAGTGAACTCGTGAAAAAGCCACGTTCTCGTAAAAAATCCAGGTTCTGGTAAATATAATCCTGCCTTTTTAGTATTTTTCGTCCTTAGTGGAGAACAAGACCGTGAAAATGATATCTCAAACATTAATTTTTGATAAGTAATACGGGAGATATCGCGTACCCACAAAAAACAACCTCTGAGAAATAATATATATTATTTTGAATCGAATTACACAATCCGTTAGATTCTCCATACATTTCACCAAATATGCATAAAGATATTATCGACCGGGTTGATGCGACGGAGTGGGTAAGACGGCCGATCATTTGCAGTCATGACAACGGCAACTAAGTACACTGCAGTTCTGCAATGCCTGATCGTATCCTCATTGGTATTTTGGTCTTCGGACTTGCAGGAGATACAGAGATACAAGAACAGTCCATGACTTACTTCGCTCTGACCGCCCAAAGGCTACCACACCAGCTGTTGGTGATGGAGTTGGCAGTAAAAACTAAATAAATTACAACCTAATGCGTCAGCCTCTAATTACCATATTTTCCATGTAATTTTCAACTTTAATCTTACATCCTTCTTTCCTTCCTCATGCGTGATGGGTCGGATTTTTATTCATTCCTTAATTTTTGATGTATCTCCCGAACCGTGTATTGTTCTGTGATGTAATTTTGAAGTTAAATTCAATGTTATATGTGTAAAAGGCTTGTAAAATGTATCCGATTGAAAAAAAATCCAGCAGTTGTGATTTTTATCTTTTTATTACTATATCAATCGCTTTCGGTACTCCACTTGCACTTCCTCAGGCACCCATTATGTACCTGTTGTAAGACATAGTACTTTCAAATATGGGGACTGTTATTCCCGACATCCTTATATCAAAGAACAGAAGAAAGTACGGAAACCAGGAATAACAGTCACCACATTTGAACGTACTATGTCTCATAACATTTATATAGACCGGTTGCTATGGCTATAAAAAAGTAAAAAACACAGCTGCTGGATTTTTTTTTTTTTTCAGTGTGATACTATATACAGCTGTTGTGCCTGCCCAGACAATATGGAGCGAATTAAGCTTGTAAAATTTTCAGCGAATGCGATTATTAGTGTAGAAGTAATATAATGTAACACCAAACCGAATGCCATAGTTTTACTGTACGAACAGCGGCACCTCTTTCGTCATTTTTCCGGGATTGTCAGTGGAAAGAAGTGTCGTAAAGGTTTGAAAGTATATGTAATCTTGTTTACAAGACGCTACGTGGTCTCATTGATAAATAGAGCATGAATAAAGTCGCGTTATTCACGCATCACATGACAGTGCCCGAAGATAAATTCCATCAACACCGAAACGTCGCTTGGCAATAGAATGCAAAATGTGTAACAGCCCGTAAGACCTCAACTGCTAATTGAACTGTTCCATACCATATTAAGTAGTGATCAGTTATTTTTTAGTATATTATTACATTGTAAAGTAAAGAGGTTGTGTTGTTATGGACGTCAGTCCGGAGACTGGTTTGATATAGCTCTCCACCCTACTCTATCCTGATCAAGCCTTTTCATCTCCTCACAAAGTGTTTTACAGACACTATACTTCGATCTGTAAAGTGGCTCATATCATTGCTTACATAAATCAAAGTAGCTTTAAGGCAGAATCAATTACGAAACCAATTGTAAAATACGAAAGTAATCATGTTGTTACATACCTTGTGTAATATGAGCAGATAAATTATCAAAATCTATTATTTCACTACGACGCTGAAGGTGGATGCACACCTATTTCATTATTATTATTATTATTAGTTTAAATATTTCACACGTAATTTTATGTAACTACACTTTTATTCGTATTAACGGATGTACAAAATAAATCAAGTGTAACACATTGACGAATTGCGAAATAGAGCATTTTCACACACACACACACACACACACACACACACACACACACACACATTTCATTTCACAACTTGTTTATAGCTATCTTTTCATGTCGTAATATTTATTTGAAATATCACTGCTCATCTTATAATGTCATGTTTTATTTTGTAATTATATTTGTTAAATTAGTGAAAAAACCAAAGATGAGAAACCATTTTTTGACGATCTTATAAAAGAAATTTGCCAAACTGGCACACTCTCAGTTGCTGGTTTAGTAAATAATCAAATATATGTGACTTAAGCACTCACTAGACAGATATCACAGTTTTCTTATGTACTTTGTTCAAGATGGCACCTGTTTGATGTTGTTATATTTGTGCTACGAAATGAATAAAATTTTTCAGTGTTAATAATTAACTCGTTTGCTGGAATTTTCATCACAAGTTTCTATAAAACCTGTAACACGTCCTTTCAGTGATACTCTACATCTAGACATCGACAAAACCAGAACTTCGATAATCAATAACATCGAATTGCTAGCCCAAGGTTTGAAAATCGATTTCGTAACCTCAGTTTCTGCACTAAACTCTCGTGCCACACTCACAGTAATACTGTTGAAATGCGCACAAATTATTATGCGAGCGATTATTTTGGAAATTAGGAAACTGGTAGTGTTAAAAATGCGACCTAGGGTAACGTTGATAGGTCGGCGTGATGACGCCAAGAAGGAACTGGATTAACAAACCGGACACTAAGTGAACAGCGCCCCACTGCTGGGCAAACGGTCAACCTGTCGAATAGCTTTAACTGTCCTAAACGCTCCACTGGCCGCCTCTGTGGAAAACGACCGACGTGACAGGTAAATAAGGAGCTGAAGCAGCCTTTAATAAGTCCAAACGCAGCAAGACTCCGTTCTCCGGTTAAAGCAGCAGCTCCAGCGAGATCTGCAGACGTGAAGTTTGCGCAAACCCCACTATACCTCCTATGGTCGTGGCGCGTCGCAGGTTCAGGGACATACATCTGAGAGCGTTTCCGCCGTGCTGTTTCCCTTTCCTCGCCCAGGGAGCTCGTAAACGACGTGGCGTACGGAGTCGCCTTCGCTCGCCGACCGTCCAATCTCTCCAGCGCGCCGTTCCCAGTAAAAACAAACCAAAGAGAAGCGAGACGTCGACATTGCAGCACGGCAGATTATAATACGCAGTCAGCAAACTCAAGTAACGGACGCTGCGAGAGAGAAAAGATCATTATCGCTGTACGGACTTCTGTCAAAATTCAAAGACAGACGTTCCTCGAACAGTCAAACCATATATTGTAAATCAGACTTGAAGTCCTGATGGGAGTATGCAGCCATTATAGCAGGTATTAGAAAATTAAAAAAAAAAAAAAAAAAAAAAAAAAGCTGTTGGGCTACAGAAACGATGAAGATCCAGATGGTGCTTTTTTTCCCTTTATTGTATTTCCACACCAGCACAAACACGCCAGTAGGCTGGCAGCAGCATGAAGTGCTCTTCAGCCAAGAGAAACAGTAAAACATGGATGTGAAGACAGATAACAGGAAACGGAGTTAAATCAATGGTGAATTAAAACATAGATATGAAGACAACTTTAAGTATTGTCACTCTTGACAGATGGATAGGAACACATATAGTCAGTTAAAACAAAGAGCCACGGTGGCGTTGAAAACATGCAGTATGACACGAAAAGAAGCTGGTGAGCACTCGGAGACATAGCATTAAAAACGACGAGACACGGCTGTAACGGCGGACGCAGATAGAAACACACTGAAGCACTGGACACCCAACACTGAACGAGGCACTGTTAAAACTGATGTCGGAGGACCCCACAGGATAGGGAGGGGGAGAAGCGCGGGGGAGGTGGAGGAGAGAGGGTGGAGAGGAGGTGTAGGGACAAAAGTGGCAGGAAGAGGAATAACCAAGTGGTGGGAAGGAGTAGGAGGGGGAGGTGAGAGGGAGCGCTTCATCCACAAGAGGGGATCAGGGTTGGGAGGATAGGTATGTATAAGGACGGACGGCATCATCTGACAGAAGCTACCCTGGGAAAGGATGTGGAGAGTGTGGAGGTGAAGGGTGGGAGGGATGCAGCGGTAAAGGCGTGGCAGAGGCCCGGGTTTGGCGAGGCTGGTCTATATCAAGGGTTTGTGAGAGTCTAATTTGCGCTTGGTGTATAGGATCCGAATCTGTTAGAGGTATTGGAGCAGATGGGGAAATGGGATGAAGTCAGACAGGATCCGCGTGGGGAAGGGGAGCCAGATACGGTAGGCGATACGGAGGAAATGGCGTTTTAGGATTTGCAGGGTTTTGTAGTACGATGGGGGAGTGGAAATCCAGGTGGCATGGAAGCCACAGATGAGGGGATGCATGAGCGTAAGTGTGTAGAAGATGGTGGAGGGGCTGAGACCCCATGTCTGGCCAGTAAGGAGTTTGAGGCGATTGAAGCGGGATGGGGTTTCTGGTGGTGTGGGGTTCAGCATAGGGAGCGATCAACGGTTAGGCCGAGGTATTTGGGGGGGGGGGGGTGGCGGATTCCCTGTTGTGGAGGGTAAGGTAGACGTCAGCGAGGCGGAAGGAAGGGGTGGTACGACCTATGATGATTACCTGGGATTTTTCGGGTTGACGGACGGGAGCCAAAGGTTACAAAAAATGATCAAACTTTTGTATAGCTTGTGGGACTTAACTATGGGGTCATCAGTCCCTAAACTTACAAACTACGTATGAACTGAAACTTCCTGGCGCTCAGTGGTAGAGCGCTTGCCCGCGAAAGGCAAAGGTCCCTGGTTCGAGTCCCGGTTCCGGCACACAATTTTAATCTGCCAGGAAGTTTCATATCAGCGCACACTCCGCCGCAGAGTGAAAGTTTCATTACGTATGAACTAGCTAACACTAAGGACGGCACAAATATCCATGCCAGAGGGGGGTTCGAAACCCCGACCGTGGCTGGCACGCCCCAGAACGCTCGGCCACCGCGGCCGGCCCAACCATGAGTTGGTGAGGTGGGACTGGAGCAAGGCTGGGAATGGGCAAGGGAGAGGGTGAGGGCTAGGAAGGTGGTGTCGTCAGAAACCAGATGGTGGTTAAATCTTCATTCCCTTATGAGTTTTGGGCGATTCCCATCGTCAGAGAATCTAAATAAAATACAAGATCAAACAAAATTACATTGTTGAACATGGTTTTCTGAAAGTATAAAAGTGAAATAGGGTATAACAAACTTATGACGTATCTCTAGCCATAAATAAAATATAAAAACAGAGCGTTATGGTCCATGTGTAACAGTTTATGACTGAACGTCACGTACAGCGTGGTACGTTAAGCGTAACAGAGTGTATGAAACAAGAACGTCAAATCTAAGCATGAAAGAAATTGCGCTGGTTACCATTAGTCCAGTAAATAAGATTATAAAGGAAAAAAAATAAAAAATGTACATTGTCTAGTTAATATAGTACTGCAAGAATGCAAAAACTTTATGAATTGTGAAATGCATATTTATCAAGATGAATAATCAGGGCCACAATTAATGTAACTAATGTTAATATTACCTCAGATCGAAGGTTGTGGAGGCGATCTGACCGATTAATAATATTAAAAAGTGAAAATACTGCAAAATAATTTTTTGTCGCCCGGTTTCATTGGACTATGCCACCATCATCTAGTCATAGCAAATTTTACAAGTTAGTCATCTTATTTTTAAAAGAAATGGAGATTAAATAGTACGTGCAAGATAGCGCTTAGTCTAAATATGAAAGTACATAAGTTAAAACATTAACAGCTTGTAAGAGACTTAATGTAGTTTTATGTTTAGACTAACACGAAATTCTCTTCCGGTTCGTCAATTAAGAATTTTTCACATGAACCACAAAGAATTTTTGTATACTTCAGTACTACATAGTTTATCAGGGATTGACTGCATACTGCTGCCCAACAAGCTTTTTTTAATACTCACAGAATATATGACATCAACTGCAAATGGTCAAAGCTGAAAATGTTCACCCAGCCGGGGCTCGAAGCCGGATTTCGTGCTTTCTAGGCAGTTGCGCTGACCTCTACACCATTGGGGACACAGTGATCACCGCACCGCACGCCTCCCGTTAGATACCAATTCCCAGCTTTACCCTGCCCACAGTACTCGTAGTTTTGAAACTAATTCCCGTAAGACTAAGGGTCACAAACTTGCTCTCCCCTCCCCACAAACGAAAGGATCATTGCCCGTCACCGGCATATTAGATATATACATGTGGCGTCTACTCGGAAAGAACAGACTTCACTTTTGATCCTGCATTGTTATTCTTTCGTATTCACAGAGTATATGACATCAACTACAAATGTATATAGTTTCAAAACTACGAGTACAGTTTTAGCTTCAGGCGGTAACAAAAATACAAACTTTCCCATTCATAATATACGAGGCGCGACCAGAAAGTAAGTTCCGTTTCAATTTATCTCCGCTGCAGCGCTGCGACTGCAGTTCCGCACATGCGCTGTAGACGATGTGTATCAAGGAGAAGAACGTGCGCCATTTGGAGATCGCTGTCAGTTACGTACGCTTTGTTGTGCTTGTTTGAAATGTCGGCGTTGATTGAAAATCCCGCCGCATATGAAATCAGGTCGGAGATTCGGTTTCTGAATGCGAGGAAAGTGAAACCAAGTGAAATTTATCGGCAAATTTGCGATGTTTACGGACCAAATGGGATGAGTGATTCGATGGTGAGAAGATGGGACCGACAGTTCAATGGCTGGCGTAGTGATGTGCACGCTGAAGAACGAAGTGGGCGTCCACGTTTGGTTACAGAAGAACTGGTTCACGCGATTGATGACAGGATCCAGGAAAACCGTAGGTTTACAATTAGCGCTCTCGCTATGAACGACGAGCTGAAAGAAACTGTTTCCAACTGGTTGAAGACACAAGCGGCAAATTTCTATGAAGAAGGTATACAAAACCTGGTGCCACGCTATGACAAATGCCTGCAAAATTTCGACTGTTACGTGGAAAATTTTGTGCAATTTTGTGCAATAAGAATTTCTTCTGTATCTGTCTACATTTTATTACCAAATGGAACTTACTTTCTGGGCGCGCCTCGTAAATATGCAAAGTGAAGGCCGTAAACTCTAAAAAAATACCTAGGAAGTACTATTACTTCAGACTTAAACTGGAAGGACCACGTAGATAATGTAGTGGGAAAGGCGAACCAGAGACTGCGTCTTATTGGCAAAACCTTTAAAAGATTCAACAGAACTATTGAATAGACTACATACACTACGTTTGTCCGTCCATTTTTGGAGTATTGCTGCAGTGTGGGATTCTCATCAGGAGGGTTTGACGAAGGACATCTAAAGAGGCCAAAGAATGGTAGCTCGTTTTGTATTGTCACGATACATGTGAGACAGCGTTACGGATATGATACAGGATCTGGGATGAGAATCATTACAACAACGGCGCTTATCGCCGCGGCATGGACTACTTACGAAACTCCAATCGCCAACGTTCTCCTCCGAATGGAAAAATATATTGTTGACTGACACTTGCATAAGTAGCAATGATCATCAGAATAAAATACGAGAAATCAGAGCTCGAACGGAGAGATTCAGATGTTCTTTCTTCCCGCGCGCTATTCGAGAATGGAATGGGAGATAAATAGCATCAAAGTGACTATCAATAAAATTCTTCAAGGTATGAGACCGCGTCGTCATTTTATAAACTCTACCGACGTTTCAGCCACTGTTGTCGGCGGCCTTCATCAGGGTCTCTGTCTGCAACAGTAGCCGAAACGTCGGTAGAGTTTATAAAATGACGACGCGGTCTCATACCCGGAAGAATTTTATTGATAATGACAACAGCCGCGGAAGCCTACGTTTGCAGTATAAAAGTGGTTCGATGAGACTTTTGCCAGGCACTTAAATGTGATTTGCAGAGTAACCCATGCCACTTACATAAGTAGAAATGATCATCAGAATAAAATACGAGAAATCAGAGCTCGAACGGAGAGATTCATATGTTCTTTCTTCCCGCGCGCTATTCGAGAATAGAATGGGAGATAAATAGTATAAAATTAACTATCAACAAAATTCTTCCGGTTATGAGACCGCGTCGTCATTTTATAAACTCTACCGACGTTTCGGCCACTGTTACCGGCGGCCTTCATCAGGGTCTGTGTCTGCAACAGTGGCCGAAACGTCGGTAGAGTTTATAAAATGACGACGCGGTCTCATACCCGGAAGAATTTTATTGATAGTGACAACAGCCGCGGAAGCCTACGTTTGCAGTATAAAAGTGGTTCGATGAAACTTTTGCCAGGCACTTAAATGTGATTTGCAGAGTATCCCATGTAGATGTAGAGTAGTAAATTCCCGTAACAGGGACAGGTTGGGCAACAGCTGCAGCAGTTTGTTCTCCGGGAGTCCGGCGATCGCCGCCCGCCCTGAAATTAATGTAGCGATCCTGGAGGAAGTTCTGATAGCGGCGCAAAACAGCGCAGTTGGCACCACTGCAGGCCCGCTGTGCACTGCAGGAAATGGAACGGAAATTAACTGCAGGGCGTGTCGAAATTCCTGCATCTAACCTTATAAACTCGGCATCAGCTCGTGGCTTAAATTAAACCCGAGTGACGTAAATCTCTCCAAGAATGAATTATAGAAACACTGCCGAAGGGGAAACGGAACCGCTATATTGCCTTCCTTGTAACAGCAGCGTCGGAAAAGTGTTATATATTATTTTCTGGCATCCGGGTGTGCAACACGAACATTCAAACCGGAACTGCCAACAAATGCACTGCAGGGTGTGCATAAAATTAACTTCTGGTAAATGTACTTACAGTTTTACTTAGCGTCGTAAACTGCGAAAAGGTTATACAAAGTTTGGATTGTTTCATTAGTATTACATATAGTCATTTATCGTGAAGGGTGATAGTTAATGGTGAAACGAGTTTGTGTAATTTATGTGACTACAAAGCTAGTCTAATGAAATTGGGTTTTCGTCAGAATAGCAAAACTTTGAACGTTAATTAAGTAATTGTTTTGTTAATATTGTACTTTTAAGGCTCTGATAATACTTCAGAATTTACTTTCTGGTTGGAATGTGTGAGAAAATGCTACACTATCACACTGCCAACTGTCCGTTGGCTCAAGTAATTCAATATTTTCATGAATTTTTACCTTTCTATCTGACTGCGTATGAAAATCTTTTGTTTTATAAAATTTGTTACTCACGTGTACCTTATCATTTCGTTGGACAACTATGTCTATATCATGAATTGAAAATCCAGTAGCATGACAGAAGTAAAGTATCAAATTTTGCATTGGACACATTGAAATGTTCGTAGCGTCATGCAACTAATTTCCTTCAAAATATACCACTATTACGACTTTCATTAACACATCGTTGTGCCCAAAATCGTGATTACCAAGTTCTATGTAACATGATCACACACATATCAAATAATGCAACATAAATCATGTTTACCAAAAATTCTGGGAACTGAGGAATCAAGTGCTACTAGCTACTGAGTAAATACAACATAAGATTTATAAACGTATTATGACTATTATTTAGAGCCTCTCTTACACAGAAGACCAACAATGTCTACAATGTATCTACAATAAGAGAACAGATTAATATTTCATTTATCCTGTGATAGTTCTACAACTGCAAGTTTTCTTTCATAAAAAATAATCTGATAATTAATCATTTCAAAAGTATCTTTCACAAAATGATGCTCGTTAATACACTACTGACCATTAAAATTGCTACACCAAGAAGAAATGCAAATGATAAACGGGTATTCAATGGTCAAATATATAATACTAGAACCGACATGTGATTACATTTTCACGCAAGTTGGGAGAATTTTCCGTATCCAGAAAGGCCCGTACAGGACCTGCAACATGCGGTCGTGCATTATCCTGGTGAAATGTAGCGTTTCGCAGGGATCAAATCAAGGGTAGTGCCGCGGCCACTGTTCAAAGTGCCGTCGGTGCTAACAAGAAGTGACCGAGACGTGTAACCAATGACACTCCATACCTTCAAGCCCGGTGATACGCCAGTATGGCGATGACGAATACACTCTTCGAATGTGCGTTCACTGTGATGTCGCCAAACACGGACGCGGCCATCAGGATGCTCTAAACAGAATCTGGATCCATCCGAAAAAATGACGTTTTGCCATTCGTGCACCCAGGTTCGTCGTTGCGTACACCATCGCAGGCGCTCCAGTCTGTGATGCAGCGTCAAGGGTAACCGCAGCCATGGGCTCCGAGCTGATAGTCCATGCTGCTGCAAACGCCGTTTAACTGTTCGTGAAGATGGTTGTTGTCTTGCAAACATGCCCAACTGTTGACTCAGGGATCGAGTCGTAGCTGCACGATACGTTATAGCCATGCGGATAATATGCCTGTCATGTCGACTGCTTGTGATACGAGGCCGTTGGGATCCAGCACGGCCCTCCTGCATCCACCGATTCCATATTCTGCTGTCATTAGATCGCGAGCAACACGAGCAGCAATGTCGCGATACGATAAACCGCAATTTTATCAAATTCGGAAACGAGATGGTACGCATTTCTTCTCCTTACATGAGGCATCACAACAATGTTTCACCAGGCAACGCATGTCAACTGCTGTTTGTGTATGACAAACCGGTTGGAAACTTTCCACATGTCAGCACGTTGTAGGTGTCGCCACCGACGCCAACCTTGAGTGAATGCTCTGAAAAGCTAATCATTTGCATACCACAGCATCTTCTTCCTGTTGGTTAAATTTCGCGACTGTAGCACGTCATCTTCGTGATGCAGTTATTTTAGTCTCCAGAAGTGTAATAGATGTTTTAAAGCATCACTATCCCTGCCTATTATTGCAGTTGTATCTACAATCACAGATTTGAAACTGCCGAATAATAACTGACACTACTCATTAACTGCCAATTGACACTTAACCAACGATATACGCTACGAAATAGCCTACCAACGATGATAAAAGGGAATGGAAGGGCTGGACGCAAGCAGCGACAGCCGTACTTGAACACTCATTTCTTGCAGTACAGAGTTCAAACGAGGTTGTTGTGCAATCGAAAAATGCGACACTCCGTTTGCTACAGCAAAATATCGGCAAAATGTCATTTTCGTGTTTACGAACGTGGGAAAACAGCCGGAAGTTGTCGGATTTCTACCAACCTCTTGTTTATTGAAAGAAATCAGCCTCGCTTGAAAATTGTCACAAATTTCGCATTTCACTCATTTTGGACATCCTCAGATTATATGAAAGTGATATGGTGAGCCACCATCTGCCAGTACTGTAGCGAAACGCCATTAATTACTTTTAGATAAAATGAGGATGTTCCAGAAGGACGAAACGCGTCCATTATCGTGAAAAAAAAGTTTTTTTTTTTTTTTTTTTTTCAAAATATCATTAAATTCTACATGAGTGTATACAGTATCTAATTGCACTGCTTATTGTATTGGTATGGTGTCTGTTCTTTCGGACTTTTCCGTAATAAGACACCATGCCAATATAATAAGTATTTACACGTGAAGACAGCGTTAGCTTCACATTCTTCATCACAGATGCGGTCATACGTTCGACCTCGGAAGGGAAAACGTAATGGCGACTGTAGGAGGGCATGAACGGTAGGGGCGCTACAGCCATAGCGTGCGACATGTGGAAGTTTGGGGGAGACGGGAGGCGAGCACGGGTAGCCAAGTGGTTGTAATAAACATGAACCAAATATTCAACGAACAATCCAGAACGACCGCAACCAACGACCGCAAAGCATAGAACTGCCCGGAAAGAAAGAAAAAAGAAAAAAAATGGTTAAGGCGACCGCTGGCCCGAAGCGGGAGACCCGGGTTCGATTCCTGACCTGGCTTGGCTCACATTGTCACTTATCGCCATTGTTTAATTTCAATGCCCTAATGCTGCTGCTGTCATTCATTTCCTTACTAAACCTTCTTCCTTCCCCTCATGTATGAGTAATTTGTAATCGCACTGCGTTGGGTACCTGAAATCACCTTTACATCTGCCGAATTTGTTGTGATAAGATGCTACGTAATGGTTATGTCTACAAAGAAGTCTCCAGTACAGTTACAAATCTGGTCCGATACTCGATATATTCGCCCCCTAAAAATTGTAAGATATTTCTATACATCTTTTTTTTAGATGAGGAAATATAATTCAAATTAGTATGCAAAATTTAAAATTTGTGGAAGATGTTATAAGGGAAATAACGCCCACTAGAATGACAGCGCTCCAAAATTAGTTACGGTGTTGTACGGCGATTGTATTGGCAAACTGCAAGTTTGTATTTTACATCTTAAAAATGTTTCATTTGTACTTCTTACAGAAACTTGGCTACATATTCAATTTGTAGAAAATTATATAAGCTTGGAAAGTATATGACGCGATTCGTTTATTTATTTTAAAAGCTACTTTAGCTAAAACGTAATGCAGGAAAGAAATTTTCAAGGCATAACAAGCAATTTTTTCTTGCAGTTCTCTTTCACAGAATAAATGTTCATAGTTGTTTAAAAATATGTAGCCTATTCAGGGCCAAATCTTTGTTAGACTATCTTGTAAAATTTTGAAGTATATCCAGCAAAAACTTTTGGTGTTTTTTCGTAACATAATTTCGCTTTGATATATTGCATATATTTTTAATACTCGGTCTATATTAATAGAACACACAGCTTACGCCCGATCGTATGTTCAATACAGCATCGTTAAAAATCGAAGTAAACCATTGTAGAACTTTTCGAACTTCTTGGTAAGAACATTACACCGACATGTATTTATACCTACTTTTGTTACCTGAGGTCAAAATTCGAAATGTTTGAAACGTAAACAGAATTCAAATTTTTAAATGTAATTGGAATTTATTAGTATGCAGATTCTTAGTTCCTACCTGCACTCTGAAAATTGGTTTTATGCCAAGGGTGTAAGAAAAGGAGTAAGAAAGAGGAAACAGAGTGAAGAAGTCGTAACTATTCAAAATCAAGTGATTAACAATTTAAAACTTACCTAAGTTCTCTGATAGCAACGGAAGATGACCACAGAGTCATTATTTGAGGATAATATGCATAATAGCGACGTCAAAATAACGTCACTTCGTTACAGGTAAATTTTGATTTCCATTGCTGACAACACGGTGACCTTCGTAGTTGCACCCATTCTAAAGCTACATGGCTGCTCTGCTACACTTCTTCCTTTCGCGGCGTATCATCCCGTAATACCCCCTTTAGATATGGAAACATCCACTTCCTTTAACCAGTCTTAACTGCGCCTTACCCACATGATTTTTTTGCGCAACTATAGAATGTATAAATAGGGGAAAATAGATACAGCCTACAGGAAAATAAAAGAGATATTTGGAGATAAGAAAAACAGATCTATGGATATCAAGAACAAAGATACAAAACCAGTTCTCAGCAGAGAAGGGAAAGCTAAAAGATGGAAAGGAAATGAACTTAGAGGCAATATTGTAGGAAGGGGAGAAGAAGTAAATCAGGAAGAAATAGGAGATACTTTACTGAGAAATGAATTTGACAGAGCACTGAAAGACATAAGTTGAAACAAGGCCCGTGGAGTAGATGACATACCCTCAGAGCTACTGAAGTCTCTGGGAGAATCAGCTGGTGTGTAAGATGTAGTAGAAAGGCGAAGTACCCTCAGACTTTTAAGAAAAATGTTATAATCCCCATTCCAAAGAAAGCAGGCGCAGAACCATCAGTTTAGTAAGTCTTGGTTGGAAAATATTAACACGAATTATTTACAGATGGATGGAAAAACTGGTAGAAGCCGACCTCGGGGAAGATCAGTTTGGGTTCAGGAGAAATGTAGGAACGCGGGAAGCAATACTCACTTTACGGCTTATCCTAGAAGATAGATTAAGAAAAGGCAAACCTACATATCTAGCGTTTGCAGATTTGGAGAAGGCTTTTGACAATCTTGATTGGAATAAACTCATTCAAGTTCTGAAGCAAGCAGGAGTAAAATATAGGGAGCGTAAGGTTATTTACAACTTGTACAAAAACCAGACAGCGGTTGTCAGAGTTGAAGGGCATGAGAGGGATGCAGTGGTTGGAAAGGGAGTAAGACAGGGTTGTAGCCTCTCTCCAATGTTATTCAATTTGTACATTGAGCAAACTGTAAAGGAAAGCAAGGAGATATTTGGAGAAGGAATTAAAGTTCAGGGGGAAGAATTAAAAACATTGCGTTTTGCCGACGGCATAGTAATTCTGTCAGATACAGCAAAGGACCTGGAAGAGCAACTGAACGGAATGGACAGTGTGCTCAAAGGTGCATATAAGATGAAGATTAACAAGAGCAAAACTAGGGTGATGGAGCGCAGTCTAAGAAAATCGGGTGATGCTGAAGGAATTAGATTAGGTAACGAAGCAATAAAGGGGGTAGATGAGTTTTGTTACTTGGGCAGTAAAATAACAAATGATGGTCGCAGTACAGAGGATATAAAATGCAGAATGGCAATAGGTAGGTAGGTAGGTAAGTAGTAATAAGTTTTTGTGTCCTTTAAAATGTAAATATTTTTAAGATAATTGTTTTTCCTGGCCAATTCCACATCCACAAGGGCAATTACATTTTGGGTCTGGAAGGTACATTAACACATATGCTCTCTTTTTGTAAGTATATATTGTGTATTTTGTTCTGACATGTTCTATATCCAAGAGAATTCCCTCAATTCGGATCTACTGGAACATAAAAGTACATCTAATCTAATCTAATCTAATCAAGGAATTGTGAATTTAGTGTTGGAGGGAAGACAGAAGACCACAACAACAACTATAGCAAAACGCCTTTGGAATCATATAATTTTGATTCTGTGCCTTGTATAATTAACATTAAAAATTGGTACTACAATTTTCATGTTTGCAACTACATAATGTAATAGATGGAACAAATTTCTTCCGACTTCAGCCGTCATTTGATGCAGAGAGAAAAATCTGTCGGTGGCATTCGAACAATGTCTGCCGGATCCTGAATCAAATTGCCATGTTTCATCGACTGATTAGCCCAACTACATCAAATTATAATATGAAATAATTCGTTTCATATTGTTTGGAGCTTCTATTCGTCATATATACAATAGTCTTTATATCAGTGATACGTTACTTCCTTTTGTGAAACATTTTTCTGTAATGTCACCTCTTGCCTACTATGCAGTTATCCAGTGTACAGACAGCAGTAAATGCCAAAGACGTCTTCTCAACGTACACATCAATTTTACGCTTGCTTAACTCTTCATACAATTTACGTAATTTATTCCGGGAGAAATTTCTTCGTTACGGGTCTCTCATTAAAAGAAACTTAAAATCAGGTTCTCCAACCAAGCGTATCGTGTAGGCAGAATTTTTTCGATGTTTCTTCACGAAAAGTCTTTTTAGAACTCGCGGCTTTTAATTAACCTTTGTGCTTCGCTGAAAAAAAAACTCATTTAAAGTTTTCTCCGATCAAAGTGGCGCGAATGAAAGTTTCAGTACGTAAATGTTGCAGTAAAATTCGTCTGGTGTATTCTCCTTAATTATTACAGCTTTTTACCATTGACTGTAAAGGATGGGTGTTTCACTGTAAACAAGCTAACAAGCACCAACCAATATTTCGGGTCTCATAAATTGTAGAGAGCATTTTTGCCTAACAAATCGTTAGCTCGAAAAGTGGTTATCCCATGCTTTACGTTCCGTTCCACAGGTTTATCCTGTTGTGATATTTAATACTCGCGACAAACTGGAACGGAGACGGCAAGAGTTCCTCGCAACGGCGAACGGGAAAATCCTTTATTCTGATCCTATACGCCTTACATGAATTGCTTCCTGCAACCTGTTCAGTCTTATTATTACCATTGGTGCCATTTCATGATTACCCGAATATACATGATATCTATCTTGAGGCAGCTTTAGAACACAACGCGTCATATCAAAGGTACCGTATTTGCCGACATATAAAACACGAATGAGATGCACTCCAGTTTTAAGACTTCTATTTAGGAAAAAAAGTCACACCTAATACGTCAATTGCAACATAATTATAACATCCACGTATATACTTCGCAAGTCGCGAAATTTCCCGACGTCTGCTGCTCTTGTAAGATGGACAAACGAATTGCAATACATGAAAATTTGTGCCGGACCGGGAAAAGCGGGAGACCAACGTTCGAGTCCCTGTCTGGCACAAATTTTCATGTGTTGCAGATCGTTTGTCCATCTTACAGGAGCAGAAGACGTCGGGAAATTTCGCGAGTTGCGAAGTATGTACGTGGATATGTTTATCTCTGCTGCGGATCACTGCCTACGTGTGTTTCCTCAGAACAGACATAATAGTAATAATTATAATAAATTTCTTCAGGTACATGACATATCTAAGGCAGTGCCATAAAATAGTGTTTATAAATTTTACGCAGTCGAGTTTTCTGACAGTTTGCGCTTATTCAAACGGATATTTCGCCTCTCGCTGTTTACAGTGCGCGCCGACTTACGACGATGGTTGACGAGAGCGTCGTAAAGGCTTACTACATTGACACCCAGGTGGCTCTGCTTACGATTGTTCCGATCAGACATCGCGCAGATTCCCGCATTTCACACAATTATTTATAATCCCTTAAAAGAAATCGAACTTGTGGGTACCTACTTTAACTGGCAACAGGCGTATAAGACGCAACCAGTTTTTGGACCAATTCTTGTAGAAAAAAAAGTGCGTCTTATACGCCGTCAATTAATGTTAACATTGTCTTTTGGTTTCTGTCCATTTTTCCTTAGTTGCTTCTGATACTAATACTCAGATATTTATTTATATGACCCGCCTATGCAACTGAAATAAAACAAGTCCTTTTGCCATACGCGCTTCGCCTTCACTGTTTTGTTCTTTTTTTTTTTTTTTTTTTTTTTTTTTTTTTTTTTTTTTTTTTTTTTTTTTCTCGTTTTTGTATGTTTTCAGTAGTTCATATTATAAACAGTTCTGGCGCGTTTTCTAAGCATGACTAATGATATTTTGATTTTATTAAAACTTACAGGGTTCGTAGATACAGTTCTACATGTACTGTTTGTTGCCTTTTTTTTTCCTTTGGGATAATTCATTCTTGTACTCCAGCACTAGGCACAGACAAAGGGAAGGTGTGAGTCAGTGTGTGTGTGTGTGAGAGAGAGAGAGAGAGAAAGAGAGAGAGAGAGAGAGAGAGAGAGAGAGAGAGAGAGAGAGATTTTTTACCTCTTACCCCTTGGGGGAGCTTGAAACCTCTTAAAGGGCGCGTCCCCAGGTGGCAGATCGGGGAACGCCTCCCAGGTATGGGTGGTAGGAGGGAAATGAAATACCTCCCGCGGACCAACAGGTAAGTTGCTGTCTGCAGTCAGATGTTGGCTCATCAAGGACTAGGCCTGCAGCTTATAACTGTGGATCGGCGACAGATCCTTGTGTCAGGCCGGCCGATGTATCTTTGTCACATCATTGAGGCTTAATGTTGAAATATAAAGGAATGGGAAAGGCCAGGGCGTTCCCCGCATTCGACGACCGTCATTCAGGCCGGAATGGGGTGAGAAATGAGCGACGGTTATCGACTAATCAAGCTAGCTCTGGTTACAAAATGTTCAAATGTTTGTGTAGCTTAAGGGACTTAGCTACGGGGTCATCAGTCCCTAAGCTTACAAACTACTTACGAACTAGCTTACACTAAGGACGGCACAAATATCCATGCCCGAGGAGGTATTCGAACCCCTCGGCCACCGCGGTCGGCTTTATGGTTACAACATTTATCACACTTCATGTCGGATCTATGATAGGAAGAGCACCGGAAATAGCTTTAGCATTAAAAACGCGTAAAAAACGACATCTATACAATGCAGGAGACCAGGTGGAGTGGAGCAAAATCAAGAGTCATTGGTGACGGATATAAAATCATCTAAAATGACAGCACAAAATCAGTCAAAGGCGTTGGGATCATTGTTAGCATGACATTTCGAGAATGTGTAGCAAAAGTAGGGAGATTTGACAACCACTTAATGAAACTTGTTTTGGCCACGGACTAGAGGAACATCCATATATTCTCATGCACGCAAAACACAAAAGATTACTTCTGTATAATGTTTGATGATAAGATTTTGGAAGTGCCACCTGAAGATTGTGATCTCGACAGCCATGTACGCTCAAATGCAGTTGGATATCGATGCCGTGGTGTGGGGGGGGGGGGGGGGGGGTAGGGGGGGGGTTGGACCGAGAAATGCAGAAACGCACGATATAGTCATCACAAACACCTACTTCAAGAAGCGGATGTCTGACCTTTGGACTTACTACAGCGGTAACAACATGAGTCAGATAAATTTCATTCTCGTAAGGTGGCGTGACCTAAAAGACGTTTTGGATGCGAAAACTATCCCATATCAGTTGCCACACAACATCGCCCACTAGTTGTCAAAATGAGCATAGAACCTCCAAATCAAAGGAAGAGAGAATCCAATGGCCCAACGCGGATAAAGTGATGACGACTCAAAGACGTGGAAGCAGACTTTTTTCCATCCATCATCCTCCCACCTATTACTGATGTACAAATAACATGGGATGCCCGGGAAAAAAAGTATCGTAGCAGAAACCCATGAAAAACTAGGCCCCACAAAACCAGGCCGACGTAAAATCGATCGCCAAACATCGCTCTGGACTGAGGAAGTGAATAAAGCTGTACATTTTAAAAATAACTGTGCCAAAGGTTTCTCGCTTCTAAAACAGATGAAAACAGGAAAAATTACCGCGAGACTAGGAACGCAGCAAAGAAGGCAGTCGCGGCTGCAAAATCAGACCACTTCAGCAAAGTACACGAAAAACTGGAAACACCGACTGGAGAGCTAGAAATCTATCTACATGGGATACTCTGCAAATCACATTTAAGTGCTTGGCAGAGGGTTCATCGAACGACCTTTATACTATTTATCTCCCATTCCATTCTCGAATCTCTGCGTTAGAGCTCTGATTTCTCGTGTTTTATTCCGATGATCTTTTCTATCTATTTTAGTGGGAGCCAACAATATATTTTCGCATTCGGACGAGAATGTTGGCGATTATAATTTCGTAAGTAGCCCATGCCGCAGCGATAAGCGCCGTTGTTGTAATGATTCCCATCCCAGGTCCTGTATCATTTCCGTAATGCTGTCTCCCCTGTATCGTAACAATACCAAACGAGCTGCTCTTCTTTGGACTCTTTCGATGTCCTCCATCAAACCCACCTGATAAGGATCCCACACTGGGCAGCAATACTCCAAAAAACGACGGACAAGCGTAGTTTATGCAGTTTCCTTAGGAGTTCTGTTGCATCTTTTTAGGGGTCTGCCAATAAAACAGTATCTGGTTCGCTTTTCCCACGACATTATCTACGTGTTCTTCCCAGTTTAAGTCTGAAGTAATGGCAATTCCTAGTATTTTGTGGAGTTTATGGCCTTCACTTTTGATTGTTTTATCTTGTAAACAAAGTTTAACGGATTTATTTTCGTACTCATGTGGACGATTTCACAAATTTTATAATTTGAATTCAAATGTTTGTAGAGCTTAAGGGACTTAACTACGGGGTCATCAGTCCCTAAACTTACGAACTACTTATACGAAAGACGACACAAACACCCATGCTTGAGGGGGGATTCGAACCCCCGACGGAGAACGGCCTCGCGCATCGTAGCATAGCGCCTCAATACGTTGGCCACTCCGTCGCGGCTAGAGTCAATTGCCATTTTAACACCATAGTGATAACTTATTCAGATCGTTCTGCAGTTGGTTTTGATCTTCAGATGATTTTACTAGACGATAAATAACATCGACATCTGCAAACAACCTAAGAGAGCTACTTAGATTTTCTCCCAAATCGAGTATGTATATAAGGAATAGCAGAGGACCAATAACTACCCTGTGGAACGCCCGATATCACCTCTGTTTTAGTCGATGCTCTACCATTGATTACTACAAACTGTCTGACAGGAAATCCCCTATCTAGTCGCAAATTTAGGGCGATATATCATAACAACGCAATTTGATTAAAAGTCGTTTGTGAGGTACGGTGTCTAAAGTCTTCTGAAAATCAAGAAATACGGAATCGATTTCCGAACCCTTGTCGATAGCACTCATTACTTCGTGTGAGTAAAGAGCTACTTATGTTTCGCATGAACTATATTTTCTAAATCCGTATTGACCTTGGGTCAATAGATCTTTCTGTTCGAGATAATTCATAATATTTGAATACAGGTTACGTTCCAAAACCCTGCTGCAAATTGACATCAATGGAATAGGCCTGTAATGTAGTGAATTACTCCTACTGCCTTTCTTGAAGATAGGTCTGACCTGTGCAACTTTCCAATCCTTTGGTACAGATCCTTCTTTGAGAGAGCGGTTGTATATGACTGTTAAGTAAGGAGCTATCGCTTCAGCATAATCAGATAGAAATCTAATGGGTATACAATCCGGACCAGGAGACGTGTTCTTGTTAAGTGACTTGAGTTGCTGCACTACTCCATTGATATCTACTCCGATGTTACTCATTCTGGCCTATGTTTGTAATTAGAAATCTGGAATATTGGTTTCGTCTTTTTTGGTGAATGTGTTTCTGCTTTAGTAGCGCTATCATCGGCAGGATCGCCATTACTATCTCGTAGTGAGGGTATTGATTGTGTTTTGCCGCTAGTATATTTGACATTTGACCAAAATCTCTTTGGGTTTTCAGTCAAATTTGGAGAAAGAGTTTCATTACGATAAGTATTGTAGGCATCTCGCATTGAACTTATCGCTAAATTTCTAGCTTATTGTGTGTAGGATCACCAATCCTAGGGATTTTGAGTTCGTTTAAATTTAGTATGCCTTTTCCGTTGCTTCTGCATCAGTGTCCTGACCTGAATTGTGTACTAAGGGGGACCACCTCCTTCTTTTATTATTTGGTGTTAAACTGTAAATTACTGTCGATACCACCTCTTTGAATTTCAGCCACATCTGATCTACACTTACGATTAGTGTTAGAAACGAGTGCAAGCTGTCTTTCAGGAAGCAATTTATGTTATTTCTAACTGCTTTCCTAGGCAAATATATTTTCGTCTATTTTAGTAACTTTGGGACTTTCAATATTCAATCTCGTTACGACAGCTCTGTGTTCACTAATACCTGTATCCGTTTTGATGCTCGTTATGAGCTCAAGATTATTTCTTGCTAGGATATCAAGTGTGTTTTGACATCCATTTTCAATTGTAGTTGGCTCATGAACTAATTGTTCCAAGTAATTCTCAGATAATGCGTTGAATAGAATTTCACACGATGTCCTGATTTGAAAATATAATTTCGCCAACAGATTCAGGGTAAATTAAAATCACCGCCTACTATTCTCGTGTGGGTCGGGTACGTGCTCGTAATTAGACTCAGGTTTTCTTTGAACCTTTCTGCTATTGAATTTTCAGAGTAAACCCCATGTAAACCTCAAGAAAAGAGCTGAGACAGCAAAATATGTCACTGTATCACTCACAAATTACGTTGTAACCGATGTGCTAGTACAAAGAAAGAATGATGGACATTGGGTCACTTTGTTTATAGAAAACATACGCACACAGATCTATATTTACAGGCGTCGACCTGTCATCACCCCGTACAAACTGCTGGTGCTCTTAGAACTTTAATACATCGAGCGCAAGTAATATCAGACGAAGAAAAGCTCCACGCAGAATTAAAACAGCTGGAGAAGGTTTTCAAAAATAATGGCCATGCACAACTATAATAACAAGAAGCAAAGCACAGAGGACACTGATGAGGACTACAAATCAATTGCTTTCCTTCCTTTTGCCGGAAATATGTCCTCCAAAAGTTGGCCGGTTCTTAGGAAAAATAAAATCAACGTTATCTTCCGTCCACCTGCGAAGAGCTTGGCCTTAGTAGGATCCGTCGAAGTTGATCTGCCACTGAGAAAAACGGTTGTTTACAGGATTCCCTGTGAGTGAGGTTCTGCATATATAGACCACTCAATACGAACTATACAGGAACGATGTGTGGAACACGAAAGACACACCCGCCTTCTCGAACCATCAAAGTCAGCAGCAGCAGAACACTGCATTCGCAAGGGACACAGAATGGAATATAGTAGAACAAAAATTTTAACTCCAGTCTCCAGTTTGTGGGACTCATTTATTAAAGAATAAGTGGAAATACGTCTTGTTGACAAAGCCGGCCGCGGTGGCCGAGGAGACTGAGGCGCTCCAGTCACAGCCTGCACGGCCATTACGGTCGGGGGTTCGAATCCCCCCTCGGGCATGGATATTTGTGCCGTCCTTAGTATTAGCTAGTTCATAAGTAGTTTGTAAGTTTAGGGATGATGACCCCGTAGTTAAGTCCCATAAGCTTCACAAACACTTCAACACACTTCACTTGTTGACAATCTTATAAATCGCGACAACAGCTTTCAGCTGGACAAAAATTGGAATCCCGTGATTAATATTGTATAGCGTAATGGATGTCGTCAATCGATTATTAATGATTAGAAGACCGTTGCTCTTCCACCACCGAGAACAGCACATACAACTCGGCCGTATCGCGCACGACTCCACCTAACGCATGCGCAAAACGACACCAGTACTTTTGGCATGCGCAAGAAACACTATAAATACTGCGACTGCACCTGGGCTCTTCAGTACTCCCTACTCACCTGAAGATGGCCGGACGTTTCCAGGCCGAAAAATCGTGTCAGAATGACCACGGGATCCGGGATCCGGCTGCAAACCCGAAAGTTACTCGAAGAAGTACATTGTAACCAATTAAAATACGTTACCACCTGATCCCGTAACTGTTTTGAGCAGTTTCCGTGTTGATATGCGGTATACTCTGAATACCTCTGTAATACAATTAATGTTTGTTTCGTACCACCTTTTCTCTACCTCTGTTTCAATATGAGCTATAATGTTTGATAAACACTGTTAACACCGTTGTAAATATTTTTTGTAACTCTTGGGTGTATGTGCACAAAAAATGAGATTCTGTATACCTGTTTAGTTTGTTAATATTACGCCTTTGAGGATAGCTGTTGGGTGATGTCCGAAGGTCACAGAAAAAGATATCGTCTCCCTTTAATAGATCTAGTAACGAGTGTACCTCTCGTATAGAGGTGAGGGTCGAATGAATGAAGTACCTGAGTGAGGAAAAATCACAATAAATGTTGTACACTTTCTGGCGAACACCTGTGTTATATGCGGAAGGAGTGGTTGGAAAGGCAAAAGCCCGTGTGACATTATTGTACTGATAACAATATTGCATGAAAGAGACACGGCTTTTAAGAGTTACAAGTGGAAAGTTGGCGTCAGGTATGTTGGGTTTGGCACCCACTCTGTCTGTAATGCATGTTTTTATGTGGTTGGAAAAGGTGGCAAAGAGTCACTCGATCCTCGTCATTGGGTCTTTCCTAAGGCAAGTTCATCAGCAGTTTTTATAGGTGTACCCCACCCCTGCGGATTGCTTCTGAGGATATTGCTGGCATTGAGTGGACCTCAAGAGGATGGTATGCAGCCAATAGATAAACGAGCTTTGTGTGGACTTGGATCATCTTGTTGTAACACAGTCTTTCGGCACTGTGGTAACAGAAGTACGAACGTGGAAATTCTGTGATCTGTCGGTGTTCCTTTATTGTTTGCCAAAGCGTTACTAGAGGTGACCTGATCGTATATCATTTGGTTCCCTACACCACGATTCCAGGGGTTCCACCTGTGTGTCCTTCACTATATTTTCGGTATGTGCCCTCTGCTATAGTCGCCGACGACTCACGCACGATGGTAACTGGAGGGTGAGGAGCGAGACTCATCACTGAACATGATACGACTCCATTCGTCCCATGTAGATACTCCCGTGGTACAGCCACATTGAAAACGCAGACTGGCGATTTCGTCAACGACAACCTACGCATGGGGCGGTAGGACCCGAAATCGGCAGAAGCGAGTGCTCTAGATACTGTGTGGAAACTCAGAGGGTTTTTGTAGGGTTTTTAGTGCTTGTACCTAGTCACAGGTTCGCGTATTGCTTTGCACAGCATAGGGTGGTCTTCCATCTCGCTGCTGTTTCTCGTTCAACTTGAATCTGCACGACCTGACTGGGTGCCACGTGTATGCACTAACTCTCACACCAATCCACTGTTTCACCTTAATGACCCAAATCCCTGGTAGTGCTCGCGCTAGAACTCACGGCCCATACGCAGTAAGGCATTCTCGAGTTGAGCGCAGGGCGAGTCCAACCCTTTGTTTGGGAGGGGCGGCCAGCTCAGCTGAACGTTGCCTGCTCGGCCGTACTCTTCGCCAGTCAGTAGGCGGTCAACCGCGCCCCGCAACACGCAGCTGAGGCGGCCGCCCCTCCAAGACAAAGGAATGGTCTCGCTAGAGACAGTTCAACTATTTGTTACGCTTAAGGGACTTAACTGCGGGGTCATTAGCAGTGGCGGACTAAGGCTGTCGGAGGCCCGGGAAAGCGACAAAACAAATTGAGCCCCTCCCCCCCCCTATCCATTTGAGAATAAATGTATTACTATAGATCAGGAACTTTTGCGTTTTGGAGGCCCTCCCCGGACGAGAGGTACGGCCAGTCCACATAAAATAGCTTTCGAGATTCGAAGGCCCCACAACGAGAGGCGAAAGTAGATGTATTTGGGAAGCCCCCAAGACGAGAAGCCCGGGGCCGACCGCAACTCCCCCCCCCCTCCCTTAGTCCGCGACCGGTCATCAGTCCATAAACTTACAAACTACTTATGAACTATAAAAATAACACAAACATACATGCCCGAGGAGGGATTCGAATCCCCAACGCAATGCGCTTGGTGACCCCGCCGCGGCCTCGCCTAGCGCACAAGACGAGAAAGCAGAAGCCACGATTTCTTGCACGAGCTCTCACTGCACGATACGACCTGCCTGCTTCAGACAGCGTGCATGAAAACATTTCAATTGATCATGCAATGAAGGCTTTCACGACCGGATGTCATAGTTACTGGTAGAACTTCAGGGTTATAAGGCCGTGGTCCATGAAACTTTTCAGTTTCTCCTAACGTTTCGTTCAGAGCTGCGCCGGGCATCTTCAGAGGTCTTCTTACTTGCGTTAAGTCTTGTCGACTGACTCAAGACTCAACGCAAGTAAGAAGACCTCTGAAGATGTCCGGCGCAGCTCTGGACGAAACGCTAGGAGAAACTGAAAAGTTATATGGACCACGGCCTTATCACCCGGAAGTTCTACCAACAACCATTCAATTGACGTATCGGCCGTCTCTTGCGTGTGCGAGGCATCACAGATTATTTGGTACTGTATGTAAACGTCTTGCTACACTGTCTGCGTTACAGCACATACCTGTCATCAAAATCGTAACAACATGGCGGCGACATCGCGAATTCAGTCTTGTGGGCGTTGTACAGAGGCGTGTGTATCTAATCATTTACAGACATCAATGGTTTGCAAGTACTCCGAGCAGTTATTGGAGCATTCTTTCTGGGCGGAGTGTACTTGCAGTGACGTCACGTTGCTTTTGTGTTGCATCAGGGGCGGCACCACCGCGCGCTGCCGGCCATCCCCGAGCCAGCGTCGCCCACCGCCGCCGCCGCCGCCCCAGCTGAGGACGCCTCCACGCTGTCGCCCATCGAGCTGTTCGACCAGATGCTCGCCAGCGAGGGTGAGTCCACCTTCCTCCTAACTTTACTTCCCAGGTAAGACGTGGCAAGTAGGGCAAGAAAAATTTTCGAGTTGAAGGCAGGACCTACAAGTAAATCTTTTGTGATTTCCGTTACCTCTTTCCTTGCGTATTATGTAAATTGAATACCTCCCTGGAATAAGGATGTAACCCACAAATTTTCGAAAAGTGTGATTTCAGTGGAAACGGGATGTATCTGCATGCCTCTTTGCTGTGGTGTCATATATTTGAACGTCAATCTGGTTTACAACCAGCTGAACTTTTCCCTCGATGGAATAATGACTGAACATCAGTCAATATGGTGGATAGTGCTTCTGTTGATTCATCACCAGGTGTAATAAATCAATTAAATAAAGGCCGTAGGAGAAAAATATATATAGATGAATTGAATGAAGTGAAAAGGAAATGTCTAAAGCAGAGTGGAAAAGAATATACAACAAGGAAAGGCACTGTAAAACCTGCAAAGAAGCCAAAAAACAGAGGTCAGTGGAATAAGGATGTAACATCTTCAAACTATATTTTAGAAGCTTCAGTTTTATCCCTGTAAGACCCTAATGGGAATAACTATCCCTGCGAAAATCAATATATATGTCGTCTACGAGTATTAAAATAACCAGGCTAAGTAGCAAATAAGCTGTTAGTTAACTGTGTATAATTTTGTTTGTAGGAAAACGCATGCAAGTGTAAATATAAAGGATGCACAATACTTGATGCCAATGGAAAGGAGCATCTGTTCGCCGAGTTTATTCTAATACACCCAATGAATAATCGTCATTCTTGGTTGAACAATGCGTGGCAATTTGTGATGTTCAAAGACGTTACACTGAGGAAAGTATCTCTCGCAGGCAGTGCAGCTTCAAATACTTCATAACATGCAATAGGAAGAAAGTGCAAGAATGTTTAAAGTCAATGCGTAATATTTATGCTTTAACTCCATAACGCATTCAGGTACTGCAGTCGAAAATTAAGAATGGTCAATCACTTGAGGATCATAGAGGGAAGCACTTCAATAAGCCTCATAGAACCACACCAGAAGCTATAAGAAACCACGAGGACAATCTGTCTTTGCCTCTATTATTCCTGAATCACTGTTGCCTTTATATGAGGATTCATTGCCAACTACCGATGAAAAGATCTTCTACACATGTGCAACTACATCCCAGATGCTCAGCACCATCAGTTTTACTTGAATTTGTAGACTTACAACTAGCAGTCGACAGACAGCGTTAGAGTTTAACAATGTGATATTTTGAATGTGGTTTCAGCAAACAAATGCTTCAAAATAAGTTAAATAATGAGACCTGCAAACCATAATAACATTGTAAAATCATGCTTAAAATGAAGTTTCAAATCACATCTATATTGTGAAATATTTTGTTGTGACATATTTTGTTGACATCTTCATTCACATTGTTATTTTCTTTATTCTTCTAATATTACTTTCTGTAATTTGAATACTAAGTGCATGAACAATATATCTCTTATGTTACACGTAAGAAATACTCCAAAATATACTGCTGATCATACATCATCTTTCCATTGTATCACTTCAAATTATTGTTGTTTGTAAGACCTTAATTTACAACAATAAAATATTGATTTTTATAGCAGAACACATTTGTAAACTTGCATATGCAACGAGTTCCAGTAGTGTTTATCACGAAATAGACCCCACAATAACTTTTCCTCTCTCCTGAAAACTTACTGATTTGATGGTTACATCCTTATTCCAGGGAGGTATTCTATTGCCGAGCATTAATTAGTTTAATTACAAAAAATTTAACAAACATCGAGAAAGTTGATTCGGAATAACAGTGTCCAGGAAATGAGTCACGGCACTCAGACTGACAAGAAGATAACAAGCTCAGGTAACATACAGATTTTCTCTTCTCATTAGCCCAGAACGGTTTACAACAACTGATAACTGTTGTACAACATAAATTGAATTAATTTATTCAATTACAATTGAAGGACTTAGATAAAATAACAAATCTTTAAAACCAAAATGAATTACTTAATTTTAGACAATAACAAAGTCAAGAAAACAAGTGACGGCACTCGTATCGACAGAATTTCATAAATCAACAAACATCAATTAAATAATAATAAAGAGGCTTAGATAAAATGACAATATCTTTAAACAACGTCAAAAACTTGATTTGCAAATTTAATATAAGATAAAAAAAAAGATTTATATAATACATAAACAACCTCAGGCTTAGCTGCTGGTATAATTCGTGTGACAAGGATGAGTTAGGAGCCCTGGACGTCGACCTAACGAACTACACAGAGAAAATGGTGAGGGCCAGTATTTAATGCCACTCCATAGCCATAGTTATGACTTGCATCCACTTCAACACTACAATTGTGGCCCAGAGTTTTCATCCAACCCTTTTAATATGTAATGAAGGTCAAATTACCAATGAAACTCACCACTGCAAAGAATATATAACAAGAGCTGCTACTTAACTACGATAGTTGTTACAGTCTAGACCAATTTCACAACAAGTAGGGATAATCTACAAATGCAAAAATAATTCTTTTAAAAACTCAGTGGCCAACTATCATTTTTTTTAAACACAGCATTTAGCCCATGAAAGTTAATTAAAAAGCACAGCGTGCTAACGAACCCCCTTGAGAAGGCAGGTGCATAAATAACAATGTCTGTGGCTCACTGGAATTAGCCAGCACCGAACACACAATAACTGCGAAAATAACAGAGTAAGCTGACAGGTTGAGTACAGTACTTAAACCACATTAATAATCGCAGCTGCAGCTTCTTAAAAAACAGGTAAAGTTGATAGAAGTGAACAGTACGAAACAACGAGAGGTAAAGCATGAATTAAACTGTCCATTTTTAATTGGGATAGTTACTGAAATTTTCGACCAGTAGACGACAACCCGACGTTGCACGAGGAACGAAGGTTAACTGGCAAAATACCAACACCCCTCCCCCCCCCCCCTCCCCGTAGAAGTTCCGTCACCTAGGCCTCGCGCAACGACGAGATGCCGACACCGCAGGCGGCACACACGTCACTGCTTCGGGCTCAAGAAACAGAAACAGGACGCACGCTACCAAGAATTCTTGTAAACATAAAAGAAAATAGCACAGATTCTCGCCTTAATAGGCCACAACAAGTTGAAAACCGTTTCTGAGAAACAAGATGGAGCATGGTGATAGTTAAGCCCAACTGAAAGGTAAACTATATTAAGGACATAAGAACAGAACCGGTAAAATACCATTAGTTGTGCTACTTTAACAAAAATAGTATTATAGATGTTATGTTGTTATGGTCTTCAGTCCGGAAACTGGTTTTATGCAGCTCTCCACCCTATCCTATCCTGAGCAAGCCTTTTCATCTCCTCATAAGAACGGCAACTCACATCCATTTCAATCTGCTTACTATATCTTTGCAATTTTTACCCCACACACTTCCCTCCAATGCTAAATTTACGGCCGGCTCCGGTGGCCGAGGGAACTGAGGCGCCCCAGTCACGGTCTGCACGGCCACTACGGTCGGGGGTTCGAATCCCCTCTCGGGCATGGATATTTGTGCCGTCCTTAGGATTAGCTAGTTCATAAGAAGTTTGTAACTTTAGGGACTGATAACCCCGTAGTTAAGTCTCATAAGCTACACAAACATTTGAACATTTGCTAAATTTACGATTCCTCGATGTCTAAGAATTTGTCCTACGAAGCAATCCTTTCATTTAGTCAAGGTATGCCAACAATTCCTTTTCTCACCAATTCTGTTCAGTACCGGTTCATCAGTTACGCGATCTACCCACCTAATCTTCAGCAATCTTCTGTAGCACCACATTTGAAAAGCATCTATTCTCTTCCTTTCCGCACAGTTTATCATCCGCGTTCCACTCCCATACAAGGCAACACTCAAAACAAATGCCTTCAGAAAATGCATTTTACACTTAAATTAATATTCAATGTTAGCAAATTTCTCTTTTTCAAAAATGTTTCTACCCACTGCCATTCTGCATTTTATATCCTCTGTATTGCGTCAGTCATATGTTATTTTACTACCCAAGTAACAAAACTCATCTACCACCTTCATTGTTTCGTTACTTAATCTAATTCCTTTCTTTGTTTTGTTTTGTTCTCGTTAACGTTCATTTTATACACTCTCTTCAACAGACTGTCCATTCCATTCAACTGCTCTTCCAGGTCTTTTGCTGTCTCTGACAGATTACAGATAACATGAGAAATTTCGCCAGGTAAACTGCCTGAGAAAATGAACTTCCTACTGTTCGATTTTTCTAACAGCCGTGAACAAATAACAGTACATAACCTTCATTTGCCGTTACCTATGACAATATTCCTTTAGAAAAACCCAGCTCACAGGTCAGGCGATGGTGCACGGCTTTAAGAAAATAACAATAAAGATTACTGTCTCTTCACTTCCAGTTACATATAGACTTAATACAGTCAACATACTGAACTTCGGGATGATACCACTAACACAGAATATTCAAATGAACAACAGTATAACACAGAAACTGAGTTCACGCTAGTTAATTCACTATAAGCAGTTACTTAATTCCACAGTGTTGTGTGTCGGAACAGATGCTTCCATGATCTAAGGCAGGCATGGCCAAACACCGCGCCCGCGCCTTTGCCGCGCCCCTGCCCCGCGCACTGTGCGCAGCGGCGTGTGTATTGGGTCACTAGCGACACGCGGTCGCGGCCGGGCCCGCGAACTTCAGTGCACTCCGCCTGCGGGGTGCGGCAACACCGTCTAGATACAAGGTCTGACAACAAGTCCGTGTCACTTCACACCTACAGGCTGCCATCGCTAGCTGAGTGGCTGGCCACTGGGGCACAGCCCACTGTCTCCTAGCTCCAGCCAGTGAGCTTGCGATGGCGGCCTATCGGTGTGACGTGACACGGACTTGTCGTGAGGCCTTGTATCTACACGGTATTGGGCGCGGGCGCTCACGCCGGACGGAAATGTTGGCCATGCCTGATCTAAAGGGTGTTACAGTCCTTCATCAAGGGACTGCACACGGTACGAAACTTCTGCTCTTCCAAGTGCCGACTAGCCAGGCTGTGTGCGACGTCCACTGCGACTAGCCCCGAAGGTCGTCCATGGATAACAGCCTGTTGAGACAGGAGGCTGAATGCAACTCAGCTGCATTGTACCCTCCAGGCAGTGACAGGACATGCCATATCAACTCTCTGAAATTGCCTTTGGGAATGGGCCTCTACGCACGAATGCCTATGGTGTGTGTGTGTGTGTGTGTGTGTGTGTGTGTGTGTGTGTGTGTGTGTCCTACTAAACCACCATACCCATTAGTCCCCATAAATTGGGCGGAAAACATCAGGACCGGATTCGTAACGAATGGCGCCGAATTCAGCTCAGGGATAAAATGTTGTATTCATCCGAAGAGAACGTATTACTCAGAACAATCCTGATTATGTGCAGGAAATATCAGCATATTATGGTGGTCTATGAGTAGTGTGATCAGGAGTCAGTATCGGCAGACGTACGGAGCTCTACGTCGTTCAGAATTACGTTTCGACTGCCCTGAGATATAGAGACCGAAATCCTTCGACATTTTGTTGTGACCTGCGCTGGTGCCATACGAGTTGTATTTCTTCTGGTAGACGATGACGATCGTCCACACAGAGGTGCATTAGTGGACAACAGGCTTGAATCTGAGGGAATTGGATGAATGGAGTGACGAGCTTGGTCACCTGATTTAAACCCGATGAGCATGTCTGGGATGCATTTGGCAGACGCATTGTAGGTAGATCAGCTCCTCCCACAACGGTTGCATAGTTGGCTATTGGACTAAATGGAAGAATGGTGAAATATCCCTTAAGAGCTGATTGGTAACCTCATACTGTCCATGCTATGCATGTGTGCAATAGCACAGGCCGTCCCAGGTGATCACACAGCATTCTAAAGGGCAACGAGACTAATTTTGCCACTATTATGATAACCCAGTGAAGATTTTAGTCAGCAAAATATTGCACTGCATCTCACACATTTAAATTAGTAACAAATTTTTCAAATGTTTGTAGAGCTTATAGGACTTAACTACGGGGTCATCAGTCACTAAACTTACAAACTACTTACGAACTAACTAATACTGACGGCACAAATGTCCATGCCCGAGGGGGGATTCGAACCCCCGACCATAGTGAGATTAGTAACCAATATCTACCATATGTATATTGTATATGGTATCTCATGTGATATCCTAATTGCTTTGAGCAGCGTGTAGGTACGCCGCATTTACTACTAACACTCAAAGATTTTGGCCTAGATTTCCGTGAAAAGACGACGTAAAAGGTCGACAGAGCGGTAGCTCACGATCAGACAGTTTGGATAGGGATGGAGAAAGAAATCGGCCGTGCCCTTTCAAAGATACCATCTCGGCAATTGGTTGGAGTTATTCACGGAAACTACGGAAAACCTTAATCTGGATAGCCGGAGGTGCATTTGAGCAAGCTGCCTTCCGAATAGATAGTAGGCCACCTCGCTCAGTAAAAAACTATGTAAATAGTAGTTTAAAATTTCAATCAGTATAGTCTTTGGGAATAATGCTACTGGATGGATTTAAATGTAGAAATCTAAGTCGCAAAAAATGATTACTAAATGTAGCTCCAAACTTTGTTTCTTTCGTAAAATAATATTTTAGTAAGCACTAACAGTAACGTACGAAGTATCGCATGGTATCTCACCCTGAAATGTTCAAATGTTTGTAAATCTATAGGACTTACCTACTTTAGTTAAGTAGGTAATGTCTATAGTCTTGACCGCAAAATTTATTGACAACTAGCTGAAAACCCCGCGTTGCCCGGGTATTTATTTATTTATTCGAACCTTAAGTTAATACTTTTCCTATCCACTCTCTCTCTCTGTCCATCTCCTTTTTTTCTAAATACATTTATCAGAGAATATATAAGAAATCACAGGTAAAAATGCACTCGTTTCGAAGAATCCAATCACGAAAATCAACAATAATGATTGTAACAATATCACAGATGGATCACTTGATGTAAAGCGCGAAACGACAAATCGATTTTTTTAAAGAGATGTATTAAAAGAAATTTCTTTTTTACTGCTTTATTTATTTATTTTTATATTTCCTTATTCGTATGCTTATTCTTACAGACAAAGAGCTGAAGACATTGTAGCACGCATAGACCAACGATACGGTCTATGGCATCACGTTTCGCTGTATGTAACCTCCTTGCTGCCGGCCGCGGTGGTCGAGGGGACTGAGGCGCTCCAGTCACGGTCTGCACGGCCACTACGGTCGGGGGTTCGAATCCCCCCTCGGGCATGGATATTTGTGCCGTCTTTAGTATAAGGTAGTTCATAAGTATTTTGTAAGCTTAGGGACTGATGACCCCGTAGTTAAGTCCCATAAGTTCTACAAACATTTGAACATTTTTTGAACCTCCTTGCTATAGAGTCGCAAACGTCGTCGCTGGCCTTCAGTCAATTTTTTTTTATAATTTGATGACTTTCAACCACCATATCTTCCATTCGCTTATAACTGTCGGCATGGAATTGCTATGGTGTACAACGGGAGACTTCGGTCAACAATTACACACAGACCATTCGTTTGCGTTCTGTAGTTTTCGCTGCAGAGCGAAATATTAACACTCACACACACACACGTAGAATTTTATATACACCGACTAGCTGAACCCCAGCTGCTTCGCATGCGTAGGCTGTTTGGTCTGCACCAGTAGTTTCTTTTTAATTCTGATGAAGAATCCATATCTTAAGTTTCGTAGTTATAGCTTGAAATTTGAGTTAATAGCACCAAAATTGGCTTAGTAGCAACGTATTTTCAAAAAATGTATCATCCCCTAATTGATTAATTTTCTGAAAATACCGAAACACGTGTCTTTTTAATTCTGACCAAGAAAACATACCAATTTTTGTTGTTGTAGCTTCAAAATTGCCTTATTAGCAAAAGATTTTTGAAATACATCCCTTCTCCAATTTAACCCCCTTGATGGTTGAATTTCCGAAAGTACCGAAACAAGTATTTTTTTAAATTCTAACGAACAATAAAAATAACAATTTTTGTAGCTATAGCTTCAATATTGTCTTGACAACAATGTGTTTTCGAAAAGAATTTTTGATCCCCTCTTTTAGCCCCTTTAGTTGTTGAATTTCCAAAAATACCAAAACACGTGTCTTTTTAATCCTGATCAAGAGTCCATATTCTAAGTTTCGTAGTTAAAGCTTGAAATTTGAGTTAACAGCAACATATTTTTGAAAATCAATTTTTTGCGTCCTCTATTTTACCCCCTTATTGGTTGAACCCACTCCCATGAACCACAGACATTGCCGAGGTGGGGTGGCTTGCGTGCCTCAACGATACAGATAGCCGTACCGTAGGTGCAACCACAGCGGAGGGGTATCTGTGGAGAGGCCAGACAAACGTGTGGTTCCTGAAGAGGGGCAGCAGCCTTTTCAGTAGTTACAGGGGCAACAAACAGTCTGGATGATAGACTGAGCTGGCCTTGTAACATCAGCTAATGTGGCTTTGCCACACAGTTACTGCGAACGGCTGAAAGCAAGGGGAAACTACAGCCGTTATTTTTCCCGAGGACATGCAGCTCTACTGTATGAACATATGATGATGGCATCCTCTCGGGTAAAATATTCCGGAGGTAAAATAGTCCCCCATTCGGATCTCCGGGCGGGGACTACTCAGGAGGATGTGATCATCAGGAAAGACAATACTGGCATTCTACGGATTAGTCCCCCATTCGGATCTCCGGGCGGGGACTACTCAGGAGGATGTGATCATCAGGAAAGACAATACTGGCATTCTACGGATCGGAGCGTGGAATGTTAGATCCCTTAATCGGGTAGGAAAATTAGAAAATTTAAAAAGGGAGATGGATAGGTTGAAGTTAGATATAGTGGGGATTACTGAAGTTCGGTGGCAGGATGAACAGGATTTCTGGTCATGCGAGTACAGGATTATAAATACAAAATCAATTGGGGGTATCACAGGAGTAGGATTGATAATGAATAAGAAAATAGGAATGCGGGTAAACTACTATGAGCAGCACAGTGATCGCATTATCATTGTCAAGATAGATACGAAGCCAACACCGACAACAGTAGTACAGGTTTATATGCCAACTAGCTCTGCCGATGACGAGGAAATCGAAGAAATATATGAGGAGCTAAAGGAAATTATTCAGACAATTAAGGGAGAGGAAAACTTAATTGTTATGGGAGACTGGAATTCAGTAGTAGGACAAGGAAGGGAGGGGAAGATAGTAGGTGAATATGGTCTGGGGAAAAGGAATGAAAGAGGAAGCCGCCTGGTAGAATTTTGCACAGAACATAATTTAGTTATAGCAAACACATGGTTCAAGAATCACAAAATAAGGTTGTACACGTGGAAGAGACCAGGAGACACTGGGAGATACCAGATAGATTTTATAATGGTAAGATATAGAATTCGGAACCAGATTCTACAGTGTAAGACTTACCCAGGGGCAGATATAGACTCTGACCATAACTTGTTGGTTATGAACTGTAGGCTGAAACTGAAGAAACTACAAAAAGGTAGGAAAATAAGGAGATGGGACCTGGAGAAATTAAAGGAACCTGAAGTTCTTAAAAAATTCAGAGGGAGCTTTAATCAACAATTGACAGAAACGGGGGAAAATAAAACTGTAGAAGAGGAATGGGTAGCATTGAGAGATGAAATAGTGAAGGCAGCAGAGGACAAAATAGGTAGGAAGGCAAGACCTACAAAAAATCCTTGGATATCACAGGAGATACTAAATTTAATCGATGAAAGGAGAAAATATAAAAATGCCGTAAATGAAACAGGTAAAATGGAGTACAGACGACTAAGAAATGAGATTGACAGGAAGTGCAAATTGGCTAAGCAGGAGTGGCTAGAAGGCAAATGCAAGGATGTAGAAGAATGTATAAATAGGGGAAAAATAGATACAGCCTACAGGAAAATAAAAGAAACATTTGGAGACAAGAAAAACAGCTCTATGAATATCAAGGACACTGATGGAAAACCAGTTCTCAGCAAAGAAGGGAAAGCTGAAAGGTGGAAAGAGTATATAGAGGGGCTCTACAAAAGATATGAACTTAGAGACGATGTTGTAGGAAGGGAAGAGGATGTAGATGAAGATGGAATAGGAGATACTGTACTGAGAGAAGAATTTGACAGAGCTCTGAAAGATCTAAGTCGAAACAAGGCCCCTGGAGTAGATGATATTCCGTCAGAGCTACTAAAGTCTCTGCGAGAAACAGTCATGACAAAATTGTTTCAACTGGTGTGTAATATGTATGAGACAGGTGAAGTACCCTCAGACTTTAAGAAAAATGTTATAATCCCCATTCCAAAGAAAGCAGGTGCAGACAGGTGTGAAAACTATAGAACCATCAGTTTAATAAGTCATGGTTGCAAAATATTAACACGAATTATTTACAGAAGGATGGAAAAGCTGGTAGAAGCCGACCTCGGGGAAGATCAGTTTGGGTTCAGGAGAAAGGTAGGAACACGGGAGGCAATACTCACTTTACGGCTTATCCTAGAAGATAGATTAAGAAAGGGCAAACCTACATTTCTAGCTTTTGTAGATTTGGAGAAGGCTTTTGACAATGTTGATTGGAATAAACTCTTTCAAGTTCTGAAGCAAGCAGGAGTAAAATATAGGGAGCGTAAGGTTATTTACAACTTTTACAAAGACCAGACAGCGGTTGTCAGAGTTGAAGGGCATGAAAGGGATGCAGTGGTTGGAAAGGGAGTAAGACAGGGTTGTAGCCTTTCTCCAATGTTATTCAATTTGTACATTGAGCAAGCTATAAAGGAAAGCAAGGAGAAATTTGGAGAAGGAATTAAAGTTCAGGGTGAAGAATTAAAAACACTGCGTTTTGCCGACGACATAGTAATTCTGTCTGCAAAGGACCTGGAAGAGCAATTGAACGGAATGGACAGTGTGCTGAAAGGTGCATATAAGTTGAACATTAACAAGAGCAAAACTAGGGTAATGGAGTGCAGTGTAAGAAAATCAGGTGATGCTGAAGGAATTAGATTGGGTAACGAAGCAATAAAGGAGGTAGATGAGTTTTGTTACTTGGGTAGTAAAATAACAAATGATGGTCGCAGTACAGAGGATATAAAATGCAGAATGGCAATGGGTAGAAAAACGTTTTTGAAAAAGAGAAATTTGTTAACATCGAAAATTGATTTAAGCCTAAGGAAGTCCTTTCTGAAGGCATTTGTATGGAGTGTTGCCTTGTATGTAAGTGAGACATGGACGATAAACAGTGCGGACAGGAAGAGGATTGAGGCTTTTGAAATATGGCGCTACAGAAGAATGCTGAAGATTAGGTGGGTGGATCGCGTAACTAATGAGGAGGTACTGAACGGAATTGGGGAGAAAAGGAATTTATGGCATACCTTGACTAAAAGAAGGGATAGATTGGTAGGACACATTCTTAGACATCAAGGAATTGTGAATTTAGCGTTGGAGGGGAGTGTGTGGGGTAAAAACCGCAGAGGAAGACCGAGAGATGGATACAGTAAGCAGATTCAGACAGATGTAGGTTGCCGTTTTTATGTGGAGATGAAGAGGCTTGCACAGGATAGGGTATTGTGGAGAGCTGCATCAAACCAGTCTCCGGACTGAAGACCACAACAACAACAACAACATTGGTTGAACTTCAAAAAATGTCGAAACACGTGTCTTTTAAATTCGAACCCCGAATCCAAATCCGAAAATTTGTAGTCCTAACTTCAAAATTGCCTAAATAGCAACATATTCTCGAAAAACACCCTCTCTCCGATTTAACCCTGTTGATGGTTGAATTTCCAAAAATACCGAAAGACGTATTTTGTAACGTCTAACCAACTAAACAAATATCAATTTTTGCAGCTCTAGCTTCAAAATTGTATCAATAGCAACGTGTTTTGAAAAAGAATTTTTGATCCTCTATTTAACCCTCTTACTTGTTGAATTTCCAGAAATAGTAAAAATCATGGATTTTTAATCCTGACCAAGATTCCATATCCGAAGTTTCGTAGTTCTAGCTTAAATTTTGAGTTAACAGCAACATATTTTTGAAAATCAATTTTTTGCGTCACCTATTTTACCCCCTTATTTGTCGAATTTCAAAAAATGCCGAAACACGCGTCTTTTAAATTCGAACCCTGAATTAAAATCCGAAATTTTGTAGTTCTAGCTTCAAAATTGCCTAAATAGCTCCGTATTTTCAAAAAACGTTTGCCGGCCGCGGTGGCCGAGGAGACTGAGGCGCTTCAGTCACGGTCTGCATGGCCACTACGGTCGGGGGTTCGAATCCCCCCTCGGGCATGGATATTTGTGCCGTCCTTAGTTGTAGGTAGTTCATAAGTAGTTTGTAAGTTTAGGGACTGATGACCCCGTAGTTAAGTCCCTTAAGCTTAACAAACATTTGAACATTTGAAAAAACGTTTCATCCCCTACTTCACCCCCTTACGGACGGAATATCGAAAAATCGCTTCTTGAATGACGCCTACAGAGTAAGATCAACACCCTCCACAAATTTCAAGTGTCTATCTTCAGTGGTTTGGGCTGGGCGATGATGAGTCAGTCAGTCAGTCAGTCAGTCAGTCAGTCGGGACACTTCCTTTTATATATAGAGATAACTTTCCAACCCAATATACTCCACCCTTTTATCATTATCAACCCTCAACCAACAATGCAACCAATAAAACCATTTTCAAAGAGTAAATATAATTTTCAAAGAGCAATTATTGTTCCGGATGTCGCGTTATATTCTTCAAATTACTAAATATCTATCAGATCGCTATAAAACCGTGCCTAAAACCTTCCTCAGGTATAACTCAGTAACTGTACAAATATTCAAGTCTCTGCGTCTTGTAGTTTGGACGTGATAAGCGTACACCGAACAGACATTCATATTAATATATATAGATAAATAGCTATCCGATCGTCATAAAACCGTGCCTAAAGCCTTCCTCGGGTAGACATTAGTAACTGTAGAAATTTTAACTCATTATGTCTTGTGGTTGAGACGTGATAAACGTACACCGAAGAGACATTTACATTTATAGATATGGATTATGACCGGTTTCAATTCATTTCTGAGTCATCCTCGGATCAGTTTTCTTGTTTGTTGATAGTTGTATCTGACATCAGGCATTATAACCGAAAAAATGCACTATAACATTTAAAGAACATCAGATTGGTTGTTGCACATATATGATACTAGTTGGTTAAAATATTTTTGAAGAACAGTAAGTAAAATTAAGCATTGCTGGTTAAAACTGACGTACAGTTTCTTGGACATCAACAACATGGTATTTATAATTACGTTTCTGATTTGTAGCTCCATGAACTGTAGCTTCCTTATATTATTATTTGATGATATACAGGTTATACTGTCTGATGGCAAATATAATTTTTGACAAACAAGAAAACTGATCCGAGGATGACTCAGAAATGAGTTGAAACCGGTCATCATTGTCAATATATTTTGCGGTCAACACTATAGACATTGTCTACTTAATCGAAATATTTAGACCGCCTCCCTGACAACATGTCAAATAACATTACCTACTTTGGTTATCAGTTCTTAGGCTTAAAAATGTCTTAAACTTATCTAAGGACAAAACACACACACAAACACACACACACACACACACACACACACACACACACACACATGCTCGACGGAGTACTCGAACCTACGACGGGGAGTAGCTGCTCGCTTCACAGCAAGGTGCCTTAGAGCGCTCGGCCATTCCAACGCGGCTCTGACGTCATACTGACAATGTCAAACGTAGACGTATGTGCCATATCACTATCTGAGGTTTACGTTATTGGTAACATCAGAGGTGCCCCCCCCCCCCCCATTGGCCAATGACTCACACACATAGTTTGCTTCACGAACCCCCTCCCCTCCCCCCTCCTCCCCCCTCCTGTGGGCACCACTGGGTAACGTGATAAAAGGCAGTTAATTTTTATATTTTTCAGGTGAAATAATTAAGTGGAACAATGGTACTTTAGGATACTGCCAGTTTTTAAAATATAGAGGAAAAAAAATAGATATTCTGATATATGCAGTATTCGAATCAGTTTTCGGGAGACACTCAAGAGAAAAAGAACACCTTGTAGATAGGAAAATCATGTCCACAGGACATGTTAGTTAATGTTCTGAGGAAATAATTAGCATTTCAGTATCCTCCATCATGTGTCTAGTAGGCACAGAGACCCTCTTGGGCCCTGATAACTTTTGATGGTTCCCACACGTACACTTACAGCGCTGGAACCGTCGCCTCACCATATCCCACACATTTTCGATTGACAAAAAGTCTGGTAGCCTGACTGGTCAGGGGAAAAAGTACACATCCTGTGATACGAAGAAGACAGACGCTTGTTGTCGTACATTGTTTTGCTGAAAATTGGCGTCTGGGATATTATGTAGAAAAGGCATGGGTGTCATACACGTAGGTCATTGTGGTCATAGTGCCCTGGAGAGGCGCGAAATTGTATTTTGCAATAACATTTTGAAACTCTAAACCGTCACTACCACAATACGTCGGTAATGTTCCTCTGAGTTGACTTCAGTCTCGTAACTACATGGTTCATATACCTCCCTTTGTGTCTAAAGCGTCTCGCTGCGGAGCGCGCGGTTGCTCGCCGTGGAGGTTCGAGTCCTCCCTGGGGCATGGGTGTGTGTGTTTGTGCTTATACATGCGTATTGAAAAATTGTGAAATTTTCATTACATTTCTTTATGTCTAACAGTCTGGTAGCCACTTTGCAGTACGGGCTGCCTTTGTTGGTGGTGACGTTAGACGTACGTTTATTAGTTTACCGGGTGACGCGTATGCTTTCTCCTAGCAAATGACGTCAGCCTGTAGGTCTTTCGTTGTCCTCCGTGTCTCTTCAATAGCTGCACTGCATTCAATTGCATTATGGTCCTGAATGCCTCTCTTTGTATATATTATCTGTGATGTACTCAGACTAGATGTGTCTCGGAAATACGTCTTTGATTCGAATCCATGCATGTTCATTATTAAAGCACTTGATGTTGTTGTCATCTTCAGTATTAAAACTGGTTTGATACAGATATCCACGCTACCTTTTTCTGTGCAAGCCTCTTTATATGTGAATAAAAAATAGAAACGTAAATCCTTTCGAACACACATATTGTATCCTTCTCTTGTCACCCTCTACGATATTTATCGCATCCAGTTTCTCCAACTCTAATTTGATGCTTTCCTGATGCGGAACAGCTGAGCGCATGGAGGCGCTATGCTACTATACGCAAGACCGTTCCTCGTCGTGGGTTCGAATTCCCCCTCGGGCATGGATATTTGTGCTGTCCTTAGTATTAGCTAGTTCGTAAGTAATTTGTAAGTTTAGGAACTGATGACCCCGTAGTTAAGTCCCATAAGCTCTACAAACATTTGGTTCCCTGAAGTCTCCGAATATGTCCCACCAATCGATCTCACCCTTTCGTCAAGATATGTCAGAAATTTTCTTTTCATCCCATTTAGGTTCACTTCGTCCTCATTAGCTGCCCGATCTAGCGATTTATCTAATTTCGGCATTGTCTGTAACACCACATTTCAAAATCTTGTATTATTATTTCTCTCTTATCTCCTGATCGTCCACTTTCCATTCCAATGTAATACTACACTCGAGACAAATGCTTTCAGAAAGGTCTTCCAAATACTTAACATTGCATTTCAACAAATTTCCCTTTTTCTATCTTTTCTTCCCATAGCCATTCTGTGTTTCTTTTATCTTCTTTACTTCGGCTATCAGAACTTACTTTGCTACTCACGTAACAAAAATCAACTACTTTTACTGTCCTATTACCAAATCTAATTCCTTCAGCATCGCATCATTTTCTTAGACTGCATTCAATTACCCTTGTTTTGTTTCTTTTCATCTTATACCCTCCTGTCACGACTTGTCCATTCCGTTCAATTGTTCATCCAGGTCCTGTGCTGTCTTTGACAGAATTAAAGTGACATCGACAAATCGCAAACTCTTTATCTCTTCAGATATCTTGAATAACAGCAGCCTTTTATGCAAAATGTTTTTATTACATTTCTCCCATTACCGGTTTCGATGTGCCTAGCATATCATCATCAGAATGTGAACGGTTTTTTATATTACAGATGGGGTGTAATGGGATTTGTGCATCTGTTATAATTACAAAAACAAAACAAGTGAATTATGTGGCGAGCATAACTGACATAATAATATTGACTTAGACCTAAATGTTGCTATTTACAATTTGTGTTATCCATAAATCCATTGTCACAATTGGTAGCATACATATATTAATTGTGCTGTTATACACTTCACCCGTATTGCATATCATAACTGACAGCATGCAGATATTTATTGGGTTGCTAAACACTTTATACATGTTGTACTATACAGTTTCAACACGCTATACAAATGTAAACAAACCAAAGATACCCGCCAAAGATGTTGCACAAAGTTTTTGTATAGGTACAGTACATCACCCTTTGGTTGACACATGCATTATTTGGTAATTACATATTTGATTGAGGATATGTCATGAGCTTAAGTTATATAATTTCTAATATGTTAATGTTAATTATTTGTGGTACAATAGTTTTAAAGTATAACATTTCTTATTTTTAATTTTAATTTTATTTTTTTAACACAATGATACAGGGCGAAATTTTTTCAATAATTTAATCGTAGTTTAACGGTGAGTTAACATAGGTATTGAACTTTTAGGAATATAGTACGGGGCAGCACAATAGAAGAGGAGTTAGTGTCTGTGGGGAGAAACAGAAGGGGGAGAAATCGGAAAGAGAGAGAAAGAGAGAGGGGAAGAGAGAGAGTGTGTGTGAGAGAGAGGCACAGAGAGTGAGTGAGAGAGAGAGAGGGGGGGGGAGAGAGAGAATCGTTATCCCCTTGTATTTACTTCAAAGTACCAGGTGATCAAAAAGGCAGTATAAATTTGAAAATTTAATAAATCACGGAATAACGTAGATAGAGAGGTAAAAGTTGACACACATTGACATGACATGGGTTTTCTTAGAACAAAAATAAATAAATAAATGAATAAATAAAAAATAAAACAAATAAATAAAAAAAGTATTGCTAGACGCGTGAAAAATATCTTGCGCGTCGTTTGGTGATGATCGCGTGCTCAGCCGCCACTTTGGTCGTGCTTGGCTTCCCAGGTCCCCAGACCTCAGTCCGGGATGGGATTACCTGAAGTATCAAGTGTATCGTGATGGACCGACGTCTCTAGGGATGCTGAAAGACAACATCCGACGCCACTTTCGTCGTGCTTGGCTTCCCAGCCTCCCAGGTCCCCAGACCTCAGTCCGGGATGGGATTACCTGGTCGCAAGTGTATCGTGATGGACCGACGTCTCTAGGGATGCTGAAAGACAACATCCGACGCCACTTTCGTCGTTCTTGGCCTCCATGATCCCCAGACCTCAGTCCGGGGAGGTCTGAAGCGCCACCCACGTTACAGATCGCGAGTTCTCTCGCGCTGAAGGTTCGAATCCTATGTATCCACCACAACCTCTGTTCCAGGAGTGCTAGTCTTGCGTGTTTGCAGGAGAGCTTCTGTGAAGTTTGGAAAGTAGAAGGTGAGGTACTGGCGGAAATAAAGTTGTGGGGCGGCGTCGCGAGTCGTGTCGGGATAGTTCAGTCGGTAGAGCGCTTGCCCGTCAAAGGGAAACGTCCCAGGTTCAAGTCTCGGTTGCGGCAGACAATTTAAATCTGCCAGGAAGTTTCATAGTTTAAGTAGTTTGTAAGACTAGGGACTAATGACCAACGTAGTTTGGTCATATAGGATTACAAACATTTGAACTTTGAACCTAACTGCTCCAGTTTTTAGAAATCAAATCAAAGTCTCGGTTATTTGGTATTTCAACACGTAGCTTCTAATATCTTTAGCATTTTTGACACTGTTCATACTTCAGTATCCTATCCCAAACATAACATACCATACTATAGAAAATGTTTAAACAATCTGCCTGATGACGTCCTCAAGACTTGCGCTGATGTTGGTATTACAGAGCTGGATTTTCCAGCGGTAGCGCTAATAGCTTCGAGACTGTTTTGTTAGGGTGAGTATAGCAGAGATTCGTTATTGCGTTTGCTTATACTGTAACCAACTGCGCAATGACCATACGGTTCTGCATTTGCAGTTCAGATCTTCATGAAAGTTAAGTAATGAATTCATAAACAATGTGATTTAACTGTGCTTTTAATTAAGCCTCACAATGGACCGTCTCTCAGAACGCTGCTAATTACTTCTCTCGTAATACATCTGACAAAGTTCCGTGAATAGTCCTGTAACATCAACGTAGAGGAACTATGATCTACAGTTACGTGAAATACACTCCTGACCATTAAAATTTGTACACCACGAAGATGACGTGCTACAGACGCGAAATTCAAGAAGATGCTGTGGTATGAAAATGATTAGCTTTTCAGATCATTCACACAAGTCTGGCGCCGATGGCGACACCTACAACGTGTTGACATGAGGAGAGTTTCCAACCGATTTCTCATTCACAAACGGCAGTTGACGCGCGTTGCCTGTTCAAACATTGTTGTGATGCCACCTTTACGGAGGAGAAATGCGTACCATCACGTTTCCGACTTCGATAAGTGGTCGGATTGTAGCCTAACGAGATTGAGGTTTATCGTATCGCGACATTGCTTCTCATGTTGGTCATGATCCAATGACTGTCAGCAGAATATGGAATCGGTGGGTTCTGCCCTGCTGGTTCCCAACAGCCTCGTATCGCTAGCAGTCGAGATGACAGACATCTTATCCGCATGGATGTAACGGATCGTGTAGCCAAGTGTCGATCCCTGAGTCAACAAATGGGGACGTTTACAAGACAACAACCATCTGCAGGAACAGTTCGACGACGTTTGCAGTAGCATGGACCATTAGCTCGGAGACCATAGCGGCGGTTACCCTTGACGCTGCATCACAGACAGGAGCGCCTGCCATGGCGTACGCTACGACGAACCTGGGCGCACGAATGGCAAAACGTTATTTTTTCGGATGAATCCACGTTATGTTTGGCGACATCACGGTGAAAGCACATTGGAAGCGTGTATTCGTCATCGCCATACTCGGCGTGGTGGTATGGGGTGCCATTGGTTACACATCTCGCTCACCGCTTGCTCGCATCGACGGCTCTTTGAACAGTGACCTTTACATTTCAGATGTGCTACGACCCGTGGCTCTACCCTTCATTCGATCCCTGCGAAAACCTACATTTCAGCAGGATAATGCACGACCGCATATTGCAATTCCTTTACGGGCCTTTCTGGATACGGAAAATGTTAGACTGCTGCCCTGGCCAGCACAATTTCCAAATCTCTCACCGTTGAAAACGTCTGGTCAATGGTGGCCGAACAACTGGCTCATCACAGTTTGCCAGTCACTACTCTTGATGAACTGTGGTATCGTGTTGATGCTGCATGGGCTTCTGTACTTGTACACGCCATCCAACATCTGTTTGACACAATGCCCAGGCGTATCAAGGCTGTTATTAAGGTCAGAGGTGGTCGTTCGGAGTACTGATTTCGCAGGATATATGCACCCAATTGCGTCAAACTGTAATCACATGTTAGTTCTAGTATAATATATTTGTCCAATGAAATCCCGTTTATCATCTATATTTCGTCTTGGTGTTTCAATTTTAAGGGTCAGGAATGTAGTTAACTCCCACAACTATGCACCACTGAGATTTGCGATATATTTCCTGGAGACTTTGTACGAAGTATTACTTCAGGATGGTGTTCAAAAGCCTTGTCACGTTTCGTTGGATGTCACGAATATCTTCAAATCTCTTTCCTTTCGAAGCGATTTTGAAAAGGGGGAATAAAAACAAGGCTGATGGATTGAGATCCGGAGAGTATGCTGTATGTTCAAGTTGCACGACAACGCTCGCTCACACACAGCTAACATCGTCAAACAGATGGTGGCCATAAAGACAGTGGTGCAGCTTGTACATCCACCGTTCTTGCCGGATCTCATTCCTCCAGACTTCTTCCTGTTCCCTCGACTAAGACTCGCATTGAAAAGAAAGGATTTTGACGATATTCCTGAGTTGTAGCGAAACGTGACGAGGATTTTGGAAGCCATCCCAATGGAAGACTTCTTGCAAAGTTTGCAGGACACGTATCGCAGAGGTCAGCGGTGCAAAGTTATGGGAGGTGACTATTTCGAAGAACAGTAAGGTAACTTTAGTTCATCTTCGAGGTGTGACTGGAAAGTTTTACGAATGGTCGTGTAATTGTATAATGGTGTTACTTAAATGCTACTGTGATGCATCTCCTTCAAAGCATACCCCTTCTGATTTAACACGCCGTTTCCAACGGTGTTTCCACTTTTAGACAAATTCCTGGACATTCTCCGTATTTGCCTGGATGTCTTTAATCGAGTCAAATCGCTTTCGTTTCAGTGAAAAATTTCAGATTACGAAACAGGCAGAAGTCCGCAGAGGCCAAATCAGGGCAATATGGCGGGTTTGTAAGCACAGGAATTTTGAATTTCATCAAAAATTCAACGATGGAGAGGACATGATGAACCGGAGCATTGTCATGGAGTAGCACCCAACTCCTGTCTTTCCACTATGCAGGCCTTTTCTTCCGCAACTTTTCGCGCTCAAGGACACGTTTGTAGTATTCCTGGTTAAATGTCTGTACTGTAGGGGTAAATTTATGATGTACAATACGGTATAGTAAAAAAAGTCACGAACATTGTGTTCACCTTCGACCGACTTTGCCGTGCTTTTTTCAGTGGTGACCAAGAGTCTTCCACTGCGAAGACTGCACTTTGGTTTCAAGATCACATCATACACCCACGATTTGTCACCGGTAATTGCTCTATTTAACAAATATGTGTCATTTTTAGTCCTATTAATCAGTTTTTGGCACATTTCAAGTCGGTATTTTCTCTGGTCACCTGACAACACTGACTAAACTGCTTAGAAAGTCAAATCAAGTTCATCAGCCATCTCCCTAATTGTAAGTCTACGATCAGAACGCACTAAGCCGCGAACTTTCACAATATTTTTATGCGTTTCTGACATGGAAAGACTGCCGGACTGTGGTTCATCTTCAAATGATTCGCGGGCTTATTAAAATCTGTTGAACCAGATAAAAACACTTGAATAACTCATACAATTACGTCCAAAAGCTGTTTTTAATAGTTCGTATGTTTCAGAAGTTGATTTCCTGGTTTTAAAACGTAATTTCACACAAACTCGTCGCTACGTTTTTACGTCCATTTTCATGCAGACAGAACCCGGCAACAAGCCCTAACACAACCGCACTCAACTAGCTGTCATAATGAACTAAGTAAAGTAAACTCAGTTTCCTGACAGACGGCATTCAAGGACAAGGCGATGTCTCACTCCGCACCCTCCGTTTACTTTCCCGCCAAATCAGTAAGCAGTAGTGGATCCATTCTTAAAACTTTACAATCACACCTCGTACCTTAATGTTACAGGACTATGCAGCAACCTTTATCAGAGGTTGGATTTGGGACACCCTTGTAAATCGAAGTGAACTCTTCAAGATGGATATGATCTACGAATCCCATTAAGGTTTGATACAGATATTCATATCTCGATGAGTTTTTGAAGTGAAGGATACATTTGTTGAATAAAATTTATTCATCACAGAAGTATGGTGGTATGAGTATCTGAATGTGAAAAGCTGTATGTAGTTGCCTATGCGAGAAATATTAACTACTAATATTTTGGCGTATTATAATTATACAATAACTGTGAATCTCTTATATTTGTTATATTATAATTTGTGGCTATTATTTACTTCATTGTAAACTTAAGTAATATAGCAGGGGGACTTGGAAAATAAGTTTCCCCTGTCGATTATGGTCAGAGTTGCTTATGAACGGAAAAAATTAGAATGAGACATTAAAGATAAGACACCTTTATTTTTCTACATAATTTCCATATACATTGAGCCATTTGTCATACCGCATTATAAGCTTCAAAAAGCCTTTCAGGAAAAAATCTGAGTGCTGCGTACGGTAGAAGCGTTGAACGGCTTGTTGAAGTCAGCATTGCTTCCAAAGCACCTTCCACCCAGAGTTTTCTTCAAAGCTGGAAACAGATGGAAATCACTTGGTGCGAGATCATGACTGTATGTCGGATGGTGTAGGCCCTCCCAACCAAAAGTTGCAATATGGTTTTGGGTTGCTGTCGCCGATGTGGTCTCGCATTGTCATCCAACAGCAGAACGCCAGATAAGGCCAGGCAGCTTTTCCGAATCATCTCTTTCAGTTTCGAGACAGTGGCCTGACAGCATTGATGGTTGCATCTTCCAAAAAGTCCAACAACAAAACTCCTTGGGCGTCCCAGAAAACGGTAAGTAGCACTTCATCTGCAGACGGAATGCTTTTGAATTTCTTTCGGACAGGTGCTGACGGATGTTTCCACTCCATAACCGTTCAACGCTTCTTCCTTATCAACGCCTACATTTCTTTCCTGGACGGCTTTTTGAAGCTTATAAAGCGGATTGCAAATGACTCGATGTACTTGGAAATCTCTATCCATATAAAAGTGAAAAGATATTAACTCACTCACTCACTCAATCTCTCACTGACTGACTAAACACGAAATCTCGAAAACTATTTCACCTATGAAGCTGCAATTTGGCAGGAATGTAGCTTATACCTAGGAAAAGTCAGCCAAGAAAAGATTTCGCGATAGGGCCGATAGTTCAGGAGATATGACGCCATAAACAACGAAAACGTCCCTGTCTTGCGGCACGTGATGAATTTTTAAGTCCACTATTTGAGAAGGATAGCACTTAGTGACTTGAACTTTAAACATAATTTCGAACCTTTAGGAAACTTTTTCTCGCTGACAGTCCCAGCAAAAGATAAAGGAGCAAAGTATTTCGCTTACTAACTTTTGCGCTGTTCATGGACTAAAACTACTGCAGTCGGTATGGCGTTACAACTTATAATTTCTACACTACAAATTGTAGCCGCATGAAATTTAACATCCAGTGTACACACATATAGCTGAATGTACCTTAGAAAATGTATTACAGTACGACAGTTAGAACATGAGATATGAGCACATAAACAGTAACGTCCATGGAAAACCGCCCCAGAACGCACCAAGTTTTAATATAATACTTCTTCACTAGTAATTGTATTCCCAAGTGGTAACTTAACTCCCTCTCGTATAACAATTACAGGGCATTGTTGCATTCCGAGTAGTGAGTAGTTGTAGAACTGGTTTCAGCTTCGGTTTCCAGAAATACGGTCAGCTTATATAACAAATATTATTTTAAGCTGCGCAAGAGTACCCGAGCGGTCTGGAGCGCCACGTTGCGGATCGCGAGGCCTCCCGCGTCGGAGGTTCGAATCTTCTTTCGGGCATGGATGTGTGTTGTCCTTAAGCGGTCGGCACACTGAGCGTGTATCTGAACGAGTGGGGCCAACTCGGCGAATACCTGACGTTGGCGAGGCTTTCCCAAACGTCTTATATGTGGTTAAAAATTTCCGTATTACAGTAATCTGACGTTTCAAGGCAAGGCGCACTGAAGATCTATCAGCACGAATTGTTCTCTATATCATTTGTTGTAACTACATGTCAGCAAACGACATATCAACCAGTCGTAAAGACAACACGTCTAATACCTTCGCCTATGTCACGTATGTTAGTTAATGGTCGTAGCTTAGGCAGCAAAACTGCGGACTCTGAAAGAGAATGCCCGACGACGCTGGTTCGAGGCTTATCGGACGCAATTACTTTTTCTTATATTATTCGATTTTTCTGTTAGACTCGAAGACTTTACTATAAATTTCACAGAAGTATACTGCATAATATTCGATCCTATGTAAACATATGTGCGCATCCTATGAGAAGTGAGATTCTTGGATTCGCTTTATGAACAGGAGAGTTAGCACCTTACTTAGAGTAAAATATGCACTTTATTGATTCAAGTATTGCATTTTACACGTTCTTGACATTCTTCTCCTGAATAGTAATATTGATCGTGGAAGAATGATCTTTAAGTTTACTAAAAAGAGAAACTGTTGTAATAACGTATGCCTCAAGTGAAGGCCTTTCCTAATTTTATATCTTACGGTTCGTTATGAAACTTTAATAATTCACTGCACTTACTGACATAAAATTCAACTTTTATAACTTCATAAATATTTGGTTGTTACTTAGGTAGGCATGTATCACAGAACATGACGAACATATGCGCAAGTGCGGAAATAAGCGATTTTATAGAGGTAAAGCAGGAATTCCACTATTTTGCTTTCGTAAGAAGTGCGACTCCAAAACGTAATGCCGCCGATAGCTGTCGCTGTAGCGCGCTGCGGTCGCGTGTAGCTCGCTGAGGCAAACGTCTCGTATGCACAAGTCGCGCCGTCTCCGAGCTTTCAGCCGCACGGTGGTTCAAAAATGTTCAAATTGTAAATCTATCGGACCAAACTGTGTGGTCATCAGTCTGTAGCTTACAAACTACTTAAACTAAGGTAAACTAACCCAAGGAAAAGCGCGCGCACACACACACACACACACACACACACACACACACACACATACACACATGCCCCAGGGAGTAATCGAACCTCCGACAGCGACCAACCGCGCGCTCCGCAGCGAGGCGCCTTAGACCGCTCGGCTACTCTACCGCGGCCCGCACTTTGGACTCGGCGAGTTGACCGCACACGTTCCGACATACGCTCCGTTTGCCGACGGCTTTAGGTTAGTGTTAACTTAGTTTAAAAAGTCTAGGGACATGACTGAAGTAGTTTGCTCCCATAGAATTACAAATAATTTATCATTTTTTTTATTAATGTAAATACAAATACCACCCCCATGAACCACAGACATTGCCGAGGTGGGGTGGCTTGCGTGCCTCAACGATGCAGATAGCCGTACCGTAGGTGCAACCACAGCGGAGGGGTATCGGTGGAGAGGCCAGACAAACATGTGGTTCCTGAAGAGGGGCAGCAGCCTTTTTATTAGTTACAGGGGCAACAGTCTGGATTATTGACTGAGCTGGCCTTGTAACATTAGATAATTTGGCTTTGCCACACAGCTACTGCGAACGGCTCAAAGCAAGGGGAAACTACAGCCGTTACTTTTCCCGAGGACATGCAGCTCTACTGTATGAACATATGATGATGGCATCCTCTCGGGTAAAATATTCCGGAGGTAAAATAGTCCCCCATTCGGATCTCCGGGCGGGGACTACTCAGGAGGATGTTGTCATCAGGAAAGACAATACTGGCATTCTACGGGTCGGAGCGTGGAATGTTAGGCCCCTTAATCGGGTAGGAAAATTAGAAAATTTAAAAAGGGAAATGGATAGCTTGAAGTTAGATATAGTGGGGATTAGTGAAGTTCGGTGGCAGGATGAACAGGATTTCTGGTCAGGTGAGTACAGGATTATAAAATCAGTTGGGGGTATCACAGGAGTAGGACTGATAATGAATAAGAAAATAGGAATGCGGGTAAACTACTATGACCAGCACAGTGATCGCATTATCATTGTCAAGATAGATACGAAGCCAACACCAACAACAGTAGTACAGGTTTATATGCCAACTAGCTCTGCCGATGATGAGGAGATAGAAGAAATATATGAGGAGCTAAAGGAAATTATTCAGATAGTTAAGGGAGAGGAAAACTTAATTGTGATGGGAGACTGGAATTCGGTAGTAGGAAAAGGAAGAGAAGGAAAAATAGTAGGTGAATATGGACTGGGCAAAAGAAATGAAAGAGGAAGCCGCCTGGTAGAAATTTGCACGGAACATGATTTAATCGTAACAAACACGTGGTTTAAGAATCACAAAAGAAGGTTGTATACTTGGAAGAGACCAGGAGACACCGGAAGGTATCAGAAAATTACAGGTGTGAAAATTACAGAACCATCAGTTTGATAAGTCATGGTTGCAAAATTTTAACACGAATTATCTACAGGAGAATGGAAAAGCTGATAGAAGCTGACCTCGCGGAAGATCAGTTTGGATGCAGGAGGAACGTAGGAACCCGGGAGGCAATACTCACTTTACGTCATATCTTAGAAGATGGACTAAGGAAAGGCAAACCTACATTTTTAGCTTTTGCAGATTTGGAGAAAGCGTTTGACAATGTTGACTGGAGTACACTCTTTCAAATTCTGAAGTCAGCAGGGGTAAAATACAGGGAAAGGAGAGTTATTTACAACTTGTACAAAAGCCAGACCGCAGTTATTAGACTCCAAGGGCACGAAAGGGAAGCATCAGTTGGGAAGGGAGTAAGACAGGGTTGTAGCCTTTCTCCGATGTTATTCAATTTGTACATCGAGCAGGCGGTGAAGGAAAGCAAGGAAAAATTTGGAATAGGGATTAAAGTTCAGGGGGAAGAAATAAAAACATAGCGTTTTGCTGATGACATTGTAATTCTGTCAGAGACAGCAAAGGACCTGGAAGAGCAGTTGAATGGAATGGACAGTGTGTTGAAGAGAGAGTATGAAATGAACATTAACAAGAGCAAAACAAAAATAATGGAATGCGGTCTTAGAAAATCAGGCGATGCTGAAGGAATTAGATTAGGTAACGAAACAATGAAGGTGGTAGATGAGTTTTGTTACTTGGGTAGTAAAATAACATGCGATGGTCGCAGTACAGAGGATATAAAATGCAGAATGGCAATGGAAAGAAAAGCATTTTTGAATAAGAGAAATTTGCTAACATCGAATATTAATTTAAGTGTAAGGAAGTCTTTTCTGAAGGCATTTGTGTGGAGTGTTGCCTTGTACGGGAGTGAAACATGGACGATAAGCACCGCGGACAGGAAGAGAATAGAGGCTTTTGAAATGTGGTGCTACAGAAGAATGCTGAAGATTAGGTGGGTAGATCGCATAACTAATGAAGAGGTAATGAACAGAATTGGTGAGAAAAGGAATTTTTGGCATACACTGACCAAAAGAAGGGATCGCTTGGTAGGACACATTCTTAGACATCGAGGAATCGTAAAGTTAGCATTGGAGGGAAGTGTGTGGGGTAAAAATCGCAGAGGGAGACCAAGAGACACGTATAGTAAGCAGATTCAAGTGGATGTGGGTTGCTGTTCTTATGAGGAGATGAAAAGGCTTGCTCAGGATAGAGTAGGGTGGAGAGCTGCATCAAACCAGTCTCCGGACTGAAGACCATAACAACAACAACAACAAATACAAATAAACAATTCCTGAGACGGATTTTCGTCTCGAATAAGTCAAAGACATTAATGATAAATCTGAAACATTGAATTAAAATTTGTGATGCGACCGGGAATCGAACCCGGACATCCATGCTACTAGGTAGACGTCTTACCGCTACTTTTTTTTTTTTTTTTTTTTTTTTTTTTCCTGGTAAATTTATGCATCGCGGCCGTTGGTTCAGTTTGTTCTTGGTTGTTTGTTGAATATTCGTCTCAGCTTTTTTTTCTTTATTACAGAGAGTGTTTAGCCCACTGACCGGGCAACCGCTAGATCTCTACATCACTAGTGATTAAGGTGCTTCGGAATAGTCTAAGCACCATTTCCTTCACGTCACAAACTTTAATCCAGCTTTTATGTTCCATAGAACATTGCCACTACTGCCAAGGCTCTCCATACAGCGGAATAGCACCTCGTCACTGGACATATTGCAACATTCCTATTTAAGGTGATGTAAATATCAATCTAAATACAAATAAACAATCCCTGAAACGGATTTTCGTCTCGAATATGTCAAAGACGTTAATGATAAATCAGAATTAAAATTTGTATGTCTTTGACATATTCGAGACGAAAATCCATCTCAGGGATTGTTTATTAGTATTTACATTGGTATTTATATCACCTTAAATAGGAATGTTCCAATATATCCATTGCAGAGGTGCTATTCTGCTGCATGGAGGAGAGCCTTGGCAGTAGTGACAATGTTCTATGGAAGACAGAAGCTGAATATGGTTTGTGACGTGAAAGAAATCGTGCGTAGACTATTCCGAGGCGCTTAATCGCTAGTGCTGTTGTGGTCAAGCGGTTGCCCTGTCAGGGGGCTAAACGCTCTCTGTAATAGAAAAAGCTGAGCCGAATATTCAACCAAGAACAAACTGAACGAACGACTGCGGCCTGCACGTTGGAATCGGTGCGTTGACCACACACGTTCAGACATACGCTCAGTTTGCCGACGGCTTTAGGTTAGTGTAACTTGGTTTAAATATTAATGATAAATCTGAAGCATTCAATTAAAACTTGTGATGCAACCGTGAATTGAACATCGAACCGAGACCTCCATGATTTCTAGGCAGTCGTCTTACCGCTAGATCCACAAAAAAAAAAAAAAAAAAAAAAAAGAAGAAAGAAAGAAAGAAACACGGTAAGACGTCTGCCTAGTAAACATGGATGACCGGGTTCGATTCCCGGTCGCATCACAAATTTTAATGCAATGCTTCAGATTTATCATTTGTTTCATTGTTTCAAGAAGAGTAACACGTTGGCTACTGCGTAATCAGTGATGTTTGCCCCTCCTGAAGGAGTTTCCGCGCTGCCCGACGCTGCGGCGACTAGTGAAGGCGGCGTGATAGCGGGAGACAAACGCGCTCGCCTGCCATGTCCGCGTTGTAAACAGTGTTGTCCGTGGCGTGCCCCGCGGCTATCTCGCCACCCGGCATGCAAAGCCGCGGTCACGCCACGAGGGCGGCGGCGGCGGCGGCGGAGGCCAAGATAGCACGGCGTGGCGTAGCGTGACGTGTGCAGTGTGCACCCGAGGCAGCGCGGAGCGGCCCGCTAGCGTGACGTCAGTGCACGACTGGCGAGGCGTTTCCCACCTGTGATGGAGGACCCCCGGGGAAAAAATTATCGCAACTAAATGTCACGACAGACGGCGGCCTCCCTCGAGTGTCGGAAACCCGCACGTAGCGCCGAACGGAGTTTCTTAATGGTAGCGCAGCATGCCGCTTCCCCGTTCCCGTCCGGAATTTTTGCGGAGTTACCTCGGACCCCCCCCCCCCCCAACACAGCCGCTCCCCCCTCCACCACCAAGCGTCGGCATTCATCTTTATTGAATGGTTCGAGCGGAAGGAGTTTTTTTTATCTCCGATCAAACAGTTCCACTCCCACGGAAGGAACGATTTGGAAAAAAAAGAGGGGGGGGGGGGGGGAAGAGTGCAGAAGTTCTGTTCCCTACGGAATGTATAAATCTACGGCAGCGAAAAAGCAGCATCCTGCAATCTTGGCGCAAAAACGCCTCGCGGAAGATCAAAGAGAACCACTGAGGCAGAAGAGATCAACGCGTTTGGTTGTCGAAGAAATAGACTGGGTCAATTCTTTGATCAGTGAGTCGAGGACGTATTTTCTAAAGAATATCTTCCGCCAAAGGAATAGTGCAGGTATCAGTCGGAGGTGCAACAATGTTATCGGTTGAATGTGAACCTACATATCTTCACGAGGTATTTCGTAATAAAATTTCGGGTATTATATTCTTCAAAATTGAAATGCCAACAACGAGAATTAATAGTTTATTTAATGACGACCGGTTTCGACGGACTGTGCCCACATCATCTTGTCATATTTGTTTCATAAGCTGGTCATTTTTTTTAAATGCATATAAAATAATAAGTTCATCATAGCACTTGTCTTCATATGAAAATACAAGAATCCTCAAAGCTGTCAGTATGTAGTCAGCTGTCATGTTTTATCTTGTATTTTGTATGATGACTAACAAGGGAACATCATCAACTCGACCTCATATTTTCTTGAAAAAAAAAAATACATGAGCTAGATATCAACTCAGTAAATCGACATCACGTGGAAATTTGGGCCATTTTTCAGATACTACGCAGTTACGGCCTCCTGAAAGTACAGCTTTTAAACATTCGCGTGCTCGGGTTGGTCCTCACTCGGCCCTCTTCACTGCGGCCGCTTAATGGCCGAACGTGAAGTGCTGTACAATGAAGGGACAACAGCGAGTCCGTAGAAATGTGAAATCTGATGAGCTAGGGAAGTGGAGGAGGAAATAATATTACAAAATGGAAGTTAGCGTATAGCTTTCTGGCCGGGAGAAGCCTTGCGGGTTTGTTCGGCCGCCTTAGTGTAAGTCATTTTATTTGACGCCGCATGGGCGATTTACGTGCCAATGATGATGAGATGCTGATGATTAGGACAACACACAATACCCAGTCCCATGCCGGGAATCGAACCCGGGCCTCCTGCGCGGTAGTCAGCGACGCTACTGCTGAGCTACAGAAGAGGACATATTACAAAATGAAACATATGTACTGTAACTATTTCGAGTTTACTCCACTTCAGTACTGTCACCTGTACATATGATAAAATGTGCATAAAAGGTATTCAAAATTAAATTACGTTACACTGCTTGTTGAAAAACGGTCTCATTCGTTTCCACCGCAGTTGTGACGCGCTGTATAAAACGAAAACGGCTCGTTGCGTATATTCTTCTGTTACGGAGCCTGGCAAAGTGGTATTCTACGATTTAAAATAATCAAAGCAGGTTTCACCATCACTGACGACCTCAATTCCACGCGCAAGCTCCGTTGAAGCAATTAAAGTGCTTGAAGAATCTGACGAATGTGGAAAGCGTCGTTATCATCGACGTCATCCTCTTGTACATCTGCACCGAACGTCAAACCGCTATTTTCTTCTGTATCCAGCACGTCTTCATCAGTGCAACTGTCTACGATATTTGCTACGCAGTTAAAGATAAAAGGAAGAGCATAACGAAAGCACCATGAATTTTCTTTAACAGTGCATAGAACATCTAACAAATGCAGATGATTATGCTTACCGGTGACGAATTTAAAGAGCTCTAATTCATAGAAATTTCAGCGTTACACATTAGTCAACATTCCATACCGTTCCTGGAGGTGTCTCACGATATCCTGTGGGTTAATTGGCATGGCGAACACAAACCTCTTACTAAACTCCATTCCCAGTACTAGACGTTCGGGCATTAAGCGGCCGCTGTGAAGCGGGTCGAATGAGGAACAATACGAGCGCGCGAATGTTTAAAAGCTGTACTTTAAGGGAAAAAATTTTCAAATGTTTGTAGAGCTTATGGCACCCAACTACGGGGTTATCAGTACCTAAACTTACAAACTACCTATGAACTAGCTACAACTAAGGACGGCACGAACATGCCCGAGTGGGGATTCGAACCCACAACCGTAGTGGCCGTGCAGACCGTGATACTTTGAGGAGGCCGTAACTGCGTAGTACTGAATAATGGCCCAAATTTTCACGTGATATCTATTTCTGTGCTTCATATCTAGCTCAAGTATTGTTTGCTCGAGTAAATACGAGGTCGAGTTGATGATCTTACCTTGTGTTATGTTGCACTTATTGTTTTACATCCATTTTTAAATGAGATGACCCGCTTATAAAATGTATATGACCAGATGATGGTGGCACAGTCAGCTGAAACCGGTCGTCATTAAGTACGCTATTAATTCGCGATCTTGGCGTTTCAGTTTTGAAGAATATAAAACTATCAAAATCGCCTTATAAACCGTCAAAGTGTGGTAATGTTAAAATTACAGGTACTCAGCTACAACCATTTGTTTTCTTTTGCTAATATTTCGGCTGTATATCGTTCAGCCAAAATCGCAGCGAAATTGAAGTCTAGTACACTATTAGCAGAGTGTTCCCGTGCACCTTCTATGTCGTGTAAGCGTACCAAACCGAAGACAAAGGTGCATGAAGCTGTACTGCCTTCCATGGAGATTATACATATATAATAACATAGCCCAACATATACAGTCACGACACTTCTACTGATTTTTGTTATACGCTGCGATAACAGTGCTCCGAGCGGTCGGAAAGCGACATTTCTGAATACGATATCGGACGAGAGCAAATAGTATCGTTTATATTGATTTTAACATTCATTTTACCTTGGGGAAAATATGTAGTGACATAAAAAGAGGCAATAATTTAAAAAGAGATCGACATTTGTCTTTGTTAGCTTCCCTAAGACCCCTGTAAAGGTACGAAATGATACATTACAAGACAGTTTATTCACAATTATTTTGTAACCTACATGTTTTTACTAAAGAATTTAATATTCTATTTAAAGTAAAATATGTCTACGAAACACCAGATGACTTGCCATTACTACGGTCGGGAGTTCGAATCCCCCCTCGGGCATGGATATTTGTGCCGTCTTTAGTCTTAGCTAGTTCATAAGTAGTTTGTAAGCTTAGGGACTGATGACCCCGTAGTTAAGTCCCATAAGTTGTACAAACATTTGAACATTTTTTTGACTTGCCATTTGGCAGAAAGACATCGATTTTCTAATCAGGAAAGTTATGGTTTCTTCACTACATTTCCAGTAAAATCGCTACTGGTGAAACATAGGAAAAGTAATATACCACAATAACTACAGTATTTAACGTACCATATCAGCCACCATAGCTCTAGCTGAAGGAGAAACGTCACAGACGCGCAGTAAGACGACAAAAGCAATCAAATTGTTTCACAACAAAGAAGGAACTAAATCCACAATAGTTGCTACAGCTGAATCGCAAACAGCAAGACTCTTTAAAACATTAGCTTTTTAAGCTAAAGTAATTACTCTGTCAACGACCTGCGGGTATAAGAAAGACGAGTGAAGTGTAAATATGTGCGTATCATGAGACTCGATACCGAACTGATACGCATCAAAATAACTGCCTGTTACAGTAAGAACAGACCATAATAGAAAATTATTTTTCTCTTTGTTTATATTCTACTTACTTTTAGCAGAATAAACTGCAAATATACACTAATTCGTAAGTATTTGTTCATTACGAACTTGTTCGTTACACCTCTCAATCAATGAAATTCGGCTGCTTTTATATTAATGTCCAGATTATGTATCTTGATAATTTACTAACGCTTCTATCGCAGAAATTATAGTAAATCTTTCGTAAGTAATTTATGAAAACAATTATCTGCAAACATCACTCCTTCGCGGCTTACCCACCGCTAGTGGTGTTGCAACTGTCAGTTGTTAACAACTTTCACACCATTGAATGTCGCGACTGTACATATATGTTAGATTGTGATAATAATCTGCGGTTAACTTTGACGGCCGCGGTTGAGTAGGCGAGCGGTCTAAAGCTCCTCGCTGCGGAGCGCGCGGTTGCTCGCCGTGGAGGTTCGAGTCCTCCCTGGGGCATGGGTGTGTCTGTTTGTCCGTAGGTTAGTTTACCAAGGTTTAAGTTGTTTGTAAGCTACGGACTGATGACCACGCAGTTTGGTGCGATAGATTTACAGACATTTGAACATTTGATTTGATTTTTTAACTTTGACGGCATAGAAATACAAAACCGCAAAGCCCGCAATGGCGAGTATATGTAATCACACAGTTGACAGTGCCGTTGTATTCAAACAGCCCACAATATAGATTACGAGAATGTCAAGATATTATGGTTGGTATAAGCTACTGGGATTCGGTTTTTACAGAAGCCACTGATATTCGCCTAGCGAGTAATTTAATTAATCCGAAATATGGTTTTATTCTTGACAAAATTTGAAATCCGGCAAACACAACAGGACTGTCAACTAAGAGGACGAGTTGCAAAGTTTACAGTTTTCGAAGCCCTAAAACGTAGTTTTAGTGGTCATTTGCCCAGACTATAAATGTTGAAAGTACCTTGTTAAATTTTTTATTGAAAAATCTCTGGCGGTAGAGATCACAAAAGGCAAGTTCAAACGCTCACTGCTGCTTCAAATTACTTTCGAATGGCCACAGTGCTTGCGCAACGGAACTTTATCTAACTGCTTATTCCTTAAAGCAGCCGACGTTTTAACAAACATAAAAATAATACACACGAAGGAATATATAAATAAACATGGGACGGGGAGCATGGAATTATAAAGCAGGAGTTTGATACTTTAGATTAATATCTATTAAAAAAGTATACATGCAAAAACGTGGGGAGATCAAATAAGCAGGATGAAGCACACACCTTGTACCACACTGAATTAAATTATTAAGTTACTGCCCGTAATAAAATGGTTTCTGCCCTTTCTGAACGTGGAGGGAATGTGGGAGGACAGTTGCAAATACAGAGGGGATAAAGAAAGCACACTTATTCACTCACAGACACACGCATACTGCTTGTGACACTTATTCAATCGGGAACAATTCATGGTAGTTGCAGTTCGAAGCGTCAGCGCCAGCCGCGGTGGCCGAGGGGACTGAGGGGCTCCAGTCACGGTCTGCACGGCCACTACGGTCGGGGGTTCGAATCCCCACTCGGGCATGGATATTTATGCCGTCCTTAGTCTTAGTTAGTTCATAAGTAGTTTGTAAGTTTAGGGACTGATGACCCCATAGTTAAGTCCCATAAGCTATACAAACATTTGAACATTTTTGAAGCGTCAGCGGCGTTTTGACGAGATGGCGGATGTCTTCAAGCACAGTTTAAAAGTATACTATACACGAACAAACTCATGTGCGAGGAGACAGCGGCATACTATCGTTATGTACCACGTGGAGTATGAACACAGTGAATTACATAGAATTTACAGGAAGAAATTAATTTATAGTAAACAAGTAAAGTGCACTTGAGAATTCAACATAAGATAGCTGTTGTGCAATCGGTCTTACAAAGATAGGAAATACGTAATCAATCCAGAAATTTTGAGAGAGAATTTAGTATGGTCGTGTTTCTATGTATCACTGAATAGCATGTCATATTAATAACAAACTGCTGTTTCAGTAGTGAATTTTCGCTAAATAGTTATCATGTAGGCTTAACATAACCTGCATGCATTTTTGGAGCAAGATTGTGAGCTTCCAACAATTACCTACTTATACTATCATGTGTTTACCTCGCTGCTGGGTTTGAACAAATACATTATATGTCAAAAACAATTTTAAATAAAATGGTATTTGTTAGTCCAACTTTTCCTAATTTATTACAAATTTTGTCTTAGTTATATTTGTTTTAACTGAAACTCCATATAAGACTGAACTATCTGCAAAAATTAAAAGAAAATAATCCCCCATAATGTCTTCATCTAAACTAAAACTCTTCACAAAGAAGTATAATGAACCTGGTAAACCAAGAAAGAACTTTGACAAAGAGACAATAAACCGAGGTCGAATGACAACGAGGAAGACAGTGAGTACTGTTCATACTGCTACGCCTTATATGAAGGAGGCTGGTTGCGGTGTATTGGATGGGAACACTGGCTCCACGACTCTTGTGCAGGGATAGAAAGTGTTGACGATGAGGCTGTTCACATTTGTGTACTCTGTGAAAGTAATAGGCCAAAATAAAAACAGAATTGAATGTCCAATTCACAAAACCATGTTTTGATACCTTATCTTCTCATTATTTCGTTATTCCAATATGTAGTTGAGCTTTAGAGATGAATTCATGCTAGTTCCCCAGGTTACCTCGCATATGGGGCAATACGGGGAATATACAGTTTCTTTTTCAAATCGAGATATATATACCTTAATGTAACAATTTTACAAGTTTCTTTGCGTGTTATTGTAATTAAATAGTTAAAAAAACAAATTATAATCATAATTATTTAATTTGTTTATTTTTGTCCCTTTTGTTAGGGGTTAACATTAGCTTCCCCATCTGCCCCCCCCCTTCCCCTATATAACATTTATATAACGGATAACATTTCTGTACTTAGACTTCTGTTCAAAGTATGATATTTTCACCTCTAGAAGTACTCAAACTCTAAGAACGTTTGTTTAATCACCCTGTATGTCAATCAAAATAATTACTCACCAGAAAAATTGATGTACTTTCCACATAGTTTGACACTGAGATGACAAAAGTCACGCCCAAGAAATATGCTTAAATACAAATAACGGTGGCAAGGCGTACACAAGATACAAAAGGGCAATGTATTGACATAGATGTCATTTGTTCTCTAATGGTACATGTGAAAAGGTCTCCGTTGTGATTACCAATAATCGATGGGAATTAACAATCTTTAACCGAAGAATGGAAGTTAGGTAAACGTTTGGGACATTCCGTTTTGGAAACTGTTAGTGAGTTCAGTATTCCGATATTCGCAGTATGAAGAGTGTGCCGAGAATACCAGACTCCAGGCGTTACTTCTCACCAGAGAGAACGCAGTATTCAACGGTGTGCAGCTAATGACCGAGAGCGACTGCTTTTGCGTTGAGTAGTCAGTGCTAACAGACAAGCAAGAATGCGTGAAATAGCCTAAGAAGTCACTGAGGTTTAGCTCGTACAAGAAGTCGTGGATCTTGCGCAGAAACGCATTCTTGAGTTGTGCGCATTGTTTGGGAGGGGCGGCTTGCTCAGTTGACGTCGCCTGCCGAGCCGTACGGTTCGTTTGTCAGTCGGCTGTCAACTGCGCCTCGCGACCAGTAGGCAACACCCAACTGAGGCGGCCGCCCCTCCAGAGCCAAGGAAGGGACTCGCCCAGCGCACGAGCCGAGACAGCAGGGGCCACGACTTCCTGCGCGAGCTCTAGGTTTCCGTTATAACGATGCGGACGACAGAGTGCCTTTGTAAACAAACAAGTTTGTTTGGATGGCCATCTTCGCAGCAAATGAAGAATTTCGGCGCTTGCTGCGGAGGATGGCCACACAAACCAACTTGTTATTTATGCCCTACCAAGCATTTCCATTTGGTCTATACCAAAAGTTAAGAAAAAATTCACCTGAACGTTCATAAAACCGTACGACACAAAGTTTAACAACATATGCAACAATAACGATCTTGTACTTAAATATATAAATTTAAAGATTAAAAACAGTTGACCTAGTGTTAAAATGCATGTAAAAAGTTTTTTCCTTAAGTAAAATAAATAAATAAATAAAGTAAAAAATAAAAAAAAATAATTAAAAAATTAAAAAAATTACGTGAACTGTGTATTATCTCCAAACAATGCTTCTCACAAAAAGTTTTACTTGTAAATCCCACTGAAGACACCTTTAACATAAAAGAACAAACGCCTCTCTTAACAGTTCGAGAACAGCTGATTTTGTCTCCCAAGTGCCTGGCCATGTCAATTGGGTTCAAGACCACTATAAAACTATGGCTTCGTCAGATGAGTCCTAAAGGTTCAGAGAAGGGCAGCTTGTTTTGTTTCATGGCATTAAGGGGGGGGGGGGGGATTGCAGCGTCACGGAAATGTTGCACGATTTGAGGTGGAATTCATTAAAAGAAAGACGTTATTCGTTGCGGCGAGATCTATTTACGAAATATCAATCACCGACTTTTACTTCTGAATGTGAAAATATTTTGCTAGCACGCACCTACATATGGAGATATGACCATCCCAAATAAGAGAAATCAGATCAAAAGTGGAACGATTTAGGTGTGCTTTCTTCAAAAATGTTCAAATGTTTGTATAGCTTATGGGACTTAACTACTGGGTCATCCGTCCTAAACTTACAAACTACTTATGAACTAACTAACACTAAGGACGGCACAAATATCCATGCCCGAGGGGGGATTCGAACCCCCGACCGTAGTGGCCGTGCAACCGTGACTGGCGCGCCGCAGTCTCCTCGGCCACCGCGGCCGGCTGTGCTTTCTTCCCGCGCGCTATTAGATAATGGAACGGTAGTGAAAGGCTATGAAAGTGGTTAATGAACCCTCTGCCAGGAACTAGATGTACATAAAGCTCCGAATTCAGTTGGGAAGAGCTGATGGGAGAATTCGAAGGTGGCGTGCGCTCCATGAAGCCATGACCCTAAGTTGTTAGAAAGGCATGGTGGAAGCTGGTGATGCGTTATTTTAGATGGTTTCGACTGGGTCCTCTGGTCGAACTGAACTATTGGCTGGAGATATATTCAGCAACTTGGAGACAATTCATAGCCATTTATGATTTCAGTGGGGCTATTGTTGATCGTAATTGATGTTGGAATAATTCCTCGATTCCCTCACCGCCCCTAACAATGAGCATGCGAACACCAATACTGTATGTATACTCAACGTAATTTCAAACATACATTACCGTGAAAGACTCATTCTTGTGGCTGAGCAGTAAAATAATTAAATTTGATCGGTTTTGGCAATTGCTGTCATCAAGAGATCAACAAAATATTTTACGTTAACAACAACAAAATAATATTTTTCCTGCATACTGCAATGTCGAATTAAGTCAAACTGACCAGTTTTTTTAGAAACGATCGCAATGTCTAATGTAAATTTGACGTTGTTGAATTCAGGAAAAATTTTATCTTATTGTTGTTAATATTAAATATTTTCTTGATTCCCTGTTGATGGTAGCAATTACTGATACTGGTCGAATATATTTTACAGCTTTGGCACAAGAATGATTATTTCAAAATACATCAAGGCTAAAAACAACGTTGTATACATTACTGTTGTTGGCATTTTATTTTTATTTTAAAATGTTGTGCAATATGACAGTTTTGGTAATTATTTTTCATTCGCCGCGCGGAATGGCCACGTGTTCTAAGGCGTCTATGGCTGAGCGTCCGTTCCCGCTGGAGGTCCGAGTCCTCCCTTGGACATGGATGTGTGTGATCTCCTTGGCGTACGTTTGTTTTCGTAAATCGTTAAGTCTAGGAACGGATAACCATAGAAATTTCGTTCACTTTGGTTTTCAAACATGTTTCGATATTCCTTTCTCTTCTCTTTTTCTTTATTGGTGTTTCACAGCTCTGATTGAATAACCTTTACCATCCATGGAAGTGACAACGAGATTTTAACGTTGCGGTTAGTGTTCAATTTGATGATGATATTATGTCTAACACATTTTATGACGTAAAAGTGTTGTGAGCCACGCAACAGAGCGCCTGGTCAGCCGAAGCGGATGAGCTCGGACCCGTGGCCAGCCGGTGACGTTCGCTTTCCCGGAAGAGACAGCCGGTCTGTCTGTCATTGCCGGCCGCGGTGGCCGAGGGGACTGGGGCGCTTCAGTCACGGTCTGCACGGCCACTACGGCCGGGGGTTCGAATCCCCCCTCGGGCATGGATATTTGTGCCGTCCTTAGTTGTAAGTAGTTCATAAGTAGTTTGTAAGCTTAGGGACTGATGACCCCGTAGTTAAGTCCCATAGACTGTACAAACATTTGAACATTTGTCTGTCATTGGGCGTCCAGGGAGCAATCTACTGAATTTAATGTTCCTCCGAGGAGGCTCCGACAGACTGAGGAGTGGTTTTGGACGGAGGAAAGCAACATGTCTTCCTAAGTGTTTGTGGGGCTCGTGAATCACTGACGCCAGGCATCGGCCATGAACGTGCTAGTTGACTGCCCTGCGGTGTTGGCGTCTATTTGTTCCGAAAAGCCACTTAGCACTTTGACTGCCGGCCCTGTAAACTGAGCCATTTCTAGGAATGCCAGATGTTTTTAGCAATATTTAGTATTTTGTATTAGAAAAACTAGACAACATTTAAATGTGGTAATAACCTTTTATGAAAGCCTTGGACTTCTTCTTCCTGATTACCTACTTTCAGTTTCAAATGTTCAAAAAATGTTTGTAGAGTCTATGGGACTTAACTACGGGGTCATCAGTCCCCTCGGCCACCGTGGCCGGCTCAAATGTTCAAATGTTCGTTAAGCGTATGGGACTTAACTAAGGGGTCATCAGTCCCTAAACTTACAAAAGACTTATGAACTACCTTATACTAAGGACGGGACAAATATCCATGTCCGAGGGGGGATTCGAACCCCCGACCGTAGTGGCCGTACAGACCGTGACTGGAGCGCCTCAGTCCCCTCGGCCACCGACTTTCAGTTTCTTTGAATGTTTACTTCCTTTTTCACATATTTTCAAACAATGTCATATTTTGGGACAAAGAAAAAAGTTTACGGAAATCATAAAGTTTTTACATCATGCTTGTCGTAGTAGAAAAGCTTTTATTCCACTTTGAATAATAAAACACTGATAAAAACACTTATTACATATATACGCGCATTATTTTCACACAGTGTATTTTTTTTTTTTTTATTTCGTATGATACAATGTAAAACATGGTTCTTTGCACTTTGCGATTTTGCACTCACTGCACTAGTATGATGTGTTTTTTCTTACTGCCTTTCTAGTTTGCTTTTTTCCTCTGGTTGAGCATACTTTGCACATCCTTTTAATTATACTTTTACCTGTGGGAGGTGGAATTTTTTCTAGAAAATGCTTTCCTGCAGATAACCTACTCAGGTGGCCTCTATCGGAAGTTGGTTTGGGACTACCGTCTTCACACATTGGCAATTCTGCACACAACTCCTTTATGAACTTGGATAGAATTCTTGAATATCCGTCTCCAGATCGCTTATATTTTCTAAAACGTTACCGGTTTCGGGTCAGCTGCCCATCTTCAGATCAAAATTTTAAAGTTACAGAGTAACCTGTCCTGTAATGAACGAATGTTCACAGTAACGACTGTGAACATTCGTTCATTACAGGACAGTTACTCTGTAACTCTGTAACTCTGTTACTCTGTAACTTTAAAATTTTGATCTGAAGATGGGCAGCTGTCCCGAAACCGGTAATGTTTTAGAAAATATAAGCGATCTGGAGACGGATATTCAAGAATTTTATTCATATAACGATCGCAATAACTCCCTGAAGACCAATAAGTCTTGCTTTGATAAACTTGGATAGAGGCATCTCCTCAGCTTTCATTTTGTTATGGAGAATACATGCATGACCGTTTCCTATTTTTGCGTGCGCACTCTGCATGGTTGTCGCAGCCTCAAAAACGTGACGTTCGTCGCGGCCACAGTCAGGATCTAAATCGTTATACCAGTTTAATTGATAACACGGCAACATCACTACCGCTGTTTGACATTTACCATCTTACTTAGTAAACGTAGTTAGATCCGCAGTGTCACAGTCATGTGTATCAATTCCAGTTGCGTTTCAGTACTGAATCGAGAAGGAAGAATGGTGTAGTTTATCTTTGTATGCCAGTACTCTATAGTTTATTGGTCTAAGCATCAGTCACTTGGTGAATTAATTTTAAATTTGTTGGTGTCTCAAGTAAATAAATAATATTGTTAAACCGTAGGGATTGTTCTGATTCGGGTAGAAATTCCGTTGAGCTTATTTTGGAATATTCATGTGGGGATAACTGAATACGTTTCAATTAGGTTAGAAACGAGACAGCCACCAGTTGCAGGGTTGCAGATTTATTCACAAATGGTTTCGGGCAATTATTGCCCTTCTTCAGGTATCTGTACAGGAAATAGTTACAGAGCAATATACAAGCACAAATATTACAAAAAAATCGAAGAAGAGTCACAGTATTGAAGGGGCAATAAGTAGAACGTATATGAAGCTTTCTTGAAAAATATTAATACGCTATTCTGTTGCATTATAATAAAATAAGGAACTATACGAAGCATTAAGTTCACATAAAAGATATTTTTTCTAATTGATGTTCATTCGGTCTTTGCGCCTGCTTCCGACTTTCAACTGCTCTTTATTAAGGTGTTCCGTCATTTTATGACAAATTAAAATTTCTGCCGGACCGGTACGCGAACCCAAATCTCCCGCTTTTCATTTGTCATAAAATGATAGTACACCTTAATAAAGGGCAGCTCAAAGTTGAAAGTTGTCGCAAACTGCGAATGAACATCAGTTTATTTAATACAACTAGTAGCAGAGCATCATCAATGTCTGATCCCTTCGAACAGACATTTCATGAAAAATTTTTAGTTGGTTACATTAGTTGTGCCCTATATGTTTTCTCAGAGCATTGTATAATAACACTGAACATTCAGTTCTAATATTTATGTGGTTAAACTGTACATCGATACAGGGTCATTCATCCTTGGGTGAGGAAATAATAGATCCAGGGCTGAGAACAAAAACCGCTACCATTGCCATTAAAGATAGTATTATTTATTTATGACACGACCGGTTTCGGGCTTGTGTCCATATTCAGGTTCTTAAAGCATTCAAAATATTACATGTGTAACATGTTGGTGTAGTTCACTGTTTGAACACAAATTATTTGATATTAATAATAGTGAAATCAATTGAAGGTGGTGCGATGAACAAAAATACCGTTTACTTGCATTTATTATTGTATCCAAATTTCTACTGTCCATGTGACGCACTTTTTACACACTTCTGAGAACACACTTTCCATTGATAACCTCCTTACTTTTGTTACTATTATGCTTTACATTTCTGAGTATAATTTATCACTCTCACATTTCTGTGTAGTGATAGTGATAAATTATACTAAAAAGTGGGAAGCAGAATAGTAACAAAAGTAAGGAGGTTATCAAAGGAAATGTATTCGCAAAAGTGTGTAAAAACTGCGTTACATGGACAACCGAAATTTAGAACAATATTAAATGTATACTTAAAGTTTCGCACAAACAGGACAACGGCCGCGTCATAAATAAATAATACGGCCATTAAAGTGACTGCTAGCGGTTTTTATTCTAAACCCTATATTAGGAACAGTCACGGAGTTGAAACGCATCCATCATGAATAACACGCAAATAATAGATCAACATCTACATTCATACTTCGCGTCACCCGATTGTGTGTGGTGGAGGGTATCCTTAGTATCTGTTCTCCCTCCTTTTCCAGTCTCGTATGCCTCTGTGTGGGCTGTAATCTCTCTGATTTTATATTCACGACCTCTTCATGAAATGTACGTAGGAGGGAGCAGTATACTGCTAGACTTCTCGGTAAAGGTATGTTCTCGAAACTTCGACAAAAGCCCGTACCGAGCGACAGAGCGTCTCACCCGCAGAGTCTTCCACAGTAGTTTATCGATCATCTCTGTAACGCTTTGACGATTACCAAATGAAGCTGTAACAAAGTGCGCTGCTCTCCGTTGAATCTTTTCTACTACCTCTATCAACCTCAACTGTTACGGATCTCACACCGGCGAGCAGTATTCTAGCTGTGGGCGAACAAGTGTGCTGTAACCCATTTCCTTTGTTTTCGGACTGCATTTCCTTAGGATTCTTACAATGAATCTAAGTCTGGCATCTGCTTTACCGATGAATGATTTTATATGGTCGTTCCATTTTAAATCACTCGTAATGTCTACTCACAGATAATTTATGGAATTAACTGCTTCCAGTTGCTGACGTGCTATAGTGTAGCTGAATGATACAGGATCTTTCTTTGTATGTATTCGAAGGACACTACGCTTGTCTACATTGAGATTCAATTGCCATTTCCTGTACCATGCGTCAATTAGTTGCAGATCCTCCAGCATTTCAATACAATTTCCCATTGTTACAACCTCTATATACTACAGCATCATCCGCAAAATACCTCCGTGAACTTCCGATGTTATCCGCAAGGTCATTTATATATATCGTGAACAGAAACGGACACACGACACTCCCTTGTGGTACACCTAACATCACTTCTGAAGACTTCTCTCCACTGAGAATGACATTCCGGCCGCGGTGGCCGACGGGACTGAGGCGTTCCAGTCACGGTCTGCACGGCCACTACGGCCGGGAGTTCGAATCCCCCGTCGAGCATGGATATTTGTGCCGTCCTTAGTCTTAGTTAGTTCATAAGTAGTTTGTAAGTTTAGGGACTGATGACCCCGTAGTTAAGTCCCATAAGCTATACACACATTTGAACTTTTTTTTTTCTTTTTCTTGAGAATGACTCTCTGCATTCTATTATTTAGGAACTCCTCAATCCAATCACACAACTGATCCGATAGACCATATGCTCTTACTTTGTTCATTAAACGTCTATGGGGAACTGTATCAAACTCCTTGCGAAAGTCAAGAAACACAGCATCTACCTGAAAACCCGTGTCTATGGCCCTCTGAGTCTCGTGGACGAATAGCGAAAGCTCGGTTTCACACGATTGCCTTTTTTGAAACCCATGCTGATTCCTACAGAGCATATATCTGTGGTGTCGCACAAGTACAAAGTGCGCGCCACTTACTTTCGCCGCGCGCCGCCAGGCACGCACGGCGCGGCGTTCTCACGACGACAGCCACGAGCGCCCTCTGCGACAACTCCGCTCGTGGCCACCACTGAAGGATCGTTCACTTCGCACTTCAGACTGAGATAGCAACGAGTTAGGACCTTCGTAATCAGATAGGCACCATTGAAGACTTTGTTATCGTACAGGCACTAGGCAGGCCTCTAACAACTATGTATCAACATTCTGCAGTGATATGTAAAAGTTAAGTATTGTTACATTCTGTGCAATATATATCTCTTTCTAATTTACTCTAGTGTTTATAGTTTCTGGCTGCTCCCCTCCGTACCTGCACCAGCGTGTCGGTCTTATTCCACTCGGCCACCGACACCTACGACGAGGCTGGGATACAAAAGCGGCGACGAAGTTGGGACACAAAAGTGGCGACGAGGATGGGATCCAAAAATATCAGTCTCTAGAAATCCCTTCCGCATTGCCCGTAGCCTATGTACAGGACGTGCAGTTCTTGTGTCGTGGCTTAGTCAGACACTGGAATTAGCTAATAAGCATCCCCTAATTGACAAACACGACTACTTCTTGAGTATTGCTCAAGTGTGTGGGACCCGCAGCAGATCAGTTTAAAGGGAGACGTAGGGCGGTTCAGAGGCGAGCAGCTAGATATGTTACCGGTAGGTTCGACCAATGCGCGAGTGTCACGGATATGCTCCGGCAACACAATTGGGGATCGCTGGAAGAAAGACGACGTACTTTTCGTGAATTTCTGTTAAGTAAATTTAGAGGGCCGGAATTTGAAGCTGAGTGTAGTACGATCTTGCTGCCGCCTACTTACATTTCGCGTAAAGATCACAATGACAAGATAAGAGAAATTGGGGATCTTACGGAGGCATATAGGCATTCTATTTTTCCTCGTTCCATTTGGGAGTGGAATAGGAAAGGAAATTCCTAGTAGTGGTACAGTGTACCCTCCGCCACGCAGAGTATGTATGTAGATGTAGATCCTGGGTTCGAAACCGGGTACGGAATGCTGTCGTAATCTGCCAGGAAGTTTCACACGAGTGCAGCTTCGCTGCAGAGAGAAAACATTTCTGTCTTGAGCGCTCGTCGGGTGCACGCTGACGTCAGACACCTTGTGATCCCGTAGGTTTATTGGAGTACTGGTGGACGGACGTAATGAGATTAGTGGGTGGCGGCAGTTTGGGCCGCAGGTTTCCTCAGGTGTGGGCAGCGCGCGGTCACGCCACGCCCCGCAAGGTGGCGTGCCTGCCGGCCGTCAGTCACGCCTAACAGCAGGCGTCGCACGCGAGGCGTCCGCGTCGCTGCAACCCGCCACCCCGCAACAGCCGACGCGCTCGCTCAGTCACCCCATCACGCAGAGTGCGGCCGGTCGCTCCCGTCTCTTTCACCTCCCCTACCAGCCTGTTAAAAGCAGACCACCTGAAACCTCCAAGCCAATACTTCCCCAACACTTTTGTAGTGGGAACCAAAAATATTTCTGGGGAAATTTTAAAGAACATATATGAATGTTTAACACGAATCTGACGCCGAAAATAAATGAGATCATGGGTGGAGTAACTGACATTTTCTAACAGCGACTGAAAGCAGCAGAATGAAATGTAAGGCTATGGCACAGTAAAAACGTTAAAGTTTACACTTTGTATCCGTTAATTAACGAAAGATCAAATGTCAAACAGAATGAGCATGACCTTAGCAATGACTGTTATATGTAACGTCACGTGCTGAGAAAAATATCTACCTCACTAACAAACAAAATTTTGTATTGTCAAAATAGTTACACTACTGGCCATTAACATTGCTACACCACGAAGAAATGCAGATGAAAGTGGGTATTCATTGGACAAATATATTATACTAGCACTGACATGTGATTACCTTTTCACGCAATTTGGGTGCATAGATCCCGAGAAATCAGTACCCAGAACCTCTGGGCGTAATAACGGCCTTGACACGCCTGAGAATTGACTCAAACAGAGCTTGAATGGCGTGTTCAGGTAAAGATGCCAATGCAGCTTCAACACGATACCACACTATAACAAGAGTGGTGACTAGCGTATTGTGACGAGCCAGTTGCTCGGTCACCATTGACCAGACGTTTTCAATTGGTGAGACATCTGGAGAATGTGCTGGCCAGGGCAGCAGTCGAACATATTCCGTATTGAGAAAGGCCTGTACAGCACCTGCGACATGCGGTCGTGCATTATCCTGCTGAAATGTAGGGTTTCGCAGGGATCAAATGAAGCTGCCGCGGTGGCCGAGGGAACTGAGACACTCCAGTCACGGTCCGTACGGCCACTACGGTCGGAGGTTCAAATCCCCCCTCGGGCATGGATATTTGTGCCGTCCTTAGTATAAGGTAGTTTATAAGTAGTTTGTAAGTTTAGGGACTGATGACCCCGTAGTTAAGTCCTATAAGCTATACAAACATTTAATTTTTTTGGATCGAATGAAGGGTAGAGCCAACGGTCGTAACACATCTGAAATGTAACGGCAACAGATCAAATGGCCGTCTATGCGAACAACAGGTTATTGAGATAACCAATGGCACCCCAAGCTGGGTGATACGCCAGTATGGCGATGACGACTACACGCTTCCAATGTGAGTTCACCGCGATGTCGCCAAACACGGATGCGACCAGCATGACGTTTTGCCATGCGTGCACCCAGGTTCGTCGTTGCGTACACCATCGCAGGCGCTCCTGGTTGTGATGCAGCGTTAAGGGTAAACGCAACCATGGTCTCCGAGCTGGTAGTTCATGCTGCTGCAAACGTCGTCGAACTGTTCGTGCAGATGGTTGTTGTTTTGCAAACGTCCCCAACTGCTGACTCAGGGATCGAGACATGGCTGCTCCATCCGTTACAGCAATGCGGATAAGATACCTGTCATCTCGACTCCTCGTGATATGAGGCCGTTGGGATCCAGCACGGCGTTCCGTATTTCCGTCCTGAACCCACCGATTCCATATTCTGGTAGCAGTCCATATTCTGCTAGCAGTCGCGACCAACGTGAGCAGCAGTGTCGTGAAACGACAAACCGCAGACGCGATAGACTACAATCCGACTTTTATTAAAGTCGGAAACGTGATGGTACGCATGTCTTCTCCTTACACGACGCACGACAACAACGATTCCTCAGCCAACGCTGGTCAACTGCTGTTTGTGTTTGAAAAATCGGTTGGATACTTTCTTCATTTCAGCACGTTGTAAGTGTCGCCGCCGGCGCCAACGTTGTGTGAGTGCTCTGAAAAGCTAATCATTTGCATATCACAGCATCGTCTGTAGTACGTCATCTTCGTGGTGTAGTAGTTTTAATGGTCAGGAGTGTAGATTTGAAGAAAGCTTTAGACAATGTTGACTGGAATACACTCTTTCAAATCCTGACGTCAGCGGGGATATAATATAGGGAACGGAAATTTATTTACAGCTTGTACAAAAATCAGACAGCAGTTATTAGACTCTAAGTGCATTAGACGGAAATTCGTATAGGAACCGAGTGAGACAACGTAGTAAATTGAGTAAGCTGTTTAGGAAAGCAATGAGACTGTGGAGAAGGGATTAAAGTTCAGGGTTAAAAAATAAAGAAATTGAGTTGTGCTGATGAAATCGTTATTCTGGCAGACTATAACTGTGTTATCGACTGGGATTCGAAACCAGAACCTTGGAAGTGGTCGTGTTGGTAAAGTAGGATATGCTTATTATCTAATTCCTGTCTCCAAACCACGACACAAGGACTTCACGCCCTGTACGTCGCCTATGGCCAATGTGCAAGGGTTCTGTTAACGCCTCACCCAATGAAAAATAGCCCTGGGTCGATGTACAGTTCTTCCACGTAATTATTACAGCTGAATATCTGTTTTAGATTGAATGTTTTGATAGAGGTATGCAACCGTCCAATGATAGGCTTACCCTGAAACGTGTTAATTATTTAAAATAAATAATCTACTAACAACTGAGTGATTATTCCAACAACCTATGTTTTTCTGAATGTTTAGTGTTATTACACAACGCTCTGAGTACACATATAGGGAACAACTAATGTATGTAACTAAACGGTTTTCGTTTATAGGAACATCATGCATTCTACTGTTCCTTATTTTATCAAAATGCAGCATAATAGCATATTAATATTTCACATGGTGTCACTTCTCATGAGAGCTTTATTACAGTGTACTTCTTGTTCCTTTTAATTCTGTGATTATACATCCACCTTTGTAATAGTTGTATGTTATTCTATGACTGTCTCCTCCATAGATGCTTGAAAAGGGGCAATAATTGCCCGAAACCAGTTGCGAAAAAATCTGTAACCCTGCAATTGGTGGCTGCCTCGTTTCAAAAAAATGTTAAAATGTTTGTATAGTCTATGGGACTTAACTACGGGGTTATCAGTCCCTAAATTTACAAACTACTTATCAACTACTTACGAACTAGGACGGCACAAATATCCATGCCTGAGGGGGGATTCGAACCCCCGACCGTAGTGGCCGTGCAGACCGTGAGTGGAGCGCCTCAGTCTCCACGGCCACCGTGGCCGGCCTGCATCGGTTCTAACCTAATTGAAACATATAGTTATCCCCACACGAATGTTCCAAAATAAGCTCAATGGAAGTTCTGCCTGAATCATAACAATCCCTAGACTTTAAAAATATTATTTATTGACTTAAGACACCAACAAAGTTAAAAACGGAATGGACAGTGTCTTGAACGTGTAACAAGAGCAAAACAAGGGAAACAAGGATAATGTAACCTAGTATTAGAAAATCAGGTGATGATACAGCAATTAGATTTGGCAATGAGACAATAAAGTTGGTACGTGACTTTTTTTATTACTTTGGCAGTAAAATAATATATGCTTGTCGCAGTACAGAGGAAATAAAATACAATGGGTGGAATTGCAATGAGGAAAAGATAAAATTGTGAACATGGAATATTAATGTAAATCACATATGTTTGGAAACACTTTTGTTCCACTTTTTGAGGTCACTGCAATCTTATTGAAATTTATGTATAAAAAAAACAGTCTTGAGTGCAATGATCCGATTTTATTGTACTAATTTCGGTCATTCTCTCTCTCTCTACCATCTACAGGGTTGCAACTCTGAAATGTATCATAGTTAAATTTAGAGGACCTTCAAGCCACATACATTGATGCCATCCTTAAACCCAAGTTAGTAAAGAGAAATAAAATAAAACGATGTCATACCCATTGGTGTCGTGGAGCTGGGCAGGTGCTTGGGAGCCTTCCAGTGCGTCACTGCTGGCTGGAGCAAGGCTTACTACTGTTAATAGCAAAGACTTCGCCCCTTTTCCAGCTCCACCCATATTTAGTAGCCAGTGAAAAGACTGCATACATAAATTTAGCCAAACAATATAGGATTATAATTAACTATAAATTTTTGACATCATCTGTGATAAAATAATTATGGTCATCTGTCTGATATGTAAACTGAAGATTAAAACATTTAAATACTGACGTGAATTTCAACAGGTCCTTATCGAGATTCTGTAAGCGGTTCTGTAATGTTTTATGCAAATTCACTGGCATTAAAGGATTAACTATAAAACAATTCAATGATCCTCTTAGGAATCACACAACAGTAGGCTATTTTCGTTTGTAATATATTCGCTAAGGACCGAAGTTCGAAAACTTTTCATGTGTTCTTTAGTTGTTTTTTTTCTTCACTTTTCCTTGCCTTCACATGAATTTTTCGAGGAAAGTTGTTTCAAGTTTCTTTAAAACATTAGGACCGAAAGCGCCTTTTATGCCTTGAAAACAGATGTACAACTTCTTTCCTAATCTGCCTGCCACCGATGAAGCCACGTCAATTGTTTAGATGTGGGTAAAGTTATGGACAGACTACAACACACTACTTGCAGTTTTCTCTCTTCTGTAGGACATGCTGAAGACATTTCATACTGGAATTGCAAACATTACCTTTCTCCACACCCTCCTCTGTTATAAACATGTTCACTTCCTTCACAAACTGTTGTGCTTTCTGACGTGTAATGTTACTGTCTTTTATGTCTTTACGTGTGACGTAGAAATATGCCTGGATGAAATGCCAGTTCAGTTTTTAGATGGCAGATAAAGGAAATTGACACTTTGAAGTTGACCAGGGAAACCATTTTATCTCCTTCCAGTGACCCAATCTGCTGATTACAATAATTAACCTCAGATCCATGCCACTTTGCACCATCAAATTGCGATATTACGTACACTTCATAGTTTGTGACGGCGACAGTCTGTTTCCCTCGAAACGACCACCAGCTCCCCGTTTCCTAGACACATAATTTAGAGTTACTGTGCAGCTTGATTGATTTTTGATGTATCTATAGAGCTTCATTAGTTTGCTATATAAATTGAAGCCACGATCGTAATAGTCGTCATAAATGTCTACCACGCTGTCATTAGTATATTTTAATACATTGGAACTCATCTTTCTGAGTGGCGAGGGTTCATTCACACTGTGACTAGACTATCTGTTGCTATGGAGGTGAATGTCGTGTATTGCTTGTAAAGCCACCTTTGATTCATTTTTCTCCTATCCTTAAAGTTCCGTATATCTATCCTGCGTAAACGCCGTGTATTTCTGTGTCGTATTTATGCATTATAATATATCCGCAAACTTCACATCCTCAGCCCCGATGTCATTTCCAAATTCAGCACGTTGCAACTTGGTCCTTAATATTTGTACAGATGCGTATGATTAATTCTGATCTAACGTCCAAATGTTTGTAAAATTATGGGACTTAACTACTCTGGTTATAGTCCCTAGGCTGACAAACTACTGAAACTAATTTATGCCAAGGGCAACAAATACACCCATGCCCGAGGGAGGACTCGAACCTCCGACGCCGAGCAGCGGCGCGCACCGCAGCTAGGCTAGCTTGGCACGCTTGGCCACTTCACCGCGGCTAATTAGCTTCATGATATCACTGCACTGTACATAGTTTACAATGTAACTCCCTTGCAAACAAATACATACTGCAGCGATATCACTCACGCAACTGGAGTACTGGTTAGGGCAACTACACTGTGGCACCATCTAGCGACGATAGCAGCCAAGTGCGGTGTTTTGCATGGGAAATACGCTCACCACTCTTTTGTTTATGACAGGTTGTTATTCCAAGCATGGTTTCGTGTGGTTCCGAGCGTCAAAGGTCAAAGGTGGTCTTATTAGCGTCCTGCGTATGTCGTTCAGAGCTTACAGGATTATCCGTACAGTATTACTCATCTTCCATTGGTCATTAACAGCACCACAGCACTGCATAGTAGATAACTATTATTACACGTGTCTATAATTGTAATGACAGCCGCATAGACATTGATCATTTTTATTACCAACCTAAGGTTGTTAGTACCCAAAGGGGCGCACTATAAGTTCGGAAACTAGACAATACCGCAAAAAGCAAGCCAGGCTGGTAGCGATTAGGTTGCATGAAGTAAACAGAAACGCAAAAGCCTTGCCAACTGCAGGCGCCTTTGGCAATGGTCACGTGGTAGGTGTTTCGTTTCGAATGATAAACAAATAACCATACAGGTTCTAGATATTGATTTAAGGTGTTGATATGGTACTTACTCGCCGGTAGGCACGTCCTAACATACGTCGTGAAGCCAATAACTTCTGACACTGACCTCTTTCCAGTAAGAGACAGTTCAGTGCATGCACTGGAAGCAGACGTACGATCATTGATGGTGAGTTGAATTCGCAAGTCGGACCATGACATGTCACATTCCGAGCTACAGCCAAACATCGAGTATTGCCAGAAATTAGGCAAAACTACTGCCGAAACGTGTGCAGTGAGGACGCATCGGAACGCAGTGTCGTGAATAGGTGGTAGAGCGAGCGCAAGAAGTCGTGGCACATGCGCAGAAACGCATTCTCGAGTTGTGCGCAGGGCGAGTCCATTCCTTTGGTTCTGAGGGGCGGCCGGCTCAGTTGCAAGTTGCCTGCTGAGCCGCACACTTTGTATTTTCAGCCGGCAGTCAACTGCGCCTCGTGACCAGTAGGCAACACGCAAATGCCTTCAAAACCAATGAATGGACTCGCCCAGCTCACAAGCCGAGAAAGCGAGGGCCACATCGTGCGCGAGCTATACCGACGTTTTGTGCAAGAACGGAACACTTTGTTAGGTGATTCGCAGGAAGTTGCAACGTTGGTGTGTGGTAGCCGCTCGCAGTCAGTAGACTCTCTCGCAGCAGTAGCAACAGTCAGCCATGATACCCGCCTCTAAATTCTGACGGAGGACCTCAACATGTGTTACCTACCACAGTGTACCACGCAGCCTGATGATAGCATGATCATTCGTGGTGACCTCATTACTTGTACGGAGGATGATGATCCGAGGTTTCTCAACAGCTGGAGACGATACATAGTTGGATGGTTTGATTTTTAAAGGGACTAAACGACTATGGTTATCAGTCCCACGATACATAGTGTTTCTTGTACTATCCGCAACTGAAACAACAATGAGCCACCTGCAATACGGCTGCGTGTGCAACGTACAGAGTCTTATGAATGCCTACCCATCAGGTCAAGTTATAACACCCGCAATTATGACTCGCAATTCGTAAGAAATTTCAAAACAAGTCTGAAACCTCTCACCAAACTACGAAACGCAACTGCTAAGGGTACACCCTTTTACAGTATTTTGTTATGATTGTGAAGTGTGCACTAATGGATAAGGAATCGTTTATGTGACTGCCCTTCTGAAGATTTTGAATTTTGATAGGTAATGGATATTCAGAATCACTGTCACCAAGCACGATGTCAACTAAAGTGAATAACTGCAGTTATTAAAGAAAAAAGGTCGCAAGCTTAAATAGGCAAATATGTACCAGCAACTAACTGTAACAAGTACTCTCGTTTTAAGCCTACACCTGGTACTGAAGTACATGGAATTTTGAAAATGTACAGTATCTAGTTAAGTAAATCACCATGCACACAAAAGCTAGACCACTGCTATAGCAATTACGTGGTTCAACAGATATATAAATAAACAGCATTCACTTATAATGGACACTATGGATTAAAGAATTATGGTTTGATTAAATATGAGAATTGTAATACAAACTATTCTTTCAGTGAACTATGGAAAAATGATACATTTGGATTATTGTGAATTTCTTGACAAAAGTGGTAATCTAAACACTTCGTGCGCCAAGTTAAAGGAAACAACATTCTGTCCTATTGCTGGAATCTTTAAGATCAAATTTCTGAAATTTATATTTTCAAATAATATTTTCTTTCCTACTGAACTGAATGATTCTAAGGGGGTTTGACCAAAGGCAACTAGAAATTTTCACAGATAATATGTACACTTCAGGAGAGGGCATTAACTTTTGTACATAATGTCACTGTTGTTCAAAAAATAGTTTAGCAGTATCAAAAACAATACATACACACACACACACACACACACGCACACACACACACACACACACACCTCACCTTGTTGAAAGGCTCGAGTCATAAGTTACAGTAATGGATTCATTGCAATGAATGATAATATACTCTCCTTTTGTTTTATAATAAATATTAGTGCCAGCAGTATAATGTTTTCGTAGCAAGAAACTTTGTATGTGAAACTACTGAAATTTAGTAAAACGCTTGTTATTTATGAAATTATCTTTAACCAACAGGTAAAACAATTTGTGCCAATACTATAATAATAAAATGAAATGGCAACTGGCTGCTGTACGAAAGTTATCATGTAAATGTCTCTATAGCCTCACTTTGCAATATTTTCTACAGCCACACTTTGTAAAATGATCAAAAATTCATACTAAATTATATAAATCACCCTAATAAAAAAAAGGACAACTACCAATGGCACTATTTGAAATCAGCTTTCCATTTTTAAAAATAGGACATTCGGAAAAGTATTCACAAGGAAATGACCCTGTCTAGGTACAATGATTAGGATAAATCAGGGTTCTTAACACAAAGTTGAAGTCAATATAGACAATTATTAGTTAAACACTTTGCTGGTTCATTAGACTACATGTTAAGAAAAACTTTACTTGTTTGCCCTGTAGTGATGGTGATGTAGACGTCGAAGTTTCTGGTGGTAACAATTTTTTTGGCGGTAAGCGTGGCCTGCTTCCCTAATAGCTTTGAGCTCACAAAACTTCTTCTTGGCGTTTAAAAAATACATTTTTGAGCTCCATATTAAACGGTTAGCTTAAATAGGACAACTCCCGTGATATCCAAGGCAAACCTGCGGTTACTTCCAGAAGTATATGCCTCAACAACCCACAGTTCGTCACGGAGATGTTACCACTACACTGCCCAAAACTCATTTTTTTTTTACTTACAGACCACGCTTCCTCGATGATTCTCCCGCTAATTCCCACCTTTTACATCGCGCGCACGCACAGTTCTGTTTCCTACTAGCAGCAATACAGGTTTTATATATATCTAATTTTAACAATTTAACTCCCTGCGCATGAACCAGCGAACTATGAAGCTTGTTAAAAATTATTTAAAAACGTTATCATAATATACCTTTTCATAATATTAATATTACAAAAATAAGTAAATAATTTCCTATACAAAAACTTCACGTTATATACATTGCCACAGAGATCTTAATACAAATATTGCATTACATCCATATATTATATTCATAATCGATACTTCTCCCATCGAATACATGAAAGCGATAAACAGTAATAGGTAGAAGGAATATAGTGTTACAAAGTCTGAGAACTTATTGATTCTACAAGCTTGATACCAGTCCCCCGAGAACAGCAACGAAATAAGTAATACTGCTGGTAAAGCTATCCCCACTCAAGAATCTCCTAAGGATGGGTTAAAATGATGTGAAACATTGTTGTTGCTGGCGGGCAGTGACTTTCAGTGGAACACTTTGCCACACACTATGGTTTTGTTAGTATAAAACCTAGAAACAACCCCACTTAAGCAGTATTAAAACTAAAACGTGCTTTGCTAGAGGCCTCATGGAGATGTGAAGCCACACATTAGATTGATTGTAACATTTTCCGTGCAGAATGGGATGTGTCGGACACGGTATGTGGGTAAAAATAACGCGCACACATAAGCCTTTAAGACCTCTTGGGTTTTGTATCAAAAGCGTCGAAATGTTAAGGGAGCAAACGTCTTTGGTCGTCAGTCCCTAGACTTACAAATTACTTAAACTCATGACTACAAACACACCCATGCTCGAGTGAAGACTCTGAACTCCGACTGCAGGCCGCGGTGGCCGAGGTGACTGAGGCGCTCCAGTCACGGTCAGCACGGCCACTACGGTCGGGGGTTCGAATCCCCCCTCGGGCATGGATATTTGTGCCGTCCTAGTTCGTAAGTAGTTCATAAGTAGTTTGTAAGTTTAGGGACTGATGACCCCGTAGTTAAGTCCCATAACCTTAACAAACATTTGAACATTTTTGAATTTGAACTCCGACTGGAGCGGGCGCAATTCGGGACATGGCGCTTTAGGCCGCGTGGCTATTCCGCGCATCAGGTTGTTTTCAAATTGACAAGTTGGGCATCATGCTCATGTTGGTGTCGTTCATCGCCAGCCAGCCTTGGGTAAGCTCCGCCCAAGTCATGGAGTCCTTCCTACATAATTTGCTTTCGTTACTTAGCTTGGGCGTTTTCTACCGTAACAGTATTAACGATTTATAATACTAGACTTTAATTGTAGTAGCTCGTCTGCATTACAATAAATAGATTATCCAAATCTATCGAGACTCTGAGGCCTGTCATGAAAATCCTACCGGGTCTCACAACACGCACCATTCAAGGATGCCTAGTTGATTTCTGAATCTTCAGATTACCTGTCTTCACTGCAGTTCCGTCTTCTGCACTTGCTCCTAGCTGCTCGGGAAGAGATAACTCGCTAGCAAAGTCCCTGCTATGTTCCCTATCCTTGGGCATGACACCGTGCTCGTAGATCAAATCACACAGAGCGGTAAATGCTCGAAGAATCTCCTGCTTTGTACAACCAGCAGCCACAGTCTTATGATCCTGACAATGATACATAGGAGACCACTGATATGGAGAATGTGGTTAGATCACTGTAGTCACTATGGAACATATATATTTAAATGAAAAGATAAAATTAAGTCCGGAAACTTTTGGGTGAGTGAGTGGATGCTTGAACTTCTGTTTGTGCTCAAATGCAACAGTTCCTTTCTGGACTGGTATAGCACTCCGAAGTCTGTAATAAAATTAATATTAAATACTATACTTAATCAGCCTGACATCGAATGATAGCAATGTGTGTGGCTCTGTCAGTGCGCTTAACTATACAAAACGTGAGTCTCGTTATATAATGTATGAAAAGTCCGGTTGTAGCTCAAGGTGCGATTTGTTAATTAGTCAAATAGTTCATTAATTAAACAAAATATAGGATAATGTTTAACACGAATCTGACGCCGAAAATAAATGTGATCATAGGTGGAGTAACTGACAATTTATAACATCAACTGAGGGATGCAGAATAACATGTAAGGCTATGGCACAGTGAAAACGTTAAAGTTGTCAATTTGTATCCGTAATTAATGAAATATCAAAATTTAGATTAACAAAGTCAAACAGAATGAGCATGACTTAGTAATGTAACTTCACGTGCTGTGAAAAAATATTTACCTCACTAACCAACAAAATGTTGTATTATCAGAATAGTTACATTATTGGCCATTAAAATTGCTACACCATGAAGAAATGCAGATGATAAACGGATATTCATTGGACAAATATATTATACTAGAACTGACATGTGATTACATTTGCACGAAATTTGGGTGCATAGACCCCGATAAATCAGTACCCAGAACAACCACATCTGACCGTAATAACGGCCTTGATACGCCTGGGCGTTGAGTCAAAAAGAGCTTGGAAACACGATACCACAGTTCATCAAGATTGGCGTATTGTGACAAGCCAGTTTCTCGGCCACCATTAACTAGACGTTTTCAATTGGTGAGAGATCTGGAGAATGTGCTGGCCAGGGCAGCAGTCGAACATTACAGGACCTGCTGAAATATAGGGTTTCGCAGGGATCGAATTGAGGGTAGAGCCAAGGATCGGAACACATCTGAAATGTAACGGCCACTGTTCAAAGTGCCGTCGATGCGAACAAGAGATGACCGAGACGTGTATCTAATGGCACCCCATACCACAACGCCGTGTGATACACCAGTATGGCTATGAGGAATACAGGCTTCCAATGTGCGTTCCCCGCGAAGTCGGCAAACACGGATGCGACTATCATGATGTTGTAAACAGAACCTAGATTTATCTGAAATAAATTACGTTTTGCCATTCGTGCACCCAGGTTCGTCGTTGCGTACACCATAGCAGGTGTTCCTTTCTGTGATGCAGCGTCAATGGTAATCGCAGCCATGGTCTCCGAGCTGATCCATGCTGCTGCAAACGTCGTCGAACTGTTGACTGTTGACTCAAGGATCGAGGCGTGCCTGATCCGCTACAGCCATGCAGATAAGATGCCTGTCATCTCGACTACTAGTAATACGAGGCCGTTTGGATCCAGCACGGCGTTCCGTATTGCCCTCTTGAACCCACCGATTCCATATTCTGCTAACAGTCATTGGATCGCGACCATCGCGAGCAGCAATGTCGCGATACGATAAATCGCAATCGCTAAAGGCTACAATCCAACCTTTATCAAAGTCGGAAACGTGATGGTACTCATTTACACGTGGCATCACAACAACGTTTCACCATTCAACGCCGGCCAACTGCTGTTTGTGTATGAGAAATCGGTTGAAAACTTTCCGCGTGTCAGCACATTGTAGGTGTGCCACCGGCGCCAACCTTGTGTGAGTGCCCTGGAAAGCTAATAATTTGCATATCACAGCATCTTCTTCCTGTCGGTTATATTTCACGTCTGTACCACGTCATCTTCGGGGTGTAGCAATTTTAGTGGCCAGGAGTGTATTTAGCTAAGCTGGGTGCGAACCAAGTAATACCGTTTGTAAAAGTGCTCATGCGTAAAAGTCACAGACAATCTATAACAGTAACTGATAGCAACAAAAACGACTTGTACAATATAGCTTAGTGTAGAAACGCGTAAGTCGACAATTGTGTAATTGACTAAATATATAAAGTAATGCTCAAAGTTTGGTTTATTAAATGCCAAAAATTGACTTTGTATGGATTCTGTTGTGAACTTAGTAAATATTGTTGTGTTACCAGCAAGTGGTGTAATTAATATTTGAATGAGATAAGCGCTTCAAAGGAGAGACAAGAAATGCTGTTAGCTACCTGATAAACTAGTTGCTTACGATTTCTGTAAAGAAAATCGTAGAGCGTAACAAACCGGGGTACTAAGTATGTGCAAAATGTTTAACAGACACACAACAATCTGCCTCCCTAATCGCAATACAATCATAAATAAATTTGAATTCACTCATCTCTTTTTCCATAGCCATCAGCTTTGTCACATGCGGTACATTAATGATAACATATAATCACTAAAGATGAAACTTCTTTCTATCCTACCGTTACTGTTAAAGCTCACAGCCTAAGACAGCTTGCTAATAATGCTGAGATCTTTTAGTTTAAAAAGGAAAACGAAGTTATCATCTAACTGTAAATGAAAAAATTATAAGTTATTATTATTATTGTTACTTTCAAACACCATCACATTTATAATAAAAATTACATAGTAAAATCATAGTTATTAACACTCCCTTTTTCCTAATTGCTCCACAAACTGACTAAAAAAAACTCTCTCAGCCTACTACTTTCAACCAACGCCTGACTCCGTCTTCCTGCTGCTCTCCGCCGCCGGCTCCCTGTTCACAGCAACCAACCTCTCTGACAAGGGAGTGACCGTAACAAAGTGTAGTGTTGCCACATTTCAACTATTAGTGTTTCCCAGTACTCTACCATTATATTTTAGGGTTTCATTTCCATCTATACTTCTGTGTTTGTGTGTGTGTGAACCATTATCCTATGCATATGACTTAAATGTCATTTAAGCGTTCTGCAGTATAACGTAAACCGCGACAGAATGCAGATATTGTCTGTCTGTCTGTCAGTTCCAAATTAAGCGTTAATCTGGAATGTCGACGGAAAGAGCTTACGTCTGTCTGTGTGTTGAAGAATAGTACGACAATTATATACCTAGGGCAATGTGAATAAAATTCAGAGGTTTTATAATCTGCGCAACACCACAGTGCCACCAGTAATACTTACTCAGCAATCAGGACAGAGGGAAATAGATCACTTTAAAGAAGACCATGCTTAGAATTTATGACTATCTGACCATTAAACTGTATATTTCTGATAGTGACAGTACAAGCGATTTCCGTCACGCTAGTTCTAAATAGGGATTTAAATTCCTGGTTTTCCCATTCTGCACTCCCTGTTACTATGAAGATACTACACAGATTCTCCTGCAAGGTAGAACACCGTTTTAAATCAGAAGTGTGATTATTGCTGTAGCCATCGTAACAATGTGAACGCAGTGAATTTGAGTACTTACTGATAGATCCTACCGCCGGTCACCATCACCACTTCGCGTTTCGGTAAAAACACGCCTGGTCTCTCCTAATATGAACCTGTGTTGCATTGATATTACATACTAAAACAGTAACTGTTGTCGGCGTTCATTGTGAGAGTATAGGCGTTATAAACCCGTAAAGAAATTTGAGAGTGTTGTGGTGATATGGCACACGGTAATGAATTCACATATGACGGAGCTTCAGACGAATGTGTTTGTATGTGTGTGTGGGGGGGGGGGGGGGGGGCGGGGGGAGGAAACGGGAGGAAGTGAAACACAAGACTCTGAAGTAGTTTTTGGGGCTTCCGTGCTCGAGGAGAGTGCCAAAAACAGAGAGAGAGAGAGAGAGAGAGAAATCGGAAGAGAGGATCTTTGCCTTGCAGTATAATATTTCTCACAGACCGTATTTTTCTGTGTTCGCCGAGTTTTGGTTTCCACACTATGAACCTACGTTCATTTAAACAAGTTATCACTAATACAGTTTGATAACTTGTGACATTACCAAACTTCGTACCTTACGTTCTCCAACGTGTGTACATAATAGAGGCAAATTACCTGGACTAAACTTATACAATGTGTCAAATTTATTGAAGACTTTCTGTCGTCTCGCAACTTGATTTGCCCGCCACCTGCAAAATCAACTTGAACAATCTTTTGTCACTTGCTCAGAACCGATCGTAGCAACGCTTAGGTGCATCGTCTTCCAGTCACGTTGTTACACAACCTGAAACTCTGTCCTGCAGTCTTAATCCTGTAACTAATAAAGTATTTCTGTCCATTCCTCTCCCCTTCCTAAATGTTCACTACGTTATCTTCAGGAAAAATTCTCAACCCGCTTGGTTCATATTCTTCATTGTGAACCATGTTAACAGCCTGCAAACTTTATTAGCTATGAATAAACCTACATTTGGAAAAATTCACTCTACCGATACGCACTGTTAGTCCGTCAGAATTTAACATAACACTACAACAAAAATCGCTCCTGAAGTTTCCTTCAGTTCAGATCCCACGTAACAGATCTTAGAATATTATATATATTCCTCAATCCCTACATTCCTGAAATTATTATTTGTTTATTTTGCAACGTGTTCTTTTTTATGTTAAATATGCATACAAACTATATAGTATTCTGGCGGTTGATAGCGGATAAACAAGCGTGTGAATGTGGCCAATTTTGGACACTGCGTGTTGGTTATCTGGAACAATTGCCGTGAGCAGCAGTCATTTATTCTGTAAAAACGTTGTTCCCTGCTATCATGAGATTATGTGCGGCGACAGTTAAAAGTAGGTCACTCCCGTGTTTTTATTTTCCTTCGTGCAATTATTTGTTATTGCTTATGGGGATGTGTAGGAGCTTTAAATATCTATTTAAAAATCATCACAGCTACAGTTTTTAATGTAGACCTCTCAAATTTAAAACGCGTGATGAAAGGTATGCTAAAAGAAACAGAATTAATATATTGCCCCAATTTATAAATTTTAATGCTTTTTTTGTCGTTAGTATAAGAATCCATAACTAACGTTCTAATTATGTAAGAATATGATATTTTATTGTAATGTACTATTAAAGTTTTTGTAAGACCCCAGACTCACAAGCAGCAATTGATGGCTCTAATTTTATCATTTACAGCGTTCAGAATATTGTACATGCAATGTTAGGTTTTTTTCTACATAAATCCTATGAATCAAAATATAATAGAACTCTTTTTTTTAATGAAACAACAGCGTGATAGGAATTGCTCCATAAACTTTTATTAGATTGCTCTTATAATTTTTGGTAAAAGGCTTCTAATATGCAGAAAACGTAAATACGGGAAAATGAGATACTCAGATTTTACTGTAAGTCCAGGTTGGAATTGAACAATATAAAAAGCATGGTTTGCAACTTCCACACAAAGACGTTCGTTAAGCCCAGTCAGGTACACAAAAAAGACACTCATTCACATCAGTTAGCTCTCGGCTACAGCCTTCTGGGAATCACGCTGGCCCACCTCCCAGACACACAACATTCATCTGAACGCAGAAGCCGGAAATGACGGATGTGTTTGCAATGTCCCAGCGTGTTGTCATGAATGAGTGTATATCCGGTTCCTCATGAAGTCTGTAGCTGAAAGCTAACTTTGTTTAGAAGTGCCTCTTTATGTGGCTCAGTGGGCTAAACGAATGTCTTTGCAGTTTGTTGAAAGATTTTCTTCGGATACCTCTGCATGTACAAACATTACCTCAATCTTAATGTCCTTCATACTGAGGTTTCTCTTCTCTCGTTTCCGAATTTGCTTCGCCTGCATTTTTTGGATTAGACAGTGATCCATCAGATTTCTTGATCCTTTGCCGGTTAATGTTTTTATTGTAAACAAATGTGGGGCTACACAAATTCTTTGCAGTGCTTCAGTTCTACCATTATTGCCATCATTAAAACACGAAACTACATCCATATAAACTTGAATACTACAAGGACGCGGAATGTCATTTATTTAGCGTCTAATCCAAATTAATTGAGTGATATTTTCATTTTCATTCAGTGTTTTCTCATCAAGACCCTTCCTCAGTAAATAACATAAACGTAACTGAATACATAACTCTGCTGAATATAACTGGAGCGTGGCTGCACATTTACCCGTTGTCAACACTGTTTTGAATTGCCCGCTATGTTGTAATTTGGCAAATGAATCACCATCGATCTATACTGACAAAGAATTGCTTGCTTGCTTCTGATTTGCGATATAATCGTTTCGTGAAGGAGCATAATCGAAAGGTATTTTGTTTTCCTATATTAATTCATAGCAGCCGAGTTGTATTTTGGCTTGCAAGAGAATATGATCATCTATGGCTGTTACACTCAGACAGCTCAAGTTCAACATCGAGGCAGTATAGTGATCAATGGCTGTTACACTAAAAGAAAAAAGAATAAAATAAATAAATACATAAATAAAATGAAAATATCGCTGAAGCAAGCACTTTCCTAAGTACAGAAAAAGGTGGAAGTCGCAGATTTGAACAGTTTAATTATTTAGAGGCATTTATAATCCTGATATCAAGAAAAAATTCACACACAAATATAAGGAAGCCCGATGTAGCTTCATATTGATATCCTGTGTGAGACAGTGACTGGTCGTGATTTAAATTTTTTTATGTACACCAGTAACCGTAAACTTTACTTCATACTATTTTAAATTCATATTTTTACCTCTTTCAATACGCCATTGGTATCATCTTCAGGCCACGCAAACGACGTTCATCTAGTTACATGTACTGTCAATATGGCCGTATTTACTGGAAAGCACAGCCACAAGACAATACATATAACTAGATGGACGTCGTTGATGTAGCCAGAAGATGATACCAATGGAATATTGAAGGCGGTAGTCAGCAAAAATTAAGATAAAGTTGAATCAAAATTTACATCTGTTGGTGTATGTAGAAATATTTTTGAGTCACATGATAATGAAATCTGTAGATTAAGAAAATAACTTTTTTTGGAAAATCGAGGTTCGAGTCTTCCCTGGGGCATGGGTGTGAGTGTTGTCGTTAGGTTAATTTAAGTAGTTTGTCAGTCTAGTAAGTTCATAGCGGTTTGGTCCAACAGGTTTACAAACATTAGAACATTAGAAAAATCGATTTTTTACCCGATCCACTACAGATAAGCCCTGTCGTAGTTTAGTATGTTTGCGGAACAGTACGTCCAGACTGGAATGGTGTAGTTGAGGAGAAGGCTCACCTACGTCTCGTGCTTCCTTATTAATTGTTACCTGCAAGGAAGAGGCGTGAATCTGCCTGCGAGGCCATGGCAGCACCTGCTTCCACCTGATTAATTCACCACTTCGCTTACGGTGTGATATATGCACGAGCGCTATTAATTAAACCATGAATAATTTACCGAAAAGTGGAAGACGTTTCACTCGCGCAAGGCAGGCGAGCGGGGCGCGCGGGAAGGTCTCGGAATAATGGGGTGCAAGGTGCCATTACTTTGCGCTACGCTTGGCGGGCTAGCACCACCAGGCGTCGGTGGTCTAATAAGAAAACTGTAAAACCGCTGTGATTGTCGTCAATCTGTTTGAACACACTTATCTCTAAAGCAGCTCAACGGATTTCTGCGGATTTTCACAGGTACCTAGACAACGTACTGAAATCTGTACAGATTACACAAATGCATATGTATAAGATTAACACTTAACAAACACAGCTCATAGGTTGCAAAGGCGGTACTTGCTTACTTAATCATGGTTTCGGCTACGACTAGGGAAGCCTTCATCAGATGTAAAAATGAAAGCAAATAGTTCTTGAGCAACTAAGGTCGCGTTAAAGTTACTAATGAAGCCTTCCCTAGTCGTAGCCGAACAATGGTCAAGTAAGCAATTTCTGGCTTTGCAACCGATGAGCTGTGTCTTTTAAGTGCTGATATTATATTTTACGAACGGTTGCTGTATTAACAGCCATGTTGAAAACGGAAATGGATCTGTGTTAGTAAAGTCCACAAATCTCCTAAACCACTCGACCAACTTCAGCGAAACTTGGTACACATATTCCTTGCAACCAGATAACAATCACTGTGGGAGCTAGAGCCACCCACAGCTGATACTTCAGAAATATGACGTCATAAACAATGAAATTCGCGAATAACTGCCACATCATGCGACAATACTCCGCATTTCCTCCCAAACTAATCGACTGATTGTAACAAAATTTTGTACAAATATTTCTTACCGTCAGGGAAAAATCGCTATGAAGGGTGCAAACCATCTACGACACACAGTTCAGGAGATATGGCGCCTTAAACAATGAGAGCCACAAATAAAAAACTAAATAAATAAATAATAATAATAACAATACAACAACTGGCCCATCATGTGACACGTGAATAACACTTCATTTATCCACTATTTGAGAATGAGGTCGTTTGCGGAATTGCAAGAAACTTTAAACATATTTTTGATTTTGTCTCCGACAACCCTGCCGAAACGGTGAAGGAAACAGGTTTACCTCTTACTACTTTTTCTCTGTACGGTATTTCGATGACGTTGTGATTTTTTATTTCTACACTACTTATTATATTAGCGAGGAATTTCACATGCTGTATCACAACATACCACCAAATCTTCCCACGAAATTATATCGTAGTACGACACATACTTAATGAGATATGAGGTCACAGAGAAGTGGTTTCGATTTATTTCGTCTGTGCTACTAACCGTACACGCGCCATATTTTGCAAACAGTCTGGATACGGACAACTAAATGTACTTTCGAAATTATATCGTTCTGTGACGCATATTTCACGAACGAGACATATATCAGGAGGGGGGGGGGGCAGGGGCCCCGCGAAAAAGAGTACGGTATCTGAATTATTTTAATGAATGATGCGTGAATGCATCGTCGTGGTAGGCACTTCCCTGTATTGGTGACGGGAGAATGTCATCTCAGTTTTTAAAAATATCTATACTTTTATCATTTAATGTTAGCAATAAAAAGAGCTTGTTCTCAGTGAAGTGAAAGGCGATTCAGCACAAATTATCCTCTGAACATGAGTAGCAAAACTGATACAAAATATCTTTGGGTGTCGACTTAAAATTACTGATCATTACATTAATCTTGCTGCTCCCCCCCCCCCCCCCCCGTAGAAAATACATCTTGTATTCACCCGTAGTTCACGAGATATGCTAGATAAAACTATGAAAAGCAAGCATTCATGAAATTAGCCCTATCGCTTAGGACGATGACACTTATTACTTATTACTAACTCCATTCACAGACAGTTTCTTTATATTCCTTTCTATCAAACTGAAAACTTTTATTATTTAAGGGCATATTAAGGAGACATGGCGATATAAGAATTGAGCAGCATGAAAACGAAACTGAATGGATAGGAAACAGGGTAGCATGTGATAGACAGGGAGAGTAGGAATAAAAACATAGCGGGGTAACACCAGAAACTAACGCTAATTTCATATTTACAGAATACATGATATCAATTGCGAATGAGCAAAGCTGGAAATGTGTACCCAGCCGGTATGAAATAATAAAAACTGCAGGATCAGAAGTGACGTCTGTTCTTTCGGAATAGACGCCACATGTATGTATAACGCTAATTATTTAAAAATTAGAAAAAGGGTTCGTAGTAGAGAATATACTGTGATTTACAGTTTCATTTGTTAACCATCGTGATTGTTTTAACACGATAATCTCCAAAAGTAGAAGCCGAGTTTTCATGAAATTTCAGAGATGAATTAGAATGTATCACGTGTGATGTAATAAACGGGGATAAGGGAGAAAAAACTCTAGTAATTTACAGTTTCAATGCAGTCATCTACGCTTAATAATAGGGAGTGTCCGTGAAAGAAATAATAAACGATGCTGTTAGTCTCCCTATTCCAGAGACATAGCTTGCAGCTCCTCTCCTAGTCACGTGACTAAATTGATCGCTGGTCAGATGTCCCCGCTGCATAAGAGCTGATGGTAGTTCGACTGTAGTGCCGACCGTACGAAGATTCGTACCCAAGTTGTCAACAACATAATGTGCAAGCGTATGGCCGAATCCATAATAGTGTGGGCTGCTTTTATATGGTATTGACTGGGTTCTCTGGTCCAAATTAACCGTTCATTCATTGGAATTCGTTGTTTTCTGTTACTTGGAGACCATTTGTAACCGTCCGTTGACTTCCTGTTCTCCAACAACGATGGATTTTTATGGATAGCACTATACCCTTCAATACCGTTGCAGTGACTGACATGGCCACCCAGAATTCGCCCGACTTGTATTCTATCGAACATTTCTGACACGAAATGATGCATAGACAACACTTTCAAAATAATGGACACCTGTACTAAAAGGATGTCTCGGTATTCCTGCAGGGAACTTCCGAGGACATTTTTAGTGAATGACACGTGGAGTTATTTTACTGGTCAAGATGTTGTCCCACCGGGTATTAGGATCACCCTTATGACATTTGTCACGTCAGTGTATATGGAGCGCGAATGGCTTTAATGTCCATCATTCACTGTGAAACCGAAGGGTCGCGGGTTCGATACCCGGTCGAACCTCGCATTTTTTCAGTCTGCGTTTTAACCCATTCTTCACCTCTCAACCATGTGAGGAGTCGGCAGAAACGACACGTGGTTCGGATTCCACGGTAAGCTGTAGGTCCCCTTTCTTCGGTTGGATAACTGGGGTAGGGTAAGGACGCGCAAGTCGCCGAAGTGGACTTGCACCACGCCAATGATCCAAACGAAATTATTATTGTTATTTCTGTGAAATGCACTGATAAGCCGCTATTGCTATATTATGGTACGTCCATTTTGGAAGTTGCTACTTTTCATACTTGTAGGGCATTATTATAACAGTTGTTGGATGTTGGTTGACAAGGGAACGTTACAGCAAATATACTTTAGAAACGGTTTATCAGTCAACAGTTGGAAGTATTTTTTTATTTATTATTATTTTTTAAACATGTTTCGATTCATCAGGATCATTTTCATAGTTGCGACTACAATACGTCTATGACCTGAAAATTACCTAGACGAGACGTTCGACTATAGTAAAACATTCTTTTTTCATGAAGTCTCTAGTCGACCACATCCGACTAGCGTACAGCACACAGTGCACAAACTGCTCAAGTGCCAAGACACTTAAAATTCGTAGCCCCATCACAACCGCGGACAAGATAGGGCTCCCTTCAACTTTAAAACAGTTAATGATGTTATTATTGATACCATTATTTTACATTAACGGCCTTAAATTTACGGATTCGAAATATTGATACCTCGACCGTTTCAGGGCACTGAAATAAATTCAATGGCGAAGTTGAAAATTTGTGCTGGGCCTTAACTCAAATCCAGATTTTCTGTTTGGGGCCAGCGTCCGCCTTAGCCAATTAGGCTATCCAGGCACGCTTCCCCCCAACCCAAATTCTCCCCCTTCTACCTCAAGAAGAAGTATAAACAAAAGCAATAGTAAGCCATCCAGAATCACCAAAAACTTCAGTGGCCTTCACAGTAAAGTTAAATCTTGCAGCCACAAAAGTAATTGGCCCATGAAGAACTTCTTCTTGACCAGTAGTCACTACACCACTATCACCAGGTTTAAGATTCACATTATCATGCTAGAATGCCTGTCTTGAGTCTTTCTGTGAGAGAGATGTTATTGCTTATCGGACTTGGAATTTTTCTGAGGTACCAAGCAAGAGTTATGGTACTTCATATATTGTTTCTGATAAGCCATTTTGTTTGAGGACCAGGAGTAGGAGACGTGTGTTTTCTCAAGAGGGAATACATATTTGGTTTAAAGTTGAAGGACCATTTGAAAGAAAAATTAATGTTCAAGTGATGTTACTGTGTATTATCATTCCTACAATGGCAGTGTCCCCTTGTCCATTGGTTCCTATCTCGAATCTTATACTGGATTCTCGCAAGGGATCCAGGGTATTTATGCATTCGCATAGAAATTGTCGATTGCCTGTTGGGGCCATATGTACATTATTTTTAATATGGTGTCTGCCCACGGCTGAGAAATGTAACATGTTATTTATAATAAAGCGTTTTGCCTTAATGGATCAGCATCAGATTACATGTAAAGGTATGGGCGATCTTCCTTCGTCATCATCCGCTCGGCCATCACACTTTTACTTAATCTAACCATGACCACAAGGGCGAAAGACATTATCATAAATGAAAACTAAATTTCTGCAACCATGGACTATTTTAAAAAAGTATTCAAAAGTATTTTAAAAAGTATTCAAACCTGGTTTGTGAAGCAAACTGCCTAAATACTGTGAAATCATTATTCCCTCCAACAATGTTGAAAATGATGAATTGTTTGTAAATCTAAGGGACTTAACTGCTGCGGTTATTAATCCCTAGGCTTAACAACTACTTAAATCAACTTTATCTTAGGCTAAGGGCAACACATACACACCATTGCCCGAGGCAGGACTCTAACAACCACCGCGGTCTCAACAGTATAAGCGAGAGAAATCAACAGCCTGCTTGGGGAAATACCCGGTTCTTTAATGTCCACTTTTTATGCCGTGTCCAGGAAGCAACTACCCCTATTGACTGCTAATCCAATGTATTAAACGGTTAATTGCGATTGTGAACCACTCCGGTGTATGATAAGATGATGGCGTCCTGTTTTGGAAAGGAATAGCTCTGACATTCCTGGAATTATGGTATAACTGGATACAGAAACTCATTAATCCGCTTCTGTTAACCAGTGAAAGAGATTTAATTAGCTCTGAAGGTACGATGATAGGCTAAAAGTTGTGAATATACGGAGTTCCAAACGTTAACACTGTTTCAAAAAAATCCAGGAGGACAAAGCTCATCCACATGTGGCACTTCTCTCTATCGACTGTCAATCTTGAGGAAAATGCTCGTCTATATATGGCACTTGTCTCTACGTTGATCTACTGAATGTTGAGGAACTCGCCTGGTTTTACAAGAATAAAATGTCCGTCCAGACAAGGCAATTGCTTCCATAAACGCTCTACTTCATGTTTAGGTGCTCGCGTCGATGTTCAGAAGGGTTTTACTGAACACTAATCTCTATGGACTGTCCGCTTGATGACAAGGTATTCGCTTTATTTTCCAGGCATAACATGCTTATCCACAAATGGTACTTGTCTGTAAGGTGCTCTGCTTGAAGTTAAAGAACAGGTTTGGCTACACAGGGTCGTCCACTGATAGTGAAAGGGCCAACTAACTCACGAAATAAGCATCAAGCGAAAAACTTACAAACAACAAAACTTTTCTAGCTTGAAGGGAGAAAACAGATGGCAATATGGTTGGCCAGCTAGATGGTGCTGCCAAAGTTGTTGTTGTTGAGGTCTTCAGTCCGCAGACTGGTTTGATGCAGCTTTCCACGCTACCCTGTCCTGTGCAAGTGTCTTCATATGAGAATACGTTCGGCAACCTACATCATTTTGAATCTGCTTCCTGTATTCGTCCCTCGGTCTCTCTCTACGATTTTACCCCACACACTTCCTTCTAAGTTGACAATTCCTTGATGTCGCAGAATGTGTCCTACCAATCTATCCCTTCTCTTAGACAGGGTATACCAGAAACTCAAATTCAAATGTTCAAATGTTTGTTAAGCTTATGGGACTTAACTACGGGGTTATCAGTCCCTAAACTTACAAACTACTTAACAACTAGCTTATCCTAAGGACGGCACAAGTATCCATGCCCGAGGGGGGATTCGAACCCCCGACCGTGGTGGCCGTGCAGACCGTGACTGAAGCGCCTCAGTCCCCCCGGCCACCGCGGCCGGCTGCCAGAAACTCTTTTCGCCCCAATTCGGTTAAGCACCTCCTCATTAGGCACGTGATCTGCCTATCTAAGTTTCATCATTCGTCTGTAGCACCACATTTCAAAAGCTTCTATCATCTTTTTCTCTCAACTCCTTATCGTCCACGTTTCACTGCCATACAACGCTACACTCCAGACAAATGCTTTCAGAAAGGACTTCCTAACATTGAAATTAATATTGGATGTTAACGAGTTTCGCTTCTTTAGAAACGCTTTTCTCTCCATAGCCATTCTGCATGTTATATCTTCTTTACCTTCGCCATCAGAAGTTATCTTGCTACCCAAATAACATAATTCATCTACTACTTTTATTGACTCATTAAAGGTAAAGCAGTCAACAATCCGAAGATTGGTTTGAACACCACAGTGCTTTACTAGGCATGGTCCTGTTTGGAGGTGGTATGCCGTTGCCTTCCTCCATTACCTAATCTAATTCCTTCAGCATCGTCTGATTTTCTGACATTACATTCCATTACCCTCGTTTTACTCTTGTTGATGTTCATCTTATACCTTCCTTTCAAGACACTGTCCATTCCATTCAGTTGCTCTTCCAGATCTTTTGCAATCTCTGAAAAAATTACTATGTCATCTGCAAACCGCAAAGTTTTTAGTTCTTCTCCCTGAACTTTAATTCCCTCTGCAAATTTCCCCTTCAATTCCTTCACTGCTTGCTCAATATACAGATTGAACAACACCGGGGAAAGGCTACAACCCTGTTTTACTCCCTTCCCAACCTCTGCGGCCCTTTCTTGCGCTTCGACTCTAATAACTGCTGTCTGGTTTTTATGTAGGTTGAATAGAACTCTTCGCTCCCTATATTTTACTCCTGCTACGTTCAGAATTTGGAAGAGTGTATTCCAGTCGACATTGTCATTGTCCAGATCTACAAACGCCCAAAACGTAGGTTTTCCCCTTCCTTAGCCTATCTTCTAAGATAAGTCGTAATGTGAGTATTGCCTCCCGTGTTCCTACATTTCTTGTAAATCCAAACTGATCTTCTCCGATGTCAGGTTCCACAAGTTTTTCCATTCGTCGTTAATAATTCGTGTTAGTATTTTTCATAGGTCAAACGAATATCAACTGCATTGTTTTTAAAAAGGTACCCCCATTTTTATTACATATTCATCTATTACCTAAATAAATATGAATGTCTTATTTGGAACACTTCTGTCGCTTTGTGATAGATGGCACTGTAATATTCACAAACATTTTGCTCACAATTTTGAGACGAATAGTGGGTAACAGTTAGATTTTTTTAATTAAAACACAGAACATAGGTACGTTTGAATTTTATTTCGGTTGTTCCAATGTGATACATGTACTTTTGTGAAATTATCATACGTTATGAGAACGCATGCTCTTACTGCGTGATTATATGTAATTACCTCATGACTTCAATAAATGCTCAAAATGATGTCCTTCAATACATTTGGCAATACGCGTAAAGAAATTCCACTCAACAGCGAGTAGTTCGCCTTCAGTAATGTTCTCATATGCATTGACAATGCGCTGATGTATGTTTCCGGGCGTTGTCGGTGAATCACGATAACAAAATAATATCCTTCAATTTTTCCCACAGATAGAAATCCGGGGATGTACGATCCGGTGAACGTGCGGGCTTCTACGACCAATCCACCTGTCATTAAATATTCCATTTAAGACCGCTTCAACTGCACGCTAGCCATGTGCCGGACATCCATCATGATGAAAGTACATCGCCATTCTGTTATGCAATGAAACGTCTTGTAGTAAAACTGTTAGAACATTCCGCAAGAAATCAGCATACATTGCACCATTTAGATTGTCATCGATAAAATAGGGGCCAATTATCATTCCTCCCGTAATGCCTCACCATGCAGTAACCCGCCAATGTCGCTGATGTTCCACTTGTCGCAGCCATCGTGGATTTTCCGTTGCCCAATAGTGCATATTATGCCGGTTTACTTTACCTCTGTTTATGAATGACGCTTCGTCACTAAACAGAATGCGTGAAAAAAAACTGTTATTGTCCCGTAATTTATTTTGTGCCCAGTCGGAAAACTGTACACGACGTTAAAAGTTTTCGCAATGCAAATCTTGGTGAATAGAAATATGTTACGGGTGAAATTTATGTTGATGTAGAATTCTCAACACCGACGTTTTTGAGATTCCCGATTCTCGCTCAGTTTGTCTGATACTGATGTGCGGATTAGCCGCAACTGCAGCTAAAATACTTACTTGGGGATCATAATTTGTTGGAGGTTGTGGTTGATGTTTCACTTTGGGCTGAACACTTCCTGTTTCTTTAAATAACGTAACTATCCAATGAACGGTCGGGGCACTTTGTTGATGTGTCCCAGGATAACGATCAACATACATAGCAGAGTCCCGTTGGGCATTTTGATCACAATAGCCATACATAAATACCATATCGACCTTTCCTGCAATTGGTAAACGGTTCATTTTAACACGAGTGATGTATCACGAAGCAAATATCGACCGCATTGTCGAAATGCTACGCGATACCATGTACTTATACGTCTGTGACTATTACAGCGCCATCTATCACAAAGCGGCAGAAGTGTTTCAAATAAAACATTCATATTTATTTACCTACTAGACGAATATGTAATAAAAATGTGGGGCACCTATTTAAAAAATGCAGTTGATATTCGTTTGACCTATGGCAGCGCCATCTAGCGGGCCAACCATATCTCCATCTGTTTTCCCCCTTCAAGCTAGAAACGTTTTGTTGTTTCTAGTTATTTCGTTTGATGGTTATTTCGTGAGATATTTGGCCCGGTCACTATCAATGGACCACCCTGTATAGAAAAAGAGTGCTCTTCCACACATAGCACTTCGCGGATTCCCTACTTGCTTGATGTTGAGGAACGCACGGGGTTATTTCAAGACGTCAACTCTTGTCCGTACGTGGCACTTGTCTTTATGTACTCTAAATTTTTTGGTACTCACATGCATTTTTCAGGAGATCAACCCACGACCAGAAATTGTGTCTGTGGATTACGTATCTGACTTGTAGGTACTCGCGTGGATTTTCAGGACGACAACGCTCGTCTACATAAGACACTTGTCTCTATGGACGGTCTATTTGATGTTGAGGCGCGCGTAAGGCCAGCAAGATCTGCAGATCTTCCACCGATAAAACTTGTGCCACCAACTCCAGATTATCAAGACCAATTCTAATTGTAAGGCAGTTTACCTTAAGAGGGTACAACAATTTTGTGTGTAGAACGTATGGGACTTAACTACGGGGTCATCAGTCCGTAAGCTTACAAACTACTTATGAACTAGCTAAGACTAAGGACGGTACAAATATCCATGCCCGAGGGGGGATTCGAACCCCCGACCGTAGTGGCCGTGCAGACCGTGACTGGAGCGCCTCAATCCCCTCGGCCACCGCGGTCGGCTACAACGATTTTATGACACTCTTTACAACCCAAGCAGTGAACGCATTCAGATCAGAGGGGATGGAACGCCATGCTGATAAGAGGGCAATAGTGGCATGTTCGTTGTAAAAAGGTTCTGAACTCGTAATTAACGAAATCACACTGCTCTTGAAATTTCATATCATTTTCTCAGCAGGTTCTGAAAGATTAATTTTTTTTTATATATATATTTCTGTTTAGTTTTTGGTAGTGAATGGAGTTGGAGCAGCCTTTAAGCATAGCTCCTTTTTGCAGGAATTTTGCTGCGTTATTAATAACAACCAGAAGAATTCCGTGTTAAAGTTCAGCAAACACGCAATCGTGTAGTGCAGAAGTCCCGACTCAGCAAGTGCTGCCTCCGGAAATTTGACAGCCCGATCGCGCCGAGTGCCCCCTTTCTCCGGTCTGCTCTAAAAGTTGGTAATGCACGTCGTTGATGACGTCATAGAAAAGCCGGTTTCTGGAGCTAACGAGGAAGCGCCTGCATAATGACGTCCCTGTAGCCGGCTAGCGGAAGTCATCCGGCGCTGCGGCGCTGCCGAGGATTATAGACTCGAGGTGCAGGAGTGCGCTAGGGAATTGGGAAGGGGGGAGGGGGTTAGAGCGGTTGTCATGGTAACGCAAACTGCTGAGCCAAGGCGTGCTGAGCAAGGCAGACAACGCTGCTGTGGCATATAAGCTATTAGATGTAGTACATCAGGTAGAACTTTTTGTTTTCGTGTACGTCCTGAGAGAATAATGTACCTCCTGCTGCGCGTAAGTTACCATTTTGGCTATATAAACTTTTGTACAATAAATGTTTTGGCAATTTAGACTATCAATCAGCATCATATGTACAATTTATTGCTGATATACGAAAACTGCTGCCTCACCGGGATTCGACCTCGCATTTCCCGCTTTTTACGAGCCATCGAATTAGCCATTACACTACCAGCGCAGGCCTCCAGAAGTGACACAAACTTCTATAAGGCAGACACTGTCTGGAAGCCACGATTGCTCGTACATTCTATTACGTAATTCTCGTACAGGGGGACGTTAATTACATTCATTGCATGCCTTGCCATGCCTTGTTTTGGGACCTGTAGTCTCGTTACATCGTAAAGAATGGGTGCTGCACATCATATAAGTTTTATTTGTCTTCACTTCGGAAATATAATTCGGTTATTGTTCAATTCCTACGGCTTAAAGTTACGTATTAAACTTTCACTGAACTCCTTCTGCACTTTAGAAGTCCAAGTTAAATGGTTAAAATAGTGATCACAACAACACATGCTATGTCGTGTTTTTCGCGTCTTTATGAACATTTCTTACAAGGGGACAATCAGAAATGTAAATAATGGATTTTTATAGGTCTCGGATATGTTGTAGGGAGATATATCCTGAGTATGAATGATGTTGAAGTTCACTGCGCGATGTAAGAAGCGTAACGTTGGTCACTCTACAAGGAAGGGAGACAAATCTCCTTAACTATGCGTCGAGCACTGATAAAATTGCGCCTATAGTCTTCTCGAAAGTGCAAGAAATAGCTTGACAAAGTTTCATCGCAATCAGATGAAAGGTACGCAGAGCATAAGATACGAACAAAAATGTTCAAACGTTTGTGAAGCTTATGGGACTTAACTACGGGGTCATCAGTCCCTAAACTTACAAACTACTTATAAACTACTTACGAACTAGGACGGCACAAATATCCATGCCCGAGGGGGGATTCGAACCCCCGACCGCAGTGGCCGTGCAGACCGTGACTGAAGCGCCTCAGCCTCCTCGGCCACCGCAGCCGGCAGATACGAACGAACAAGCATACAATACGTATTAGCAGCAAATACCCGCGGCTTCGCTCGAGTTAATACCTTTTAATACGCGTCAAAGACAAGTACAATAATTTCGCAACTTTGTTCTCAAGTTATGACCCAGGATCACCAGGAGAAAAATATCAATATTCCGGTTAGAAAATAAACCGTGTGTAGAATGACGGCAAATACTGTCCTTTATGGAGATGAAAATAAAGGTATTGGTAAATTCGAAAGATGCTTTCACGTCGTGACTAATGCGATGAGTGAGGAATATAAACGTTACACAAAGTGTAAATTATGGAGGATTCAGATGTCATTCAAATCGGCTCGGTAGTTTGAATACGTTGACGTCTTGTGTAAGCACTGTTTTAATTATGTTAAATGATATTACGTATAGCATATGAACCGCTAAAAGTATTTTAATAAATGTGATAAATTTCAAAAGTCAAAGAATAAATTGATTTTCCAAAGAGTCTTCAAGCGTCTCAGAAGCTATAAGAGAAACGTTGATGCTGAGCTGTTCCACATTTCGTGTTACGTACTTCAAATGAAGAAATATCGTGAGTAACACAGTTTGTAAAGTGGTGTCGATGTTTTTTTTTTTTTTTTTCAGAGCTCAAGCTGTCTCCATAATCAATGTAATTAAAGTCGGTTAAACGGTTTAGTCGTGAAAAAGTAACAGTTTCTTTCGCATTTATAAAGTTGTTGTTGTGGTCTTCAGTCAGCATACTGGTTTGATGCTGCTTTGCACGTTACCCTGCCCTTAGCAACCCTCTTTATCTGTGAATAAGAACGGCGACCTACCTGCCTTTGAGTGCTTACTTTAGTAGTCGTCCCTCGGTCTCCCTCTATGAAATTTACCCTAGACACTTCCTTCAAATGCTACAATGGAGATTCCTTAATGTCTCAGAATGTCTCTCATCAACCTACACCTTCTGTTAGAGTATGACGCAATACACTTTTCTCCCCAATTCTTTTGCGGGTCCCCTTATTAGTTCTCTATCCATCTGATCATCATCTGAAGCACGACATTTCAAAATCTTCTATCAATTTTTTCCCTGAATTCCTTATCATCCACTTCAGTGCCATACAACGCTACACTCGAGATAAATCCTTTCAGAAAGGACTTCTTAACATTTAAATTAATATTGGATGACAACAAATTCCGCTGTCCTTGCCATAGCCGTTCTGCATTTTATATATTTTTTGCATCTGTTATTTTGCTACCCAAATAACAGAACTAATCTAATACTTTTATGGTCTCATTAGTTAATCTAATTCTTTCAGAATCGCATGATTTTCTGACACTGCATTCCATTACTACCGTTTTACTCTTGTTAATGTTCACACTATACCTTCCTTTCAAGACACTCCAAGGTTTTTATTTCTTCTCCCTGAGCTTTAATTGCTTCTCCAAATGTCTCCTTGCATTGCTTCACTGCTTGCTCAATGCACATGTTGAACAGCATTGGGGAAAGGCTACAACCATGTCTTACTCTCTTCCTCATCACTGCGTCCCTTGCATGCCCTTCGACTCTAATAATAATAATATGGTTTTCTGTTCAATAGGACCCAGTTGAGGAGTGAGACTCCAAGGTCATGGAACAAGCCAATACATGAATATTTACACCAGAATGGTAATAGAGAATTTTTAAGTAGTCTCATGCACACGACAATCTAGGGACAAAGTGAAAAGAATCAATATAAGACAAAAGTGAATTAGCTTAATTGTAACTTTTCTAGTTGTTCCTCGACAGAATAAAAGGAGTGAGCCATGAGGTAACTCTTCAATTTAGATTTGAAAGCGTGTGGGTTATTCTTACGATTCCTTAGTTCTTGTGGCAGCTGACTGAAAAAGGATGCTGCAGAATACTGTACACTTTTCTGCACAAGTGTCAAGGTCGTGTGATACAAATGTAGATTCGACTTATGTCTAGTATTCACCGAGTGAAAGCTACTAATTTGTGGGAATAAGCTGATATTATTAACAACAAACGACAGTGTCAAATTTCACAGACTACTGAAAAGTGGTCGACATGACGTTCGTGAACGTACACCACATATTGTTCGAACCGCCCGTTGCTAATCCAGAAATATCCTTTTTGTATCAGGCGAGTTACCCCAAATAATAATGCCGTACGTCATAAGTGAGTGAGAGTAATCGTAATAAACTACTTTTCGTGTTGAAAAATCGTTTCAGATATTGTTCTAATGGTAAATAGAGCAGAATTTAGTTTTGGAACAAGATCCTGAACATGGGCTTTCCACGACAGCTTACTGTCTATCTGAATACCAAGAAATTTGAAATGTTCAGTCTCACTTATCATATGCCCATTATGTGTAGTCAAAATTTTATCTTTCGTCAAATTATGTATTAGAAATTGTAAAAACTGAGTTTTACTGTGTATGATTTAACATCAACTTTTTTTCTACAAGCCATGAACTTATCTCTTGAACTGCGTTATTTGATACTGTGTCAATATTATGAGCAACATCCTTCATTGCCAAGCTGGTATCATCAGCAAACAAAAGTATTTTACAGTCACCTGCTATACTCGAAGGCATATCATTTATGTAAATAAGAAACAGCAACGGTCCCAAAACAGAGCCCTGGGGCACCCCACACTTGTCAAAAGCTTTCTTCAGATCCACAAGTGCTAAAACATAGGTTTCCCTTTCCTTAAGATATCTTCTAAAATAAGTTGTAATGTGAGTGTTGCCTCTAGTGTGCCTACATTTCTCCTAAAGCCAAAGTGATCTTCGTCAAGGTCAGATTCCAACTGTTTTTCCATTACGTAATAGTTACAAAATTAGTATGGATATATGTTTAAGAAGAACATACAAGTACTTTATTTTGAATAAGTTTTTTCCTGTTGTGGCGCATTTGTTTTTGTTTTTTTTACTTGACATACATTAACGACACCTTTTTCTATACATCACCTGTTGCAGATGTTCAGTGGTCTCGAAGATCTTGTAGCTCGCCTGCCATTAACACATTACAGAATTATGTTATGACGTCGGGTTCTTGGGTTTTCAGAAAACTACATTTGTGACACTTTCATTTGTTTTTTAAGTATGTTTATTCATTCATTCCTGATAAAGGAATATCACAGCACAGTTCCCTACTAAATAAAATGTTACTCCAGTAAGATTGCCATAAAACTCCAGACTACTATAGACTGACAGACAAACTGAGTTCGCGCCAATTCGCGCGTATTAATATTTGTTATAGTTTTTCCAGAACATTCTAGAACATGGAAGTACATCATTTAAATATTTAACAATTTGCTCAATAAATATATGTTTATGCAAAGATACATAAAAGTATGACAGATGTAAATAAATATATGTTTACGCAAAGATACTTAAAAGTATGACAGATGTAATAATACGTTTTTTTACATCAAAATAAACAATAGAAAAGATCGTAAGTAAACAACAATCAGTGCAGTGTTAATATTTGGTTACATTGTTGTTACGACTTTCAATAATTAATTAATTTAGATTCTTAGAAGACCATAGTAATGAATATGATAATGTGACTTGACAGAAGCGCTATAAAATGCTTATGTAATATAAACATAGAATATTAGGCTACAATACTACGACCGATTATGGTATCGAATACTTCAGTTATTTAAACTAACGGGACCCTCCTGGCTAAATATATTACACTGTGTTAGTGAACTTTTAAATTGCCGTTATTGTCAGCTCTGTGAGGTGTCGGGATGAGGTAGTGTGGTGACGTGACGCACAGTGTGTGACGCCTGTCGTGTGTGTGCAGACCCGTGCCTGGGCGTGGTGTGCGGCGCGGGCCGCGAGTGTCGGTTGACTGGCGGGCCCTCGGTGTCCGCTGTGTGCGAGTGCCGCCGCCGCTGCCCCAGACCGCGCGGCCGCTCCCAGCGCGCCGTCTGCGGCACCGACGGCCGGCGCTACGCCTCGCACTGCCACCTGCACCGCGCCGCCTGCCTCCAGGGACGGCACGTCGCCGTCGACCACGACTCGCCCTGCACAGGTAACGCACGCCTGCACTCAACCCTCTGTCGGGCGCACCTCCAGATGAAACAAAATCAGGCGCACCCGGCCTGAGAGGCCACCCACATATTTTGTGGACTAGCTCCGCCATGTTAAATCAAATTCAAAATGCGTGTTGGCTAGTCTTGAAGAGGATCTAAAGAAAGGAATTACAGCAAACTTAAAGCATAATAATGGATTTATTGAACAGAATACACCTTAAACTAAAGTAACCAAAATTACCAATTTCCCACAAAGGGCAGACATCCAGACATCCATATAAGTAATGAAGTTATTTTTAAAGGAAATTAGGCAGTCTATTCTGACATGTAATCATCTTTTCTCGCCACATCTGCAGCCAAAAACCGATGCTATAGCTCCCAAATCAACAGCTGAAACACAGGTATGGCACAGAACGTATACGTCGCTCAAGCAGATTGGTCGATGACGAGCTGAAGATTCGTAATTCTTCATCCTCCTAACTCATGTTTCAGCCACGCATTATCGACGTTTTAGCCGTTTGGGAGGTAATGTGGAAGAACTTTCCCGTTCCTTGTGAGGTAAAAGTATTTTCAGTCGAGTTTGCAGCCGAATCGACATTCCACATAAATTCATAGCATACTTCGCAGGCTAAAGTATCCAGTTACAAGTTGATGACACAAGGTTTTGCAATTGGTAGCGTCATTTGTAGCAATATATTTTACACTGAATGTTGTGTAATGATGATATGAATAGTAGAAGGCGTCTACATAGACTACTTCGTCGTCTTATCCTTTCCAAGATAAAAACTCCTCAGATATTTTCTTCTCTTCTTCATATTCCCGTGCTGTTCCCTAAACTTCCTGTTCAGTTGCTGAGTCCTCCTTGCCTTCTCCTATCTCATCCTGAGAGTGGCTGTCACTCTCATCGACTAAATCTTCGAGCGCGGCTCGATCTTCAGCAGTTTCGTCCTCGAGGAGGCGCAATATTTCCACAAGATCATTGGCTTAGAGGCACAATATACTTCTCTGGACATTTCAGCAGAAAGTATGGATGTGATAACGTAGGGAAAGATAGGAAAACTTAAATTAGGACTCGATCAGGCTCACTCAATCTGAAGGGCCAGGGTCGTCAGAGTCTTTTTTTTTTTTTCCGAAGATAACGGCGAGAATCACAGACTTAATTTGAATGAAACTAAGTAATAAAATGAAAATATCTTGAAAAATGTCACCTTCAAAACTATTATAACGTAATCGGGCGCAGACGGCCTGTGAGGCCCAAGGAGTTCCCATTGACCCGCGTGGAAATCGACGGCAGCCTGCGGATCAGCACTGAATGAGGTTCCCAAAGTTACGCGAGTAAACGGAGAGGCGGGCGCTGGGCCACCACTGTTAAGCACGGGAATCAAAAAAGAGTTTTGCTGGCCTGTGAGGCCGACTGCGCCCGACGGAGGGTTAAAGCAGTGGTAGTGTTACAAGTTCTCAGATATGTAGCCGGCTGCAGTGATGCGTGTTGAACACAGCGGGGAGCCGCAGCCCGCCCCATCTGTGGCAGTCGTCGACGGCTGCGTCAGTAGTGCCTGCACGACAACGCTCCATCACGTCCTCAGCCGTAGCTGCGAGCCCCCTCTGAGCATTGTAATCGGTAATTAGTACCAGCTGACGGCATTGTACCGGCCCCGACATGTGTACGGGATCGCGGCCACGTATCGATCTCTGAGGCAAACAGATTCATGTATGCGCAGTCGCAACAGTAATTGTCTGTTCCTACGAAACATCCAAGTCTAAACAGAAATTTTTGAAGTATCAATTTCTTTCCGTCTGTCATCAATAACGTAAACTACCAGTTTTGGTCGGCAGTTTACATTTGCAGTAAAGTACGTTCTTGTGTTCTTCAACCATAAGACTGGTTTTACATAGCTGAAGTCGAATTTCAAGTTTGCTGCCCAGTAGGAACTCAAAAAAAAAAAAAAAAAAAAAAAAAAAAAAAAATATATATATATATATATATATATATATATATATATATTCACACCTTTTTCGGTTTCTTTTTTACATCTCGAATACCATGCGTTTCTTAAAATATGTCCATTCTGCACAAAATTAAAGCAGACAATATTTCATACGAAATGCAATTTGATTTTCTCACAAGCGCTATCGGCGCTAGAGCTTTCTCAGAAAGACCTATGTTCTGGCCCTTTCGCGAAAAAGTAAAAAAAAAAAAAAAAAAAAAAAAAAAAAAAAAAGTTCACTGGCACGACCTGCAACTCGAGAAATATACAATCTACAAGACCCCTACACCATGTGAAAATACATTTCCTACAAGGGACGTCTGTAATGTTTCATTTACTGGCAAGGGGGAAAGCACTAAAACGAAAATTAAGAGGAACGCCTTCTGCGCCCCAAAGTGAAACGCCCCTATTCACCTATCTCTCGTCGATTCACTATAGAGCGCAGGAGGAACTGCTCTCAATTTTCGTTTAAGTGCTGCCCCCTACCCCTCCCATACGAGAAAATGGAAGCAGCAGTGCAGTGGCCGAGGGTTCCAAGGCGCCTTGCTGCGAAGTACACCGCGACTCGCTGTTGGTGGTTCGAGCCCTCCTTCGGGCATGGATGTGTTTGTTGTCCTGAGCATTCAGTTTCAGTAGTTTGTGAGCCTAGGGACCGATGACGAGAGCAGTTAAGTCGCAAGTCGCATAGATATACAAACATTGCAAAATGTTTGAGAGAATTTAATATTACAGGCATCCCCCGTAGGAAATTTAATGTAGTTTCACATAGTATAGGGATTTTGTTAATAACATGCATTTTTTTTTCAGCAAGCGCTAGCGCCGATAGCACTGGTCATAAGATCAAATCTGAGTAGTGCATATAGTAAGAAATTTTATGTAATTTTGTGTACAATTTGCATATTGGAGATGTAAAAGACTGAGAAAGTGCAAAAATAGTGACTTTTTGTGTGAAGCAGACCTTCCACAAGGCAGTAAACTAAAAATTCGAATTTAGCACCACGAAAACATGTAAGAACGCGGATAAAAAAGCTTTCGGAATTTTGTTACGAAATAGGTTGATTTGAAAACCAATTGAGGGGAATGGACTGTTAAATGAATGAGAAAAGAGTAATAGTTTATATATAGTTCACTAAGTCGATTATTAAGTTTTTACTGTACAGAATCTATCCTTCAAATCAGTTCAACAGGACGTCACTGCAATGCCTATAATCTCTCTCAGTGCGAAATGGCCAAATATTTGAAAAACAATTTGTTACTTTTAGTTAACCAATTTAAATCCATCAAAACGTCGTGAAATAATACGTTATACATCAACTGATCAACGAAACAAACACGCAAGGAGCAAATTCTATTTAAATAAAAGTTAAAGAAATCCAAATAAAGGAACATTATCCTGCAGTAAAATCACTTGCCCACACAAAAGACACCAATAAAATTCTTGTTGGCAACTGCCAGCGGACATGTTTACCAGTATAGCCACTGAGCTTAAGCAGCTCGACCGAAAGTTCCACTTAATGCTTGATGTTGGTTTCCAAAACAAGAACAATCCCAAAATCGAAGCACAGAGACAAACTAATTTAATAGGAACATCACTTATATTGCGAAGCTTGGAATGTAAGCAGTGCACCATGTGCTGACCTATTTAAATAACAGAGGCACTGCAAGACGAAACAGACTGTTTGCAAATTCTGAAACCAAAACCCTGAAAAAAAAAATGTTCAAATGTTTGTAAATCTATCGGACCAAACTGCGTGGTCATCAGTCCGTAGCTTACAAACTACTTAAACCTAGGTAAACTAAACCTAAGGACAAACACACACACCCATGCCCCAGGGAGGACTCGAACCTCCACGGCGAGCAACCGCGTGCTCCGCAGCGAGACGCTTTAGACCGCTCGGCTACTCCACAGCGGCCCAAAACCCTGACAATTTGCGTATTTCAAATATAATAAGAGCCAAATAGCAACGTTTTGAAACGTTCAAATGTTTGTAAATCTATCGGACCAATCTGCGTGCTCATCAGTCCGTAGCTTACAAACTATATAAACTAGGGTAAACTAACCTAAGGACAACACGCACACCCATGCCCGAGGTGGGACTCGAACCCCCGACGGCGAGCAACCGCGCGCTCCGCAGCGAGGCGCCTTAGACCGCTCGGCTACTCCACCGCGGCGCAACGTTTTGAATTTACGAAATTGAAATATTAAAACTTTTCGAACGTTTCCGAAGGTTGAACTAAATTCAACGACAAAGTAGGAAATTTGTGCTGGGCTGGAATTCGAACCCGGATTTCCGCCTCGGGCCAGTGGTCGCCTTAACTGGTTAGGCTCTCCAGGCATGCTTCCTTTCCAACCCAAATTCTCACCTTCTAGCCCCCTGCCCATTGATTCCTCTTGCTTGTAGGCTATACTGGATTCCAGCAATAGATCGAGCGTTTGAATGCGCTATCGTTGAAATTCTCATTGCCTATGTGCGCATATTCACAACTATTTATATGGTGTCTGTTATTTTTGGACATGTCCGAAAGAACGGACACCATTAGCATCAGGTATTATTTTATAATAACTGGAAAGGCAGCGAGATGGCAGGATGCTTACCTGTTCTCCCTCTATTTACTGACGCTGGTCGTTTGCCACGTCTCCACCACTGTACCCCCTCGGTCTGCACCTATATACACACACTCCACACAGTGTTCGTCATCTCCCCGTCTGGGATGATGCCCATCCTACCGATCTGCCTTCTGGTGTAGGTGCTCCCTCTCCCCTCCCCTCTCCCCCCTCCTCCAGTCCCTCTCCAAGGAATTTCCAATCTTATTACCGCCCTTCTCTGTGGTCGTCAGTATTGCGTTCGTCGACTGTGTCGGTGTGATGAGCCCGGTGGACTGGGCAGAACAATAGTGACGCCTGTGTATTTGAAGTGTTCATCAGTGCTTAAGAATTTCGTTCCATATAAGAACATTTTATATCACCATGGTTTGTTTTAAACTTTCTACTATTAGAGATTTTAACTTGCATGTCTTTAATATTAGATTTCTCCAATACGGCCTCCATTACCGTTCTTTGATTATTTCTTCTATTTCATATGTATGCATTTGCACTTCTGTATTACTAAAAATTTTCGGGCCTTACGTCGTGGTCTTATGGATTTATTATTGAAACCCAGCGTTTCGTCCCTAACTGCGGAGGATATTTTCAATTTGGATCGTGGCACTTTTGAATGTCCGATACACACCCTTGCTCGCTACTGACTGAAGCTAAACTCCGATTACGAGGGCTCGCAGAGGTGTGACGTCGGATGTTTTTGATATGCGGGCGCAATTCGTCGTTGCCGATTGCCGTCGTCCGTTAATATCGTCCCATGGTGGAAGACACATTTCTTCTTCAACACCGGAATCAAGATTTCATTTAGTTTCACGCCCTCATCCAATCCTATTGAAATTATAGGGGTTTTTAACAATTAGCCTCTTTGTACAGTCTTTCGTGGTATCCATTTGTGGCTGCTAAAATCTGAGTCTTATTAAATTGAATAACGTGTTCCCCTCGTTGAAAAACACGTTCAGCAACATCTGATCTGTCAATCTCTCCCCTCCTACAGTTCCCCTTGTGCTCATCTAGACGTGTTTTGTTCTTTTTGTAGTACCCACGTATACGTCTCCACAGCTACACGGAATCCTACAAATTCCTGCTTTTTCCAGCAGTTTGCGGGCACCTTCGCCGATTTCAGATGATCCTGTATCTTCTGAGTAGGTTTGTAAGTAACGGCAACATTCCGTTTCGTCAAAATTTTACCGATGCGGTCGGTGACGTCCTTAATAAAAGGCAGGAAGACTTTGGACTACACAGGAACCTTTTCATCGTTTCCAATTGTACAAAAATGTTCAAATGTTTGTTAAGCTTAAGAGACGTAACTGCGGGGTCATCAAACCCTAAACTTACAAACTACTTATGAAGTACCCTATACAAAAGACGACACAAATATCCATGTCCGAGGGGGGATTCGAACCCCCGACTGTAGCGGCCGTGCAGACTGTGACTGACGCGCCGCAGACCGCTCGGCCACTGCGGCTGGCGTTTTCAATTCTACCTGTCGCTCGCAACGCTCTCCTTATCCATGTGGACGAATAGCCATTCTGAAATAAAGCATTACTCAGGTGTTTCAATACCGCGTTAAGTAATTCCGGTTCGCAGATGTTCCTAGCTCTGTCCGCCAACGTCTTTTATAATGCCCTGCTTTTGTTGCAGGTGGCGGTTTGAATCCCGGTGCAGATAACAGTCTGCTGTATGGCTGTATGGCCCAATCTGCCATTCACCTTTTTGAAAACTGACACATCAAGAAAATTCAGTCGGCCGCGGTGGCCGAGAGGACTGAGGCGCCCCAGTCACAGTCTGCACAACCACTACGGTTGGGACTCATGACCCCGTAGTTAAGTCCCATAAGCTATATAAACATTTGAATATTTGAAGAAAATTCATTCTTTCGTCTGCGCCCTCGTAAACGGAGTTTGGCTTCAGTCAGTAGCGAGCCAGGGCGTGCATCGGACATTCAAAAGTACCACTCTTTTTTGTTTCTACGCGAAATTGTATGACTATTCATTGTAGCAAAACCGCGTCTAGGCGAAAGGAAGGAAGGCGTTTCCGGTAGCAGTGTGTGTTGCCAGGCGCGCCTGTGCCGTTTGCCCGCAGGGTCTGCGCGGCCGGCGGCGGCGCCAGACGTGGGCACAGTGGACGCTGGCGCAGAGGCCGCCCCCGCGCAGCCACCGCCGCCCCCGCAGGAGCAGCAGCAGGCAGCGCCCCTGGCGGACGACGACCAGCACCTCAACGCCGTGCCCAGGGGGCCGCCGCGGTCCCACTGCACGCAGAGGCAGTACGACCTCATGAAGGTAAACGCCCGCCTCGCCGGTTTTCAAAGTTACACTGTTGCATAGTATCTCCAGATCACTCGTCGCGGTGGACCGGCCGAGCGTTCTGAGGCGCCTTGCTGCGGAGGTTAGAGTGCTCAATCTGGCATGGTTGTTTGTCTTTGTCCTTGGGTTAGTTTAAGTTAGTTTTAAGTAGTTTTTTTTTCTTGATTGTGCTTTCAATTTCCCTAAAAAGGGGCGGGCTAGCAGCGCTCACTGGTGCTGTTCAGCCTACAGATATAAAAGTTGACACAGAAGAAACATACAAACATAAAGGAGATAAAATGTTGGAGGTAACACAGAGATAAAACGGAGATTTAAAATGGAGATAAAACAAAGTACAGAAAACGGAGGGAAACGGTGGCGACATAAAAGAGTTGTAACGGCGACACTGGTGAATAAAAACAGCAGCCCGAAGGTCAGTGGCGCACGCACACAATTAAAATGATCGCAAGGCGGCGGCTAAGGGTAGACCGTCCGCTATTGTGGAGTTAAAACGAAAAAAACACAACACACACTCGGAGAAATACACAAGTTAAAACTGTTGGCGTCGGCTGCGGGTTGGCCGTCCACTGTTGTAAAATAAAACAATGGAACTAAAGGCACCACACTCGTCGAAGCACTCACTTGTATGCACAAAGAAGGTGCCACAGATGCCGGAGCACTTACAGTAATGAAGATGTGGTGTGGGGGGAAAAGGGGATGAGGGAAGAGGGAGAGGGGAGGAGCCACAGGGCCGGTGGGGAAGAGACGGGAGGGATGATGTCCCAGGAAGCCAATGGGAAAAAGGAAAGGGGAGGGCGGTAAGAGGAGGATCCGGAGGGACAGCTGGGTGGAATGAGGAGAGGAGAAAGGACGGGAAGGGAGAGAAAGTCGGGCCCTTAGGGAGAGAAGGGGGAGAGGGAGCAAGGGGAAGGATCACAGCTGGTATGAAGGGTAGATGTCAGGTCGTTAAGTAGTTTGTAAGCCTAGGAGCTTATAAACAGAGTAGTTGTAGATTGACTATGTGGTATCCGCTACCACGCCGCCGCCAGCCAACAACCCAGCAGCTGGCGCCACGCCAAGTAGACGGCCTGCAGCGCAAGCCACACAAGGAAGTAAGGCGCGCAGACCGAAGGCTCGCCGGCCGGCCGCACGGTACATGGACCGCTAGATGGCTAGTGAATCTACACTAGACGTCCACGACGCCACCGCCTGGCTTACACCCGAACTACCAGAACCGAATATAGGCGGCCGTACCTGCCTAAGCAACCCAGTGTTCTCTCGCCTTCGCCAGTGATACCTTCGCTTGCAGGAAGACTGAGTTTATTGACGTGCCGAACTTGGTGCCACGAGGACTTCAATAGTGAGCTGCCACTTCCGGCTCTAGATTCCTTGGGCATTGCTGCGAGATTGGCGTGCCGTACCAATGAAGACCAACTGTGCGTTTGTGAAAGTGCTGTGTAAATAAATTTTTGGAAGCTTCGATTTTGCTTTTATTGTCTTACCATTATAACGGACTATAAAATCCGTGCTAAGTGCCAAGATGAACGTTTTGAGTAAAACGCAAAAAAGCTCCTAAAATGAACAGTTTGTCTTTATGTGCAATTTTTTTCGCCTTAATTTGCGTCTGCCGTTAATCTTTAAAGACTTATTACAGTTGAATTGACCATTCGACCTTTAGCTTTATGACAAAATATTTTCGTGATTTTAAAAAAAAAATAATAATAAAATAAAAATAGGGCTATGTGCCATACCCTCTACTGTAAAAACCGGGCTATTCCAATATTCGAGTAAATGGAAACCTGTATTGGACTTTATGGTCTGGATGAAGCTCAACAATGGCGTCATACACTCTCTGATAATTCAAATCTTGGCTTAAACACATAACTGAACTTTTGGCCCTTGTGTAATGACTTTCCTCTTGGGGGGAGGGGGGGGGATTGCTTTGTGTTCAACTATACGCTGTGCATCATGACCTGTGTACTTCCTCTCTTTGGTTTTATTTCCCCTACGTTCAACGTACGTAACGTCACCACGCTTTTTTGATTTAACCAATGATTCAACCCTACGCTTTGTGATGCCATGGATTTCCATAAATATATCCTTCCACACTTGTTTATGATCACCCTTGTCATCAGGAATCGTATAAAATATACTGTCCTGCCTTCTACTTTCTGTCGAATCTGTGTACGATCCATGTCGACTACATTTAATACTTACGTTTCGCATTAGATACGAAGTATGCTTGACGTTATCTACTAGCTCATAAAACCGATTGAAGATTTTTACTTTTTGTTTGAAGGCAATGCTTCTGCATTGATATGGGCATCGGCATGAAATTCACATAAAAGTATGCCATTAGAAGTGTAAGCACTGCGTCTAATAACCTATTTTTCACTACTTTTCACTCAGAACAAAAATGCATATACAGGCGACTGCGACATTAAAAGCCGAAGGAATACAACTTTGAGGTATTAATAAACGACAACCTAGGTCTATAATGTTATAGAGGTATTTAAACTTACCCCAACAGGAGGAGGTTGTTTCTCAGGCACTGTCACGTTCCGGCTGTTCTTGTAGGACTTCCCTTCTGCTCTAAGCTTTTCTTGGGTTGAGAAACACTCCCTCAAACACTTTTACGGCGCTTATTTACCACTTCCATTGTAGAAAAAGCACAAAATTGATAGTTACTGCTTGCTATACGATGGAACCTCAACTCAAACAGTAATAACAAAGCTCACGTGCACCTCTGGCCACTGGCACATAGCCCAGATTTTACGTCACAACAGGTGGCACATAGATCGTCGGGCATTCTTGTGAGAAACATTAGAACTACTTCCACATTGAATAACAGATAGCCCGCCTTTTACTGAGTAGTGTTAGGCATGTAGCCCACATTTTCACAATAAAACAAAATTTTTCGTTTTTGCCAATTACCACGGATTTTATTTTCAGTCTACAGTTAGACTTACACACATTTGAACAGCCTCGAGACGATAACGACTGTAGTTAGTTTTACAAACATTTGAATTTTTTTTCTTCCCGTCAGTACTTTTCATTCAGACAGGCACTCCCTTTCGAATTTTACAGATTGTACCAACCGAATTTGTTTAGTTTCTTTGCAGACCAGTAACAGCTAGGTGAATAAGTAGTGATATGCATTTCTTTTTGTTTGTTCCTTTATTTAAAGATGGTTGAAGAAGCTGCTTCATTACGAAGTCACTAGGATATTCATCAACAGGGCGTGTGCCATTTTTACCGAGATGTGAGAAGCATGTAGCACACATTTGCAACCTTTACCGACTGCCAACCACTATTTATGCCCACAAGTCTCTGAAGCTATGGGAAGAGTGAACTGGCATTTACAGTTGGACGGGAAGAACTGTTTATCGTCGTTAATAATATAGCGATAAGTAATCTGCATGCTTTGGAAGTTTCTTGTGTCCGTCATTCATACGTCTGATATGAGCTCATATGTTATTGTCTATCGGATTGCATCGGCCAAAAATTAAAAACAGAAAACTCGTGATTATCCTGAATCGACTGCGTGGAGTCACACACTTGTATAATTGTATTCCTCATTTGTTTTATCAGGGAAACTTCATTATTTTCCACCCCTCTCTTATAGAACAACAAGATATCCAACAAACTTACCTAATGGTAATATCCATTCCTCATGCTCCACATACTTCTACTTCACTGCGTTTGTTTACATATCTGAGAAAAAATTCATGAGAAAACAAAAATGAAAAATATACAGTCTCATACAGGGACGTATATAAGGACGCGCAGGAGGTCTGCCTCCCCCCCCCCCCCCCATAAGTAATGAATATAAAGAATAGAAGTTATATTTTTCTGATTTTGTGATTGAATGTCAACAATGAAAACGTTCGATGTCGGTAAAGTACGGGGGCTTCAACGGCAGTTATTCTTTGAATATGAGCAGCAAAACTGATACAAAATATCATTGAGTGTCTTCCTAAAAGATTCATCCATTTACAGCTCTCCTTGCGTCGTATAGTGGTGGTGATCTTGAGAACGTTTACCTAGTCTCTGGAACAATCCCTTCGAGAATATTATTTACACCATTCAGCTTTACGCCTTCAATCAGTACCCTATCTTCTGCACATTCTCAATGGCTCTCTCGATACTAGTTCTCTCCAGTCGAGTTTCTGCCAATTTCTTATATAAATATAATTTGCAATGTGCCATTTGTTACGTTAGAACATAAGTTGAAGAAGTAGCGAATTCTTTTCGGTGTTTGGGTACAATTTGAAGAAAAACTGTTTCTACACCTTATTCTATGTTGGTGTCTTACTGATTGATCAGGCTGATAGCGCTTTCTGCTGTGAAATTTACAAGTTTCATCTGAGAGCAGGAGTGACGAAGTTCTTTGAATACTAGATGACGTGGCCATTATATAAGGCATAACAGTAAGAAAAATAGCGATTTCGTTATTCCTCCTTCAAACAATAAATCCATAAAAGAAGTGGTCTGCTCTGTCACAAGAATCTTTAATTTCAAGCCATCCAGTTCTTTCAATCGATTTGTTACCTCCACGTTGATTTCTAGATATTCCTGGACACTGCATGCTTTTCGTCATGTTTTCTTTTCCTTTTGGCCCACTTTAGGTTGCGATAGTAACACTAAAAGTGGGCTTTTGCGATCGTCTTTTGACAGCTCGAAATTTAAATGAAAATAACGGCTTAACTATTCATCTGACATGAAAATTGAATAGCCGAATTTTTAGAGGAGAAAAGTCTCTACAACATTGCTCTCTTACGTTGTTGTTTTTTTTTTTTTTTTCATATCGTCTGTCTGTCTGTCCGTGACGTGTTTCCTGTTTTTAAGACGAACCGTTCAACCAATCAGCACGAAATTTTACAGACATGATTGTAGTCCGCCAGAGACTAGAATCTGCCTTTTTCAATTTTTTTGGACAAAAAATACGGCAGTAATACCAAAAAATATCCGTTTGTAATATAATTGTAATTGCAAACGAACCGTTCATCTGACACAAAAATTGAATAACCTAATTGCTAGAGGAGAAAATTCTCTACAACTTAGCTCCCTTATGTTTTTTTATATTTCGTATCGTTTGAGTCATATTTGAAAAAATATCAGAGAATTGACACCCTCCATTAAATTAACGAAAACCAGCCGTTCGGAGATGTCACGTGATATTCCTCGCCCAGAACTCTCTCTGGCATACGCCATCTTGCGTTGCGTATTTGATGATTTTCTTACTGTAACTTACACGTTGCCATTTCAAACAAATGGCGCACTGAAGAATTAACAAAAACACATCGTTCTTCGTACGATAAATGATAATCTAGTGTCTACAAATGCCATATTAGCATCAGTTAACAACGGCCATCAATAGTATGAAATTAAAGGACTCATTTTTTGCTTCATAGCCGTAGCGTAGTGGGCAACACGTTGGCTACGACGCTAAAGGTCGGTGGTTCGGAACACACCACTACTTACATTTTTTTCCCCTAAAAGGGTTTCAGAGACTCTTATTAATTAATTTTTTATTATTTAGATTATCATTTTGGTTCCAAATGTTTGCAAAAACTTATTAAACTACAAATCTAAAGTGGGCCGTAAAACACGTCAGTGCGATTTTTTTCCTATTAAGTCGCCAAAAAATGGTAGTGAGCAAAGTGCTGCTAGATGACACTAAAGCGCCTACTAATGCTCTTATATGCTCTATTAGCTACAGACAAACAAGGCGCGGTGAGTTATATTTCTTTTTCGTCTACATTGAAAGATTATGGGACTTAACTACGGGGTTATCAGTCCCTAAACTTACAAACTACTTATGAACTAGCTAATACTAAAGACGGCACAAACCAATATCCATGCCCAAGGGGGGATTCGAACCCCCGACGAGGAACGGCTCGCGCATCGCAGCATAGCGCCTCAATGCGCTCGGCCGCTCCGCCGCGGCGTAGTGAGTTATATTCTGGACTGCGATACTTTCAATTGAGGTTGGAAAAGAAATATTTTCAGTGCGAAAAATATCCAATGACCATTATGGTACGTACCAGAAGCTCAAACTGACTAGCTAGTCCGTCTACCGCCTCTGAGGAACAATGTCTAAGATAACTTCATACACCTCTCTTTGTTTGTTGATCACATTGGGTTTCACATGAAGCTATTCGCTATGTTCAACTACTACGCTTTCACCCTCTAACTGCAGTTTCACATGCTAATTTGTAACTATCGGGGAGTGTCATCTTGAAAGTCATGAAATTTTACACATATGATCATGACAAATAGTCGAAGTACTGTTGCTGTTGACTAAGATACTGCCTTTCCAATTTGCCAGTTCGCAGTAGATCTCATACTAACGTCAGTATTACCGTTATTCAGTTATGCATGCGTACTCAGTAATAAAAAAGACATGAGCGACCTCTAAATACAACTTCATTAAGCTAAAATCTTACACACTACGAGTAAGGTATGAGGAGTAAAAGATTTGAACAATTTCATTCTTTACTGTACTGTTGTGGACTACGCTACTGTTCGTCTTGGATATGTTACCAGATGTTAGTTTCCACGTTGCTCCTGTAAATCAACTGGGAACCACAGAAGGCACTACATCTCTCATAAGGTATCGATTGACAGTTTTGTAGCTACTGGCAACAAGGCAGGTAAAGGATTTGTTAGCTTAACAAACACATTACCGCCGTCTCGGTACGTGGCGCAATCTTGCTGCCCGTCAACAACTCCCCGATCGAACTGACTATAGTATTCAATTTACCCTGCTTCCAAGCGGTTCGTTGTTAATCTCTCTCTCTTACTTAGTGGGCAAACATTTCCTCTTCGCATCCAGGGAAAGCAGAAGCTTATTCCAGTAACCGGTCTCCCTGTTCAATCAGTCCTTCCCTTTCATGTAATGCAAATGATGGTACATATTTTGTTACTGTGTTCATCCGACTTTCGAACGCCTAACTACAGCCAGAAATGGAAGAGAGGGAGAGTTTCCTTCAATAAATGAATAAATAAAAAGGAACAACTGACGATATGTCAGTTATGCTGATCAGATAGGGGCGACCGGTCTCATTCTGTTTCGTCTTTAGTATGACAACAGGCTGGTACATTGCTTTCTTCTTCCCGAGAGTCTCACTGCGAATCTTTTATTTTGATTTCGCATACTGTCTTGTCCTTTCTCATGTCATTCAGTAAACTACCTCTTCGTCAGCCATCCTGATATGATGAAATTTAGACCATCACATGAGTCCCAAAATTATGTAGATCCATTTTAACTGCAAAGTAATAAGCTAAATATTCTGGCAATCGTTCACAGTTGAGCTAAAACTAATTTTACTTACGTTTTATAGAGTTTATGAGAATAATTTTCCAAAATAATTACCAGGCACAAACCCCCAATTGAGAAAAACTAAAATAAAACAATAAACCATAATCTAGATTCACGACAACACAACGTATCTTTTATAGCAAAGATAAGGCCTAGCTCTTATCCAATAGTGCGGTATACAAAATAACTTGTTTATAATTTGGTTTTATATTGCACACTAAGACAGAAGCATTACAACGAGGTTGGCTGAGCATGAACGTAGGTGGAGGATGCAGAATAATGACAACGTTGTAATGAGGGATTCACCTACAACAACAACAAAAAAATCAAATGTTTGTAAATCTATCGGACCAAACTGCTTGGTCATCAGTCCGTAGTTTACAAACTACTTAAACCTAGGTAAACTAACCTAAGGACAACACACACACCCATGCCCGAGGAAGGACTCGAACCTCCACGGCGAGCAATCGCGCGCTCCGCAGCGAGACGCTTTAGACCGCTCGGCTACTCCACCGCGGCTTAAACTACTTAAACCTAGGTAAACTAACCTAAGGACAACACACACACCCATGCCCCAGAGAGGGCTCGAACCTCCACGGCGAGCAACCGCGCGCTCCGCAGCGAGACGCTTTAGACCGCTCGGCTACTCCACCGCGGATTAAACTACTTAAACCTAGGTAAACTAACCTAAGGACAACACACACACCCATGCCCCAGGGAGGATTCGAACCTCCACGGCGAGCAACCGCGCGCTCCGCAGCGAGGCGCTTTAGACCGCTCGGCTACTCCACCGCGGATTAAACTACTTAAACCTAGGTAAACTAACCTAAGGACAACACACACACCCATGCCCCAGGGAGGACTCGAACCTCCATGGCGAGCAACCGAGCGCTCCGCAGCGAGACGCTATAGACCGCTCGGCTACTCCACCGCGGCTTAAACTACTTAAACCTAGGTAAACTAACCTAAGGACAACACACACACACCCATGCCCCAGTGAGGACTCGAACACACCCATGCCCCAGGGAGGACTCGAACCTCCATGGCGAGCAACCGCGCGCTCCGCAGCGAGACGCTTTAGACCGCTCGGCTACTCCACCGCGGCTTAAACTACTTAAACCTAGGTAAACTAACCTAAGGACAACACACACACACCCATGCCCCAGGGAGGACTCGAACCTCCACGGCGAGCAACCGCGCGCTCAGCAGCGAGACGCTTTAGATCGCTCGGATACTCCACCGCGGCTTAAACTACTTAAACCTAGGTAAAGTAACCTAAGGACAACACACACACACCCAATCCCCAGGGAGGACTCGAACCTCCACGGCCAGTAACCGCGCGCTCAGCAGCGAGACGCTTTAGACCGCTCGGCTACTCCACAGAAAACTACTTAAACCTAGGTAAACTAACCTAAGGACAACACACACACGCATGCCCCAGGGAGGACTCGAACCCTCACGGCGAGCAACCGCGCGCTCAGCAGCGAGGTGCTTTAGACCGCTCGGCTACTCCACCGCGGCTTGCCTACCACCCACCGACTCATGTCCTTCACATGACAAACAAAGGTAAAAAAACTCATCCTGTCAGAAGCTCTAGAGATCAATAAGCATCTAGCTCAAAGCCCTGAATTAATATTAAACGACCAAACACAACAGATCCCCACTGCTGCGTTTCAGTTAATGATCCTGGTTTGCCAAACCCCTCCGCCACACACTGTCTCTCCCTAGCTCTGCATTCATTTCCCATAATATATTCATATTTATTTGCCTAGAAGTTAATAATAAATTAAAATTTTACACAGGTATATTCCAGTTAAGAACCCGCTTGGATAGCCGTGTGGTCTAACGCACCGCTTTCCGAGACGGGGATGCGTACTGGCCGCGGTTCTAATCCGCCCGGCGTATTAAAGAACTGGATCGGAGTGTCGGCCAACGTGGATGTGTTTTTTAGGCGGTTTTCCACATGCCTCCAGGTGAATACCAGGCTGGTCCCCACTTCCCGCCTCAGTTACACGATTCGCAAACATTTCGTAACACTTCACACTTTCGCACATATAACACTATACACAGATATTTGTGGTGCACATTTCCTCTCGGGGACCATGGGGTGGCGACAGGAACGGCATCCTGCAACCCCCGTAAATATTATCACGCCAATTCCGAAGTAACAAAGCCGACTCTGCATGTGCGGAAACATTGCCAAAGAGAAAGAAAGATTAATTCCAGTTAAAAATCTGGTTGAGCAGGTTATTTTATGTCAATAATTTCATGAATTTTGTTACATTTGTTCACTTAAAAGTATAAAGATTTAAGTCTGTTTCTGGTTTGTTCCCCAAATTTACAAAATATCTATTAACAGTTCGGTCAGTAATTTATAAATTCCAATTGTTAATGATTGTGTAAAGCTGTTCAGGTCACAGCCATAGTTTTATTCCATGATAACCATTACCTCTCACAATGTAAGTTATTTAAAATATTTTTAAGCAATCTCTCAAGTAATTTATTTATTGGAATAGTTAATTGTGTAAATGTTTTACACATATTTATTTATTTATTATTTGACATTCAAAGTAGTATTACATGTTTAATGGTTAAATTCAGGCGGTTACATCAGGTATTTTTGCAGACACAAATATAGGACATAAGTTGACAGGATTTACAAGAGAAAGCATTTTGACCACACATTATTTGTCGCTTTACATAAAGAAACCAAACGATTTTATACATCAGGAAATCTTATTGAATTACAGCCGTTGTAAGAGTCTACAGTGAATTTATGTACCGAATCAAATTTACTGACGGGCCAACGTCCTTCTTTGTCAGCTGTTTTTTTCTTGAGATGGTCCCTCTCTTTCAGTAAGTTGCAGCAGTCGAAAAGCACGTGGTCAATGGTTTGGACAACTCTGTTACATGTGCACGTTCCATCTTCAATTATTCTGAACCGCTGATAATAGGCATTCAGTTTCCCATGACCTGTTAACATTGCTGTAAAATTCGTAGATATTGGCAGTTTAATCATTTGATTTTTGTGATTAAAATTATTTTTTTCTTGATTCCCCCTCCTGTATATTTATTAATTACTATTTTATTGGACCGATCCTCTCACCCGTCTGTAATGACGGGATTGGCCGGCTGCTCTACTTTGATTACATTGCACTAATATAAAACCAAAAACATAAAAACAAAATAAAAAATATGCTGGGAAAAAATCGTACACCTAGAAAGACGACGTCGATTTTGATCCGATGACGGATGGCACCTGAAGAATAGTAGATGTACTGGTTACCGTTTCAACTTCGTTCGCCAACATGTGTTTTCCGGTACTCATTAACAGGCAATGTTCTCAGCCGTAAGTCTCAGAGTGATGTCAATGTGTGAAGCAAACAGCCGCCATGCCACGGAGAGCCACATGAACTTCCTACAGCCAATTGAGCAAGTGGCCTCACAAATGGGAAGATGGTGCTTTAGGACAAATCGTCATCTCCCAACAAAGGAAAGTGGGTGTTATGTCAGTAGGCAAGTCCCAATCTGAAAGGACTGCAGAAAGACAAGTAGTAGGAGTCTGCGAGAGATGCGGATTTCGGAACTCGAGAGGATACATGTTCCGGAGACTTTGGGAACTCATAGGTAAATGGAAATATATTTATTGCATCGCATCTATTAATACATTTCTCCACAGAGGCTAATCAATTAGAAAAGCGAAAGAATACATATTTTGCCCCACCAGAAGTCGGTGTCTAGGTTTCCTGGGGAAAAGCTCGATACAGCTATCCTTGATTTTGACTTTTTTTCCCAGGGATTCCAAAACAGTCTTGGTCCAACCCGCCACTGCCCGCACCGAAACTAAGTTTATTGTGCGGTATCGCTCCCTGTATATCTAGTAAAGCCAACCAATGCCCTTAAACAGTGCAAGGAGTCCCTTTACCAGTTCTTTATTAGACACAATTTCTTCGGGTCTGGTTGTCCCAAATGTTCTATGCCTTTTACTCTCCAATGCAATGCATTCGAAGATTAGATGTGATGCAGTTTCATCACCGTCATCACAGATCCTACATTTAGGGTCCTCTTCTGTTATTCCCATTGTATGTAGGTGTTTTTTTGAAATTCCCATGGCCTGTCAGCAATCCAACCATGAGTCTAATCTCTCTCCTGTTCAGACCCAAGATTGCAGAGCTTCTTTTAAAACATGGCTTTGGCATCATTACCTTGCCATGTTTTTGTTGATGGACTTTGGTCCAATATTCTACGTGCTGTCTTCTGAGACAGTTACGTAGCTCCAATTTGATCATTGCCTTGGTGATTGTCAGGACAGGTTCCGGTCCAATAAATGAAGTCCCTGCCTCCATCCTGGCTAATCTGTCGGCATGTTCGATGCCACTGATCCCCGAGTGGCCAGGGACCCACAATAGGTTTACTCTATTGCTTCCCCCTAGCTCCACCACAACCCTGTAACATTCTGTAACAATTTTAGACCTTGTTGCAGGAGCTGCCAGTGATCTCAGGGCTGCCTGGCTGTCTGAATAGATATAGATGCTACGATCTTTGTAGAACCTATGCAAATTCTCCTCCACACACGCCCTGATGGTAGTGATATCGGCCTGGATTACTGAGGCCAGTTTTCCTAGAGAGATGACGCCGTCCAGTCTTGGCTGCACCCCATATACCCCGGCCCCAACACCTTGGTCCGATTTTGACCCGTCAGTGAACCAGACAATATCCCCAGTACGGTGTCGAACTATTTTCTCCCACTGCTCCCTACTTCCAATTGTTATACTGAAAGGCTTCTTGAAGCAGTATGGGGTTATAATATAGTCAGCTGGCATTTCCCCAACCTTCCAATGAGTTCCAGTTGTTGCCAGATTTCAGTCTGTATGCACCAGCTGCTGCCTCCATCTTGACCCAAAGGTGTAATGGGGGCATATCCAGCATGGTTTCCATCTCAGCAGTTGGTGTGCTGCTAATTCCGCCTGTTATGGCTCAGCAGGCTAGTCTCTGCACCTTACCAAGCTCCTTAGCAGCAACCTGCTGTTCTGCCTTCTTCCACCACGACCGCCCCATAGGTGATCCTGGGTCTAATCACCGTGTCCTAGCAGCATTTCATGAAAAGACGCACTCCCTGCTAGAAACAGACTGTCGTGGAGCTTTCCGGAGGCTGGTGGCGAGCGACACGGATCCGGCGCCCAACTCGTCTATGGCTTTTAAAGGCTAGTGTGGACGCACTAGTTTTCCCCATTTTCCGGCACCTAACGAATTCTTGTTGGCCCTTGCTGTGTTCAAACAATCTGATATGTATATGTAGGAAACAGGTTAACATCAGCAGTATGTTTTATAGAAAAATTTATTTCTTGGCTACCAGTTTCGGCATTACATTATGCCATCTTCAGGCCCCTGTATCGGAGTATAACATCCATTTAAATAGGGACCATAACTGGTTTCGTAGACTTCTTGCGATCAGTAAGGTTTACTGGACTTAACTGATAGCAAGAAGTCTACGAAACAAGTTTGGGTCCCTATTTAAATGGATGTTATACTTCGATGTAGTGGCATGAAGATGGCATAATCTAATATCGAAACCGGTGGCCAAGTAATAAATTTTTCTGTGAAACATACGGGTGATGGTAACCTGTTTCCTACATAATCTTGACCAGTTACAGTGCTAGCTCCACCATCGATGATGGATTCAATAAAACCACTTCCCACTATCTCCAGTCTTCTTGCGACTCATGTTTCAGTCCTGTCATTCCATGGGTGGGGTATGTGAATTGTTTTTCCACTAACAAACTCCATACTTGTTGTTCAGCTGAAAAGCAAACGTCACAGTTCTGCCCCATTATGGTCAGCAACAACAATGTTTTACGTCTGTTGGACACGCCTTACACCCTATCCAAAGTGGGTAGCTGCTAACTAGTAGTTTTCCTCCTTTACCCTCTCACTCTAGCCTCGTTAACTCACTGATGTTGCTGTTCCCAGGGACTGCTATCAACTCAGCTGCGAACATTAAGACGTATCTGTTGGCAACCAAGTACTAATGTAACATCTCACCTACAACAGCGTCTAGACCCCGTATGAAGTAACGTGCTTATTTTCCGAAAGGAAAACCTCTACCCTGGGATGGTAGCGGAGGGCTTCTGCAGTTCGCGAGGAGATTTCTTAACTGCTCACATCTCGAAAGCCAAAAGATCCACTTAACCAGTTATCTGCGTCCCTTTGGCTTCACACAGTCTGTCACCAATTCCGACAGCAATAATCAATGTACGAAAAAATGCCGCACAAGGCTGGGCGTTTTGTGGCAGTTGTGCAAGTTCGTTGGTTGCTGTGGTCGGATGGAAGTTGGCCGAGGTGTTCAGCGACGACAGCAGATTCTACCTGCACGGAAACGATGGTAGTTTGTGCGTACGACGTAGACCTAGAGATCACTGCTCGTACAGTACATTCTACATATATATACTCTATATCTACATGTATACTCCGCAATCCACGGTGAGGCGCGTGGCGGAGGGTTGACTGTACCACTACCAGGCACTTCCTTCCCTTTTCCAATCCCAAATAGAACGAGGAAAAAAAGAATATCTATATTCCTCTGTACGAGCCCTAATTTCTCTTAACTTGTGCAAGATACACTGGCCCTATCCCAGGATTTGTGTCCTGCGCGTGACAAGTACGACTCTCTTTAACCTTTGGTGTATATGGAGGGCCGCTGACCAGCGCTCGGTATTTGTGGAATGTTGTCAGAGCTATTTTTTTAATTGCTTGTAACATGAAGGTGATCGGTATTTCCAATAGGATAACGCTCGTTCACACACTGCACGTGAAATTCAAGTGCTCTACAGGCTGTGTAGCAACTTCCCTCACCTGCAAGATATCCGCACTTGTATGGTCTACGATGGAACGACAACTGTTGCGTGCGACTGGTCAAACCACAGCTCAGCAGAATTACTTAAACAAGTTCACCAGGCCTGGATTCATGAAGACCAAGACAGTAATCGCCATCTGTCTGATAGAATGGATGCCAAAATCAGCGCTTGCATTGCCGGCAATCGAACCTACACCACGTACGAATATGGGTGTTTCAGCATGAACGATACTCGATATCTCAGTACCACTTGAGCTATTGATCTTTTATACTTGTACCGGTAGAGGCAGTGGTAGGACTGGGTTGAGCTTTGAAAAGTATCTGTCCCTTGAAAAACTAATTTTTTATTATTTTTTATTTTAAACAATATTCTTAACTATTTCAGCAAAAAACTATCAATTTTATTCAACGTATCAAAAGATTGATAATTTACATTCAGTCCACACAATAAATCATTAAATCATTTCTGTTAATAAAGAAAGTCTGTAAACTGTACCATAACATCTTACTGCAGTACAATATATTCTTTAATATAAAAAACAACCGAGCCAACAAAAGGCAATCACTTTCATTCAACAAAATAATTTCATTTATCAACAACTGTGCAAGGGGCAGTGTCTATTTAAAGAAACATTTTTTTTATTTTATTTTAATCAAAAGGTAACAGAAATGCATGTAATCAACCATAACTCAGTAATAAGATTAGCTGTCCACACACTAACACTTAAATGGCTAAAGGTTAGGTTACCAGGTTTTGCAAAATCATCAATTCAGTATAAAATTTAGAATGCACATAACTGATAGTGTGCTGACAAATTTTAAATAACATCCAGAAACACTATCACCCACGAATATTTGTTACAAACACCAGAAGCTATACACTAAATTAGCTCGAAATTTAACGACAGCTACTAAGCTAAGTTCCCATTTAAATGACCACAAAGCCAGTTAGAATGTAAGTATCATTTTAAGGAGAATTACACATGTTGATTGAAATAAATAGTCCTCGGCACCATAGTAAGACACAACATACTAGCAGCGCACCTCTTTACCTATTCGACCAGTACGCTCGAGCGAATCACCTTGAACCTCTTTAAAATTACTCGTAAACCCACTGTAAGAGCCACAAAAAAGTAAATTCCTGTGTAGTCACTGTACATTCACCCAGGCGAACTTCGCTGTCTACAAATATGTATAAATGAATGTTTGTATATTTTCTATGTGTTCATAAACTATTCATTCGATTGCAATGAAACTTTGGTGAAACTTTCACCGTACGCCCACGAAGGTTCCTGACCTAAAAACAAAAGTGAACAACACATATCTCAGGAGATACGACTTCATAAAAGGCCACCGCGTGAGAATACACCGGTTTTTGCTTCAATTATTGGAGAGTGGGAGTAGTTAGGGACACGTAACAAAGTTTGCATGTAATTTCGGACGTTTATGAAGCCTTTTGTAACTGACAAACCCCTCCCCCCCCCCCCCCCAACACACACACAGACAAAATGATGAAACGGAAAGAAGTCTTCCGTTCACAACAGTTTCCCTGTAGACGCCGTAAAACTGTCGCATCAGGCTTGACCTTGTGATGTTTTACTTGATTACTGCTGACTGTCTTCGCAACATATTTTGCATGTAGTATCGATTTGTATAAATAAATATTCCATCAAATTTATATCACTGTACGACACATACTTCAGGACATATGATGTTATAAACATTGAAATGCTTTTAAATACTGAAACGTCAGACATGGATTTTCGTTTTACCACTTCTGCGGTACTATTGCTAGACGCAAATAATTTCAGAAACGAATGAAATAGGAAGCTATATACAATCACGCGCGACTTTAAATGGAGCATTCTATCAAAATTTCCAAGAAATAGGACCACTTTTGGATATTTGCGACGAGTAATATCTACAGTTTTTCTTCGTTTGTTTTTTAATGGCAAATCTCAGAAATTTCTTGAATTAATGATTTGAAATTTTGACACAACGCTGCATTCCGATACGGGTATTTCAACGCATGTCTGTACGTCCTTTATAGATCATTTGATCATGTCATGATCTGTAGCAAATTTGTTGTGCGTGAGCCTACGAATGTTTCTGAGTTGGTACGATCAACTTTCGACAGATGGCGCCAGTTTCGTTCCAATGAATTTCTTATATTGCCGTGACAGTTGACGCTGATTTGAATTGACAGGAATTGTCAACATATTCCCTGCAATTTCGCGATATTCTTAGACACCCTTCCAATAAACTTACACCATTCACTGATTACCATAAAAGTTAAAACAGTTATATAATTTATCAGAGAAGGAGGAGGCAATTGAGTGATGGGTTGGAGGAGTAAGAGGAGTTCGATAGAGAGACGATGAGATGATTGTCAAAGAGAGGGGAATGTGGAGATAGGCAGAGAGAAGGATAGGAGGAGATGAACATAGGGAATTTGAACGAAGAGGGAGAGAGGGGGGGCATGATATGTGGGGCATAGAATGAAAGAGGAAAGAGACAGTGAGAGAAAAAACGGAAAGACAGATGGACTAACTTAAAACTTGAATAAATGAATACCCGAGCGACGGCGGGTTTTCAGCTAGTTTCACATATTCACATATTGGAGAGGCTGCGGTAGGACAGACTTGTGGCACGCTGCGTCGATCGACGTGGAGTCACCGCCATCGGGTAGCGTCCTCTTCCAGGCAACTCCCCCCCCCCAACCATGTCGACCGTCGCGGCTCACAGTTGCATCTCCACCAGCCGCTGCCCATTTGGTCGCTCCAAAGCTGCCGGCTGTCCGCTCGGTGTCCGGACACTTGCCACGCCGGACACTTGCCACACTTTTACCTGCTCCGAAGGGTAGGGTGCCCCTGTCTCCTACTCCTCCTCCTGCCCCCCCCCCCTTCCACCCAGCCCGAGAACTCCGTGGACGGTGTCCCGACATATGCACACTGGTCGCTTCCGCATTTCGTAGTGTGACCGTCAGTATGGAAGTTATTACAATGGCCAAGGGCAGGCCTTTTGCCCACCACAATGGTTACGCGATAATAAAGTGTGTGCTTACTCCGAAAACAGGATCATTGCAAGAAAAAGCTGCTTTCGAAGAACGGATACGTTTTCAATGTAGAGAACACCTGTGAGGACCACTTAACGATGCGACTTTTATAATATGTAAAACTAAAAATAGTGTATCAGACCCCAGTATCCTTAAATACGTATTAATGATGAAGTTAGCTTGTCACAGTTCGGTAAACTATCGTTTAATCAATAAGAGGTGAAATTTAACTCAACGAAGCAAATACATTAAACATCACTCAAATGATCCTCCTTCAACCAGAACTCAAAGTTAAATCTACCGCTTTCCAATTTGTAATTTCCTATTTAGGTAAAAGCTCCTACAGTTGACATGTTAAGAGAACTTTTTTCTATCTTGTAATATTATGGCAATACCGTCAAAGATTGTGAGTTCTAAAATTATTCCTGTAATTTCAGAGCCGCAAATGTATTAGACCTATTTTTCTTATACATTAGAAACTTTTGAAAACATAGTTAATTATTTCGGTTGCAACATCACTTATTTGATAGGGTGATTTGCTTTGTTATGTTTGCAGCAGTTCTCATCTCGAATTGTGGAATATTTACTTCGTCTTATTTGATGAAAAAATTTCTGAAAACTGCATTTAATAACTCCGCTTTAGTGGCACTGTGTTCAGTAACATTACCGTCGTTATCGCGCAGTAAAGGCATTCATTTAGTCTTTTAGCTGCTGTAGATAACATGGGACCATAATCTCTTTGGATTTTCCGGCACATTTCTACAAAGAGTTTCGTTGTGAAAAATATTAAACGAATGTCGCATTGAAGGCCGCGCTAAATTTAGAGCTTCAGTAAAACATCGGCTATCTTGGGGATTTTGAATTCGTCTAAATTTTCTGCAAAAGCTTTCTATTCTGTTTTATGTACCATGGGGAACCAGTTTAGTCTCTTATTAATTTATTTGGTAGGAGTCCCTCCAATGCTCTTGATACTAGTTCTTTGAATGTAAGCCACATATGGTCTTCACTTACACAGTTAAATATTTAGCGTTTAGTTTTGGTGAATATCTTTGTTACAGATTTGAGCTCGCTACAACTTTGGGTTCTCTTATCCCTGTATCCGTCGTGATGCTCAGGAGTATTTGTGACTAAGAACTCAAGTGTGTTTCCGAAACCATTTACAATTTTAATGGGCTCGTGAACTAATTGTTCACAACAATTTTAAAAAAGCATTTACAACAATATCGGAAGATGTATCTGCCCCCCTGTCAGTAGGTGTATTTTGTCAACATACGGATGGTAGATTTAAGTCACCGCCAAATATAATTGTATGAGTAGTGTACCTGTTTTTGTTGAAACTGAAGTTTTTTATGAACTGTTCAGCGGCTGCATCATGAGAGTGCCGGGGTCGGTAAATTAAAATGTTCAAATGTTTGTTAAGCTTAAGGGACTTAACTGTGGGGTCATCAGTTCTTAAACTTATGAACTACCTTATACTAAAGACGACACAAGCATCCATGCCCGATGGGGGATTCGAACCCCCGACTGGGAACGGCCTCGCGCATCGCAGCGTAGCGCCTCAATGCGCTTGGCCGCTCCGCCGCGGCAGTTATTAATTTATTGCTGTAGTCGAGTATAACATCTGCTCACACTAACTGACAGGAACTATCGACTTCAGTTTCGCTTGTGAGTTATTACACATATTAAATTGTGCTCTTTGTTTCTTTTGTAGTTCAGATCATAGGAATTACGGCGTTTACATTAAGAAACTAGGGTGTTTCCTCTGCGACTCAGCTGAACAACGTAGAACAGTGTACTTTACAAGCATAAAATTCTGTATTCCTTGATTTCTTTATTTCAAACTTGTATGTCGCCTTTAGGTGATCTGTCAAACATAGACGCTATTATCTATATTTTTTAAACGTATTTTATGTCATTGATTTGAACATTGTCCCAAATCACTTTATTAACTAATATTTCGCCGCAAAAGAGTTAAGTAATAAAGTGTAACGTTCTTCTTACCTACTTTTTTTCACGCAGTTGTAGCAATTAATATATGTACAAATGTAGTCATCAAACTTGCATGATAAGCGAACATTCGAATTATCTTTATATCCTTCCTTTCATGTTCCTTCCATGGCGATGAACTGTTTCTATCGCAATCAGTAAGTGTGGAAGAAAGCTACCGTACAAATTGAGGGAGAATGGATCCATATTTGTGGTTGGAAGAACTAATTACAGACTGACATTGCCGACGGTATTGCTTACGTTTCCCAAAAGTTATAAATATTTCGATTTCGGGATATTGAAAAGAAGTTGTACATTTCGGAGAGATGTCGAACAAAAATGTCTCTTTCGTATTGGCTGTATCATGTAAGATCGGAGACGGAGATTTGGAAGCAAATAGCAGGAGTACGGGAAAGGGCGTCCCTTGCCTGAGGGGCCGCTAATCCTACTACCTGGCGAAGGGTCAGGTGTTGGCAAGTGTCCGGCGTGGCAAAAGTCCGGCGTCGCAAAAGTCCGGCGTGGCAAAAGTCCGGTGTGGCAAGTGTCCGGCATCCGTCCGTGAAGAACTGCTGCATCACGCGACAGTGTTGCATATTTCCTCCTAGACCACAGATCCGCTCTGCTTCCAAACACCAGACCCCGCGCCGAGCTTCTTCTCCTCTCCTCCTGATCTCATGGTGGCGCGTCCTTCGCGGTGCTCCACTGCAGCACCGCCAACAAGTTATCGCGAGCTGCCTGAGACGCAAGTTTTCCACCATCTGCGGCACCTTAACGTGTTACGACGGCACAGTATATAACACAGAGTGTCCGTGAGTTTGTTTATCTGTACCTATTGCATACATATCTACAGATTTGTTCCACCGTTAAGTGTAAGGATCACATACTACTCATAGTTCACGAGATATAACATTATAAACAACTAGCTGAAAACCCGGCGTTGCCCGGGTATTTATTTATATTTATTCCTGCCATTATATATCCATTTGTATAAGGGGTGTAAATCTTTAAAGTCTCTTGGGAATACAGTATTAAAGAAGTAATAGATTAAAATTGGTGCGGGATGGAGCGGTTTTCCATGAACATTACTGTTTACATGCTCATATCTCATGAATTATATATCGTACTGCGATACAATTTAGAAGCTATACTAAACTATATCCGTGTATACTGACTGTAAAATTTCCTGCGGCTACAATTTGTAGCGTACAAATTATAAACTGTAACGTCATACCGAGAGCCGTAGTTGTACTACATAAACAGCGGAAAAGTAGTAAGCGAGAAACTTTTTTCCTTTCATCATTTTACTATGGTTGCCACCGACAAAAATTTTTAATAAAGGTTTGAAATTATGTTTAAAGTTTGTTGCAAGTCGCTAAGTACTGTCATTCTCATACAGTGTATTTCGAAAGACTCGCCGCATTATATGGCATTTTTTGCGATATCTATTGGTTATGACGTAATATCTTTTGAACCATGTGTCGTATGTGTTTCTTAACCATGCAGCAATTGTTACCTCACGGTAAGGAATGTGTGTACCAAATTTGGTTGAAATCGGTCCAATGGTTTAGGACAAAATGAGCAGTATTGTCGCAAAATGCAGCAGTTTTTCGCGCATCTCATTGTTTATGTCGTCATATCTTGAATTATATATCGTATGTGATTCTTACACTTACTGCGACCGTCCTCGTGGATTGAAGCTTACGTGTACAAAATTTCATAAAGATTGGAACAAAACTGTAGATTTGTATGCAACACGTAGACACATACTGACCCTCTGCTTTATATATTAGATGAGATGCGTGACGAACTGCTGCATCACGCGGCAGTGTTGCACATTTCCTCCTAGACCACAGATCCGATTTCAACCAAATTTGGTACACGTATCCCTTACCTTGAGGTACCAATTGCTGTATGGGTAAGAAACGCATACGACATATTGTTAAGGACATATAAAGTAATAAACAAGATGAGCTGCAACAAACTGCCACATAATGCGACGAGAGATTAATAACACACTGTATGAGAAAGATTACTTAGCGACTTGGAACAAATTTTAAACATAATTTCAAACCTTTATTGAACTTCTCACAGACAAACACAGCAAAATGATGAAATGAAAACAAGTTTCTCGTTTACTACTTTTCTGCTGTCCATGGAGTAAAATTATGGCATTTTGGTATGACGTTCAATTATAATTTCTACACTACAAATTGTAGTCGCAGGAAATTTTCGAGACAGTATACACAAATACAGATGAATGTACCTTCAAAATTGTGTCACTGTACGACACATACTTCATGAGATATGAGGATAAAAACAGTGACATTCATAGAAAACTGCCCCATCAAGCATCAGCTTTTAAACTATTACTTCTTTACTGTATTCGCAACAGATTTTACCGACATACAGCACTTCTACAAATGAATATATACCTACAATATTATACAGTTGTACAAGATGTAATTCAATAAATATGGGATCATTATATATATATATACTACGATGGGTAAAAGCCATTCACATCATGCACCACGTTTTAACATGTTTGCGTATTTACTACTTAGACACGCCTATATTCCAATCAGCTTAAGGAAATTCCTTAAAGATGACAGTGCCGCTGACAAATTTAAAACAACTTTGAACTGTGAACTGTGAAGCGCACGTGGATGCAGGCGAAAGCAATACAGTTCTATACAGCTAAAATGAAAGAAACAGAATGAACCAGTGTACTTCAAACGAATACCGGTCATTTTCAACAGACCTACCTTCTGACTTCAAGAGTCTACAGTTTCCAGTGAAACTTGCAATTTCTATTACGATTAATCGATCATAGGGCAATCTAATAAATACCACGAATTGGACCGAGTGAGGTGGCGCAGTAGTAACACACTGGACTCACATTCGGAAGGATGGTGGTTCAAATCCACCTCCGGCCTCCCTAAATTGCTCCAGGCAAATGCCGGGATGGTTCCTTTCAAGGGGCACGGCCGATTTCCTCCCCAAACCTTCCCCAAAAATCCGTGCGTAAGCTCCGTGTCTAATGACCACGCTATCGACGGGACGTAAAACCCTAAGCTTCCTTCCTTCCTACCACGGAGTGGATTAGACTTTTCCATGTTTCTCAAGCGGACAACTTTATGTCACTTGCTCAGGAGTGGGCTCGTCAATGAATTTATTCACATTAGAACCTGGTCAAGTAATAAGAAATAATCTATATAGTCAAGTTTTAAATGTAAGAATGTTACATATCATTTGTATTTGGATTACTGTCTTTCTTTGTTTGGATATTGCACTTATAATTTTGTACATTATGCAAGACAGTCGTATCTTTTTATATATTCTCCCTTAAATATAAAATGTTCATAGAAGAGAGGAGTTTGACAGAGAGAGAGAGAGGCAATAGGAAAAGCACTAACTCAAGGCTAGTTATGTATATAATCTTTCATGTATTACGAATGCACTGAACAATAAATTTTCAGTTAATTGGAAAGATCTGAGAGCGTGTACACATTTTTATTTCGGTATTGTAAAACTACAGTAGTGGTAGGTATTTGCGTATGTTCATTTCTACTTGACAATTAATCAAGCCGCAAAGGAATTTACGACGATAGATTCCATTGGGACTAAATTACATCAATGGAGGAAATAGAAAATTTGTAAGTACCGGGATTCGTTTCGAGAATTTCAAGAAGGAATTAAAATTCAGGAATAGGAAATAAAAACATTGCGTTTTGCGATGATATTGTAATTCTGTCAGAGACAGCAATTGACTTAGAAGCACAGTAGAGAGGAATGGACAGTGTGTTGAAAGATGCATATAAGATTAACATTAACAAGAGGAAAACAAGGGTAATGGATTGCAGTCTAAGAAAATCGGGCCATGCTGAAGGAATTAGATCAGGTAACGAAACAATAAAGGTGATAGTTGAGTTTTGTTACTTGGACAGTAAAATAACAAATGATGGTCACAGTACAGAGGATATAAAATGTAGAATGACAATGGAAAGAAAAGCATTTTTTGAAAAAGAGAAATTTGTTAACTTCGAAAATTAATTTAAGCATAAGGAATTACTTTTTGAAGGCATTTGTTTGAACTCTTGCCTTGTATGGGAATGAAACTTGGACGATAAACAGTGCGGACCGGAAGAGGATAGAGGCTTTTCACATGTGGTGCTACAGAAGAATGCTGAAGATTAAGTGGGTGGATCGCGTAGCTAATGCGGAGGTACTGAACCGAATTGGTGCGAAAAGGAATTTCTGGCATACCTTGAGTAAAAGAAGAGATCGATTGGTGGGACACAAGACATCGAGGAATCGTAAATTTAGCATAGCAGGGAAGTTTGTGGAGTAAAAATCGCAGAGGGAGACCAAGAGACGCCTATAGTAAGCAGATTCAAATGGACGTGGGTTTCCGTTCTTACGAGGAGATGAACAGGCTTGCTCAGGATAGGGTAGGGTGGAGAGCTGCATCAAACTAGTCCCTGGACTCAAGACAACAACAGCTACCTGTTTCTACTGTTCACTAAACAGTTCTGTAATGTTGAGAACTGATGGTGGGCAGCGGACCCTACGACAGAAGTGAGTAATAAAGATTAAACTTTTGGTATGATAGAAGGTATGTTAGAAAAGTTCTTGCAGATCTGGTGACCACTGTGTTCGGATGGCGTATCGCACAGCGCAACTTTCTTCTAAGCAGGAGACACGGGTTCGAAGTCACCCAAGTACCTACGTTATAACAAACGTTACGCCTTGCGAACAATTTTCCTGTAAGGTATGTGGACTGCGAACTCAGATAAAACTCATAAATTTTGTGCTCCGCACGGAACATTAACTGCAATCGCCTTGTTTTTCTTCTCATAAAAATGATTTACTATTGCGATATCGATCTACGTCGGCATCTTCGTCTATCTCCTCTTTCTTGTGTTGTCTAGCCGTTAACGTCTGTCTTTTAATACTAATTCTTTGTAGATGTTACTTCAATATAGAATTTTATTTAGACCAATATATCGTGTATTGTAGTCTTCATACTGTGTAAAGTTTAATACTTCTCAATAATTTCATTACTTGTTCCTAAATACGTTTTTGCTTTTCATTAATCACTCACGTTCTTCTGCTATAGAACAATACCGGAACTGCTACAGTCCTGTATAAACAAATTTATCTTTCATAGTCTTTTATGTATTGTTAATTGTTCCGCGTATCTGGCTGAATTTACTATTTCAACATCTTTTCTCTTTTAGAAGGGTTCTCCTGTTAAGTTATAGTTCGTTCTGTTTTCTCTAACATAAAAAAATTATTATTTTCTTCCGATATCTTCCAAACTCTGAATTTATTAACAAAGAAAAAACTCTCATTTAAATCGAAAAAGCAATTTTTATGTACTGTAAAATAAAAAGTGCAACTATCCTAAAACGGTTTTGCTCCTCATGCAGTTACCACCTCTTTGTTTAAAATCTTAGCATATTTCATGCAACCACACTTTTATTTCCTTTTAAACAAAATTGATGTGGGAGAAAAATAGAAATAATCTCTATTTATGTTGTAATATTATTACTTTCTCGAAATGAAAGATAGATAATTACCAAAAAGGACGACAGACATAAATATTAATCTTGTAATACACTATATGTAGCGTGATTTGTCGACCAGGTTATTTCTAACGTAGATAACATAAACACTTGAAAGGAAAGTGAGGTACTCACGTGTATAAAGGATGGATATGCAGGAATTACCTGCCTTCGTTGTTCAGGCATTTTTAGCATCTGTTCAGGGAATTATAGATACTCCTCTGTAGTTTCCTCTGAGAGACAGCTGTAGTTTCTTGACGAATGCTTTTAAAGTGTATGGATTCGATATCTATACTTTCTGTTTTAATGTTCACCAGAGATAAAAGTCGCAGGGCGTTAAATCAGAGAAACGAGGGGACCCTGTCTTCGACGACGTGTTGAATCTTCTGCAATGATAACTTGGCTGTAAATAATTTCGCCGAGTTGCACTGAAAAGTCACGAATCACTATCTTTCTCAGGTAATTGATCAAAACAGGCCGAAAAAAGTTTTACACATACCTCTCAATGTTAATTGTTTCCTTAAAAAATCCCGTTCCATTATTCTCTCACCGCTAACAGCGCATCACATTCCTAAATTTTTTTATCATGGAGAAGTTCTTCGTGTGTTAAGTAAGGCTTTTGAGAACTCCAGTAACGGTTATTTAAAATTTATTCGCAAAACTGTAATATCTTTTGCAGGTTCATCCAGTTTAAGTTCTTGCACAGCAGTTAGCACTGTAACTCAAATAACTTCGTAGCCGTTTGGCCAGAGCCAAAAGAAATTCCCAATTTGCTGGGAAAGAGGCCGAACCGATATTCTGGGAAACCTTCCGTGAGTAGGACCAGCGTCATCTGTGGCTGTTCATCTTTTCTGTTGAGAAACTTCCCATTTTACGAAATTTAATGAGCAGTCGATGAATCGTACTCCGAGTAGGAGCCTGAATATCGGAAAACTCCTCTTGAAATAGTCTCCTTTCTGATCGCACATATAAATCATAAATGAAAACCCTTTCTTGAACAGAATACTTGGATTTCACCGTTTTACCCGAAATACTGAATAGACTGAACTGTTGCCTAAAACTGCTGCCTGTTCTAAATGTCTCCACACACAAATACTTCACTGGTGAGAAGAAATCCCCTCCCCGCCAGAAAGCCTAAAAAAAGCAATAAACCCCGGATGTGGGTCGCGTACTGCAATTCCTGTTGGTACAGCAATAATTACTATTGCTGATGTAAAGTCGGATCGCGTACATCCATTCCTACTGTAAACATGAGGTGCCCTTATACAGTAAATCCTCTTAGAGACAAAGGTCTTCCAATGGAATTTGCATTGCAAATTGCGTGGCTCATATCTGAAGCATACTGTAAAATAACAAATTTAAATGCGAAAATCTAATATCTAAGCTGTTTTTGCTTCGGCAGATGATAAGTGTACAGCGTAATGAAAAACTTCTTAAACCTGCAGAACTTGCGCGACTTTTCGTACCGTCAGTAGTCACGCGCAGACTGACAGTCTTCATGGCAAAAAATAAAAAAATAAATAAAATAAAAAAATAAATAAATAAATAAAAAATAAAAATAAATAAATAAAAGGAGAAACTTTAGTAGCAGTAATTGAGAACATATAATTTACTGTAACTTTTTAGTTTTTTTTACAGTAACTTTGATAGAGTTCTAAATTATGTCCAGTTCCACTGTCATAATACGCTATCCCTTGCTGCATTTCCAAAAACAAATATTGCATGTTTGTATCGTATGCAGGATGAAATGCACACGTTGGTTAATACAGTATCTTCCCATTTTGAACTTTCTGGACAAACGACACTTTCATGTTCCAAATAGGGATATTTTTGCTTCATTTGCAACAAATGTATAGTGTGAATAACTCTCTTTTTGTATGTTATGTCACTCTGAGTGAAAAACTACAAACATGTGGCTTGCGCAAAGTGGAATTCTTCTGTAGACTTTCTCTCTTTCATATAGATCCATTTCGCAGAAAAAAATAAAATAAATAAATCATATGAGCCTAAAAGTACTAAGTACTTAATAGGAAATATCTCTGCAATAACAATAGCTATAATATCGCAATAACGGTTTACCAACAACACTAATTAGATGTAACGCAAAGGAATAACGTAGTACTGTTGATTTCAGGAAGGTACTCAGTTTATGTCATTCCTAGGTCCACAGATATAAAACGAAAGAAAAAAAATATATTTGTACGGCATGTCACTAGGCAGCTGCGCTAGGGCACGTCGCTTGTCACGTCAAGAATGTAAATTTCGTAAATAAATTACTTCTGACCATTTCAGTACAAAGAATAATATATATTCTTAAGTGCACTGGGCTAGGAAGGGAAATTTACGTGTATTTTAATAGTACAAACGTACTTTCCATCACAAAAGTAACAGGACTGTCTGTATCAAACTGAGGAGAAATACTTCTCCTGTAAGTCTCACAAGAAAATCTTTGATGTTAAAAGCACAGTATCTTTAGGTGTTTCTGTAATTCATTATGCCAATCAAAATAGCTTATACACCACTCTACACGAAAAAAACGACAACCGTAACAATCGGTACGTGATGCATACACAATTGTCAACTGTCTTTAATGCCATAGATCTTTCGTCAGCTCTATGTTACCGTTTGGAGAATTCTCCTTCAAGATAAACTGCATTTCGAAAATGAAACACTATGATAGATCGAAAATATATCGGTTTGTGCGATAATATTGTCTCAACATAGAAAATAGAACCCTATGTGAAGCGAGGTAGAGATGACATCAGTACTGTGTGTTGCCGCTATTGCTGGCTTAAAAGACTGCTTCACACCTAGGCATCCTATCAAACAAGCAGTGGATGTGTTTTTCGGTCAATGCAGACCATGATATTTCCACCTGTTACCAAAGTTGATTTGGTGTAGCAGCAGAGGTGAAATGTTCCTTTTGGTTCCAAAAAATGTTTCTCTGTAAAATACTCTGAGAGAAAATTTTAGCTAAGGGTGGTCTTAGGAGTGAGGCACCTGGTTCCCCACTTCACACTTCTCTGTCAGTGTTAAACAGGACTGAACGTTCCTTTTTATGCTCCGACAGTAGCATTTCTACTTGGTAAATAAAGGAAAAGAATGTGTTGTTACAACTATAAAGTCTTATATATTTGTTTATATCTTAAATACCTACGTTATTCTGTCTTACGTTTACGCATATGTCTCGTAGATTTACTTACTCACCACTAGCTGAAAACCCAGCGTTGCCCAAGTATTTATTTATTTCACACTCTTTTTCTCCTCTCCCTCACTCTGTTCCTCTCATCCTCCCCCTCTGCAGGTCCATCTCTCCACCCCACCCTCTTTCCGTCTCCTCTTCCTGCCTCTTCAACTCTGCCTCCTCAGTTCGTCTCCTCCTCACCTCTTATTGCCTTCCTTTTGTTGTGCCTTTTTCAGCTTGGGTGGCGAAGTGCACTTCCAGTATATCTCTTCCTTTACCTCTATGGCAAGTCACATATATCAATCAACTTTCTTTTTGAGCAGGGAAACATGTAAAATTTATGCTAATGTACTCTCTACCCTGCATCATACGGTAGCTTGCAGAAGGTAAGTGTAAACAATTTCATAAAAATTGGAAAAAAATATAGATATCGGCGAAGTCCTTAACTGAAGTACCCTCCTGCATGCACCAAGCGAAATTTTATGTATATAGTGACTTTCGTTTCATATAGTCAAGTACGTAAAGTTTTATAAAGATCAAAATAAAACTTTAGACTGGACGAGGTCCATAAGTAAAGTACACTCCGTCACACACTATACGAGACGTATCCTCTAAAATATGTGCCGAAAATTGTTCTTAGCCCTGTAGCAACTGTTACATGTTGCTAAGAAAAAGTGCACAAAATTTAGTTGAAATTGTTCCAGTGGTTTAGGAGGAGAAGTGCATCATTGTCTCGTGTTGCAACATTTTGTCATGCATTTCATTGTTTATGACGTCACATATCGTTAACAGTGTCTTATATGAGGTCCTTACACCGACAGTGACCTTCATCTTGGTTTGAATCAAATTAAAGATGAAATTTTTATGCTGACTTTCACGTTGACGAGAGAAATTTTTTTTTAATGAACCCTCCTACATGCAAATACGGAGGCTTACGAAAGGTAGCCCTTGCATTAATTAGAGTATAAGCTATCTCCATTCAAAATTTAATTAAAATCCGTCCATTTCTTTCAACATGATGGAGTAGCAAACATATTAACTCATGGTAAGGTACCCTCCGCCATGCACCATACAATGGCTTGCGGAAGGTAGCCCATGTATTAATCACGGTATAAACTACCTCTGTTCCAAATTTCATTCATATACGTTCAGCCATTTCAGCGTGAAGGCACCCTATATCATCACGCAGGGTGATACGCCAGTACGGCGATGACGAATACTCGCTTCCAATGTGCGTTCACCGCGATGTCGCCAAACGCGGATGCGACCATCATGATGCTGTAAACAGAACCTGGATTCATCCGAAAAAATGCCATTCGTGCAACCAGGTTCGCCGTTGTGTATACCATCGCAGGAGCTCCTGTCTGTAATGCAGCGTCAAGGGTACCCGCAGCCATGGTCTTCGAGCTGATAGTCCATGCTGCTGCAAACGTCGTCGAACTGTTCGTGCAGATGGTTGTTGTCTTGCAAACGTCCCCATCCGTTGACTCAGGGATCGAGACGTATCTGCACGATCCGTTACAGCTATGCGCATAAGATGCCTGTCATCTCGACTGCTAGTGATACGAAGCCTTTGGGATCCAGCACAGCGTTCCGTATTGCTCTCCTGAACTCACCGATTCCATATTCTGCTAACAGTCATTGGACCGTGATCAACGCGAGCAGCAATGTCGCGATACGATAAACCGCAATCGCGATAGGCTACAATCCGGAAATGTGATGGTACGCATTTCTCCTCCTTACACGAGGCGTCACAACATGGTTCCACCAGGCAACGCCCGTCATCTGCTGTTTGTGTATGAGAAATCGGGTGGAAACTTTCCTCATGTCAGCACGTTGTAGGTGTCGCCACCGGCGCCAACCTCGTGTGAATGCTTTGAAAAGCTAATCATTTGCATATCACAGCATCTTCTTCCTGTCGATTAAATTTCGCGTCTGTGACAAATCATCTTCGTGGTGTAGCAATTTTAATAGCCAGCAGTGTAACTAACTGTAAAGCACCCTCCGTCTTGCGCCATACGAAGTTAATTTTAGTATGCCTTCAACCTTCGCGTGAGTGCAAGCAATGAGTTGATAAAGTTTATCGGAATCGAATGTACGGTATGGCCGGGCTTAAAATAAATTTAAAAAAAACATTAATTTCTATATATTAGATTAGCTCCTAACCAGCATTTTTCGGTATAACTGTAGACTGGGATACCACTCCTCTGCTTTGCCGCATGACGTCATCAAGATGTCGGCATACCAGTATACGGAATCTTAATATTTCTGTATTGTAGATACAAATAATCTGTAGTTATTATAAATAACACAATGTAGCATCGATCACAGCTCTTAACTCATAAATTCGGGCCTTCGGCGCTAACATACGAAAAAAAGAAAAAAAAAACCTCTCGGTTAACCTACACCTAACCATCAGAGAGGAGCTACAGACCACTTTTTAAACACTTTTTTGTTTGTAAACACACTATCGTATTAAACTCAACCGCCATATAATCACTCACGCCTTCTACAAATACGCACACACCTCAAAACTACCGCGCTGCGATGACGTCACGGGTTAAAGCTGACGGGCGGTATCCCCGTGTACAGGTGAGCCCATTTTGGCCTACTTTAGGTTACGGTAGTAACACTAAAAGTGGGCCTTTACGATCGTCTTTTGACAGCTCGAAATTTAAATAAAAATAACGGCTTAACTATTCATCTGACACGAAAATTGAATAACCTAATTTGTAGAGGAGACAGTTCTCTACAACTTTGCTCTCATATGTTTTTTTCATATCTCGTAGCGTTTCAAAGATATTTGCAAAAATAACGGCGATTTTGGAGTGTATGTCTGTCTGTCTGTCTGTCTGTCTGTCCGTCCGTCTGTCTGTCTGTCCGTAACGTGTTCCCTGTTTTTAAGACGAACTGTTCAACTGATCAGTACTAAATTTTACAGACATGATTGTAGGCCGCCAGAGACCATAACCACCATTTTTCAAATTTTTCAGGCAAAAAATAAGGCAGTAATACCTAAAGAAGCCGTTTGTAAAATAATTGTAATTAACAAACGAACCGTTCATCTGGTACGAAAATTGAATAAACTAATTGGTAGAGGAGAAAATTCTCTACAACTTAGCTCCGTTATGTTTTTCATGTTTTTATGTTTTTCATATCGTATCGTTTGAGACATATTTTCAAAAATAACAGAGATTTGACACCATTCAATTAACGAAAATCAGCCGTTAGGAGATGTCACGTGACATTCCTCGCGCAGAACTCTCTGTGGCACAGCCATCTTGCGCTTATTTGATGATTTTCTTATTGTAACTTACACGTTGTTATTTCAAAGCAATGGCGCACTGAAGAATTAACAGAAACACATCGTTCTTCGTACGATAAATGATAATTTAGTGTATGGAAATGCCATATTAGCATCAGTTAATACCGGCCATCAATAGTATGAGATTATGAGACTTATCTTGTAATTGATAGCCGTATTATATATTATGTATAAATGCTTTGTATGATGATAATAAAGGGTTAAAAAAAAGTAGCGTAGTGGGCAAGGCGTTCGACTATGATGCCAAAGGTCTGTGGTTCGGAACCCGTCACTACCTACATTTTTTTTCCTAAAAGGGTTTCAGACACTATTATTAATTAATTTTTTATTGCAAACGTAGGCTTCCGCGGCAGTTGTCACTATGAATAAAATTCTTCTGGGTATGATACCGCGTCGTCATTTTGTAAACTGTGCCGACGTTTCGGCCACTGTTGCAGGCGGCCTTCATCAGGGTCTGTGTCTGACACAGACCCTGATGAAGGCCGCCTGCAACAGTCGGCACGTCGGCACAGTTTACAAAATGACGACGCGGTATCATACCCAGAAGAATTTTATTGATAATTTTTTATTATTTAGATTATTATTTTGGTCCAAAATGTTTGCAAAAACTTATAGAACTACAAATCTGAAGTGGGCCGTAAAACACGTCAGTGCGATTTTTATAGGTGGAAATGCATGAGAAATATGTTTGCCGCATCAAAGTTTATTCGGGGATGAAAAGAGGGGCAACGTGCGAGATTGTACGTCCTCGGCCAGCTACGACGCACCACGGCTACCGTGCTAATGATGTCCAACACACGGCCCAGCGCGACAGCTTGGGCTGTCCCTGCTGGCTGCTACCGGCAGCCGGACAGGGCGGGCATCGCGTGCAGACGGTGGCGGCGGTGTCCACCGCGCACGCCCTGGGGCGCAGCTCGCGACTGCCTGTGCCTGACAGCCGCACAGGCCTCTGTTTGCCGCTGCCGCTGCCGTTGTCCGCAGCCCACTGCCTGCTAGGCCCCTCGGCTGTGAGCACCAGAGCGTACACGCCCTTGTCATACCGGAATATGCATGAACCCGAAGCAGGCGAAAGGACGCACACACCTTGTATGTATATACCTTGTTCTGGCAATTAGTTCTGCCACTGCAAACACTACACATTCCACACGATTGATTGCCAATCACGTCAGTTAACGGCAGACATAATGGTGATCACGTCATCGGACGTGATCTTCGTTTTCGTACTTTTAAACACAAAATAAAGTTTATTGCCAGACTAGATGTATCTTAAATATCGTACTTGTTAAATCTAGTGTCTAAATCAGCCTACAGATCATGTAAATTTAGATTGTAAATCAGCCGGCCGCGGTGGCCGAGGGGACTGAGGCACTCCAGTCTGCACGGCCACTACGGTCGGGGGTTCGAATCCCCCCCTCGGGCATGGATATTTGTGCCGTCCTTAGTATAAGGTAGTTGATAAGTACTTTGTAAGTTTAGGGACTGATGACCCCGTAGTTAAGTCCGATAGACTATACAAACATTTGAACATATTTTTAGTTTGTAAATCGGCCGACTGGGTAAATAACCGGACATGGCTTCACATTTTCTTACGCTGGATGATATTTTGCGTGAATTTGAGAAAGCTTTTGGTGAGAACTAGCTAAAAACCCGGCGTTCCCCGGGTATTTATTTATTCCTGTCTTCAGTTAATACTTCTCCTATCCCTTCTCTCTCTGTCCATTTCCTTTTTTCTAAAGACATGTTATATTTATCGGAAAATATATAACAAGTAAGGCTGTCTTGCATAATGTATAAAAGTGCGGTATCCAAACAAAGAGATATAGCAAATCAAAATAAAACTCGCACCATCTCATATTTATTGAGTTATAGGTTGTACAGATGTATGATCTTTCACGTATACGAGGTATGTCCACAAAGTAAGTTCCGTTTCGTTATACAAAACAAACGTGTACAGATTCAGAAAAAATATTTATTGTACAAAAATATATAACTATCAAACTACTTTTCTACATAGCTTCCGAAATTTTGTAAGCATTTGTCATAGCGTGGCAGAACTCTTAGTATGCTTTCTTCGTAGAAGGTTGCCGCCAGTGTATGCAACCATGTGGTAACATGTTCTTTCAGCTCGTCATCATCGCTGAAGTGTTGACCACCATTGACAGGTTTTAGGTGTAAGAAGAAAGTCGCTAGGAGCGACAACACGTCCCAGTGAAATTCCTGTAAGAGTTGTTTGGTCACATTCGCCTTGTGAGGTCGGTCGGCATCGTGAAGGGAAGAAGCAGACTCATCTCTTCTTACACCTAAAATCTGTCCTTGGTGGTCAACACTTCAACGATGATGATCTGAAAGAACATGTTTGCCACATGGTTGAATACACAGGCGGCAAACTTCTATGACAAGTGCCTACAAAATTTCGGAAGTTATGTAGAAAAGTAGTTGAACAGTTGCAGATTTTTATACAATAAATATTTTTCTGTATCTGTTCACGTTTGGTTTATATAACGAAACGGAACTTACTTTGCGGACATACCTCGGTTTAATTACCTGGTTGTCATTTAAATTAAGAACAAGACAGTATTCATTCATTGGTAGGTGAACAGATAAAAAATGAAGAGCATAATGGTATCCAAATATCTCATTACTGCGAATAGGCTACTTTACTAAAAACAGCATTAATAAATGACGGGGATGATGCTATATACCACAATGAGATTTAAATGTTAAATGAGAGGGGTGTATTAAATGAAGACAAGAGAAGTTGACCTCACACTCACATGAATTGCAGACGATCCGAAGACGCGGAGGTCATCCTCCACTCACTAAAGCTAAAAACAAAAGGACGACTGATGGAATCAAGCGTTGTATTTTTCAAGAGAAATAAATGAATAGCGACATTATAGAGAAAATTATTCGTAGAACGCTGAAATGCGAGACACGAATCTTTACCGTAGGCTATGTATTATTATACATCGGCGAACAAAATCCTGTCGCAAACCGACATATATCGCTTGTGTGTTACAAATTACGCAACAAGCAAATTCAGGCAATTAATTTCATCCCCGTATTAACTAACGGCTCATACATTTTAGATATCCGCACAGGAAATAATCAAGGGGATTGAGGTCAGGTGACCTCTCAGGTCATGGAATGGGACAAGGTGCACGTCAGCATGTTCTGCGAAACGCTAATACTACATCGTACTGTATTTCTCTGAATAGCGCTGATTAATGAATTGTTCGTTCATTGATTCAGTGCACGTCCTGGCAGGGGACAATGTAAGTACTATACAGAAAAGAGTACCCTAACAATATGTGATGTAAACTAATCCTCCATGATGACTTTCTAATCATCAGGATAGTCATCCTTGTTTCCTTGTAGGAAATGAAAAATGAATGTTTAAATAAACAGCACTGTACGTGAAAACTTGTAAATGAGGTAGATAATATTAACGCAAGAAAAGTGGTAAACAAGTTTACTCCATTGTCTATTAGGCCGAATTAGAGGACTCCAGGTTCCTTACCTCAAATGCTTCAAAACTATAAAAGATAGTATCACTATTCGAATGTTCCTTCAAAAGAGGAAAGTCAACTTTTTTGCATTCAATATAAGCACCATGTGTTACACGACAAATATCGACTCGGAGGCTCAGTTCTTTCCAAAGCGTGAACAATTATATGAGAAATGATTTGCTGTTTGATTATTAGTCAACAGATTTTTTTCCTTGCATATTTCGATCATCTTGTAGTTGCGACTAAGACCTGTTGCTATCGTAACTAGAAAAATTCTGAAGATTTAAAAATGAAAGAAAAAAAAAATACTTGCAACTTTGACTGATGATCAAGCAATAAATCATTTCAAATATTATTGGAATTGGTGACTCTCGCAAGTCGATTATGTCGACTGTAGTAAAAACAATTATATGTTGCAGAGTGTGTCAAGCATTCGGGAGGGGGGGGGATATAAACGCGGTCTATTATGGGATTCCATGCATAAAAGTAGCAAGGTGTGAGATCTGGAGACTTGGGAGGCCACTGGCAATGATGGCGATCTTCTGCTCCTCCTCGCCAAATCCAACGTCCTAGAATGCTGCCATGCACGTAACACAGGACCTGCGTAGGTTAATAAGGTCGTGCACCATCTTGCATGAAAATAAAAACTGAATCTTCTTCCTGTTGAAGTTTTAGGCATTTCTGGATTTGCGAGTACTGTTATTTCTCCCCGAAGAAGCGACAGCAATACTGTAGCCGTTCATGACAAGCAACAGCACCAATGGGGTCGTGATTGGAAAGTCTGCCCAGACTGTTCACATGTGGAACTGTTTTCTGCCTCGAGACGGTAAATGAAGTGTAACGGATTTCTCTTAGCGGTCATAGGATAATTTAACTCTTTTCGTTATTTAAGGTCAACTGTTGCGTATAGCAACATGCAGATTTTTTATCTGAATCATTTTACAGTTGCTTTTATTCTTCTAGTGACTTTACTACCAGATAAATGACAGCATCGTTCGCGAACTGTCTAAGAAAGCTGCTCACATCGTTTCCCTAACCGCCTCTAAATATACATCTACCTCTACATACATACTCCGCAATCCACAGAAAGGTACACTGTACCACTACCAGACATGTCCTTTCTTATTCCACTCCCAAATAGAACGAGGTAAAAAAAGAATGCCTATCTGCCTCCGTAAGTGCCTTAATTTCTCTTATCTTGTCCTTGTGATCATTACGCGAAATGTAAGCAGGCGTCAGGAAGATCGTACTACACTCAGCTTCAAATTACGACCCTCTATATTTCCTCAACAAAATTCCTGGAAAAGAAGTTCGTCTTTTCTCCAGCGATTACCAACTGAGTAACGGAACATTTCCGTGACACTCGCGCATTGGTCGAACCTACCAGTAACAAACCTGGCTGCTCGCCTCTGAACTGCTTCTATGTCTTCCTTTAAACTGATCTGCTGAGGGTCCCAAACACTTAAGCAATACTCAAGACGTAGTCGTACACGAGTTTTATACGCGGTCTCCTTTACAGGTGAAGCACATCTTCCCAAAATTCTCCCAATAAACCGAAGTCGGCTGTTCGCCTTAATAACAATTGTCTTTACATGTTCGTTCCATTTCATATCGCTCTGCAACGTTACGCTTAGATATTTAACTGACGCGACTGCATCAAGAAGCTCACTACTAATGGTGTATTCTAACATTATGGGATTGTTTTTCCTACTCATGCACATCAGCTTACATTCATCTACATTGAGAGCTAGCTGCCATTCTTCGCACCAACTAGAAATTTTCTCAAAATTATCCTGTATGCTATTACAGCCAATCAAAGACGGCACCCTCCCATTCACCACAGCATCATCAGAAAACAGCCGCAAATTACAAGTTACTCTGTCCATCAGATCATTTATATAAATAGAAAATAAAAGCGGTTCTATCACATTGCCCTAGCACACGCCTGACGATACACTCGTCTCTCATGAACACTCGCCGTCGAGAACAACATACTGCTTTCTATTACTTAGGAAGTCTTCCAGCCAGTATCTTCGTTAGCAGTCTGCAGTGTAGCAACGTCTTTTTGAAATCGAGAAATATGCAATCCGCCGGTTTCCCTTCATCCGTGGCTCGCAAGATGTCATCTGAGAAAAGGGCAAGCTGAGTTTCACATGAACGATGTTTCCTAACCCCGTGCTGATGCATAGAAAGCAGCTTTTCCGTCTCAAGGAAATTTACTGTATTGGAACTAAGAATATGCTCCAAAATTCTACGAGAAACTGATGTCAACGACATTGGCCTGTAATTGTGTGGGCCAGTTCTCTTGACTTTCTTATAAACGGGAGTAACCTACACTTTTTTCCAATCACTTGGAACTTTGCGCTGAATTAAAGATTCGCGCCGCGGTGGAGTTAGCCGAGCAGTCTAAGGCGTCTCGCTACGGAGCGCGCGGTTGCTCGCCGTGGAGGTTCGGGTCCTCCCTGAGGCATGGGTGTGTGTGTTTGTCCTTAGGTTAGTTTACCTAGGTTTAAGTAGTTTGTAAGCTACGGACTGATGACCACGCAGTTTGGTCCGATAGATTTACAAACATTTGAACATTTTTTTGAAAGATTCGTGAAAAATGCAAGCTAAGTAAGGGGCCAATGCTGCTGAATACTCTTTGTAAAAGCGAACTGGTATTCCATCCAGACCAGGAGACTTTTTTGTATTTGGCTCTTTCAGCTGCTTCTCTAGATTTATTAGTATGTCCTCTAGTACGTTGGTCAAATGGTGGTACATTCGTGCGACTTCCTGTGTGAAAGATTTCTTAAAGGTTAAATTTTTAACATCAGCTTTCCGTTTGCTTTCTTCTATTACTGCCCCGGAATAATCAACGAGTGACTGGATAGTAGGCTTTGACCCGCTTATCTATTTTACAAGGACCAGAATTTTTTCGGGTTGTCGGAAAGATCTCTTAATAAGGTATGGCTGTGGTAAATATTGTATGCTTCGCTCATCGATCTTTTTATGGATGCACGAATATCTGCTAACTTTTGCCTGTCATCATTTGCGTGTTGTTTTATGAACCGAGTGAGCAACAGTCTTTGCTTTCTCAGTAGCTTTCTAACATTATTATTATTATACCACGGTGGATCTTTTCCATCCTTAATCGACTTTACAGGCAAATATTTCTCTAACTCTTTATTTACAATGCATTTAAATTTAGTCCATAATTCTTCTACATCCATTGAACCGGAACTAAACGATACCCATTCACTTTCTAAGTGCGATCCTAACAATTGCTTATCGGCTCTTCCTAACAAAAACACGTTCCTAGCCTTCTTGATTGGTGTATGAACTTTGGTCACCATCGACGCTATGACGATATCATGATCACTAACTCGAGTCTCTTCACAGACGTCGTTCATGAGTTCAGGCCTGTTCGTAATTATAAGCTCTAAAAATCTGCAATGCGCGTGGTTTGCCGATTTCTCTGGGAAACGCCAGGTATTACTTCTGTTTCCATAATTGTCTTTCCGTCAGTTGCTACGTATTGTGCCCTTTCTGACAGGAAATCGCGAATCAGTAGCAGAACTGTGGCGATTATCCATAAGCACGCAATTTTATTAGAATACGCTTGTGAGGTAGTCAAAAACCATCAGCATATCTAGAAAAGTGGGGTCGATTTGAAATCCCGTCTCGATAGCACTCGTCGCTTCATCTGAGTAAAGAGCTAGCTGTGTTTCACATGATCGATACTTGCTTAATCCGAGTTGAGTATGGTTCGGAAGGTCGTTCATAAACATGTTAAAATGTTTGTAAAGTTATGGGACCTAACTGTAGTGGTCATCCGTCTATGATCTAACTTATACTAAAGACAGCACAAAAATCCTTGCCAGAGGGGGGATTCGAACCCCCGACGATGATAACCAATATTTATTTGTATGTAACTTTTGCGAATTTTGTAACACGTTCGTGCTATTTTAATATATATAATAATTGATATGACATATTATAAATAATTAGGCATTTAGAAACAAGCACGTATGACACTACAATGTTATATCAGAATTTCGAAGTATTCGGTCTAGAACTTTCGTAGATTTCGAACATAACACTAACCATAGCTCTAGGTAAGACAGAGGAGTGGGAGGAGATTGGTTTTATAGTCGAGCCGAATTAGCATGATCCGTGGTGCTTTCGCCAATCAGATTTGAGCACCGGCTGCGGCAGCAGACCATTGGATAAGTCAAACGCGAGCTTTGCTCTGCGCATGCGCACCTTCAGCTGCGATCTGCACTGTTGCCAGTTCTGTCAGATGTGTACCGACCATTAAGCTATACTGTCAGGCAGCGAACTAACTACTTGGCAACGTGGTTGCATTCAGTTTCCGCGGCTGGGGCGGTCTCCCAGCCCAGTAGGCGTAGCCAAGGATCATTGTATTTCAGCTCGACTGTAAGAGAGGGGCGGGAGGAGATAAAGAAGGAGATTCTGAGATTGAGAGGAGGGAGATGAAGATACGATAAAAGAGGGGGAATGATCGTATAAAATGAACATTAACAAGAGCAAAACAAAAATAATGGAATGCGGTCTTATAAAATCGGGTGAATTAGATTAGGTAACGAAACAATGAAGGTGGTAGATGAGTTTTGTTACTTGGGTAGTAAAATAACATGCGATAGTAGCGGTACAGAGGATATAAAATGCAGAATGGCAATGGAAAGAAAAGCAATCTTGAAAAAGAGAAATTTGCTAACATCGAATATTAATTTAAGTGTAAGGAAATCTTTTCTGAAGGCATTTGTGTGGAGTGTTGCCTTGTACGGGAGTGAAACATAGACGATAAGCAGTGTGGACAGGAAGAGAATAGAGGCTTTTGAAATGTGGTGCTACAGAAGAATGCTGAAGATTAGGTGGGTATATCACATAACTAATGAAGAACAGAACTGGTGAGAAAAGGAATTTTTGGCATATCCTGACTGTGGTAGGACACATTCTTAGACATCAGGGAATCGTAAAATTAGCATTGGAGGGAAGTGTGTGGGGTAAAAATCGCAGAGGGAGACTAAGAGACGCGTATAGTAAGCAGATCCAAGTGGATGTGGGTTGTCGTTCTTATGAGGAGATGAAAAGGCTTGCTCAGGATAGAGTAGGGTGGAGAGCTGCATCAAACCAGTCTCCGGACTGAAGACCATAACAACAACAATGACCATCGAATGGACAAAGTGAGGGATGTGGTACCGAATGGGGGATGAGGAGATTGTTTTGGGAGGAGGGGGACATGCACAGAGAGGGTGTGGAGGAGAATGCGGAGAAAGTCAGGGGATTGAGGAGACAGAGGAGACATAAATAAGTGTTGCTGGTGCTGGTGCTAGAAGTGTAGGACGTGTATCTTATTGGCATTTGCAAAGAATTTTGAAATTACACAAAATACAGATGTGTGCTTCGTTTTTTCTCTTTATTGTAATTGAATCGGTCATTGCAAAAAGGTCATAAGTCAACTTTTTTACGAAAATGAGTTATCCAGTGGAAATGGATGGGAAAGTGTAGCCGGATTCATATGTACAAGAAAGGCAGAAGTCAGCTTTCAAATGGCGTCACTATCGACCCTTGAAATCTTCGTTCATATTTTGTCGTCTGAGGTTAGCATCACTGCAACAATCCATTGTTGTGTTTACAGCATTGTAGGTCATTACTGTCGCAATCAAAAGTCACTTATTTGTCGAGGTGTAATTATGTCTGCGTCTTCTTCGGACTCTGAAATGCCTCCTATAGGCAAGAAATGCCGATAAGTACAAAAGGAATATTATTCATGATTCAAAAGTGAGGGGAGTGGAATACGTGAATTGGAAAGGTGAGAAAATTCAGCATCGGAGTACAGGAGATGACTGCAAGTGAGTAAAGTATGTGTACTTGATTTCTGTATAGAAGTAAATACTTATTCCTGCATAGTATGCAATTTAAGCATTATCATAATTGTTAACTTCGACTCTTTCAGGTGCGAAAAAGACTGTTTTTCTCTATTTGATGATGACGCAAAGATATATATCATTGCTCACTTGAACAGTTTCAGTGATAAGAGTCAATAAGATATCTTCCTGCATGGGCTAATCGAAGTTCAAGATGTCAAGAGCAGAAGACCGCGAAAAGAGGATCCCAAATTAAGAATGTTTTTGGCATACATAATATGAAAACCAAGCAGTCACACTTTTATGTGTACCATGAAAGTGAAGCGAAGAAAGGCGAAAATGAGGTTTGCTCATTTCTGTATAATTACATCGAGCTGTATATCTCAAAAGATGTGAATGAGCTTCATCACTTCTATAACGGGTGTGCTGGTCAAAACAAAAATCACCCAATGATTCGCTTTTGTTTAACACTTGAATCAACTGGGAGATTTAGGAAGATGAAACATTACTTCCCTATACGCAGACATAGTTTCCTTCCAAACGGTAGAGATTTTGGGACCATAAAAAAAAATTGTAAGACGTCATGACCGGATCTACTTACTTGAAGAGTATGCCATAATGATAAAAAAGGCATCAAGTAAATACTCAGTGGAAACTATTGATAATGTTGCTGTATTAGCCTTTAACAACTGGTGGCCTGCCTATTTTAAAAAGGCTTGCATCTCCGAATCAAGCGTGGGAATAATTTCCAAAGAATAAAATTTCTTTTTCCCCTTCAAAATGGATGACTTTTCAGTATGATGCACATTATCCTGGGCAAGTAAAAACAGAGCAATTAATCGATGGTCTGATCATAGAGACATTCCAGCCCCTCCAAAGCTTGAATAAGCCTCTTGTACTTCCCATCGAGTTGGCGTATCCTGGAAAGCAAGTGCCGATTAATGTCAAAAAATACAAGATTTATTGAAAGTGAAGAGGTATATTCCAGCTAAATATGTGGAATTTTATGACCAGCTGCAAGAATGGCCAACGGAAGAGGGAACAAATAATGAAGATGATGATCAAGAAGATTGACTTGGGTTATTGTACTCTATTTTCATGTTGTTATAAAACACACAAATGTTGCGAAAAATGTTACTGCAGATAATAATATTCAAATTTCATTTTACTGTGTTAAATATTAACTGATTTTTCAATAAAATAGGCAATTATTTGCAAGTAATGCTTTCATTTGTTGCAACACACGGTCGTTCATTGCAAAAAGGTCATAAGTCAGCAACTTTTAAATTAATATTCTGGTTAAACTATTAATTACAAAACAAAAATACACAGAGCAACGCACTGCTTGGCACCTCACTAAATATTGATATTAAAATAACAATAAATAAATAAATGGTTTTCGCTGTAGAACGTTTTTTCCTTCTCCTGTAAAATTTTACTTTCATGACTAATGACCTTTTTGAAATGAGCGATTCAATTTTGAAACACATGTACAATCACAGGCTGACTGGCAGTAGCCCGGACGCTGCTCTTCAGCCGAAAGTTTCAAACATAATGGACATCAAGAATAAAAGTAATTAATAAAGGAGTTAACAATTATGACATCTTAAAACTTAAGCACATAGAAAATGTTGAAGATACATTGAACATGAAAGATGCTAAAAGTATGTAGTATGATTAAAATATGTTCCACGGAGATGATAAAAACACATTGAGAAATAGTACACTGGACATGATGAACATAACAGAGATACTGGTAAAACTGACGAAAGCGACACTTGTTAATACGGTAGAAGCACTGTTAAAATACACTCACTGTACGAAGCACATCAAAACTTGATCAACAAGACCCGCAGAGAAAGGGAGGGCGAGTAGGTGGGAAGCACGGGAAGGATGGGAGTGGGAAGAGGTGAGGAAGAATTCGGACTCCAGGGGAAGGGGGTGAGGACAGGGGAAAACCGAGCAGCGAAAGAAAAGAGGAGCGGAGGAGGATAGAGGCCGTTGCATCCACGGGGAGAGGGCTAAGGTTGGTAGGAAGGGTAGATGTCAGGACGGAGGTCGTCACCCGGAAGGGGGAGGTGACGGAGGTTACCCTGCGATAGGTTGTCGAGAGTGTGCAGGTGGAGGGAGGGAGGGATGCAGTGGCAGAGACGAGGCGTAATACAGAGCAGTTTCAACTGGCACCTGGAAACCTGATTGGTTGTTGGCAGGATCCGATGAGATACTGCATATTTCTTAACCGGTGATTCGGATGCTACACGCCCTCACGTAAAAATTTTTGTTTAACCTATACCTAACCTTCTTAACTTTTATTAAAGTGAAAGTTAAGTTAGGTATAGGTTAAACAAGAAGTTATTTTTCTAGTACGTGAGAGCGCGTAGTGCCAGAATCTCTTAAGAAATATGCATCATCTCATTCACTCCTACCAACAAGCAATCATGTCTCCCGGTGCCAGTTGAAATGCTATGAATAACGCCTCGTGTGGCAGAGTTCCGACGTTGGTAAGGAGGCGTTAGACCAGTAGGTTTCGGGATTCTATTTTGCGGGATATGTAGAGCACCCGTATGTGTTTCAGAAAGCTTCCTCCTTTCTTTATTTCCCATTTAATACGTAACAAATCATACCAACACGTGGCCACCGAGATAGTTTTAAAATAAGAGGTATGCCTTGGCTTCCAGCCAAGCAGATATGTGAATATCTGTGGCGCTTGTCGGCAGCAAGTCACATAACGATATTACTGCTCTCAATCCGTTTTATACTATTTACCGCCAGTAGTGGCATGAGGTCCTCATATTGGAGCGGAGTTTTTCAGAGACGGCGGTGTGCTGTTGCAGGACAACCTGCTGGCGTACAGCCACGCCAAGCTGACTGCGGACGAGAAGCGCTCGCCGGGCAAGGAGTACCTGGTGACGGCCATGTTCTCGCGGTACGACGGCGACGGCGACGGAGCGCTCTCCCGCCAGGAGCTAGACAAGGTACGGCGGCGGGAGGAGCAGAAAACTAATGCAAATCCATGTAGTTCCATCTTATTCTGAAATTGAGACTGCGGCTGGTCTATTTTTCAATCCAAATAAGAAATGTATTTACCGGCAACCGTAAAGTTTGGTATTGTATCGTTTTATTTATGACTTCATAATCTACATATGTCATATAAAATATATAAAGAACAACAAGAACAACAATCGGCTCTGAAATAATATAATTAGCTATAATGGTTGGTATAATAAAATAGGTTTTAAAATAAAATGACATTTATAAAATATAATGGGTTCACCCCTTATGAACCACAGATATTGCCGAGGTAGTCTTAACGATACAGATAGCCGTACCGTAGGTGAAACCAGAACGGAGGGGTATCTGTGGAGAGGCCAGACAAACGTGTGGTTCCTGAAGAGGGGCAGCAGCCTTTTCAGTAGTTACAGGGGCAACAGTCTGATGATTGACTGAGCTGGCCTTGTAATATCAGCTAATATGGCGTTGCCACACAGCTACTGCGAACGGCTGAAAGCAAGGGGAAACTACAGCCGTTGCTTTTCCCGAGGACATGCAGCTCTACTGTATGAAAATATGATGATGGTATCCTCTAGGATAAAATATTCCGGAGGTAAAATAGTCCCTCATTCGGATCTCCGGGCGGGGATTATTCAGAAGAATGTGATCATCCGAACAGACGACACTGGTATTATACGGATGGGAGCGTGGAATGCCAGAACCCTTAATCGGGTAGGGAATTTAGAAAATTTAAAAAGAGAAATCGATAGGTAGAAGTTAGTTATAGTGGGAATTAGTGAATTTCATTGGAAAGAGGAACAAGGTTTCTGGTCAGCATTATAAATACAAAATCAGTTGGTGGTATTACAGGAGTATTTCTGATAATGAATAAGTTCAAATGTTCAAATGTTTGTAGAACTTATGGGACATAACTATGGGGTCATCAGTCCCTAAGCTTACAAACTACTTATGAACTAGCTAAGACTAAGGACGGCACAAATATCCATGCCCGAGGGGGGATTCGAATCCCCGACCGCAGTGGCCGTGCAGACCGTGACTGGAGCGCCTCAATCCCCTCGGCCACTGCGGCCGGCTAATGAATAAGAAAATAGGGACACGGGTAAACTAGAATGAGCAGCGCACTGATCGCATTATCGTAGTCAAGATAGACACGAAGCCAACACCGACCACAGTATTACACATTTACATGCCAACTAGCTCTGCTGATGACGAAGATATCGAAGAAATGTATGAGGAGGTAAAGGAGAGGAAAACTTAAATTTGATGGGAGACTGGAATTCGGTAGTGAAAAGGGATGCAAGGGAAGATAGTAGATGAATGTGGACTGGGCAAAAGAAATGAAAGAGGAAGCCGCCTGGTAGAATTTTGCATGGAACATAATTCCTGGTTTAAGAAACACGAAAGAACGTTGTATACCTAGAAGAGACCAGGAGACACCGGAGGGTACCAGATAGATTTTATAATGTTAAGACAGAGATTTCGGAACCAGGTTTTAAACCGAAAGATATACCCAGGGGTAGATATAGAATCTGACTATAACTTATTGGTCATGGTTCGAATCCCCCTTGGGCATGGATGTTTGTGTCGTCTTTAGTGTAAGGTAGTTTGTAACTTTAGGGACTGATGACCTCGTAGTTAAGTCCCTTAAGCTTAACAAACATTTGAATAGTTTTGAACTGTAGGCTGAAACTGAAAAAACTGCAGAAAGGTAGGAAAATAGGTAGATGGGACTTGGATGTATTGGGGGAACCTGAAGTTCTTAAGAATTTCAGAGGGAGCTTTAGGCAACAATTGACGGAAACAGGGGAAAGAGAGATGAAATAGTGAAGGCAGCAGAGGACAAAATAGGTAGAAAGGCAAATCCCCACACAAAATCTTTGGATATCACTGGAAATAATAAATTCAATTGATGAAAGGAGAAAATATAAAAATTCAGTAAATGAGACAGGCAAAATGGAGTACAAACGACGAAGAAATATGACAGGAAGTGCAAAACAGCTAAGCAGGAATGGCTAGAAGGCAAAGTCAGTATAAGAATGTGTAATTGGGGGGAAATAGATACCGCCTACAGGATAATAAGAGACATTTGGAGACAAGAAAAGCAGCAGTATGAATATAAAGAACTCAGATGGAAAGCTAGTTCTCAGCAAACAAGGGAAAGCTGAAAGGTGGAAAGAGTGTATAGAGGGCTCTACAAAGGAAATGAACTTAGAGACAAAATTGAAGGACAGGAAGAGGATGTAGGATGAAATACGACATACTATACTGAGAGAGGAATTTGACAGGGCACTGAAAGACCTAAGTCTAAACAAGGCTCCTGGAGTGGACTGAAGTCTCTAGGAGAGCCAGCCATGAAAAAAACTATTTCACCTGGGGCTTAAGATGTATGAGACAGGGGAGATACCATAATAATCTCCATTCTAGAGAAAAAAGATGCAGACAAGTGTGAAAATTACAGAACCATCAGTTTAATAAGTCATTTTTAACACGAATTATTTACAGAAGGATGGAAAAATCAGGTAGAAGCCGACCTCGGGGGAGATCAGTTTGGATTCAGGAGAAATGTAGGGACACGGGAGGCAATACTCATCTTAGAAGATAGATTAGGGAAAGGGAAACCTACATTTCTAGCTTTTGTAGATTTGGAGAAAGTTTTTGACAATGTTGATTGGAATACTATCTTTCAAATTCTTAAATCAGCAGGAGTAAAATATTATAAACGGAAGGTTATTTACAACTTGTACAAAAAACAGATAGCAGTTATCAGAGTGGAAGGGCATGGAAGGGATGCAGAGGTTGGGAAGTAAGTAATACAGGTTTTTAGCCTTTCTCCAGTGCTATTCAATTTGTACATTCAGCAACCTATATAGGAAATCAAGGAGAAAATTGGAGAAAGAATTAACGTTCAGGGTGAAGAAATAAAAACATTGCGTTTTACCGATGACAATGTAATTATCTCAGAATCAGCAAAAGACCTGGAAGAGCAATTCAACGGAATGGATATTATGTCGAAAGGTGGGTTTAAAATGAACATTAACGACAAAACGAGGGTAATGGAGTGCAGTCTAAGAAAATCGGGTTATGCTGAAGTTACTTGGGCAGTAAAATAACATGCCATGGTCGCAGTACAGAGGATATAAAATGCAAAATGGCAATGGGAAGAAAAGCGTTTTTGAAAAAGACAACATGGATGATAAACAGTGTGGACAGGAACAGGATACAGGCTTTTGAAATATGTTGTTACAGAAGAATGCTGAAAATTAGGTGGGTGGATCTCATGAGATATGAAGAGGTACTGAACAGAATTGGGAAGAAAAGGAATTTCTGGCATACCTTGACTAAACGAAGGTATCGATTGGTAGGACACATTCTTAGACATCAAGGAATCGTAAATTTGGCAATGGAGGGAAGTGTGTTTGGTAAAAATCGCAGAGGGAGACCAAGAGACGCATATAGTAAGCAGATTCAAATGGATGTAGGTTGCAGGTGTTATGAGGAGATGAAGAGGCTTGCTCAGGATGAAATTGGCAAAGATGGAGTAAATCAGCGTCATTAAATTATGGTGTATAACAATTAGACGTAATGATAGTTGTCATCAAACAGTGTGATGTATACATAAAAGTACATCTGACGACTATCATGATGCATTGACTATAAAACTCGAACTATACATCTCATATAGGGAGTAGGTGCAAAAGGTCTAAATGTGGGGCGACATAGAATATATCTTTGTTACATCTATGCTTTGGAACATGTGGTACCTTCATTTAAGAAATGGTTGCATTATTTAAAAATATTAAACGCTCAGCGATACTGAACGGTAAATCAAATATTCGTTCAGGTTTAACTAATCATAATTACATAAGAGTAATAAAGATATAATAATTGTACAATTGCAACCACAATAGATACGTATTAAATGGATTGATAAACTAAAATAGCCGGCCGCGGTGGCCGAGGAGACTGAGGCGCTCCAGTCACGGTCTGCACGGCCACTACGGTCGGGGGTTCGAATCCCCCCTCGGGCATGGATATTTGTGCCGTCCGTAGTATTTGGTATTTCATAAGTAGTTTGTAAGCTTAGTCCCATAAGTTCTACAAACATTTGAACATTTTTGATAAACTAAAATATCTGTGAAAACATACTAAGAAGTTACGTTATGTATTGATGTTAAAAGTAGTAAGCCAAATGTATCAGAGAATAAGCTAAACTCACATGTCATAAAAGATATCGAAGAAAACTCTTGAAAAGGCCTTTTATACCGGTTTATTTAATATCTCACAACTGAAATAAACAGATATGTTATATTGTTCAATGCTGATTGTTGAGTCATTATACTTGTTGTTCTTTATACATTTTATATGACACATATAGAGTATGACGTTATAAATACAATACTGATTGGTAACTTTATTTGTATAGAACCTGGCGATGGTATTATAATACCGAAACCAGTAGTTGAATAAAACAACAAACTTTACGGCTGTTGGTAAATACATTTATTATTTAGATCTAATATCTCTTCTTTTCATTTACTCGTATTGCTAAGAAACTTACCTGTTTGTACTAGAGAAGCAAAATGTATGAAGGGTCTATTTTAATTTTACTGCGTCACGGTAAAACACTAAAGTCTCTGAAAATAGCACACAGATTCAGCACACAGGGAGGCAGATCAGTTCTTCTCGAAGTGAGGCTAAAGTAATGACTTCTGGTGGCTCAATATGATCAGTGAATTTAACTTTTTTTTTCACAAGTTTGTTAGTCGTAGACAGCCACAAACGACATAGTTAATACTCGTACATCACTTTTTATAATCAAATTAATCTTTGATTTCAAAACAATTTGATACCGGTAAAACACGTGTGCAGATATGATAACGTTCTGAAACCCTGTGCTAGACTAATTCCCACTCGGCAAGCAAACCTCCCACTTGCATTATAACTTCTAGACTTCACGTTAGCACTAAGTTTCTATATTTTATCATTACAAACAAATTGAAATATATTACATTATAATTTAGAACAAAGACGTTAATCATCTAGCCGGATCGTTTAGTTTATTAAACAAAAATAGATTCATCTAGAGAGAGTGGCGCCCAAAGAGAAGTGGTAACAGCCAATCAGAATGAGCGTCATACATATTGGAACAGTTTACCCAAAGAATAGTTATATGGTGTGCCATCTGTTATATTGCTTACCTATTACACCTCTTACGTCGTCTCATTACTACTGTTTAGAAATAAAAGTTTAAATCTGATATATATACAACAATTCGACAACATATGACCAAATGTGGGTGAAAACGTGGTGCTATTTTTATGAGTCTACTGCAAATTACAATGACTTGCTGTCAGTAACGTGGATTAATGTAAAGTATGCCACCTACACCCGTAACGTATAGGACCTTGAGAGTCAGTACAAAGTTTGTTAATTAAACGTTCGCCTCCTTTTGTTATATTTCGGAAACACACTAAATATATGGCAGTATCATCACCATCAGTCGCCGCGATGGAGTAGCCGAGCTGTCTAAAGCGTCTCGCTGCGGAGCGCGCGGTCACTCGCCGTGGAGGTTCGAGTCCTCCCTGGGGCATGGGTGTGTGTGTGTGGTCCTTAGGTTAGGTTAGGTTAGGTTTAAGTAGTCTGTAAGCTACGGACTGATGACCACGCAGTTTGATCCGATAGATTTACAAACATTTTTATCATCAGTTCTGTCCACTTCGTCGTGACGTGTGCCCTATCGCACAGTTCAGGATTCCTTACCAGCTGTAATTTTAGTCCCCATAGGTTACTCTTCTCTTCAGGTTGCTCGACTCGAACGACGTGCACCCAACATTACTTGAGGTTAGTATTTGGCTTAACATGGAAAACGTTCTACCTACTTGAAATCAAAGCGGTATTTGCTAATACAATTTTATTTTATAAATTCGGCAGTCGATCATGAAGCCAGATTGTTGTTGTTATGGTCTTCAGTCCGGAGACTGGTTTGATGCAGCTCTCCACCCTACTCTATCCTGAGCAAGCCTTTTCATCTCCTCGTAAGATCGGCAACCCACATCCACTTGAATCTGCTTACTATACGCGTCTCTTGTTCTCCCTCTGCGATTTTTCCCCCACACACTTCCCTCCAATGCTAAATTTACGATTCCCCGATGTCTAAGAATGTGTCCTACCAAGCGATCCCTTCTTTTAGCCAGGGTATGCCAAAAAATCCTTTTCTCACCAATTCTGTTCAGTACTTCTTCATTGGTTATGCGATCTACCCACCTAATCTTCAACATTCTTCTGTAACACCACATTTCAAAAGCCTCTATTCTCTTCCTGTCCGCACTGCTTATCGTCCATGTTTCACTCCCGTACAAGGTAACACTCCACACAAATGCCTTCAGAAAAGACTTCCTTACACTTAAATTAATATTCGATGTTAGCAAATTTCTCTTTTTCAAAAATGCTTTTCTTCCCATTGCCATTCTGCATTTTATATCCTCTGTACTGCGACCATCGCTTGTTATTTTACTACCCAAGTAACAAAACTCATCTACCACCTTCATTGTTTCGTTACCTAATCTAATTCCTTCAGCATCACCTGATTTTGTAAGACTGCATTCCATTATTTTTGTCACCTTCATTGTTTCGTTACCTAATCTAATTCCTTCAGCATCACCTGATTTTGTAAGACTGCATTCCATTATTTTTGTTTTGCTCTTGTTCTACATCTACATCGATCTACATCGATACTCTGCAAATCACATTTAAGTGCCTGGCAGAGGGTTCATTAACCACCTTCATAACTTTTCTCAACCGTTCCATTCTCTAATAGCGCGCAGGAAGAAAGAACACCTAAATCGTTCCGTTTTCGATCTGATTTCTCTTATTTTATTGGGATGGTCATGTCTCCCTAAGTAGGTGGGTGCTAGCAAAATATTTTCACATTCAGAACTAAAAGTCGGTGATTGAAACTTCGCAAACAGATCACGCCGCAATGAATAACGTCTTTCTTTTAATGATTTCTACCCCAATTCGTGCAACATTTCCGTGACGCTTTCCCCCCCGTAACGTGATAAAACAAAACGAGCTGCCCTTCTCTGAACCTTCTCAATATCTTCCGTCAGTCCAACCTGGTGAGGTTCCCACAAGGGGCAACAGTACTCCAAGAGAACACGCACAAGTGTGATGTAGGCAGTCTCTTTGGTGGAGCTGGTGCATCGTCTAAGCGTTCTGCCAATGACACGTAACCTTTGGTTCGCCTTCCCGACAATATTTTCTATGTGTTCTCTCCAGTCAAAGTTGTTCGTAATTGTAACTCCTAGGTATTTGGTAGAATTTACGACCTTAAGGTTTGACTGATTTATCGCGTAATTGAAGTTCAGCGGATTTCTTTTAGTGGTCATGTGTATTACTTCACACTTTTCTTTATTTAGTGTCAATTGCCAATTTTCGCACCAAGTAGAAATTTTGTCTAAATCGCTTTGCAGTTGCTTTTGATCCTCTGTTGACTTCACTAACCGATAAACGACAGCATCATCCGCGAACAGTCTAAGGGAGCTATTCAGATTATCTCCTAAATCGTTTATAAACACGAGGAAGAGTAGGAGACCAATAACGCTTCCCTGTGGAACGCCAGATATCACTTCTGTTTTACTCGATGACTTACCGTCAATTACAACGAACTGTGTCCTTTCTGATAGGAAATCGTGAATCCAATCGCACAATTGGGGAGATATTCCATAAGCACGCAATTTCATTAGAAGCCGCATGTGGGGTACAGTATCAAAAGCCTTCCGGAAATCCAGAAATATGGAATCGATTTGAGATCCCTTGTCGGTGGCACTTAACACTTCATGTGAATAAAGGGCAAGCTGTGTTTCGCAAGAGCGATACTTTCTGAATTCGTGCTGACTATTGGTTAATAGGTCGTTCTCTTCAAGGTAGTACATAATATTCGAACAAAGTATATGTTCCAAAATCCTACTGCAAATCGACGTCAATGAGATAGGCCTGAATTTTGGGGATCACTCCTATTGCTTTTCTTGAATATTGGAGTAATTTGGGCAACTTTCCAGTCTTTGGGTACGGATCTTTCGCTGAGTGATCGGTTGTAAATTATAGCTAAGTACGGAGCTATTTCATCAGCATACTCTGAGAGGAATCTAGTTGGTATACAATCTGGCCCGGAAGATTTATTTTTGTTTAGTGACTTAAGTTGTTTTACTACTCCAGGAACATCTACTTCTAAGTTTCGCATGCTGGCAGCTGTTCTTGGATTGAATACTGGAGTGTTCACTTCGTCTTCTTTGGTGAAAGAATTTCGGAAAGCTGTGTTTAGTAATTCTGCCTTAGCAGTACTGTCGTCGGTAGTATTACCATTGCTATCGCGTAGTGAAGGTATTGTTTGTGTTTTGCCGCTAGTGTACTTCACATATGACCAGAATTTCTTTGGATTTTCTGCAAGATTACGAGACAGGTTTTCGTTGTGGAAACAACTATACGATTCTCGCATTGAAGTCCGCGCTAGGTTGTGAGTTTCAGTAAAAGATTGCCAGTCTTGCGGATTCTGTGTCTTTTTAAATTTTGCATGTGTTTTTCTTTGTTTCTGCAACAGTGATCTGACCTGTTTTGTGTACCACGGGGGGTCAGCCCCCTCTTTTATTAATTTATTTGGTATAAATCTCTCGATTGCTACTGATATTATGTCTTTGAATGTAAGCCACAACTGATCTACACTCGCATTTTTAGTTTTGAAGGACTGGAGACTATCACGCAGGAAAGCGTGAAGCGAATTTTTATCTGCTTTATTGAATAGATATATTCTTCGTTTATTTTTGGTGCATTTGGGAATTTCGATATTCAGTCTCGCTACTACAACTCGATGTTCGCTAATCCCTGTATCTGTTTTGATGCTCTTTACTATCTCGGGATTATTTGTTGCTAGGAGATCAAGAGTATTTTCGCAACCACGTACTATTCTAGTGGGTTCATGAACTAACTGTTCGAAGTAGTTCTCAGAAAAAGCATTCAGAACTAGTTCGGACGATGTTTTATATTTGCCCCCGGTTTTGAATACGTAATTATGCCAACATATCGAGGGTAAATTAAAGTCGCCACCGATTATAACAGTATGCTTCGGATACCTATTTGAAATATGATTCAAGCTTTCTTTGAACATTTCTGCAACCGCATCGTCTGAGTCAGGGGGCCGATAAAAAGATCCAACAAACACGCCACCCCCTGTTTTATTTATTCTATCCTTTCTGAAGACCATTTGGCCCTTTGAAAAAATTTCGGCCGAATTTATCTCAGGCGTCAGCCAGCTTTCAGAACCTATAACGATTTGTGCCTCAGTACTTTCTATCAGCGCTTGGAGCTCTGGAATTTTCCCAACACAGCTACGACAATTTACAACTGTTACACCAATGGTTTTTATGTCTACTTTCTTCCCGTGTCTGACCTGCCCCCTTTGAGACTGAAACCCATTTTGTGTATTCCCGAGGCCATCTAACCTAAAAAACCGCCCAGTCCACGCCACACAGCCCCCGCTACACGTGTAGCCGCTTCCTGAGTGTAGTGGACTCCTGACCTATTTAGCGGAACCCGAAAACTCACCACCCTTTGGCGCAAGTCGAGGAATCTGCAGCCGACACGGTCGCAGAACCGTCTGAGCCTCTGATTCAGACCCTCCACTCGGCTCTGAACCAAAGGTCCGCAGTCAGTCCTGTCGACAATGCTGCAGATGGTGAGCTCCGCTTTCATCTTGCAAGCAAGACTGGCAGTCTTAACCACTTCTGATAGCCGCTCAAAACCAGAGAGGATCTCTTCCGATCCAAAGCGACACACATCATTGGTCCCAACATGAGCCACCACCTGCAGTTGGCTGCACCCTGTGCTCTTCATGGCATCCGGAAGGAGCCGTTCCACATCCGGAATGACTCCCCCCGGTATGCACACGGAGTGCACATTGGAATTCTTTCCCTCCCTAGTAGCCATTTTCCTAAGGGGCTCCATTACCCGCCTTACGTTGGAGCTCCCAACTACCAACAAACCCACCCTCTGTGAGTGCCCGGATCTTGAAGGCAGAGGGGCGAGTACAGGACAAGCGACACCATCCGCATCAGGAACATCCCCTGCCACAGACAGCGCCTCGAATCTGTTGGCAAGACTAACCGGGGAGTCCTCCACTTCGGTCCCCCGGGAAGTCTTACGCCGCCTGACACGCGCTTAGGGGACCTCCCAATCCACCACGGATTGGGGGGCTACCTCCTCGCGGGCAGTGAGCGGGCTGGCCACAGCCGCAGGCCGATCGGAGGGCACAACAGACGCACAGGGCGTCTGCTGTACCCCCGCGAGTGGCCTACAACACCCACCGCAGTCTCAAGCGTTGCCAGCGAAGCCAACGCCGCCTGAAGCCGCGAGCGAAGAGTCACCAACTCTGCCTCCATCCGTTCGCAGCAGTCACAGTTCCTAGCCATTCTAAAAACCTTTATTTCTTCCAAGTAAGTACGTCAGAGGACTCAGTAGTTTGATAAACAGTGAGCTTTGTAAAGTATAGACCTAACGATGAACTGTTTATTAACGGCGAATCTGAAAAATATATACGCGAGCTAATAAATAAGAAATTCAGTAACTGAGCTGACAAATAAACGCGATTCTTAATAAACAAACACGCGAGCACACTAAAGTATAAAGAGCTGCAAGAGAAAGTACACACGAAATGTAAATATGTCGCTTCTATTAAGAAGCCGGTTACCGTACAATGTAGAGCTGCTGCTGGTCACGTGTGCACTGGCCGCCGGTCACTGAGCAACTGAAGTGTAGGATTACCAACCGCGAGTACGATCAAAACAAAACAGAAGCAGTGAGTGGCGGATTTACACTGCGGATGAATACACTGAACTGACTAGTTGAACGCGAATCTAAGTAAATATACACAGCAGCAAGATAAGTTTGATAAACAACGAGCTTTGCAAGGTATAAACCTAACGCTGAACTGTTTATTAACGGCGAATCTGAAAAATATATACGCGAGCTAATAAATAAATAAAATTCAGTAACTGAGCTGACAAATAAACGCGATTCTTAATAAACAAACACGCGAGCACACTAAAGTATAAAGAGCTGCAAGAGAAAGTACACACGAAATGTAAATATGTCGCTTCTATTAAGAAGCCGGTTACCGTACAATGTAGAGCTGCTGCTGGTCACGTGTGCACTGGCCGCCGGTCACTGAGCAACTGTAGTGTAGGACTACCAACCGCGAGTACGAGTTAATGTTCATTTTATATGCTCTCTTCAACACACTGTCCATTCCATTCAACTGCTCTTCCAGGTCCTTTGCTGTCTCTGACAGAATTACAATGTCATCTGCAAAACGCAATATTTTTATTTCTTCCCCCTGAACTTTAATCCCTATTCCAAATTTTTCCTCGCTTTCCTTCACCGCTTGCTCGATGTAAAGATTGAATAACATCGGAGAAAGGCTACAACCCTGTCTTACTCCCTTCCCAACTGATGCTTCCCTTTCATGCCCTTCGAGTCTAATAACTGCGGTCTGGCTTTTGTACAAGTTATAAATAACTCTCCTTTCCCTATATTTTACCCCTGCTGACTTCAGAATTTGAAAGAGTGTATTCCAGTCAACATTGTCAAATGCTTTCTCCAAATTACAAAAGCTAAAAATGTAGGTTTGCCTTTCCTTAATCTATCTTCTAAGATAAGACGTAAAGTGAGTATTGCCTCCTGTGTTCCTACGTTCCTCCTGAATCCAAACTGATCTTCCCCGAGGTCAGCTTCTACCAGCTTTTCCATTCTCCTGTAGATAATTCGTGTTAAAATTTTGCAACCATGACTTATCAAACTGATGGTTCTGTAATTGTCACACCAGTCTGCGCCTGATTTCTTTGGAATGGGGATTATTACTTTTTTCTTAAAGTCTGAGGGTATTTCGCCTGTCTCATAAATCCTACACACCAGTTCAAATAGTCTTGTCAGACTATAACGCTGTATCTCACAATGAGTCTTCCTGAGCACTATTTCCTCATCAGATTACTTATAACAAGCAAAATTACGCGAAACTTATACAGTCGGTTCATTGTAATTATGGTAAGCGGTATAGCACGTGTCTTTGACAATTAAAAAAATAATTCAACACGTACAAAGAGTAACATACATGAGCCACTGCGGTCATCTGCTGCCCCCCCCCCCCCCTGCCCCGAGCAATGCAAGAAACACCTCGATAAAAGGTCTTTAATAAAACACCGAAAGTATCTCTCGTGGGTTAGGGGATGCATACTAAGTTCGAATCCGGCAAGCGGCATTTTATCCTGTCGATTAATATTTTGTAGCAACAAAAATTTTAACATTTTTATTAGCTTATTATATATTGGGCCAATAGTGTTGGAAATGCCGTGTATTGACATAATTGTAAAAGGTTGGTCCAAAACACTGTAATGTACTATTTTATTTATCACGAGATATCTTTCGGCGTAAGTGCCGTCGTTCATGATTTTGGTTTCTGACACGTCATGCTACGAAATACGTTTTAACGTGGCTACGCTAAATCAACGCATGTATGGTGACTGTGATTTGATAGCTATTCACAGTCCAACAATTGGTTACGGTGTGCTACATGAAAAACGCTGTGGATTATTAACTCGTTGTGGATATTCAGTTACTTATTTGTTTTTGCTGTTCCAGTAGAGAAATTATTGACATAAATGCGAGTTTCTGTGGTGCAGTGTTCCTAAAATTGTTTACGGAATGACGTTTTTGAATTTTCCAGTGTAGGTAAATGTTGTAAGACAAAATTCCTTGTACGGGGGGCGGAAAGGAATAAGAGTTTCTAACAACCGCGATGAATATCCAGAAAGTAAAGTCTGAAATAGGAAACTTTTCTTCAATATGTATCACATGAAACATCTGTTTCTTATTCATCAACTGCCAGTTGTCGATGTTACGAGAACATCGTAAAATATGGATAGACACTGATTCACGAAACTTTCACGAAACTTTATTAGGCCTGTATGAAGATAGACGAGTGACAAGTTTTTCAGCCACTACTATTAAGCTAGAAGATGTCCTTTGCTCTCGTACTGATGACTTTAATCGTTAAACGGCACTTATGATTGGATCGCTATCTAAATGGAGTCTGGTAGAAACATGGCGGATACCGTCGGATTGGGCACTCTCTCCCTATATAGGCTCTCTAACCTGCCTTGTAGAAGTGTAATACTATAGTGGCTACTGGTGCGCTACTGCTCAGGCAAGCCGCTCGCCGGAGCAGACGGGTTCTGGGACAGCTGGCGGCGGTGGCGACACCGGTGGCTGCTCGCTGGCACACCTGCTGGCCTTCGACGACGCAGACGGCGACGGACGACTCAGCCTCGGCGAGTTCTACGCCGCCTTCAGCAAGCTGTACAGTGAGTGTCCAACTCTCACTCTCTCTCAATCACACTGAGCACCACAAGTTTTTGATATCAAAATGATGTGCTACAGGGCTGAGCTATACGGTGACACTGTTGTGTGAAGGAATGTGGGACAGTATAGTCATAACAGGGGGCATTACAAATTTTTAGACATAGCTACATTCGCAGCTGTAATTTTAAAACTACAAAATTTTAACATTTTCATTAGTTTATTATATACTGTGCTCACAATGTTGGAAATGCCGTATATTGACATAATTGTAAAAGGTTGGTCCAAAACACTATAATGTATTATTTTATTTATTTATCATGAGATATCTTTCGGAATAAGTGCTGTCGTCAGGTGTCTTTCTGCAAAAACATTCTCTGTTATCAATAACTTTTTATCTGCAAGGCCCACAGTGTTAGTGATGTCGTACATTGACATTTTAATAATAAGAATTATATAATTTTAACACTGTATATTTCTAATTCGTATTAGTTACACTGTAAGCTTATTTCGACTTAATAGTCATCTTCAGGTGTTACGCCTGCAATACATAAGTTTTCATAATATTTAGAACTCTGCTGCCTACTTGTTTTATACAGATGTAAAAGAAATGCTACATACCGCAATCTGTTATGCTGTACAATTCAATATTACTGTGACGTGTTATATATATATATATATATATATATATATATATATATATATATATATATATATATATATATATCACGTAACTTACAATATTGTGCTTTCATGCAAGATCTTTATCAAGTTACGGATTTTGACATTTATTTGACAGCTCTACAGACATGTAATATGTTTACATAACACCTGAAGATGACTATTAAGTCGAAATAAGCTTATAGTGTAACTAATACGAATTAAAAATATACAGTGTTGAAATTACATATTTCTTATTATTAAAATGTCTCTGTTATCAGTTTGTATCCAAGTACTACAGCAATAAATTTTCATAAATAACATTTAACATTTTGGATTATAAAGTGCAGTACGTACGTTATTTAGAAGCCTTAACTGGTTCAACTGATTATTTATGAGGTGTTGTTTTAAATTTCATTCATGAACTGTATCCAATTATCTTACCTGTCCATGACTCAGAATGTTATACGTCTACAGATTTTCTTTCAAAGAGAAAATATAGAATTTGAATTATTATTTTTTGTGTGTTTACAATACTTGCTAGATAATAACATACAGAGATATAGTAAATAAAATTATCACATATCTGCTAACTACTATATTTTCTCTTTGGAGGAAAATTTGTAATTGTATAATATTCTGAGGCATTGACAGATACGGTAACTGGGAAAAATTCGTGAATGAAATTTAAAAGTCCACCTCATAAATAGTCAGTACAAGAAAGATACCTGACGACGGCACTTCGTCGAAAGATTCCTCGTGATAAATTAATAAAATAGTACATTACAGTGTTTTGGACCAACCTTTTACAATTTTCATCAGTATTATGATGCCAGTTTCCACATCTTTGGCCAAGAGTACTCTTATTGAAGTAATAACATAGACAATTATGTTACCCTCATCTCTCTTTCGCAATTCCTTTCCTGTTGTGTGACATGAAGACCCTCCATGTAAATGAAAACCATACAAAACTCCAAAATTGAAATAATAAAATAAATAGGCCTGTTGAACATTTTTCGGCTAATGTAATGTAGTGGGAATATGAACTTTCTTTATCTGTTCTACCTTAATTTTTATTATTAATTATTATTCCTTTCTCCCGCCCCAAATTGGGTGTACAGTGTAAAGCACTAAACACTGTTTTTAGGAATATCTGGAGAAACTCAAATCGCATTAAAAAACCTGCAATAAAAGTTGTTCACCTCCAAGACTGACATCAGTTAACGTAAAGCCCTCCTCTCCCCTCCACCATCCACTGGAGGTAGAGGGGGAATAGCTTGGCAATCTTAAACTCTTAGTACGTACTGTAGTTTATTAGCTACATACATTAATTTCCCCATTATCTCTCAAACTGTTCAACAGTTTACCACAAAATAATACATTTGTAGCTGCTTGTATGCATAGTGTTACATATGCTAGTAGGTCGTCCTAGAAATCATAAAGTACAGAGTGCTACTGAATCATTTCGACAATTTGTTCCATTGAGTTACTCTTAACATGAGCGTTTCCTTTTTTTTAATTTTTTTTTATTTCGTATTCCTCGTTTACCATCTAAACGTAGTCAATAACAAACTACTGTTGCATTATGAGTTACTTTCTGGAAAGATGAGAGGTATAATAGTGACATTTACTACATGTGGTACATCATGGAAACACTATATATCCGACAATCTATGAACTTTTCGTTGATAATACTGTTTTTCAACTTTTCTCTCAGTATATACATTAATCGTAGTATCTTTTGTAGCTTCAAATAAAAAAGTCATACATTAAAGGGTTAATAGGAACCCCTGTTTTTAATGCTGATTTTCTTTGTCCAGGAAAAAAAAAATTAACTTTTGTATGAAAATTTGTAGTGATAGATGGTTGAAAAACAGTAATATGTCCAAAAATCAGACATATGACTTTCTCTAGGTTTAAAACTTCCAGTTTCAGGAAACAATTGGACGATACTGCGAAAAATCGTTGTCGAAGAAGCATTCCTGTCAGGTAACAGATTAATATACCTTTGATGAGCTTCTTCGGCATTTCTATGAGCCTCAAAGTACTACGAAATTGTATATACCGTCTCTACGGTTGTTAACATCGTGGACAGTTGCGTAGAGATGTGTACAATCCTAATCATCGAACTATAATGACCAGTCTGACCACGGACTGAGTGCGTGATTTTTCCATGGTGGTAGGTGGCACGCGACAGTATTATCCAAATTGAAACTTCCTGGCAGATTAAAATTGTGTACCGGAACCGGGACTCGAACCTGGGACCTTTGCCTTTCGCGGGCAAGCGCACTACCGACTGTGCTATCCCGACACGACTCACGATGCCGCCTCACAACTCTACTTCCGCCAGTACCTCGCCCCCTACTTTCCAAACTTCACAGAAGTTCTCTTGCAAACACGCAAGACTAGCACTCCTGGAAGAAAGGATATGGTGGAGACATGGCTTAGCCACAGCCTAAGGGATGTTTCCAGAATGAAACTTTCACTCTGCAGCGGAGTGTGCGCTGATATGAAACTTCCTGGCAGATTAAAATTGTGTGCCGGAACCGGGACTCGAACCTGGGACCTTTGCCTTTCGCGGGCAAGCGCACTACCGACTGTGCTATCCCGACACGACTCACGATGCCGCCTCACAACTCTACTTCCGCCAGTACCTCGCCCCCTACTTTCCAAACTTCACAGAAGTTCTCTTGCAAACACGCAAGACTAGCACTCCTGGAAGAAAGGATATGGTGGAGACATGGCTTAGCCACAGCCTAAGGGATGTTTCCAGAATGAAACTTTCACTCTGCAGCGGAGTGTGCGCTGATATGAAACTTCCTGGCAGAGGAAGACTTGCAAGCATACTAAAAGGACGGAAAGGACACTTAAATGGTTTACAACCTTGAAGCTACTGGCTTGCACAACTTCGTTGTTACATCAAAACTGGTGCAGAGGCAAGTTGTCACAGGCACAGGTTCGTATCCAATAGCCGGCCGCGGTAGCCGAGGTGACTGAGGCGCTCCAGTCACGGTCAGCACGGCCACTACGGTCGGTGGTTCGAATCCCCCCCTCGGGCATGGATATTTGTGCCGTCCTAGTTCGTAAGTAGTTCATAAGTAGTTTGTAAGTTTAGGGACTGATGACCCCGTAGTTAAGTCCCATAAGCTTAACAAACATTTGAACATTTTCGTATCCAATAGCTACAACACCATAATTAAACTATATTTTACGCGGAGGACGCCATAACTAAAACTGCTTATTGCGCGACTGGTGTTGTTGTTTATGACAAATTCTTGTTCTTTAGGAACATACTTTAGTTATTAGAATTAAGATTGTTATTTGTTACAAAATTAATAATCAAGGTACCCTCATGATCGCACGTAAACTGCACTGCTTAACACTTGGATGAAAGTTTCTAAGTGTGAACCAATATATAAAAAAAAATTAATAAAATCATCGGTCTTTCCTGTCACACTCTAGTTAAATGAATAAAAATTAATATTCCCCCAAAAATACGTGAACAAAATTGGCAAATAATTGTACTTAATCTACGCTTCTGAACACGTGGATGGAATTTTGTAAGTACACATCCACTTATAGAAATGATGATAAAATCGCCGGTCTTTCTGGCCACACCCTAGTTAAATGAATTGATATTTCCACCCGAAAATATGTTAAGAAAATGGCCAAATAATAGTACTTCATCTACGCTTCTCAACACGTGGATACTGCAAGACACAAAAAGGCACAGTTAAATCACAAATAAATAAATTCCGGCCGACTGTCCACTACATTAATCCACAGATTTGAAGGAAGGAAGTTGAGCCCTATGTCACTCAAAAGCATACTCTACAGGAGTCAAGAACAAATCTGTAAAGGAAAACCGTTATGGCGTTGTCTAGAGGCAAACATAGTCAGCTAACGAACTATCTCAAGAAGATTGCACTTAATGTTGAGGAACCGAGAAGTGCGCGAGCAGCAACAAATGAAACTGGACTGTCGAGGTTAATAATTATTAAAACTCCATACTTTACAAAGAAGGCAGACTCCTACATGTAACTCAACTGCCTTTCCAATGCTACGTCCCACGCTCTCCTGGAGACCGCTTTTGACGTTCTCCTCTACTGACTTCGACCTGCTACCGATCTCCGCTTTCTCATATCTCTCTCGAAAGGGAACCAGATTTCGCGCCAAGCGTCAGCATTGGCTGAGGGCTTCCCTGCCATAGGTCGGCGCCCAAGATGCACCTGACGAACCAGCTATAGTAGGTCACCGACTTTAGCTGCCCGTATCCTCACACAACACATACTCAAGCTCCACTCCAGTTCTTTGCAACTTACCACCACCTCAGTATAATACAGCATGCTCTCCTAGGAAAGGTTGGGGAGAGGAAGTATGGCGCAGGTAAAAAAATACAAAAAATAAAAAAATAAAAAAAAAAAAAATAAAAAAAAAATTCGGAGAAATAAACAAAACAAATCTCATTTGTGTATCCTAGGATGATTGAATGGCAAGTGATCTCAATTTGATTTTAGACTCTTTTTAAAATAATAAAAGTCGTGAAGTGGAACGACGCTACCGACACTCCCATATCATTTTACGGTACGAATCAGTCCATAAATCGACAGCTAGTGCTGCATCTACATCTCTGAATACATATTTCGCTTCTTCGCTGACAGTCTCACGCAGAGGCTCGGCGGTGTCCTTCAAACTTCTGGATATGGTGGTTGGCTGAGGTAGCAGTTCCTCAGCACTCACTGCACCGTACTTTGCCACAACATCAGTAAGAAACAGTGCCGTCTCGGGATACCCAGAGCCACACGCAACTTCGAACGGTAAAAATGTCTGTGCTGACAAGATAAGTTTTTCGTTCGCGGTTGTCTTCAAATGTGGTGGAACTTCAGTAACTTTTGCATCTGTCTTGGTATTCAAATAAATAATTATGTTACTTTGTCCAGTCTCCAAGGATGTTTCATCAAATCTGAAGTTCCATTTTTGTATCCAGTATAGGAATATACTTTTGTACTCCCAAAACAGGCCACTACATCGGTTATCTTTACCTGCCATAAAATACGTATCCAATTTTTTTCCAAATTGACGATTTCAATTTGTTTTCCTTCAATAATGTCAAATCACCTCTCTTCACTTTACACACGAAATAGTATCCATTGATGTCGTGATTTTAAGAAAGAACTGTCACTCCATTCACTAAAACATATGTAGTCACTCGGTCAGTACAAAGCGTTAACTGAAGGCAGCGGAAATTTGGCATGGCACCTCTGGGCAGTGAGCCGATTTCCACCCAGAAGGCACGCAACAGGCCGCAGGTAAGACACGGTCGCGTAAACGGATTACGCGCAGGTCCCTCGAATAGAGCTACGTCTGCTGTGGCCACGGGATATGGACAACAGAATTTCGCTCCTTCTGGGCCCTGCAAGGATTCCAAGAATGTACACAGGCTTGAACTTTTTAGCTAACATTTCGTCAGACTTACTTGGCAGATACCTCGCTCTTTTTCCGCATATAACAAGCGGATATCCGCGTCCGTAGCTTACAAACTACTTAAACTAAGGTAAACTAGCCTAAGGACAACACACACACACACACACACACACACACACATGCCCCAGGGAGGACTCGAACCTCCGACGGCGAGAAACCGCACGCTCCGCAGGCGGATATCCACGTCGCTCACAATTTTATCAGCAAAGTAAGTAATATTGCGGATATCCGCGGCTATATCCGCGGATATCCGCATCCGCGCACACCTCTAGTTACAACAATGATCCACTTAAAATCTGGTACGTGAAGTGGTTTATATTTACGTATAAAATTATGTTCTGGGGTGGGGGGGGGGGGGGGTAGTCAGAAATAAGACAGATGTCTGGTGAAAATTATAACAGCAAAATAAATATAAAATAGTAACCACCGCAGTGAACATGTCTGGTTGAGCATCTAGATGGTGGTTATTATTTTATATCTATTTTACTGTTTTAATTTTTATCAGGAATCTATTTTATTTCTGACTACCCAGCAGCATATGATTTTATATGCAAACTAGTTGAAATCCCGGCGTTGCCCGGGTATTTATTATTTGTTCGAACCTTGAGTTAGTACTTTTCCGAAAAAAAAAAAAAAAAAAAAAAAAAAAAAAAAACATGTTACATGTATCAGATAATATATAAGAAATAACAGGTAAAAATGCACTCGTTTCGAAGAATCCGATCACGAAATCCAACAATAATGATTGTAATAATATCGCAGGTGGATCACTTGATGTAATGTGCGAACTGTCAAATCGAGTTTTTTTAAAGAGATGTATTAAAAGAAATTTCTTTTTTACTGCTTTATTTATTCATTCTTATATTTCCTTATTCGTATGCTTTTCCTTACAGAGAAAGAGCTGAAGACATTGTAGGACGAATAGGCCAAATATACGGTCTGTGGCATCACGTTTCGCTGTATGTAACCTCCTTGCTATAGAGTCGCAAACGTCATCGCTGGCTTTTAGTTCGAATTTTTTTTTTTTTTATTTGACGACTATCTTCCACCCCCTTATAGCTGTCGGCATGAAACTGCTACGGTGTACAACGGGAGACTTCGGACAACAATTACACACACACACAACATTCGTTTGAGTTCTGTAGTTTTCGCTGCAGACCGACATATTAAAACACACACACACACGTAGAATTTTACATACATCGATAACTTTCCATCCCAATATACTCCACCCTTTTATCATTATCAACCCTCAGCACAATGCAACCAATAAAACCATTTTCAAGGAGTAAATATAATTTTCAAAGAATCATTATTGTTCCGCATTTCGCGTTATATTATTCAAATTACTAAATATCTATCAGATCGCTATAAAACCGAGCCTAAAACCTTCCTCAGATATAAATTTGTAGCTGTACAAATATTTAAGTCTCTGCGTCTTGTCGCTTGGACGTGATAAGCGTACACCGAACAGACATTCACATTTATAGATATTAGATATGAACCAGTACACCTACCAGATTTTAAGTGGAGCCTTGTTATAAGCTGTTTCTTGTGAATGAAACCAGATGATGACACCATCGAGTGTTGACACCTTTCTTCTTGAATAAATAAAAAGAAAATAATAATAATGATAATAATAATAAAATAAAATTGCGATTTTGGCATCTATCCTTCCATTTATAAAACGCTATTGCTTCCTAAGATTAGTAAATTAAAACTTTTCTAATCCAATTTGAATTTTTCCAAAATATCCGGAAAACAGTTTTAAGTGTCTCAACCTGTATCTCCGTTGCTTGATAAAGAAAATTGAAATTTCTCCATTGAGATTGCCTACAGGCTGCCACGTGTTTCTGCGTAGCTAATATCGTATTAAAGAACAGGAAACGCGATAGGTACTTGTTACAGACAAATGAGTCACATTTCGAAATATAAAATTTCATGAATGGTGCCGGCCAGTAATAATCTATCCAGAAAATTATTATGGTGGCTCAGTAGTGGGGAGAGGGGGCAGACAATGCGTGGCTGTCGCAGCCCGTCGGTATCTCCGGCTAATTGGCCGTAGCTTTCTGTAATAATTGTCAGCGCTTTGTGTGTTCGCGGTACCACACACAGATGATGCCGCTTTAATGCGCCCATCTGACGTTTAATCCAACCAAAACCCGTGCAAAGAACAAAGGAATTCACAATATTGTAACAGAGCAGCAAACAGTCTTGATGACAAGCATTGTGGTGATGTTAAAGAAGCAAATACTGTGAGGTATTAACCAAAAATGAGACGATACTCCAGAGTGGATCGTATTAAATTTCATTCCCGAGACTCACGTAATCCGCTGTAATGAATAATCGCGGTAAAACATGTTTAGACTTTTTTGCCTATTATTTCCGCAGTTTGAATTATACAGTTGATATTGGATGATTAACCGCTTTTTGGAACTGTAATTAATAGTCTAATTAAGACCAGCAGCGTTTAAATATATTTAAAAGCATCGTCAGTGGCCAATTGAACAAACACTATTGTTTTACATTTTTCTGTGATTTTTGGTTTTGATCACCAAAGTTTATGCTTTAGCTTTGTATTAATCTAAATTTTAAAAATAAGAATAACAGTCAAGTTCGCAAAATGTTTTAACAATTCATTTGATAGGGTGACCCGTTTCGATCTCTTCCGAGACCATCATCAGACCGTTTGGTCTCGCTCGTCTCGTCATCGCCTCGGCATCAACAGCGAGACGAATCGTACTGATGATGGTCTCAGCAGAGATCAAATTGTTAAAACTTTTTGCAAACTTGACTATTATTCGCATTTTTTAAACAAATACCAGTTCGCCGTTTTTCCCAAAGAAAACTGCTTTCAAACTTGATTAATCTAAATATTAGTAACTATTAAGGTTACTCACTTGTTTCTATGGCTTTCATTCTCGATATTTTCCTGCACTGCCTCTTGAACTGACACTAAATAATTTTGGTTAATTCTGCTTCTGAATACTGCTAGCACCTCGCCTTTTCTTGTGTTGTTCTCCCTTTCTCTCTCTCTCTCTCTCTCTCTCTCTCTCTCTCTCTCTCTCTCCCTCTCTCTGATTCTCCATAGTATCTCTCTCTCTCTCTCTCTCTCTCTCTCTCTCTCTCTCTCTCTCTCTTTCTCTCTCTCTCTCAAACCACTTCACTGACACTGCTACAAACACACCGTCAACCCCCGGTGGAGTAGCCGTGCGGTCTAAAGCGCCACGCTGCGAAGCGCGCGGTTGCTCGCCGTCGGAGGTTCGAATCCTCCGTGGGGCATGGGTGTGTGTGTGTGTGTTATCCTTAAATTAGTTTACCTACGTTTAAGTAGTTTGTAAACTACGACCTTATGACTTCGCAGTTTGGTCCAATAGATTTACAAACATTTGAACATTGTGGCCCACTTTAGGTTACGGTAGTAACACTAAAAGTCGGCCTTTGCGATCGTCTTTTAACAGCTCGAAATTTAAATGAAAATAACTGCTTAACCATTCATCTGACACGAAAATGGAATAACCGAATTTGTAGAGGAGATAATTGTCTACAACTTTGCTCTCTTATGTGTTTTTTTTTTTTTTTTTTTTTTTTTTTTTTTCATATCTCCCATCGTTTCAGAGATATTTGCAAAAATAACAGCGATTTTGGGATGTCTGTCTATCTGTCTGTCCGTAACGTGTTCCCTGTTTTTAAGACGAACCGTTCAACCGATCAGCATCAAATTTTTTATACATAATTGTTGGGTACCAGAGACCAGACTCGCTTTTTCAAATATTTCGGACAAGAAATATGTTAGTAATACCAAAAAAAGCCGTTTGTAATGCAATTTTAATTGCAAATAAACCGTTCATCTGACGGGAAAATTGAATAACCGAATTTGTAGAGGAGAAAATTCCCTACAACTTTGTTCCCTTATTTTTTTTTCATATCTCGTATCGTTTAAGAGATATTTACGAAAATAACGGAGTTTCGACACCCTCCGTTGAATTAACGAAAACCAGCTGTTCGCAGACGTCACGTGACATTCCTCGCCCAGAACTCTCTCTGGTATACGCCAACTTGCGTTGCGTATTTGATGATTTTCTTATTGTAACTTACACTTTGTTTTTTCAAAGCAATGGCGCACTGAAGAATTAACAAAAACACGTCGTCCTTCGTACGATAAATGGTAATCTAATGCCTAAAAATGCCGTATTAGCATTTATATTCATATCACTTCGAGATTTCCATACCACCAACGGGTTAGGGGGCGTCCTTTAATTATGTGAGGTGTTCATGTGTGGGAGGGGGTCGACCCGAATCTAAATATCACGCGGGGGAGAGGGGTTTGTGGAATCGGCAAATCTCACGTAATATTTTTTGGCAAGATACAATGTAAAACGGCGGCATAACTGGGTTAAATTAAGTAAATTATTTTTGACGTCTAAAACATGGCTAAATCCTGCGCCGTAATATTTATAGCGGTCATGCAAACATCAGATCGGAAACCTTTACTTTTACGCGCGTTTTTGTCGGGATTCGAACACAACACTTGCGGCTGCGACTGTGCTGACCATTCGGGTGTCTCTCACGCTGCGTGAATAAAAGCAGGACATTCCACTCTGCTCCAGCCATAAGAGCGTTCTTTGACAGGCATACACAGACAGGTGCACATAAAACAAGTCAACACGACGATTATCACAGCAATGTGTAAAATCTCGCAGGTCACTTCAACGCATCCTTAATGGCTTAAAAATGAAACCTTACCGTGTGAGTGTTGTTCAGCAAATAAAAGAAGCGAACAAGGGTAAGCGTACACATCACTGTAATTGGTTGCTGGAAAATGTCGCTGGAGGACATCTTGATCCCTTGCTCCTTTTTCCGACGGATGAAGCTTGGTTTCATCTTTCGAGATACGTTAATTCACAAAACAGAAGACAATGGGCTCAGAGAATCCCCATGGGATACTGCAAAAGCCATTACACAATTTAAAAATTGGTGTACGGGTCATTGCTCTTCAACGAATTTGTCAACACACATGTTTGCTTGCAACTCTACAATAAATCTTCGGCTGTGTTAACTCCAAATGAAAAATGTTGTGCATATTTCCAGCAAGATGACGCAACTTCTCAAGCGTCGGATTTGTATTTAGTTCGTATACGTACTGATTTTACATAAGAGAGGACCATTAGTAAGGGCTTGTGGCCACCCCGCTTTCCCGACTTGTCATCATGTGAGTTTTACCTCTGGGGATTTCTAAAGGGTAGAGTCTACCGCAACAATCCCAGAACACTTGACACATTCAAAATCAACATATGTGAAGAAATTTCAAACATTCCTCAAAGGGTACTAAAAATTGCTTTCCTTCACATGCTTCGACGTGGACAAGTTGGCTTGGATCATGGGATACTCTGCAAATCACATGTAAGAGCCTGGCAGAGGGTTCATCGAACCACCGTTATACTATTTTATCTCCCATTCCATTCTCGAATAGCGCGTGGGAAGAATGAACACCTGAATGCGTTCGGGCTCTGATTTCTCGTATTTTATTCTGATGATCATTTCTACCTATGTAAGTGGGAGTCAACAATATATCTTCGCATTCGGAGGAGAATGTTGGCGATAGTAGTTTCGTAAGTAGCCCACGCCGCAGCAATAAGCGCCGTTGTTGTAATGATTCCCATCTCAGATCCTGTATCATTTCCGTAACGCTGTCTCCCCTGTATCGTGAGAATACGAAACGAGCAGCCCTCCTTTGGACTCTTTCCATATCCTCCGTCAAACCCACCTGATAAGGATCCCACACTGGGCAGCTATACGCCATAAAAGGACGGACAAGAGTAGTGTATGCAGTTTCTTTAGTAACTCTGTTGCATCCTTTAAGGGTTGTGCCAATAAAACGCAGTCTCTGGTTCGCCTTTCCTACGACATTATTACGCGTTCTTTCCAATTAAATCAGAAGTAATTGTAATTCCTAGGTATTTTGTGGAATTTACAGCCTTCACATTTGACTGATTTATCATGTAAAAAAAATTTAACGGATTTCTTTTCGTGCTCATGTGGACGACTTCACACTTCTCATTGTTTAGAGTAAACTGCCAATTTTTACACCATACTGATATCTTCCACCCCCATGAACCACAGACATTGCCGAGGTGGGGTGGCTTGCGTGCGTCAACGATGCAGATAGCCGTACCGTAGGTGCAACCACAGCGGAGGGGTATCTGTGGAGAGGCCAGACAAACGTGTGGTTCCTGAAGAGGGGCAGCAGCCTTTTCAGTAGTTACAGGGGCAACAGTCTGGATGATTGACTGAGCTGGCCTTGTAACATCAGCTAATGTGGCTCTGCCACACAGCTACTGCGAACGGCTGAAAGCAAGGGGAAACTACAGCCGTTACTTTTCCCGAGGACATGCAGCTCTACTGTATGAACATATGATGATGGCATCCTCTCGGGTAAAATATTCCGGAGGTAAAATAGTCCCCCATTCGGATCTCCGGGCGGGGACTACTCAGGAGGATGTGATCATCAGGAAAGACAATACTGGCATTCTACGGATCGGAGCGTGGAATGTTAGATCCCTTAATCGAGTAGGAAAATTAGAAAATTTAAAAAGGGAAATGTATAGGTTGAAGTTAGATATAGTGGGAATTAGTGAAGTTCGGTGGCAGGATGAACAGGATTTCTGGTCAGGTGAGTACAGGATTATAAATACAAAATCAGTTGGGGGTATCACAGGAGTAGGACTGATAATGAATAAGAAAATAGGAATGCGCGTAAACTACTATGACCAGCACAGTGATCGCATTATCATTGTCAAGATAGATACGAAGCCAACACCGACAACAGTAGTACAGGTTTATATGCCAACTAGCTCTGCCGATGATGAGGAGATCGAAGAAATATATGAGGAGCTAAAGGAAATTATTCAGACAGTTAAGGGAGAGGAAAACTTAATTGTGATGGGAGACTGGAATTCGGTAGTAGGAAAAGGAAGAGAAGGAAAAAAAGTAGGTGAATATGGACTGGGCAGGAGGAATGAAAGAGGAAGTCGCCTGGTAGAATTTTGCACGGAACATGATTTAATCGTAACAAACACCTGGTTTAAGAATCACAAAAGAAGGTTGTATACATGGAAGAGACCAGGAGACACCGGAAGGTATCAGATAGATTTTATAATGGTAAGACATAGATTCCGGAACCAGGTTACAAACTGCAAGACGTACCCGGGGGCAGATATAGACTCTGACCATAACTTGTTAGTCATGAACTGTAGGCTGAAACTGAAAAAACTGCAGAAAGGTAGGAAAATAAGGAGATGGGACTTAGATAAATTGAAGGAAAGTGAAGTTCTGGAGAATTTCAGAGAGAGATTTAGGCAACAATTGACAGAAACAGGGGGAAATAGAACAGTAGAAGAGGAATGGGTAGCTTTGAGAGATGAAATAGTGAAGGCAGCAGAGGATAAAATAGGTAGAAAGGAAAGACCTACAAAAAATCCTTGGATATCACAGGAAATACTAAATTTAATTGATGAAAGGAGAAATTTAAAAATGCAGTAAATGAAAAAGGCAAAATGGAGTACAGACGACTAAAAATGAGATTGACAAGAAGTGTAAAATGGCTAAGCAGGAGTGGCTAGAAGCCAAATGCAAATCTGGCAAATCTGGCAAATGCATAAGAAGGGGAAAAGTAGATACCGCCTACAGGAAAATAAAAGAGACATTTGGGGACAAAAATAGCAACTCTACGAATATCAAGAACTCTGATGGGAAACCAGTTTTCAGCAAAAAAGGGAAAGCTGAAAGGTGGAAAGAATACATAGAACAACTCTACAAAGGAAATGAACTTAGAAATGATGTTGTAGGAAGGGAAGAGGAAGTAGATCAAGATGAAATAGGAGATGCTATACTGAGAGATGAATTTGACAGAGCCTTAAAAGACCTAGGTCGGAACAAGTCCCCAGGAGTAGATGACATACCCTCAGAGCTACTAAAGTCTCTGGGAGAGCCAGCCATGACAAGACTATTTGAACTGGTGTGTAGGATTTATGAGACAGGCGAAATACCCTCAGACTTTAAGAAAAATGTAATAATTCCCATTCCAAAGAAATCAGTCGCAGACAGGTGTGACAATTACAGAACCATCAGTTTGATAAGTCATGGTTGCAAAATTTTAACACGAATTATCTACAGGAGAATGGAAAAGCTGGTAGAAGCTGACCTCGGGGAAGATCAGTTTGGATTCAGGAGGAACGTAGGAACACAGGAGGCAATACTCACTTTACGTCTTATCTTAGAAGATAGATTAAGGAAAGGCAAACCTACATTTTTAGCTTTTGTAGATTTGGAGAAAGCATTTGACAATGTTGACTGGAATACACTCTTTCAAATTCTGAAGTCAGCAGGGGTAAAATATAGGGAAAGGAGAGTTATTTATAACTTGTACAAAAGCCAGACCGCAGTTATTAGACTCGAAGGGCATGAAAGGGAAGCATCAGTTGGGAAGGGAGTAAGACAGGGTTGTAGCCTTTCTCCGATGTTATTCAATCTTTACATCGAGCAGGCGGTGAAGGAAAGCAAGGAAAAATTTGGAATAGGGATTAAAGTACAAGGGGAAGAAATAAAAACATTGCGTTTTGCTGATGACATTGTAATTCTGTCAGAGACAGCAAAGGACCTGGAAGAGCAGTTGAATGGAATGGACAGTGTGTTGAAGAAAGCGTATAAAATGAATATTAACAAGAGCAAAACAAAAATAATGGAATGCGGTCTTAGAAAATCAGGCGATGCTGAAGGAATTAGATTAGGTAACGAAACAATGAAGGTGGTAGATGAGTTTTGTTACTTGGGTAGTAAAATAACATGTGATGGGCGCAGTACAGAGGATATAAAATGCAGAATGGCAATGGAAAGAAAAGCATTTTTGAAAAAGAGAAATTTGCTAACATCGAATATTAATGTAAGTGTAAGGAAGTCTTTTCTGAAGGCATTTGTGTGGAGTGTTGCTTTGTACGGGAGTGAAACATGGACGATAAGCAGTGCTGATAGGAAGGGAATAGAGGCTTTTGAAATGTGGTGCTACAGAAGAATGCTGAAGATTAGGTGGGTAGATCGCATAACCAATGAAGTAGTACTGAACAGAATTGGCGAGAAAAGGAATTTTTGGCATACCCTGGCTAAAAGAAGGGATCGCTTGGTAGGACACATTCTTAGACATCGGGGAATCGTAAATTTAGCATTGGAGGGAAGTGTGTGGGGTAAGAATCGCAGAGGGAGACCAAGAGACGCGTATAGTAAGCAGATTCAAGTGGATGTGGGTTGCCGTTCTTTTGAGGAGATGAAAAGGCTTGCTCAGATTAGATTAGGGTGGAGAGCTGCATCAAACCAGTCTCCGGACTGAAGACCATAACAACAACACAACTGATATCTTATTCAAATTGTTCTGCAGTTGGTTTTGATCTTCAGATGATTTTACTAGACGGTAAATGACGGCGTCATCTGCAAAGAGTGCTACTTAGATTTTCCCCTAAATCGTTTATGTAAATTTAGGAACAGAAGAGGACCAATAACACTACCCTGTGGAACGCCCGATATCACCTCTGTTTTAGTCGATGCGTTACCATCAATTACTACGAACTGTGTCCTCTCTGAGAGGACCAGTGGCAAATTTGGGGCGATATACCGTAAACACGCCATTTAATTAAAAGCCGTTTGTGAGGTACGGTGTCAAAAGCTTTCTGGAAATCAAGAAATACGGAATCGATTTGCAAACTCTTGTCCATAGCACACATCAGTTCGTGTGAGTAAAGAGCTAGTTGTGTTTGGGATGAACGATATTTTATAAATCCGTGTTGACCTTGGGCCAGTAGATCATTCTGTTCGAGATAATTCATAATATTTGAATACAGGATATGTTCCAAAACCCCGCTGCAAATTGAAGTCAGTGAAATTAGGCCTGTAGTTGGGTTACTCCTACTGCCTTTGTTGAATATCGGTGTGAACTGTGCAACTTTCCAATCTTTTGGTACAGATCCTTCTTTGAGAGAGCGGTTGTATATGGATGTTAAGTAAGGAGCTATCGGTTCAGTATAATCAGATAGAAATGTAATGGGTTTACAGTCCGGACCAGAAGACTTATTCTTGTTAAGTGATTTTATCTGGAATATAGTGTGATCTGTGCAACTTTCAATATTTTGGTAGAGATCCTTCTATGAGAGAGCGGTTTTATATGGCTGTTAAGTAAGGAGCTATCGCTTCGGCATAATGAGATAGAAATCTAATGGTTATATAGTCCGGACCAGAAGACTTGTTCTTCAAAATGTTCAAATGTTTGTAGAGCTTATGGGACTTAACTACGGGGTCATCAGTCCCTAAACTTACAAACTACTTATGAACTATCTAATAATAAGGACGGCACAAATATCCATGCCCGAGGGGGGATTCGAACCCCCGACCTTAGTGGCAGACTTGTTCTTGTTAAGTGATTTTAGTTGCTGCACTTATCCGATGATATCTACTTCTATGTTACTCATTACGGCCTCTGTTCGTCATTGGAAATTTGGAATATTGGTTTAGTCATCTTTGGTGAATGAGTTCCTAAAGCTATGTTTAGTAACTCATCGGCAGGATCGCCATTTGAAGAGAAGTAATAAAATGAGCACTAACATGGTTATTAAGCGTTTCCGGACAGATGTGCACATAACATATTTTCTTTCTTTGTGTGCGAGGAATGTTTCCTGAAAGTTTGGCCGTACCTTTGTGTAACACCTTGTATATTAGACCTCGTGCTGTCAGGCTTGTGTTTCTGCGCGGCGGTAACAAAGTGGCTGTCTTTGGTGTCAGGCGTGTCGGTGGTGTCGCTGGACAAGGCGGTGCAGGTGGTGCGGCTGCGCGCGCGCGTGGGCGACAGCGTGGAGGCGCGCTGCGACGTGAGCGGCGCGCCGCCGCCGCCCATCGTGTGGCGCCGCCACGGCGCCGACCTGGCGCGCCTGCCACAGCGGGCCGAGCGCGACCTGCGCGTCTCCGCCGACGGCTCGCTCTTCCTGCCACGCGTGCGCCTCGAGCACGCCGGCAACTACACCTGCCACGCGCAGCGCAACCGCGACGTCGTCCAGACGCACGTCCTCACCGTGCACAGTGAGTACTCGGTCGCTGGCTGTGGCCCGCCTCAAAAATATAATGTTTCTAAATCTATCGCACTTAACTGCTGGGTTATCAGTCCGTAGCTTACAAACTACTTAAACTGAGGTAAAATAACCTACGGACAACACAAATACCCATGTCCTAGGACGGACTCGAACCCCCGATGGCGAACGGCCGCACGCACCGCAACACGGCGGCCCAGTACGCGCTGCCACAAACAAATATATACAGACGGGAAACCTCCGTAACGGCCCGGTCACACGCTCAGGGGTGCGGGACATGAGGTGCTGAAGCAGTTCTGTAAGATGTCCCATGATGGGGCTGAGGTCAGAAGCAGACCTTTAAATTGGCCACAGCAGACATCAGGTAGCGGCTGTCCCCACCACCACTTCCCCTCAAACGCAAGCAAGCCGGACACAGCCATGCCCTCAAGGGAGGCAGCTCGAGCTCTCCCCTCAGCCTCCCCTCCACGCTATCCTGTGACGTGCGAGAGGCTCCCTCAGAAGTGCCTTTACCAGTACTACACTGTGGAACCGCCCGACATCTGGTGGCATCTTACGGAACTACGAGAGGTGCGTAGGACGGTGGTTTAGGGGGGGGGGGACTTCTTCTCTGTATATGATACTTTGTGGTGCTGCTAATCTGCCCCGGCACTGACCTGTCTCACCAACAGCAAACACCTGCGGTATTCACTAGCAAACTAAGATAGATGAAATGGGATGGTTTTACCTTGGGACACTTTTTAATACAGGCAGTCCACTCTAGTGGAAACTTTAAGAACTATGAAGTAAAGTTCTCAGGTCTATTTTCAGACGGAATAAGAGGCCATGTTGCATTCGGATAACATTTGAGATGTGAGGAGAAGTTTTACAAGTTTTCGTGTTTCAAAGTAAAATTTAGCCGCTGTCCTTAGAAAATATAAATTGATGCTAAGTATCATTATTGATATTTGTTAAATACAATGTTTTAGTGCATTGTTTAAGTAAGCTACTGATATCATAAGTTATAACGATCGAGATCTGATGACGTAACAATTGCCTGCCAATCGAGATCAATCAATCACATTGAGAGAAACCTACCAGATGCCCTAGAAGTTCTTACTGAATTTTACAACAGGAACCAGCTTCGACCAAATCCAGCAAAGACGCAGATTTGTTTATTTCACCTGTACAACCAGGAAGCAAAAAGTGAATTACAATTACCTCCCACGTGGAAAGGCCGAGTGTACCGTATCAGGGCGCCTCAGTGCGAACGGCTATTCCGCCACGGCCAATATGGATCATCTCTAAATTTTTCTATTCATCTTTACACTACGTAATCGTAAGTTCAGCAACTGGTTTAAGACTTCTAGCACCGTTAGAACACATGTGGCGCACAATATGTAAAGCCCTCACTCAAATAAACACACACACACTTTTCTAAATCGTCGCACGAACTATAAGATCATATGTCCACGACGAATGGCCGCGTGCACTAAGGCGTCATGCTGTTCCCGCCGGAGGGTCTAGTCCCCCCTCGGGCATGTGTATGTGTATGTGTGTGTGTGTGTGTGTGTGTGTGTGTGTGTGTGTGTATGTGTGCTTTGTAAGTTTATGTAGTTTGTAAGTACAGGGACTGACGACCAAAGCAATTTCGTCCAATAGGTTTACAAACGTTCGAACAAAATGGCATATGTCGAAATAAGTCACAGCGTAATACAAACGCATATTTAAATTGTTGAACACAGGAACGGTCTTTGCACCTCATACGATAACACTTCTATTCTACAGAGAGTATGCTAAGGAACTTAATCTCATTTGGTATCACTGTACTGTAGGGTTTCTAAACTTGGGCATAAGGTCCGTCATTCTGTTTCCAGATCTACTTCCGCATAAATACTCTGCAGTTCACATTGATTGCATTGTAGAGTTTCATCGAACACCTTTTACGATACTTCTCTCCAGTACCATTCTCTAATAGCTCGCGGGAGAACGGAAAACCTGAATATTTCTGTTTTCGTTCTGATTTCTGTTGTTTCATTATGACGATCATGTCGCCCTATGTAGGTGGGTTCTAACAAGATTGTTCGCATTCTAAAAGGGAAACCAGCCAAAGAAATTTCGCAAATAGATCTCGTCGCTCGAATTACGCCTTTCGTTTAATGATTTTCACCCCAAGTTGTGCATGCTTTCCGCGACACTCTCTCCCCTATATTGTGATAATACAATACGAGCCGCCCTTCTGTGAACTTTCTCTAAATCTTTGTCAGTCCCACCTGGTGTGGATCCCACAATGTGCATCAATATTCCAAAATAGGACACACAAATGTAGTGTTGGCAGTTTCTTTACTAGAACTGTTGTACAAGACTTGAGGCATGTGTCACTCGTGTCAGTCTGCTGTACCATTTTCGAACATTTTATGCTGGTGTTTACTACAATCTTTCATAGGAAAGCGATGCGAGAAGATACTGGGCACCACGTGTAAGTACCTACATGACTTGCGCTCCAGCAGCAGCACGAAGCGATACGGTGTAGTACTGGTGAGCCAGGAACAACCAACCCTCACCTCAGCTGACTTGACGGTGACGTATCTAATCCACTACCTCGCTGCCCATCGCATGGCAGTGATGTGATTCTTGCCATCTCATCGCACTCTGCATGTTACAGTAATGCGTCTTGAGATTCGTTTGTATGACAAAAATAGTCTACAATCTCAGCGTCTGGATTACCCTTAAACAGTTGACACTTTTCTTTAGAAAATACCCTCCATTCCATCACTCCGTTTGGCGCGGCAGCCACGAGCAAATAATCTTGCAATTAAAGACTGTGTTGCTAATATTTCATTTTTAAAGCGTTTTGTTTTTATAGAGGAATCATCATAATTCTACAAAAAAAAAAAAAAAAAAAAAAAAAAAAAAAAAAAAAAAAAAAAAAAAAAAACAGATGTCATTATCTTCCTAAATTCTAAATTCACATGGAGCTGTACTTTTAAAACTGCCCAAACCGAATTTTGACGATGTGAAGTAAAAACGCAATGAAACAAATAAGGATACACCAATGGTAGGAAGAGCTCCTATACTGATCATTATCAAGCACTGCTGGAAATGGGGCAACAAATTGAAGAGAAAATTGGAGAGAAAAGAATTACTCGTGACTTCCACAGAGGCACCAGCAGTCCTGCATCAACAATAGCTGTGAGTAATGAGTTAAGAAGAAATAGCTACACTTGGTGTTAGTGCCAAGTTAGGCTTGATGAGGTGTACGAAGCTATGCCATTGGATAGGTGGACACGTTTGATTCGTCAATATCCGATATATTCACACACCATGAATTACCTCGGACACAACGTGCGGCATTAATTCAAGGTCAACACAGGTTTCTTGAGAAACACATGAAAATATTAGTACTATCGACGAAAGATTCCATATTTTCACATTTCCGACGATTTCTGACACAAAATATCAGAGTGTATTTTCTCAAATTCGTGATTGTGGAATATCGTCTCAGGTTTGTGACTGGGTAGGGAAATTTTCCTTTTAGAATGGACACAGTTCGCACTAATTGATGGTAAGATATCTATATTTAAAATTATTTGATTTTTCCGTCGATACTTTTGCGACAGATTTTAATTGGAGAAAACACATACTTAATGTCAGCGACTGCCTGCTCTACACTCGTTCGTTCTCTATTGGAGTATGCTGCACGGTGTACGATCCTTATCATATAGGACATCGTAGGATTACAAAGAAGAGGAGCTCGTTATGTATTATGCGGCAAAGGCGAGAGTGTCATTGAAATGATACATGAGTGAGAATCATTAATTCAACGGCGTTCCTCGTTACGGCAACATCTACTTACGAAATTTTGACTTTCTCTTGCAAAAACCACGGCTATCAGTAGACACTTGGTGTGCAAATAGGGAATTATTAATATGCAAGTAATTTCCATTATTTTTTTTCCATTTCAATTTCGTTAACGTGTAAATTTACTTTCTCCTTGTTTCTCGAGTACATTGGTCTTTACATGAAGAGCTAATGGACTTCTTCTTATGCAGGGGTGCCTATATATATATATATATATATATATATATATATATATATATATATATATATATATATAATGGAGCAATGGGTTGGCATTGACTCTGAGGGAGTGTTCTTTTAATGAGCTTTTATTTTAATGAGTTTTTTCTTTCGTAAAAGGAGACATCTCTTATGTTTACGCCCTCAAGCTTTGAAGTTCGTACGAGTGCAGAAGGCACGCTTTTATTTTTGGACGATGCCACATACGTCAGCTGCATGGAATCTTCTATAGAGTTTAGGTACTCACGCAGAAGAATACAGATAAGATATACCGTTCTAGGAAGTTAGTATGAGATCTTAATTGGCGAGTGAAAGTGTTTAGGTGAAAAGGTAGGCCCCTCCCAATAAAATATGAGTAACACGGGAAAATGCGAAAATATATTGTTAACTGCGACCTACATAGGGAGAACTGATCATCGTAATAAAAATTTGCGCTATTTGAGAATGGAATGGTAGTAAATCGTATGAAGCTCAACCCTCTGCCAGGCACTTAGATATTTTCATAGAGTTATTTGAAGTACCAAGGACAGAGGAAGTGGTATTATATTGTGTTGGAGTATTCGTGGTTTCAAGGTTTTTTTGGATGTCATTTTGACCGCAGCTGCTTAATTTATTAGCCCAGAGATACCGGTTTCCATTAATACACCTTATCAAGTGCAAGCAAAGCTTAGCCAATGATTAACGTGACATGTACAATCTTGAAAATAAATATTTTGTGGCCGGCCGCAGTGGCCGAGTGGTCTACGGCGCGCCAGTCACAGACTGCACGGCCGCTACGGTCAGGGGTTCGAATCCCCCTCGGGCATGGATGTTTGTGTCGTCTTTAGTATAAGGTAGTTCATAAGTAGTTTGTAAGTTTAGGGACGGATGACCCCGCTGTTAAGTCCCTTAAGATTAACAAACATTTGAAATATTTTGTATTATACTTGACTTGCTAGATATGTTGTTTCAGTGACTGCTCATTAAATATCTAATGAGCGTTCACTGAAAAAAAATACATTTGTAATGAGCAGTCACTGGAAAAACGTATCTAGCACGTAAAGATAATGCCAAATATTTATTTTCACTTGTTTCAAGATGGTAACTTGTCACGTTAATCACTGGCTAAGCTCTGCTGACGCTTGGTATTGGCTAAAAAAAAAAAACAGCTGTTGTCAACATGACACTATACAAATACTTAAAAGCTGTTAACCCCCACCTTTTCACTTTTATAAAACGTGAAGTACGTAATGCTGTGTTCCTTTGCACACTTTGGGATGACTGTATCAAAATAGAAACTCCTCTACTGCGATAAATTAGGGAACGCAGAATTTCTACCTGAGCCTAATAACGGAAAACCTTTGGAATGAGTTAGTATAACGACTTCCGTCCAGACCCCAGTGCCTACCATCAGTACCACGTTTAATGTTCTGTTGTTGAACTAGGCTGTCATTCATTCCCACAGGGACACACAATTCATTGAGTCCACAGCAGAGATGAAATCGTTATGATGCCCGCTCGTGAACAGATTAATTAGCTCCAAAAGGGAAAAAGGAAGACAAGCCAAGATCGCTGTTTAATTTATTTATTTATGACCGGTTTCGATGTGCTTTGCTATCATCTTCTGGTCAAATATATTGTCACAATGCGGTCAAGTATTTAAAAAGTGGAGGTTAAAAAGTTAAAACGCTTTACAAACGTTTGAATAAACATTTTATTCCCACCCGGTGAAAGTATCGAATCAAATTACATTACACCTAATTCTGTGCTCCAGAATGTAAAAAACTGACCAAGTGACTTCAGACGTGCTCCGTTGGTGATTCTTTGTGTAAAGAGTTTTTTATTCCTGAAAAACCAAAGCTGTGTACTTTGGGTATGGTACAGACTACGTTCTGGAGTACAATTGCTGCTCCCATCAAACATGTAATTTCATTAATATCAAAAGGTAGTGACCCTTGTTCTCGAAACTGGGCATCATAAAATAACAAAGAATTCAGGTCTTTGTGAATATCTTCTCTAAATTAAAATTTAAGACTTTCCGTCGTAATATGCCTTAATTAGAGACCTTAGACGTACCCAAGTTGGAGTCAGAACTTAACGCGTAACCGTCCACTCCAGCGAGATGATGAACCGTATACCCTTGGGTGTTAAACAGGATTGCTATCACACATACACATTAATGTGTGACATAAAATGAACGTTCCTCTTGAAGCACCAATTACAGTGAGATAGCAACCCATGGCTGAAATCAAGCTACCTTCACTTTCCTCCAGCCTCTAATAACGACGGTGTAGACGGGACGTTAAACCCAAATCTTCCTACTTCTTCTCCCACTTCTCTCAAATTATATCGTCGTTTAGTGAGCAATGATGCAGCTGTCGATGGGACATAAAGCGATACATAAGTATGACTTTAACGCTGCGAGGCGTTATAAAAAAAAACTGGGGCTGCTTTGTAGCCCATCATTGTGGTCGTAAGTTCTCGAGTAATACCATTTGATGCCTAATGAGTAAGCTATTATGGATACATATTGATTAATGTTTCTGGTGAACTTTATTACAAGTATGTATCACGCACATTATTCTGTTTACATTTCGCGATTAAATTTCTGTAAACGAAACTCTTAAATGTTAAGTTACGTAATATTTATTGTTGTTCGCGGGCGCAAGTAACAATGAAACAACAAAAAATTAAATTACTTAGCTCTATATGGTCAGGCCATTAAAAACATGTGGACAGTGCTGAGGGTCAGTGTGTATCGCGGCTTGCTGAATTTTAGTTAGTGATACGTGATCAGCGTGAATATCGTCGTGTGTACAATGAAGGCCCGCCTTATAGAAATAACATTGGACGGTGGGATCAGCAGTTGAAGCAGACTGGAAGTTTCTTGGACCGAACATGTTATGGGAGGCCTTCGGTTAGTGATGAAACTGCGGAAGCTATACGGTACATCAACATGTGCTCGTACTTGTGCTCGAGAATTGCACTTAAAGAGGAGTACAGTCCATAAAGTTTTACGAGATACAAACTGCAATTGTTACACAGCATCCGAACATCTGGTGGGCCAAAACAATTTGAATTTGTTTTACAGATTCTTAATGAGATTGACAACGATGTACAGATCCTAAAAAAGGCATGCGTGTTGTCATGCTAATAGCTGTAACGTCAGAATATGCACGGCTGGAAGTCCTCTTGCTTATACTGGTGTACCCGAGTCCCATAATGTGAATGTATGAGATTATAGGCCCGTATATCTTTGCATAGCAAAATGTGTGGTAGGCAGCTAGATATGTTGCAGCTGTGAGCAGAGTTACAAACTCAAGATGAAGGTGATGGTGACATCTTCCAAGAAGACGTCGCTTCCGCACACTACGACAGACATTTCGCGAGCCATCGATAAGATGGGCGCAGATTTAAACCATGGCCATAGTAAATGCCGGACTGCCTTACACTTTCTCTTGTGGGGCTATTTTCAGGACAATATTCAGTACAGTGTTCATATCAATGACATTAACCACATAAAGGAGATATTATTTTCACTAAGTTACACCTATTCTCCCTGAAACTATGTGTAATGAACTGAAATATATTTTAGATCAGGGTAGATTGACAAATAGAAATAACATAGAACTGCACTCATCAGGTATGCAACTTAGATAGTTTTTCTTTAAGAATGAAACTCCCTGGCAGATTAAAATTGTGTGTCGGAACCGGGATTCGAACCTGGGATCTTTGACTTTCGCGTGCAAGCATTGTACCACTGAGCATCCCGACACGACTCACGGTCCGTCCTCACAACTTAAATTCCGCCAGTACCTCGCCTCCTACTTTCCAAACCACAGAAGCTCTCCTGCGAACCTCGCAAGACTAGCATTCCTGGAAGGAAGTATATGTTGGAGACATGGCTTAGCCACAACCTAAGGGATGTTTCCAGAAAGTTTCAGTTTTTCTTTAACTTGGTCAAGGGTTCACACATGTCTTATTTTCGTTCCCTGATACATGACTTTACTCAGACATTGTACTTTATTCCTTTATTGGCTGTCAAATGTGATTTTCCCGAGAGAAGTAACACAAAATTGTTAACGTTACATGTTGATGTTTCCCTCGAGCGATCTCTTTTCTTAAATGTGCTTAACTGAAATAAACATTCTTTTTATAAACCAAAAGTTTTAATAATCCCCCTTTTCCATGTTTTATAGCGACGCCTAGGGTGAAAGTCACACCACGAATCCAGTCGAAACGTCCCGGAGAAGAAGCCACGATGTTTTGCCACGTCATCGGAGAACCGTTCCCTAAGGTAAATATTGGATACGGTTTAAATTTTTGCTAACCGTACGCAAATCAGTCCGTATAAATAAAAAAATCAAACATGCTATAGTAAAATATACAATAGTTTTGCACATTCAAAACGTTTACTCTTACAAACTGCCTTCAGACATCAGTATACTTGATTTTTTTTTAACACTTGCTTTTGCCGATATGGAAAACAGTGAATACGACGAATATGACGCTATTTGTTTTCTCAAAAGTTATGCGTTCTTTCTGTTCACGTTCACAGCGAAAATCAGGACTTGACAGTTACTTGGTTTCTTAAGAATTCCTACTATTGAATCGAATATATATTAATTTAATTTTTCGTTATTCCGTTACCAAGAAATTTTGATTTCCACTACCGACATCACGGTTGACCACGTATTTCCACCTATTCTACCGCTAGATGGCTGTCGTGCCAGACCTGAACGTTTGGCGGCGTATGATCGTCTAATACATCCTTTCTTAGATATGAAAACATTAAATTCCTTTAACCACTCTTAACGGCTCCGTACGCACATATATGCCAAAGCCCCTATCGAATTGGCCTCTTTGTATACTTAATATTAAATACGGGTACTTTAATTTTAATGCCCACGTATTTTATATAATAATGTAAATGTCTGTGAAAAATCGTAATTTGAATTTGGACACAACGCTACATTCTGTCTTTAAAATATAAATATACACATTAGAAATTAGAAATTAGAAATTGATCTCAAACAATGAAGAATGTTAAGTCATTCATATGAGAGTAAAATAAATTAATTAAAATTAATTTAAGATTACCTGACACTATCGGTTTTGGAGGCGATCTGATAGTTTTATAGTCTTCAAAATTAAATGCCAATAATAATTTATTCAATGACGATCGGTTTTGGTGAACTGTGCCACCATCATCTGGCCATAATTATATATTTTACAAGCTGGTCATCTTATAAAAATAATGGATATAAAATAATAAGTGCAACATAGCACTTAGTCACTACAGTGACTAAAGTGAATAAGTGCTATGTTGCATTTATTATTTTATATCCATTTAAATAAGATGACCAGCTTGTAAAATACATATTTATGACCAGATGATGGTGACACAGTTCACCAAAACCGGCCATCATTGAATAAATTATTAATGAGCGATCTTGGTTTTTCATTTTGAAGACTATAAAATTCATTTACATGGTAAATAAGTAAAATATACAGGACGTAAATTGAACTAAGTACCCTGGAATTACAGTTACCAACACCATTAATTGAATGAACACATAGCAAATGCCGTGAGAAAGGCGAACCAAAGGATACGATTAATTGGCAGAACTGTTATACTAAAGAAACTGCCTTCACTACAATTTCAAAAACGATTTAAAGTCGTGCAAGACAATTTTTTCGTTGATATCATAAACCAGTGCTGATACGTCGCTGAGGTTTTAAATAATGAAACTTCTTTGTGACTTGTTTCGGGCTGCGACCATCATGAGACAACCATTTTATTTCATTTACGGTATAAATCGCTGACACTTCATTTATGTGTATCCTAAGGTGATTGCAACGTAAGTCAAGTTCCAGTCATGATATACGTCACTGATGTATTATTGTTTTATACAGATAAACGATGTAAAATGGCTATTTGATGATGGCAGCAGCCCGAAAATAGTAATAAAGAAGTTTTATTAATTAGAACCTTGTCGAACAAACATCATTAACATATTTCCTTCAGTGCAATCTTCCGTTCTATTTTGGAGTACTTCCGTGCATTGTTGTGTCCTCCCCAAGTGGTAGTGACAGAGGATGTAGAGAAAGTTCAATGAAGGGCACCTCGTTATGTATTATTGTGACACACTGGAGCGACTGTCACAGAAATATGCAAGAGTTAGGCGGGAAATCATTTAAAAAAAGGCTTTATTCGCTGCCAAGAGATCTATTTGCGACATTTCTTTCACGAACTTTCCCCTCCGAATGTGAACATATTTTGTTAGCACTCACTTACATAGAAATATGTTCACATTCGGACGAGAATGTTGGTCCTAATAGCCCTGTGCTAGTTCATCCTTCATCCCTTCTTTTCCCCCTGGAGGATTATATATATATATATATATATATATATATATATATATATATATATATATATATGCTGCTACGGTAAAGGGGAGTACGTCAAACGGACCGACTTGAAGCAGGAGAGGTACTTCAGGTCCTATTGATTTCCCCTGTCTTACAAACAAATTCATAAAACTTTGTCAATGACAAGCAAGGATTCAGGATTCACACTCAAAGCAATGAGAGTTGAAAAGCAAAACAAAGTAACAAATTTACATGTGAAATATCATAATGTTTCACTTACTATTGGCTGCATTTGTTGCTATAGGTGCACTTTTCTTCAAAAGTACGAGAGATTCTTCGATGAATTTTGCACATCATACAAACCATACTTGCAGGTGAATGAAACTCTAGAATTTTCCAAAACTATTAAAAAATGTGGTAAAAATAAAGATAATTACCAATAAAATTGAGTTTTTTCTGAATATGAAATTTGAAGTGTAACAGCTCATCCATTTCTCAAAAACAAAATAAATTCTACACTTTCATACACCTGTACATATGGTTTGTAAGCTGTGCAAAATTCTTTGAAGAATCTGTTACTTATGAAGAAAAGTGTACCTATAGCAACAAACGCAGCCAGTAGTGAGAATAATGAAAAACGTTATTTTGTTATTTTCCCGATTGTTTGATCTGCAGTCGTTGTAGGAGATTGTAATAAAATCTCCAGATCACTGCTTACACTTCATTATACAAACGCTACAGCTGTTTCACCTTTCAGCCATTTTCAAGCGCTTGCGTATATAAGAATTACATTAGTCAATTTCCATCCCATTACAAGTAAAATACTACGAAGATATACATAAAAATTTTGTTATAAATTTGTTTTTCATAAAATACCAAACGCAATAGAAATGAGAATTCTGGTGGAATTGTAAATATATATTTACACTAAAAATTATCGGAATGAAATACTTAATGAACACACCGATTTCAAACATTATCTAGTTAACTTTATTGACTTTATGAATGAAAAAGGCTGAGAAGCAAACATATGCTAAATGACCACAGGTAGCTAAAAATGAAATAATCCTCTCTGACCAATGTAAACGTTAAAAGTCTCTGATGACATAGTCGATTACCATATGTATATAAAACATATTTGGCGTAACTATTGCTAATTTCACAAAATATGAAAAGTTTTCTATAATGTGACATCTTAGCGAAACATGCTGCAGAAAACATGTCAGCAAAAAACTTATACAACTACGAAATAAGTGATTAATTCACTACATTTACAAGGTCAAAACATAATACATGTAAGTTATAAGAAAAATTGCACAACGTAATTTTTATTTATATTTAAGTAGTATTTTACTTGTAGTAGAGATGGAAATTGATTAATGTAATTCTTATGTATAGGCTGGCGCGAGATGATGGCAAAAACCTGAAACAGTGATCTGGAACTTTTATTACAATATTTTGTTATCGTTTTGAACTTTCACTGCTATGAGTGTGAATCCTGGCGTTGCTAACAATTGTATAGTGTATGGAAACAATATGGTGCAACATGTATAAAGTGTTTAGCAGCACAATAAATATGTGCCTGCTACCAGTTATGCTGTGTAATAGCAGCACAATTAAATGTGTGCATGCTACCATTTGTGACAATGGATTCATGGATAAGACAAATTATGCTCAAACTTCACTACACACCATGTGTAATATAAAAAACCGTTCACAATCTGATGATGATATGATAGGCATATCGAATCCGGTAATGGGAGAAATGTAATAAAAAACTTTTTATATAAAAAGCGACCGGTTGCTGTCATTCAAGATTCCTTTTATGAGTTTATTTTTAACGGTATAGATAGTGGTGCCTCTCCTGCTCCAAGTCGGTCCATTGGACGTCCTACACCTGTTAGTACTATGAGCTTTTACGTTCACACATGGTTTTACTTTTGTGCAAATCTATTGCAAAGCCCATTTTGAATTATGTAAATTTGTTATAATTACCTGAAAACGTATTAAGGATTTATATAGGATGGTATGTGAATATGATACTTATGAATCTCTTGTGAGATCTTTATTTGCCATAAATCGCTTATATACACTGATTTTACATCGATGACTAGTTTGGACTCGTCAAAGAGTCATTACCAAATCTTAATTGTCAAGACATGGTAAGACATATTTCAGATGAGCTGACACTCTAGTGCATGGTATGAATGTTACATAAATATTTGACTGGTGATGTGCATACCATTTATAGCATACACTATAGTGTCAGCTTATGTGACATTTCTTACCATGCCTGGACAATTAAGATTTGGTAATGACTCTTTAACGAGTCGAAACTAGTCATCAATGTACCGGGTGATCAAAAAGTCAGTATAAATTTGAAAACTTAATAAATCACAGAATAATGTAGATAGAGGCGTAAAATTTGACACACATGCTTGGAATGAGATGGGGTTTTATTAGAACAAGGGAAAAAAAAGTTCAAAAAATATCTCTTGCGCGCGTCGTTTGGTGATGATCGTGTGCTCAGCCGCCACTTTCGTCATGCTTGGCCTCCCAGGTCCCCAGACCTCAGTCCGTGCGATTATTGGCTTTGGGGTTACCTGAAGTCCAATTGTATCATGATCGACAGATATCTCTAGGGATGCTGAAAGACAGCATCCGACGCCAATGTCTGACCATAACTCCGGTCATACTTTACAGTGCTGTTCATAACATAATTCATCAACTTCAGCTACTGTTGAGAAATGATTGTGAAAATATTGAGCATTTCGTTTAAAGAACATGTCTTTGCATTGTCTTAATTTGTTATGCTAATTATTGCTTTTCTGATCAGATGAAGCGCCATCTGTCGACCAGTTTTTGAACCGTTCGTTTTTGTTCTAAAAACCCTGCCATTCTAAGCATGTGTGTCAATTTTTACCTGTCTATTTCCTACATTATTCCGTGATTTAATAAGTTTTCAAATTTATACTGCCTTTCTGATCACCCGGTACATTGATGACTAGTTTCGACTCGTTAAAGAGTCATTACCAAATCTTAATTGTCCAGGCATGGTAAGAAATGTCACATAAGCTGACACTATAGTGTATGCTATAAATGGTATAAATGGTAGTGCACATCACCAGTCAAATATGCATGTTTGACTGGTGATGTGCATGTCATTTATAGCATGCCACTGTAGTGTCAGTTCATCTGAAACATGTCTTACGGTGCCTGGTCAATTAACATTTGATAATGACTCTGTAAGGAGTGGAAACTATATAAGGTAAAAAAGCAGTCAACAATCCGAAGATTGGTTTGAACACCACAGTGCTTTACTAGGCATGGTCCTGTTTGGAGGTAGTATGCCGTTGCCTTCCTCTGACCTTCGAACTGACTTACCCAGCCAGTTATAGGGGGACCTACAGTTTAACGTGGGTTCCGAACCACGGTGCTACTCGGTATTTTTCACATGAGCAATACTGCCAGAGGTGAAATAAGTGGAAAGTGACAGATAAAAATCCCGGGACCTGGCGGTGATCGAACCCAGGACCTTTGGAGTTTTAGTCTGGCACTCTACCACTGTGCAACCGAGGCGCACGGAAACTATATATCAATGTAAAATCAATGCATGTAAGCGATCTATGGCAAATAAAGGTCTTACAAGAGATTCATAGTATGTAAGTTTGATTAGCCTTTTTGTGTAATCAGTATTAAAGTAATAGGTTCGGGTATTTTAATAACGATGTGCGTCAGGTGGAGTGGCTGAAGAACGACGAGCCGCTGCGGCTGTCGGGTCGCAAGTACTCGCTGGTGGGCAACGGCACGGAGCTGCGCGTGCGCGGCCTGTCGTACGCGGACACGGGCGCCTACTCGTGCGGCGCAAGCAGCCCCGCCGGCGCCGCCGCAGACCTGTCGTCGCTCGTCGTGCAGGACGACCCCGCGCCAAGTGAGTACCAACAGGTGGCCGCGCCGCACCCGACCACACCTGCACACACCTGCGCACACGCCTGCCAACCGCGGCGTCTGGCCCCTACATTTAGGGGAGGACACCTGTCGCAGGGGCCAATTTACAGCTTCAGGGGCAACATTTAGGGGAAAGAGAACTGTATACAGTAGTGCACACTGAGTGGGGTGGGTCATGACACGAATTGCATTTTATTTATTTATTTATTTATTTATTTATTTTTTTTTTTTTTGGAGGCGACTTTACAAAACAATATACAAAACGTGTAATAAAAGGTATTTGAATGTGTAGGCTTTCACGACCGGCGTCTTCAGTATTTCCCTGACGTTTTGTTGCTGGCTGCGGGCAGCATCTTCCGAGGTGAGTCGACTAACCTCGGAAGATGTTGCCCGCAGCCGGCAACGAAACGTCAGGGGAAGCAATTTCTACCACGGCCTCTCATCCCGGAAGTTTCAATTACTACAAAAGGTATTTAGTTATTTCATTAATGGCAACAAACTAAAGTTAAAAATAAACCAATGTTTAAATAGAAAATGAATTTATCTTCCGAATCCAGCAGGACCTAATATGTCGGTTGTGTATGGGAGGAAGGGGGGGGGGGGGCAGTGAGTCATTGGACAAGGTGGGAGGGGAGGGCACCTCTGACTTTATGATAACTATTTTGGTGCTTCTCAAATATGAATAAAGCACATCAGTTAACGATTATTGATACCTAACTATCAATTAAACATACCACAGGTATCCAATCATTATTGATACAGGATCCACTAATTTTTTGGACAAATTAAAGGGACCCACTACAGCGACCACACAGCAGTTAATGGCAGTGTAAAATTATATTTAATATTAAAAGAAAAGTTTTGTCATATGAGCAAATGCTTTCCTGAGCAACAATTTCTGAAATGGATAAAAGCTACCTGATTTTTACCAATAACAATATTAGTTTCACCTGAATTAACTTTAACTGTCTTGACCACAATTGCACTTTACTAAGACCTTACGCTAAAGCTATAAAAAGAAAATTGTATTAATATTCCATCCAACAATTTGATATAACACGACGAATAAATAACACTAACTTCACACTTACCTAAACAATTAAAAAATTTGAAAATTCCGCATAAAACTATTAGTGTCATACATAAAAGATGTTTACAGTTAACCCCAGAATAACTCTGTAGGATGGACAAGTGCACAATGAAGTCAGCTGAACACTTACTACGAGGGAAATGCGCCAAATGGCGATATGTCTTTCTACTTTCCTCCCCCCCCTCTCTCTCTCTCTCTCTGTCTCTCTCTCTCTCTCTCTCTCTCTCTGTCTCTCCACATACGTGCACTGAATCACTCCCTCCGTGTTCTACTTTTTTCTGCATAGTAACTGTTACGCAAACTTGTGTGCACTTGACAATCCTACAGAGATGTTCTGGAGTGAACTGTAAACATCTTTTATGTATGACCGATGTCTTTGACACTAATAGTTGTAAGAGGAATTTTGTAAATTGTTTAATAGTTTTGATGAGTGTAAAGTTAGTGTTATTTATTGGTTATGTATGTTGTATGGAATATTAATATCATTGTCTGTTTATAGCCTTTGATAATGATGTATGCCGAAACTCGTAAGGCCTTAATAAAGTGCAGTGGTGGTGAAACAGTTAAAGTAACTTCAGGTACATCAAAATAGCCACCATGTCTCACACATGTCTAATGCAGAGAACAAGGAATAATAATAGTATAAATGATAAACTCAAAGTGTTGATAATTTTTATTTTACAAGGCTGTCCTTTATAAACGGATTTGTTATCTATGACAATTCATCAAGACTCTTTGGAAAGTAAGTCCCAAAGGAAAACAAAGTTCAAATAGTAAACAAAGAACCTTCATTTTGTAAATATCTTGAACGCAAAACTTAATCCCATTACCATCATCATTTTAAACAAAAACGCCGCAGAAGGTATTGATTACCATCTTTCAGAGGGTGAAAAATGTCATGAAATTAATAAGATGTGTGAAATTAAATTGTTTCAGTCGGTAAAGTATTTTATTTGGATATTTGTTAAGTTGTCCGGTGACCCAACTGAATAAATTTTGCGACTCAGTAGTGGGTCGTGACTCATAGTTTCGGAACCAGTGAAAAACACCAATCTTGATTTTTCTTTGGTAGTGCTCCTTCGCTATCGAAGTACTTAGAATTACCGCGATTACTGTTAGTGGAGGACTCTAGACGTTGTGAACTGAAGTTGGAAAATTTTGTAGTTTGTTTGTCCCCTATGGACAAGATGTAGATTTATTTATTTGTAGAATATAACTCGAAATACACAACAATATTTACTTTGAAAATGCTATTTACTCTTTTACTTTTCAACTTATCCAAATTTCTCAAAATGGTTTTAACGCTATAACTACAACGCTAAACGATGCTCAGTGTTTAACCCAAATTTAATTACTGACATTGTAAACGCAGCCGCGACAGTCACTAACATGAAAGCCTACGTCTGCCAGTTGGAGCAACACTAGCGCTCCTAGCGAGACAAAGCCGACTGTAAGAATTATAAATGTCCTCTAATCGTAGCACAATCGAAAGTTCTGACACTTGACGCCTGGGGATAGGCATCTACACACTGCCACATTCCATGTGGCTAATTGTCGTTTCACTTGCGGATCGTAATGGAGACACCAAGCAGGATAGAATACAGCGAACCGCCCTTACGCTGAAAAAGTGAAGCCTACCTTCGCCATATTGCTGAGTTTTGGAGAAGGTATTGCAGAGCTGATGTTTTAGTCAAAACGGGAATAATACGCCCGCGACTTTGCCATGATTTACAACTCGTTAAAAGCGTAAAATCCACCGTAAAAATTAATTTGTCACCTATCTTATTACGTGTATTTATTAGTATCTATTCAAGAAAATGTATCGTTTGAAATTGCATTCTTTGCATTGACTGTCAATTTAATGCGTTAACAGTTAGAGGGTGGGATTACAGTATAGTTTTAATGCAAAATAGCGTTCCACAACTCAACAGGATTCAACTGACGTATGTGTTCGGGTAGATAACGCCATCTCCCATTATTTTAACCTCCTTGGAAAACACAATGTTCCGTCTCCAGATATTGTCCTCTTGAGAAACGTCTGATAATCGTCCGCACAACTTATGAAGTCACGACAAATCATCGTGCGATCATCACCTTCTACTTGTGACAGGATAAGTGGTCCACAGTGCTCGGCACAACATGTTGAGGTCGTCCGCCAAAATTGTGTGGCAATTTCCATGGCGGACCCCTACTGCTGCTGCGCGAGCGTCTGCCGATAGTGAGCGTTTAGCACGCACCAACGTTACAACTTCCTGGATCTCGCGTTCCATTCGATCTGTTCGTGAGTGAGCAGTACACACATTATCTTCCCCTGCATATTTTGGAAATGCCAATTATAAGAATTAGTTCTACCATAAATTGAGGAGCGTTTTCACAAAACTCAACATCTACGAAAAACAAAATTTTCAGGAAACACATTTTATTGAATTAACTGAACAGTATACATTGCTGATGTCTTACAAAATTATTTTGCAAACGTAACGTATAGATACATAATATAAGAGTGAAATACATTTTCTATCACCTTCCAGTTGCATATAAAAATACATACAAATCATGAATTTTGTCCAAAACTGAACAATCAATTACATCACAACAGTAGTATTATGAGTTCTTTTAACCTACTGAAGTAATAATAATTTAATAAATTGGTTCATTTAGGTATTGCACTTCATTATTTTCATCATTTTGATCGCAACACTCTAGGGCCTTTCCATAGAACTCTTGGGATTTTTCTGATGATATATCAAAGAATCTCAATAGTTTCTTTACGTCTTCGGCTTTCTTGACGTTCACTTGGTTTTTACGTATTATTAAACCTAAAAAAATCAACGTCCTTGAAAATACTTACGTCTTTTCTTCAACTATGATTGGAGGGGAGAAGTATGTTGACTTTCCAGATACCTTTCTTTTCTTATAAATAAGAACTTCGGCTTCAGACAGTTTAAATGGTAGCTTGTTTTTCATTAATCTATTAGTAGTGGTCTTAAAATCGTACACATGCCAGTCCTCACACAACTAACAATCACAAAAAACAAAACCTCTAATTTGTTGAAGGCATTATTGAGCAATAAGCCGACAATAATGACCTTCAAACACTGCAGCCAACCTATAAAGATAAAACAAGCGACTTCAACAATAAAGTCTTAGCACTAAGCCTAACAGTAAAAGAATATCTGTGACAAGCAGTAGGTAGATGTTTCGGCAAAACTCAGTTTCTGTAGATGTCGAGTTTAGAATAATTTAACAGTTTTTTGTGCACGATAACACAGGTAAATAGTAAGTTTCGATATATCCCGTGTTCTCCAATGGATGCATCTCATTCATAAGTACACGAATATGCATATAACTCATTTTTGCAAATTTTGTAGATGTTGAGTTTTGTGAAAACGCTCCTCTTTTAGGCACAATTGCTGCCGAAAGGTTTGAAATTATGCAGCAAGTATTTAGTGAGAAAGCATTGAGTCGCGGCATTGTGTTTAGGTGACACAGTTTTTGCAAGGACGGGAGAGTTACTAATGAATACTAAGCCATTTACAACAGGCATCAAGCAGACAAGGAGCAAAAATCAGCATGTTTCTTTTGCCGATAAACGTTCCATTAAAGGTCTGCATGAGATGGGTGAAACTCTGTAATGTTTCACACACAGAGAATAATTTTTAATTTCAACACGTTGTCTTACATAAAAGTAACGCACATCGAGTACATTTCATTACAGTACACTAAACGAGTCATTAGAAAAGTGTACAGGAAAACTCTGCGAATGATTCAGGTAAGTTATATGCGATATTGCGGCCAGTTTTATATAATCACTATCGAAGGGCAAATATTGGATGCTACGTTATGAAACTATGAGCAAATACGATAGCATGTCTTTCTATACAATAATTTAACGTCTGGCAATCAACCTTCAAGTGGATCGTACTTATATGTATTATTTTATCAAGATAATGGTTAACATTTGAAATACCTGTAACGAAAGCATGTAATATTTTATTTCAAAATTATATTTCTCCAATAAGTAATATGTATTTTTATTTTTGTTACTTCCTTACTTAAATAACCTATGTATCATGGATGGTTTTGACAGTTAATTTCTCTACTTACTTTGAAATGCAAGTTGATACACCCAGCACATTCTGCATGCTTATCAATTCCTTTTCGATTACCAATTTACAATGCACGTATCAAACCAGAAGGTATGCTCGATAATGAAACAGCTTAATTTTTTTCTAGGTTTCCCATATTCGTGGATGCAGACGACAATTGGTTAGTGCATAACAACAGATAACACTGCACGTCTTACTCATTTTAATAACCCTGTTTTCTAAAACTTTGCTCCCCACTTCTTTCTCTGTAATTTGCTACTTATAGTCACGTTTCACATAGCCTTACTTAGCAGTTACATCTCTCTCTCTCTCTCTCTCTCTCTCTCTCTCTCTCTCTCTCTCTCTCTCTCTCTCTCTCTGTATCTCATTCACTAGTTTTCTCTGTCTGTGGTTGTGTTTCTATCGTTGTCACAGTGCTCTGTTCTATGTGTTCTTTAGTGTACTTAAGGGTTACATAGGTAAGGCAGGGCCGCCAGATAGAGTGCATGCCGTTTGGTAGTTACTCTATTAGTTGAAAGTCGAAAATATTTTCACAGTATTGTAGAGAGAAAAAAAAAATGTTTCTTTTCTGTTAAAGATGGAAATGGTCTCTTTTGTACCCCATGAAATGATAAAGCATATCTGATGTGAAAAACGATACACAACTTTCAGTTGTTTTTTTCTTGTATGTTTCACTTATGGTACTATGATGTACGAGAGGCATACTGACAATCGTAAGCAAACCTTTGTTGCAACTCAAATTCGAACAGTGTAGCTCAATGGACTGCAGGATCATAATCTATGAACTTTACACTGCGCGCGTCATGTTCTTGTGTCATGAGCCTCAATCGCACAACGTTTGTGCTTAGATTCAACCGTCTTCTGTTATGGAGTTTCTTGTGAAAGAGGCACAACTGCAGCTGACATTCACCACATGCTTCAGCATGCGTGGGCATGGACGCAGGTATTGTTAGGAGATGGCTAAGGCTTTTCAGATATGGAATCCATACAAGAGGAACCTCCTAGCTGTTGTCTACGCACTGCTTCCATGCATCGCAACAAGTAAAGAATTGATGGGCTCACTAGAGGCCTATAATTGTGTATGAAATCAGTTTGATTGTTGATAGCCGTAATCTACTTTAAAAATGCATAAAGTCAACTATCAACTGTTCATTGTATTTACAACTTTACCGGTTTCGGTTCTTAACCATTATCAGAAAAGTAAATTAAACAAACTGATTATGTTGGTTCATTTTTGTTACAATATCCATGTCAAACAATAAAACGTACGTAAAATGTCACTTGACATTGGGTCTTGATGATAAATAAAACAAAACCAGGCTGCTTTATAGTGCACCAGGGTTTAAAAATTCAAAGAGTAACTAACAAAAATATTAAGAACTACATAGTTCATGTGATACAGTAAGAGAAATCGAATACTTCGATTGATTTTGTGTACTGGACAGCTTTAACTTTACTTGCAGTAAAATATTTAGTCATTCACAGTTTCTTGCATGTTACATGTTCTCATAATTCTACTACTGAATTGTAACAGTTGTCGAAGCAGAATGGTCTTTATTTTTACTAAATACTGAGAGTGATGTAATAATGCTTGTCATACATTAAGGTCTACTCTTGTTTCCCACTGTAATGAGCACGTAGTCGACTAGACCTTAAAGAATAATATGCCATTTATTGTATTCTTTTATACTATTTGTCATAACACATTTTTAAATAGCTGCCTTCATAGACTGAACACGGAGTTGTGTTTTAACCTTAGGTTCTTCGATAGTGTTGTTACTAGTGTATACCACAGACAGACCATGGTCAGCATATGCACGAAGAGGAAGTGTGCAGTATAATATAGCTGAAAGACTTAATCTGGGAAACAGATGTATCTGACAAGTCTCGGTATGTACAGGTCGTTATGTTTCTGAGCGTTCAGTAGCACTGTAGTATTATAATAATCAGCTAGCATGGTGTTATACAAAGAATTATTAAACGAAATTGACATGATATACCTTTAATTCTAGGAGAGAAGTACATACTTAAGCCCGGGGAAAAGTTTCATACAATTGTACAACGTCGTGGCAGTGCTGAACTATACTAAAATAAAGAAGCAGACAGCACAGTCTAAGTAAACGAAAGTTTCATACAGTGAATTTAGTAACCACATTTTATCCATCTTAATTACTTATGCAACTTAGATTTTGTTACTTTTATAACTTTTTATATGGTACTTACTTTTACAATCTTTATTGTGTATACTAGTGCCACCTGGCGACACCCTTCGTTTAGTTAGACTGTACTGTGTGCTACTTTATTTTAGTATAGTTCACAGGGCCACGACATTTACGATTGGTATGAAACTTTTCCCCCAGGCTGAGGTATCTACTTGACTCCTTGTATTTTCGGTATTTCAATTTCTTTTAATAATTCTCTATGTGTAACATCATGCTAACTGATGGTTACAATACTGCAGTCGATGATTATTTCGAAATGCGTCAGTAAATGAACAGCCGCATCACCACCAACGGACTCAGGAGATGCTCAACAGGATTGCGGAGAAAAGGAATTTCTGGCATACCCAGATTTAGAGAAGGTATAGGTTGGTGGGACACACTCTGAGACATCAAGGAATCGTCAACTTAGCATTAGAAGGACGAGTGTGGGGTGTACGGGCGACCGAGGGACGAATACAGTAAACAGATTCAAAAGGATGTAGGTTGCCAACTACATTCTCAGATGAAGAGACTTGCACAGCCGGCCGCGGTGTCCGAAGAGACTGAGGCGCTCTAGTCATGGTCTGCACGGCCACTACGGCCGGGGGTTCGAATCACCCCTCGGGCATGTATATTTGAGCCGTCCTAGTTCGTAAGTAGTTCATAAGTAGTTTGTAAGTTTAGGGACTGATGACCCCGTAGTTAAGTCTCATAAGCTTAACAAACTTTTGAATTTAAATTAAAAAAAAAAAAAAAAAAAAAAAAAAAAAAAAAAAAAAGACTTGCACAGGACAGGGTAGCGCGGAGAGCTGCATCAAACCAGTCTGCTGACTGAACTCCACAACAACAACAACAACAACTCTAAATGAGTTTAACTTGTCGCCAGTAGAGCAGACAGGTCGCTTAGCCGTAGCACCTGGCGGCCCTGTAGCACCGCCTGTCCTGCCCCCTTGTTGTGGTACTCGCCCTGCGTTGCAGCGTCGCCGAAGGAGGAGCGGCGCTTCTTCGCCTTCCACGACCTGGGCATCTCCGTGTACGAGCCGACGGCCTGCCGCCTCTACCACCACATCAGGGGCTCCGACGTCATCCCGGGCACGCAGGTACGTACCAACCTACATTGCTAAAAACGTAAATCTTCATTTCTTCGAAATCTTAAATCACCAAAACGTTCTTCAAAGATTTATGTATAAAAGTCTAGAGCGCAATGATGTTTATTTGTTTCCACTAGTTTCGGACCTTTTTTGGACCATCTCCAGGATTACAACTCCACTGATGTCGTGGAGCTAGGCAGGTGCACTGGCTTCCAAGCACCTGCACCTGCTCCAACTTCCATTGGAAGTGCAGTCCTGAATATGGTCCAAAAAAGGACCGAAACAAGTTGATACAAATAAAAACCATTGCACTTTAGACTTTTTTTATATATAAATTTAAATATAAGAGAGCTGCTTATCCGAAAAGTGAAACAAAGATGTTTTCAAAAGTAAGTGATCTTCAAAGATTGCATTGGTATTTTTACACAGTCCTATATTCAACTAAGCATGTGTGTTATGGACCAACTAGAACACCATCTGGTATAAAATAAATATAAATAAGGAATGTTATAAACAAATGTAATCGTTCATTTGTTCAAACCGTTAAATCCGCAAGTTCTTCGCCGATTGCTTTGAAATTTTGACACAATCTTGCATTCGAATAAGCATTTGGATTTGGAGTTACTGGAACTCTGGGTGGTATACAGGATACTTACAATTAAATTTAAACATTCAAAACGCTGTAAAAATAATAGTACTGCTCAGAATGACGTCAAATTGCAACCGAATATTATTAGAAAAAGGGGGGGGGGGACGAATGGCAGAAGAAAAATTAATAGTGTGAAAACTTGATCAATAGATGGCACAGTATGAATCAAAATATGTAAATGAAGACACCTTTCATGCTCACGACCCATTGATGTTGGTCTTAACACGTCGGATACACAGCGTTTCCTCATTTCGCGTCAGAAAAGTTCACTATGATTGTCTGAATGCAGGATCGCGCTCTGCTTGCAAAGCTGTTTTACAAGATGACTGTGCATAACTCACTCTGAATGGTTTGTGAAGAGGCGTTGATCAGATGATTTCCATGGATCTTGAGAAAATAATTCCAAATTCGGTTTCTTTGGTGAGCAGCCTGGTAGAGGGAGGAGACGAATTGATTCGTCATCAGTGGAAGAAGTGGCCACAGCAATACAGTAGTGTGCAAACGTGTAGTGCACGGAGAATTGCCCGCACATTGGACAGCGCTGCTTAAAATCCTACGTAACAACGTCTTTGCTATCCATGTGCACGAGTTGCTTCCTGTTGACCTACCAGCAAGAGACACTTTTGCTTTAGAATCTGACAGGATATGTCAATAGAGAGAATTGTCGAATATGGGCAACAGAAAATCCACAATTAAATCAGTTACAACCGTTTCATCCTAGAAAGATCACAGTGTGGTGCCGATTTACGACATCATTTGACACAGGGCCATATTTTTTCAAGAGACAGGTGCTTCCGATTCTCTTACCTGTACCGTCAACGGTGGGCGTTGCGGGTGTTTTTTTCCAACCACGTCATTCTCTCCAACAGCATGGTTGTATGGACAGAATAATTTTTACGCAAGATGGCTCACCTCCGCACATTGCAAATCCAGTTCAGCAGCTGCTGAAGCTCCATTTCGGAAAATCTAGGATTATCAGCCGCCATTTCCGTACAGTCTGGGCATCCCGATCACCAAAACTTAATCTGAGTGACTTCTGACCGTGGGGCTATCTGAAAAATGTTGACTTCTGTAATCTGAATGCCATCTTAGCTGCACGAAGGCACGGATCGCGCAACACATTCTTGACATAACCCCGGAAACCCTTTGATTATTTATGGAACGTGCTATTTCTTGATTTTCAGCTCGTTGCAGAAAACGGTGGACAGCCTAATGAACAGGTTTTCGCCAACCACACAGAAATTAAAAATCCGATTTTATTTTGATAGCCACTTTTTATGCTAATTTTGTCCTCATGACAATTAAAACATCAATCGTCCCCAACGGGTGTGATATGATTTTGCCGTGTTGGATGGGCCAACACCCAACACTTGGTCAGAAGGAGTAAAGAAGCCTCCACAGAACTGAAGCTTAGAGAAATGGAATATGTGAATAGGGTAGGTACTGAAAGGCAATAACTGAATTTGAGGTTTTTCAGGAGGCTCTAAAGACTAACAGGAAATTAACATCAGAAAATCTGACGAAAATGCCGACTGGAAGGAGAACAGCCTGAGAGAAGAGAAAGTAGAATATACAGAATGTCAAATATAATTAGAAACACTGACCTAATTTGCAAATTGAAGCAGGGGGAGAAGGAAGAATCTGACATTCGAAGAGGGGCCAAGGAGATGAACTGGGAGAAAGAAGAGATGCACATAAACTGCGTGAAGTTGAAGCATATAAAGAGAGGGGCGAGGAGATTAAGAGGGGGAGATGGATAGGTAAAAGGGAAAGTAAGAGGGAGGGAAGAGGAGGAGGACGAAATGCACAAAAAGTGATAGCCAGATGTGAGGAGGACATAGGGGATGTAAGGGTTATGTTTGTTAATCTAAAGGGACTTAACTGCGGGGTCATCAGTCCATAAACTTAAAAACTACTTATGAGCATCCTTATACTAAAGACGTCACAAACCTTCATGCCCGAGGGGTTTTCGAACCCCAGATCGTAGCGGCTGTGCAGATTGTGATTGGCGCGCCGCAGACCGCTCGGCCACTGCGGCCTGCTCGGAAATAAGGGGGCAGAGAGTGTAGGATATAAATCCAGTTCCTATTTAGAAAGCATTGTGGAATTAAACTTATTATAGAATGTGTGCAGCGTCTTTTTCTTTTTGGCGTTTAATCTGAGATAACCCACCACAAAGGGTCCCCGGGTACATCTAGTAATATTCTAAAATTCTATGTTGCGGATTTCTGCTTTGGTTGTTCCCTGCTTGACAGAGTTAACAAAGAGTACGTTAGTTTACAGAACCTCCCCTACCCATGAGAAAAATTAGGTCAAAACAGAAAACACATATTAACTTGCGGTGTTTTATTTGTCTCATAATCGTCGCCAGTCAGTAAACATCAATTAAGCAATTTAGCAATATTTTGTCTCTGTTTAATGATGCGACTATCGAACATTATTTGAAGTCAGTTGAGATAACTTGTGACGTTTATTTAACCCATTACACAAAGTCATTAATTTGCATTTTAGTGTAACTAACCTTTTTGAATTTACGCCATGATGTGGGGGGGGGGGTAAAATTCCAAAAAATAGATGATGATAACACGACATCCACCGTCTCTAATGACCACGCTGTCGACGGGACGTTAAACTCCAAGCTTCCTTCCTTCTTCCGACATCCAGCAAGGTTAGGAACACATGCCCTAAGGTATTAACTTCTGGTGAGGCTGTAACTGCCATATTAACAATTATTACATTTTCGAACAGAGGGCTAAAGTTTGAGCTGTAGGCCCATATCGATCACTGGGGATGCTCAAAGACGAATCACATCGATAAAGACAACAGGAATCATATGGTTATGACAATGTTGAAGAGAACAACATTCATGACTCTTGAAATCCTTGTGTTAATCGTAAAAGGGTGAAAAAATGTTTAGACTTATAGCTACTAATATCGTTTTTCAATACTATATTCTATTGTGGCGGTTTTGGGTACGACACCAAACCCAACTGCATAACCTTTTTGAGCACAGTCATCATTTCTAAAGTTGTACAACGAGATTCTCCAGTTCGGAGGATTCAGTGGGTGCTATTTTACAGACTTGTTAGAAGGGTTACTTTGGTTAACATGTGATGAGTCCAGTATCAACACTAGAGGGGTGTTCAAAAGTATCTTTTCGTGGCCACTGACTCCCTCAATGGATTTTTTTGCCTGTCACAGGAAGCATGACATTTATACAACGACTATTCAGCCACTACGTCCCATTCTTTTTTCTTTTTTCTTATTTATTTATTTTTTATTATTTTTTTTCACAAATCCCTTTATTGTTGGGACTTTTGTTAGATATCAGTCAATTGTTTCAACATGATTTCCAGATTCATTCTAAGATTTGTCAGATCACTTTACAAGCTTAGAAGTTCCTTCTGCATAAAACTCTACAGCCTTTGTAAAGGACAGTTCAACATGTTGTTTTGTGGAACATTTGGTACAAATTCATTACTTACAACTGAAGTCAACCGCTTCCACATCATCATTGACATTACTGCGTCCGGCTCGAAACACACGAGACCAACAGCACTGTCTCTCATAATGTTTCCGTACGCTTCGGTAATCTCACGATGAATTGTTTATGTGTCACTTGCTTTATCACAGAAATCGTATTATTGAAGGTACCATACAGGCGGCAAGATCTTAGTTTGTAAGAGCCTTCATTTCTGTGAGAAATGGCTTCGTACAACCTCCCATTTGTATTGTTAGGAGCGTCAAGAGGCACGTTACACAACGAAACAAAGTAGCCGATGCTAGCGCTACGTGAGGTAATGGCTGGAACTTACTTTCAGAATGACCCTGGTTAAACTAACAATGTACCAGCTAGTATTCAATATATTTGTCTCCTTACGACTTGTCATAGTGCTGGAATATGTTGTTCTGGGAATTCATGTCTCTCAAGCTCTTCTACTGATGTTTCCTGTATCGATACGCTGACGGGAGAAAATGCCACAACATTTTGAATTATTCATACAGTGCAGTGGCGTAACTATGGGGGGGGGATGAGGGGGATAGAACCCCCCCCCCCAGAACCCGAAAAGAAAAAAAAAAGAAAAAAAAAAAAGAAAAAAAAAAAGAGAGAGAGAGAAATAAGAAACGAAAAAGAAATCGTATAACAGCAATCTGGTAAAGGTAAAGATTGGAAACTTGGGGTGTTTTAACATAAGCTTTCATTGGAAGGGAGTGAATTAGTTTCTTCAACGGGAGTGGTAGATGGTAGTCTGTCTGGAAATTGACTAAAATTTTCCTCGTCAAGCCGATCTATCCCTCCCCCCCTTTCCAAATCCAAGTCCAAGTTACGCCACTGATACGGAGGATTATTCCACAAGAGTAATCTTCTTTACTACCTTTTCATTTTTGTCTCAAATTAGATTCCAGAATGTGACAACAAATCTTTGCATTTAGTTCCTATACCGTCGTAAGTGGCTTTGTTTCATTCGCCGAGTAATGTAGCTTATGAGCAAACAAAGCCCAGTTAGAAGCACTCAGATAATTTCTTGTGGAGGAGGAGGAGGAGAAGGAATGGCGGAACGACATTCCTAAGGAGTATTTTTCAAATTTCGAAGAACGAATACTGACGTTTAAGTAGTCATAACGAAAGGTCCCCTTTCCAAGCCAGCCAAATTTCTTTGTTATCACTTCATTTCTCAGGTGGGGCTGGTTGGCAGCTCTTGAGGTGCTCTTCTGCCTACATCATTACATAACTTGAAAGAAGACAGAAATATAAAGGAGGACGAACAGGAGAATACAAAACATAAATACGGCGAAAATGGAAGACAATATGATACGTAAAATGGAGTGAAAAGTGAAGTACTTATAAATACAAAGACGACGAATAATTTTGAAACATAACACTGTAGCACTGATGTACACGGACATTTAAAATACACTGGCGTCGGCTTCAGGGTGACTGTTCGTAGTTTTGTTAAAAATAACCTAGTTTCACTTTGAGAGAATAGACGAAAATAGTGAATGAGGATGGGGAAGGAGCAAAGGGGAAAAACGAAATAGGGGTGGATGGAGGGAGAGGGAGCGGGAGAATGACGGGTGAGGAGAGGGGGGGAGGGGCCACAGGGAGGGGGTTGGGATGTCCCAGAAAGCTGTAAGGAGCAGGAGGGGGGATATAGGAGGGACCAGCAGGAGTAGGGTGGGAGGAAGGCAGTGGGGTCCTGAAGAGGGGATCAAGGAGAGATGAGGGAAAGAGAAAGGAGATGGTCAGAGCTGGTACGAAGGGTAGATGTTTGGGTGGAAGGCATCGTTAGAGAGGGGGTCGGTGTGGGAATGGTCATGGGGAAAGGTAAGGAGTGTGGACAGGTGGAGAGCCGGAAGGGGGCTGATAGAGTGGTAATGGCTCAGCAACGGACCAGAGTTGGATCCCGCACATGCTTACAGAAGAACAAAAGTCTGATAGAGTGGAATGTTGGCGGGACCTGCTCTACGAGTGTGAAGTGGAAAGTCACCGGAGATGAGACTCGGATGCTATTGTAAAAGCGGTAAATGTGTGTTTAACATCAACTGGTTCAGCGTTTTACAAGCAATCTAAATGATGACTTTAAAAAAGCAGAACACATTTCTATTGCTAACCTTACACAGACTATTTCCTAATCGAACATTTTGTAATTTTTTCTTTTTTTCTCACAGTAACATAGTTGCTTCCTTATGTAGACACTACTGTCTGGGATGTAATCTCTATATATAAAAGGAAGTGTCCCGATTGATTGACTGACTGACTGATTGACTGACTGACTCATCATCGCCCAGCCCAAACCACTGAAGATAGAAACTTGAAATTTGTGGAGGGTGTTGATCTTACGGTGTAGGCGTCCTTTAAGAAGCGACTTTTCGATATTCCGTCCGTAAGGGGGTGAAATAGGGGATGAAACGTTTTTTGAAAATACGAGGTATTTAGGCAATATTGAAGCTAGAACAACAAAATTTCGGATTTTAATTCATGGTTCGAATTTAAAAGACACGTGTTTCGACATTTTTTGAAATTCGACAAATAAGTGGGGAAAATAGGTGACGCAAAAAATTGATTTTCAAAAATATGTTGCTGTTAACCCAAATTTTAAGCTACAACTACGAAACTTCGGATATGGAATCTTGGTCAGGATTAAAAATGCATGATTTTTAGTATTTTTTGAAATTCAACAAGTGAGAGGATTGAATAGAGGATCAAAAATTCTTTTTGAAAACTCGTTGCTATTGATACAATTTTGAAACTAGAGCTGCAGAAATTGATATTTGATATTGATCGTTATCCTAGAAGACATCATCTAAGTGTCCGCACCTTTTGTCCGATAGTTACGTTATTTAAAGAGACAGGAAGTGTTAAGTCACAAGTGAAAAGTCAACAACGACTTGCAACAAATAATGATGCGCAAGTAGGTGTTTTATCTGCAATAGCGGCTAATCCGCACATCACATTGAGCGAGAATCGGAAATCTCATAAACGTCGGTGTTGAGAATTCTACATCAACATAAATTTCACCCTTACCATATTTCTATGCATCAGGATTTGCATGGCAAAGACTTTGAACGTCGTGTAGAGTTCACCTTTGGGAGAATTAGTTTGTAATGCACGAACACCTTAGACGGTGGTTCGAAACTTGCCGGACACGGTGGTTCAGAGCGGTCGGTCAGAGGGTAGCTCAGAGTGCTCGGTCAAAGTACTAGACGCTCTCTGTAACGAAAAAATAAATAAATAAAAATAAAAAATAAAAATCAAAAATATATATATAAAAAATAAAAAAACGAGTCAACGACGAAATGATCAAAATTAAGCAAAATAAACCAGCGTCCACAAAGGACCGAACAAACCGAAGCACCAATGAAAAGAGAGAAAAAGAAGGAGGCCTTGATGCCATCTGTAATCAAACAGTTTAAAACAATGTTGTATCCATTTCAAGTATCCATTCAGCTTTTTTTTTAATGTCACCGTTTGGATTGTAGTAATCATGGTTGCATCCCTCTTAAAGGACTTCCAGTCCGACCTAAAATTCGTTTTACAAGTGCAGCATGGAGGCTCTGGTTAATCGTTCGCAAAACTGCAAAATGAATGGTGGTGATTATGTGGAAAAATGACAGTCTGTGAATGCAATATTGCTCTGTTCAGCTGTTCTGTTGTGATTTATTTATCTCATCTACATCTACATCGATACTCTGCAAATCACATTTAAGTGCCTGGCAGAGGGTTCATTAACCACCTTCATAACTTTTCTCTACCGTTCCATTCTCTAATAGCGCGCGGGAAGAAAGAACACCTAAATCGTTCCGTTTTCGATCTGATTTCTCTTATTTTATTGGGATGGTCATGTCTCCCTAAGTAGGTGGGTGCTAGCAAAATATTTTCACATTCAGAACTAAAAGTCGGTGATTGAAACTTCGCAAACAGATCACGCCGCAATGAATAACGTCTTTCTTTTAATGATTTCCACCCCAATTCGTGCAACATTTCCGTGACGCTTTCCCCCCCGTAACGTGATAAAAGAAAACGAGCTGCCCTTCTCTGAGCCTTCTCAATATCTTCCGTCAGTCCCACCTGGTGAGGGTCCCACAAGGGGCAACAGTACTCCAAGAGAGGACGCACAAGTGTGATGTAGGCAGTCTCTTTGGTGGAGCTGGTGCATCGTCTAAGCGTTCTGCCAATGAAACGTACCCTTTGGTTCGCCTTCCCCACAATATTTTCTATGTGTTCTCTCCAGTCAAAGTTGTTCGTAATTGTAATTCCTAGGTATTTGGTAGAATTTACGACCTTAAGGTTTGACTGATTTATCGCGTAATTGAAGTTCAGCGGATTTCTTTTAGTGGTCATGTGTATTACTTCACACTTTTCTTTATTTAGTGTCAATTGCCAATTTTCGCACCAAGTAGAAATTTTGTCTAAATCGCTTTGCAGTTGCTTTTGATCCTCTGTTGACTTCACTAACCGATAAACGACAGCATCATACGCGAACAGTCTAAGGGAGCTATTCAGATTATCTCCTAAATCGTTTATAAACACGAGGAAGAGTAGGGGACCAATAACGCTTCCCTGTGGAACGCCAGATATCACTTCTGTTTTACTCGATAACTTACCGTCAATTACAACGAACTGTGTCCTTTCTGATAGGAAATCGTGAATCCAATCGCACAATTGGGGAGATATTCCATAAGCACGCAATTTCATTAGAAGCCGCTTGTGGGGTACAGTATCAAAAGCCTTCCGGAAATCCAGAAATATGGAATCGATTTGAGATCCCTTGTCGATGGCACTTAACACTTCATGTGAATAAAGGGCAAGCTGTGTTTCGCAAGAGCGATACTTTCTGAATCCGTGCTGACTATTGGTTAATAGGTCGTTCTCTTCGAGGTAGTACATAATATTCGAACAAAGTATATGTTCCAAAATCCTACTGGAAATCGACGTCAATGAGATAGGCCTGTAATTTTGGGGATCACTCCTATTGCCTTTCTTGAATATTGGAGTAATTTGGGCAACTTTCCAGTCTTTGGGTACGGATCTTTCGCTGAGTGATCGGTTGTAAATTATAGCTAAGTACGGAGCTATTTCATCAGCATACTCTGAGAGGAATCTAGTTGGTATACAATCTGGCCCGGAAGATTTATTTTTGTTTAGTGACTTAAGTTGTTTTACTACTCCAGGAACATCTACTTCCAAGTTTCGCATGCTGGCAGCTGTTCTTGGATTGAATACTGGAGTGTTCACTTCGTCTTCTTTGGTGAAAGAATTTCGGAAAGCTGTGTTTAGTAATTCTGCCTTAGCAGTACTGTCGTCGGTAGTATTACCATTGCTATCGCGTAGTGAAGGTATTGTTTGTGTTTTGCCGCTAGTGTACTTCACATACGACCAGAATTTCTTTGGATTTTCTGCAAGATTACGAGACAGGATTTCGTTGTGGAAACAACTATAAGATTCTCGCATTGAAGTCCGCGCTAGGTTGCGAGTTTCAGTAAAAGATTGCCAGTCTTGCGGATTCTGTGTCTTTTTAAATTTTGCATGCGTTTTCCTTTGTTTCTGCAACAGTGATCTGACCTGTTTTGTGTACCACGGGGGGTCAGCCCCCTCTTTTATTAATTTATTTGGTATAAATCTCTCGATTGCTACTGATATTATGTCTTTGAATGTAAGCCACAACTGATCTACACTCCTGTAGTTTAAGTCAATAAAAATAGGAGGCATCGATTTCGGAATGCCCCTCGTATTTCTCTTGTTGTATTAGCAATTCTTTTTAAACTTTTTCTTGTCAACGGTCAATAAATGGGGCGAGGAAGATCAGTCCCATTAAATGTGCACCAGCACCCAGCGACGGTAATTACGGGGAGGAAGGGACGCCATCAAAGTTTACAGTGCCCCTCACGACCTGAGGCGAGTCACGAAATTAGGCCGTAGATTTTCGATTAGTGGGCGTCCCTAGGGCACAGTAGCGAGGGCGGCGGCTGCCTTCGTTGTTTGCTGACTCCGCGCATCCAGAATATACCGCGCTGCCGCTGCCGCCTACACTGGTGCTCCGAGGGCATCGCTGCTCTGCCTCGCAGCTCCTGACAAACACGTGCCTCTACAGGCACACCACGGTGCTCCCTAGAAGAGTAATAGGAGAAAAACTCAAAAATAAAATGTTTGTGTGGGAGTTAACTGTTTTGATTATTAGTTTCAAGACTTACAAACTTACTTAAACTAACAAGGAAGTACTTGGGCTCGAAAAAACACATATACACCAAAATCGTATGAGAAATAATGTAAAGATCCCTTACTGCACTAGTGATACTCCCGCATCTGCAAAACTCTGCAGTCGTCCGTTAGAGGCCTCTGCATGTGCCATGCCGCATTGCACTTTGACCTGTCGGTTCGCCAGTAGGGACGGTGCAGTGTGCCTCCGAAGTTCCTTTTTGTGATGTTATTTGTGTGGTGAAGCGTCAGATGGGTCTGCGATTGCTAGTCAATCCTGCTAATGAATTGCGATTAGTTGAGATGAAGTGACGAAGAGCCGGCCGCGGTGGCCGAGGTGACTGAGGCGCGCCAGTCAGGGTCAGCACGGCCACTGTGGTCGGGGGTTCGAATCCCCCCTCGGGCATGGATATTTGTGCTGTCCTAATTCGTAAGTAGTTTATAAGTAGTTTGTAAGTTTAGGGACTGATGACCCCGTAGTTAAGTCCCATAAGCTTAACAAACATTTGAACATTTTGAAGTGACCAAGAATCCTTTTTCGTGAAAATGGTATTAGTGTAGAAGATGAATCATTTGCATGCTTTCTCGTATTTGTTATGATACAGAAATATGAGCATAAGTTAGATACTGTTGATACAAAGTCATTATAATGATATTAGGAATGATAATGACGAACAACTCATTGCAAGCGGTAGTGCTACGGTAAGTGCGGGAAGAGGCGATGGAAGCAGTGGCAGTGAATACCAACAGTCTTTCGGGAAGAAGGTTGAATTTGCAACTATCATCACGACTTTTGATGACATTTCGCTAGAGAACAAGTACGATGATTATTACATAAGTTATAGTTAAGATATCTGCATTACGTGTGGGGTCTACAATTACATCTACAGTGCTATCTAGAGCATGGTTGCAGGGCTTTGCAGAAAAACGACACCCACCAGCACATTGAGGCGTACGTAGAGGTCCTGTAACTATACGTTCATACAGATATATTTGTTCGAGCCCATGTACTTTCCTTGTAAGTTAAACTAACCTAAGGACAAAACATATACACCCATACCCCAAGGAGGCCTCGAAGCTCCGACGGTGAACAACCGCGCCCACCGCAGCAAGGCGCCTTGAAACGCTCGGCCACTCCACCGAGGCAAATAACAACTACTAGTAATATCTCTCACCATCTACAGCTGTATAACCTACCATCCAATCATCGGATAAAAGTCGGAGGAGTACCTCAATATTATGAATGAGAGGTGGCAACAAAAGTACTCGTAAACTTCGGTACGATTCAGAGTTTGTAAAGTAACCAAAATTTTCTCGTCAGCACAGTTAATATTCACACGCGAAAGTATGTAAAAAGAAGTTCAAAATTATTTGTTTCTGACCGGTTCCGGCGGATCTAAGCTGGCGTAATCAGATCTCGCAAGTACAGGGTGATTATAATTAAACGTAAACTATTAAAACACTTGTAAGATCAGGTTATCTGGTCGGCCAAGCTGTGGGGAAATGGCAGCTGATTATCCTAGCTGAGCCGCAGATAATACACACCTACTAGATTCTAAGGACTGGGACATATACTCGGATAGCACATTATACATTGTCATCAACAATCCTTTTATTTTAAAAAAAAAAGTTATGGAGACCTCCGAAGTATCAGTACGACAAACAGTTCCTTTAGCATAAAGTGACAGTTATTACATTAATAGACAGACCAACCGTCAATTACAATTTACTCAGACAATCTTGCGCGAAGCGCATATTTATACAGGCTCAGCGCGTAGAACCCGAATTATCACAAGTAAAATAAAAGGAAACAGAATTTAATGATTTTAATAAATAATAAAACAGATTATTACAGATGAAAAACAATAAGAGATTCCTCCGGAGATCTCTGCAATTATAAAATACTACCGACACAATAAGAAGCTGCAAACCTATTGGTCGATAACCTATAAACTGGAAATACGGGCCTCAGCCCTTGCTATGTCGATACCAACAACAACAAGAATGAACAAGGGGTCTCTCTCCTCAAACTCATTAAATTAAAATGTTAATTAAAACTGAGTGTTAAACCGACAGAAGGATGATAACGTTTTATGCAACCTAAGCAACTGAGCGAATAGCTAAGTGAAAAAAGATAAACACACAGCTTCATTTTAATTCCATAACTTTATAACAGTAATGCGCCCAAAAATGAACGCTGAACGGAATTATCTTTGTACTGGAACATGAAACGTTCACTTACAGAAATGGGAACTGGTTCAGTATTTAAGACAAGAAGTTACATTTAGGTTCCCTATTTCTGGGAATAGGTCTCTTCCTACAGGCTCAACGTAATTTTTTCATAACTAAACATGTTTACTGACGGATGACGGGGGCTGAGCCAGCAGGGCTGATGACCATAGGCAGACTCTGTTCTTTTAAAACGGACGAAACCGCAGTGGAACGAGCGTGAAGGACTCCATACATAAATGTCAAATACCCGGAGTCAAACCGATATCAAACCACACAGTGCTCACCCATTATCACACTGTTACACGCCCCCACGTCGTCCCCACTGCTCCGATGAATCAACAAGCGACTTCTCGGCGCGCTTCCACACTCAGCCACCGAAGGAAAAGACTGCTAACGAAGATACGAGCTTATGGAATAGGTTCACAGATTTGTGACTGGCTGGAAGACTTCCTAAGTAATAGAACGCAGTACGTTGTTCTCGACGGCGAGTGTTCATCGGAGACGAGTGTATCGTCAGGCGTGCCCCAGGGGAGTGTGATAGGACCGCTATTATTTTCTATCTATTTAAATGATCTGATGGACAGAGTAACTTGTAATTTGCGGCTGTTTGCTGATGATGCTTTGGTGTATGGGAGGTTGTCGTCTTCAACTGACTGTAATAGCATACAGGATGACTTAGACAAAATTTCTAGTTAGTGAGAAGAATGGCAGCTTGCCCTCAATGTAGAAAAATGTAAGCTGATGCGCATGAGTAGCAAGAACAATCTCATAATGTTCGAATACAACATTAGTAGTCGCGTCGTAGCGTCGTTCAAATATCTAGGCGTAACATTGCAAAACGATATGAAATGGAACGAACATGTAAGGACAGTTGTAAGGCAGACATCCGACTTCGGTTTACTGGGAGAATTTTGGGAAGATGTACTTCATCTGTAAAGGAGACCGCGTATAGAACGCTTCTACGACCACGTCTTGAGTATTGCTCAAGTATTTGGGACCCGCAGCAGATCAATTTAAAGGAACACACAGAAGCATTTCAGAGGCGAGCAGCTAGGTTCGTTACTGATTCGACCAATGCGTGAGTGCCACGGAAATGCTCGGATAACTCAATTGGGGATCGTTGCAAGAAAGGCGACGTTCTTTTCGTGAATTTCTGTTGATGAAATTTAGAGGGCCGGAATTTGAAGCTGAGTGTAGTACGATCTTGCTGCCACCTACTTACAATTCGCATAGTGATCACAAAGACAACATAAAAGAAATTAGGGCTCGTACTGAGGCATATAGGCATTCTTTTTTTCCTGGTTCTGTTTGGGAGTGGAATAGGAAAGTAAATGCCTAGTAGTGCTACAGTATACCCTCCGCCACGCACCTTACGGTAGATTGCGGAGTATGTATGTAGATGTAGATGCAGATGTCAGCCCAGAGTAAACGGCCACACTCACAGCGGCACACACTTCTCCGGGCTCCGCGCAGATTTCAAGCAGCACATCAGCTGCAATACAGCAGCTGTCCGCACTCGCAGCAGAAGTTCCATCTGCCGGCACGACTCAGAATTGACAGCGTTTCCACATCCACGAGACCACCACGTGACGACCGTCCCATCCACAAGTCCACGCTGCTGGCGAGGTTGTGCAAAAGACACTCGTAGTGCTTACCAGTGATAGCGCTGGTAATAGGATCGGAAGCACCGAAACCCCGACCGTAGTGGCCGTGCAGACCGTGACTGGAGCGCCTTAGTCTCCTCGGCCACCGCGGACGGCGAAGCACCTGTCTCTTTGGAAAGATATGACCCTATGATAAACAATGCCGTAAATCCGAACCATACATTCATCTTTAATGAAGCGGTGCTGGTTGATTTGCGTGTGGATTTTCTGTTGCCCATATTCTACAATTCCGTGTACTGACACATCCTGTCAGAAGGAAGTGGGCTTCGTCTGTCTTCCACGGCCATTCATCATTCACCTGCACGCAAGCCAGAATTTCTAAAAGAAACGTATCTCTTGCTGGAGGTCAACAGAAAGCAGCTCGTGCACATGGGTAATATTGAATGGATCGCAAAGAAGGAAGTTTCGTAGCATTTTTATGCACCGTGCTCACACGTTAAACCAGTGGGCAATTCTCCATGCAATAAACGTTTGCACACCACCACCCGACTCCTCCTGCATTGCGGTCGCCATTTCTTTCACTGACGAATCAATTCTTTTCCTCCATGGACCAGGTTGTACACCAAAGAAAACCGTCTTTTCAAATTTCCGAATCATTTTCTCCAGACCTACGGTAGTCATCGAATCAACGGCTCTTTCTCAAACCCTACAGTGTCCAGAACTTCGATAATTTGGAGGAAGCGTAACAAATCTCAGTCGCGGCCTATTATATATAGAACACACGAGAAATTCAGTGACTGTGAGAATAATGTTGGTAATCACTTTCAAGAAAAGTATATCGAGAACACAAGGGGCTTTACATAGTTCTCATACTGCTCGTGTGTTCGATATACAGGTTGTTTCACTAAGTGTGTTTGCCAGTATAACTTATAAAATAATAGGTGATGGGAAATTTTAATGCGGTAGGTCAACACAAGAAATGTTACACTTTTTGCGGAGCTATGAACATAGTTTATTGTATCATTTTCCAAAGAGTTACAGCACAATGATATAATTTTGTTAAATGGAACAATAGTTTTTTCTAACGTGCATTGGATTCGTTGAAACCAGCTGCGTACAAATCAATTTAAACTATATTCCTATCACTGTTAGTTTGTGAGCTACAACCCTTCAAAGTTTAGGGGGCAGAGGCTACGACAGCGTAGCTGACTGGCTGGTGGTCATGAGACGGTGGGCCGTGCCCCATCGGATAGCCACTCGGCCAGTCAGCTACGCTATCGCAGACTCCGCCCCCGGAACTTTGAAGGGTTGTAGCTCCCAAACTAACAGTGATAGGAATGTAGTTTAAACTTATTTGGACGCTGCTGGTTTCAAAGAATCCAATACACGATAGAAAAAACTATTGTTCCATTTAAAAGATCATATCTTTGTGGTGTAACTCTTTGGAAAATGATACAATAAACTATGTTCATAGCTCCGCAGAAAGTGTAACATTTCTTGTGTTGACCAACCGCCTTAAATTTCCCGTCACCTATTATTTTATAAGTTACAGAGGCAAACACAGTTAGTGAAACACCCTGTATATCGACAGTATGCCACAACTGCGATGTGCAACACTTCTTCCAAGTTACGGGAGCTTCTGGAGAGGGACATGAGCAGTCATCATTCTCGTGAAACAGCTTTACAAGCAGAGCGCGATCCTGCTTTGAGACGTCAAATGAGGAAATGCTGTGTACCTGGAGTTTTTATACCGACTTCAATGTCCAATGGGTACTGCACTTGGCAGGTCTATTCATTTACGTATTTCCAAAATGTTTTTCTTCTGACATACATTTTCTCCCTCTTCCGACAATATTCCGTTGAAATTTTACGTCATTGTTAACAGTGGTATTATTTATATGGCGTTTTGAAAGTTTAATTATAATCACCCTGTATTACCAAAAGTTTGCATTTATGCCGTATTGAGTGGTAAGATATGCGGGGACCTCAGTGAAAACTCATTTATCATAAACTATACCGTATCGCACACAGGCCTCGAAAGGCCCATCAGGTACCGACCGGCCGCTGTGTCATCCTCCGCCCGAAAGCGTCACTGCATGCGGTATCGAGGGGGGCGGGCTTCGTCAGCGCCTCGCACTACCCACCGTTGTTTCGGTTTGCGGGACCGTTACTTATCATACAATGTAAAGACATTGATTTGTGCGATTTACACACGACATTCTGATTCTTCTGCATTCTTCCTACCGTAAGAACATGTAATATCAATATTTGACTTACGTGAATCATGAACTTTCGGTAACACTGGCAACAAGCTGATGACAACAGCACAAATCTGCCAAAACCAACCACAAATGAATTGTACGTAATTTTTTTTTTTCAAATTATGAAACAAACTAGTGTCGTTAGTCTCTTTTTTGCCCGTGTTTCTAATTATTCTATTCTTTTCTTCGTCCAGCTCCTTTTTCCTCTCTCTGTCCATCACCTTCTCTCCTCTCTCTCTTTGTCCATTTCAGTTTCGGTTGCTTGTAACGCAGTCCTTATTAAGTCAAATGTCCTGCATAATATATCCTACAGTAATATAATTTTCGATGTAGATTAATAGCAGGAAACTATTTGAGAAATATGCGAAATATGTTGCGAATAGAGTTGGTAGTAAAGACATAACAAATTACAACCTCAAAAGTTGTGCGTAAGTTTTCAATTCATCTCATTGATTATGATGTCATATTTCCTGAACCACTGTCGCATTACAATATAATTTCTAAGAATTTGTTCTGTAAAACAGCCAAAATTGCAAATTATCTGCATTAAGATGAGCGGATTGTGCTGATTGCACTGCTATAGTAAGATCTCTCGTTTCAATCACTACATCAAAAGTAAAACCTTCCAAAATTGAAATACATGTGCCACGCGGTCTTAAGCGCCACGTTGCGGATCGCGAGGCCTCCAGCGTCAGAGGTTCAATCCTCCTTCGAGCATGGATCTGTCTGTTGTGTTTTACTTAAATTAAGTAGTTTGTAAGTCTAGGCACTTTCTGACCAAAGAAGTTTGGTCGCATAAGAATTAAAAACTTTTGAACATTGTAATACATGTATTTTGATATGGCAGGTATAATGTCGGTGAACAATTATAAGTTTTCATTTGCGATGTGATGTATGAAATGAAAGTGATGGTAGCAGTTTACAACTACATAATTACTCTGCAAGTCACAATTAGAGTGAATGGCAAACGGTTCATAGAACGGTCTTTATGATGTTTTTCTACAGTTCCGTTCTCTAATAGCTCCCGGTAAAAGGGAACTACTAAGTTTTCCGTGTTCAATCTGATTTATCTTATTTTATTTTGATTATCATGTTCACATTAAATGTTCAAATGTTTGTATAGTCTATGGGACTTAACTACGGGGTCATCAGTCCCTAAACTTACAAACTACTTATGAACTACTTACGAACAAGGACGGCACAAATATCCATGCCCGAGGGGGGATTCGAACCCCCGACCGTAGTGGCCGTGCAGACCGTGACTGGAGCGCCTTAGTCCTCTCGGCCACCGCGGCCGGCTGTTGACATTAGGAAGAGAAATTTTGCAAATTGATCTCGCCACAACGAGTAACACCCCAACTAGTGCATCATTTACGTGACAATCTCTCTCCTATATCGCAAAAAAACAAAACAAGCTGCCCTTCTGTGAACTTTCTCTAAATCGTCTGTCAGTCTTGCTGAGGATCCCATAATACGCAACAATATTCCAAAACAAAACGCACAATTGTGGTGTAGGCAAATTCTTCAGTAGAAGTGTTGCACCTTTTAAGTGTTCTGCCAACGAAATGTAGTTCTAAGTTCGCTTTCTCTACAATATTTTCTGTGTATTTTTGTAATTTACACTCCTGGCCATTAAAATTGCTACACCACGAATATAACGTGCCACAGACGCTAAATTTAACCGACAGGAAGAAGATGCTGTGATATACAAAGGTTAACTTTTCAGAGCATTCACACAAGGTTGGCGCCGGTAGTGACACTTACAGCGTGCTGCCCTTGAGGAAAGTTTCCATCCGATTTCTCATAAACAGCAATTTGGCCGGCTTTGCCTGGTGAAACGTTGCTGTGATGCTTCATGTAAGGAGGACAAATGCGTACCGTCACGTTTCCGACTTTGATAAAGGTCGCATTGTAGCCTATCGCGATTGCGGTTTCTAATATCGTGATATTGGTGCTCGCGTTGGTCGCGATCCGATGACTGTTAGCAGAATATGTAATCGGTGGGTTCAGGAGGGCAATACGGAACGCCATGATGGATCCCAACGGCCTCGTATCACTAGCAGTCGAGATGACTGACATCTTATACGCACGGCTGTAACGGATCGTGCAGCCACGTCTCGATCCCTGAGTCAACAGATGGGGACGTTTGCAAGACAACAACCATCTGCATGAACAGTTCGACGACGTTTGCAGCAGCATGGACTATCAGCACGGAGACCATGGCTGCGGTTACCCTTGACGCTGCATCACAGAGAGGAGCGCATGTGATGGTGCATGCAACGACGACCCTGGTTGCACGAATGTCAAAACGTCATTTTTTTTTTTTTCAGGTGAATCCAGGGTCTGTTTACAGCATCATGATGGTCGCATCCATGTTGGTGACAACGCGGTGTACGCACTTTGGAAGCCTGTATGCGTCATCGCCATGCTGGAGTATGACCCGGCGTGATAAAATGGCGTGCCACTTTTACACGTCTCGGTCACCTCTTGTTCGCATCGAAGGCACTTTGAACAATGGCCGTTACATTTCAGACGTGTTACGACCCGTGGCCCTACCCTTCATTCGATCCCTACGAAACCCTACTCTTCAGCAGGATAATGCACGACCGCATGTTGGACGTTCTATACGGGCCATTCTGGATACGGAAAATGTTCGACTGCTGCCCTGGCCAGCACATTCTCCAGATCGATAGAAAATTCTGGTCGATGGTGGCCGAGCAACTGGCTCGTCACAATATGCCAGTCGTGTTGAAGTGGCATTGGCATCTGTACCTAAACACGCCATCGAAGCTCTGTTTGACCCAATGCCCAGTCGTATCAAAGCCGTTATTACGGCCAGAGGTACTGATTTCTCAGGATCTCTGCACCAAAATTGTGTGAAAATGTAATCACGTCAGTTCTAGTATAATATATTTGTCCAATGAATACTCGTATATCATCTGCATTTCTTCTTGGTGTAGCAATTTTAATGGCCAGTAGTGTATGTTGGTTGTAATTGTTACTCCTAGGAATTTAGTTGAATTGGTAGCCTGCAGTTTATGACTTATTTATCGGGTAAATGATGTTTAAAGGACTTCTTTTAGTGATCATATGGATGACTTCACACTTCCCATTGTTATGGATCAACTGCCATTTTGTTTTCATCATACAGATATCTTATCTAAATAATTTTGCAGTTGCTTTTGACTTCCTGGTGAGTTTACTTCCGATAAGTGACAGCATCATCCGTGAACAACCTAAGAGAGCTACTCAGATTGTCTCCTAAATCGTTTATAAAAATAAGGAAAAGTAGGGGCCCTAAAACACTTCCCTGGGGAACACCAGAAGCTATTTTAGGTCTACTCGATGACTTTCCGTCAATTTCAACGTTCTGTCTGTTTTACGAATCCAATCGTACAATTGTGGCGATATTCTGTAATCAAGCAGGTTGATTAGAAGACGTTTATGAGGTACAGTGTCGATAGCCTTCCGGAAATCTGGAAATATGGAACCTCTCTGATACCCCTTGTCTGTAGCAATCATCACATCATGTGAGAAAAGAATCCGGTCATCTTATTAAAGATAATTTGCGATCTTGGCTGATTTACATAATAAATTAATTGAACATCTCGCCCCCTCCCTCTCCAACTATGCGAACTTTTATTATTTCGAAGGTATATTCAGTGGTATGTCGCGAATGAGTTAGTCGTACAGACGTAATAAATTAACACTTTATGCTTGACGCGGCTGTTTGCCATAAACCTTATTATTTGTGATATCTTATGAACAATGTGCCATCCCATAATTTCGTAAGTATTGTTTCACTTGTTCAAACCATCTGCTCTTACCAAACGAAATCAGGTATCATCTGACTAAGCCCAGTCATGTTGCATCCAACCGATATAGTCACGAGAAAGGGAGCAAAGGGAATAATTTGCAAAACAGTCGTTCCACTACTACTTGAATATTGCTTGTCAGTCTAAGATCCGTGCCAGATAGGCATTATACAAGAAATACAGAATATACCAAGAGAAGCCACGTATAGCGACAGAGGTACATTTAATAAGTGGAAAAAATTTAAGGAGATGGTAATCTAACTTGAGCTTGCAGATGCTGTAAGAGAAGCATTCTGCACCACAGTAGGCTCTGCAGTCTAAGTTCTATGAGCGTATCTTCCAACAATTTACTGCATGGTATACCTTTTCGCTGCTAAGATGTTCTCTGTGCATTCCTTGCTGAGCGCGGCTTTGTTGTCATAGTACTGATCTTCTCGGCTGAGAAATGGCACTATAGCCTCTAAGAAGCCTATCATCAGACTTTAAGGAAACTATCTGATGAAAACATCTTGCGGTCTGACATCAATTGGGGAACGACTGATTTTAGTATCCTTGACATAGTTACTTTGCAGCAACAAATTAAGTTTGCATAGACTTTATCATATGAAATTTAAGAAAGGTATCGAAAGTTTATTTAAAATGCGAGACAACGATATTGTGTTTAATTTTCGAGATATTGCTGTTTATATCTAACGACAGACGCATGGTGCTTATTGCTTACCTGCTATTAATAAATATTAAACCAAATGCTGCGATGGAGTAGTCTAGCGTTCTAAAGCGTCTCGCTGCGGAGCGCGCGGTTACTCGCTGTGGAGATTCGAGTCCTCCCTGGGGCATGGGTGTGCGTGATGTCCTTAGGTTAGTTTACCTTAGTTTAAGTAGTTTGCAAGCTACGGACTGATGACCACGCAGTTTGAACATTTTTTTAAAGAAATGTATTCGCAATTCCAAATGAATTTATAGTTGGGAGTACAATTTATTTGTTATATTTTAGTTTTGTGTTAGACTTCCCACTTCTTGTGAGCCGTCATTTTTCCTTTTTTTATTAATTTATTTTGTTTTTATATTCATTTTTTCGCCCAGGTAGATCGCTTCATTGTGAATGTGGAATTGTGTTTATTCAATGCTGATCGGTGTGAACTTTGCTCAGTTTCATTTAAAATTATTACAGAGCGATACCAGCCATGTGATCAAACATGCTAAGCACTTACGACAGATCTCTATAAGCTATACGTGCATGACTCCCAGACTGACACAAAATTACAGCTGTCTCACTTGTCTACTACCTGTGAGTGATTAGATCTAACGATTACCGCTCAGGGAGAGACGTTTATTAGAATTACCATTTAAACCCTGCATTTTCCTTCTGATAATGTTAATACAGATATTAAACATCACTCGAAGTTCTTCATTTCAAGAAAAGTATTTGTCAGATCATCATCTTGATTTACTGCTTTAGAGTGACCATTTAGGACCATGGAACAGGGAAATAAAGAAAAGAAGTAAATTTATAACTACACCAGATCTATAGATCATGAAAACATAACTGCACCGTCACAGAAAATATGTCCATATATGATTGCCAATTCAAATTTTTCTATATCTATGGAAGTTATTTAGTTATCAGTCCCTAGCCTTACAAATTACTTAAAGTAAGTTCAACTAATCTAAGGACAACACAGACAGCGATGCCCGATGGAGGACTCGAACGTCCGAAGACGAGCGACCGCGCGGTCCGCAGCAAGACGCCTTAGACCGCCCTGTCACTCAGCCGCGGCCAATTTACTACGCTCTTGGGCGTTTCTAATGCTGCTTGTCCCCTTCTCTCGGGGTCACTCAAGTTCTGCCTTTCCAATTCCTTCTTAGGACCACCTCTAAGACGTGTACCAGTTCGCGATTCAATTAACTATTAGGGAATGTACCCTCTCCTCAGAGAGGTAGTCTCCACTGCGTGGGAGTAGCCGCGAGGTCTAAGGCATCATGCTAGGGACTGCGCGGCCGCTCCCGCCGAAAGTTTGAGTGCTATCCTTAGAGTAAGTTAGTTTAAATAGTTTGAAGATTTGCTATAGTCTCCATCTTGTATTCAGTTTTTTGAAACGCTGATACAATTTCACTGTACCATCTTTCCAAAGTTTCTATATTTCATACTGGACCATAGATTTTCATTAAGAAATTCCTCTCAAATATACGTAGGGTGCCCTCCATCATCTCTGTACTTGCCCACGTCACACAACCATACTGTTGTCTTATATAGCTGAATCCTGCTTTCCTGGGATACAGTGGTTGACATTTATAGGTGGTTTAAACTGTAGTACACTCGGTTCGCATACACCATTTATGCCGAACTTCCTTAGCTACCTCTCTTTCATTCCTCAACGTAGACCCCCAGGTATTTGAAAATTAGGACTATCAAAATTATGACCGTCTATACTGATTGATCCCGTATCATTTTGTAGAGGACAGACTACCACATGAATATCACGTAGTTTTCTTGAAGTTGACTTGTATCTAGCCGATTGAAGACTAAAGCAGAACCTTCTCCACTTTCTTGTCAGCGTGTTTTTTTTTTTTTTTTTTTTTTTTTTTTTTTTTTTTTTTTTTTTTTAAAAAGAAGAAGGAACGAAGTCCCCTGTTTTTGGTGTTCCGACAGAAACACCTTTGAGCTATGAATTTGATGAGCGATGTGGCTTTAGTGTTGTAAATCGCGGCGGCAGTGTTGCCAACTCATACAAGCGAAAACACCGTACTAAAAAGTCAAAATTATAAATTTTGACTCAGAATTATTGTACATCAGACAAAAAATGATAACGCAAATAAATTAATTAATAGGAAAGTAATAGTAATTTCCAAGGAACGGTGTACATAGAAGTAGCGGCATCAGTGCGAGTGATATACAGGGTGTTCGAAAAAGGTACGGCCAAACTTTCAGGAAACATTCCTCACACACAAAGAAAGAAAATATGTTATGTGGACATGTGTCCGGAAACGCTTAATATCCATGTTAGAGCTCATTTTGTTACTTCTCTTCAAATCACATTAATCATGGAATGGAAACACACAGGAACAGAATGTACCAGCGTGACTTGAAACACTTTGTTACAGGAAATGTTCATAATGTCCTCCGTTAGCGAGGATACATGCATCCACCCTCCGTCGCAAGGAATCCCTGATGCGCTGATGCAGCCCTGGAGAATGACCTATTGTATCAGAGCCGTCCACAATACGAGCACGAAGAGTCTCTACATTTGGTACCGGGGTTGCGTAGACAAGAGCTTTCAAATTGCCCCCATAAATGAAAGTCAAGAGGGTTGAGGTCAGGAGAGTGTGGAGGCCATGGAGATGGTCCGCCTCTACGAATTCATCGGTCACCGAATCTAATGTTAAGAAGCGTACGAACACGTCGACAAATGTGCAGGAGCTCCATCGTGCATGAACCACATGTTGTGTCGTACTTGTAAAGGCACATGTTCTAGCAGCATAGGTAGAGTATCCTGTATGAAATCATAACATGATCCAGTGAGCGTAGGTGGAAGAACATGAAGCCCAATCAAGACATCACCAACAATTCCTACCCAGACGTTCACAGAAAATCTGTGTTGATGACGTGATTGCACAATTGCGTGCGGATTCTGGTCAGCCCACACATGTTGATTGTGAAAATTTACAATTTGATCACGTTTGAATGATAAGATAAGATAAGATATCTTTCCTTCCGTCTGAGGAATGTTTCCATATGTCTGGCCGTAATTTTCTGTAATGTCCTGTATACCTCACGTTGTACTATCGTGTCTTTATACAATAAAAACTGGTCCATTTACATTGACGGGTCCACATATCATCTCGTGAGATGTTTCTTAAACAAACAGAAACAGAAAGTACTACGCTACACTGATGCCGCTTCTTCGATGTACAACGTTCTTTGCAACCAAAATATTAGGAAAATTAACACTTTAGTTTATTAAACAATCGCGTCACAGACATACGTGCAGTAGTGGTGGTGGTGGTAGTAGTAGTAGTAGTAGTATTAGTGACAAGTAAGTAGTCTTTATTATAGTAACGTAAGTTGTATGATGAGTTTAATGTAATTTAACTTACCTAAATTGTAACGACAATTCGTATTGCCGTAAGTGTACATGATATTCACAGTTTAAATGGTATCTCCAGCCGGAAAGAAATTATCCAGAAAGTAACTTCCGTTTTGTAATAAAATGAAATTGTACACAGATGCACAAGAAATTTTTATTGCACAAAATTCTACACCTCTTAAACTACTTTTCCACACAGCTGCCTAAATTTTGTAGGCACTTGTCATAGCGTGCCACAAGTTTTTGCATGCACCCTTCACAGAAGGTTGCCGCCTGTGTATTCAACCTGTGGTAACAGCTCTTTATCATCGTTGGAGTGTTGACCACCAAGGACAGATTTTAGATGTAAGACGAGATGAAAGTCGCTAGGAGAGAGGTCCGAGCTGTATTATGGAGGATGTTCAAACAGGTGACAATGATTGTTAAGCTTATGGGACTTAACTGCGGGGTCATCAGTCCCTAAACTTACAAACTACTTATCAACTACCTTATAATAAAGACGGCACAAATATCCATGCCCGAGGGGGGATTCGAACCACCGACCGTAGTGGCCGTGCAGACCGTGACTGGAGCGCCTCAGTCTCTTCGGCCACCGCGGCCGGCGTTCAAACAGGTCCCATTGAAATTTCCGTAAGAATTGTTTGGTCACATTCGGTGTGTGAGGTCAGGCATTATCGTGAAAAAGAAATATTTTGACAGTAATTCTCTTTTTACACCTAAAATCTGTCCTTGGTGGACAACACTTCAACGATGATGATGAGCTGAAAGAACATGTTACCACACGCGGCAACATTCTATGAAAAAGGCACACAAGACCTTGTGCCATGCTATGACAATTGACTACAAAATTTCGGAAGCTATTTAAAAAATGGTTTAACAGTTGTAGATTTTTGTGCAATCAATATGTTTTCTGTATCTGCACCCGTTCGTTTTATATAACCAAATGGAACTTACTTTCTGGACGCGCCTCGTACATTAGGCCAGTATCGTACTAGGTACTATCGTACATCGTACAAGCACTGAAATTATCGTTGTTGTTGTTGTTGTTGTTGTGGTCTTCAGTCCGGAGACTGGTTTGATGCCGCTCTCCACAATACCCTATCCTGAGCAAGCCTCTTCATCTCGACATATGAACGGCAACCTACATCTGTCTGAATCTGCTTACTGTATCCATCTCTTGGACTTCCTCTTCGATTTTTACCCCACACACTTCCCTCCAATGCTAAATTTACGATTCCACGATGTCTTTTCTCCGCAATTCTGTTCAGTACCTCCTCATTAGTTATGCGATCCACCCACCTAATCTTCAGCATTCTTTTGTAACACCATATTTCAAAAGCCTCAATCCTCTTCCTGTCCGCACTGTTTATCGTTCATGTCTCACTCCCATGCGAGGCAACACTCCATACAAATGCCTTCAGAAAAGACTTCCTTAGGCTTAAATCAATATTCGATGTTAACAAATTTCTCTTTTTCAAGAACGCTTTTCTACCCATTGCCATTCTGCATTTTATATCCTCTGTACTGCGACCATCATTTGTTATTTTACTGCCCAAGTAACAAAACTCATCTACCTCCTTTATTGCTTCGTTTCCCAATCTAATTTCTTCAGCATCACCTGATTTTCTTACACTGCACTCCATTACCCTAGTTTTGCTCTTGTTAACGTTCACCTTATATGCACCTTTCAGCACACTGTCCAGTCCGTACAATTGCTCTTCCAGGTCCTTTGCTGTCTCTGACAGAATTACTATGTCGTCGGCAAAACGCAATGTTTTTAATTCTTCACCTTGAACTTTAGTTCCTTCTCCACATTTCTCCTTGCTTTCCTTTATAGCTTGCTCAATGTACAAATTGAATAACAATGGAGAAAGACTACAACCCTGTCTTACTCCCTTTCCAACCACTGCATCCCTTTCATGTCCTTCATCTCTGACAACCGCTGTCTGGTTTATCGTATGCCCCCATAATTATGGTACGAGTTGGCAACCCTGCGCGGCGCAGTGCACAGTGCAGGGCATTGACTGTGTGTTGTGCACGTGTTGTCAGCGGCAGCTGGTATGCGGCAGCAGCGGCACGGCGTGCAGCTGGGGCCACGCCATCAACGTGGCCAACCGCTACGTGTACGTCGCGCAGCCGCGCAACGACCGCGTCCTCGTCATCAGCAAGATCCAGATGGTCGTCGTCGACGTGAGTAACGCCGCACATTGCTGCAGTTCACTGATTTCAGTCTTGATGTTTGACAGACTATTTTATACTTTGGGCATCCACAGCTGAAATACATTGTAAAGCAATTCTAGAAAGTAATACAGACGACTAATCAGGATTCTTTTCCATGAATTATCGTAATCCGCCTTAGTTGTCTTATATGCCTTTATTAGCTTACAACCGGTTTCGCCAGTGGCGGCTGGTGATAATGTGCTAATGTGCTGCAGCACACTGTAAATATATTACTAAAATTAATGCCATTTCTCTTGGAATGCAAGCGAGAAATCGCTGTAAAATTACATCCTTTCTCTTGGAATGCGATCCAGATATCACAATAAAATTATGCCAATTCCCTTCCGATAAGTATTACAACGTTAGTAATAAGGATGAAAACGCATTTTTGAGCGCTCTCGCCGCGATAGCTGGAAATCAGCTCCGTGTGCTGAAGTGGGATTCAGCCGCGCTGGTACGTGCGCAGAGAGGCGGCGCAGTCGTCTGTTCGCTAGTGCGCATGCGCAGACGTGACGTTAGGCCAGGCGACTCATGTGTGCTGAGACCGACTGCAGCACCAGACCAATATTTCTCTTCCCACTGCGTGTAACGGCTGCGTAAGAATAGTATATGACGAATATTGCGACGTACAGAGTCAAATAGCGCGCTGGCTCAGGCGTCTTGCGCGTTATCTCTCAAACCTACTTGTGTGAGGCTCGTATTCAAATACCCCTGAGTCCAAATTTTTAATTTCTGTAAATAAAACTTCAATCACAAACAACATTAGTAATGTATAGCCAACATGCGAGTGAAACTGCGCTTTTCAGCCAAACAGTTTCTTTGGTCGCTTGTGTAGAACACAGGTGACGTGGCAGGGATATTGCTAAGCTCCGTTATTTCCATTGTCAGTCACGCTTTTTATTTTAGTATATTTTGTTTCCTGTTTATTTTTGTAATATTGTAGCACACTGGTCAAATTTTGTACGAGCCGCCACTGGGTTTCGCACCATTAAAGGTGCATCTTCAGGCATCTTATTGCGTGTCCCAATATTCATGATGGATGCCAGGTTTTTATGTGGGCTTTCCTTAAAGTTGTTAGCTGGGTTTATACGGAACACCATCAGGGGCGCCGACTTTTGAAAATCAGTGTGGGTGCTCGTGGTTTCATTTTTCGTTACCTTTTCGGCCACGAGGTTCAAAGAATGGACCAAGCAGTGCTCAATTTCTCTGAATTTTGCTTGCAACCTAGAAAAGGTACCAGTCATGTTTGTCGCTCTGTCAGATTTGCATGATTTGATATCTGGAGAAAAACGAGAGAGAACAGCCACTGACAGTATTAACAGTACTTCGACTTTGGTTGATTCAATATTATAGAAAACAAAATAAGAAAAAAATCATTAATTTCAAAATTAGCACCACTGGTACGATCAGCAAATTTTAAGAAGCTTAAAACGAATCAGACGATTGAAGGATGTTAGTATTTCGATACTCATTTGCCTCTCTGATAGACGAAACTCTTTCATAAACACTTTCATTTTGTCCTTCATCTCTATTATTAGATGTTATTTGCCGTGCAATGATTTATTTCTTAAAGTGCATAGTTATTTAAGTATGGAACGTTAGATTTACTATCCAGTTTCGACAATGAACTTTGCCCCTTTCATTTAGAGAGACATATTTCCTCATTACTGACATAGTAAAGACAACTAAGCCAACGAACTGTATTGTGCTAAGGTATATACCAATGTTCCACTTGTATAACTTTCAGGAAATCTTTGAAAAATCTGTTATTTATATGGCGACAAAGCACAGATCCCACGCCTTTATTGCGGCGCCTGGCTGCACTCCTGTAGCAGACAATGGCGCTTCGTGAATGGAGTAATGAATAGTCAAAACCTCTTTCTTAGATTCACTTTTCAGTTCATTTCTGTATATGTGTCATTATTAAGCTCGGCTACTAGCCATGCAGGTGCTTCGCCCACTATCTGCCCGCGATGTTTTACGTGAAGTGTGTAACGCCACTGTACTTGTTAGCAAAATTAAATACTTTGACGTAAAAGTCAGTGCGGATATCTTGATGAACAGAATTAATGGAGCTACCACTGCAAACTATGGCTGTCACTGTGATTGTTACATCGGTTACGACAACCTATACTAGAGGTGGGCACAAATCGGCTCAATGAGCAGCGCTCCGGCTCAGGCTGGAAAAAGAGCAGCGTTCGTGATCGGCCGGTAGTTATCCTAGTTGCCGCTAGAGGTCTGCATGCTTGCTGGCCCACGAACTTCGCTCTTATCTTTATATTTGCCGGCTCGTCTGCACACGCTGGACATGTTAGAGAAGAGTTTCCAGTATTATGTTTTTAAGTTAGTTATAAACATAATAGCATTTTTCAGAAGATACCCCTAGCAGTGGAATCTGTTCATTCGAGTTGGATACTAAAGAGTTTGCAGTATTATCTTTATAACTTATTTTATAACGCACTCAGCCAGGTGCCTTTCTGCGGCTACGTTAGCGCGTTGGCTGCGCATAACGCCATCTAGTCTTTTCAGCAGGAACTACGTGATGGACGCCAGCTGCTCGCGGCTCTGCTCCTGCTCAGGCAGGCGGCTCCGAGAGCGCGTCTCGCTCATTGCCCACCTCTGACCTATACCATATGCTCGTACTTTCGTTAGCAGTCTGCAGTGCGGCACTCTTACAACTAAGAGAATTTGTGGCACAGTTCAGTGTTTCAAATACATGTTGCAAAAATAGTCAGCAGAAACAGCTAGAGAGCAACGTTTGGTAGCATTTGAATTATTCATAGAGCAGCAGAGAGGTGAGAGCGTGCTGCCTCGGCTGCAGGTGGTGCCGACGGACAAGATGCCGGTGGAGCTGCACTACGTGCCGCACCTGGACCAGGTGTGGGTGCTCAACTGGCGCTCTGAGCACGACCGCGGCGTCAAGACGGTGCAGGTGATCCGCGACGCCGCCCAGAAGCGCAAGCACCACACCGTGCACCCGGAGCCCATAGGCGGGCAGTTCGACCTCGTCAGCGGTCTCTTCATACCTGCAGCACAGGTAACTCTAGTCAATTCAATGTACTATCTCAATATATACACCTGAATTCTTTACACTCTAAACAGGCCGCATATAATCAGTTTACATAGTAATACGAGGTACGTCCACAAAGTAAGTTCCGTTTGGTTATATAAGACAAACGTGTACAAATACAGAGAAAACATTTACTGTACAAAATCTACAACTGATAAACTATTTTTCAACATGGTTTCAGAAGTTTTGTAGGCACTTGTCATAGCGTGGCACAAGTTTTTGTATGGCTTCTTCATAGAAGGTTGCCACCTGCGTATTCAATGATGTGGTAACTTGTTCTTTGAACTCGTCATCATCAAAAAAATGTTTGTTTGTATAGTCTATGCTACTTAACTATGTGGTCATCAGTCCCTAAGCTTACAAACTACTTATGAACTACTTACGAATTAGGACGGCACAAATATCCATGCCCGACGGGGATTCGAACCCCCGACCGTAGTGACCGTGCAGACCGTGACTGGAGCGCCTCAGTCTCCTCGGCCACCGCCGCCAGCTCGTCATCATCGTTGAAGTGTAGACCAGCAAGGTCAGATTTTACGTGTAAGAAGAGGATTACTGCATTTTTTTTCGCGATAATGTCCGACCTCACACGGCGAAAGTGACGCAACAACTCTTACGGGAATTTCACTGGGACGTGTTTGATCATCCTCCGTACAGCCCCGACCTCGCTCCTAGCGACTTGCATCTCTTCTTACACCTAAAATCCGTCCTTAGTGATAAACACTTCAACGATGATCATAAGCTGAAAGAACATCTTACCACATGGTTGAATACGCAGGCGGCAATCTTCTATGAAGAAAGCAGACAAAAACTTGTGCTACGTTATGACAAGTGCCTACAAAATTTCGAAAGCTATGTAGAAAATAGTTTAAGAGTTGTAGATTTTTTTTACAATAAATACTTCTTCTGTATCTGTACACGTATATTTTGCATTACCAAACGGAACTTACTTTGTGGACGTACCTTGTACATAGTTTTTTCATAAATGTGAATATAATTATCAGACAAGTTTGCTGTAAAGAAATACGATATTAAAGTAAAATTTATTGAAAATATAAGGGGTAAAAGGAAAAAAAATACAATAAATCGTCCCATGGTTAAACCGAAATTCGTTTAGTTAGTTAGTTTATGTTACTGGCTTGTTCTGGATACGTAGAACACGAGAGGAACTGTACGAAAATTTTGAACCTATATCGAGCGAGATACGGGAAAAGAGGTTACGTGAGACTTTAACTTTTCCCGGCGTAAGGAATGTTCAAACAACTTACGGGTATGCTGCCGGGTGACGTCGTCGACAACCGCCGATATTTCGGCAGGAGAACACCCTGCCATTCTCAAGGCACAACTGCACTTGAAGTGCAGTTGTGCCTTGAGAATGGCAGGGTGTTCTCCTGCCGAAATATCGGCGGTTGTCGACGACGTCACCCGGCAGCATACCCGTAAGTTGTTTGAACAAAGAGGTTACGGTTTGTTAGGCACCTAATGAGGGTGGACGATGGGAGGTTGCCTAAGAAGATGTGGAATGCAACATGTCATAAGGCGAACAACTGGGTGAAGGAAGTCAGAGATGGAAGACTGTAGGAATAAAAGAAAGGAATCTGCAGGCACTGGTGCAGAACAGGGAGATGTATAAATGGTTGGTGGACGGTCACAGGTGGCTGGACACTAAAATCAAAGTCATCATAACAGAAGAAGAAAGAAACAGAAGAAGTGGGAGAATGAAGAGGTATTGGAAAGAAAGAACACGTGCTAAACAAGCCACACTTGATCCTAAAGGGTCCTAACGAAGCAGAAGAAGAAGAAGTTATTGGCGTACTCGAAAGTACTTTAAGATTGCCGACGAGCTTGGGGCAATAACTTCTTTCAAATCTACTAGTACTACACTGTTCTACAGTACCTACATTGGTATATGCGTGACTCGGAAAAATCCTCGAGTGTACGCGTATTTGTGTAGATCACATTATAAATCATTTTATTTAACTTTTCCTTTGTTATATTTGTCTCTGCACTGTTATATATTAGAAAATTATGGAGACTAAAGTCATTTGGTCAGGCCGTTTTATCTCGCCGATTTCCTTCATTTCAATTTAAAACTAAAGGTATACATCCATGCGATTGTCATCAAGTATGAGAAGTTAAAACTATCGCCTTCCTTTATTCATATTCAATCGCGATTTCCTTCAGTACATTTTTTATGGAAGTGTTCTTGCCGTAAACTAAAGTCAGTCGGTCAGGGCTCGGTCAGTCTAACAGACCTATTTCTTCCAGTTTTGTTTTAAACAAAAGGTATTCATCCACAGACTTGTCATCAAATATCAGAATTCACTTTACTGTCGCCTTCATTTATTTATTTATACTGAAAAGCGATTTCCTTCTGTACGTTTATTAAGGGAATATCCTCGCTGTGAACTAAAGTTAGCCAGTCATGCCTTTCTATCCTGTCGTCTACTCATCTACATATTTGTCATCAAGTATTAGAATTCACTTAGATCTAGCTTTTGTTTATTTATACTCAATCTTCGGTTATAATTAACGTAAACATTTTGTTTTGACCTAAAAGCACTCAGCGGATCAAGTTCTGTCACTCGATCTTTTAAACACTTAAATTGGTTAACACTGAAAATTCAAATATCACTTTTTAAACATTTTTTCACACTTAGAACTTGAAATATAATTGATACTCATAAATTTTGAGTTATAAATAGAAACTAAACTCAACGAAGAGGAAATAATGTTTTGAAAAAAACTACATTGTGAAAGTATCACAACTATCATCTTCATATTATCAGCATCTAATGCACAAAGCTTTGGATTAGCACAGGTGAACATAACATGAAATAATATGTGAAGAAATGTGTCACGGAAACAACAAGAAAGTTGAGGAAGCGTCGCTAAAAGGGCCATTTACACATAGTCATTCGGCTTTACCGAACAGAAAAGGACTAAGATAAAGTCAGTGATTAGTAGATTTTTCCCAGTATCATGTGACATTTCCACCTTAATGTTGAGGACACAAAAATCTGTTCTGCGCATCAGAATGCTCACTCCAGAGATATCTCTGCTTTCTGCCTGCCACTAGAGATAATATACACACGAAGTGACATACTCATCAGAAACGTCTCTGCTTTCATAAATGTTCGGCACAATATTGTGATTAAAATTTGCAATTTCTTACTTTTGGTGCGGACATCATTAAGGTAGAGAAAGACGTCTTCTTTTGCAGAGACAATTACACTTAGTTATAATCCGACTTCTGAATATATAGTTCTACTACACAAGGTCTAGTTCAACTTTGTGCTTCACGAAGTAATCACTGCAGGACGTGGAGACATGTATTATCTGAAACAGTGGCCGATGCTGCTTACGCAGATAAGTCACTGGAAATACTATATTTAGTGGAAAGTTCTATACAGACAATCAGCTGACGCCATTCTTTCAACGATTACCCAGACTTACTTTATCGCACATTAACACCACCATCACGTCTTATTTAAACAGACATGAACTGCTCTGTTGATTGAAATACCAGACTTGCAGCATTCGTCGAGTTTTCGATGATAGGGAGCACTGCATACAGAATAGCTACGTATATCGTCCCCAGTACAACACTGCAACACACTAATACTTCAGCATACACTTACTGTGAGAGATAAACAGTTTAGTACTACCCCATAGAACCAATACATGGCGCTGTTATTATTATTACTATTTCTCATCTCAACAATATAGCCGGACGCGGTGGCCGAGCAGTCTGCGGCGCGCCAGACACAGTCTGCACGGCCACTACGGTCGGGGGCTCGAATAGGGCATGGATATTTGTGCCGTCCTTAGTATGAGCTAGTTCATAGGTTTGTAAGTTTAGGGACTGATGACCCCGTAGTTAAGTCCCATAAGCTCTACAAACTTTTGAACTCAACGATAGAAGTGTTTTCAGAAGTTTACGCCAAATAAATAGTTACATACCGCAGTCGTAACTTTATGAAAACAACCTGACATCGAATTTACATCTTTCGGGAGTACGGACTTTAATTAATTTCACTTTTTGTATGAATAACTTTATGAACATTCATAGTTTTTGACAATGATCTCAACTTAAATTTGGTTAGGAGAACTGAGTTTACTGGCGGAGAGATCCTACAAGGATTCTGTTTTTTCTGACCTAGGTCCGCAACCCTACAAAACCATGTTCTACATAGGTCCCTCTTTAACAACCGTTGTGAAGCACGGGCTTATAAGCTAGTATATTATACAACCATCTTGCACTGCTTCTAGAGTCGCAATCGGACTGCTATTCATCTAATTTCTAGACTCTTAAGCAAATTTTTTATGTAACATAAGCTCCTGTGGTCTCATACAAATGATCATTATTCACAGTCAAACCAATACATTGCTGATCTGTAACGTACTACAATATCCATTGTCCACACCAAGAGAATTATCATTTAACCCTCAACAGGTGCTGTAAAGAAGGCAGTGGTGAACCTCAGAAGTTCACTGGCCGGATTCGTCACAGTATTTTCCTCTACTGGTAACCAGGCCTTAAATGAGAATACGTGAGTCCAGTGAACCAAGACAGCGAAAATGAACTGCTCAGACAGAACATCGATAGATTATTAACTTCATATCTTCTGAAACATTTTTGTTTCGTTTGTGAAAACAGTGCCCTTGTTATAATTCTTTTTATAGAAAGTGTAGACAGCAAAATTGACTTTTTATTATCGACTAGTTTCAACCTATTGTTGGGCCTTCTTCAGGATGCTGCTCCGAGATGTTGTGGAGCAGAGCGGGAGCTATGAGTGCCTCAGGTGCTGTCACAGCTCATGTGCAGGAGGGTCCATATGTTAATGAAAGTCCCTCTTCTAGGTGCAAACTCTTTATTTAAATTTTTTAAATTGTGATTTGTATTTTTCCAAATATTCCGAAGAGCAGTATTAACTGCCTCACCCTATATTTTAATAACATAGAACCCAAGATAAATCCCTGTGGGACCTCATTCTTGATAGCTTCCCAGCGGCAGGAACCAGTGGATGTTTGCGTATTATGTGAATCAGTCACGTAAGAATGAAACCGTGGCTGCTGTGTCCCACTGATGAACTTGCCGTGTATTTTTCGCTGAGTTTAGTGCTTTTCTGCAGGACGTGGAGCACGAGTTCCGGTACGGCTACGTGTCGCACGCTGGCCGCCGCGGCCTGGTCAAGCTGGAGCTGTCGTCGCTGCGGTACCTGCAGGCCGTCGACCTGTCGGAGCGCTCCTGCCTGCCCAGGCACCTGCAGTTCTCCTCCCTCTGTGAGTCTCCTCCTACTGGCTCTTCACTTTAAGGTAGAACAGCTCTACGTTGAAAGGCTTCTGTCGGCAATCACCAACACCACCTAGAGAGAAAGCCGCGGCGCTCTCGTATGACGTCAGGCAGGTAGGTTGCGCGCGCATAGCTGACTGGGTAAGCCGTCGGGACACGGCCCACTATGCCGAAGCAGCGAGCCAGTCACCCATGCACGCGCAACCTACTCTGCCAGACGTCACACGAGAGCGCCGCTGCCTTCTCTCTAGGTGGTGGTGCAATCACTGTTTTTTTTTCGCTGCAGCCAACATTATTGGCTGACAGTACTGTGCAAGGTGTCATTCTCGCCTCAGTTGTTATTTTGCTGACTTTTATGTCCGCTTCCGTAGTCCAGTGGACAGCGTGCTAGATTACCACACAGGGGGCACGGGTTTGATTCTCGGATGGGTTGGACATTTTCTCCGCTCGGGGATTGGATGTTGTGTCGTCCTTATCATCATTTCATCATCGTCGACGTCATGTGGCGTCACCTGAACATTTGCACCAGGCAGGCCGAACACAATCCCACCTGGGGTCTAACGACCAGAAATGCCACACGAAATCATCATCATTGTAATTTATTCGCAATGGTGTTTTTTTTTTTTTTTTTTTTTTTTTTTTTCCTTACGATTCCACTGAATGTATATGTTCTACCAACAGGTGGCAGATGAAAGTTTGTGCAGAAACGGGACCCGAACCCGGATTTCCGCTTTTCGCTATCGGCCGTGTTAGCTATTATGCTGTGCAAAGACGTTCCCAGGACGACCATGACGGGCACAAACCTCCATTTGCCACGTTACTATGTACAAGATAATAAACCAAATTGTAACTGAGGTTTGATTCCATTTCCAGGACGGTGCTCAACGACCACACAATGATGAACACACCAGATGTATTGAGCAGCATTGGCCGTTAATGTTTTATTTATAAACAACAGATAGATTTCAATCACATAGTGACCATCTTCAGTGTATCCTTCAAACTGTAGAACAAGATCAAAAACTCAGTATGGAATTACAAACAAATACAAAATGAACTTGAATACAATTTCAAATATAATATACAGACAAAATATATACCAAGCATTGCGAATGCCCTGAATGTAACTGCAACTGTGTCGAAATAAGTTTCGGCAAACATAAAATTGAAGTGTCAAAGTTTTAAATAAGTGCACTGCTTACAAACGACATGCAGCGGCGTTGTAGGAATGGGTGTTATTAACGCCCTCTATTACTTAGATATTCCACTCATTTTTATGCACTTTCAATCAAACAAAAGAAAAATTAGAATGTATTTTTACACATAAGGTATATAAGCTGGATAACAAATAAAAACGAAAGATCAGAATACAGAAATATATAAAATATCAGGTAAAAGACAAGAGAATGATGCTAAGCGTCTTATGCCAGTTATGGATACTACTAACTTAGTAAGTTATTTCAACAGGAAAATTTAAAAACTACATTAACCCCACAACACTCACAGCCTACACTGTAAACAACGAGGCATTTTCCAGTGTTGATATCGTCGCTGCCTTGTTTAGGCATTTTTAATATTTAGATACGATAACGATCTATAGTGGTCGATACAATTTTATGGAATTGCATCTAGTAAGTGTGGTTTATGGACGTTTGCGTCTGCTTGAAAAAGTGATCGTATAACGTGATGGTTAACGCGACCTTTCGCGAAGATATCGAAGATGCGACTGGAGCCCTTGGCGGAAAAAAATGGTCAGCTGCCATCATTTGGTAGAATAAATCATACAGTGGATTCGTAATAAAATTCGTGCACAAACAAACCTCGTGACTGTTGTGGTATTCAGTCCAAAGCCTGGTTTGATGCAACTCTCCACTCTTCCCTTTTTTCTATCCAAGCCTCTTCATTCCGGAATAATACCGAAAACGCACATCTCTTTTAACCTTCTCACTGTATTCTTCTCTCAGTCTTCTTCTTAGATTTTTACCCCAGACACTTCCCTTCAATGCTAAATTGACGATTCTTGATGACTCAAAATGTCTCCCACTAATCGATCCTTTCTTTGAGTAAAGATGCGTCAGACGTTTCTTTTTCCACCTATTTTATTCAGTAGCTTCACTTTCGCTAAGCGATCTACACATCTGTTCTCTTTGGCCATGTTCCCGCACATGCAGGTTCGACCTGCTTCGGTTTTGGCGTGTTAATATTTACGGGGTGGCCGGATGGCCTTCCTGTCGTCACTCAATGACCCCCGGGAGGAAATATTTACCCTAAATGTTGCTGCTGTTTTACGGGGATTAAATTATCCAAATATCTGCGAATAGTGTTATATGTTTTAAAGTGTTACGATATGTTTTCGAATCGTGTAACTGAGGCGGGACTTAGATAACAGCCCGGTAATCATCTTTGGGTATGTGGAAAACCACCTAAAAACCACATCCAGGCTGGCCGGCACTTTGACCCTCCTTCGTTAATCCACCGGGCGGATTCGAACGGGAGCCGGTTCGCCTCCCCGTCTCGGAAAGCGGTGTGTAAGACCACACAGCTGATCGAGTGGATCTAAGCGATCTGCCCATCTAATCTTCAATATTTTTATGTAACACCATATTTGAAAAAGTAATAATTTTTCGTTCGAACTCATCGTCCATGTTTCACTCCCGCAAAATTCTACACTGCCAACAAAAGCTTTGAGAAGGAGTTGCTAACTTTTAAACTAATTTTAGATGTCTATAAATTTTTCTTCTTCCATACCGCATCCAGTGACGCCTGCGAGCCGAGGATGACACGGCGGCCGGTCGGTCCCCCTTGGGCTCTTGCGGCACCTATGGGGCGGAGTTTAGTTTTAGAAATGATTTTCCAATAGCCACTTTGCTTTACTTCGCCTATCAGAAGTTAATTTGCTACCCAAATAACGAAACTCATCTACTACTCGCATTTGGGAGAATGGTGGTTCAAATCCAACTCCGGTCATCCAGATTTAGGTTTTCCGTGATTTCCCTAATATCACTTCAGGCAAATGCTGGGATGGTTCCTTTGAAAGGGAACGGCGATTTCCTTCCCCATTCTTAACCAAACAACCCGAACGTAAGCTCCGCCTCTAATGACCACGCTGTCGAAGGACGTTAAACACTAATCTTCCTTCCTTCATCTACTAGTTTTATTAACTCATTCTGATTAACTGAACATCGCCTATTTTTCCATAAACCTTGCTTTGCTCTTGTTAATGTTCATCTTATACGCTCCTTCCGAGACTCTCGAAATTCCTCCGTGCTTTCTTTAGAGCTTCTCTCAAATCGATCTATATTGGGGAAACAACATTCCTAAATAATGTCTCTCTTTCATGCCCTTCAACTCTTATAACTGATCTGTTATATAGATTTGCAATGTTTCTTATGTTGGTACATTTTATTGAATTTCATGACCAGTTTCAGCAGCTCCAGTAGAAAACCGGGTTCGGTCTTCATTGTTGAAATGAGACTATGGTCGCTATAATATATATAACCATACATTATTGTTACAATAATAAAAAAGGAGTGGAATATAAGAAGAGGTGTTGAAATAAAATTTGCGATGTGTACTTGGGATTTCCTCGTTACTAGGCGCGTCTCGCTCCACAACACACACGTTAATTCTACCTCAATGTTTCCTTATGACATAGAGTTGCCATCGCTCCACAATACTCGTATAACATCCCAGCAATGAACCTGAATGCGAACAATCCAGCGAGCACATAATAACATAAGAGAGGCTATACCGTCTACATCAGCGTATTGGGAGTGAAGCCACGGTAGTCATCTTGGATGGGTGTATAAACGGAGTTGGGCCGATAAATGCGTAATTCTTCAAATGGCGCTCGCCTCAATTAGTCATTTGAACCCCTTAGGATAGGAAAAAAATTACCAAATTGTTCACGCAGACAGGCGAATACTGAAGGAATGCAACAGTGTTCTTAGCAAGTACAATACGTATTTACAGAGGTCAACAAATCGATTGTACAATCAAGTATATCAGTAATAATATTATTGAAAAAATGACATGAAGAATTTCATGAATAACACAATAATATACTAATAATACTGCAGAATAAAAAGACACAAAATCAAGAGAAATTATTGGATAAATTAATACAAAAACGGAAGTAAATACCTTATGAGAAACTACACTACAGGCTAAGTAAAGACAAACTACTTTGACACTCAAGTGCACTAAGATTTCTGATGTGGCTCCGAGTAGGCTCTACTCTGAAACTAGCCTGGGCTGGTAGCTGTGGCCGGGTAGCGCTCGGAACTAGCACGATTCATGCTCTGCGGCTGCCTTGTTCGGTATCGCGCTCACTGTGGCTTCATTTCACTGTCATTATAAGGCCTCTCTCTGTTCTTCTGTGCTCGCAGGAACAATCCTGTCTTTTCCTCAGGGAGAGGAATAAATGCCAACATTCATTGCTGCATTCCAGTGTTGAAGAGCCTTGGCAACTTTGATACGAACTTCTTAAGGGGACACCGAGCAAACTTGAAATGTGTGTTGTGGAGTGAGACGTGCTTTAAGAGAGTCCATATAGCCTCCTTATATTCAACACTCTGTTAGCTGAGCGGTTAAAGCATCGGACTAGTAATCAATATGTCCCGGCTTCGAATCCCCGCCACAAATTTTAATTCAAGGTGTATTTTTATATTCAACACATTTGGTATAATGAGACAATATATTTCTCAGGGAACTGTTCTATTGTTAATAATAATAAAACTGAAATTAAAATTTTGAATACGTCAAAAATAAAATCTCAAGCATTTCTGTACATATACTCTTGACGACGACTGTATAAGACTGATCAACTAGTTTTTGTAAAAATAATAGTAATAATTAGATCTATTAGCAGAAAAAACAGTTTTTGTTGCAATTATATATTTTTGACGTTGTTACAGCGTCCAGTGAATGAGATAAATCGCAATTTGTGATCATTTATGGCTTTACTGTACTAGGTGTAGATGGAATACCAAAGTGCGGCGAATGGAAATTTGTGCCCGGCGGGGATTCCAAAACGGGATCTCCTGCTTACTAGGCAGACGCGTTGACCACTCTGCCACCGAGGACACAGTGACCAGCCCGACTGCAGAGGACTCTTCCCTGCACGTCTCCCGCCACACCCAAATCTCCATTCGCCATGCTGGCTCTTTCCTATACCACAGCCTATTTGTTCTATAATGCTCGCAGCCACAATACTGTATTCCTGCATCAGGGAGAACAGACTATGAGGTATCGAGACACAATTAATAGGCTGTGGTTATAGGAAAGAGACAGCGTGGCGAGTGGAGATTTGGGTGTGGCGGGTGACGTACAGGGAAGAATCCTCTGCAGTGGTGGTGGTCACTGTGTCCTCGGTGGCGGAGTGGTCAGCGCGTCTATCTAGTAAGCAGGAGGTCCCAGATTCGAATCCCGGCCGGGCACTAATTTTCAATCAAAAAAAAAAAAAAAAAAAAAAAAAAAAAAAAAAAAAAAAAAAAAAAAGTTCAAATGTTTGTTATGCTTATGGGACTTAACGGGGTCATCAGTCCCTAAACTTACAAACTACTTATGAACTACTTGCGAACAAGGACGGCACAAATATCCATGCCCGAGGGGGGATTCGAACCTCCGACCGTAGTGGCCGTGCAGACCGTGACTGAAGCGCCTCAGTCCCCTCGGCCACCGCGGCCGGCACTAATTTTCATTCGCCGCATTTTGGTATTCCATTTACATCTAGTACAGTGAAGGCATAACTGATCGCAAATTGCGCATTATTTCAGATTTTGCTGGTTCAGTCGTGTATTTGACAGCACGGTTGTATGTAAGCGTGCAGTGATTGTTGTTGGTGGTGTGCGTGCAGTCGGGCTGGTGGTGGTGGAGTGCGAGGACCCTGCGACGGGCCAGGCGTCCGGCCAGCTGGTGCTGGACTCGGTGACGGACGCGGTGGTGTCCGAGCGGCCCGCGCTGCTCGGTCGTCCCCACCTCAGCCCCGACAGTCGCACCCTCGTCACGCTGCACCGCGCACCAGACGGCGTCACGCTCGTCGTGCAGCGGGTCGCAGGTGAGGCGCGCACCTGCCACCACCTCCTCTTGCCACCTAGCTGCTATTATTATCGTTTTTAACTTTCTTTTGTGAGGTGCGCGACTGAAGTGCTACCGCGTCTCTAGACTTCTTTTTTTCTTGATCTTATTGAATCCATCATGATGTCAGGAATTCGAAATCAAGAGAAACAAAACAGGAATTCTACGGGTCGGACCGTGGAATGTTCTAACCCTTAATCGCATAGATAAGCTAGAAAATGTGAAAAGAGAAATGGATAGTTTAACGTGAGATATGGTAGGTATTAGTGAAGGTAGTATTATAGAAATGGAAGATGAAGTGGAGGAAGATGAGATAGGAGATATGATACTGCGAGAAGAACTTGAGCCGGCCGCGGTGGCCGAGGGGACTGAGGCGCTTCAGTCACGGTCTGCACGGCCACTACGGTCGGGGGTTCGAATCCCCCCTCGGGCATGGATATTTGTGCCGTCCTTGTTCTTAAGTAGTTCAGAAGTAGTTTGTAAGTTTAGGGACTGATGACCCGGTAGTTAAGTCCCATAAGATTTACAAAAAACATTTGAAGAACTTGCAAATCAAATGTTCAAATGTTTGTTAAGCTTAAGGGACTTAACTACGGGGTCATCAGTCCCTAAACTTATAAACTACTTATGAACTACCTACAACTAAGGATGGCACATATATCCATGCCCGAGAGGGGATTCGAACCCCCGACCGTAGTGGCCGTGCAGACCGTGACCGAAGCGCCTCAGTCCCCTCGAAGAACTTGACAGAGCGCTGAAGGACTTGAGTCGAAACAAGGCCCCTGGAGTAGATGATATTCCGTGTGAACTGCTGATGTCGTTAGGAGAACCAGTCATGAAAAATTGTATCAGCTGGTATGCAAGATGTACGAGACAGGGGATATAGCCTCCGACTTCAAGAAGAATATTGAAATTCCAATTCCAAAGAAAGCAAGTGCAGACTAGTTTGAAAATTTCTGAACTATCAGTTTAATAAGTCATGGGTGCAAAATACTAACACGAATATTTACAGATGAATGGAAAAACTTGTGGAATCCGACCTCGGGGAAGATCAGTTTGGATTTAGGAGAAATGTAGGAACACGAGAGGCAATACTCACATTACGACTTATCTTAGAAGATAGGCAAGGGAAGGGCAAACCTACGTTTTTAGCGTTTGTCGATATCGAGCTTTTGACAATGTCGACTGGAATATACTCTTCCAAATTCTGAAGGTATCAGGGGTAAAATATAGGGAGCGAACAGTTATATTTACCCTATACAAACACCAGACAGTGGTTATTAGAGTCGAAGGGCAAGAAAGGGACGCAGAGGTTGGGAGGAGAGTAAGACAGGATTGTAGCCTTTCCACAATGTTGTTCAATCTGTACATAAACCAGGCAGAGAAGGAATGGAAGGAGAAATTTGGAGAGGGCATTAAAGTGCAGGGATAAGAAATAAAAACATTGCGGTTTGCCAATTACGTAGTAATTCTGTCAGAGACCGCAAAAGATCAGGAAGAGCAAATGAATGGGATGGGTAGTGCCTTGAAAGGGAGATATAAGATGAACATTAACAAGAGTCAAACGAAGGTAATGGAATGCAATGTCAGCAAACCAGGCGATGCTGAAGTAATTACATTAGGTAATGAGACAATAAAAGTAGTAGATGAATTTTGTTATTTGGGTACTAAGAAAACTTGTGATGGCCGAAGTAAAGAAGATATAAAATGCAGAATGGCTATGAGAAGAAAAGCGTTTCTAAAGAATCGAAACTTGTTAACATCCAATATTAATTAAAATGGTAGGAAGTCCTTTCTGAAAGCATTTGTCTGGAGTGTAGCATTATATGGGTGTGAAACGTGGACGATAAGGAATTCAGGTAAAAAGAAGCTTTTGAAATGTGGTGCTACAGACGAATGATGAAAATTAGATGGGTAGATCACGTAACTAATGAGGAGGAGCTTAACCGAATCGGGGAGAAAAGGAGTTTCTGTCATATACTGACTAAGAGAAGACATCGATTCGTTGGACTTATTCTGAGACATCAAGGAATTGTCAACTTAGCACTAGAAGGAAGAGTGTGGGGTAAAATCGTAGAGGGAGACCGAGGGACGATTGTAGTAAGCAGATTCAAAAGTATGTAGGTTGCCGAAAGTATTCTCAGATGAAGAGACTTGCACAGGACAAGGTAGCGTGGAGAGCTGCATCGAACCAGTCTGCGGACTGAAGACTACAACAACAACATATTATGAAACTACTTGGAAAGGCGAGACCAAACACGTGTCGTTGTCGTTCTATTTAATAATAATCTATTCATCAATAATACTTCGGAAAAGAAAAACATTATCCAATGAACATCGCCGACAACTCTTTAACTTGAGGTTTACAATTAATTGGGCAGTGTATAAAATAATAATAAAAAAAACGCTACATTATCCTTAAACTTCATTAACAAATAACTGTCCAGAGCAAAAGACCAACCTTTAATATAGCTTTAAACTTGATTAACCAATAACTTGACAAGCCAAAATGCGAAACAGCAGGGTGTGAAGGAAAACACAAGATTACAATTTCACTTACTCTGGCTAGAGACACTATGTTACACAGTAATTAGCCGGAAGCAATAGACAAGGTACCGGACTTTATTCGCCCTACTTAGAAAATTTATAACCTTAACAAAAGTTAATTGATAAAATACAGATAAGAAAAAGGACTAACAAGGTATAAATAGAAGCAATCTGAATTAAATTTACTTGCTTAATCCCCCAAATTATATGTCAACTTTTACATGAGAAATATTAATATCCTTAATGCCAATAACTAAACACGCCTCAGTGGCCCCTGACTGTCAACCAAGACCTCCCTCAAGACGGAAAGAATAGGAAATAAAACTTAACTAAAGGAGAAGGCGCCCAAAAGATGTGCACGAAACTTCTGGATCTCTGAGAGCTACGACGAGCCAGGCGTCACCACGGCGCTGATGTCACAAATAACTGGCACAGGGCACACAAGCAGTGGAATCTGTAAATTACAGCGGGGCAGTTTCTTACCAAGGACAACATAAATCACATACATATCCAAAATATTAAAAGTAGGGGGCTTCCAATTTATTTACTGTAAGTAACAACTTCTGGGCACAAAAAATCAACAGTGCAGCTACGGTAAGCAAGTTATTTGCTCCATTCACGTACATGACTCGCCAAGCACAGCTTACTCGTAAATGAATATTTACTGCTTAATCGGAAGATTTTGCCTTTATGGTTTGGAAGTAACAACTCGGCACCAATGACAACAACAGTAAATGACACCACGCGCACAGTACAGTTATTATACTTAATATTAAAGGAATACAATAAGTGCTAAGACCTCACCTTCTGTCAGGAGCTTCCCGGAATCCAAGGAGCTGCTCTCACCAGAACTAGCGCTCCTCAATAACATGGTTGAAATTTCATCAGAGTTGCCGACTTCGGCGACAACATTGGAATATGGACACAATTCCCTCAATAGCTAAACACACTGTTCAGCGGTAGCCATCCACAGCGGGCACCACAGTTCCGCACTGAACAAAGACTGTTGTCTCAACCGGTCCTGTCGGCCAAAACTCACGCTCGGAGTTCAAAGACCAACGCAATGACCGCATATAGGGCAAAGATACTCCACTCTGAAGGCGGATCCCGTCGATAGTCGCGGCAAGTGGCGCCAGAGAACTCGCGCAGTGTAGGGACGGTGCCCCGCCACTACGTAGGACGTACCATACCAACCGCCGTATGTTTAACAGAAACGTTTATTCCTTAACTACCAGTTTCGGCATTCCATTTGCCATCTTCAGGCCCCTGTGTATTAAACATTAACTTACTCAAGTAACTAAGGCAAAAACATTAAAAAATATAAAAAAAGTATTGTACGGTAACACACTGAAAATACAATACAGGTGTAAAAGCGCTATTCAATAACACATGAAAAAATGTACAAACATAGTCAAAATTAACATGCAAATTATTATATTTATTATTATTATATGTATATTACACTAGTGACATTTAGATTCCCTAAGCTGGCAAAGGGTATTACACAGGACGATTAAAGATAGTCGTTTTTGGTGATTCAGACATAACCATGTTGTTGGCAGAGACACACAAAAACTAATAAGCTAGGCAAGCTCAAAATGTAGTCATGAATCCTATACTCTAAGGAGGGACACATGCAACATAATTGTAAGTGGTCACTTAGCAAATACGGAACTACTGTGTCATAATATAAATATAAAATATATAAAAACAAAACAAAAAGTTTAAAAAGTCGCATAAAACATCTCAATAAAATCTCAATCACAATATGAAGACTAGTAAAGGTAACAAGCAAAACAGTTCAAAAAATGTTCAAATGTTTGTAGAACTTAAGGGACTTAACTACGGGGTCATCAGTCCCTAAGCTTACAAAATACTTATGAACTAGCTAACACTAAGGACGACACAAATATCCATGCCCGAGGGGGGATTCGAACCCCCGAGCGCAGCGGCCGTGCAGAACCGTGACTGGAGCGCCTCAGTCCCATCGGCCACCGCGGCCGGCCACAACTGTAACATGCACATTATTACCATGTGCATAGTACATACTCCGCCCGAAAGATACGTAGTGATGAATTGCTTATAGAAACATTTCAAGCTTCCAACATTAGAAACAACAAAGAATATATATATAATTGATGCAAACGATACCAAATGCCACAAATGACTAAAATTAGAACTACGTATAGAAATATACCTGAACTGTGTAAATATTAAAAGCAATACGTTGGTACTACTCTCATAATCCTAACTACAATTACGAAGACGAGTAAGACTTACAAATAGTGTCCCCGTACAAAAAAGATATGGAAGGAGAAAGAAGACTATCATCATTTTTTGTTGATGTCGTCTTCAGTCCGAAGACTGATTTGATGCAGCTCTTCACCCCACTCTATCCTGAGCAAGCCTTTTCATCTCCTCATAAGAACGGCAACCTACATCAATTTGAATTTGCTTACTATATTCATCTTTTGATCTCCCGCTCCAATTTTTACCCCACACACTTTCGTCTAACGCTAAATTCACAATTTCTAGATGTCTAAGAATCTGCCCTACCAATCGATCCCTTCTTTTAGTAAAGGTATGCCAAAAATTCCTTTTCTCCCCAATTCTGTTCAGTATCTCCTCATTAGTTACGCGATCCACCCGCCTAATCTTCAGCAATCTTCTCTAGCACCACATTTCAAAAGCCACAATCCTCTTCCCATCCGCACTATTTACCGTCCATGTATCACTCCCATACAAGGCAACACTCCACACAAATGCCTTCAGAAAGCGCCTCCTTATGCTTAAATTAATATTCGATGTTAACAAATTTCTATTTTTCAAAAGTGCTTTTCTTCCCGTTCCCACTCTGCATTTTACATCTTCTGTACTGCGACCATCGTATGTTATTTTACTGACCAAGTAACAAAACTTATTTTCCACATTTATTGATTCGTTACATTATTCAGTTTCTTCAGAGTCGCCTGATTCTCTAAGACTTCATTCCATTGGCCTTGTTTTGCTCTTGTTAATGTTCATCATATATGATCCTTTAAACACACTGTCCATGCCGGCCGCTGTGGCCGAGGGGACTGAGGCGCTCCAGTCACGGTCTGCACGGCCACTACGGTCGGGGGGTTCGAATCCCCCCTGGGGCATAGATATAATTCCTTGGTATTAGCTTGTTCATAAGTAGTTTGTAAGTTTAGGGACTGATGACGCCGTAGTTAAATCCCATAAGCTATACAAACATTTGAACATTTTTTTGAACACTGCCCATTCCATTCAATTGCTCCTCGAGGTCCTTTGCTGTCTCTGACAGAATTACAATGTCATCAGAAAAAAGCAAGGTTTTTATTTCTTCTCCCTGAACTTTAATTCCCTCTCTAAATTTCTCCTTGCTTTCCTTTATAGCTTGCTCAATGTACAAATTGAATAACACTGGGGAAAGGTTAAAACCCTGTTTCACACCCTTCCCGACCTCTTCATCCCTTTCATGCCCTTTAACTCTGATAACTGTTGTCTGGTTCTTGTACGAGTTATAAATAACGTTCAGTTCTCTATATTTTACTCCTGCTGATTTCAGGTTTGAAAGAATCTATTCCAGTCAACATTGTCGAAATCTTTTCCCAAATATACAAAAGCTAGAAGTGTAGGTTTGCCTTTCCATAATTTATCTTCTAAGATAAGTCGTAAGGTGACTATTGCCCCCGTGTTCCTACATTTCCCCTGATTCCAAACTGATCTTCCCCGAGGTCGTCATCTACCAGCTTTTCCATCCTTCTGGTCCGAGGGTATTTCCCCTATCTCATACATATTACATACCAGGTGAAATAGTTTTGTCATGGCTGGCTCTCCCAGAGATTTCAGTATTTCTGAAGGAATGGCGTCCACTCCAGGAGCCTTGTTTAGACTTAGGTCTTTCAGTGCCCTGTCAAATTCTTCTCTCAGTATAGTAGCTCCTATTTCATCCTCATCTACATCCTCTTCCCGTCCTACATTATTGTATCTAAGTTCATTTCCTTTGTAGAGCCCCTCTATATACTCTTTCCACCTTTCAGCTTTCCCTTCTTTACTGAGAACTGGTTTTCCACCTGAATTCTTTATATTCATACAGCTGCTTTTCTTGTCTCCAAATGTTTCTTTTATTTTCCTGTAGGCGGTAGCTATTTTTCCCCTATTTATACATTCTTCTACATCCTTGCATTTGCCTTCTAGCCACTCCTGCTTAGCTATTTTACACTTTCTGTCAATCTCATTTCTTAGTCGCCTGTACTCCATTTTTCCCGTTTCATTTAATACATATTTATATTTTCTCCTTTCATTAATTAAATTTAGTGTTTCCTGTGATATCCAAAGATTTTTTATAGGTCTTGCCTTTCTACCTATTTTGTCCTCTGCTGACTTTACTATTTTATTTCTCAATGCTACCCACTCTTCTTCATCTGTTTTGTGTCCAAGAGATGAAACTTCTGCCTAAGACAATGGCACAATTCTGTAACTGTTTTTACTTTTGTGATGAAGTTGTCCCTATTGGCAACGAAACCAATTTCAAGTACCTAAAAATTACGCTACCGGTTGGCTGAAATAAAAAAAAAATGTTATAAAAAATCTGTATGCCTAAGGTCGGTTCGACTTCTTGACTATCTACTGTAGTATCAGCAATGACTAGCGCTGTCTCTGTTTATCTCCTGCTTGAAGTCGTCGGTGTAAACCGTGGGCCGTACTCAAGAAGTGAGCGGCGCTCTGTACTCGCCGCAGTGACCGAGAGGTGTGCGGCGCTACAGTCACAGTTTGCACAGCTGCTACGGTCGGGGGTTCGAATCCCCCTCGGGCATTGGTGTTTGTGTTGTCTTTAGCGTAAGTTAGTTTAAGTTAGTCAAGTAATTAGTGTGTAAGTCTAGCGACTGATTACCACGCAGTTTGGTCGCATAAGACCTCACACACATTTGAACATTTATATATATATATATATATATATATATATATATATATATATATATATATATAATAATTTTTTTTTCTCTCTCTCTGTACTCGATATCGGCGGGAGGGAGAGGTGCTGGTGTGCGATATGTTAGCGGCTCTCCACCGCCTTATTGGTCCTGTGTTCCCACTTCTGGTGGAGTGGAGCTAGCGTTTCGCCACAACATATCCGAAAGCCTCTTTAATATTCCTGTACGTGGTATCTACCTCTCCCCTAATATACGCTCTTCTATGGACTTTCATTAGTCTTCTACCCACTGCTGTTGAACCATTTCGCACTTATTGTGAACATTGTTTTTTAGTCTTGCGTATTCCATTGTTTGCTCCTTAATTTGATGCATTTTGATATTTTCTCCTTTCATCAGTTAAATGCATATGGTTTTATATCCATAGATTTCTTCAAGACTTTCTGTTTCTACCTCTTTTGTCTTCTGGCACCTCCACTATTTCATCTCTCAAAGCTACCAATTCTTACTGTACAGTGTTTAATTTCTCTTTTCACTCTTTTCTAATACTTCGCAAATAACCTCAGGTTTTAAATTAATTATTTCATTTTTTTAAGCAAAAGATACAACAGCGAATGCCAAATTATACCAGAGTTTTGAATTTGAAATGGAGTGTCTGATTCCGCGAGACTAATGTCTAACCATCATGGCACCAGTACGAGGATAAATTCGTTGAGATTTTTTTATTCCTGGGATGCATGAACTTTCGAAATCAGTAATTTATTTTTTGTGAAATCCTCGATCTACTCGCTCTTATTCTAGTCTTTTTTTTTTTTAAATAAAAACCTTTTCCGGAGGACTAGTGTAGCATATCACTAACCACGTAACTTTTGGCACTTCTATGCAAGCTCCATCAGCGTCCCGAGACGAATCAGCAACTGTTCCCTTGTAACCAGGTGTGAAAATCTGAATGCTCGTTCACTTCAGCTTATTTGCATTTGAAAGTGTTATTACTCAGTGTTAATGATTAAATCGCCGGCCGCGTTGGCTGAGGGGATTGAGACGCTCCAGTCACGGTCCACACGGCCACTACGGTCGGGGGTTCGAATCCCCCCTCGGGCATGGATATTTGTGCCGTCCTTAGTCTTAGTTAGTTCATAAGTGGTTTGTAAGTTTAGGGACTGATGACCCCGTAGTTAAGTCCCATAGACTCTACAAACATTTGAACATTTTTTGAATGATTAAATCACAGTTCCCTCTTAGTTGTTACTGCCCGCGTGTTCCAGACGGTGACCTGAGAGTGTGGTTCGACGTGAAGACGACGCTGAACATCAGCGATGTGGCCTTCTACCCGTCGCGCACCACGCACGGCTACGACCTGTACGCCAGCGCCTCCGACAAGGAGGACGTCCTCTTCCTGGACCTGTCCTCAGGTAACCACCAATGTAGACCAGACAAAATACGCTCTTGCCAGTGTTTGAAAATCAGTACATGTGTAAACTACTTGTAAAGAATCAAGTATAATTTATACATTATCTCATTATACCAGAGGTAATTAATATTAAGAAATTCAATTAAAATTTGTACTATTGCCGGGATCCAAACGCAGTTCTTCTTGCTTACTAGCCAGACGCTGTAAACCGCACATCTAACACTGCCTACATTATTCCGTGATTTATTAAATTTTCAAATTTATACTGAGTTTTTGATCACCTAGTATAACACCTAATGATTGGCACAAGCCCGAAATCGATCGTTTTGTAAATAAATAATTCAATCTGATCTGTAATGTGATTCATTCTCAACAGTATAATCAAGAAATATTGGTTAAATCTCGACTGCAGACTTTGGTGAGAACGCACGCGCCTGAGTTTCGAGGCTTCGGGCAAGGGTGTGCCTGTGTTGTTCCTACCGTAGGTTACTTTAGGTTGATTGTTTGTGTGGGACAGGGGGCCAATCTACTAAGGTCATCATTCTCCCGGTCGGAGTGCAAGGATGGAGGATACTAAATGATGGAAAGGGAAAGAAATGTAGTCCAGGGAGAAAAGAAGGTAGAAAGACTACATTCATTCGGGGTTCAAAAAATGTTCAAATGTTTGTAAATCTATCGGACCAAACTGCGTGGTCATCAGTCCGTAGCTTACAAACTACTTACACCTAGGTAAACTAACCTACGGACAAACACACACACCCATGCCCCAGGGAGGACTCGAAACTTCACGACGAGCAACCGCTCGCTCCACAGCGAAACGCTTTAGACCGCTCGGCTACTCCACCGCGGCCATTCGGGGTTCCGTGCTCGCCATGTACGTATTCAGGAAAGTACCGCGAGGGTCCCATGATGGCTAGTTTAATTAGTGTGGAAGTCTAGGAATCGATAACACTGGCAGTTTGGCAGTTTTGTCCCCAGAGTTTACAAACTGTGGCCATTTGTTCATTCCGATTGGTCTTTCCTTCCACATGCCTGTACTTTTCTCCTGTATTTCCGTCCCATAGACTTTCATTGATGTAAGTGTAGACCTCTATGGTCGTTTTCTCTGTGAAAATAGTTATTCTGCATATGTGATGGTATCGGTAACGTACGTATAAAACCACCAATGTTGTGCTGACTGTTGAAAGAAAGCAGATTTTGAGGAAGAGTAGGAGAAAGGTTGGGTAATCTTTATTGATATTTCCACTATTTCATGTCACTGGTGGAAATAGAGGTCGTCGATTGGTGTACACAGTACCTGTTTTATTGCTGTCGGTGGGTGTATTATTTCATGCCTGTGATGGAAACAGACGCCCTCGACCGGTGTTGACATTACTTCTTGCCACTGGTCGCTGGTGGGAATAGGCGACTGTGACTCGTGCTTCAGCGGTGGCGTGGCGCTGTTTACTCGTCGCCTGGTGCGGGCGGCGGCCAACCTCTGCTGTGTGTACGCACGGCCGCTGTGGCCTTCCGCACTACTGTCTGAAATGCTTTGCGCGTGCCGGTCCAATACTGCCGTTATACGCCTGGCAACAACAGCGCCGGGGGGTCTCGACTGTTTCATGTTGTCTCTATGACCACTCTCTTCACTATGTTTTCCTGGCTCCCCGGAAAAATAAAATGTTCTTCACACTAATCCTGGTGTTCTGTCAGAGCTGATTTGGTGTTATCTCAGGTGGATGTCTGTATCTGAAAATGTAAGTGCCTGGCAGAGGATTCATTGAACCACGTTCATGGCATTTATCTACCACAAGCTAAAAACCCGGCTACTGTTACTTTATAGGTATATACTCATTTGTAAAACTCTTGGGAATACAATTAGTACTGATGAAGTAATAGATTAAAACTTGGTGCGTGATGGGGCGGTTTTCGATGTATGTTACTGTTTATCTGCTCATATCTCATGAACTACGTGTCGTATTGTGATACAATTTAAAAGATACACTCAGCTATATGCATGTATGTAAAATGTATTCCAGCTACAATTTGTATATTACGAATTATAAACTGTAACGTCATACCGAATGCCGTAGTTTTACCTCATAAACAGCGGAAAAGTAGTAAGAGGGAAACTTTTTTCTTTTCATCATTTTACTATGGTTGCCAGCGAGAAAAGTTTAATAAAGGTTTGAAATTATGTTTAAAGTTTGTTGCAAGTCGCTAAGTACTGTCATTCTCATACACTGTATTTCGAAAGTCTCGCCGCATTATATAGCATTGTTTGCAATTTCTATTGGTTATGACGTAATATCTTTTGAACCCTCATGCCGTATGTGTTTCTTGACAATGCAGCAATTGTTACCTCACGGTAAGGAATGTGTGTAATAAATTTGGTTCAAATCGGTCCAATAGTTTAGGAGAAAATGAGCAGCATTGTCGCAAAATGCAGTAGTTGTTCGCGCATCTCATTGTGTATGACGTCAAATCTCGTGAACTATATCTCGTATGTAATTCTTACAATTACGGCGACCGTCCTCATGGATTGAAGCCCACGTGTTCAAAATTTCATAAGGATTGGAACAAAACTGTAGATTTGTATGCAACACGTACAAACATACGGACACTCTGCTTTAAATATTATATTCCATTCTCGAATAGCGCACAGGAAAGAGAGAACACCTAAATCACTCCCTTCGATCGTCGATTTTTTAATGTTATTTATTTGTTTATTTTTTATGATGATCATTTCTCCTTACGAAGCCTGGAGTCAAAACTACATTCCCACATTCGGAGGAGACGGTCGGCTATCGAAATTTCGTATCACGCCTCAACGATGAACGCCGTTGTAACATTTGCGAGTCACTCTCTCATCTGTCCCTAATGCTATAAAACGAGTCGCCCTTCTTTGTACTCTGACAAGTACTCCGCACTGTGCAGCATTACCTCAAAACAGTCCGAGACAAGTATAATGTGGTTTCTAAGTCTTCTTCCAGTAATACACAGTCTTCCGTTCGCCTACCCTACACCGTTATACAAGGTGAATCACGTTAACACTTGCCCCGCAAATATTGCGGAAACGGAAAGTGCGATTAATGTGCGGTTTTCACAGAATGGATCGGTAGTCAGCTGCTCGTGTTTTTAGCCAAAAAACAGATTGTAATATTACTTAGAAATTGTATTTTAATTCAAACATACAGTTTTCGAAATGGGACAATAGTCGGTTCTGTCATGCACTGTAATTTTTGACACCAGGTGTGTACAAAGAATTTTGAATGGCATTTTTATCACGTTTAGTTTGGCAGCTACAACCGTTCAAAGTTTCGGAGGCGGAGGCTGCGATATCGTAGCTGACAGGCCGAGTAGCTATCCCCTGGGGCACGGCCCACTGTCTCAAGACCAGGGCCAGTGAGCTACGCTGTCGTAGCCTCCGCCCCCAAAACTTTGAATGGTTGTAGCTGCCAAACTAAACGTGATAAGAATGTCATTCAAAATTCTTTGTACACAGCTGGTGTCAAAAATTTCAGTGCATGATAGAAACAACCATTGTTCTATTTGAAAAAATGTATGTTTGCATTAAAATACACTTTCTAGGTATTGTTACAATCTGTTTATTGGCTAACAATACGATTCCGTGACTACCAATCCATTCTGTGAAAAGCGCACATCAATCGCACTTTCTGTTTCCGCAATATTTGCGGTGCAAGTGTTTGGTGATTCACCCTGTATATGTTTTCTTTTCAACTTAACTCTTCCTCGATATTTAGTTGGATTCACAGTTTTCAGTTTTCATTAATTTATTTCCTAACAGAAGTTTAACGGATTCCTTTCAGTAATCAATGGCGCGACGTCACACTTTTCATTATTTACGGCTGTGTTTTTCAACCCTTTCAAATATGTGTCCCCTTTCCTAATAAAAATATTCTGGCGAACCCCGCGCAAAAATAAATAAATAAATAAAAATAAAAACAAAAGAAAAGTTGTGGAGACCCCCTTCCAAATAAAAATGTTCTCACAAACCGTAACAAAAGTACGTTATCTCAAAGGAAACAAACTGAATCTTCTTTCTTTTGATTCAGCTTCCTTTTAAATTGTTGGACATATTTTTTATGTTATTTTTGGGAATTGAATACATTATCCTATTTTTACATGATTCCCGACAGAAAAATATTTTTTCCTTAACAACTGTTTCGCTTTTCATGTAAGACCCAGCAGCGAATTATGCTCATTAACAAAAGTCCCACTGTACAGACAGTTTGTAAAGAAGTACACCTTTTTCCTTTTTTTTTCAGAATTATGTATTATATCAAGTTCTTTTACCTATCGATTATTTCATGAAAACAGTTTTCAGACTTTGCGCGTATTCCTCGTTAATGCACTGTATTATAAAACAATCTATGATCTGTCCGTTCATAATGTCACACAAGGAATTCTGTAATTTTAACATTAAATATGTTTCACTTAGGCATAAGGTTTTGTATTACTGAACCCCTAGTTCCTCCTGTGACGGCGACCTTCGAGGAAGGTTATCGATACCCCTTCCCCCTCCCCTTGGGGGTTGTGACGCACAGGATGAAAAACACTGATTTAGGGTCAAAGGCAATTTTTGCGCCATACATATATGATATATAAATCATTTTTAAGTTTGTTTTGATCTCCAGATTCCTAGATAAAAAATAACACACGCAATGAACCTCTCTGGACTGTTGAGATTTTTTCCTGGATCGATTAATACGGAACACCAGAGGACCAATAAAACTACCTTGGGGAACGCCTGATATCATCTTTATTTTAGTCTATACCTTCCCATCAATTAATGCGAGCTGTATCCCCTCTGACAGAAAATCACCAATCAAATCAAATATCTGAGATGATAATTAAATTAAATGTTCAAATGTTTGTCAAGCTTATGGGACTACGGAGTCATCAGTCCCTAAACTCACAAATTACTTATGAACTACTTACGAACTAGGACGGCACAAATATCCATGCCCGAGGGGGGATTCGAACCCCCGACCGTAGTGGCCGTGCAGACCGTGACTGAAGCGCCTCAGTCCCCTCGGCCACCGCGGCCGGCGAGATGATAATCCATAAGCACGCCGTTTGAGTAAAAGGCGTTTGTGGGGCATGGTGTCAAAAGCCCTATCAAAATCTAAAAATACGAAACCAATTTGAGATACTCTAGAGAAAGGTTCCACAAGAACAATATTTCCTCAGTCCAAGATGACCTAGGGTAAATAGATCGTTCTGTTCGAAGTAATTCGTAATGTTTGAACACAGCGGATGTTCCAGAACCCTACAGCAAACCAATGTCACTCATATGGTGCTCTAATTTACTGTCATTCTACATCCATTTTTGGTTATCGGTGTGACGTATGCATCTAATCCAGTCTTTGCGTTATGTTCCTTCGTTGAGTGAGCAGCTGCATATGACTTTTGTTCAAATGTTCCATTGTTTGTAGAGCTTATGGGACTTAACTACGGGGTCATCAGTCCCTAAACTGACAAACAACTTATGAACTAGCTAATACTAAGGACGGCAGAAATATCCATGCCCGATGGAGGATTCGAACCCCCGAGCCGGCCGCGGTGGCCGAGGGGACTGCGGCGCGCCAGTCACGGTCTGCACGGCCACTACGGTAAGGGGGGGGGGGGTTCGAATTCCCTCTCGGTCATGGATATTTGTGCCGTCCTTAGTATGAGCTAGTTCATAAGTAGTTTGTAAGTTAAGTTCCATAAGTTCTACAAACATTTGAACATTTGATTTCGAACCCCCGACCATAGGGGCCGTGCAGAATGTGACTGACGTGCCGCAGAACGCTCGGCCACCGCGACCGGCGACTTATGTTCAAATGTTTGTTAAGCTTATAGAACTTAACAGCGGGGCCATCAGTCCCTAAACTTACAAACTCGGAGCATAGCGCCTCAATGCGCACGTCCGCTCCGCCGCGGCTATGACATGTAATTGAGTTCTTGCTTCAGCATATTCTGACAGAAACCGGCAGACTTACTTTTGTAATTTGATCTAGGTTGATTCACTACTCCGATGATATCTACTACTACGTTTTTCAAGTTGGCAACTCTGTTTTATCCGAAATCTGGAATATTGGCGTTGTCTTCTTTGGTGAACGTCGGAAAGCTGTGTTTAGTAACTGGGATTTTGTACAACTGTCATCGACAGCAGCATTTCACACATTGAAGTTGTACTCATATCTTGCGACACGTATATACTAGTTAAGACAGGTCGAGAAAGCGCGGAATTGTGTGTCACAAGTATTTCCAGCTGTATGTTAGAATGGATGCCAGAAGAAGGACATGCATTGCTGCTTGTGTTCAAAATATTCAAATGTTTGTAATTCTTATGGAACCAAACTACTTTGGTCATAAGTCCTTAGTCTTGCAAACTACTTAAGTTAAACTAACCTAAGGCCAATACACACACAACCATGCCCGAGAGAGGATTCGAACCCCCGACGCGGGAGGCCACGCGATCCGTAACGTGGCGCTCCAGACCACTCGGCTACTCCCGTGCGGCGCCGCATGTGGAGGCTTCACCATATGCCTAATATGGGTGTTGGCGTGGATTGAAACCTGGTACCTCTGTAAGTGTATTCATTTCATCTACTCCATGTTCACTAATTGAACAATAAATCTTGAGTGGTTTGGAAAACTCTAAGCGGCTGTACTAATTTTTATTTGCGACAGTGGAGATCAGGCCATGGAGTTGTGTTAGGAGGAATTAACAAAAAAAAACTAACGAGATGTGTTACAAATGATTAGTATATTCTTATTCGGTAGTGATCGTATCAGATTTTGCTTACTGGTTCTGAGGTCTCGTCAGGTAAGCATTCTTGTTGCTCTTGAAGTGTGCTCCTCTATATTCATCTTCTGCTTTAATTTGTACGTGTAATTTTCAACGTTCGATACGAAGCGTCTGATTCCACCCATTACGTCATTGTGTTTTGATGCTTGTTGTCATGGTGCGAGGTTGTTTCGATATGATACGTTTCTTTAATTTATGGCAATGACAGTAAGCTGCAGTTGGTTTAAAATACTGTAGTTTTATTCCATGGAACAAAACGCCGCTGTTTTACTCTATTGTATATGACAGTGGTATTTCACATAGTGACGCGTTATAATTGCTCGTCATTACTTCCTAATATCTAATTTCATAAAGTGAGTTCTAATTTGTGTACTTCTTCTCTCGCGGTTTCATTCGTATTATTTGTATTGATGGCTTTATATATTTTTCCTAGTAATGGACTATACTGAAAAATTCACGGCCTACCGTCTTCGTTGAGCTATGGGCGACAGTACGGTGTCAATGTTGGTATCGTGACTTTTAATCGAGGTATATTAGAGCTGAACTACATTGATTGATATTATTTCATGTACGTTTTTAGTTTCGGAGCGAGACTGTTGGTATCGTAAGTTTCAACCGAGGTGTATTAGAGTGTCGCAGGGAATAGCCGGGCGCTCTAAGGCGCCTTGCTGCTGCGCACGCGGTTGTTCCCCGTCGGAGGTTCGAGTCTTCCCTCGGGCAACCGTGCGTTCCGCAGCAAGACGCCTTTGAGCGCTCCGCCATTCCACCGCGGTGGTCTATTAAAGCTGAATTGTAATGTCCGATTGCAGTTGTCGCATGTTTATGTTTTTTGTAGGGTGGAGTCTTGGTATCGTGGACTTCATTTGAGGTAATCAGAGCTCAATTGTAGAGATAGATATGTTTATTTGCCAGTTTGTCGTTCACGTATTGTGCGTTTTTCCATGTTTTATTTGTATATGTGCATTGTTATTTTTATCGTTTTTAATATACAGGGTGGTCCATTGATAGTGACCAGGCGAAATATCTCACGAAATAAGCATAAACGAAAAAACTGCAAAGAAATAACTTTCCTGGCTTGAAGGGGGAAAAAAGATAGCGCTTTGATTGCCCCTCTAGATGGCGCTGCCATAGGTCAAACGGATCACAACCGCATTAAAAAAATAGGTACCCACATTTTTATTACATATTCGTCTAGTACGTTAATAAATATGACTTTTATTTGGAACACTTTTTCGCTTTGTGATAAATGGCGCTGTAATATTCACAAACATATTGCTCACAATTTTAGAAAAATAGTGGGTAACAAGTAGGTTTTTTAAATTAAAACACAGAACTTAGATAAGTTTGAAATTTATTTCGGTTGTTCCAAAGTGATACATGTACTTTTGTGAAATTATCATATATTATGAGAACGCATGCCGTTACTGCGTTGTTATCTGTAATTACCTCATGACTTCAATAAATGCTCAACATTGATGTATTTCAACTTCAATTCATTTGGCAATACGTGTAACGAAATTCCTCTCGATAGCGAGTACTTCGCCTTCATTAATGGTCTCACATGCATTGACAATGTGATGGCGCATTTTTTTTTTTTTTTTTTTTTTTTTCAGGCGTTGTCGGTGAATAACGATAACAAATATCCTTCAATTTTCCCCAAAGAAAGAAATCCTGGGATGTAAGATCCGGTGAACGTGCGGACGATAGTATGGTGCTTCTACGGCCAATCCACCTGTCATTAAAAATTCCATTTAAGACCGCTTCAACTGCACGCGAGCCATGTGCCGGACATCTATCATGTTGAAAGTACATCGCCATTCTGTCATGCAGTGAAACATCTTGTAGTAAAATCGGTAGGACATTAAGTAAGACGTCAGCATACGTTGCACCATTTAGACTGCCATCGACAAAAAAATGACTAATTATCCGTCCTCCCATAATGCCGCACCATACATTAAACCGCCAAGATCGCTGATGTTCCACTTGTCGCAGCCATCGTGGATTTTCCGTTGCCCAACAGTGCATATTACGCCGGTTTACATTACCCCTGTTTGTGAATGACGCTTCGTCACTAAATAGAACACTTGGAAAATATTTATTATCGTCCCGTAATTTATTGTGTGCCGAATGGCAAAACTGTGCACGACGTTCAAAGATTTCGCCATGCAAATCCTGGTGCATAAAAATATGGTACGGTTGAAATTTGTGTTGATGTAGAATTCTCAACGCTGACGTTTTGAGATTCCCGATTCTCGTTCAATTTGTCTGCTACTGTTGTGCGGATTAGCTGCAACTGCAGCTAAAACACTTACTTGGGCGTTATCATTTGTTGCAGGTGACGTTTCACTTGTGGCTGAACACTTCCTGTTTCTTTAAATAACGTAACTATCCGACGAAAGGTCCGGACACTTGGATGATGTCTTCCAGGATAACAACCAACATACATACACAGGCCCATTGGGCATTTTGAGCACAATAGCCACACATAAATACCATATCGATCTTTTCTGCGACTGGTAAACGGTCCATTTTAACACGAGTAATGTATCACGAAGCATATACCGTCCACACTGGCGAAATGTTCCGCGATACCAGGTACTTATACGCTTGTGACTATTACAGCTACATATATCACAAAGCAATAAAAGTGATCCATTTAGCATATTTATTTACGTTCTAGACGAGTATGTAATAAAAATGGCGGTTCCTATTTTAAAAGATGCAGTCGATATCTGTTTGACCTATAGCAGCACCTTCTACCGGGCCAACCAAAGCGCCATCTGTTTTCCCCCTTCAAACTAGAATAGTTGTTATTTGTTTGATGCTTATTTCGTAAGGTATTTGGCACGGTCACTTTCAGTGTACTACTCTGTAGGATCCCCCCAACCAAAAACCCCTGTTTTCTGCTGTAGTCCCGTTAGATTCTATTCATTTTACCTTTTGCGTCTGCCTATGTTTGCGTGGACGCTATATTGCAGTCGCATGAAATGTGTGTGTCAGACACCATCGTAATGACGTCATGACTCATAACCGACAGGTGATATGGGATGTACTGCATGTTCTTTTCACTCAGTTCATTCATTTTCGGTTGGAGAACGTTCTCTAACCATCGACTTTCGCGTACAGAACGAGCGAAACGTTTTCCATTTTACGGTCACGTTATCGATGACGTCACTTCCATAATGTTTCTTGGTCGCTTTTTTTTATCCACAGAGCTTAGATTTAAAATAAGCGTTTAAAGATAAACAGATCAAACATTGAATACTCATAACAACACATTGCAGCATTACTTTTCAATTGTTGTTGGTTTTGTGTTTTAGGGGAACAAAACTGCAAAGGTCACTAGCCCCCTTTCAATTATGAAATAACCTTCAAAATATCATACATCTTGACGATGAAATAATGATTTCATGTGCGTCACTTCAAACCATGGATCGCACAAATGCATGTAAAATTCTTCGCATCCAATGTAACATAATCAAGACTAGCCTAACTGTCCCTTTATGATACGCTAGATTGTATTTTAAATATGTTTGGAAATCACAGCAGTTTAACTGTGCAGTAATTGAGTCTCATGTCTCGTTTGAAACACACTTTTTCTCTCCATTCTACGAAATCTAATTATGAAGTATTAACATTAACAGAAATAAATTATTTTTACTACACCATGTATTTGCCCACGATGGAATCTTGATCACACCTTCTTTCAGAGCATTGGAAACTCTCTCACAGAAATTTAATACGTTCAGAAACGCAAAGCGCGGACACTTAGTCGACAACAGCCGATAGCAATATTGGACGCAACAGAGATCGGTAAATACGAAGCTTTTTTTTTTTTTTAAGTTCAAATAGTTAAGAAATTAAACATTATGTGGCAGTACAATGAAAAAGACTTTAAAGCCAAGTATAGGGGATGTAACGCTAACTTAGGAGCTGATGCCATTGTTGGGTCATGCTTTTGGCGTACTCTCACAGCGTACCACAGACCCGCTGCATTGCAGTGAGTTTACAATCACTTTATGACGAAAGAGGTAGTTCCGCTGGATAGCGCAGTAATATAAACGTATACCGGAGGAATGCTTTGCATCAATTAATGCTGCTAATAGAGATAAAACCGGTTAACACGATGGAATTTGTAGTCCGTCTGATAGGTCAAGTTCTTATTAGTCACAGGCTTTATTTCCACGTTAGTAGCAATGAAATAATGATAATAATCAGTACAAGTGAATGTTTAATAACTTACTTAAACGTTGTAAAAAATTTTGTGATAATGATTTTCAGTTACTCAGAAATAATGTACATTAGAATAACGCTTACGGAATCGTACATTTATGACGGATTCGTCACTAGATGCTCAGAATGAAAGATATAGATTACGATTATTTAATGTTTACAAGTTACATTACTAATAAATTAATAAAATAGATTGAAATACTAAATAATTATTTTAATGGAATATCACCTCACTTATTTATAACATTTATAAGACCCTTTACCATGCACGTACTATCGCTACTATATTATAATATTATTGAAAACCGAACAAGCTGATTATGATACTTCAAATTATGTACTGAGTCTTGCTAGCAATTTATAAGAAACTAAAACGTAGAAACATTATATTAAATGTAAGATAGACGTGAATTAGCTACAATTTTCCCCTTAAACAGAAATCAGAATGATATCAATGCATCACAATAAGTTTAACACGAACTTGTCGTGAATAGTCTTGAATTATATACCATACAAAAAGTTCAGAAGGTTGATATAGATACCAGTAACCGATTTGGTATAATTCACAACCATCGTATAGAGAAACTAACCTTAAATTGGTACGTTTACCTTTAATTGGTAGTGGCTAGATTGATCGAGAATGTCTATCAAATATCAAGTGATGTTCAACTCGCCAATGGTAAGGAGGACATTATCGGCAATCAACACTTAAAAGGTTGTCACTAATTCCTTCATATGGGGCTTGAAAGAAAAATTCTTCTTAATTTTTTGTGGCTATCAAAAGGGGGCAGATAGCGCAGTGGAAGCTACGAATGTTTAGGCGCTGAACCAGTCAGACTCGAACTGGCAGATGAAGGACAAAAAACGGAATGACATTTTCACTTGGAGTATGTACTGATGTGAAACTTCCTGGCAAATTAAAACTTTTTGCCGAATGGGGAAATTTTTTCTGACAATTATGAACTGTTTACTAAATCGACAATACATAGTATAAAATAGTTTTCGTTGCGGTTTGTTAATATTTCTCCTGTAATATGTTCATTTAACCTTTGTATTAATTTTTCACCTTTGATTTTGTGTGTGCATAGTTTTGGTTAATTTCAGTTGCTTTTTCTGTGTTTGGTTTATAACTGTCTGTTTTTATAATTGTGTGTGCCTTGTTAGTAGTTCTTTGCATACGTTTTTGAGTCTTTGCATGATTATCACTTTCTACAAACAACATCGATACATCTTGATAGTCCTTCCGGGTACGCTGACGCATACTAAGAACAAACTGGTCCGCTATTTCGGCGCTCCAACTGTCCGCCATCCTCAGGAACGCTGCTGCTGCTGAGTCCCGTCGAGTACTGAGGGTAGAGCCGTATTCTCCCTCCTATATAGGTACATGCGCCACCTTCCAATGTTGGTACGTACGGGACGTGTACTAGTGGCGCAGCCCCTAGTGGGACATCGGTGAAACGATATATCGATTATGGTTGATCAAACGCTGGCGCTGGCTTCGTCACAGCACGTTGCAGTTTGATGTTTTTTAAAAGCGGTTTCCACGATCTGCTCAGAGGAAAACCGTTGTCTCGGTTAATCAGATTGTCCGCCAATCTAATTTCAATTGCTTCTTTGTAGACACTGTCCCAAAAACCGGAGATGTTAGCAATTATTCGGGTCTCGTCTAATTCCATCTTGTGTCCCTCAGTTAAACAATGTTCTGTCACAGCAGATTTTTCAGGCTGCAGCAGTCTCATGTGGCGACAATGTTCCACGTATCTATCTTTGACAGTGCGTAGAGATCGGCCGATGTATGCCTTGCCGCATTGACAAGGTATTCTATAAACTCCTGGCTTCCTAAGAACTAGGTCATCTTTTACAGAGCCAAGCAGTGCCCTAATTTTGTTGGGAGGGTGAAAAACACTCTTGATATTATTTTTAAAAGTCTTCCAACTTTGAAAGAGACGCCCCCAACATAGGGAATAAACGTCACCGCTTTATATTCCCCTTCGTGAACCTCTGGCCATGGTCCAAACTCCACGGCCCGATGATCAACCATAATCGATATATCGTTGCACCGATGTTCCACTAGGGGCGGCGCCACTAGTACACGTCCCGTTCGTAGCAACCTAGGGAGGTGGCGCATGCGCCGCACACACGCGCGACGCCTATATAGGACGGAGAATACGGCTCTAACCTCAGTACTCGACGGGACTCAGCAGCAGCAACAACGTTCCTGAGGATGGCGGACAGTTGGATCACCAAAATATCGGACCAGTTCGCTCTTAGTATCCGGCAGCATACCCGGAAGGACTATCAAGATTTATTACGCCGGGAAAGCCTTAGATGAAACATCGATACATTTTCACATACATGCATTTGAAAAGAAGAATTTAAGAAGAGTGAGAAAAGAATATAAAATGTATTATACACATTCATAATTCATTATGGAGCATAACATGAAATGTGTCAATTTGGAGGAATGTATGTAGTTTTACAAATAGTATTTTAGGAGACGGAATACAATATGAGAAATGTAGGAGCAGTTTAATTTGGAAGAAATAGAGTAACATACAAAATGTACAGGCTAAGCACTCATTGAAATGTTAGGTCGGAGTAACATTTCAGTTTGACATGATGTGATACTAAAATGAGAACAAGAACGTTACATAAAATATCAGAAACTTGTACTTCTGCCTTTCACGGGAGAGCGCTCACCGACAGAGCTACCGTGGTCCACTTTAAGTCTCGCCCTCACTGCTTTACTTCTGCCAGTACTTCGCCTCCTACCTTCCGAACTTCACAAAAGTTCTCCTGCTACCCTTGCAGGACTACCACTCCTGGAAGGGATTTTCTGGAGACTTGCATAAGCCACGTGGCTTATCCGCTCCGCTGCAGAGTGAAAATGTTTTTGTTGTTGTCTTCAGTCCGGAGACTGGTTTGATGGAGCTCTCCACACTACCCTGAGCAAGCCTCTTCATCTCCTCATTAGAACTGCAACCCACATCCATTTGAATCTGCTTCCTGGATTCATCTCTGCGATTTTTTCTCCCCAAACACTTCTCTCCTACGTTAAATTCACGATTCCTTGATGACTAAGAATATGTCCTATCAATTGATCCTTTCTTTTAGTCAAGGTACGCCAGAAATTCCTTTTCTCCGCAATTCTATTCAGTACTTCCTCATTAGTAACGCGATCCACCCACATAATCTTCAACATTCTTCTGTAACACCACATTTCAAAAGCCTTTATCCTCTTCCTCTCCGCACTGTTTATCGTCCATGTTTCACTCCCATACACGGCAACATTCCACGCGAATGCCTCCAGAAAGGAGTTCCTTACGCTTAAATTAATATTCGATGTTAATATATTTCTCTCTTTTAAAAACGCTTTTCTTCCCATTGCCATTCTGCATTTTTTTAAATATCCTCTGTACTGTGGCCATCGTATGTTATTTTACTTCCCAAGTAACAAAGCTCATCTACCACTTTTATTGTTTCGTTGCCTAATCTAATTCCTTCAGCATCGTTTGATTTTCTGAAACTACCCTCTATTACCCTTGTTGACGTTCATTTTATACGCACCATTCAACACACGGTCTATACCGTTTAATTGCCCTTCCAGGTCCTTTGCTGTCTGATAGAATTACAATATCATCGACAAAACGCAAAGTTTTTATTTCTTCACCCTGAACTTGAATTCCTTTTCCAAATGTCTCGTTCATTTTCTTCGTAGCTTCCTCAATTTACAAATTGAATAAGATTGGAGAAAGGTTACAACCCTGTCTTACTCCCTCCCCAACGTCTATATCCCTTTCACGCACCTTCAAATCTCATAACAGCTGTCTGATTTTTGTACAAGTTGTAAATAACCGTCCGTGCCCTATATTTTACCCCCATATTTGAAAGCGTGTATTGCAATCAACATTATCAAAAGCTTTTTCAAAATCTACAAAAGCTAGAAATAAAGGTTTGCCTTTCCTTAATCTATCTTCTAAGATAAGGCGTAAAAGGTGTAGTGCCACCCGTGTTCCTAAATTTCTCCTAAATCGAAACTTATCTTCCCTGAGGTCGGGTTCTAGCAGCTTTCCCATCCTTCTATAAATAATTCGTGTTAAAATTTTGTAACCATGACTTAAAGTGTTGGTTAAAATATGATTCTGGAAATATTCCCAAGGCTATGTCTACACCATATCCTTTCGTCCAGGAGTATCAGTAGTGCAAGATTGGTGGGAGACGTTCTGTGATGTGACTACGTAGGCTTTCCCGACGTAATAATTGATAATAATTGTCTCGGGTTTCCTGCCGGATTAATACGTCATCTGGACACAATATTTCGACGGTGCACTTGGCCGCCATCCTCAGGTGACAGTGCTGGTATACCGACTAACATAGACACAGTACAAGCCGCGAGCGGAGGCCCCTATATACGCCGCGGAAGGCAGAGGGCGCGTGCGCAAGAATGGACATCGCCACCAGTGGTAGAAGCCGGCGTAAACCATAGATCGCTATTCTAAGGAGGGACCGTTGTTTTTTTATGTCAAACAATACAGGGTTTCACATTCTACTGTAGGTAAAAACCTTATCTCTATTTATAATATTGTCATAAAGACGAATTTATATCGATTCTTTTAATATAAAATCCCAACAGCGGGACGCAGAGGCAACCATTTGTCGCACTAAAGTTTCCGCTCCAGTTGTCACAATGTAAAAATGTCCGAACGAGTAGATAAATTGGGTAGGATGATCAGACGCAAAAATAAACAGATTGAGAAAACCTCCAAGAAATATAGAGTCATGCCAGTTTGGGTTAATATCTCACAGAAAGTGGCTAAATTATTTAACAAAGAAGGGGTGAAAATAGCTTTTAGGTCCGACAACAGATTGGAACATAGGTTGAAACACAAGGTTGATTCAGGAAACAATTGGGCGCTGAAAGCGGGAGTATATGAAGTTAAATATTTAGATTGTGAAATGAAATACGTGGGACAGACTGGTAGGAATTTTAAAATTCGATTTAAAGAGCATAACAACGTTGAGACTGGCTCTTCGGCGGTGGCGAAGCGTCTAAAAATTAACGGCATTCGTTGGGCAATATTAATAATAGTATGAGGCCAATATGTTATGAGGATAAGGGATGGTTGCTGTCTAACCTGGAAGAGGTTGAAATTTTTTGTGCGTTGAGAAAAGAACCGAATAGCATATTAAATGAACAGACGGAATTGTCTAAAGGACATTTCTGGTCTCATTTTGGTAATCTCCTTCTCGATAAACAGTGAAACTTCCCCTAGCATTTGGTTCCTTTGGCTTTGGTTCCTTTCCAGTTTGGACCGTCGCGGGACCCACAACTTGCAAATCGCTGGCTTTCCTACCGGTTGCTGGAAGCATTTCTTCGAAAATATGAACAATTTTGAAAAGACATAACATCCCATATTAGAGTGCTCCTGGACTCAGTAAAGGATGACTTAGGATTGAGAAAACCTGGCGTGTACAAAATTCCTTGTCACTGTGGGAAAGTTTAAATCGGTCAGACAATTCGAACAATTCAAGATCAATGTACTGAACACTATCGACACACAAGATTGCTTCAGCCAGAGAAATCTGCGGTACCTGAGCACTGAGGGACGTGAAATGAAGTAAGCCTCTGCGTCCCGCTATTGGGACTGTATTTTAAAAGAATCGATCGAAATGCGTCTTTCTGACAATATTATAAACAGCGGCAAAGGTTATTCCTAGACTATTGTTAGCCATAAAAAATCAACGGTCTCTCTTTAGACCTGCTGAATAGCGATCTATCGTTTACGCCGGCTTCTACCACTGGCGGCGCTGAAACGTAGAGGGCAGAACTGTCCATTCTTGCGCACGCGCCCTCGGCCTTCGACGGCGTATATAGGGCCTCCACTCGCGGCTTGTACTCAGTCTCGGCGAGTCGGCGTACCAGCACTGTCGCCTGAGGTTGGCGGCCAGGTGGACCGCCGAAATATTGTGTCCACATGACGTATTTATCCCGCAGGAAACCCGAGAAGAATATTATCAAAGTTCTGCGATGTTTGGAAAATAAGAGGCAAGGTACTAGTCGAAGTACGGGTTAGAGGACCGGCCTTCTGGGGGTTGTCAGGGTAGCTCAGTCGATGCGAGGTGGTTCAGCGAAGTCATTGTTTTTCCCTTCATGGACCAAGATTCTTATTAGGTCATCGATATCTAGATTTAGACTTTTATGACAAGGACAAAAGACATACGTAGGATCGAGGAACGACTCGAAATTTCAGCAAGAGCAGCCGCGTAGTCCATGACATGGCGTCTTAGGCCAGCCGCGCAAGAGTAGCCGCGAGGCCTAAGGCTTCATGCTACGAACTGGGCGGCCGTTCCCGCTGGAGTGTGTGTGGTGTTTAAGTTAGTTTAAGAAGTTTTCAACTACAGGGAATGATGACCGCGGAAGTTTTGTCCAGTGCGTCAGGTCACGAGGCAGCGCGTACCGTCACAAGGAACTGAGTTAGCCGTAGGGAAAGGTGCCCGTGAAAGGTAAAGATGGCGGGTTTGAATCCCGATCCACTGGTCGGATTTAATCTGTCAGGAAGTTTCGTTAATGTATATTGCAGCAGAGAGCGTTTGCTGTTCCAAGAATTTAAGTAATAATAATCTCATGTTGTTGCCAAGATCGCTTATTCAAACTTTTACTTGGTTCGACCGGTTTCGGAGGATCTTGCAGTCGACATCAGAACTAAAAAAAAAGTAAAGAAGAGCATAAGTTTCATCAACAGTGACTTCAGGTTGACCTGAGCAATACACGGAAGGGAAGAGGAAATGGATCACTACAGAGATGAGTTTAACAACATTGACTTGGATTTATTAAGGGTAAAAAAACATGGTCATCAAATTAAAAATAAGCAAGATCGATAACCATAGGGCTTAGCGGCGCACTACACCAAATAAGATATCAGATATTGAACAAGGTTGATCAGCTTTTAAAATAATAAAACAATAAACAGGACCAGTAACCAGAACACCGCCGTCAAGTTAAAAGCAAGGCCTAGAACCTGAAGGGCTTAGTGACGCATTACATCAATTAAAATTAAATTGATAAGCATTTAAAATAACAAACAATAAACATGGTCAAACTGGAATTAAAAAGAACAATAATGCCAGAAACGAATTTTACATCAAATAAAATTTGACTGTGACCAATGAGGAACATTTAACCTGCATTACTATGACTTGATTTTATAAAGTAAGAGGCCAGGTCATCTTAAGAGGCTAAGACACAAAATGTTTCATACAGATCCCCTTTAAAAATTGAAATATTTTAGCAAGTACATGAACTACATCCTCAAAAACAGGGAGGTAAAATTGAAAACCTTCAGCCAGAAACAAATTTAACTAGTAATACTGAACCTGATAGAGTAAGATAAAAATATAACAGACAAACAATAGTTTTTTTTTAATAGTGAAGGATGAGAGAGTCCGTGTTAATAGGCCAGGAAAATTGCACTGGCTCCCAACATCTGACTTGATTTCTTATAGTAAACAACATTAAAAGGATAACACAGTCTTCCTTTTTTCAAACAGTTTACAATTAACTTAGAGCTGGTTTGCACATAACTATGACGAATTTTAGTCTTTTACAAGAGGACACCATACTGACAACGGCCAAACACATTGCAACCTCTTAAAATTTTGATTGCCGAGAAGATGGCCGACACTGGTGATAAGAACTACACAGTTACCCCAAAAATGTTCTCAGTATTAACCAGTCCATTCAAAGTAATAGTAAGTTAGAAAATGAAGCAGAAGAAAACACGGATGATATAGAAGGGAAACCCGTTAATTACAACCGTTCGAGTACAGGTAACTCGGATGGAGGGAAAAATGCTGAACCATCAAATATACGATGACACCTGGCGACGACAACCAGAACGTTAAAGGGCATGGCGCCACCGGAAAAACCACTTGTTATACACACATAAGTTTCAAAATAAATAAATATATATAAAAAAATAAACGATGCAAACTAGTAACTCGGACAAAGAAGAAAAGGACTGAGCCTCAAATATACGACCACATCGGGGGGCAGCAACCAGAACGCAAAGGGGCATGACGCGACCGTAAAGACACTGTTAAGCAAACTTAAGTTTGAAAATAAGAAACACATTGCAATGGGCACCACTGATGCAACAATGGCACACGAACAGACAGTAGAACTCTCCAAGTCCCGGGACAGGTCCGGCGACATTCCTCACACTACAACGTCAAAGCTCATTGCCCAAGTGGTCAGACATGTCTAGGCGCCGGATGAGACAATAAAAGTGCAGTTTATGAGTCCGCGAGTTGTGGTTCATGCGTAGACGTTGGAAACGACGCGATGAATGGCGCAGGTGAAGGCGGCCAATCAGATTCCGCGTTTCATGTGTTATGAATTTGGCCTTTCTTCAAATGCTTTTTCGTTGAGATTTAATAATTTCTTGCAGTGTAAAATCAATTAAGTGTTTCCCTCTCAAGTAATACGACTGACAATTTTTCCAGTGAATTGCAATACGTGAATAATGAACATTATTAAAATTAGTGTTCACTTCCCTAAGAAAAAACCAGATGTTGGTTAATTTGGAAGAATCCGTGTATCTCCAAGTTCCGGTTCTGAACAGGAGATTCGCGCGCTACGCACCCTCACGTACTAAAAAAATTCTTGTTTAACCTATACCTAATCATCTGAAGGCTACACTACAGATCACTTTTTTAAATGAAAGGATGTTTCCAGCACACTTTCAGACTACACTAACACACTACTGATAATTTCAAAAACTTAAGGTTAGGGACATAGGTTACACAAGAAGTTTTGTCTCGTAGTAGCGCCTGAATATCCGGTTCAGAACCGATCAGTATAAGTAATTGCGCTCGTAAAGGCTTGGAAAGTTATGCAATCACAACAACCAAAATCATTGATGAAAATAATTTTGAGTACATAGTCGGTTGCACAGTGGTAGAGTGCCAGACTACAAATCCAAATGTCGCGGGTTCGATCCCCGCCAGGTCCAGGGATTTTTATCTGTTACTTTCCACTTCTTTCACCTCTGGCAGTATTGCTCATATGAAAAATACCGAGTAGCACCGTGGTTCGGAACCCACGTTACAATGTAGGTCCCCCTGTAACTGGCTGGGTAAGTCAGTTCGAAGGTCGAAGGAAGGCAACGGCATACCACCTCTAAACAGGACCATGCCTGGTAAAGCACTGTGGTTTTCAAACCAATCTTCGGATTGTTGACTGCTTTACTTACTTTAGTACAGTCAATACGCTGAATCTTCATTACAGAACGTAAATATAAATCCCACATTTATTGCAATTCAATATTTTCATCTAAAGATCTTTACATCCACTACGCCGATTTGTTTACAAACCATAAAGAGAAATCTATTTGTTATTGGCCGCGCGAACGCGACTGCTGATTGGCTCCGGCGCCGTTGCCAACGTACAAACATGAAACGCCACTCGCGGACTCATAAACTGCACTTCAGCCGGTTGAGGCACTAGGAAGAAGAAGAAGAGCCGCTACGGACTCTCAAAAAGCAACAGCAACCTTCCACGTAGGCGCCGCGCCGGTCCAAACGTACACAGTAATTGTCAACTCGCCGCCTTGCGTGCGCGTCCCCAGACATACACGGCGACCGCGGCGACTCGCGCCGGTCGCGAGACAAATGACAGGCGAAACCTGGCACGCCGCGCCACTTGCGGTGAAGTAAGCAGGAATATCGATACCTGCGCGACGGGTAACTGGCGCCAATACCAGTAAATCGTGCTGACACGGCTGAGACCAATAAATGTACTTGCATCGCTAACATCAGCAATCCAACCGTTAAAAATCTTAATGTGTAAACACATTCTACAATGCTGCTTACTAGAGTTGTGGCGATTCGTGAATAAGACCTTCATTTGAACGAATACAAATAAAGAATCGTAAGAATCGAATCGTGATCCGGACGAATCGTCGTTCAAAAGAATCGTCTGTCTCCTGACGATTCGAAGTTCCAACGGTTCATGATTCGAAGGTGACTGCCGAATCTTGCCAAATCGTGCCGAATGATTACGAACGCCGGAGAACAGTCAATAGGTGGGACGAATCGCGTTCAAAATAATCGTCTGTCTCGTGACGATTCGAAGATCCAACGATTCATAATTCGAAAGCAAGTGGCGAATCGTGCCGAATGATTACGAAAGCCAGAAACCGTGTGAACAAAGGAAGCACAGAATGAAGATCGTCAGCCGTTGATTATTGGCCTATTTACGAATTACAGATGACAAAAACGAATCGCAGTGAAATAGACAACTGCCAATACATACGACTATACGTCGTTCATACAGTTTACATGTTATGTATTTAAACGAACAATTCTTCCACATTTATATTTCGCGTCTCCTGGGAAATTGCTGTTACGATCTGGACTATATTTTATGTTTAGAGAGGTTTAAGCTTTTTGAGTTCGTCTACATAGTTGTAGTTTTCGCAAAAACTCAATTTTACAAAAATATTCTTTTTATACAAAAACCCGATTTTAAATATTTTTAACGCCATTTCAAAAATCTTTGTTACTACTTAGGTTTTTATGTTCATATTTCCTAAAAGAAAAAGTTTAATATAAAAACGCGAATTTCTCGTATCTCGAAAGAAATTTGATATTTAGAGACGGATTTTTATTTCCTGAAACTAATTGATTTTACTTAATAAGTGTATTATTATGATTAGATATGTCTTAATTACCATAGATTTAATGAAACTTACATATAATTGGCCGAAGTATTCAAACAAAACAAAAACAAAATTTGTAAGGTTACAGCAGCAGTCGAAATAAGTGATCTTCGTTCACTAGACCTACGACACTACTAAATGAGCTATGATGACAGCAGAAATATTTGGTACCGTAATATGTATTTATATCCACTCGCAAAACTTTAGGGACTATTTGCTCGTGAATTTTTGTGAGTTGAATCGAATGGCTTTGGCTCATTATTATTTTATTATTTTGGGTATGAACTTTATGGAGCTTAAATATTAAAAAATCCGATACGCATTGCCTCCTTTTTGGCATTCTGTAAGATTCATGCCGTCGCAGACAAGAAAGAATCGTGAACGAATCGTAGGAACACATTCAAAGGTTAGATTCCGACATCCATGACACAGACATATTGCCAATCTATGAGCAAGATGTGGAAGTAAGAATCGTCCCAATGCAGACTAAGGAATCGCGAAAGAATTGTGAATGAATCGTAGGAATCGATTCACAATGTGGGATTGAATCGCAAGAATCGATTCATAAAAAAGAATCGTGTTGCCAAACTCTACTGCCTACATACATGTTGATACGCGATGTAAGCAGCATTTAGAATGTGTTTAAACATTAGGGTTTTTTAACGGTTGGGTTGCTGACGTTAGCGATGCAGGTGCATTCATTGGTCTTCTATATATTGGCCCACTTTAGGGCACGGTAGTTACACTAAATGTGGGCCTTTGCGATCGTCTTTTGACAGCTCGAAATGTAAATGAAAATAACGGCTTAACCTTGCACATGCACCTGACACGAAAATTGAATAACCGAATTTGTAGAGGAGAAAATTATCTACAACTTTGCTCTCTCGTGTTTTTTTTCCCATATCTCGTATCGTTTCAGAGATATTTACAAAAATAACGGCGATTTTGGGATATATGTCTGTCTGTCTGTCCGTAACGTGTTCCCTGTTTTTATGACGAACCGTTCAACCTATCGGCACCAAATTTTACAGACATAATTGTTGGCTACCAGAACCTAGCTTTTTGAAATATTTCGGACAATAAATACGTTAGCAATACCAAAAAAGCCGTATGTAATGTAATTTTAAGTGCAAATAAACCGTTCACCTGACGCGAAAATTGAATAAACGAATTTGTAGAGGAGAAAATTCTCTACAACCTTGTTCCCTTATGGTTTTTTTAATATCTCATATCGTTTGAGAGATATTTACAAAAAATAATGGAGTTTTGACACCCTCCATTAAATTAACGAAAACCAGCCGTTCGCATATGTCACGTGACATTCCTCGACCAGATCTGTCTCTGGCATACGCCATCTTGCGTTGCGTATTTGATGATTTTCTTATTGTAACTTACACGTTGTGAATTTCAAAGCAATGGCGCACTGAAGAATTAACAAAAATACCTTCGTACGATAAATGATAGTCTAGTGTCTACATATACCATATTAGCATCAGCTAACAACGGCGAGCAATAGTACGAGATTAAATAATGCAATTCCTAATTGTCAGCTGCAGCGTAGTGGGCAATGTGTTGCACTGTGACGCTATAGGTCAGTGGTTCGGAACTCGCCAGTACCTAATTTTTTTTCCTACAAGGGTTTCAGACACTTATTAATGATTTTTTTTTTTTTTTATAATTTAGATTATTATTTTGGTCCAAAATGTTTGCAAAAACTTATAAAAGTACAAATCTAAAGTGGGCCGTAAAACACGTCAGTGCGATATTTCTTTTTTCTTTTCTTTTTTTTTTTTTTTTTTTTTTTAGTTCTGATGATGGCAGCAAAATGCTCTGAAACCCGCCAAACAAAGAAAAAGTTTGAATAAACTGTCTTGGCAATAAAATAAGTTTGCATAAAAAAATGATCGCGCCCAGCAACATGTGTAATAATAATGAAATGACATACGTTGTGTGTTGGTGTGCAGGCAAGGTGGAGGTGATCACGGGCGTGGGCGCGGCGATGCCCGCGCGGCTGGCGGAGTGGGGGCTGCCCAACCGGCCGATCGCGGCGCCGGGCGTGTTCGGCCGCTACCTGGCCACCGCCGCCGCGGACGCGCTCTTCGTGCTCAACGGCGCGACGCGCACCGTCAACTGCGAGGTCAGCCGCGTACACCTGCCGCGCGCGCTCGTCTGGGTCTCCATGCGCCTGCAGTGACCGCCGACGAAGACGCCAACACACGACGATGCCAGCGCCTGACTCCGCTGCAGACGCCACCCGGCAAACAGCGGACCGCTACAAGAAGTGCAGACTTGCGGACCTGTGCTGTAACAATGTGTGTGGCAGCGAAGTGGCTTCTCGTAACACGATACGACCGAGACGTCGGAGGAATGATGTCATACCCAGGCGGTTGCTTACACGTAAAGGAAGTTTGTTGTACAACGAAGGTTTTCACAACCAGATGTCTTAGCTGCTGGTGAAATTTCCATGCTACATAGTTGCGAGGCATGAAATTTTTTTTCTGCATCTACATGGGTACTTTTCAAATCTCTCATAAGCGCCTGGCATTGCGTTCACCGACTCACTTTCAAACCATTTACCTACATTTCCGTTCTCGAATAGTACGCTGGTAACAAGAATACCTAAATCTATTCAATCGAGCTCTGATTTATTTTTATTACGATGATCATTTCCTCCAACTAGGAGGAATTCTAAACATATTTTCGTAACTAGATTGAAAAATGTCGTTGTCGTAATGATTTCTATTGCAGCTCGCGTGTAATTTCCTCTATTATCTGTATTGCCCTAATGCAAAACGAGCCGCCTTTGTACTATTTCGATATCTCCCGTCCATCCTATCTAAGAAGTATCCCATGCCGTAGAGTACTATACCAAAAGGCGGCGGAACAACGCACTGAACTCACTCTTTTTTATCAGTACAATTCCACCTTGTAAGTATTTCAGTAAAACGCAATCTCTGCTTCACCCTACTCACACGACTTCCTATACGTTCTTCCTAATTTCATTCTGTCGTAAAAATAACTCCTACGTATTTGATTGAAATTTACAGATCACAGATTTTATTTATTTATATTGTAAAAAAGTTCCCTTTCTCACCGTTTCGATCAGGACTCCACTATACGTCTACAAACACTGTGCTTCAGCGCTGACAGTAAGATTGAGGAACACCTTCCTCCTCCATAATCATTCCTAAATTACAAATGATCTCTAAAATGTCATTAATATTTACACACGCACACAAGAAACATAATCCATTAGACTTTTCTGTGTACAGCCATTAAGAAGAATTTAAGCAGTATTGATATATTCCAGTTAAATGCACAGTCAGATTAAAAGCATGTGGAATAATTTTGAAAGCAACTCTTGAATTTAATAAATCCAAAAAATGAGAGACACGACCAGTTTTCTCTTATGCATAATCTGTTTGCGTGTGAGAGGATACACGCTGTACTTTCGTCAAAACCGATTTCACAGTTGATGTTGAAGCGCAAAATGTGGGAAAGCTTTGTCTACACCAAAATTTTATGACAGAAAACAAATAAGAGATTACAGTAAGTGATGTAATGAGCAGAAAATAACGAAAATAGGAGGAAAATCAATTTAGAAACTATGATTAATCTATTATCTCTTTCATGTTAATTTCATTATCAACGTGCTAAATGTGTACTGTGGAAACCAATAGCAGAATAGGACGCACAATATTCTCAGTAATTCTAAATCACATTTATGGGGAAAATGTTTTGCCCCCATTGACTTGACTCATCCTGCAAGACTCAGAGGATGTTCACCGTCTCTTAAGACGTGTAAAGTAATTCTGGACGAAACGTTAGTAGTGGAAATATTTAATGTACCACGACTGTACTACCTGGACGGTTTATCAGCAGCACAACAGATTCGTGTCCAGACAGCTACACAAATGGTCTATATGAACACAAGAGTCAGAATATATGAGGACAATTGCAAGTTTCACACGATGTACCCCACAGTGTCTTTGCTAGTTATTGTAAAGGAACATAATAGCGAAAGCCGTTTTAGTTTTATGACAGTGGCCGAAAGCAATATTTATAAGAGTTTTTCCACTTCGTCCGATTAAAAAATTTGAACGTCCACATAATTACTATCACTTTCAGCTTATACATTAACTTGTGATATTGATAAAATAACTGTCGTACGACGTTGATTGTATTACGCACTCAAGAGATCAATAACGAAAATAACATTAACCTACATCGGAACATTCAGATGACGGAAAGTTTGAATGAAATTTGGATTAGTGCAATTCCGAAAGTCCAAAACCACATTTACAAGAATTACAAAAGATTCATTGTTCGTTCCGAATATCGGTTGCAATTTTAGCTTCTTATGTTTCATAATGCCAGAGAGTGAGCAGCATTTGACCAGCAGTTCGACACTCTACTTCACTCTCTTTCTCGGAAGCACACATTCCCACGAGTGGTTAGATGTGACCTATTTGCTGGTACACTAAGACACATTGTGGAAAAGAAGAGAAAGCAGCCATCGATTGTAATTTTAAAGTTAGTTGTACGTTAGAATTCCTCAGTGGGCCTTAAAGTACTGATTATCAATAAATTATTAGGAGCGACTACATCATTTCATGGTAAAATGGTACCAATCAAAGTTGACTACGAAATAAGGTTCCGGCTAACAAATGATTTTGTGACTGTTGTTTGTGCAATACAAGCTTGAAATGAAGGGGCCGCCATTTAGATACAGATTTTTTGTGATATATCTTTAAGTAGAATAATTTTTCATTGTTATTTGGAAGAAATGAATAGACCTTCTGTCATTTATGGATTCAATGGAGAGAAATATAAGATTTTGTGCGCAATCAAGATGAAATCACAGTGATGTTGAAGATAGTGTCACTTCCTTTACGTTCTGACAAATATCAAAGTTATTCTCAACTGCCAGTTGTTTGGGATTTCTTCCGTCATTTGGCATAAAAGTTCCACAGAGGTAATACTCCCAACTCTCCAGACAGAATGAGACACATTAATGACAGTTTACTCAATAGATGCATAATTTAAGGGGTTATCAAAGCACCTATATTAAATCCAAATTTTCAAATAAAGTTTCATATGGTCATCCTGAGGCTTGCATAGTGGAATTTTTAAACCAATATTTTTAATTAACTTATTTATTTATTATTTTATTTATTTATTTATTGTTAATTGATGTGGCAACGATATGCTACAGATCCCATCACATCAACTTAGCACACGACGCAATATAAAAGATGTAATATAATGACACTTTTCATTATAGTCGACATGGTCGATTAGAGAGTGTCCGCAACTGCACTATGTTTTTTTAAATGTGTTTATTTCCGTCAAAAGTTGCAATATAATTGTTTAATAACATGTTTCGATCACTTGGATCATCTTCAGATCTTATAGTTGCATCCGCAACTCGTCTGGCTGAGTACTAATTGGTACTCAGTACCAATTACTCAGTACCAATTAGTACTCAGCCAGACGAGTTGCGATGCAACTATAAGATCTGAAGATGATCCAAGTGATCGAAACATGTTATTAAACAATTATATTGCAACTGTTGACGGAAATAAACACATTTAAAATAATGACACTTTTATGTCTCCTAATTATCCTACTACCTGCGCTTGCCCACTGTCAACTTTTACTGAGCATTAACAGGCTCTTGGACATTCTTGTTCATGTCCAAGTTATTTTAAAATTAGAGAACTTTTGTAACATAGCCTTGGGGCGTATTATTAACGCTCTGATACCTTATACCATTCAAATATCAGAGTTTACGTAAAAAATAAGTACACCAAAACAATTAAATTTGTTAATATGAATAATAGTTTTCATTTCTTCTTACGTTGGTTACGCTTATTGTACTTGCTTACGAACGAATATAAATTTTGCTGGAACACGGCATCAATAAAAGTTTAGTTTCCTCAAAGTTGAACACACACTCGTGGAACAACATTCAACACGTCACATTTCCTAAAGATGATGAGAAAAGGGATAGTAAAATATATTTTCATGCATATCACTTCTGATCATGGACCTCAAAAATATTATCTTCAATATATGTTTATGAGCAAAGACAGGTGAGACTGACGTTTGAAGTGGTGAACATGGCAAGTTGTGATTGTTTGCAATTTCTATCAAAGACACGAAATTAGAAGTTTACAGGAAATTTTTACCACTACAGCTCTGCCTGTTTCCGGACAAGCTTGCCGAAAACAGCTTACATAACATGTAACTCACTCATTCTTTGTCCAATCTGCCTAAATTACCCAAAAGGTAAGCTTGGGTAAGTGATACATTCGAAAAATCTACGTCTTGTAGCACAGCCTTAGAGCATATTATTAACGATCTTTTGTAGTTACAGACGTCTTATGAAAAAAAAAATCATCGGATAGAAGTGTCTGTAAAAATTCCTTTTGTAAGAAAACATTGTAAATAAATTGAAATTTCGTGAAGAGAAAGTAGTTGAGAGCTGTATAACTTGTTTTAATAAATAAACTTGTTTACATTGTGAATTGATATTTATTTCTTCTGATGGCCTTTTCCTCCTACTGACATGCATTTATAGCTACAGAGATCAGGTTTCTTTTGCAGCTAGGTAACTTTCAGATATATAACATTTTGCAGTTCATAAATAACGCCCAAGAAGAGCACCATGCACAAATTCTGTAATGAGACAGCCATATTATTTAAAAGAACAGTATTTTACGAACTATTTACGGTGCGGCACGAGTGTATAAGGTGTTCCACGTGATCCAGTACGAAGGTAAGCATATAGAAATATTAAAATTTATGTTCAACACAAGCTGGTCGCAAATGGCCACGATCAGAGCATGTTACTTACTAAAGTTACTAGCAGTTTGGGTGCTAGTCGGATGTAGGTAGCTTCCATTGACTACGCCCTCCTCAACGCGCAAACTGTGTCCTTTCGAACATACGTTTAGTCTCACAATATCCTAACACGGTACCCATCTTCCACCTCGTAACACACCTTTTGATACACACTCTGCATGCACTGCATAAAGTAATATAATGCATGAAGTGAAGGTAGAATCTTACCTGATTCAGATATTTGCAAGCAAATTTTACTTGCACTGTAACAGTTTACAAGGGAATCGCCTCCATAGTCATTAAGGCACAAAGCTAGTCGGCACTGAATCAAATCAATGACGAAGGTTGAAAATTTGTGTCCAGCCGTGAATCCACTCATCTGGTTATTAGGGAGGTGCTCTGACCCCTACGCCATTGCGTCACAGAAAACACCATGGCTGCTAACGGACTGCCCTAGAATGCCTCCCATTATAGCAAAGTCTCCACTTATCTACACAATTCCAATTTCATTCTCCTCCCCATTTTTACACATAACTCACGGCATTGTGTCGACTCCCGTGGAAGTACCTAATGGGCATCAGCAAAGGATCATCGCCCGTCTTCGATTTATACCCTCTGAATAGTCGGTGAATAGTCCTCTAACATTAACGTAGATGCACTATGTTATTGTATACATAAACGTGAACACAAGTAGTATCCCATGTGTTTATAATAATATCAAAGGCACTGTTCATATACCGTAATATACAGTATAGTTGTGAAAGCAGAAATAATTTTCAAGACTTAAATCCTTAAACGCTGTAATTAATAATATGGTGTAGCTGATTGCATTGAATACATGAAAGAACCAAACTTCAAAACATTGTTATGATCAGTCTCTTGTCCATCAGTCAAAGAGTTTATACTTCAAGGAGAAGGACTCTGTACATTCCACTCCCCCTCCCGGCTGGTAAATAAGGTCAACGTAAACAACACTAATTTGTAGGCAATGGAACAAGTTTGTGCACTGGTCGACGCATTTCCCCCTTGGATGTACGTACAGTGACCACACGAATTAGTCCACCCATTCCAGGATGGGTCCTTTGGATCACTCCCATCTTCCACTGCATGGGACTTGTTCTGTCATACTTCAGTAACACAACAGTACCAATACGGATGTTGAGCTGGGCTGACTTTCACTTCAGACGCTGTTGCCGACAACTGAGATAATCCATGGACCATCTCCTCCATAGATCCTGCAAGAACTGTTGTAAACGTCTCCTTATGGACAGCTTATGTATAGGCAAATTAGTGACATAAACTTTAGGATAGCTTAAAAGGGAAGAACCCATAAGGAAATGACTAGAAGTTAGTGACAAATCATCAGGATTACCAGAAAGAGTCGTTAAAGATCTGGAATTTAAACAGGCTTCAACTTGGCACAAGAGAGTACTTAATTCTTCATAAGTTAGTGAAATAGGACCTACTACACGACGAAGGCGATGCCTAATTGACTTAATATTAGTCTCCCATAAAACTCCAAAATGTGGTGTACTTGGTGGGATAAAATGAACATCTCAGTACAGGTAAATTTCTGTACTTCTCTTTGGAAATCACTGTATTGTAACAAATTTCTCATTTCCTGCAACTCCTTGTTTGCACCTACGAAATTAGTCCCATTGTCTGAATGGAGATACTTGCCTCTTCTAGCGACAAATCTTCGAAATGCTGCAATGAAAGCCTGAGATGATAAATTAGTCAGTAACTGCAAATGTACAGCCTTAGTACAGAGGCAAATAAACAAAGCACTCCTGTGTAGATTTACTTCGCTGGGATCAAAGTTTCATGATTAATGGTCCAGAGTAGTCGACACCAATATTCAAAAATGGACGCGGCGGTTGCACACCAGGAACGTAATAACTGTCTCATCAGTTGCTCAGATGTTTTTTTCATCAACGTAAAACATGTTAAACAATTATGAAACACTGATCGAATTGTCTGACGAATTCTTGGAATCCAATATCGCTCACTTAACATTGTAGTCAAGAGTTGTGATCCTCTGTGGAGTGAACGTAGATGCTCATCTTGGATTACGATTCTTGTTAAATGGTGATTAGGTGGTAAAATTATTTGAAGCTCCACTTCAAATGGTAATGTTGATTTGATAAGCCTTCCACCCACTCTTAATAGATCTTGATTATCCAGGAATGGATGGAGGCTGAGTATTGTACTTTTGTTTGATACATTGTTCTTGATTCGTAATGCTTCAATATCTTGTTTGTAGGAACTCTGTTGTACCATCTTTATTCACAGGTGTACACTTGACTTCAACTGTTCCGAATAAAGAATGCCATTGAATTCGTTAGTGTGCTGTATCTTGTGAACAAATCTTTGACAGTATGCCAGGACTCTAATCAATCGCCTCAGTGCGGAAAACCTATGTAAGATTTCATCAGAAATGGTGGTACACAGGTATATTGTTGACATCTTCCTTTCCGGAATGCTGTCTGCCTTCAGATTCAAGTTCCCCTCAGGCCACATATACAATGGGTTCTTCAAATAGGGTGTTCCTCGCCACCACAAGAATGAATCCTTTAGTGTTTCTGCATTCATTCCTCGCGATATAAGATCAGCAGAGTTTTCTGCACAGGAAACATGTCTCCATTGTTGCGCATCAGACAACTCTTGAATCTCTGCCAGCCAATGGGATACAACTGTCCTCCACCTAGATGATAGTGCACTTAGCCAAGACAAAATAACGGTTGCATCAGTCCAGTAGAACACCTTGGAAATTCTTAAATTCAAGGGAGGGAGAGTTTTGCTAACCAGTCTTGTCATCAGTATCACGCCACATGATTCCAGTCAAGGGAATGTGATCATTTTGATAGGTGCTACCCTTGACTTGGCACATAACAATGTGACTGCAACTTCATCCTGACTGTTCACTGATCAATCGCAAACATAAGCAGCCTCGCTAGAATCCGAGAAGGCATGCACTTGAACATCCTTTACATATGAGAAAGTTTGCGCATATCTGTCAATCTTAATGTCCTTCACATGAAGCAACAATTTGACCATTCTATGACACTGATTTAATAGAGGTTGGATAACAGTTCATCCCACTCCAAGCGATGACACCAAAGCAACTGAAGAAATATGTTAAATGAAACTACAAGAAGACCTATTTTTCCAAGAGGGTCAAATATATACAATACCATTGATATCAGTTTGCGTTTAATTACAGGATCTGGCGAGGAATCCTCAGAAAAATTGGAGCTGTCTAACACCTTGGATCATATTTATATTGTCTGACATAGGATGCCACAAGATACCTAACGTTCTAACCCTTCCTTCCTATCCAAATTAGATTGAAAGCTGTGTCTCTCTTCATCCTTTCTCGTGGTACTGCTGTTATGAATGCTGTATGATTGGAAGAGAAATTACTTAATGGCAATCCTGCTCTGGCAAGCAGCTCAGTCAACTCATATTGCAACTGTAGGGCTTCCTGTAAGTTTCTTCCCCTACTTAGTACATCATTCATATAGAAATCTTGTCTTAAGCACTCGATGCTAAGAGGTATTCATTGGCTCCTTCATCAGCTAGCTGAATAAGACATCTTATTGCTAAGTAGGAACTTAGAACCATTACGTATGTGAGGGTCTGTAACTCATACACTTGAAGTGGCAAATCTGAATTTGCTCTCCACAATATACGCTGCAGCTTCAAGTCATATGGGTGTACAAGACTCTGCCGGTACATCTTCTCTATGTCTGCGGCGAAATCAGTTGGATGAGTTCTGAAACAGAGTACTATCGAGTACAGATCTTCCTGCAGGACAGGTCCAACCATTAGCAAGTCATTTAAAGAAGTTCCTGTCGTAGATTTACAGAAACAACGAAATAAAATTATGCTTCTTGAAAACAGCATGGTGCTGAATGTAATAGATCTCATGGATGCCGTGTTCACAAACTTCATCTACTGGTTTCATATGTCTTACACCTTCATACTCCTTCATGAAATCAGTACTGTTGTTGTAGGATTGGCCACTAGTAGGTGTGCAATGAGGCTTCTGGGACGTCATCAATGACGTCAACATTGACGTCATGAATGAAGTCATCAGTGACGTCTTTAGTGACATCATCAATGACGTCATTAGTTATGTCATCATCGGTGCAGTGACATCAGTGCAGTGACGTCATCAGTGCAGTAATGTCATCAGTGCAGTGACGTCATCAGTGCAGTGATGTAATAAGTGCAGTGATGTAATCAGTGCAGTGATGTCATCAGTGCAGTGATGTCATCAGTGCAGTGACATCATCAGGGTAGTGATGTCATCAGTGTAGTGATGTCATCAGTGTAGTGATGACATCTGTGTAGTGATGTCATCAGTGACGACTGCTGCAAGATGGCGGGCATTGACAATATGACAGACACTGACAATATGGTGGACATTGACAATACGACAAACATTGGCAATATCATGGATGTAACAATATGGCAGACATAGACAATATGGTGGTGGTAAAAACAATATGGTGGGCATAAACAACAAGATGGCGGTGGTGGTAGGATGATGATAATAGGAAAAAATAACAACTTTATATATATATATATATATATATATATATATATAAAACTGAAGTTTATTAATCTGGCATTACAGAAACAGCCAAAACTGCTATTCTGTTTGCAGCTCTCAGCTCATTTCAGCCACATTGAACCTGTGCTGCTGAAATGGCCCGGGATTCACAGCGAGGACATGTCTGCAAGGCGAGTCCCACTGCCTCTACCCTATCCAACCATCCATCCGAGCAGGGTGAAGTTTATTTATATTTTATTTATACAGTAATTACAGCAACTATTTACTTTGTACGATGCACAAAAGTACTTTACTCATTCTGTTGTGCAGTCACCTATTTTTTTCTTTTTGGAATTGTCCCTAAGCTAAAGTACTGACTTTGTCATTGAGAATGTATCGTTTATCGTCATTTGATGATAAAGCTAATTTAGTTCCTTTTCTTGTCGAGACAGTGTGTAGTTTTGATCGAATTACGCATTGGTCAATAGTTTTCTTTATATCATTAACACACATCGTCGATAGTCGTCAATAGTTAATGATTTAGCTGAAGAGCGTTTCATTCCTTTAGCTCTTCACATAAAACAGTGTTCATCTGTTTCTAGTGCATACATTTATGCCCTCAGTCCAATAATTCTGTTATAACATATCCATTTAATTAATCTTTCATTAAACCTGCAACCTTTTTATTCACAAGTGGAATGTTATATTTGTTGGCTGCAGCGTAACTTGATGTATCGAGCCACTTGTGAGCATCTTTTTCAAATAACATCGTAAATGTTAACGTTTTTATGTGGTAAATTAGGCTGTCTGTATCTGAACACCACATTTTAACATGGTTTGCTGGAAATTGATTTAACATATAACAATGTTTATACAAAGGACCAGAGTCGCCTACGCCAATTCTAGATTAGTTATAAGCCTTTACACCACCAGCCAAAACAGGCAAACAACATTCATATTGACGAAGTCGAGGAAGAAGACTGACATCTTCCGAGATGGTACTTTCGAGTACAACCTCCGATTTCAAGCAATAATCGAAGCCTCTCGAAGTTGTTCTTCAATAGCAATTATTTCATTATCGTGAACTGTATTCCCAGCTCCCTTTGACGGTAGTAACAGGACCAATCGTTCCACCAGTTCATTCGGATCATCCCAAGGTACATAACTCACATGCTCAGTATTAGTTTTCCAATCTTTAACTTTGAGATCATATTCGTTCTCACCATATCCGTCCAGTCCCATTCCTTCTTTAGCCAACACACCTTTTTCTAACAAGGGGCGAATTATGTTAGTATACTTGTCGACGTTTATTGGTCTGCAGGAATTGTAACTTTGTCTTTATGTGTTTGTGGCAGTAGTATTTTAGCATAGTTACACCACATTTTACATCGTTTGTGTTTATGATACGAGATTCTCAGTTCTACTTTGAATTTCCGTTAATCATTCTCGGGCACAACACCATTGACCATCTTGGCGTTGTACAACTCAATCTCCATTAGTAAAGATGAAAATATATCTTTGGGTTCGTACGTTCCAGGTTTTATAGTAACTTTGTCCAGAATTTCATTATTACCAATGTAGTTATAGAAGTAAAAAATGTGGTTTTTAGACGTAATGTTCGGTTTAGAATTATATGAAAATAAGTTGAGTAATGCAATTTCGTAGGAATGATGATGAGAAAAATTATGCAATTAAATGTGGAGATTATAATCGAGTTTTTACCTCACAGGCTAAACGTCACGCCGTCTTCGTCAACATACATTATGTATTTGAATTCTTAATATTTGATCCGGAATTTAGAAACTTCAAAGAATGATGACCGCACCTACGGCTCTTAGGAGACTGAAACGTATTGTAGTTATACTTAATAGTATAATTTTTGAAATACCTGACTATTTCTAGAGGACCGGTAAATTGCCGAAATTATCAAAATAGTAGAGATAATTTCCCCTCTTCTTAAAAGAAACCCAGTAGGAGCTAGGTTCACAATCTTTATGGTGGTTGTCAATTGCACTCTCATATCTTTTAGGTTTATTTGGTGAAGTGTCTCTCATGAAGACACCTCGAAAGTGGGGTATTTCAAGTTTTCTAGTATAGCGTTGTTCTAAGTCGATGTTTGTAAGTGCTCTTTTGGGAAGGTTGTTTAACGAGAATTTTTCTTTTCCTTCCCCCAAATATATCCCTAAACCATTCTTTTTATAAGGCCCTAAATACAGCCCCTTGCATTTGTGAAGCGGTATAGCCTCCATAGTTTTGTTATGTCGTTGCAACGACAGCTCGTTGCGAGCATTTTTTGCATCTACAACTGCTTTGGCAATACCTGCTTTGGCAATACTTGCCAGGCCACCAAGTGCTGATAAAGCTGCGAAAATTGGAATGAGGGGTAAAAAGCAACCTCTTTTGGGAAGTAGTAATATGCGTTCTTTAATAGTAGATTTTTTTTGTTTTGCAGCTACATTCGAAGCTATTTTATGAGTTGCTTTCACTGCCCCCCCAGAAATTAGAGCCAGGTCTCAGTGACTTAAGACCAAAGCGAATATTTTTAATTAAACTTTTCATCTCAATACATCCAATCATTTTATTTCTCTTCATATTCTTATTATTATTATTACTCTTATTCATATTCTTCTTCTTATTATTATTATTACTAATACCCATACCGAGCTTGACTTTGACCTTCATTGAACCAGCCATCGCTAGGGCGGTGTCTTAGCGTCTGAGGCCTTTATTCTATGTTTTGCTTTATCTGCTAGAATCAAGTCCGCTCTATGCCTGTCAGACAAACTGTTTGGGTGTTTTGCATTCTCAATATCGTGTTCTTCACAAGCTGAGTTTAGTTTATTGATTCCAACGTCACCTCTTTGCAGTCGTTTTGCTAACTTTGTGCCTGGTTCGCAATACGAGTAACCAGGTATATGCAGTTCAACAGGTAGACGAATCATTGCTCTATTAAGAAGAGATCCACCATGCTTTCTTCTTCTTCGTGCAACAACTCCAGTCGTATTAATACCGTTATTCCTCTTATATATATATCTTCAAGATGCGCTTCAAGACGAACGCTCACCAACTACCCATTGCTCCTATTACCGAAATGAATGATGGGGCATCAGCTACACGAGTCGCAAATATATATATAGGGCGTTTCACTAAGTGTGTATGCCTCTGTAACTTATAAAATAATAGGTGACAGGAAATTTTAATGCGGTAGGTCAACACAAGAAATGTTACACTTTCTGCGGAGCTATGAACATAGTTTATTGTATCATTTTCACTAAGTGTGTATGCCTCTGTAACTTATAAAATAATAGGTGACAGGAAATTTTAATGCGGTAGGTCAACACAAGAAATGTTACACTTTCTGCGAAGCTATGAACATAGTTTATTGTATCATTTTCCAAAGAGTTACACCACAAAGATATAATTTTTTAAATGGATCAATAGCTTTTTCTATCATGTATTGGATTCGTTTAGATCAGCTGCGTCCAAATCAATTTAAACTTTGGGAGCTACAACCCTTCAAAGTTCCGGGGGCGGAGTCTGCGATAGCGTAGCTGACTGGCCGAGTGGCTATCCCCTGGGGCACGGCCCACTGTCTCATGACCACCAGCCAGTCAGCAACGCTGTCGTAGCCTCCGCCCCCTAAACTTTGAAGGGTTGTAGCTCCTAAACTAACAGTGATAGGAATGTAGTTTAAATTGATTTGGACGCAGCTGGTTTCAACGAATCCAATACACGATAGAAACAACCATTGTTCCATTTAAAAGTTATATCTTTGTGGTGTAACTCTTTGGAAAATGATACAATAAACTATGTTCATAGCTCCGCAGAAAGTGTAACATTTCTTGTGTTGACCTACCGCATTAAAATTTCGCGTCACCTGTTATTTTATAAGTTACAGAGGCAAACACACTTAGTGAAACACCCTGTATATATATTACGTTTAAAACCAGCCCTTAAAACTTTCCATGTTTCCCGATTAGGTTGTACCTGGACATATGTGTAGCGCCAGGACGCGTACATTTCCTGAGATCAGGGGCCCAGCGGCGCCACAGTCAGACTGGAGGTCACTGTCGCAGTGGTAGTCTGTATGGCCAGACGTCTTTCACTTGCGACCCACGTGCGTAGAAACGACTACATCACGCTGCAACGGTGTGTTTGCTGTGTGGGACGAATGATAGACGCAAGGGTAAAGAACCAACACACTGTAAATAGCAATGTACCACATGTAAAAGTATTTACACTTATACATGTAACACCTAAGTGTGGTTTGTATGTGATGCAAAAACTTCTGAACCGAATTTCAGGTCCCCTTGGGGGCTAAATGGTGTGGTAACCCTCCACTGCCCTTCCATGAAGAAGGTTTTGTGTTGCAGCTGCTTTGATTAGTATGAAGAAATCGTATTTTTTTTTTATTTCTATCTAAAATTGAAATGCCTATCTGTTTGGCAGTTGATAGGATTTTTCCAGTTAAAGTAATCGTAGCTTGGGTCGTGGGGTAAAATTCAGGCTTTATTTAATCGAAATCTCATCAAGGAAAAATACGTCACTATTTAAGGTATTATCTAGTACTCTCGTAACTGTCTGTTTCTCAGAATCAACAGGAGAAATGAATTTATTGAAATAACTTGTAAATTCAGTAGCTATTTATTCTATTTATATTGTGTTTTGACTTTACTTACAGTGTCGCTTTTAGTTTTATTACTGGCAACCATCATATTGTACATTCGTTATAGGATATGAATCATATAAACGGTTTGTGAACAATTTTTCAACGAAGGAATTATTAGTTAACCTGACGTTAAAAGACCTCAAACTGGCCATTACATTAACGACTAAAGATTAGGTAGTACTGCTGTGAAGCTGGTTAGGTCGCAAATTCTTTATTATAGGCCACACTTCATGTATAGCGTGCCCTCAAAAATGACGCGTTTCGGAATTACCATCATCAGATTAGCATATACAAACATAAAAATAACACAATTTCTCACATAACAGAAAAAGTAAGTTACATTTCATATTAAAAATGATGATTTACGTGGTCTTATACCTCTTCCGTGCCATGTGCACACGTGAACAGATGTCAGAAGTGGTTTGATACACATACAAAAGGAGACTACAAACTTTAACACATTCGGTACTATCCAGGTGGACATTTCTAGCCACCAGATGGCATTATAAGGCGTATATTGGCTAACGACCAATTACGTTAGAATCTGTATGAAAATGGCAGGATTCCAAAGCGCTAAAATACCGCAATGTAGCCTATTTACGTGATCGATTAATCGTACAAAATAACAGAAGTACTACATTAATGAAAAACTAGTGTGGAAATCAGCATTACTGGAAAATTGTATGTCATATTTCTCGCCCCATCCATGTCAGTAGCGATTAGATGAGTCTGATATATTGCAGATATGCAACATAACCTTAAAATTATTGTTGCGATATCAAAATACAAACTTTCGGGAAACGACTAGTTAAATGAGGATCGGTATGATGAGAAATCTGGTTGAAAATTACGACGATGTCAACATTTTGGACGATCTAAAGGTCATTGCCCCTATAAGGCGTCCTAGACGTATCTACGTTCGTCAAAATCAGTTTGAATGCTGGAGTTATTCAGAATTTGTTACTCGATTTTGGCTTTGAAAAGCCACTTTGGAAACGCCGCATAGAAAACTCCACGACCATCTGAAGAGTCCAACATATAGTTACGTATTTTGTAAGTTATCAGTCGTAATAGAAAACAGAATACGTTATTTATGTCTGCAAGTTTTTAATTCAGTATTTACTTATCTTTGTGGCGCCTAGTGTAAGGCCTAAAATGTGATTTCTTAACAGTGCACTTTCGCCTATGTGCAAGTTATTGCTTGCAGCACTAAGGTACTACTCACTTGGCAGTATGTTATCGTACTAGGCCCTAAGCACTTTTGCTTTCCTACATGTTCCCTGGATAGCATTGAATTCATTTGCCACAATGTCGCTTCCTTTTCCTTCCGTCGGTTTTGTTACATTCCAATGTGTCCTTATATTTCTCTATTAAGGACACAAGACTCCCGCTATAACTTCTTGTAAAATTCGAGCTTCTTTCACGTTTGTTTGCCATAGCGCCAAATAACATCTGCTAACCACCTTCCTGATAGTCGAATATGGCGAACAGCTGTTTATTTAGACGGCACTTTCATGTGTTTCTATTGCCAAAATAGACGAAATACATCGCACTTTCTAAAATCAAATGTTCGAATGTTTGTAGCACTTACGGGACTTAACTAAGGGGTCATCGGTCCCTAAGCTTACAAACTAGTTATGAACTAGCTGGATTCGAACCCCCGACCGTAGTGGCCGTGCAGACCCTGACTGGAGCGCCTCCTTCCCCTCGGCCACCGCGGCAGGAACGCACTTTCTCGTTTTCTCCAGGTTAGCAAACGAGAGGTGTGTCTGGCAGTGACATACGCAATGCACTTAACGAGCACATTGAACTGGATGTTAAAGGCATCTTCTCCTTCACTAACCGGCCCTTAAAGTAGAATCGGCACTGATAGCCTCAGTTGTTAAGTCCCTTATATTTACAAATATCGAACATTTTAAGGTGTACTTATGTTACCTTACCAAATAACACCCCACATCAATATGCATGAACCTGAGACAGGTGCGGTGGGGAGTTTTCCTTGTTCGTGCTAAACCTCTGAAGCCGAGTTATATCACTGGTCAAGAGAATTACGGGGTCAGTTCGGATATCTAGTATCTGAAGTATTGATATCGACAGAATGAAGTAAAATGGTTCGACTTGTTTGTTCTGGAGAGTGGAGACAACCAAGATAGGGCCAATAACATAAAGTTACTTCAGATGGTGTTGGTGGTGACCTGTGTTTACTCTACCAAACGAATTACACGAGCAATTGGGTACGCATAGTGTAGTCAGCATTGCAACTACAACGTGACTTGACCGACGCTATGGAATGGAGAGCTATAGGAAGGTCGGAAGCGGGACAGACACCGAGGGAGGTGGCTGCAGCTGTTCTAGTGTCCAAAATTGTAACTTCCAGGACCTGAACGCGATTTTCGACCACAGGAACCGTGAAAAGAAGACAAAACCAAGGTCGTTGAGGGTAAAACCAGCAAGAGCTGACCGTTATCTCCGGTTAACAGTCCGTCGAGACAGGCGGCTTAATGAATCTCAGCTGCAACGGACCGTCCAGGCAGCAACACGACGCATAGTTTCAACAGCCGGAAACGTAAACTTTAGGCACGGCTGTCTATGGTATGTCTGTCATTAAAACCGCGCTACTGTTTAACTAGCAGAAACTGGGCGGAGGACCATTAGGATTGTAGAGGTATCGAATGGCGTCGGGTTCTCTTCACAGATGAGAGAAAGTATTGTGTTCGTTCGCTTATCTGGAGAGAACGTGAAATAATCCGACTTATGTGCAGGAACATCATATCATGGTGGTGGATGAATGGTATGGACAGGAGTCAGCACGAGCCTAAAATGTCGTTCAGAATGGCGCTTTGACTGCTTCCTTGTGCCCTACCCAGGAGCCATAGGAGATGGGATCCTTCTGGTGGACGATAAGAGCTGAACTGGTGGACAACATGCTTGAATAAAATAAATCGCAATTTGCGATCAGTTGTTGTTGCACTGTACTAGGTATAGATGGAATACCGGAGTGCGACGAATGAAAATTTGTGCCCTGCCGGGATTCTAACCCGGGACCTCCTCCTTACCAGTCAGACGCGTTGACCACTCCGCTACCGGAGACACAGCGACCAGCCCAACTGCAGAGGACTCTTCCCTGCACGTCTCCCGCCACACACAAATCTCCATTCACAACGCTGTCTCTTTCCTATACCAAAGTCAAACATAGCTGTAACGCTGTAACATCGTCAAAAATATATAATAGTATACAAGCCGAGGCTGGGTTCCTGACGACAATTAATTGTGTCTCGATACCTCATGATCTGTTCTCCCTGATGCGGAAATACAGTATTGTGGCTGCGAGCATTACACAAAAAATAGACTGTGGTATAGGAAACAGACAGCATGGCGAATGCAGATTTGGGTGTGGCGGGAGACATGCAGGGAAGAGTCCTCTGCAGTCCGGCTGGTCACTGTGTCCTCGAAGGCGGAGTGGTCAACGCGTCTACCTAGTAAGCAGGAGATCCCGGCCGGGCACCAATTTTTATTCGCCGCACTTTGCTATTCCATCTAAAGTTAGTACAGTGCAGCCACAGCTGATCGCAAATTGCTATTTATTTCTTTTATTGAACGCTGTAACGTCGTCAAAAAATATATAATAACATGCTTGAAGTTGATGGAATTGGATGAAAGGCCAGCTTGTTCACCGGACAAAAGCGATTGAGTACCTCCGTGATGCACTTGGCAGAAGAATTGCAGCCAGACCAGCACCTCGCACAGCGGTTGCAGAACTAGATAGTGCACTCATGGAAGAATGGCCAAATATTTCTCAAGAGCTGACTGATACCTCATACTGTCAATGCCACGCAGGTATGCAAGTCTACCGGCCGTCCAAGGTGTTTACACACGATATTGGAGAGCAACGAGAATGATTTTTCCACTATTATAGTAGCCCTTTGGTTATTCGCTGTAAGTAAACGCCATGTAAACCCCAAGTAAAGAGGCGCGACAATATCCGAATAAAGTAAGTTACTATATGAATACTGTGTGTGATAGCACACCTGATCCCCTAATTGTTTTGAGCAGTGTGTTTACAAAAAAAACGAAATTTCAAGTGATAAGATTTTGTGAGAAAATAGTAATTAAAACGCGCTACTGCGATTACAAACAGCTTGTAGTGAATGAAGTCTGCAAAAAGCCGCACAGGTCGTTGTATTGATAAAAGTCATTAGTTTGCTACAAAATGAATTTATTTGACGCGTTTCGGCCTGGGACAACATCAGGATCCTGTGGTTGAAAGTAACCAGTAGACATTAGTTACAGGTTGGGCAGTAAGCAGGAGATCCCGGGTTCGAATCCCGGCCGGGCACAAATTTTTATTCGCCGCACATTGGTATTACATCTAAACCTAGTACAGTGAAGCCATAATGATCGAAATTTGCGATTTATTTAACTAAAAATGAACGCTGTAACGTCGTGTATATATATATATATATATATATATATATATATATATATATATATATATATATATATATATATATATATAATTGTAATTTTTTCTCTCTTGTGTTGGCTGTAAATAATAACATAAAATTTAATCAGGAAAGGTAGGGAGATGCTAGCGTGTATAGCAGCAGTCAGCAACAGAATCGGGAAAGTAGAAACGGACAGCTAAAAGCGGGTAACCGCCGTCAGTTTCGGCGACTGGCTGGACAGGATGGGGACCGTAACACGGTTAGGGCAGAGTTGGACCGCACCTGCTGCCACTTGCCCGACGAGTTACGCCCCTTCGGTGACCGAGCATGAGGGCGAGAGACAGCAATATCACAGCGGTGGCTACCCACACATTATTTCACACGAGTGTCGCAATTGTTTATTTCGTTTGCAGGGATACATTCTGTTGTCCACGTAGCTAAACGACGTAACGCACTCGTTACGTTGCTGCATTGCTTAATTATTATTATAAATTTCAATAGTTAACGTTACGTGACGGAACTTACTCCTACTGCATCCGAAGTACGTCATTTTTTTTTTTTTTTATCAGCAGGTTCGAATCAGTTTAAACTAACCAGAATGTGAGATGAATATCTATTTTGTATCGGCTTCTCATGTGCGTCCCCAAAGATTGCTATCCTTGCTCGGTTCTGTCGTTGCCATGTCCACAATCAAAGATCTCATATCACTAAATTCTTGTATCAAGCTAATCGACGTTTAACATGCGGGATAATTTTTTTTAAATAGTCAATTAAATAATTCCTTTCGAAAAAATTAACGAATAATGTCCTTCAAGTGTATGTAAGTTAAGTTTTCTATGATGCAAATACGTAATTTCATTTAACCAGAGATTATAGCTTGCCCTTCCATTAATAATTGTTACCTCTGGAACGTAATTTTATTTAGTTCGTACAGTCAGAATCAAAATTAATACTATTCTTCTGTTGAATACTAACTTTAAAAATTAAAAAGTTAATCTGCTAACATGTCTGATCCTTTCTTAATCCGTTCACTCGATAACACTGCCTTTTACAGGCTGTAACTTTTTCACCAAACCAGAGAAGAAAGTAGAAATATATCTATCCCAGCCGTTAAATCACTCATAAAATCCTGGCACCATTGAAACTAAATAATTACCAAGCCTATTTGAATTAAATCCAAGTCTGAAGTTAGATTCTGGATTGTAACTTAATCCACAAACAAAAGTCAAATCCCACCAAAAAGTATCTTTCACGAGTTTCACATTTAACAACATAATAATTTACCTGCAAAGATCATATCACATACATTCCATCACTAAATGTTGAATTAGTTTTTACTTTAGCGTGAAAACTGTTCAGTATGATCCTCGCGAAATTGCCATAAAATAAAATGCAGAACCAGCATATTTTCCATTAAACACTTCTTTCACAGTTTTTATTACTTTCGAAACACATATGATTACAGTAACCATTAAAGGTAAACCAAGAACTAACTGTCTTTTCACAAATCAGATTGCATATCCCTTCATTGTTAAAAAATTACGTTGGCCACGGAAGAAACTCGGTGCTCCAGGTGTCTTCTTCCAACCAGAAGCCGCCGACCATGATGCAGTAATGTCCGGTTCTGATGACAACTGCCGATGGCTACGAAGACGTCCTTCGAGGCGAAGTTACTGCCTTGCCGCTCATGAAACGGAAGAAAACAATTTTTTTGACAGACATATATGTAAAAGCAATACCTACTACCTACATTGAAATTCAAATAAAACAAAAAAGAAACTCACCAAGCATCGTTAACGCTGGAAAGGCCGGCAGTGACATCTAAAATATATTTCTGAATCACTACACGTTCGCCGCGGTGGAGAAGCCGAGCGGTCTAAAGCGTCTCGCTGGAGAGCGCGCGGTTGCTTGCCGTGGAGGTTCGAATCCTCCCTGGGGCATGGGTGTGTGTGTTTGTCTTTAGGTTAGTTTACCTAGGTTTAAGCAGTTTGTAAGCTACGGACTGATGACCAAGCAGTTTGGTCCGATAGATTTACAAACATTTGAACATTTTTTCACTACACGTTCCGCGAATCCCACATTAACTTTTCACCGCACATACATATGGAACAAAAACAGACACTGAAATTCGACTTTCGCGTACATGAACGAACGGCAGGTGCTTATGAATGTAAATAATAAAACAAATATTATTTCCAACACGAGTAATGTTTTGTATGTACGCCCACACTTTTTTTTTATGCAATCGGTAGCCGGCCGCGGTGGCCGAGGGGACTAAGGCGCTTCAGTCATGGTCTGCACGGCCACTACGGTCGGGGGTTCGAATCCCCCCTCGGGCATGGATATTTGTGCCGTCCTAGTTCGTAAGTAGTTCATAAGTAGTTAGTAAGTTTAGGGACTGATGACCCCGTAGTTAAGTGCCATAGACTATACAATCATTTGAACATTTTTTCAATCGGTAGCACGAAAATTAGCAAACAGAATGGCGTTGGTAGCATAACAATACGTCAATTACACCACGAAAAATTGCGAAGCAAAGCTGAAGCTTGAAATAAATGAGACGGGTAGCCGATATGGGTCCCGAAAGTCGAGCGTGAGCCCGTGGTACAACACACCGAAAACTTTTACGTCAACTGAATCTGGCCACGGAAGCTTATATATTATCGCGTTGAAATGGAAGCATGCTTGACTTCGAAGGCAGGGTTGTCAACTAAACATTACACTTACACTGAAAGCAGTTTTATTGCGAGATGAAACATATACGCAGCACTGACTGCATCTCGGGCAGAGTGCTCTGCTATTTATAAACAGACGGAATGTAGCAGAAATTAGAAGAATAGTTAACGTAAGAAACACGTACAAGTTACAAGTGAACATAATAAACATGTAGAACATTCCAGCTTAGGACGCCTGAAGGAAGTCCCATCCGAGGATGACATTATGACTACATTCTGTCAAAATTCAAACGGCTGGGTCCTGTTGTTGATGGTTCTTCTTGCGACACAAGTTCCTGCCTGCTGGACGTACTTCCCATTTATGACATTCAACACAGTTGCTCCCGTATCATAGAACATTGTGTTCTGTAGTGTACGGCGGTAATTATCCGACAATACAGAGAAAGAAGCTCCTGAATCAACTAGTGGCCGGATAGGTTGGGCGTCGATTATGACGTTGATGAGATGTACAGGGTGTGCCAAAATTCGGGACCGGACTAAATATCAAGAAAATGGTAAGAGGTAGGGATGGGGTTGACATAGATACGAATAAATGGGTGGGGGAAACTGTTTGGATGACTTACGAGAGCCGTCCACCATTTCGTATCCGCTACATTGGTTTATGCTCACTTTTCTTCAATCCGAAGGGGGTCATGTAATACATATTGTAGTGACTTAGACGACAAATACAATTGTGAAGTCGATTTTCCAGTTTCTTTATTAGGTATCAATTTATAGATCATTAGTTATAACAGGTGTATCAATTTATAGATCATTAGTTATAACATGTGTCATTTGTCATTCAGCATGCTAAAACTGATCACGTTTTCATCCTATAATTACACGTGCCCGTTAATGTGAAGGACAACTTGCCACTGACCACAGAGGAGACGATCGAAATGACCCTGTCAGCTGGTGGCCTGAATTCTTCGGAAATTACCAGGGACTTGAAGCAGCGACAGCCTTACAGGGTACACGTTGGAGAGTGCCCTCAGGAAATTGATTATAAAGTTTGAAGAAACAACGTCGGTAGTAGATAAACCCTGCACAGACCGTCTCCGCAAAGCAACTGATGCGCCTACGACCACGGCATTGTATGGAAGTTCTGGACACTAGTCTCGTCCAAGGTACGGGCGACTTGCCCAACTGCATTACATTCCTCAGATCAGTATCCACCGAATCCTGCAATGACATAAATGGCATCCATACAAAATGCAATTCCAGTAGCATCTGGCGGAAAACAACCCTGATTGAAAGAAGCGGTTTTGTGAATGGGTGTCAGCACAACTTGGAGCCGATCATGAAATTGCGTACACGGTACTCTTTAGTGACTGACCTTTTACGTCAGTGGACAGGTCAATAAGCATAACATGCGCTACTGGTCGCCGGAGTTGGTAAAGTGTTGGTATGGTGCGTCATTTGGGGAATCCGTCTCATTGGCTATATCTCTCTGCCGGAAACGCTCAATGCTGTGAACTATCTGCAACTGCTGAATCAGGTGGCCCTGCCTATGGTTTACAACGAAAGACATTCGCTTCTTACATTCAGCAGGATGGAGCGCCACCCCATTATGGTGCCTGTGTGTGGAAATGGCGTGACACGCTCCATGCCATCTGCTGAATTGGGCGTCATGGTCCCGTGGAGCGGCCACTACGTTCATCTGATCTCACCCCCCCCCCCCCCCTATACTGCTACCTATGGGGCTACCTCAAGGCCATATGGTGTTTTGCGTGAAGATTCGAGATGTGCAACACCTGAAACAGCGGATTACCGAGGCCTGTAATACTGTCACACCTGTTGTGTTGCATTGTGTGCCTGCAAACTTTCTCCAACTGTTATGGAAATGCTTTCAGGTACACACACAGCAAGCACTGTGAAGTGCACTTTGGTTTGAAATGAGCTTCGACCTAATAGTGTCGTAATTCATGACGAATCACACCTGTTACAACAAATGATGCTTAACTTGTTCTCGTCAAATTTTACTCTTAAAAATGTACCTCCTAATTCCCCTCCCATAGAAGGAATGTGAACGCCACCCAATATAGCGGATACCATGATGGCGGACGGCTCTTGCACGTCACCCAAAAGTCCCCCCCCACCCCCTTTGTTTGTATCTATGTCAATCCCATACCTACCTGTCACCACTTTCATGATATTTGTCTGTTTATATTGTAAGGAGACGATCGCATATTATGAAATTGTAGGTGGAACGAAGTACCAGCATTTGTAGCGAAATTCGTTACGTAATGTTGCGCGACCAGTTTCGGTGTTTCAATACACCATCTTCAGTCCCCCGTTGTGTAACTGCCATTGCCATTAATGACAAAAAACGAGGGCCTGAACATGGTGTAACTGAAGCACCAACACCGGTCGCGCAAAATTAATGTAGTTGTTCACTGAAAGAGTCTTAAAAATGATCTTGACTGATAGAAGTGAAAAAACAAATGGCATAGTTGATGTAGTTATTATTTGTATCTAATGCTGCGACAATCACAATTACAATCAAAGAATAAGAGAAAAAATTTGCTTATCATAATCTACACTCTTACCTCTTCACAGTATCATTATTTAAAAGGGATCATTTTTACAATAGTTTCTAAGAAATATTATATACAGAAGACTTCAGTCTCCAAGTCAGTACAAATATTGCACATCTCTCTCTTCAAGAAACAGAACCAGACTGACATCCATTAAACCCGACGTCTGTCTGTACATCTGTTCAGGTAAACCACTCCGACGTAACGAATACCGCTAGCTTAATTCAGTGACAATACAGTAATTAAGTGTTGCTACCCCTCTATATGGCAACGTATGACAATTCCCATGATAAAATTTATATAATTTCATATATGACACAAATTAAAAAATAGGCATATAAAAACAGTGCTATGTAAAAAAGTATTTCAAGTCAGCCAGTGAAGAACATTTCAAAATATAAATCCTGGACATAGTACTTAACAAGGGTCTAAGTTATGCAACGGTGTAAGGAGTTAGAGGATAAGGCGGTAACAGAAGGGAGAGAAGGAGATGGACGAGGGGAGAGGAGTTTGAGATACAAATAAAGAGAGGAGGATGGAGGAGTATATCGAGAAATACAAGGAAAGCAGATGGGGAGGAGGAAACGGATGAAGAAGAAGAGGTGGGAGATGTACAGGAAGGTGAAGAGGAGGTGAGGAGGAGATTGTCAGAGAGAGAGAGAGAGAGAGAGAGAGATAGAAATGGGGAAGGAGAAAGAGACAGAGATAGAGGGGGAGAGGAGTAGGTCGACAAAGAGGGGAAGGAAGAGCTAAAGAGAGAGAGAAGACAGAGATAAGGAGGGAACAGGGAGTTGCAATTCGCAAAGTATTGTGAAATTACACATATTAGAAACGTGTGCTATCTCCTTTCTTTCTTTACCATTTAATCTGAGACAAGCCACAGGAATATGTGGTCGTCTTCAGATACTTAATAAATGAAAACGAAACCTGAAAAATGTGTCCAAATGTTTTTAATCCCAAACGACCAATCTGCTGACGTCATCCTAAACTTACAAATCATTTGAACTAACTGATGCTAACGACAACAAACATACCTTTTCTGAGGGAGGACTCTAATCTCCGACGGGAGCGGCCCGGAAGTCCGTGACATGGCGCCTTTGATCGCGCGGCCGTTCCCGCGCGGGAACGAAGCCTCTCAACCTCAGCTTACCCCACCGAAGTGCAAATAAACTTCGGAAAGAAATAACATCGGTAAAACCATTTGAGTCTGATTCTTCTGTGCAGGCGTGCAGCCCAAAGTGGCTAACATTTTCTAAAAATTTCTTTTTAAATTTCGTGACGTAAACTTTACTGCTGAGTTGTATATTTCATAATGTGACTTGTTTTATTTTATAATTTCTGATGAAGGCAATCATAGTCATTACCGAAACTAGGTCGAATAATTTTTAATTTGCGAACGAGGGCTGCGTTTTTATCCTTTGACATTGTAACGGTCGCTGTCAATAGCAGCTATGTTTAAAATTAAAAAAAAATTAATCAGTAAAAGTATTCCTATTTATATATGGGCCATGGCTCTGTAAAATCGATAGTGATAGTAAATGTTCGACAAGTCAACTGAGAATCCAAGCTGCAGCCTTGCCGACATAAGACGTTATTGCAGCACGATCTGTGACGTACGCAACAGCCCATTATTTAGCCCTTTAGGAGATTTAGTGTCAGCCTGGCGCTAAGCGTGTCGGCTTTAACGCATTAAGCCGTACTGGGGGCGAGTGGCCGGGCGCCGTCGCTGTCGGTATGCACCTGGGTCGCGTGCCGAGCGCCTTTTTCCAGCCGCGCTGCTCTTCTGCGAGCCAGTCTCATTAACTGTAGGGGTAATTTATCTGCGGGCCTCCCGTCACGCGAGCCCAAAGTGGAAAAATGTAATTAACTCCTGCGACGCCGCGCCGGGCGAAATATTGCAGCGGCGCCCGCGCCGGCGCTGGCAGCGCGGCTGTCAGCGGCTGGGAGGGCACAGCCCGCGCTGGAGAGACGGCTGCACCGTGGCGGCTCTCCGGCCGCCGCCTGCACACACCGGCTGGCCGCTGTCGCTTCACGTCACACACAGCAGGCAGCGATCGAGTCACTGACAGGCTGGCCGCTGGGGCAGACACCACTACCTCATCTCTTTTTACGTATTTTCTAGCAAACTCATGTTTTCCAAAATATGTATGACAATTTAATACACATCCCATACTCCTTACCTAATCTCTGCCGGCCGCGGTGGCCGAGGAGACTAAGACGCTCCAGTCACGGTCTGCACGGCCACTACGGTCGGGGGTTCGAATCCCCCCTCGGGCATGGATATTTGTGCCGTCCTAGTTCGTAAGTAGTTCATAAGTAGTTTGTATGTTTAGGGACTGATGACCCCGTAGTTAAGTCCCATGGACTCTACAAACATTTGAACATTTGAACCTAATCTCTCTGTTCATCACTTCCCCCATCTCTAAGACTTGCTCCTTGTTCACTTGAAGACCGTCCGTCTACCCGCTGGGTTAGCCGTGCGGTCTCAAATTTTCAAATGTTTGTTAAGCTTATGGGACTTAACTACGGGGTCATCAGTCCCTAAACTTACAAACTACTTATGTACTACTTACGAACTAGGACGGCACAAATATCCATGCCCGAGGGGGGATTCGAACCCCCGACCTTAGTGGCCGTGCTGACCGTGACTGGAGCGCCTCAGTCACCTCGGCCACCGCGGCCGGCTAGCCGTGCGGTCTAACGTGCCGCTTTTCAGGACGGGGAGGCGTACCGGCCCCGGTTCTAATCCGCCCGGCGGACGAACGAAGGGATTCTCAGTGCCTGGATGTGGTTTTTAGGCGGTTTTCCACATGCACCTAGGTAAATACCGGGCTGGTTCCCAAGTCCCGCCTCAATTACACGATTCGCAAACACACTTTCCCACATGTAACACTATACACAGACATTTGGGGTACACTTATCCTCCTGGGGAGCATGGGGTGGCAGCAGGAAGGGCATCCGGCCGCCCTGTCAATACTAACATACCAAATCCGAATAACCAAGCCGACCCTGCGTGTACGGGTAAGGGCTAAAGAGAAAGAAGAAGAGGAAGAAGAAGACTTGAAGGCCATCTGTCAAAAAGCTGTCTCCGCATAAACCTGGTCAAATTCCTCCCCGACCGGACATGACGACTCAACCCGTCCATCATCCTTTACACATACCGTAACCTTAATGAGTACTCCCCTCTCACACACGGATCCTCTCTGATTTCATTTCTTTCCGCACTTTCCCCATTTCTTTGAACATATTCGAATCCTATACGTAACCCAGAAGAACCCGTCATCCCCTAGTGTCTCCTCTCCTTTTGAACCGCGAGCCACTGCCCTCTGCCGCGCCTGTACCAATGCATCCCTCCCACCCTACAACTTCACACTCTCCACATCCTTTCCGAGGGTAACTTTCGCCATCTCCTTCTCATGGATGACGCCCCCCATCCCTCCTATCAACCTCCTCCCCATATATAACGCGCCCTGACTCCTCCTCCCTCCTTATTCCCTCCCACACTCGGTCTTCCTCTCCTCTGGAGTTCTTATGCCCCTCCCCCACTCTTCATTCCTCCCACCACTCCTTCTCCCCTGCCCTCCCCTCCATGCCTTTTTTCCCTTCCTGTTTCGTTGCACATGTAGCAATTGGTCTGGTCGTGAGAGACGCCAGACATCAGTGTTGTTGAGTGCCGTGCAGCAGGCTGCATGTTGACAGCCGGACCAGCACCGACCTTGCATCCCACACTAGCCCGGCTGCAGGCAACACCACCTAGAGAGAAGGCCTTACAACAGGCCATGCCTACGTCATAGAGGCCGCGGCCGCCATCTGACTGGCCGGCCGCTGCGCGGCGGTGGGCAGTGGGCCAGCCAGTGAGGTGGCAGCCACGGCCTCTTAAGTGTGACGTAGGCATGGCCTGTTGTAAGGCCTTCTTTCTAGGTGATACTGCCTGCAGGTAATGGCTGCAGCGACAGCTGCATCAGGTGAGCACTGCCGCGTTGAAGGCCTGCAGGCCACGCCCACTTCTGCAGCGCCCCATTCACCAGCGTATGCCGTGGCCGTTGACATCCCCTATCAGCCGCTCGGTGGTATGGTGAGTAGCAGTGCAGTGGACAGCTGGGTCAGCAGTGGAGCAGTCGAGCACATTGAGGTGCTATGCAATGGTCCGCCAGGCCATTCCCTGTCGGGGGTTCGAATCCCCCCCTCAGGCATGGATGCCGTCTTTAGTATAAGGTACTTCATAAGAATATTGTAAGTTTAAGAACGGATGCCCCCGTATTTAAGTCCCTTAAGCTCTGCAAACATTTGAACACCCGTCTGGGGTGTGAGCATGTGCAGGTTGCCCCTCCCCTTCTTTGCCAGGGGCAGGAACAGCACCGTCGGCGACCCGCGGTCGGCGGTGACCAGAAGCGTGGTGTGGTATCCCAGCAACCTTGTGACATCAGTAGCCTGGAATCGTGGCCGGCGAGAAATACAGGCCTGAGCGCGCACTTCATGCTACGTAAGCAAGGTAGTTTTGAGCCGGCGCGCCGATTGGCCGACCGCTGGGGCACACCCCACTGCCTCATAGTGGGCAGCCACTGAGCTAGCGATCGCGCCGGCTCGGAACTACCTTGCTTACGTAGCATGATGTGCGCGCTCAGGCCTGTATTTCCCGTTGGCCGCGCCTGGAATGCTGCCGCCCACAGAGCTGGGCTGCCGGCTCCGCCACCGCTGTTGGCGACGCGCTGGCTGGCCGGTATGACGCGGTGGGGGTAGCCGCGTGACGTAGAAGGCGGGAAGCCCGTGCCACGGCGTTGGGGTGGGTGCCGAGGTCTGACGCCGGCCGCGGTGGCCGAGGGGACTGAGGCGCTCCAGTCACGGTCTGCACGGCCACTGCGGTCGGGGGTTCGAATCCCCCCTCGGGCATGGATATTTGTGCCGTCCTTAGTTGTAGCTAGTTCTTAAGTAGTTTGTAAGTTTAGGGACTGATGACCCCGTAGTTAAGTCCCATAGTCTCTACAAACATTTGATTTGATTTGAGGTCTGACGGCGCGCGTTACTGGCAGCAGTGTGGCCTGCTCGAACTCTATCCTTCGCACTTAAAGAACACTTCATGACAAATATCCGTTGTCCAGTGGTGTTGATTAAACTGGTACAACATATTTACATAAACATAGAAATATGAAATTACTGAAATAATTTATAAACAAATAGGTGAGAACATTAACGTAAATTATAAAATCGTAAATACCTATCAAAGAAAGTTTTAACATATGAGGAATGTTAAAGAAATTACATAGTACACTCACAGGGACTTAAACAAAGTTAATTTATAAATGTTGACGCTGTGTCCACAGTCTGACAGAGGCACACTCACAGTCACATACACGTGGAGGCGCAAGCCACATAACGTCAGCGAGATGCAGATTACTGAGGCAGCGCGGCGCGGCGATATATCTATAATATCACATTAAATTGACCTGCCAGCAGGCTAAGGTCGCGCTGCTGTAATCTACTACGCAAACTACATGTTGGGCCCAACGCAATGCTGCATCCGACCCCTTCCAGATCACGGGATTGCTCATGTCTCTCTGGCAAGTACTTGTGGGAATCTTTACAGAACTAATGACAAATTTAATATACTAAGTGGCACTATACACGCTTACTGTCCATTTGAAACAGCAGCGTCATGATGTGATGACTACACCAGCGGTCCCTCGATTCTTTAAAAGAAAAAGTCAAGACAAAATCTCAAAATACATAAAAACACATATTCTCGTTAAAATTTAGCTTGGTATTAAAATAAACAAATGGAGAAATTGATATCCCAATCTTATTATCAGAGAAACACTAAAACAAAATATGAAAATACATAAACATCAGGAACAATAAAGAAAATACGAAACAGTTGATTAAGTCAGACATACGAATCAGCAGAATCTGCCTGCAAAAACATACATCAAAACACATACTAGTGATTAGATGGCGTAGTTCTAGCATCATAAAATTTAAACTTGTTACCGAGGTTCCAGCTAAAATTTTAGCCTGGCAGTAAGCGTATCACGTGCACTTTCCCCACAAGGTACCAAGAACGCCGTAAGTATCAGTCTTCCTGCCGACGGCTGGGTCTTGAACTTTTTCTTGCACGGCGAATTTAGGTGTCTGTGAGCCGGAAGAAGAAATAAAGTTTTAGTATGAGTGGAAAGGGCGAATGAAGGTTCGTCAGGCTGGTTAAGCCAAGAATTTTGGAATGGGTGATCAGGTTGTGCATGGGGAAATATTCAGAGTGGACTTTCATAAAGGATAAGATTAACAACACCTCCTAAACTATTAATACAATTGTCCCTCAATTCAACAAATTAATATGAAAGTCCCTTCCAAAATAATGAGATAAGGATCTACAATAATATGTTTGTATAGCTTATGGGACTTGACTACGGGGTCATCAGTCCCTAAACTTACAAACTACTTATGAACTAACAAAGACTAAGGACGTCACAAATATCCATGCCCGAGGGGGATTCGAACCCCCGACCCTAGTGGCCGTGCAGACCGTGACTGGAGCGCCTCAGTCCCCTCGGCCACCGCGGCCGGCTCTACAATAATAACGAAAACTCTAATTAAGAGGTAATATCAACAATATATTGCACAAAATAGACAGAAAGAAATTTTATAATAAAATTTTAAATAAACAACTAATTAACAATATGAATACGGAAACTACGTAAAAACTGGCAAGTCATGTTAAACCGCATGTAGATACAATTAAATCAACAAATGATCAAAAGTAGCTTGGGCAAGATAGCAGAGATTAACCTGACGACAGAACGTATTCCCTAACACTAAAAACACTAGAAATCCCTGTGGTACTAGAGCGTGAACGAGCAGCACGTTAGCGTAACCTGAGTGCAGTGTTGTGCAGCTGTGGAGGCCCCCTCAAGACTCAAACAACGCTAACAGTAAATTGCTGCCGAAACCAATAGTTTCCAGCAACTCGTCAAATTAGTCTCACTCTCTTTCCTAAGTTCCACTCGGTCGGGAGCAGAACTCTTAAGTAACTCCACTTCCAAGATGGGAACCAGGACGCCAAGTCCGTCCCACTCGTACCAGAGCAGAACACCCAGAACATCTTACTCACTAAGCAGCAAGCCACCGAATATTTTTCCCCTAGCAGCAAGCCACCGAATATTTTTCCCCTAACACCGTTGTCTCCAAATCTAACGTAACCACTCCTACACGATCTAAACACACAAATACATGCGAAGCAAGCAGGCTCCGGCCAATCCCGCTAGATCCAGGGCTAAATGTGTCCTCAGGGCTTGGGCTGTCCTATCACCATCACTTCCACGTTTTCGCCAGTGCCTGCCAAACCTTGCAGAGTTCCCACGCAAAGTGTGACCCCAAAAACAAGGGCAGTCACATACGCCTCTGACTTCGCCTAACAACTTCAGACAGCGACACCAGTAACTATTAGCAGCTCGACAGAGCAGCGCCGCATTCCAGACAACAGGACGTCGTCATACAGAAAATTTTGGGATTTTTGGCGTAGTTAATATCCACCAAACCCTCCACCCTCCCAGAGGGCTGTAGAAAATAGCGTACGCACAATAACTCTGCGTCTGTTCACAGCCAGGCTCGGCGCCAAACACCCGCTGGCTGCGTCGACCTTTTCGAGAGGAGGGGTGGGCAAGTTTGTGACCCTTACTCTTACGGGAATTAGTTTCGTAACTACGACTTTGAGTACTGTGGGCAGGGTGAAGCTGGGAATTTGTATCTGACGGGAGGCGTGCTTAGGTAGTCCTTGCAGGTGTGGTGATCACTGTGTCCTCAGTGGTGTAAGGTTCAACGCAACTGTTCTTTTGAACGTTCAAATGTTTGTGTAGCTTATGAGATTTAACTACGGGATCATCAGTCCGTAAACTTACAAACTACTTATGAACTAGCTAACACTAAGGACGGCACAAATATCCATGCCCGAGCGGGGATTCGAACCCCCGACCGTAGTGGCCGTGAAGATCGTGACTGACGCGCCTCAGTACCCTCGGCCACCGCGGCCGGCCAGCGCAACTGCCTAGAAAGCAGAAGACCTAGTTTCCAATCCCGGCTGGTTACACATTTTCTGCAGTTGATGTCATATATTCTGTGAAAATGACTTTCCAGGAGGGACTACAGACGCTTTCGAGCAGGTAAGCAGGTAAGGTGGGCTTCCTCTGCCCTGCAGACTGCAACCCCTGTACGGGTTCTGCCGTAAAAGACCCCACACACCGGCCGTCCCGGCCCGTTCTCGCTAGCTCGTCGCAAGCACAGCTGCCAGAACCCGATTTATTACACAGCCAGAGATTTCTGCGAAAACTAAATGAGGGACTTCCGTGGACTCGTCTCTACAGCCCACACACAGTCCGCCCAGGTCTTCATTCCCTCTGAAAATTATTCGCCAACATCTAGCGTGCACGACATGAAAATAACCGGCTGGCTGACTCCAAGTAAAAATGAAAAAAAAAAAAAAAAAAAAAAAATGAAAAAAAACCAGCAAAACTACGTGAAGTTTATAAAGTACACTGTGTGTGACGTAAACTACATACCTTTTTATGTATTTACTAGTGAAACGGCAATTGCTAAATATGCATGGGAATAACCTCTCTGCCCTTCACTTCCTGCAAGCCTTATCTTTTTGTTCTATTAGAATATTAACCATATCAGCTACTTGAAAACCCGGCGTTGCTCGTTTATTTATTTATTCCAATATCCAGATATCACTGAAAATTTTATATGACGGGCAACCAAAGCTAAAATATTTATACATAATTAATTGAACTTTCAAACAGTTAATAATGTAATAAATAAAATTATGGATATTCAGCCCGAACCAGTTACTTTTCTTGGTTAAAATTTCGGCTGTATATCGGTCAGCCACTATCGGAGCGATGCTAAAGAATACTAAACTTCCTGGCAGATTAAAATTGTGTGCCGCAACCTGGTTTCGAACCAGGCATGGAATCTTAGCCTGTCGCGGGAAAGCGCCCTACTGACTTTTATTTATTTTAATTAGTTTTATTTTTTTAAGTAAATCTGTTCATCGTGCGCAGAACCCATACAGAAACTCACAACCTTCTCGCATATCATAAATAAATATACACGCAGCACGGTGTACAATGCTATTGCAATTCCGTCGCCCCTCCAGCTCCCGTGTACGTCTTCTCGAACATTAGGTTTTGTTAGCGTTTACATATATTTTCTTCACCCTTCGTCGATTTAATATTTTAACTTCTCCTACCCGGTACGTTCCAGCTGTGTGGCGGGTCCTGAAACGCACTCCATTAAAAATTTGAAAAGTACTGACTATACTTAGGATTATGTACAATCTATCTATGTCGTTCTTCTAAGTAGATCCAAAAGTCTAATACCTTCTTCGGGGTATCTCTGGATAAATAGAGCACCAGTTGTGCTAGAATCCATGTTACTGCATTCATTTTAGTTCGTGGATAGTACGTCCTGTCAGGAAATGACACGGAACGTGGTCTAATGTCTTATTGCCTCATTCGAAGAAAGAAAGGTATTATCTGTTGTCCTAAACGCCAGACGTCTGCTGCTGGCCCAGATGTTAGCCGGAGTTCGTCGTCGTCCAAGACTCGGCACTGAGGGCATAATGGTGAGTCCATCAGATGTATAGAGTGGAGTCTAGATAGTGTTACGTGTTTACCACATGACACGTGTTTCCGTATCCAAGGAAACGTGGTGTATCGATCGCCATACCACCCGCCAGTCAACATTCGGATACTTCTTCTCAATAAAATTGCCAGTTCTTGTGGACGTTAAGATTCAAACGATATCGCGAGCCGTCGCAGGTCTGGTTTCCGGCAGTGTCATCTGAACGTAACTATATTCTATTAAAAAAAGACACTCAAGAGGTGGAGTGACTGTGAGATGTGCTGTACCGCTGCCGGTGCTGTTTGAGACCTCGGTGCTAGTTCTTCTATAAAGATAGCTGTCATAGATGTCTGAAGTCGTCTCCACAATTTTAACATGGTGCTGATGTATAGTGCCACTGGTCGACCATGAACATGTCAAGACCTACCGAACGCAGCCAATATGCGCCGTGCTATCACCGTCGGCATCGGAAGGACTTGTGCAAGATGAGGACGCCATGTATGTGTTAACATAAGTGACACGCTGGATCATGTCCAAAGACCGTATAGTATTCCCTCTGACTGATGTCCGGATTTATGGTAGATGTCTCTTGTAAGCTGCTGTGTGACGCACGTCGTCAATAAAGACAACACCTAAGCATTTCAAGTTATCCTTGAGTTGTAAGGGCACTACATGTTCCTCTGGTACCCCTTCATCGATATTCATGGCCATTGACTTGTCCACATTGATGCAGCTGCCTGTAGCGATTCCATATTTGTTGATCCAAGTTAAAGCCCCTTGCATATCGTTGTCAGTCCGTACCATGAGCACCAGATCGTCTGCATAACGCTTTACACTTGAATGTGTACCCTCTTATTGTCAATCCTGTGAATCGTTGACGGAGGCCACATAGTGTTTCAAGGGCTATGGCGTATAAAAGTGTCGAAAGTGGACATCCTTGTCTAACCGATCTTGATATGGTGAAGGGTGCTTTGTCCGTCCGTAGGTGAGCACTTTGGAGGAGGCATTATTTAATAGCCGCATCACAACTCTGATAAAGGGCTGTGGAAATCGCATGTACCTACTGACTGCTGCCAGACAGGTGCGGCTCACTCTGTCGAAGGCTCGATCAAAATCAATCGACGCAAGGGCTCCGCGAAGGCGGCAGGTCTTTGCCAGTGCGATTACATCGCGATATTCGCCGAGTGCTGTCTGAATGTTGGCATCTCCGCCAAGCGACGTTTGATCGAGTGATATCACTTGGCGCAATATACTTCGGAAGCGCGCAGCAACTAGTCTGGAGAATATTTTAAAGTCATAATTCAGAAGCGTCAATGGTCGGTAGTGCCGTATCCGTGAGCGACCTGATGGCTTGTGTATCGGGATAATAAGTCCCTCCACGAAGGACGGTGGTAAGGGCACATCTGAAGACATCAATTCACGGCCAATACTAGTCCATATGGGTGTTATCATACATCGGAATGTCCGATAGAATTCCATCGGGAGTCCATCTGGTCCAGGTCATTTATTCATCGCTTCCCTACCAATAGCGTCCACTACATCTTCTTCAGTTATACCCACCGTCAGCTGTGCTTCTGCCGCTGGGTCAGTGGTGCCAAGGATTGCCTGAGAAACTTCGTCAGTTATCGCCATAACAGTATCCACTGCTGTGTATAGTTGAGTGTAGTATTCGACAAAAGCAGAACTTATTTCTTGTTGCGTAGTTAGGTGTCTGCCATCTAATGCGTCCTGTACATGTTTCAGGTCTCGTCGTCGACGCTTACGTTCGTTCATGATATGATACATGGATGGTTGTTACCCCATGACTCGGTCGATTGCCCTTTGCCCTTGCCCTAACTACTACTCCTTCGAGGTGGTTTCTCATGATGGCTATAATCTTGGCCTTGGCTTGTACTATCCTCTGTCGTCTGTCTCTGTCAGACTAAAAAATCATATAAAAACATTATTTAAAAAAATTAAACTTTTTATTAAGAAACTAAATATATTAGGATACGAATAACATTTCGCAGTCACGTAGCACAGTGAAATAGACGTTCATACTTTGCCGTCGCCACGTTGTCTGTTCGCGACCGTATCTAATGAAAGTACGGCATATTGCTGGTTTGGCACAATCCGGCCACCAACGTAGTGTCGTGGAATACGCCTGGAGACATCTTAGGCATGATTTCCATGTATCTTCGATGGCACTGCGACAGTCTGGGTTGTCAAGGTGGGCGACGTTCAGTTTCCAAGGACCACGGCTCCGCCACACCTGCTGTCCCGTGAGAGGTGGTACAAATAAATGCGGTATGGTCGGTGAAGGCTTCAGGCCACAGTTCTGCATTCACGATATCAGGAGTATTTGTTACGTAAACTCGATCGAGGCGACTAGCGGAATGACTCGTCATATGAGTGAAGCCTTGACCTAGGCCATGCACATGCCCCCATGTGTCAACCAGAAGTTTGTGACGCACCATCGTTCTTAGCTCTGGGCATGTTGAGTATCCAGGGAATTAATCTTTCGGGGCAAGTACACAATTAAAGTCACCTCCGACAATAAAACAGTCGTGTTGTCCTTGGAAGAGCGGTCCAATTTTCTCGGCAAAGAAGCGGGAACGATCTCGTCTCTTGTCTGCTCCGGATTGCGCGTAAATGTTGATGAGTCTGACACCAAGCACCGTCATTGCTGATCCCCTTGCTGAAAGTAGGTGTAGAATATCCCCAGCTTTTATGCTTCTCTAAGAAGTATTGCCATGCCGCTGACTATTTCGGAGGTATGTGAGATGTAGGCGTCGTTCCCGTAGATGATCGGAAATTCTATAACGTACACCTCCTGAAGTAGGGCTATAACGATGTCCGCCGCGATCAGCATATCCTTGAGTAAGGACATTTTAATGCGCGACCTTTTGGTGTTGATATTTATGGAGGCAAGTTGGTATGCTTGTTTTCGTTGTGCAATATGTGTGTCGCCCATGGGAGCTTATGTCATCTGATGTTGTACTGACACGTCGTGGGCCTAGTCATATCCGCTGGCGTTAACTGCGTGTCTAACTTTGCAGGGGTGCCGCCGCTGCCCCGTCGCCTGTTGCGGCCGTCATCGGGTCATCTCCACTGTCCTCTGACCAATCTCCTTGTGACCAGTTCATCGTCACCTTGGTCTTCCCCACCCCTCCCTGTTGTGTCGACTTTTGCACTGTAGTACACTGGTAGTGGGATGCAGGCAGTTCTACGTTATCACACTCTACAGGTCGCTCCAGGCTTTTGTTTTTATCGGGATGTTAACCTTCTTGATGAAAGGTCACAGTGACTTCTGCGTGGTCATCTCCTCCCTCTTCTTATGCACTGTCTCAAGTCGTACGTTGTAAGAAGTCGTCTGACGGGGTGAGTCGCCGTTTCTTCTGTTGTTTTGGAGATCGTTGCTTACGGACATGGGCTTCCGTATCCAAATTTGTTTGTACGTCGCCGTCCTCTATGCTGACGGGGATGAAGGCAGCTATTGGCACTACCCTACTGTCGCGTCTCTCTGGTGGAGAGATCGTTCGCGGCATCTCTCTGGGGAGAGACGCTAACTCTTCCTTGAGGGTGTCTTCATTCGCTTCCGCCGAACCGTCGCCAAAACGTTCTAGCTGTTGGGTGACGTCATTGTTTGACTGAACGTCCTTCGTGAACAACTCTGCATATGTGAGAGGGAGGGTCGTGGCCATAGATGTTGGTACAGGTTTTCCTGTTGGTACCTGAACAATCCTCCGTTGAAGACATTCTGAACGGACATGGCCTTCCTTACCACAGCCTGAACACGTTTTTGGTTGACCATCGTAGATCACTATTGCTCTGCAGCCTACAATCGTGAGATAAGACGGCACATGTTTTGTCAGTTCGATCCTTATTTGTCGCACGCCATTAAGGACACGGTACGTCGTAAAGGTTGTCCATTTTTCTGCTATGTGGCTTGGCAATCTACCATAGGGTTGCAGCGCTTTTATCACGATGTCAGCCGGTACCTCGAAGGGTAGTTAAAAACTCGGACGGTTCTTAAGCCCAGCCCTGCATGATCAATTGTCACTGCTCCGACATTTCTGTCATAATTTTTGAATTTTAGTCCGTCTTTGTTCTCTCGCACAATATTGTCACAGACCGTGTCGTTGATCAGTTTTACGTAGAGTACACTACATATAATGGAGAAGTGTATTCCAGTCATCTCTCGTGGATTAATCTTAATCTCTTCGCGTATGAATCTTTCCACTTCCACTTTCGGTCGTGCAAATTCATTATTAAAGCTAATATTGACTGTAGACTGTCGGTACGAATGAGCCATTCTATGTCTATATGAAGTAACGTGAAGACTACGCGACATAAACAACCGCTCACGCGCGAGACACTGCGGCGGGACGTAAACAGTACGTCCTCATCGCTGCGCTGTCGAAAGCAGACTGTTGGTATGGTGGAGACATGGCTTAGCCACAGCCTAAGGGATGTTTCCAGAATGAAACTTCCACTCTGTAGCGGAGTGTGCGCTGATATGAAACTCCCTGGCAGATTAAAATTGTTTGCCGGAACCGGGACTCGAACCTGGGACCTTTGCCTTTCGCGGGCAAGCGCTCTACCTACTGAGCTATCCCGACACGAGTTGTTCACCTTACTCGGGTGTTTACAAAAGTCTGGAGGTGACACATTCGAGATAAGTACCTTCCATAAGCCGTCCACCTGGCTGTTGTCTATTCCATTTCCGGCTTTCGCCTCTTGAAGTTCTTCCCTGTATTGTAGATACAAATAACCTGTAGTTATTACAGATAACAGAATGTACCGTCGATCACAGGTCTTAGCCCAAACATTCGCGCCTTAGGCGCTTACATACGAAAAATAAGTCTCTCGGTTAACCTACACCTAATCATCAGAGAGAAGCTACAGATCACTTTTTAAACACAAAATATTAATCTGTTTTGTTTGTAAACAAACTGTCGTCTCTAACTCAGCCACCACGTAACCATTCACGCCTTCGACAAACACGCACGTACCTCAAAACTACCGCCCTGTGATGACGTCACGGGTCAATGCTGACGGGAGGTATCCCCTGAACGTATATGTCTTATTCTTTACTATTTGATTTGTATTACTAAAAATTCAATGTTGAATGAGCCATCTTGCTCGTTATCAGTCACCTATTTCAAATTGCTAAGACATTGATTATTTCGTTTCTAAGGGTATGGGGTTTTATCTGGCGTGTGCCCGTCTGCTACTTCCTTGCCTATCCGGGGGGCAGTCGTAATTTAAGGTAGTGCCCTTTTCCCTTCGCCGGGTATGCTGCCTCCCTGCCGTTCTATTGCGGCAGTCCCTGAAACTTTCATATGTTTTCCAATAAGCCTTCATTATTTCATTCCTTACTTGGATCCGTTTGACCGTGGTAACCACGCGGATGTTATCGCCTGCCTGCGCCATTGCTGATTCTATTGTAGAAGGGCCCTGGAGATATACCAGTCGTTCATTTTAACGTAAATATCCTGTAACTTGTGAGTCGCCCTTGAAAATTAAATTGTGTGTTTAGCTCTATGTTTTGTGTTGTAAGGCACGTTTTGAAGTGGTATCTGTATTTGAGGGGCACTTGTATTTTAACATGTAATTGTAATTTCAGTTTTCTTGCACCTGCTTGAACTTCTTTGAAAGTTACGACTTTTGTGTACAATAATTTGTCTTTGAAAGCCTTTTGAAAATTAATTTGTGCCTTGGGCCTAGGTTTTGTGTTGCAAGGCACGCTTATGAAGTGGTATTTGTTCTTGAGGAGCACTTGTATGTATTTGTAATTTTAGCTTCCTTGCCCGAGTTGCATTTTGAGATTATCTATCCCCTCTAATAGCATTTCTGTTAAATTTACGTTGATCATAATGTCTGACTTTGGTTAATATTGAGAAATAGCTAAGAATGAATTTGTTAAACTTTGTGCGGAAACAAGCCTTCAGCAAGTAACTTGTTAATTAAAGGAGTGTTCATAAAGACGAACTATCATTGGTGTACCTACCCAGCCCTTCCATGTCCTCTCAGTTTGTTATCATTGTAAAACAATTTTAATATTTCACAATAGGAAAATCAAAACCGTCCCAAAATATTCATATTTACGATTATCTACGAGACGTGTTTTTTAAGTACCGTTTTGAAATTTAAAAAAGACGTGCTAAGATATCTCAATAACTTTATTTCTACATGAAATCCTGTTCCTTAATCTATTTTTCTACATTATTTCCCTCAATATTGAGGCACTTGTCATAACGTTGTACCAGTTTTTGAATACCCTCCTCATAGAAGTCTGCCACCTGACATTTAACCACTGCATCACAACTGTTTTGACTTCGTCATCGTCTTGAAGACGCTGACACTACGAGAAACATTAGGAAAGTCAACCCGCGAGCAAGAAAATGTCAAGCGTCTGTTTCCTTTCACCTTATTGTCCACTTCCTGTACCAAATCGTAACAATCGAAGGGCTCCCACTCCGTTGTTCATCATGGACATTTTTGCGGCCATCTTTAAACGATCTCACCCACTTTCTTACCATTTCATCACAAATAATGTTTTCTGGGTAAACTGCACAGATCTCACGATGAATATCGATCGCTTTTAGGCCTTTAAGAAATCTTATAACAGCCCATACCTCACAGTCGGCATAACTCACGAATATCGGAGACACCTTAAACACTCACTACGCAGCGTAAACAAGGAAGAATCGGACTGTAACGGCGTCAGTGCGTAGACAACAGATGTAGGTAACCAGTGCGCATGCGCAGAACGCCGACCGCAGCACTGCGGCCGCGGTGTGACAAAACGGTTCTTACTTTAAAAACACGCCTCGTATAATCACTATGAAGGGCACTACAGTCTTATACATCTTTGCTAAGCTTACACAGAGTAGAAGTTGAACGGGAACACATTGTGGATAGTCTAGTAGTCTTTAATATCGCTCCTATGATGTTTGAACGATATACAGCTGAAATATTATTATTCATTATGTCGGCTGAATGTCAGTAATTTTATCATGAAATACGTCGAGAAAATATGTAAGTTAAAAGTGGAGCTGTTACAGTAACTAAAACTGGAAAAGACTTTCATTCAGCCATTTCCGATTTTAGTTATTTTAACTTGAACATTTTAACTGTTTGAAAATTTCTGTAATCTAATATATCGAATATTTGTGTGTTCGTATTTTATGCACGGCCGTGCCGTTCAACCGACTGTGATGAAGCTTTGTCAACATATCGCTTGCACTTTCGCGATGCTCACAGACACCATTAAGTGATTTACGACAAATAGTTCAGAAGATATGACGTAATAAACAATGAAATGCGCAGAAAAGTGCTGCGTCATGCGACGTCTGGTTCTAAACCACTGTACCTATTCCAATCTAATTTAGTACACATATTCTTTCCATGAGGTAACAACTGACGTATGGGTAAGAACTGCGTACGACATATAATTAAGGAGATATTATGTCATAAACAATTATATGGTTGAAAACATAAAGTATCATGCGACATGCGAATAAGGAAATTTTATTCATCTTAAAATCTTCATGACATTTTGGACTTCTTTACATATGGACGGTGTTATGCATCACTAGTCCAAGCGCCATATGTCATAACTGACATAATGGAACCTAAATTTTACATGTTCTTAAAATATATTTATTTATGAATGTTTCTCAACTTTTGTACCAAAGAAGGGTTAGTGTACTTTCACTTACTAGTGAAATCTCACTGTACATAGCTACTAAACAGCAGTAATTGCGCTCACATCAGAAATATAAAGTAACGGCGATTGGTCTTGTGATGCTTAACACGATCCACATGGACTTCGACAGATTCTACAGTTGTATTCCGATCCTGGTGAAATTTTTAAAAATGGTTGAACAGTTCAGTTTATCAGTGCAGTATTAATATATTTATATTACCTACAAGCATTTCAATTAATTAACGCGACTAAACAGTCAATTTTCCGGTTAAGTTTCGAATGAAATAAAATTATAGCTGCTCTCTCTGGAAGTTACATTACATTTTTCAGGGTCCTCCTCCTACTACCCTCTATCCCGCTACCTCTGCCAGTACCTACCCCATTCTGCCAATATCCTCCAGTGCCCTCTTCCTGTCTGTTCCCTCCTTCCTCTTCTGTAACAACACCTGTCAATTTAATGCTGATGAACAAAAGTTAACAATATCTTAAGTAAGGTACTCTCCAGTCTGCACCATAAGAAATCATCAGTGTTTCTCTTGTTTTGAAGGTCAAATGTGCTAAGTGCCATATAGATAGGAAGAAAACTATTAGATTCGTGTCAAAATGAGTTCTAAAGTACAGTGCGCCATGCACCGTGCAAATTATTAAGTAGAGAGAATCGTTCGTTTCGTTTTAAAGCTGAAGTGCGCAAAATTTTATCAGAGCCCGATTAACGGCACGGCAGCACATAAAATACGAATCTGATCCGAAGGCTGAACGGGAATGGAAGAGCGGTTCTAGGCGCATGAAAGGGACTACTAGGCTCTCCGCCGGGGCTTCCAGCCTCCCTCGCATATGAGTGTGTGTATGTGTTTTGTCTTTAGGCTAGTTTCGGGACTGATGACCACAGTACTTCGCTCCTACAAATTTGTGAACAATTGAACATATTATTATAATCGGAAGTGGCATCTCCCCCCCCCCCTCTTACAAAATAACTCATTACAATTCCTTTTTTATTCTTATTTTTCAGCTGATCCTTTGAGATTTCCATATATTTTCTATTAAAGTGAACAAATCAAGACAAAAATATTATTAAAACAAGATCCCAGTTTTAGCGAGACTAGTAACTGACTTTTATATATACATATAAAAGACAGAAATATTGCATTAATATGAAATATACTAAAACTTATACATGGTTATGGTTTACGGAAATTTGGGGGAAAATGTAATGTGAAATAAATTGTAGCATCAACGAAACGTTAAATCGAATATTGCAACAGTTACTTTAGGTTGATGAAGAACGCCAGTTATTGGAAACTTACCCAATGGAGACAAAAAGATTGTTGTTGTTGTTATGGTCTTCAGTCCGCAGACTGGTTTCATGCAGCTCTCCACCCTACTCTATCCTGAGCAAGCCTTTTCATCTCCTCATAAGAACGGCAACCGACATCCACTTGAATCTGCTTACTATACGCGTCTCTTGGTCTCCCTCTGCGATTTTTACCCCACACACTTCCCTCCAATGCCAAATTTACGTTTCCCTGATGTCTAAGAATGTGTCCTACCAAGCAATCCCTTCTTTTAATCAGGGTATGCCAAAATATCCTTTTCTCACCAATTCTGTTCAGTACTTCTTCATTGGTTATGCGATCTACCCACCTAATCTTCAGCATTCTTCTGTAACACCACATTTCAAAAGCCTCTATTCCCTTCCTGTCCGCACTGCTTATCGTCCATGTTTCACTCCCGTACAATGCAACACTCCACACAAATGCCTTCAGAAAAGACTTCCTTACCCTTAAATTAATATTCGATGTTAGCAAATTTCTCTTTTTCAAAAATGCTTTTCTTCCCATTGCCATTCTGCATTTTATATCCTCTGTACTGCGACAATCGCATGTTATTTTACTACCCAAGTAACAAAACTCATCTACCACCTTCATTGTTTCGTTACCTAATCTAATTCTTTCAGCATCGCCTGATTTTCTAAGACCGCATTCCATTATTTTTGTTTTGCTCTTGTTAATGTTCATTTTATACGCTCTCTTCAACACACTGTCCATTCCATTCAACTGCTCTTCCAGGTCGTTCGCTGTCTCTGACAGAATTACAATGTCATCAGCAAAACGCAATGTTTTTATTTCTTCCCCCTGAAGTTTAATCCCTATTCCAAAATTTTTCCTGCTTTCCTTCACCGCCTACACAATGTACAAATTGAATAATATCGGAGAAAGGCTACAACCCTGTCTTACTCCCTTCCCAACTGATGCTTCCCTTTCATGCCCTTCGAGTCTAATAACTGCGGTGTGGCTTTTGTACAAGTTGTAAATAACTCTCCTTTCCCTGTATTTTACCCCTGCTGACTTCAGAATTTGAAAGAGTGTAGTCCAGTCAACATTGTCAAATGCTTTCTCCAAATCTACAAACGCTAAAAATGTAGGTTTGCCTTTCCTTAATCTATCTTCTAAGATAAGACGTAAGGTAAGTATTGCCTCCCGGGTTCCTACGTTCCTCCTGAATCGAAACTGATCTTCCCCGAGGTCAGCTTCTACCAGCTTTTCCATTCTCCTGTAGATGATTCGTGTTAAAATTTTGCAACCATGACTTATCAAACTGTTGGTTCTGTAATTTTCACACCAGTGCCTGATTTTTTTGGAATGGGGATTATTACATTTTTCTTAAAGTCTGAGGGTATTTCACCTGTCTCATACATCCTACACACCAGTTCAAATAGTTTTGTCATGGCTAGCTCTCCCAGAGACGTTAGTAGCTCTGAGGGTATGTCATCTACTCCTGGGGCCTTGTTCCGACCTAGGTCTTTCAGGGCTCTGTCAAATTCATCTCTCAGTATAGTATCTCCTATTTCATCTTGATCTACTTCCTCTTCCCTTCCTACAACATCGTCTAAGTTCATTTCCTTTGTAGAGCTGCTCTATGTACTCTTTCCACCTTTCAGCTTTCCCTTCTTTGCTGAGAACTGGTTTTCCATCTGATTTCTTGATATTGGTAGAATTGCTTTTCTTATCCCCAAATGTCTCTTTGATTTTCCTGTAGGCAGTATCTACTTTTCCCCTTCTTATACATTCTTCTACAGATTTGCATTTGGCTTCTAGCCACTCCTGCTTAGCCATTTTGAACTTCCTATCAATCTCATTTCTTAGTCGTCTGTACTCAATTTTGCCTGTTTCATTTACTGCATTTTTATATTTTCTCCTTTCATCAATTAAATTTAGTATTTCCTGTATTATCCAAGGATTTTTTGTAGGTCTTGCGTTTCTACCTATTTTGTCCCCTGCTGCCTTCACTATATCATCTCTCAATGCTACCCATTCCTCTTCTACTGTTTTATTTCCCCCTGTTTCTGTCGTTGCCTAAACCTCCCTCTGAAATTCACTACAACTTCACGTTCCTTCAATTTATCTAGGTCCCATCTCCTTATTTTCCTACCTTTCTGCAGTTTTTCAGTTTTTCATATTAACTTGCAATAAAAATGAGACTAGTAATCCATATAAACAGTATCCGCTCTTTCAAATTTGTCCAAGTCACAATGTGCACAAGTTCATTAAGATCTGTTGATTAGCTTCGGAGCTGAAAGCAGACAAACATCGTCAATTGCTAAATACGCATGAATATTGGACGTACATCCTATATTTCTTTCCTTAATCTCTGTTCATCACTTCCCCCATCTCTACATCTTTCTTACCTTTTTGTTTTCTCAGGAATCTATCAGCTACCTAAAAGCACGGAGTTCCGCGAATATTTATTTATTTCAACATACCTCTACCTCGTCCTCCTCCTCCTAGTTCCCTCTATCCACCTTTCCATCACCCTACCTCTGCCATTACCTCCTCCGCTCTCTGCTAATCTCATCCAGTCGCCTCTTTCTGTTCAACTGCGCTCTTTCTCCAGTTTTTAAGATGAAGTGTGCAAGAATTCAACAAGGTAGGAATAAAACTGCAATTTGGTGTCGTAGTCTGTTGTAAAGTATCCTCTGCCATGCACCTTGCAAATTACTATGCACACAGTACCGTCCGTCTTGCTTTGAAGCTGAAGAGTGCAAACTTTTGTCACAGTCGGGCGAATGGCTTGACTGCGCAGAAAATACAAATCTAATACAAAGTGGCGATGCTCCCCTTACAAAATTAATAACTTTGGCTGTTCCTTGTCTTTCTCTAAATCACCGCTGCATTCAATCGAACAAGAAAGCTATTACTCAAATCGGTGAAGCCAGCTCTTAGTTTTAGCGAAACTAAACACAGCAAATCCTTTTTTATTTAGACATCATGTATATCAAAAAATGTAATAAACAAACCATTTAAAAAGAGTTGTCACGTCTTATTAAAATTTGATAAAAATGTAAATAAATTGTATCATTGAGAAAAACGTCCCAAATAGAATGTGATAAACGTTCGTGTGGTTCTGTGGCCTGGTGAGTTGAAATTGGACGCTGCTTCAGCGACTAGCATGTCCCTACAGTTCCTTGAGGAATCCAAACGACGTGTCGTTTCTACTTCTCACATCGTTGAGAGGTGAACTTAAAGTGAAAAAAATCTGTCGTCCCAGCGAGTTTTGCTACCCAACTTTATATTTTACCGCTATCCTAGACTGTACATACACCAATCATTGGATAGGTACTTACCAAACATAGATAAAAACGTATAATCTTCAATAAAAATAATACGGCGGTAAATAATCCAGATAACAACCATCCCATCTTTTAGGACAAATCAAATGATAAACAATTGGCAAAATTTTATTAAGATCAGCTGAGTATTTTCCAGTTTATTGCGGACAATTATAGTGACACAGGATTTATATATGTACGAAGACAAGCCTGGGTGCGCGGCATTCCCCCGGTTATTTATTTATTCCAATTTTCTGTCAGTCCTTCTCTCCTCTTTGTACATTTCATTGCTCCTCTCTCTCTGTTCGTCCCCTCTTCCCCCTCTCTCCACCCATCCCTTTCTCCCGTCTCTCTCCTCTTTCACGTTTTCTCCATTCCAACGTTTCTCAGACCAACTCCTCCGTTACTCCCTCTCAATATCCGCCTCCCCTCTATCTCCACAACATTACCCACATTTCGCTCCTTCTGCACCAACATCTTTCTCCTCCTGCTCTATTCATCTGCTTGACACTGTGCATCTCCCCCGCCCCTCCTCATGATATAAGCGATGGTTTCATACGTCTTGTACTTAGACCAATTGTAACATCTTCTCCTTCCTCCTCTCATTTCACGTCGCTTTACCCTCTCTGTTCGCCTACTCCTGTCAGCTGTCCCTTTTTATCAGTCTCCATATTTCCCCTGTCTCGCTTCGTCTGCCCTCCGACCCCCTCCTTTCGGCTTAAAGAGGTTAGCGACATCTTCGTAATAAAAAAAGGTCAGTTAAAGAAATTATCCTCATCTTAAATCTTCAGAACATCAGCCCCCTAGCCAAGAAAACTTAAAATTCTTCACGTGTCTAGTAAAGGTCACAAATTAAATGTGTTCGAGGAATTTGAAATATCCAAAAACATATTTCTCAAATCCCCGAACCTCTTAAACGCCCAAATGTTTTTCGACACAATGATGGGCAGCTTTCGATAACGGTTGCCACCCGTGGTAAAATTGTTTACATCACACATCCAAACTTGTAGCTGTTGTCGCCATCTGAGAGCCTATTGCGCACCTCCGACGCGCAGGGTTGAACAGTTACTACCAAGACATGAGTGCGGAAGCAGGCCGTAGTTGTGGCAGGCAGCGGCTCTTACGTGAGTAAACAAAGCTACGCGGTGTAAAATTAGGTTTTACCATTGACATAGTTGCCCCCCATTCTTGATAAATAGTTACCACATCTATTGTAAAGGTTCTATTTCGTTGAATTTAATCATTTGACTCTCAGCTACCTCAGTGATAAGTAACTTTATTCGAAAACTATGCTCTTGAGCTGTATTATTAGTTCAATCTTCATTCCCCCAACGGTCATGTGGCCTGCAGTTTTATCAGTCTGCACCTTCCCTATGCTCTTCGTTGTTTCGCTAAAACTCATGAACGGCTGAACCGATTTGGCTAATTTTTGTCTTGAAATACTCGTGAAAGTCCAGGGAAGGTTCAAACGGTGAGAAAATATGGAATTGTCCAGAAAAAGAGAAAATCGGGAAAAACAAACAGCATTTTCCAGTGAGCTATGAATACCGTTCGTCCAATTGCAATAAAATTTTGTACATTTAATGTTGAAAGCAAGAGGTAGATTCGCATCAAATAAAAATTTGGAAAAGTCGCCCGGAAAGTTGTAAAATTCAGGAAAAACCGAAAACTATTTTTTCTATGAATAAGTCAATTGCCACATGGTAGTAAGAGCATCACTTGAGTACGGCATTCACACGACGGAGAGGGGTAATTCTGATTTTGTTTTGTTCATTATGGTCTTGGAAAAGTTTTCAGTAAAAACATAATAGGGACAGTTATAAAGGAAAGTCGCAAAATAGGAACCAAGTTCGTTTTTCATTGTGTTTCTAAATGTACTCAACACTATAAGTTGAGAACCGTTCATCCGATTGCGATAAAATTTTGCACATTTCACGTTGAAATAAAAGAGTACATACATACTTCTGCCGTTCTATCCACATTTTACAAAAGGGACAATGCATTTTTAAAAGGTAATTATAACTTCTGAGAAATAGTTAAGAAGTCAAAGAGCAAATAGCTTTTCTAGAGTAATTATTGTTCGATATTTCGCTTTATATACTTCAAGAAATACACACTTTCTAAAGTATCTGATTCGGCACTTCAGCGCTAAAGCTATTCCCACATCAGATGTCATCACAATAGATTCAGTGGTTTATCTAATGATATATAGCCAAGTCGGTTCCGCCATTCTCGATTTCAAAGAGACTAACGAACAGCTATTCTTTTTTATCTTCGACAGTTCACCTACGGGTTCAGATTGTGTAAAGCGAACTTTACTGTTTCAGAGTATATTTCTGAACGCACCGAACACAACAACCAAGTCATTATTGTACATGTCTTAAATCTAAATTTTCCTCTCAATTTTTCCAAGTTTTATCACCATTTAAACCTTCCCTGAACTTCCACGAATGTGACATGAACATTATCCTGGTCATGTTCAAGTGTTCAAATGTTTGTGAAACTTAAGAGACTTAACTGCGGGTTCGACAGTCCCTAAACTTACAAACTCTTTATGAACTACCTTACACTAAAGACGACATAAACATCCATGCCCGAGGGGGTATTCGAACTCCCGACGGGGAACGGTCTCGCGCATCAGAGCATAGCGCCTCAATGCGCTTGGCCACTCCGCCGCCGCATCCTGAACATGTGTGCGTGATTTGCCCACTCTTTTCGCCCTTTATGGAGTCGATACTTAGACTATCTGATGATGCCTATATATACATATGATTTAAATTAATTTGGTTTATATTAAGAGGTTATTGATACGAAGTTCAGCGGGTCATCGAGTTTCTAATATTTCTTGCTTAGGAAAGATTTATACATATTTTTAGTTAAATCCAGTTTTTTAAACAAGTTAGTAAATTTTCCCCCTTTCAATGTCTGATGATGCCCAGAAGAGGAGAAACGTGTCATGTATAAATAAATGTAACATCGCTCTTGTGCAACCAAGACTGTTTTTTACGAAAACATATTTAGGTTGTGGAACGAACTATCATTTCAACAAGAATCTCAGGAAACGCGTGTGAGAAGCGCATCCGTGAAAATTGAGTGGCGTCAATAAAAAGTACCAAATTGCCAGATTTTGTTTTACGTAGTTCGTGTGGTAAGCAGTTACGCCAGCAGTGCACACACACGCGAGAAACGAATATGCATCGAAAAATGGTTGTAATGAAAAGGAATTGCGAGTGTGCAATATTTCAGTCTTCCCGAGAAAAATGCTATTGTGATCACTTGTCGATGAAACACGCTTTGTAGACTTCATCGTAAGTGATGGAATTTTAATTCTTCTGGGAATTCGGTGCCTGGAAAAAGGAGAGAGAAATACGTTCTCACTTTACGACGAAAAGCGGCGGTCTTATTGTACTTCAGATAACACCACTCGGTATTTCATTTTTTATTATTACTATATGGTGACGAATTGCAGTGGTCGAAATAATTTATCGAAATTCATTCACAATAATGAATTTTCCAACCAACAGTATATTGCGTATAGATGTTACGTTAAATTCTATTTTAAATAGAATAGCTCTTTCTTCCGTTTAAAAACGATTTAGGAGACAATCTCAATAGCTCCCATAGACTGTTCGCGGATGATGCTATCGTTTATCGGTTAGTGAAGTCTGCACGGCCACTACGGTCGGGGGTTCGAATCCCCCCTCGGGCATGGATATTTGTGCCGTCCTTAGTCTTAGCTTGTTCATAATTAGTTTGTAAGCTTAGGGACTGATGACCCCGTAGTTAAGTCCCATAAGTTCTACAAACATTTGAACATTTTTTTGGTTAGTGAAGTCAACAAAGGATCAAAAGCAACTGCAAAGCGATTTAGACAAAAATTCTTCATGGTGCGAAAATTGGTACTTAACGCTAAATAATGAAAAGTGTGAAGTAATACACATGACCACTAAAAAAAAACTTCTGAACTTCAATTACACGATAAATCATTTAAACCTTAAGGTCATAAATTCTACCTAATACTTAGGAGTTACAATTACAAACAACTTAGACTGGAGAGAACACACAGAAGATATTGTGGGGAAGGCGAACCAAAGGTTACGTTTCATTGGCAGAACGCTTCGAAGATGCACCAGCTCCACCAAAGAGACTGCCTACATCATACCTGTGCGTCCTCTCCTGGGGTACTGTTGCCCAGTGTGGCAGCCCCACCAGGTGGGACTAAAGGAAGACATTGACAAGGTTCAGAAAAGGGCAGCTCGTTTTGTTTCATCACTTTACAACGGGAAAAGCGTCACGGAAGTGCTGCACGATTTGTGGTGGAAATCATTGAAAGAACGACGTTATTCTATTTGCGAAATTTGAATCGCCGTCTTTTACTTCAAAATGTGAAAATATTTTGCTACCACGCACCTACATAGGGAGATATGGTCAACCCCAGTAAAATAAGAGAAATCACTTCGGAAACGGAACGATTTAGGTGTTATTTCTTCCCGCGCGCTATTAGAGAATGGAACGGTAGAGAAAGGTTATGAAAGTGGTTAATGAACCCTCTGCCAGGCATTTAAATGTGATCTGTAGAGTATCAATGTAGATGTAGATCACATTTCGTTTCTTCATATACTAAATGCCACACCTGAGGAAATTGTGGCCGTGAAATTTATATGCTCAGTGGCTATTGACAGACGATTTGAGACTCCTTAAGACACCAATCAAACCCTGCCCTTCTGGTTTTGTCGAGTCGTCTGCTCGAATTTTTGGGTAATAATGCGGAATGAAATCGGACGTGCCTTTTCAGAGGAACCATACCGGTATTTGTCTGGAATGTATGAGGGAAATCATGGAATCCTAAATCTGGATGGGGGAAGGTGGATGTGATCCGCCGTCCTCCCGAATGCGAGTCCAGTCAACACCGTCTGCCACGTCACGCAGAGCAGTTCGCGATCTCGTAGCCCACTGGCTGGCCGATGGGGCACAGTCCACCGCCTCGAATCGGCCAGCCAGTGAGCTACGCGACCGCGACCTACTCTGCGTGACGAGGCACGGCATCGCGCAGGCCTTCTCTTCAGACGGTGTTGGTCCAGTGTGCTATCCACTGCGCCACCTTGCTCGATGTTCTTTGGACAGGTAGCTCCGAGTGGCAGCAGCGCTTAAGAACTGCTAATACCCAAGTGATTCTCTCAGTCGCTTTGCAGTCTTCAGCATCAATCAACATCATTTTTTTTTCACATTTCTTTTGGTGGGCGTAAGGAAGCCCCCTGACCCCCCCCCCCCCCCGCCTCTCACCACTCGGTAATTTACGTGGTGTTTCCGAAAAGCGTACAAAATTTTATCAGGACATAGAGATAGATCCACTCAAAAATTGAAAAATTTGACATATAGAATTTGTTTACTGCTTTGTCTCGCATTACCGTTTTTCCGCTTGTTAACAACTAACAGGCATGCAAGTTTACAGTACTGCTCTGTTTGTAAAATCTGACATTATCAGGATGAAGATTGTGGGGCCTTAAAATTAGTTAAAATTCATAAAATTTTAAATAATTTATTTCAAACTGATTAAACAGCCTAGACCGCAAAGTGAATTTTATTTTATTTACAAAGTGGTGATCGGTTTCAACGTCTCAGTCATTTACGAACCATTGCTTTGGATTGAATACGTAAACCAGGAGTGAATCTGAGCAGCCAAAAATGTCAGCTTAATTGATTAATTTTTAACTGATAGAACTGAAATTTCTGACTGCTCAGATTCACTCCTGGTTTACGTATTCAATCTAAAACAGAGGTTCGTAATTGACTGAAACGTCGAAACCGGTCACCACTTCCAAAGAAACAAAAAAAAAAAAAAAAAAAAAAAAAAAAAAAAAAAAAAAAAATCACTTTGCGGTGTGGCTATATATATATATATATATATATATATATATATATATATATATATATATATATATATATATATAGTTTCGTGAATTTTAACTGCTCTGTTCATTAATAAGTGAATTTTTATTTTCTACAAGTAGACTAGGTGGAGGATCCTAATTGCTAGAAAGTCATTATGCAGGACGTCCGAATGGCCTTCTCTATTTGAGATTCTATTAAAAAATTCTACAACACAACACATCACTATTAAAGGCTTCTACCTGAGTGTATACAGAGACGGAATTACATGTGGGAATTGTAGCTACTTCTGATGTGATTCGAAACGCGCCATGAATATTTGAATCGACCACATCAGAAACCCCTCCTGTCCACATTTTCAGCAAAATGAGAAAATGGAGGGGTTATGTATCTCTAAACTTAGCGACAGTAACTAAGACAGAAGTACTTCATGTACACAGAACGCTTTCTATGTCATGAGATGGTAAATTTTTAATGTTTACATCAGAAATGCCTCATGTCCATTGACATGAGGCGTTTAACACAAAATTAATGTAAATATTATGTGGTGGACATAGCAAAAACAATTGTCTTGTTTGTGTCTTGCAAATGTTGGTGGATGTAGGAAGATTTGGAACAATAACGTATTGTTTCTCGATGAGGCCACTCAAATCTACCCTGTGACAGGGACATAGTGCAGAGAAAAATAAAAAAGACTGGGCGTATCTATACTACTGGAGAATACACAGAACTTATTCTACGGTCAAGTGTGCAAAATGTGTTTGAAGTGAAAGTGATTGAAACTTCTGATATTAAAAATGTACATGACTGGTGGCCTCAGTACTACGAAAACATTGATGTTTCTGAGGGGAAAAAAAGGAGCTAATGTGCCATTAGACAAGAAAATTAAATTAAAGGTCTCACAATACCACCAGTTTGTGTTTAAGAAAAATGGGAAAGTTATAGTGACAACAAAGCCCTTCATTGATGGACTCGTATTTAATTAACTAATTAATGTTTGTCAGTTTGTCGGACTCAGCTGCTGGGTTGTCTGTAGCTTTCAAACTACTAAAACTAAGGTAAACTAACCTAAGGACAACACAAACACCCATGCCCGAGGGGGAACTCGAACCACCGAAGACAAACGGCCGCGCGCACTGCAGCACGACGCCCCAACGCGCACAGCTAATCCGCCGCTGCTGGACTTATAGCATTTACGTTCATAGTGTCAAAAGGAGTTTCTCCTGCCCATCCTACATCAAGAGATTACAATGGTAATGTGTCCGTAAGTCAAGAGTAAATAGAAGATATCAACTGCCTGAATTACATCAGGTGAGGGAGTTTTATGCCCAGATATTTGGGCTTCCCACACACAGAGATTCAAAAACTGGAAAGGATTGTGAAGATGTGCATGTTGCACAATATTTTGTTGTATTTTACATACATTGCTTAACATGTTGTAATATATTTTTTGTTCTTTCATAAATAAAACACTCAAAATGTCATATTTTTGTAATTTATTTGCTATAGGAATCTCTCATGTTCACACTTTTGAGCAGAAACATCTCATGTCCGATTTACTGAAAATTAGAAATTTTTTCAACAGTTTCCAGTTATTTTCTCTTCTAATAGTCACATTTTTGCCTCTTCTGAAAAGTTTTTACTACTTGACATGATGTGTTTCGTATTTTATCGATTCATTTGTCAGGGCGTCTCAGAAACCAGGTCGTCGGTATCAGGCTTGCATTGTTGATGGCCGCCAGTTCAGTACATTTTATAACATACAGTGAAAATGGTATGTTGTGTCAAATTTGCAGCTAACTGTAACTAATGTAAATCAGAGAGTACATAGTAATGCGATTCTACTGCTATTACCTCCTTAAGGTGGCTTCTACGACACTAAATTCCCTACCATAAATTGTTCAGCGGAAAATCAGCTATGTTTTGTTAAATTTTTGCACGGACCTATGGAAACACCCTGCAGCGTTATGAAACGTACGGTGGTACTGCGAGTGTTACAGCTCAGACTGCTTATGTCATTCGACATTCGCCGCATAACGCTGAGAAAGATACTGACTGGTCAGTGGCTTTCAGATAGCCGTGACGTAGATGCGCACAACAAGTTTAACATCTACAGCCTTTATTTCCTGACTCCAAATATCCTTTTACACGCCTCATGTTAAGATCCAGTAAATACGGGAAACGGATAAAATCTTTGGCATTGTCTATTGTAAGTAACCTAAAATGGTGTGTCATAAAACGGCGTTTTGTTCCAAGCCATTAGATGTATCCATCACTGAAGTTGTAGCACGCATTATTAAACAGAGGTATTCACGTGAAATTTTATAAGTTTTCCGTGCAGCTCTGTATTTACAATTCCTTTAAAAAGTTGGCAGCACATTTAAGTCACTACCGCTAGGGACTGGTACGTATGATTTCTGCCTTACGGCTAAAAATGCTAAAGAGGTGAAAAAAACTGTCGAGCCCTCTGGTTAAAAAAAAAATGGCGTGCGCATTAAAATCGAGCCCCCTTCTCATCGACTGTCACTGTCTGGAAGACGCAGGGCGCCTGACGTAAAAACGCCGCGAAGTAGGGAACGGGGCGGGGTCTCTCCGGAAGCGCATTAGCGGCGACAGGAAGACATCGATCAGCGGCACGTCGACGCGTTACCCGGTCGACCGCACAGGTCGACGCGCCGCAATCGATCACCCGTGCGTTGGTGGCAGTCACCTCGAGAATGTCACGCGGCAGCGCGGTTCATTACTCGAAACTAATGATTGCTGTCCAGGTGCACGCGTTCCACTGGTAATGGCGCCCCCTGCAAACAAAGGCAACAGCTTGCTGATACAGTTGAATACGTGCTACAGGTAGAAATGTAGCTACCTACAAACACCAATGAGCCACGTAATAATCGCAAGACATTCAGCAGTACATATTTTAGCAGCTACACGTAACACAAATACTTTTTCTTAACGTCTTTCCCTTGTATTTATATTTCGATACTTTTGACATTATTTACACGGAAACTCAAATACGAAGATTAATTTCTTTGTCGGTCCCACATTACAATGATTTGCAGATTTGACATTTTAAACATGACTGCACCTCAACAACGGTTACAGGATACCAAATTAATAATCAGGCAGCCAATAGCAACAATAGTTGAGGAAATGCACACTGTAAACCATCAGCTGTTTATTATTTTTCATAGTTCTACCGGTTTCCGTTATAAACCATTTTCACGGAAGAGAACTAGACAGACTGACTAAACAGGTGCATTTTATGCCTCTGTAGCACACGGTTCATTAAACATTAAATTTAACACTTATTTTTCCACACATTTATTTACTTCTATCTTGCACATCACACATCATGGAAGCGTAATACAGTGACAAGTGAAGAACAGTTTTTTGTACTCTTTTTTGTTTACGTTCAAAGATAATAACAGAGAATACCAATTAGCTTAATACAGCTCAAAAAATACAAATAGTAATTTGTCGTGTCCCCACATCACCCCCTTCTCAGTCATATAGTCACTTAACACTGCAGTTCTTCAACTAATCTTGCAGGAAATCGAACTTCACGACCGGATCTTGTTCTTCTTGGTTTTCCACTGTCGGTTGGGTCTGGTTGTTTGACCCGGGCTGGCCGTTCAGTTGAAGTGTCTTCAGGCTGCTTCTCATTGTGATTCATGAGGTACGCAGGTTTCAGTCGATCAATGGAGATATTCTTGACTTGGTCTTTTATTTTAACACCAAAAAATTTTGGGGTTCTTTCTATTACTTCGTATGGGCCTTCATATGGAGGTTCTAATGCTTTTTTGACTCGGTCAACTCGCACAAATACATGTGTTGACTCATTGAGATCCCTGTGTATAAAAGGTCTTTCTTTTGCTTTGTGGGAGTATTGTACAGGCTTCAGACGATTCATGTACTGCTTCAGTTGTGAAACGAATTGAGGTAAGTCTGCATCCAATTGTGTTGCATACTCTTGAAAAAAAAAATCACCTGGTATTCTGATGGGTGAGCCATAAACCATTTTTGCAATTGTAGCATTACTGTTCTCTCTGATGGAGCATCGCAGGCCAAGGAGGATTACAGGTATTACTTGAGTCCATTAGGCAGTTGCATGGGCACGCATAGCTGCTTTAAGTGTGCGATGAAATCATTCAATTTTTCCATTTGATTGAGGATGGTATGCTGTAGTTTGTGTTTGCTTACAACCACACAGTTTTGACAGTGCTCGGAATAGCTCAGAGTTAAACTGCCTGCCTTGATCAGTCACTATCTGATATGGTGTTCCAAACCTAGTGATCCAACAACTGAAAAATGCTTGTGCTACTGCCTCTGCTTGTATGTCCCGAAGAGGTACTACTTCTGTCCAGTTTGTAACTCTGTCAATGCATGTTGAACAATAAATATATTCTTCAGATGGAGGCATTGGTCCTATCAAATTAAGGTGAACAAGTTTGAAACGTTCATCGTTACTAGGAAAGTGTCATACTGGTGTTTGAATGTGCCGTGATATTTTGTTTTTCTGGCATGCAATACATGTTTTTGCCCAGTTTTGAACATCCTTTTTTAAATTGATCCAGACAAATCTTGATGAAATCATTTTTATTGTTGTCTTAATGGCAGGATGAGACAGATTATGATAGTGTTGGAAAATAGAGTATCTAAATGGTTTAGGAATATAAGGACGAATGATTTGTGTTGACACATCACACCATAGCTGTTTTCCTCCATGTGTCAAATGGTGTTTTAACTTCAGTGATGTATGAGGGCTGGTCTGTAGTTGACGAAGCTCTTTATCATCTTCTTGTGCTTGGGCTATCTCATCATAGTTAACTGGAACTAGTTCTTCAAGCCTTGATAGACCATCAGCAACAACATTTTCTTTACCCGATATATGACGTAGGTCAGTGGTAAATTGCGAAATGTACTGGAGGTAACGTAATTGAATTGGTGTTGCTTTTTCATTCTTTTGTTTAAATGCATATGTTAGAGGTGCATGGTCAGTATAAATAATGAAATATCTTCCTTCCAACAGATATTTGAAATATTTGACAGCCATATAGATGCTAAGCAGCTCTCTATCATACGTGGAATACTTCTTCTGTGCTGTTGTAAACTTTTTTGAAAAGAATCCAATTGGTCTCCACTGTTCATCTTGCCATTGTTGCAATGCAGCACCTGCTGCAAAATCTGATGCATCCACAAATAATGCAAGTTGATTGTTCAAACCAGGAAATGTCAAAAGTGCAGCATTTGAAAGATCTTCTTTGCATTTTTCGAATTGAGCAATTGCTTCTTCTGTCTAGTTAATATGTCGTCGGTCCCTTTTTGTTGTTCCTTTTAGGAAATCATTCAGCAATGCTTGGTTTTCAGCAGCATGTTCCAAAAGTCGACGATAAAAATTGATGATCCCTAAGAATTTTCTAAGTTCACGGACTGTTTTGGGTCGTTTGTAGTTCATTATTGCTGCAACTCTCTCTGGATCAGGCTTTGTTCCAGCAGGTGTAATTAAATTTCCTGAAAATGTTAACTGTTGTACACCAAATACTGATTTGGAAACATTTATGACAAGACCATACTTATTCAACTGCTCAAAAAGTAAATTTAGATGCTCAACATGTTGTTCTGGTGATTCAGATGCTATTAGAATGTCATCCAAATATGAAAAACAAAATTCTAGTTCTCTCACAACTTCATGTATAAACCTTTGGAATGTGCTAGGTGCATTGCGAAGTCCAAATGGCATATAATTAAATTCATAGAGACCAAATGATGTTATAACGGCTGATTTTGGCTTATCTTCTTCGGCTAGTGGAATCTGGTAATAGGCTTTGAGTAGGTGTACCTTTGAGAATATATTTTTATTTTGAAGCATAAAATTTACATAATCAATTCGTGGAATTGGATACCGGTCTGGGAGAGTCCTGTCATTCAAACGGCGATAATCTCCACAGACTCGCAATTGACCACTTGGCTTCTTAGCAAGGTGTAGTGGACTAGCCCATTGTGATTTTGATGGACGTATAATACCATTATTTAACAGAAATTGAAATTCTTGTTTAGCAAATTTTCAATTTATGTTGGTCCAATCTACGAGCCTTACAGTATACTGGTGGACCAGGAGATGCAGTGATATAATGCTGCACATTATGCTTTAATATTTTTGGTACTATAGATGGTTTACTTAGCTCTGGAAAATTCTCTAAAAGTTTTGAAAACTCGCATGTTACTGATTCATTAGCATCCACAGTAGTTACTTCTGCTACAATTTTTAATTTTGTGGTGTTGTCTATCAACTTTTTATTTTTGAGGTCAACCAGTAGCTCATAATGATGAAGAAAATCGGCTCCCAATATGCCTTTTGATACGTCTGCTACTATGAATGGCCATTCAAAATTGCGTTTGAGTCCTAAATCAATGTTTAACAGTTTTGAACCGTAAGTTTTTATCTGTGACCCATTTGCAGCATAAAGATTGAAGTCAGAGGGTTGAACTTTTTGGCTTTTTGCAACTGGTATAACGGACAAATCTGCACCGCTATCTACCAGAAAATATTTTCCACCATTTCGATCTTTGACAAATAGGCGATATTGGCGGCCTAATGTGTGCACAGGGGTAGAACACTCAGCCGCTATTGTGTCTACCACTTCTAGTTTTCCTTATTTTGCCATTGGCAAGGCTGAACACATTTTTCAGGCTTACATCGTGTGCCGAATCTGAAATAATAATAGCAGTATTTGCCGTTTTTATCGTATCTTGCTCTGCTTCTACTTCTACTGCGCGATCTTTGCCTGTGGTTGCGAGTGTTTCGAAGCATTTTAATCTCATTTTACAATTCATCAATTCTCACGAGAAGATCTTGTACTGACAAAGAAGACGATGTTGACGGAATGGAATGGGTGGAAGCGATTTGAACCTCGTCAACAGCGTTTAATTCGATCATACGATCTGCCATTTGAGCAATCTTATCCACTGTTTCGTCAGATATAAGTAAAATGCTTCGAATACTAGCTGGAAGTTTGTCAAGCCAAAGTGGTTTTAGGATCTTTTCTGATACATTTGTACCTGCATAGCTCCACATTTTTCTTAATAATTGGGTAGGTTTCATGTCGCCAAGTTCTAAGCCACTCAAAAGGTTTTTAATTTGGCGCTCTTCACTTTCTCTGAATATGTTCAGTAGACGTTCTCTTGCGAGACAATATTTGTTGTTATCGTTACTCGTAACTACATCCCATATATATTCAACAAATTTTGGCTCCAGCTGAGCGAGTAAATAGTTAAATTTAGTCGCCTCCGTAACAATACCAGCGATCGTAAATTGCGCTTCGGCTTGACAAAACCAGATGTCCGGCTTTTCCGTCCAAAACGGCGGTAGCTTAACGCTTACCTTATCAATTTCCACTTTACTGCTACATTCAGAACGATTCCCTTGATTTCCGTTTGCTTCTCCTGTCGACATCTTGCGTATTGTTGGACACAGAATACGTCGAACTGAAGTTACGGAAATCTCGTCCAAAATTACGCCGAAAAATTTCGTCGCAACTGTCTTCTTGTCGATCGCGTCGGGGTCACCACTTTTATAGCACACGGTTCATTAAACATTAAATTTAACACTTATTTTTCCACACATTTATTTACTTCTATCTTGCACATCACACATCATGGAAGCGTAATACAGTGACAAGTGAAGAACATTTTTTGTACTCTTTTTTGTTTACGATCAAAGATAATAACAGAGAATACCAATTAGCTTAATACAGCTCAGAAAATACAAATAGTAATTTGTCGTATCCCCACACCTCCTTATGCATACTGGCATACATGTCACACAATAAAAATAAATAAGACGTCACTAGGCATCAAGTCTTGATTAAAAACATAAAAGCAATGCCAGGCTGTGTGATGGTGAACCAAGGTCTATTACAAGAGAACCTAACACAACTATTGAACACATCAGTCAATGAGGTAAAATTAGCGATGGCTAATGGTTTACAGTATGAATTTCTCAAATATCTTACGGCTGATGAACTACATCTCAATAAACATTTGAAGCGACAATAGTGGTTTAAGAAACTTTGACCAAGGTTTCGAAGGATATAAACTCGCCTTATTCAGAAATACCGGGTGATCAAAAAGTCTGTATAAATTTGAAAACTTAATAAATCACGGAATAATGTAGATAGAGAGGTAAAAATTGACATACATTCTTGGAATGACATGGGGTTTTATTAGAAAAAAAAAAGTTCAAAAACCTCCGACAGATTGTGCTTCATTTGATCAGAAAACCAATAATTAGCATAACAAATTAAGACAAAGCAAAGATGTAGTTCTTCACAGGAAATGCTCAATATGTTCACCATCATTCCTCAACAATAGCTGTAGTCGAGGAATAATGTTGTGAACAGCACTGTAAAGCATGTTATGGTGAAACATTGGCGTCGGATGTTGACTTTCAGCATCACTAGAGATGTCGTTCGATCACGATACACTTGCGACTTCAGGTAACCCCAAAACCAATAATCGCACGGACTGAGGTCTGGGGGATCTGGGAGGCCACGCATGACGAAAATGGCGGCTGAGCACACGATCATCAGTAAACGACGCGCGCAAGAGATCTCTTTTTTAACTTTTTTTTCTGATAAAACCCAATGTCATTCCAAGCATGTATGTCAATTTTTACCTCTCTACCTACATTATTCCGTGATTTATTAAGTTTTCAAATTTATACTGATTTTTTGATCACCCGGTATTTTAAACATGACTCCGTCTCATTTTATTAAACTAGTTCTTGCTACTGTTGGCTGACTATTAATTTGCTATCCTGCAAGTGTTGCTGAAGTGCAGTCTAAAACATTGAAGTTTCTACCTGACAAGGTATCTAAGGCTGCTTCCAAATACATTGACATCAAATTTAAAGTTCTAAAAGTAGGTATCACATGTATTTCTGAAGAAGACGGGTTTATATGGTTCGAAATTTTAGTCAAAGTTTATTAACCCACTATTGGTGTAACGGGTTGGCTGATACACATCCTCCATCACACAAATGATATTGCATTATTATGACAAGATTTCCCCCATTTTCAGCTAGTATGAATGGAAATCTATTTACACTCCTGGAAAATGAAAAAAGAAAACCATGACTTCATCGACCCAGCAGAGGGAAATTTTATTGACACAGTCTTGAGGTTGTATACAACACACGATCACGAAGGGAGAGCCGTACGCATATGAGTACAGTCACCAGAGCGTCCGCATGTTAGTGCCATGTATATCCTCCTTTCCTAGCAATGTTAGTTGTAATTCTTTCATGGAAACGATCGTAGAGGTTCCAAATGTGGGTATATGGAATGGCCTGCCACGAAATTTCCACCTGGTGTCTCAGTTTGGCCAGTTTCGTGCCGCTCATGCAGACCGCCCAACATGACGTTTCATGAGGTCCCAAACATGCTCAATGGGGAAGAGATCTGGAGATCGTGCTGGATAGGGTAGTTGACGTACAACTTTGAAGAGCGCGTTGGGTGGTACGGGATATATGTCGATCTGCATTGTCCTATTGGAAAAGCATATCACCTTGTTGGTGGATGAGTGGCAGCAAGGCACGTTAAATGATGGTTACAGTGTACCGTTCACTGTTCATTGTTTACTATACGATCACTGAAGTGGCGAGTGCTGAATAACTTTCACCTTACAATGATGCACTCATGTGTGCCGTTAGTGTCCTTCGCTCACGCTCCAACATCTTTCAGCCCGCCTCCAATTGTGTCATGGTAGGCGCTTATGAAGGGACGAATGGAGACGTGTCGTCTTCAGTGATAAGAGGTGTCGTTGACTCAATGTCAATGATGGTCGTACGCGTGTGTGGTATGATGCAGGGGAGTGCGAAAATCTGGAGTGTACGTGACAGATAGAAATGTGGCCGACACCTGGCATCATGGTGTGGGGAGCTATATCCTACACTGGCCGTTTTCCTCTGCTGTTCGTTGTGGGAAAATTGAACAGTACACCGTACAATGAAACCACCGTTCAACACGTCTTTCCACCGATCATGCACCAACAAAACGATGTGCTTTTCCAACAGGACAATGCACGTCCACACGTATCCCGTACAACCCAAAGTGCTCTTCTAGGTGTACGTCAACTACACAGACCGTCATTTTCCCCAAACCTGCTCCCATTGAGCAAGTTTGGGACAGTATGAAATGTCATCTTGGTGCAGTGTACACGACCGGCACAAGATCTGCTCCAACTGAGGCATCAGATGGGAACTGTATCGCAGGCCATACCGTAAGACTTCATTCGGCACCTCTACAATCGTCTTCATGAGAAAGTTACTGCCGGCCGCGGTGGCCGGGGAGACTGAGGCGCTTCAGTCACGGTCTGCACGGCCACTACGGTCGGGGGTTCGAATCCCACCTCGGGCATGGATATTTGTGCCGTCCTAGTTTGTAAGTAGTTCATAAGTAGCTTGTAAGTTTAGGGACTGATGACCCCGTAGTTAAGTCCCATAAGCTTTACAAACATTTGAACTTTTTTTTTTTTTTTTTTTTTTTTTTTTTTTTTGAGAAAGTTACTCCCTGCTTTGCTGAAAAAGGAGGGTATACACGATACTAACGTCAACATTGTGCACGATCTGGTGACTGTACGGACTTGCGTATGGTTCTGACTGCGTGATCGTGTGTTGTATACATACTCAAGAGAAAAAAAATCGATCTGCTGGGTTAACGAATTCACGGTGTTCTTTTTTCGTTTTCCAGGAGTGTATTTAGACGTCTTAAATGACATGTATGACTAAAAGCATGAAGCAAGCGACTTGTTTTTACGACGTGGGGAGTCAGTAATATTCACATTAGTATATGTTCAATATTTCTACGTCTACTACATGCAAACTCTGCAAGCCAACTCAAGGTGTGTGGCGGGAAGTATTTTACATACCACTGTCACTTCAGCAGTAGCGTATGATCCGCGGGAAAAATGATGGCTGGTGTGCACTAGTGGGGATCCTAATGTCTGTCATTTCAGCCCTGTGGTCACTTCGTAGGTTGTACGTAGGAGGAAGTAAGATATTGGTTTTCTCTTCAAGAAACGTATGCTGACAGAACACCGTATCGAAATACAGAACGTCTCTCTTACACCATATCCGTCACTCTGTCGAGCTTAGAAAATGAGCCCGTAACGAATATAATATCAATTGAATGGATCTCCTCTATGTCTTAAATCAACCGTACCTGGTACGGATTCCACACTGATGAGCAGTAATCAAGCGAAGTCCATACGAGAGTTTTCCTTTGTGGGTTCCATTGTACTCTCTACTTGCCACTCGTAGAATGGTGTAGAGGGGTAACTACAGTGGAATCTTCCCATCTGAAACAGCTTTGGAAAAAGAAATTAGTGTTTCGGCCACTCGTATGACATCATCAGCACAAATATAATTATATACAAGGAAAATATGTTATAAAAAAGAACATATGCTTCAGTTGAGGGTATCGTTTTGTGATTTGACTGTTTTAATATACGATGCAACGTCATATCGTAATATTGTAAAGTCTTTGCCGTCTACATAACACATGAGACATACAAAGGGCGTTCAAAATGTTTTTCAGAGTCGTCGCAAACTTTTTTTCTTTTTTGCAGGACGATAATGCCATTTTTGTGAACATACTTCGAAAATTTAGCTCCCTCGCACACATTTTTCCTCGTCGTATTCATTTTCCTTGCCAATAATCTATGCACCCAAACTGCACAGATTTTTCCGTATCCTAGTGACTGTACCAATGATACCACACTACCCAAAGACAAACGAGTCATTTCAGCAAGCTGTTGTGTCGTCACACATCTGTCAGTTTGGATGATTTCATCAATGGTCTCCTTATTAAGATCGCTCACTGCCGTCGATGGCTTACTGTACCGTGGACTGTCCAGGAGAGAGAAATCACCTTCTTTAAACCCCTGCAACCACCGCTGGATACTGCGTCGATCCCCATAAACAGGGACCAAATTCTTGTGACTCGATGTGGCAAAGCCTTCGCCAGTCTTGAAGAGGAACTCCATCACCGACCGTTGTCGCAAGCTGACATCTACTTCACGGTCCATATTGTTAACCTGCAAATAAAATAAAATACTTTTATATACCAACATACAGCTGTTTTTTATTTATTTATTATTTAACATGCCCCATTACACAGCAATATTACATGTTTGATGGTTAGATTCAGGCGATTACATCAAATATTTTTGAAAACACAAGTACAGTATATAAATTGACAGGGTTTACAATGGAACAAACAATTTTATATATCAGGAAAGCTTATTGAATTACAAAAATTGTAAAAGTCTGTAGTGAATTTATGTACTAAGTCATATTTACTGACGGGCCATCCTCCTCCTTTGGCAGCTTTTTTTTTCCTGAGATGGTCCCTCTCTTTCAATAAATTGCAGCAGTCAAAAAGCACGTGGTCAATAGTTTGGACCGCACTGTTACATGTGCACGTTCCGTCTTCAATTATTTTGAACCGCTGATAGTAGGCTTTTAGTTTCCCATGACCTGTTAACATAGCTGTAAAATTCTGAGATATTGGAAGTTTACTCAGTAAGCGTTGTCGGATCGTAGGAAAATACGGTTTAGTGCTTCCCCCGTTTTTTGTTCTGTGACACTCAATGTCACATTTGTTCCTAAACTCTTCACGAAGTTTCTTCTTTACGGCACTTTTAGGTATTTTGTTGTAGCGTATTGATCGTCGTAATCGAGCTGCTCTTTTACCAAGGTTGTCCGCTAGTTCATTTCCCCATATCCCTTGATGTGCTTTAACCCATTCGAAATGCACCAGCCAGTTGTGTATCTGCAACCTTCTGATTTTACATCTTATTTCTTCAATCAATAAGTTGTGGTTCTTCGGATTTCGCAAAGAGTCCAAAGTAATTCTGCTGCCGGTGTGAATTACTGCAGTTGTATCAGTATTCGAGAGATTATTTACGAACTCAAGAGCATTGAGGATGGCAAATTGTTCCGCTTGATTGTTGGAGCATTCATTACAGAGTTTTAGCTGTATCTGGTAAGTAAGCCTCTTATTAACAAATATTGCTATCCCCGAACCCACTCCGTCGTCCGACTTGCTTCCATCTGTGTATACTTCAACAGCGTAGCTTTTTCTGGCGTCCTTATCAGTTATCCTTGTAAAGTCTGCCGGGTGTGCCCCGTTTCTGTACTCTAGGGCGATGTCGATTGTCTGTTTGGCGTCTTTGATTTTAACCAGGTTAGTTCTTTCAAGTTTGTTCTCAAAAATGTCATTCTCCTGCAAAAAATAAAAACATTGTAGACGACTGTGCAAAACTTTTTGAACGCTCTTTGTAGTGGCCATTAGGATGCACTCAAAAGTAACATAAACGTCTTGACTGCTCTTAGTTATTTTTGTATGCTTTGGGCGAATGTTGTCATTTTCAAAGGCAAAACTTTGTTAAAAATTATTCGCGATTTAAAACAATTTGTGACACTCAAATACATAATTACATTGAAAACAGATCTTTATAACACATATCCCCAGGCCATCTCTTTCCTATAATTGCGTGTGCATACTGACGTCTGCTTGAATTTATTGCTTCGGAAATAACGACAGTCGAATAGCGTAAGGCCTAAATATGCCTTATGTGGTCAAGACATTGATATTGTCTTTCAAGTTTCAAGTGCTAGAATTATTGGAAGAAAATAGGTTTCATCACTGTATGGGAACGGCCCAGGTATGTACCGAATGACGGAGCAATATTGAAGGAGAAACTGTAGAAAACCACCATTGGGATGAATACGCAACTCATCGAGCAGTTTATCCGAATACGCGACTCCGAAAAAGTTACTCCTCTTTGTCCAGTTACGACATAACTTATATGTTTAATCTTTAATGAAGGTGAATTGCATGCATACAAAATTGATTTCTAGCTAATTTATCTCCAAAATCATGGAAAATATCGTAACAGTGGATTTCCATTAGAACGTGGCACATGATTTTTATCCTAGCCATTTTCACATTCCATAGTTTTCAAAATTGTGTAAGCTATCATGTTTTTAACTTGTGTATTTTTTATATAATGACTAAGTGCAATGTTGCACTTGTTATTTTATACCCAATTTTTTTTAACAAGATGACCAGCTTATAACACATATGTGACCAGATGATGGTGACGCAGTGCACCGAAACCGGTCGTCATTTAATAAATTAATAATATGCGATCTTGGCTTTTCATTTCGAAAACTATAAAACGATCAGATCGCCTCCATACCCGACTATGTCAGGAAATCTTATTTTCACAGTCATCAGCAGTTTTCCTGGCAACAATGTAAAGATAATCGGCTTGCGGGAACTTCTTGTTTGATGAGAAACAGCACCGTTGCTAAGAAACATACAAATCTTTTTTATTTAACTTTACAGATAACTATATAATTGGCTCGCTCTCGGTTCCCGCACGTACTGAAGTTGTCGTACAGTACAGGCCCTACAGGCTCAAAATTTGAACATAATATTCTCCCTGATGCCTAGTCAAATTTACCCAGTCGGGTAGGTTATATATGACATGTGGTATAGGCTTACAAAAGCGCCGTTTGTTCATGCTTGCTTCAAAAGAAAACCACGAGAAACTCTGATATTGGGGGACGAAACGTCGAATTGTGGCGATGGACATTTCTGTACTTTTCATTCACGCCAAATTTTCGAAATTTTTCCCACATCTAATTAAAACTGTATTCTCGACCTACTAACTAAATTTTTCCGATATTTTGAATTGTTACCGAACTAACACGCGAAATTATAAAACCGGTTTTAGCCGCTTGTGCACCGTCCACAAAAAGTTCTAAATAGCTAACCATAGCAAGTTTAAAATTTTTAAATTTCTTATATTTTAACATTACCGAAGTGATTATGCTGTTACCTGTCCAGGGCGCCTGTTACTTGTCGGTAAAGCACGGGTAATGGAACGAAACCTGGCTCTGAAGATGTCAGTGGTTGCACCTTCCATGGCAACGGAGAAAGTCAGTTTTCGCGATTTCGAAATTAATATGACACATCATTTATCGAACTAAAAACGAGTCCCAGTAATTAATGAAGAAATCTATTCTCATTTAACTACTTCTAAAACAGAGCATAGTAGTGTGATACCATCAAGCAGAATCAAACGTGACGTTCTGTGATAAGAATCGTACCCTGAGGCGTATTTAAATTTCCTGGGATAAGCGAAACGCTTCATTAGGCAAACGACGCTCAGTGGCTGCAGGCGTTTCGTTCTTGGCGTAACGAAAGCTCGCCTGTGGCCGCAATTAACGATCAGGGTCTGCCTGCGAGATGTCTCTCGCTCAATTGGCTCCATCACGTGCTATTTAACCCCATAACGGCCTCCTCCGCTCTACGGCGAGATCGTTAAATGAGGCCAGCGTGAAAACCACACCACACACACACACACACACAGGTCCTGACAGTAGAATGTTTCTCTATTTTATAAGCCTCACGCGTTATTAATTCATTACAATTACCTTCATAAAATGTCAAAATAAATCCCTATTTCCTTTGGTCATGCCTCACCTAGAGAAAACGGCTCGATCGATAGAGCTGATTTATTTTATTTTATTTTATTTGTGTTATTGTAATTGTCAATACGAGGTTTTTATTAAATAACATTTTTGGGAAATCTACCAGAAAATCGGCTCTTGTTAATGTGTCCATGTGTGCCAATTCCACACAAATCTACACTTTCGTTCCGTTGTCCCGATCTTGGTGAAATTTTGTACACAGGAGCTTCAAAACAAAGTGGAAGGTTGCAGTAAATTTAAATTTCTGTGGGTGCATGGCGGAGGGTACTTTACCTAAAGGAATTCAACAAAATTACATTTTCATTCCGATACTGATCAAATTACCATGAAGTATGATACAGGAGAAATCTCCTCAAACTTAAAGAAATATATAAAAATTCCAATTCCAAAGAAAGGAAACGCAGACATGTGTGAAAATTACAGGACTACCAGTTTAATGACTTACAGTTGCGAAATACTAACTCGTCCTAATTACAAACGAATGGATATACTGATAGAATCCTACATCAGGGGAGATCAATTTGGATTTAGGAGAAATGTGGGAGCATACGAGGGAATATTCACATTAAGAATTATCATGTAAGATAGGTTAAGGAAAGGCAAATCTACAATTTAAGCTTTTGATGATTTGGAGAAAGCTTTTTATAATGTTTACTGGAATACAGACTTTCAAATTCTTGAGGTAGCAGGAGTAAACTACAGGGAATAAAACGTTCAATACAATTCGTACAAAAACCGGGCAGCGGTTATAAGACTCGATGGGTATGAAAGGGACTCAGTGATTGGAAGGGAGTGAGAGACAGAGTTGTAGCCTTTCCCCTCAACAAGCTGTGAAGGAATATAATGAGAAATTTAGAGAAGAAAATACAGTTCAAGGAGAAGAAATGAAAACTTTGTGGTTTGCCGATGACGAAATTCTGTGAGATAGCAAAGGACCTAGAATAGGAAAGAACTCAATGGACGGTGCCTTGAAATTCGGCTTTAAGATGAACGTCAAAAAGAGCAAAACAAGGGTAACGCAATGTACTCGAAGAAATTTAGGCGATGCTGCAGGTAATGAGACAATATGAGTAGTAGATAAGTTTTGTTTTTGGGAAGCAAAATAGCTTCTGTTGGCCGAAGTAAAGAAGGTATGAAATTAAGGATGGCTATAGGAAAGCAAAGATTTCCGAAGAAGCGAAAAGCCTTGGCATCCAAAATTAATTTGTTAGGAAGTCTTTTCTTAATACTTTTGCCTCTAGTGTGGTATTGTACGGGAGTGAAGCGTGAACGATGAGTTCATTCAAAACGATAAACGAAGATTTTGAAACGTTGTGCTACAGAAGAATGTCGAAGATTAGATGACTTGATCGCGTATCAAGGAGATGTAGAACAGAATTGAGGAGAAAAATATTTATGGAATATCTTGACTACAAGCTGGGATAGATTGGTAGGACAATTCTGAGACATCATGGAATCGTCAATTAAGCATTGCAAGGAAGTGTTTGGTGTAAAAATCGCAGAGAGAGACAGAGAAGAAATCAGTAATAAGATTAAAATGGATGTTGGTTGCCGTTCTTGTGTGGAAATGAAGCAGCGTGTGCAGAACAGAGTAAGGAGATCTCCAACAAACCAGTCTCCGGACTGAAGACCACAACAACAACGATGAAATTTGCATGATGTACGTATTTTTTCTAGGAGAATGTTTTTGAAAAATTTTCCGTGCACCTGAATCAATAAATTTAAACACATATTTGGATAAAAAAAAAAAAACAATAGAAAAGTTGTTCAGGAAATTTCTTTCGAAAATTTCCATACACATCTTTGTAAATAGTAAAATGAAGCCCCTGGATTATGTGGAGCCAGTGTCGAAGTCAAAATGACGTCAGTGTTGTTTTGTGGTATAAGAACATCCGTGTCGAAACACCAAAATAATTTATTTACGCGCCACAAAAGAAGACAATCAATGATGTATATCAAAAAGCATCGCAATGAACATTAAGCTTTGGAAATGATTGTTGTTTATTATCTATATTCCATTTCTAATTGAATATTAATAGCTAATACAGAATATATTTCTCCGTTAGAGTGTTTCATTCTTTCCAAGATGTTCTCAGGGCTGCTTGAAAACGAATCCTTCAGCATTTACTTGTTTGTGTGTTCTTCAGTTCGTATTTTATGCACTGTCATACCTTTCATCCGATTGTGATAAAACTTCGTCAATTTATTCTTTGCACGTCAGCGAATAGGTTACAGCATTTTGTAAATGATTCTAAAGTTGCTACAGATTGCTTGAATAGTCAATAGATGTTATCAGTAGATTATTTATTGTCAATTCACAATTACTCCGACTTAGTGTTGAAACACTTGTTAACAAATTTTGTTATGGTGGCGTATACAAGATTAAATGTGGAACATGTGACAATTTCTATATTGGGCAAACAAGAAGGGAACATAGCTACCACAGCCAAGACAGTGCACTAAGTGCCCATTTGCGTCCAAATTATCATCAACTTCTTAATATCGAAAACAATTTGCAAATTATTCATTATGAAAATAAAAGCACATGTTTAGACATTTTGGAAGATTTAGAAATTTTTGTGCATAGATACACCTTGAAGGATCAACTGCTTAATGAACAAGTTAGCAGCACAGAGACTGTTTTTTCCAAATTTTCGAAGCAACATTTTTCAGGAATTAATTTAGAGGATTTCCCCCCCCCCCCTTTTTTTTTTTTTTTTTTTTTTTTTGCTAATGTGATATTTTACTTTTGACATTTTGATATTTGTTTAAAATTATACCCTTTATTTTGACGTTGTATCTTGTAAAATAAGGCAAGTGTTCAGTCTCTACTCTAACTTCTATGTTACTTAATAATATGTCACATAATCTTTATCTTCTATATATATATATATATATATATATATATATATATATATATATATTATTCTTGTCAGTACATAAAAACACTATTTTACATGACAAATTTGAATGCATCAAATCTAAATTTATATAATATCGGTATGTAAATCCAAATTATGCAAAACTATAAAAAATATTCCATATCTTATAAATTAGTGACGTATACTTTACACCAATTACAGGTCAGATTATGGTAAAGTTCGTAACACACAAACCGAAATCTGTAGATCTAATTAACCAAAAGAAATGAATTACAGCTGTAATATTTATAAATAACTACTGTCACTGATTAGGAGCTAAAACTGTCTAACACAGCTATGTTTCCTTTGATCCACTGGTAAGTATGCGAAATATTGAAAATGTAGTTTTGTTGCACATGAAAGCCGTCTAGTCCGCGACACGCAAAATACGATTTAACATTGTTAGGATATGCGAAATTTTAATGATTCGTTCACGAAAGGCTACAATTATTTTATTTATTTCCTTGCTTCTGACCAGCTTTGGGTATAAACCTTGTCAATTTACATAGACAGTTGAGTTTAACAAGGGAGGTTGGAGAAAATCGATATAACTAAAATAACTGAAATTGAAATTGAAACTAAGGAATTAGGTATTTAAGAAGGTTCCAAAAAGGATGATAGGAAAATTGGGGGATGCTGAGAGGGGGTAGGCTGGGCTGCGACCAGCCAGGTTCAGAGGCCTCGGAATAGACCTCGAGCCCTGTGACCCTGGTGGGTCGCTGTGGGTAATCTATTGTGTTTATATTCTACTTTTATATTACATACATTTTGGGTCTCTATAATATCATTAACATAGCGAATTTTACTTAACATTTACAATAATTAACGTTTACAATCCTACATTTAATTCTACAACTGAGAGGTAACAGAATTTATTTACACTTCCTACACAATTGTTGATTTGGGTGTTTCGTTTTTCTTTTTTTTTTTACATTTGTGGTTTGTATTTGTTTCAGTCGCTGTCGGTAACCGTAGTGGGTGTGCCATCATTTGTAGATGTTGTGTCTGATGTGTCTCGATCACTTGCATGAGAGGAGTCATTTGACCTGTGGGTTACACGTCGGGTGATCTCGTGTCTACGTGTTTCCTTGTATTCGATTTGTTTGAGCATGTACACCTCATATGCGATACGGTTTAGAATGTCCCATTTGACCTTGTCTCTAATCATGTTGTTAATGTCGATATTGTCCTGTAGTAGGGTATGTGATTGTGTTCTGTATATGTTGCAATTTAGGAGTGTGTGTTCTGGGGTTCTCTGTTCCCCACATGTGATTGTGTTCTGTATATGTTGCAATTTACGATTGTGTGTTCTGGGGTTCATGTGCAGTTCTCATTGCCACTTAACCCTACGTGGCTCAAATGCATAGGGTAGTGAGCGTGCCCCGTCAAAAAATGTACCATACCTCGACCGGGACTGTTATGATCCATTCTCAGACGTTCCCTGATGTTCGGGAAGAAAGCGTGCACTCGTTGTCCTTTGTCACTGTTATCCCACTACTCTTGCCATGTGCCCACCCGCCATTCGTTGAGTTGGCGCCTCTCTGTTATATTTTGTCCCGTGATTTCGTGGACTTTGTCCTGTCTCCCCGCCTTCAGCCAGTACATGGCCGCTCTCTGGCTGATTGTTAGGCTAGAAACCCGAAAGCTTTTCATCGAGTTCCTCAGCCAGAGATTGCACGGTTTAATCAGTGTACTGTGGTGAGGTATTTATTGTTACTGATCGCCACAGACCTCGCCGGCGATTGCACGCGATGGTGTGACGCCATCTGGGCGGCGCGGCGGTGGCGGCGCTGCGCCTGAAGTCGTGCCACCCGCGCAGCCCGCTTTGAGCGGTTGCCTAACGAACGCCCAGCGAGCTCATTGCGGATTCCCTTGTCTCGCTACGTAAACGTTTGTTCGCAGTCGGCTTGTCGGCGGCCGCGTAGCGGGAGGGGAGGGGAGAGCAGAGATTCGTTTAGGCAAGTGCGGGCGAGGAGGGTGTCGCGCTGATGCCTGCGGGGGGCAGGAGGAGGGGGGAGCTCGTGCAAATGACAGCCCGTCTCTCTCTCTTCTCTCTCTCTCTCTCTCTCTCTCTCTCTCTCTGTCTCAATCTCTCTCACTGGCTCAGGTGGCGAGAATCAGCTGCTGTCGCCGCCCACGACCGCGGTCTACATCTACATGGGATTGATTTGATTTGATTTGATTTTTCCAGGGAAGCCAAAACAGTCTTGGTCCAACCCGCCACTGCCCGCACCGTAACTTAGCATATTGTGCGGTATCGCTCCCTGTATATCTAGTAAAGGCAAACAATGCCCTTGAACAGTGCAAGGAATCCCTTTACCAGTTCTTTATTACACACAATTTCTTCAGGTCTGGTTATTCCAAATGTTCTGTGCCTTTTACTCTCCAATGCAATGCATTCGAAGAATAGATGTGATGCAGTTTCATTACCGTCATCACAGATCCTACATTTAGGGTCCTCTTCTGTTATTCCCATTGTATGTAGGTGTTTTTTGAAATTTCCATGGCCTGTCAGCAATCCAACCATGAGTCTAATCTCTCTCCTGTTCAGGCCCAGGATTGCAGAGCTTCTTTTAAAACATGGCTTTTGCATCATTACCTTACCATGTTTTTGTTGATAGACTTTGGTCCAATATTTTACGTGCTGTCTTCTGAGCCAGTTACGTAGCTCCAATTTGATCATTGCCTTGGTGATTGTCAGGACAGGTTCCGGTCCAATAAATGGAGTATCTGCCCCCATCCTGGCTAATCTGTCGGCATGTTCGTTGCCACTGATCCCCGAGTGGCCAGGGACCCACAATAGGTTTACTCTACTGCTTTCCCCTAGCTCCACCAGAACCCTGTGACATTCTGCAACAATTTTAGACCTTGCTGCATGAGCTGCCAGTGATCTCAGGGCTGCCTGGCTGTCTGAATAGATATAAATGCTACAATCTTTGTAGCACCTACGCAAATTCTCCTCCACACACGCCCTGATGGCAGTGATTTCGTCCTGGAATACTGAGGCCAGTTTTCCTAGAGAGAAGACGCCCTCCAGTCTTGGCTGCACCCCATATACCCCAGCCCCAACACCTTGGTCTGATTTTGACCCGTCAGTGAACCAGACAATATCCTCCGTATGGTGTCGAACTATTTTCTCCCACTGCTCCCTACTTTCAATTGTTATATTGAAAGGCTTGTTGAAGCAGTATGGGGTTATAATATAGTCGGCTGGCATTTCCCCAACCTTTCCTATATTTACCTCACTCACTATTTTAGTGTGTGATTCTGGATATCCAAAAGAGTTCCAGTTGCTGCCAGATTTGAGTCTGTATGCTCCAGCCGCTGCCTCCATCTTGACCCAAAGGTGTAATGGGGGCACATCCAGCATGGTTTCCATACCAGCAGTTGGTGTGCTGCTAATTCCACCTGTTATGGGTAAGCAGGCTAATCTCTGCACCTTACCAAGCTCCTTAGCAGCAACCTGCTGTTCTACCTTCTTCCACCACACGACCGCTCCATAGGTGATCCTGGGTCTAATCACTTTGGTGTATATCCAGTGCATACCCTTGGGGCTCAGGCCCCAATTTTTTACATGGGATACTCTGCAAATCACATTTAAGTGCCTGGCAGAGGGTTCATCGAACAACAATTATACTATTTATCTCCCATTCCATTCTCGAATAGCGCGCGGGAAGAAAGAACACCTGAATCCCTCTGTTCGAGCTCTGATTTCTCGTATTTTATTCTGATGATCATTTCTACCTACGTAAGTGGGAGTCAACAATATATTTTCGCATTCGGAGGAGAATGTTGGCGATTGGAGTTTCGCAAGTAGCCCACGCCGCAGCGATAAGCGCCGTTGTTGTAATGATTCCCATCCCAGATCCTGTATCATTTCCGTAACGCTGTCTCCCCCGTATCGTGATAATACGAAACGAGCTGCCCTTCTTTGGACTCTTTCGATGTCCTCCGTCAAACCCACCTGATAAGGATCCCACACTGGGCTGCAATACTCCAAAAATGGACGGACAAGCATAGTGTATGCAGTTTCTTTTGTAGTTCTGTTGCATCTTTTAAGGGTTCTGCCAATAAAACGCAGTCTCTGGTTCGCCTTTCCTACGTGTTCTTTCCAATTTAAGTCTGAAGTAATAGTAATTCCTAGGTATTTTGTGGAGTTTACGGCCTTCACGTTTGATTGATTTACCTTGTAAACAAAGTTTGACGGATTTCTTTTCGTACTCATGTGGACGACTTCACACTTCTCATTATTTAGTCAAAATTGCCAATTTTTACACCATACTGATATCTTATTCAGATCGTTCTGCAGTTGCTTTTTATCTTCAGATGATTTTACTAGACGGTAAATGACGGCGTCATCTGCAAACAACCTAAGAGAGCTACTTAGATTTTCCCCTAAATCGTTTATGTAAATAAGGAACAGCAGAGGACCAATAACACTACCCTGTGGAACGCCCGATATCACCTCTGTTTTAGTCGATTCCTTACCATCGATTACTACGAATTGTGTCCTCTCTGACAAGAAATCCCCTATCTAATCGCAAATTTGGAGCGATATACCGTTTGTGAGGTACGGTGTCAAAAGCTTTCTGGAAATCAAGAAATACGGAATCGATTTGCGAACCTTTGTCGATAGAACTCATCATTTCGTGTGAGTTAAGAGCTAGTTGTGTTTCGCATGAACGATATTTTCTAAATTCGTGTTGACCTTGGGTCAATAGATCGTTCTGTTAGAGATAATTCATAATATTTGAATATAGGATATGTTACAAAACCCTGCTGCAAATTGACGTCAATGAAATAGGCCTGTAGTTTAGTAGGTTACTCCTACTGCTTTTCTTGGATATGAGTGCCGCGCTAGCAGCCTCGTTTGAAAAACCAACCGCCGCTGCTCTGTTGCGCGAATAATCGTTCTCTTTTTTCTGGAGATCAGGGTCGTGTCTGAGAGCAGAGTCGAGGTTCCTGATCTGAATGAAACCCGCCCTAAAGGAAAAAGTGTGCGTCGCACTGAAAAATCCATGCAACGGAATGAACGTAATGTGTAACTGACGTGAGATATACGAGGCGCGTACAGAAAAAAAGTTCCATTTGGTTATACAAAACGAACGGGTACAGATACAGAAGAAATATGGATTTTACAAAAATCTAAAACAGTTAAACTACTTTTCTACATAGCTTCCGAAATTTTGTAGACAATTGTCATAGCAGGGCACAAGGTTTTGTGTGCCTTTTTCATAGAAAAATTACTGTTGAATCTTCCGGGTTATGTGATTGTGGTCGAAGAAACGTTGCTCCTGACGGAAAGAAGTAAATAGGGTTCTGCGACCAAGGAAAGGTGAACAAAAGGACAGCAACAAAACAACGATAGAAGAACACCGTTTCTCTCTCCTTAATTAAAACAGTTACGGGTCAGATAGGAAAGATTTTACGTAAACACGGTATCAGACCGCTTTTTAAACCAACAAAAAAGATAAGTCAGGCACTCCGATCTGTAAAGGACAAACGCCCTCCTCTATCATCGAGTGGGATGTACAAAATTCCGTGTTCTTGCGGAAAAGTGTATATTGGTACTACAAAAAGAGGTGAGAATACAAGACTGAAAGAACACAAAAGTCTTTGCTGACTGGGTAGAATTGAGATATCAGCTGTAGCTGAACATGTTTTCCAATCAGGAAATCATGAAGTGAAGTTTTCCGAAACGGAAATTTTATCTACAACGACGAGCTATTATCCACGACTGTACAGAGAAGCAATCGAAATATACAAACATGGGGATAATTTTAATAGAAAGGAAGAAGCAATGAAATTTAATGATATATGGACTGTGGCTCTTCAGAGTACTTAGTTACGCTTTTATCTTTGACCATCGACTGTCGAAAGTTATGTTTTATCTTTGACAAGGCTTATCTCTGCTGCGCACGTGAACACTTGACCACGCCCCCTTTTGGACAGTATTTATTCCGCTCTCCGACGACCGACTCGTCAATCGGCAAGACTCATCGCTACCAGTAGAACCTCTGAGGATGTCCACCGCAGCTCTGGACGAAACGTCAGGATCAGATACGTTTCTTCGACCACGACCACATAACCCGGAAGATTCAACAGCAATTATTTCAGCCGGTCCTGAAAGCCTTCACTTTTTCATAGAATGTTGCCCCCTGTGTATTCAACCATGTGGTAACATGTTCTTTCAGCTCGTCATCATCGTTGAAGTGTTGTCCAGCAAGGACAGATTTTAGGTGTAAGAAGAGGATTACTGATAAAAGATTTTTCTTTCATGATAATGCCTGACCTCACACAACGAATGTGACCAAACAATTCTTACGGAAATTTCAATGGGACCTGTTTGATCATCCTCCATACAAAAAAAATTTCAAATGTTTGTACAACTTATGGGACTTAACTACGGGGTCAAACTACTTATGAACTAGCTGAGACTACAGACGGCACAAATATCCATGCCCGAGGGGGGTTTCGAACCCCCGACCGTAGTGGCCGTGATGACTGTGACTAAAACGCCTCAGTCACCTCGGCCACCGCGGTCGGCATCCTCCATACAGCTCGTACCTCTCTCCTAGCGACTTTCATCTCTTCTTACACCTAAAAGCTGTCCTTGGTGGTCAACAATGATAAAGATCTGTTACCACATGGTTGTATACACAGGCGGCAAGCTTCTGTGAAGGTCGCATGCAGAAACTTGTGGCTCCCTATGACAAATGCCTACAAAATTTCGGCAGTTACGTGGAAAAGTAGTTTAAGAATTGCAGAATTTTGTGCAATAAAAATTTCTTCTGTATCTGTGTACAATATCATTTTATTACCAAACTGAACTTACTTTCAGGACGCGCCTCGTACGTTAACTACAACTGTATTCAAGAAAAAAAAAAAAAAAAAAAAAAAAAAAAAAAAAAAAAAAAAACACCTCCAAAGAGGTAAGACGTTCATATTCACGGGACTTCTACTTTGGCACGTATAACAAAAAAATTATCAGAGCTGTAACATACCTACTAATCTACTGAACTGCTGGGTTATCAGTCCATAGGTTAGTTTAACTTAGTTTAAGTACTTTGTAAGCTAAGGACAACACACACATCCATTCCCGAGGTAAGATTCCAAGTTGCGACGCGGGAGGCCGCACGATCCGTAATGTGGCGGTCCAGACCGCTCAACAGCTGTAATTGACAATTTCTAGCAATCCATCTGACAAACGTCGTTCCGGCGCAAATAAATTTAACTCACTGTGAGACAAGATGATCAATTCCTGCATGCGCATATGTTTTTGTTAGCTACAGGACCATCATTTTTTACCCAGGTGTGCTTCTATTTCTCCTTCAGGGCTCCAAACGTTTGGGAATAGCACGGGGAGAAATCGGGACTGTATGGAGCATGTGTAACGCCTTCCACAGCCTTGGAAAAGTGTAGGCGACCTTCACACTGATACAGAATGACGCCATGTTGTCACCTTTGTCAGCATTTCTTGAGGGGTTTGGACCCCAAAAAGCCCCTTTGGCTACGCCCATTCCAGACAGTGAGGACAGTTTGAACTACGTGAATAACATCTTGCAGTCAGTCTCAAGACCCTTTCTCTGCACTACATCCTACACGCCATTTTTCAGCAAGACAATGCTCGACGAGATATTCCTGCACGAACATGTACGTTCTTGGTGTCACAGGATGGTATCCCTTTACTGTGGCACGTAATATCATCAGACGTCACCGTTCTAATATGGGTATGGTGAAATGTTCAAATGTTTGTTAAGCTTATGGGACTTAACTACGGGGTCATCCAGTCCCTAAACTTACAAACTGCTTATGAACTACTTACGAACTAGGACGGCACAAATATCCATGCCCGAGGGGGGATTCAAACCCCCGACCGTATTGGCCGTACAGACCGTGACTGGAGCGCCTCAGTCCCCTCGGCCACCGCGGTCGGCGGGTATGGTGAAAAGGATGTAGCACTGGTACCCAATACTGACCACCACATATGAACTCTGAAACCAGGTGAATGCAACATGGATGCCTAAACCAGAGGACTCAATTCGCGCTAGATAAAAGTCGATATCATTACGCATGGAACGAAGTATCATAGCTCACGGTGGAGTCCGTGTAATTTAGGCAAAAGTACCCTATACCGACGTGACTGAAACGACAATCATTTCCTCAGAACATGCCACGTGAATATGAATATCCGGTCTCTGATCTTTCGTTCTGTTATCTGAACATGAGAGTACTTTTTCCTCTGAACGTTGTATCAGTGAGTGAATTTGCTGCATTGGAAGATCATAATTATCATACGTTATTGATGTGTCATTTACAACTCAATTATTACGGGCGTAGAAGGAATATTAAACATAGCACAAAACTTTTAAATTAAATTTGTAGTATCATTCGGTATTTTCAATGAAATAATAAGCCTATGTTTACTTTCCTAACAATTAAATCAGTCATTTGCAATACGCCTATGTCAGTCACCATCACATTTCTATTTTAGTTCAAAATTCGAAACCATCCAAAGAAACTTTCCGGCGGAGGTTAGAGCCCTCCCTCCGACATGGGTGTGTGTGTTTTCCTTAAAGTACGTCTAGGGACTGATGACCATAACAGTTTGGTTCAATAGGTTTACAAATATTCGAACATTTTTTATTAGAAGAAACACACATCCACACAATATCAATCTAATTATAAAAGAATGCATTTTACACTTCGATATTGCAATACAAACGGTTTTTCCTTTCTCCTGAAAATTTTACTTTCGAAATTACTGATTCCATTCTATTGTCATTTCATTTGGAATTCTATTTGGATTTCACATATGGCTGGAATGCGTGACAAAAATAAATTTGAAAACTAGAGAATTATTGATATTAATTAATTTACAATTTAGTATTTTCGATGTAAATATTTGTATTATTTGGAAGCATTTGTCTCGATTTTCCGGTACTTGCCAACTCTGCGACAAATAATCATAGCATGTGGACTTCATGCAAGCTTTCACGGCTTTCTGTAACAAATAATTTCCACTGATTGCGAAGATGAAAATGTGGTTGTGTACTCTTCGTGGGTGAACTGAAACAGAACAGTGTTGACAAAGACAAAGAAAAGCAATGCATACAGTATTTACTAGGACAGAAAATATTATTGAACAAGAGGAATGGAATGATATTTCTCAGGATAAATGTTCGCAAAACCTGTTTGGCATGTCTTTTGGAAGTCAATTTCCGACAATTATTCGCTTATGTTAGACTTTAATGTAGTAAAATGAGTAACTGCTTAAACTGCTACAGCTAGATTCAATTCAAAAGGTTTGTGTTGCTCTGTCAGCTTGCGACTACTGCGATATCAGTGTGACATTGCGATTTCTCATCTTAGAATCGCTTTTATATACACAATGGTGACAGTGTGATGCATATCCCATATTAATGAATCGGATCATAACTAACAGCAGATCAACATTCCTTCTACGAGAAATAATAGTAAATGAATTTCTTTCCGTCGTAGTAAGCCAATTAAATAATCAGATTTGAAAATTATTAATTGTTTGTGTTTCCCACCAGAGAGAACGAAGACAGTAAAACTTGCAATAATATATGCACTTAAAGAATACTTAGTAAAAGTTACGTCAACGAAATTAATAAACAAATAATTTAGGCACGTAACTTTTCACTGCACCTGAAGCGGACAGGGAATAGTGTCTCAATAAATGAAGGTGGTACTGTGATGCAGAAGATATTCACAACTGTAGATCCATTTGTCTGCTGTCATTATTGTCAAAAACTGAGCTTTGTATTTCAGAACAATGACTAATGTTTTTCTAGCAAAGCACAGTGAAGAAGCATAGTTTGGATTCCGAAGCTGTAGAAGCACAGTTGTTCTGTGGTCCACAGATGGCGCTGGGCATTGTCAGGGACAAAGCTGCAAATGTCATCCAGCCACAAAGCACAAAGTAGTCAACGCAGTGAATACGTGTAATCGCAAAAGATGATTGGATGGAGACTACCGCTAAAAGTCAATTCGTGGGAACGTCCGTCCCAAAGTGATTGTAACCAGAGCATCGCAGAATTTACTAAAGTAGTTCCTGATGCACTAAATAAAAATACATTTATAAGTCTCCCAAAGGCCTTTGGTATTACCACAATGGTACTGCTACACATTGTAATGCTCCACTCCATTAAATAAAATAAATTCTAAACAACAATTATAGTTTAAATATCAACAATAATTCAATTGAATACAAGGAGAGACATTGCATTAAAATTTGAGCTGTGTCCTTGATTCGAAATTGGGACGGTTTAACCACTCATAAAACAATATTACGGATAACGAGGTCTTAAAGCACGTGTTCCTCTATAAAAAATAATTTAATTCTGCCCCAATGTTTTCTTCGAATACGTTTCAAAGTTGCGAAGTCTCTCCAGTATTGGAATAGCACCCCAGTAATCAACGTAAATGGAATCAATCCCGGCTTTTTTTCTCAGGCACAGATAATATAAATATCAAAATAATTAAAATCCTGGGTTCGAATCCCGGCCACAGTACAAATTTCAATTCAACTCCACTCGTTACATTCACTACATTTGTTATAATGCGACAATATATGTCTCACGGAATTCAATTATTGTTGATATTGCCTTGGCAACGTTGATACGTATTTCGTAAGGGAACAATGAGGCAGAATTGAAAAATGTGTTATGGAGGGAGACGTGCTGAAAGACCGCGTAGCCGCTTTTTCTGTAAGGCTGTATTAGATAAATAGCTGAAGCGTCAGCGTAGTAAGTAGGAGGTCCCGGGTCCGAATCCTGGCCACGGAAAAAAATTTCAAATCAACGTCTCTCCTTACCCTACATGCAAAGTTTATAATAATTGTTAACGGTGCAATAAACTTACCCCATAGTTAAAGAAAAACTAAAAGAATGTCTGCTTAAACGAAGAAAAAATACGTAGCGTTATGTATGAATGAAAATTGCATATAATAAGATATTCGAAATTTGTCACCTAAGTAGAATGAAGACTCATGTACTCTGCAAATAAAATGTTCTCAACCACGCTATGTACTTACAAAAAATATCACTAGTGTGTAACCGATAACTAAATGAAAGTACGTACATACATTTCCTACAAGCAATCCACTCTTATCTATGGAGCCATTTCACACAAATGTGCGCACCGACTTCAAACTAAATAAATGTGAAATTACAGTGACAACTATAATCCATAACACAGTTCCCTGTAAAAATATTTTCAAATAGTGACACCAAATCCGTCTTATTTTTATTTATTTACTTATTTATTTATTTTTGCTTACTAATGAGATCGTCGTTTCAGACACAGCACTAATCAGAAATAAGAACCGTAATATTATAAAGATTAAAATTAAATAAATAATAAAGAAAGAAAAGATAAAATTGAAATGTTTACAACCAAATTAATTTTTATAACAATTATAATTTATAAAATGGAAAATTTAAAAAGGCTATTAAAGAAGTAATTTAACTAAATCATCCTAACATGGAGTAGGGAATAGTGAGAAATGAGCTTTATTTTCTAGTAAATGTCATTCTACCGCCAAACTGTCATAATTTAAGCAATCGTACTGGAAACTCCTACCTTCTGAAACTGTGTTGAATACTTCTAACTACGAAAGCATTTACAAGAATTTCATTAGTTTATATACTCGGGATAGAATAAACACATCTTTAAAAACTGATTGCGGAAGCAATAGATATCTAACGAAATTACATTTTGTATCAAGTTGTCGTTTGTGACATACTATTCTTCCACTGTCTACTGGCAGACATAGATGACAATGGTTATTGGTAAACACACATTTGCAAGAGTTACTTCGATGACTATTTAACTCCTGGAATTGAAACGGATTTTATTTTTCTTCACGTTTTCCAGTTTCTTTGCTAGTTCATTTCTTGTGATTATTAAACTGAACCTCTTTGCGATTACTTACTGGGTTGTTAGACAAGCCATATAGCCGGCGACGTAACGAGGTACTTGGGGCTCTCTGAAGGCCTTTGTGTGGCTTCAGGTCATAAAGCACAACCACTGTCGTTAACATAGAAGGAGCACGAGGGCAGTAAAACGCAGTGTGCCTCCTTTGCCTTGGGGCTCGCGGAACAAGCAACACCTGCAGAAACTCCAGAATTTCGCGAAACGGCGCCCTCCTGAGAGCTCTTCACCTGCCCTACGGGTTTCCCACAGACGATCTGCACGCTGTTGCAGTATTTCCATACCTCAAAGAGCGTTTCCAAGAATTGGCAAAGGGCTTTTAGGAGAGCTCTTCCAGATCTGAAAACGAACTCATTCGCTCCCTACGTCGCTTAAAAAATATGACCTTCTCACATAAATATACCACAGACAGACTTTGAGTCTGCCATTCGTGAGAAATAGACATATGTTTTCTTTCAATCTGTTATGATGATCCATTTTGGTTACGTATATTTTATCATGTTATATTTTACATTTCGACGAGAAACGCTTTATTTTTACATTCCCCTAAGTGAAGATGTTTTAAACGCAACTGAAGATGGTGATATAAATAATTGAAACCGGTTAAGAGAATAAGTATATTTTATTGGCGATCTTTTTTTTTACAACCTGAAGAATATTCTTATAAATAAAATAATAAATGTATAATAACGTATAAAAAGTAATGCCAAGTAATAAACAGTCATTTTATAAGGGCACTACGTAAACAGATTTAAGTTAATTACAAAATAAAATGTGTAAAATAGTGAATTAATTTTTCCCCTTATTAAGGGGTCGTTATAGAAAAAAACAGGCAGTAATAACTATAGATGCATAAAATACCATGTGAGATTAAAAAGGTAACCTAATACAATTTTGAAGAAAAAAATCACAGTATTATTATTATTAAAGTGGCCCATCATATTCAGGTAGAAACAATTACCGATATGTAGTTCTAAAATTCTATTGAATTCAAAATGTATTATGATAACTCCTATGCTAAGGAGTTACCTCTCAAACGTCAAAAGAAGCAAAGTAGATGAAGGATCACAGCCAAAATTACTAATTATATGGTTCGATTAATACACATTTGAGGGTAGTTGAACCATATTATTAGTAATTAATTCCAAATTTTATACATTTTATTATGTAATTTTCTATATAATCTGATTATATAATGACCTTATAGCATGTTCATTACTTGGCAATATTTTTTATATATTGAGTTTATTATACATTTATTATTTGATAATATTGTAACTGTTGTCTTTTTTCGTTAGGTGACTGAAGGTAGCACTAGTGAAGCAACGTAACTGGTCGCCTAATTGTTTAAAAAATCTAAATACGGATGCTGGTAGTTTCTTTAGAAAATGTTCAAATGTTTTTGAAGCTTATGGTACTTAAATGCGGGGTCATCAGTCCCTAAACGTATAAACTAGCTTATACTAAAGATAGCACAAACATCCATGCCCGAGGGGGGATTCGAACCCCTGACAGGAAATGGCCTCCTCAATGCGCTCGGCCGCGCCGCCGCGGCATACTTTCTTTAACACGATATTACAGAACTAAACTTTGTAGCTTTTTTGATTTGTAAAATCCGTGTTCGTCACGCCACGCTACAGTTTTCTGTGTTTGAACACCCACTATGAGACATTCGTTGTGTCCTTGATGCATAACCGCTCATGAGTACGAACTGGACTAGTGGGGAACGGCAGAACTGCGAGGCATTAATTGACAATGTGCTAGTGGCTCTCTAAGGAATCTGCAGTATTTGGCATAAACTACTTTCTTGCCGCCAACTCCAACACGACGCCCACCTGCTGATGATTCGCTGGTAAAGTACCGCAGCAAATCAGCGACAAAATCATTGTCTGTCGGTCGCAGAGCCCACGATGTCAGAAATTTGTTAACGTAGCATTTGTCTCAGGTTTCCAGAACTTGCTTATTCAGAATCGTAACAGTATCATATCAGTTGCTAAATAACCACAAGTATTCGGTAACCCCCGACTCCCAATTTCGCCTTCCGGCAATAGTAAGAATTCTGTAGCCATGTGATGCTTGTCCAACAAAAGAGAGATGCTGTGTATGAAAATTTCATTACGATGAGAGTAAAAGGAATCAGCGTGAGAACGAAGTCTTCCTCTACGGCACTGTTGTATAAAACATTCTCGAACTTACTGAAGCGTCAATTCTTGATAAAACTTCAATCCTAAGGCTGTAAGGCAGAGGAAGCCAACTTCAGGCAGGAAGAGCAAGCCTGTCAATCCGTGTGTCGTCATGTTCACAATGTTGCCTAGATAGATGGGGTCGTGGAGGACTCAGTCAGCAATAGCGCTCTTAACGGCAGTAACGTGGTGATTTAAATACCTCACAACAAGACAAAGGCCTTCTCATAACAGATATGTACTTGAGAATTAAAGCCTTCATACTGGCACTGAATCTGTGGAATAAGTACAGACTGGAAACACTGCGCATTTTTCCGAAGCTGTCGCAGGTGCGTGTTCCTCATCATACTCTCTCTGAAGAATGTGTGAAAATTCTGGACGCTCTCCGTAACCAGTGTGAGTCAAGGTTTGAAAATGTGGAAATACTATATACTATGTTTCAGGTCTTTGCAACAGCGTTTTCAGTTCTTACCAGGTTTCAAACGGAATTGTTAAATTTACAGTGTGTCGATTTATTGAAGGACAAATCTAAACACAACGAAGGCCTGGCAGAATTCTATTAGAATGTTCCTCAAAACAGATTTCCGAGGTTATAAGCCCTTGCTTCACGGATATTATGTATGTTCGGTTCGACGTATAGGTGTCAACAATTCTTTTCAAAAAAAAAAAAAAAAAAAAAAAAAAAAAAAAAAAAAAAAAAAAAAAAAAAAAAAAAAAAGTTCAAATGTTTGTGGAGCTTATGGGACTTAACTACGGGGTCATCAGTCCCTAAACTTACAAACTACTTATGAACTAGGTACAACTAAGGACGTCACAAATATCCATGCCCGAGGGGGGATTCGAACTCCCGATCGTATTGGCCGTGCAGACCGTGACTGAAACGCCTCAGTCCCCTCGACCACCGCGGCCGGCCAATTCTTTTCGATTATGAAATTAGCGAAGTCCCAGTACCGAAACACCTTGTCACATGACAACCTTACATGTAGTCTTCGATTAAAAGTATCTCGAACATTTCATCCTGACGTTAAAAAATTAACCAAGAAAAAAAAGGAAATGGAAAATATCCGAAAATTTTTACTTAATTTTACTGTACAGCTTTGCCTTAAATTGTAGAGAAATGGTATTATGTTCCATTTTCTTCATTTTATAACGGTGTTATCCTCACAATAAATATATCTACTTTATAATGTTGTCATGGTATAGAGACGATATGTAACTCTCTGTTATATGTGTCTATTATTTAAATAAAACTGGAAGTTTTAAAATTAGGATTTCGTAGACCTCACTGTATTCTTCACACCAGACATGTTCCCTGTTTTACATAAATTGCTGCTCTCCACACGGTGCGTTCTGTTTCTCCGCGTGCCGCGGTGGAGTAGCCGAGCGGTCTAAAGCTTCTCGCTGCAGAGCGCGCGGTTGCTCGCCGTGGAGGTTCGAGTCCTCCCTGGGGCATGGGTGTGTGTGTTTGTCCATAGGTTAGTTTACCTATTTTTAAGTAGTTTGTAAGCTACGGACTGATGACCACGCTGTTTGGTCCGATACATTTACAGAAATTTGAACTATTTTTCCGCGGCAGCAGTACAGAGCGCGTGACGTCACCCGTTCCTGTAGAGCACTGTATAGTACAAGCAGAACAATCCGCCATTTTGAATCCCACGTTAAAGGCTCGCATTTGAATACTACGGAACACTTACGTTTTTGTAATATGCTCCTAAGGGCATTAAATGTACTTTCCTAACGCAGAAAATATTACAGCACAGTAAATGTATTGGCTTGCATTTGACTGTAAGAAGCAAGTAACTTAATGATTAGAGGGATATTTAGAGATAGGATACATTCACTTACATTCCACATTAAGGCAAATGTCGCCATCCTAAATATTTACCAAATATAATTAAAATACGTTTTCTGGTTTATAAATTGCACATCCACATACGTTTACGACAACTAAGAGTTGTATTCAAAAACAGTTAGGGAGTAATGTTAAATTGCGATGCTGTACTTCCTGTGTTCCCCCATCTAATGTCTCGCACATTTTACACACACCATATCTCAGAGAAGATTTTACATGAAAAATGAGTATAATAACTTTGAACATCTGTTCTTGTTAGATAACGACTAAATAGTCTCTCTGGTAGAATGCACTTAGAAATAAAGTGAATGTTGCATATTTAGTTTTCATGTACGACTTCTTTCCTGATCCCATTCTTTGTGAAGTTCATTTTTTAAACCCTACATGTTCCCATGTTGAGACTCACATTTAAAATAAACACTGAACTAATGTGAAATAAAATAATTTAAAAACCACTAGATGGGTAAAGCCAGCTGCACTGATGCACCACTTAAAATACTATTAACAGCCCTTAAATAACTCCTTAGTTGCTGGAAATAAAATCAAGATAAGTAACTCAACACACTTACCTCGTGTTATGTTAACAATCTGTAGCAAAATTAAACCATTTCTTACGTGTGTAGGCCTATATTTTCATTGCGACCTCTCTGTGAGCATAACTATTTCTAATATAAATTTAAAAAAAGGTTTTGTTGTTAGCGTTACACAGATAGTTGCTAGATTTTGTCGTCCATACTCGGTGTCTGGAATTTACAACCCACCTTATACGCCGATCTGTGTTTGAAGGAAACCGATAAAACATATAGCGACAATGTCTGATTATTATTTGAACAGTTTGGAGCTGCACAACCAACGATTTCACATTGTGAAACAATAAAGTCGCAAAATATTCGCTGACTCACTTCGCTGCACCATACGAAGCATGCGACACTGTCGTCGGATTGGGATTCAAAATGGCGGATTGTTCAGCTCGGTATAACAAGCGCTTTACATTCCTCTCCTTTGTGAGCAGGCAGAGCGGCCTGGGCTGACGTCACAGCGGCGTTACCTGTCCTCCCCAGCTGTAAGGTAACCCTTACATCTACATACATACTCCGCAATTCACCGTAAGGTGCGTGGCGGAGGGTACACTGTACCAGTACCAGGCATTTCTTTTCCTATTCCACTCCCAAATTGAACGAGGAAAACAAGAATGCCTATATGCCTCCGTACGAGCCCTAATTTCTCTTATCTTGTCTTTGTGATCTTTACGCGAAATGTAAGTAGGCGGCAGCAAGATCGTACTACACTCAGATTCAAATTCCGGTCCTCAAAATTTACTTAACAGAAATTCACGAAAAGAACGTCGTCTTTCTTCCAGCGATCCCCAATTGAGTTGCCGGAGCATTTCCGTGACACTCGCGCATTGGTCGAACCTACCGGTTCGAGGAAATTTACTATATTCGAACTGAGAATATGCTCCAAAATTCTACATGAAACTGATGTCAACGATATTGGCCTGTAATTGTATGGGTCAGTTCTCTTTCCTTTCTTATACACGGGAGTCACCTGCGCTTTTTTCCAATCACTAGGAACTTTGCGCTGAATTAAAGATTCGCTATAAATGTAAGCTAAGTAGGGTGCCAACGCCGCTGAATAGTCTTTGTAAAACCGAACTGGTATTCCATCTGGACCAGCAGACTTTTTCGTATTTAGCTCTCTCAGCTGCTTCTCTACACCGGAAATACCTATTGCTATGTCCCCCATTTCGGAATTAGTACGTGTTAGTAACCCTTACATCTTAAGAGAAATGAAAACTGTATTTTGAAAAAAATTATTCATTAAAAATATGTGAAATATCAAGGTAATTTTTATGTTGCATAAATGTCACATCTTTGATGATGTACAGTGCAAAGCAGCTCCTCTCTGACCAAAGACAATGTTAGACTGTGGCGCTTGCTAGTGGTAGCGCAGGCAGCACGGTAGTATCTTCCGCCCCGTGACAATTGTCGGACTTATGCATCGCGGCTCGCAGAGTGCTCAAGTAGATAGTGAAACAATATTACTTTGAAAGTGAATAGTATTACAAGTGTTTAAAACGTGAAATAAGTGAAATATATTAAATAAAATTTTTCGTATGTCCTACTCAAGCCAAATTTCGTTCGTGATATAGCGAGTATAGCGTCGCCGCGGACGCCAACTCTCGCGGATAAAATCATCATACTGCTGTTAAGCTGAGAAAGGAGGAGCAAAAGGAAATGACTGTGTGAAAAGGAGAAATCTTGTTAGCTGATGATTGTATTGGAGAGAATCATTGTCAATGTAATTGCAATGGATATCGTTGGCAATTGATAAGTAGCAACTGCATATGCAAGTCAAACTGTTTGTAACTTCGCTTGCTGAAGTGAATATTTTCAGATATAATGTTAAAATTATGCAACTTCTTTTTTTTTAATTTTTTATGAGTAGTAACCCCATTATTGATCTAAGTTAGAAAACAAATTAACGATAATAGAACAATCAAGCGTAAACTTTGGAACAATTATTTCTGTAGAGACAGAGATAACGTGAATGAAGGTTCAGTAATGAATGATTATCTTGACTGTGGAATTTGATTAACTGCACTTGAACTTAGAATGGCAGACGCCATTATTACGATACTTATTGATGATCAGTAAATGGACTCGGATAAGACATTGATAATCGCTAATATTGATCAAACACTATTTCAAAATAACAACAATTCAAATTTTATTAATTGCATAACTTAATGTTTAGAGGCTCACTGAAAACTGAGTTCAACAATCTTACCAGGACCAATAATTTTTCAATTAAAGAATGCAAATATTTTCAAAGCTCAACTTACGTAAAACTTGCAATTTTACCAAAAGAAGTGTTAGTTATAAAATATTTAGATTAATGGTTGGTTTGCACACACCTACCAATCACGTCGCCTTGATTATCATAGAAAGTCATTTTTCAAAATTATTGCTATTATATGTGTGCAAATTACAAAATACCTATTGTACGTACGCGGTAGATTTATTTTCAGCTATCTGGTGTGTATAAGCAACGCCACCTAGATACAAGGCCTGTGCGCTGCCTGCCAAGAGTAGTCATAACACAAGCAAATTACTTGTGTTACGTAGCGTTGTGCTGAGTTTGGCAATACGTACACGTTGCACATTGTGTTTCAGGATGTTTTCTCGTGTTATCTGTCAATCTTCGTACATATTTTTGCTGGTATGAGACAAAATACCTAATATGAAGCGTCTGATTCCAATATCGGTAAGATATCTTACAATTAGTTCATGAATATCTTATACCAAAGAAATTTGTATTTGAATCACACAAATAACATTAAGAACATTGTAAAACACTGTGTGGAACGTGTACGTATTCCCAAACTCAGCACAACGCTCCTAAGACAAATAGTTTGCTTTTGTTATGACTACTCTTGGCAGGCAGTGCACAAGCCTTGTATCTAAAGGCGTATAAGTCTCCGAAATGAGATTGTAAGGAAGGTGTAGGTGAGTGAAATCTTTTGTGAAGGTGTCAAATCGGGCCATAGCTTTGTTAATTATACTAATTGGCTTGCAAATTTACCAAACTTAATTACATTCAATTGACATTTTATTTACGACTTTAAACGTAGCTGACAACGAGTTTAAGATCAGGCCAGTTACGTCACACAACCATTATTACACGCAATACACTTTTACTTATCAAATCAACAACGACGAAAAAAAAAAAAAAAAAAAAAAAAAAGGCAAATTTCAGTAACCCAAAAACCAAGCAATCTTCCTTTCTTTACATGGCCGACGCTGTCCTTAACAGGGCACTGCATCTTCTTCGTTTTTCTAGGGGGTCGGAAAATCGACCTTGTGCAGTCCTATCGCATCGACTCTACACCTACTAGAGCATCAGCGAGAGAACGAAGTTTATCAGCCGCCACCAAACACGCTAATTACGACAAGACGCGTGCCATATCTACGGTAGCCATGAAAAGCAGCGCCCTCTAAATGGCTGACTTCACCAGCCACACGTAGCTGGTCGGCCACCGGACCCGAGAATAGAAGCCAGAAGAATCAGCCGGAAGAATTTACCCTAGCTCAGTTTATGTTTGTTACTTAGCAGTCCTCCAGTGTCAAGCCTGAAGCAAGTTAAGCATTTGTTTTCGTGCTGTGAATAAATTGTTCTATTAGAATGGCTGTTCTTGTAATGCGTCCACATCAGCATCCTTATGCCGCCTGCAGTATGCGAGGCAAATTTTGCCAGGTGTAGCACCGCAGAAAGGAAGAACCACAGTTGGTTACGTCTCACGTGGTTACGTCCTTACGACGGAGGTTTGTGAAGTCTGGTAAAAATATAATAGAAAATTGTTTTACAGGCAAAAAATCACTTTATTTCTCGACGTAGTCTTCTCGCCAGGCTATACACTCGGCCCAGCGAGATTCCAATTTTTGCAACCCATCGGCAAAGTAGCCTTTGCCAAACTGTAAAATACTCTGTCATAGCGGCGGACACTTCCTCATTCGATGAAAATTTCTTCCCATCAAGCCAAATTTTCAAGTTTGACACTAACAAGGAAAATACTTGGTCTCGAACAAACACATGTACACCAAAATCGTGTGAGATATAATGTAAAGATCCCTTATTGCACTAGTGATACTCCCGCATCTGCAAAACTCTGCAGTCGTCCGTTAGAAGCCTCTGCGTGTGCCATGCCGCATTGAACTTTGAACTGTCTGTTCGCCAGTAGGGACGGTGCAGTGTGCCTCCAAAGTTGCGTTTTGTGATGTTATTTTTGTGGTGAAGCGTTAGATGGGGCGACGATTGCTAATCAATCCTGCTAATGTATTGCGAAGAACCTTTCTTCTTGAAGATGGTATTAGTGTAGAAGATGAATCATTTGCATGCTTTCTCGTATCTGTTATAGTACAGAAATATGAGCATAAGTTAGATACTGTCGTTACAAACTCATAATAATGATAATAGGGATGATAATGACGAACAACTCATTTCAAGCGTAGTGCTACTGTAAGTCCGGGAAGAGGCGATGGAAGCAGTGGCAGTGAATACCAACAGTCGTTCGGGAAGAAGGTTAAAGTTTCAACTATCATCACGGCTTTTGATGACAATTTGCTAGAGAACATGTACGACGATTATTACATAAGTTATAGTTAATATATGTGCATTACGCATGGCGTCTACAATTACATCTACAGTGCTATCTAGAGCATGGTTGCAGAGCTTTGCAGAAAAACGACACCCACCAGCACATTGAGGTGTACATAGAGATCCTGTAGCCAAACGTTCATACATATATGTTTGTTCGAGCCCATGTACTTTCCTTGTAAGAAGAAGTCCCTCGGATCCCAGTCTGGTGATTAGGGTGGGTGAGGAACCAATTCGAATCCCGGGTGGTGCACTTTTGCCATTGCGGTACCAGCTTTGTGGGTTGCAGTATTGTCCAGAGAGAACAACACTTCCTTTCGTGCAAATCTTTTTCAATTAGTTCCTGCTTCAAACGAGCCATCAGAGCAGCATAATAGGGCCCAATTATGGATCTGCCGTTCCCAAATAATCTATCAGGAATATACCCTGGGGAATCTTAAAAGACAGTGGCATCAACTTTCCAGCTGACAAAAGAGTCTTCGCCTTCTTTGGTGCACTCTCTCTCCACGCTTTGTTCATTGTTTGGTCTGTTGTTTGGTCTCTGGAGTGCAATGATGGAGTGAGCAGGCGCGGCACCCATCGCTCAAAGAGCTTATTCATGGCCAGTTTTTCATGGAGGATGTAACGCACTCGTTCAGTTAAGATGCCTACAGTGTTAGCTATCTCGCGAAATTTTAATCTTCGATCTTCCATTACCATATCATGCACCTTATCGACGGTTGTATGATGTCTTCAACAGGCCAGCCAGAGCATGCTTAATCTTTCGTGCTTTTCCACGTTTAAACTCTTTGATCTAAACGTGAATGGCCTTCAAGGTTGGTGGAGAACCCACATGGCCCTCATCCAACTCGTATTTGACCTGTGCAGCTGTCCAACCCTTCAAATCAAAATGAATAATGACAGCAGAAAATTCGTTTTTCTCCATCCTAATGAACTAACTACGCAGTTACCACTTTAGCTGGCAGCCAACAATCAACTTAACAGCTGCCGTTTGAAACTTGCTGTAATATCCGTGGAAATATCAGGCTTACCAACAATAGTGCAGGTTCCGAAAATTTCCTGCTCTTTGACACAAATTTACGACACTTACAAAACATCAACGAATATCATCTGGTCCATAATCGTTATTCAAGAAAACGTATATCAGAAGGTTAATTTAGGACCTTGTCAGGAACTGCTGTACTTTTGCTCTCTGTCTCACTGTGCTCAGTACGATTTGCTTCCGAACTGGGTGATGGAAACTGTGTGAGCTGAGATACAACTCAGTATGGATCGGTTTGCGTTACACAGAGTGGCCGAGACTTCCATCCGATCTATTGTGTACTAAAACATCTAAAACGGCAGCCCTCCTTCCTTCTCAGTCTCAACAGTAAACCTTGATACTTCCGTTCTAAAGGGACAGAGTTGCTTATGGCCCGCAGTTATAAATGTTAAATACACAGATATTAATTCGCAATTTGCAAGAATTTCCGACTTCGGCTTCTCTTCTGTAGTTGGTCTATCATTTTGTAACACATGAAAATTTGTGCCGGACCGGGACTCGAACCCGGGTCTCCCGCATTTCGCGAGCGGTTGCCTTAACCACTCGGCCACCCGAGCTCGCTTCCCGGTCAGACCCAAACTTCCACGTGTTACACTTGCCTACTTCCCTTTGTGCTCTAACTCATTTAGCGTGAATCCCGCGATGGAGCGAGACATACAAAAGCTGTAGACCGGGGTTCTAGTCCCGGTCCGGCACAAATTTTCATGTGTTACAAAATGATAGACCAACTAAAGAAGAGCAGCTGAAGTCGGAAATGGTCGTAAATTGCGAATTAATATCTGTATAGTAAACTGGATGTTCGGGTGTATATTGTCCATGTGTCCCACAAAATGCCCGAGAGCCTCCAAGCTATTTTGGAACACCATGAAAAACATCACCATATCGAAAAAATTAAAATGGATAAATGGGAGTATAATTTAATGCTCGTTTCTCAAAATGCTCCATAAAGATTTTCGCCATTGCTGAAGAGAATGGAGAATCCACACCCATTCCGTCAGACATTTCGTAAAAATTACTACCATACATCACAATGCAGAACAGTTTTCGTTTCATGTGGAAAATGCTATGACCACAGTTTTAATGTGTCTTGCATAGGAACTTTTGAGGACATTGAGGCCAAATCCAGAGTAAGTAAAATATTGTTTGGTCCTACTCTTATCTGTTAGATTTTTTTTTTTTTTTTTTTTTTTTTTTTTTTTTACTGAACATCTTTCACAGCGGCCCGATATTGGAGTCGTAAACTGGGTGAGGTATTTGGCTAAGCTGTAATTAGGAGAACCGATAGCGGTTACAATTTGTATCAATGGGACTCCTTCTGCATGGACCTTAGGTAATCCGTACATCCCGGGAGCACAAGCTACTCGACCACTGAGATTTATCGCATCTTCTGCTAGTACATAATTTTATAGTAGCTCCTAGGTTTTTCCACTATATGAGGGCCAATTTTTAGGCATTTGTACATGTTTCCTTATTCAATTTGTACACTGAGAAATCTATGAAAGGAACCAAGGAGAAATTTGGAGAAGGAATTTAAGTTCAGGGTGAAGAAATAAAAACCTTGCGTTTTGCTGATGACATTGTAATTCTGTCAGAGACAGCAAACGACCTCGAGGAGCAACTGAATGGAATGGACAGTGTGTTGAAAGGAACATATAAGATGAACATTAACAAGAGCAAAACAAAGGTAATTGAATGCAATCTTAGAAAATCAGACGATGCTGAAGGAATTAAATTGGGTAACGAATCAATAAAGGCGGCATATGAGTTTTGTTACTTGGGTAGTAAAATAACATATGATGGTCGCAATACAGAGGCTATAAAATGCAGAATGGCAATGGGAAGAAAAGAGTTTTTGAAAAAAAGAAATTGGTTACCATCGAATATTAATTTAAGCATAAGGAAATCCTTTCTGAAGCCATTTCTTTGAAGTGTTGCCTTGTATGGGAGTGAAACATGGACGTTAAAGAGTGGAGACAGGAATAGGATAGAGGCTTTTGAAATGTGGTGTTACAGAAGAATGCTGAAGATTAGGTGGGTGGATAACGTAACTAATGAGGAAGTACTGAACAGAATTGGGTAGAAAGGAATTTCTGGCATACCTTGACTAAAAGAAGGGATCGATTGGTAGGACACATTCTTATACATCAAGTAATCGCAAAATTAGCGTTGGAGGAAAGTGTGTGAGGTAAAAATCGCAGAGGGAGACCAAGAGATGAACACAGTAAGCAGATTCAAATGGATGTAGGGTGCCGTTCTTATGTGGAGATGAAGAAGCTTGCTCAGGATAGAGTAGGATGGAGAGCTGCATCATATCAGTCTTCGGACTGAAGACTACAATAACAACAACATCATGCTGCCTCAACAACGAAACCATTCTACTACGATATTCACTAACATTGAGCAGGACTGGATGATTTCCTTTTCAGCTTGAAGAACAACAAGTTTATGAGCGTCACTTCCGACGTTTTGAAGTGTCAGGTTCCTCGGTGTCACCAGAAATGCCTTGGGTTGCAGATTTCGGGAATGTACATATATTTGGTCCCAGGTTGACCTCTTCCTTAAACTTATTAAATCCATCGTTGCTGTGGAACCGGTACGACGGCTGGTCAAGAGCACGTAGGAAGTAGGATACCAACAGCCGTATGTTTAACAGAAACTTTATTCTTTCACTACCAGTTTCGGCATTCCATTATGCCCCATTAGGGACCAACAGTTGTTGTTGGTTCCTACTGAGAGCTAGTAATCCACGCAACCAGTTTCGATCGAGGTTGAAAGTAATTGTGAAGTTATCTGGGCACGCATAACAGGTCTAAAAGAAGTAAAGTTAATAGTTGGTTGTTTTTACCGGCCCCCCAGTGCTGCTGTAGCAGTTTTAGAATCATTCAAGGAAAGTCTACACCAGGTAGTGCATAGGTATCCGGGCCATGCAATATTAGTCGGAGGTGACTTCAACCTTGAGAGTATAGATTGGGACCTCGCTAGTTACATTTCAGGCGGTACAGACAAGCAGTCTTGCGAGCTACTTTTGGACACATTCTCCGAAAACTGTCTTGAGCAGTTAAACCGGCAACCCACGCGCAATGGAAATATTCTAGACCTTATAGCCACAAAGAGGCCTGACCTTATTAACGATGTCTGTGTAGAGACAGGAATTAGTGATCATGATATCATCATAGCGTCGATGGTGACCAAAGTTCATAAACCAGTCAAGAAGGCTAGGAGCGTGTTTTTGTTGGGAAAAGCCGACAAGCAAATGTTACGATCGCACTTAGAAAATGAATGGGCATCGTTTAATTCTGGGACTATGGATGTAGAGTACTTGTGGACTAAATTTAAATGCATTGTTAATGAAGGGTTAGAGAAATATGTGCCAGTAAAGACGATTAAGGATGGAAAAGATCCACCGTGGTATAATAATAATGTTAGAAAGCTACTGAGAAAGCAAAGGCTGTTGCACTCTCGATTCAAAAAAGAACACGCAAATGATGACAGGCAAAAGTTAGTAGAGATTCGTGCGTCTATAAAAAGATCGATGCGTGAAGCATACAATAATTATCACAGCCATACCTTAGCAAAGGATCTTTCCGAGAACCCGAAAAAATTCTGGTCCTATGTAAAATCGATAAGCGGGTCAAAGCCCACTGTCCAGTCACTAGTTGATCATTCCGGGGCAGTAATAGAAGAAAGCAAACGGAAAGCTGAAGTTCTAAATGTAACCTTTAAGAAATCTTTCACGCAGGAGGACCGCACAAATATACCATCATTTGATCAACGTACTAATTCCGAAATGGGGGACATAGCAATAGGTATTTCCGGTGTAGAGAAGCAGCTGAGAGAGCTAAATACGAAAAAGTCTGCTGGTCCGGATGGAATACCAGTTCGGTTTTACAAAGACTATTCTGCGGCATTGGCCCCCTACTTAGCTTGCATTTATAGCGAGTCTTTAATTCAGCGCAAAGTTCCTAGTGATTGGAAAAAAGCGCAGGTGACTCCCGTGTATAAGAAAGGAAAGAGAACTGACCCATACAATTACAGGCCAATATCGTTGACATCAGTTTCATGTAGAATTTTGGAGCATATTCTCAGTTCGAACATAGTAAATTTCCTTGAAACGGAAAAGCTTCTTTCCATGAATCAGCACGGGTTTAGGAAACATCGTTCATGTGAAACTCAGCTTGCCCTTTTCTCACATGACATCTTGCGAGTCATGGACGAAGGGCAACAGGCGGATTGTCTTTTTCTCGACTTCAAAAAGGCGTTCGACACGGTGCCACACTGCAGACTGCTAACGAAGATACGAGCTTATGGAATAGGTTCACAGATTTGTGACTGGCTGGAAGACTTCCTAAGTAATAGAACGCAGTACGTTGTTCTCGACGGCGAGTGTTCATCAGAGACGAGTGTATCGTCAGGCGTGCCCCAGGGGAGTGTGATAGGACCGCTATTATTTTCTATCTATATAAATGATCTGATGGACAGAGTAAGTTGTAATTTGCGGCTGTTTGCTGATGATGCTGTGGTGTATGGGAGGGTGTCGTCTGTAACTGACTGTAATAGCATACATGTTGACTTAGACAAAATTTCTAGTTGGTGCGAAGAATGGCAGCTAGCTCTCAATGTAGAAAAATGTATGGTGATGCGCATGAGTAGAAAAAACTATCCTATAATGTTCGAATACAGCATCAGTAGTGAGCTTCTTGATGCGGTCGCGTCGTTCAAATATCTAGGCGTAACATTGCAGAGCGATATGAAATGGAACGAGCATGTAAGGACAGTTGTGAGTAAGGCGGACAGCAGACTTCGGTTTATTGGGAGAATTTTGGGAAGATGTACTTCACCTGTAAAGGAGACCGCGTATAAAACGCTTGTACGACCACGTCTTGAGTATTGCTCAAGTATTTGGGACCCGCAGCAGATCGGTTTGAAGGCAGACATAGAGGCGGTTCAGAGGCGAGTAGCTAGATTTGTTACCGGTAGGTTCGACCAATGCGCGAGTGTCACGGAAATGCTCCGGCAACTCAATTGGGGAACGCTGGAAGAAAGACGACGTTCTTTTCGTGAATTTCTGTTAAGTAAATTTAGAGGGCCGGAATTTGAAGCTGAGTGTAGTACGATCTTGCTGCCGCCTACTTACATTTCGCGTAAAGATCACAAAGACAAGATAAGATAAATTAGGGCTCGTACGGAGGCATATAGGCATTCTTTTTTTCCTCGTTCAATTTGGGAGTGGAATAGGAAAGGAAATGCCTAGTAGTGGTACAGTGTACCCTCCGCCACGCACCTTACGGTGAATTGCGGAGTATGTATGTAGATGTAGATGTAGATGTACTTAATGGGACCTGAAGATTACATAATGGGACGCCGAAACTGGTAGTGAAAGAATAAATGTTTATTTTAAACATACCGCCGTTGGTATCGTACTTCCTACATACTCTTCTTTAAACAGCGAATCAGCCTCTCTTCAAGTTGGTAGGTTTCGTCATCAGTTTCCTCAACATTCTCAATAACATCGTCTTCACTGTCATCATAGCCGGCCGCGGTGGCCGAGGAGACTGAGGCGCTTCAGTCACGGTCTGCAAGGCCACTACGGTCGGGGGTTCGAATCCCCCCTCGGGCATGGATATTTGTGCCGTCCTAGTTCGTAAGTAGTTCATAAGTAGTTTGTAAGTTTAAGGACTGATGACCACATAGTTAAGTCCCATAAGCTTTACAAACATTTGAACTGTCTTCATATAAAAATTGTGGCAAGGTTTCACAGTTGACCCCAATACATTTCTTGGTAATTGAAGAACATTTCTCTACCGCTTTTCTGCAGGAGCACGTTCCGCCACATCTTACTTTGCATGAGCATGGAGCTTGGCTCATTGTAACGGGTATCGTATCGTTGTCACTGTGATTCTAGCCACACTCTCAGGGGATTTTCAGTTTCCCAACCAACGTCGAACTTGCTGGGAGAGAGGTCCGTTAACGAATGATTTTGCGCAGCATATTTGTAGGTGGCAACCTTGCTAGATTCAGTTTGCTTTTTGTGGCAGACTTGGCGAATAGCTGGTACCGCAAGTGGTCTAGTGTGTGGGAAATGCTGAAACCTCCAATATACAATGCGATGGTAACCTGTTACTATTTCTTCACGGGTAGCGTGTGGTTTATTGAACGTTCAAAACGCTGAGTGTAGCTGTTCGTTTTAATTACTAATTTTGCAGCACTTAATTTTTCCTTGACCGAAAAAAGTGGATGCTGCATCCCATGCGCTAAAAGCGTGAGTGAACAGAATATACTCACTGTCAAACTTCTAAGATCCAGTGGAAAACCACTTGTCTTCTGTACTTCCTCTTCCCGTCTTTTTCGATGCCTTGTCCTAAACCGGTCATGAGCACAAGCAGGTCAACATCTTCTTCCACAATGACAACACTTCCAAAATATTTAGTGCTTGAAATGGCAGATCTTACAATCATAACGTCAGCATCTTCTTGTGCCTGGTGCATCTCAATGCTACACTCCTGAAATTCCTTTTTGAGAAGTGTGATCACGTCCTTTGCACAAGAACTTATCCTGAGGTCTTGGTCTCTGCTTCAACCAAAACATTTTCTGGATCTACGAATCCTCTCAGCACTCTTTGTACTACATTTCTCTCCCTCACATGGGTACCCATCAAATACAAAAGCAAATTAAAAAACGACGTTACAGGTAAGAAACATAACTTTCGGCTATTGATCCGAAGCAAACGGTTCGAGGCCAAGTCACTTTTTGTGTAAAGTACCCTCCAACAACGACAAAAAATTTGCTCAGTGCAACTGACTTCACATCTTACACTGGAACGAAGGCGTTGTAGAATGAAGATTTTTCTCCTTATCGCATGCTTTTTTCTGAGGATAGGGACATAGGATAAGAAGCAAGTTTCAGAAAGGCTTTTAACTCATCTTCACATTGTTTCATCCTCCTGCAAGGTAAGCCGCAGCAAAGCGGATTTGAAATTTTCTTCAATTTCCAAGAAATGTATTGGGGTCAACTGCAAAAACGTGCTACAGTTTTTATATGAAGATAGTGAAGAAGATGTTATGGATGTTGTTGAGGAAACGACGAAACCTACAAACCTGAAGCGGCTGATTCCTTGTTTAAAGAAGAGGTCAACCTGGGACCAAATCTATGTACATACCCTGAATCTGCAACCCAAGGTATTTCTGGTGACACCGAAGAACCCGACACTTCAAGACGTCGAAAGTGATGCTCATAACCCTCTCAAATGCGCTAAAGTTTAAGTACAATATTACGAGTATTACACATACAGAAGAGCCAATATATGTTAGTAACTCATTATGCATTGTAATTGTAATAAAGCTACTTATTTTTAATGTTAACTGCGGGCTTTTTACTAATCATGAAAATTAGCTACCTAATTAGGTTAACTCTTGCAGCTTAAAACAGTTCAGTTTCCTGTCACACTTCCGTGTGTGTGTGTGTGTGTGTGTGTGTGTGTGTGTGTGTGTGTGTGTGTGCACCTATATCTCTTCATTGTGTATTTTTTTTTTTTTTTTTTTTTTTTTTTTTTTTTTTTTTTTTTTTTTTTTTTTTTGTAGTTTCACAAATACCAGGGCTGAGGAGGCCTATAGTAAACTGCGGCTAGTGATGTACGAATCACAATAGGTGGGTGCCCAAAAATCACCATGTTGCACGCAAAAAAATTTGATACCTGAATAGGAGATGGTAAATTCCAACATATAACATGATGTATAATATATTTATATTACACAAACAGAAACTGAAATAACAAGTGTTCTAAAATTAGGTATTTTGTCATTTTGCACAAATTTTGAAAAATTTATACTTTTTGACGTACTGTAGCGCATTAGGTATTGGGAATGAAAAAAAACCTGTAATAATCAAATTTGTAGACGTAAAAGCGGTAGGAACTCATAAAACGGAGATATTTTGATAAAACCAAAAAGTGTCCGAAATTTTCGAAGTTTTTTGACTGCAGTAAGTTTTCCCAAGAAAAATTTTGTTGGCAAAACTTTCTTTTCTAACCTTTCCAACCATATGAACGAGTTAAGAAAATAAAATCTTCTACCTCACCTTTCGCAAGGTATATGCTTTTTTCTGACAGTTTGACTGGGCTTTTTACTATAGACGAATTTCGAACATTAGATAAACTGATGTGGTCACTAATGACAAGGTTCTCAGTAAGATCGGCGTAGAAAGATACATGTGGAAAACACTGAATGGATTGGACACGTGTTAAATCACTAGGGAATAACCCCCATGGCAGTAGAGCGATCTGTGGAGGAAGACAAAGTAGATAGCGACGTGGGGTACAAGCCATACTCTGAAGAGGTTGTCACAGCAGAGGAATAAAGCCCCGCAATCCTCAAATTAATCTTAAGACTGATGGATCGAACAAAACTTGTATTAGGACTGTTCACCGGTCCTTCCTTAACAGTAGTTTCCATTATGACCAGGAAGTGTGACCGTTTGGCTCTTAACGTCCGTTATCGGCATACTGTGTGACGCGACAGATGTCGGATGCTATTGTGAATGCACTCTGAAGAGGTTGTCACAGCAGAGGAATAAAGCCCCGCAATCCTCAAATTAATCTTAAGACTGATGGATCGAACAAAACTTGTATTAGGACTGTTCACCGGTCCTTCCTTAACAGTAGTTTCCATTATGACCAGGAAGTGTGACCGTTTGGCTCTTAACGTCCGTTATCGGCATACTGTGTGACGCGACAGATGTCGGATGCTATTGTGAATGCACAGAGATGACTTTAGATTTTTAATATTATTGTAGTTGTCCTCCACTCACTTCCGCAGAAATCTGATACAGACTATACGATAGACTCGAACGTAGTCAGATATGGACGTCATGATTACGTAAGTATTGTTATGTTGATGCTGTTATATACACACATATTTGTTAAGCCATAGCTGTCGATGCTTATTCCTTTGTATATTGCGAGTGATGGAAAAAGCTATGACCCAATGCCGATATCATTGGTAAATATTTTGACCATAGCTCTTAGTGCAGAGAAAGATGCGTTTGAACGAATACATAATATGTGTAGCTGACATGACATGACAGCCTTGAATCGTAATCAAGGTTCTAAAAAGGCGCAGTGCATCTGTAGAGGAAATCAGATACAAGGCGCGGATTGTTCTGCTGTACTAGCGTTTGAAATCCCTTACAGGCGGCTTTGAAAACAGACGATAGCAAATACCGAACAAAGTCAGAGATCAGGTCGATACAGCCCAAACGAAACGGATTGCTCGGGAAAATTAAATGAGCGCGAAGAACAAAGGACGTAATTCTCGGTAAATCGTGTTTGTTGGCTTTACAGTACATGTACACACATGACATTCTTCTGAAGTCAGTGAATGCAGGAAACGTAAAGACAAATGTTTTTCCCTCGGCCACTATGGAAATGACGCAGTTGCTAAGGTTGGCTTTAACATGTTGACTACAGACTGTGACCACGCAATTTTTTCTCCTCACTGCCCCCACCTTGGAATGTTTAGTAAGCTAATTTTTGGCGATACGGCATACTGGCTCAGCAAAAAATTCCACCTGTAGATGTGTCACCCGAAAGCGCTCGTTGAATGCCTGAAGGATTATAATAAATATCGGAAGTGGAATTTGGATTGTCAATCAGTTTCAATCGCCTTTTTAGCATCTTGTGAGGTGCCTACCCGTATCTGTACCTGAAGTTATTAAACTCTGATAGTCATTGATAGAAACACAAGGTATTATTGTTACCAGTCACTTTTGTTGTACCCACAATGCGTTTCCAGCGTTTAAAATCCCATCATCATTTGGAACCACATTAAACTGTGTACATGTGGGTTAGGTTGACCTGTTGCACTGTCTACATCAGAATGTAACTTTGTACAATTGACAAAAAGACAACATATACAACAGTATAGTCTCTGTCATCACAACAGCCTAAATTTGTAAACCTCTCTCTCTCTCTCTCTCTCTCTCTCTCTCTCTCTCTCTCTCTCTCTCACACACACACACACACACACACACACACACACACACACATCCATCCAAACATACACAATCGTTTCCAGTCCAAAAAGTCAATATACATATATTTTTAAAAATTATATGTATATCATTTTTAATGTGTATTGTCTACTAAAATTATATACATATCAATTTTTAATGTGCATCATACATTTGTCGTAAGATCATAATCATTTAAATCATAACCAATCATCTGTCTACACATTACTATACAAGGTGAATCTCCTAACACTTGTGGAAACGGAAAGTGCGATTGATGTGCGGTTTTCACAGAATGGAATAGTAGTCAGGGGCTCATATTTTTAGTTAACAAACAGATTGTAATAGTAGTTAGAAAGTGTATTTTTATGCAAACGTACAGTTTTTTTTAAATGGAACAATGGTTGTTTCTATCACGCACTGGAAATTTTTACACCAGATGTGTAAAAACAATTTTGAATGCCATTGTTATCACGTTTAGTTTGGAAGCTACAACCATTCAAAGTTTTGGAGGCGGAGGCTACGACGCCATGGTGGAGTAGCCGAGCGGTCTAAAGCGTCTCGCTGCGGAGCGCGCGGTTGCTCGCCGTGGAGGTTCGAGTCCTCCCTGCGGCATGGGTGTGTGTGTTGTCCTTAGGTTACTTTACCTAGGTTTAAATAGTTTGTAAGGCTACGGACTGATGACCACGCAGTTTGGTGCGATAGATTTACAAACATTTGAACATTTGATTTTTTGAGACTACGACAGCGTAGGTGACTGGCTGGTGGTCATGAGACAGTGGGCCACGCCCTAGGGGCTAGCCACTCGGCCAGTAAGTTACGCTATCGCATCCTCCGACCCCGAAATTTTGAACGGTTGTAGCTGCCCAACTAAACGTGATAAAAATGTCGTTCAAATTTCCTCGTACACAGCTGGTGTCAAAAATTCCAAAGCATGATATAAACAACCATTTGAAAAATTGTATGTTTGCATAAAAATACACTTTATAGGAATTTTTACAATCTGTTTATTGGCGAACAATACGATTCCTTGACTACCAATCCATTCCGTGAAAACCGCACATCAATCGCACTTTCCGTTTCCGCAATATTTGTGGTAAAAGTGTTCGGTGATTCACCCTGTATATTTTTAAAGCTCTTAGTAAAGGAGAATCTCTGTATAAAAAGTTAGATTCTTCATTAACCCCAAAATTGTGTGTATGTTTGTATATTAATTTAGTGTATGCATTGTATACTTTTCTTCAGTTTATCAAGCACAGTGTTAGTTGTTGTTGTTGTTTGGATATTTTAGGGGGACAAAACTACGGAGGTCATTAGTCCCCCACACAGTGTTAGAGTCCATCTTTGGTTCAGTATATCTTTAGTGTAAGTCCTTTGCTTCGTTTAGAAGTTGGCTGTGATTTATTACACATAAGTGAGGTTAAGACAAATGCAAGGAACCTGTGACCACTAGATGTATGATACTTTAATTGTTTACATTTAACTTCATTTGAAAATTGAACAAAGTTAAGTTCTGATGTATGCAGTCCCACAGGTCAACCTTACATATAGTTACACAGCTTAATGTTATTCCACCTGAAGATGGGAGTTGAAACCCCCGAAAAGCGTTGTGGGTACAATAAAACAAAGTTACTGGTAACAGTAGTACCTTGTGTTTCAATCAAACAACGTCTACAGTACAGCCTATACCAAAATGTTTTCATTTAAGGTCTGATAGTCATTGCTGGACGGAAATTTCGCCGAGATATCATTTAAGGGAATATTCACTCGGCTTGGCTGTGAGTGTCGAGCGAGGGTGATCACGGGATGTACGCGTTCTGCGAATCAGCTCTAGCTGTGGGCGTCCTTTCAGAAACTGCCTATGGGAGGTTGCCCGCCAATCGTACAATAGCCGCACCACGCCAACGGCTTCGGTGACGTGAGCGGGTGTTTCTTAACGCAAACACGGGCGCCTCGTCTAGCCCAAAGACGTTGTAAAAATAACTAGAGTCCCTGACGGCGCGGCCATGGTAGTGGCAAGCGTCAGAAAAATAGGTATGTTGTTAGCAGGTAAATCGTATATTGTATATCTACTGCGGGATATATACACAGTTCATAGTCCCGTCTGTACTGTGACTAGTGCAGTGTACATGAAGCACGATGGTGAAGAGCTGCTCAGCGTTTAACTGCGTAAATTGATTTAAGAAAGAATTAAAAATATCGAATACTGTCTTCCCATTTATGTTTCTCAGGAATACAAGTAGCCTACTTCTTGTGTTCACAGATATTACCCTTGCTTTACAGACTGTTAGTCAAGACAATATAGGATTGAATGAAATAAATAACAAGCTTTTACAATAATGGTAGCTCTTAAAAAGGATCTACTTTAGGAAGTACTGGTGGACGGGAAGTTCAAAAAGTTTCATATTATGATTCTGTAAAGTAACTGAGGTTATGAAATTAGTGCCCCGCTGCAGTTCGAATTTTTGTTTAAGAAATTAATATTAGCAACCTGTAATGCAGAATTTAAAGGTAATCTGCTTTACATATAGGTATAACAACTGAAAGGGGTTTTCAGAACTGTGTATATTTCCACATATGAACGGCACATATCCACAGTGGAGATACTTTGCGAAGTTCAACCCTGTGACGATAGTTGATGACTTTTGAGCAGTTCACTCTGCTATTAAGTGTTTGGCTTACAGCATTAAAATGCTTATTTTCTTGCTAGATACCCTAATGCTAATGTTACATGCCTTAGTTAAGAAAAAGTAATGGCATAATTTATTCTTAAAAGAATTTGGTAGTGGCTCGTTAATTTATATCTAGAATTGTCGTCGTGCAGGTGAAGCTGAATATTTCTTGCCGTTTTGCGACTAGTCACATTTTTATAGCAGTTTTCGCTGAGTGTGTGCTCAGCCAGTGTAGTACGCCTTTCTGTGCGTTCACTTGAACGGTGACTTGATTCCACTCTCATGCACTTGTACATTGTGTGAAATGATAATTGGACAATCGTCTGTACCGACAGCAGAGGCTCCAATTCACTTGCTCACAGTCGCAGTGAACAAGCGGTGCACAGCTTCCTTGTTGGTCAATCGCCTATTCATTGACCTGTATGTCAGAGCCTCTAGAGAAGCACAGACACAGGCTGGTATCTTGGCAAGTGACCGCAGGAACTCAGTCGAGTTAGATAAACACCGAAAGCGATGTAAGCGAGACTCCACAATTTATTTCGTGTTTTGTTTTAGCAACTGGTGGCAGCCCACAGCAACGACCGCGTACGGCACTCTGCTCGGCGTATGGTAACGTACATTTACGCACTGGATTTCTAGGCATTTTGTTGGTTGTTTCTTCTTTATCCTGATAAAAGCCGATTAAACATTGCCATTTACTGACCAGTGATTATTACTCCCCAATTTTATACGCCCTCTAGTTCAGAGTGACAGTATTTATTACGTACCGTATCTTTGTAGGAGCTTTTTCAAATGCATCGCCTGTTGTGTTCATTGTTTTTGTTTGTTGTCAATGTACGCTTCTCGTTTTTAATCTGTGTTTAATATTTGGGGATTAAAATGTGTTTTAAGTAGGATATAATTTAACAGGGCAAGCTATTCAAGGGAAGGATTGGTTTGTTGCATTGAGTTACTTTTTAAATTTCATCAGTCAGCAATGGGGGAGACTAGTGTTGCAAAAATAAAAATGACTAGAGTGTGGACATGTTTTCTTGTGGGAACATAGACAGATTGATGGTAAAAGCAAGAATATTTTGTATGTTGATATTTTATTGCATTGCTGTTGAAAAGCGTGTATCGATTCCACTGGGGGAAGGCGTTTAATGTTGGAACCTTGGGGATTCGGTTGGGTTTTCCATATATTGGAAACTATAGCGTAGTCGAATTTCGACAGGTGTTTTCATTTCGGGCGGGGGAATCGGCTGCAGAGTCATACACATTCCGACAAAGTACGACGTTGGTGGAGAGTTGGTGCAGTGGACGGTGGAACCAGATCGTCGGAACGATGAGGCGCAAAACTGAATTTCCCAGTGCTGCTATGAAATTAGTGTGCTTAGCACCATAGTGGGATAAACTTTTCTGGGCATTTAATTAATAAGCCATATAATTTATAATTTATGTTACTTTAGATTCAAATCTTATACATGATACAAAAATGGTACACTGGTTCATACGCCACTAAAGTTTTATACACTTTGTTATGGCACATTATTTGGTAATAAATTTAATGTTTTTATTAATTTAAGAGAAAATGGTCAAAAATATTGGTGCTACTTGACATGATAATTTGGCAGACGTTGGGGGTGTGTGATATTGTCGCGTGAGACCACTATCACCAACAGCCGGCGTGGCGCAGGGGATAGCGTCACGGACTGCGGAGCAGGTCGCCGGTTCAATCCCGCCCACTGGCAAAAATTTATTTCTTTGTAATTTACAATTCCAGAAGGTTCTACATCTTTCTTATGTTCACTTGTAAATTCTACTTGTTTCTTATGTTAACTGTTGTTCTAATTTCTGGTAAATTCCGTCTGTGTATAAATAGCAGAGCACTCTGCCTGAGAGGCAGTCAGTGCTGCGTGTATGTTGAGTTCGTAATAAACGTGCTTTGAGTATAAGTGGTGTGTTCAGTTGCCTTCGAAGTCAAGCCTGCTCCCATTGCAACGCGACATTGTTTGGTGGAGGCGCCGGGTACACAGTGCAACAGCTGCATCACCGTGGCTCCGAATAGGCAACGTAAAAGCCGTCGCTTACACGGACTGGGATACACCGAGTACATCCTTCCAAAAGTCCGTATTATCAGAAGAACGAAGGAGACGAAACCAGCCATAAGCCAGCTGCACATCAGACACCCGTCGGTGTTCTCTGGAGATGCTGGTCAGGACCCCAACAAATGGCTAAAAGGGTTCGACCGAGTCGCCAAGTACAACAGGTGGGACCATACGATGTGCTTGGCCAACTTTTATTTCTACCTGGATGGAACAGCCCAGCAATGGTTCGAAAACAACGAAGACAAGTTGAATGACTGGGAGACGTTCCAGGAGGAACTTAAGAAGACGTTTGGAGACCGTCAGCGACAATTCCGCTCGGCGGAAGAACAACTGAAGAACCGGGCCCAACGACATGGTGAGCCGACACAATCGTAACAGACTGTTTTGGCCCTGTGTAACGTAGTCAACCCGAACATGACTGAGGCGGATAAAATTACGCACCTCATGAAGGGGATTGCAGAAGATATGTACCAAGCTCTTCTGATAAAAGATGTCGCTACGACAGAAGAGTTCATCAAGTGGTGCCAGCGTATTGCAGAGATGCAACAAAGGAGGGTTGGACGCAAGAAGTATGACAGACTCCCCAATGTAGTCCCTATGGCCGTTGTGGAAGACTAGTATGACTTCGCTTCTCTCATACGACAAATCGTGAGAGAAAAATTACAACAGTGCATGGCAGCCGGGACTATTAGACCGAGCGAGCATCAGATTATGGCCATGGATGTGAGCCCTATAAGTCACGAGGGAGCCGACGCCGCTGAGGACGAGGTATTCCAAACATTAGCTCCTGTCTGCCCCGTCAATCGTAACCGACTTGAAGAATGGCGTCGCCCGGCTATGACTTACGCTGCAGCCGCCAAACGGCAGTCCATGAACCGGCCGACGCGACCACAGCCAACTCCCCCGGTAACTATGACGCCCCGCAGAAGAACAGACGTCTGGAGGACAGAAGACAACACACCACTGTGTTTCCACTGTAGACGCCCTGGACATGTCGTACGCTACTGCAGAGAGAGGAGGCGAGTATTTGATGATTATTTTGCCGCAAGACGTCAGCCGTCGGAGCAGTTCTATCCAAGGCAGTCACCTGCTGATGAGTTCAGTCGACCTATGGGAAGAAGCCTATCGCCGTACCCTAGACGAGGTCGCTCCCCGACGCGCCGCAGCCGTTCACCGTCGCCGTACAGAGGTACCAGCCGCTCCCCTAGCCGCTGCGCCCAGGAGAACTAAGCGAGGCGACCATCTACGGAGGTGAGGCCGCCGCAGATGAAAATCCTCCATCGACGACAGTCGCCAAGATGTCGGGAAATCTCATCGACGTCATAATCGACGGCCAACCTGTCCGGGCACTTGTTGATTCAGGACCCTCTTTTTCTGTATTATCGGATAATTACCACCGCGCACTAAAGAAGACAATGTTCTTTGATACGGGAGCAACTGTGCTGAAGGTCGCGAATGGAAAATACGTCCATCCAGCAGGGACTTGTGTCGCAAGAATAACCATCAACAACAGGACGCAGCCGTTTGAATTTGTCGTGTTAACAGAATGTAGTCACAATGTCATCCTCGGATGGGACTTCCTTCAGGCATCCCAAGCTATCATTGACTGTGGAAGATCTGAGCTGCAAATTGAAGAAGTTGTTCCGCCAGATTCACGTAATACAGAATTTTCTGGGAAGTTATTCGTCGTTGACAATGTGCCGATACCGCCGTTGACAATGAGAAGAGTTGCAGTCAGAAACACAGATGACTGGTTAAACTATGAAGTTCTTGTTGATAGTAAAAAGTTTATCAGGCTCACAAAAGAAATTTACATACCAGCGGCTGTCATAAGCATTACCGGTGGTCAAGGAGAGATTTGGATCACAAATTGTCATGAGCAGTCACAACTTATCCCCAAGGGAATGTGTATCGGGACAGCTGAACCAATCCAGGACGGTGAGCTCAACGTCATCAATGAAGACCCATGCCTTGCTATTAGTACAGACAACACGCTGGAGGAAACAAACGTGGAACTGCCAATAGGGCCTGGACTGACCAAGGAACAACGCCAGCGGGTGTTAGGTATACTACGCCAATTTTCGGGTGCATTCAAACCTCAGCAGGGGAAAAGTCAGACGAAACGGCCCACGATAAAGCACCGTATCAATACTGGGGACCATCCGCCAATTAGCCAGCGTTCGTATAGAGTGTCGCCAGCTGAAAGACGGATAATTCGGGAGGAAGTGGAGAAGATGTTGCGAGATGACATTATTCAGCCTTCGGAGAGTCCTTGGTCGTCTCCGGTGGTCCTCGTAAAGAAGAAGGATGGCAGGTGGCGATTCTGTGTCGACTATCGGCGGCTGAACAGTATCACAAAGAAAGATGTCTACCCATTGCCGCGTATTTATGACACCTTAGACTGCTTGAATGGACCTACATACCTCTCAACTATGGACATGCAGACAGGTTACTGGCAAATCGAGGTTGACGAAGCTGACAGGGATAAGACGGCTTTTATTACACCTGACGGTCTCTATGAATTTAAAGTAATGCCATTTGGATTATGTAATGCTCCAGCCACATTCGAACGCATGATGGACAACTTGCTTCGACACCTAAAGTGGACGACGTGTCTCTGCTATTTAGATGACATTGTCGTTTTCTCGAAAACATTTGAAGAACATCTGAGTCGCCTGTCAACTTTGTTGAAGTGTGTTCAGGCTGCAGGTCTCCGCCTCAATCCAAAGAAGTGCCTCTTCGTCGCCAAAGAGATAAAAATCCTGGGGCACCTAGTCAACGGAGATGGTGTCCGTCCTGATCCAGATAAAGTAAGGGCAGTCACAGAATTTCCAACTCCTCAGCACATTCGTGATGTAAGAAGTTTTCTCGGGCTGTGCTCATACCACCGACGTTTCATAAAATGATTTTGTAACAAGGCACGTCCATTACAAGAACTTCTGCAGGGAGACGCCAAATTTTACTGGGATGGGACAAAAGAATGAGCCTTCGGAGCACTTAAGGAGGCTCTAACTTCCGCACCAGTGCTAGCCTTGTACGACGAGAATGCAGAAACGGAACTTCACACAGACGCCAGTGGCTATGGGATTGGTGCAGTGCTTGTACAAATTCAGGAAGGTGCCGAAAAAGTGATAGCCTATGCGTCAAGAGTACTCTCAAAGTCCAAGATAAACTACTCTACAACTGAAAAAGAATGTCTCGCGGTTATCTGGGCTATCAACAAGTCCCGGCTGTTTTTATTCGGCAAACCATTCACCGTCTGTGACAGACCACCATTCTTTGTATTGGCTGACTAGCTTGAAGGATCCATCAGGTCGACTAGCAAGATGGGCACTAAGACTCCAAGAGTACGATGTCACAGTGGTATTCAAGAACGGGCGCAAACACAAGGATGCCGACTGCCTTTCGAAGAATCCATTAGTGGAACACAACAGCATTAATGAAATTTCAGTTCTCACTGAATTAGATGACGTTACAGCTGAACAGTGGGAAGATCCAACACTATTAAAAATGATTGAGGCCTTGGAGAAAGGAGAACCGACCAATGGAGAGTTCCAACTTATAAATGGAACATTGTACAAGAGCAACTACGATCCACTGGGCCCCAAATGGCTACTTGTTGTTCCAGCTCATCTCCAGCCAGCTGTTCTCAAATATTTCCATGATGCTCCAATATCCGGTCATCTGCGATTCGTGAAGACCCTAGACAGAATCAGACGCAGGTATTACTGGAAAGGCCTCTACCGATCTGTCAAGCACTATGTGAGTCACTGTAAAGAGTGCCAGCGACGGAAGCATGTGCCGCAATTACCTCCATGACATCTCGTACCGATACCGCCTGCAGCAGCTCCATTCCACCGAGTTGGGATCGATCTTTTAGGGAGGTTCCCGAAGTCGACAACCGGTAACCGTTGGATAATATTCTGCACTGACTACCTCAGACGCTACGCTGTCACCAAACCTGTGTCGACTGCAGAAGCTCCAGAGATCGCAAAATTCCTTGTAGAAGTCATGAATTTGAAGCATGGAGCACCACGTGTCATGATATCTGATCGTGGAAAAGTATTCCAGTCAAAACTAGTATCAGAGGTAATGTCACGGTGCAACATTGTCCACTGAATGACAACTGCATACCATCCTCAGACAAATGGTCTTACGGAACGTTTTAACAAAACGTTAGCCGACATGCTGTCGATGTACGTCGATGTTGAGCAGAAGGATTGGAATACAATTCTGCCAGTCGTGACATTTGCTTACAATACCGCAAGACAAGAAACCACAGGCTTCACTCCGTTTTTCCTGCTCCATGGCCGTGACAATGGATACACTGTTCCCGTTCCAACCGGACGACACTCAGGATGACTATGTTAAACTGCTCATCACCAGGGTCGAAGAAGCAAGAAAGCGGTATTACGACAAGCACCGACCTGTTGTGTACAGCCCAAGAGATATGGTATGGATTTTTACCCCTGTACGGAAGATTGGACTGTCAGAAAAGTTATTGAAGCGATACTTTGTCCGCATCGTGTCATACGCCGCCTGTCAGACGTCACATAGGAAGTTGAGGATTATGAGCCGTCGTCGAAACGACAAAAACGAAGAGACATTGTTCACGTCCTGCGCATGAAGCCTTACTACGATCCTGAAGAGCAGGTAGACGACAATGAATTCTTGTTCAAGGACTTAAAGAACGGTAATGTTCCTGATTAAGTCCCGACAGGAACGTCTGTCGTCGATAATCGCGGAGAAGGGAAGGATTCTCTTGTACTGTCATACAGAGGACCCATGACACGGTCAAGATCTAGGACATTGCAGCTGGCTCCACAGGGATCATAACAGCGGGTCGCTGTTTCTCCAGGAGAGGGATCAATGCCGCGAGAGACCACGATCACCAACTGCCGGCGTGGCGCAGGGGATAGCGTCACGGGCTGCGGAGCAGAAGGTCGCCGGTTCAATCCCGCCCACTGGCAAAAACTTATTTATTTATTTGTAATTTACAATTCCAGAAGGTTCTACTTGTTTCTTATGTTAACTGTTCTTCTAATTTCTGGTAAATTCCGTCTGTGTATAAATAGCAGAGCACTCTACCTGAGAGGCAGTCCGTGCTGCGTGTATGTTGAGTTCGTAATAAACGTGCTTTGAGTATAAGTGCTGTGTTCAGTTGCCTTCGAAGTCAAGCCTGCTCCCATTGAAACGCGACATTTTTACTGATAAAGGGGGGAAGCTGATTGTTTTCATCTGAAAAGCGGGTTTTGCCAGGCTGTTGGGTTCCCCAGAGGGCCGGTCAACAGTTTGGACCTAGTGAATGGGATACAGGAGGTAGTCAGGGTTTCCCTAATGTACTCGGAAACAAGAAATGATCTTGGCTGAGCGAGGGTGGCTAACCCAAATTGCAACTGAAATACAATATAGCCTCACACATTATTCTAAAAATACACATAAAATCAGGAAATGATCATACGGCAAATATAATAATGTGAGTGGATTCAAGAGACTTGGGAGAATCAAACGCCGTCATTACAAATTAAATATCCCTTACAGTTAAAAAGCAGATAAATTTCAATACTACAATAATAATATTATAAGACATATTTACAATTATTGATACGTAGTGTTTATCAGTAACAATTTAAGAAGCAAATGGACAGCATTGTACCACGCTACCTATCTTGAAAGACGTGCTACGTTATTTCCGTATTCTTTCAATAAACTTTGTTTTACTCTCTTGTTCTGCTTTTCGTTGGGATAGTAATATTCTTGTGTCAGAACAGATTCCACCACAGAAACACAAAACATGAACCCATCAAAGCTCATAACATTTATATATGTAATTTATTATATTTAATATTATTCTTAGTAATGTACGTTTATCTTGCAGACTGCCACTTAAATATTTCATGGCCGACTAAAAATAGTAGATATACAGCAGATAATTTATATGTAATTAATTATAAGTATTTATGGAATGGAACTGAATATATTTGTATAAAAGCCATGATAAATATTGTGTAAATATTTTTCGACGGCGGGAGTATAATTAAACAATGAGACGCCATGCTTAATGGCTATCTGAGCAAAGAGCTTCAGTCTCAACCGTTTTCTAGTATCGTTAAATATATATTTGTTAAGTGTAAGCAGCATTTATAGGGAGGTGGTCAAAGTATTTATTCTTTGATATTCAAATGTATAATATTTTGGAAGGGAAATTGCAAAAAAAGGTGAGGCTAAGATGCGCGGAAGGATACAATTTTCGAGCAGAGAGAGCGTGCTTTCGAACGCTTGGGAAGGGGCTCGTAACTTGGACGTGGTGGTGAAACGTTGTGACGCTGGGCGGTCTGAAGCCGCGTTACGAACTTGTGATTTGAAGAGATAGGCATGTGTGGACTTAGGAAATTTATGGGACTGTGACTGCGGAACTTAGTCTCTGCTTGAAAAGTGATGGACTATGCGCGTTAGTAGTGCTGTGGAGCTGTGATAATTCAGCAATCGTGTACTCGTGTGATTACAAACTGTATTTTATAACAAATACTTTAATCACGGATTAATTTGGAACTTTCACTCTCGAATGCGTATGATACTTATTGTTCCTCTCATGGACAATAGTTGGGGAAATATTCAGCTATTTACCGATGTATAAAGTAGGACCACCTCTGAATTTTCATGTCCAGAAAGAGAAATGAACTCTATTTATAAAGAATTACTTCTTGAGCGAATCACTTCTTTATCTTAAAATCCATTTTGTTGGTTATTCAGAAGTTTAAATTATGTTTGTTTAAATATATTTTCATGTCATCATATGCAGATTAACACAATGGCTAAACTACAGATTAATTATTGATCTTATTTAAACAGACTGGGTAGTTGTTTAGGGCATACAAGCTGACATACATAGCTCACCCCTATGTACAGAGACAACGAGCCATGAACTTTTACTATCCGAGTTATGTATTGCCCAATTCTTATTGGTAAATACCGATAGGAAGATCGCAATACGAAGCCAAGATTCACAGATCATAATTTCATTGTCGTGTTTCCTCTTCCTATCCAAATAGGCCTCCCAAGTTTATATATAATTTTAATGTGAGATATTTCAACCGTTTATGTGTTCCTTTTAATATGTACAATTACTTTGTTCTGGATCTGTAGTCATTAGATTGAATGAATTTTTATTTCGTCGCTATACCATGAGAAAATACGTGGTCCTCTAAATACGTTCTGAGACTGATTTCATAATGGCCCAGTGGTGCACTATAGCGCATAGGTGGCATAGTGGTATAATACCATGTCAATTAGTCTCTCGTGTCTGCAAGAGACAGTTGAGTGCATGCACTGGAAGCAGACATACAATCGTTATTGAAACTGTGCGGTGATTGAGCCAGTCAGATCTCGACATGTCACGAAGAATGGGAAAACATCACGTTGTGCCAAAAATTAGGCAAGACCAATTCCGAAGCGTTTGTACGGATTCAGCTGTTGTAAGGCGAGGACGTACTGTTTAGATGGCACCAACGTTTTGTGCAAGAACGGGACAGTTTGGAAGATTATGTGTGTACTGGTCTGCCACGAACAGTTCGAACGAAATGTTAGATCTACGAAGTTACAACGTTGGTAAGTACTAACCGCTTTCAATCGGTAGATGCTCTCGCAGCATACGTTAGCCATGGAAATGTTCAAATGTTTGTAAGTCTGTGGGACTTCACTACTCTGGTCATCAGTCCCTAGGCTTAAAAGCTGTTGTTCTTATGTTCTTCAGTGAGCAAACGGGTTTGATGCAGCTCTCCACGCTATGCTGTCCTCTGCAAGCCTCTTCATCTGAGAATTTGTTCGCCAACCTACATCCTTTTGAATCCACTTACTGTATTCATCCCTCGGTCTCCATATACGATTGATACCCCTCACACTTTTAATGCGAAGTTGACGATTCTTTGATGTCTCTGTGTCCCACCAACCTATCCTTTATTTTAGCCCAGATATGCCAGAAATTCCTTTTCTTCCCAATTTTGTGAAGCACCTCCTCATTAGTTACGTGATGTACCCAACAAATCTTCATAATTCGTCTGTAGCTCCACATTTCGAAGGCCTCTATCGTCTTTTTGTCTGAACTCCTTATTATCCACGTTTAACTCCCGTACATTGCTACACTCCAGACAAATGATTTCAGAAAGGACTTCTAACATTTAAATTAATATTAGATGTAAACTAATTTTGCTTTTTCTGAAACGCTTTTCTTTCGATTGCCATTCTGCAACTTATATCTTCAATTCGGCCATCAGAAATTAACTTGCTACCCAAGTAACAAAATTCATCTACTACGTTTATTGTCTCATTACCTAATCTAATTCCTTCAGCATCGCCTGATTCTCTGAAACTACATTCCATTACCTTCGTTTTACTCTTGGTAATGTTCATCTTATACCTTCCTTTCAAAACACTGTCCATTCCATTGAAGTGCTCCTCCAGTTCATTGCTGTCTGAATTACTATGTCATCAGCAAACCGTAAGGTTTTTATTCTCTCTCTCTCTCTGGACTTTAATTCAGTCTTCAAATTTCTCATTGCATTCCTTCACAGCTTGCTCAATGTACAGATTGAACAACATGGGGGAAAGACTACAACCCTGTGTTACTCCCCAACTACTGCGACTCAAACTAAATTATGCTAAGGACAACGAACACACACATGCCCTAGGGAGGACTCGAACCCCCGACGGCGAGAAACGGCGTGCTCCGCAGCTGAGCGCCTTGGAACGCTTGGCCACTCCACCGCGGCTCAATCATGGAACTTGCCACAAAATTGTGACGGACGACCTCAAAATGTCTCTTGTTACCCAGCACAGTGTGCCACGAATCCTGTCGCAACGTGAACGTTATGATCGCATAACGGTTTATGGTGACGATGATCCAATGGTTCTCGACCGGGTAATAACTGTAGAAGAAACATGATGTTCTCTTTACGACCCGAAAAAAAAGCTACCTATAATGCGGCAGCATGTGCAACATACAGAATCGTGTGGGTGCCTATCTTCAAATGTTCAAATGTTTGTAGAACTTATGGGACTTAACTACGGGGTCATCAGTCCCTTAGCTTACAAACTACTTATGAACTAGCTAAGACTAAGGACGGCACAAATATCCATGCCCGATTGGGGATTCGAACCTCCGACGGTAATGGCCGAGCAGACCGTGACTGAAGCGCCTCAGTCCCCTCGGCCGCCTATGTTCCCGGCGTCAAGTGTCAGAAGCTATTGACTGTTTTCTTGACAACACATCGCTACGACTGTTAAAAATTCTTTTCTAAGAACACACGACCGTTTTCTCAAATTAAATTTGCATCATCAGGTACTTATTTCACACAGGTGATAAACATATGTTACATGGACATTAAACTGACTAATCCCAATAATCATTCTCTAGCCGGCCGCGGTGGCCGAGGGGACTGAGGCGCTTCAGTCACGGTCTGCACGGCCACTACGGTGGGGGTTCGAATCCCGCCTCGGGCATGGATATTTGTGCCGTCCTAGTTCGTAAGTAGTTCATAAGTAGTTTGTAAGTTTAGGGACTGATGAACCCGTAGTTAAGTCCCATAAGATTTACAAACATTTGAACATTTTTTTCATTCTCTAGTTGTAACCACGTTACCTGTAAAACCATCTACAGGGCGTTACAAAAAGATACGACCAAACTTTCAGGAAACATTCCTCACACACAAAGAAAGAAAATATGTTATGTGGACATGTGTCCGGGAACGCTTAAGTTTTCATGTTAGAGCTCATTTTAGTATTTCTCTTTAAATGTAAATTGAAATAATTCGTGCAGACAATTGTCAAAATACGCAATTGTTTCGTTAGTATGTACTGTACTTCCTCGATTCATGTCATCAACACAGATTTTCTGTGAACGTTTGGGCAGGAATTGTTGGTGATGTCTTAATTGGGCCTAATGTTCTTCCACCTACGCTCACTGGAGCACGTTATCATGATTTCATACGGGATACTAGAACATGTACCTTTACAAGTACGACAACATGTGGTTCGTGCACGATGGAGCTCCTGCACATTTCAGTCAACGTGTTCGTACGCTTCTCAGCAACAGATTCGGTGACCGATGGATTGGCAGAGGCGGACCAATTCCATAGTCTCCACGCTCTCCTGAGCTCAGCCCTCTTGACTTTCATTATGGGGGCATAATGTAGAGACTCTTCGTGCTCTTATTGTGGACGGATCTAATACAATATGCCATACTCCAGGGCTGCATCAGCGCATCAGGGATTCCATGCGACGGAGGGTGAATGCATGTATCCTCGCTAACGGAGGACATTTTGAACATTTCCTGTAAAAAAGTGTTTGAAGTCACGCTGGTACATTCTGTTGCTGTGTGTTTCCATTCCATGATTGAAGTGATTTGAAGAGAAGTAATAAAATGAGCTTTAACATGGAAAGTAAGAATTTCCGGACTCATGTCCACATAACATATTTCCTTTCTTTGTGTGTGAGGAATGTTTCCTGAAAGTCGCAGCGGTGTGTTGACAAGAAAATGAATCCATTCGGCTGCGGTTGCCCGACGAATAAACTATTGACTGTTCCACGCATAACGAGAACTCCGGGTATGCTGTGTTGCGATACCCGTATCTGAGGCTCCAGTAACGTTAGACGTGCTTAACATCCATTATACTCTCACGTGATTATCCATTCGCAGAAACAGGAAGCTTTACAACACTGAAAACAAGCTCGTATTATTTGGAAACCTCCGTAAATTTATCTCATGCGTGCATTACTTTGGTACGTTTCGGGAAAGGTGTTTATGGCTTTAACGTCAGAGCAATGTTAATACACATTGCGCTACCTGCTGTGGCACGTGTAGTCGGTGTGTCGTTACACACGATAATAATGGAACAGCGAATTAGTTAAAAGGTTCTCGCTACAATTCGACCGGATCCGTCTTCGTGCCCCTGCCATGCTGTTACACCACCCTTCGCGGACTGGCGCTGTCTTTCGTGGCTCTCGCAGACCTGCGCACACGCCACCCGCTGGTTAAGGCGACCGCGGCCGCGTAAATATTCGCGCCCTCGGCAGAGAGGCTTTCCGTGTTGTGGGGGGTGGGGGAGGGGGGGGTTAGCAGCGCTGCCCCAGTTGGCACGCCCACACACTCGCCTCTTTACAGTCGCCGCTCTTTGTCTTCCAACTGGCCCGCGCTGTACAGCGTGATGCCGGGTTCTCGTAGCCGTCCGTACCGACGCTGTCCCCAAAATGATCTGCAATCCGTATCGTGCGATGCATTCCTCCCTCTCTCTCCACCTGCACACGCTACATGTCCTCCCCCAAGACAACTTCCCCTACCGGATGACGCCCTTCCTCCCGAAATTTACCCCTCCTATCATCTCTGATCCTATCCCCGTAGCATCAGCGCCTCCTCTCCCCATCCCCTCCTCCTTCCTCTCTCCACTTGGCTTTCCCCCTTCCCCACCCTGGAGTCTTTATCGCATCCGTCTTTCCTCTCCTCTCCTCTCCCTCCCTCCCTCCCTCCCTCCCTCCCTCCCTCCCTCTCTCTCTCTCTCTTCCCCCCATCTCCCGTCGCCCTGCGGGGGCCCCAGAGACGAATTTTAGACCCAGTGTCATCTAGTATCCAGTGCATCCTTGTCTCCGTGTGAGTTTACAGTGCATCGTAACACAACCTCTCCTCTTCACCAGTGTCGTCGTGTTACTTCTTCGTGTGTCCAGTGACTGTTTTCAATGTGATTTTACCGCCGTCGTGTTTAAATTATTACTATGCCACTGAATTTATGAAAAACTGTTTGTATAATGCATGGCTGAAGGCCCTAGATAGTCGAATCAGTAAACTAGCCGGCGGTTCATTCATGTTCTCAGTGGGTAGTTGCCTAAAAAGCCCCCCTCCCTCCACTCTATATAATATAAACTACAGGACACGTACAAATACTTCGCACCGTTAGTAGAATGACAAAAAAGTTGGGAAAGAATGAAAGTGAAGTTGAATGTCCATGATTAGCTTTTTTCAGAATCAACCAATACAAGTGGTTTAAAGCGCAAATGAAAGAACTTGATCCACTGAGTGATGTTTGGTATAAAAGAACCACGTACTTTAATTCAAATGTTCAAATGTTTGTAAATCTACCGGACCAAACTGTCCGTAGCTTACAAACTACTTAAACCTAGGTAAACTAACCTAAGGACAACAAACACACCCAAGCCCCAGGGAGGACTCGAACCTCCACGTACTTTAATTACAACCGAATATATCGTAAAACAAACCGATTAGAATATTCAATGGAAGGACATAAAGAAACCGCGTTTGAATACAAATGCAGGATGGGGAGACTTTAGTTAATTCTGATACTTTATGACAAATCAGTGGATGAATACCTTTCATTTAAAATAAAAACGAAGGAAACCTGCAGAGTAGTTTCGTCTGACCGACCGAATTTAGTTTTCGTAGATTCTTTTAATATAAAGGATAATATAATTAGTGGATCTTTTCAGTAAATAATTTCATTCTGAAGAAATTATTTGGCTACTAAAACGCAAAGTAAATTATGTTCAGCGTAGAGATTAATGCGTATTACGAAAGTGTTACCCAACGCCATCGTGGCGTTTCACTCGATTGGTGGCCGATGTACCCCTCTTACCCAGAGCTCACTCCTCCGTTTACCGTTTCTGTGATGGCACGGGTGCATTTAATATGTTAAATATTTTCAATAAGACAGTTCGATTATACTTCATTTGTTTCAGTGCTGACGACAATAGAGATAGTGATGATAGTGTCTTCAATGTCCTCCAATGCGTCGGTGCAATTAATACGAAAAGAACTTGTTGCTGACCTCCATGCTTCCAGGTTGAAACTCCACCGTCTGATTATTTAGATTTTACGGCGAATTTGACGAAAGGGTTAACTTTAGCTAACACACTTAAATGAATATCTGACAAATCCATATTCAATTATCAGTTGAAGCAATGGATTGGGCTTTGTCTACTTTCTAAGGAGTATAGGCACTAAAGATATATGAAAAGCAGCTCCTAAAAAACGAAATAAAGATCAATGTTTAAAAAAAATACGAAACAATATGACTGACGTCTTTTTAGTACTACTAAGCATCTATCAGGTAGATTCCAGGGTAATCTAGGAAATCTAAGCGATTTCGTAAGTCCGCTAAGCGGCGACCACGAAGGATGTAACTGCTGATAGTGTTCACACACACACACACACACACACACATACACACGAACGCGTTGGAATGGCGGAGCGTTTGCTTCCCTTCGAAATGTGAGTCCTCCTTAGGGAATGATGTTCAAATGTTTGTAAATCTTTGGGAGTTAACTACTCTAGGCATCGGCCCCTAGGATTACAAACTGCTTTAACTAACATGAAAAGGACAACAAATACATCCATACCCAAGGAGGGACTCGAAGCTCCGACGGCGAGCAGCGGCGCGATTCCTAGCTAGGCGCCTTGGAACACTTAACCACTCCACCGCGGCCCCTCGAGCATGGACGTCTGTGTTGTCCTCAGCATAAGCTAGTTTAAATAGCTTGTAAGCGTAGGGACTGATAACTACAGTAGCTAAGTTCCGTAAATTTACCACCATTTGAATACACGCACACATCCTGGATTTGACCACAATGACCTCTGCTCTAGCCATTTCACAGGAGATCGTCCTATTACTCCATTGCAGCCGCACAGATAAAATTCCAGAGGTGTTAAATCAGTCTATCGATCTGTCTCCGAATGTCTGATAGACACGCAGATGGATGTCACGTGAAAAGTGAGCTGTCGAGCCAACACGCTGAATCCAAATCTCCTGGTCGTGTGCAATGCCACATCCCACACATACTGTATCAGTCTTAATGTAAGACCGAGCAGTCGTGGACCGTTGAACGTTGCGATAAAATCTGTCGGCCAATCTCAAGACCATGAGTAACACCACCCGACATAATAATAGCGGGTCGATGTGGACCTCCATTGGCATTTGTAGCAGCAGGGTTTTGCTCGTTCCAAAGGTGGCGTTACAACGGATTACGAAATGACCATTATGTGTGAAAGCAACGATTCGAGGAAAGTATGGAACAACTAAATAGGCACACGAGTCAAAATCAACTGGACGTAATGGCTGCACATTCAAGATGTGGTAATGGATGACGTTCGTGTTCATGATGAAGGAAAGAGAAGTGTTATTTTTAAGAATCATTTGTGAAACAAATACATAAAGTACGTTACTGGCACACAATAATAAATACAGGATTTATAAATACGTAGTAGTAGTATTTAACCATTAACCTCCTAACAGATTACTCAAGTTAAAATGTTTTACTGAGAAATATTACCCCGACATAACTCTGGCTCCCAAATTATTCGTATTCTGTAAGCGGTATCATCATTAAATTCGTCGTAGTTGTTTCCGCTGCTGTTAGTAAGTGTTGATGGGAGAATTGCGTTTGTTAATTTTTATATTTTTATTTTCTTTAAATTTTTATTTCAGCAATATTGAGTCCTTCAGTATCATTGTGGTGTAGTTTCAACATTTAAAGTACTTCACGTTTTTCGTAATTAAGACTGATTATTCCAGTGTGGAGGAGCAGTGTTATATGATGTGCAATAACGACTATTTGGATAAATATCTGCTGAACCAAAGATGCAATAACAACCTTTTATCCATTCCAACCTTAAATAAATCCTTAGATTCTCAAGATGAAACTTAAAATGAATTGCCAAAGTAATGTACATTTTAAAAAGTGTAAACATATCAAGGAGGAAAAGGCGAGTTTTTGAAATTTTGTGTAACTCTGAGCCTACTTCAAAGTTGTGACATCCCATACAGCAGCGTCTTGTTAACCTGTGGGTAGCGACCCCCCAAGGGGGATGAGGGGCAAATTTTGTTTAGGGGTCGCGGTCAAAGAAGGAAGTACTCGCACCGCAACACATCCAGACCAGTGCCCATCTGGGTACTTGGGGTTCCTCAATACCAAAATTGCATAAGAAAAGTGAAATATGTTTTATACGAAAATTACGTAGTTCCTTGTTATCATAAAATCAATTTTTTTACAATAAATGTGGCATGTTTATGATGAATAAACGAAAATCTTCAAAACTTCCAGTAATTTTCGGGTGTGCAGCCGGATCCCATTGACATTCTGCAACGATATTTCGGCCCAGAGACGTCCGGCCATCTTCAGGTGAGTAGGCAACTACTGAAGAGCGCAGGTACGTTCGCGGTATTTATACCGAGTATTGCGCATGCGAGATACGCTGGAGTCTTACTGCGCATGTGTTAGATGGTGACATGCGCGGTACGGCCGAGCTGTGTGTGCTGCCCTCGGTGGTGAAAGTGAACACTCATCTAATCATCGAGAATCGAATGATTCCGTCGATTCCGCTGTGCCTCAATAGCTTTAAGAACAGGGTTCCAATTTTTATCCAGCTGAAAGCCGTTGTCTCGATTTATTAAATTGTCAGCAAGGCGTATTTCAACCGCTTCTTTGAAGACTGAGTTCCAAAAGCCGGAAACTGGAGCTAAAATTGTGGTTTTGTTGTATTCCATGGAGTGTCCCATGGAAATGCAGTGCTCTGCTACAGCTGATTTCGACGGTTGCAGAAGACGGGTGTGTCTTTCGTGCTCCGTACAGCGCTCTTGAACCGTTCGAGTCGTCTGACCTATGTAAGCAGAACCACACTCGCAGGGAATTTTATAAACGCCCGCTTTTTTCAATAGCAAATCGTCTTTTACAGGTCCGACTAGGGCTATATTCTTCGCTGGTGGACGGAAGATGACCTGGATTTTATGTTTCCTTAGCAATCTGCCTATTTTAGAGGACACATTGCCAGCATAAGGAAGGAATGCAACTGATTTGTAATCTTCTTCATTGTCCTCTGTGCGTTGCTTCTTGTTGTTATGATTACGTATGGCCTTCCTTATTTGGCGTGGAGTGTAGCCATTCTCTTTGAACACTTTCTCCAAGTGTTCCAGTTCTGCAGGAAGATTTTCTTCGTCTGATATCAAGTGTGCTCGATGTATTAGCGTACTAAGGACACCAGCGGTTTGTGCGGGATGATGGCAGCTGGACGCCTGGAGGTATAGATCTGTGTGCGTAGGTTTCCTGTACACAGAGTGTCCCAAAGAGCCGTCATCCTTGCGTCGTACCAGCACGTCCAGAAATGGTAAAGCTCCATCTTGTTCACTCTCCATGGTAAACTTGATATTTTCATGTATTGAATTTATGTGACGGTGAAATTTCTCCAGTTCCTCTCTACCATGAGGCCATACAACGAAAGTGTCGTCTACGTAGCGCCAGAACACAGTGGGCTTTAAAACAGCAGACTCAAGTGCCTTCTCCTCAAAGTCCTCCATAAAAAGGTTAGCCACCACAGGGGACAGAGGGCTCCCCATGGCGACACCGTCAGTTTGTTCAAAAAATTCGTTATTAAATAAAAAGTAGGTTGAGGAGAGAGTATGCTCAAACAAAGCTGTCAAGTCTTCACTGAAAATGTTACCAATGAGATGTAACGAGTCCATTAAAGGCACTTTTGTAAAGAGCGAGACCACATCAAAGCTGACTAGTAAATCCGTGCTGCTCAACTTAATTGTCTTCAGGCGATTCACAAAATCTCCAGAGTTACGTATGTGGTGACAACACTTGCCCACGTAAGGCTTGAGCAAAGAAGCCAGATGTTTAGCGGTATAATAGGTCGACGCACCAATATTGCTCACTATTAATCGTAGTGGTACACCATCCTTGTGAATCTTGGGAAGGCCGTAAAGTCTTGGTGGTACTGCACTGTGTGGTCTCAGCTTCTTGATGACTTGTTTTGGTAAAGAACTATCATTCAACAATGAAGCGGTTTTCCTTGATATGCGACTCGTTGGGTCCTTTTCAATCTTGCGATACGTAGAATCCGATGCCACGTGCAACGCGAAACAATCGTAAAGTAACAAATATTTCTCTGTCTAAATTAATTTTGAAGTATGATAATGTGTTCCATTGCCGGCCGCGATGGCCGAGCGGTCTGCGGCGTGCCAGTCACTGTCGGCACGGTCGCTGCGGTCGGGGATCGAATCCCCCCTCGGGCATGGATGTTTGTGCAGTCTTTAGTATAAGCTAGTTCATAAGTAGTTTGTAAGTTTAGGGTCTGATGACACCGTAGTTGTCCCATAAGCTCTACAAGCATTTGAACATTCTTGTGGGTTTTTTATGATTTTTTTTTTTTTTTTTTTTTTTTTTTTTACAAGAATGTTATATCAACAGAAGAAAATATAAAATTCGCTCAAATTCTTCAGTTTCTCCTGGCGTATTTCTTGCTCGAACCGTACAGCTGTGGACTGTTCTAGCATTAAATTAGCTGCTTTCGAATTCACGCAAATAGTTGTTACAGTACTGTGAGGAACGGATGAGGACGGGGGTTACCACAATATTTTTACTTGGATTGGGGGAGGGGGGGTCGCGAACTCTGTTGGAAACCGTACATTATGTGAAATTATTAAAAACACGAATCTTCAATTTATTAGAAAGTTCAGTGTATACATTTGAATGGCGTTTGTTTCCGGAGTTCTCCTGGTGACTATTTATTCCTATCTTATGTTATTCAGGTTCCTTCTTTTTCTGGCCATTTCAGATTCGTGTTAATGCAGTTCAATGTTTATGACGTCATACCTCCGTAACTTTTTGTCCTACTATAATTTTACAGGTTCGTAGGGTGGAGTATTCGAAAACAGTCTGCGAAATGTTTTGCGCATGGAATTGTTATCAAGGACCTACGGGAGGCGTCCATTTATTACATTAGATATTTAGAGGAGGAGGGGGGGGCTTTACGGAGTCGACACGAATCTCTCGATATCTCACGTGGAAGAGAGGCGGGAATGTCGGCATATCACACGTAATTTTTTTCCCACAAGAAAGAGTGTGATACTGCGAGATAAATGGGTTAAATTAAGTAAAACTTGTTTCACGTTAAAATACGGGTAAATCATACACAAAATTTAACGTGGTTATGCGAACATCACACGCTAGCCCCTCGGCTGTTTCTCTAAACATACACGACCTTTCTTTATACGCGTGTTTTTGTCGGAATTGGAACGCAACACGCACGGCTGCAACAGTTCTAGCCACCCGGACGCCTCTCACACTGAGTGAATAGAATTCCACCCGAGTCCTCTCGGCTTACGGCCATACGAGCGTTCTTTTCACGCGCGTTTGTAAGGGATATTGTTTACTGTAGCACTACTTCAAAGAAAGTCTCCTGCATGTGAAACATATAATCTCGTGAATCAACACAGTTACTACTCCTTCCTTAGTTTTGACATATTTCAGAAAAATCTTTAATACTCTTCTACCACTTCTGTATTTCTACCCCTAAAACATCATGAATAAGAGTATTACAGACTAACTGCTTAAAATGACATAATTTTACAGGTTTTGTCACGTTACGGCCAGTCAAGATTTTGTATTATTTGTATTTTATATGATACAATTCGAGAAATGGTTCACACTTTGAAGTGCGTTATCTATTTACTTTGGCATTTATTCCTGATATTTGCCACGTATAAAGTGCTGCATTGTTGTCTATAGTGTAATGAATGAAACCATGCGCATATTTGAACTAATGAATATTTACACACACTTATCGTGAATTCGAAACTGCGCATGGTTTAGGCAATACGGTGAAAGAAGTTGAACATTGCAGTTTCCGTATCGTGGAAAAAAATGAATAAATAGCATAGCACACAGGAAATGCACTGAGAGAACCATTTCCGAAACACGATCTGCAAAATATAAATAAGAAACCCGCTGATTTTCACCAACGATTTCTAAAGGATGAAATCGAATTTTAGATGTATGTTGGCACTGGTACATCGAAGCATTAGCCACATTTTGAGTTTCTAGTCGGTCGATCAACAATTTATGGCACTATTAAGGGACACATGTACTTTCATAATGCAGAAGGTGTGAAGAGTATTATATGAAGCGACCAATTATAGAAGAATGAAACCAGACAGAGAAGACAGAACACTTCCCTCATTATGTGGTATCCACATATAGCAAAATAATTCCAGAAGAACTTATTTACACTATTAATTGCCATAGCAACAGCAATTACTGTTGAGATACACAAGCGTAAGGGCATTCGATCATCAAGGATACCAACAAATTCAAATCAACAGAATTAAGTGAAAAAAATTACATCAAACTTGAAAAGTTTCAGAAGGTGCACTACTACCAAATGATCCTTGTGAACCGAAAATCTTCTCTGTGTTAGTGGCTGATGGGTTGTGACAACGTTATGAAACCATATCCCACAAAGAAATCTTACTAATCAACAAAACGTATTTAACTACAGCTTATCACAAACACGACGTTACGCAGAATGTTAGCTGACATTTTATCTAATAGATGGAAAATGTTCGATCGTGGTAAACAAGCAGCGTTGTTAAAGTATGTAGCGTACTTAACAATTTTTATCATGAAACATGACTGCTACAATTATGATGACGCACTGATAAGCAATTGCTGATTACTTCTGCCCCATAAAATCGCAGCGAATTTCTCGTACGTGTAGTAAGGGTCAAGAACGAGAATAAAAAATTAGTATTTTTTTAATAAATGCAACGTAATCAATCACAGATTAACGTATTTACACTAAATCACATATTTTGAAAAATCTAACGACATCTCTCAAAGTTGGGAGGAGGGTCGGAGAAACCTACGCGTGATGGGTCGTCTCACAAACCAAACCCTCTTATGATCTACGTCTCTTTCTGTGATAGAATTTCTAAATACATTCAGTGCATGTGTGTATACTGTTCATAAAGTATTTCACGAATAGAAATAATAAATTGTAACGTCATGAAGAATACTATATATCTACTGTAAGAAGGGCGAAAACATAGTAAACGATAAACTACTGCCATCATTTTATCTGGGTTTGTCAGCGAGAATTCGGTAAGTGCTCTCATTCCGAAATACAGCAGAAGAAAGACTCGTTATTCACGCGTTGCATGACGCCGTTTCTTGCGTCCCTAACTATTTATGAACGTCTTATCTATTGAATTATTTGTCGTAGATGGTTCCTCTCCACCAATAACGATTGTTTCCAGATGGTAAAGAATAGTTATATCAAACTTGGTTAATATAGCTTCATTAGTTTAGGAAGACAAGGGGAACATTACTGCGTGATATAATAGTTCTTTGAGAATTTAATTATTTTTTCGCCTAATCTCCTGTTTCATATTTTGTTCTTAACCGACAGCCATTGCTTTGTGATCGTAAGGAATATGGGTGCCAAATGTGGCGGTTTATTTTCGCTGTTTATATGGATGTTTTCTTTATTAATCCAGAACTAGTTTTCGAGCCACTGCAGACTCATCTTCAGTGGTACTTTACAGGAACATTTATCTTCCGCTGAGTGTAGGTATACGCTGTCATGGTGGTTCTGGTAAAATACCGGGTGATCAAAAAGTCTGTATAAAATTTAATAAACCACGGAATAATGTAGAAAGAGAGGTAAAAATCGACACACATGCTTGAAACGACAGGGGTTTTATTACAACAAAAAGATAGTTAAAAATAATCAAAATATCCACGGGTGTACTGCCGGTCTGTACTGTCCAACAGGCACAATATTTCGGCGATCATACATGTCGCCATCATCAGGTGAACTGACGGACTGAGCACCTGGAAACGCGCCGGCACGGAGATCCGCACGCTACGGCTGCTCGAAGGGAACTGGGTTCTAGCCCGGTAGCGGGCGATTTAAATACCCTCGGCCCGCGGAGCGACCCCTCCGCGGTCCGCTTCCCGCGCCGCGACCGCGCAGTGGAACCGATTGCGACGGCGTAGGACATGACGTCGATGTGAGGGGTCTGTCCGCCGTGGTCGTCACTACGTTAAGTTTGCTAGATTTACTCTTAATTAAACCAATCGCTGGTTCCCAAGCTTTGCTAAGATTATAGCCACAGTCACGGTTTATGAGGTCGTCACTTGTGCGAATTTCAATGGCCTCTCTAACGACGCAGTTCCAGTATTTCGACGTCTGTACCAGAATCCTAGTGCGTTCATACTCCATCGCATGATTCTCCGACAAACAATGTTCAGCGACAGCCGACTTGCTCGGATACATCAATCGTGTGTGCCTCTGGTGTTCAACGCATCGATCCTCGACGGTACGCATCGTCTGTCCAATATATGACTTTCCACACTGACACGGAATATAGTACACGCTGGCCTTCCTCAAACTGAGATCATCTTTGGCGCTCCCCACTAGTGCACGAATTTTATTCGACGGACAAAAAACAGTTCCAACCTGGTGTTTTTTTTTTTTTTCAAAATGCGGGCGACCTTCCCCTAGATTGCGCCAGTATATGGAAAGAACGGAGTGCCTACATCCTCCCTCATGTTTTCATCCGTTTCCACAGGTTGTGATGTAGTGGTTGGGCGGAGAGCCCGCTGAATCTGCCGTCAGTTCACCTGATTATGGCGACATGTATGATCGCCGAAATATTATGCCCGTTGGACACTATAGACCGGCAGTACACCCGTGGATATTTTGATTATCAAATACGCCGGGAGAAACTGAAGAATAGTTAAAAAATGTCCGAAAATTGGCGCTTCATCTGATTAGAAAAACAATAATTAGCATAACAAATTAAGACAAATCAAAAATGATGTTCCTTACAGGAAATGTCCAATATGTTCACCATCATTCCTCAACGATACCTGTAGTCGAGAAATAATGTAGTGAACAGCACTGTAAAGCACGTCCGGAGTTATGGTGAGGCATTGTCATCCATAAAGATGTCGGCCTATCACGATACACTTGCGACTTCAGGTAACGCCAAAGCCAATAATCGTACTGGCTGATGTCTGGGGACCTGGGAGGCCAAGCATGACGAAAGTGGCGGCTGAGCACTCGATAATCACCAAAGGACGCGCGCAAGAGATCTTTTAAGCGTCTAGCAATACTTTTTTTTCTAATAACGCCCCATGTCCTTCCAAACATGTGTGTCAATTTTCACCCCTTTATCTACATTATTCCGTGATTTATTAAGTTTTCAAATTTATACTGACTTTTTGATCACCTGGTAAATGTATTTTTATAATACAGACATGATAAAATAATGCACAGTAGCTCTACCGGTTAATGGCCCTTTGTATTAAAACTGAATAAAGATAAACAAAAACAAGATTTTACTTCTTTCTACTGCTCAAGAAAAAATAAAAGAAAAACATTGCGAACTTTAACAACATTCTGAATTTGTGTTTCAGATAGCAGAATAAACTAGTACCAAAATCCGCGGTAACACGTCCTCTTCTATTTACAACTACATGGGATACTCTGCAAATCACTTTTGCCGTGCGAGAGTAGCCGAGCGGACTGGAGCATCACGTTACGGATCGCGCGGCCTCCCGCGTCTGAGATTCGAATCCCTCCCTCGGACATGATTGTCTGTGTTGTCCTTAGGCTAGTTTAACTTATTTAAATTAGTTTGTAAGTCTAGGGACTGATGACCAGCCGGCCGCAGTGGCCGAGCGGTCTGTGGCGCGCCAGACACGGTCTGCACGGTCGCTGCGGTCGGGGGTTAGAAACCCCCCCCCTCGGGCATGGATGTTTGTGCCGTCTTTAGTATAACCTATTTCATAAGTAATTTGTAAGTTTAGGGACTGATGACCCCGTAGGTAAGTCCCATAAGCTCTACAAACATTTGAACTGATGACCAACGTAGTTTGGTCCCATAGAATAATAACATTTGAAATCTCATTTAAGTGCCTGGCAGAGGGTTCATCAAACCACCTTTATGCTATTTATCTCCCATTCCATTCTCGAGCACCGCGCGGGAAGAAAGAACACTATCTCTCGGTTCGATCTCTGATTTCTCTTATTTTCTTCTGACGATCATTTCTGTCTATGTAACTAGGAGTCAACAATATATTTTCGCATTTGGAGAGAATGTTGGCGATTGAAGTTTCGTAAGTTGCCCACGCCGCAGTGATAACCGCCGTTTTTGTAATGATACTCATCCCAGATCCTGTATCATTTCCGTAACGCTGTCTCCTCTGTACCGTGACAAAACAAAACGAGCTGCCCTTCTTTGGACTCTTTCGATGTCCTCCATCAAACCCACCTGATAAGGATTCAACACTGAGCAGCAATACTCCAGAAAAGGACGGAGAAGCGTAGTGTACGCAGTCTCTTTAGTATTTCTGCTGCATCTTTTAATGGTGCTGCCAATAAAACGCAGAATCTGGTTCGCCTTTCCCACGACATTATCTATGTGTTCTTTCCAGTTTAAGTCTGAATTAGTAGTAATTCCTCGGTTTACAGCATTCACGTTTGATTGAAACAAAGTTTAACGGATTTTTTTTTCGTACTCATGTGGACGACTTCACACTTCTCATTATTTAGAGTCGCCAATTTTTACACCACAGTGCTTTCTTATTTAGATCGTTCTGCAGTTGGTTTTGATCTTCAGTTGATTTTGCTTGCCGGCAAACAACCTAAGAGAACTGCTTAGATTTTCTCCCAAATCGTTTATATAGATAAGGAACAGCAGAGGACCAGTAACACTACCCTGTGGAACGCCCGATATCACCTCTGTTTTAGTCGATACCTTACCGTCGATTACTACAAACTGTGTCCTCTCTGATAAGGAATCCTCTTTCCAGTCGTAAGTTTGGGGCGATACACCATAACCATGCAATTTAATTAAAAGCCGCTGTGAAAAGCTGATGTGAAAAGCCTTCTTGCAGTGATATTCGTTGTGGCATACTAGATCATCAACGGTCTGTCAGTCGAGATGGTCGCAATCCTCAATGGCGATTCGGCGTACATCTCTGACTTGTTGGTGGGTCGTCTCGTCTAAAGATAGCCCTTTTCAATACTTTGAAGGCATGTTAGACAGGTTCATGTCTAGAAATTCTAATTTTTCGATTTAGTTATTTTGAAGTAATGATTTCGCGAGGCATGCACGATGAGCGGGAGCGCTGCCTTCCATTAAGAGGAGTACCAGTGCTTTCTGGCCGACCAGACTACTTCCGCAAACGTCGCGGACGATTGGTTGAAGGCAGGTGAGAGTAGTCTTACCTGTGAACAGCACTTGACGAGCGTTCTGAGCCGGCCGCGGTGGCCGAGGGGACTGAGGCGCTCCAGTCACGGTCTGCACGGCCACTACGGTCGGGTTTTCGAATCCCCCCTCGGGCATGGATATTTGTGCCGTCCTTAGTATAAGGTAATTGATAAGTAGTTTGTAAGTTTAGGGACTGATGACCCCGTAGTTAAGTTCCATAAGCTTAACAAACATTTGAACATTTTTTGAGCGTTCTGACAAGTATATTCAGCGTTTTGCTGCGCCTATCTGTACTGCACTGCATATATGTCAAGACAGGACCTTCCCGTGGTCGTCGGTATTGAAGCCGCATGTCATGCAGACTACTACGTACCGTTTGAGTCGAATCACGACATCCTGCGGGTGAGCTAGCGTGGTGGCGTTCCTCTTACGATACCTCCGATATGTGCTAATCTTTGAGCGGCCAAAGTGAAGTAAGTCATGGACAGTTCCTGTACCTCTGTATAATCTCTACGTCCGAACAATATCGCTTTAGTTCTCTCCGAGACGTCTGAAAACTTCCCGTGACGACAGTGCCTTCTGACATGAAGTAACAATTAGGATGCGATAAATCTTCGTTGTTGACTGTCTAGGAATATCAGAACTGTAGACCACTGACACTGCACCGCGGTGGACTGGCCGAGTGCATTGAGGCGCTATGCTCCGATGCGCAAAGCCGTTCCCCGTCGGGGGTTTGAATCCTCCCTCGGGCATGATCTTTGTGCCATCTTTCGTATAAGGTAGTTCATAAGTAGTTTTCAAGTTTATGGACTGATGACCCCGCAGTTAAGCTTCACAAACATTTGATCTTTGAACTGACACTCCACATACCTGACTGTGTACGCTTTTGTGTGGGTTCAGTGGCATCTATGGACAATCTGTGTTTTGATGCAATACACAACGTTAGTGTTCAGCAGACTTTGGAACCAAGGTCATGCGATACTTTCTTTGTGTGTGTAAAGATGTAACCTTTAATTTGTTGAATGACTATTGTTCACATTTTGTTTCAACATACAGTGTCAATTACGAGGGTTGGAAATTAAATAGTGGCGAGAATACTGTGGAGACACTGCACAACGGATTCTCCTATTTTCGCTGATAGCAAACGTTGATGACATACCTTACATCTGAGTAAATGGACTCGCCCATTCCACGTCACTGGCATGCGCACAATCGAGGGAAACACAGTCACTTGTGAGAGAGCGGTCTAATAAAACGGTGCCACTGTTTTCTGAACGGGAACAAAGGACTTGGATCAAGTTTGAATGTGCCAGAGGTTGTAGAGCTCGACAGTGTCATCAACGTCTTAAAGTGCGTCAGAGCCCCAGTATGGTGAAAGTAGGGTTATTACGACTGTGAAGGTATTACCCTAACGAATTACGTTCCTTCAGGTCAGACCGTCAATTACTGTTCGCTTTTGGAGCATCAGCTGCGACCAGATTTGCGAAAAAAGCGGCAACTCTTTCTGCCAACCCACACATCACCAGTTCGTGGCATACGTTTCGGAACTGTTCCAGAGACAGGCAGTAGACTGCTCCATTCGAACCATCAACAGACCAGGCTCTGTGAACCGTATACTACGCCTTCCACATCGCTGGCAACGGGTTCTACACAACGCTAGTTGAAGGACAGTAATAGGGGCAAACATGTAACGCTTTTGTATTGGTTGTGAATAAATAGTTGCAACTGTTTAAGTTCCAACCCTAGTATATGCCTGGCTAAAAGACATTCGTGCTTTATTAACACAAAACATCTTAAATCATTTTAAAAAGCCTCTCCTCTAAATTTAGTATCATACGACCTTCATCTCACTGGAAAGGTCTACGTATGTCTCTCTCAAGCCTTTTCTCCCTCTCCTTGACTTTCTCTCGCACTGTCAATGTCTCTCGATCCTCCTCGCCGCGTTCTCCTTCTGTCTCTGTCCTTCTCTCATATTTTTAAATTCTCTCTCATTATCTGTCTCTTCAGTCAGCACTACCTTCTCTCAACAAACATTCTGGTTGACTGTTTGCTAGGACTTGTAGCCCCTAGTCCGCCATGAATCTGATTTCTCCTTTTATCTCAAGATCACTAACACCTCGTTTATACCGTCCCTTTCAGCTTTTCTCCTTCAGTAGAAAACGTTTGAATTTGCAAACGTACCAGAATATTTGGTGGCGAAGGAGAAATGTTTACTGTGGCAGTTGGTTTTCCGCTTTATGTGTCTTTTAAAAAGGAACTTCATCACTTTTTTTGTACTTAACAGGATCATTTCTCATCTGGTTCCCTTCTTTTCTTTGCTACAGCAGGTGCTCACCTGGTATAAGACAAACCGTGTACATCAGCAAAGCATTGACACTTTGTTAATATGCTAAAAATGTTCAAATGTTTGTAAATCTATCGGACCAAACTGCGTGGTCATCAGTCCGTAGCTTACAAACTACTTAAACCTAGGTAAACTAATCTACGGACAAACACACACACCCATGCCCCAGGGAGGACTCGAACCTCCACGGCGAGCAACCGCGCGCTCCGCAGCGAGACGCTTTAGACCGCTTGGCTACTCCACCGCGGCTGTTAATATGCGACGACACATTTATTTATGGGATTTGACGAATAACAAAAATAAATTGAGTCATTCTTTGAGAGTGATACCAAACTGTACCATGTACAGAGACTTTTTTTTTTTTTTTAGGAAAGTTTTCTGGAAATGGCATGGTAAGTATTTCCTTCTGTCGCCATTGACATACAAAAATTGAGCATGCCCTGCAGTTTCGTCCGACTAATGCGAAACAAAAATCTCGTGAACGCAACGAGTTATTGTTGTGCTCTCGAATTTTAAACATAATTTCGATATCTCCTTTGAATTTCATACCATCATACGTATGAGGTAAAAGCAAACACGCAACGAAATGGGTATTTACCTCTGCAATCTAAAATATGTGGCACTACTTTAAATAACGAAAATAATATCCACAGTTCATAGAACGGAGAAATGGAACTGAAAGACTTGGATTTTTTTTTCTTTTCTTTTTTTTTTCCAAAAAGTATGTCCTTTAAAATCGTATTGTAAGCTTCACAAAGCGGCTAATGTCGTTCCTCATCACAATGGTTCCCAAACATTGTGGTTATTCGGTTGTATTTCAATAATGGATAAAGATATTCATAACTGGAAAATGTAATTTGTAAATAAATATGTGATTCAAGAATAGTTAAAATATGGGCCATTTTGAATGGTTTGTTATGTACATTACGCTAGTTGCTAAAAATTGATTTTTATGGAATTGCGCGGCAGTACGATAAATTTGAACTTCTGAATCTCGGATTTTCATTAGGGAATAGAGCTATCGAAAAATATTTTAAGTAATACGAGAGCGTCATCTTAAGAGCATATTGTAAAACTTTCGATAATTTGTAGCTTCTGAAAAGTATATCAGTGGTCATGCCCTAAATTCGTAGCATTAGTATCCAAAAATGATAATCTTTTCCTAGTTGAATCTGTTTTTGTAAGCCATATAAATCCCATGTAATGTACGAAAAGTAACGGATGTGCTAAATTTGGCTGATTTGCAGGTAATTGAGTTTTGACCCTGTACTGTAATATATAAGCATGGCGGTGAAATGACGAAGTTCGGAAAGTGGTGAAACTGAATGAAGGTGCTAAGGAACAACACAATTTAACAGGAAGACCGGGGGATAGGGAAGCCTGTAAGATTGTAAATAAAGGAAGCAAAAAAAGCAGTGGCAAAAGCGATGGCTGAAGCAACGGAAGGAGTGCATGAGGAGCTGGAAAATATACAGTAGGCAACTCTTGTGGATTGCTAAAGCGAGAGATAAGGCGTCCAAGAAAATAACATCGATCAGATGGATTAATTAGGTGTAATACTAATAAACCATGAGAAAATCCCAATGTGGTGGATGGAGTACTTTGAAAGAATATTGAATGAGAGAATTACGAAGTTCTTGAGGTAAATAAAGGAGTGACGCAAAGTGTAAGTAGCGAAGAAAGAAAGAAATAATTAAGAAAATGAAAAATGGGAAGGCGGTAGATGCAGACCAAATACAAATAGAAGCATGGAAAAGTCCTGGAGAAGGGGGCACCAATGTTCTCTGGATTTAATGGAGAAGATTAGGATGGGAGAAAAAAATGCCACAAGCTTGGAGAAGCAGTATACTGATTCCCATGTACAAAGAGATAGGAGATACGGAAAATTGTGGAAATTATAGAGGGATGAAGCTCATGTTCACAAAATGAAGAACTGGGAAAGGATTATTGAGAAGATACTGGGTCTAAAATTTATGTATGCGAAGAACAGTTCGGATATATGCCTTGAATAGGAACAACCGACGCAATATTTGCATTATGGCAACTGAGGGAGAGGTATAAAGAAGTCCAGGCTTTATTGCATAAGGCCTTTATTGATCTGGAGAAGGCATCTGACAGTGTCCAGGCAAGAGATATGGCAACGTATGAAGAGTGAAAACCTAACAGAAAATTATTTGAGGGTGGTAAAAGAAATGTATAAAGATGGGACGACACAATTCAGGAGCAGTGTAGCTACAACGAAGGCATTTCCAGTGTGAGTAGGATTACAACAGTGATCTCCACTCATCCCATAGCTTCTTGACATTTTAGTCAAAGACGTGAATACAGAAGCGCCATGGAACAGGATGTTTGCTGATTGCGTTGTAATCCGTGAACCTACCCTGAAAGAATTTCAAGACCAGCTTCAGCATTGGAGGAAAACCCTAGAAGAAATAGGAACGAGGATTAACAGGGAGAAAAAATATGTGTTTACAAAGGATGCAGAAGACCTATACATTAACCTGGAGAAAAGAACATTCAGTAATATCCAATAAGTTTAAATACATGTGCTCCTACATTCAATGTGATGGAGGACTGGAGGCTGACACCACGGGAAAAATAGTGGATGGATGAACTGGAGGAAACTGAGCGGAGTAATCTTTGATATGTTTACTGCAGAATGAAAGGAAATCTGTATGTGGTGAAACCTGCGATGCTCTGTAGTACCGGAACACGGCCAATCGCTAAACCCAAGACAGAAAGATTGAGGTGGCTGAAATTAGGATGTTAGAGTGGATAAGTGTACTAAAACGGATAGAAATAAGAATGAGTACGTCAGGGGACCAGTGAAACGGTGTCCCACAGGGTTCCGTTCTTAGTACCCCTCTATTTTTAGTTGCAATTAATGGTTTCGTAGCGGCTTTGGGGCCATCGGTTTCCACCTCGTATGCTGATGACTTCTGCATGTATTTTAACTCCACCAATCTTGGTGTTGCTGAACTGCGGTTGCAGCTAGTAATTCGAAAGGCACAGTCATGAGCATTTGCCCACGGCTTTCAGTTTTCAGGAAAGAAGATCCAAGAAAGTAGGCTAAGATGGTATGGGCATATTCAGAAAATACGGGAGTACTACTTGGGAAGGAGTCGTAATCTAGGATCAAGGAGAAAGACCAAAAGTAAGATGGAAAGACAAGATAGAAGAAGATGTTAGGGAAGAAGGTAGGAAGAGAGAAGGGGGCGCTGGATAAACATTTATTGAAGACAAGAATCTAATAAAGCAACGCCGACTCTACGTGACGTGGGTGAAGGCTGACACGAAGAAGAAGACTGTAATATGGAAATACTATACTAACTTCACTGATACACAGATGATTACTAGGTCAAGGGCTATACAGGACCCCTTTTCTCTTTTATCATTAAAACCTGAGATATGATCACATGAAGTATCATACTTGCACACATGGCGTTTTCGAACATGTTAATACAATTGATCGTTATTGCACCGGATGTAATTACACTTTAATATCCACATGTTAATTTAGTCAGTACTATTCTCCCCGTATTTCACAGAACAGCCTCACTATTACCTAAGCTTACGACACTTTGCAGTCACCTAATACATTCATAAGACTATTGTAGTGCGTTTCCATTGCACCTGTGCGTCTCCGTCTCAAGACGAATAGACGTAAATACTGATTTACCGTAGTAACTTTGATTCTCTACACAATTCTTCTATCACCAATTTGCGTGAAAGAAAACACATTAAGAAGTAATGTTTAATTTTACAATTGCATTGAACAGGTTTAGCAATACCGTAATAAAAAGACAGATGATAAACAAACACAAATACACTGTTATCTGCGTGTGTGCAAAACGTATGTGCAGTATTTGTTTTCAGAGTGCCATTAATAAAGAAAAATGTTTTGATAAATGCACGTGATATGTTTGTTGTATCGGCACACGCTTTAAAAAACCAACCAACCAAACAAACAAACAAAAAAGAAAGAAAATAATGGCGCCGGTTACAGAAAGCGTTAAAATGAAAACTAAGGTTTGAGATTAAAAGCCGATATTCCTACTGGTACTTTTAGCTCTATATGCTGTCCCTTCGGTAATGGATGTGGCTGTCAGTAGCAGTATACTCTGCTGTTGGAGTGAGGTGTGTAATATTTCTAAATGTGCTTTCCATTATGGCAATTGAGAATCAAACTACTCTGTGCTGCGTCCAATTGAAATGCCATTTACGATATTGATTGGCAGACCTAGTTAAAGATTTGTGTGATGTTACGGTCGTGCAATATCTCTTCAATCAACTTCTAATTACTTAAAACGGACCTGTCGGTGTCACCTCGATTTGCACAATAGGATGATTAGCTTATTTTCTAAAAATCAGACAGTTTATATGCACAAGTCAAAATTGGTAAACAAGATTTGTTCGGAGCATTAAAATATAAACACTCTAACAGGGAATTATTCGCTCACAGTTTTACGTTTGATATTTTGTCGACACAAGTGCTGTTGGAAACGAGAGAAGCAAACATTGAAGTTCTGAACACGATGCCGATGACAGAAGTGAGAAAGGAAACATTCCATTTTCTGGTACTTCCAACAGATAACGAAAGAGACTATGACAAAAGACGATGTGTTTATTCGTGAGAAGTATAGTCATAAAAACTGTTACGTCTATACCCGTTCTTTAACTTAATTAGGATACAACGTAAGATAAAAGAACTGAAAGGTTGTAGTTGTAACTGTACACAGCTGAGATATTCTTTTCTCCGCATTTTACCCCGTATTTCCATACTAGATCTATATACGTAACATTACCTGACATAGTCGGGTCTGGAGGCGATCTAATCGTTTTATAGTTTCCAAATGACAAGCGAAGATCGCACACTAACAATTTATTAAATGACCACAGCTTTCGGTGCACTGTGTCACCATCATCTTGTCACATATATGTTATGATCTGGCCATCTTGCTAAAAAAAAAAAATTGGGTATAAAATAACACGTGCAACATTGCACTTAGTCACTATATAAAAAATACATAAGTTAAAAACATGACAGCTTACAAAGCTTGTGTAGTTTTTTTATATAGTGACTAAGTGCAATGTTGCACGTGTTATTTTATACCCAATTTTTTTAACAAGATGACCAGATCATAACATATATGTGACCAGATGATGGTGACACAGTGCACCGAAATCAGTCGTCATGTAATAAACTGTTAGTGTGCGATTTCGCTTGTTATTTTGAAATCTATATATTTACTTGAAGCCTATCGACTACTGTACATGAGAACATAATTACTTAAAGATCTTCATTTACAAACACATTGTACATCAGTTGCTTTGCGGGAGTCTATAGGCCGTGTTCTACGAATTTCTGGTGAATTTATAAAGACTTTCTCCTAGAAATGGAAGAATATATTGTTGACTCCAACATGCATAGGGATAAACGATCATCAAAACAGAGTAAGAGCCACGACATCGAAAACTGAGAGACTTATATATTGTTTCTTCCCGTGCTCTATTCATGAATGGAATCTTAGATAAATAGTCTGAAAGGGGCTCGACGAACCCTCTGCCAGCCTCTCCATTGTGATGTAAATGTATAAGACTTTACAAAGATTGCCGCTAAAATTTTTTATGAAAATTATACGGACAGTAAGAAATCTAAACTTAATGTCTGAAATGAGACAGAAATGACGCAAAACGCATTCAATTCATTTCGTTTATTTAGTAATTATACTCTGAACAAACAATTAGGGGATCAGTTGAGATATCTAGGTTCTCAAGTATTGTCATCAACCGAATGAACCAAAATGGCTCGACATCTTTCTGTCGGTTCTACTGACTGGAGACAAAAACATTGCAATTTCCGAGAGAGTGGTAATGACAGAAAGTTGTTCACAGAGAGGGTTGTTGTTGACTTATGTTTACCAAACGAATTACACTCGCAGTGGGTTAAGATAGTGTAGTTAGCAGGTAGTGCAATGCAACAACGTGCCTTACTCCAGGCTAAGGTGTGGAGATCCATACGAGGGTTGGAAGCGGAATAGAGGGAAATGGCTGAAGCCATTGGAATGTCCCAAAGTGTAATTTCCAGGAACTGGACACGGTTTCCGCCAACAGGAAGAGTTGGAAGGCAAGGTCATCCACAGATAACATCAGCAAGACATGACCGTTATCTCTGGTTAACGGCCCGTCGAGACAAGAGTCTGAATGCATCTTAGCCGCAATGTACCTTCCAGGCAGCAACAGGAAGCGCAATATCAACACGAAAACACAGAAATCGCCTTCGGAAGTGTACCCTCTATGCACGGAGGCCTACCTTGTCTGTCCCATGAAAACCACGATACCTTTTAGCCTGCAGAAACTGGGCTGAGGAATTTCAGAATTTGAGTCGTAGCGAATATCGCTGGGTTCTGTTCACAGTTGAGTCAGGATCTTATATTCAGCTGGGCAATTGTTTCCTTATCTTGAGTGAAAGAGGAACCCGGAATAGTCCTGCTTAGCTTCTCGAAACATTACATCATGGTGGTGGACGAATGTTGACAGGAGTCAGTATTGGCGAACGTATGGACCTCTATATCGTTCAGAAAGATGCTTTGACTGTTCAAAGAAACAGAGAAAAGATTCTTTGACCTTTCGCTGTTCCCCACGCTGGTGTTTTAGGAGATGGGATCCTTCCCGTGAACGACAACGCTCGTCCCCACAGAGCTGCACTGGTGAACAACCTGCTTGAAACTGCGTGGCCAACTTTTGCACTGGAATAAACCTGAGTTGGCATGTCTGGGATGCACTTGGCAGACGCATTGCAGCCTGAGCAGCAGCCTCCACAACGGTTGCAGAGCCGGGTATTGTAATGGCGGAAGAATGGCCTAATATGCCTCAAGAGCTGATGGTCAACCTCATACTGCCTGAAAGGTGTGAAACTGGCCGCTCGAGGTTATGGCGCGCAAGGTAGAGGACGACTGTAATTATTCTTTGACTATTATGGTAAATGCATGGTGCCTTCTCAAGTAAATAGCTGAGACAGGAAAATGTCGTACTACACTACTGGCCATTAATATTGCTACACCAAGTAGAAATGCAGATGATAAACAGGTATTAATTGGAGAAATATATTATACTAGAACTGACATTTGATTACATTTTCACCCAATTTGGGTGCACAGGTCCCGATAAACCAGTACCCAGGACAACCACCTCTGGCCGTAATAACGGCCTTGATACGCCTGGACATTCAGTCAAACAGAGGTTGGATGGAGTGTACAGGTACAGATGCCCATGCAGCTTCAACACGATACCACAGTTCATCAAGAGTAGTGACGTATATTGTGACGAGGCAATTGCTCGGCCACCATCGACTAGACGTTTTTAATTGGTGAGGGATCTGAAGAATGTGCTGGGCAGGGCATTAGTAGTACATTTTGGGTATCCAGAAAGGCTCGTACAGGACCTACAACATGCGGTCGTGCATTATCCTGCTGAAATGTAGGGTTTCGCAGATCTCGAATGAAAGACAGAGCAACGGGTCGTAACACATGTGAAATATAACGGCCACTATTCAAAGTGACGTCGATGTGAACAAGAGGTGACCGAGACGTGTAACCAATAGCACCCCATACCATCACGTCGGTTGATACGCCAGTATGGCGATGACGAATACACGCTTTCAATGTGCGTTCGCAGTGATGTTGCCAAACACGGCTGCGACCATCATGATGCTGTAAACTGAACCTGGTTGCATGCGAATAAATTACGTTTTGCCATTCGTGCGTCCAGGTTAGTCGTTGCGTACACCACAGCAGGCGCTCCTGTCTGTGATGAAGCGTCAAGGGTAACCGCAGCCATGATCTCCGAGCGGATAGTCCATGATGCTGGAAAAGTCGTCGAACTGTTCGTGCAGATGATGGTTGTCTTGGAAACGTCCCCATCTGTTGATTCAGGGATCGAGACGTGGCTGCACTATCCGTTACATCTATACGGATAAGATGCCTGTCATCTCGACTGCTACTGATATGACACCGTTGGGATCCTGCACGGCGTTCCGTATTGCCCTCCTGAACCCACCGATTCCATATTCTGCTAACAATCATAGGATCGCGATACGATAAACCGGAATCGCGATAGGCAACAATCCGACCTTTATCAAAGTCTGATACGTGGTGGTACGCATATCTCCTCCTTACACGAACCATGACAACAACATACCACCAGGCAACGCCGGGCAACTGCTGTTGGTGTATAAGAAATCGGTTGGAAACTTTCATCATGTAAGCACGTTGTAGGTGTCGCCACCGTGTTGTTTATAGTCAAGTTGTGAATTACACGAATGTATTAATGTTATATATCATTTGTATTTCGATTTATATCTTTGTTTGCTTGGATAGTACACTAGAAATTTTTATTTCCATTGCGTAGTTCCACCCATTCTACCGCTAGATTTCTCTCATGTCAGACCTGTACGTGTCGTCGTCTAGTACGCCTCCTCTCCCATAGATATAAAAGCATTCACTTTCTTTAACCACTCTTAAGGACTATATACACATATGGTTCTTGTTTTGTGCACATTTATGACAGAACCTCTGTTGAATTATACACGTTTCATACGCCTCCTTATATAATTAATATTAGCTGATAAACCTTGAGTTAGTACTCCGATCCCTTCTCTCTCCGTCCATCTCTTTTTCTAAAAAAATGTTATATTTATCAGAGAATATATAAGAAATAAAGCAGTTTTGCATAATGTACAAAATTTCAAGTAATCTGTCAGATATAATTGATATTTGTTGGATGTACTCTGTTTCATTCTCTTCCTTTCTTTGGAGCTCTATAGATATCTATTGATTTTTCCTACAGCGGTATGCGCTCCACAGTTCAAAGTTACTTCAAAGTTTTCAACAGCACTGTCATATTTCAGGAATTTTCTTAAGGTCACTGGAATACAGGAGTGTCTTAGCAGTAAATAAGAAATGTAATAAAACGTGGTGCCTGATGTGAAAAGTTTTTACCTACAGCAGTATATACGATCTCATATTTATTGAGTTACACGTTGCACAATTGCAGAATTTTTCAGGTATATATTCATTTGTAAAAGTGTTGTATGTATTTAAAATCTGTTGCGAATAAAATTAGAAGTAAAGAAGTAATAGATTAAAACTTGGTGCGTGATGGGACGGTTTTCCATTAAAGGACTTAACTGCGGGGTCATCAGTCCCTACACTTACAAACTACATATGAACTAAAATTCTTGAATATCCGTCTCCAGATCGCTTATATTTTCTAAAACATTACCGGTTTCGGGACAGTTGCCCATCTTCAGATCAAAATTTTGAAGTTACAGAGTAACTTGACCTGTAATGAACGAATGTTCACAGTCGTATGACATATGAACTACCTGATACTAAAGACGACACAAACATCCTTGCCCGAGGGGGGATTCGAACCCCCGATCGGCAGCGGCCGTGCAGATCGTGACTGGCGCGCCGCAGACCGCTCGGGTACTGCTTATATCCCACGAATTATGTGTCGTACTGTGATAGAATTTCGAAGGTATATTCAGTTGTATGTGTGTATACTGTCTGTTTAATTTCCTGCGGGCACAATATGTAGAGTATAAATTAAAAATTGCAACATCACTCCGAATGCCGTAGTTTCACTCCGTGAATAGCGGGATAGTAGTAAGCGAGATACTTTTGTCCTTCCAGCATTTTGCAATGGTTCTCAACGAGAGATAGTTTCCTAAAGGTTTTAAATTATGTTTAAAGTTTTTTGCAGGTCGACAAGTGGTCTCCTTCTCAAATAGTGGGCTGATAAAGACGCACAATCACAGGCAGCAAGACAGGGAAGTTTTCATTGTTTATGACGTCATATCTCCCGAACTATGGGCACTATCGCCACATCCTTTCGTATCTGACGTCTTCTATCTATAAACTAATTTCCAGCTAAATGTCAGTTTCATAGGTGAACTAGTTCTTGAGATTTCGTGTTTAGTCAGTTAGTGAGTGAGTATGAATGAGTGTGTGTTGTTACGTCTTCCATCCCTTCTTCTTTTGTCTGTCTCATTTTTCCTAAAATCATGTTTATGGGAGAAAACTTTAGAAATAAGGCTGTCTTGCGTAATACACACAAAAGGTAGTAGCCAAATAAAGAAAGATAGTAATCAAAATACTTATGATATAAAACATCCACTCATATATTTAATTTAAAACTTGACTATAAACAGTATTTATTGTTATTTGTCCAGGATCGATACGAATAATTTCTTTGGTGAGCACACTTCTGAAAAACCGACATAACGTTGTCTGTGTAAGAAAAATGGAGATATCAAATTTACTCTGCACTAGTTGATTTGTTTCTTACATGTAATACAGAATACAAGTCCCACTGGAAACTGCAGTCTCTTGGGGTTAAAAGGTAAATCTTTCAGAAATAATGGTCACGGTACTCGCTGGATGTACTGTACATTGTTTCTTGTAACTGTGTGTCTTTTATTTCTTTCGCCTGCCTTCGTGTGTGCTTCACATTTCGAGGTTATGAACTGCACTGTATGCTTTCAGGAATTTACTACAAATAGCTGGAATACGGAGAGCTTTAGTAGCAAATAAGAAATGTATTAAAGCGCGGTGCATGATTTGACAAGTTTCTACCCATCGCAGTATATGTGAGCACATAGTTATTTAATTACACGTTGTAGAGTTGTATAATTTTGAAGATATATAATCATGTGTACAAGTGTTCTATGCCTGAAAAAAATCTGTTGCGAGAACAGATAGCAGTAAAGAAGTAATAGATTAAAACCTGGTTCGTGTTGGAACGGTGTTCCATGAACATTACTCTTTATGCTCTCATATTTCATGAACTATGTGTCGTACTGTGATACAATTTCTAAAGTACGTTCAAAATGTTCAAATGTTTGTAGAGCTTGTGGGACTTAACTACGGGGTCATCAGTCCCTAAACTTACAAACTACTCATGAACTAGCTAATACTAAGGACGGCACAAATATCCACGCCTGAGGGGGGGGGGGGGGATTCGAACGCCCGATCGTACTGACCGTGCAGACCTTGACTGGCGCGCCGCAGTCCCCTCGGCCACCGCGGCCGGCAGAGTACGTTCATCTGTATGTGTATACTGTCTACAAAATTTTCTACGAGTACTACTTGTTGTGTGGAAATTGTAAATTGTACCCTCATGCCGAATGCCGTAGTTTTACTTCATGAACAGCGGAGAAATAGCAAGTAGCAAGTTCCTGTAGCTTAGGGAATTAATGAGTTCGAACAACCAATCAGACAGACAGAAAGTTGCATTTAAAATTTTAAGTGGCGGTTTATTCTTTTCCCGTTGTCAGTCTGTGATTATGTAATATTAGTACATTGTGTCACACAACTTCCAAGATGCCTGTGAAAACTAATTGTAAATGCATTGAGTGTTGTAGAATTAAGTTTGTTCGAACAGATTAACGATAGATGGGGCGGATTTACAGGTTTATAATAGTATTTACGTTTTACCCGCAGCTTCACTCGCGGTGACATTGTGAATAACACGCTGACTTAAGAAACAATACGTTATACAACGCGAAAATTATGCGGAATTCAAATATCGGAAAGCAGTACAAGCACTGTATTCATTATGTTGAATTCTATTGCCTACAAGATATCGCCAGCCGCCGTGGCCGAGCGGTCTGCGGCGCGCCAGTCACAGTCTGCACGGCCACTACGGTCGGGGGTTCGAATCCCCCCCGCGGGTATGGATATTTGTGCCGTCCTTAGTATAAGGTAGTTCGTAAGTAGTTTGTTGACTGATGACCCCACACTTAAGTCCCTTAAGCTTAACAAACATTTGAACATTTGAACAATATATCAAACATTAAAAATATTTTAACAAAATATAAGAATAACTAGCTTTCCCGAGGAGTTTTCAAGCGTCTCAGAAGCTATAGGAAAAACGTTGATGCTCAGCTGTTAAATATTTACAATCAGTTTACAATATAAATATTTCAATCAACAAATACATTGAATTTCAAGCTTTATAAAGTAGCCTATGTTCTTCTTCATCGTTAAAGTTATCACGTTATCCAAATTCATCAAAATCGGTTAAGCGTAACAGACAATGCTTCTTTCGCATGTAAAATATTATTTTAGGGATTTAAATAAGAAAGCTTTTTTATTGTGGTGAATTATATTAAGTAATAACGGAGTACTGAAATTGAAGAGATAAGAAATTTCTGGCAATATTGACTAAGAGAAGTGTTACATTGGTGGAATACATTCTGAGACATCAAGGAATCGTCAAATAGCATTAGACGGAAGCGTGTGGGGTAAAGTTTGTAGAGGGAGACCGCGAGACGAATATGGTAAAGAGGTTCAAATGGATGTGGGTTGCCGTTTTTATTCGCAGGCGAGTAGGCTTGAGCAGGAGAGGGTAGCGTGTAGAACTGCGGACTCAAGCTTACTACAACAACAACACAATTATCAGTGGGAGAACTCATAAAATTATGACCTTACTAATGTAATGCTACTTAATCTGTTCAAAAGTCCCACAGTGCAGCGGTAAATATATATTATCTTTAATATTCCATTTAAGACCGCTTCAACTGCACGCGAGACATGTGCCGGACATCCATCGTGTTGAAAGTACATCGCCAGTCTGACATACAGTAAAGCATCTTGTAGTAAAATCGGTAGAACATTACGTAAGAAATCAGCATACATTCCCATCGATAAAATAGGGGCCAATTATCCTTCCTCCTATGATGCCGCACCATACATTAAACTTGTCAAGGTCACTGATGTTCCACTTGTCGCAGCCATCGTGGATTTTCCGTTGCTAAATAGTGCTTATTATGCCGGTTTACGTTACCTCTGTTTGTGCATTACGCTTCGAAACTAACAACGTGTGAAAAAATCTGTTATGGTCCCGTAATTTATTTTGTGCCCGTTGGCAAAACTGTACACGACTTTCAAAGTCTTCGCCATGCAAACCCTGGTGCATAGAAATATGGTACGGGTGAAATTTATGTTAATGTAGAATTCTCAACACCGACGTTTTTGAGATTCTCGATTGTCGCTCAGTTTGTCTGCTACCGGTGTGCGGATTAGCCGCAACTGCACCTCAAACACTTACTTGGGCATCATCATTTGTTGGAGGTCGTGGATGACGTTTCACTTGTGGCTGAACACTTCCTGTCTCCTTAAATAACTTAACTATCCGACGAAAAGTCCGGACACGTACATAAATACCACATCGACCTTTTCTGCAATTGGTAAACGGTCCATTGTAACATGTGTAATGTATCAAGAAGCAAATACCGTCCGCACTGGCGAAATGTTACGCGATACCACGAACTTATACGTTTGTAACTATTACAGCGCCATCTATCACAAAGCCATAAAATTGTTCGAAATAAAACATTCATATTTATTTACGTACTACATAATAAAATTGGGGATACCAATTTTTTTTAAATGCAGTTGATATCCGTTTGTTCTATGGCAGCGCCACCTAGCTGGCCAAACGCAGCACCATCTGTTTCCCCCTCCAACCTAGAAAAGTTATGTTTTTGGTAGTATTTTTCGTTTGATGCTTATATCGTGAGATATTTGGCCCGGTCACTATCAATGGACCGCCCTGTACAGCTAGAAATTTCCCGTTGTGATGCTAACAACGCTCATTAAGACATTAATTGTAATGACAACTTTTCATTCGCATTGTATCATCCAAAGTCTCCATCTCTAAACCAGGTAACATTATAAATACACAAACAACTAAATAATTAATTGTAAACATAAATGTATATATTATTGAAAACATTATGGATTACCAGCGTTCTTAATTATTAATTCACGTGACAAGGCAGACTAGATCGCATAATGTATATAATCTCTCTATTGTGCAGTAAACATACGCGTTGACAGCTACATCTCTAAGGTCCACAAACGCATATATACCCACGAACCGTTACATTATAAGCAAGATATAAAAAACACAAGTTGGGGCGAGGCTGCAATACAACAAATGGAGAAACTCAAAGTACGTCTGAATTTGATCATCTTTTACTTACAAAGGTTGCCTTCAGTGTCTTCTCTTACAAAATCTCGTCTCAAGTTTCCTAACAAGGAGCAGGCAGTTACATGACGACCCTTTAAATTGGATTCCATTATCTGGATGGCCACAAAATCACTTTTATCAATAATGAAAGGAGTAGCATTAGCCGTAAAGTCTTTTGCTTTATTTAGGCAAATCGATTTCGGTTTTCCAAGAAACCATCGTCAGTGCTGTCAGCTGATCCAAAAAGAAATATACAAAATCAATAAACTAAAATCAAATTACAAACTCTCCAATAGGTACAAGGATTAAGAATAATTCATACATACCAAGTTCAAAACAGCATATTAGTAAAATGTATAGTGACATTTACGTCTAACAAATTCATTGACATAGTTAGATATATGTGATATTATCTGGTGTCATACAAAGTCAAACTGAGCCAGCTGCTTGCATTTGTCCATAGGTGGGCTCTGTGTGGACGTCGTTCGCGCCCTCTTTATTGACTCAAAAGGCTTACATTGTTTATATGTGTATAAAAAAGAAAAATTACAATATGAAAAAATTGACATAATTAAATGAAACATATTGGCTCTATCATTTTCTGTTATGGGTACAATAAAAGAACAACTCTCTATAGAGCGTGGACCAGATAACGACCCTGTTGGCATGTAGGAGTGCTGCAGCACATTCGCCGAGACCCCAAAACCCAGTACAGGCAGTACAGGGAGAAGCGAGCCCTGTGTCAGCAGTAATCATCGACTAGCCTGCCTGTCAAATGTTGACGTAGCAGCCTGGTCTCGTCCGCTCCAGTCTGTAGCCACACAGTGAGTGCTTTCCTGTTCTACCATGGGAGCCGGCCTCGATACATTCCCTCCGCTGCTCAAAGGAGCTCGACGCGGCTGCAGCGAGAGGCATATTTGCTCAGCGAGACCCTGCTGGAGGGTGCAGTATCCATTACGGCTTACAAAAGAAAGCATCAACCTTGAAATGAGGTGACGAAACTCAGGGGAAAAGAGATCTTTCCTGATATATACGATGAATCACCTACAACTTCTACCGCAAATATTGCTAAAATATTATTCATGCGCGGTTTTCACTTACATGGAAAAATAACATGTCAGAAAGTCTCCAAAAATGCCCTGTAAAGACAATGATGTATTAGTATCAGGGCTATATTCCAATGTCTTAGTGTTACAAGTAATGTCCACCAAAATTCGACTTCGTTTAACACTTTCCGTAAGCACACAACGATTCGCCTTAGCGGCACTCAGACTACTGCATAAATTTAGGGCGACACATCCACTTCATAAACGTCAAAGTTATTAGAATATTCACAAGAAAAACACACTCAATCAATGATTGCACTGGCTATGATTCAGTGTTCAGGCGACAGCAGCTGTATATGGACGAGGATTACATAGAAGTTTGCTGGAGAGACACACACATCTCCCGCGATGGAAGTACCTGAGCATTCCTTAAGGCTCAGACGACACAAATTTCCACACCCAGGCAATTGCCAAAAGAAACAGCAGATTTATAATCGTATATTTTATTGTATATACAGGGTTTCCCAGTTACCTTGCTCACTCAAAATATCCCTGGAACAACAAGAGCTATTGTGAAACTTTCACCAGTATCAGTGTAAGACAGGGGCTCATGAATGTAAATATACTGATACGTTCAAAATCGAAGGCAAATGTGTATTTTAACACAAACTTATGTGCTTGTTCAAATGTTTGTATAGCTTATGGGACTTAACTACGGGGATTTCCAGTAGGATTTTGGAACATATACTTTGTTCGAATATTATGAACTACCTCAAAGAGAACGACCTATTAACCAATAGTCAACACGGATTTAGAAAGTATCGCTCTTGCGAAACACAGCTTGCTCTTTATTCATGAAATGTTAAGTGCCATCGACAAGGGATCCCAAATCGATTCCATATTTCTGGATTTCCGGAAGGCTTTTGACACTGTACCCACAAGCGGCTTCTATTGAAATTGCGTGCTTATGGAATATCTCCCCAATTGTGCGATTGGATTCACGATTTCATATCAGAAAGGACTCAGTTCGTTGTAATTGACGGTAAGTCATCGAGTAAAACAGAAGTGATATCTGGCGTTCCACAGGGAGGCGTTATAGGTCCCCTACTCTTCCTCGTGTTTATAAACGATTTAGGAGATAATCTGAATAGCTCCCTTAGACTGTTCGGGGGTGATGCTGTCGTTTATCGGTTAGTGAAGTCAACAGAGGATCAAAAGCAAGTGCAAAGTGACTTAGACAAAATTTCTACTTGGTGCGAAAATTAGCAATTGACACTAAATAAAGAAAAGTGTGAAGTAATACACATGACCACTAAAAGAAATCCGCTGAACTTCAATTACGCGATAAATCAGTCAAACCTTAAGGTCGTAAATTCTACCAAATACCTAGGAGTTACAATTACGAACAACTCTGACTGGAAAGAACACATTGAAAATATTGTGGGGAAGGCGAACCAAAGGTTACGTTTCATTGGCAGAACGCTTAGAAGATGCACCAGCTCCACCAAAGAGACTGCCTACATCACACTTGTGCGTCCTCTGCTGGAGTACTGTTGTCCCTTGTGGGACCCTCACCAGGTGGGACTGACGGAAGATATTGAGAAGTTTCAGAGAAGGGCAGCTCGTTTTGTTTTATCACGTTACGGGGGGAAAGCGTCACGGAAATGTTGCACGAATCGGGGTGGAAATCATTAAAAGAAAGACGTTATTCATTGCGGCGTGATCTGTTTGCGAAGTTTCAATCACCGACTTTTACTTCTGAATGTGAAAATATTTTGTTAGCACCCACCTACTTAGGGAGACATGACCATCCCAACAAAATAAGAGAAATCAGATCGAAAACGGAACAATTTAGGTGTTCTTTCTTCCCGCGGGCTATTAGAGAATGGAACGGTAGAGAAAAGTTATGAAAGTGGTTAATGAAGCCTCTGCCAGGCACTTAAATGTGATTTGCAGAGTATCTATGTAGATGTAGATGAAGTTTGTTTTTGCAACCGTTTATGTCACGCTCGAGCTCATAAACTAACTGCTAAAAATGATGTTTGGCGATGGCATTTAGTTCAATTTCGGGAAATGTTATCCGCATATCATCAGTTTTGCATTATTTAGCCAGAATATCGAGTGTAGTTTGAATTCCCTATAAGCAGGTACCTAATTGTAATGAGACTCTAGTTTCCTCTGAATCATTCGCAACTATATCTCTGAATTGAACGGGTAGCTGGGGTCTCGGTAAAATGAGGCATTTATTAATTTCGTTCGGGTGTTACGAATAATCACTATCCATAATAATTCACAGGAATTATCTACTTCAGTTTACTATAAGAAATACTAGGGACATGTACCAAATTGTTTAATTTATTCTTTCCGACTGCTGTTTTGTCGCTTGTCAAAATTTCGGCGTCTTTCCGATTTTTGATTCCCCCCCCCCCCCCCCCAATGACCAATAAATTATCTGCTTGTAAAATCGGTGGTCGTTTTAAACAAAATATTCGCAGACCCTTGCGCGAGTTGACAAGCATCTCAAGTACATACGTTTTTTTTGCGAAATCGAGTGCTTTATTGCTGAAATGCGTTACTACGACCTTTGATCCGCTTACCGATTTTACACAGTACCACATTTTTTTTCGGATTAGCGATCGACAAGATCTTGTGCATATGACGCGTGAATCTCTTCCAATTTTTTGAGTTATTTGCTTGACCTATTTAGAACCGAGATTGGCATTGACTTTGCTTTCTCAGCATTTTTCGATATTACTGAACCTCAGTAGGTCTTTCCCAACCTTAATCCACAAATTTATTAAGTTCTATACTTACAATGCATATCAATTTTGCCCATAATTCATCTACGTCCACTCTACCGGAACTAAACGATCTCCACTCATCCATTAAGAGAGATGCTAACAATTGCTTATCTGCGGTTTCTAGCACACATAGTCTTCTAGGCATATTGACCAATTTATTAACTTTGGTGGCCATTGTTGATATAACATCATCATCACAAACCCCTGTCTCTAAGTGACTTCATTAACAAGGTCTGTCCTGTTTGCAGCTATAATGTCCTAAATATTTCCGTTGTATGTGGACTGACGATTTAACTGGTCAAAGCAACTCGGAAAACGTGCTTAGCAGTAGTTTACAAGACTGCTTGTCTATACCTCTGTAGCGAAAGCATAGTCGTCCCAATGTATACACGGCAGGCTGAAGTCGCCCCCAACTAATAATCCATGGTCCGGGTATCTTCACACTACTGATCGTATACTATCTTTGCATCGCTCAAGCACTGTGATGGTGGATCCGGAAGGCCGGTAAGAAAACACGCAACTATTAACTTGATTTCGCCTACACATGTTACACGTGTCCAGGTAACCTCACAGTTACTCTCGACTTCGACATCAGTAGAAGGATGTATTTTTGTGGACTGCAATGAGTACACCTCCTCTGATTTTATCTGATCTATCTTTGCGATATACAAACTATTCTTCGTAAAACATTTCGGAGCTTCCAAAGCCGAGATTCAGCCAGTTCCCAATCCCGAGAATTACTCAAACATGGCAACTTTACTGCAATGCAGTAAATTAGGGAACTTCGTTTCTAAAACGAGGCACGTCCAGAAAGTAAGTTCCGTGTCAATTTATCTCCGCTGTAGCGCTGCGATTGCAGTTCCGCACATGCGCTGTAGACGATGTGTATCAAGGAGAAGAACGTGTGCCATTTGGAGATCGCTGTCAGTTACGTACGCTTTGTTGTGCTTGTTTGAAATGTCCGCGTTGATTGAAAATCCGCCGGCCGCGGTGGCCGAGGAGACTGAGGCGCTCCAGTCACGGTCTGCACGGCCACTGCGGTCGGGGATTCGAATCCCCCCTCGGGCATGGATATTTGTGCCGTTCTAGTTCGAAAGTAGTTCATAAGTAGCTTGTAAGTTTAGCGACTGATGACCTCGTAGTTAAATCCCATAGACTTTACAAACATTTGAACATTTTTCAAAATCCCGCCGCCTGTGACGTCAGGTCGGTGATTCGGTTTCTGAATGCGAGGACAGAGAAGCCAAGTGAAATTTATCGGCAAATTTGCGATGTTTACGGACCAAATGCGATGAGTGATTCAGTGGTGAGAAAATGGGTCCGACAGTTCATTGGCGGGCGTAGTGATGTGTACGATGAAGAACGAAGTGGGCGTCCACCTTTGGTTACAGAAGAACTGGTTCACGCGATTGATGACAAGATCCAGGAAAACCGTAAGTTTACAATTAGTGCTCTCGCTATGGACTTCCCCCAAATTTCACGATCACTGATGCATAAAGACACAGGTGGCAGATTGCTATGAAGAAGGGATACAAAACCTGGTGCCACGCTATGACAAATACCTGCAAAATTTTAAGAGTTGTAAAATTTTGTGCAATAAAATTTTCTTCTGTATCTGTGTACAATTTCATTTTATTACCAAACGGAACTTACTTTCTGGACGCGCCTCCTACTTTAAAAATTTACTGCTAATATTTTCACAGTTGGTCTTCTCAAATGCGGCCTGATTTCACTGTCTGTATATCGACAGACGAGTGTTTATCAGAACTATCGCCTAGCCTAAAACAAAAGAAAGTGCACTCCACCAGTACTCTTTTATCCGAGTAACTGCTTATTTTGTGTAGTGTACGCCTGCTCTATCAAGATGGTCGACACAATTCCCCAACTGATAACGTCATGTCATACAGTCGACAAAGCCTTTGGTTGAGACTCTCCACTCTGCTACAAACCAAAGGACCCCAATACAATCTGGGATCAATGTTGCTAATTAAAAGCTCTGCTTGCACCCTATGCGCAAGGCCAGCAATCTTCACGAATTCCGTCAGCCGCCCGTACGATCTGAGTATGTCCACAGAACCCAAGACTGCACCCCGTACGCTCAATAGCCCGCGGCAAGGCCGCCTCCACTTCTCGGAAGCTATTTGCCTAAGGGGCTCCATAACACGCCTAACATTGCTCCCAATCGCTAACAGACCCCTCCCCCCGGGTGCCTGCTCGAACCCTGCTGATGTGCCGGCCACCTGATCCCTCGCAGGATAAAAGGGCGATGCCACATGGTCAGCCTCCACATTAAGCCTTCACGTCGAGAGACGGGAACTCGCTACCTGCCACTCACCCTGTTGCGAGGGCGGATCAGCTGGTTCGGGACACGTGAAGTTGCCGCGGCAGCAGAGACCGTGAACGATCCATGCGACACCTGAGGTGCCCCAAGCGACCCTCCAGAATCTCCAGGGCTGCCACACACCGTAGCAGCAGCCTGGAGATGTCTGACCGTGGACAAAAGCACGTCAGTTGTTCGAGAACACCGGCGATCTCCTCCTGCGTACGCACACAGCATGCACAAACTTTTTCCATTCTACCAGTGCTATTGAAATACCTAAAGTATGAAAACAAATAAAGCTGCTAAATACTTCAATTTGCGGCTACACTAGTGCTCCACGAATGGCGGTTAATAGCTGACTGAGCTTTAGAATTCTTAAAACATAAGCCTTAACGAAATATGTCAATTGCGAGAGCATAAAGCTCTTAATAATGAAAACACTAACGGAATTTAAGAAATTGATCGGCAATGAAAATGCACAAAAAATTTAATTATGCTAATTAGAGCTCTGAACGACGTGGCGCTGAGGGCAGGTGGCAATAGACACAGAAAAACGACTTTCATGGTCATGAACGCATGGCAGGTTCGAGCAGCAGACAAGACGGAGCTACTAGGTTTTAAAGAAGGACTGGGACATATACTCGGATTGTACATGATTCACTGTCATAAGAAACCATTTTATTAAAAAAACTGACAGATTTTTCGTTAACAGACCAACTCTTAATTACAATTTACTCAGACAATCTTGCGTGAAGGTACATATTTATAAAAGTTCTGCGCCTAGAACCCGAATTATCCTAATAAAATAAAGGGAAACAAAAATTAATGACTTGTAATAAACGCGCCTCGGTTGCACAGTGGTAGAGTGTCAGACTAAAAATAGAAAGGTCGCGGGTTCGATCCCCGCCAGGTCCTAGGATTTTTATCTGTCACTTTCCACATCTTTCACCTCTGGCACTATTGCATATGTGAAAAATACCGAGTAGCACCGTGGTTCGGAACCCACGTTAAACTGTAGGTCCCCCTATAACTGGCTGGGTAAGTCAGTTCGAAGGTCGGAGGAAGGCAATGGCATACCACCTCCAAACAGGACCATTCCTAGTAAAGCACTGTGGTGTTCAAACCAATCTTCGGATTGTTGACTGCTTTACCTTTTAATAAATACTTTAAACAATGATTTCAGATTAAAAGCAATAACGGATTCTACCGGCACAATTAGAGGGCCGCGATAGAGTAGCCGAGCGGTCTAAAGCGTCTCGCTGTGGAGCGCGCGGTTGCTCGCCGTGGAGGTTAGACTCCTCCCTGGGGCATGGGTGTGTTTGTCCTTAGGTTAGTTTACCTAAGTATAAGGAGGCGAGGTACTGGCGGAAGGAAAGTTGTGAGGCGGCATCGTGAGTCGTGTCGGGATAGCACAGTCGGTAGTGCGCTTGCCCGCGAAAGGCAAAGGTCCCCGGTTCGAGTCCCGGTTCTGGCACACAATTTTAATCTGCCAGGATGTTTCATATCAGCGATATGATTGGTCCGATAAATTTACAGATATTTGAACAATAAGAGGCTGTAAATCTATTGGCCAACAACCTATACACTGGAAAATATGGGCCTCAACCTTGCTATCTTGACATTAAGAACAAGAATGAACAAGGAGTTTCTTCTGAAACACTAAAGAATAGCACATTAAATTAAATGGTTAATCAAATAAAATCTGTGTGTTAAACCAACAGGAGGATAATAACGTGTTTTTTATTTTTATTTTATTTTATTTTATTATTTTATTTTTTTATATAATGTAAGAATGTGAGCGAGTGGCAACGTAACAATGATGCACCGAACAACGAACGTTTAACGGAATTGAGTACTTTTGTACTGGAATATGAATCTTCATTTACAGAAATGGAAACTGGTTAAAAATTTAAGACAAGAAGTTACATTTATTGCAGTACCACCATAGCTATTTATTTTTTTCTCAATGCTACCGGTTTCGGTCAATTTAGCATTATCAAGCGTTAGCAGAGATTAGCTAATAGCTTAACATGTCGTAACACAAAAATTCAAAATTGTAACATTGTGTTGCGACATGTTAAGCTATTCCTTAACATGTCGTAACACAAAAATTCAAAATTGTAACATTGTGTTGCGACATGTTAAGCTATTAGCTAATCCCTGCTAACGTTTGATAATGCTAAATTGACCGAAACCAGTAGCATTGAGAAAAAATAAAGAGCTATGGTCAATTTGTCGTTGTGCAATTATGTTAAAGCTGTTATGCCACACCTGTTCACCTTTCTAAAAGTTACATTTAAGTTAAAACCATAAACTTAGTCGAAATATTAATTTTTACATCTGGGAATAGGTCCCTCCCTAAAGGCACAGCGTATTTTTTTCATAATTAAACATGTTTATTGGCGGAGGCTGAGCCAGCAGGACTGATGACCACAGGCAGACTCTGTTCATAAAAAACGGACTAAACCACAGCGAAACGAGCGTCAAGCACTTGGCACATAAATGTCAAATACCGGGGGGTCAAACCGATATCAAATGTAACAGTGCTCACCCTCTGTTACTCTCAGTTACACGCCCCCACGTCGTCCCCACTGCTCCGATGAACCAACAAGCGACCACTCGGCACGACTCGACACACAGGCCGCCAATGAAAAATGCATGTTAGCCCCGAGTAAAGGCCTCACTCACGGCAGCACACACACCCCTCCAGGCACCACGCATATTTCAAGCAGCACATCAACTGCAGTGAATCAACTGTCCTATCTCGCAGCAGAAGTTCCACCAGGCCAGCACGATTCAGTATTAACAGCGCTTGCACTTCCACGCGGCCACCAGTCTGCCGAGGGAAGCCCCACGTGACTCCAACTACAGGCCGTTCTTCGTACTGCCCAGCCCTCTTTCCATCGGACACCACCGCCCAACTGCCGTCACTATCACGTGCCCACCGCATCATACAAAGATCCCAACACACGGTCTAAGAGCGAAGATAATCAGCCGATCGCTGACAGTCGAACTGCGATCCCGCTCAAGGGGCTTATGCAGGGAAGTACTAGTCAACAGTCTAAGGAATAAACAAATATTATTTTCAATACAGACTTTTGTTTTATCGCCGCGGTGGAGTAGCCGAGCGGTCTAAAGCGTCTCTCTGCGGAGCGCGCAATTGCTCGCCGTGGAGGTTCGAGTCCTCCCTAGGGCATGGGTGTGTGTGTTTGTCTTTAGGTTAGTTTACCTAGGTTTAAGTAGTTTGTAAGCTACGGACATGACCACGCAGTTTGGTCCGATAGATTTACAAACATTTGAGCATTTTGTTTTATCCATGGATTCCCCATATTTATTATGTAATGCATAGCATTAAAAATCATAACACAATGGTGGTGGTTGCATCACAATAAGTCAACTACATCCGGAAGCGAGTTGACGATTGGAATTAAAAAAGCGCGCTAGTGCACATCCCGAGACTCATGTGTGACTCTGACGCCACCGTAATCGTGCACTATATGCGCGCTCCATTTATTTTAGGCGTCGAATTAGTTTCTCAATATCTCTAGATGTAACTGACGTATTGCTATGTAATAACTGGGGTGAAAAGGCTGTGGGACTAAACAATTTACACGTGTTGTGGAGTGCGATCTCATTTTCTGCGGAGCCTTAGTATTTTTTGCCAAGATAGCAACAAAGTCCATTTATATACTGTACTTACTTTCCATTGTTTATAATTACTAGTTGTCTCCAAACTTACTGGGGTAGTATATATGCAAGGTGTTACAAAAAGGTACGGCCAAACTTTCAGGAAACATTCCTCACACACAAAGAAAGAAAATGAGTTATGTGGACATGCGTCCGGAAACGCTTAATTTCCATGTAAGAGCTCATTTTGTTACTTCTCTTCAAATCACATTAATCATGAAATGCAAACAAACAGCAACAGAACGTACCAGCGTGACTACAAACACTTTGTTACAGGAAATTTTCAAAATGTCCTCCGTTAGCGAGGATACATGCATCCACCCTCCTTCGCATGGAATCCCTGATGCGCTGATGCAGCCCTGAAGAATGGCGTATAGTATCACAGTCGTCCAAAACACGAGCACGAAGATTCTCTACATTTGGTACCGGGGTTGCGTAGACAAGAGCTTTCAAATGCTCCCATAAATGAAAGTCAAGAGGGTTGAGGTCAAGAGAGCGTGGAGGCCATGGAATTGGTCCGCCTCTACCAATCCATCGGTCACCGAATCTGATGTTGAGAAGCGTACGAACACGTCGACTGAAATGTGCAGAAGCTCCACCGTGCATGAACCACGTGTTCTGTCGTACTTGTAAAGGCACATGTTCTAGCAGCACAGGTAGAGTATCCCGTATGAAATCATAACGTGCTCCAGTGAGCGTAGGTGGAAGAACATGAAGCCCAATAAAGACATCACCAACAATTCCTGCCCATACGTTCAGATGACGTTGATGACGTGAATCGAGAAAGTACAGTACATACTAACGAAACAGTTGGGTATTTTGACAATTGTCTGCACGAATTATTTCAATTTACATTTAAAGAGAAATACTAAAATGAGCTCTACCATGGAAATTAAGCGCTTCCGGACACATGTCCACTAAACATATTTTCTGTCATCAGTCCCTAAACTTACAAACTACTTATGAACTAACTAATACTAAGGACGGCACAAGTACCCGTGCCCGAGGGGGGGATTCGAACCGGCAGACTGGCACGCCGCAATCAGCTCGGCCACCGCGGCTGGCCCCTATAAGTTTGGCCGTACCTTTTTGTAACTCCCTGTATACATATATGGAACCTTGTTATTGCTTTTCCAATAATGCTTTTTTTATATTTACTACATGAACTGGTTTCGACAGAGCTTGCAGTCATCTTGTAGCTCTGCCTAAACGGCGTTCTGTGGGTTTTCAAATACATAAAATTGTATAGTCATATAGTAAAAATCATTCATGTCTGTATGTTTTGTGGGGGCCAGGAATGCTTTTTACTATAAGACCATGTAATTTTTTTGTATTTGAAAAACCCACAGAACACCGTATAGGCACCGTTACATAGTTAATTGATATGGAAAATTCACCAGTTTCACAGATTTGATGATGAGTGAAAGCTCAGTCAAACCGGTTGATGTTGTAAATAAAAGAAAATTCTTGTCAAATCAATAAGAAGGTTTCATATATTGTTCCGTCGTAATATGCAGGATAGTGTTTCTAAATTACGGAGGGCAGTTTATATATATAATGCATATAAACTGCCCTCCGTAGTTTAGAAACACTATCCTGCGTATTGCGACGGAACAAGACGGAAGTGATCTATGTGAGTTATTAGTTACAACACGGACTAGCAAGCAGAAATAACGGTTAATAATGACACAATATTGTACACTTAATTGTTGTACATATACATACATACTGGAACGTACTACTAAACACACCAGGTGGCGCGAGTAGACCGCATGGCTATGTAGAGGTACGTTGTTTACACTTCTGTTCATGTGTAGTTTGTTTGCATAAATATATAACACGCGCGAAAGTAATTGAAAATGTCCTCACAGTACCCGATTTCTTATGAATCACGGGTAATGATCATAACTTTGCACCAAAAAGGCAATAGTGTCCGACAAATAGCAAACAAATTGACTTCCATCACCAGAGTTTGTCAAAACTATACACAGGCACCGAGAAACAGGTTCCTATGAAGATCGTCCTCGCTCAGGAGCACCCAGGAAAATATCAGAACTCCAGGAAAAGTATTTGCTATTGACCAGAAGTAACAGATTAAAAACTGTCCGTGAATTGACTGCTGAACGAAACGCAACGAGGGATACACCGGTGAGTGAAACAGTGAGACGACGCCTGGCATACAACAACCTCCGAGGTTATGTGGCAACAAAGATACCACTTTTGTGCCCTGTTGACAAGAAGAAAAGGCTTCAGTGGGCTAAGACACACCAACATTGGATAGTGGTGGGATTTGGAAAGAGTCAAACCACTGCATAAAAAAAGGTGATACGTTGGATGTCAACAACTACCGCCCAAGCTCATTTCTGACCGCTCTATCAAAAATTCTTGAAAACGTAATGTATTCCAGAGTAGCTTAAAATATTAATAAGAATAAAGTTCTAACAAAATGTCAGTTTGGTTTCCAGAAAGGCTTTTCAACAGAAAATGCAAAATATATATTCACTAATGAAATATTAAATGCTCTGGATAACCGTAAATCACCCGTTGGGATTTTTTGTGATCTATCTAAGGCCTTTGATTGTGTTAACCATGGAATTCTTCTAGATAAGCTTAAGTATTGTGGTATGAGTGGGAAAGTGCACAAACAGTTTAAATCATACCTAACTGGAAGAGTTCAGAAAGTTGATATAACTAATTCACATAATATACAAAAAACAACCGAGTCCTCAAACTGGGGAACTATTAAGCGGGACTGATGACCAAGTAGTTTAGTCCCCTCTAAACAACAACAACAACTATCAAGCATGGGGTGCCACAGAGTTCGGTACTGGGACCTTTGCTGTTCTTAATATATATTAATGATTTGCATTTCTATATTCATAAAGATGCCAAGATAGTTCGCTTTGCTGATGACACAAGTATCGCTATCACACCTGAATCACAGGAACTAACTGATGAAATTGTCAATGAAGTATTTCAGGGAATTATTAGGTGGTTCTCTGTAAATGGACTCTCTTTAAATTATGAAAAAACACAGTATATTCAGTTTCACACAATAATTTGGAATCAAACCATTAATTAATATAGATTTCAAGCAGAAATCTATAGCTAAGGTAGAATATTCAAAATTTTTAGGTTTATGCATTGATGAGGGATTGAATTGGAAGAAACACATTGAAGATCTGCTGAAACGTTTGAGCTCAGCTACTTATGCTTATTAGGGTGATTGCAAACTTAACTTTGGTGATGTACAACTCAGTAAACTGGCATACTATGCCTGTTTTCATTCTCTGCTTTCTTATGGCATCATATTCTCGGGTAATTCATCATTTAGTAAGAAAGTATTCATTGCCCAAAAGCGGGTCATCAGAATAATTGCTGGAGCCTACCCAAGATCATCTTGCAGACATTTATTTAAGGATCTAGGAATCTTCACAGTAGCTTCACATCTTCACAATCTTATATATATATATAATTTGTTATTAACAATCCAACTAAATGCAAATGTAATAGCAGAGTGCATAGCTACAACATTAGGAGAAAGGGTGACCTACACTATTCAAGGTTAAATTTAGCTCTGTCACAGAAAGGGCTTAATTATTCAGCCACAAAAGTCTTTGGTCACTTACCAAGTAGTATCAAAATTCTGACAGATAGCCAACTAGCATTTAAAAATAAATTAAGAGAATTTCTGAATGGCAATTCCTTCTATGCATTAGATGAATTTCTAGATAAAAGTTAGTACTTTAGGGAAAAAATTTAAAAAATAATAAAATAAAATATTCATTTAACTGACACGTTCCACATCATTACGAAGTCTCGTATTCATGATCTATGAAACAAGTATTAATCTAATCTAATCTAATCTAATCTAGTAATTCACTGATAAATCAATGTTCAACATATTTGGAAGTAAACGCCGTCAATTTGTACGGAGGGGGTACTGAGATGGTATAGGGATTCTTTGGCGAGATTAAAGTTGGAGATTTTGTGAAAATAAACGGAAAAATGGACCAAAAGGACTATCATGCCGTTCTCCGACGGCATGCTAAGACATGTGGTTTGCGTCTGATTGGGAAAAGGTTTGTCTTGCAGAAAGACAATGATCCGAAACATACGTCTCGCTTGTGTCAGAACTATGTCAAGTCTCTACAGATTCGTAAAACATTTAAAAGATTGAATAGCCACCCCAATTTCCTGATTGTAACCCAATAGAGCTGCTATGGGATGAATTGGGCAGGAGGATCAGAAAAGGGGGAGTGATGAGTGGCACACAACTGTGGGAGGTCCTGCAGCAAGAATGGAGATTAATTCCAACTGAAACCTTGGCAAAACTGACACAGCGCATGTGGAGAGTTTGCGAGGCAGTGATGAAAGCACTAACAGAAACCAAATGACTACTGACTGCTGTGGGCGAGCGGGTCTGTTGGTGGGGAAAATGGAGTTTCCCGGATTAGGCCACGGGTAGCTGCAGGCAGTCTTAAGAATTTGCGACCTGGCCAGCGGAGTAGTCCTCTGCAGTGCTGCGTGAGGTTTGGTGTAAATAAAAGAAATAATTAATGAATTAATTTAGAATAGCTAAATTACGCCTGGGTCGTTTAGTTCTTAGAAATATGAAGTAGTCTACTGTAATTACCAAAATCGAAATCATATACCGTCCATACTGTACTGGAATGTACATTTCCTCTTAAAATGCTTGCGAAAAAATAAAAACTGGACATATTCTGTCGATTTAAAAGTTTCGATTTTGAGATGTAACAAACTTGTCACACAGCCAGTAGCAAGCTCTAGTGGCATGCGACAGTGCCAAGGGTCGGAACTCCCGCGCTCGCTCATCAGGTCGTCGGCATACTATATGTACTATCTCATCTTTTGCAACAAATACTGTAATGCAGCACTCAGTGTTCGAACAGCCCATAATTGACTACACTCGTATTGTAGCTCAAAATTAGCTCCGACCTAAAGAATATCAATCAGATACAAAAGAAAAAACAAAAGAAAAAAAGAAAAAATAGATAAGTAGGGCGCGGGTAATCCGCAAACCGGTCAAGCCAATCGCGGATAGTCGAGAGATTACTGTACTGGGTGATCAAAAAGTCAATATAAATTTGAAAACTTAATAAATCACGGAATAATGTAGATAGAGGAAAAATTGACATGCTTGGGGTTTTATTTGAACCAAAAACAAAGGTTCAAAAAATGTCCGACAGATGGTGCGTGATTCTGGTTTTGTAACGGCTACCGTGACGGGTAAGAGGTACACCGATATGTTACAGAATAGCATCGTCTCCAGCCTGGCTGATAAACACCTGCTGGAAAGTACGATTTTTATGCAGGATGACGCACCACCCCATATTGCAAGACGCGTGAAAGATCTCTTCCGCGCGTCGTTTGGTGATGATCGTGTGCTCAGCCGCCACTTTCGTCATGCTTGGCCTCCCAGGTCCCCAGACCTCAGTCCGTGCGATTATTAGCTTTGTTTGGAGTTACCTGAAGTCGCAAGTGTATCGTGATCGACCTACATCTCTAGGGAAGCTGAAAGACAACATCCGACGCCAATGCCTCGCCATAACTCCGGACATGGCTGACAGTGCTGTTCACAACATTATTCCTCGACTACAGCTATTGTTGAGGAATGATGGTGAACATATTGAACATTTCCTGTAAAGAACATCATCTTTGCTTTGTCTTAATTTGTTATGCTAATTATTGCTTTTTTGATCAGATGAAGCACCATCACATTTTTTGAACTTATTTTTTCTTCTAATAAAACCCCATGTCATTCTAAGGATGTGAGTCGATTTTTACCTCTCTATGTACATTATTCCGTGATTTATAAAGTATTCAAATTTATACTGACATTTTTATCAGTCGGTATATACAGAGTGTCCCAGCTATCTTGTCCGCCCAAAATATCTCTGGAACAATAACAGCTATTGGAAAACGACTTTCACCGGTATCAATGTACGGCTGGGGCCCATGTATGTACATATTTGGCAACTTTCTAAAACGAAAGCAAATGTGTTTCTTAACACAAACTTATGTTTTTTTTTAAATGGACACCCTATTTTTATTCTTCAACAATCCATAGCATGTCAAATCACATAAACAATGGCATTGATTGTATCGCAATATTCCAATTACATTCCGAGATATTGCGACGCGAAGATGACGCTTGAAAAACCCTAAATGCGCTGGTAGCACACGTCCTGAGGCTCAGGCGTGAACCCCATGCTGCCCGTAATCGCGATTTGATTGACATGCGTAATTGTTTCGGACCTCTTGGTAAGTATGGAAGTGCTATTACGCATGTCAATCGTTTCGCACCTCTTGGTAAGTATGGAAGTGCGATTACGCATGTCGATCACATCTCGATTACGGGCAGCATGCGGTTCAAACCTGAGCCTCAGGACGAGCGCTAGCAGCGCATTTAGGGTTTTTCAAGCGTCAACTTCGCGTCGCAATATCTCGGGATGTAATTGGAATATTGCGATGCAATCAACGCCATTGTTTATGTGATTTGTCATGCTATGGCCGGCCGCGGTGGCCGAGGAAACTGAGGCGCTTCAGTCACGGTCTGCACGGCCACTGCGGTCGGGGGTTCGAATCCCCCCCTCTGGCATGGATATTTGTGCCGTCTTTAGTATAAGGTAGTTCATAAGTAGTTTGTAAGTTTAGGGACTAATGACCCCGTAGTTAAGTCCCATAAGCTTAACAAACATTTGTACATTTGTCATGCTATGGATTGCTGAAGAATAAATATAGGGTGTCCATTTAAAAAAACACAAGTTTGTGTTAAAAACACATTTGCTTTCGTTTCAGAATGGTTCCAAATATATACATTCATGGGCCCCAGCCGTACATCGATACCGGCGAAAGTCGTTTTCCAATAGCTGTTACTGTTCCAGAGATATTTTGGGTGGACAAGATAGCAGGGACACCCTGTATGTAAATTCGACATCGTTCGAAATGGAATTTGGCACAAGTAACCGTGTATTCAAGGAGAATATTTTTCTATTCCTCAAGGAACGGTAAAAGAGCGTGGCGATCAATACGTTGCAATAAACTTCGACATCGTTTCCATTGGTGATGAGAAGGAGATGGTTCAGTCAGAGAGATCGTTTTACTTAACTATTTTCCGGTACGTAACCTTACTGTGTTGAACAGACGGTGCATTCATTTTCAACTCCAGTCGCCCTTTAAATGCCGACGTAGGCTCCACGAGGTTCCCAAGTCCTTCTCCATAAGACTTGGCGCGTGCCGCCTCGGCCGCAGAAGCGGTCTTACACAAATTGGAGGAGCCGGCGCGCTGCTGAGTCAGGGCGGCGGTTAGGGGGGCGGCGCATGCGCACTGCGCTCCCCACATCTCGCAGCGCGCGCTGTGCGGCCGGATCGCATTTCACAGTAAATTAAGCACGACAGCCGGCAGAAGAGATCTCGAAATGATGTACTGGCCGCGCGGCCCGTCGCGTGTGCGGTTTCTTGTCCCGTCTCCCTGCCTTCCTATCCCCTTCTACCCTCCTCCCCTCTTACGCGCCGCTCCGTTAAATGCTGCCGAGCGAAACCACGCCGGCCGCTGTCCACCGGCTTGCAGCTGCGCGCTGCGGTCGCCAACTTGCCCACCCCCGCCCATCACCCCTTCCCGCTCGGACCACTCTCACTGCCCCGCCATCCCACCCCTCGGCGTCCTCCTCCTCCTCCTCGGACTGGGCAGACAATCAGGCGCCCGCAAGTTGGGCTGATCCCTGCCGATAAACTCGCCGGCTCAGGACGTCGTTAGTACGCAGCTCGCTGGTGGGGGAGGGGGGGGGGCGCCGTAGCGCGCTACATTATTCATCGCCTGGGCCCGGATTTTCCGCGCATGATGTATGGACTGACCCGCTTCCTGTGACGGATCGCTGCAACAGCTCCGGCTGTTCTCTCCGGACGTCTCCGGTATCGGACCTGATTGGGTTGTAAAGACGAAGCGCGACGGTCACTATGGTTGATTAATTGCGTAGCTTATCTGGTTGGTGTGGTCATTATGAACTCCCACATGGCAGTTCACTTTCTATATGAAATAGCGACGTTAATCCTTTTTACATTGTAGTGACAAAGCTCGTCAGACAGTGATATCCACAGATATGATGGTAGTAATATCATCATTATCATCATTAGAGACTGATCAAAAATCACATGTTTGTATAGCTTATGGAACTTAACTACGGGGTCATCAGTCCCTAAACTTACAAACTACTTATAAACTAGCTAATACTGAGGATGGCACAAATTTCCGTGCCCGAGAGGGGATTCGAACCCCTGACCGTATGGCCATGCAGACCGTGACTGACGCGCCTCAGTCCCCTCGGCCACCGCGGCCGGCATTAGAGACTGAATGAAACCTGGGTATACTTAATTATATCCATAATGGATGTGAGGTCACGGTTGTATTACTTAATTATTTTGTCAGATTGCAGGTACCAATAGATGGGAACAATGACAGGGTGGTGTCCATAATGATGAAATCAAAGAAAAGCTGCGAATGACACCATAGATTAAGCAGTTTGAGCGAACAGACTGAGATGGTGGGGTCATGTTACACGCATGGGAGCAGCAAGGTGACCTAAGAGACTCATGAGCTCGTCAGTGGAGGGTAAGAGGAGTCGAGGTAGACCAAGAAGAAAGTACTTAGATTCGGTGCAGAATGATTTTGAAGTAAAAGGCAGAACATCAAACGAGGCATCAATGTTAGCATTGAATAGGGGATCTTGGAGGAATTTTATTAGAGGTACTGTGCTCCAGACTGAACGCTGAAAGGCATAATCAGTCTCTAATGATGATGATGATGATGATGAGTAGGCTCAACCACAGAAATCGTGTAAAAACACTAAAATATGACTCGTTTCAAGGGTCAAGCCGTCATCATCAGACAATCTGTACAAGAATCTGACAATAATAATCTAAAAACGCAATAAAACAAAACGTGGTTACTTCCCTTGTAACCGTGTGTACGCAGAAAGGTCCTCAGCATACTGTCCGTCAGGATTCAAATCAGACCCAAGCACTGGCGGCGCATAACACAACCGAAATGCAGTCAACAACACGACTGGGGCGTACGTATGCACATGAAAACAAAGACCTCTAAATTCCAATGATCATCCACAAGCCAGTGGGTACATTCAGGTGTCACGAAATCATTTGCACGGTAAGACAGTGGCTGAAATTTAAAATAAACGACTTTTGTTATAATAGGTCCACAAAGTTTTAAAAAAACCCTGCTTGTAAGATACAGTGTATTAGTTGCAATGCCAACTACATTGGTCAGACAGATAGATCGTTTAAAGTTAGTTACAAGGAACATATGGACGCCTTCCGACTTAATAATTTTGACAAGTCCGCTGTAGCTACGCATATCCGCGAAACTGGCCACCCATTAAAGCGGATTTTGCATAGTCAGGATAAAGGAAGAAAGTTAGATCTTCTAGAACAGCTGGAGATTATAATACATAACGCAAAAAGCGACATTTCATTAAATGAACAAGTTCAAGGTAATACATACAGCTTTTTTTAAAAACTTTGTGGACTCGGTTACAAGGGAAGTAACCACGTCTTCTTTTGTTACGTTTTAGATTTTTATTGTCTCAGGTTTTAAGATTCTTGTACAGATTATCTGACGATGAGGGCTTGAGCCGTGAAATGCGTCATATTTTAGTGTTTTTACACGATTTTTGTGGTTGAGCCTACTTGAAAAATAATTAATTCTTAGTATTAGGCCGCGTCATTTTTAAACACTTAGCAAATAAATTGCCGACGCTTTGACCACTGTGCAGTGGTCCTATTCAGGGCGGTTAACTGCCCTGAAGAGGACCACTGCACAGTGGCCGAAACGTCGGAAATTTATTTGCAGAGTGTTTAAAAATGACGCGGCCTGATACCCAGAATTGTTTTATTCAAAATGACACCGGTCGTGGAAGCCTACGAACATATATCATTAGAGACTGTTTATGCCTTTTAGCGTTCAATCTGGAGCATAGTCTCCGTAATAAAATTCTCCCGTGCTAACGTTCTCCATTGTTAACTTTGATGTCTCGTCTGATGTTAAGCCTTTTACTTCAAAATCATTCTTCACCAATCTAACAAGGAGACCACATGGCTATCGAATTTCAGAACAGAATGATCAAGAACAAAAAAATAAAAATAAAATAAAAGACTGAAGGTTTGCAAGTACCCATAAGTGACAATAATTAAAGCAGTTATGTCACCTGGCGGTGTAGCGCAGGTGGTAGAGTTCTAGCGTTACAATCATATGGTCGGTGCTTCGAATCCTGCAGTGGCAGCTATTTTTCTCTTTTTCGTTGTGTTCAAATATGTACAGACTGTTAGAATCTAATGGTAATTTGTATGAAATATGCAAGTATTTTCTTTACTCAATCAAAAGCCGTAAATTACATTTTTTACACTTTTGGATTTTTTATTAGTTGACGACGGTAGTCTTTGATTCTTCAGTTTGTGAAGAGCTACGCCGCTGATTTTAGAAAGTCATATCCATAGCTCCATAGCTCCATAGCTCCATAGCTCCTACTCAACCATAGTTTCAGCTCGTTTACATACACACAAATCGAACGTTTCATGTAACGTAATTGGAAAACAACGAAAAATTTTTTGTCACAGCGGGATTCGAACCACCGACTCTTTGGTTGTGGGAACGGAAAACTACCACCTGAGCAACTATGGTGCAACTATTTTTATAACTGGTATTTATTTGTATTTATAAAGGTAAAGCAGTCAACAATCCGAAGATTGGTTTGAACTAGGCATGGTCCTATTTGGAGGAGGTATGCCGTTGCCTTCCTCCGACCTTCGAACTGACATACCCAGCCAGTTATAGGGGGACCTACAGTTTAACGGTGCTACTCGGTATTTTTCACATGAGAAATACTGCCAGAGGTGAAATAAGTGGAAAGTGACAGATAAAAATCCTAGAACCTAGCGGGGCTCGAACCCGCGACCTTTGGATTTGTAGTCTTGCACTCTAGCACTGTGCAACCGAGGCGCTATTTACAAAACTTAAAAGTCGATTTTCTCGATAATTTTCTCGAGTTGCGTCGAATGGCTTTGGCTGATTCTTACTTAAGTTCTGAACTTCATGTGCCATAAATACAAATAAATTATAAAATCCGATACACATGTGGCCTCCTTGCAAATACTTTCTCCTTGATTTACACACTTCCATGCATGTAACATGATCGCATCATCTCAGACTGTTCGCTCTAAATGCTTCATCTACGCGCTCATTGGCAGTTTTTCTTAGATCTCCTCATTATGGACACCCTCCTGCCATTGTTCCCATCTATTAGTACCTGTAAACATTCTTGCAGAAGAGTGTGAACTTAGCTGAGCACAGAGCAGTTACAAAACTGCATTCCATTGCCACAGCAGCCATTAATAAAAAGTATTACTGCGTCCATAGACCGGCCATCTTCTAGCCGCTAGACCTGGCTGTTCCAATAGCTGTGATGGAACGCAGAGTTCATGTCACGCATATTAGTAAACTTATGCTCTCGTTCAGTTCTAGTGAATGTGTACCTTGGTCATCAACAATCATACATTCAGATTGTTGTATATAACAGTATAAACTATTTGTCATGTAATTTTTTCGACCTGAAATATTTTCCCACCAGCTGATGGTCAACGACTAAAGTAGTGAACAATAAATAAAGTGAGTTTAAGAAATAAGTTTGCAATGACTTTTACAAAATACTAGCTTATATGCTCGTGCTTCGCAACGATTGTTAATGAGTGATCTGTGTAGACCATGGTTTTTTGGGGTAGCGGACCTAGGTAAGCAAAAACAGAATCCTTGTTGATCGCTCTGTCACTAAACTCAGTGCTCCTAACCAAGATGACAAATTTAAGTACAAGTCATTGTCGAAAACGATAAAGCTTTTCATACAAAAAGCCTAAGTAATCGTCGAAGGAATGGCGTCAGCTAATCGTCTGTATAGAACTTTCCACTAAATATAGTATATCTAGTGAACTGTCTTTAGTGTGTTAGCAGCATCGGTCACTCAGATATTACATGTCTCCACGTCCTGCAGTGATTACTTCGTAACACACGAAGTTGAAATCGATCTTTTGTAATATAACTATATATTCAGATGTCGGATTATAGTTCTAAGTAGTCTCTGCAAAAGAAGACGTCTTTCTCTATTTTCATGTAGTCCACACCAAAAGTATGTAATTGCAAATTTTAATCACAGTATTGTACCGAACAATTATGAAAGCAGACAGGTTTCTGATGAGTTTGTCGTTCGCGTGTGTGTATTTCCTCTAGTGGAAGGCGCAGAGCAAACATATCTCTGGAGTGAGCATTCAAATGCGGTGAACTGATTTTGTGTCCTCAACATTAATGTGGAAATGTCACGTGATATTGGGAAAAATCTATTAATCGCTGACTTTATCTTGGTCCTTTTTTGATTGGTAAAGATGGATGACTATGTGTAATTGGTGCCTTCAGCGACGCTTCCTCTAATTTCTTGTTGCTTCTGTGACACATTTATTTAGATATTATTTCATGTTATATGGTTGCTCTGCGAAAAGGAGGTAGGATTTCTTTGCAGCCAATGCGGTACAAACCAATCGTAAGCGCAAATAAATGTCCGGAAAGAGTGGATTTGTCTAAATATCACGCAGTAATTCCAGCTTAATGTTGGGAAGATGCACAGAACGCAAAGCTCACTCCATAGATATTTCTACTCTATGTATAATTTAGTGGTTATACCCGTCGAAAGAAGCAATTCTTTTCTTTCCATGACATTGAAAAGCATTTGGGATACAGCTAGGAAGGGAAAAAAATTGTGACCTGCCTGCGTTAAATTTTACTTGCAGTGGCAGCGGTTTAGTTTGCTATTGTTGGCAACGAAATATTATCTTTAGAAGGATGATTAATTTACTGACCAGAACAGCATAAATTATTTATTTCATCGTGAACGTAAAGAATTATTCCCCTCATTCTAAGTGACTGTTTTTTGAAAAGGCATTCAACGGCCGTTGCCAACATCAGCACACAACGCCGCCACCGTAAGAAAAATTGTAGTGTATTAAATCATAGTTATGAGAATGAATAAACGCAGCAACGCCATAATTAGTTATTTGGTGTACTATGTAACTAACGTTGCTTCACTTTGTCCTTTCCAGTAAAATGGCGTCTTCTAGGCATTCCTAAACAGAACTCACTCAAAATATAATGAGGATACACCGAAATCAGAAAGGAAACTACATAAATTCGATTTTCCTTGCAAAGAATTCTTGTGTAAATTAGAGCAACGATAGACGCGAAGGAATGTCGATATGTTTTAAATTCAAATGTTCCTTGTAAGAAGAAGCAAAGGAATGTCATATACAAAGTGTAATCAGCAACTCGCTGTTCAATGTTAGTTTGTATTTTCAGAGATAAGACTGCGATTCTTAATTCAAAATAGTTCTGTTGCTGAGGGAATACGCATAACTCGATCATAGATTGTTTCTTTGCAGCACTACAAAACCGAAGGAGGTTACAATAAAGGGAGTCAGCATTATCTATGCCGAGCACATACATCAGTTGAAGTCTGCCCGCCAACTTGGCCAGTTTTTGAATGCTATTTCTCCGTTAAAACTGTGCGTTAAGTCGACCTTCTTACTGTTAATGCATCGAACTGAGAGTCACTGCTAAGTATGTACTTTCAAACAATTTACTTTCTTCAATAAATAGTAATAAATACTCATCATAATATATTTTAAAACTTAATTTTAACGGCTAATTTGCATTAATTTTAACACGTTGTACATCATGGCAAAATCGTCGGACGTTTAATCTCTCTTTTAAGTGACATAAAATATTAACTCTACAGTACGAACACTTCTCCAAAACTTAGCAATATAGTGCAGGCAGACTTCACTTTTTTAGCGTAAGGGCGTCTCCCTCTTTCTAAACTCCCTGACAAAACCAACAGCACCTTTAGTGGTTCTTTGTTACTCTATCGAAAAGGGGAAAAAATGCAGCAGCGCCAGCTATTAGTTCTAACTAATGGGGTCTCTATTTGTTCTGTACTGTACTAGACCGTTTTCTAGGCATTCCTAACCAGAATGGACTCAAGATGTAATAAGTACTCGCCGAAATCAGAAAGGAAACAACATAAATTCGTGTTTCCTTGCAAAGAATTCTTAGTAAATGAAAACATCGACAGACGCAAGGAAGGTTGTTATGTTTTTAATTCAAACGATACCTGCGGAAAAAAGCCTTTCTTCTTTCCATGGCATTGCAAGCATGCAGGATAAATCTAGAAAGAAAAACATTTTTGTATGTGTCGTACATGGATTAAATTTTACTTACAGTGGCAGCGGTTTAGTATGTTAACGTTGGCAACGAAATATTCGATTTAGGGGGACCTAAAATTTATTATTCCCCTCATTCTACATGACTGATTTTCCAAAAATGATTCAATGGCCATTGCCAACATCAATATACTACACCGTAGTGTTGTTTCACTGCATTGCACCTTAGTTATGAGAATAAAAAATGCAGCATCGGAATCTATTAGTTATTATAAAATGATTTCCAATCCATGGTGTACAACAGCAATCAGTTAGAATAAATATTCCTTCAAACCGTCTTGATTGCAAATTTTTTTATTAGTTAATGACGCGTTTCGCCCTTTAGCAGAGGATCTTCAGATTATCTGCGTGACAGAATTTACACAAAATTACAAGGCGGAATTACAAACGGTTATAATGGTACATGGGCTTATTTTGTGTTAAGAAGACAGTATAAATGGTAAACAAAGCTTACAATGCGCTCTCCGTGGTGTGACGCCGTAAGTTGTTATTGCGGTGTTTCTATTTTCTTGGAATGTTTTTTTGGTTTTCCTTGTGGCCATACAAATGTTCGGGTAACAACGAATTACAATTGGAACATACTCGGTAAAGATGTGAGAAACATAAAACCGATTTTTAAGATTACCTTAATAGAAGCGGTGGTCTCTGATGACACAAGATAAGTCCATGCTTACAATTGCGCTCACGGGCGGTGGGCGGGCGTGGTGTGCTCCTCCGCCGACTTGTACTGACTAAGTGAGTGTGGGTAGGGAGTGACATAGAAAGCCGATGTATAAGACGGGACGGGTGAAATCTAGCTATCTGAATACAAATTTAGCGAAAGGGAGGTTATTAAGCAGGACAGAAGTTTATATTTATGTTGGTATTTGTAAATGAGAGGAATAATATCTAGGAATGTTTGCTCAGTAAAACGTACTTTAAAGGTCCGGCCTGTCTGTCCTATATATTCAGCTGGGCATTCCGGACATTGTAGTTTGTAGACTCCTGAGGAAAGGTATCTGTCCTTATTGGTCTGTTCGTTGTGTGGGAGAATTTGCTGTATGCTCAAAGGGCTACTAAATACGACTTGTACATTTGTGCCACGAAAGAGTTTAGCCAGGTCATAAGAAAAATAACCCATGGAAGGAATGGGGATACGTATAACTTCATCGTCAGGTGTTACCGAGTGAAGCTGTAGTACATATTTAGAACGTTTTTTATTGTACATTTTGCGAACCAAGGACGGGTTGTAACCATTCATTTCTGCGATGTATTCCAGATTATTTAGTTCTTTATTGACGGAAGTTTCAGAAAGGGGAATCTCAAAAATTCTGTTAATCATTGATTTAAAAAGCTCATTTTGTATTGCCATGGATGGCATGAAGATGCATGTATCACTGAGTCACTTGTGATCGGTTTTCTGTAGATTTGGAATACCACTTTGTTTTCAGCTAACTGTAACTGTAGTCCAAAAAATTTAAGACACTGGAGGAGTTCATTATTTCATATGTAAAGGTTAGTTTCGGGTGTAAGTTGTTGAATTCATAAACTAGTACTGTTACATCAGCTAGGGTGCCATTGAAAATAATCAGGATGTCATCGACATATCTCTTGTACAAGAGTATTTTTCTGCTTATTGGAGTTTTTTGTTGGAAGTATTGAGATTCAATGTGATTGACAAATATATCGGCAAGGAAACCTGACAGACAACTACCCAACTATCCTCTCTCTCTCTCTCTCTCTTTTGGTAAATTTCTCATTGGTACAGATACAAGTAGCAACATAGTTACGAACTGTAATTACATTAGTTTCACAAACCAATATGTTGTTCCACATTTATTATGCGACTTTTGGGATTCTGTACGTGTACCTAGTTCAAATGAGAGGGAAAGACGTCGGTACAGCATGCTCCTTCAGTTGTCATTGTTCACGTAATTTCCGTGATAACAACTTTTCTCGAAATTAGCAGAGCATAGTAAATGATTGGCTGTTGGTTTAAAGTCCTTTCTGCGAGTTGTAACTATCCGCATCTGGTTAAACGACTAATTAGAAAGAGGTAACCTAAATGAACACAAACATTTACATCGTATTAGCTGAATGAGATACATTTAACAGCTTTTTGGAAAAAAATATCATGCAAAGGAATCTTAGAAAGAAAGAAATGACCATGAATGACTCTCGTGTGAAATGTAACATCTTTCCCGTCGCTATTTTACCCATTCTTATTACTACAATTGAAAGCAGCACACGAGCGACCCATATTTACAGGCATTTTCCCTGCAAATGGCGGCCCCGTTGTTATTCAGTTTGCGAGCGCTACACTAGCGCCGGTGAGCAGTCTACTTATTTTTAGTATGTCTATGATGGTGACCCAAACTTTTCTCATGTTTCCAGTAAAAATCGCGTGAAGATTTGTCCAGTAGTATTGAAGTGAACAGCGACACACCTACATTTATAGATTTATTATTAGTATAGATTCGTATTAAAACCATGCGTTGGTAACAAATTCCTTCTGCTAGTGGTTTTTACCCCAATGATTCGGATGGCATCAAAGCTGATAGCCAAAAAACCATCATTTAAAAATCTGAATGAATTATGTTTTCCACTGATGTGTATTTTTTTCTTAATTCTTACGTTAAATTTCTTACATAAAATTCACATGGTGTGAACAATATTTATGTTTGAAATGTTTCTTTGATGATTATCACCCTGTAACGTAACTTCCAGACAGAACTGCTAGAATTTTCAGAAATTTTATTTCACCCGAAACAACGCCGAAATATGAAAATTAACTGTTTAGTCACGTTAGTTAATTGAAATGTTGTTAGTAATCTGAATATATTAATACTGCACTGATAAACTGAATTGTTCAATCAAATTTAAAAATTTCATCATATCGGAATACAACTGTAGAATCTGACGAAATCCATACGTAAAGTATCCTCCGTCATGCACCATCCAAAATTTTATTTGGTAGTGACCTTCCTCTTGTCTTTAAGGTCAAGTGTCCAAAATGTCATGAAGGATCGAGGTGAAAGAAATGCTAACTAAGAATAGATTGTCAATTCGAAGGCCAACATGCAGTAAGTGCCGGACGCAATGGCCGAATGGTCTGCATGTGCCAGTCACAGTCAGCACAGCCGCTACGGTCGGGGGATTGAAACCCTCCCTCGTTGTATTGCTTTGGCTTATTATTATTTTGGAGGTTTTTAGTCATGTGGTCATGTGGCATATGTAAAACACATTCCACGTGTGTGTATTCGTTTGTTCAGTATATTATCAAAGTAAAACAAAATAAGGACATTAGGCTTTTTCTGTTTTATCATTATCATCTGCATCTGCATCTGCATTAAAAATTTTAGCATCAGGGACCGTTCTAAAAAGACACTGAAACAGTATTTCAAATCTGAAATACTCCCTGCATCATGTTTCTCCAAATTAACTTTCTTGATATTAGCCGATTTCATAACAACACTCCGCTCATAGCAATAAAAAACTAAATTAAACAAACTAGAATAGAGTAAATGTACATAGAAAATAGAATAGAAATAATATTAAAAAGTACAAAAATTACTGGATAACAGCAATGTGAACTACCCTAAAATTCCTCCCAGTTCTGTACAAATATTTTGCTTCAACAGTGTCAAAAGTTTAGAATAGTTCTCCTCAAACTAGAAGATAGTTATTGCTTTTACTTCTTGTGATTATAAATCACTTAGCTGTCGTAGAAATTAGACATCATCTGGTAGGCTGCATGAGAGACTCTGGCGTGTTTGTAAAACAACCGTAAGGGGAATTTCAAATCTGACTCTCCACACAATGCAGTACCACCAGTCCAATATCTACAGCAGGCAGAAGCGTTTTGTTGTTACTTTTATTATTATCTATAATAAAAAGGAGTACAATAGTGTTCGTACGTGACATGCAAGTACCAGTTTTACAACATTTTTTTGATTTGCAATTTAAATAGGTCATAACTTTTTAGGAGGATGAAGGTTAGAAGCCACTATTACCACAGATGCTATTAGAACATTTCCTCTAGGCAGAAGTTGGTTTTGCAAGTGAGCTATTCGTTTTAAGACTGAAGAGTCAGTATTACATATTACTCTGTTTTTCTGCGAGAAAATAATACTGATATTGTAAACGTGAAAACTTGTATTTATCTACAAAAATTTTGCGCGTGTAGCAAACACACGGCATATGGACTAAAAATTTAATTTATCCTGATAACGACGTGTTTTGAGACATTTCTTTAGTGGATTTTAATAAGCTTCAACAGAAATACACGGAGGGTGGAACTTAAATAGTGGCAACACTGCAATGGAGACACTACGCAATGGAAGCTACTATTGTGACTGATAGCACACGTTGCTGACGTACCTACTTTACCTCCGAGCAAGTGGAGTCGGCCGTCCCACTCACCAGCGTGCGCACAATCGAGAGAAACGGAGGTGGATCAACACTGATTGTGCCTGAGCCTGCGAAAAATTGCATCACTATGGGTTCCGCATGAATTGTCGGAATGCAGAAGGAGCGGTTTTCCTTCGTCGAATCGTAACATTGGATGAGACATCGGCCACATCGTACGACCCAGAACTGAAACACCAGTGCAGCGAATGGCGTCATTAAGGATCGCCGCGAAAGTCGAAACTGCGTCAGAGCCCCAGTATGGTGAAAGTTATGGTCATTCACAGACAACTTCAACAGATCTGGTATCTACCAGCTGACATTTCAGGACTGCAAATCCATTTACATTGGACAAACATGCAGAACCTTTAACACAAGAAAAAAATGTTCAAATTTTTTTAAAGCTTATAGGATTTAACTGCGGGGTCATCAGTCCCTAAACTTATAAACTACTTGTGAAGTAACTTATACTAAAGACAGCACAAACATCCATGCCCGAGGGAGGATTCGAAAATGCGCAGCGCGATCCGCAACGTGGCGCTCCACACCTCTCGGCTACTCTAACGCCATCTAGAGAGAAAGCCGCAGCGCTCTCCTGTGAAGTTACGCAGAGTAGGCATCGTTCGCGTAGCTAACTGGGTGGCCGCTGGGGAATGACCCACCATGCGTGCAGCCCGTAAGTTACGCAAACTGCCTACTCTGCGTGACGTCACACGAGAGCGCCGCGGCCTTCTCTCTAGGTGGTGCTGGCTACTCCCGCGCGGCTTAACACAAGATATACAGAAGAGCACTAAAGGGTAACAGCTGTCCCTCTACATTCGCCGAACGTCTTATGGACATGAAACTCAGACCAACTGGTATCAATAGAGATCTAAAATCCTCAAATGCAGCAACTGCCCCCCACAAAAATTAATAATTGAAGAAAACTACCAAATGCAGAAAGCCGTGGTTGAAGGAAAACAATAAATAGCCGGCCGCGGTGGCCGAGGGGACTGAGGCGCTGCAGTCACGGTCTGCACGGCCACTACGGTCGGGGATTCGAATCCCCCCTCGGGCATGGATATTTGTGCCGTCCTTAGTATTAGTTAATTCATAAGTAGTTTGTAAGTTTAGGGACTGATGACCCCGTAGTTAAGTCCCATAAGTTATACAAACATTTAATTTAAAAAAAATAGTAAATAATACACACGTCTCTGCAATGTAACTATATTCTCTGCTCTCAAAAATCTGGCAGAAAAAACAATCTCTAAAACACACACACACACACACACACACACACAGAGAGAGAGAGAGAGAAAGAGAGAGAGAGAGAGAGAGAGAGAGAGAGAGAGAGAGACGCCATTCACATAGAATTAAATAGCAGACCTTATCTTAAGCCAACACAAGCAAGCAGATCAAATATTTCAACAACAAACAGTTTTGTATATGTGTCATATCGCTGCAGATGGCAAACTGTAAGCAAACACCTGCAGCGATTTCGTAGGAAAACCAATAAATGCAACATGTAAAACAAGGTATATATACATATATGAAATTCTGGAACATAATTATAATTAACAAGATGAAGTAGTAACAACTGTAAAAACTAAAAATAATTTCTGTTGTTCACTATCAAGCAATAAAAAGGACCCAATGAAGATATTACAACTGTAGTGAAACATATATGGGCATACAAAAACAAAAAAAAAAAACAAAAAACAGTGCTTTGCTCAAGGCAGATACTTATCAAAAAGCAACTAAATTAAAGATCAAAGAGGTATTTGATATGGAAAGTGAAATATAATCAGAATTGAAGATATAATTGAAAGTTTTAGCCACAGATTGTAGTACTTTCAAAATCGAAATGACCCGTAAAATTAAAAAAAATTTGAAATTGTAGAGAAATTGCATTCGGAAAGTTAGACATACAAAAGAAAATGAAAACCTAGCACTAACCACAGATTACTTTGAAAACTCAGCAATGTAAATGAACATAATTGTAAAAAAATAATATAACTAAATTAAATTTAAAAAATCCATTGTATTCACTGAAACATCGTCTCCTGCTTACTAGGCAGGCGTTCAGCCAACACAGCGATACGGACAAAGCGACTACATGGACCGTCTTCAAGTACGTCTCCCCCAAGAAACTGAATTATTGTTGGTATTTATATGACCTCGGTCCGAGGAAGAAGGCGGGATTGTTCTTATTCACGTTCTTTGCTGGGGTGCTATTCCAAAACACGAGAGCCTTAGTAATCTGAGACGTATTTGACACGGAACATTGAGGAAGAATTAAAGTATGGAGAGAGACGAGCTAGAAGACAATCCGTGTAGTCACTTTGTCAGTATCGCTGTGTTGGTTGAGTGGTCTAAAGCGCCTGCCTAATAGGCAGGACGTCTAGGGTTCGAATCCTAACCACGATACAAATTCTAATTCACTGCCTCTCCTTACATTTAGTTGAAGCAGTTTGTAATTCTAGGGATTCATGACCATAGCAGTTTGCTCCCATAGGTTTACAGACACAGGCGTAGGAATTGCATGAATCCACGACACCAGTTGTAGATTTGCGATTGGATAGGGGATCTCCTGTCAGAGAGGACACAGTTCGCAGTTATCGATGGTAAGGCATCGACTAAAACGGAAGTGATATTGTACGTTCCACAGGGTAGTGTCATTGGTCCTCTGCTGTTCCTTATTTACATAAACGATTTAGGGGAAAATCTAAGTAACTGTCTTAGATTGTTTGCAGATGACGCGGTCATTTCCCGTCTAGTAAAATCATCTGAAGATCAAAACCAACTGCAGAACGATCTGAATAAGATCACTATGGTGTAAAAATTGGCAATTGACTGTAAATAATGAGAAGTTTTAAGTCGTCCACATCAGTATGAAAAGAAATCCGTTAAACTTTGTTTACAAGATAAATCAATAAAAATGAAGGCCTTAAATTCCACATAACACCTAGGAATTGGAAAAAAACACGTAGATAATGTCGTGGGAAAGGCGAACCAGAGACTGCGTTTTAATGGCAGAATCCTTAAAAGATGCAACAGAAGTACAGAAGAAACATCATACACTACGCTTGTCCGTCCATTTTTGGAGTATTGCTGCCCAGTGTGGGATCCTTATCAGCTGGGTTTGACGGAGGACATCGAAAGAGTCCAAAGAAGCGCTGCTCGTTTCGTATTGTCACGATACAGAGGAGAGAGTGTCACGTAAATGATACAGGATCTGGGATGGGAATCATTACAACAACGGCGCTTATCGCTGCGACGTGGGCTACTTACGAAACTCCAATCGCCAACATTCTCCTCCAAATGCGAAAATATATTGTTGACTCCCACGTACATAGCTAGAAATGACCATCAGAATAAAATACGAGAAATCAGAGCTCGAACGGAGAGATTCAGGTGTTCTTTCTTCCCGCACACTATTCGAGAATAGAATGGGAGATAAATAGTGAAACTCGCCCGCTGTTCTTTTGTCTGAAAACTAGTCGTGTTTGTAAAGTTAACAATTGACTGCTTGCTCACAAAATCTAATTAAGACGATATTCACACAGCGACGGAAGTATACAGTTCCCTTAAGCAAAACAAGATACATGAACAAATTACCCCACATTAATCCAAAATAAATGATATGGGAAGAATTTAAATTAGCACAAAAGGATTATAGTTAACAAATTAATTTATTGTTCAAAACAAGAACAACATGAGGTTGACCATTTTTTTAAATTACAATAAAAGACAAACCTCACAAAATGTTCAAAATATCCACAACTACATGGCCCTAAAATTGCCCACCTGCAAAGTTGAGAGCAGGTTAATTACGATAACGTTTCGTAGGGGGGAACGGAGGAATTGCGGCACATTCACACACAGATTCATACGCCAAGCCATGCAGGTACTTACCGAGCACCCAACACCAATACACCAAGACGACGGCCAAGCAATGTGGAGAATGTAGATCGAAGGTTCACTCTAGCACAGTGAAATAGTACTTCGCTTCCATAACATGTCAAGCTAGTGGCTTAGGCTCATGATAAACTATCAGACACAAACGCACTTGGTTTAAGACCACAAAGTGCGGTGTACAGATGGAAGTTCAAGTTTCCCTAGAACTTCTAACTATACATTAAATCAAGATTGCATTAAATAATATCTAACAACGGCCGCTCTGGTGTTCGTTTAGCACAGGGAGAAAATAACTACAGAAGGTTAAAGTTGTTAGATCAATACAGCACTCTACTAAGTCGGAACACAAAATATGCATAAAGTTAACAAAATCAATTTCGAAGAGAATAAGATCACGAAATATATCGTGTAACCATCCTTTCTGATCAGAGGAATGATATCTATTAGATAAGCAAGGTTATATATTGCTACAGCACAATACAGAGTTCGGTCACAAAAATTCAGAGAAGTGAAACAATTCTATTTTATGAAAATTAAAAACAGGAGATACGTCATGTAACGGTTCTTTCTACACAGAGCAAAAAGATCTATTTAATGGTAATAACCAGACAGGGAACACGCTAATCGTCGCACAAGTGGGCCGACACGTACACAGATTACAAGTTAGAATGGACAATTTTTGGGGAAAATTATCACGCTACACCCACTAGAAAACATATAATAAATTAGCTATACAATTATTAACCACTGATGTGCACTGAATGATGGAAAAGCTGAAGGCTTAGTCTGATATCTACATGTGTTCTGTAGACAAAGTACGAACAGTATAGGTACCACGAGTCCCCAAAAATATTTGAATTCAACTACGATAAGAAAGCGAAAGACACTGAACATATTTGAACAGGCGAAGAAATGATTTAAAAGTTATAAAGTGCAAGAACTATGCTAACGAAACACCATCAGAGCCTCGGAATCAGATTCCAGCAAAAGTCGACATAAAATTAGCAATCCTGTACTAAATTAAGCAAAATCTCACTACTACACATAGTGTAGCTGCTACTCCCGGAATTAAACTTGCGAAAAGGCAAGGCCTGAACTAAGTCAAGCCACAAGGCCACAGCAGAACCAGAGGTACTTACCCCACCAGGAACCAAGAAGCGAATGAATAGCTCTCTTGACCACTCTCTAGCTATTACCAGAGGAGGGGTAGTGGAGGGAAGCCCAGAGAGCATCACCGTTCGTCAGGCAGGTAACATGACCAACCCCCAGCCAAGGAGGTTAAGAGCAAGCTACATTGGGAGTCTTTGCTAAGACTGGGTTCTGCTCAGCAGTTGGCAAACCTACTTCTCGCCCAGAGACCTTCGACGTGCAGTGTTTGAAAGAAACGGCGACACAAAACAGATGGGGCGCGCCTAGCACTTGCTAAAGTTTCTTACATACAAAGTTTCATTCATTCTGTGGAAGCCAGGGTCAGTGGGAGCACATCACAGTACACACTAATACATATTGGGACCTCATGTACAACATAGACACTTAGAATTTTACATACATATAAAACTAAATCAATATATAATGCCTGGTATCTCGCATATAGCGAATGTAGTGTCTTGCTACACTCAAAAAGAAAAGAAAAATTAGGAAGCTCATCAACATTTGTTCATGGGGAGTCAATTAAATGGAACACATTATGTGGATGTGTTTCAATAGGATAATGGTGGTTCGATGAAGCCTCTGCCAGGCACTTAAATGTGATTTGCTGAGTATCCCATGTAGATGTAGATGTAGCGTCCTAATACAGTAAAAAGATATGGAAACTTTATTTGTTTTATTGGCTTCGAGATGCGTTCACTGTGAGGTTGAAACTGGTAGCAAAATAAACCATTTATAAAAGCTAATACCTGTTGTGTCCATTCAGTTTTGCCTGCCGCTGTCCACATAATGAATCCCAAAAAAGGGTTTCGATTTGGAGTCTCAGTACATCACGAATTTTAAAGTGTAATAAAAAGGATAGTTGATCTTATGAACACCAGCTGATGTTGGAAAATTTCGTATGTTTCAAATAAATACATAAAAGTATTTACATGAGAGTGTCGTGACCTACATAGGAAAGAGGGAAGAGGTAGCAAGGTCCCGCGCGGAAAGGAGTGATTGCAGAGAGACAGTACAGGCATCTACTAGAGATGCGGATTTCGGGACTCGAGAGGATACTTGTTTAGGAAACTTTATGGAACTCCTAGGTACCTTGCATTGAATTTATTGCATCCCATTCTAAGTCTACTACCCTGGGGTTAGTTATTTTAAAAACCAAGAAGTATAAATCGTTTGCCACAACAGAAGCCAGTAATTACGTTTCCTAGCAGCATCCCCTAGACAGACGCACTCCCCGCGAGCCGACGAGGCCGACGGCGATAGTCACGGGCTGGCGCCCGACTCGTCTGACTGAGAACTCCCCTCTAGATCCAAAAACCGGGGGTTTTAACGGCCGGTGTGGGTGGACCTCTTTTCCCAACTTTCTGACAGTTAACAATTTCCTATTGGCCGCTGCTTGGTTCAACCAATCTAAATTGTGGCTTGCCCTCTCTCTGAGTCCTCTAGCGAACCACGTTTCAGCCCTGTCCTTTCTGCCATTCCCCAGGTGGGGAGATGGCTTGTTTGTGTACTAACAAAATCCATACTTGGTAGCAACATTGTTCAGCTGAAAGTAAAACGTCACGACGCTACCCAATATGGGCAACAACAACAATGTTTTATGTCAGTTGGCCCCACCTTATGCTCCGCCGTAGACCACGCCTCAGGGAAGCTGCTAACTTGCAGTTTTTCTTCTTTTCCCTCTCACTCTAGCCTCGTGGAACCACTGACGTTGCTGTTGCCAAGTGACTGGTATCAACTTTGCTATGTACATTAAAACGTGCCCGTTGGCCACCAAGTACTAATGTAACGTCTTACAACAGCGTTTAGACGCTATATGAAGTTACGGCCATCTTCTCCGAAAGGTAACCTCCACCCTGGGACGGTGGCCGAAGGCATCAGCATTTCGCTAGGAGATTTCTTTAGTGCCTACATCTCGTAAGATATACGTGTCTGTTTTAGCCTGTTATCTGCAATGGTCTCTATTTCTCAGCCTGGAGTGCGTCTCTGTGGCTCACACAGCCTCTCGACAATTCCAACAGTAAAATCAATATATGACAAGAGGACACTTCTGGTCTCTCGGTAGATGGGGGAGCTCAGTGTGGATAGACGGACGACACAGTGGCGACCCTGGGGCTGACCGGCGCCACCCCTCGGAGTGTTTATCTGTGCAGAGCTGGTGCTTCTGGTGCTACAGCCAGGCCGCCACGCTGCCGGTGCAGGCGGCGGCCCGCTGCTGAATAATTCACGGCCCGCCTGTCTCCGTCTCCCCGCTGTCTCACTGCTGGGTTAACGTCTGCCTGCTACTGCTTCTGCTTGCTGTTCGGCCAAACTGTGTTGTTGCAGCTGACGACCTCATCTTTTTCCACCAGGTCTTCGTGACGCATCGCTTCTTTTTTACGTCCGCGGAGACAAGGCGAGGTACACGGCGCTGAGATGAGAGTGTCTTGTTTAGCGTCCGCTCTCCATCAGATATGTAATCAGATTCTGCACAGGAAAAAGGAAGTCAGCTCCGTGAGACAACGACACCGCTGTGGTACAGCCGTTTGCAACTACCACAGCAGGCTCTATATTCAGCACGCTTTCTTTTCATTATCGTGTGTTTCGTCACAGTGTTAGCAAGTGGTTGATGACCATAGTGTTATTGTATTTACATTTACTGCACATGTACAGAGCCTAACTACGATGGAAACTTGTTTTTCTTCCTGCTACTATACTTGTGCAAGCTATTTCATTTTTCAATACTATATTTGTAGCAGTGACCTATAAATATGAATTATTAAGTTTAACAGTGGAACATCCAGATTACTAAAAGAAGAGAGATAGGAACTCATTCTAAAGATGTTTGTTGAACCGCAAAAAGGCACGCACAATAAACGATCACATTGACATAACTCAAATTTTCGGTCATGGCGTTCATCAGAAAAAGAAACACGTACTTTCACAGAATCAGTTAGACGTAACTGGGTAAAGAGGGTAAAGCAGTCAACAATCCGAAGATTGGTTTGAACACCACAGTGCTTTACTAGGCATGGTCCTGTTTGGAGGTGGTATGCCGTTGCCTTCCTCCGACCTTCGAACTGACTTACCCAGCCAGTTATAGGGGGACCTACAGTTTAACGTGGGTTCCGAAACACGGTGCTACTCGGTATTTTTCACATGAGCAATACTGCCAGAGGTGAAAGAAGTGGAAAGTGACAGATAAAAATCCTAGGACCTGGCGGGGATCGAACCCGCAACCGTTGGATTTGTAGTCTGGCACTCTACCACTTGTGCAATCGAGGCGCAACTGAAGTAGACATTACCACCATCTCTGCCTGCTCCAACGCTATAAGCATCTCGACAGTGAATGAGGAGAGAAGCCGACGGGAGTGGAGGTGGAAGGATGTCGGGTAAGGGTGGCGATGAACGGTCCGCGTTGTATGACGGATTGAAAAGGCTCCCATAGGCGGGATTGTGAGATGCAGGATGGAATTTAGTAAAGGGAAGGTGTGAAACACCGAAAGAGAAGTGCTGTAGAGATGTGTATGTGTAGAGGAAATTAAAAATAAAAATAGGATTAATGAAAAAGATAATAAATTAAAGAATTATATAAGTATTAAGGAACATAAATAAAGTACAATAAAAGTAGAAAAGGGGGCGACGCAGAGTTCGAAGAAAGACATGAACTTGTGTCAAAGACAGGATTGTGAGGAACAGGAAGGCACAGTAGGACATATGGTGCAATGATTATAAATAATGTTACGGAACCGTAGAATGTGTTGTAGCGGCAGTTCCCATCTGTTCCGTTCAGAAGAGCCCTGGATGTAAAGGAAACAGTGAAATCAACTGTGATCATCTGCATGCTGTACCACATTGTGTTCCACTTACTTTCTGCCGCAGTTTGACGTTGCCCATTTATCCAAATGGAAAACTGGTTTGTTGTCAATCGCTGCAATGATTGCAGCACAGCTGGAAAATCACATGGCTGCTTTCACAGGTAGCCAGGCCTGTGACGGGATTGGAATAATAACTGTTCGGTGGTTAGATTGGGCAGGTCTCGCATCGGGTTCCTCCACGGGGATATGGTTCCTTTGGCAGGGGGCTGGGATTCAGAGTGGGAATCGAATAGGATGTTGGAAAGATAGGATGAATGACGGAACACCACTTTAGGAAGGGACGGAAAATTCTTGGGTACGATGTCTCTCTTTTCTCGGCATGATGACAGACAATCAAAGCTCTGGCGAAGGCTGCGACTTAATTGTCCAGGAGGATATTGGGGGGTGTACGGAGGATTATTGGTGCGTTTAGATATGTCACGGGATATCAGCCTGAAGAAAGATAATGTCTGTCTATGAAGGCCTTTGTGAGGTATCACTGCAAATTCGCAATCCACAGGTGGTAAGGCTGTATGTGAGGGAATTTTTAATGTGGAATGGATGGCAGCGATCTATTATTAGTAAATTAATGTGGGCAGAGGTGTGAATTGAGTCGTCAATCAGATGGATTTTAATATCCAAGACGGTATCATGACTGCTTGAGAAGGACAAAGTGAATCTGATGGGAGAGAAGGTAGGTTGTTCTGGCCATGATACCAAATCAGGAATTGTTTCATATGAAAAGTTTGATCTGACAAAAGATCGGCTATAGTAGTGCCCAGACAATATAGTGCTCAATGCAACTGCCTGGTAAATAGAATATTCAAGTTTAATTCCCAGTCTGGCTCAAATTATTGACTCACAGGTAGTTAGTGTATTTAATTCAATCCTGTTTTTACATTGTTAATATTACTATAGTGAAATTTAATTTCACATTGTTATTGTAACGAAGAAATTTTTGCCGTTTTCATACCAAGCGCTATGAAAAATAGTTTGGCTACAAAATTGTATCTAAACGTTATTTGTCAAGACACGCGTGGTTTACTTAAACTGCAAATTAAGTAAATGCCTGCAAAGCTCTAACCTTGAACCACCCAGTTGTGCCATACTGTTGTTAACAGATCCCTCTGTTAAAGACACCTCAGGCTAGTAGAATATTCCGAACTATATGGGTGGACTTTTTGGTGACTTCACACTGAATTCGTAAGTGTTAACCATAATCGATCATTTTTTTCGCGGTTTGTACCCATGTTTTCTGTGCCAGATCAAGGAGGGTGAGTTAGAAATCATGGACGCGGAAGTAGAGGGTGGTTCGACTTATGATGAGACGTGTTTAAAATAGGGTAACTTTTTGGGAGAAAGTAAAGTGGAAATGGTTAAGGGAGAAGGTGGCATAGGTTTTTAGTTGGAAGACACTACAGTCTGCAAGGGCGAATGGATGTTGTGGAGGAAGTTGTGAAAAAATGGATGACGTCCTCGACGGTGGGTTTGGAGCACAAGGAATTGTTGGGATGCATGGGAGGGTCGATGGATCGGACTGGGACGGTGAGTTCAAGGTTTGCGGGGCAAGGGTCAGATTTAAACTTACAGGAAAAGGGTTGGAGCAGCCACAGAGCTTGCATTGGGTGGGGTGGCGAGGCTTGGGCATTGCTTGATGAAATGGGCGGATTTGCAGTGGGGACATCTGGGAGGTTTTGGGAATTTTGGGTAAGGTGATTGTTATTTATAACGCAGCAGCACAGCAGTAGGACTGATGTGAGGAACGGGGACTAATTCACCTTGTAGTAGCGATAAGCAGGCGGTCGACGGATGACAGATTCAGTGCCAACTCACATCAGGTAAGTAGGGACGGGAGAGTTGTGGATCTGCTTGGCGGATCGGATGGAGTTGTAGGGGTGGGAATTCAATTGCCACAACACCTTCTCCATTATCACTGGGCTAAGTTTAGTGATCACAGCGGTGAGAATGGGTGGATGGTGGGGAGGTAGAGTTTGACGCGGTGATGAGGCAGTGTAATGGGGAGTGAAGGTTGACGGGGACCGAGGTGGACACTGGGGAGGTGCTGGAGGAAATCTGTGAGGAAGATGGAGCTGTGGAGCTGGGGGTTTTGTATGGGATGAGCTGGGCTATGGGAGAGAAGAGGAAGTTGAAAGGTGTGATGGGGAGGGGGATCTGCTAATTTTTAACTTTCAGTTCCAAATAGTAGCATCGCTCTTTTTGCTCCAGTGCAAATCCCCCAACCAACAGCATTCGGGATTTTAACTTTTATTTCCTAAATAATGCAACTATTGAGACAATTCTACTCCACATAAATACGAAACGCAATTCAGCGATAACTGTTTCTGATGGCATTGTGAGGAAAATGTTCTGGACTGGGAGAAATGTGATTCTCATGCTTTAATGTAGCTCTTCTGTGTAATACTTATATAGTCCTTGCTGGCGTCAGTATTAAGAATGTCCTCGTAATTTACAGGTAGGTAGTTGAAACCAAGATCTGATAGAACATAATCTCAACAGATTTACCTGTACACCTGTCAATTTTCGAGATACCGTTTTATTTTTTAAAGTAATCCCACAACATGCTCTTCGTTTTAGACTACATATGCAACAGACTACAGACGTGTTTTTCTTTTTTTTTAGGGGGGGGGGGGGGCGGAATCTGCGAGGGAAGGAAGGTTCCTGGTGGGTTTTGTGAAATGAAAAAGAGGGGAAGTGGGAAAGGATGGAGAGAGAGGACGGTAGGACGTGGGAGTATGCAAATCGATGATTATGGTTAATACACCTGATACCAAGGGACAGGCATGGTTAACCCACCATAGATCAAATATTGAATTCAACTCTAATTTAGCAAATTAATCAAAGCCATCAAAAAAGTCACAAAGGCAACTAAACTAATCTGAATGTTGTAAACTGAGTCTTAAGTTTGGACTCGTTTTATTTTCTGATGCCAAATTTAAATCAGAATTCAAAAACAAATCAAAACACAATTATAAAAGATGAAATTAATGAACACACAAAATTCACAATAAGAATAAACACTCCTACAGTAAGTGGCTGGTAACTGATGAAAGATATACGTAACAACCCACATTAACTCGGAAACAGCGCCGTAATCAGGAGCAATATTCCGTTACCTGAATTCTGTAAATAACCCAACGATTTTCTATCGCATGTGATAACGTGAACACCCCGTGTTGCAGAATAAAAGGCAGGCAATAGAATACCGAAACTGTGGCGGTTGAAGGTGTCGCTGAGTCGGCTGCTGGGCTGCGGCAGTGTGCGTCGCTGATTCCACAAAATTTCAGCTTTGTATTGCAGAAGCGATTTTTAACTAATATCAGCCAACTGTGACCAAGGCGGATCACAGTGCCTACGATTCCACACGTTTGGCTATGTCGAGCCGCTGCAAACAGACTACGAGTAAAACACAAGAGTAGTATAGGCAAAGGTGACACAAAAACGGTGATAATCGCAGTTAGCGGGTCGAAGCGTCTAATATCAGGCAGGCTGACATTGTTCATGGTTTGCTAATACTCAACGCAAAAAGTACAAGTTTCGGAACAAGCACATAAAACCTAATTTCAGCCCCTCGAAATAATTATGAGAGCAGAAGACAGATGACTGCCCTCCTCGGCTGCTGAAACCAGTTAAATCTTATGTCTCTCCTTCCGCAAAACTTCTAGGTTCCGTCTAGCTAAACCAGAAACGCCAATCCACAACCAGGTGCCAGATTCCCACCAATCTCGGCTTCCATTCGGAAGATGATGCTTACTAAAAAGCAGCAGCCAATGGGCTACCTTTCCGTTTTTACACAGCTCGGGTCACGCCCACACGTCCAGCTGTCTCACGGTGCAGGAAGATGACCTCCAGGAACCGCCGAGAACACAGCCAGCAAACGATTCTTTGCAAACGGCTACTTTGCCCGAGACGCAATATGTCCTATAAAATTCCACCCGGATGTTCACCTCACCAATTTGTCGCCAAACGTCCTCGTCCAGGGGACTGGCCTCCATAAATTGACCCAGCTTTACCCTCGTAAAACACTGTACGCAGCCCTTGAAAGCACATTGTATTCAAATGTTCAGATGTTTGTATAGCTTATGGGACTTAACTACGGGGCCGGCCGCGGTGGCCGAGGGGACTGAGGCGCTTCAGTCACGGTCTGCACGGCTACTACGGTCGGGGATTCGAATCCCCCCTCGGGCATGGATATTTGTGCCGTCCTTAGGATAAGCTAGTTGATAAGTAGTTTGTAAGTTTAGGGACTGATGACCCCGTAGTTAAGTCCCATAAGATTTACAAACATTTGAACATTTTTAACTACGGGGTCATCAGTCCCTAAACTTACAAACTACTTATGAACTAGCTAATCCTAAGGACGGCACAAATATCCATGCCCGAGGGGGGATTCGAACCCCCGACCGTAGTGGCCGTGCAGACCGTGACTGGAGCGCCTCAGTCCCCTCGACCACCGCGGCCGGCGCACATTGTATTCCTCCAGGCGCTCTAGCCCACACGCTCTAACCCAAAAACCAGAACTCCTGCGTTCTGTTACACCATGACTGTCGTTTCCCAGAGATAATAACATTGGTGTTGTAACAGAGGTACGTCATACCTACCTGTACATTTTGGAATGTGATTGCTTTCATTATTGTAATCGTATATATATGTATTAAAAAAAACTATTACTGTTACTATGTAAATTTCGTTACACATGTGTAACATCGTCTGCGTCAAGCAGATGGCAGTAGCATTGCTAAAATACTTGGAAGATATTCGCGCCCTGGTATACCCTCAACAGCAGACGCCGTACACTGGCCGCCTTCTAAAAAGTTAGGACCCCTCAGAACCCACTCCAACACTGGCTTCACACAAACTCAAGTATCAGAATATTTTCCTTCGGTCACAAGTTATTAAAGACATCGATAACAAACGATTTAATGAAATAATATTTACAATGATATATTTTCTATTTACAGTTGCAGAGCAACGTGACGCAACTGAAATCTGTAAAAGTATTTACGAAATTCTTTGTAAAGTCATACATTTGTTTATGGTCATCGTCGACAGCGATATATTTCAGGAACGCATTGTACACTTTGCTGTCATGTAAAATTTAATTTATTGTGCTACCGGTTTCGGGAGTGTCCCATCTTCCAGGCATTTCTATAAAAGTACAAAAATTAGTTAAGCTTCAATGTGACACAAATATAAAATATAAAGATCTTCATCCATGGTAGAAGTACTTACAAAATAACATGAGCAGTTTAGTTTTATACATTGCCTGAATAAATTGACAGTGTCTTCATATCTATAAAACCAATTAAAATACAAGTGAAAAGTGATTGTGATAACGACATCATCAAGGGGTACCAGCACTTAACGTAAATAGAAACAGTACTATTTCGTAATACAACAAGTCAAAGATAAAATGGAACAGACACAGAGAACAAGGTATGTCAAAGATGTAACAAATTGCCAATGTGCTCGCTTCTTGTATCGTTAACACATAAGTATCGAAATTTATACAGTAACAGTAATAGTTTTTTTTAAGATATATATATATATATATATATATATATATATATATATATATATATATATATATATATATATATATATATATATATACGATTACAACAAATGAAAGCAATGACATTCCAAAATGTACAGGTAGGTATGACGTACCGCTGTTACAACACCAATGCTATTATCTCTAGGAAACGAGTCATGGTGTAACAGGACGCAGGAGTCCTGATTGTTGGGCGCAAAGAATGGGGGAGATTTCAAATTTTCAAATGTTTGTAAAGCTTATGGGACTTAACTACGGGGTCATCAGTCCCTAAACTTACAAACTACTTATGAACTACTTACGAACTAGGACGGCACAAATATCCATGCCAGAGGGGGGATTCAAACCCCCGACCGTAGTGGCCGTGCAGACCGTGACTGAAGCGCCTCAGTCCCCTCGGCCACCGCGGCCGGCAGGGGGGGGGGGGAGATTTCCATATGGTGGGGATAGGGGGCGGAAGTTGTTGCTGGAAGGGCCTTTTTTGGGGTAGTGTTGGTAGGTTTCGATTATTTTTTGGAAGTGACATGGGTGGAGAATTGCTGGGGGAAGTGGTTGAGCTGTATGTGGCGAGGAATGGTGCATTGCTGCGGTGGTTGTGGCGGCAGCGATTGTTGTGCGTCTGCCACCTTGGCTTGTCGAGACGTGCTGCGGTTTGGGAGAAGGTGGGGTATTCAAGGGTGGAGCTTAACCCTCGAGCGGCAGCGCTGGTGCAAATATGCTACCACTTTTCTTTAAATGCTCACTGTTGTCGCAATAGTGCAGATGCCGTATTTCCGCTTTAGCAATTCCTCAATTAAGCTTTAGCAAGGATATCAGTGAAGGTTCTGAGTTTCTATTGGATAGCTGTGTTCACGCAAAAAAAAAGTTATGTTAGGGAGTGCACCACTGGTAGTAGATTTGCACCGTGCTGCCTGTCTTGTAAGTAGATTTGAATTACTTTTGTTACGTCTAGTTTTTCTTGCAAATGGATTTGTGGCAGTTTCTAGTAAAAATTTATTGTATACATTTACCGTACGTATTAGAATGCTCAAAAAGTTCAATTTATTTCGTAAATAGAAATTTAACTCTCGATAAATTGTCGTCTACGTTCTACTGATCAGCCAGGCTGCAGTTTCCGCCAATCTAATTTTTAACCCTTTTGTAAGCCTTACACAATGCAAAAATGAGTATTAATCTACTACATAATTTAATCTTCAGGTCTCGTAGATGAGGAAATAGACTTCTTTAGACAAGTAATGAAAATATTAGTGATTTTGGTCTAGATTCCTCATCAGATCATGAAAAGGATAATATTATTGAAATGTAAATCTTAGTTCCGACCCCGAACAAGATTTCAGTGGCAATAAAGCTGATATTGAAGAGGTTACCATTCCGTGGAGTAAACCGCCATACAAGAAGGACTCCAAAACACTGAACAAGAATATAATAAAAATCTTCCCTGGTTCGAAACGGAACGCAAGGGGCGTGAGGACAGACACTCAAACTCTTATTCATTATAGATGGTAATATGATTCATGAGGTAATTATGTGTACTAAGTCCGACGTAACACAGAAAAAAAACTGCTGGATCTATTATACATGATTATTGTCCACTTTTGGAATAATTTTACATTTGTTATATTTGTACACGGAAGCTAATTAACATACTAATTCATATATTACCAAATGTGATATTTATACCTGAGCATTAAACTAGTTTTGTCATTACGATCTCACAGTAGCTGTGTACTAGGTTTGTAATTCGGAATACACAGTGGTAGCAATACTGCACCGCGCTGCTGCTGAAGTTATGATAATTGGCGCTGCCGCCCGAGGGTTAAGGGGAGTTGGACGAGGAAAGAGGAGGGAGTACTTGGGAGGCAGTGGTGGCGGAGAGGAAGGCTGATAGTGGAAGCACGGAGGATGGTTGGTGGCAGGAAGGACTCCAGGTAGTGGTGGTCAATGCTTGGCTGGGGTTTACACAGTTTTGAGGTGGTGGAGGTGGGAATTTCTTCCATAGTGATTAAGGGAATGGAGGTAAATGGTGCGGAAGAGGGAAAAAAAAGAAAAAAGAAAAAATCGCACTGACGTGTATTACGGCCCACTTTAGATTTGCAGTTTTATAAGTTTTTGCAAACATTTTGGACCAAAATAATAATGTAAACAATAAAAAAATTAATTAATAATAGTGTCTGAAACCCTTTTAGGGAAAGGAATTAGGTAGTAACGGGTTTTGAACCACTGACATTCTGCGTCACAGTCCAACGCATTGCCCACTACGCTACGCCCAATACTTAGCAGTTGCGTTAATTATATCATGCGTTATTTATATCATACTATTCATGGCCGTTGTTAACTGATGCTAATATGGCATTTGTAGACATTAGATTATCATTTATCGTACGAAGAACGACGTGTTTGTGTTAATTCTTCAGTGCGCTACTGCTTTGAAATGACAACTTGTAAGTTAAAATAAGAAAATCATCAAATACGCAACGCAAGATGGCTTATGCCAGAAAGAGTTATGTGCGAGGAATGTCACGTGACATCTGCGAACGGCTGGTTTTCGTTAATTCATTGAAGGGTGTCAAAATTCTGTTATTTTTGCAATTATCTCATAAACGTTACGAGATATGAAAAAAAAACATAATGGAACAAAGCTGTAGAGAATCTTCTCCTCTACAAATTCGGTTATTCAATTTTAGCGTCAGATGAACGGTTTACATGCAATTAAAATTACTTTACAAACGGGTTTTTTGGTATTACTAACGTATTTCTTGTCGGAAATATTTGGAAAAGCGAGGTTCTGGTCTCTGGTAGCCAACAATTATGTGTGTGAAATTTGGTGCAGATCGGTTGAACGGTTCGGCCTAAAAAAGTGGGAACACTTTACAGCCAGACACACATCGTGAAATCGCCGTTATTTATGCAAATATCTCTGCAACGATGCAAGATATGAAAAAAACGTAATAGAACGAAGTTCTAGAGAATTTTCCCCTCTACCAATTAGGTTATTCAATTTTCGTGTCAGATGAACGGTTTGTTTGCTATTACAATTATATTACAAACGACTTTTTTGGCATTACTACCGTATTTTTTGTCCTAAAAATTTAAAAAAGGGAGGTTCTGGTCTCTGTCGGCCTACAATTATGTCTGTAAAATTTGGTGTTAATTGGTTGAACGGTTCGTCTTAAAAACGGGGAACACGTTACGGACAGACAGCCGGAGAGACATCCCAAAATCGCCGTTATTTTTGCAAATATCTCGTAAACGATACGAGATATGAAAAAAAGAGAGGAAAGATGTAGATAATTGTCTCCTGTAAAAATTAGGTTATTCAATTTTCGTGTCAGGTGAATGGTAAAGCCGTTATTTTTATTTAAATTTCGAGTCGTCAAAAAACGATCGCAAAGGCCCACTTTTAGTATTACTACCGTAACCTAAAGTGGGCCAAAAAAGAAAACTAGAAATACGCGAAGTATGTGGCAAGAACGTCCGCGTCGGAGAGGGCGGCGTCTGCGGCGGTGGACTGTGGCGGCTGCAGCGACAGCAGGGGCTGCGGCTGTCGTTGTCTCTGGTCCGCGGGGGGTTTGGCAGAGCCACTGCAAAGCCCGGCGGGAGCGACGGAGGCTGGGGACGGCGCAGGGAGGCCGCCTGTCCCGGCTCTGGAAGGCGGCAGTCCTGGCTGCAGCTGCGACCCCAACAGCAGGACAGCATGGGGTGTCGGTGGCGAGAGGGCCCGAGCACAGGTGGCAGCGTCCGACGGCCGCGGGCAGCGGGTGGCCCGCCACCTCTAAGCTGGCCAGAGGCAGCCATCCCAAGCAGGTCCTGCTGGCAGCTGTAAATATATCACGATGTCCAGTATTTTCATATGGCATATTCACATCGTATAACAAGGTTTATTAAGAACACCTATGTGAGCAGTATCAAGATCGATAGATTTTATTAGCGTATTGTACTAACATAATTTTTACACCTGAGCTCTACAGCGCCTACTTTAGTCCTTGAACTGTTTCCCGACTTCCTGCAGATTAACATGGTACGGCCAGCCGAATACACTGAGACTAAAACGTACATATTTGCTCTTATACACTTATAGTTTTACTAATATTTATATTATATTCAATATCCTTCAAAAATATGAGTTCTGTACATACTTTATTTGATTTCTTCGGCTATATTGATGTCAGTCATTACGTCCGAAATGTCATGTAATTTCCTTTAAAGCGTTTTGCTTCATTCCTTTCTAGTGTCTTTTGCACCCCGACAATCCTATGATTATTCCTTGCTCCAGAACATCATTGAAAAAACGGACGTCTCCGTCTCACCTCCTCTCCACTAAACGGTCCGCATCTCCCCCCTTCCCCCCCCCCCCTCAACTTTTAACACCCTAATCACCGCATACGACCTACAGTTGATACTACACACCAAACGCACAACAGCTCCCAGTCACCAGCATATCATCTACCGCCACATCGAGGCATGTCCTCTTCCTTTCCTAGCCACCCTTGCTACGCCTCTATACCAGCATCCTCTACACCGGATACTGTTCCTGTCTGTGGAAAACATTCCGTATCCTTTATGTACCCACAAACCCCTTCTGCTGATGCCTCTTCCTCGCCTATCTGCCTTACCCTGGTGTCTTTGAAACCATCTTTTGCAACGCATCCACCATCATCTCCGCATTCAGCTTCTCCTCGCAGACACCCAGTGTGGATTTCGAACTTCCTTCACCCAACTGCTTTCCCTCCAGTTAATTTTCCATTGTGCTGCCACCTTTGTCTCCTTGGACCTGGAAAGGGTCTATGATGGGGTCCGGCATTCCTGCCTGCTCTTTAAACTACAGACCTATGTACTTCCCATCAACATCGTCTGAGTAATTGCCTCCTTCATTTCCAACCGCCCCTCCTACATCACCGTCCATAAGCACCCATCTGCTGCCGTGCCATCTACCTTGCTCCCACTCTCAAATACTTCGGTTTAACCATAGACTGTACCCTCCGCACCACCCAATAGAAAGCCCGCTCCGATCTCCACCTCTGGAAACAATGGCTAATCCCTTCCACCGTTATTTACACTTACAAATCCTTCATCTGCCCCATCCTTTTTGGATCCCATCCCACCTGCATCTCAGCAACCCCTACCCAACCTTCTAGAAATCCCTGGGGGAACCTAAAACGTCATGCCCTCTGCCTCGCCTTCAACATCCCCCTTCCCTCATGCAGATCCTCTATCTGATACCTCCCCCCCTCTACTTCATCCTATTTATTGAACACCAGCACCTCCATTACATTTACAGTAAGTCAGACCCGCCCAATCCGCTAATCCATACTCTTATCTCTCTACACCTAGTCTGTTGCTGCGTCTCCATCACTGTGTGATCCCTCCTCCCACCCCCCAGCCTTCACCTTCCCACCTACTGAATCCTTTCCCGTTGCAATTTCCGCAACTTACCACTCCCGAATGATGCCCTCCATCCAGAAATTTACCGCTCCTATCAGCTACGTAATTCAGCACATTGTTCAAGGTTGACTAGCTGTTTTCAACGATGATTTACCTACTTATTCTTGTGCTTCTGAACGCTTAGGCTGCAACTTCCGACGTTCGCTGGTTTGTCTGTTTTTCAAATGATTTATCATTCCTGTTGTAGTAGCCTTCTTTCCAACACCACAAAGAGAAATTTTTATTTTTCACAATTTGCACACAACACTTCTTGGATTATTTTCATCGTCCTCAAAGCATATCCATGTGATAGGGTTATTTGTAGAAACGATAATGGATTATTTTACCGTATTTGTTGTACACAATTTCAAACAAATGAGAATGCAGAGGGCTACGAACTGCACTTTTGATCAGTACCAAACTTGTGAACAAAACAGGAAACACTATGACAATTGTGCAGCACTGGGATAGTAGCTCTATTGTTGTCACAGAGGTATGAAAAGCGCCCGATTGTCGTAACACTCACCGAGCGACGTGGCGCAGTGGTAACGCACTGGACTCGTATTCGGGAGAGCTGTGGTTCAAATCCACCCCCGGCCATTCAGATTTAGGTTTTCCGTGATTTCCCTAAATCACTCCAGGCAAATTTCGGGATGGTTCCTTTCAAAGGGCACGGCCGATTTCCTTACCCAAAACTCCGAGCGTTAGCTCCGTCTCTAATGACCAAGCTGTCGATGGGACGTTAAACCCTAAGCTTCCTTCCTTCGTAACTAACACTTACGAAAGCCATTGTCAGAATAACGTAGTTGTTGATTTAATGTCAGACGAGCTGCAGATTTACTGGCAGTTTCTAATTTTATTTTTACCACTGAGTTATGAACGCTGTACCTAAACATGCCTGTAAATTCAGTGAAAGCTATTGCAAGTTCAAAAAATGTTTGTTAAGTTTATGGGACTTAACTAAGGGGTCATCAGTCCCTAAACTTACAAACTACTTATGAACTACTTACGAACTAGGACGACACAAATATCCATGCCCGAGGGGGATTCGAACCCCCGACCGTAGTGGCCGTGCTGACCGTGACTGGAGCGCCTCAGTCACCTCGGCCACCGCGGCCGGCCTATTGCAAGTAATAAAATTGATTAGGAAGCGTGTTTTGCATGTAACTGCTTTATTACTAGCAGTCAGTCATTTTTAACATCTTGCTAACAGCAAATAGATGCGGCCATCGAGTTAATAAAATGTATTACAAACCATTAATATTGAAAAAACATTACATGTCAACTGCTGCTAGGAAGAATGTGTCACAGTTCTCAGAGTTTAATTTAGTCAACACACGAGTGAGAAACAAACACGTCGATTCAAATTTTCCCACTTCACGCCAGCCGAATAATTTTGCCCAATATTCGGCTAAAACCCCACAGAATATTCGGTAACCGGCGTGTGGCCGAATGTAATATTCGTTGAAATTCTGTTCTGAACATGCGTATTCTACCTTACCATTAGTCTACCATAATAAATGTAAAAATAAGTGAAGGTTGAAGAAGTGATATAGTTCGGAATCACACAACTAGAGATTTTCCCCAACGCCGATTATTGTCTTAATCCCCAAGTAATACGTGTGATATTTCTCATTTAACTAACATACTACGGTCTGTCAGGCCTTGGAAGTTTATTTTAAATAAAAGTGAGCCAGCATAGTGAAAACGTTTTTATTGCTAAAAGTAATTGTTATCGAAATAAAACGAAAATGAATCGAGAATTCTCAATTTTAAAGTCTGTGACGGTGGAAAACCTCTTATTGTTTTCGTTCTGCAACACATATTGCACATTATTCGTGCTCATGAAATATATTAAATTGTAAGTGAAACCATTGATAAGGACATTAGACATTATAATGTTGCGTGTTAAGTTTGTGAATGAATGGGGAAGTTGCTGCTACAGAGGTCTATAAATGAACGAATCTCTCCTTTGATATTGAATTAATTGGAAATTGGCCTGTTCATCGTCTGAAGTGACGAGCGCTTATCCGCTAATTGACTGCATTTGGAATAGTGCATTTTGTTAACCACTGAATATGAAGGAATTCATTGAGCATTAATTAGCTGCCTATCTTGTCAATGATCCCTTCCTAAAAATGACAAAAAATACGCCTGCATTAAATGAGAATGATGAAAGGGTGGATGAAATGAATTCACAAAATCTAAATATTTACTATCGGAGGATGCTGATGAAATCCATAGAGTTTATAAAATAGAGGATGTTTCAAGTTCAGCGAAAGACAAATCTGGGGATCGGGGGTATACTGAATAATTCTATTTCTTTGAATGCCGAAACAAAACAACAGTGAGTTAGTAAGTTCTGCAAACCTGTGACAATTACTAGCAATGTAAACGGCTGGCGTGGTATGCTCTGTGAACGACAGACTATGGTTTTGTAGCTGAATTGCCGCAGTACATTACTTGTACGTGTTAGGCATATGAGGAGCTGCGTCGTGGTGGTGCTGAAGACAAGGAAGACGTTTGCGCCGAAGACTGGAAAACCTGTCGCGAAAAAACAAACAACTCCGGTGCAGATCCAGAAGGAACGCTGCTGTACTGAGGTTAAATAGTCATGAGTCCCAGTGGAGATCGTTCCCGAGTTAAGGCCTCGCAATGGTACCATGCACCACTAGATCGCACACCGGAGCAGTTACGCTCCAAGGATGCAACGAATTTCTCAGAGCGGGCGTTCAGACACATAGAATATACCTTAGCGTGACGAAAACGGATTCGTCAAATCAAAAAGAGCTGCTTGTCACCACTGCGGTTCCAGGGGTCAATACAGGCTCGCGTAAATCTCTGAACTTTTCACTAGCTAGCTCCCCACCGAATAGAGACATCTGGTGGTGCTACTGCACAATTAAAACAAATCGCACTAACTTGTTTTACGGCCCACTTTAGATTTGTAGTATTATAAGTTTCTGCTAACATTTCGGACCAAAATAATGTTCTAAATGATAAAAAATTATGGTGACATGATTACGACTCTACTATTGTTGTAATATCTAAGCACCCAACACGTAATACTCTTTTTGACCGTATTTTAACAAACGGCCAAAATTATATGATATTTGAGTTTAGCTTTGACAAACATACAATTTTTTGGACTTTTACCCCTTTGAACTATCATTTTAATATCTCTCCTACATTTTCCTTTGTGTTTTTCCGTTAAAATAGTATCACCTACCTTGCCTTGATAGTTCAAAGTTTATTTTCTTTGCCTGTACCGGGAACGAATGACTACAGCCTGGAACTAACGTATCGTATATTTGTCGTTCGGACGAGTGACTATAGCCTGGATGGAACACAGCGTACATTTGACGTTCGTAAATCAGTCACGTAAGATTCCTTGCCACAAAATATCTTTTGCGTGCGCCATCTTGCTTTCTCAATTTGATGATTTTCTTATTATAACTAAAGCGTTGTCATTTCAAAGCAATAGCGCACTGAAAATTATCAAAAACACATCGTTCTTAGCACAGTGAATTAAAATCAATTGTTGGTTAGTCAGTTAACACCTGCCATCGATAGTACGAGAATCACGGATTACTCTCGCAGATGTTCGCCACAGCGTAATAGGCGAGGAATTAGTTTGTGATGTACGAACATGTTACAGGGTGGTTCGGAACTTGTTAGGACGCGGTGGCTCAGCGCGCTCGATCAGAGGGTTGCTGCCATGATAGCTCGACGCCCTCTGTATCGAGAAAACTGAGTTATCCGAAACGATCAAAATAGGACAAAACAAACCAACGTCCACAAAGTACCCGTTCAAACCGAAGAACCAATGGAAAGAAAGGAAACGAAAGACGGTCCAGTTATCGCCATCTGAAGAGAAGGTCGGTGCACTGACGTGCCACGTCACGTCACGCAGAGTAGGTCGCGATCGCGTAGCTCACTGGCTGGCCGTTGTAAGGCGGTGGGCTGTGCCCCATCAGCCACCCAGTGAGCCACGCAATCGCGACGGCAGTGCACAGGCCTTCTTTTCAGACGGTGTTTGTTCAACGCCATCTGTAATTAAAAAAAAAAACAATAACATTTCCAACGAACAACCCGCAAAGCATCGATCTCAATACATAACCACCACTGTCAATTATTTTGGCCCACTTTATTTTTCCTCTTGCTTCCGAAAAGGTTTTGGCACACTCTTCTTAACTGAACACAACTATATTCTGCAAGATTGTACAGTCTATGGGACTTAACTACGGGGTCATCAGTCCCTGCAAGATTCAAAGTTGTTCAAAGGTAACAGCACTTTCTCTGAAAAGTGCATTTGTTCTGTTTAGAGAACATGCCATGAAATACATATCAACGAATTGTAAACATAGACTTCTTTATCACATGTACGTAAACTAGGGAGATACTGTTACAATGACTGTTGTAAATGACGTATTGATAATGCTAACTTTGTATATATACTAAGAACTAGAGTTATGTGGAATTCAGTATTACCACACTTATTACGTTTGTGACTTTAGCTATAAAAGAAAACGTAACCACGATTTGAAATAGAATATTTGCTTTTTATTTTTAGCGCAGAACAGGGTATCATGAACGAAGTCATATGAACTACAGGAAAGGTAATACCATCTATGTTAAAGCGTCAATAGCAACCATGTCAAAGACAAACATTTTAGTAGATGCATTGATTCTAATTAATTACCTTCAATATATTCCATAAACAGTGAATAAACGCTTAGAAAAATAAATAAACAAGGTAATTTGTTGCAATGTATACATTTCCCTTTCGTTTCATTAAGGAACTACACTTGCCACAGAAATCTAGGACTTCCTTTAAATACGAAACTACCTGTATCAGCTAGTTGTTCAGAATGTTCATTATTACAGTATTCTCCCAGTTTACGTACATATGCTTCGGATGACCATTGTTCAGTTCTTTGTTACGTAGTTCACGGGATGTTCGCGATATAAAACAAACACGCACTTTAGAGGGAGCATTATTACATATGCAGAACTCTAAACATTGAAGAACATATCTCTATATAATTAATAAGTGCTCTAAACCCTTTCCGGAAAAGAGGAGAAAAAATTGTGGTACTGGCGGGTTCCAAACCACTGACCATGAACATTACACTCCAACCCACTGCCCACTACATTAGGACTAACAACTAGAACATGTGACCTTTAATCTCCTATTGATGGCAGTTGTTAAATTATGCTAATATAGAATTTTTAGACACTAGATTTTCATTTTGAAATGACAACGTGTAAGTTACAATAAGAAAATCATCAAATACGCAACGCAAGATGGCGTATGCCAGAGAGAGTTCTGGGCGAGGAATGTCACACCTCAGAACGGCTGGTTTCCGTTAATTTAATAGAGGGTGTCAAATCTCCGTTATTTTTGTAAATATCTCTCAAACGATACGAGATATGTAAAACATAAGAGAGCAAAGTTGTAGATAATTTACAAATTCGGTTATTCAAGTTTCGTGTGAGATGAATGATTAAGCCGTTATTTTTATTTAAATTTCTAGGTGTCAAAACACGATCGCAAAGGCCCACTTTTAGTGTTACTAAAGTGGCTAAAATTCCTAAGACACAAATGAACGTCGTCACGTCGCGTGGCGATCTCCCCTCACCGTCTCTTACCAAAATTTCCGGCCCCACGCCTTGCTGACCAAATCGCAGCATTTGTGTGGCAGCCAGTACGATGCTTAGACATTGTGCCGAGCAGACCTCGCGCATGGTTACATGCGTCTGGCGAATCATACGCCTCATTGCCGTTTTCGCGCGGGACAAACGGTCTACCGCCAGAAATTTTGTTTCCCACGGGAGGAAGTGGCTGCCCTCGCCGTAGTTCTACGAAACCGAGCCCTCACCATCTCGTGCGAGGCCAACGTGCCTGCGTTCCTTTTAATATGAAACTGTGGTGCTCACAATAACCTGAGAAGGCTCGCGTCTTCAGGAAAACACTTCTGGGTGGAGTCCGCTAAATTCAAATAAACTGACGAGGCTCGGCCGGGCGTGCGTTTCTGATATGTGCGAGAGTCCACGTACGGCTCCGCTCCGTCGGTTTTCATAGAGCCCACAATTCTAAATGTACGAATTTCCACCACAAAAAAAAAAGTTTGCAGGAAATAAAGTTTGGAGGTTATTCATCTGATATCTGCAAATTACAGTATCTAACTCATCCTCAAAATTTGAGCTGCATTTGTATTCAATTTCGTAAGACTTTTCGACAGAACTGTTATTTTGTAGACACCTGAAAAGCTAATCGGGAATCGCACGTCTAAATTACGGTCAATTCCCCTTAATGTTCTCGATGTAGAATGTCCAGCTGTCGCCATTTCCGTAATGAATTAACATGGAACAATGCTTATTAATCTTTTATAGGACAAATCTTTCTTTTCTGAAAATTTGAAAGGTTATATTTTTATTGTATCCCATTTGGCTTATATAGGCATGTAATATAATCAGAATTATTTTATGTTCATTTAACTTCGAATTGAAAGGAAGAAAAAGGTGGTTTATGTACAGACCAGAATCCATTTTGTGTGGGGCGTAGACTACTGTGGATGGTGGTCATTTAAAAGGCTACCTTCTTATATCTGGAATAGATAACTAAAATGGCATTTGGTATGCAAAGAAAATAGAATTTATTAACTAATTTACTGAATTACAAAAATTGAACACATTACAATATTCAAACAATAAAACATTACTAAACACTGTGAAATATTACAAATTCCAGTGGGAAATTTGTTATTTAGAATGAAACAGGCCAAAACAAGGAAGGCAAAGAGCAACGTACACTGTTTCGCACTTATGGTAGGTGGGCAATATATCGACCACTATCCTATAAATAGGTAAGGTATATTGGAAGTTGAAGAAATAGATTTAAATGTATAGCAAAGAAAGTACCTGAGAAAAAATAAGCAACTTGTATGCCGCGGACTCACAGACCGTTCCACAGAGCAGTGGGGAAACTAACAATGATAGAAATACAATCTCTTCGCTATACGATCGCAATACTCAAACAGAAAGGTAGGCAGGTGGTGAAAGTTCTACCTTCAATACGTCAACAAAGGGAGCTATTAAGAAGACAGTGTCGGTCCGCGTTATTGATGCAGGTTAGTTAAGGTAAATTAGTGTTTTGTATTGGTATCAGAGATGGTTCGGAGCAATTATCCCCCAAAGAAATATTCATCTCTGAGAGAACTTCACAGTATATAACGATGTTAAGCTTTAAACAACCTGCTTTCCCACCTTCTTGACTAATACTTATTTAGTAATGTATATGAATCTCCTGAAGTTCTAAACTGGCGGTCAGCTCTTTAGGGCCTGCTTCTGTCTTGGCGCAAAATCAAATTCTGCAACCCAGGCGACTGCATTCCAGCAACTGAGTTTCATGCCGAGGGGTGGAGAAGGGTGTAGGGGCAGGGGGCATCGCTTACCCTGAGCATTGGAGCAGCGTTCCGTCTTGTATCCGCCGAACCCCCCCCCCCCCCCCTCTCACTGCTGCCACAACTCGCCAGAGTACAGTACCTCTTCCTTCCCCGTTCTTCAGCCAACATGACAAACAACGAGCAGAATCCGAAACTAATTCATATCTACACTGTGACTTTTCAGGCTTCCCCGGCGGATATGTTGCAGATATTCTTCCCGGGTGTGCCGCCGGGTAATACAATATTTCGTCGAAGCAACTGTCAGACATCTCCAGGTGTTAGTTCCTGCTGATCACTAATGCAAGTCGCGTCTTCCATTAGTAACAAGCAGGAACTAACACCTGCTTCGACGAAATATTGTATTATCCAACGGCAGACCCGGAAAGAATATCTGCAACATATCTACACGCATGCGAGTCTTAATTGTGAAGTTAATATGTGTGATAATACAGTACAGAGGCTAAGGGGAAACTAATTTTCTTGGCGAAACACCGCTGCGACTGTTATCAATTCTTTAACGACCGGTTTCGCAAATTAAATTTGCATCATCAGGTGCTTATTTCATTTATGTCATATCTACATGTTACATAGACTTTAAACTAATGATCCCCATCATTTATCGGAAATGTTACCAACTTGCCTATAAAACTAAAATATATTTTGCCTAAACGTGGGGCTCCGTCAAATATGTATTAAAACTGAATAAAATCCCATACCTAAAACAGTAAATTTTCTCTTCATTTTCAATTGAAGAGAATCTTCATATAAAGGGCCTACGGAGATGGACAACAAATATCAAGTAATTAAAAAATAATTAAAGAAATTGTAAGAATGCTCAAATCAGACATTTATAGGAAAGTAGACTGGATATTTGCTAGTGAAATTACAAAAAGTTGTACTGTTTCCTATGTCTGTTGTTCGTCAAAGAAAATTGTGGTTGGGAAACAATTTGGCCGTAAAAGGCGTTAACGATCTCGGACATTTAACACAGAAGATAAACAAACATGAGCGTTCTGCATTCCATACGACTGTGAAGCTGGAACAGACGATATTAGACAACAACTGGACAGTCCTTATAAGCAGTTAGTTAAAGGGCACAATCATTAGATTCACAAAAATCGTTGTGTGTTCTTTAACATTGTGGATTGCATTAAATATTGTAATGCTTTTGAGGTCGCACTTCGAGGGCATGACGAATGCAGTGACTCATTAAATCCAGGAATTTTGCTGTTGCAACAATTTACGTCAACTCAGGAGAATGTAGAAGAAGAAAAGGATTATTGAATAAGTCCTTAGATTCCACTAAACCGGTAAAATAGGTCGCCGAGTAGGCCTACCGGGGAAACCACGTTAAAAAAATTGCACCAAGTACACTACCTCATGGATGGCCTGGAAACATGGGCAAATAATTGAGAGAATATTAAAATGGCTTATTCTTAGAAACGGTAAATAAGAGGGGAAAAAGTAACAACAGTTTTTGTAGGTAGTCACACAACCTACAATTTTTGTCGGAGCTATTTATATCATAAAACTAATCTCTTCGTCGAAAAACCCTTTTTACTGTAGACAAGAGCCAAGATCACTTATTATTTTTTATGATTTTTCATTATTAAGATTACCAATTTCGGCAGTTTAACTGCCATCTTCGGATCTGCAAGTGCACACAAAATCATACTCAAAATGCAATATCACAACAAGTCAGAGAAATACATATTTTTAAATATCCACTTTCAAAACCCACCTTATTCATAACATTATTATTAAAAGCTCTTAAAAACACATTTAATCACCAACTTAATTGTTGGTTTGTCAACATATAAATAAAACATGATCATCAACATCCTGTTATAATGCCTCAGCCATCCAAATCCACAAGTTGATACCAGATGGCGTTCTAGATGTGACATTTGAGCATCACTTCCTTGATGTCAAGAATAATAATCTTGTACATATGAAACGACATTCACATTAGCCAATAGATTTATTCATTTGTACGTGATAATTATAACAAATATTACAATTTTCCTTAGTATGTGGATCAGCTGTTTAAAAATACGAGATGATGAAGTGAAAAGATAATAAAGTCGCTACAAACTTTATATATATATATATATATATATATATATAGGCAGCTGCTTTATAGGCCAAGGTCTATGTTTAGACATCAGATACCAATAACCAGCAATAATGTATACATATATAAGATGAGAAAAAATTATAGATATCATATATAATATCTTAGACGAAATTACAGTACATACAAAATTGCGTTGTAAAAACAGTTCGCCGACCGCGGTGGCCGAGGTGACTGAGGCGCTCCAGTCACGGTCAGCACGGCCACTACGGTCGGGGGTTCGAATCCCCCCTCGGGCATGGATATTTGTGTCGTCCTAGTTCTTAAGTAGTTCATAGGTAGTTTGTAAGTTTAGGGACTGATGACCCCGTAGTCGGGTCCCATAAGCTTAACAAACATTTGAATTTGAAAAACAGTTCGTTATGAGGAATTTGCATTGTAGCCTACGGTCTAGGTATAGTAATAATAGCAGGCTAATTGAATGTACGGAAAATATGATGACATAATGGATATATAATGGATATAAAACAATTGACATGATCAATAATCCAATAAAAATAAGCGTTTTTAAAAGCTGTTAATAATAATGTAGTGAAGAATGTAATCTTAGGTGGGTTTCGAAAGTGGATATTCAAAAATATGTATTTCTCTGCCTTGTTGTTTTATTGCATTTTGAGTATGATTTTGTGTTCACTTGCAGATCAGAAGGTGGCAGTTAAACTGCCGAAACCGGTAATCTTAATTTAAAAAAATTAAAAGCGAACTTGGCTCTTTTCTTCAGTAAAATGATAAAAAGATCGCCCCTAATCATGACCAACCTTTATGAAAAAAAAAATAATAATAATAAAATAAAACATTTTGACCTTATGTAAAATTTCTTACACACATTGGGATTGATGAGGACTTTTACAATATTATGATAGTGGTACCCCAAATTTTCATTTTTCTGGGAATTAATGCAAGGGTTTTATTTTTATTTATTTATTATTTAACATGCCCTATCACATAGTAATATTACATGTTTGATGGTTAGATTCAGGCGGTTAGATCAGGTATTTTTTGCAAACACAAGTACAGTACATAAGTTGACAGGATTTGCAATGGAACAAACGATTTTATAAATCAGGAAACCTTATTGAATTACAAAAATTGTAAAAGTCTGTAGTGAATTTGTGTACCAAATCATATTTACTGACGGGCCATCCTCCTCCTTTGGCAGCTATTTTTTTCCTGAGATGGCCCATCTCAATCAATAAATTGCAGCAGTCAAAATGCAAGTAGTCAATAGTTTGGACAGCACTGTTACATATGCACGTTCCGTCTTCAATTATTTTGAACTGCTAATAATAGGCTTTCAGTTTCCCATGACCTGTTAACATAGCTGTAAAATTCGGAGATATTAGAAGTTTAATCATTAAAAATGGAATGCGGTCTTAGAAAATCAGACGATGCTGAAGGAATTAGATTAGGTAACGAAACAATGAAGGTGGTAGATGAGTTTTGTTACTTGGCTAGTAAAATAACGTGCGATGGTCGCAGTACAGAGGATATAAAATGCAGAATGGAAATGGGAAGAAAAGTATTTTTGAAAAAGAGAAATTTGCTAACATCGAATATTAATTTACGTGTAAGGAAGTCTTTCCGGAAGGCATTTGTGTGGAGTGTTGCCTTGTACGGAAGTGAAACATGGACGATAAGCAGTGTGGACAGGAAGAGAATAGAGGCTTTTGAAATGTGGTGCTACAGGAGAATGTTGAAGATTAGGTGGGGCCGGCCGCGGTGGCCGAGATGACTGAGGCGACTGAGGCGCTCCAGTCACGGTCAGCACGGCCACTACGTCGGGGGTTCGAATCCCCCCTCGGGCATGTATATTTGTGCCGTCCCAGTTCGTAAGTAGTTCATAAGTAGTTTGTAGGTTTAGGGACTGATGACCCCGTAGTTAAGTCCCATAAGCTTAACAAACATTTGAACATTTTGATTAGGTGGGTAGATCGCATAACTAATGAAGAGGTACTGAACAGAATTGGTGAGAAAAGGAATTTTTGGCATACCCTGACCAAAAAAAGGATCGCTTGGTAGGACACATTCTTAGACATCGAGGAATCGTAAATTTAGCATTGGAGGGAAGTGTGTGGGGTAAAAATCGCAGAGGGAGACCAAGAGACGCGTATAGTAAGCAGATTCAAGTGGATGTGGGTTGCCGTTCTTATCAGGAGATGAAAAGGCTTGCTCAGAATAGAGTAGGGTGGAGAGTTGCATCAAACCCGTCTCCGGGCTGAAGACCATAACAACAACAAACATTAAATGTTTTCGGAACGTAGGAAAATACGGCTTAGTGCTTCCCCCGTTTTTTGTTCTTTGCCACTCAATGTCCCATTTGTTCCTAAACTCTTCTCGAAGTTTCTTCTTTACGGCACTTGTAGGTATTTTGTTGTTGAACGTCTGTTTTAACCGGGATTTATTTTATTTATTTATTTTATTTTTTTATTTTTTATTTATTTTATTTTTTTTACTACTCGGGATTTACTAATGCATGATTTTTTGAACCTCGTATAAAAACTACCCGTTTGGTGCTATAACAAAACGGTAAAAATGTGTCATTTCAACTAAGTTGCATATCAATAATTCTAAGCAGTAATTGTTGTAAGTACATACGAAAGAAAAATACGCCGGGTGATACACTTATTTAGTTAGGGCAGCACATGTACGCGAAAAGACCCGAAAGAACCGGAAAAGTCGGAGTAAAACTCGCGAAGGAGCAGTAAAGTTTGCAGCCGGGAAGTGCTTGCGAGCGAAACAAAAGCGGAGGCGGGGCGGTGTGCCGGCAGCTCGCCTTGTTTGAGGTGCAGGCCGGAGATGCGAGGCGCGCCAACAGCTGATTGCGCGCAACAGCTGCGCGCCACGGCTTTCATCTGCACCGAAGGCAGGGGGAAACACCTCCCAGGCGAGTGCAACTCACCCCAGAGGATCTGCCCGAGCACTGGCGCCGGATTCTCAACTACGGGCGTGAATACGCGAATACCACGTTCCCTCTGGAAGGCCGAGATTACCACCGTCGTAAAACAACATCCACTCTGTTGTCCTAATACAGAGGTGTGGATACTCAACACATAACACCGAAGTGCACCGTCAATTTAAAACAAAAGACTGTGTAATACCTCCCGCGTTTAAGAAATAGTATTGGTGGAGTAAATCTTCAATGTACATCTACATCTACAGGGGATACTCTGCAAATCACATTTAAGTCCCTGGTTCATCGAACCACCATTATACTATTTTACCTCCCATTCCATTCTCGAATAGCGCGCGGGAAGAATGAACTCCTGAATCTCTCCGTTCGGGCTCTGATTTCTTGTATTTTATTCTGATGATCATTTCTACCTATGTAAGTGGGAGTCAACAATATATTTTCGCATTCGGAGGAGAATGTTGGCGATTGTAGTTTCGTAAGCAACCCACGCCGCAGCGATAAGCGCTGTTGTTGTAATGATTTCCATCCCAGATCCTGTATCATTTCCGTAACGCTGTCTCCCCTGTATCGTGACAATACGAAACGAGCTGCCCTTCTTTGGACTCTTTCGATGTCCTCCGCCAAACCCACCTGATACGGATCCCACACTGAGCAGCAGTATTCCATAAAAGGACGGACAAGCGTAGTGTACGCAGTTTCTTTAGTAGCTCTGTTGCATCTTTTAAGGGTTCTGCCAATAAAATGCAGTCTCTGGTTCGCCTTTCCCACGACACTACCTATGTGTTCTTTCCAATTTAAGTCAAAAGTAATTGTAATTCCTAGGTAATTTGTGGAGTTTACTGCCTTTACATTTGATTGACTTATCATGTAAACACAGTTTAACGGATTTCTTTTCGTACTCATGTGGACGACTTCACACTTCTCATTATTTAGAGTCAATTGCCAATTTTTACACCATACTAATATCTTATTAAGATCGTTCTGCAGTTGGTTTTCATTTCAGATGATTTTACTAGACGGTAAATGACGGCTTCATCTGCAAACAACCTAAGAGAGCTACTTAGATTTTCCCCCTAAATCGTTTATGTAAATAAGGAACAGCAGAGGAACGCCCGATATCACCTCGGTTTTAGTCGATGCCTTACCATCGATTACTACGAATTGTGTCCTCTCTGAGAGGAAATCCCCTATCCAGTCGCAAATTTGGGGCGATATACCGTAACCACGCAATTTGATTAAAAGCCGTTTGTGAGGTACGGTGTCAAAAGCCTTCTGGAATACGGAAACGATTTGCGAACCTTTGTAGATAGCACACATCACTTCGTGTGAATAAAGAGCTAGTTGTGTTTCGCATGAATGATATTTTCTAAATCCATGTTGACTTTGGGCCAATAAATCATTCTGTTTGAGATAATTCATAATATTTGAATACAGGATATGTTCCAAAACCCTGCTGCAAATTGACGTTAATGAAATAGGCCTGTAGTTTATTGGGCTACTCCTACTTGAATATAGGTGTGACCTGTGCAAATTTCCAATCTTTCGGTACAAAACCTTTGAGTGAGCGGTTGTATATGGCTGTTAAGTAAGGAGCTATCGCTTCAGCATAATCAGATAGAAATCTAATGGGTATATAATACGGACCTGAAGACTTATTCTTGTTAAGTGATTTTAGTTGCTGCACCACTCCGATGATATCTACTTCTACTTTACACATTACGGCGTCTGTTCGTAATTCGAAATCTGGTATATTGGTTTCGTCTTCTTTGGTGAATGAGTTTCTGAAAGCTATGTTTAGTAACTCTGCTTTAGTAGCGCTGTCATCGGCAGGATCGCCATTACTATCACGTAGTGAGGGCATTGTTTGTGTTTTGCCCCTAGTATATTTAACATATGACCTAAATCTCTTCGGGTTTTCAATCAAATTTCGAGAAAGAGTTTCGTTGTGATAAGTATTATAGGCATCTCGCGTTGAAGTCCTCGCTAAATTTCGAGCTTCTGTGTAGGATCGCCAATCCTGGGGATTTTGTGTTCGTTTAAATTTAGTATGCCTTTTCCGTTGCTTTTTCAACAGTGTCCTGACCTGTTTTGTGTACTAAAGAGGATCACATCCTTCTTTTATTAATTTATTTGCTATAAAACTGTCAATTGCTGTCGATACCACTTCTTTGAATTTGAGCCACATCTGGTGTACACCTACATTTAGTGTTAGAAACGAGTGGAAGCTATCTTTCAAGAAGCAATGTATTTTATTTCTATCTGATTTCCGGATCAAATACACGTTTCGTTTATTTTTGATCACTTTGGTACTTTCGATATTTGCTACGACAGCTCTGTGTTCACTAAAACCTGTATCCGTTTTGATGCTCGTTATGAGCTCAGGATTGTTTGTTGCTAAGAGATCAAGAGTGTTTTCACATCCATTTACAATTCTAGTTGGCTCATGAACTAATTGTTGGAAGTAATTCTCAGAGAATGCGTTGAGTACAATTTCGAACGACGTTTTATGCCTACCTCCTGATTTGAAAATATTATTTCGACAACAGATCGAGGGTAAATTAAAATCTCTCGTATGAGTTGGATACGTTTTTGTAATTTGACTCAGGTTTTCTTTGAACCTTTCTTGCTATTGTATCGTCAGAGTCGGGAGGCCGGTAAAAGGAACAAATTATTAACTTCTTACGATTTTCAGGTACAACCTCTACCCATAATAACTCACAGGAACTATCAACTTCAACTTCGCTACACGAAAGACTACTTTTGACAGCGACAAACACGCCTCCACCTATTTCGTTTAATCTATCCTTTCTGAAAACAGATCTTAGTTCCAGTTTAGGTCTAAAGTAATAGTAACTTCTATGTATTTTGTGGAGCTTACGGCCTTCACTTTTGATTTATTTATCTTGTAAAGAAAGTCTAACGGATTTCGTTTCGTACTCCAGTGGACGACTTCACACTTCTCAGTTTTTACACCATAGAAGATGTCCAAATAAGTGTGCTAGCTGCAGTAGCAGATAAATTAAGCGGGAATGGGGAATCTCAAAAACTTCGGCTCGAGAATTCTGAATCATCATACATTTCACTTTTACCACATTTCTATGCATCAGGATTTGCATGGCGAAGAATTTGAACTTGGTGTAAAATTTTGCCACTGTGCAGAAATTACGATACGACAACAGGTTTTTTTCAAGAATTCCTTTTACTGATGAAGCGTCATTCAAAAACCGAGGTATCGTAAATCGACATAATATGCGCTTCTAAGTAGAGGAAAATCGACGATGGCTTGGACAAGTGGAACATCAGCGACCTTGGTGGGTTAATGTATAGCATGGAATTATCAAAGGAAACATAATTGACCCTTATTTTACTTTTTACTACAAGATGTTTAACTTCATCACAGAATAACTATTTCGCCCGGTTACTTCAAATTATTGAAATGTTTGTACAGCTTATGGGACTTAACTACGGGGTCATCTGTGCCTAAACTTACAAACTACTTATGAACTACCTTATACTAAAGACTGCACAAACATCCATGCCCGCGGGGGATTCGATCCCCCGACGGCTAACTGCCGCGCGCACCGCAACACGGCGCTCCAGTACGCACGGCTAATACGCCGCGGCTAGCCCGGTTACTATCGTGGTCGACCCTGTGTAGATTACTGAAGTAAAATTCTTACAACAATAGTCCCGTTATTGCATACTTAAACTTTGTTTAGTCTATTACGCATCTTTTCGTTGGTCGACAACATGTGATCGACTCTAGTCGATGGCGTGGTTATGGTATATCGCCCCAAATTTGCGATTGGATAGGGGATTTCCTGTCAGAGAGGACACAGTTCGTAGTAATCGATGGTAAGGCATCGACTAAAATGGAAGTGATATCGGCCGTTCCACAGGGTAGTGTTATTAGTCCTCTGCTGTTCCTGTAATACATAAACGATTTAGGGGAAAATCTAAGCAGCTCTCTTAGGTTGTTTGCAGATGACGCCGTCATTTACTGTCTAGTAAAATCATCTGAAGATCAAAAGTTATGTTGTGGCGTAAAGTCAGCGCCACACACCAGACGTAAGAGAACGATCGTAGAGAAGGCGGCGATCGACCGAAAGCCAATCGTAAGCAGGCGACGCGCATTCTTTAGGGAGTAACCGAAGATGCACGCCCTCTATAAGCGGCTATTTCTAGGCCGACATACGTCTGGATACCCGGCATTTACTCTTCAGGAAGAAGACAGTTACTAGTGAGAACTCGTCAGTTTCTACTCAGAAGTCAGGCAGTTACTAGGACAGTACTAAGTAAGAACGCGGCTACGAACTTAGCAGGTCACAGTGCAGCTAGAATCATACGGACGCCACCGCGAGAAGCAAGAAGAGAGAAGAAACAGACTTATGTTCTTAAGTTATTATCAGTTTCAGTCAATAAAATTTGTATTATCGATCTGACTAGTTGTTACAGTTAACTTCGATACCTGCAGCACTACCTTTACTGACGACTAGTCCGGGACGAATAAGAAATAACAAAAGTCGACGAGGTCACAACACGTTATCCATCCATGTTCCAAATAAAATGTTCATATTTATTTACGTGCTATACGAATATCTAATAAAATTGCAGTATATATCAATTTCACCTTTGGTAGCGCCATCTAGTGGAGCAACCAAAGCATCATCTGTTTTTCTCCTTGAACGAAAAGTCTCGTTCTTATTTTTCCGTTTGATGCTAAATTCTTGAGATATTTGGCCCGGTCACTATCAAAGGACCACTCTGCAAATATTTGTTATGCCAGCTTCAGGATAGCACCTATGGGCAGGCAAACCACTTAGCAGATAAGTGTTTCCCGTAGCCTGCACTGAAGGCGTACCGCAAGCTACTCACACTCAACCACAAAGCCTAGCCCTTTCCAGTACGCCAAGGACATCATCATCATCAACAACAACATACCTCACGTTCACTTCTTCCCGGTGGAGCTAGAGGAAAAGAGCGAGTGCTACAAGACAGCAGTGCAGAGACTATTACTACTTTCACGCTGAATTGGCTGGAGCCGGTTACGTCTAGGCTGTAAGCCGCGCCTAGCCTCAGCTCGCGTCCGTATGTCAATTACGGAAAGAGTCGCCTCCAGAGGAAGACTATCCTCCCTCGCCTCGGGACTCTCTTGGCTTCTCATGGACTCTGGCGCTACTACGTACTTCTGGACGCTCTTTTGTGAACTTGAATATTTCTTTGTGATTCTAAAGTAGACATTGAGAAGTCTGTTAGGATGTAGTTCCAAGGTGCTATCGTGCTGTGATTGAAGAGAACTTTGGTTTCGTTAACGCCAGTCGAAGCTTTACTTATATGTTGTTTCTCTAAGCCAACGGCAGTTGAAGTATTTTCAAATTGAAACTACAGGTACAAGAAGCCACTTTTACTAACACGCATAAACCAAGCTTAACTGAAAGCTATAATGACAACAGGTATATACATTTTTCAATATTCTTACTACTTACCATTTATATGTTTAAAGATATCCTCTATACTAATAATACATCTGTAAATTTAGGCCTGTCGGTGTTCATTTCAGTCTTCAAAACTACTGGACGAATCTTCAGGCGGTTTTCACAGAAAAAAAAAATAAATAAAAAAAAACCATCGTAATTTTAAGTATATACATCTGGCGTGTGTTCCGAAAGAACAGACGTCACTTCTGATCCTGGAGTTGTTATTGTTTCATATTCACAGAATATATGACATCAACTACGAATGGGCAAAGCTGAAAAAGTGTACCCAGCCGGGATTCGAACCCGGCTCGCCTGCTTTCTAGGCAGTTGCGCTAACCCCTACACCACTGGGGACACAGTGGTCACCGCACCTGCAAGGTCTACCTAAATACGCCTCCCGTCAGACGCAAATTCCCAGCTTCATTCCGCCCACAGTATTCAATCTAATTTGTGTCTGTCGGGAGGCGTGCTTAGGTAGTCATCGCAGGCGCGGTAACCACCGTGTCTCCAGTGGTGTAGGGGTCAGCGCAACTACCTAGATGGCAGGAGACCGGGGTTCGAATTCCGGCTGGGTACACATTTTCAGCTGTGCCCATTCGCAGTTGATGTCATATATTCTGTGAATATGTAATCTTAAGTGTTCTTAGTATCCGTCGTGTCTGTTCAACTGCTAAAAACCTCTTATCTCCGAAACTACTTCACCAATTTGTATGGGTTTTTGCCTTTTCAAAAGTCAGTCACGTAGAATGAGGGGAATAATTCTTTATATTCACGATTAAATAAATAATTTATGCTGTTCTGGTAAGTAAATTAATCATCCTTTCAAGCGAACAGTTCGTTGCTAACGATATCAAACTAAATCGCTGCCACTGCAAATCAAATTTCACCAAGGAAGGCACAAAAAAATATTTTTTCCCCTAGCTCTGCCCATAATCTTTGCAACGTCATGGAAAGAAAAGATGCGAATCTTTCGACGGGTGTAACCACTAAATCCGACATAGAGTAGAAATGTCTATGGAGTGAGCATTGCATTCTTCGCATCTTCTCGACATTCAGCTGGAATTACCACCGGAGACAAATCCACTCTTTCCACACATTTCTTGGCTCTTACGATTGGTCTGTACCGCATTGGCTGCAAAGAAGCCCCACCTCCTTACGTGACATTTCCACCTTAATCTTGAGGACACTGTTCTGCGCATCTGATTTCGCACTCTAGAGATGTTTCTGCTTTATGACTGCCACTACATATAATAATACACACTATAGCAACAAACTCATCAGAAACCTCTCTGCTTTCATAATTATTCGGTACAATATTGTGATTGAAATTTGTAATTACTTACTTTTGCAGAGACAATGGTAGTTAGAGTTATAATCCGACTTCTGAATATATATTTTATCATTCTAGATCAACTTCAACTTCATGCTTTAAGAAGTAATCACTGCAGGACCTGCAGACGTGAAAGAGTGGCCGATGCTGCTATCAAAGTCAAAACATTTCACTTGAAATACTATATTTAATGGAAAGTTCTATATAGACGATCAGCTGACGCCATTCCTTTAACGATTACCTAGAATTACTTTATCGCACATTGGCACAACTATGACGTCTTATTTAAAGAGACATGAACTGCTCTGTTTAATTACCAGACTTTGAGCATTCGTCGAGTTTTCTGTACAGGGAGCACTGCATAGAGAATAACTACATTGTCCCCAGTGCAACACTGCAACATACTAATACTTCAGCATACACTTACTGTGAGAGATGAACAGTTTAGTACTACAGCATAAAAACAAGACATGGCGCTGTTATTATTACTGCTGTTTCTCATCTAAACGATAGAAGTGTTTTCAGAAGTTTACGCCAAACAAACAATTACACATAGCAAACTTCATGAACACAATCTAACATTGAATTTATATCGCACGGATTACATTAATTTCACTTTATGAACATTCAGTGTTTTCGATTATTACTTTATAATTTTTTTAATCCCATCAGATGTTGGAGTGGTTGTTAATGTTCGGGGCCGCTTTTAAATTTTCACTCGCGTTGTAATATTGCAGAGAAGTACTTTGGCAGATCAGGCACATTTAAATAATTTTATATATAACAGACTGAAAAAAAAGTAGTGGGAATCTGACTTTAAAGTTTAGCGGCGGTGGTATTTTTGAATAAAAGCAACACCTGAGCACAATATTATATAATAGAAACAGACTCCGCGATGACCTTTCTTACCAACATGATTGCTTCAAGTTGTTTAAATCGTAGCAGATGAGGCTGCAATACTCTTGTTGCATTATGTAAAATGATGCTTGATTTACTTAGAGCGGTTTATGTAAACTGAATGACGGTGAAAAAAAGTTAACTTTTGTGACAAAAGACTATTTAAATCGATCGGATTTCGTTTAATTCCGAAGATTTCCTTGCAGGCATTACCATAAAGTCACATTCACGAAAGTTACATATTATGATATCTAGAATTTTCTAGTAAATTATAGATGTAAGTCCAACAATGGCTCCAACCTTGCCGGCCGCGGTGGCCGAGGGGACTGAGGCGCTTCAGTAACAGTCTGCACGGCCACAAGGGTCGGGGGTTCGAATCCCCCTCGGGCGTGGATATTTGTGCCGTCCGAGTTCGTAAGTAGTTCATAAGTAGTTTGTAAGTTTAGGGACTGATGACCCCGTAGTTGAGTCTCATAGGCCTTACAAACATTTGATCATTTGATTTGCTCCAAGCTTCATATTACATAATCAAGATTACTTCATACTCCTTCCGGGTATGCTGCCGTATACTAAGAACTAGTCCGATATTTCGGCGATCCAACTGCTCACCATCCTCAGGAACACTGCTGCTGCTGAGTCCCGTTGAGTACTGAGGGTAGAGCCGTATTCTCCGTCCTATATAAGCGTCGCGCGTGTGTGCGGCGCATGCGCCACCTTGTAAGGTTGCTACGTACGGAATGTGTACTAGTGGCGCTGCCCCTATTGGGACATCGGTGCAACGATATATCGATTATTGTTCATCAAACACTGGCGCTGGCTTCGTCACAGAACGTTGCAATTTGATGGTTTTTTTTTTTTTTTTTTTTTTTTAAGCGGGTTCCACGATCTACTCAGAGGAAAACCCTTGTCTCGGTTAATCAGATTGTCGGCCAGTCTAATTTCAATTGCTTCTCTGTAGACACTGTCCCAAAAACAGGAGATGTTAGCAATTATGAGGGTCTCGTCAAATTCCATCTTGTGTCCGTCAGTTAAACAATCTCCGGTTTTTGGGAGAGTGTCTACAAAGAAGCAATTTAAATTAAATTGGCGGACAATCTGATTGACCGAGACTAGGGTTTTCCTCTGAGCAAATAGTAGAACCTGCTTTTTAAAAACATCAAATTGGAACGTTCTGTGACGAAGTCAGCGCCAGTGTTCGATCGACCAGAATCGATATATCGTTGCACCGATGTCGTACTAGGGGCGGCATCAGCAGTACACGTCCCGTACGTAGTAACCTTGGAAGGTGGTGCATGCCCCGCACTAAGCGCGACGCCTGTATAGGAGGGAGAATACGGCTCTACCCTCAGTACTCGACGGGACTCAGCAGCAGCAGCAGCAGCGTTCCTGAGGATGGCGGACAGCTGGAGCGCCGAAATATCGGACCAGTTTGTTCTTAGTATCCGGCAGCATACCCGGAAGGATTATCAAGATATACTACGCCGGAAAAGCCTTAGATGCCAAATCAAGATTACTGCTGGAAAAATAGAAACACTTCATCAATCATTGAAAGGTGGATCATTTTAAATAACTAAAAGGTTCTAATTTACCAACTATATTTTCATCATATTTAAAGAGAAAAGCGAACTCACACACTTACATTTGGTAGTAAGGAAGTCCCTGGTGTACGTCTGGCCGGCCGCGGAGGCCGAGGGGACTGAGGCGCTCCGGTCACGATCTGCACGGCCACTACGGTTGGGGGTTCGAATCCCCCCTCGGGCATGGATATTTGTGCCGTCCTTAGTGTTAGATAGTTCATAAGTAGTTTGTAAGTTTAGGGACTGATGACCCCGTCGTTAAGTCCCATAAGTTCTACAAACATTTGAACATTTTTTTTTTATGTACGTCTGAGCTTAGCGAAGGGTAAAACATGAAAGACAAAGTGCACAATTGCGTTCTGGGCATCTCGTAAAAGATAGATGATCATCAAAAATATATGAAGAACGTAATTAGCTGTCAGAGAAAGCGGTGGTCAGCGACAAGTGTAGTAGATATATCAGATATATTTTTTTACTAAATAAAATTTTCTGTGTAATACTACAACTTCTACTTGAATTTGACATCTTGGCTCAGAGAACTGAGTTTATTGAAAGAGCGGTCTAACAAGGATTCTAAAAAATAAATGTTCAAATGTTTGTATAGTCTATGGGACTTAACTACGTGGTCATCAGTCCCTAAACTTACAAACTACTTATGAACTAACAAAGACTAAGGACGGCACAAATATCCATGCCCGAGGGGGAATTCGAACCCCCGACCGTAGTGGCCGTGCAGACCGTGACTGAAACGCCTCATTCCCCTAGGCCAAACAAGGATTCTGTTTTGGCTGCCCTAGGTCCAGAATCCTAAAAAACTGATATACACAGGTCCCTCTTTAACAACCGTTGTGAAGCACGGGCATACAAGCTAGTATTTTAATAAAATGAAACCTTTCAAAACGATGTAGAACATAGAAAAGCCAAAAAGTGCATAGTTTCTAATGAGTTGAAGTTTGAAATGTTACCTGCACTGCAGGGTGGACTTTACTGAGTGCGTCAATCCTTACGCCGAACGGCAGAGAGATGACTTCCCAGGACACCTATACGCGGACACCTATAGCCACGTAATCTCCGGAAGAATATGTCTCCGGATGCGATGTTTACTTTACATTCTTTGAATAGTTCTACCAAATAATGTTCTCGAAACGTTTCCTTTTCTTTTTTTTTCTTTTCACCCGCTGTAACGTTAATTGGCCATCTTGTGTCAATCATATTAAAAATCGTTACTCATATAGAGTGTTATACGTTAAGGCCACACCACTTCTCTCAGAAGTTCAGTAAATTTTCTAGCGATACAGATGTGAGCAGCAGATATGTCTTTGACTGTCGCTGTTTCAAATGTTCAAATGTTTGTTCAGGTTATGGGACTTAACTATGGGGTCATCAGTCCCTAAACTTACAAACTACTTATGAGCTACTTACGAACTAGGACGGAACAAATATCCATGCCCGAGGGGGGATTCGAACCCCCGACCGTAGTAGCCGTGCAGACCGTGACTGGAGCGCCTCAGTCCCCTCGGCCACCGCGGCCGGCTCGCTGTTTATTACGGTGAGTGAAACCTACATAGGATCTTGGCCTCCACGACCCTTGGACTGCTGCAAATTTATTAGCTTTTCATCCTGGTTTCTTAAGTTAAAACCATATTGTGTTTTGATTACGACTGTATGTGGCGGACTAATGGGGTAGGGGTAGGGGGATGCGGTGGACCGCGCCGGACCTCTCGTGTTGAGGGCCTCCAAATACCTCGAAAGCACGTGTGTTTTCTTTTTAATTCTTTTCAATTTTTTTTTTTTTTTTTTTTTTTTTTTTTTTTTTTTTTTTTTTTTTGGGAGGGGGGACGCCCTTGCCCTTGGTTTCTTGTTCTGGGGCCCCAAATCTCGAAAGTTATTTTTATATAGTAATGAATGTATTTCCAAGTGGACGGTGGGAGCCTCGTTTTCTTTTGCCGCCTCCCCGGGTATCAAGTGAAACAGAAGCTGATTTCGTCGCAGTGTTGTATGGCCATTTTTGTTGCTCACTAATCCGCGTGTGAACGCCTCGGATTAAGTGCGTTGTAAATACGTCGCTCATATTTTATTTTATTTTAATTGGCTTACGTATTTCGTAATTTTCGCAGTTAATGGAGAACACATTTTTTTCAGAATTCATACTTATACATCGCAAATTGCGAAATTTTCCGACATATGCTGCTCTTCTAAAGATAGACAATCGATCTACAATGCATGGAAATTTGTGGCAGGCCGGAACTCGAAACCGGGTCTCCCGCTTTTCGCGAGCCGTCGCCTTAACCACTCGACCACCTGTGCACCCTTCCTAGTCAGAATTGTTGTCGTATTCAAATTTATTACATATTGTCACTGAATGAGTATGTATTTATGCTTACAGTGGTGTGTAAATTTTTACTGTAGTGTAACAATGATTATAGTACGTACATAGATTTTTGCTAAAATGTACTGTTTTTAGTAGATAGCTGTTAACTAGTGAACAGTTTTGCTTGTAAAAATTATTTTGTTACTAACGCCACAAAAAATATTCAGTGACAAGTAGCAATAGCATCCATATTCTGGGACAAGATGTAATGAAACCGAATATCCATTCTGTTAAAACCCGCAAATATGAATTCAACATTAAATGAGAGAAAGTACGGAAATCAGGTAAGAGCTACAGTGTCGTCCTTTACGACGCTTTATAATCGAACCGAATGGTAAGCAGGAACATATGTACGGTACAGAATCCCACAACACATTATGTGACAAAACTAGCTTTTTCCTTCATAAAAAATTGCAATCATTTACATTATGTGTGTTCACGCAAAATTAGGACAGATAATGAGCAATATATCCATATTTGAGGGTGAAGAGTGCAATACACACAATAATCTGTAATCTGTATCCCATTTCTATGAAACTAGTTCCTGTGTCATGCCAAGTCACCTGGTTTGAAGTTCTCACATGTGAGGCGGAGCAGTTAGGTCCAATAGTTAATGATAACAGTCTAAATTGGTTTTCCTCCTTTATTGATAATTTAAATTATCCCTACTGGAGGGTGAACTGGCAGCGACGTGCAGCTGGTCTACAACCAAGGATTTAAGATGAGGTATTGACAAGTATGTACATAGCACAATAACACAAGAAAATGAAACAGGAAACATCAAGACAACAAACTAGAACTATATGGGAGAAAAATCCATATTTGACGGCGATCACACACAACTGAAAGTAGCTTGTTAAATTTTCTATGTAAGATCTGGGCTAGTAGAGATCTGAAAAATGCCAGTTACAACGCGCACTGCTGCTGTAAATCAGTTTACGAGTGGCCATAGTACTTGTAAAACGGAAATTTATCTAACTGCTCACTCCTTAAGGGAGCTGCCAACGTTTTAACAAACACAAATAATATACATAAAAAGAAATAGATATTTAATCGTGGGACAGGGAGTATGAAATTATAAAGCAAAGGTTTGATACTTTAAATTATTATCTATTCAATCAAATGAACAAGCAAAATTTGGGGAGACCAAATTATAATCACAATAAAGCACACACATTGTACAAAAGTGAATTAAATCATAAAGTTACTGCCCATAATAAAATAGTTTCTGCCCTTTATGAATATGGACGTAAAGTAGGAGGAAATTTCCAGATACACAGTGGATAAAGGAAAGCACATTCATTCACTCACAGACAAGTGCATAATGCTTGCGACACATTAGTCATGTGGGAACACTTGATTGCAGCGGCAAACAAAGTGTCGGCGGCGTTTTGACAAGATGGCGGGAGTCTTCAAGCACAATGAAAATCAGACTATGCACCAAACAAACTCATGTGCGGGGAGGCAGTGGCATGCTATCCTTAATTACCACGTGGGGTGCGACCACAGTGAATTACATAGAATAAACAAGAAGAAATTAATTTAGAATCAGCAAGTAAAACACACATGAGTATTCATATAGAAGAAAGCTACTATGGTTGAAGGCCAAAGTAATGACCGTTACGAAAGCACATGATGCAGTCAGTCATAGCAAGACAGGAAAGACAGAATCAAACCAGAAATTCTGAGAAAGAATTTAGCATGCTCACAGAAACACACCACACGAAAACGTTAGTTAAATATTAACAAGGAAATTCAAATGTTCAAAATGTTTGTATAGTTTCTGGGACTTAACTATGGGGTCTTCAGTCCCTAACCTTACAAACTGCTTACAAACTAGCTAATACTAAGGACGGCACAAATATCCATGCCCAAGGGGGGATTCGAACCCCCGACCGCAGTGGCCGTGCAAGCCATGACTGGAGCGCTTCAGTCCTCTCGGCCACCGCGGCCGGCGAAATTCAAACATACTAAGTTTGCACAAAGGCTGAAAGCCACACATGTGTATTCTAACTTGATAAAACTGGACACAAAATCATAGTCAGAAAGAAAATGCAATTACTAAATTACACTGAATCACTCGAATTCTTAATATTAAGAAACATTTCTCCTCACATAGCGAAAGAATTACTCAAGGAAAAGTACCACTTATAAACCAAGACTACCTAGTTACGAACAAAGTGAAGTTCTTACAGCATCCCATCCCCTTAACATGATTGAACGATATACTCAATTCGGCGGTCGCGCCAAGTGTGATGCCTCAAGCCACTACAAAAGCCTTCCCCTCCACGCGCCGGATGTAGGGCGCACTGAAAGCGATGCAGAGTGCGTTCAGAGCCTACTGTCTACCAACCCTCGCTACCTGAAGAAGATAATACCCTCTACTAGAGCTCCAGAGAGGTCTCTTTTGTCACCTCTTTCGTCCATGATTATGTTAGTACTACACTGAGAAGAGGCCACCTCGCCATGTTGCCAAGTAAGCTTGTCTCTGGCCACCCAGCAGTTGGCAGTGCAGACGACATACGAAGCCATGTGTCCTTAACGAAAGTAAACGAGGCCTAAAGCGTCAGGCGGCGACTGTAAGCCATTGCGCGGCAGTCAGTCAATATTAAAAGCAACCTTCCACATTCATACGAACACACAAGTTTAATCACACGGGTGGAAACATTAATAAAGGAATAAAATACTTGACATACAAATAGACAGTATTAATGGCAGAGCAACATTTAAGAGTAATGAATAACCCAAAATGGAACACGACCACACAGTTAAAAAATTGGGCACGTGGTTTGGGTAATTTGAGACACACAATAAAAACAAAAAAGGAGAAAACATATAGATAAAACCAGAGACTGTAAACGGAAGTACAAAACACACAGTAAAAAGGACCCCAGCGGCATAGGTTTTGGCAAGATGTTGTGAACAGCTGCACTGAAAAATACATACTACTGATGATGTACTCGACACGAAATTTAAATGACAGTGTCACTTCACTACATTGTACCTGTGGTTGGGCGTTAAAGAGGAGAGGGGTTACCGGGAAGCGATGAGGAGAGTGCAACTCTGTGAATGTCGGCCGGCCGCGGTGGCCGAGGTGACTGAGGCGCTCCAGTCACGGTCAGCACGGTCACTACGGTCGGGGATTCGAATCCCCCTCGGGAATGGATATTTGTGCCGTCCTTTGTGTTAGCTAGTTCATAAGTAGTTTGTAAGTTTAGGACTGATGACCCCGTAGTTAAGTCCCATAAGCTTAACAAACATTTGAACATTTTGTGAATGTCGTGGGGAAGCTGAAGGAGCGCTGATAAAGTTCGGTTAAGTAAATGGTGGTGCCAGGAAGTACAAAACTCGAGGTAGGGGAAAGCGGTGGTGATGTAGAACTGAGAGGGAGGCGGCAGGAGTTGAGGAAGTAAAGGAGAGAGGGAGCCCCAATGTTTGTATGAGGGGCATGTGTCACGACGGAGGTGGCATAAATTGCTGTGTGGCGAGTGTGGAGGTGGAAGGGATCGCTAGCGGCGCGGAAACCTAGCGGGAACGTTGAGGAGAGGGGCTACTGCAGGACTGAGGGAGTTCAGCTTACGGATGGTGTTGAAGTAAGGAGGTGGTGTCGTTTGGGGGAGGTGGATGCAGTTGGCAAGGTTTTCCTTGCATTGGGGAAGGAGAGGGGGGGGGAGAGGTGGAGACGCAGGAAACACTCGGGGAGCAGAGTGGATGAAGGAGGAGGAGTTTCAGAAGCCTGAGGTGGTTTCATGCTTTCTATTGGACGGTTTAGAGGTGACAAAGCGGTCCAGGGTACGAGCGGTGAGGTGGGTGGGAGGACTTAAAGGGTGAGTGAAACTAGCGGAGTCAGGAGGGGGTGGTGTGACCTATGAGGATTTAATTCAAAATTTCGACAGTTTCAGAGCAGTGAAATAAATTCAACAGTGAAGTCGGAATTTTGTGCTGGTTAGAAATTAAAACCCCGGATTTTTCGACTCGGACCAGTGGGAGTCTTAATCCTCGCACCGCACACTGGGGTCCTAGGGACCCCAGCGTAATTTGTGTTGTATATTACAGAGAGTACGTTGGCTAAAAGTTTTTGAAACTTGGTGTATATTAGGTTGGAAACACTGCCTACAAGTATGTGATGTTAACCCAAACATCCGCATTGTTCTTGCACTACTGTCAAGCTGTAAAGATTACTGAACGCACATGGGGTCTTGATTACCCCAGTGTGCTTTCCGTGTAGCTCGTTTATAATTCACTATATTCGAGAAAAAGGAACAAAAAAACCAAAGTGTGTTGCCAGGATTGTAAAAGGGCGATCTGTGTTATCATAGACCCATAATTTGTACCGCGTGTGTTCACTGACAATGTCAGTGGTGACATATATTAGTTAGTTTTTGACTTCATTCTAATATATATTATTTTCATCTTGCTTATATATTTTTGCACAAATATGCAGCAATAGTAATTTTGTAAACATCCTATGCCAAAATATACTGTAAATATCAAATAAGCCATTATATTATATTACAAATGTTTGTATAGTCTATGGGACTTAACTACGGGGTCTTCAGTCCCTAAAATTACAAACTACTTATGAACTACTTACGAACTAGGACGGCACAAATATCTATGCCCGAGGGGGGATTCGAACCCCCGACCGTAGTGGCCGTGTAGACCGTGACTGGAGCGCCTTAGTCTCCTCGGCCACCGCGGCCGACTATTATATTACAATATATTACTTTGTACATTGAAGTTCAGACTCCGGTTGAATTTATGCATTATGTTGAAGTGTAACATGTATCAAATTTGTAAATACCATATGTTACTCATTGTAATAATTAAATAAAGTCATTAAGATATTATGTTGCATTATATACTTTCAAATATAAGAAGGCTAAACATATAGAAATACAGAACATTTTTATTAATAATACTATGCACATTTTATTAATATCATCAGTGACTCATAGTTTTAATAATAAAAAAATCACTACAAGCAACTAAATAGTTATTTACAATGTTCCAGATACATAAGACATTCCAATGTATATATTAATGAGCTTGGAACACGCGAGATATGATAAAATTCTTCTGGGGTCCAGTAGACCCCTGTGTGCAGTGGAAGGTAATTGAAAGCCAGTGTGCGGTGCGAGGGTTAATCAACTAGTGCCCCCTGCCCACTAGTAAAGCGTGCCTGGATAGCCCAAAGTGGTTAAGGTAACCGCTCTCCCGAATCGGGAAATCCAGATTTTAATTCCGATCCAGCTCAGATTTTGCCATTAAAATCACTGCCGTGAAACAGTCGATATGTTTCAATATTCCGAATCCATAAATTTACGGGCGTTAATGTCAATCAATGGTGTTTTTTTCTTTTAGACATGTCCGAAAAGAACATATACAATATATACAATAACAATCATTTGTATCAAGATGGCCCTTTTTTTTTCAGGATTTACTGTGAGGAGCCACTGGTTAAATCAGGAAAAAAAATTGGGTGAGGTGGTTTGGTGGAGGTGTTGAAGAGTGGGACCGAGAGCAAAGAAGGCGGTGTCGTCAGCGTAATAGAGGAGATACGCAGTTGGTGGCGGTTTGGGCTTATCGGCAAAGGAGGGACAAAATTTCAATATTGCACTTGAGAAATAAATAACTTTGCTGTCAGAACCTATGAGTAGTTAACGTTAGTTTCTTAGTTAAAATTTAATACATTCAAAAAAATCTCAAGGCCTCAAAAACGTTTTATTTTTAATAATCTACCGCATTCGGCATAAGAAAAAGACTGGCATCTAAATCTCGTACTTGGAATTAAAAACACGGATTTTCTCGTATTTCAAGTTGAAAGACCACCGTTAATTGTAAAATTAACTCTACCTGAAAGCAGCTAGTTAAACGCTTACTTTAAACAAAAAACTCTGGCCGTAAAACCAGCTAAAGGATTCGCGTGAACTACTAACGACTTCCTGCAACAGAATCTTATTCCCTGGCCCAGAATTTAGAACTGACTGAAACTTTACTTTATCAACAGGAAGACAAAGAGACGGTGGCCAGCATACGTCGTAGATCACGAGAATTACACACAATCATTAACATACAAGCCACTTTCATGAAGGTGGCTGAGAGAACATTTATGGCGCAAAGGAATTAAAAACACGATAATATGCATCTGAATTTGTTCTCAGCACTGGTGAAAAACGACATTAAATAAAAAAGGGAAGGTATTCGTTAACTAATATTCATAATTAGGATAAAGTTTCACTGATAATAAATTATTTATTCACTTCATACATGAGCAAATGGGGGCACCAATTTTGTTAAACAATAAAAATGAACCCTCATTTAAAATAATTTAAAGTAATTTGAACTGAACATCGTCGGGGTAGGGATTTACAATCAACAAGCATTCAACCAGACAAACGCGCGAAGCAAAGCGAAACACACCCAACTTAGCGTGCTGATACGAAGTAGCAGCAGGCGCCGCTATAGTAGGGGAAATTCAGCAGTCCGGGATATACCACACATCACAAGAAAAATTAAACTTCGTGGGTCGCTCTGGTATTTCTTCCTTTACTTGATATGGTACGCGATAATGTTGTTGTTGTCTTCAGTCCAGAGACTGGTTTGATGCAGCTCTCCACAGTACCCTTACCTGAGCAAGCCTCTTCAACTCCACATAAGAACTGCAACCTACATCTGTTTGAATCTGCTTACTGTATCCATCTCTTGGTCTTCCTCTGCGGTTTTTATCCCACACACTTCCCTTCAACGCTAAATTCACAATTCCTTTATGTCTAAGAATGTGCCCTACCAATCAATCCCTTCTTTTAGTAAAGGTATGCCAAAAATTACTTTTCTCCCCAACTCTGTTCAGTACCTCCTCATTAGTTGCGCGATCCACCCACCTAATCTTCAGCATTCTTCTGTAGCACCATATATCAAAAGCCTCAATCCTCTTCCTGTCCGCACTGTTTATCGTCCATGTTTCACTCCCATGTAATGCAACACTCCACACAAATGCCCTGAGAAAGGACTTCCTTAGCCTTAAATCAATATTCGATGTTAAAAAATTTCTCTTTTTCAAGAATGCTTTTCTACCCATTGCCATTCTGCATTTTGTATCCTCTGTACTGCGACCATCATTTGTTATTTTACTGCCCAACTAACAAAACTCATCAACCTACTTTATTATTTTGTTACCTAATCTAATTCCTTCAGAATCACCTGATTTTCTTAGACTGCACTCCATTACCCTAGTTTTGCTCTTGTTAATCTTCATCTTATATGCACCTTTCAGCACACTGTCCATTCCGTTCAACTGCTCTTCCAGGTCTTTTGCTATCTGACAGAATTACTACATCGTCGGCAAGAGGCAATGTTTTTAATTTTTCACACTGAACTTTAATTCCTTCTCCAAATTTCTCCTTGCTTTCCTTTATAGCTTCTCAAAGTACAAATTGAATAACATTGGATAAAGGCTACAACCCTGTCTTACTCCTTTCCCAACCACTGTATCCGTTTCATGCCCTTCAACTCTGACAACCGTTGTCTGGTTATTGTACAAGTTGTAAATGACCTTATGCTCCCTATATTTTACTCCTGCTTGCTTCAGAACTTGAAAGAGTTTATTCCAATCAACATTGACGAAAGCTTTCTCCAAATCTACGAAAGCTAGAAATGTAGGTTTGCCTTTTCTTAATCTATCTTCTAGGATAAGCCGTAAAGTGCGTATTGTCTCCCGTGTTCCTACATTTCTCCTGAACCCGAACTGATCTTTCCAGCTACCAGCTTTTCCATCATTCTGTAAATAATTCGTGTTAAAATTATGCAACCATGACTTATTAAACTGATGTTTCTGTAGTTATCACACCTGTCTGCGCCTGCTTTCTTTGGAATGGGGATTGTAACATTTTTCTTAAAGTCAGAGGGTACGTTACCTGTCTCATACATCTTACACACCATGTGAAACAGTTTTGTCATAGCTGGTTCTCCCAGAGACTTCAGTAGCTCTGAGGGAATGTCATCTGCTACAGGGGCCTTGTTTCGACTTAGGTCCTTAACTGCTCTGTCAAATTCATTTCTCTGTATAGTATCTTCTATTTCATACTGATCTACTTCTTCTCCCCTTCCTACAATATTTCCTTCGTAGAGCCTCTCTATATACTCTTTACACCTTTCACCTTTCCCTTCTTTACTGAGAACTGGCTTTCCATATGCGTTCTTGATATTCATAGAGCTGTTTTCGTATCTCCAAATAACTCTTTTTATTTTACTGTGCGCAGTATCTATTTTGCCCCTATTTATACATTCTTCTACATCCTTGCACTTGCCTTCTAGCCACTCCTGCTTAGCCATTTTGCACTTCCTGTCAATCTCATTTCTTAGTCGTCTGTACTCCATTTTGCCTGTTTCATTTAGTGCATTTTTATATTTTCTCCTTTCATCGAATAAATTTAGTATCTCCTGTGATATCCTAGGATTTTTTGTAGGTCTTGCCTCCCTACCTATTTTGTCCTCTGCTGCATTCACTATTTCATCTCTCAATGCTACCCATTCCTCATCTACTGTTTTATTTTCTCCCGTTTCTGTCAATTGTTGCCTAAAGCTCCCTCGGAAATTCTCAACAACTTCAGGTTCCTTCAGTTTATCCAGATTACATCTCCTTATTTTCCCAACTTTCTGCAGTTTTTTCAGTTTCAGCCTACAATTCATGACCAATAAGTTATGGTCAGAGTTTATATCTGCTCCTGGGTATGTCTTACAGTTTAATACCTGGTTCCGAAATCTATGTCTGACCATTATAAAATCCATCTGGTATCTCCAGGTGTCTCCTGGTCTCTTCCACGTATATAACCTTCTTTCGTGATTCTTAAACCAGGTGTTTGTTATAAGGAAATTATGTTACGTGCAAAATTCTAGCAGACGGCTTCCTCTTTCAATTCTTTTTCCCAGCCCATATTCACCTACTAAATTTCCTTCTTTACTCTTTCCTACTACCGAGTTCCAGTCCCCCATCACAATCACGTTTTCCTCTCCCTTAACTTCCTGAATAATTTCCTTTAGCTCCTCATATATTTTTTCGTTCTCCTCATCATCGGCAGAGCTAGTTGGCATATAAACCTGTACTACTCAGGTCGGTGTTGGCTTCGTATCAACCTTGACTACGATAATGCGATCACTGTGTTGCTCATAGTAGGTTACCCGTATTCCCATTTTCTTATTCATTATCCCACCTACTACTGTAATACTCCCAACTGAATTTGTAATTATAATTCTGTACTTACCTGACCAGAAAGCCTCTTTCCACCGAACTTCACTAATCCCCACTATACCTAACTTCAACCTACCCATTTTTCTTTTTAAATTTGCTAGCTTCCCTACCTGATTCAGGGATCTAACATTACACGCTCCCATCTGTAGAATGCTAGTGCTGTCTTTCCTGATGATGACATCCTCCTGAGTAGTCCCCGCCCGGAGATCCGAAAGGGTGACTATTTTACCTCCGGAATATTTTACCCGAGAGGATGCCATCATCATATTTTCATACAGTAGAGCTGCATGTCCTTGGGAAAGGTAACGGCTGTAGTTTCCCCTTGCTTTCAGCCGTTCGCAGTAGCTGTGTGGCAAAGCCACATTAGCTGATGTTACAAGGCCAGCTCAGTCAATCATCCAGACTGTTGCCCCTGTAACTACTGAAAAGGCTGCTGCCCCTCTTCAGGAACCACACGTTTGTTTGGCCTCTCCACAGATACCCCTCCGCTGTGGTTGCACCTACGGTACGGCTATCTGTATCATTGAGGCACCCAAGCACCCCACCTCGGCAATGTCTATGGTTAATTATCACGCGATAATATCGAGGTTAATTTCCATTCCAAATTAAACCGTGAGCATGTAGAATTACTGAGACACACGGCATGTGTCCCCTACATTACATATTCGCACCTCACTGAAGGCGAAGTGCTTAAAGATCGCAAGCATTTCAACAAAAGTCAACGGAATCACACATTAAGAAGAAAGAATACACTATAGGAAGGCAGTGGTGTGTGAGCAGTGGCGAGAACTCGAGTGACTTGCTACAAACCCTTGAAGTCGGAGTTCGGAACCACGTGGTTCAGAAAAACAGTAAAAATTAAAAAATTCAATTCCTGAAAAATAAAGAAAAACAGCTACGGCATGCAACCATTAGAAATGCGTAGGATATCATAAGGAAGATAAAGAAACACAGTTAGCGCGATTGGGAAGGTCTTACACTTATGGACGAAGTCCAGTCTTCAAGAATTAGAAAAAAATGGAATAAATTCAAAATCGGAATAAATCAACTAAGAAATACAGCATGCTGCCCCTAGGAATACGTAGTATTTCATAATCTAGCTAATAAAGGAGGTAGTGCAAGGCTAGAAGAGAATTTACTGGGTGAGTCTGAATGCAAAGTACAAGTTTGGAAACGAAACAACAATTTATAATAGGTGGAGAGGAGATCACGAGGTACTCATGGAAATAAGAAAGATACATACACAATTTCTAGGCTGAAGGGCATAGATACTGATACAGGGGTAGCTGTAGGCTTTGTTCTAAGAACACACCACATTGAATACATATCACTCATGGAAGGAGAAAACGGAAAGGAATATTTTACATGCACTACGCAGAATGAAAATATTTCTGCACGTTGGTTGCATCCCATAAAACTAGTTCATACACCGCCTGCTAGTCTCACACAGGTTACCGATTCCCAACCGTTATCAAACGGAATTAGTTGCTTATTCACCACGTTTACCTGTACAATATCACCAAACTGAAATTAAATACATTTCCGTACGTGATCGGAGAAACGTATTCCGAAAAATAAAGCTAAGATCTGAAATATAATTTGAATACCATACAAAGAATCGCTACCATCACAAGGGAGGAAAGGAAGAACATCTCACCAGGTCGAAGCGCAGCCACAGAATGTCCTATCGGCCACCCAGTCCAGACCACCACCGGAAATCTGTGGGAACCCCTGGAAAAACTGAGGTGGTGGGGAGATCTGAAACTCGCGCGGCCTATAGAGGTTCGCTAACTGGGCATTGCCAACCCAAGTTGTAACCAAAGCAGAGGTTGGTGACGACTACCTGATAGAAAGCCAGAGAACACTAGTAGCTAGCAGCCAGCAGCCGACGACGAAAATTCTCATACATACACTCAGACTCCCATGCTAGAAGATTCTCATACAAGCACGTACAGAATGAAGGAAGTACACATTCTCACAGGGACAGTGTCGTCATGGAGAAACCGTTCATATTGCCACATTCATTGACACAATTATAAGTTATTAGCATTATAAAATCCCAACAATATTACAGAAACTAACATTTAAAAACATGAAATGAAATGCTATTACTCATCCCTCCGAATGAAAGGGGTTCTCGTTTAGGAAAAAACCCGTCTGGTGAGCTTAGATAATTTACAAAGATAGAAACCTAGGGAAGACGGCAGGCAGCCGTCTTTCAAAGTTCACGTCCCCGCCACTTGGAGCGCGTGTGTCGTTCTTGTGTATTCGTGTACTGGTAACCTGCTGGCGTACCGACCCGTGAAAACCTGTGGCGCGCTGTTGGCCCATCAACACGTCCCCATAACCGGCAGCGGCAGCGGCAGCCACCGCATCTGCGGTCTGCCATCGGATTTGCGGAATCGGCCGGCGCCCGCCAGTAGTTTTACGGCCCTCGGTAATTGGACACGCTAAGCCGGCGCCGCATTTAATTCCGCGGCAGCTAACTGTTATTGCTATTTCAGATGGTCGCCGCTCGCTGATAATGTCTCAGTTTTGTAGCCAGCCAACCCGACTGTGAAAACCGTCCCTCGCCGAGCGTTCCAATGACGTTCCGGCCTTGAAAGCTGAACTGCTTTATAAGTTATAAATATTAGTTAAATATGAGGTTATAACGCACGGGCGGCTATCTGGCAGTGGCGTTTCAGTAACTTTAGATTCCCACTCAGTGACCCGCTAACACAATATCTACTTGAAGGAATGGCACTAAATAATTAGTTCGCCACGAGAGCGTTACAGGCAGGCACACGCGCTCACAACAGATGTCAATGTTAACAATAGTTACTTCAACAACTTGACGTGTGCCCTCTCCTCTAAGAACCTACTGTAATTAAGTCACTCGTTTTGTTTTGTTTTGTTTCTCCTCCAGTGCCGTTTATTAGAACAAAACAAACACAGCAGTACTTCTCTGAAGGTAGGACAATAATCACTACGGTTGGCAAGACAAAATATCCACAAAACTAAATGTCCACTGGTTTGCAGTTACAGTACTTATAACATTCAGGTTCACCCATCTCGGACGTCAGTTAGATGGATCTATATTCTTCCGTTCCCACAGTCACCTGCGGTGACACGATATCGTCCTTGGCGGCTCCGCTGTGCGGCGAAGCAGCGGCGGCGGTGACGTCAGAAGGCGGAGAAGTTGCAGGTGCCTTGGCTGGCGTCCGACTGTCGTGGCTTTTATTTATTTATTTTTTTAACAAGGTAGGTGAAGTCCCATCGCCATCTGGCAACTTGCACTTCCTGGGATTACAGGGGAATGGGGTTAATGCTAACTTTATTTACAACAAATTTTAGTGGAAGGCTTCTAAGGGCCAGTATGTCGGTCCGTAAGGTAACCCACTTGATTTTAGTACGAAGTTCCATTGTCGAGTAATTCACATTAAGGTTGAAATATAAATTACGTTAGCACATCTTCTTACTAATACGTTTTATTCAGATAACTAACGATCGTGGCAGCCTATGCCACAGGCGTGGAGCTATCATTCCTAAGGTTTGGATGTTATGTACTGTTCCCCTCCGTTTATCGTGTATCTTATTGGTTCTCTTTTTAACTGCCTCCATGATAGTGTCAATATGGAGTTCCTGGTGGATGTCCACGTTCCTCGTGTAACGGCCAGCTCTGAGGATCCATCGTAACGTCTTATTTTGGATAACTTGCAGTCTTGAGATTTGGGTCGCACTAGCTAGTCCCCAGACTGAGCTGCCATATAACATTTTGGATAACACTGTTGCTTTGTATAGTCGCAGTTTGGTGTTGGTATTCAACTCTGCGCTGAGAAAGAACGGCATTAAGTTTTTTGCAATTGCATAGACCTTACGTCGCAAGTTATCGATATGTTTGTGGAGAAAATGTGCTTATCGAGGGTAACACCCAGGTAAGTGACCTCCGTTCCCCATGGGATGTCCTGTCCATGAAGTCGTAACTTAGTTGGCACCTTGTCGTTTCCTCAAGAAATAGAAACCGTGGTTTTTGCTGCATTCAGTTGTACCTTATTCAGCCTACACCATTCAGCAGTTCTGCCTCGTTGTCCTTGGAGCCGTGTTATGTTAGCTTGAACATGCCTTCCGCTGGTTATAAAAGCCGTGTCATCGGCGAATTGTGCAATTTGCACTCCTTCCACCGTTGGAATATATATTGGAGTATTGGAGTATATTGGAGTATATATTAAACAGGAGCCTTGGGGTAGCCCAGCTGCTGCGGGTCTGGTTGATGATGTCTTCCCTCCGCCGTTACCATCATAGTTCTGTCTTGAAGATGACTCGCGATGAGCTTGATGTAACAATCCTGCATGGGTTGCTCGTGTAACTTCCTTGTCATAAGCTTCCTCTATATCCGCGTCCTTAAGTATGCACGCGGAAGGATATCTGCCTGCCCTACTTCCCGCTCACGTGTACGGCGGACGGGAGTAGGTCCCTGCTTTCTGCGCCCTCCGGGAGTGTGGCTATCTCCGCCTGCGAACTCGTGTAGTCCCGTGGAGTGTACGCCTGGTTTCCCGGCAACCCGCGATGCCTTTGTGTAGTGAGTGTTGCCGCTAAAGTAGGCGAACAGAACAATCCTGCCTCCTGTTTTCACAACTCTTCCCTCGTCCACGCTCTCTTCCCCAGTCTATCCTGGACGTTGGCCCCCTTTCCCTAGGCAAGAACGCCTTGCCTACCGCATCCGCCTCCCACAAACGGCATCTCTAGAATCTCACCGCCTTTCCAAACCAACTGCTCCTCTACATCTCCTTACCTTACCACCCGTGAGCTGGACTCCCACAGTCCTGTAGGGGACGTTGCCGCACTGCTACCGATGCGTCCCACCTGCCTTCTGCCGTCCTCTTACGGGACGTGGAGACGCACGTCGAGGAGGAAGCGGTGACTTTGCAGTATGGAATTCCACTTTCCATTGCCCAGCGATGCGTGGGACGAAGGATCTGGCATGTTAGATTTTTGCTTGAAGTGGAACACGGCGAATGAGAAGTAACCTGGTTTTCACGTGACAAGCAGAAATTTTGAGCCACCATATTGCAAACGGAATTCCGTATTTCGTGCCTTCTTTCGATATAGCGTACAATCTATGAATATAATCTTTTTTAAAGTGCCAGAAAATTGAGGAACTTTTAAAAAAGGGTCGTTTTAGATATGATTTATTGCTATACATTACCGGAAACTACTTTTTCATAGCTTTAAAGGTCATCGTATTTAACTTGTGTCAGTGATATAATTTGTATACCGTAAAAGATTATTGTTTTTTTGCTAGGTATAATGCTAGTCTATCAGAGGAGCGACTTTGAGATGATGCGTCGCAGATATATAACATATTATAACATGTTTCAGATGTGTATTATACCTGGAAAGATAGGAGGCTGGAGTGTAGATGCACCGTAGTTGGCAGCAAAGTAGACTGCGGTGTAGAGATTACCAGGCGCTCCGGTTCGCAACTTTGTAGTTCGGAAATATTCTTATTTTTTCCTCTTTTGTTTCCTTAATGTTTCTGGTTCTTTCTCGCCAAGAGAAATACAATATCGGTTATTCGTGGTAATTTATTTTTAAGATGACGTGTTAGCGTGGTGGTTAGCATCACGAGCTTTGGAGGAAAAGAAGTAAATGACAGGTTTGCATCTAAACTCTCCCAGATATTTACAACGATTTGGTTCAGTTACGGTTTATGTAATTCATTTGTTAGTTTAATATAATTATAAAATCCGGTATTCAACGTTATTTATTAGAAACAAGAACTAGCTCTTTCCACGAGAGAATTTGTTGTTTTTCGTGCTAGGGCACAGAAACCAATAAATTTCAAGACAGCACCCTACCTCAGTCGGTTTTCCCCACGGTGTTTGAATTCTGTTTCGATTCCGGACTGTGTGGTTACGGAAGCAGATGCAATAAAGGAGGAACAGTGTCTATGTACAATAAAAGCATAAATTATCACGACGAACATTGTCGAGCAGCGGCGTTATCCCAGCGTGTATGAACAAATAAAATGTATCGGGCAGAACCTATTATCTTCGAAGGAATGCCGAGGTTACCATTTGAATATGCATAATATGTACAATGTGGAAAAAAGGAATATAAGCGAACAAGACAAGTGGAGCTAGTGCAGATGATGTATTTCACCGTTGACAAACTGTTTTATGATTTTTTTTCCGAAAGTGATTTGCTCGTATACTTTGTTATCGTTCTAATCTCCTATCAGATAAATATACCGTCTTTGTGTTTCTTGAAAGAAAGAAATATAATTTATGGAATAATATTGCAGGCCATGAGCAAGCACAAAAATCTACAGTTTCAAATCTTCTTTTCTTTGTTTCGACGATCGCTAAAAAAGATATTATGTTATTTTATGAACATACATCTTTTTAAATCCCGCAACGGGGTCTGGAAATCGCTGCGGTTGCAAATCACGATGAGCAGCTCGTTCCGTGGGATGTAGCGGGTCGTTTCAGAGCGTGCTGTAGCTACATAGACAGCACGTTCGGCCTGCGCCACGTTGGGACAACACGTCCCGTGTGAGGACGGCTTTACATCTCCACACCCTCCATATTCTTTACTACGGCAACTTCCGCCAGCTCACCCTTGAAGAAAGTGAACTCCGTCCTGACAACTAACTATCCCTATGACAAACTTTAGGGCTCCCTCTCCCCTTGACTCCCTTTTCACTCGACTTCCTCCCCCTCGCCACCCTCTCAGTCCCACCTCTCCTCCTCGCTTCCCCCCAACGCGTGTTCTTGCATCACCCCTTCCTTAACCGGTCTCAGCCCTGCTTCAACATCCTCACGACATTTCCATTTTGCACTCTCGTCATCACTTTCCGGTGACACCCCGCACCCCACCACCCTCCCACTCCTAACTACCGTCTAGTGACGTGGTGACAGTCTCATTTTAACATCGTGTCTAGTATGTCATCAGTGTTGTGCATTTTTCTTAAAATGTAAGTCACATTGGCTGTCTCACTTCCTCAGGTCACAGACTCTTTCAGTATGAAGATCTCTATGCGTGTTGCTGGAAAATTTCGTAATTCAGGAAAATGTCGTTCCCTACTTGAAATGAAAACGGCATTTCAGATAACTGTCCTTTATTGGTATCAGCGTGGCATACCTTTGAGCCATTGCACCGATAATGAGCACCTTCTTTAATTCTGAATATTAGCTGCAATATGAACACAAACACCTTGCCTAATTCTGAATATTAGTTGCAATATGAACACATACCGTAACACGCCGATATTGCAGGTTATTTCCATAGCTACAGCACGCCTAGGTCACAAAACGCAGTCACGATGCCTCCACACGCAAGTAAGGCTGCGCCTACATTGGATCCGAATGTCGGATCCGATCCGGCGCCGTCTGTCACCGGAGAAAAAAGCAATCGCCAGTTGTGTACTGAGCGCGCCTACACTGGAGGCAGGAGCGCCGTACGACGCCGTCCGGCACCGGACTGCCGGACTGGCCGACCAAACGCGTTTGTTTCCAGGCCGGCAGCGCCGTGAGCGGGCCGAGCGACGAGGAATTTCTGATTCATCTCGTGACGAATGAGCCTCGCTTGTGGGACCAGCGCATTAAAGGCTACCATAACCGGGATATTAAGCGACAACTGTGGCAATCTATTGGGGAACAATTATCAGTCAAAGGTAAATATCGAAATTATGTTGCAATAGTTTTAATACTTTCCTTCATACCCCTACATGTTCCTACAAATGACTACTAACTGCAGTCATATAATTTTTGAATCAAACTATCAAAAAGAAGAGAACACTACACGATGCGTTCGTTTTGCCACGGAACGGCGCCAAACCCATTGAAGTATGACTTGAATTTGTCTCTGATAATTTGAGCCTCTTGTGACGGTCTGTTGAACGTTCTTGAAGAACCACCTTCTTGATGTCGTGGTACACTTAAGTCTTGTTCTACGTTTGTACAGTTGAACAAGTCACCACCTTCACGGTCAATAACTATGTTGTGCAGTAAGCAGATACATTTCACTATCCTTTCCGCTTTGCCGGGTTCCGTTTCGATACATTTTCCCGGTAAACGCCACTTAGCAGTCATGTTTCCGAAGGCACACTCCACACATATTCTAGCCCTCTATAGCCTGTAATTGCAAACCTTTTCCTCGTGTGAGATTTCGTTTGGAATAAGGTTTCATGAGAAGTTTTCAAAGGATATGCATCATCTCCAAGCAAGAGAAATGGCCTATCAGTAGTAATTCCTTAGACAGGCGAAGGTTGCGGTAGCGTAGTATGACACTTCTCCAAGAATGCAGACAAAGTAGAAGCGGCAAATGTTCCTCCGTCACTCTGTTTTCCATAACCTCCCACATCTATAAAAATAAATCGACAACGGTAGTCCACCACAGATTGTAAAACTATCGAAAAAACTTTTTGTACTTATAAAACGTAGTCCCACTGTGGTTTGGACATTTAATTCTGATATGCTTCCCATCAATGCATACAACTGCATGAACAAAATTCCACCGCTCGTGGAATCATTTCGCTATTTCTTCCAAATGTTTCGGATCAGTATCGGGTAGATGTCGCTCACAGAAATTCCTCCATATCGTATCTACCACTGATGACACACACTTACCTACTGTATAATCACTCAGTCTAAATGTCAGACCCAAGGACCGAAAAGACATTCCTGATGCTAAGTACCTGAAACAGTGAAATAATATTGGAATATTACGCAAATGATGTTGGTAGCCTTTGTTACTGAAATTTTAGGCATCTTAAACGTAGATAAACAACAACAAAATGTTTGTTTCAACAGTGTGTACTTCTGTGTGGATTTTGTGAAATTTGTGTTTCCTTTTTCGGGTGAACAGGCTCGTATAACGTGGCAGAACTTGCGCGACACTTTTAGGAAAAAACATAAAATACAACATGAGTCAAAGAGCGGTCAGGAAGCTACTGCATCAGATAAATGGCCCTATTTGAAAAGCATGTTGTTTTTAAAAGACATAATATTACCTGGGCCCAGCTCAGGGAACTTGCATGTGATGGAGAAAGAGAATGAGCCTTCTCCGCTTGATAGACGTCCCGCCACAGGAAGTGAAATAAATAGAAATGATGAATAAATGTGTCTCACTTCAGAAGAACGAAAGGTGTCTGCTTCTGCTTCTACTTCGTCTTCTGCCAAAACAGACAGAAACAGACCAAATCAGTCTAGTTAAAAAACATGATTATGATTCACATGCTTTAGACACTGAAAAAAGAAAGGTAGACCTATTCGAGCAACATGTTTCACGAAAACAGAAATATCAAGATGATGACTACTTCTTTTTTATGAGTTTACTGTCATCAGTGAAACTACTGGGTCAAATGGAGAAAATGAGACTACGTATGAAAATCTTAGGGGACGTCACTGAAGCCTTAGAAGCTCAAAACTTAAAAAAAATGAGAGAGCGTCAAGTTTTATTCAGACACAAAGTGCATGTCCTTTACCATCACTGCAACCGTCACCTTACCCATCACCATGTGCATCTAATTACTCCAACGATTCGTCTTCTACTGTGAGCGTAGTTCAAATGTGTCCTCCTGCCCAACAACCTGTTGAGAACTCATGTTAATGGACTATTCCTAATGTATTGCTAATATATCTTTATGTATAACCTTACGTTTATTTTCCACAATTTTCCTGATCACGTTCAGTGATCATATTTGTCAGTCTTGAACCAAACAATTGTTTAATTGTAATTTTCAGATCAAATGTAGGTACCTATTTGATATATATGTTTATTAGCGTTCCTTCACCTTAATGTAATGAGTATGTTAATAAATATATTGTACTGTAACTCATGTCACAATTTATTTATAATATTCTAATATGATGTGACGAGTTATACCACTCACAGTAACAAAAGGGAAAAAAACTATCAGCTGGTTTAACGTTGCCTTACCTGATTCTGATAGTAAGTTTTTCTTGTGGAGTGATACATTCCCTGAAGTTGGAACGGCCAGTTATAGCGTCTCTTATGCCTTCAAGTATATAGCCAACGTTTCTATAGACATGCGGTGGCAGTCTTTGAACTCGTCTGGAAAATTTCGCAGTGACTGTCAAATTGTAAAAAAATCCCCTGAAGATCTGTCTTTATTAAAACGATGCACCCAACTCCTTTTCATACGCTTTTTAAGGCAAACGTTCTTGTCTAGCAACAGCTAACACAAAACATCATCGTACAAACCACTCATGACAGCTTCTCAACAACTGCAACTGGTGACCTACAACGTGTAACTGAGTGCAGTGCGGAAACCGACGACTGTCGACAGTACACTGGGTTAGCGCTCACTGTCCGTAGAATCTCTTCCATTGTTTATGCGAGGGCAGTCGGCAGACAGGGTGCCGGTGCGTCAGCTGCGCGACCGGACCCAGTGTAGGCACTCAACACCTGACGGCGCGGCGCTAGATTGCCGGATCACCCATCACCGGACAGATTCGGATCGGACGACATACGGATGCAATGTAGGTGCAGCCCAGCACTTCCGTAGGGTGACTTGGGCCCACCACCGAAATAGCACAAGCCACTTACAACTGCCGCTGACACACTTTAAACCGCTGCAACGAAATACGTTTTGGCCGTCCACTGGACCACCGCCGACTGGGTACGGAACCCACTCACTCGCTTGGCGACTGAATTTTAGTAGCTGTCACACGATTGGCTGATTCATAGCAGCCAATACAAACTCACTTTCTAGGTTTCGATACCTTTAAATAATCTGGACTAAACTGAACCTTCGAATACTAATAAAAATGTATTTAATTTCATCGAACATGACTGCAATCCTTTGAATTATTACTAAGTGAGTTATTACTAAGACGACTTAAAATCACTTCGCTGCATGCGCGAAGCCATGGCCCCCACAAGGGTGGGGTTGGGTGGACCCCTGGGTCTGCAGGGAGCCTGAGCCCAGCCCTAAAAGATCCAACTTTTTAGTTCCTGAATTCAAAAACAAACTAGAAAAAAACATATTGAATATTTTTGATCTAAAGAAATTTTAGAAGATTCAATTGGCAACATAAACCGCTTATCTTATAACGTCGACTGATGCTCTTAGTTATTGCCATTGGTTGGTATTGTATCTGTGTATTAACTAAGGTGACCAAAGTATTGTGCACCCTGTTTTAGAGTTTTCTACTTCAAAAAGATTCCTAAATATTAAGATTACTACCTAGTAGGACCACAGGGCCAATTTGGTCCCTCATAGCATTTTCCGTATTTTCGGCACGTTTCCTTCTAATACTCTGTCTGAAATAAAACCAACTGTCCTTATTGTTCCAATATGCGTCAACAATGCCATACATTCCAGTAATGATTGCGGTAGGGCAGCTGGGGACGGCGTTCATGTATGGATGACTTATGTCTGAGTGATTGATTGTGTGAGTGCGATCTTTTCTGACGAAGGTCCTGGCCGAAAGTTGCAAGTTGTATGAATGTGAATATGAGTTTGTTGGCAGCTCAGCGGTCATCTTTATAGTGAGATGATAACTATCCTCATATTATCAACATTCCAATCTGGACCTTCCATAGTTAAAAATCAATGAAAGTACATATGATGGTTACACTGAATTATCTTTCGCAGTCTGGCCATATAAGCAATATAACTGCATGGGGCCCATTTGGCCCCAGACGTTCTTCTAGCGATCCTTCTAGTATTAAATGCCAAGTACACTACAGAGAAGCTTTAAAAACATAATTTAATTACTTTCTTTCCCCATTTACTCTGCTTGTCATACCGCTTAAGGATTCGATCTCTCGTCATGCCGTTGGCGCAGCAGAATGACGTTACTTTTGGCGTGGCTTGAAAAGGAATTGGTGTATCAGCTTTCGGTGTAATGTAATGATTGGTTTTTATTTCTTTTCGCCAACTTCCTGCGAAGATGAGATTTTCATGTATGTACAGCAATTCCACCTTACCTGGCGCAGCGTCCGCCAGAAGTGCGAACAAGTGTTCTGTTAAGCTAAACTAGGGCTTACTGCGGCGCAGGACCGTAGCCGGGGGGGGGGGGGGGGGGGAGGGAGAGGATTGCCTTCCCCTCCCCGAAAAGCCTCACTATTCACCTAATTCCTGATAAATTCAAATGTTCAAATGTTTGCAAAGCTTATGGGACTTAACTGCGAGGTCATCAGTCCCTAAACTTACAAACTACTTATGAACTAGCTTATACTAAAGACGGCACAAACATCGATGTCCGAGGGGGGATTCGAATTCCCGACGGGGAACGGCCTCGCGCATCGTAGCATAGCGTCTCAATGCGCTCGGCCGCTCAGCCGTGGCGTTACAAGAGCATTCTAAAAACAGCATGATTAAGATATAAACTTGCAATTACAAACTACTGCACACAACCGTAAAAAAGACGGGGAGACGGCCCGTCTCTGATTCTGGGTCCAGGGCCCGCAATCGAATGTGGGGGCCGTGCGCGAAGCAGAAGCCTTCCCACGGGAGCTGACCATCTGTCGTGGCTGGTGCACACCTGCACGCTTCCGAGTATGGTACCGAGCTACTCTCAGGAAAATATCTGGACTGCAGAAGGCAGGCCAGGCGAAAAATGTAAATTCATAAATCGCGTACAAAATAAGACGCAATGTGGGGTAACGCCATATTGTGTCTGTACTTTCGAACATCTTCGGTATATCGTACGCCACTTTTGATTCTGCAGCTACAAAAACTGTTGTAATATTTTCAACAAAGTAGGCTTAGCAGCTATTTGTTTTTCTATACGAGGGGCCATCGGAACAGATCTAACGGGCGATGGTCACTGTTGACTTCTATACACAAAGAACCATATCTTTGTTCACTGAAACTAGTTATCACATGAAACAACGTCTGTTCTTTACATAGCAGCTTTTATGCAGGTATTTTACACTTGATCATAAGTAGGAATATTATGCACGTTACGCCATTGTACAGACACCAAACAAGTATTGCATCTCCACAATTCTGAGTTTCGTGACCATTTACATAGAGAGGAAACAGTGATGTACAAAAACAAAATCAGTTCTGTTTATTATTCATGAATATATATATTGTCAAGTTGTACGACAATAACCTAGGCCTTCTGAAACTGATTTCCAGATTGCAGCAGACACCAGTACCACTAATACCTGATAACACATCTATTTTGCACCTATATTCTTCGTGGCATTCTGCCCACTAGATCATCAAGGGGCTGTTGATCCAGATTGTCCCACTCCACAAGATGATCATAGTAGGTATCTGAGATTGGTTGGTGGGTCATATAGTCCAAAAACAGCCGGTTCAATGTATACCGGGCAGAATTACTTTCTAGACTATTCCAGCCAATGATTTGGACACACGAATCGACAAAAATGAATTTTATGGGTCATTTACGGAATACAATCGAAAGGTCAGTATGGGGTACAAAATTTGGCACCGCCAATATATTCTCAATTAGGTACAGACTGTAGTCGTTACTGCTATCTTACGCATCTGACAGCCCCAAACGATTTGAATTTGCTTTTCTTCTCAAACGCAGTTGCTATGCTGGCATGGTCAAACCATCGACAAAGTTACGGACACAGGCAAAAAGCACAACTTTTCCAGACCGAATTATTCGGCAGAAAAAGCCGCTAGTCAGGTACTCAGGACTAGTACCTCTGCAACATTCCAGACTCGTCGTAATATGGGATTAACTGATCTGATCTCGTAATTAACTCAGAATTAAAATCGGCAAATCACATTTAAGTGCATGTTCTGCCTTGTTTATTGACTCACTTCGTGATGTGAACTTTAATTTTCTTTTCCCAATTTTCTCTGTGTTTTCCCTCGCTCCTTGCACAATCTAGATATCGAATAGCACTGGTGAATGGCTACAAGTCCCTTCCCAACTAATGCTTCAGTTTCATACCATTCGACTCTCAAAACTTCTGTCTTTCTTCTGTACAATCAGTGATAACTAAAAGAATGAAAAGTTCCCTGAACTCTAAAAAAGATCGTACTGGCGTGTTTTACGGTTCACTTTAGATTTGCCTGTAGTTTTATGATTGTTTGCAAACATTTCGGACACAAATAACAAAAATATAAATAATTAAATTTCATGGACGATGCTATTACGACTCTACTGTTATGGTAATATCTATCAACCAAACACTTAATATTCTGTCTGACTTTATTTTAACAAATAGCCAAAATTATTTGTTATCTGAGTTTATTTTTGAAAAATATACTCTTTTTTGAACTTTTACCTCTTTAAACTACTATTTTGATATCTCTCCCCGATTTTCATTTAACTTAATTTAGTCATCTTAGGGAAGATTGTATTGTATATATATGCAAAAATCGCAATTTTAATGTTATTTATTCAAGACGACCTGTTTCGAAATTCTATGGCGTCACTGACATTGAACTGCCTATTATAGTGCTCCATATAAAATCTCGTAAGTTTAATGGATGATAGTTATATAGAAAATCATTTGCTGGTAGATATAAAATGGATGTTTGGTCAAAATTAAAACAGAAAAATATGCATAAAATAATAACAACAATAATGCACATGTCTGGTTGGTTTTATGGAGGTGCTCAACATTTGGCGTCACGTGACATACCTCGCCTGAAACCTTGCCAGAAAATGTCTTTTGTATACGCCACCTGGCTTTCTGTATTTGATGATTTTCTTGTTATAACTCAGGCGTTGTTATTTCAAAGCAATGGCACACTGAAAATTATCAAAACCACATCGTTGTTAGGAGAATGAATTACAAACTAATGTCCAAAAATTCTATGTTCGCAGATAACACCTCCCATCGACGGTACGAGAATTACGGATTACTGAAACTACCAGTATCTGCACGTCGATTAGGGTATTTATTAACAAAGTATCATCCCCGTTGCTGTGTGAGGAGGTGATAATATGCAGCCAATTTTTTTTTTCCTTTTATATTTTGTCTTCGGTAAAATGAGGAAGTTTAGTGTCGTTTTGATACACTATCTTTATTTAAATTTGATACCAATTCTATTGGGGCATTTCAGCTAAGGAAAAGGGCTTCAATTACAGCAGTTTCTTAATGAATTTTCCTACGAATCTTTCCGGTGTCTGCTGTCCAGTAGACAGGATGGCGATGGCAAGGGGACGGCTGGCGTGGTTTCTCTCACGTAGCCTCGGCAGTTGGCATATTGGGGTCCATAAATTAGCGTCTTTGGGAATTTGATTTCGTATAATTTCTCTGTTGCGTAACTGCTGACTCGGCTGTGGAATGAGTGTGTCCTGTCATGGCCTGGTACCTGTGAGATCCCGTTTGGTGGGCAATGGATGGAAAGAACGGTCGACGAGGGCCGACCGCGGCTACCTGCAAGGTAATGTTTGAAATCACTGGGAGAGCAGGACATTGCTCTGCAGATGCACAGCTGCTTGCCCACTAAACTGTCACCACTGCAACATAATCGGACGTCCCGCCTCTTGTAAGGTTCGCAGAAATCTGAATAGCACCCTCGCCATACCGCGTGTCGTTTTCACGGTTATGAATGCCTAGGCGGTTTCTTTGAATTTGCCGAGGTGGGTGGTTGTGGAAACGTTCTTCTGCGTGACGAATGTTAAGAGGTTTGATAGAGCTGAAGCATTGAATTAAAATTTGTGGTGCGGCCGGGAATCGAACCCGGACCTCCATGCTTACTAGGCAGACGTCTTAACCGTTAGACTACCACACCACTAACGATTAAGGCGCCTCGGAATAGTCTATGTACGATTTCCCTCCACAACACAAACTTTAATTCAGCTTTTTTGTTCCAAAGATAATTGCCACTACTGCCAAGGCTCTCCATGCAGCGGAATAGCACCTCAGCAATGGACATGGTGGAACAATCCTGTTATGGTGATATAAATATCAATTAAATACAATGAAAGAATCCCTGAGACGGATTTTCGTCTCAAATATGTCAAAGACATTATTGATAGAGCTGAAGCATTGAATTAAAATTTGTGGTGCGGCCGGGAATCGAACCCGGACCTCCATGCTTACTAGGCAGACGTCTTAACCGTTAGACTACCACACCACTAACGATTAATTGGTAGTCTAACGGTTAAGACGTCTGCCTAGTAAGCATGGAGGTCCGGGTTCGATTCCCGGCCGCACCACAAATTTTAATTCAATGCTTCAGCTCTATCAATAATGTCTTTGACATATTTGAGACGAAAATCCGTCTCAGGGATTCTTTCATTGTATTTAATTGATATTTATATCATAGGCGCCTTAATCGTTAGTGGTGTGGTAGTCTAACGGTTAAGACGTCTGCCTAGTAAGCATGGAGGTCCGGGTTCGATTCCCGGCCGCACCACAAATTTTAATTCAATGCTTCAGCTCTATCAATAATGTCTTTGACATATTTGAGACGAAAATCCGTCTCAGGGATTCTTTCATTGTATTTAATTGATATTTATATCATAGGCGCCTTAATCGTTAGTGGTGTGGTAGTCTAACGGTTAAGACGTCTGCCTAGTAAGCATGGAGGTCCGGGTTCGATTCCCGGCCGCACCACAAATTTTAATTCAATGCTTCAGCTCTATCAATAATGTCTTTGACATATTTGAGACGAAAATCCGTCTCAGGGATTCTTTCATTGTATTTAATTGATATTTATATCACCATAACAGGATTGTTCCACCATGTCCATTGCTGAGGTGCTATTCCGCTGCATGGAGAGCCTTGGCAGTAGTGGCAATTATCTTTGGAACAAAAAAGCTGAATTAAAGTTTGTGTTGTGGAGGGAAATCGTACATAGACTATTCCGAGGCGCCTTAATCGTTAGTGGTGTGGTAGTCTAACGGTTAAGACGTCTGCCTAGTAAGCATGGAGGTCCGGGTTCGATTCCCGGCCGCACCACAAATTTTAATTCAATGCTTCAGCTCTATCAATAATGTCTTTGACATATTTGAGACGAAAATCCGTCTCAGGGATTCTTTCATTGTATTTAATTGATATTTATATCACCATAACAGGATTGTTCCACCATGTCCATTGCTGAGGTGCTATTCCGCTGCATGGAGAGCCTTGGCAGTAGTGGCAATTATCTTTGGAACAAAAAAGCTGAATTAAAGTTTGTGTTGTGGAGGGAAATCGTACATAGACTATTCCGAGGCGCCTTAATCGTTAGTGGTGTGGTAGTCTAACGGTTAAGACGTCTGCCTAGTAAGCATGGAGGTCCGGGTTCGATTCCCGGCCGCACCACAAATTTTAATTCAATGCTTCAGCTCTATCAATAATGTCTTTGACATATTTGAGACGAAAATCCGTCTCAGGGATTCTTTCATTGTATTTAATTGATATTTATATCACCATAACAGGATTGTTCCACCATGTCCATTGCTGAGGTGCTATTCCGCTGCATGGAGAGCCTTGGCAGTAGTGGCAATTATCTTTGGAACAAAAAAGCTGAATTAAAGTTTGTGTTGTGGAGGGAAATCGTACATAGACTATTCCGAGGCGCCTTAATCGTTAGTGCTGTGGTAGTCTAACGGTGCATTCCCGGCCTGACCGTCGTGGCGGTCGGACCGTCCGGGGCGTGTTTACTTGTCAGCGGCGGCCGGCGGTGCGGCTTGTGGTGAGTTACACGCTGTTGCGGCGCTCGTAGCAACCCGTTCTAGTTGTTTATAATGTGCAGACACCAGTATGGACATTAATATGGAGCAACCAGAGAGAATAGACACATTGAGATTTTCATTCGATGGTAACTTCTCCCGACCTAAAATATATGAAGTGGAACGATTTATAGACGAAGACGTTAAAATACCTCCTGCCGACGTAATTGGAATTCACCTTTCGATTGTCAGTAGCACGGTTTACATCAAGTTACGTTCTCCTGAACTATGTGACAAAATCATAGAATCATGTGGTGATTCCCTAAAGTTTCTCCATAATGACGGAAATGTTGGCAAGGTCACTGTCTCTCGCGCTGGGTTTGCTGTTAGGACCGTGCGTATTTTCGAACTGCCGTTCGAAATAACTGCAGAACAAATCAACGCCACTCTGAAGTGTTATGGCACTGTTATCAACAACGTAGCCGAAAAATGGGCTTCCTTTCACAAGTATCCAGTGCTCAATGGGGTTCGACAAATTAAAATCGAATTGCGACGCCATATCCCATCGTACCTCACGATATGTGGGTACAGGGCGATTATAATGTATGACGGGCAACCAAGGACATGTTCAGGATGCAACTCCACAGGGCACGTCAGAGCCCAATGTATCCTACGAAGAGTAACCCAGTTACCTACAGGTGAACCAGAATGCCCCCCGAAGATGACTTTACTACCAACTACATATGTAGCGGCCGTTCGTGCCAACGTCGCCACGACTTCAAATTCTGAAATAGAAGTCTACAGGGATAACGTTCCCAACGATGATAATGTCCCTATGGAGACAAGTAGTCATGAAGAAACTACTACAGGGAACGGCCAGCATGCTAAGGTGCTCGAGGCCTCACATCCAGGGAGCAACTGTACTATCGTAGACAAAATGGGTGATAAAGACGATGAACGACAGTGTACGGAAGAAATTCGTTCTCCGTCTCCCGAGAACGAGGGATCTCCTAAGAGAGGTTCGTCACCGACGAACAGGAAGAAACGGAGGATTGCCCATCCCGATGCAGAGAAATCTGCGCCTACGCTGCGCGAGAAAGCCAAACAGATGCTTCGTACACCAGCTGAAGAAGCTCTACTTTCTGTTGGCAGTAGCCCTCTAGCACAACATTCAGTGCCCACGGACAATATTGCGGCCAGCTTTCAGACAAAAGAACAAGAGGCTTGTGAACGGACGAAGACGGCCAACTTATCCAATAAAGCCAGCCATGAGCACCAATCTGCCCTCGATAAGGCCATAACAGACACGTCAATAGCCGCCTCAACTTCCAGCTGGGCGGACGACACTGAAGATGTACCTGTTGACCAAGAGATGGCCGAAGAAACGATGGTAACGAGCGGACCGCTATTGGCATCTCGACCAGCCACCGTACTAACTTCTCAAACACCTGGCGCTAAAGACTAACGCTAGGTTAGCCACCCCAACCAGCTGCCTATGGAAGACTCACACCCACTACTTCATGTTTGATGCAAGCTTATAAGATTTGTACCTTGAATATTAACAGGATCACTTCGCCAGTTAAAATCTACAGCCTCAGACAGTATTTGCGGGCAGCAGATGCTGACATTATCTTTTTACAAGAAGCCATGACACCCTTAATCGCAGATGTACCTGGATACGATGCCATAGTTAACATAGGAACCGAGGCTGGCACCATGATCCTGTACAAAGAGGGTATCCCTTGTTTTCCCCTCTCCATCTTACCAACGGGACGAGGTATTGCGGCCGACTTTAATGATCTACTCCTCCTTAATGTATACGCACCTTCCGGTTCTACTGCGCGAGCAGCGCGGAAGGAGTTTTATACTGGAGAGATAGCCAATTTAATCACCGACTTGCGCCGACGCATCGTTTTGGGAGGAGACTTCAATTGTGTTTTGAGACCCATGGATCAGACGCCGAATTTTAACTTCAGTCAGGAGCTGCAAACCTTAACAACAGAACTTCAGCTAGTGGACACATGGATTCATTCCCACCCGAGCGGCGTCGCTTACACCCATTTTACTTCGACGTCAGCAAGTAGGTTAGACCGAATATATGTCCACCAAGATCTCTTAGCAACTGTTGGGAGTTGCGAATACTGGCCTGTGAACTTCGCTGACCATATAGCATACCATATGGTCATTAAACATACTCCACAGACAATTTACAGAGGCAATGGTCGATGGCACCTCAACTGCAGTCTCTTACAGGACGAAAGTTTAGAACATGAGATCTTGAAAGTTTGGCAAACCGCCGCCTCACAAAGACCTAAATACCGGACCGGAGTGGAATGGTGGACGCTTTATACTAAGGGAAAAATCATTAATTGTATCAAACAACACGCCAGAGTGAGAGCGCGCTACGAGAGAGAGACTAAGGAGTTTTACTTCCTCGCTCTACGAGAGTTATACAAGGATTATAACCAGCTGCCGACCAACATGACCCAGATACGGCGCATACAAGCCAAAATAACCACCTTGATGGGACAATCCGCCACCGGACACCAGGTTCGTGCGCGCGACTTCGCCAACTTACCGCAGCAAAAGACGTCTGTATATCATTTAGTGCGACAGTTACGTATGGCACGCAGGAAACTTATTAAAAACTTACAAGACGATGACGGCACATCTTATACCCAACAAAGAGATATCAAAACCTATGTTGTCAATCATTTTGCAGCTCGTTATAGCAGCGCTAGTGTACCGCACGACAAGGTGGAGGAATGGTTTCATATTCAGGCCACCCCCTACACAATTACGGCAGATGACAATCAAGGTTTACTTGCTCCTTTCACTAATGAGGAACTTAGAGATTCACTCAAGGCCGCGCCACGAAATAAATCTCCGGGCACAGATGGGTTGCCCGTCGAATTTTACACCAAATACTGGCACATAATTGGGGACAGACTCACAGAGATATATAATGAGATACTTCGTGGGATTTCTCTCCCTACTGCTTTTACCGAAGGGGTGACTGTCTTAATACCTAAAAAGCCACAGACAAAAACTATAAAGGATCTCCGGCCTATAACGCTGCTAAACGCAGACTTTAAACTTCTGACACGCACCCTCAATGCACGGTTACGGCCGCTTTTACCTGACATCTTAGGACCATACCAAGCAAGTGCGGTTCGCGGCCGCTCCATAACAAACATTTTGACGCTGTACAGGGATCTCGTCACACTCACCTGGACGACAAACACAGCGATGGCTATAGCCTTCCTGGATTTCGACAAGGCTTACGATAGAGTCGAGTACCCCTATCTCAGCAAAGTAATGACAACGATGGGGTTCAGTCCCGCCTTTGTGCGGCTTGTTAACAACTGCGTCAGAGGAACTCGCACGCGGTTCGTTGTAAACGACACGCTGACAGAGTATGTGCCACTTTCCAGAGGAATAAAACAAGGATGCCCCCTCTCAACGACACTCTACGCCATGCTTATGGAACCACTGTTGCGTAAAATACATCACAGCTTGCCTGGCTTCCAGTTTTTCGGAATAAAATCTGTAGTTCAAGCTTATGCCGACGATGTCAGTCTACTCTTAAATAATGTTACGGATATTGATAATGCGAAGCGTATCCTAGAAGATTTCCAAAGAGATAGTGGTGCACTCCTAAACAACAATAAATCTGCAATGTTAACAATAGGTCAAGTTGAGTCTATTATTGGTGACGGTTGGTTACCTTGTGTACAAACAAGGAAACAACTTGGTATGTACATTACGGCCAGACCTCAGGATATGTACAATAAAAACTGGCAGCCCAAAATACAGACTGTAAGAGCAAACTTGCGCGAACAGGAAACGAGAAACTTAGATCGTCTACAGAGAGCCTTTTTCGTGAACTCTTACGTCCTGTCCAAACTACAATACGTCGCCGCCGTTCTGCCAATGCCAACAACTGTGGCTCGATCACTTTTAGCAGCGGCCGCCTGGTTCGTTTGGAAACTAAATATTTTTAAAGTTTCCTTCCAAATAACAGCTCTGCCTTGCGACATGGGAGGCCTTGGCTTAAACAACCCAGGAATGCACGCTTTGGCCATATACCTGACACGAACATGTAAAATATTATTGGCCACTGAGGACACAATCACGAAACGGCTTTATCAGCTATCGCGCCCCCACAACATGTCTCCTCCGATAGATATTGCCCACATCAGTCCACACCTTCAGCACATAGCTCTTTATTATTTGGAATGCAGCTACATTGACAGCGAATTTTTTAAGAAGACGACTGGACAGTTGTACCGCCGCCTATTACTGAAGTCATCATCTTCTCCCATAGAGAAAAAATACCCGGCTTCCAATTGGAAGATGGTTTGGACTAATATTCACAACAGAACATTGCCTACAGATGTTCGATCGAAATGGTATGACGTAGCCACTGAAACTGTGCCCACCCAAGAAAGGCTGCACAGAATCGGCCTTGCACGGACTCCGTACTGTGAATTCTGCCATGTTGTGGCGACGATTGCACACATCTTTGTCTGCAAGGATCAAGTGCAAGTCTGGAACTGGACGCGTAAAAAACTAGCTATCCTCAACAGAACAGCACCCCAGACCATTCAAATCACAGACCTCCTACGACCAGAATTTCGACTTTTCCCGGAAGTCAAACACAACAGCTACGTATGGCTGATGGGTCATTTTATAAACTATACGCACTCCACCAAGACTCCCGATGTCCAAGACTTCCGTGTGTATTTATCTACTCAACACTGGCGGACTAAAAACCGATTTGGCTCCCAATACAACAAAAATTTTCAAAATTACCTTCAAGTGATACTCACGTCACCCTAGGAACGGGTTCAGTTTCCGAAGACATTCTCCTTCACGAGAAACTTTGTCAACAGAAATATAATAGATATTTTCGGAGGTATTCTATCACGATCGACCCCAGGACATTCGCCAACAAGAAGAACTTACTCATCATAAGCAAGAAGATACGATATCCACAAAGTGTACTTAAGAAGAAAGGTTAACATAAAGGGAAAGGAGATCCGCAGAGACACTCACGGCGATGTGGAGTTTTCGACGAATGGTGCAACGGAGTTACAAGAAGACAAAGATTTAGACAATAAAGTATATGGAACGAACCGTTAGGAAATAACGACACGGAAACGCTAAAGTGCGAAAATAAACACGAGATGACGAACTCCGACGCTGCCACGCAGTTGATACTCTTCCCAACTGTCGAGGTTCGTCCTGCAAGAAATTATTATTATTATTATTATTATTTTATAAGAAACTATTAATGTGGTTCCCAGAGGATTGATCGAAGAAGATCTCATCACATCCTCATATTTATCTATGTTTTTATTTTCATTGTTCATTCACAGAAAGGGAAAATTTTATTTCTAGAAGCCATCGTTTTCTTACTCCATATGGTGGGACCACACAGAAACAGCACAGCACAAATGGCATAGAAGCCAAGCCGAAGAAGGCACCTATGGCGAGCGTAAGGACGGGCTGTAGGGGAGGAAGGAGGCCCGAAAGAAAAAATAAAAAAAAAAAAAAAAAAAAAAAAAAAAAAAAAAAAAAAAAAAAAAAAAAAAAAAACAACGGTTAAGACGTCTGCCTAGTAAGCATGGAGGTCCGGGTTCGATTCCCGGCCGCACCACAAATTTTAATTCAATGCTTCAGCTCTATCAATAATGTCTTTGACATATTTGAGACGAAAATCCGTCTCAGGGATTCTTTCATTGTATTTAATTGATATTTATATCACCATAACAGGATTGTTCCACCATGTCCATTGCTGAGGTGCTATTCCGCTGCATGGAGAGCCTTGGCAGTAGTGGCAATTATCTTTGGAACAAAAAAGCTGAATTAAAGTTTGTGTTGTGGAGGGAAATCGTACATAGACTATTCCGAGGCGCCTTAATCGTTAGTGGTGTGGTAGTCTAACGGTTAAGACGTCTGCCTAGTAAGCATGGAGGTCCGGGTTCGATTCCCGGCCGCACCACAAATTTTAATTCAATGCTTCAGCTCTATCAATAATGTCTTTGACATATTTGAGACGAAAATCCGTCTCAGGGATTCTTTCATTGTATTTAATTGATATTTATATCACCATAACAGGATTGTTCCACCATGTCCATTGCTGAGGTGCTATTCCGCTGCATGGAGAGCCTTGGCAGTAGTGGCAATTATCTTTGGAACAAAAAAGCTGAATTAAAGTTTGTGTTGTGGAGGGAAATCGTACATAGACTATTCCGAGGCGCCTTAATCGTTAGTGCTGTGGTAGTCTAACGGTTAAGACGTCTGCCTAGTAAGCATGGAGGTCCGGGTTCGATTCCCGGCCGCACCACAAATTTTAATTCAATGCTTCAGCTCTATCAATAATGTCTTTGACATATTTGAGACGAAAATCCGTCTCAGGGATTCTTTCATTGTATTTAATTGATATTTATATCATAGGCGCCTTAATCGTTAGTGGTGTGGTAGTCTAACGGTTAAGACGTCTGCCTAGTAAGCATGGAGGTCCGGGTTCGATTCCCGGCCGCACCACAAATTTTAATTCAATGCTTCAGCTCTATCAATAATGTCTTTGACATATTTGAGACGAAAATCCGTCTCAGGGATTCTTTCATTGTATTTAATTGATATTTATATCATAGGCGCCTTAATCGTTAGTGGTGTGGTAGTCTAACGGTTAAGACGTCTGCCTAGTAAGCATGGAGGTCCGGGTTCGATTCCCGGCCGCACCACAAATTTTAATTCAATGCTTCAGCTCTATCAATAATGTCTTTGACATATTTGAGACGAAAATCCGTCTCAGGGATTCTTTCATTGTATTTAATTGATATTTATATCATAGGCGCCTTAATCGTTAGTGGTGTGGTAGTCTAACGGTTAAGACGTCTGCCTAGTAAGCATGGAGGTCCGGGTTCGATTCCCGGCCGCACCACAAATTTTAATTCAATGCTTCAGCTCTATCAATAATGTCTTTGACATATTTGAGACGAAAATCCGTCTCAGGGATTCTTTCATTGTATTTAATTGATATTTATATCACCATAACAGGATTGTTCCACCATGTCCATTGCTGAGGTGCTATTCCGCTGCATGGAGAGCCTTGGCAGTAGTGGCAATTATCTTTGGAACAAAAAAGCTGAATTAAAGTTTGTGTTGTGGAGGGAAATCGTACATAGACTATTCCGAGGCGCCTTAATCGTTAGTGCTGTGGTAGTCTAACGGGCATTCCCTCGGCGGCAGCCGTGCGGGTCGGACGCGCGGAGCGGCTGCGCCGCTGTTTACGTCGTCGCTGGCGGCCGTTGGCGGTGTTTACTGGTGAGTGCAAGCTTTCGCATTTGCTGTAGCGCTGAAAATGACAACATGAACGATTTCACGGAGCGGCTTGAACGAAAAGACACTTTGAAATTGACTTTTGATCCGACATTACCACGACCTAAGCCTTTTGAAGTAGAATTGTTTATTAGAGATGTCGTGAAGGTAACTTTAGATGACTTGATCGGTATTCATTTGTCGATCGTTAGTAGCACTGTCTACCTTAAATTGGTTAGCCCTGAAAAATGCGTTCAAATAATCGAATCTTGTGGTGGACTCCTAAAATTTAAACACTCAAACGGCCATGTCGGTGAAGTGAGAGTTACACAAGCCGGTCTTGGACTGAGAACCGTCCGAATCTTCGAATTACCCTTTGAGATTACCGCCGAGCAGATTAACGACAAGCTTAAGGATTACGGGACAGTGGTCAGTAACGTCGCCGAAAAGTGGTCTGGACAACACATCTTCCCAGTCCTAAACGGCGTCAGGCAGGTGAAAATCGAACTGGTAAAGCACATCCCGTCCTATATCGTTGTCTGCGGATTTAGAGCCGTAGTTATATACGATGGGCAACCGAGGACTTGTTCAGCGTGTGGCTCGACAGAACATGTACGTGCGCAGTGCATTCAACGGCGTGTCGCGCAGATACCGATAGGCGAGCGGGAGAGGCAGGGCCTGACTTCTACGTTGCCACTGACTTACGTAGCCGCCGCCCGGGTGAACACCGCTCCAGAGCCAAGTTTAGATGTTGCGCTGGCTGCTGTACGTGACCAGATGGAACATTCCGCACCAATGGAGACTGATACGGTCCCAGACAGTCCCACAAACACCTCTACGGACGTTGGGGAGGGAACCACGAAGGTGCAAGACCAAAAACCGAATGATGACTTAGTCCTAGAGAACGCGCAAACCGACGGTGGCGCTTTCAAAGAGGACCCACCCGAGACAATCGACAATCAGGAACAGGAGGCTAAGAGCTCATCACCTAAAAAACAAAATAAGCGACGGAGAGCACACCAAGGGGCGGCGAAAAACGCGCAGATTTTGCGCGAGAAAGCAGCCCAGATCCTCAAGAAAATGACGGAGGAGACAGCCGGAACTTCTCCGGAAAATTCTCAAACCTCCAAAAAGTCCCGGACAGACGTAGCTGAGTCTGGCCAAGGGAGGACCAACTTAGAGACGCCCACAATGGACCAGGATGTTGGAAGTGAGCAGCGAGAAAAAACAGGAACAGACAGACATGACGGTAGTCCACCGCTGAACTGGGCAGATGATACTGATGATTGCTCTCCTTGTGAAGACATGTCCGACGTACAGAAAGATACTGGAAGAACGGCTGCTGGAGTCCGGACCGCAGAATCAAACCAGCTACAGAAGTCTGCTGCTGCTGCTGCCGCTGCAGTCGACGATGATCCTGACTTCTTCTAATGGTGCTTACTTATAATAATTACAAAAAGCTATAGTATGAAGCATACCTCTAGCAAATGACATCCTTGCAGGCCTATCGTGTTGCGACAATTAACATCAACAAGATTAGCAGCACTTTCAACTTACGGAATCTTCAAGATTTCTTATACGCGGCCGAAATCGACATTGCCATGTTGCAGGAAGTAGTAGCAGAAATTAGTCTCGACCACATCACGGGCTATAATGCCTTGATTAATCCCGGATTTGGCAATGATCTCGGGACTGCCATAATGACGAGAGAAGGCATCGTCGTCACCAATGTGGAACGACTCACCAACAGCAGAGGTATTGCTGGTACTATTAATAACATACGAATGATTAACGTGTACGCACCATCCGGGACAGGGAAAAGGCAACAGAGAGCACAATTTTTTAAAGAAGACATTGTGCCACTCTTCCCAGCCGGTACCGATAAAATAATCTTCGCAGGCGACTTTAACTGTGTAATTAGCCCAAAAGATCAGACTCCCAACTTCAACACTTCTATAGAGCTTCAAACAATAATTAGAGATTTAAACCTAGTAGATACGTGGGAGCTAAAACACGGCGATGCGCCGGGGTTCACTTATGTGACCAATCATTCCGCCAGTCGCATCGACAGAATTTACACGTCGTCGAACCTGGGAACACACGTTCTGCAAGCAGAGAGATGGCCGACGGTGATTTCCGATCATGCGGCGTACATATGTACTGTCAACCTCGATAAACAAGGCACCTTCAGAGCACGAGGATCATGGAAACTGAACGCTTCACATCTAGCGGACCCAGGCTGCCACGCAGTTTTTCGAAACACGTGGGCAGAATGCGAAAGGAAGTTTGAGAGGTTCGATTCAGCCATTAAATGGTGGCTCAAATGTGCCAAACCCGCACTAATAGCAGCCATGAAACAATATTCCCGCGAGAAACGTTCTTGGCAGACAGACACCATTGAGTTTTACTTTCATTGTCTGCGAGATTTATATAGTCAAGATACTACGGTAAGGGAAAATTTTGCTCAAATTAAAAGAATAAAGGCCATAATACTATCACTGAAGCGGAAACAATTAGAAGGCCTCAAAGTTCGAACACGTCTTCATAATGCGGTACATGAGGAGACAACGGCAATGTACCATGTAATACAAGAGCAGAAAAAGAGCAAACGGAAAATACTGACTGAATTGAAAACTACGGACGGACGACTTCTAAAAACTCAACCTGACATACGGGACGAAATTTATAAAAATTTCACTGTATTATTAGCTGAAAAACCAGCTGATGAATCAGCGCAACAGGCCATTTTGGCAAAGACGTCGAGGAGATTAACTCCAGAAGAAGTAGAAATCCTTGAGACAGAGATAACAGAAGACGAAGTACTGGACGCAATACGACGCAGCCCGAAAAATAAATCGCCCGGTCCCGACGGACTGTCGGCAGAATTCTACCAAACTTTTCAACAACAGCTCTCCGGTAAGATGACTCTCATATGTAATGAAATCATCGATAACAGGGCTGTCGATATGAAAGAATTCTGTGAAGGAATAGTAGTATTAGTCCCTAAAACCTCAGCAGGCAAATCCGTCGACAATCTGAGACCTATCACATTACTTAACACTGACTACAAAATTTTCGCACGCATCCTCATGCAGAGACTAAACTCGGTGATTAACACTGTCACAGGCGAGTACCAAACGAGCGTTGGTAAAGGCAGAACAATCTTTCAAACATTAGCCGAATACAGGGACATAATAGCGACAGCATCAGCCTGCGACATAAAAAGCGCCATAGTGTCGCTTGACTTTGAAAAGGCATTCGACAGAGTTAACCACTCGTATCTCTTCCGCACCATGGAAACGATGAACTTCCCACAAAAAGTCACCGACACAGTAAAAAGCCTTTTGGCAAACAGCGTATCGAGAATTTGTGTCAATGGGCAACTCAGCAGACCTATCAAAGTAATGAGCTCGGTCCGACAGGGCTGCCCCATGTCTATGTGTTTGTTCGCCATAGCTCTTGAACCGTTCCTGCTATCCCTGACTCACGACCTACCTGGATTAAGAATACACGGCCAGAAGATCCTATGTCAAGCTTATGCTGACGACGTTAGTTTCGTGGTAACAGATGGGGAGCAAATAAAAAGAGCATTGGAGATTATATCGACTTACGAGGCCGCATCAGGGGCGAAACTGAACCGGCACAAATCAGGAATTATGAATATTGGCCGTGGAATAGAACTTAGAGGTGATACGCCGATAAAGAGCATAGACACACTGAATTGCCTCGGTATTGAATATACGCAAAACGTCCGCCGCACGGCTGCCTTAAATTATAAAAAATTACTGGCAAAAATACGGGCCGGGATCCAACAACATAGTCTGAGAAACCTAAACGCCATACAAAAAGTGACGCTAGCCAACGTCTATATTACAGCTAAAGTAAATTACGTCGCCCAGGTGCTGCCACTACCGAAGATGATTGCCCAGAAAATGTTATCGGCGCTCGGCCACTTTGTGACTAGAGGTCAAATCTTCAAGGTCGAATACCAAACCTTAACACTGCCAGCTGAGAGGGGAGGCCTCAACCTCACAGATATTTACCTGAAAGCGAAAGCGCTCTTTATCACCAAGATGTACAAACAGTGGAGACGCTCGCCCAACACTCTAACGGCCCACCTCTTAAGTGAAATAGCACCGGACAATATGGAGCCGCCTATCGACGTCCACCACATATCAAATGCGCTTTGTCACCTAAGATACTTCCTGCTGGAGCTCAGCTATCTCCAGAGAAGTACTCCCGAGAAGAACCGCTACACGGTAAAGTTAGTCTATGACAGCCTGACGAAAAACAAACGGGGAAACATAGCAGAACAGAAGTATAAAGGACCTGACTGGCAAAAAATTTGGGAGAATATCCAGGACCCAGACTTAACATCTAATGTGAGGTATAATTGGTACATGGCGGTAAACAGGAAGATCCCAACAAAGACAAAATTACATAAAATTCATTTGTCTGACAACCCATACTGTAGCAGCTGTCATTTAGCCGATACGGAAGAACACAGATTTACGTGTATATCCGTTGAAGATATATGGCAACTTTGCACTCATAAACTAGCAAACATACTACGTACGTCACCTAGGTCAATCACACCAAGTCGATTACTGAATCCGGACGAAGTCCCTTATCCCAATACGAAGAGGAAAGCTGTCAACTGGCTAAAGGGACAGGCAGTAAACTATATTCTATCAGAGAAAGAAAAAAGTAAAGAAGATTTTTGGCTCACATTATTGACAGAACACCAGAAACTTCAACGAAGAAAAAAGTACAAGGAAAAATATGGATTATTCTTAATTAGAATATTAACTTGAGCAGACTAATTACCTTCGAAGGTGTTTTTTTGTATTTCCATTTATTTTTAACTGTTTAGAAACATACATTACTTTACTGTTTTTTATTTATCCTTCTACATGGAGTGGAGTACTCCGCTTTTGGTTTTAGAGAAGAAATTCAGAGCTCGGGCAATACGACGGATTTTGGAGACCAGCGCTTCGAGGTTAATGAGAAGTCAAATTAAGAATTGAGACTCAAAACGATGACACGAGAATATCACGGAAACTTTGCGATGGCACACTTTTTCGAGAAGACGAACTTCGAAGCTGCCGGACCGACGAAATCGATTCAACGTGCACCTACGACTCAACGAGAGAGAGAGAGAGAGAGAGAGAGAGAGAGAGAGAGAGAGAGAGAGAGAGAGAGAAACAACACAAGAAGCAGCACTGTTATTTTTATTTCTCATCGGAAAAGGAAATTTTGTTTATAATTACCAAAAGAAGACGTACTGTTATTTTTTATTTCTAATTGATGAAGGATAATTTGTTTATTATTCTCCGCAGAGTACTGGAAATATACAGCAACAGAAGCTAGCCGAAGAAGGCTAAATTGGCGAGCGGAAGGACGGGCTGAAGGGGAGGAAGGAGGCCCAAAAAAAAAAAAAAAAAAAAAAAAAAAAAAAAAAAAAAAAAAAAAAAAAAAAAAACGGTTAAGACGTCTGCCTAGTAAGCATGGAGGTCCGGGTTCGATTCCCGGCCGCACCACAAATTTTAATTCAATGCTTCAGCTCTATCAATAATGTCTTTGACATATTTGAGACGAAAATCCGTCTCAGGGATTCTTTCATTGTAGTTAAGAGGTTTGTTGGGAGCATAGTCGGTCGTCAGTGCCAGCGGAGGCCTTGGAACGAAAAAGAGCGTCCGAAAATTCCGGAAAGATCGTGGGCCTGTGTACGGTAACGTCTCTGTGAGAACTTTGCTCTTGTGGGAGGTGCTTGTAGGGGCGTCTGCAGAGTGCTCTGCGATTCACCAAAGCTTTGGATTGTGACAGTTTTGTAATTTGTCAGCAGCTTCTCGAGATATCATTGGGCAGGCTATTATGCGGTAATTGGAGCGCTGTGGCCATGTAGGCGGGTCTCGACCAGTAACTTAGGCATGGAGAGAGATTTTTGGGGTATTCGCTTGTAGGTCTCAATGTTACAATGTTTGTGAAGCTTACGGAAATTAACTGCGGGTTCATCAGTCCCTAAATTTAAAAACTACTTATAAACTTACACTAAAGACAACACAAACATCCATGTCCGAGGGAGGATTCGAACCTCCAACGCGGGAGGCAGCGCGATCGGTAACGTGGCGCTCAAGACCGCTCGGCTAGTCCAGCAAAGCTCTAAATCTCCGTAGTGTGCGGATCGACTTAGGTCTCGTGACGAGAACTTCGAAGTGTTCTGACCTCTTTACTTCGCGGTTCACTTGCGCTGTTGTTTGAACTTTGATTTTTGTCTTGTAGGTTCGCTTCCGGCGGCCACAGTTGACTTAGATATTTTGGAAGCCTCGCTTTGAGCATTCGCACTTTTAGGATCGCGCATATATTAAGATTTTATGTCGCACGTTTGATTTGGTGATTTGCACTTGTGAACACTTTTTCACAAGTACACCACGATCGACTTGTTTGCTCGCGATATAAAATTGTGCAGCCATTCTCTGTCTATCAGCGCCGACGCCAGAGAGGCTGTTAGTTAAACCGTTTCTGCTTCACAGAACGAAGTGAGAAAACGGTCGCGTTTTATTTCAGCTCTAATCTGCAGTCATCACCTGCCGCTTCCCATTCCTGTCTGCTCCAAATATTTGGTAATGTGTCCCCTGCATCATTGATAGGGGCAGTATGTTGCTGTTTTTGAAGGATTTTCTCTTTATTTTCATAATCGGGGTTATTTGTTCAAAATGAAAAACTTTATATGCTCTTTGAGTTTGTGCATCTGCGGTAGTTATTTGGATACTTATTCTTCCTGGTTAGGTTTCCTTCTTCCTTGACCCAGCCAATCATTTGTTGATGTAAATATATATAGCCAACGTAATTTCATGTTCTTACTTGTCAATTTTCTTTAACATATTTTTGGAAACATTTTTGTTTCACTTTTTTTGGAGCAACAGCGCTCTTATTTAAATTTATATGTAAAGAACAGTCCACATTGCAACAATTTTATTTTATTCAACTAGTGTCGGTCTTCTTTTAGACTATCTTAAGGAATTTTAACTCTGAAATATACCACAGTTACATTTAGAGACCTATCGAGCAATATACATTAGTGTCATAATTAACCTAAGTTAATAAAGAGAATTTAAAAAAAAACGATGTTATACCTATTGATGTTGTGGAGCTGGCAGGAAACTTGTAGCCTTTAGTGCGTCACTGCTGGCTGGAGCAACACAAAATCTGCTGCTCATAAATAGCTGAGGCTCCGCCCCTTTGCCGCCTCCACCCATCTCTGATAGCCAGTGAAAAGACTACATACATGAATTTAGCCAAAAAATATAACATTATAGTTAGCAACACATTTCTTTGTCAATGTCTTTAAAACATTAAAATACTGACATAAATTGCACCACGTTCTTATTAATATTTTCAAAGATATTCTATAAGTGGTTCTGCAGTGTTGTATGTAAATTTACTTGTATGAAAATATTTCAAATTTATTCAAGCTACATAGAAAAACAATTCAGGATATGATACCTTGGAAAACTATTTAGTTCATTTGTCGTTGAAATTTGTTTAAAGCTATTGTTTTCTTGGTAATGTACAAAGATCGGTTGATTTTACTTTTTAAAATGCTATAGTAATAAAGTTAAGGCAAAGGGAATGTATTTTATATACATATGAAAGTCCTTGATCTATTGTATGCTTTAGGTTGTTATTAAAAATATAAAAAAAATATGCTGTGTTGTAACATTGCAAAATATTAGCAAGTAAGTGACAAAAACAGAACGAGTTGCAATTCAAATGGCGCCATAGAATCAAACACATAGGTGTTTTTTAATAGTAAAAAAGATAAAATGAAGATATTTACTCAAGTTAAGGGTCAACAGAACCATCTTACATTTGTTTGTATAGTGCTTTAGGTGGTCACTTTCGTTTAAAAAACATGTTACATAATAGCATTAAGTAAGATAAAACTTACGTCAAAAACATTCAAATGGTGTCTGAAAATTTTATAGTTAATTTTTTAATACCAGTAAATTTACATACAACACTGCAGAACCACTTATAGAATATCTTTGAAAATATTGACAAGAACGTGGTGCAATTCAGTATTTTAATGTTTTAAAGACATTGACAAAGAAATGTGTTGCTAATTATGTTATATTTTTTGGCTATATTCATGTATGTAGTCTTTTCACTGGCTATCAAAGATGGGTGGAGCTGTTAAAGGGGCGGAGCCTCAGCTATTTAAGAGCAGCAGATTTTGTGTTGCTCCAGCCAGCAGTGACGCATTAAAGGCTACAAGTTTCCTGCCAGCTCCACGACATCAATAGGTAAAATTCCTGAAGATGGTCTAAAAGAAGACCGACACTAGTTGAATAAATTAAAATTGTTGCATTTTAGACTGTTCTTTGTATATAAATTTTGTTTAACTGTTGCGTATAGGATCTCTTTTTATTTCAAAGTTCCTGTAATGTTCTCTTAGCTTTGTCGTGTGACAGGATGAATTGTTTATAGTAAATAAATTGCACTTAAAGTATGTATATTCTATCAATTGAAAACTTCCCTCTCATACATACTTTTAAGGGTTAGGGGTTGGGGCAAACAGATGTTAGTTAACGTGGGAGTGTACCGAGTAAATTAGGTTTGCATTGGTGGTACCTCACATTGTGATATTGGTTAGGAATTTATAAAATAAATGTGGTTGAACATATCATACGGCACTGAGCAAGTGAGGTCAATAAAAAAATTCTATGTTTTTATGAACATGGTGGCGGCACAAATTTAATTATCAAAAATATTATGATATCATCACTTCGATAACTACAAATTAAAGAATTCATTCAAAATATTTTATCAAGTGGGAATCAGGTTACTGAGTACTGTCGCAGTCGACAATCCTCGCACACTATTACTAGATATTTCCACCCACAGTAGGCATACAGTTGTGCAAATGCTTCTGAAAACCAGTCCTCAATTAGTTATAACGTATTTCACGGCATTTTCATGAAACAGAACAAACGCACGTTTTAGAGGAAGCACTCTTACATCTCCACAACTCTAAACATTCCAGAAGACAGCTTTACTTAATTAATAAGAGTGTGGGAAACCCTTTTAGGAGTCAAAGCAAAAAGAAAACAATGTATCGCCGGGTTTCGAACTACCGACTACAACGGAACGCACTCTCTATTACACCACGGCGAACAACTATGGCATTGTCCCTTAATTGCTATCAGCTAAAAATGACATTTTTAGACACTAGATTATACTTTATTGTACTATGAAAGACGTATTTTTCTTAATTTTTCAGTGCGCTACTGCTTTGAAATGACAACGGGTAAGTTATAATAAGAAAATCATAAAATACAGGAAGCAAGATGGCGTATGCCAGAGAGTTCTGGGCGAGGAATGTCACGTGACTTTTCGTAACTCCTGGGTTACGTAAAATCAAGACGCCGTGTCAAATCGCCGTTATTTTTGCAAATATCTCTGAAAAGATGCAAGATATGAAAAAAAAAAAAAAAAAAAATACAAGGCACCAAAGTTGTAGAGAATTTTCTCCCCTATAAAGTTGTTTATTTAATTTTCGTGTCAACTGTACGGTTTAGGGGTTATTTTCATTTAAATGTCAAACCGGCAAAAGGCGATCGTAAAGGGCAACTTTTAGTGTTACGACCGTATAGTGGGCCAAAGATCACCTGTTATTCCCCGGATTTCTCCCTTATGGAAGAAAAAAATGTTCGGATTATTTCAGGATCTTCCGATTGTCCAGGGAAGTATACACCCAATACACAGCCACAGTGCTCCGTCGTAGAGATGACAGTGCTACTCCGTTGCTTTGAAGGGCTGCCTGCTGTATCGCTGGTAGCTGCCGACACACCAGAGGCTTGCAGCGGCTGCAGACTCCCCGCTGTCCTTTGCCGCAGCCACCCACAACTCCGCCTTCCGCCAGCCTCTTGCCTGCCCCCCCATCTGAAATGCAAATTTTTCTTCCTTCCGAGATTATGAAAAAATGGCGGCCGCCTAATGCGCCCAGGCTAAAAAGACGGCTTCCTCAGACACCGCCTCCTTACCCCTCAAGTACCCTCGTGGTCCTCGGTTTCTTCTTCTTGCTAGTGTACGACCAAAGTTCCGCCTTCCTTACAGCGCATCCAGGAAGTAATGACGAATTTAAATATTGTGTAATTTTTCCATACAGTAAAGAGCCAAAGTGACGGGTATACCTGCCTGATATCGTGGAGGGCCCCTGCGAACACGCATGAGTGCCGCAACACAACGTGGGATGGACGTGACTAACGTCTGAAGTAGTGCTGGAGGCACCTGACGCCACGCATCCAGCAGGGCTGCAAGGCTGTTCACAAATCCGCGAGAGTACGAAGGTGTACAGGTCTCTTCTGAAACGCACGTTGGAAGGCATCCCACACATGCCCAATAATTGTATATAACAAGAAGCGTTGAATTAAAATCTGTGTTGTGGTCGGGGTTCGAACCTGGGACTTACTGCTTACTAGGCAGCTGCTTTAGTCCGCCCAGCTAACACAGCGTTGCGAATAAAGCGGCTAAACGGACTGACTTAAAGTACGTCTCCCTCCACTCCACATACTTTAATTCTGCCTCATTGTTCCCCGTGAAATACGTATCAAATTGCCAAGGCCCTCCGATATTCGAATAGCACCCCAGAAAATCAAGTGATTGGGAACAATCGCGGGTTCGAATCCCGGCCACAGCTCAAATTTCAATTCGGTGCCTCTCCTTCTTGACAATACCTTTGGTATAATCAGACACTGCATGTTTCAATGAACTGCATTTTTCGTGATGCGCTCAATAATGTTTATATCTGTCAGTTTGGTGTCCAGTGACGGTGTTTAAACTCAGAAAAGTGTTCCTACAGCCATTCTGTGAGAATTCTCGACGGGATGCACAATAGACATGAATGGATGCTGGTGACCACCACAGTGCGTAAGTACGCGTCAGCTATCAGTCGTATCATAGATCCCAAATCATTCCAACTGTACACTCCCCGCACAATTATGAAAACCTATTAATTGTATATCTTTTACATGCAGTGTGAACGTGTAACAATAAAGGTACTTGCGAAATTATGTCAATGCGATGCATAGTTCACGAGATATAACAACAAAAACAATGAAATGCATTAAGAAAGGTCGGACCACCTATCTGTTTTCAGTGCACAGCCTCGACCAGTTCATCTTTGGCCTATCTGCACGTTAGACGCCGTCTCACAGGAGCAGCAAAATGTGCCGGAGTTCCATCATGCATGTACCACATACGTAGATGAATGGGAACATCGTCCAGCAATCCTAAAGATGAGACCGCAGAAATCTAAGGTGTTTTGGTGGAAGAATGTCTGGCCCAATGAGTTTATTACCTGGAATCATTAACCATACAGCCAGTGAGAAACTCTGCTGATATGGTGATTCGTGAACAGCATTTAAGTTTTCAGAATGAAACTTTCACTCTGCAGCGGAGTTTGGAAAGTAGGAGGCGAGGTACTGGCGGAAATAAAGTTGTGAGGCGGCATCGTGAGTCGTGTCGGGATAGCACAGTCGGTAGTGCGCTAGCCCGCGAAAGGCAAAAGTCCCAGGTTCGAGTCCCGGTTCCGGCACAGAATTTTAATCTGCCAGGAAATTTCAGCATTTAATGTGTATTATTATAATTAAAACAGCATCGCGTGTGAATTCTGTTTCGTCTGTAAATAAAATGTTACACGAAAATCGTGGGTTGACTACAGCCTACTCCTGCATCCACTGACATCACTCTTGGAACAAAGTCCTCATGTTTGAGACATTGAACTCGTTGGAGGTGCAAAGGGTATCGGAAAATGTGGTGTAAAATTTTCAATACACTGCTGTGGCTTAGTATAGGCACATGTGTGGCAAATGAATTGTTTGCAAATCTATCGGACCAAACTGCGTGGTTATCACTCCGTAGCTTACAAACTACTTAAACGTAGGAAAACTAACCTAAGGACAACACACACACACCCATGCCACAGGGAGGACTCGAACCTCCACGGCGAGCAACCGCGCGCTCTTCAGCGAGACGCTTTAGATCGCTCGACTACTCCACTGCGGCCACATGTGTGGCAATTCAAAAATGTTCAAACGTTTGTATAGGTCATCAGTCCGTAAACTTACAAGCTTCTTATGAACTAGGTAACTAAGGACGGCACAAATATCCATGCCCGAGGGGGATTAGAAACCCCGACCGTAGTGGCCGTGCAGAACGTGAATGGCGCGCTGCAGTCCCCTCCGCCACCGAGGCCGGCGTGTGGCAGTTCCTCTCGTCGAGTACCTGGAGAGAGCTGCATTGCTTCCAACACCATATTCTCAACCTCAGGCGTAATGCGAGCAGGCCTACCTCTTGCTCTGGCATGTGGAAAACCCCCATGTTCTCTCAGGCGCTGATGGATCCTTGTAAATATACGACATTCGGAGGGTCTTCGATAAGGACATGTTTCTTGGAGCAAGCGTGCAGCCTCCCGTGCATTGCTATTAGCCGTACTGTAAAAGAAATGCACATCCGCATACGCTTCCTTACTGTAAGGTTCCATTGTAACCAGAGCCCTGCATCAGCGTGGCGGAAGCGCCTGAATGCTACTCGCAGCCCCACCACGCGGTTCTCACGTGCACGCGGAAGTTGGCGAGTGCGTGGCCGCTCCACGGGGTTACTGTCCCGCGCACTTGCCGCATGCACTGCAGCGAGCGCGTATCTGGCCACGCGGTTGACAGCCACTGCCGGTTGGGTAGCCGCTGCCCATTACCCCGCGTCCAATGGGGACGGCTACGAGCGCTATCGAGAAACGCGCGACACTAAGGCAAATTCTCGAGAAATTCTCGAGTACTCTCGAGACGTTGTCGACAGTGCTGTGCTCTCTGAAGGCTAGGGATGGCGGTTATTGCTGAAACAACCGGTTTTCGGTTATACCGGTTCTTTACGTCTCCATTTTAACCGCACTGTAAAAATTGCTAAAGATAACCGGTTTTTTAAATAACCGGTTTTCGGTTTTTTATTGCTGTTATTTCCAGTAGACTTCGACCGAAACATATTTTGCGGCCGAAACAGAAACCATAATAGAATTTTCGGTTCTTCTAGTTTCGGCCGAAACCGAAACTTACGGAATTTGATTAAAATTTAGGTAAATTTACGTTATACGACAAATCACTAGTCTTTCCATATTTTGCAAAAACCCCTCCCAATACTACGCCTTCTTGAGTGTGTGTAAGCCTAGCCAGGAGGCCGTAGAAGACGATATACGAAGCATACAGATTTAATGGCCTAGTATTTCCATCCGGCAGTTGCGAATATTGAGCCAACCACTCCGTAAGTTGGACTTGTGAGCCAGCGCATACGAATATCTCGTTACATACACAATATATATTAAATGAACTTCAATCAGTGTTGCAGAAGTATTTCGGAAAATAAAATCACAGTTCCGACTAACAGTAATATTGTTGTCTGTGTAAATTTACGCAAATTGAACTAGGAAAGCTGTGTACCATATGATCAAAGAATGTTAAAATGGGTGTCAGTACTTATGAGCCGTAACTGCTTAGGACATCGGTCCCTAGACTTACAAACTACTCAATCTAACTGAAACTAACTTACGCTAAGGACAACATAGACGCCCATGACCGATGGACGAGGGAGGACTCGAACCTCCAACTGGAGCAGCCGCGCAGTCCGTAACAGACCGCAGACCGCACGGCTACCTCGCGAGGCACCACATGATCAGTATAATAAACCCATATTGGTTATTAAAGAAAAACCCTCGCTTTCAAGGAATGACATTAATAAAACTTGTAAGCATAACAATATAATAATACATTAAAAGTTATTATTCCAAGCTTACATAATAGGTATATGAATCGAATTTACCTTCTCTTCCAAGAAACATTTTGGATGCCCTTAAATGACACAGCATGTTTGTAGTACTTCCATCCGTTTTCAGCTTTTTAAACCAAATGGAGGATTGTACCTCACTGCTCCCGTACAGTCGGGATGGTGCCATTTAAGACACAACCGATGTCTGGCGACGACAGCAAGGAACTGCCGCATGACCAGACGGAGGCAAGTCTCGTACACTGCCGGTGCACGCGCGTCGTCTAATAGGCCACGCCACACGGCAACAGGTACATCGATGCCTCAATAGCTGCACCAGTCCTTACGTTCTTATGCCACACGTTTGTTGCGCGTTTCTGACTGCCGGGATTGTTCTTAAATTATCACTGATCGCTTTTCTTAGTTCCTGCGATGACCTAATAATCCACAGCAGTGGAAATTTTAGTACTAGCCCTAAATATTAGAGTCTACTTGTTTTAATTTTTTTAATTATTTACAAAAAACACATTTTGAACCATAACTACAGGAAGCAGTCGTAACGGTTTTTTTACCCGGTTTTTGGCAATAACTAAGAAAAACCGATTACAACCGACACCAAATAAATACCGAAAAAACCGGTTATTCAAAACTAAAATACCGGTATCAGTTTTAACCGGTCGGTTTTTCCCATCCCTACTGGAGGGTGAGCGAAACTACGAAGAAACATCGCGACAGAGCAGTCGCAATCGTTGTCTTCCGTATGTACAAGGAAGAAACTGGATTATCCCTTAGCTTCCCACACCATTTTTCTGTCATATTCTGTCCCAAGTACGGTCTGACAGACCGCATTTTTTCAATAATCATAAATGGTTGTGATTGTCATCTACGTAAACCAATACAGTTCATTACACAAAAGGCTGCTTATGTCTGCATAAATACTGTAAAAGAAATACATTCTAAAATTAATTTTTAGAAATATATAAATTCAAACGTAAAACTGCAGAAAATGGATTTAACAGTACATAATTTTATTAACACTGTAAAAACTGAAATACTCTCTCCTTCAAATTTTACTTTGTGTCATATTTTTATTGTTTACTATGCATGTGATGGTAAAATCCTAAGTAACTCTCCAAAAAATTTCACAAAAGCAAAAATTTCACTTCTGCTATGTTGGTAATTTTTTGTCTTTTCAAATGTTTTCTCTGCACTCGACGCAAATTTTGGTAGAACACTCAAGGCAGGTGGACATCTTGCAAAAATAGCAAACATAACATGTCATTCTTGATCTCTTTTTTTTTTTTATTTTTATTTTTTTTTTTTTTTTTTTTTTTTTTTTTTTTTTTGTCACACATGGAGCTGTTCTACGTTTTACAGGTGCCAATACAATTTCTTCTTCACTTTCACACTGTTCTGAGTCTGAATTATGTTCAATTTGAATCTCATAGTCACTGTCTGATCCCACATCAGTTCCCAAAGGATAATCAAACAATTTCAAAACAGTTTGCTCAAAATGAGGGTCTGTAGCACGCACAGCACAGGAAGAGCTCGGTGCTGAATCCATAACGCAAAGGCCCAGGTGCGGTCTCAGAGATCGCTAGCTAACACAAAAGAAGATGTAACAATACAGCTCCGACTTGTGTTAACGTGACTACTGACAATGGAAACCAATGCAGGTGTAGGAAGCAACGATTACGCAACGCTTTATTATCCTCCCCCACCCCTGTCCATTAACAATTGACCAACAATAAGTGCTTGCTGTCTGTGAGACCGCTCCTGGCACGTTAAGGGTTATTATTAGTACGAGGGTTGTCCATAAAGTAAGGTTCCCAATTTTTTTTTTTTTTTTTTTTTTTTTTTTTTCAAAATCAAAAACAAATTTATTTAAATAACATTATATATTGGAAAAAAAGTTTAGAATATTTCCTATTTTTCGACATAATCGACGTGAAGATTAAAGCATTTTTGCATTTGGTGTACCCATCTTCTTGATGCCTGCGTCATAGAATTCTCCCGCCGCACTGCGAAGGTAGCGTAGAACTTCTTCTTTCACTTCCTCTCTGGTTGCGTAATGCGTCCCGCCCAAGTGTTTCTTCAGTTCGGGGAAGAGATGATAGTCACTTGGGGCTAAATCTGGACTGTAGGGCCGGATGTGTGACAATATCGCATTGAAAGCTGTCGATCAGTTCAGTTGTCACATGGGCGACATGCGGACGAGTGTTGTCTTGATAAAAATTCACTCCCTTCGTCAGCATGTCCCTCCACTTGTTCTGAATCGCTCGGCGAAGGTTCCTTAATGTTTCACAATAACGAACAGCATTTATTGTTGTCCCAGTAGGCATAAATTCGCACAAAAATAACTCCTTCCTGTCCCAAAACACGCCCGCCATCACTTTGCCGGCAGACAGTTGTTGCTTAAACACCTTGCACAAACCTTGGAATAACGTAAATTTTCTGTCAAAATGTTGTTTACGGTGGACTTGCTTACATCAGGGATAAGCTCACAAAGTTCCCAAACTGTTATTCGTCGATCCTTCAGCATTGTCCCTTCCACTTTTGCGATCGTTTCGTCCGAAACCGATGACCTACCAGAACGCTGTTCGTCATGGACATCTGTACGTCCTTCTTTAAATTATTTGCACCACTTACAAACGTGTTGTACACTCATGCACTTGTCACCATAAACTTCACACAGTTGTCCATGAATATCCATCGGCGCAGTGTTTTTTGCGCACAAAAAATGAATTACTGATCGTAACTCGCACCTGGCGGGAGAAACAAGCGGAAGCTCCATCGCTAATGGCTGCCACGCCTACACTGAACGTCACAGACAGCTCCAACTTGTGGCAGTGGAGAGAGGGGGAACCGAGCTGCATGACACTGTTGCCAGATCGCACTTAACCACATTCCTCGCGACTGTAGCGCATTGGGAACCTTACTTTATGGAAAACCCTCGTATTATTAATAGTAGTAGTAGGATGTTTCGCAGAAGACTAAAATCATAGGATTATTAATGAAACACGTAACTTAACGAAACAAGAGCTTCATTGTTACCAGAAACAAATGTACATTCCGTACTTACATGAGAGAATACCGTTACATGTTACACCCAAAAACTCCTTACATACATTTACTAATTGTACGAAAAAAATCGGGCAGAGCTTACAGTATTAGCCAAGCTCAAAATGTTTAAATGTCTGTAAATCTATCGGACCAAACTGCGTGGTCATCAGTCCGTAGCTTACAAACTACTTAAACCTAGGTAAACTAACCTACGGACAAACACACACACCCATGCCCCAGGGAGGACTCGAACCTCCAAGGCAAGCAACCGCGCGCTCCGCAGTGAGGTGCTTTAGACCGCTCAGCCACTACACCGCGGCTATTAGCCAAGCTTCTGTTCTTATTTGGCCTTAACGTTCTGGTACTTTCTCAACACAGCCACCCCAATGTACTACTACAATACTGTTGGTTGTTATGTCTTTTGTATCCCATCTTCGTCGCCACTTTTGTGTCTCGTTGCCGCCAGTTGTCAAAGGTGTCGGTGGCCGAGTAGAGAGAGACCGACACAGGGAAATAGGATGCACGCGTGTGTGGGTACACCTCTGAGGTGACCAGACAGTGGGACAGCAGAAACTAGAAACACTAAGCTAGATTAGAACAAGTTATGTATTTCGTAGAGATAGTACAATACTTGACTTTGTTAACTGAAGACTAGTGGAATGGAGATACATAGTTTAACTAGGTAGAATCCCTCCTACTGATGAGAGACTTGTCTAGTGCTTGTCTGATTCCCAAGTGGCCGATACAGTTCAGTGGTGGCCACAAGCAGAGTTGCAGTAGAGGGCGCTCGTGGCTGGCGTCGTAAGAACGCCGCGCCGTGCTTGCATGGCGGCGCGCGGCGAAAGTATGTGGCGCGCACTTCAAACTTGTGTGACACCACAATGTTCTCATTCTGTTCAAAAGTTTGGATAGTGTTAATATTGATGTTTTGCTTGTTATTGCAGCCAAATTAAAAATTACAGTTTTTCCGATACTGGTGTACTGTTTCCGTCACTATCCAGCTTTTTACCGAATTTCCTTTCAATGTAGTTTGAATGGATAACGTACACAATAGCTGGGTATTTTGTAACATTTATTAATATAAGAATGTACTTTTGTATCCACGTACGTATCTGTTTCGTTGCTTCTACATCTACATCTACATGGGATACCCTGCAAATCACATTTAAGTGCCTGGCAGAGGGTTCATCGAACCGCCATTATACTATTTATCTCCCATTCCATTCTCGAATAGCGCGCGGGAAGAATGAACACCTGAATCTCTCCGTTCGGGCTCTGATTTCTCGTATTTTATTCTGATGATCATTTCTACCTATGTAAGTCGGAGTCAACAATATATTTTCGCATTCGGAGGAGAATGTTGGCGAAGTAGCCCACGCCGCAGCGATAAGCGTCGTTGTTGTAATGATTCCCATCCCAGATCCTGTATCATTTCCGTAACGCTGTCTCCCCTATATCGTGACAACACGAAACGAGCTGCCCTTCTTTGGACTCTTTCGATGTCCTCCGTAAAACCCACTTGATAAGGATTCCACACTGGGCAGCAATACTCCAAAAAAAGGACGGACAAGCGTAGTGTATGCAGTTTCTTTTGTAGTTCTGTTGCATCTGTTAAGGGTTCTGCCAATAAAACGCAGTCTCTGGTTTGCCTTCCCCACGACATTATCTACGTGTTCTTTCCAAGTTTAACGGATTTCTTTTCGTACTCATGTAGAGGACTTCACACTTCTCATTATTTAGAGTCAGTTGCCAATTTTTAAACCATACTGATATCTTATTCAGATCGTTCTGCAATTGGTTTTGATCTTCAGATGATTTTACTAGACGGTAAATGACGGCGTCATCTGCAAACAACCTAAGAGAGCTACTTAAATTTCCCCTAAATCGTTTATGTAAATAAGGAACAGCAGAGGGACAATAACACTTCCCTGTGGAACGCCCGATATCACCTCTGTTTTAGTCGATGCCTTACTATCGATTACTACGAACTGTGTCCTCTCTGAGAGAAAATCCCCTATCAGGATCGCAAATTTGGGACGATATACCGTAACCACGCAATTTGATTAAAAGCCCTTTGTGAGGTACGGTGTCAAAAGCCTTCTGTAAATCAAGGAATACGGAATCAATTTGCGAACCCTTGTCGATAGCACACGTCATTTCGCGTGAGTGGAGAGCTAGTTGTGTTTCGCATGAACGATATTTTCTAAATACATGTTGACCTTGGGCCAATAGATCATTCTGATCGAGATAATTCATAATATTTGAATAAAGGACATGTTCCAAAGCTCTAGAGATGGTGTGTATATTTAAATGTCTTACGATATATGTTACATTGTTCGCTACACTAAGGAGCTTTGCGACAGACATCTCAAATCCTTCCAGATCCGCGACTTTGGTTTTCGTGAATCTGATTCCCATATCTAAATGATGATCACAGCGAGCTGCAAGCGCTGCAAATCACCGCAGCGCATGGCGTGTCGCGCTGCCCCAGTCAACCGCCGCACAGTGGCACGCGCCGCAGAGCCTCTTCTCGCGAGCTTCTCGAGAACTGCCCGAGTACCGGCAGCTTGAGAAATTCTCGGTGCGCTCGAGTCGCCATGCCTCGAACTCCCATCCCTAGCGTCCACACATTGGTACCAACGCTGCCGCCAACATGGGCCAATGCTTTTGCAACAGCAAAGTTCTTTTAATATTCATACCTCGATTTTCTTACCACAGGAGACAATTTTAGAAGTCTACACTTCCTTTTTAAAGCAACCGTGTAATTGATGTCACTGTCAGTCCTTGTAAAGCAATATGTGAAACTTGACAGGAAATGTTAAGTGATATTGATTTTAAAAATTGCAGTCAGTAATTGAGTGTGTGAAAAGTCTAAAGTTATTAATTTCACTGATGGCGTCTAAGTTTTGCAGTGGCATTGCGATTTTTGTAGTTGCTTTCACAAATGAATCACTTTTTGATACAGTTATAATATTTACATCCAGATGTTGAATTTTTCAAAATGTTTCAAATGTTTGTATAGCTATGGGGTCATCAGTCCCTTACAAACTACTACAAATATCCATGCCCGAGGGGGGATTCGAACCCCCGACAGTAGTGGCCGTGCAGACCCTGACTGGAGTGTCTCAGTCCCCTCGGCCACCGCGGCCGGCGTTGAATTTTTAAAATAAACGGCGACGAAGAACGAAGGAAGAAAGAAAATTTTGAGACCTGCAAACAGCAGAGATAGAATGAAACGTCGGCGCCGATGTGTGAACGACGGACGCATATTGGCCCAACGTCATTTGTTGTGTGGTCAAAATACCGACAAGCAACGGAGCAGTAACGACGTTGGAGCCAAAGTTGGTTCCAATGCTGTTTCACCGATCCATACATTGGACGAACACTGTTGGCGCCAACGATTGTTCCAATGTGTGGACCCGGCCTTACACTGCCTGTTACAGCTAGTGACTACGCCGTAGACGTTAGCGCAATGCGCATGTGCAGCTGCAAATTCGAAACCAATGTTGACGAGTTTAAGCGCGTGGCTTGTGCACATGGGCACGCGCTTGTATTACGCGGGAAAGCATCGGTCATCTTCGGCATCATTCGCCAGTACTCCCGAAGAGTATTCACGCTCTCTCTCGCACACCACCTCGAGCCACGCGGACAGGCCGAGGTCACGCGGATGCGGGGCTCTAATTGTAACTACAACACGGCACAAGTGGCACTCCTCAGACGCGACTGATACTCTTTGAGACCGTGTACTGTATTCGTCCTGTACGCTCTGCGTGTATTGTGTGATTCCAACTTAACCTCTCAGCACTGTTCCGCTGTGTAAACAAAGAACAAAGGACGGCCTCAAGTGCGCAAGGGAAACCGTTACAAACAATGCCTTCAGTGTCGTGTTACAACCATACATTCGTAATCATCTCGCAAACGCCTCGTTTGGAGACCCATGTTTACTGCAACATTTTGGCTTCTATTATCCTTTACTTTCAACCGCGTAAGTTTGTTCCATCCTTTTTGACACAGCCTGTATATTTTAAGTCTGCATTTTGTTTGTTTGTAATTCATAACAGTGTACCGTTTTACTCTGTTCTTGATGGCTATTGCACACTTGACCTTTAGAACTAGAGAATGTCACTACGGACATAAGTACCTGAAACGTTTTAGAGTACACTGAAAGTTTTGCACACAATGTGGCAATATCAGATTCTGCATTACAGGGCCCTGTTACACAACGTCAGCAGCCGAGTTGAGGAGTAGGCTGAATTAAACTTTTAAAACCAACTTCTTTAGTGGTTCATAATTAAAATTAGCGATCCCTGTAATCCTTCATAATTGCTAAATACGTATGAGAATTGGATAATCTTAATAACCTCATTCTGTTCCCCTGTCTTTCTATTTGGCATGTTATCTACCATTTATCTTTGACCACATCCTTGCCCTCCTCCCGTGTTATCTGCGATAGTTCAGCCAATACCACCACTTTATTTTACTACATCTCCTCCATCTCTGACATCTCACCCATGGCATTTGCCTTGTTTATTGTTATTGCAAATGATACCTATATTGGGAATAGAAGTCAAAATGAGGAAGAGAGAGAAGGTATATAGGGCACGAGACAGATGTTCAAGTGTTTGTTAAGCTTATAAGTCTTAACTATGGGGTCATGTCCCTAAACTTACAAACCATTTATTAACTAACTTATACTAAAGACAACACAAACATCCATGCCCGAGGGAAGATTCAAACCCCCGACGGGAAACGGTCTCGGGCATCGGAGCAGAGCATCTCAAGGCGCTCGGCCACTCCGTCGCAGCACACGAGACAAAATGTTCAAATGGTTGTATAGTTTATGGGACTTAACTACGGGGTCATCAGTCCCTAACCTTACAAACTACTTATGAACTACTTACGAACTAGGACGGCACAAATATCCATGCCCGAGGGGGGATTCGAACCCCCGACCGTAGTGGCCGTGCAGACCGTGACTGGAGCGCCTCAGTCCCCTCGGCCACCGCGGCCGGCCACACGAGACAGGTTTTGCAACTGCTCTGGTGGGTCTGGCATTGTTATGCATAGTTTTATTCTGAAAGTGAGTAGAGTTACGAAGTTAGGGACGGCCGCGGTGGCCGAGGGGTCTGAGGCGCTCCAGTCACAGTCTGCACGGCCACTACGGTCGGGAATCGAATCCGCCCTCGGGCATTAATATTTGTGCCGTCCTTTGTATAAGGTAGTTGATAAGTAGTTTGTAAGTTTAGGGACTGATGACCCCGTAGTTAAGTCCCATAAGCTTAACAAACATTTGAACGAAGTTAGGCAAAAGTACAACATCCCTATTTTCTGACTGCAAGGATTAAAACAACACTGCCGAAAGATATATATAAAATTACTGAATAAAATTTAATAAAAGAGGGAAATATATACATAAAAGAAGCAATTTATTTATCTAAATGCTCAGTTTAAGCTAACTGCTTTGTAAGTAAAGGAAAACGCAAATTTTCGCAGCACAGCATAAAATTTTGTTTCTCCCTGTCGGGTTGAGCAGATAACCTGTAGATTGTTGTTTAGATAATATGTAACCTATGCCTACCAACACGTTTATTACAGTATAGTGCAAAAAATTGAACAAATCGTTCAGAAACGTTTTGAGTTTTTGATAACAACATATCCCTCTTATACATGACACGTATGTTTGTATTTTGTCTATATTAGTGAAACATATATCCTATGACCGCCCTTATGTTCTGTAGAGTACACTGTAAAAATCTCATGTAAAATAGTCAATAACTTTTCGAAATTTTTGGTAACAACATTTCCACTTTGTATATGGCGAGGATACATATTTTACGTATCACATATATTGAAATAATTTATGGTATTTGTCGATAAGAATATTTTGTGTAAAAATTTGAAGTAAATTGTTGAGAACTTCCCGAGATTTTTGGTTAAAACATGTCGACTCTGTACATTAAATTTTTATTAATAAACAATACATAGAATTAAATACATTTTTGTTCTTTGAAAATGTTCATTACATTATAGAATAAACCGGTTAAGATATTTTTGAGAATTTTGCTAACAGTGCTTCTCCAATGCGTATTACATATGTATTGATATAACACCAACTTCTGTAAGAAAGTTAATTAAGAAACAGAGTAAAATTTTGCAGTAAATTGACCAAAGCTATTCCAGATATTAGGAAGCTACGTAAAAAAAAAAAAAAAAAAAAAAAAAAAAAAAAAAAAAAAAAAAAAAAAAAAAACACCTGCAACTTATCTTTATATAACAGCATAAGTTATTAGCGTATTACAGTGAAGTCTCGTAATAGTAATGTATTTCATTGCAAGTCTCTGAAATAAAATTCATAATTTCACATTGTTTCATGGTTTTTTTTCCACCACATCCATTGAATATGAATAATTACTGTGCTACGACTCTCTCCGAACGTAGTAGTTATATAAACCAAACAAGCGTCGCCATTGTTTTCTAAATAAAGAAAAATTGATTAAGCCATACAGCTATTTAATGGGTATAAGTTGTTCCTTCTACGAAAGGTGTCTCCCGTTGTTCCGGTACATTTCATTTGTAAGTTTCTCATTTATGTCTTTACTCGTACTCAGGAACGAAACAAATTCCAGTTTTTTATAACTAATGGAACGAAGTCAAGCGATTACACGCAAAAGTCCCTCGACACAAAGTTATTTTTCCGGAGCTGTACAATTGTTATAAAACAGTCGAATTTTTCTTTCGATTTGTTTTCCCCGTTTTTTTCCTGGACGGTGGTCGGGGAATCGTAGAGTGACAGACACTTTCTGAAAAATTAGAACCTTTGTTCCTTTATTTTCTGGAGATGCGTCCTTCGGCGCCGTCGCGCTGCTCTTGCCTCTCTGTATTAAGCGGATTAAAAGTAACGGTTTAATAAAGAAGCCTTCAGCACGGGTTCTCGCAATTACGCCGGCGCGGTTTCCTCTCCGGCGAGCGGCGACACTTAACTTAATGAATCTCTTTGACGGATACCTTCCGTGTACCTTAAAGAGCACTCTTCCGTCTGGCGGGCTGGAGCGGCGACGGCACGCCGGAAGCGGCGCCATCATCATCGTCTTCTTCGTGAGGCACTTGTCGGCAAATGTTTTTCTCCGCCCGAGTGCGAGCGCGACAAGGTGACGTCACTACCGGAAGTCGCGGCGGAAAGCGAGCAGCGAGGAGCGGCGCAGTGGCGCTGCCAGGCGGCCGGATTTGAAATTCAAATGTCGGCCCTGCTCATTACGGGGGCGCGGATTAAGAATTTCTCGCCTCTGGCGGGCGAGATATTGTGGCGCTCAGTTGCGGTCGGGCTGCTTTGCGCCACTGAGGAATATGCGGACACGGCGCTTCCGGCCGAGGGCATACGGCCCCTGGCATGGATCTTCCAAACGTATCCGGCAGTTACACACAGCACGAAAAGGCCCTTATGCACAACGCGAAGCTTCACAGTTTTGTGTCCCAGCATCGTCGCCGCTTTTGTGTCTCGTTTCCGTCGTAGGTGTCGGTGGCCGAGTAAAACTAGAACGACACAGGGATAAAGGATGCACGCTTGTGCAGATACGAAGTTGAGCAGCCAGTGGGACAGCAGAAACTAGAAACACTAGAGAAAATTAGAACGAGATATATATTGAACAGAATTTATACAATACTTTTACATAGCTCAGTACTGCAGGATGCTGATACATATTTGAGCTAGAGGCCTGCCTAGTGCCTAACCGATAGCCAAGTCTTCACTGGTGCCTATCTGATTCCGAAGTGTTAACTGGTTCCTATCTCAGTCCCAAGTGCACGATGTCGTTCAGTGGTGGCCACGAGCGGAGTTCTAGCAGAGGGCGCCGCGCCGTGCTTGCATGGCGGCGCGCGGCGAAGGTAGGTGGCGCGCACATTATACTTGTGCGACACCACAAACCGTATTTGCCACCAGTGTTGCCAGACGTAGGGAATTTTCCCTACACGTAGGTACTTTTAAGCATTAAAATCATGTAGGGAATTTTCATGTAAAAGTCCCCAACGCGTAGGTACTTTGGTAAAATTTTACAATTGCCGACACAGGCCTAGCGGGTGTATGGGAGGGTGTCGTCTGTAACTGACTGTAATAGCTTACAGCATGACTTAGACAAAATTTCTAGTTGGTGCGAAGAATTCCAGCTAGCTCTCAATGTAGAAAAATGTAAGGTGGTGCGCATGAGTAGAAAAAACAATCCCATAATGTTCGAATACAGCATTAGTAGTGAGCTTCTTGAAGCTGTCGCGTCGTTCAAATATCTAGGCGTAACATTGCAGAGCGATATGAAATGGAAGGAGCATGTAAGGGCAGTTCTGAGTAAGACGGACACCCGACTTCGGTTTATTGGGAGAATTTTGGGAAGATGTACTGTAAAGGAGACCGCGTATAAAACGCTTGTACGATCACGTCTTGAGTATTGCTCAAGTGTTTGGGACCCGCAACAGATCAATTTAAAGGAAGACATAGAGGCGGTTCAGAGACGAGCAGCTAGATTTGTTACCGGTAGGTCCGGCAACTCAATTGGGGATCGCTGGAAGAAAGACGACGTTCTTTTCTTGAAATTCTGTTGCGGAAATTTAGAGGGCCGGAATTTGAAGCTGAGTGTAGTACGATCTTGCTGCCGCCTACTTACATTTCGCGTAAAGATCTCAAAGACAAGATAAGAGAAATTAGGGCTCGTACGGAGGCATATAAGCATTCTTTTTTTTTTCCTCGTTCTATTTGGGAGTGGAATAGGAAAGGAAATGCCTAGTAGTAGTACAGTGTACCCTCCGCCACGCACCTTACTATGGATTGGGGAGTATGTATGTAGATGTAGATGTAGCGGGTAATGTTGGCAACAGAACGATTGTCAGCACGCGGGAATAAAGCCGACCACTTGTGGCAAAGTTAGAAGTAGCCAATGATATTTTAGGCGGTATAGTTTTCTGTTCATAGTAAACAATATTAATTTGAAGACTTTGTTTGAGACACATTAAAATTAATGAGAAATATGATTTCAATGTATATCAGTGGAATGGAGAGTCAGTTTGGAAATAGTGTTAGAAAATGTCTGCACTAGTAAAATTCATTGTTTTTCATGAACGAAAGACGTGTTATTGCCTTGAATATACTTATTTATTTACGTCAGGGCGATATACTAGTTGGTACTTGTAAATGAGAAGATGCTGACAAGAAAACGCTAAAACATTTGCGACAGCCAACGTTTAATGAACTCTTTGAAAATCGAATCATGTAGAGGGAAGGACTTCCTTTTTTGTGCTGACTGTGAACTAAATAATTACTGCTGTTCCTACACTATGGTTGACAGTGTCTAGATGTATCCTTAAAATCAGTTATCCTCGTATTACAGTGCACTCGGAATTAGCGGCATATTTTGGGAAACTAATCAATGCTGTTCCTCTCTACGGTTGACAGGTTCTTGATGTACCCTTGTCCGATCGATAAATCAGTAATCCTCTTGCAACAGAGCTCTTGGAATCCACGGCATAATCTACACTTAACTCCATGAAACATTAACTATCACTCATTGGAAAAATATATCTAGCAAGTAAATCACGGTGCAAAATATTTATTTTAAAGTTTTCAAAACTGTAACATGTCACATTAATCAAATGGTTAACCTCTGCTCGTCGGACTCCTGGATTCAGCCCCTCCCAGACCCAAATACTGGCTACGACCCTGACGTAGGGGCATTACTGAGGTGGTAGGGAGAAAGTAGGGAAAATGTAGGTACATTTTTGTGAGGCGGTAGGTATTTTCTCTCTCTGCCACCTGGCAACACTGCTTGCCACGCTCAGAGTTTTCCACGCGCTCTTCTATAAGGCTTTGCGCGCGTTAACGATCGTAGAGGGAACAAAGCCAAGTGGCGGTCTTTGTAGAAAGCGGAAATTCCGCGAAGAATTTCTTCCCACTATCCCCATGAACCACAGACACTGCCGATGTGCGGTGCCTTGCGAGTCTCGATGATACAGAGTAGGTGCAACCGCAGGGTAGAGGTATCTGTGGCGAGACCAAACAAACATTCCTTGAAGGGCCAGCAGCTTTTTTTTTTTTTTTTTTTTTTTATATAGATGGATGAAAAGCCAGCAGCTGTATGCAAATCTGTATATATAAAAATAAATTGCTGTTCGTTAGTCTGACTAAAACTCGAGAACGGATGAACCAATTTGGCTTAGTCTTTAAATATTCGTGTAAGTCAAGAGAAGGTTTAAACGATAAAATATGCAAAAGTTGTCCGGAAAAGAGGAAAATCGGGAAAAACTGAAACAGCTTTTCCCAGTGCGCTATCAATACCGTTCGTCCAATTCCGATAAAATTTTGTACATTTCATGTTGAAAGTAAGACGAAGGTTCGCATCAAATAAAAATTTGGAAAAGTCAACCGGAAAGTAGGAAAATTTAGGAAAACCGAAAGCGATTTTTTTTCTAAGAATAAAAATAAATTGCCACATGGTTCTAAGAGCATCACTTACGTACGGCTTGACAGGACAGGGTTTGTATGAAATAAATTTTTTTGGAAAATCTGCCGGAAATTGGGAAAATTTGAGAAAAACTGAAAGTTCGTTTTTCAGTGTGTTTTTGATTGAATTCAGCTCTATAACTGACTATTCGCACGACAGACGATAGAGATGGGTAATTTTTTTTTTTTTTTTTTTTTTTTTTTTTTTGGTCTTGGAAAAGTTTTTACCTTAAAAGGAAAGTCGCAAATTCGAAACACGTTCCTTTTTCATTGTGTTTCTAAATGTACTCAACACTATAAGTTGAGAACCGTTCATCCAATTGCAATAAAATTTTGATCATTTGACGTTCAACGAATAATAAACGTTCTTATGAACTAAAAATTTGGGAAAGTTACCCGGAAAATCCTTCGTCTGATTCCAATAATATTTTGCATATTTTACGTTCAAAGGAAGAGTAACGTTCTTATGAAATAAAATTGCGGAAAAGTTTCCCGGAAAATGGGAAAATCCACAAAAAATGAAAGAGATTTTTCTGTGAAATGTCTATACCATACATCTGATTGCGATAAAATTTTGCACGCTCGACGTTCAAAATGGGAGGGAGGTTTGAGTGAACTTAAAGTTTGGAATAGTTGACCAGAAAACTGAAAGAGCCCTTGTGGAAAACTGAAAGAGCCCTTTTCTTTGGGATATCAATATTATTCGTACGATTGCGACAAAATTTTGCACATTCGACGTTCAAAGCAAGAGTACATACATATTAGCAATTGTAAAGCATTGCTGGGTCGACTAGATAACACAACAACCAAGTCATTATTTTACATGTTTTAAATCTAAAATTTTCAACTTTTTATCACTGTTTACAAAACCTTCCCTGAACTTCCACGAATGTGACAGTATCCTGGACATGTGTGCGTGATCTGCTCACGCTTTACGCCCACTATCGATCCGATACTTAGACTATCAGGTGATGCCTTCATAAAGCTACTGGGTCTAAAATACATACGATTTAAATTAATATAGTTTATATTAAGAGGTAAGTGATACGAAGGTCACCGGGTCATCTAGTTCTTTATTAAATTTTGTGCGATCGGTTTCGGTGCTTCACTAAATCTTCAGGCCCCCATTGTGTAAATGTTATTTAAAGCACATTTGAACTCGGTAGCCATTAAAACCGGTAGCCGTAAATTGCTAAATTTAATTATTTATTTTTAATTTTATTTAATCCAGAAATTTACGGCTACCGTTTTTAATGGCTACCTAGATCAAACGTGCTTTTAATAACATTTACACATCGGGGTCCTGAAGATGGTGTAGTGGAGCACCGAAATCGGTCGCACAAAATTTAATAAGATTTGCAATACAGCTGCTGGTATTTTCATCCATCTATATAATCTAATCAGCTGCGTCCCAGTTCCATCTGCTATGGAGAGAATTTTCCTTATTTGTCTACGTGATTGACTTAGCGAACCGTGTAAGTGCCGATGTTGAGGAGGACTAAGAAATGTTTAAGGAGGTAAGTTAAATGAAAGTATTCAAAGGGGAAAACTTGATTCTGATGAGGAACTGGAATTCGATAGTAGTAATAGAAAGGAAAGTAAGAATGTCGCACAAACCATAATTTAATCATAATAAACTCTAGGTTTAAGAATCATGAATGTCGGTTGTGTACATGGAAGAGACTAGGAGATACCGATAGCTACCAACTAGATTTTCTAATAGTAACACATAGGTATGGAATGTGAGCATATCTAATTGCTTATGAAATGTAGACTGAGACTGAAGAAAAAAATGCTGAAAGGTAGGAAAATAAGGAGTTTGGATCTGGATAAAGGGAAGGAACTTGAGGTTTTTGAGGTTTTTGAAGTTTTTGAGAGTTTCGGGAGTTTTAGGTAACAATAAAACGGAGGGAAAATAGCACGATAAGCTTTGAGAAATGAAACAGTGAAGGCAGGATAGCACCAAATAGATAGAAAGAAAAGATATAAAATCTTTGGATATAACTGTAGAAAGGAGGAAATATAAAAATGCAGTAAATGAACCAGATGAAATGGAGTAGTCTAGAAAATGAGATTGGCAGGAAGTACAAAATAACTCAAGAGTGGCTGGAGGGCAAATGCAAGTTTGTAGAAGAATGTAGGGGAAAGACAGATATCATCAACAGGAAAATAAGAGAGATATTTGGAGACAAGAAAAACAGCTTTTCTTGTCTCCAAATACCACTCTTCTTTTCCTGTAGGAAAGATCTCCAATGAGGAACAAGTTCTGAACACGGAAGGGAAACCTGAAAGGTGTGAAGAATGTATAGAGGGGCTCAGCAAAAGAAATGTAGGCCTACTTCAAGAAATTTGATAGATCAATGAAAGAACTAAGTCGAAAAGCAAAACTATTGTAATGGATTGTAGTGTAAGAAAATACAGGTGAATTTTGTTGCTTGTGCACTAATATAACATACGAAGGTAGTATTACAGATGATATAAAGAGCATAATGGCTAGGGGAGGAAAACCTTTTCTGAAAAGAAGAAATTTGTTAGCATCGAATATTATCTTAATAGTGTTTTGGCGATACGTTGATGACACTTTTATAGTGTGGTCTCATGGCGTCGACCGTCTCCAAGAGTTTTACATCATATGAATTCCATACACGAAAACATAAAGTTTACCATGGAGATGGAGAAAAATGATTGTTTGCCATTTTTAGATGTCTTCGTGCGACGCAGAAGTGATGGCTCACTTGGTCATTCGGTATGCAGGAAGCCCACTCATATAGATTTGTACTTACAAGCTATTAGTTGCCATCATCTGACACAAACAATGGGCGTCCTCAAGACTTTAATCCATCGAGCTAATACCATCTCTGATGCCGACAGCCTTCACACTTCACGCCTTCACGCTGCAGACAGTATTCCAAGGAATGGGTATTCAAGGAAGCAAGTAAACCGAGCGATGCACACCTACAAACGACAGAACAACGTAGAAGAGACTTTCAAATCGACTGCTTATCTCCCATATATTGGGAATATTTCATCGCAGATAGGCGGAATACTAAAACAATATAAAGTAAGAGTCATCTTTTGCCCGCCTCCTAAAATTTCATCGCTGTTGGGTTCTGTCAAAGACGATCTAGAGCTGCGTAAAGTAGGTTTTTACAGGATTCCGTGTGAGTGCAGCAAGTCATATATAGGGCCAACGACGCGCACTGTGCAGGATCGTCATACTCGGCTACTCCAGCCCACCAAATCCGCAATCGCCGAACTCATAAATATTAACAAGCAAAACCCGAATTACTAAAGCCGATTCTGCTTGTGCGGGATCATGGCTAAAGAAAAGGACAAACTTCTGGCAATCAGATGAACGCAACACAAAATACAATGCCCCAGAAAAAATAGAAATTTCGTTTTTTATTTATTTATTTATTCATTATTATTATTATTATTATTATTATTATTTTCTTTTTTTGTTGCCCAACCTACGGTTGCAATTGTGAACCCAAAATATCTGCAGAGCTGCTTAAACACACGCACAAAATTTTATCATCGGTCCAACAGTTTTTAAAGGTAATTTTTATATGTTTCTCCCTGTAATGTTTCCAAACTTTGTCCTCATAAAAACATTCGTCGAACTTCAACGAAGATTTTAAAATAATAAAAAAAAAAAAAAAAAAATAAAAATAGCTGAACTGGTCCAGCCCTTTTGCGCTTACAACGTAGTCAGACAACCAGTTTTATTAACATACTTTTGGATTCCATCAGATTTTGGGATGGTGAAAGCCAAGCGACAGTGAGGATAGGCTGTTTCCCCTATTGTTCAAAAATATATTTCGAATTATGGTTCTTCTGAATGATTATAACGTTCAATATCATTTGCTGTCATTGTTCTTGCGAAACGTGTTTCTATCTCTTAGATTCAAATTTTAAAATCGTAAACTTTCAGCAGTACGTCGCATGAACGAAAACACACTCACATTGGGGAAGATAATGGAGTCATATGTGTGTTACAGCTGTGTTAGCGGAAGTAACTACCTTTTGTAGCTTTTCCACTAAATTCATTTCATTTTTAAATGAACACTGTTACTAAAAAGCATGGTAAGTGTTCAACTATGCAGTTATATCATGAAATGAATTCATTCGGATTCAAATTAATTCTTGTGTATACGTATATTAAACTTGCGCACTTGGCATTTTCCACATACCAGTATGCATTTTTCTCGTGCTTATTGGTTGCAAAGAAACTTGGAAGGCTAATGAATGGTCCAAGTAAAAGGACAAATGTGTTGTTGTGGGTGTTAACATTAAATATTTTTGATGAAAACTAACTGTCGAAGTTTTGAATTACGTATATCCGTGAAGTAATTGTTTTATCATTGTCTTGGCGGTTTGATAGCGGAACAGTTAACGCCTACCGATTTTGCGTTCCGTGTTCAAATCCAATCAACTTTTAATTTGTTTTCTCTCTTAGTTGTTGTGGAAGAATGTGTAACTCTGAAATAGAATGGAATTACTGATGACATTAATAACAATTTCAAATTTTACTAAAAATAGTTGCGTTCACCAGAAGCGCTCAGAAGGCCTCTTTTTAAAACGCAAATCATTGCTTTATCCATCGTGAAATACTGCATCACTGATGTAATTATGAAAACACAACCAGCAATTTTTTTTCTTTAAACAACTACATTGGAAAGCGACTTTAGATAAAAATCGTTGTCATGTCAAATCGGGAACAGCGATTTACAAAATCGAAGTAGCGTAGTTAGTGTCTAAACTACATCCATGAATTGGTTTACGGCAGTAGGTGTAGCATCAAGTCAATTGACGTTTCAGCCACAACATGACGGAAATTGGGTGTTTTAGAAAGCTCTCAAATTATATGAATTTTATCTTAATATATATATATATATATATATATATATATATATCACAAAATACTGTAATTCACGAGGGAAAAAAGCTTGTTGTGAACATAAGATGATTGAATTGACTATTTAACTCTTAACTAGCATGCAGCAGTTTGATAGACCGGTGCCTTTTTCCTATAGCTTCCCTTTGTTGAAATATAGAAGCTACATGATTTCGTTCCAGTTTGAGTGTGGAGATGGTGCAGTGAAGTGATTGTGTTTATGTCATTCTTATTTTCCTGATTTATGTGTGGAACTGTCTGTGAGACCGCGACGTAGAACTTACGCAAGTTTTTTTCAGGTATTTTATTTTCTGTATATTTAAATCTATTTTTCTGTCCTTAACTTCAAATATTACGGAATAATAAAACATAGTTCATTACAGAAATTGTGGCAGCTAGAAAATCTTCATGGAGCATTTTAAGAGGAAATTGCCCTAATTTTGACGTGAGTTTGAGCCTTCACTTGTCACGCAACAACAGAATAATAGTTTCGGTGGAAGAACCTTGTGAAATTGAAAGCAGTCATACGTCAAATCTGAGAAACAGTTAGACTCTGCATATTCCAGATATTGGACGGAGAACCTACAAAATACAGTTTTGAAACCCTGGAATCTAACTTCGGAAGTGGAGGGCACACAGGTTACGTCATTAACTGAGTCCAACCATAGAAACAAATTTTGTATAACAGAGACCAAAGCATAAAATAATTTAAACATTACATGCTTCAGTACAGTCTCGATTACGGTCCGGGCAATAGTATAACCAACAAGTAACAAGGGAATAGTTTCATTTACAAGTTTCAATCAAAGCTTAATAAAATTTTGACCATAAGCTCTTTTGAACCAATAAGAAGCTAGATGATGAATTTTACAAAGGACAGATCAGATCAGTATCAAAGCACTAAACTGATTGTAAGAAAGTAACTCACTTTACAAGTTTCAATTCAACTTTGATACAATTTTAACCATAAAATGCTAGGAATCAACAATAAGCTTAATAATTACTTTCACAAGGCACAAACCAGATCAGTAGTTCAAAACGGACACCTAAGAACATTTTAAATAAACACCTAAGATGGTGCTACAGATTACCGTCAATACGAAAACCTAAGTGAGAGAACCCATAGCAGACGGCACCCGTGAAACGCCAAGCAAGTGAAAACAGGAACTTGACTAAGAGGAGAAGTCAAACAGCCGGTTGGCGGCGGCCAGACCAAGACTTCAGGCGACGAACGGGAAGCTGTCTGCCAACGGCAACCACGACCAGGTAGCCGACCGTGCTCGACTAGCAGTAAGCTGTGACACCACCAGAAATATAAACAGGGAGCCAGCTTACATTAAACACCATTCACTAACATTAACTGAACCGCACACTGACCTATAAACATCACTGCAGTGCCACAAGGGAAAAAGTCTCAGCGAGAAACAACATTATCAGGAAATTAACTAACGGATCCTGGGGTGCAAACCCAAAAGTCCTGAGAGCCTCAGCCCTTGCGCTTAGTGTGTCAGCTGCGGAATACGCCGCTCCAGTATGGAGTTCATCAACACACGCGAGAAAAGTTGACACCGCGGTGAATGAAATGGCACGGATTGTGACTGGGTGCCTGAAACCAACACCAGTACACAAGATGTACTTAATTATGGGGATCGCACCGCCCAATGTACGACGTGAAATTGCTGCCAAAGCTGAAAAAACGAAGCAAGAAAAGGACATGCGTCACCCTCTATATGGACACCAGCCTGCTGACCGACGGCTTCGCTCGAGGAAGAGTTTCCTGTCATGTACCCGAGCACTGGAAGGGTCGCCCGCAGAAAACCGTATTGCAAGGTGGGAAATGGATTTGAGAAGCCCGTATGAAGCAGCAAAAGAAGAACTGGCACCTGGTGGAGATCTGCCATACACAGTCTGGAGAACCCTGAACCGTATGAGGGTAGAAGTGCCAAAGTGCAAGACAAACATGCAGCGATGGGGCTTCCTACAATATAATGAGAACACTCTGTGTCTTTGTGGTGCTGTACAGGATCCTCCACACCTGCTTATCTGTCCATATTTAGAAAAGCCCTGCACAATGGAAGACTTATGGGAGGCTAACGACAAAGCCATATTGGCTGCTAATTTTTGGAAGTTAGAAGTCTAGTTCCGGACACGGAAAGTAAGTAAGTAAGTACTAACATTAACAATAATCCACTGGCCAGCATTAAACAACATCCCTGTGCACTGAAAAAGGCATTATAAAAACGTACATGTAGAGAGGTTTAGTTATTTCTTTAAACCGATCTTCAAAAATTTTATCCAATGAATGTAACGCTTTCGTGTATTCCCTGATGTGGACATAAATACTTAATTTAAAGGATTTTGAGAGGAAAAATTTTCCAAATACCCTCCTTGAAGCTTTTAGAAACCAAAATCTGCAATTTGGAACTTCCAGTATAGTACCGATTAATCTATTTTTACCCTCCAATGATTGATTTAAGTCGTGTAAATAAGCCGTGATGTCTTGCTTGAAAGCGAGGTCAGCGATTCAAATGTTATTGCGTTTGTAATCCTACGGGACAAAACTTGTGTCGTCATCGGTTGCTAGACTTACAAAGAACTTAAGCTAACTTTACTAAGGACAACACACGCACGCATGCCGGATGGAGAAATCGAACCTTCCACGCGAGGGGCCGCATGATCCGTAATAAGTACAATTTCGAAAAAAGGTATATTTTTGTTTTTCTTTTAGAATAATTAACACTTAGCTCTTCGGATTGTGGCAATTACGCTTTTAATTCAGTCATCTATCTAGTCCGATAATCCCCTTGTGTGTTACGGAATGTTTATTTCTGTAGTGACGACGCTTTGTCGCTGCTTTGATATTTACGGTAGAGCAGCATATTAAGCATTGTGCTTTCCCATCAGGATTAAGGAATCTTCCCATTGAGCAATAAAATGGCTCACATAAATCCTAATCTTTTGTGCTCACGCTAAACGTTCGCAAGCTAGATTAACAGTCTCCTATTTGATGAGATCCAGAACGGATATTAAGCGCATCCTGAGGCCTACGAGAAAGACAGGCCCCGGCGCGCACGTCATGCGACGTAAGCATAGCAGTCCTGAGCCGGCCGGCTACCTGGTTGGCCGGCCGCTGTGAGGCGATGGGCCGTGCCCCAGCGGCCGGCCAACCAGGTAGCCGGCCGGCTCAGGACTGCTATGCTTACGTCGCATGACGTGCGCGCCGGGGCCTGTCTTTCTCGTAGGCCTCGAGCGCATCCACGATGACGCAGAGCGAGCGTTCTCTTCATCACACACGTGCTGCGACACGGTGAGGAGAGAGTGGTGGGGGAAAAGCACCGGGGCCGCACGGCGTGGCACCGGGGCGCGCAAGCACCGAGTGCTCGAATTGGAGAGGCCTGGGTTAAAGAGTTCGAGCCTCAACGGTTCAAGTTTCTGGAAATTTCGTAAAGAAAGTGGGGTGAAATAGAGAAACTTGTAACTGCTTGCTTCCGAAATTGAAACGGAAGAATAATATCATGGGTAATAGTTTATATGAGCAGTATATATGAGTACGAAAACTTCATACGAAAATGAACACTTTTTTTCTCACAGTCAGAGACCTCACTTTAAAGTATAAAATGTCACTTTTTTGCGGTAAGTATTACATTCATTCAGGCGGCGGCGCGGCCGAGCGCTTAAGGCGCTATGCTGCGATACGCGAGGCCGTTCCCCGTCGGGGGTCGAATCCCCCCCCCTCCCCCTAGGGCATGGATGTTTGTGTTTTCTTTAGTATAAGGCAGTTCATAAGTAGTTTGTAAGTTTAGGGACTGATGACCCCGCAGTTAAGTTTCTTAAACTGGACAAACATTTTCATTAAAAATTTTAAGCAACGACAGCTCTCGTTCCATAAAAATAAACTGACGAGGCTTGACAGACGGCAACATGTTAGGTAGGTGAGAAATACGAGACATGTCAGTCGCGGGTTAACACGACTTCCAGACATCAGTCAAATGCCGTTTTGCGGCATCTGTTCTTCCGGTACCTCGTGCGTGTATGACGGTGGCAGGGGTGACGTAGGGGCTTAGCGCGAGTGCCTAGTAAGCAGGGGGTCCCGGGTTCGCATCCCGGCCCCTACTGAAATTTTCATATGTTGATGTTGAATCTTCACTCACACAAAGTGATGAGTGCTATCGACAAGGGTTCTCAAATTGATTCCGTATTTCTTGATTTCCAAAAGGATTTAGACATCGTATCTCAGAAACGGATTTTAATCAAATTGGATTCCGTATTTCTTGATTTCCAAAAGGATTTAGACATCGTATCTCAGAAACGGATTTTAATCAAATTGCGTGGTTATGGTATATCGCCCCAAATTTGCGACTGGATATGGGATTTCTTGTCAGAGAGGTCACAGTTCGTAGTAATCGATGGTAAGGCATCAACTAAAACAGAGGTGATTGATGTCGGGCGTTCCACAGGGTAGTGCTATTGGTCCTCTGCTGTTCCTTATTTACATAAACGATTTAGCGTAATATTTAAGTAGCACTCTTAGGTTTTTTTCAGATGACGCCGTCATTTACCGCCTAGTAAAATCATCTGAAGATGAAAACCAAATGAAGAACGATCTAAATATCACTATGGTATAAAAATTAGTAATTGACTCTAAATAATGAGAAGTGTGAAGTAGTCCTCATGAGTACGAAAAGAAATCCGTTAAACTTTGTTTACAAGATAAAATCAATCAAAAGTGAAGGCCGTAAACTCCACAAAATAAAAAATCTTCAAATGTTTGTACAGTCTATGGGACTTAACTACGCGGTTATCAGTCCCTAAACTTACAAACTACTTATGAACTACTTACGAACTAGGACGGCACAAATATCCATGCCCTTGGGGGGATTCGAACCCCCGCCCGTAGTGGCCATGAAGACCGTGACTGGAGCGTCTTAGTCCCCTCGGCCACCGCGGCCGGCTCCACAAAATATCTAGGAATTACTATTACTTCAGACTTAAATTGGAAAGAACACGCAGATAATATCGTGGGAAAAGCGAACCGGAGACTGCGTTTTATTGGCAAAACGCTTAAAACATGGAACAGAACTACAAAAGAAATTGCATACACTACGCATGTCCGTCCATTTTTGGAGTATTGCAGCCCAGTGTGGGATCCTTATCAGGTGGGTTTGACGGAGGACGTCGAAAGAGTTCAAAGAAGAGCAGTTCGTTTTGTATTGTCAGGATACAGGAAATGATGCAGGATCTGGGATGGGAATCATTACTACAACGGCGCTTATCGCTGCAGCGTGGGCTACTTACGAAACTCCAATAGCCAACATTCTCCTCCTAATGCGGAAATATATTGTTGACTCCCACTTACATAGGTAGAAATGATCATCAGAATAAAATACGAAAAATCAGACCTCGAACGTAGAGATGCAGGTGTTCTTTTTGCCCGCGTGCTATTCGAGAATGGTTATTGTTGTTGTGGTCTTCAGTCCGCAGACTGGTTTGATGCAGCTCTCCACGCTACCCTGTCCTGTGCAAGTCTCTTCATCTGAGAATACGTTCGGGAACCTACATCCTTTTCAATCTGCTCACTGTATTCGTCCCTCGGTGTTCCTCTACTCCACGTACTTCCTTTTAACGGTAAGTTGACACTTGACGTCTCAGGATGTGTCCAAACAATGTATCCCTTCTCTTAGTCTGGATATGCCAGAAACTCCTTTTCTCCCCTATTCGTTTAAGCACCTCTTCATTAGTTACGTGATGTAGCCATGTAATTTTCATCATCTGTATCACCACATTTCAAACGGTTCTGCATCTTTTTATCTGAACTCCTTATCGTCCAACGTTTCACTCCCATACAATGCTACACTCCAGACAAATGCTTTCAGAAAGGACTTTATACCATTTAAATTAATATTGGATGTTAACAAGTTTCGCTTCTTTAGAAACGCTTTTCTTCCCATAACCATTCAGCATTTTATATCTTCTTTACTTCGGCCATCAGAAGTTATCTTGCAACCCATATACTTTTATTGTCTCATTACCTAATCTAATTCCTTCAGCATCGCCTGATTTTCTGACATTACATTCCATTACCTTCGTTTCACTCTTGTTAATATTCATCTTATATCTTCCTTTTAAGACCCTGTCCATTCCATTCAATTGCTATTCCAGATGTTTTCCGGTCTCTGACAGAATTCGAGAATGGAATGGGAGATAAATAGTACAAAGGTGCTAGAATGAAACTTTCACTCTGCAGCGGAGTGTGCGCTGATATGAAACTTCCTGGCAGATTAAAATTGTGTGTCGGAACCGGGACTCGAACCTGGGACCTTTGCCTTTCGCGGGCAAGCGCACTACCGACTGTTCTATCCCGACACGACTCACGATGCCGCCTCACAACTTTACCTCCGCCAGTACCTCGCCCCCTACATTCCAAACTTCACAGAAGCTCTCGCGAACAGTCCAGTCACGGTCTCCACGGCCACTACGGTCGGAGGTTCGAATCCCCCCTCGGGAATGGATATTTGTGCCGTCCTAGTTCGTAAGTAGTTCATAAGTAGTTTGTAAGTTTAGGGACTGATGACCCCGTAGTTAAGTCCCATAGACTACACAAACATTTGAACATTTTACATCTCGCGAACAATGCAAGACTAGCACTCCTGGAAGAAAGGATATGGTGGAGACATGGCTTAGCCACAGCCTAAGGGATGTTTCCAGAATGAAACTTCACTCTGCAGCGGAGTGTGCGCTGATATGAAACTTCCTGGCAGGTTAAAATTGTGTGCCGGAACCGGGACTCGAACCTGGGACCTTTGCCTTTCGCGGGCAAGTAGGAGGCGAGGTACTGGCGGAAGTAGAGTTATGAAGCGGCATCGTGAGTCCTGTCGGGAAAGCAAAGTCGGTAGTGCGCTTGCCCACGAAAGGCAAAGGTCCCAGTTTCGAGTCCCGGTTCCGGCACATAATTTTAATCTGCCAGGAAGTTTCAGTATAAAGGTGCTTCGTGAACCCCCTGCCAGGCAGTTTAATGTGATTTGCAGAGTATCCCATGTAGATGTAGATTACAAATTCCTACCAGCATCTGAGGATAAGAAACCGTAGTCATAAATCTATACGTGTGAAATTTGTTGGACACAGTGTTGCTGGTGGCTTGGTAGGCAGGCAGTGGCTTGGCTGTGCTGCTGGAGGTGTTGGTAGAGAGGAATTGGTGGAGGGTGCCGGGAGTCTCGGCAGTCCATTACCTGGCCGTGCGGTGACCGCGCCGCCCACGGGGCAGCCAGACAAATGGGCCGGGCCAAGGCAGCCGCACAGGGCGCCCGATCCGACAACTCTCTGCCCGCGACGAGCACCAACACAGGGCAACGACGCGGGGCCCCGAAGTCACACTCTTTCGGTGACCCCTTCCCTCCAACGCACCGACGACCTGATAAGGCTAGTCTACACGTTGACACTAGGTTGCGACACTCGTTTCATGAAATGAATTGCGCGCAACTGGTTTCAAAAAAATGTTCAAATGTTTGTACACCTTATGGGACTTAACTACGGGGTCATCAGTCCCTAAACTTACAAACTACTTATGAACTACTTACGAACTAGGACGGCACAAATATCCATGCCTGAGGGGGGATTCGAAGCCCCGACCGTAGTGGCCGTGCAGACCGTGACTGGAGCGCCTGTCTCCTCGGCCACCGCGGCCGGCCAACTGGTTTCGTGTGTGTCTGTAGACACGGCGCCAATACTATACACTTCAGTTTCGTTGTTTTGTGAGTACCGCAGTCGCCGTAGATTGGAAGTTTTGCTAGCTGTGAAAGTTGTGGCGAAGCTGTTGCTTGCCGCCCGCGGTGGCCGAGAGGGTTGGGGCGCTCCAGTCACGATCTGCACGACCACTACGGTCCGGGGTTCGAATCTCCCCCCCCCCCCCTCGGGCGCCGGCCGCGGTGGCCGAGGTGACTGAGGCGCTCCAGTCACGGTCAGCACGGCCACTACGGTCGGGGGTTCGAATCCCCCTCGGGCATGGATATTTGTGCCGTCCTAGTTCGTAAGTAGTTCATAAGTAGTTTGTAAAGTTTAGGGACTGATGACCCCGTAGTTAAGTCCCATAAGCTTCACAAACATTTGAACATTTTGAACCCCCTCGGGCATGAATGTTTGTGCCGTCCTTAGGATTAGCTAGTTCATAAGTAGTTTGTAAGTTTAGGGACTGATGACCCTGTAGTTAAGTCCTATAAGCTATACAAACATTTGAGCTATTGTTTCTTTGTGTGAAGTAGCTGCAAAAGACTAAACATAAAAAGAATAAGAAACGTGTTTGCGTTAAAAAAAAAAAAAAAAAGTCAGCTCAGTTGCTTAGCGACCTTGCTAAAAGAAATTGTAATTGAGGACCCTAGAAGCCATTTTAATCAACTTAGAATGTCACCAGAGCAGTTTACGTTCCTTTCAAACAGAGTTAGTAATGCAATAAAGAAACAAGATACTGTTGTGTGTGAAGCATTGTTACCAGAACTGAAATTACAAATTGCAACACATTTCTTGTCAAGTAGATATTCGTCTCTACAGTACCTTTACCTTGTTCCGAAATCCACAATTACCACAGTTCGTTTGTATAGGTATTTGGAATCGAATGTACCTTAGTCTGCAATTCACTAATCGTCAACCCATCAATATTTAATTCACGCATAATTGCTTCAAGAGCAATAACATGCCGCTGCTTATTCCTGAAATTTTCATCGTTAAAATCGCACAAACACCCATGCATCGCATATATGTTCAAAAACCGAATTTTAATCTGCCAGCAAGTTTCATATCAGCGCACACTCCGCTGCAGAGTGAAAATTTCATTCTGGAAACATCCCTTAGGCTGTGGCTAAGCCATGTCTCCACCATATCCTTTCTTCCAGGAGTGCTAGTCTTGCATGGTTCGCAGGAAAGCTTCTGTGAAGTTTGGAAAGTAGGACGCGAGGTACTGACGGAAGTAAAGTTGAGAGTCGTGTCGGGATAGCACTGTCGGTAGTGCGCTTGCCCGCGAAAGGCAAAGGTCCCAGGTTCGAGTCCCGGTTCCGGCACACAATTTTAATCTGCCAGCAAGTTTCATATCAGCGCACACTCTGCTGCAGAGTGAAAGTTTCATTCTGGAAGCCTTTAGATGTAATATAAACACGGCAATTGTGCCTATATTAATTTCTTTCATTACCGTGGGGACGAAATCCATCGATAGTGACCGAGCCAAATATCTCAAGAAATAAGCATCAAACGAAAAAACTACAAACGTTTCTAGCTTGAAGGGGGAAAACAGATGGCGCTATCATTGGCCCGGTAGATGGCGCTGCCATAGATGAAACGGATATCAACTGCATTTTTTTAATAAAATGTCTGTAAATCTATCGGACCAAACTGCGTGGTCATCAGTCCGTAGCTTACAAACTACTTACACCTAGGTAAACTAACCTACGGACAAACACACACACACATGCCCCAGGGAGGTCTCGAACCTCCACGGCGAGCGACCGCGCGCTCCGCAGCGAGACGCTTTAGACCGCTCGGCTACTCCACCGCGGCTTTTTTTTTTTTTTTTTCTTTTTTTTTTTTTTAATACGAACCCCCATTTTATTATATTCGTCTAGTACGTAATTAAAAGCGAATGTTGTATTCGGAACACTTTTTTCGCATTGTGATAGACAACGCTGTAATACTAACAAACGTTTGGTATCGCGCAACATCCGGCCAGTGCGGACGGTATTTGCTTCGTAATACATTACTCTTATAAAAATTGACCGTGTACCAATTGCAGAAAAGGGAGATATGGTATTTATGTATGGGTATTGTGATCAAAATGCCCAACGGCCCTGTGTTATGTATGTTGATCGTTATCCTGGAGCCGCGGTGGAGTAGCCGAACGGTCTAAAGTGTCTCGCTGCGTAGTTGCTCACCGTGGAGGTTCGAGTCCTCCCTGGGGCATGGGTGTGTGTGTTTGTCCTTAGGTTAGTTTACCTAGGTTTAAGTAGTAAGCTGCGGACTGATGACCACGCAGTTTGGTCCGATAGATTTACAAACATTTGAACATTGTTATCCTGGAAGGCATCATCCAAGTTTCCGGACCTTTCGTCGTATAGTTACGTTATTTATTGAGACAGGAAGTGTTTAGCCACAAGTGAAACGTCAACCACGACATGCAACAAATGATGATACCAAGTAAGAGTTTTAGCTGCAGTTGCGGCTAATTCGCGCATCAGTAGCAGAGAAATTGAGCGAGAATCGGGAATCTCAAAGACGTCGGTGTTGAGAATTCTACATCAACATAAATTTCACCTGTACCAAATTTCTGTGCACCAGTATTTGCTTGGTGAAGGCTTTGAACGTCGTGTACAGTTTTGCCACTGGGCACAAAATTAATTAATGGACGATAAGAGGTTTTTTTCACGCGTCCTGATTAGTGACGAAGCGTCATTCACAGAGGCGACGTAAACCGGTATAATATGTACTATTGGGCAACGGAAAATCCACGATGGCTGCGACAAGTGGAACATCAGCGACCTTGGCGGGTTAATGTATGGTGCGGCATTGTGGGAGGAAGAATAATCGGCCCCTATTTTATCGATGGCAATCTAAACGGTGCAATGTATGCTGATTTATTACGTAATGTTCTACCGATTTTACTACAAGATGTTTCACTGCATGACAGAATGGCGATGTACTTTCAACGTGATGGATGTCCGGTATGTGGCTCACGTGCAGTTGAAGCGGTCTTAAATGGAATATTTAATGACAGATAGATAGGTCGTAGAAGCACCGTACCATGGCCCGCATATTCACCGGATATTACATCCCCGGATTTCTTTCTGTGGGGAAAACTGAAGGACATTTACATCGTGATTCACCGAGAATGCCTGAAAACAAGCGTCTGCGCATTGTCAATGCCTGTTAGAAGATTAATGTGAAGTACTCGCGTATTGCCAAATGCATTGAAGTTCAAGGACATCATTTTGAGCATTTATTGAAGACATGAGGTAATTACAGATAATCACGCAGTAACAGCATGCGTTCTCATAATGTATGATAATTTCTCAAAAGTACATGTATCACATTGCAACAACCGAAATACAGATCAAACGTACCTACGATCTGCGGTTTAATTTAAAAACCTACCTGTTACCCACTGTTCATTTAAAATTGTGGGCAATATATTTCTGAATAACACAGCGCCATCGATCACAAAGCGAAAAAAGTGTTCCAAATAAAACATTCATATTTATTTACGTACTAGACGAATATGTAATAAAAATGGGGGTACCTAATTAAAAAAATGCAGTTGATATCCGTTTGACCTATGGCAGCGCCATCTAGCGGGCCAATGATAGTGTTATCTGTTATCACCCTTGAAAGTAGCTTTTTAATTATTCTATGTAAGATCTCGGGGAGGAAAGATCCGTAAATGCAAGTTAAAACGCTCACTGCTGCACTAAATTACTTTACGAGTGGCCACAGTAGTTGCTCAATGGAACTTTATCTGACTGCTCACTCCTTAAGGGAGAAGCCAATGTCTTAACAAACACAAATAATATATATAAAAGGAATAGATAATTAAATATGATATGGGGAGGATGATATTATAAAGCAGAGGTTTGATACCTTAAATAATTATCTATTCAATCAAATTTGGGGAGACCAAATAATCACAATAAAGCACAGACCTTGTACAAAAGTGAAACTGCCCATAATAAAATTGTTTCTGCCCTTTATGAATTTGGGGGTAACATGGGAGGAAATTTCCAGATACATGGTGGATAAAGGAAAGTATATTCATTCACTCACAGACACGCGCATAATGTTTGCGACACACTAATGGGGGAACACTCGATAGCAACTGCAAAGGAAGCGTCGGCGGCGTTTTGACGAGATGGCGGGTGTCTTCAAGCTCAATTAAAATCAAATTATGCTCCAAACGAACACATGTGTGGGAAGGCAGCGACATACTATCCTTACATGGTATGCGACCATGGTGAATTACATAGAATTTACAAAAGGAAATTAATTTAGAATAAACAAGTAAAGCACACGTGATAATTCATATAGAAGAAAGCTAGTATCTGTAAAAATATGGCTGAAGGCCAAAGTAACGACCGTTACGAAAGCACGTTGTGCAATTGGTCATACCAAGACAGGAAAGACGGAATCAAACAAGAAATTTCGAGAATGAATTTAGCACGCTCCCGGAAACAGACACCACACGAAAACTTTCGGAAAAATCAACAAGGAATTCAACCATACTAAGTTTACACAAAAGCTGAAGGCCACACACGTGTATTCCAACTTGAGAAAACTGGACACAAAAATCATAGCCAGATTGGAAATACGATTACTAAATTTTCATTGAATTACTTGTGTTCTGTAAATTAAGAAACATTTTACCTCGCATAGGGTAGAGAAACTCAAGAAAAACTATCACTGATAAACCAAGACTGCCCGTTCACGAACAAAGTAAAGTTCTAACAGCATGTCATCCTCTCTGCATGATTGGACGATATACTCACTTCGGCGATCGCGGCAAGAGTGAAGCCTCAGGCTACGCACAAAGCCTTCCCCTCCACACACCGAATATATGGCGCGCTGAAAGCGATGCAGAGTGAGTTTAGAGCCTATTGTCTACCAACCCTCACTAGCTACACGAGCTCCAGAGAGGTCTCTTTTGTCACCTCTTTCGAAAGAAAAGACAGAAGAGCTAAATGTGGAGGTATAAAGATAATTGGCATTAAAGTTGGTGGTGTAATTTTTGAAAATGACCTTTGAATGTCCTCATTTGACTTTCACTTTATGTTTGTTTGGGTTACATACTTAACAGGTTTACTCTTTACTTAATAAAAATTAGACAAATGTTACACAGCATTTTTATTGAAATTCGTCTACATTACCACCTCCTAAAATATTTTTTTACTAGCGACCCGCTTCGGCATTGCACGGCGTAATGTTATTTTATTTTGTAAAAAATCGTAAATATGGAAAAACCAAAACTTCGTCGAATTGTAGTTGCAGATTTCATTGATTTTCATTCGTAAAAATTAATATTTAGTTACCAGAGGTGCTGTGTACACAGTTTATTTGAGAACAGCGTATAACCATGGAAATTATAATAGGGGAGATGCCCAAAACACCATAGAAGTGAAGCCAATGTCTCCATATTACGGTGCCAATAACATTTGTTGTGATAAGTCTGTATTCATTGCATTCTGAGTTTGGTACTTTATATACAAAGGAAAAAAAAATGTTACCTACATTACCTATGGAAGTGCAATTTGTTTCGGTGTTTTCCCGTAATTCTAATTTTTACTTTTACGAGACATAGTTCCCTTGGAATTTCAAAGACCTGGTGGTACAGAATTTCAGTATCAATATTTAATTATTTGGAAACTGTAGAAACAATTTTCGTACGTATTCAACTCAAAATCGTCTCTTCAGTACTGAACTAACGAAAATGGTACGGCTTGGTTCTGTCATTATTGGTAAAATCTTGTTCATTTCCTGTGAACTACTGCAGCTGACAATTTCCGTTCTTGTAAAGCTTTTGGATTCTATCTCAATACGTAAGTCAAACTTATCGAATGAGATTTTGCGTTTATAAATCACAGTTCAGCTATCTGAACGGTCTGTATTTGTTCTCAAAAGTATACTACATGGAATATGTACTCAGAAATGAGTCGTTTATAAAAGCAGGGCAAGAACCACAGCACTGCTTTAATCGGATACATATTTCCTTGGCCCAGCAAGATGGCGGACTGGTTTTAATCGACAGCTAAGCTTTGCATAGTAGCGCCGTCTCCCCTTATTTTAACCTCCTTGCGCATAACTCTGTAAGAGGAAGTTGACAATATTATCTCTGTATCAAACAAAAGAAGTATCACCTTCTTATGGGAGAGTCTATTTGCACCAAGGAGCACCAGAACGAGGGAAGGAAGTGACGTCAAAATGACGTAACCGCTCCTGTCGAACACCCCGACGTTTGTTCGAGTGCAAAGTCTGTTCTGCAGAGACGCCATCTTACCTTTCGTATTTTCGTTATATTTTCCTAGTAACCCACGTGTTGCTACTTCAAAGTAACGGGAGACTGATAAGGTACCAAAAACAAGTTCGTACGGCGATTAATTCCAAACTAAAGTCTAGAAATACAATATGGGCGGGTAACCCATGACATTGTTGGTAAAGAGAAACAGAGACGCTTTGGATATGTACTCCATGTAGTGCAGTGGCTTAAAGCGTGTACATGAGGAGCAGATCTGTGGGGGCTGTGGTTTGCATGTCGCTCGCTCCTGACAACGTTTTTATTTTTCAGTTTGACTGGCAAAAACGTTTTCTGGCATTTTTATTTATTAAACAGAATTCACATGTTACGATATTTCGACATATTTACGTGTAGGCTACAAGCTCTTTGTCTTAAAAGTGCGTTTGTTCTATTTAGTGAACATGCCGTGAAAAATGGACCAACAAATTGTAAACATTTTCTCCTGAACTACTTGGTTGTCCTCGGTAGACGCAAATGTCTTTTGTAATAGCTCTGATTTTGATCACGAAGTACTTAAAATTCAGTGTAGCTGTTCTTTTTCCACATTCAATTATTAAACAGAATTCACATGTTACGATATTTCGACATATTTACGTGTAGGCTACAAGCTCTTTGTCTTAAAAGTGCGTTTGTTCTATTTAGTGAACATGCCGTGAAAAATGGACCAACAAATTGTAAACATTTTCTCCTGAACTACTTGGTTGTCCTCGGTAGACGCAAATGTCTTTTGTAATAGCTCTGATTTTGATCACGAAGTACTTAAAATTCAGTGTAGCTGTTCTTTTTCCACATTCAAATGATTCATCTGTGCAGATTTATTTTTCAGCATTTTCGCCCTAGTCAGAACCGCGAGAGCGTAATGGCCAAACCTTTTTTTGTTTGTTTTAAATTCTTTATTCTTCTTTTATTTAACGTTTTTCTGCATACCCACAGTAGCCAAGCACTAGCGCCCTGAGTTAATAAAAGCTCGCGTATACGACCTCCAATAATTGGTCGCGGTAGGCGATGAAACTGATTTGATTCGGAAAGATGCCAAAAGTAATGGTATAACAGCGACGCGGGCGTGTCTTCAACACACCGCACCGCGAGGTAACAAGACCCGTGGACAAAATTGTGCCGCGCGCAATAACGGCGCAGGTAATAACACGAACGGAAATGGAAACTTACGAACGGTGGAGGCCTTGTAGTAAGGCGAAATTTTGGTGATGGCTACCACACAGGTTACAAACTGAAGAGACACAATCAGAATTCAAAAAACTGGAGGCCAGATTTTCAGACAGAAAAAGTAATATCAACCGATTACGCAACATTTTCGTCACTTCTATTATTTACTTTTGGTAACTGATTAACGGAACATGCAACAAGTATAGTTGTCAGCTACTTAACTTCTCTCTAAATATCGTGAAAATAAAGCTTATGGTGAAATACAATTAAACTGAATACTATGATCTGAATATTGTGAATCATAATCAAGTATATTTTCAACTGAATGAATTGCTATCAAATTTCAAAATGTCTCACAATTGTATCATAGAACTACACAGATTTGATGAAAATTACATATTGTAATAATGAAATGTTTCTGGCTTAATTCTGGATTTTTCATGGATCCATATAGTGTTCATTACAAAAATTACTGCTTTATTGGCGCATTTGTATCTGACAGGGAAAGAATAAACTGAACTAAGTCACCAACAGCACAGTTATCAATATTTAACTAATCAAATATTACAGATAATTCAACCCATCTCAAATGAATTGGTTTGTGACTTCCATTCCATTCCTTTACTGTACTCTGAAACACTTGGATTTTATAAACAAGTTATGCGTCATTAACTTTCTTCGTAATGTATTTAAGTACAAAATCAAAAGAGCTATTAACATCAAATGAATAAAACATAGAATAGAGATAAGCAAAAAAAAAAATAATAATAATTACTTCTAGTTCAGAAATTCTGATTTCTCTTTAACGTCTACAAGAAATAAACACAAAGATCACAATTCGGCTTGTTTACAACTCAATCATTATTCGACAGCTGACTCACTAAAGACTTTCATCCACTTTCAAACCAAAAAAAGAGCTGGAAAAACAGTTGCATAATGTGTGACTTACGATTTTGCAACAGCTGTTCATAATATTACTATTATCGCATACTTCAAGTATCTGAACGGCGCGAGTGATCTTTAGGTTTGTAATGACTGCAGAGGACATGCGTGGCAGAATCTGCTCTGTCAACGAAACTTCCTTTCCACTGCAAAAAAGTCTTGCGTATATGAGTCACATTCTTCATTAACTGAATAATTACATATTTCTCTTGAATTAGACGATAAACGGATTTCGCAGGATGGTTCACAGGATAATATTAAAATGCAGGATATTTTTAAGATTTGGTAACCTCGTGTCGGGTCGCCGAATAAGGCTTATTTTTAAAGAAAAACGGTCATAACGTAAATCATAACCAACAGAACTACAGCATAGTCCGTTAGACGCGCCGAGGCGTGATCATGGCGGGCAAAATCAAAGTCTAAACGAAAGAATTAGAATAGTTAAAATAGTGGAGTAGGGAAAACTGTACACTGTCAACAAATTGAAGGCCGCGGCGTGATAGCCGTGTGCACGGAGGCGCCTTGCTGCGGTGCGTGAGGCTGTTCGCCGTCGGAGGTTCGAATCCTTCCTCGGGTAAGGGTGTATGTGTTGTCCTTAAGTTAGTTTAACTTACTTTAAGTAGTTTGTAAGCTAGAGACTAATAAGCAAGCAGTTAAGTCCCATAGATTTAAAACATTTCACCACTTTTTGAACAAACTGAAGGCCTTGGTCAGTGGCTTCTTGGTAGGCCGCGGGACCGAATAGGGGCAGAAGTGAGGAGAATATGTTATACTTTTTACGTAGAACATGAAGGAAGAATTAGACAACATTACAAGCTTTGGGACTTAACTACTGCTATCAATCCATAGGCTTACAAACTACTTAAAGTAAGCTAAGGATACAATCACACACACACACACACATAAACATACACCCAAGCCAGAGGGAGGATTCGAACCTCCGACGTGGGGTGGGAGGCGGAACAGCGCGCTCCGCAGCAAGGCGCCTAAGAGCATTCGGCCATTCCACCACGGCAGATCACAGATCGTGAAGTCAAAGTGGAAGTAATTCAGTCTGCAGTCTTAGGAAAAACTGCGGGGATAACTACAATATTGGAGCCACCGTATACAACTTGCGGTTGTACAAGGCAGCCAGGAAAAGTAGAAAGTAGGTCAAACTCATTAATGGATAAAATACTTATACTCATTAATCTCTATACAAAATAGATGTATAAACTCTGGTGTCTGAGCATAGAACTACAACGTTCTTCCACAATAATGCACGTCAATGTCAGCCATGTTTAAATTTGGCATTCGAATTCCCATCAGCATCAAAGAATTGCTTGCTTACCTTTACATTTAAAATTTATGTAAATACGCGTAATCGGTTTGTATTTTCTTCTCGTTTTGTTGTAAAACTTGATAGCAGCCATATTTGAATTTGGCAAGAAACGAGATATTAATATCTGTGGCTGGCACGCTCAGACAACAGAAGTTCAACATCACCGGTTAAACTACTTAAAACGTGATCTCTGTGCCAAAGGACACACAACTTGCCCGCTGTGTTTCGGATCACATTCGCGCTCGATACTGAAACTGTCTCATTCTGTCGGTTTCACTGTTTCAAAACAGCGGTGCTTCAGACCAATAATGCAGGAAGGCGGAACAGACGAATTACATTGAAACAGTAATGTCGTATTTCGCTGAAGCTCGGCATAGGTAGACATTTACCTTACTACTATATTGTAAACCTCACCTGAGGTGTAGTCAGGAATGGAAAGCAGTGTGGACTTGAAAGATAGCGTTCAAATTTTGATTACGAAACCATATAGGTTTATTTCCTGATGGGAGATACATGGGATTGCCAGATAAGGTAGATAAGGTAGCTCAAGTGACCCCAGACCCATCTCGGAAGAGAAGGGGAAATGGACAGGTAATGGAACTAAGCTATGAAAGCGTCTGTTCTGGAAGGCGTCTCGGAACAGAAAGTAAAGCGATTGAGCCGCTGCTCCAAGAGTCTGAATTCGCGCTCGTCATCAGGGAACACAGCGACGTGATCTGATTGACAGGGCGGCTTCACTGATGATGATTCGGCCTATTTCAGCTAGAACCGGTCGACTTTTGGCGATTCAGCGGAACGGCGACCGACATACGAGCGGTCTTTTTGTAGTATTTTTAAAATAATAACATTAATGGGGCTTGGGTCTGGGACGCCTTGTTCAATATGAACAGTTAAAGAGTGAAAAAAAAACTGTAAACTGCGAATGTGGAACAGTATACACAGCAGAAACAGGAAGGCCTATCCATGTACGAATGGCAGAGCATGAAGGGTACATATGTTTAAAACAGCACAGAAAGTCAGCGGTTGCAGGAAGAGTGTAACCATGACAAACTTCAAGGACGTACAGGTGCTCTCTAAACAGCGATTTAAAACGAAGGGAATAAATTCGTGATGCAATCTAGATCAGTAAACACCCCTACAACATGAACAGAGAAGACGGGTTCAAACTCTCACCGTCTTGGCTTCCTGTGTTGACAACACGGTGACGCTTCGTTAAATCAACAAAACGGCAAATAATAGTAAATAAAAGTTTAATTTTCTCTCCTATAACTGCTGACCTCCCACTATGCTTGTAATACTATAGCAATACTGGTACTAGTACAGTACAGACTGAGTGCACATTGAGATTTTGTTTCTCTTCATTCCAAGTTTAAAGCCATCTATACAGTCCGAAGCTGACATTGGTTTAATACGCAGCTCCTCCTCAGAGGGAATTCCAAAAAAAAAAAAAAAAAAAAAAAAAAAAAAAAAAAAAAAAAAAAAAAAAAAAAAAAAAAAAGATTAACAATGGACACACGTGAGTCTGCATCTTAAGACTACTGAAACCAAGATTCGTTTCTAGATTGTTGCATTACGAATGACGTAATTTTTGCTTTATAAACGTAAATGAAAATAAAACTACGCTGACTAGTTCCATTCAAACACCCAGCAAGATTCTAGGTTTCTCAATTCATGTACGACGATCATATTAAATACACATGACTAAACCTATAACTTCTCTTTTTAAAAAAAATAAGAAACGACGTACGGCCTGAAATGCCGTATGACAATTCTAACATAATGTGCCGTATTCGACGACTATTGTTTTCATTCTTGCGTATTACGAAAGTTAGGAAGGTAAATGAAACAGCGAATTAAAGATATTTCCAATACTCGAATTTTAAAATAAGTTTTATTTTAGTACAGTATCCAGCAGTGCGATAACGATGTTTCAGTACTTCACCTTTCCAAAAATGTTAGTTCAATAAATGTAATGTGAAATATGCCTTTCAATGTCACATGCCGTTTAGTACGCACAACACCTATCGAAATTAGGCAGTAGAACAGAGGAAAGCAAAATGTTTTAATTATACCTGCTCTGATAAAAACCAATCCATTAGACAAAAACGTCAGTCCTCAACTAATGGAATGACAGGAACTTCACTTATTGAGAATGCAGAGCATTCGGTGCTGGGGTAAAATCCAGGCAGCCTCGAGTGATTATATTGCTAAAAACAAAACGGCAAATAATAGCAATTAAAAAGTGTATTTTTCTCTCCTATAATTGCAGTCGGCCCAATATGCTTGTAATTTTACGGCAGTACGAGTAGACACACTTATTAAGATTTGAGATCCGACCTATAAAGAGTTGCGCTTCTACTCAGTGAATATATATATATATCCACTCCGAGGAGTGGAGCGGGCTGTTTGAGATCCGGCCCATTAAGAGTCGCGGCTCTATTCAGCCAATTATCAGACAAGCTGATAGTGGGGCAAAGAGGGAATCCCAATTGGGAATAAGTGGGAGGGGCTTACCAGTTCCGGCATACGCCTTGCAACCAAGGTAAACCTCCCGAAAACCTTGGTCGGAACCGGGTGATTGGGACCAATCTCATTTATGCCTGGGACGTTGCCCTAGACTACAAACTGATTATCGGGAGAACACGAGTGCACTCACGACAATCAAGGATCGGACGCCCGATTTACTCTCGTAAACTCGTAGAGATCAGCTCAACCAACAGTGGACAAGCATCTCCATAAAGGAACACGCACACGTAAGCACGGTAACCTTTGCGTCGACGACCAACCCATCGTCTTCTATTCAGTGAATAAAAGTGAATTTATAAGGCATTCGGTCCGTAGAACAACTGCGATTAACAAGTGTCACGATTTCGCTTTCTTTTGGCACTACATTGAAACCTAATAAACGACATTAGAAATAATGAAAACTTCTACATTGTATGTTCGTACAAACAGGGCACGTGTGTCTGTAAAGAAGTCGATAGGGAAAGGAAAGTGCTTGAGTAAGTTAGTGCAAACATATAACGCTTTTGTATCGGTGGTAAATAAATAGTTGCCACTATTTAAGTTCCAAAATTTTTTCTGTTTAAACAGACTCATTATTTATTTTCACCTTCGCAAGTTCAAGTCCAATATAAAGAGAAAAATACATCAAACAATATTTATTATACCCACAGCACTCTTGTGAATGATCCTGTACTTTCAGATTCATCATAGTATTGCTTGGTGTCATTGATCGTCAAATAACTTTGAAGGGTGTGGACCCACTAGGTCTGGCAGTCATACAACAGTTATACGAGATAGAGGAACACTACCTTGCTCGCACTCTGCGCTGTATTTCTGTTCCGTAAACCATGAAGGCAATTTACCGAAAAGAGGTCAGTATTGTCATCTGCCATAAAGGAACAGGAAGAATAACTAATATCTGTTTGAACTCCACTCGTCGGAGCAAAGCTGAAGCTGAAGAAGCAAATACTTCACCTCAAAATGTAGACATAATGCCGTTAAATGACACCTTGATTCCGCTGAAACACCAGAAGGCTTCCTAGTTAGTTGGCAATTGTTTTCACCATTCATTGCTTAGTTTTAATGATTTGATCCAAACTGTATAGATGTTTATTTGCCACCAGCTGTAACGAGTCGATTGATAACGTCAAACAATATCTGAAGATCACGTACACCACGTTTAAATTAATCAAAGTAATTGTATCGGAAATGTAGATAGTATAGCAAACACAGGTGTTACAAGTCAGGAAGACTTTACCGTGACAGATTTTCATACGACTCTTGAGAGCGTACGCAGAAAGACACCCTTTGGCTGTCAAGAAAAGTGAAGCACCAGCATGGAATGTAGGACGCGAAAGGTTCATGAATGGTGAGCGTATGTGATGTTATTTTCATCATTACAAAATTGAGAACGTTTGCCCACATATGGTTCTCTTTGTCCACGACTGCACCTCAACATCACACACACACACACACGGTTACTGACTCACGTGCCCTGTTTGTACAGAAATTGTCCCGTTAAGAAATACAACGTAGATGATTTCATTAATTCTAATGTCGTTTATTAATTTTATGCGAAATCGTAACGTTCGTCACTCGCAGTTATTCTACGGACCGAATACTTTATCAATATACTTATCGCTCGCGCCAGGAGATTGTTGGCCAATAATGGAATTATTACGATATAATCTGGATTGCGGAAGGTTTTACAACTTAATGTTTTTTTTTTTTTTTTTTTTTTTTTTTTGGTCGGACGCACAGGACACCGTGCCCACGGGTGCGGTTCCTGTAGGGGGATGCTTGTCCGCTGTTAGTCGAGCTGATCTCTACGAGATTACGAGAGTAACTCGGGCGTCCGATCTTTGATTGTCGTGAGTGCATTTGTGTTCTCTCGATAATCCATTTTTAGTCCGGGGCAAGTCCCGGAGACAAATTAAAGTGGTCCCAATCCCCCGGTTCCGACCAAGGTTTTTCGGGAGGTTTTCCTTGGTTGTAAGGCGTATGCCGGAACTGGTAAGCCCCTCCCACTTATTCCCAATTGGGATTCCCCCTTTGCCCCACTATCAGCTTGTCTGATAATTGGTTGAATACAACCGCGACTCTTTATGGGCCGGATCTCAAACAGCCCGCTCCACTCCTCGGAGTGGAGAATGAAAAGAATAAGTTCTTTTTTTTTTTTTTTTTTTTTTTTTTTTTAACTTAATGTCTATCGGTTTGAATTCATTAATTTCAAGCGAAATCGTAAAGTTTGTCACTCGCAGTTCTTCTACGGACTGAATACTTTATCAATATACTTGTCGCTCGCACCAGGATATTGTTGGTGGCTGATAATGGAATTAATACGAAGTAAACTGGTTTGCAGAAGGTTTTACAACTTAATGGATATTGTTATGAATTCGCTCTGAGGAGGAACTGCGTATTAAACCAATGTCAGCTTCGGACTGTATGGCTGGCTTTAAACTTGGAATGAAGAGAAAGAAAATCTCAATGTGCACTCAATCTGTACTAGAGTTGGGCAACACGATTCTTTTTTAGGAATCGATTCTTGCGATTCAATCGCACATTGTGAATCGATTCCTACGATTCGTTCACGATTCTTTCGCGATTCTTTAGTCTGCATTGGCGCGATTCTTACTTCTACATCTTGCTCATAGATGGCAATACATGTCTGTCATGGATGTTGGAATCTTGACCTTTTGCATCTGCTCCTACGATTCGTTCACGATTCTTTCTGGTCTGAGACGGCACGATTCTTACAAAATGCCGAAAAGGTGACAATATGGGTATCGGATTTTTTAATATTTATGGTGCATAAAGTTCAGACTTAAAATAATAATGAAGCAAAGCCATTCGATTCAGCTCTCAAGAATTCTCGAGAAAATAGTCTGAAGTTTTGCGAGCGGTTATAAATACATATTACACTGCCAACTATTTCTGCTGTCATCATAGCTCATTTAGTAGTATTGTAGGTTTAGTGAACGTAGGTCACTTATTTCGAATCCTGCTGTAACCTTATTTTTTTTCGTTCTCTTTGAATACTTCGGCCATTTAATTATAGATTTAATTAAAGCTCTGGTAATTAACACACATATAATAATTATAAAATAATTATTATAATGTTAGTTTAATGAAACACGTCTATATAAATAAACATTAAAAATAAAACTCCGTCTCTAAATATTAAACTTCTTTCGAGATACAAGAAATTCTCGTTTATTAAAATGTTTCTTTTTTGTAAAATCGGTTTATTTCAGGAAAGCTGATAACGTAAAAACGAAAATGGTAAAAAAGATTTTTGAGATGGCTTTAAAAACATTTAAAATCGCGTTTTTATATAAAAAGAATATTTTTGTAAAACTGAGTTTTTACAAAAACTACAACTACGTAGATGAACTCGAAAAGCTTAACCTCTCTAAACACAAAATATAATCCAAATCGTTACAGCCATATCCGGAATGCGCAAAATATAAATGTGTAAAGATTGCTCGTTTAAATACATAATATGTAAACTGTATAAAAGACATATATTCGTATGTATTGGCAGCTGTGTATTTCGCTGCGTTTTGTTTGTCATTTATATTTCGTGAATAGGCTAATAATTAACAGCTCACGATCTTCTTTCTGTCCTTCCTTTGGCCTTCGTAATTATTCGGCACGATTCGCCACTTGCTTTCGAATCATGAATCGTTGGATCTTGGAATCGTCACGAGACTGGCGATTCTTTTGAACGACGATTCGTCCCCCCACTTCTCTCCGGCATTCGGCACGATTCGGCAAGATTCGGCAGTCGCCTTCGAATCGTGAATCGTTGGATCTTGGAATCGTCACGAGACAGACGATTCTTTTGAACGACGATTCGTCCGGATCACGATTCGATTCTTACGATTCTTTATTTGTATTCGTTCAAATGAACGACTCATTGACGAATCGCCACAACTCTAATCTGTACTGTACTAGTACCAGTATTGCTACAGTATTACAAGCATAGTGGGAGGTCAGCAATTATAGGAGAAAAAATTACACTTTTATTTACTATTATTTGCCGTTTTGTTGATTTAACGAACACGTCGCCGTGTTGTCAACACAGGAAGCCAAGACGGCGAGAGTTTTAACCCGTCTTCTCTGTTCAAGGGGTGTTTACTGATCTCGATTGCATCACGAATTTATTCCCTTCGTTTTAAATCGCTGTTTAGAGAGCACTTGTACGTCCTTGAAGTTTGTTATGGTTACACTCTTCCTCGTGTTCTGCAACCGCTGACTTGTTGTGCTGTTTTAAACGTATGTACCTTTCATGCTCTGCGATTCGTACATTGATAGGCCTTCCTGTTTCTGCTGTGTATACTGTTCCACCAGCAGTATTCAGCTTTTCTATGGGATCCTTAGTTTATGTGAGGATATCTTTTGTTCTGCTATTGCTGTAAAAAACAGGTTTGATGCCAGCTCGTCGTAATATTTTTCCATTGCGCTCACTAGTTCTCTTAATGTATGGTAAAAGTGCTACCGGTAATTCTTCGACTTCTGTGTCGTTTGCCTTAGTTGGCCGTGGTTTTATGGCTTTGTGGATGATTCTGTCTCTACATCCATTGGCGCGGAATGTCGATCGCGACTTGGTGAGTTCTCGTAAGAAGATGTCAGCTTGTCACCTGTAGAAGCAGACATCTTCATGGAGGCTTTGGAGGAGACAGCTTTGAACTCAGCACCTTTACGACCAAAGTACTGGCTTAGGTATGTCGACGACATGTTCATTATGTGGCCACACGGAAAGGATGAGTTAGTTGAATTCCTTGAACATCTCAACAGCCAACACGAGATTCTAAAATTCACTGTGGAAATAGAAAAAGATGGTTCCATCTCTTTTCTGGAAGTACTAGTGTACAAAACAGCAACAGGTACACTAGGCCATACTAGGCCATAGAGTGCACAGGAAACCAACCCACACCAACCGGTACTTGCACGCGCAGTCTCATCACCATCCGGCGCAAAAGCAGTTCTACGCACACTAGTCACCAGGGCACAACCGATCAATGATGACAATAATTTGAGCGAAGAACTCACCAAGTTACGATCGACATTCCGCGCCAATGGATATAGCGACAGAAGCATCCAGAAAGCCATAAAACCACGGGGAACTAAGGAAAACGACACAGAAGTTGAAGAATTACCGGTAGCACGTTTGCCATACAGTAAGGGAACTAGTGAGCGCATTGGAAAAAAATACGACGACCTGGCATCAAACCTGTTCTTTCCAGCAATAACAGAACAAAAGATATCCTCACATCAACTAGGATCCCATAGAAAAGCTGAATACTGCTGGTGTGTATAGAATAAACTGCGGATGTGGAACAGTATACATAGGAGAAACAGGAAGGCCTATCCATGTACGAATGGCAGAGCATGACAGGTACATATGTTTAAAACAGCACAGCAAGTCAGCGGTTGCAGAACACGAGGAAGAGTGTGCCCATAATATAAATTTCAAGGACGTACTGGTACTATCTAAACAGCCATTTAAAACGAAGAGAAAAAATCGTGAAGTAGTCGAGATCAGTAAACACCGCCGGCCGCGGTGGCCGAGGGGACTGAGGCGCTCCAGTCACGGTCTGCACGGCCACTACGGTCGGGGGTTCGAATCCCCCCCTCGGGCATGGATATTTGTGCCGTCCTTAGGATTAGGTAGTTCATAAGTAGTTTGTAAGTTTAGGGACTGATGAGCCCGTTGTAAGTCCCATAAGGTATATATATAAAAGTAAACAGAGAAGACGGGTACAAACTCTCACCGTCTTGGGTTACGGTGTTGACAACACGACGACGCTTCGCAGCGAGCGGTACAACGGGCCCTCAGGCCGCAGATGGGCGTTCCTGACAGCGTGGCAACTTCGTCACTACCCACAAGAACTAAGCCGACCGTTCGGTTGCTGCCGTTGATCACCAAGAGCGCGCATGTGGTTTTCCACCAATAGGAAACCCTGATGCAAACACCAAGAAAGCACATCTTTCTTTCCTATTTCCACCTATCAGAAACACCAATGCAAATACCAATCCAAACTAAACTGTTAGGACAGTACACGCTTTATAAGACCAGCACAAGAAAGAAACAAGTCAGTATTCCCTTGAGGAAGGCTCTTGCTACGGATCCGAAACGTTGGAATGATTTTATCATCATGACGCGGCAGATAGCTCAGAAGAATTTTAACCTTATCATTGCTATCCTTAATCCCTGTATTTTATCCCATTCTCGTCTTATCTCTTGTCAGCAATTAAAGAAACGAAAGACTATACCACTTTTGCCCAGGAGTTGGCGACATATAATGCATCTTCTGTGACCTGAAGCAGATCTTGTACAGTGCCTGTTTTAGGGCACCAACTACACTGCAACAAAAGAGACGTCGCCTGGATTGCACCACAATACATCTACATCTACACAGGATACTCTGCAAATCACATTTAAGTGCCTGGTAGAGGATTCATCGAACTACCATTATACTATTTACCTCCCATTCCATTCTCGAATATCGCGCGGGAAGAAAGAACACCTGAATCTCTCCGTTCGAGCTCTGATTTCTCGTATTTTATTCTGATGATCATGTCTACCTATGTAAGTGGGAGTAAACAATATATTTTCGCATTCGGAGGAGAATGTGGGCGATTGGAGTTGCAGCAGCGATAAGCGCCGTTGTTGTAATGATTCCCATACCAGATTTTGTATCATTTCCGTAACACTGTCTCCCCTGTATGGTGACAATACGAAACGAGCTGCCCTTCTTTGGACTCTTTCGATGTCTTCCGTCAAACGCACCTGATAAGGATCCCACACTGGACAGCAATACTCCAAAAATGGACGGACAAGCGTAGTGTATGCAGTTTCCTTTGTAGTTCTGTTGCATGTTTTAAGGGTCCTGCCAATAAAACGCAGTCTCTGGGTCGCCTTTCCCACGACATTATCTACGTGTTCTTTCCGATTTAAGTCTGAAGTAATAGTAATTCCTAGTTATTTTGTAGAGTTTACGGCCTTTACGTTTGATTGATTTATCTTGTAAACAAGCCGGCTGCGGTGGCCGAGGGGACTGAGGCGCTCCAGTCACGGTCTGCACGGCCACTACGGTCGGGGGTTCGAATCCCCCCTCGGGCATGGATATTTGTGCCGTCCTTAGTGTTAGCTAGTTCATAAGTAGTTTGTAAGTTTAGGGACTGATGACCCTGTAGTTAAGTCCCATAAGCTATGCAAACATTTATCTTGTAAACAAAGTTTAACGGATTTATTTTCGTAATCATGTGGATTACTCCACACTTCTCATTATTTAGGGTCAATGGCCAATTTTACACCATGCTAATAACTTATCCAGATCGTTCTGCTGTTGGTTTTGATCTTCAGATGATTTTAGTAGACGGTAAATGACGGCGTCATCTGCAAACAACCTAAGAGAGCTACTTAAATTTTCCGCTAAATCGTTTACGTAAATAAGGAACAGCAGAGGACCAATAACACTACCCTGTGGAACGCCCGATATCACCGCTGTTTTAGTTGATGCCTTACCATTGATTACTACGAACTGTGTCGTCTGTGACAGGAAATCCCCTATCCAATCACAGATTTGGGGCGATATACCATAACCACGCAGTTTGATTAAAAGCCGTTTGTGAGGTACGGTGTCAAAAGCTTTCTGGAAATCAAGAAATACGGAATCGATTTGCGAACCCTTGTCGATAGCACTCATCACTTTGAGTCAAATAGTGGTCTTTCGCATGAACGATATTTTCTAAATCCGTGTTGACCATGGGTCAATAGATCGTTCTGTTCGAGATAATTCATAATATTTGAGTACAGAATATGTTCAAAAACCCTGCTGCAAATTGACTTCAATGAAATAGGCCTGTAGTTTAGTGGGTTACTCCTACTGCCTTTCTTAAATATAGGTGTGACCTGTGCAACTTATAATGTTAACTGCCTTGTGGGTTGAGGTTTTAGAGGCAAGTTTAGCTTTTAGTATTTAATCAAATTCGTAAATAGTTTGCAAGATATCAATGGGATTAAATTAGCCAAAAATTACGTAAGTTCTGACTGCAGAGATTATGATTCATAAATGAACAGGGGAATTAATTTTATTTTTTAGTATCTTTGACGATTAAAGAGTAGATGTTGGTGGCAGTTTAATTATAAAAAGAGACGGGGCCTACCTTCTGGGACATTTGGCCTTTTTTGCTGCAATATAAAAATTCATATTTATAAAGGTATGACAGCGTCGTGATGTGGGGTTGGACTTGTTACGTAATTTGTGTGCAACGGACAGTGCGTTAATTTTTATTTCAGTATCCAAACGGAGTTACGGAAAAAATATTACGCGAAACAATATCGGACCTCGAAATTTAACATTAAAAAAAGAAGGAAACGCGATTGCAGGTTCTAAAAAGCCGTTTAATTGTTATAACAATCATTGCACGATATCTTGTCTGCCTTAATGGCGTACAAACCCACCACACAACTTAAAGGGAAAAAATTATTTAGGCCAGATTCATTACCGGAATGATAAATAAAACCCGTCATATTAAATTGTTAAATATTTCATGCTGTATTTAACTCACAAAAGCACTTTACTTACATGCTGGATAAATGAAACAATAGGAGCTGCTATAGATACGTCTGTCCTAATCAGAGGCCGAACATAGACAGATGAATTGGAACGTTGTTCTTTCTCTCGTCAGACAGAAACAAGGGAAGGTAGCTTAAGGTTCAGAGAGAGAAAAACGCTTCTCGATTAACATATATGTTAGGTCGTTAATTTTTTGTTGTATCGTTTCACTGCCTCCCCCCCCCCCCCCTTTGGCTTCGGGGCGGCAGTGAAACAGGACGAACCGAAGGCAAAGACAATTGTTTTATTTTCATCATCAAATTGTTATAATGTGCACATTTTTACATAGTACTCCAGTTCTGTTCTGGTTGTTGTCAATTTTGATTACATATTGGTTTTCCATTTTTTTTTTTTTTTTTTTTTTACATATATAGGTTTTCTCCATAAGATCGACTTACAATAATATTTACAGAATAGTTCTTTACAAAAGCATACTTGCGTACATGAATTTCTTCTGTACACGGGTACTTTTCTTTGTTTTTATTAGTAAGTTTCCGTATTATTTTTTTAGTTCTCTTTTTACAATATAATCAATAGTCGTCTAGAATTTTCTTGCTGTACTGGTTCTTCTGGACCGCAGTTGGTTTATCTTCTTCGTTCGAGCAGGATACGATGCGCGCGGCCGCTGTGCGCACCTCGTCGAACAGCTTTCAAATGTCCCGCCGTCTCGATTGAGGATCGATATCGCATGCGAGACTGGCACGTGTCGTCGTGTAGGTAGCCGTTTGTAGCTACAGGTCTCTTCGTAGGTACTCGTTTGTTGGCAGTGGTACATGAAAAGACAAAGATTAACATTCATTAGTAACTTAATATTTACGGAAGATATAAAATTTTTCTCTGAAATGGAAGCACAGAAACATTATTAGTCTACACTTGTAGTGTTTTCGTTTGTGTGTGTTGTTGTTTGTAATTTCGAGAGATTGAATTGGGGTAGGTTTATGTAAACATAGTGCTTTTGTTTTACTCAAACTGAAACAACCGATCTGACATGACCGTAAGCGTACATAAATATGTTACAACAAAATGTTAGTTTCAAAGGTTTAGGCGTACGCCCACATCAGTATACTTTGCTTATCCTGAATTATTTCTTTTCTCTTTTTTTATTTTTATTTTTTTATTTGATTTGATTTACTAGTCTTTAAATGCATCTGCTTTAGGGTGATAAAATTTTAACTTTTCTGCAAGTAGCCATTTTTTTATTTACCAACTGACATGCCTACACTCTGAAGCACTCTGAACTGTCCATTCGCATGTATGGTCACAGGCAGACAGTGTTTGTTGGTAATGAGGATCACCCTGTGGCTAAACACGCCTTGGGGCACGACCAGCACATCTTGGCACAGTGTTACACCGTCCGGGTTATCTGGATACTTCCCACCGACACCAATCCTTCAGAACTCCGGAGATGGGAACTAGCCCTTCAGCATATTCCCTCTTCCCGTTGCCCACCTGGTCTCAACATCCGCTAAATTCGAATTCCCACCTACCATCTTAACATCTTTGCCTCGGTTCTCTGGACAGAGCCTCTGCCTCAAGTGGCATCTTTGTCTAACTTCTTAACTTCTTTGCTTTCTACCGTATGTCTGCCTAAGTGTACTTGCGTCTGTGTAAATGTGTGAGTGTGTGTGTGTATTTGTTTACCCTCCTTTGTCCCCCCAAGGTAAGTCTTCCCTGTCCCGGGATTAGAATGACTCCTTACCCACTCCCTTAAAACCATCATCATTTCCTTTTCCCTCTCCTTCCCTTCTGCTTGACGAAGCAGCTAGGCTGCGAAAGCTAGCGTTTGTGTGTGTGTGTTTAAGTGTTGCTATCACTGCTTGTGCTCCTTCGCCTGGTAAGTGGACTTCATATATATATATATATATATATATATATATATATATATATATATATTGTTGATAAGAAGGACTTACTGCTAAAAGCTTATCATTATATTTACAGTCTTGGAATATTTGGCTATTAGAGTTAGTTCACTGCCTTTTTTTCGGGCCAGGCTTTTGATTTGAAGGTTTATTATTTTAAATTGTCCGCGTTGCACGCTCAACAGTGGCCTTTCAAAAATGACTTGCCAACCCGCAGCAGGAGGCAGCTACTGTGGTTTCAGTCTCCTAGCGGACGCGAGCCGTCGCACCTGTAATCCGTTCCGCACTTCCACTGTTCGTGTTTTCAAGTGTCCATTACGGTAATACACGGTGCACATCATCTTCTGTCACCGGGATTCTACGTTAGGTGACGTCGAGAGCTTGAAGACTGAGTGAGTACAACATTTACTTTGTATGCAAGCTAGCAACTCGCTGCTCTTTTTAACTTAAGTTTGTAAGTTCCGAAACGCTGCTGATATACTGTTCGCTTAGCACAAAGTGTCTTCAACACATTTTATTCGACGTGAGACGTTATGGTTACTTGAACTGTCTATGTTTTAGAGTTCACTATCCATAACGTAACTCGCAATCACTGCAAAATTGTTTATTCCTATTTTAAAAGTTCGTTTGTCATTGCAACGAACATCACTACCGTTTGTGGCTAGTCCTTATGCCGGTCCTCAATGAACAAATCAGTTTACACGACTCGTTGATTTCCTATAAATAACTGTTTATTTTGTCGTACATTAGTACGTCCTTGGAATGCAAACCGTTTAAAACGTCACTTAATGTTTTTATGTAGTCGCCGGTTTGCGTCCTTCACACGATTTTGGTTTTATAAGTATTAGTTGCACTGTCACTCGTTTTTCAAGGCACACGTTGTACTGTAAGTATTTACTGAGCACTTGATTGACTAATTTGTTTATTGTCTTTCACTTTGTACTGGTACATGGTTTTAATTGGAGCATAATTATGCTTTGACTACTTCATCGTCCTTTGATGTATAGTCCGTTTACACAATAAATCTTTTACAAAGATAATTACAATATTTTCATAATTTTTATACATGAAGGTTCAATCTAGGGTTAAACTAATTTGTCTACGTTCATGTCAGATGGTTATAGTTCTGGCGTAAATAATAATTTTTTTTTTTTTTTTTTTTTTTTTTTTTTTTTTTTTTTTTTTTTTAAGTTCGCAATTCGCAATCCGTTCATGGATTAGTTTCGTTACCAATTCTGTGGGTTGATATTTCGTTATAGGATTAGAAAAAAATTTATCTATATAGAAATGGATTTGTTACATGCAAATTTTGCAAAACCTTTTAAAAGAATTGCTAATCAATAGCATAAATTTGTGTCTTAATAGTGTCCGTGTTCAGTGTGGCACATTTTATGACCAGCTAAGTACATTAAAAAAATTACACAGAAAATGCATCACTTAAGTTAAGGCATGATCAGACCAGTCCATTAGTTGCATTTAAGTTAGCAGAAAAAAATATGCAGAGACAGATTTAACTTACCAATAAAGATAGGCGATAGTGTATAAGGTCGCGAGACTGTTAAAAGAAAATTTTCATTGAAATTTCTAGACTACAATACCAAACACAACAACATTACCAACTATGATACACAATAGTAGTCAGCCTAAGTTTCGGCTTTTACGCGCTCAACAATGGACCTCGCTCTGAGTAAAGATTTTTTAACCCATATTCAAATTCTTTTTGCAATGTCTGTAAATTACGTAAATTAAAGGATTTTAGAGAGGGAAAATTGTCCAAATTTCTTTATTGATGCTGACTTTTAAAAAGCAAAACCTGCAATTTGAAACTTTGAGCACAGTCACGCATAAGGTAAAAGGTAAGGCAACTTTTTACCTTTCCCCTAATATGTTATGGAGTGTTTATTTTCGTAGTTACAGTGTACTGACGGTGCTTTGATATTTATGGTTGAGTTGCATATTAAGCACAGTGCATCCTCGTCACAGGGACCTGCTAGACAGCAAGCGACTTGCGTGCTGTTTACGTTCAGGGCATTGACTTCGTCGATTTCGCTGTACGCATCTCGCCCATGTTTTCCAGCCAGTCATTACAGATTTTTATTGCGAAATTTTGAATACTGGATGACTAGCTTTGCCGGGCCACTCAAAAAAGCTCGGCGGGCCAGGAGTTGAGTACCGCTAATCTAACCGTAACGTTGCACGCTGATATTAAACCTAACGACCATATATAAGGCCAGACGTGGGGGGAAGATGGATGGTCAGTTAAATGCAGGAATTTAGGGAAGATGTGGTTCATCTATAAGGGTGACTGCGCATAGAACGCTTATGCGCGAGTTCTGATCAAGTTTATGGAATATCCACCAGATGTGTAGGACGTCAAACAAACCGATTTGTAGCAGGAGAAGCACCATAGAAAGTTTTAATTTCGACTGCCTATATGGTATAGTAGCAGGACTCACTTCTCCCGACAGCGCATTGTACGTAGCTTCGCCGTTGGTTTCTTCCGTAATACGGTCGCACACAGTATGTCGAGTGAACTTGACATGGAATGTATTTTCTATGAAATCGTACTGCATTCCGTATACGTCTTCTTCTTTTAAACGGAACTGATCATGTACCCATATGGCGAAGTCGTACACTTTCGGTCGCGAAACATCGTGTCTAAATTTGAACTTGAGTATCATTTTACGAAGTTTCTATTCCAGTCGCACAATAAAGAAAGTTCACGCACATATCACAAGCTGACGCGAGAGCTGCACGCGAAAGCGTCTGACTGCCAGCATGGCCGGCTCGAGACTGACCACTTAACTACCACGACCTATTGGATGTGTATCCATTTGATCGCGGTGGCTTATTGGTTACCGTACTTTACTAGTACACAGGAGTTTTTTTCTGATAGCATAAACCAAACTTTATAGACACACAAGTTGTGAACTTGTCCTGTGAACATGAGCTTCCTGTCTCTAGTGTTTCCAGGTGTTCTGCCTTATTCCTAGACATCGCTGTACAAACGTAACTATTACATCCACATCTTCATAAAGACTCCGCAAATCACGTTGAAGTGCATGGCAGAGGGTTTATCGATCCGCTGTTATGATTTTTCTCTACAGTTCCATCCTCTAATAGCTCGAGGGGAAAAGGAACACCTAAATCTGACTTCTCTTATTTTGGTGATCATATCTTCCTACGGAGATGGGTGGTAATACGATATGTTCGCATTCGGGAGAGGAAGGTAGTGAAAGATATTTCGCAAATTTCGACGCAACGAGTAACGCCTTTGTTTTAATGATTTCCACCCCAACCGTGCATTTTTAAAGTGACACTCTCCCCTATATCTCGATAATACAAAACGAGCTGCCCTTGTCTGAAGTTTCTCTAAATCGGCTTTCAATTAAAATTGTTGGGGATCCCAGGAAGCGCACCTGTATTCCAAATTAGGACTAAAAAATGTGGTGTATGAAGTTTCTTTAGTGGAACTGTTGCATCTTGTAAGTTTTCTGCCAACGAAACGTAGTTTTTGGTTCGTTATCCCTACAATATTATCTGTGTGTCCTTTCAAATTTAAGTTATTTGTAAATATTACTGCTAGGTGTTTAGTGAATTTACGGCCTGGTTTATCGTGTGAAGTTTAATAGGCTTCTTTTAGTGGTCATATGGATGACGTCACACTTGAAACTTCATGGCAGATTAAAATTGTGTGCCGGTACCGGGACTCGAACCTGGGACCTTTACCTTTCGCGGGCAAGTGCTCTACCGACTTTTTTTTTTTTTTTTTTTTTTTTTTTTTTTTAAAACAGCAGCTGACCGGCGTTGTCTGGTGAAACGTTGTTGTGATGCCTCGTGTACGGATGAGAAATGCGTACTATCACGTTTCTGATTGTAGCCTATCGCGATTGCGGTTTATCGTATTGCAACATTGCTGATGGCGTTGGTCGTGATCCAATCACCTGGAAAATAGGAATTGAAATTATTGCATGGCTTTTATTGGCATGGATCTCACCATTGGACACCTACTGCAAGTCTTTTTATTGACTCCATTTCGACGACAAAACCCAATCCCCTACCAGGAATCGAACCGGGGCCTCCTGCATTGGTGGTCAGTGACGCTGCCATTTTTTTTTTCTTTTTTTTTTGCCTTAACCACTTTTTTTTTTATTTCCCCTCTTTCTTTTTTTTTATTTTTTTATTTTTTATTTTTTTCTACCACTTCTTTTTAAAAAGAAAAGAAAAGAAAAGGAAAGTAATGTGCCACCGCCACTTTGACCCTAATAAAAAAAAAAGAATCTCAACCTCTTCAGGCGTTGGCGCCTAACGAAACCTACCCCTGTAAAATACCAACATGAGGGAAAAGAAACAAGGGAAAGGAAAGGGACTGTGTGGTAGATTAGAAAGAAACAAAGTCAATCTCTTTATTCGTATTATTACGACTTTTTTTAAATTTTGTTTTATTATTATTATTATTGTTGTTTAGGACGTTGCTATCGCTCCGTAGGAGCAATCACAGTGGAGTCGGCTCTGAGTTCGTCTTCTCGTGAATTGCTTTCCATTATGTTCCACAATCAATTTGATTGTCTTGTCGTCGATTAGTCGATTATTGTCATCCGTTTCGGCGTCTCGTAACCCAAAGCGCTCCACCACATGCTCCGCGGTACAAATTGGTGGTACCAGGAGATCATAGTCCTCCAGATCTGGTTTTTAATGTATTGATACATTAGTACTAAGACTCTTACTACACCCCATGGAACAGAACATAAGACTGGCGTCCCGTTGCCATGAACTAAAACGAAGTACTCATTCTACAGGTGCTAATACAAATCTTGAGGGTATGGGAGTAGTGAGTATGCCTTCACTATAAGTAAAATAATAAATGTTCCTCTATAGAAATGAAGTGCAGTCCTTCTGCAATAATAAAGTTTTCTGTTCCTTTATATCTATCGTATAGCATCGGGGTTTCTACATGTCCTTCTGATTGTGCGATAATCTTTTCTTTAGTTTCGTTTTTATCTCTTTTTTGTTATGAATCGAAATATAATCGATGCTCTTTATTAGTGTCATGTTATGTGGAGGACGGCTGGTAAATAACCACCCATCTTTGATTTCCATTTCCCACGCTGAGATCTGATGCGGTACTCATGTAAGACGTGGTTCTGAAATTCCAGGAGAGACTTGCTCTCGTTGTGCAGGCAGTAGTCAATAAACTTTCCCATTAGCCAATAAGTGGACATACGTTTTTGATTTGGGTAAGGCCACCTTGTCGGAGCGAGCAGTTCCTGCAGAGTGATGTTGTTTTCTGAAGTTCGGTTCATAACTGCGAGCTTGTGTCGTGTCCATTGCCATATCTCGTTGGCGGCGCCGCAGGTGAATCGGTGAAGTACAGTGTCCGTCTGCTGACAATGCATGCATGTGTTGGTATTTGACATGCCAATCCTGAATAGGCGCTCATTTGTGCAAATTATGTTATGTACAGCGCAGTACCACGAGGCCCTGACGTGTGACGTGGAAGTTGGAATGTGAATGTTTTTCCACACTCTGCTCCAGGTGATTGCGGGCGTGTTCTTCTCGACCTTGCTGACTGCCGTATCTTCCGTGAATACGCGGTAGACTTCCTTGGTCGTGTAGTGCTTCACCCTATGGGATATGTAGCTGTTCTCTAAGATGTACATTTTAATATGTCGCAGCTTGTAGTCAATGTGGTCGACTTTGACTGGCACCCTGCCATCTAAAGGAGTAACTGCGTTTACGATGTATGCCGTCAAATTTCCGTCTCCTGCTGCCAGGGCTTTAGCCATCCTGGATATTAGGAGTGCTTTGCATTTCGCTCTGACATTAGTCAGTCCGAGGCCTCCTTTCGTTTCAGGTAGGGTTGCGGTGAGGTAGTCAACCCGAAGGACGCTCCCTCTCCATAGAAACCACGCAAGAGCGGATTCAATGCGTTGTCCTATAGTTTCGGGCAAAGGAAAAATACTCCCTAGGTAATAAACTTTAGGCAGTATCACTAAATTTATCAGAGTGGTTTTCTGAATCACGTCTAAGGAGCGAGTAGCATTCACCCTTAATATCGCACGGATGCTGTTGAGCTTCGTTTGCCAATTTCGGGCCGCTGTCTGGACAGGACATTTGCTGTAATGGATTCCGAGAAGTTTGATGGCGTCTGCTTCTTCGACGGGACCAGTTCCTCCGATCGTTATGCCTCGGCCTAAGTGCAGAATCCGAGATTTACGTAAATTGATTAGCGCTCCAGAGCAGCTGCTATATGTTTGAAGCACATTTTGTATCTTCGGGAGGTCAGACGGATCAGATATATATACAGCCAGGTCGTCGGCATAACCTTTGCATACATATTTATGGCCACCAATTTTGATCCCCGGAAGCGTCCCGAAGAGTGTTCGTAGAAGAGGCTCGATGGATATCGAGAAGAGCATCATTGACAGGGGGCACCCTTGTCTTACCGACGATAGGATAGGTACGTATGGAGTGCAGTGTCCATTGACGAGAATTCTTGAAGTTGCACCAGTGTATAGTCTCCGAATAAGGTCGACAAAAGAAGGCCCCATGCCCATTTTCGACATCACAGTTAGCAGGTACTTGTGGCGGACCCTGTCAAAAGCTTTGTCCATATCAAGCGACATGATAGCCGCTCTGCACTTGGACGCCGAAGTGACAGCCGTCATGTCCCGGTATTCCTCGATCGCCTGGTGTATCGTCCTCCTAGGGACGGCGCATGTCTGATAGGGGCCGAGGAGGCGAGCAGCAACGTTGTTCAACCGTTGGAGCAACACCCTGGCGACTAGCTTGTAATCGACGTTCAACAACGATAGGGGTCGCATATTTTGCAAATTATTAGTGCCTCCCACTTTGGGAACCAATACTATTATCCCCTCTAAGAATTCGCTGGGAACCGTGGCTGTGGTACGTATTTCATTCAGGACTACAGTCAGTGTGCTGCCTAGCAAATTCCAATATCGTAAATAAAACTCCACTGGCAGTCCGTCAGCTCCAGGGGATTTGTTCCTAGGGCTTCCCTTCAGCGCGCTATACAATTCTTCTTCAGTAAATGGTGCTTCAAGGTCAGAATTTTCTTCTTCCGTTACAGTCGTTGTAATGCAAGTTAAAAATTCCGCACACACATCATCATGGGCGGCCTCGCCTTCAGCGTACAGGTTCGTGAAATAGGCATGGATAAACGCCATGATATCCTTGTGGTCGGTAATCAGTCCCCCATCATCCCTACGAAGGGAGCTAATATGATGACTTCGCCCTCTTTTGTATTCTGACAGAAGATGGAAAAGTGCAGCTCTTTCTTCGGCGACGACGCTAGTGTCTCTCGATCTTACCTTAATACCCTCTAGTTGCTGGCGTTTTAAGGCGGTTATTTTGGCCTTGATTCTGTTTACCCTCACGATATTGAGTTGCGCATTGGTGGCATCTGCGTGCAATTCTCGTAGACACTGGAAGTAGAATTCCATCGTACGTCGTTCCCACTGTTTCTTTTCAAAGGCATAGCTTTTCAGAAAGGATCGTATTTTCGGTTTTGCACAGGTTACCCACCATTCGAGCTTAGTGCGATAGCGGTGTGTGTTTCTCAAGCACTTTTCCCAGACCCTCCGCAGCTCTTCCTCTAAAACGCCATCGTTTAAATGTGCCGTATTGAATTTCCACACGCCCCTGCCTCGAAAGGTCTTCTGTCTGGGCAAGTTAATGTGAGCTATAACTGCTAGGTGGTTGGAGAAGCTGATCGGACAAGTTTCAGCACTTAGTATACACCGCTTCAAACTACTAGATGCGTATATTCTATCGATGCGGCTCCTAGAATGGCTGGTTATAAACGTAAACCCTGGATTCCCTCGTGGTTGACTGAGCCAGATATCAGCGAGGTGCAGACCCTGCACTAAGTCTCTCAGTTGCGGACATATGTTGGGGTTAGGCGTTTGGTCGGCGGCGGTAAGAACACAATTGAAATCACCAGCAAGGATGGTGTTCTCGTTCGCGGGATTAATTAACTCGATGATGTGTTCACTAAAGAACGTCATTCTTTCCTGTCTGGCGTGCGTACCCGATGGCGCGTAAATATTGATAAGTTGGGATGCGTCTATCTCGACTGAGATTCCTCGTCCGCTCACTAATTGTTTCACGTTCCGCGGTACAATTCCGTCCTTGAGTAAGATGGCGGTGCCGCTTTCGGTTCCTCTGTTTAGAACGGCACTATACCCCGCAATATGTTCTACCCTGTCCGTGCACACTTCATGCAACATGGCGATGTCTATATCAAATGCATAAAGGAAATCCCGAAGGCATTCAACTTTCGTCGGACTAGTTATTCTGTTAATGTTGATAGTGGCTATACTATATGATTGAAGCTTGATGTCAGTCGTCATACTTGTCAATTAGCGATGCTTTAGTGCCGTTTAATAAAAGCTGTCTTCCATTTCTTCATCATTCCTGGCTACCTTCAAAGGACCATGAGGTACTGCTGACGAATCGCCGTCCTCTACGTCTTCATGCCAGGGTATGTTGTCGGGGGTTGATGCCGTCACGTCCATCCTGTTACCACCATCGCTGTGTGGAGCTCCTGCAATCGATGCAGTAGCACTGAGAGCCTTTGGGGGGTCGCCGTCCGCCAATATGGGAACCGTCGCATTGCCCGCATGCGTTGCAGAGCCTCGCGGTAGTCGTTGTTGTAGGTCTCTTGTCGGTAGACCAGCTGAAGTTTCTGCCATCTCATGGTCTTCAGTATTGCGGTCTTCAGCTCCTCCTCCGGTTTGCGAGGGGTTGGCTGTACGAGGTCCCTTTGTCCCCTTCTGTGTTTGGCCGTTCGAGTCTCCTGGACGCTTGGGAGGCACAGAGGTGTTTGCCGTTTTCTGCGAGTTTTTGGCCCCACAGGCCGCCTCTTGTGACGTCCGTGTTTTCTTCTGAGTTTGGTGGATGGCATCTTGTGATTCCAGTGTCCCATCCTCAAGTTTTTGCCGTACCTGCTTGGCTCTGTCTCGCAACACAGATGCGCTGTTGTCCGCTCCTTGACGGGCGATCCGTCGTTTCTTGGTCTCCGCGCCGGCTTTTTCTGTGGTGTCGTCAGCTGCCGCCATGTCCCCGACCTCCAGGCTGTTCTGTGTCGAGTCTGTGCTACTGCTCTGTTGCGTTTTACCAGGTGGTTCAGGGACGGTATTCGCTGTCGGTACATTGATGGTAGTCTGTTCCAACCGTATTTCCTCATCGATGTGACTGACCACATCATCTATTGTGACGTCCATCGCTGTAGGTGCGCTGCGAGTTGCCGCGGCGTATGTGATCGGTAGCTGTGTCATGCTGGGTGGGGCAGCGGCCTCACCTGTCGGCACTTGTGTCACTCGGCGTTGCACACACTGAGCTCGCAAATGTCCAGTGGCCCCACACCCGGAGCAAGTACGCGGTTGCCCATCGTAAATAACAATGGCCCTGTATCCACAAACCGTAATGTAAGACGGTACATGTTTGACCATTTCAAGTTTAATCTGCCTCACTCCGTTTAATACTCGAAATTTGTGTACCGAGGACCATTTTTCAGCAACATGGCTGATTACAGTGCCGTAAGGTTTCAAGACAGCTTCAATGTCCTCGTCCGTTATTTCAAACGGCAGCTCGAAAATGCGTAACGTCTTAGTGCCAAGTCCTGCATGAGTCACTTTCACGTCACCAATATTCCCGTCAGAATGTTTAAATTTCAAGTTGTCCGCATATAAACGTACAATTTGCTCACATTTTTCGGGATTCCGTAACTTCAAATAGACGGTACTACTGCTGATCGAGAGGTGATAGCCAATTACGTCATCGGTAGTTATCTTCAATGCTTCCTCAAAAAAATCTTCAACTTCAAAAGACTTCGGTCGTGCAAACTTATTCTCAAAACTAAACTTCAATGTGTCTTTTCGCAAGCGCATCGGAGTTGCCATTTCTACGATACGATCGGAGGTAAACAACTATGCGCGCACTGCGGCGTGTAACTCACCAACAGCCCCGAGCCGCTGGCCGCAGAGACGTAAACAGCGTACTTCCTCTCGCCACGGCCGCCGAGGGCCGACTGCCGACTGAGCTTTCCTGACACGATACAAGATGTCGCCTCAAAACTTTACTTCCTCCAGTACCTCGCCTCCTACTTTCCAAACTTCACAGAAGCTCTCCTGCGAACCTGGTACTGGCGGCATCCTGAGTCGTGTTGGGATAGCTCAGTCGGTAGAGCGCTTGCCCGCGAAAGGCAAAGGTCCCAGGTTCGAATCCCGGTTCCGGCACACAATTTTAATCTGCCAGTAAGTTTCATATCAGCGCACACTCCGTTGCAGTGTGAAGGTTTCATTCTGGGGACGTCACACTTTTCATTATTTGCCCTTTCATTCATATTGTAGCTCCTGGACATAAAGCTATTTATACCGTATTTTGTGTCAATCCTTAAAGTCGCATTTTTGTTGATGAATAACATGCTTCTAGTACATTTTGCCGCTTGGTACGGCGTGTAGCCACTTCTGAGGCATTAATCTGTCCATCTTGGAGGTTGTGTTGCATTGCCGTTTGTACGTGGCTGAGAGTGTGAGCGTGAGTGTGGTTAATTTTTTTTATCTTTTTTTTAATTCCAGCTGTAAATTGTCTTTGGTTCCGTGGCGAAGATTATGCTAGCAGTGTTAACTATCAACAAAATAACATCCAAATACTACAATACCTCTATACAAACGTCTGTGTTGTGCATGACATACACAAGATAAAAACGCAAAAATTTTTAAACACATATTTTGATGTTTACTGCACTGTATCAATGCAGAAAACACTGAATTTTATTTTTTCCAAAGGTGAATTCATAATGTGGGACTGAAAGAGTTGAGAGTCAACTATTTTTTGTAATTTTTGGACTTGTGAAAAAAACTGTTAATAAAATCTTCTCGGGTTGCAAGCTGCGTCATGTGGTGTTCTGCCCACAAGCTTCCGACAGAGCTCTCCTCTGCCACTGTTAAGTGGATGACTGTCATATGGAGGCCGCCGACGTGCTTGTATAGCCGCGCCGCCGCCAGTGACGTCACTGGTACCTAGTTCCTTTGGCCCTATGTGGCAATGTTTTGTTTCCGCGTACGCCGCGCCCGCTTCAACTCCACAATAGGGTATTTTCATGTGTTAAAAATATGGTTCGGTTGTTATTCTGAATGATTATAACATTCAGACAGCATTTTCCCTCATAATTCTTACAAAACATCTGTTATTTTTACGTAATTAAAGCTTAAAAATCATCAAATTTCACGATTAGATCACGTGATCGAAAACGCTCCGTTATTGGCTGAAGTACTGGTGACGGCCACCTACAGCGCGGCAACTAGAAGTCGGAGCTGTATTATTGTACGCGTTTCCACCATTTCGCAGCTTTAAGTTCAGTTTTTACGTGATGCCACAGTTTTTATGCCACAATGGAAGATGGTTATGTGAAGGCTGACAGCGTAAACCTCCCTAAAGTTGATGCAATTATGGTGTCTTCATTCTTTAAAAACAATCCAAATTTTTACGTGCCAGAAATAAGAAACATGAAAACTGCATTGTAAGTAACGCATACCTACATTTTAAAGCTATTTATTTCGAGAGATATTTTATGCCATTGGAAAAATGTACCCTATATGTTGATGTCAGCAGACTTAATCTGAAGTCACCATATTATGCAATAAAGGGTGAAATTTTATCTTCTATCAAAGCGGCCTTCAGTGTTTATGTTGGCAACATCAACAACACGATAGAAAATCTTTGTCGAGATGTTCAGACCACATAGAATGACTAGATTAGTGTATCGTACAGACCATGAAGTAAATAAATAATGCTGTTCCTGTTCTATGATTCTTGTATGTATCCTTTTTTGTGTCCCAGCCTCGTCGCTGCTTTTTGTATCCCCTCCTCGTCGCCACTTTTGTATTCCATCCTCGTCGCCACCACTTTTGTATCCCATCCTCGTCGCCACTTTTGTGTCCCAGCCTCGTCGCCGCTTTTGTGTCTCTTTTCCGTCGTAGGTGTCGGTGGCCGAGTTGAAAGACCGACATAGGAATAAAGGATGCACGCTTGTGCAGATAGGAGGTGACCAGTCAGTGGGACAGCATAAACTAGAAACACTAGAGTAAATTAGAACGAGATATATATTTCTTAGAGACTTAGTAATACTTTTACATAACTGAGTACTGCAGAATGCTGATACATAGTTGAGCTAGCGGCCTGTCTAGTGCCTATCCGATAGCCAAGTCTTCACTGATGCCTATCTGATTCCGAAGTGTTAACTGGTTCCTATCTCAGTCCCAAGTGAACGATGTTCAGTGGTGGCCACGAGCGGAGTTGTAGCAGAGGGCGCTCGTGGGTGACGACGTAAGAACGCCGCACCGTGCGTGCATGGCGGCGCGCGGCGAAAGTAGTGGCGCGCACTTTAGACTTATGCGACACCACACCCTTGTCCGGTCAGTAAAAGTAACTGCCCTCGTAAATCAAAGGTTTCACGACAAAATATTTGCGCTGTCACGCGATTGGCTAATGGCGATGTCTCATGATTCTCGGTATTCAGCATCTGTTGCCGACATAGTCACAGGAAGCCGCCGGGATAGTTAGTAAAATTAAACCCAGTAAACCACGCAGTTAAGGGAGTAATTTTATTTAACTACTTCAATACTGGTGCAAAGTGAAACATCAAAACCTGTCAAATACAACAAAAATGCCTTGTGTATAGTTATACAATATATCTATAGAACAGGGGCAGCGGGTTGCGTCGGCGGTGTTTTAATATCGCTCGTAGGTTAGCAACGCACATTTCGCGTAGCCAAATGCATGTCACTTTCACGAAAACATTGCGAGCGAGACACGGTGGAATAAATTTATAGCGCAGAAATTACAGCGCTTTTCTGGTTTGTTGTTTTTGTGAGTGAATGTTTGCGATTGTGTGTAAACTTTCTGCCATGCATAACAGTATTTTCCTTACATATTCAAGATTTGGTTTGATATGAATGTGTCACTACGTTTGACACTACAAACTAATCCATTTACGTTTACTCGTCCACATACGAAGCCCCATGCTTTAATTTTTAAAAAACGCTAACCAGTTGAAACGTTATTTACTTGCAATGAAAATTGCTTGGTAGAGCCCTGTGCAGAAGAAAAGGCTTACATTATTTTATTTTCGTTTAGTAAAACTTTTATATTGCATCATATTTTCGTCGAAATTTACTCTGTGGACATAGGTATTTGTTTATTTTACGAGAGCAGCAGCAGCAGCGTGTTGTATGACGTCACAGGCATCACGTGACTCAAACGTAGCGTTTTAGCGGGCTTTCAAATTATTTGAATTTCATTTCTTTTTTAAAAAAGAAGTACTGAAATCCACGAGGTAAAAAAAGCATGTTCGGACCATAATATGACATAATTAACAATTTAAAATGATTTCCAGAAAACAGTCTAATACCCTATTGCAGGTTCCCAAGCCGTACCAAGATGCAAGCCGCCGTCTAATTAAGGGTGTTTTCAGAAATTTTCATCTCTACGGCCTCGTTTATGACGCTATCCCAGAAGCTGTTCGTCTGTTTAATAGATGATGCTTTCGACGAGACGTTATTAAATGGACGAACATCTTCCGTGATTGCGTAATAAACGAAGCCATAGATATCAAAATTTCTGAAATACACTCTTAGTAAAGACGGCATAGGAACCTGTAATTGTAGAATTGAAGGGGGCGCGGCGTACTTGAGAACGAAACATTGCCATATATATGCCAAGGAACTGGGCACCAGTGACGTCATTTGCGGCGGCTGTATAAGCAATGTAGCGGCCTCAAATTGACAGTCATCCACTTGACTATGTCAGAGATCTCTGTCGAAAGCTCGTGGTCAGAAAACCACGTAACGCGAGAAGATTTTATTAATGGATTAGCTGAAAACCCGGCCATTTTTCATGTATATATTCATTTGTATAAGGACTGCATGTCTGTAAAATATGTTGGATATACAATTACCAGTAAAGAAATAAAGAAGTAATAGATTAAAACTTGGTGCGGGATAGGGCGGTTTTCCACGAACGTTACTGTTTGTGCCCATATCTCATGAACTACGTGTCGTACTGTGATACAATTTAGAAGGTACACTCAACTATATGCGTGTATACTGTTTGTAAAATTTCCTGCGGCTACAATTTGTAGTGTAGAAATTATAAATTGTAACGTCATACCGAATGGCGTAGTTTTACTCCGTAAACAGCGGAAAAGTAGTAAGCGAGAAACTTTTTGCCTCTCATCATTTTGCTATGGTTGTCAGCGAGAAAAAGTTTAATATAGGTTTGAAATTATGTTTATTGTTTGTTGCAAGTCGCTAAGTACTCTCATTCTCATGTAACGTATTTTAATGTCTCGCCGCATAATGTGGCAGTTTTTTGTAGTTGCGATTTCCATTGTTTATGACGTCATATCTTATGAACCATGTATATGATTCTTAACCATGCAGAAATTGTTACCTCACGGTAAGGAATGTATGTACCAAATTTCGTTGAAATGGGTCCACTAGATTAGGAGAAAATGAACAGCATTATCGCTAAATGCAGCAGTTTTTCGCGCATCTCATTGTTTATGTCATCATATCTCGTGAACTATATATCGTATGTGATTCTTACACTTACGGCGACCGTCCTCATGGATTGGAGCTTACGTGTACCAAATTTCATAAAGACTGGAACAAAACTGTAGATTTGTATGCAACACGTACACACATACGGACACTCTGCTTTATCTCTATATTTAAAAGGAAGTGTCCCGATTGACTGACTGACTGACTGACTCATCATCGCCCAGCCCAAACCACTGAAGATAGAAAATTGAAATTTGTGGAGGGTGTTGATCTTACTCTGTAGGTGTCATTTAAGAAGCGCTTTTTCTATATTCCGTCTGTAAGGGGGTGAAATAGGGGATGAAACGTTTTTTGAAAATACGTAGCTATTTAGGCAATTTTGAAGCTAGAACTACAAAATTTCGGATTTTAATTCAGGGTTCGAATTTAAAAGACACGTGTTTCGGCATTTTTTGAAATTCGACAAATAAGGAGGTAATATAGGTGACGCAAAAAATTGATTTTCAAAGATATGTTGCTGTTAACTCAAATTTTAAGCTACAACTACGAAACTTCGGATATGGAACTTGATCAGGATTAAAAATCCATGAGTTTTAGTATTTTTGGAAATTGAACAAGTAAGAGGGTTAAATAGAGGATCAAAATTTATTGTTGAAAACACGTTGCTATTGATACAATTTTGAAGCTAGAGCTGCAAAAATTGATATTTGTATAGTTGGTTAGACGTTTAAAAATACGTGTTTCGGTATTTTGGGAAATTCAACCATCAACGGGGTTAAATTGGAGAGGGGGTGCTTTTCGAAAATATGTTGCTATTTAGGCAATTATGAAGTTAGAACTACAAATTTTCGCATTTGGATTCGGGGCTCGAATTTAAAAGACACGTGTTTCGACATTTTTTGAAATTCAACCAATAAAGCAGTAAAATAGAGAACGCAAAAAATTGATGTTTTAAAATATGTTGCTGTTAACTCAAATTTCGAGCTGGAACTACGAAACAGGATATGGTCTCTTGATCGGGTTTAAAAATACACGAGTTTCGCTACTTTTACAAATTCAAAGACTAAGGAGGTAAAGAGGGGATCAAAAATTCTTTCCGAAAACACTTTGTTGTCAAGACAATTTTGAAGCTATAGCTACAAAAATTGGTATTTTTATTGTTCGTTATGATTTAAAAAATACGTGTTTCGGTACTTTTGGAAATTCAACCATCAACGGGGTTAAATTGGAGAGGGGATGCTTTTCGAAAATCTGTTGCTATTTAGGCAATTATGAAGTTAAAACTACAAATTTTCGCATTTGGATTCGGGGTTCGAATTTAAAAGACACGTGTTTCGGTATTTTTGGAAATAGACTAATAAGGGGGTGAAATACGGGGTGCAAAAATTGATTTTCAAAAATATGTTGCTGTTAAATTTCAAGCTGTAACTACGAAACTTAAAGGTGTGGATTCTTCATCAGGATTAAAAAGAAACAACGGGGACGGCTGAAGAGGATTGGATGGGTGTGGAGTTGTGGCAGATTAAGGCTCGTGGTGGCTGTCCCACTTGGCGTACACCAAACTCAGAGGCTCTGCATAACGTCGGTCCATGGCCTCAGGGCCACAACCGCTTCGTCCCAGTTTCCGGGTTACTGCCATCAGCAGACTTGTTTCGACAACTTCTACTTCTGCCGCCTTCTGCTGCTAGAACACGTACTCGCGAAAACCACAATATAACTTCACTTGTAAACTCAGATAATTAACATATATCTCCATGCCTCTACAGCAGAGTTCCGGGGTTGATGAGAATGGAATAAACCAGAGAGGTTTGGAAACTTATTTTGCGGGTAACACGGATGAGGCAGATATGCATGATGAATTTAAAAAGGCGAAGGAAGGGGATGAGATCGTAAATGATCCGCTTGGGATGGGAGGTGGATAAGGCAGTCGTGGCAGAGGGCGTGACACTCGAAGGTTTAAAGGGATTTATAGTAGACAGGGTGTAAGCTGCAAAGAACAGGACAAATTATGGAATAATATGTATACAGGATAGTGGGAGGTTGAAGCGCCAATAACTGGCTGGAGAGGAGCTTAAGGAGGTTGACCCAGCTGAGGGCATTCTGGTGGACCGTTTGGAGGTGAACACTCCAGGAGAGTCAGCAGTCGAGGGTGAAGACAAGGCGAGTGGGAATGAGGCAGATGGGACGGTCATGGAAAATGAGGCATTTCTTAGGGCGGATGGAAGGGCTGGTACGACTTTTTGGCTGGGACTTGTCGGGATTGACAGGAGGAGGTGGACATGACACAGGGTTTGGGACGTATTGGAGGAGTAGATGAGGTGGAAGAAGGGCGAGAGGAAGGAGCCCTGGAGCATACCGGCTGATGGGGTAAAACAAACGGGAATTGTTGGCAGTGACATAGGATGTTCAGTGGGACAGAAAGGACGCAATGAGGCGGAGATAATTAATAGGAAGGACGTAGGTCTGGAGATTGAAAACGTAAAGACATATGTCGTACATTTTTCAATTTCAAGGGAGACGTATCAACTGGAGCGATGGGATTTAAGTTGCACAGAGACACAGAACACCAAAAATAACAGAAGTGCAAAGACCATGTCATCACACGGCTCCCCCTGCGGGTTCGGGGGTAAGAATAGGCCCGCGGTATTCCTGCCTGTCGTAAGAGGCGACTAAAAGGAGTCTTCATACTTTTCGGCTTCCCATCTGTGGTCCCCTATGTGGGTTTGACCCTCCATTTTTCAAAATTTTTCAGAAGAGCGAACCATTTGGGGAAGGACACCTTACGTGGTGCATCATGTAATTCTCGTGCCATGCCATCTTAAGCACCCATCATGGAATGGACTTGCGACTGTGGATTCTATTCTGCCACTGGGCAGGTCATTTCTTTTTTCCGTGCAAGTCGCGTCCATTGTGCACTGATATCTCAGCACTCTAATTTATGATGGTTCACGTAGCGCCAGACAGCCAACACGGTAGCCAGTCCGTTGTGGTGGGGTCGTCATGTACCCTCTTGGCTGTAGCCCCCTGACAACACAGGGATCGCTCTATCGGTGCCAGAGCTGCATACTCCTCATGCAAGCCAAGGAGTCGATGGTTGTCTCTGTGGGGCATCAGGACTCCTGGCAATGTTCATCCCGCCAGGTGACGTTGCTGTGGCTGGGTGGCGCCCATTAGGAGAGCCCCTGATCGGAGTGGGTGGCATCGGGGCAGATCACCCGCCATGAAGAGACACAAATCGGGTGACGTTGGCGGACGTACAACCGCCGTCTCTAAGAAGGGAAAGTTTAATGCATCTACGTACGACCCCCAAACGTTCCCCTCCCTGACCACGCCTTGGGAGGGACGTCGGGCCACAAAACAGGGTGAAGATTATGTTCCTCGATATCTCGTGTGCAGCAGGACTGATGAGGACTCATTCTCAGTGACCAAGCCTCAGTTCTTTGTGGACCATCTGGAGGACAGGTTTGGGGAAGTGGACTCCATTTCGAAAATGCGCAACGGGTCTGTTCTCATCCACACAGCATCCCCGGCCCAGTCACGGGCGTTACTCGCTTGTGACAAGCTGGGTGACGTTGCGGTGACCATCACTCCCCAAAAGTCGCTGAATATGGTTCAGGGAGTAATTTTCCACCGGGATTTGTTGCTCCAGACAGACGATGAGCTATGGGCAAACCTTGAACGACGGGGCGTTCATTTTATCCGGCGTATCCATAGGGGCCCAAAGGATAATAGGGTCACAACTGGTGCCTTCATCTTGGCCTTTGAGGGTGATACATTGCCCGAAAAGGTCAAGGTGATGGTTTACCGTGTTGATGTGCAGCCTTATATTCCTCCCCCTGTGAGGTGCTTCCAATGCTGGAAGTTCGGCCACATGTCTTCCCGTTGCATGTCCAGTGGTACATGTAGGGACTGCGGGCGTCCAGCACATCCAGGTGCCCCATGTACGCCACCTCCCATCTGCGTAAACTGTGGTCAGAACCATCCTCCCTGCTCGTCGCAATGTCCCGCACTTCAACGGGAGCGGAAAATTACGGAGTATAAAACCCTGGACCGTATATCCTATAATGAGGCCAGGAAAAAGTTTGATCGTCTGCACCCTGTAACAATGAAAAACACGTTCGCAGCAGTGACGTCGTCGCCACTCTCCTTGGCGGCGACAGTATTTTCTACTTCTTCTGCTCCTGTGGGCCCCCAGGGCCGCCAACCTAAGCCTGCCTTCACGGAGGTTGGGGGCCATCCTTCCAAAGATCCCAAGGCGAAAGCCTCGGGATCAGCTACCACCTCTCCGCCGGAGAAAGAACAACTTTCTCTGGCTTCCCTGACACGGAAGGGGTCCCTTGGGACGCTCCCTTCTGCCAGTGTCAATAGTGACACTAACCAGCAACAGGCGCGCTCGCAGACTGCTGGTCGTAGGGCTTCACGCTCCTCCTCAGTCCCTGTGGCTGAGTCCAAGGAGCACCTCCCACCAGCGAAGCCCCCGAGGGAACGGAGGGGTAAACAGAAACCAAAGACGGGCATCACAAGAGACACCACGGTGGCTTCAGTGCCACCACCCCCCTCCACCTGCACCTCTGCTTCTGAGGATGAGGTGGAGATTCTTGCGTCACCCGAGGACCTCGCTCTCGGGGACGCCATTGAGAAAACGGACAATCCCGATGACACGCCTACACCGGTGGGTGCCAGTGATGCTGAGTTGTAGCCCACCGACTCGGATTCATGTCTTCCCAGCACTCGAACAATGTCATTCTCCAGTGGAACTGCGGCGGTTTCTTCCCCCACCTGGCTGAGCTATGGCAGATTCTGAGCACGACACCTGCTTTCTGCATTGCTCTTCAGGAAACTTGGTTTCCAACAATGCGGACCCCTGCCCTTCGTGGCTACAGGGGATTTTACTACAACCGTAGCATATATAACAGGGTATCAGGTGGAGTGTGTGTGTATGTCCTCACCTCTGTGTATAGTGAATCTGTGCCACTTCAAACGTCGTTAGAAGCAGTGGCTGTCAGGGTGAGGACCACACAGGAGTTTACCGTCTGCAGTATCTACTTGCCGCCAGATGGTGACGTATCTGTGAACGTCTTGGCTACACTCGTTGCTCAACTACCCCCACCTTTCTTACTGTTGGGCGACTTCAATGCCCACAGTCCCTTGTGGGGTGGTTCTACGATCTCTGGTCATGGCAGGGTTGTCGAGGATTTCCTAACTCAACTCGACCTCTGCCTCTTGAATACAGGTGCCCCCACGTATTTTAGTGTGGCACATGGCACTTTTTCGGCCATTGATCTGTCGATCTGCAGCCACAGCCTTCCACCATCTGTTCACTGGAGAGCCCATGACGACTTGTGTGGCAGTGACCATTTCCCTGTCTTTTAGTCACTCCCACAACGCGGGTCCCCAGCACGCCCACCCAGGTGGGTTCTGCACAGGGCTACCTGGGAAGATTATGCTTCTGCTGCCATCGTTGGCCCTCCCCCACTCGAGAACATCGATGTGGTGGTCGAGAGCGCCACGCATTCTATTATTTCGGCTGCGAACGCTACCATTCCGCGTACATCAGGGTGCCCACGGCGTAAGACAGTGCCGTGGTGGTCGCCGGAGGTCGCTGAGGCCATTAAAGACCGCAGGCGGGCCTTACAGCGATACAAACGACACCCCTCTCAGGAGCACCTCATTAATTTTAAAAGGCTTCGCGCTCGTGCTCGCCAGCTAATAAGAAGACGGAAACAGGAGTGCTGGGAGAGGTACGTTTCCACTATTGGGACAGGCACCTCAGCCTCGCAGGTCTGGAGTAAGATCAGACGGCTACAGGGATTACAGACACCAGTGGGAATCCCTGTGATCTCCTCAAATGGAGTCCTATGTACGGACCCGGCCACACTTGCAGAGATGTTCGCCGAGCATTATGCTCGTGCCTTTGCCTCTGCAAATTATCCACCGGCTTTCCGTGCAGTAAAGGAGAGGGTAGAACGCCAGTCTCTCTCCTTTCGTGCCAGCCGCTCTGAATCTTACAACACTCACTTTTCTGAGTGGGAGCTCCTCAGTGCTCTTCAACAATGTCCTGACACGGCGCCAGGGCCTGATAGAATCCAGAGTCAAATGCTGAAACATCTCTCAGCAGATAGTCGGCGAAACCTACTTGCGGTCTATAACCGCATTTGGTGTGATGGTGTTTTCCCGTCACAGTGGCGGGAGAGTATCATCATCCCAGTGCTTAAGCCCGAAAAAAATCCTCTTTCCTTGGATAGCTATCGGCCCATTAACCTGACTAACGTGCCGTGCAAACTGCTGGAGCGGATGGTCAGTCGGCGGTTGTGTTGGATTCTTGAGACTCGAGGATTGTTGGCTCCATGCCAGGGCGGTTTTCGCCAGGGTCGATCTACCACCGATAATCTGGTGTACCTCGAGTCTGCAATCCGCACAGCCTTTTCCCGGCGCCAACACCTTGTTGCCGTCTTCTTTGATATGCACAAAGCATACGATACCACCTGGCGACGCCACATCCTCAACACTTTATATGACTGGGGCCTCCGAGGCTCCCTACCGATTTTTATCCAGAATTTTTTAGCTGTCCGTACCTTTCGTGTTCAAATTGGTGCCTCCCTGAGCGCCTCATACATCCAGGAGAATGGCGTTCCTCAGGGCTCAGTTTTAAGTGTTCCATTATTTTTAGTTGCCATCAATGGTCTAGCGACAGCAGTTGGATCGTCGGTCTCCCCTTCTCTTTACGCTGACGACTTTTGTATCTTTTTTAGTTCCTGCAGCACCCAGGTTGCTGAGCGTAGGTTGCAAGGTGCTATTCGGAAGGCACATACCTGGGCCCTAAGTCATGGCTTTCAGTTTTCTGCCACCAAGACTAGAGTGATGCACTTCTGTCGGCGTCGGACCGTCCACCCTCACCCTGAACTTTACCTTAACGACGAACTCCTGACAGTGGTAGACACGCATCGGTTTTTGGGTCTGGTCTTTGACGCTCGGCTGACGTGGCTCCCCCACATTCGTCAGCTAAAACGGAAGTGCTGGCGCCATCTCAACCTTCTCCGCCACCTGGGTCATACGACCTGGGGTGCTGATCGCTCGACACTGTTGCGGCTTTACACGGCACTGTTGCGGTCCCGTCTCGATTTTGGGTGCATTGCCTATGGGTCTGCGGCACCTTCGGCACTGCATCTCCTGGACCCCATCCACAACTGTGGGGTTCGCATCGCGACGGGTGCCTTCCGCACCAGCCCAGTGAACAGCTTACTAGTGGAGGCTGGGATTCCACCCTTGGGGATCCGCCGCCAACACCTACTTGCGGCTTACGCAGCCCCAGGCCACCCGAACCATCGTCTCCTCTTTCCTGATATGGTGGTCCGTCCCCATCAGCGACGCCCCAGATCAGGTCATACGATTGCCTATCGGGTTCAGTCCCTCCTGCAGGAGCTTGAGTCTTCTCCCCTTCCATCTTCCTATCGGGTCCATGCCCGTACGCCTCCGTGGTGTTTGCCAAGGCCGTCTACTCGGCTGGACTTGGCCCAGGGGCCCAAAGACTCAGTTCCACTGGAGGCGCTCCGCCGTCAGTTCTCGGCTATCATAGCGGAATTCCGTGGATATGACCTGATATACACAGATGGTTCCATGGTTGATGGCTGTGTGGGATTTGCGTATACTCATGGGGACCATGTGGAACAGCACTCTCTGCCGAATAGCTGCAGTGTTTACACTGCAGAGCTGGTGGCCATTCACAGAGCTCTCATGCATATCCGGTCTTGCTCAGGCGAGTCTTTTGTTGTTTGCAGCGACTCCCTGAGCAGCCTCCGAGCTCTGGAGCAGTGTTACCCGCGGTCTCCTCTGGTGTTGGCCATACATGAGACGCTTCGTTCCGTTGAACTGTCTGGGCGATCAGTGACGTTCGTCTGGTCTCCGGGTCACGTTGGTATCCCGGGCAATGAACGTGTTGACAGGCTTGCCAAGCAGGCTGTCGGTATGTCCTGTCTAGAGATCGGTCTCCCGGCTTCTGATCTCCGTTCATTGTTGCGCCAACGGGTACATCGGCTTTGGGATGCTGAGTGGCATAGCCTGAACACGCCCAACAAGCTCCGGATGGTCAAGGATACGACGGCCGCATGGCGCTCCTCCATGCGGGGTTCACGACGGGACTCAGTGGTTTTGTGTCGCCTCCGCATTGGGCATACGTGGCTCACCCATGGACATCTCCTTCGTGGTGAGGATGCGCCCCAATGTCAGTGTGGCTCGCGCCTGACAATAGTCCACATCCTGTTGGACTGCCCCGTTTTAGCCGCTTTGCGGCGGAATTTTAACCTCCCTGTCATTTTATCAGACGTTTTAGGTGACGATGCTGCAATGGCAGATTCCGTTTTACGTTTTATGCGAGCAGGGGTTTTGTATCGTTCCATCTAGCTGGAGATTTATTAGTGTTCCTGAGTGGTTGACTTTTCCGTTTTTATTCTTCTGGTCGGTCAACCACAGACATCAGCTTCTTTCTTGTTAGATGTCTTTGTGTGCTCATCTTTTCGTTTTGTGTCTTGTTATTCTTGCTGTTTTTCTTTATAGACCCAGTGGGACTCCTCTCCCGCTTCGCAACTTTAAACTCTGGGCGTGTTATCTTTCACGTGTATGGCTTTCCTTTTGACGCCTAGAGAAGGAATGGGGGGGACTGATGACCATTGCAGTTTGGTCCCCCCTAAACAACCCAACAACAACAACAACATCACACGGCATCACAGAACGACAGCAGCGCTACTAGCGGCATGGCAGTGAACTTTCAAACCGAAAAATGTGGCGCGAAAATCAATAGGTTTACTTCTAAATACACCAATGAGAAAACTTTATATTGGTGTTAGATGACAATATTTTTCATTTGTTCTTCAAGGGTGGGTCTCATAGAAATGTTTTTTGAGACCTTGCAAAGTAATATATACGAGAAATTTAAATCAAAAACTAACATTAATTGCTTGTGGCTGTTGTTTACAGTCGGCCAAATTTCGTAAATGATGTCGTGGTAATTATTTTGACAGTAAAATTCTTTGTTTCTAAAACTCGATACTGCGATTTTCGCCGTGTGGCGTTATCACATGGAAATAAATGTTATTTTGCGCATGTCAGACTAAAAAATCATCTGATATTGCATGCATCTATGTAAATGATTTTTCAGTTTTCACATACGCTAAGGCACAATTATATCAACTCATGTGACCAAAAGAGGAATAGTAGGTTGTACAAATAAATAATTTTACAGCCATATACACTGTCCTGCAAACAAGAATGTAGGCCTACTGTAATGTCTACAAAAACCAATTTATTTTTATTTCTGTTGATTACTATTTATGCACCTTTAGTCATATGAAATGGAACTTCTGTACAGTTCAAATAAATGAAATTTATGAAACTCACAACATACACACAGAAGATCGCAATTAGGGAGACGTTGCTATAGAACCTCACCACAGAACGCCACCTACGAATCAACTCTAGTATGGAGGACTGCAAAACGTAAATCATCCAATAGGAAAGCGAGATGAAAAATCGCAATGCTCGCAGCGCTCTATGTGGCCTGGCAGCGAACCAACATCGTGTTACCGGAAATACCTATATGAGTTTCACCGCCCCCCCCCCCCCTGCACAGAGAGGAGGAGTGTGAATCAAAGGAGGTGGTCATCGGCATCGAAAGATGGTCGGAAGCATCATTAAGAGACGGGATCCCTTCTGCCATGTGGCATACCTTAAATTGTTCTACGCTATAAATATATCATAGACTAGCGAACCCCCTCTGCTTCGCATGCGTAGGCTGGTTGGTCTGCACCAGTTGTTTCTTTTTAATCCTGATCAAGGATCCATAAGTTTTGTAGTTATAGCTTGAAATTTGAGTTGACAGCACCATATTTTTGAAAATCAATTTTTGCATCTCGTATTTCACCCCCTTATTGGTCGAATTTCCAAAAATACCGAAACACGTGTCATTTAAATTTGAACCCCGAATCCAAATCCGTAAATTTGTAATTTTAACTTCAAAATTGCCTAAATAGCAACAGATTTTCGAAAAACACGCCCCTCTCCAATTTAACCCCATTGATGGTTGAATTTCCAAAAATACCGAAACACGTATTTTTTAAATCATAACGAACAATACAAATACCAATTTTTGCCGCTATAGCTTGAAAATTGTCTTGACAACAAAGTGTTTTCGAAAAGAATTTTTGATCCCCTCTTTACCCCTTAGTTTTTGAATTTCCAAAACTACCGAAACTCGTGTCTTTTTTTTTTATCCTGATCAAGAGTCCATCAAGTTTCGTAGTGATAGCTTGAAATTTGAGTTAACAGCAAGATATTTTTGAAAATCAAATTTTTGCGTGCTCTATTTTACCCCCCTTATTGGTTCAATTTCAAAAAATGCCGAAACACGTGTCTTTTAAATTCGAACCCCGAATCCAAATCCGAAAATTTGTAGTTCTAACTTCAAAATTGCCTAAGTAGCAACATATTTTCGAAACGCACCCACTCCCCAATTTAACCCCGTTGATGGTTGAATTTACAAAAATACCGAAACACGTATTTTTTAACGTCTAACCAACTATACAAATATCAATTTTTGCAGCTCTAGCTTCAAAATTGTATCAATAGCAACGTGTTTTCAAAACGAATTTTTTAATCCTCTATTTAACCCTCTTACTTGTTGAATTTCCAGAAATACTAAAAATCATGGATTTTTTAATCCTGACCAAGATTCCATATCCGAAATTTCGTAGTTGTAGCTTAAAATTTGTGTTAACAGCAACATATTTTTGAAAATCAATTTTTTGCATCACCTATTTTACCCCCTTATTTGTCGAATTTTTTAAAAAAAAGTGCCGAAACACATGTCTTTTAATTTCGAATCCTGACTTAAAATCCGAAATTTTGTAGTTCTAGCTTCAAAATTGCCTAAATAGCTACGTATTTTCAAAAGACGCTTCCTCCCTTATTTCACCCCCTTACGGAGGGAATATCGAAAAATCGCTTCTTAAATGACTCCTATAGAGCATGATCAACACCCTCCACAAATTTCTAGTTTCTATCTTCAGTGGTTTCGGCTGGGCGATGATGAGTCAGTCAGTCAGTCAATCGGGACACTTCCTTTTATATATAGAGATACATATCTCATAAAATTATCAGCCCGTTTTCACCCTTATTTCGTAACATTACACGTAACAACAGTGAAGCCTCGCTATGTCTGCTAGTGTTTGATAAAGACGTAACTTTTGCCACCAGTTGTTTCCCCGCGCGCTGCTGCCTCGCTACCCCCTGTGAGGTGTTTATTAAATACAGGGAGCTGAGCCCCGGCAGACGGGTGTGCAGGCAGCTCGCTCTCGCCTCGCCCTGCATTCGGCCACTCTTTGCGGTGAGTTAGGAGCGGGCCGCGCGCGGCGGGTGCAGTTTGGGGGTAGCTGGCGCTGTTTGCGGGCTGCGGACGCGCCGATGCGCCCCGCGGGAATGAGGTCGTTAATTTGGCGCCGCCGCTAATATTTCCCCCGCCGTGGCGGGCTTCGCAACACGCCATTACCGGCCCGCCAGCGCTGCCCGTGGCTGCGAAAATTAAAGTGAAGCCGGCGTGGGCCAGGTGGCCTCCTGGCCGAGAGAGCCGCCGATGCCTGCCCCACTTCCAGGGGCACGATGGAACTCTCAAATTACCGCAGCCCGCACCAGGCGCCCAAATCAACTGCACCAGTTGAGTAATTTTCAGCTCCTGACTTCATTAGGGCTCACTGGAGGCAGCAAAAGCCGAAGAAACTTCTCGAGAACAGCAGTCGCACAAGGAAAGTGTGTTATTGATTTTTTTAATAAGCAGCAGTTATCTTTTGCGTGAGGGCATGTTATCGCGGCGATATCTTATAATATACTAGCTAAACCCCCGCTGCTTCGCATGCATAGGCTGGTTGATCTGCACCAGTTGTTTCTTTTTAATCGTGATGAAGAATCCACACCTTTAAGTTTCGTAGTTACAGCTTGAAATTTGAGTTAACAGCAACATATTTTTGAAAATCAATTTTTGCACCCCGTATTTCACCCCCTTATTAGTCTTCACGATCGAGAAAAGAGTGTGCTTGATTTTTGGACGTTCCTCCAAGATCGCTTCACGTCTCTACTACACAATTCAAGACACCGACAATACTGTGCCAATTTTCTGGGTAGTGTTTTCCTGGATCCTCCCCACAGCTTGGGTGTGCCGGGTATGAGACGATAATTTTAGTATGAATGATCCTTCGCAAGAATGAACCAATGTAACGGATTAAAACAATTTATTCGAGAAGACGTGCCCGGAACTCGCGTGAGGAACAGAAATTCAGCTAACATCTATCCGCATATGGTGGGTGTGCAGTCACCATTTATGTTTTTTCCGCCAGGAGGGCGGTCTTATTTATGTTCACTATCAGACGCTATTATTGCTGCACTTCATGTAGAGATATTTTACTTCCAGTGAAAATCCTCACAAATGAAGGAGATATTTTGCTTTTCCTTTCTTTTATTTTCTTTTTCATTGAAAAAAAAAAAAAAAAAAAAAAAAAAACTGGAAACCAAAGGGTCACGGGTTCAAAACCCGGTCGGACCACGAATTTTTTTTCAATCGGCACTTTAACCCATCCTTCACCTCTCAACGATGTGAGGAGTCGCCAGAAACAACACATGGTTCGGATTCCCCGTTAAGCTGTAGGTCCCCTTCCCCGGTTGGATAACTGGGGTAGGCTAGGGACACGCAAGTCGCCGAAGTGGCGTCCAATTGAAAGACTTGCACCAAGCCAATGAGCCACACGAAATTATTATTATTATCGCCTTTAACTTGTGTATGTCTGAACGTTTCGGGGGTGCGTCCACAACCAGACTGAGCATATAAAACAACCAAGGTGAGGTCAAAAAGTCTACAGCCTATTCCTCTGTGAGGCTCAAGCACCTCTACTTCGGTAATGGGAATGCTTTCCCGAACAAATAAGGCAGTTCCTGTAGAATCTTCTGGTGGCACATTGAAAACAGGGAGGAAAAACAGGTAAATAAAACTTCCTGAAGAAACACAATATCAGCAGAGGAGTCGTATAACTCCTCGGGGACTTTTGTTGGGTAGTGATTCTAACTGGGTTCTGCGTCCTGTTGATCAGTCTCCTATTTTAATTATTCTCGTGACTTAAATGAGTTAGTACGCTCGATGCGCTTGATAGATGTTTGGGTGTGTAAATATCCGACGTTGCATAGGAGTCGTAAATCAACTGACGTAGGGAAGTTAGGCGCAACTCAGATGTCACTCTGTTTACATTTATCGTAACAACTGTATATGCTTTGAGCCATCAGTCAAAATAAACCCTGTAGTTCGAACGAAACTGTCATTACAAATCTACAGCTCTCCCGCCACAGTTCATCTCTGAATTCAATGATGAATCCGAAAGCGGTGGGCTTCTTTGTATTTTGTTGTTTTGCGCACCTTTTTTTTGTTTACGCCGGGCCGGCCGCGGTGGCCGAGGGGACTGAGGCGCTTCAGTCACGGTCTGCACGGCCACTACGGTCGGGTGTTCGAATCCCCCCTCGGGCATGGATATTTGTGGCGTCCTTAGTTGTAGCTAATTCATAAGTAGTTTGTAAGTTTAGGGACTGATGACATCGTAGTTAAGTCCCTTAAGCTTAACAAACATTTGATTTGATTTGTTTACGCCGGCTACGTGGCATAGTAGCCTCTGCAGTCTTGTATAACTTCCACAGCAATCTGTGACATTACAGTATCAGGTGTCTGCCCCACAGAAGGGTTATTCTGCAAGACCTCCCGATTCTGAGCATGAATGGAAACGGAGTGGATTTCAGCAACATCGGAATGCAACTCAGCTGGTACAACTTCTTTAACGGGAGTTGGAAAATACTTCAAGTCACGATACCCACCCGCAAGAGTAGACACAGGTATAGAAGCAAACAGTCTGCGTCAGGCAGTGCAGCGGTGAGGACGGACTGTTTACGTCCCGCCGCCGAGCCTGCTGCTCGCGTGTGTTTACGTGACACAGTCGTCTCCGCTTGCGTTATTTACTTAGAACAAGAATGGCCCACTCCTGGCGAAAATCAACATTGAAAATCAGTTTTTCGAATGAATATGCACGACCGAAGGCACTTGAAGTCGAACAATTTATTAGAGATGAAGTGAAGATTGACTGTAACGATCTTATCGGCATCCACTTCTCTATAGTGAGCAGTGTAGTGTATGTGAAGCTTACCAGCGACGCCGTCTGTGAGAAGATTCTAAACAGATCTAGGAATGGACTCAAATTCCGTCACTCAGATGGACATATCGGTGAAGTGACTATCGAACAAGTAGGTCTTGGACTACGAACAATTAGAGTGTTTGAACTTCCGTTTGAAGTACCTTCAGACGTGGTTGTTTCTGCGCTGCGCCCTTATGGGAACGTTATTGACCATATGGCCGAGAAATGGGCTCAATTTACAACATATCCGGTATTCAATGGGGTGCGGCAGGTCCGCATTGAATTGACCAAACACGTGCCATCTTATCTATATATTGGAGGGTGCCGTGCCGTCATAATTTATGATGGCCAGCCGAAGACGTGCTCCGGTTGTGGCCAAGAAGGTCATGTTCGTTCTAGCTGTATGCAGCGCAGAATAACGCAGTTACCACCTGGTGATGAGCAGATCCCATCGGCATCGACGACGCTCCCATTGACGTATGTACAGGTTCTTCAAAATGAACCCAGCCAGCAGCCTGTGACGACACCACTTGATGAAACCGTGTCAAACACGGTAGAACTTCGGGGCAACGAGGACAGGATGGAGGCTACACCTGTGCCGGCTCCTGAACAGACTGGCTTCGGAGCGGTTCCGCAGTAGCCACCTCCGAAACAGCAGACAAACCAGAAGCTGTCTGCCTGCTCGTCACCTCGCCAAGGTTTTGCGGCACTACAGTGCTTGTGGATGTAACAGACGAACACGACTCAGGGTAAGACTGCAGAGGGGCCGCCTCACCACCCTGAGTGCGGCGACGCTGATTATTAATTGCGTGCACCGTCGGCTTAGCAGTAATGGAAACGGGGTCAGTCTTTACTGACAACGGCGGAAAATCACTCACGGTGCTACTGGAAGCTAACGAGAGGTCTCAAATCTGTTACCGGAGGGGCAGTTGGTTCTAAGATGGCCACATTCGTTGCACAGAAAACATGTCCCCTCTTGTTCATTGTATGTAACACGAAAACTATACCCGCAAATCTGCAAATGGGACGGAATGCTCTTTTTGATGTGCATTTGCACGGAACGTATTCCACTGTAACATTAAAGCTTGTGATGATTCGACCACCGTTCACGGCGAATGCCTTTTACGTCACCGAATTGAGGCAAAATTTCCTTAAGATCAAAATCCTCTACATCCGCAGGAAGATTGTATATGTGAACATTAGTACATTCAATGTCCGCATTTGCAACGAGCATATTAGTAACCGAACCATCTCTATGCCGGAAATAAATCTGATTACCATGTTTTAATAGAAACGTCTCTACTTGCATTGGATCCACAAATTTCAGAAAGAACACGTAAATGTCTGTATCAAAATAGGCAGTATGCATTTGGTCCGAGGTGACTTGAAACGTATCAAATAACCAGTCGTGGGTTTTCAAAGATCCGGGCTATACATTACGGTTGACTTGTAAAACGAATAACCTGCAGTACCTTTACGTGGAACAGTCTTGGATGCCATGTTAAACAAACGGAAAGCGTACTAAGCCGCTGTCAGACACACAAGCAACAAGGGACGAGACGAAACAATGACGGTGTCACACGCACGAAAGCACAAACACCTCTGAAGTTACGAAGTTCCAAACACGTGCGACGCTACACCGGTGCGGAGAAGTAAACAAGAACGTCCTCGCTCAAAGCACAAAGCGTAACTACGATTTTTCTGCCTACGGTACAGCCACTAACGTGTGCTGTCGAGCCACACGTCCTTTTGAATACAACCACAAATTACAGTTTGATCAAATTCAGTGACACTCACTAATTTGCTCTAATTGAATGATATATTACGACCCGTAACAATATCCTTTCTGCACGACGTGCCAGACGCAACTTTTTAGCAAGATAGTGGACGACCCCATGTTTCTGCACGAACACATACCTTATTGGGGTAACAATATGTCACCCGTTTGGCTGGCCTCAGATCACCATACTTGTCGTCAATCGAAAATGTATGGCATATGATGAAAAGACAGATGTAGTGCTCTGACACAGTGCCAATCACCAGAAATGAACTTTGTAAGTATATGTATACTCCATGAATGGCAACACCAGAAGATGCCAATCATGTCTTATACACTTCGGTGCCATCAAGCACTGATCAAGTTATCAGGGCTGAAGGTGCACCCTTGGTCTACTAGCTGAACTAGCGAGCCTGAATATGTCACTTTGAACAGAAACCCTGAAAGTTTTTTTTCGTGTATACCGCCACAGCTAGTTTGGTAATTTGCCGATAGTCGCAAACAGCAGTTCAGGTGCTGTACCGACCATGCAACGGCACCTATCGAAAGGCAACACTCATGGCACCCTGGTGTCACGGGAAACACTCTCAAGAGGCTGCAACATGTAGAATCAGAAATGTCCAGTGACAGTGCTCTCGGCGAAGACGAATGGTCGATACAGTTTTCGACACGACGAGGCACAAAAAACATTTACCTTTGGAGAATCACGCTCAAATTCAGTGGATTCTTGTGTATGCTTGGTACCCCAGAATCGACTATTATGCCTGTTCACTTTCACATTAGTGCGAAAAGTGGCTTAGTCGCTAAAAATTAAGCGATCAACAATGCCATCCCCATTCTCATTCTATCGTTGCAACTGCGAACAAAACTCAGAATTCTTTTCTTTGTCGTCATCATTGAGCTTCTGTACTAGCTCAAATTTGAATGGTTTCACAGACAGCTTCTGTCGCAGGACTTTCTACACTGTCACTGGAGCCATTTAGAGTTCACGGGATGCACGACGCTCCGATTTCTTTGGAATCTTTATTAATGTCTGTCGTACGCGCTACCCATTCAGTTCACTCAGACTGGGACGTCCGCTTCTCTTTGCCGGGCACAAGCAACCCGTCGCAACGAATTTGTTGTGCCAGTGGTAAGTGACTTTCCTAGTTGGTGGCTTCTTACCGTACTTGGTTCTAAACTTCCGCTGAACAGCTGTAGCACACTTGTTTTTGTCGAACTGACAAAGAGAAAGCTCGCTCGGCATCTGAACTCGCCATGTTTGCGACTAGCGCTGACTATCGGCAAATTACCAAACTATGCTCTGGCGGTATACGTGAAAAGAAAACTTGCAGGGTCTCTCTTCAAAATGACATGTGGAAGATATCTGTACAATGATTGATTATTGTGCAACAAATAATCGAAAGTGCTCTCGCACATTATGTATAGCCGACGACCTAAGCGCTTTGGTTCCTTAGGTTTATACACATTTGAACCTGTGAATTTGAACTCACTGATGATTTACTAAGAATATGTAACACACGTGCAAGAGACCAGAATAAACGAAATCCAGCCAGAAGTATGTATTATACAATAACACAAACTTCTGCAATATTATCTCTATTCTCTTTCGGTTTTCTCCTTTCATCGCAGTGCCTTTTCAAATTCTCTGAAGAATGAGATCTGCAAGATTTTATTTTATTTTATATTATTTTATTTTTTTATTTTATTTTATTTATTTATTTATTTATTTTTTTTTTTTTTTTGCAAGATTAGTTTCTTTTCTCCATTACAGTCGTCGATATTAATTTCGGTAATTGATGAAACTTGTTAGTCCAATTCGTTTCTGATGGTTCGTCTCGATATACTTGCACCGTTTTATTAAGTCAACTGCTGACGAAATCTGATGAGTACTGCCTGGTACAAGTCCACAGAAACAACTTTAATAAGACGTGCAACTTTATCTGCCTCCTTAATCCTAGGTTCATCCTACACAGGGTGGTCCATTGATAGTGACCGGCCAAATATCTCACGAAATTAGAACCAAAAGAAAAGATTGCAAAGAACAAAATTTTTCTAGTTCCAAAAGGGGGAAACAGATGGCGCTTTGTTTTGAATTGTACATTGGGCGACGGTTGAAAGGCGAAGACTACAAAGAAAAATTAAAGAGCCGATTTTACATTTTCATAAAAGAACGCAAAGGAAACCACAGTATCACTACACGTAGTGTTATCACGATAAATCAAAAGTACATTGTATTTCGTTGTGGACTACTTGAAAATCAACTTTGAACGTTCAGAATTGGTTTTGCTTTAAGTTCATTTGAGTTATATAGTAACAGCTGTATCCGTTGACTCATTAAAATTGGACACATTTTATATGGCATTTGTATTGCAATTCATCTAATCTACCAATTCGTGAAATACATACTATTCCTCCTGAGACATTCTGTAGCTTACTTGGAGTAAAATCTATGTGTAGTAATACTAAGTGTATTGAAGAGTGTTTTCTGCCACTTTGTTATTTGTTGTACTTATCTACTTTTCCGTGGCTCTTGTCAGGATAGTCCACTCAGTAGGCTGGGTTCACTTGACTCAAGGGAGACGATTGTGAATAAGAGAGGAGTCCAAATTAAATACATTTATTTAAATTCTAACTTTACAAAGCCCGTGTCTATGAAGGAGACCGGTTACTGTGTTAAATTCTACATATTCAATCATTACTTGACCTACGCTACAGCTTCTCTGCTTCGACAGAAGCTTATCAATACAACAGCTGCAGTATTTCTAGAGGGGAAGAGCGATCTTATAAAGTGTCGGAACCAGGGAAATGTATGTTATGCGTACTAAGTTTGCTTTGATCTCCAAAGCTCACACATAAATTGATCGCTTAGGCCAAGTTTCCTCATAGGCAAACGAACATCTGCGAACGAGAATTATCTCCGTTGTAAAATTGTGCGTGAGCGCGAGTAAAATTGCCATACTAAACTTTATAGTAAACGTCATCTCGTTTCCCAGTGTGTCCCTTACTGAAACTTCACGGATCTCTCCAACACGCTGTTTCCAGGGTCCGTTCGCTATCAGAGAGTGGCAAGTGTCGAATCCCCAGCTTCTGCCGAAAAGAGCCAGCTGCAAGCTGAACCAGGCGGACTGCATCGGTGTGCGCGGTCGTTACCCTTTTGCTCTTTCTGAATGGAGAGAAGTTCTAGAAAGTTATAGAAAGTTCTGTGATGGATTCTGTAAGGCCAGTCGAAGGACTCCATTTTATAACTGACGGAAAGGGGTGCTTCTGCCGATGAGACTTCTTCCTGTCAAGAAGGCTTAAAGAAGGTAACGAATCCTCGCCCAGCATCAAAAGACAAAGGAAAGATTGAAAGAAAGGAACTGTCTCTAACTTGAAGCTATGTCGCCATGCTCTCATAGAAGACTTGGTATAAGAGAACAAAAAATGTATAGAACAAGAAATATCATCCAGAAAATCTTCCTCCAATTAAATATAAGCTTAGGTTGTCTCAGTCAGTAAAATTCTTCAGGGTGTGAGATGCCTTTGTCGATTTTAAGAAAGTGATCGACGTTTCGGCCTCTATGGCAAGTAGGTTTTTTCTGGATATTTGTCTGACTGCTGAATGTTAAAATGCTTGTTTCTTATGTAATAGTGCAAATAGTGGTGTAAGGAGGATGGATGTTGGGTGTTTTTATTGCTATTTGCAATAGTTGACGTCACTGCTGGAAAGTAAGGGAAAGACAAAATCATAAGGTGAGAAAATAACATACCCCTTTCAATTTGACCAGTTATCGATCCATTCTAATAGTCCATAAAAAGATTTACATCTGTTGCTGAGTACCAAATTATAGTAAAGCAAGTAGAAAGTAATCAATTCCAAAATGTCTTTTACCGTGATGCTAAATTATTTGTGTTGTCCATTGCTGTTACTGTTGGTTAAATAAATGTAGCCACAGTCTATCTGCAGTGGTAAAGTTTTTATGTTGCCCTCTTTATCTGTTTTTTTTTTCTTTTGTAGCACTAACATTGAAACTTGACACTATTTTCAATCACACTTTTTTTTTTTACAAAACTTCCCGAAAATACGCCATTTCTGTAGCCAAAAAACGTTCAAATTTTTGTAAATCTATGAGACTTAACTATTGTGCTCATCATTGTATAGGCTGACAAACTACTTATACTAACACATGCTAAGGACGACATACACAGCTATGCCCAAGGGAGAATTCGAACCTCACACGGCGGGCAGCGGCGAAACTCTCGGCCATTCCACCGCGGGCATATCTGTAGCCACTGATGATGCTTTGAAATAAATTGAAACGCATCTGGGTTCAATTAGATTAATTTATAGTTGCAAAACCGTTGCCAGAATGTTTGTCGTATCGAGACAATTATAATCAATATATAAATGCGAATGTGTGTTTGTTACGTTTTCACAATTGCGTAAGCATTATGGCTTATAGCCTGAGGAAGAAATTAAGCTGCAGCATCGCCTGATTTTCTAAGATTGAATTCCATTATCTTTCTTTTGCTCTTGTTAATGTTCATTTTATACGCTTTCTTCAACACACTGTCCATTGCTTTGAACTGCTCTTCCAGGTCCTATGCTGTCTCTGACAGAATTACAATGGTAGATATGTTGTACATACACTCATGGCCATTAAAACTGCTACACAATGAAGATGACCTGCTACAGACGCGAAATTTAACCTAGAGGAAAAAGATGCTGTGATATGCAAATGATTAGCTTTTGCAGAGCATTCACTCAAGGTTGGCCTACAACGTGCTGACACGAGGAAAGATTCCAAACCGATTTCTCATACACAAACAGCAATTGAACGGCGTTGCCTGGTGAAACGTTGTTGTGATGCCTCGTGTAAGGAGGAGAAATGAGTGCCATCACGTTTCCGACTTTGATAAAGATCGGATTGTAGCCTATCGCGATTGCGGTTTATCGTATCGCGGCATTGCTGCTCACGTTGGTCGCGATCCAATGACCGTTAGCAGAATATGGAATCGGTGGGTTCAGGAGGGCAATACGAAACGCCGTGCTGGATCCCAACGGCCTCATATCACTAGCAGTCGAGATTACAGGCATCTTTTCCGCATGGCTGTAACGGATCGTGCAACACGTCTTGATCCCTGAGCAAACAGATGGGGACGTCGGCAAGACAACAACCATCTGCACGGTTCGACTTCGTTTGCAGCAGCATGGACTATCAGCTCGGAGACCATGGCTGCGGTTACCCTTGACGCTGCATCACAGACTAGTGCCTGCAATAGTGTACGGAACGACGAACTTCGGTGCACGAATGACGAAACGTTAATTTTTCGGATGTATCCAAGTTCTGTTTACAGCATCATGATGGTCGCATCCGAGTTTGTTGACATCGCTATGAAAGCATATTGGAAGCGTGTATCCGCCATATCAGCCGGCGTGATTGTATGGGGTGCCACTGGTTTCACATCTCGGTCACCTCTTGTTCGCATCGACGGTACTTTCAACAGTGGCCGTTACATTTCAGATGTGTTACGACCCGTGGCTCTACCCTCCATTCGATCCCTGCGAAACCCTACATTTCATCAGGATAACGCTCGGCCGCATGTTGCAGGTCCTGTACGGGCCTTTATGGATACGGAAAATGTTCGACTGCTGCCCTGGCCAGCACATTCTTCAGATCTCTCACCATTTGAAAACGTCTGGTCAATGGTGGCTCGTCTCAGTACGCCAAGACATCTCTACTCGTGATGTACTGATCGTGTTGAAGCTGCATGGGCATCTGTACCTGTACACGCCATTCAAGCTCTGTTTGACTCAATGCCCAGGCGTATCAAGGCCGTTATTACGGCCCGAGGTGGTTGTTCTGGGTACTGATTTCTCAGGATATATGCACCCAACTTGCGTAAAAATGTAATTACATATCAGTTCTGGCATAATATATTTTTCCAATTAATACACGTTTATCATCTGCAATTCTCTTTGGTGTAGCGATTTTAATTGGCAGTCGTGTATAATTTTTCAAGATTGTGAATACAGGTTTCATGTGCAGTGTATGGATGCGCATTAGCCGTTTCGTACAACTTGTGGTTTTACTGTTGCGAGAATGTCAAAATAACGGGCTTGACAACATTCGGCACGTATCGAGCACTGGTCAGCGTTCCCTCCACAAATAACAGAGGCGAACGAGAGTTATAGCTTATCATACCCGAGACCTTAAGGCCTGATTAGGTCCGTTGGGTCTGGGACGAATACACTCTAGGAGGCAGCGCTCGATGTCGTACGTGCAAACGACCGTCACCTGTGCACACGCAGAATCTACGTTCATCGCTCAAGACCACGCATCACCATTCAACGCTCCCATATATTATCTGACGACACCAGTCAAACCGTGTTCGTCTATGGCAGGGCGACAGTGAAAGGCGTGTACCTGCAGTCCTACTGCTAGTAAGCGGATGACAACACTTCGTGTTGAGACTCCTGGCCTCTCAAATCCTCTTATTCGTGCTGTCGTAGCTGTGTGATCTGCCAATGCTGCCCTTAAGACTATGTCCTACGTGAGCGACGAAAGCACGCGACAGCGCGCGAATTACAGCTGTGCGACACTGCAGTTACAAGCTGCTACATTCTGCGACATGGCCGTGTGCCGCTGTGAGCGACAACTTCTCGCTACAACATGGCCGCTAGACCCGATCAGCTGTCTCTAAAATTTGGCACCCGTAAACTGAAGATATCGATAGCCTCAGAGTAAGGCAATAAATTATATTTAATTTAGGAAATAAGACGTAGAAAGTGTGCTGTGCATTAAATTCACAAAATTAAGAATGTTAGTGGATTATTTTATTCATAACTTCAAATACGAAAATAGACAGGGAAGATCGTTAGTCGAATACAACGATGAGTACAGACACTTTCGACTTTTTCTTTTGTGACTACAAACCATCTTCAATTGAATAAGTACAAAATGAGTCTTATTGTAAGACGACAGTAAATCATTTAATTCTGGACGGAATTACTAGCATTGAGCGTTGCATAGAGGTAGTGATGTGAGCTACTAAGTTGAATTTTTTACGAAGTTAATACCAATATACTCATCTTTACTGCAAACACACGTATCCCACTGAAAGGCTACCAAGCACATTATACTGCTACTGAAAAATTATATCAAGATTTTTATTCAGAAACGTAATTTTACACACATCTCGTGTGACATCATAGTTTTATCTCTCTCTGGAGTAAGTTTGTTGCTTCTGTAAATGTTTAAAAAGCACACAAATGTAACTGTTCAAAACACAATTGTGTAAATCAAACTACCACTCAAAATAAAAACAAAAGACAGTCATATTAAAAACAATTTAAAAATTTAACTTCAGTCGTAAATGTACGACATAGTTGTTTTCGGACACTTCTTATGCCAATCAAAATTCTTAATTATGTGTACAACTACAATTTTATATTCTGTTATTTCAGAAACAGTTGCAGCAGTTTCATAAACTTTATGGATTATTAGCTCGCAGAATTCTTGCGACATCCTTTATAATGTCGACAAGCAGAGATTCTCAACGGGCTCGACACTTTGTCGGGCTTGCGACAGCGACAAGATTCAAACGCGTTTGAATTCAAACGTCGCGACTTGTCGCGGGCGACTGGCAGCACGTCGGACGCAGCTCAGCCAGGACACTTCCGTAACTATTCGTGTGGTCGTATTTTGCCGCTTGAATCTGTGGCGCGCTTTTGTCGCTCACGTTGGACATAGCCTAACACGGCTATCATGTCGGCCGTCTGTGTTGCGTGGACGTCCGGAACACATTCTACGGAGGTAGGAATGTTTACGTGAGTATTGGAACTAGTATCGCGCAACTCTTTTAGCACGATCAAATTCCGTGCTAATTCTCAGAAACGACTATCCCGCAACTAGGATGGCCACAATTTTAACCCTCTCAAACATGCTCAGTGAACTGTAGGAAGCATCAGTGTGTCTCCATGGCACGGCGCCTGTTTAGCTTCACGCGTTGAAATCACGCTGAGCCTTATGGATGGATGTAAAGTATTTTTAGTAATAATGACAACAGTAACTCTTGTTAACTAAAAAAAAAAGTGGTAGTGACTGACTCAATAACGGATTTATTCAGGAAATGGTAATCGGTGTGCAAAATTTAAGTCAGAAAAAAACTACGCCAATTGATTAATTGATGTAGTAACACAAAATTTACGTAAAGTAACGAGCTGTAATTTTCGCAAAATACTAAACGTGAGATATATTCCTAATTAACGGTGCCTGCGTTTATAAATGAATAGAAATGTAATCGGCACAGCAAAAGCAATGCAAGCAACGCACCATTTAATCAATCTACTACATGGTTTTGAATGTACTGATTCTGTTGATGGTATCCACAATTGAACATAACTGTTGCAGAATTGTTTTACAGATTTAATCTAAGTTCACCACGGTTAGCACAAACTTATTAAAATAATTTATAAAACGGCATAAAATCTCACTGACTTATTGGCGGAGTTATATATGAAAAAAGAAATTTCCTGGAAAGAGAAGTTATTTAACCAGCACTTCTCTAACAATTAGTTCCTTTCCTAACACATAAAATCAGAGCAAAAGGACGATGTGTTCGTACACTACGACAACCTATCAGAGAGAGAGAGAGAGAGAGAGAGAGAGAGAGAGAGAGAGAGCGGATGTGCCGACTGCAGAAAAAAAAACTCCACTAGATTGTTTATCAGAGACTTCAAGGTTTCGCATTTGCATTTAAAAAGTTATTCATAGCGTCATAAAACACTTCATACAGAAAATAAAAATCATTTTTAGTTGTTTATTGTTGCACGTTTCTTTTGAGGAGCACATGTAACACTGCAGTACGTTGCAACATAATCTTAAACAGATCCATGTAGTGTTCCATTTCATGCATGTCATGCGCCTTAGAAAACTATTGAGAGCATATCTCTTGAAATGATTTGTTGCAGTTTTCCTGTAAGGGATGATAATCTTATCCGACATGATAGAAGGAGCGTGGAGCGTTCGATGATCTGTTAGGGGAAAGAAGAAAGAGCGAAGATCCCTGATACACGTGCGTACAGACGGTTAGTTCCATCAGGGATTTGTAGGTGCGAATGAGAGTAAAAATGGGCGCAGGGCGTCCATATTCGGCTGATCAGTAATGTTACTCAACTGTAGGCTTTCTCGTGAGTGATCAGTCTTTGGGAATTCCGTACAAAAATTTTTCATAGTCAATTGTCAAAAGTATTTACTTATTTCGTAAGAGAAACGGGACATTAATGCTTCAACACTTCATTTTTTTCATAATTAATTTCACTCTGTTTCGTTCTGAGAGTAGCATAGGTGGCTGTAACACAAGTAAAGAATAACTAGAAGGACAACTCAGTCTCGATATAATACAAAAGGTACACACACAACAAAACATACAATATTACTTACTTCAATCAAGACAGTACGAGAATAACATATGCTGAATTTTCAGCTCATCAAAAGACACAATAGACCACTAACTGAGGTCACAAACTGATTTATCAATGAACTTGCTACCCACTAAAATAAACCACAACTAGAATTATAGGAAAGGTAAATTTTTGAAAAAAAAAAGCAACTGCAATATAATGTATGGTAAAAAGATAAGTTACTTACTTGGGACATTGGAAACTAAAATTCTATCAATTGTGTTCACAAAGTAACAAAACTCACTTTCTTTAGGTACTCACATGGGTGTATCAAACAGGATGACGCAGACCTACACCGTTGAAAGTACACGACAATGGAAGCAAAAATGTCCCAGAAATCACAGGTCCGCGAACGAGACGTTTGCGAGATAATTACAAATGTACGGTTCCAAGCCACCACTGACATCATTGTAAACATCGTACTAGTTAGTACACATTAATTTAAAATTAATACTGTGCTATTAAGATTTACATCGTATTAATTCACATTTCATTGACTTTATTGTGAGAATCGTCCTATTTAGTACCAATTAACTATAAATTTAGACTTTACTATTAGATTTTACATCTCATTCAGTTCACGTTTCACGTATGGGTTACCTATTAAAGGAGGTGTTCGTAGTGACTTCCTTGCATCTGGATGCTCGTCTTTGAAATGTATTTCTAATTCTTTCGAAAATCCTTGGATCATTTCGGAATTCTTGACAAACGTGAATAACTCTCCGCTTCCAGTTTTTCAACCACGTTCACGGGCGTGCTCTACACTTTTGAGGTGACAACAGACACAAAAATCCAAGGGATTTAGGTCAGGTGATCTTGGAGGCCAGGGTACAAATCCGCCTCGACTATCCATCTTTCACCGTATCTGTGAGTTAGATACCGTCTCACAGCAGTAGCAAAATGAGCCGGTCCTCCATGTAAATAATTAGGACGATGTTTACAATAAAGTCAGTGAAATGTGAAGTACAAAATTGTGTTTTATTGTACACACTGCATTTAGAATCATGAGGGCTCATCATCAAGAGTCTCTATGATTTTTTTACACATGTTTAAAGACCTGGGCCTGCAAAGATCAAAACATACGTTGTAACAATATGGAAGATTTTAAGAAACAGTTTCCTATAATGAACGAGATTTAGCAACTGTCTTACTTGTTGACAAGTGGTGCACGAATAAGTCTGGAGCAGTATGATAACTGTCTGTCCTGAAGTACACTCGTATATATAAATAATCATCAACACAAAACTTCCCATCTGGAGACACATTGTATAATAAGAACAACTCAAAGACTTATATCTATGAAGATATTAAACTTAGGTATATTACTAAGCTTCTCTATACAAATCAAGGTGTTTACTTTTATATACGTAATAATCTTATATATAAGATACATATTTTTCACTTTATAAGTTTATAAACCGCTATTATTTTCTAAGAGGTTTGTGGAAACATTAATTATGGTTGTAGTTTTGCATTTGCTTTGAAATGTTAAGTATTTGTATTACCAGAAAAAAGTAAACTTTTGAAATTACTGAAAGAAAACTGTGGCTGCTTAATTCATTTTGTTCACTAACAAAAACACAACGAATAAAACCACAAAAAAAGGCAATTCTTTCCATGTTTTCGATATTTAGGCACAGCATCACAAATAATAATAAATTTATTCAAGAACACCAATATTACAATATCTTTTTCCATTAACAACAAACTAGGACACCAGTTACCACACACAGTGAACAAAAAACTTCAATTACAGAGAACAGTGGGATATATAAATCACAATGTTAACAGTTGCCCTACATTTTACGTAGTCAAAACTGCAAGAACTTTCCACACACATTACAAACAACACACTGAAGTTTTTCATTATTTTGAGAAATCCACAATAGCTGTCTGTACCTTAATAAACACAAACTAGTTGACATCCACAGTAACTTAACAGTACTGCACAAACAAATAAATGGCAAAAAACTTAATTTGCTCGAACAGTTAGAAATATTGTTACATAAAGAAAAATATACTGAAAACGTGTTAAATGAACAAAGAGAATTTAGCAAGTACAGTTTTTTTCAATCAATACTTAGCACTGCAAAGCAAATGCCAAACATCAAGATTGTGTTTTCTTGTTAAGAATTTTCTGCACATATGGAAAGAGTGATATTTTCTAATGTGCAATAAAAGAATAAATATTAGAGTAAACATAAATCTGTGTATTTCAATAAAGAAACATAGCGATTTAGCGGACTAAATTAAGAACTGAATCAACTGTTTCCCAGCCGCCATATTAAGTGGGCTAGGAAATCCGATTCAGGCTAAGCCATGTAAACACGATAGCGAAAAACGGTTTACGAAAATCGGTTTTCGTCTTCCGGAAGATGTGTTGCATGTAAACGTACTGAGCGTGTCTCCAGATTGGAAGTGTTTGTATTGATGATTATTTATACATACAAATGTATTCCAGGACAGACAGTTACCATACTGCTCCAGACTTATTTTGGCACCACTTGTAAGAAATAAATCGTTAAATCTCTTTTATTATATGATCCTGTTTTAAAAAAAATTCTGTATTACAACGTATATTTTGATCTTAACTGGCCCAGGTCTTTAAACATGTATAGAAAATCATAGAGGCACCTGATGATGAGCCCTCAGGGCTCGAAATGCATTGTGTACAACAATTTTGTGACCGAAGGCAAGTTCATTTTATTTTACTGAAGTACATCAGTCACGGAAGTATCACTTAAATGTGAACTAAATGTGATGTAAATCTTAATAGTAATGTCTAAATTTGAAATTAATGAGTCCAAACTAGTACAATGTTTACAATGACGTCAGTGGCGGCTTGGAAACATACATTTTCAATTATTTCGCAAACGGTTCGTTTCCTGAGCCATTTTTACTGGGACATTTTTGTTTTTATTATCGTATACTTTCATCCGTGTTACTTTGTGCCATCCTTTTTGATATAACCTGTATATACTCATATACATAATGCCAGAAAATAACATTGTTTCCTTACTGCTATATTTTGATTTCGCCTGCGGACAATATGGTTGACTTCGTAGTTCCACCCCTTCTGCCGTTAGATGGCTCTCGCGCTAGACCTATAATCTACACGTAGGAAAACTTCTACATCTCTGAGCCACTCATGACGGCTCCGTACAAATATGAATTTTGTGTTGTACACATCTATGACAAAACTTCTTTCATTGGCTCCCTTGTATAATTAACATCAAAAGTTGGTACTTCAATTTTCGTGATCGCTTTTCTATATGGTGACGTAAGTGAAAAAAAAAAAGAAAGAGTAATCAAAATAGACATCCACAGTAAAATTAAACCGTGTGTAACATAAAAAAAATCTTATAAGCCTAAAATACCACAATTCAATCTCCCGCATGAAACACAGACTATGGAGCACCATGAACTATACGCAAGCATTATAAATATCGTATCATTTCTGCTACTCCAGTTAAAACTGTTTAAATAATAACTACGTTTAAACTAGTATCGATTGTGGATGTGTAACCTGCGACCGTAATGAACAGAGTATTCTAGGAAAAACTGCATCCAGCCGCCTTCTAGTGTTTTTCTTCTTTATTTATTTGGTTTCCCGTTACTGGATTCCAACAATAGCGCAGTTATAATCTTTTGGTTGTAGCTCTTTAGGAGATCCACAATGTTATAAACTAAAAATAGATGAAATCACCTCCGTACTTGCTTGGCGCTGGCGCAGAAACCGTAATCAATATTTTGGTAAAAAAAATTCTTGATTACACAAATGCGATGTTTTCCTTAATGAAAAATGAAGCGTTTCGCCTCTTCTAGGCATCATCAGATGTTATGCGGAAATTTACAAACATGTTTAAAAAACAGAACTTAAAGATATGTAAAATCGTCTACCTGACAGATATACTTACATTAGGGAAGGTGCAAGCTGGTTAGGCTACAGGCCAAATGACCACATTCACGTTTGAGGGGGAGGTGTGGGATAAAAGTTGAACTAGTAACATACTACTGAAAACTGTGGCTTAGTGAATAAAATAATTGTTACTTAGGTAGCAAGGCGTTAGATTTATTCAGACACAAGCAAAATACATCTTAAAAATGTGGTAGTGCTTAAGAGTGGCGAGGGCAGCGAAGTTACTGCTAAAACCGAACCTGACGAAACCACGTAATGTTAATGTACTTACGCAGAAGCCGCTCCCTGACCACAACTGTGGTCTGCTTAAGCACTCATTTTCTTGCCAGCAACTATTTGTGCAACCAGAACTGTTACTTACCTAAAAATTAATTGTACGGTTCGACTATGAACTGCCAGTCAGCTCGAAACCAGTCATGGGGAATAAACAAATAAGCAAAAAATAAAAAAAATAAAATAAAAAAACACTAAAAGTTCGTTCATCTGGAGCTGTCAGGATATGTGAACGCGTTAATATACTGCTGGCTCTCCAAAATGCGACGCCAAAGACAACCGTACACCATACCCAAATGTATTTAGGAAGTAACGTTTCGTACAACGGCCACATGATTCAAAATACAACCGCGAGTGAAATGAGGAGGACGATGAAACCAGAACATCTACATCTACATACATACTCCGCAATTCACCGTAAGGTGCGTGGCGGAGGGTACACTGTACCACTACTAGGTATTTCCTTTCCTATTCCACTCCCAAATAGAACGAGGAAAAAAAGACTGCCTATATGCCTCCGTAAGAGCCCTAATTTCTCTTATCTTGTCTTTGTGATCTTTACGCGAAAAGTAAGTAGGCGGCAGCAAGATCGTACTACACTCAGCTTCAAATTCCGGTCCTCTAAATTTACTTAACAGAAATTCACGAAAAGAACGTCGTCTATCTTCCAGCGATCCCCAATGGAGTTGCCGGAGCATTTCAGTGACACTCGCGCATTGGTCGAACCTACCGGTAACAAATCTAGCTGCTCGCCTCTGAACCGCCTCTATGTCTTCCTTCAAACCGATCTGCTGCGGGTCGCAAACACTTGAGCAATGCTCAAGACGTGGTCGTACAAGCGTTTTATACGCGGTCTCCTTTACAGGTGAAGTACATCTTCCCAAAATTCTCCCAATAAACCGAAGTCGGCTGTCCGCCTTACTCACAACTGTCCTTACATGTTCGTTCCATTTCATATCGCTCTGCAATGTTACGCCTAGATATTTGAACGACGCGACAGCATCAAGAAGCTCACTACTAATGCTGTATTCGAACGTTATAGGATTGTTTTTTCTACTCATGCGCATCACCTTACATTTTTCTGCATTGAGAGCTAACTGCCATTCTTCGCACCAACTAGAAATTTTGTCGAAGTCATCCTGTATGCTATTACAGTCAATTACAGACGACACCCTCCCATACACCACAGCATCATCAGCAAACAGCCGCAAATTACAACTTACTCTGTCCATCAGATCATTTATATATATAGAAAATGATAGCGGTCCTATCACACTCCCCTGGGGCACGCCTGACGATACACTCGTCTCTGATGAACAGTCGCCGTCGAGAACAACGTACTGCGTTCTTTTACTTAGGAAGTCTTCCAGCCAGTCACAAATCTGTGAACCTATTCCATAAGCTCGTATCTTCGTTAGCAGTCTGCAGTGTGGCACCGCGTCGAATGCCTTTTTGAAGTCGAGAAAAACGCAATCCGCCTGTTGCCCTTCGTCCATGGCTCGCAAGATGTCATGTGAGAAAAGGGCAAGCTGAGTTTCACATGAACGATGTTTCCTAAACCCGTGCTGATTCATGGAAAGAAGCTTTTCCGTTTCTCAGTACTCAGTGTTGCCACCATTGCTTGCTAGAAATGCTGCTACATGCTTCGATATTGAATCAAACAGGCTGTAGATGTATTGTTGGGATGCTTCTTCCACATACTGTCAAAGTAGCACCTCGTTTTGTATCCCGGGACAGTAGTTAGTCTCTTACAAGCAGTTCATAATATAACTTGTGTATTTTATATTTTGACTAAGTCCAATGTTGCTTTCCTATTTAAACCTCATTAAAAACATGACCACATTGTAGAAGATTTTCGACAGGTGATAATGCCATAGTCCATCCATCACGGTCGCCAAATTAATTATAATGCGATCTTTCGTTTTCCTTTTGAAGATGATTAATCAGTGCAGATCGCCTCAATCCTGCGATGTAAGGTACTGTCAACTATTCTGGAATTATTAACTAGTTGTTTTCTGTACGTGGGACATCGGAAGACAAGGGACGAATACACCCATACTTTCCGATTGGCAATAGAATGGGACGGCAGCAGGCTATAACACTTCACAGGTGCCGAGCGGGAACGGCTGCACGGCTCTAGTTACCACACCAGGGACTTCGCGGCCCCTACCGCCGGAGGTTCGAATCCTACCGCTGGCACAGGTGAGTGTGTGTTTCGTCCTTTAGAAACATTTAATTTTATTTTAACTTCGCACGTGCAGCACCGTTAATTAGTGCGACGGTTGGACGTACCAGAGGGATGCGGTAGTGGACTGAAATACCATCCCATGCCTTGTGGAGAATCAAGACGTGCAGGAGTGTCTTTGTGTTTTAAATTTTGGAGCAGTGGATTGGGACTGCTCTGAATATTATCTTTTAACGATTTTTTAGATTTTTATTTCTTGTGTACTTTACTAATTGCAGGATGGTTTCTTGCACGTCAAGAAGGTGTACCGCACTTAAATATATTTTAATGTTATTATTTTAGCCCTCTGGTCACCTATCACGTTAGAAAACATCGTAAGATACACAGCATACGGTAGTAACGTAATATATTTAACGCTTCCGTCTCTTAATAGCTTCAGAAAGTCCCTCATAAGGTTATAAAATACATTAAATTCCGTTCAGGATGAATATACACTTTAACTCTGACCACAAATACAGCGCAACTTAAATACGTTGCCACTACAACGCATAAACGGGTGACGACGTAAGTAAAATTTAAAGTCACCTACGAAAACGCTGTCCACAACCAAGGATTATAAACAAATATCTGTTACAAGTGCTTATCATCTGTAAAAAATCGAAGTACTTTTGTTACCTTTATCAATATAATTAGCTTCGCAATAATAATAATTAATTAAGTAATTAAAATAAAAAAATAAACGCCACTTCACATTTATTGAATATATTTCAATAAATGAAACGATTCTTCGTTTTACCTCTACTCTGAGCGTATTAAAAGCCATTGATCTAAAATATCACTTAAAAATTTCATTAAAAAGACTTCTCGATAAGCTTCATCAAAAGATCCAACATAAAGCCATAATATTTCCTTTCCCCCTTTTTGCTGACAGATTTGTGTATTAGCCAATACACTCTGAAATTACGTTTTTGTACGTCAAAGATATAATTGGATCAGTCCTAATCAATCCCTTCAGTAACACAGAATATTTTCTGTTTATAAAATTAATATTCTCTTTTCATTCAAATATTTTATGGCGATATGGTTGACCTTATACTATATTTATCGCCAAAGAACAACCGTATATTTATCTTTAACGCTCCATTGCTCTGATGGCATACTTCTATTTTATCAATAGACCAAAGATACTAAACTCTTTATCAGGTATTTTCAAATTACGATAGCAGTTATAATTTGTTACTTTGGTTTTTTTTTAAGGAAAACTTCCTTTTAAACCATATAATAAATAAAATACCCATTTTCTTTTTAATTACGCCTCCACGCTCATTTCTGTTTTATTGATTACTTTCATATATGCCACATACAGATCTTAGCTTTAGAGTGACTGTTAACTAGCTGTCCACTTTGATTATCTTTTTGAGTATATACAGAAAAGCAGCGGCGGAGCAGCCGAGCACATTGAGGCGTTATGCTGCGATGCGCGAGGCAGTTCCCCGTAGGGGGTTCGAATCCCCCCTCGGGCATGGTTGTTTGTGCCGTCTGTAGCATAATGTAGTTCATAAGTAGTTTGTACGTTTAGGGACTGATGACCCCGTAGTTAAGTCCCATAAGCTTAACAAACATTTGAACATTTGAGATACAGAAAATAAATAGAAATAAATCATACGGTGCCACCAGCACTTACAGCTCCGTATTTACATTTAATTGATCTTGAAGCAAGCTTGGAGCTTACTTCACGTGTTGGCCTCCAAACAATTCTAATAATAACTTTTTCCACCGAACCTACGTCACTCTCAGCTGTTAGATGGTTACTTGCGAGATCTTCAAATAGTTGTTTTTTTTTTTTTTTTTTTGGGTTCCTAGCCAAAATGTTATTAGCTTTCTATCCGTCACTATCAAAATGTTATTTAAGTAACGAAAGGTAAGTTGGTCTTTTCTACTTTCTGTAACTCACGTTACCCAAATGCACACAGCTTGTAACTATAGCCAGTCAAACCATGCCAACAAAGCACACGACCCACGCGCGGCTCATTGAATTGCCGCAAGATTCATAAAAACACAATTGGACTGCTCTGTTCAAATTGCCACGTCAACTCCACTCGGGACTGACTACCACCCACACCACAAACCAAAATTCAATAGGTACGCTCCGTAAACGAATTACTTAATGCTGCTACACGGCGTTAACTTCAATTACCATTTTAAAGCCAACGTTACTTCCAATATACTGTCACTACACCGATCCGACAAATCTCGTCAAATTACACTATTATCACTAGTAACTCTCTATTATCTACATAAACCTATCCACCCCAGAAAATTATTTCCTGACAACTTCGATTCCACACGGGAAAGAAGTGTATTCAACTCTTATATTGAAAATTACAAACATTTCCTGTTTATGGAATATTCCGTAGGTACTTGGAGGAAAAAATTAAAACTTAAATAGCGGTACGTAGTATTTTTCTTCCACAATATTAGTTACAACTAATTCAGATTCCGCAATACCAGCAAGTTCCCAACACAACCAAGCACACAAAGATGCAGCCTTCCACACCTTGGTACAACGTTTACTATCTATACCACAACAAAAAGCAGATTTCGAAGATGAACTTAAAGGAGCTGGAGATTGTAAAAGATAGATTCCGCCTTTGCTGACCATGCTCTGAATGAATGTCATTGTTATGATACTAAATGTGATGTTCGCCATAAAGGAAAAAAGGGCAGAAAACTCTCATTGTTGGAAATTTTGGCCAGTCAAAGAATCCAGACCTTGTGCTTAATGACCAGAAACATTTGTATTATTCACCTTTATTAAAATAATGTCAACTTATTAATATTGTTCTCACTGTGTGTAAATAATTTTGTTATATGTGTTCCATACCAATACTCCATATTCCTTTTGTTTCACTTGCCATAATTCCCCCCCTCCCCCCCCCCCCCCCACTTTCCAATGTTTCTCTGATATTTACAGTTTGTTTGTACAATCACCCATCACTCTACTGGGTATTTCTAATACTTCTAATCTTCAGTGATGTAATACCCCATTTATATTGTATATTATGCACGTTCTGTGGTATTAATACTTAAGTCTCAACGACTCCACGTTTCGTTTGTACTATCACCTATTTGACAATACTTTCTTATACAATTTTACAGTTTTAATATTTTAATACAGTTGTACCCTAAGGTGTATTAATTTGAAACCATTTGTTTATAGTACACATGTTCTGTAGTATCGATTCATAGACACAAAAAAGTCACACATTCACATATCTTTGGAAAACCTTCTTTGTATTTGCAACCTCAGTGTTAAGTGTGGACTATCTGTTTAGTAGCAAGTTATCTGACGATGGCCTAAGAAGCCGAAAGCTGCTCATAACCAACAATTAAAAATATTGTGGAACAAAAATACTACGTATTTAAGTTTTTAACAAATATTTCCCATTATAACTTGTAATAAATACCTGTGTCGAAAATGTTGTAAGATTCGTGACGGACATTGACTTAAGATACCAGTAACACGCTATTCTGCCTCTCAAAGCAGTCAGCTCGGCGACTCACAAGCAACTAACTATGAACTATCTTAGGAACCAATAAATCATTGAGAGACCCTCATCTTCCACTGTACAATAATATATATATATATATATATATATATATATATATATATATATATATATATATATATATAAGAAAGTCGTGTTAATTACACTATTTATAACTAAAGAACGTTTGAACCGATTTGGCTCAAAATTGGTGGGGAGGTAGCTTAGAAGCAGGAGACGGACATAGGAAGGTTTTTAGAAACCTATTTATTTAATATTTTATGTATGACACATCTATCTATATTAATAAAAATGAATTGCCGCATGTATGAAAGCGCATCACTTGAGAATGGCTTCACCAATTTGTCTGATCTCTTCTTTGTTCAGTTCGTAATTCTCAGGACAAGGTTTGCGTGAAAGAAATTTGTTGGAAAATTTACCGGATAATATTTGAATTTGAGAATAACTGAATGTACGCTTCCAGCTCGGATCAATTTCTAGATTCTGCAACAATCAGCTTATTCATTCGCTACTCGCCTACCGACCGTATACGCTGTAAGGGAACAAACAAATACACCAAGAAGATTAGAAGAAAGGGAGGGCATTCCTTGAAGCCAGGAATTAACTGGTATGTAGGGTTTAATTATAAATCCTAGCGGGCACGTTGACAATAGCTGCTGATTCTGGGAAATTGCGTTCGTCGCTATTAGCCAATAGGGTGATAGTATACAATATTCAATGATATTTGCCGATTTCTTACCAGCACTAAGCTTTTCATTCATGGAAACACTATTGATTGTTCTCGTGGTTATAAGTGATTAGTATTTGTAAGACTGTTTCCATAAGGGAAGTCCGTTTTACTCTTATACATGAAAAACATCATCTTCCTCTGTACATTTAATGTGTCTGAAACTAAATTATTATGCGGATTCTCAAAATAATATCGTTTAGTATGAAGAGAAAACAACTGTCGCCAACTAAAATTTCATTGGCTGTCTCAAGCTTTGCCACGATTGGTCGGCTTTATTCCCACGATCCAACAGCTGTTGCCTGTGTCGCGGAATGCAAAATTTTACCGGTATGTAGCAATGTTGTTAATTGCGTTTCAATTAGGTTCCTAATAAGAGTTCATTATTCACTTACAGGTAAAGAAACAAACAAGGAAAAATGTATGAATTTCTGTGCCTACCGTTTGATGATTCAAGGAAACGAGGACAATCACATACTGAAATGCCGCAGATTGTTTCATCAGTTCGCCGTTGATATGTATGTTTGTGCAATAAAGTCATTAAGAGTACAGACATTAAAGCTACTAACCTCACAGGTAGAGCAGCTCGAAAGTTCTCTCTAATAACACGTTTCCAATTGTTTTACCCATCCTTTTTCACTTCTATTCCCAATCCGGGCCCCGATTGCAATAATAATAAATAAGATCAGAGCGAGAGAGGGAGAGGAGGAGATAGAGAATGGGGGAATGAAATGGATTTAGAAAGGGGGGGATGATAAGACGGGCGAGGAGATGGGTATGGTGTAGGGTAAGAGGGAGTGGTGTGAAGATACGGGGAGGAGGAGATTATAATGTTCCAGCCTGGCTATTAATTTTTGAGATTAACAAATTTACAGAAGGAAGTGGTTTGAAGTTAGAAGCTATGAAAGATCCCAATCAGTAAATTACGGGGAAAATTATTACATGCATTTAAATGAAATGGTAAGCTAATTAACGGTGGAGTGTTGTGCAGGCAGAACATTACAAAAAGAATCGACGAGCAGTTACCTTTAACAATAGATCCATCGGTGGTTGAAATTTGGCTGTAAATGAAATTTTAATAATATGATAACCACTCGCCGAACAGTGGATGGCAGTTCGTCAATATTAAACTACGACTCGTGTAGCAAACAGTAAAGTAAGATAAGTGACATGATATAAATCGGATAGGAATATTAGGTAAGTCAAACACATCGGACTTCTAAAAATTTACAAGAAAATCGACTGCAGGTTCTATTGCCAGTAAATGATAATATTATGGAATAAATTTTGAAACAAGGTTGGCAGGCTACACGAAATATCACCATTCAATATTAACTAAAAAACTATGCCATCCATTGTTGCGGTGATTCAACAAGGCTGAAAAAGACATTATGGGCGGAGGGAGGATAGGGCAAAATTATTAATAAAAATTCATAAGTGCGAATTTAAGTGAGAAGTGGGGGTTTATTTATAAATTTATGATACGCGCACATCACATATATTTACCTGAATGTACATAATAGCGGCCACATAAAAAAATAATAAAGTACAGCTCCAGTCTGCAAGATGCTATCGCTACGAAGTACAAAGCAAGAGTGTCTTCTTTCTTACAAAAAAATTGAAAGTGTTGTTCCTAAATTTTCTTTCTCTGACTTTTATAGATAACTATTTTAACATGCCGAAATAATATAAAATACAAAACTTTCTCTGATATTATGGGGGAAAGGAAAACGTGTCATTTTACGGCCCCCTTTGGCACGGCTGAGGTATGATACAGAATCCGATAGCCGTGACAAACAAGCATTGTGTCAAGGCTAGTTTCATAGAACACAAATACATCGAATATTACATAAGATAATAATGTAAATTACATATAATCCACATCACATAAGTACAACATCGGTCAGTCTTTTGCAATATTCGTTTTTCAGAATTGTTTTCTCAAGAACTGACCATGTTTCGTCGTATTACAGTCTATTCACATCGATGGATGTCTATAGTACAGAAAGTTGCATCAAATTTCATTTTATTGATTATGAAGTTGATTTTTTAGTACTGTCTGTAGGTTGAATTTCAGTAACGGCGTCGACGGCTCGAGGTTGTTGCGTTGGTACTGGAGGCGGGAGCGGCGGCAGCGAGCGGCTTCCATTATTGCGCACGGAGTGTGCGCGTGGGCAACAGCGCTCCGTGATGAATCATAAGTTCAGCGCCCCTCGCTCGCACCGTCTCATTGCAATTTTTTTTTTCATGAAAAGAACAAAAAGATTGGAGTTAGCAATGTCTACTGCACTAGGATAACTATTAATTTTTCCCTGCAAAGAATGCACACTTGATTAGTTTCCTTCATTCACACGTTGTCTGGTGCATGAGGGTTTTTTTTTTTTTTTTGAGCGTTCGCAAAAGCTATTACGTGATTGAATTGTGATTATTGAAGGAGATATCTAGGCATATATACGTGTGTGTGCGCTCTTGTGGGTAAAGAATAAAATGAACAAACTGACATGAACATACGCCAGATATTATACATTTTTTTTTTTTTTTAGCATTCAATACAAATGACGTATGTCCATGACTCTGATACTAGCAGGTTATTTGCCTAATATTTATCTTACTTTCCTATCTACATATACATTTTGGTGCTATGTACAAGACTATTTACAGAATGCCTATCATGAATACTAGTCATTGGTCAGAATCATTATTTATGTTGATCGTACATGCGATCTTTCAAGGCAAAAATGTTAGATGTTTCATAATTTACTATCTATCATACATATAAATACATGGGCTCACAAGAAATAGAGAAATTATCTGGAATATCTTACATACTATGGCATCTGATTTAAATTTATGCTAACATTTTAAAGTATCTGATTTGATTCTATATTAATATTTTTGTTATCGCTGAATAGATTCAGTCTCTATTAATGCTAACACAGCTTGCTGCGTGTCCATACATTTTTTCATATTTTTTATTTGATTAATATTGTCCGTTAGACGGTGTTGTAAGTGTTTTGTTTGCATAGCGCTGTCAACAATCAGTAATGACGTCACATCGCGCCACTGGTTCAGCTTCAGTCTGTGCCTAAGTTGCATCGTGGCAGGACCGCGCGGTATGATTTCCGTAATTTTAATCGTACTGTTTCAAACTGCAACACATTTGGGATTACAGTGTGGTGTAATCATAACGTGTAGGCTTTCATGGCCGGCGTCTTCAGTAATTAAAACTTCCGGGCTGAGAGGCCGTGGTCGAACAGTAGAAATTTCTTCCCCTGACGTTTCGACTCACCTCAGAAGATGTTGCCCGCAGCCGGCAACGAAACGTCAGGGGAAGAAATTTCTACTGTTCGACCACGGCCTCTCAGCCCGGAAGTTTTAATTACTGACAGTGTGGTGTGTTTTAAGGAAGGAGTGTCCAGTTTGCACTCGTCGAGGATCCACACTTCACACTGGTGGGTGAGTAGCACATTACGTTTTTTTTTTTTTTTTTGTTTTTTTTTCTTTTTTTTTTTTTTTTTTTTTTTTGTCTGTTTGTTTGCAGCAGGCCAGGTTCGTACGTGTCGTGGAATTCACGTCACCTAGCAGTGTCTCTGAATTATCACACGGCACTGTTCTCTTGTTCATATGCGTACGTTTATTAATTGATTCACAGTATGTAGGCACGTCAATTAAACGTCCTGCGTGCGCATTATACGTCATCTTTTATTTTTTTATTTTTGATTCTCGTGAGCGTTTATGGTGGCGTTAGAATGCGTCTTTATTCACCATCACGCACTGTTCAAACTAATTTATCAATTTAATTTATTTATCGGTCCTCGTAGGCCTGTCTTTTAGTTTTTTTAATTGTTCTAAAGACTGTTAATTCACTGGACAGCGTCTTTTCGCGGGGTGATAACGTTTGAAATTTGCACTTTCTGTAGCGCGAAGGTCGTTGAACGACTCTTAAGAATAATGAAAGCACTTGTTGGCGTCTTTCACTGCACTTAACACATCTGTGCTTATTGCTGTTCCACACGGTCTCCTAATCCACATGCCCTATTCAAATAACTAGCTTCACTGTTCTCTCCCAAATAGTTTCGATTTAATAAGACATTGACTAAAGGACAGTCTCTCATTAACATACAAATCACATAAAATCATATCTCTCTTACAAAATTCATTTCATTAGCTATTTAACAGATATAAAAATCTTTACAATTTACGAAATACATAAGCATGCTTTGATATTGAGCATAACATTGACCATATGTGGTTTGCCTATGCTCATGTCAGTTTGTTTTGTGATAATGCTGTTTTCAGCCTTGTTTATCCGATACACTCTGCACGTCTCTTCTATGCAGTATTACATGTCTAAATGTGATTCATTTCAGACTTAATTGTCGCTATACAATACTGGTTTTGATTTTTTTTTTATGTCGTTTCTTCTTGCTGAAATAAAAGTTCTTATATCTAGGCTTAAGTCTACGGTGTTTGAGCAGTAAATATTCCATACCATGCTATGTTGTGAAATTTCATGTGTTTCTCGCAATGTGTGGTTTGTCAAACAAAACAATTGCATAACCTAAGCAAATGATAAGTTTTTCTACCAGCTGCATTACTCAAGTAAATCTTAAAAATTTTACATCAATCAAGTGTGATAAAGGAAAGAAAATATCTTTAAGTGATGTGATAAAGAATTATCTCTGTTAAGCGTCAAACAGCGCTTTATATAGCAATTAAATAGTGTATACCCTGCATCTTAAATTCTTTGCATAGTCTGCAGTTGTTGCTTACGACATCGATTAAGCGGAGAAAATTTAAGTTCGTTCTTACTTATGCAGATGGTATGCGTGCAAGCTTGTATTGTCATGCAACATGATTCTACGTGTTTTGTTTATTTGTCAGCTGATCATTCGCATAAAAGTTAGCAAAATCTCTATAGCTTGGTGTATCCTTCCCTGGTAGCATAAATAGTTATAGCAAAAATTATATTTTTAGTGGGCAAACGAGTTTTCATATTCTCCTCTCTCCTATCACAACAAACTACATTACTTGTCCCCGTAAGTGACTATCCAAGATTTGGTCGGGCAATAATGCATATAAGTGGTACGTGTGCTTGTACACTCCACGTCCAATGAATAAATAAAGATTCCCGATCACAAACCAGAATAAATCACCTACTTCTTCCAAGCACACGCAAATATAAAATATTACTCCTACACAAAATATTACCCACGTCAAAATATATGGCTATTAAGTCTTTAACTGCCCATAACTGTGTAAGTGTGGTAACTTACATCTGTTTACTTATTATCCATTGAATGATTGTGCCAGCTGACAATAAATATTAGGCACTTACCTGCGATCTTGCTCGTCGCTCGGAGAAGTTCTGACGCATGACATACTTGATGCTTACACAAATAAATATAAATAATGCCGCTTAATGCACACAGACGTTCATATTAGGCGTGAAATCGTTTTAAATCTTTGTGTGGGTACAGACCTTTAATCTTTCCAGTGTTTATGTGTGTTAAAAGATAACTGCCTCGGTGTGGAATCTTACAATTCTGTACGGTCCGCTATACATATGCTGCCACTTCTTATTCTGCTTATGTATAACTGATGCTTTAGGATGTGTGCGAATTAAAACAAGGTCGTTTACCTGGAATCTTTGTATACGTTTGAGTTGTTTATCATAGTATGTTTTCCTTTTAAAAGCTGCATCTGTAAGATCAGCATTTTAATTTTCGAGTATCGTGTGCCCCCACTGGATTCACCGCTCAAACTCGGAGGGCGTGAGAAGAGCGATTTCAGTTTGTTTGGGTACCTGATGCGGTTTGGGCAGGTTCCGTAACTTCAGTTATTGTCACGGTAGATTGTGGTGGTCCACAAGTCGTTTTTTGTCCGCAGTCAGTCGTTATCCGTGCCACCGGCACGTAGTCTGTCTGTCGATTGTCACTGGGTGGGGGATGGTTCGGATATTGTCTACCTGTGTACGTGTTTTGTTGTGTATTCCCCATGTTAAAATTCCTGCCCCCGTTTCGATTATTGTTCCAGTTGTTTCCTCTATTACTATACCCTGGATGGTACCTATTGTCTGTTCTTTGCCTTGTTACATTGCCCCCGCTGTATGTTTGTCTGTTAGAATTTCTACCGCCCCCGTTGTATGTTTGTTTTTGAGCCTGTGAGTTTGTGTCATAGCGGTTAACGTGTGGTGCCAGAGTATTTGTACGCGACTGTTGGCTGGCCTGCGTCGGCGGTGGCGGCATCAGCTGATTTATTCCATTACTGTTGGCGTACCGACTGGCGTTGCCATTAGTATTGTTGTGGTTACCACGTCCGTTCCTTGCTCGGTCATCTTCGTAAATTAAGTCAATCGAATCGACTGTCGACAAGAAGTCTTCCAGATTGTATATAGGAATATGTACCAGTTGCAATCTGAGGTATGTCGGCAGTCGTCCTATCAGTACTCTAAGTACTTCTCGATGCGACATTGGTTCGTCGAAGAAGCGTGCTTTGTTTAGATATTTTTCAAAGTATTTTCTTAAACTGCCATTCCGCTCATTAAAGGGTGGAGGGTTGTATATTTCATTTTTCACACGCTCCTGAATTCCCACCGACCAGTACTTGCTAAGAAATGCATTTTCGAACTCTTTGAGAGTGGCACAGTAGCGGTATACGCATGAAGCCCAGATATTCCCTTCACCTTGAATATATCCCATTACAAACCTTATCTTCCTACGCTCACTCCAGGTGTCAGGAAGCAATTCTCGAAAGGATTGTATAAAAATGACAGGATACACGGATTTATTTTCGGGTATAAAAGTGGGAAACTGGTGTTCTTCCAACAGGATTGAGGTAACACCTATCTGAAGATGACGTCACCGGTGTTGTGTGTCTCCTACGTGTGTCAGAAGTTGCATTCTGTGTCCGGGATTCCCTTCGTACACTAGCCTTTACATTCGACAATTCCTCCTGCAATGACTTTACAGCGGTGCTGTGCTCCTCATATTCTTTTGCAGCAACGTTTTGAATGACAGAGTTTAAATCACGTACTAGTTTATCATTAATTTGTACCTCGGTCTGCTCCAGAAAGGTTTGAACTCTTGCCTGATTCTCACTGACTATGGCTTCTGCCTGAGAGGTTATTTTGTTTTTAAATTTTCATGTTCAATTCTGAGTGCTGACAAGTCCTGTGTAATATCTTCAATGGCTGTCGGAAGGGCTTTGGTTGCTTGCGAAACGTTATCAAGCTGTGAAGCAATGTTGGAGACCTTTTCATCAACAATGTTCAAAATATTACTGTTAACTTTGCCTTCTACATCTGCTACCTGTTGTTCAAGATTGCCTATCTGTGTATTTAATTGTCCGCTCACCTCGTCAGAAATGAGAGCTGGTAGGTTTTTCTGTGCTTCCTCGAGTTGCTTAAATCTGTTCTCGATTTCTTCCCTCGTTACCATTTGATCCGCGATTTCCTTTTGTTGCTGTTCTAGGCGTGTTAAGACATTCTGTTGAGCTTGGAATTTATTATGTAAGTCCTGTTTTGTGGATTGATAGTGTTCATCAAGTTTGTCGTTAAATTCCTGCTTTTATGTCAATTGGAGATTTACTAACTATTGTTTTGTGCATTGGTAATGTTTATCAAGCTTGTCGTTAAGTTCCTGCTTTTGTGTCAATAGTTCCTGCTTTTGTGTCAATTGGTAATGTTTATCAAGCTTGTAGTTAAGTTCCTGTTTGGTCGCCATTTGTTGGCTAATCATGGAGACTTGCTGCGTTAAATTTTGAAATATTGACTCGAATTTTGAAAACCATGAGGTAGGTAGATCACTATCTGAGTGCACAGCTACAGTAGACGTACCTCCGTCTGCTAATTCCTGGTCAGATTGTCCTACAATGTTACTCGGTTGCATACTATCCATATCGGTAGCTTGTCTTCGCGTCCTAACCATGTCAAAACATGCGTACAGTGAATGTAAATACGGATGTCGTGAGCTAACACTGTTTGTTTACCTATAGCCAAAGATGCTAGTAACACGGCACTGCAGCTCGCAAAACACAGACAAGGCGAAAAAGATGAGGATCACGGCTACAAGATGGGTTCGGCAGCCATCTTGTATAATTCTAGAAAGCTCTATTATTGACGCGGCAACTAATAATGAAAAACTTAGGAAAAATTTGCAAAATACGGAAAAGCTGAAATTGATATTCTGCAAGCAAATAATAGTAAAAGAAGGTCAAAAGCGTCTACAGAAACGGTGCAGGCCTGGTCTTACCTTGTCTTTCGTCCGGATGCTGTGGTCCATCCGTCCTTTTAATTTTTTTCGTCACAATTATTTCCATTAAAATATCTCTCCACATGAGTAGTCACTTTTTCTCCAACAATTATTTCCAAAATGATCAGTCTCACTTAAGTGGATGTAGATGCATGAAATCAGAAAGACAACTATTAATATGTTGACAATGGAGTAACACAATTATATAGCACTAAGATATTTTTTTAATAAACTAAGAGCAAATTCAGAATCTTACGGTATTGTAACACAATGAAAGTTACGTGAACGATCGCCAAATCTTTTATAATATTCCAGCCTGGCTATTAATTTTTGAGATTAACAAATTTACAGAAGGAAGTGGTTTGAAGTTAGAAGCTATGAAAGATCCCAATCAGTAAATTACGGGGAAAATTATTACATGCATTTAAATGAAATGGTAAGCTAATTAACGGTGGTGTGTTGTGCAGGCAGAACATTACAAAAAGAATCGACGAGCAGTTACCTTTAACAATAGATCCATCGGTGGTTGAAATTTGGCTGTAAATGAAATTTTAATAATATGATAACCACTCGCCGAACAGTGGATGGCAGTTCGTCAATATTAAACTACGACTCGTGTAGCAAACAGTAAAGTAAGATAAGTGACATGATATAAATCGGATAGGAATATTAGGTAAGTCAAACACATCGGACTTCTAAAAATTTACAAGAAAATCGACTGCAGGTTCTATTGCCAGTAAATGATAATATTATGGAATAAATTTTGAAACAAGGCTGGCAGGCTACACGAAATATCACCATTCAATATTAACTAAAAAACTATGCCACCCATTGTTGCGGTGATTCAACAAGGCTGAAAAAGACATTATGGGCGGAGGGAGGATAGGGCAAAATTATTAATAAAAATTCATAAGCGCGAATTTAAATGAGAAGTGGGGGTTTATTTATAAATTTAAGATACGCGCACATCACATATATTTACCTGAATGTACATAATAGCGGCCACATAAAAAAAATAAAGTACAGTTCCAGTCTGCAAGATGCTATCGCTACGAAGTACAAAGCAAGAGTGTCTTCCTTCTTACAAAAAATTGAAAGTGTTGTTCCTAAATTTTCTTTCTCTGACTTTCATAGATAACTATTTTAACATGCCGAAATAATATAAAATACAAAACTTTCTCTGATAATATCGGCGAAAGGAAAACGTGTCATTATAAGATGGACAAAGGAAGGTGGGAGGAGGCGATGGAGAAGTAGAGGAGGGAGGAAGAGATAGACATCGGGAGAAGAAGAAAGGAGATTATGGTATATATCCCATACACATTAACGACTGCGAAGCATTGCCGTGTTTGCTAGTCATTAATATTCATTTTCAAGTTCAAGTACTCTTTTTCAATGTTATCTTCTTTTGCATATTTGAATTATCTTGAGCGACTCATATACATTTAAAATATATCTATGAGCTCTCTCCTGGATATATCTTTGGCATTTCATTGATGGAAAATCTAGACATCACATTAAACAAATACATTAAAATTTATAATCCAATGTAACTTTCGGAATTAATTTTGAATACTTAATGTTCAGTTTATATTTACTTTAAATCTTTTCCCTAATAAGTTGAAGCGAAACTTAGCTCCGTAACGAGCTAATAGTATAATTTGTCCCGTTACAAATGGTGTATTTTATTTGGACTTTCTGAATTGGTCTCCTTCCTTCATCATGCTATCCACACGTTATTCTTAGCTCGCTACGAGGAACGTGAAGTGGTTCACGTACTCCGGCGATGGAAGGACTCACTTTCGCCGAAGGAGACGTCTTTTGTGTGTAGTCCCTCCAGTTCTGAATAAGATACGTGCACAGAGGAAATGCATTTAATTTTACACGATGTCAAGGATGATAGCCGCAGGGATTCTCTTACTGAGTTTAGAAACAAAAAATAAATCAATAAAATAAATTTAAAAAAAAATTAAAAAAGTAGGCAGAACCTTTAATTGTACTAAGCAGACTGTGTGATTTTTACATGATTGATATAAGTGGCTTATACTGAATGCATATAAGAGGGGCACAAAAATTTATTATGAGGTTCTACATAAAAGATATATGTAGCTTTCTACTCAATCTATGTAAGAAGGGTACAAACTTTCACTTGTGAAACGATTTTGCAGTGTTTTCAAAAAGTTAAAATGTTTGTAAACCTAAGGGACTTAGCTATTGAAGTTATCAGTCCCTAAGCTTACGAACGACTGAAACTAAACTTAGGCTAAGGACAAGTCGTACTCTCATGCCCGAGAGAGGACTCGAACCTCCGAAGGCGAGCAAGCGCGCACTCTGTAGAAAGGTGCCTTAGAGTCCTCGGCCACTCCACCGCGGCTCAGTGCTTTCCTATGGCAGGTGTCATATTGACTTAAATGTTGATAAAGCTCCTCGGAAGATTTTAGGAAGAAAGTGTTGGACGACGTTGCTCATACAGTATGAAACTGGGATGTTTTTCTGTATTTGAATTTTAATGTCTTAGAGAGGATTCATTGTTCCACCTATAATGGTTTCGGTTTCCCGGCTATTATCAAAATAAAACATTTTATTTTTATATATCTTCGGTATGTGATACGATTATTTATGAATGTAAGAAATTCACCTTCAATTTTTTTAAGACAGAAGATAGTAACTACTCTTGACTTATAATCCGTAGCGATAGCATCTTGCAGACGAGAGCTGTACTTTATCATTTTATGTGGACGCCGTTATGTGGCTTTTGTACAAGGTAAATATATGTGCTGTGCGCAGATCTATTTTTTTATCAAGAATCCCCACCTCTCACTTAAATTCGCACTTATGAATTTTTATTAATAATTTTGCCTTTTCCTCCCTCCGCCCATAATGACTTTTTCAGCCTTGTTGCATCACCGCAACAATCGATGGCACTGTTTTAGTTAATGTTGAATGGTGATATTTCGTATAGCCTGCCACTTTTTTTCAAGACTTATTCCATATTATTATCATTTACCGGCAATAGAATCTGCAGTCTATTTTCTTGCGTTTGACTTACGTAATGTTCCTATCCGAATTTTATCATGTCACTTATCTCACTTCACGGTCTGCTACACTAGTTTGATATTAACGAACTGCCATCCACTGTTCGGCGAGTGGTTATTATATTATGAAAATTTCATTTACGGCCAAATTTCAACCACCGATGGATCTCTTGATAAAGGTAACCTCTCGTCGATTCTTTTTGTAATGTTCTGCCTGCACAACACTCCAACGTTAATTAGCTTACCATTTCATTTAAATGCATGTAATAATTATCTCAATTTTTTCCCGTAATTTTCTGATTGCCATTTTTATAGCTTCAAACTTCAAACCTCTTCCTTCCGTAAATTTGTTAATCTCAGACATTAATAGCCAGACTGGAACATTACAAACCTTATCAGTAAAATGTAAGATTTGTAGGTTGTTCTCTAGATTATCCACTGAGTATTTACGTTTTGCCACATGTGTGGCAAAGATTAATTTACTGAAGTTTCAGTAGTTTTTCAGTAGAAGTTTTGTTCAGCCGTAGAGCAATCCACGTGTTCCTTGAACGTACTTTCAAAGGTTCGACCTGTAAGGCAAATATAGTATTTGGGACAGATATTGCATTTAAGTTCGTAGAGAAGTGATCTTTTATGGGGGTTACTGATTAGTGTAAGCATGTGTAAAACTCTGTGCTGGAGTTTATTATGAGTGGAAAAGCTTATACTGACGTCCTTCTTTTTGAACAAATTGGAAATTTTATATGATAGTGGACTTATGAATGCTATGGCTGCATATCTTGTTCATTTTTTGTCCTTCATACATGCTGTAGATACCGTTTGCTTCGGACACTTTTTGTCAGCAATTTTTGTATTTATTTTCAGGGATGGCTTGTCTGTTATTGATTCATCATATCCATCGATTTGAGCAGTTTATTTAATTATGCTAATTTCCATGTCTCTTTAAGAGTGAGACTTGATGTGTTATTGATGGTTTTTGGCCTAGGGAGTATGTCAAAGTGATGTTGGTTATTTTTGTTTGATGTTTTAAGGTCAAGGAAGTTGATGCTGTGTTTTATTTCAACGGCGAATTTTATGTTACTGTGTAATTTGCTTGGATCTTCAGCAAGGGTATCAAATAGTAAGAGGGTATCAGCTACATACCTCCTGTAGTAGACAATAGAATAGTCTAGTACAGGATCTGGTACTGAATATTAGCCCAGCGCTACATTACTTATTTACATTCCAATAGAGATATTTCTGTCAACATAGGGAATAACGACTTGCGAATTTCTTCATGTGAAAGTATTCGATTCCGTTTCCTGTTGCAATTTCATCATAACATCCGCTTCTAACTTACTAAATTTCACTTGCCATATTTATATTTTTCTACCTTTGTTCACGATAAGTGATTCCTCTCCGCTTTCTCACGACCTCCCTCCTCATTTCAAAGTTACGCAATATACTTTCATATCTCTGACGGTGATGCTATTCTCTTTTCCATCAGACCAAGTTTTTCTGTATTCGTAATCAAATCGCCAATATTTGTCTGGGAAGCACATCGTCTCCACGCGTGCTTCATAAGAGTCAGCAATATAGAAGCGGCTCCCTCAGAAATTCACAGCACGCTTCGCTTGTTGGTTCCTGGCGTTGGCGAACGTTATGTTCCTTTCCATTATCTGACAATGTAGCACCGGATGGCAATCTCATGTTTTGCGCTCTGCATATTTATGCCCCATAGCGCTATCGGGTCCTCCTGTTGTGCGCTCGCTTTCCCGCTAGCGTTTTACCCCTCGCGACAAGCGATAAGAATCGACATCGGATGGGACGTCATCGCGCTGCAAGTTACGCACGCAACACCTGGTCCAGGCGAGAGCCTCTGCCGTTACCATTCGTTACCGAAGGATTATCCACGGCCACTGCTTCCGTACAGTGTCGTCTGTTGGTGAATAGGTGCCAATTACGAAAGTAACTAATGTGGCCTGCCGTGTACGGGCACTCATATGTAGAGATAAAAATAAAAATTATGTTTTTACCACATTCAAAGCATGTAACACATCAACTTTTTACTCATCTGTGTGTCCAGTAACTGCGATGTTACAGCATATTTGTCTTGTTTTATGTAAACTCCGTGATGGATTATATGCAAGACCACCACAATATTATAATAACAAATACAAATCTCCTGCTTGGTTGTGGGATATAAATTATTTATTTAAAAACATCGCATATCGATTTCGTTCAAGTGACTGAACATCATTGTAGTACAGAGATCAATGGTTCTACGTAATACGATTCAACATAAGGAATACAATGCTTACACAAGATGTGAAGGCCTTCAAACAACCGAACCGATTTCTATGACATTGGAATCCGGCATAATTTACACATTGTATAACGTATAGCTACTTCAGTCAACGGCTTAGTCAAAATGTAACAAATAGAATTTCCTTTAGTATTGAATAATATCTTTATTTTCTCTCGATAAAGAAGGTCTGTATTTACCGTCGTATAAGTACGGCTTATATTTACTCCAGAAAATCATAAATTATCTTTTATCTTGATGATCCTGGTCATAATTTAAGAAGAAAGTTGCGAAATTATTGTGCTGTAGATGGTCTTTGACACTTATGCAAGGATATCAACGCGAGAGCAGCCGCGGATAAAAGCTGGTATTATAAGGGAAAAAATGAGACATTAGATACTAGATATAATACATAGGCAGAACTTTATTTTAAGCTGTGATAGAATTTTAAATGTGTGGTTTCACTGCGTATGATAAGTCATATTGTAATATACATTACTCATAAGTAGTTTCAGCTGTAACAAATAAGCAGTAATTTTTCGTTATATCAGACTCTGAATATAATTTGAACTTGAATGTTACATGTAAGGTGTAAGAAGCTTTATACCAACCCATGTCAAATGCGTCCTCAGTTCATTTTTGAAAGAACTTTTCACACACATGACTATCGGAATGTTACGTTTGGTTAAACGATGAGGACACCGCTCTGAATTCTATGAGAAAGTGAGTGTTGATTTACTCTCTTCGTTCCTTCTGAATGAGAAGACTTTTCTGTACTTATGTATGTAAGAATGCCATAAAGAAGGTTTACTGTCCCCCTTTTGTCTGTAATGTGTAATATCTGCATGCTGTTTTTTACATTATCTTCAGTTAACTGCACGGACAGAAAAGTTTGATTCCTATAGTTATTGATTTAATTTATTTATAGTGTGGTGTTTTGTTAAGTGCCTCTCTGTAAATTTAAAAGCAATGACGTGCGGTGTTATAAATATATTACAGAACGCAGGTAGATACGTCACAGAGTACCTTAACACTCAAGCTTTTCCCACACCTCATGTATCATTTAAATTAAAACGAGCAAACATTGTGTCGAATGGTTGTACAGGATTGAAGAGTATACGTAATGAGCAGGCATAATTTGAGTGGACGTACAACACTGAAGAGAGTACGTAACGAGAGGACATATAGTGGAGTACATACAGCACTGAAAAGTGACATAACAAGCAGACGTAGAGGGCGTGCAGCACTGAACTGTGTATGTAACGATGTTGCCTTGCTTCTGAGGCATTTGTCGGAACTATATACCCCTTCTGGTGATAAAGAGATGATTCAGGTAGAAAGTACAAGGTCTATTCAAGAATAATTCCGGAATGTTGGCCGCAAAATTTTTCTACGCTTACCTTCTCCTTATTGTGTTTGTTGACCGAATTAGTCTACACTGCTCCGAACACCGTTTCCACTTCCACCGAGCGAAGCGGCAAAGTGGTAAGACTCGCATTCAGGACGGTGGTTCAGATCCATCTCTGGCAATCCAGATTTAGGTTTTCCGTGATTCTCCCAGATCACTCGAGGCAAATGTCGGGATGGTTTATTTGAAATTCACGGCCGATTTCCTACCACATACTTAGCTAAAATTCGAGCATAAGCTCTGTCTCTAAGACTATGCTGTCGAGATGGGTCGGGACTTCTGAAACAGATGCCGTAATGAGTAACATAGAAGTAGATATCATCGGAGTAGTGCAGCAACTAAAATCACTTAATAAGAACAAGTCTTCTGGTCCGGATTGTATACCCATTAGATTTCTATCTGATTATGCTGAAGCGATAGCTCCTTACTTAACAGTCATATACAACCGCTCTCTCATAGAAGGATCTGTACCAAAAGATTGGAAAGTTGCACAGGTCACACCTATATTCAAGAAAGGCAGTAGGAGTAACCCACTAAACTACAGGCCTATTTCATTGACGTCAATTTGCAGCAGGGTTTTGGAACATATCCTGTATTCAAATATTATGAATTATCTCGAACAGAACGATCTATTGACCCAAGGTCAACACGGATTTAGAAAATATCGTTCATGCGAAACACAACTAGCTCTATATTCATACGAAGTGATGGGTGCTATCGACAAAGGTTCGCAAATCGATTCCGTATTTCTTGATTTCCAGAAAGCTTTTGACACCGTACCTCACAAACGGCTTTTAATCAAATTGCGTGGTTATGGTATATCGCCCCAAATTTGCAATTGGATAGGGGATTTCTTGTCAGAGAGGACACAGTTCGTAGTAATCGATTGTAAGGCATCGACTAAAACAGAGGTGATATCGGGCGTTCCACAAGGTAGTGTTATTGGTCCTCTGCTATTCCTTATTTCCATAAACGATTTAGGGGAAACTCTAAGTAGCTCTCTTAGGTTGTTTGCAGATGACGCCGTCATTTACCGTCTAGTAAAATCATCTGAAGATCAAAACCAACTGCAGAACGATCTGAATAAGATATCAGTATGGTGTAAAAATTGGCAATTGACTCTAAATAATGAGAAGTGTGAAGTCGTCCACATGAGTACGAAAAGAAATCCGTTAAACTATGTTTACAACATAAATCAATCAAATGTGAACGCCGTAAACTATACCTAGGAATCACTATTACTTCAGACTTAAACTGGAAAGAACACGTAGATAATATCGTGGGAAAGGCGAACCAGAGACTGCGTTTTATTGGCAGAATCCTTAAAAGATGCAACAGAACTACTAAAGAAACTGCATACACTGCGCTTGTCCGTCCATTTTTGGAGTATTGCAGCCCAGTGTGGGATCCTTATCAGGTGGGTTTGACGGAGGACATCGAAAGAGTCCAAAGAAGGGCAGCTCGTTTCGTATTGTCACGATACAGGGGAGACAGCGTTACGGAAATGATACAGGATCTGGGATGGGAATCATTACAACAACGGCGCTTATCGCTGAGGCGTGGGTTACTTGCGAAACTCCAATCGCCAACATTCTCCTCCGAATGCGAAAATATATTGTTGACTCCCATTTACATAGGTAGAAATGATCATCAGAATAAAATAAGAGAAATCAGAGCTCGAACAGAGAGATTCAGGTGTTCTTTCTTCCCGCGCGCTATTCGAGAATGGAATGGGAGATAAATAGTATAATTGTGGTTCGATGAACCCTCTGCCAGGCACTTAAATGTGATTTGCAGAGTATCCCATGTAGATGTAGATGTAGAAAGCACTCTTGTAGGCCTCTTGGTAAATCTCGCGAAGCGACGTCTGAGAAATTTGTAACATCTCGTCTGTCGTTCACTATGTTAGTCCTTTCAATGACGTTTTCAACTTTGGTAATTAAAAATAGTCCGCAGGGACTGTCTGGAGAGTACGCAGGATGGAACAGCACGGTGCAAAAGCTCTTCACAGAATGCGAGGCTATAGTGCTCCTCGTCTTGACTCATGACACATGGGACTATCTTGGCGGCAAACACTCTGCATTGCAAGATGACCTCTCAGGACTTTATAACATGAAGCAAATGACATTTTATGTTCTTCTGCAATCTCTCGAACAGCCAGTCTCTCGGTTGCCACTCACAATTTAGTTGACGTACCTGACATAAGTGTCGTCGGTAGACGTCAAAGAGTGTTCGGTGTGTTCTGAACGAAGGTTATCTTCAACTTCCATCCACCTATGTTGCAGCCGCGTGAACCATTCGCAAAACCGAGATGAGCTTATGCAGTCGTCACTGCAGGTTTCCGGTATCATTTCGTGGGTGTCTATAAGCATTTCCCTTAGTTTCACGCAAAATTTAATAAAAACGCATTGCTGCTCTAACTCTGCCATCTCGAAATTCGCTTACTGTGCGCGACACATCGTTTTATTCAATACAACCCTGAACAATAACTAACAAAAATACAATAATGAAACTTACGGCAGCTACGCATTCAACACAGACATGTGCAGAGGTGTCATAAACACTTCGCTCAGACATTCCATGGTGCGATACTACGAATATTCCCCAATTTTTGAACAGAACTTTTATACAGGGTGAATATAAGGTCGCACACTCGGGCTTCGCAGCGCGATTCCTTACATGCTAGCAATAAAAAATGTCTATCACAAAATTTCGTCCTGGGCATATTTCTGGCAGTAAATGGACGTCGAAGATTGAGATGGGAGTGTATCTCATACGTTAGTGTCTTTCAGAATTACACTACTACACCAACAAATTTCTAGGAGATGTGTGAGATATCTTGAGGAACAAAGTGAGCATAGAAACCCAAGCCCGGAAACGTCATCCATTGAAGCTACAGAGCGTCGAGGTTGCTGGAGGGGATGTCTAGCGGCAGGAGCTGGTGCCTGTAACTTGGACTCTCCGTCGTTGAATGGCGTTTCCAGGCATTGGTTTCCATGCTCATTTTGTTCCTCAAGACACCTCCCACATCCCCTAGAAGTTTGTTGGTGTAGAAGTGTAATACTGAAACACACTGGCGTATGGGACACACACCCATCTCAATCTTCGACGTCCATTTACGGCCGGGAATATGAGCGGGACGACAGTTTGTGACATACATTTTTTTATTGCTAGCATGTGAGGAATCGCTCTTCGCAGCCCGAGAGCGCGAATTTTGATTCACCCTGTATAACACATGGTACAAAGCTTAAATTCTTTTGCCTCTATATCTTTCGACATTAATTTATTGCGTAATAATTAACGTAATATAATTTACTGTTCTTTTAGTTCAAGTTTGTGGTGTCGACAAGTATGAAGTGCGCGCCACGTACTTTCGCCGCGCGCCGACATGCACGCACGGCGCGGCGTTCTTACGACGTCAGCCACGAGCGCCCTCTGCTGCAATCCCTCTCGTGGGCACCACTGACCTGCATCGACCACTTGGGAATCAGATAGGCACTAGTTAAGACTTGGCTATCGGATAGGCACTAGGAATCATTAGTAGGTAGTCCTCTATCTAAACTATGTATCAGCATTGTGGAGTCTTGAACTATGTAAAAGATAAGTATTATCTTATTTCTACGAAATATACAACTTGTTCTAACTTAGCCTAGTGTTTCTAGTTTCTGCTGTCCCACTGGCTGGTCATCTCCGTACCTGCACACGAGTGCATCCTTTATTCCTGTGTCGGTCTCTTTCTACTCGGCCACCGACACCCTACGACAACCGGCGGAAACGAGACACAAAAGTGGCGACGAAGATGGGATACAAAAAAGTTTATATCTGATTTTATCGTTTCGTACCGGGTGTTTCAGGGATAAGTACAAAAATGAAAGGTTGGAAGTAGGCATTAATTTTAAATATACCATATTTACGACGGTAGGTGACCGCAAGAAGTCTCTTGATGCGATAACGGGTGTTACTAATTAGTAAGTTTTGATGTGTAGTTTCATTTACTAAGGTGGAAATTCTTTACTTTATCTCTTTGTCCTCATTCGGTGCTGTGCACCTCTAGTCAGCTGTCGATTGGCTACTGAATTTCCACTTCTTAGTACACTGAAGAGCCAAAGAAACTGGTACACTTGCCCAACACCGTGTTGCGACCACGCGAGCACGCAGAAGTGGCGCAACCCGACGTGACGTGGACTCGAGTAATGTATGAAGCAGCGCTGCAAGCAACAGACACGATGCGTCCCGCAGGGATGTTCATGAATCCGTAAGAGTACGCGGAGGTCTAATTTATCGAGCAGGTTGCAAAGCATCAATAATATTGAAATATGTGTAGTTTGGAGGCCAACAGAAGTGTTTCATGTTACTCTTATAACTCGAAACACTTCCTGGAGTCAATTTGCAGCAATTTTGGACTTGAGGGGTGTTGAAATATGTTGTTGGAACTGCCGAAGTTAGTCGGAATGCACAATGGACATGAATAGATGTGAGTAATCAGCCAGGTCGAGCATAGTTCAGGAAAGGTCTGCCAATGATATTTTTGTTAACATTAGTAAATGGCTTAAAGCCAAGTCATTGACATTAAACTTAGAAAAGACTCACTACATGCAGTTCAGAACATGTAAGAGATTCCTATCCAGCGTAAAGCATGAAGAAGAGCAGAAAGAAGAGGTTGACAGAATAAAATTCCTGGAATTACAGCTTGATAATAAATTCAGTTGGGAGGAGCACACCACAGAACTGCAGAAACGACTTAACAAATCCCACGAACCACAGAGGTGGGGTGGCTTGCGTGCCTCAACGATACAGATAGCCGTACCTTAGGTGCAACCACAGCCTCTGTGGAGAGGCCAGACAAACGTGTGGTTCCTGAAAAGGGACAGCAGCCTTTTCAGTAGTTACAGGGGCAACAGTCTGCATGATTGACTGACCTGGCTTTGTAACATCAGCTTATGTGGCTTTGCCACACAGTTACTGCGAACGGCTGAAAGCAAGGGGAAACTACTGCCGTTACATTTCCCGAGGACATGCAGCTCTACTGTATGAACATATGATGATGGCATCCTCTCGGGTAAAATATTCCGAGGGTAAAATAAAATAGTCCCCTATTCGGATCTCCGGGCGGGGACTACTCAGGAGGATGTGATCATCAGGAAAGACAACACTGGCATTCGACGGATCGGAGCGTGGAATGTTAGATCCCTTAATCGGGTAGGGGAGCTAGGAAATTTAAAAAGGGTAATGGATAGGTTGAAGTTAGATATATTGGGGATTAGTGAAGTTCGGTGGAAAGAGGAACAAGATTTCTGTATTATAAATACAAAATCAGTTGGGGGTATCACAGGAGTAGGTCTGATAATGAATATGAAAATAGGAATGCGGGTAAACTACTATGAGCAACACAGTGATCGCATTATCGTAGTCAAGATAGATACGAAGCCAACAACGACCACAATAGTACAGGTTTATATGCCAACTAGCTCTGCCGATGATGAGGAGATAGAAGAAATATATGAGGAACTAAAGGAAATTATTCAGACAATTAAGGGAGAGGAAAACTTAATTGTTATGGGAGACTGGAATTCGGTAGTAGGACAAGGAAGGGAAGGGAAGATAGTAGGTGAATATGGTCTGGGCAAAAGGAATGAAAGTGGAAACCGCCTGGTAGAATTTTGCACGCAACGTAATTTAGTTATACCAAACACCTGGTTTAAGAATCACAAAAGAAGGTTGTATACGTGGAAGAGACCAGGAGATACCGGGAGATACCAGATAGATTTTATAATGGTAAGACATAGATTTCGGAACCAGGTTTTAAAGTGTAAGACATACCCAGGGGCAGATATAGACTCTGACCATAACTTGTTGGTTATGAACTGTAGGCTGAAACTGAAGAAACTACAAAAAGGTAGGAAAATACGGAGATAGGACGTGGATAAATTGAATGAACCTGAAGTTCTTAAGAATTTCAGAGGGAGCTTTAGACAACAATTGACAGAAATGGGGGAAAATAAAAGAGTAGAGAAGGAATGGGTAGCATTGAGAGACGAAATAGTGAAGGCAGCAGAGGACAAAATAGGTAGGAAGGGTAGACCTACAAAAAATCCTTGGATAACACAGGAGATACTAAATTTAATCGATGAAAGGAGAAATAAAATGCAGTAAGTGAAACAGGCAAAATGGAGTACAGACGACTAAGAAATGAGATTGACAGTAAGTGCAAAATGACTAAGCAGGAGTGGCTAGAAGGCAAATGCAAGGATGTAGAAGAATGTATAAATAGGGGAAGATACAGCCTACAGGAAAATAAAAGAAACCTTTGGAGATAAGAAAAACAGCTGTATGAATATCAAGGACTCTAATGGAAAACCAGTTCTCAGCAAAGAATGAAAGCTGAAAGGTGGGAAGAGTATATAGAGAGGCTCTATGAATGAAATGAACTTAGCGGCAATATTGTAGAAAGGGGAGAAGTAGATGAGGATGAAATAGGAGATACTATACTGAGAGATGAATTTGACAGAGCACTAAAATACCTAAGTCGAAACAAGGCCCCTGGAGTAGATGATATTCCCTCAGAGCTACTGAAGTCTCTGAGAGAACCAGCCATGATAAATTTGTTTCACCTGGTGTGTGAGATGTATGACACAGGTGAAGTACCTTGAGACTTTAAGGAAAATGATATAATCCCCATTCCAAAGAAATCAGGTGCAGACAGGTGTGAAAACTACAGAACCATCAGTTTAATAAGTCATGGTTGCAAAATATTAAGACGAATTATTTACAGAAGGATGGAATAGCCGACATCGGGGAAGATCAGTTTGGGTTCAGGAGAAATGTAGGGACACGGGTGGCAATACTCACTTTACAGCTTATCCTACAAGATAGATTAAGAAAAGGCAAACCTACATTTCTAGCTTTTGTGTATTTGGAGAAGGCTTTTGACAATGTTGATTGGAATAAACTCTTTCAAGTTCTGAAGCAAGCAGGAATAAAATATAGGGAGCGTAAGGTTATTTACAACTTGTACAAAAACCAGACAGCGGTTGTCAGAGTTGTAGGGCATGGAAGGGATGCAGTGGTTGGAAAGGGAGTAAGACAGGGTTGTTGCCTTTCTCCAATGTTATTCAATTTGTACATTGAGCAAGCAATAAAGGAAAGCAAGGAGAAATTAGGTGAAGGAATTAAAGTTCAGGGAGAAGAATAAAAAACATTGCGTTTTGCCGACGACATAGTAATTCTGTCGGATACAGCAAAGGACCTGGAAGAGCAATTGAACGGAATGGACAATGTGCTGAAAGTTTTTCGCGTTTCAGGCATGAGTCAGTTGCGAATAATGGTCATTAAGAAAGGCTCCACTGTATAACACACTGTGAGGAAGTAGATTAGTTTCCATATTTCTTAGATTTACTTATTGCATCGTGTTAATTTACGTATCCATTGGTGCCTAAAACGTTTTCAGGTTTGGAGCTTATAAATCGTTAAGATGCTGCAATCACTGTAAAATAATCCACATTATATTCAGTTCAGTATTAACCTTTAACATAAAATAAAAATTCACTTAGGTTTGTGTTTCTCTTTACGGAATCCGTAGTAATCAGACAAGCACTGGTCTGGTTGTATTAAGGTGCAACTATTGTACTTTCTCCTGTGAAGGAGACCCACGACCAATGGAGTCGCTACCCACAAGTTGAAAAACACTGGCCTACGTGTTTACCAATCACAACAACACTTGCCGAGCAGTCTGCGGCGTGCCAGTCACGGTCTGCACGAGCGCAGCGGTCGGGGGTTCAAATCCCCACTCGGGGATCGATGTTTGTGCCGTCTTTGGTATAAGGTATTTCATACGTAGTTTGTAAGTTTAGGGGCTGATGACCCCGTAGTTAAGTCCCATAAGATCTACAAACATTTGAACATTTTTAACAATGCTATAGTGGAGTGTCCGGGCGCTCTAAGGCGCCTTACTGCGAAGTGCTCGGTAGCTCGCCGTCGGTGGTTCGAGGCCTCCCTCTGGCATGTGTGTGTCCGTTGTCCTTAGCATGAGTTAGTTTAAGTAATTTCCGAGACTAGGGGACTGATAACCGTAGCAGTAAAGTCCCTTTCATTTACAAGCAATTGATCATTTTAATTTTTGGAAACATAAATTTTATCATAGAATTATTTGGTTGCAGATGACAATGCTACCAGAACGGGTGTTTTAAAAGTGGTCTACGGCATCTCACAGTGTAAAACGAAGATAATAATCCAAACTAAACCGTACGATTTTAGACCTAATTTTAATATCTAAGTTAGACTAAAATATGTACTTTTCCACAAATCAAATGGATGAACTATTGCCGATGGCACAGAGGTGCATAAACATGTTTTGAAACTCAGAAAAAAAATGTTTTGCATATCAGGCTATAATGAAACTGCTTGGGGGTTTAGGTTTATGAAAAAATTTAATTTTCAGATCAGAATTAATTTCGTAAATACTTCGTAAGCCAGGAATGGGTTGAAAATCGTCAATATTTCGTAACTAATATTTTCAGAGGTCGGAATTTCTGAATAAATAGTGCAAATAATTTTGATTCTTTAAATTATTTGGACAACCGAATGGTAGATGTTGGCGGCAGTTACACTATAAAAAAAGAGACGGAGCCTACCTTTTTAAACATACATCAACTCATTCGGTTGGTTGCTGTAGTACAAATTAATGTTCACTCAGGTAAAACACCGTCTAAAGCGGGGTTTGACTAGTTACGTGGTTTGTTCGTGCAGCGGACGATGCGTTAAATTTTACTTCAGTGTCCAGACGAGTTGCGGGAAAAATGTTACGCCGAAAATTATCGGACTCGAAATTTAAGATTTACAAGAAGAAACACGATTGCAGGTACTACAAGCCGGTTAATTTTGGAGGAGAATGATATGGTTTGAAAATCAATAAATAACTTGCAACAATCACTGCACGAAATCTCGCAATCTCGTAATGGCGTCCAAACCCACAACAGAACTTCAATGGGCGGAATATTTTACGCCAGTAGGCAGTGGCCAGATGTTAAATAAATGAAAACTCGTCATGTGAAATTTTTAAGATATCTCACAGTATATTTCACAAATAAGAATACTATACTCACTTTATGCATACATGTATCACAGGAGCCGCTACAGATACATCTTAACCAATCAGAGGCCAGGCACAGACACAGATGAAATGGAACGCAGTCCTCTCTCTCCTGACACTAAAATAAGGGAATGTGGCTTAACCCTCGTGTCCACAATCAAAAAATTATACTTTTTTCTGGTACCAGGTTACCTGGGTAACTCAATGAATTTATTGCGGTTCAGTCACGGTTGGCAACAATTAGCACTGGGTATGTATGCAATTGTTACAACCAGGCATTCTAATTGTTGCTGGCTACAGTTGCTACTGTTTCACAACGTTGTGAAATGTCATTACTGTGTAACTTTTGTTACGGTGAACATCAACTCCAGATTATCATGGATGATGAACTGGAACTCTCCAAATCTGAATACAGCAGCTTAAGCTGTTCAAATGTTTGTAATTCTATCGGACCAAACTTCGTGGTCATCAGTCCGTAGCTTACAAACTACTTAAACCTAGGTAAACTAACCTAAGGACAAACACACACACCCATGCCCCAGGGAGGACTCGAACCTCCACAGCAGCTAAAGCTATGAAGCGAAAGAAGAATATAATAGAAAGTTATTGACTATTGATACAGTAGACAATGTTGCTTTAGATATCAGAGACGAAGTTTCTACAGACGAATGGATTCCGTGTAAGGAGGATGCTGCTGCTTCAGAAACTTAAGATGTTATTGGTGCTTGTAGTGATTTTGAAGTTGAAATAGAGACAAGTGTGATGAACATGACAGAGCTGACGAAAACAGTGAAGTAACTGAGTTTTCTTCAGACATTCTACATGGCAAAGTTGGAACCAAATTGCATAAGGAACCTTCCGGTACAAGAAAGTTGCTGTAGCATAATATTTTACGGCAAAGGGCTGGTTCAGTGCATACAACTAAACTTCTTTCTGTAAAAGTAAAGAGTAAATTTACAAAATAAATTTGTGATATAATAATACGTGAAACCAACAGAAAGGCAAATCAGGTATTCACAGACTATATTATCAATTCAGAAGGAACAGGGAAAGTATGAAAGCCATTGACTTCAGAAGAATTTGACGCATATCTTGGTATATTGATTACGGATGGAGTGAGATTCTCTAACACTGAACACACGAAAGAACTGTGAAAATAAATGAATTCCCATTCTACCGTGCAAGCCTACCGCTAAACAGGTTTTGGCACATAAGCAAATTTATAAGATTTGACAATGTGAAAAATAGGAGAAAGCATTTGAAAAGTGACAAAGCTGCTGCAATATCTGACATTTTTGAAATGCTAAATTCGAATCTTCATAAAACGTACGTGCCTTCTGATTGCCTCACAGTTGATGAACGTCTTTTTCCTTACGTTGGAAAGACCAGGTTTACTCAGTACTTGCCGTCAAAACCATCTAAAATATATAGCTTGAAGGTTTGGTGGGCTTGTGATTCACGCGCCGGCCGCGGTGGCCGAGGAGACTGAGGCGTTCCAGTGACGGTCTGCACGGCCACTACGGTCGGGGGTTCGAATCTCCCTACGGGCATGGATATTTGTGCCGTCCTAGTTCGTAAGTAGTTCATAAGTAGTTTGTAAGTTTAGGGACTGATGACCCCGTAGTTAAGTCCCATAAGCTTTACAAACATTTGAACATTTTGTGATTCGCGAAATTCTTACCCAATAACTGGCCAAATTTATACAGTAAATATGTTTGTGGGAGACTTGTAAAAACCGATATGTGATGAGCATTGTATTACAGAAACGGTGTGTGGACTTTGTGAGTAAATAATAATTCCATGTTTATCTTTCCATTGTAACGAGCTGCAAAATGTAGTAGGTAATAATTTTATGCAATTTACTCTGATACGTGAAGTAAAGAACTGATATATTTTTCACTTATTTATGTCTATATCTGTTGTACTATTACATGGTTGTCTAATAAATAATAAAAGATTTAATATATAGTATAAAATAAAGTATTACATTTATGAACTTCACACGTGTTATAATGGAGATATATGGTTACCTGGGTAACCCAAATATATATTAGAGGATGTGTTCTATTGCATCACATTTAAATGCCCTTCTATGGAAGTAATTGTTTCCTGTTATGACGATTATAAAGACTCAAATGAGGAATAACATGAGGCTTCCGTGCACTAGTTTCAATACACCTGAAATAGGGGCTGTTAAAATTAGAAAGGTTACCCGAGTAACCCAATGTGGACACAAGGGTTAAGGATCAGAGAGAGGAAAACGCACCTTGATTAAAATATATGTTCTGCTAATGAATAATTGTATTTGTATCAAGGCGGAAGAATCACACACTAAAATAATAAGTGAGGTATATATAGGAAAGGTTGGGGAAATGCCAGTGGACTATATTATAACCCCATACTGCTTCAACAAGCCTTTAATATAACAATTGGAAGCAGGGAGTAGTGGGAGAAAATAGTTCGACACCGTACGGGGGATATCGTCTGGTTCACTGACGGGTCAAAATCAGACCAAGGCGTTGTGGTCGGGGTATACGGGGTGTAGCCAAGACTGGAGGGCGTCAGCTCTCTAGGGACACCGGCCTCAGTATTCCAGGCTGAAATCACTGCCATCAGGGCGTGTGTGGAGGAGAATTTGCGTAGGTGCTACAAAGATCGTAGCATCTGTATATATTCAGACAGCCAGGCAGCTCTAAGATCATTGGCAGCTCCTGCAACAAGGTCTAAAATTGTTGCAGAATGTCACAGGGTTCTGGTGGAGCTAGGGAAAGCAATAGAAGTAAACCTATTGTGGGTCCATGGCTACACGGGGATCAGTGGTAACGTACATGCCGACAGATTACCCAGGATGGGGCAGAGACTCCATTTATTGGACCGAAACCTGTCCTGAATATCACCAGGGCAATGATCAAATTGGAGCTACGTAACTGGCTCAGCACGTAGAACATTGGACCAAAGTCCATCAACAAAAACATGGCAAGGTAATGATTCCAAAGCCATGTTTTAAAAGAAGCTCTGCAATCCTGGGCCTGAACAGGAGAGAGATTAGACTCATGGTTGGATTGCTGACAGGCCATGGGAATTTCAAAACACCTACATACAATGGGAATAACAGAAGAGGACCCTAAACGTAGGATCTGTGATGACGGTGATGAAACTGCATCACATCTGATCTTCGAATGCATTGCATTGGATAGTAAAAGGCACAGAACTTTTGGGACAACCAGACCCGAAGAAATTGTGACTAATAAAGAACTGGTGAAGGGACGCCTTCCACTGTTCAAAGTCATTGGTTGGCTTTACTAGATATAGAGGGAGCGATACCGCACAATAAACTTGGTTTCGGTGCGGGCAGTAACGGGTTGGACCAAGACTGTTTTGACTTCCCTGGAAAAATCAAATAAAAAAAAAAAAAAATAAAAAAAATCAAAAAAATCAAGGTGGACCTCATGTCCTATAATGTGCAACCAGTACATCAAAATAAAAGATACAGTTTTCCTTTTAACAAGACATTCACCAAGTGAAAATACAGCAAGATGGCTCACGGAGTGAAGGCGTGGACGTAGAACCTGGAGGACCAGAAGCGTGCAGTGTGTGGAGAGTTTGCGGCCGCTGCCTGCGGTGTCCGCATTGTCTCCGCCCCACCTGGGCATTTCCGGCGACGCGACGCTCTGGCTCCGGCGTTCGGGCTCGGGTCGTCGCTGGGCACACAGCGCGCAAACGTCTACGGCTGCCTCCTGTGCCGCTCCATGTTTGCAGACAGCGCAATCCCGGCAGGAGGGCGTCCCAAAAGCCCTTGACGTGCAATTATCTTAGAAGTCCGTCTTCTGTCTTGAGTCAACACATCAGTGAAATCCAATCCCTCAGCGCTGTTTGCCTAGGTGGAAGCTTCCAGCAGACGCGACGCCTGTCTGGTGAAAAAGAGGAGCGCGGCGGGAGGGTGGGGAGCAGAACGCCGCGTCTGTCTCCTACAACGGGGGCGACCGCGGCTCGCTTGCCCGCAAGGATGGAGGAGGAGGTAGGAAGTCAGACAGACGATCGACGACCTAAGAGCGTGGAACAGTGTCTTGTTACTGCTGAAGCATTCCTCCTTCTTGAACCATATGCAACGTTCCATTTACAATGACCTCGTGTTCGACTGGACTTTTACACAGACATACACACGCAACACATATCTTAAATATAAAGCAGAGTGCCGCGGTGGAGTAGCCGAGCGGTCTAAAGCGCGGTTGCTCGCCGTGGAGGTTCGAGTCCTCCCTGGGGCATGGGTGTGTGTGTTGTCCTTAGGTTAGTTTACCTAGGTTTAAGTAGTTTGTGAGCTACGGACTGATGACCACGCAGTGTGGTTCGATAGATTTACAAACATTTGAACATTTTATAAAGCAGAGTCTCCGTATTTGTGTACGTGTTCAATACAAATCTACAATTTTGTTCCAATCTGTATGAAATTTTGTACAAGTGAGCTTCAATCCATGTGTATTGGTCGCCTTAAGTGTAAGAATCGCGTGCGATATATAGTTCACGAGATATTACGTCATAAACAATGAGATGCGCGAAAAACTGCTGAATTTAGCGACAATGCTGCTCAGTTTCTCCTAAGTCACTGGGCCGATATCAACCAAATTTGGTACACACATTACGTACCGTGAGGTAACGATTGCTGCAAGGTTAAGAATCACATACGGCACATAGTTCAGAAGATATGACGTCATACACAGCAGGAATCGCAAAAAAGTGGCACATAATGCGGTGAGACGTTATAAATACGCTATATCAGAATGAGAGTACTTAGCGACTTGCAACAAACTTTAAACATAATATCAAACCTTTATTAAACTTTTTCTCGCTGACAATCAAATGTTTGTAATTCTATCGGACCAAACTGCGTGGTCATCAGTCCGTAGCTTACAAACTACTTAAAAGTAGGTAAACTAAGCTAAGGACAACATACACACCCATGCCCCAGGGAGGACTCGAACCTCCACGGCGAGCAATCTCGCTGACAACCACATCCGAAAAATTGAAAGGAAAAAAGTTCCTCGCTTCCTACTTTTCCGCTGTTCATGGACTAAAACTACGGCATTCGGTATGACGTTACAATTTATAATTTGTACACAACAAATAATAGCCGTAGGAAATTTTACAGACAGGATACACACATACAGTTTAATGTAGCCTCTAAATTGTATCACAGTAAGACACTTAGTTCATGTGATATGAGCACATAAACATTAACGTCCCGCTGTTCATGGACTAAAACTCCGAAATTCGGCTTGACGTTACAATTTATAATTTGTACACTACAAATAATAGCCGCAGGAAATTTTACAGACAGGATACACACATAAAGTTTAATGTACCTTCTAAATTGTAAGACACTTAGTTCATGAGATATGAGCACATAAATAGTACCGTTCATGGAAAACCGCCCCATCGCGCACCAAGTTTTAATCTATTTCTTCTTTACTATTAATTGTATTTCCAAGGGATTTTACAGACATACAGCCCTTACACAAATGAATATATACGTGAAAATTGGCAGGAATAAATAGATAAATACCCGGGCAACACCGGGTTTTCAGCTAGTGTCTTAATATACATAAACATTGAGGTGTTTGTGCCTATATTTAACTCTGCAGCCAAAAGTACACATCGCAAACGATTAGTGTATCAGTCTCCCATTGTACACTGTGGCAGTAGAGGGTTGATAACCCAGTCTAGTGCCAGCTGCCGCCACTGTCATATCATAATTTAATTTGTGTGAAATTGAATTTGCCAGTCAAGTTCTTCATTTTCGTTAGTAATTCTGTTTTAAGAGGATTTATTCTTGGGTACTTGGCAGATTTCGTTTGTACTCCTGTTTTAATAGTTTATTCTCGCGTATTTGATAGATAGTGTTGGGCCCCAGCCACAGTCAGCAGCAGCAGCAGCAGCAGAGTTACAGCGAAGTAGAACTATTGTGACGTATTTGTGGGTTGTGCAGTGTTACATTTTTATAAGCTCGTGCTAGTAACAAGTTGTTACTTAACTCTCTACAGGCAACTGTTGATTTGTTAGGGTGGACAGGACGTGTGACTGCTGCGTACGTACGCAGGAGGAGCTGACCGCTGTTCGCGAGCAGCTGAGCGTGCTGTTGGCCGCCGTCAGCCGTCTTCAGGCTGCTGCCTCGGAGCGTTGCGGCAGCAGGGGGTCTGGTGCGTCGAATGGGAACCACAGGTGTTACATGCTTCACCCACGATCCCTACTGTCGGGAGATCTTCGCCCTTACCGGACGCGGATGAGCCACCCTCTCCGCATGAGATGTGGCGGGTTCAGTGACGTTCGCGTTGCTCGGGACAGTGGGTCAATGTGAAGGCTGGCCGTGCGGCATCGCCCGTTCGACATTTGAGTGGACATGTGGCCGCTCCTTCTGCAGGGTCCGAGCAGGCACATGGGGGGAGGGGTTTATTAGTGACTGGGAGCTCCAGTGTTAGGCGGGTGATGGAGCCCCTTGGGGAAATAGGGGAAAGGTCGGGGAAGAAGGCCAGTGTCACAGAGTAACACATACAGAGGAGCAGCCCACCTAAACCACTGTCCTACGCTTCCCTCATAGTTCTGTAAGATGCTAGCAGGTGTCAGGCGGATCGCTGGCTTAGGGTGCCTCTCGCAAGTCAGAGGGTAGCGTGGAGGGGAGGCTGAGGGGAGAGCTCGGGCGGCCTGCCACGAGGCCACGACTGTGTCCAGCTTGCTGGTGTTTGAGGGGAGGTGGTGGTGGGGAGAGCTGCTACCTGCCGCCTGCTCTGGCCAGTTTAAAGAGCTGCTTCTGACCGCAGCGCCATCATGGGACATCTTACGGAACGGCTGGAAACCCTCCCTCCCCGCACTCCTAAGCGTAGGACCGGGCCCTTACGGAGGTTTCCCGTCTGTATATATTTGTCTGTGCCAGTGTGCACTCTGTTTGCCTGCAGGGGGGTCTTATCCGAGATGTGGAGACGGCCCTTCCGGCGGCAATAGAGAGCACTGGGTGTACCCGACTGCAAATTGTTGCTCATGTCGGCATCAATGACTCCTGCCGTCTGGGTTCAGAAGTCATCCTCAGTTCATACAGTCGATTGGCGGAGTTGGTGAAGGCGAAAGCCTCGCTCGCGGGGTGGAATCTATTTGTAATGTCGTTCCCAGAACCGATCGCGGTCCTCTAGTTTGGAGCCGAGTGGAAGGCTTAAACCAGAGGCTAAGACGATTCTGCGGAGATCTGGGATGTAAATTTCTCGATCTCCGCCATGAGTGGACGACAAGACGCCTCCTGAGCCGCGACAAGGTAGCAGTAGCATAACACAACAGGGACGCAGGAACGTCTATAGAAAGGTCCCAGAACTGTTTTCATTAATAAACGGTCATAATGCCCACATAGTACTTGGGACGGCAATTTGGCTGCAACCAGGTGTAAACAGTAATGAGATTCTAAACTCAGATTGGAATATATACCACAGAGATAAGTTGGATAGTGAAGGGGGGGTGGCGTGTTTATAAGGATAAAAAGTGTACTAGTAGGCATTAAAAGTTAAAATGAAACGTCCATATAAAATCAATCGTCGATAAAGCAGATGCCAGACTTACATTCATTGGAATAATCCTAAGGAAATGCAGTCCGAAAATAAAGGAAGTAGGTTACAGTACACTTGTTCGCCCACAGCTTGAATATTGCTCACTGGTCTGAGATCCGTACCATGTGTGATTGATAGAGAAAATCGAACGGAGAGCAGCGCGCTTCGTTACGGGATCATTTGGTAATCGTGAAAGTGTTTCCTCGAACAATACGTGACTGGAATAGAAAGGAGAACCAATAGTGGTACTCAAGGCACTCTCCGCCACACACCGTCGGATTGCTTGCGAAGTATGGATGTAGCTGTAGATGTACATAATGATAAGGGGGTGGAAGACTTATGAAGTCAATATTTTGCTCTTCAGCAAAAACTAGACAATGGAGACGATCTCTGTGCTGTTGTAGTACAAAGTCTTCCGTTGTACACCTTAGCATTTCCGCGTCGATAGCTACAAGAGGGTGGAAGATATAGTGGTTGAAAATCGTCAGCTTATATAAAATTCGGACTGAAGACCAGCGATGACTTTTGACACTACAATAGCAAAGACGTTATATACAGTGAAACATAATGCACATTATTCAGTCGTCTTTCTGCAACAAGCGTACGAATAAAGAAAAATAAGCATCTATTGCAGTTTAAAAAGTGAAACCAACAAGTTAGATGCTAAAGCGCAAGAAAGAAATTTCGCATTCTCCATCTGTTTCTAAAAGACGGCGCTGAAAAGTGAATCTACGGACGATAGAAACTTGAAACTTTTAGACGTTATTTATCATACACTGTAGGCATCAGCAATTTTTCGATATTCCCATCCCTAAGGGATGAAACAGGGGATGAACTTTTTTTTTTTTTTAAATACGTTGCTATTCATGCAATTTTGAAGCAAGAAATACAAAACTTCATGTATAGATTTTTGATTGGAGTTTTAAAAATGTTCAAATGTTTGTTAAGCTTATGGGACGTAACTACGGGGTCATCAGTCCCTAAACTTACAAACTACTTATCTACTACTTACGAAATAGGACGGCACAAATATCCATGCCCGAGGGGGATTCGAACCCCCGACCGTAGTGGCCGTGCAGACCGTGACTGGAGCACCTCAGTCCCCTCGGCCACCGCGGCCGGCAGGAGTTTTAAAAACACGTGTTTCGATATTTTTGGAAATTCAACCATTAAGCCGGTGAAATAAGGGAAAATCTTTTAAGGGTGCTTCTAAGACTATTTTGATGCTAGAAATGCAAAACTTTGGATTTGGAACCATGGTTTAAAAAAAATTCGCGATGTTTTGAATTCTGCCATCAATGGTGCAATGTGGCGTGGGAAGTTGTATCAAAACAGTTGATTAGGAACGCATTTTTAAAGATAAATCTATATTTAAAAGTAGAAACGACCAATGCAGACCATCCAGTCTACTCGTGTGAAGCAGCGGTAATTAATACCAGACCACTCATTCACTCCTTCTGAAACCGAGGGAGATGTATGAAATGTAGATTTAAATACATCCAAGTAGTAAGTGTACGAAACTCGATCTATTATTACAATTTGCAACTTCCAATATGCACCGGAGGTGGGTTATATCAGACTGGAAGTCGATTTTTCAATGGAATCACATACGTTTTTTACTGATTTCGATTCTATGCCGAAAATGGAGAATGTTTTGTTTAAAAAAATTCCTAAATCGTCATTCTCCACTTCAAAATGCCTTCTGTTGTGTGATGGCCCTTATGGATATTACTTGTTACGCTTAGATACTAAACGCAAGTGAATTACACATATCTACTAATGCAAAATGTTATTAACCCATCAAGCGTGTGCAGCGGTATATACCGTCTACTGCCGAACACTCGCTCAGCTTGTGCGACGTCATGTGCCGTCTGTGCTTTTTTAATCCAGTTCTCAGTTCTGCCGATTACAGTATTATCTACCAAGAAACGAGGGAAAAATGTTTTATACGAAAGTTAAGTTATACATTCTTAGCGGGGAATCAAAATCTGCAATAAAACAGGATTCCTGGCCGAGCAGGTGTCGCTAAGCGGTCTGGAGCGCCACGTTGCGTATCGCGCGGCCTCACGCGCTGGAGGTTCGAATCCTGCCTCGGGCATGGATATTTATGTTGTCTTTAGTATCAGTTAGTTCATAAATAGTTTGTAATATTTAGGGACTGCTGACCCCGCAGTTAAGTCCCATAAGCTTAACAAACATTTTATTTTTATTTGGGATTCCTGTTTAAGATTTCAGTTCCCAATCCCACTCTGGGGGTCGTGTTTGGGAGGGGGATAGTCAAGCTATATATTAACGCATGTTCCTCACGGAGGACGACAGACCACAAGGTAACAACTCTCCCATTCGCATTCGCTAGTAATTAGGATCGCGCCGTTCGGAGACACCTGGAGGTGTTTGGCATTTTGTGGAAACAACGAAAAGTAATCCAACTTTCTAGTAAGTAGCGAATGGACGTGTGTAATGTTGATTTCAAACCCGTTACATTCCTAAATTCGTTACTGAGAGCTACTGGAGGTGGAGAGGGAGATGTTTGCGTTTGTTAAAAACTGTTACACCAGCAGGAATCAAATCATATCTTAGCCATTACAGGCTGGTATCAGCCCGGCCAGCCCGGCCAGCTACCACACATGGTACGAAAAGTAAATTAGTTCGTCGGTATCTGTCTACGTAAGCGTAATTTCATGATCGCGCGTTCTGAGGCGTCTTGTCGCGGAGTTGCGGCCGCTTCCGCAAAAGGTTCGACTGCTTCCTCGGGCATGTGTGTTGTGTGTCTGTCTGTGTGTGTGTGTCGTCCGTAGAATAAATTAATTAAAGTAGCATGCCAGCGATGTGAAAGGCGTACTATACCGTTAGCAGATTCTTCTCTGTTGTTGGTGCGAACTGAGCGGTCTTCTGCATGAAGAATCTCTATGGCCGGTATTACACTGTCAAATTTTTGTCATAAAAATATCATCATAAGTTTGTAATATGTTTTGATGTAACTCTTTGACGTGACGCTAAAAGGGGTATTACACTGTCGTCATATTTTTGACCATATTTTAAGATGGCTGACACTAAACACATGTTATCCTGCGATGTCATTGCTACTACAAAACTGCATTTTGAAGAAAAAAGAGAGGCTTACTTGGGGGAAACTGTAGAAATCATTTCGTGTTGCAACAGCTGCAAGCGGAGGGCGCCAAGTCATATATAAATTACGGGATAATGGATGATACAACGTATCGGTATTTACTCAGTAAAGTGGCTTCATACATTAAAAATCAGTATATGCACGTAAGAAGACTATATCGGCAGAAGACGGGTTGTCGGTGACAGAGCAATTTCTTGCTACTGGGGTTAAATTTTACTTACTGTGTGGTGGCATAACGTGATCATGTTGGCAATGAAATGTTCGCAATAGGAGAAGGCTTCCTGGACGGACGGACTGGACTAGACGCACAAGAACGCATACAAGAACCTGTCAACAACAGAGCAGGAACAGCGTCGATTATTATTAGATTGAAAAGAGTGAAGAGCTTATAAAATCTGCTTCATATATTTCTATTAATTTTGTGGTTGATGTGACACACGAGGACATTAATTTTTTTAATTTTCTTCTTACACCCAGGCCGAATTTCTCCGTTGAGTCCCTCCGGCATTCTCTTGTAACTTTCGAGTCTCCTAAATCTGTCCTTATTTCCGATTCCGGCTGCAGGCCCACATGGCCCGCCAAAGTCTCACTCGTTCGGTGGGTGTCCTTCGGAATGGTGAGTTAGCTCTGCTCTTTCAGCCTGGAGATGGCAGCAATTCGTTGTTCAGTTAGTTCAACTTAGGTTTTAGAACTTGCATTCATTTTTGGAGTAAGTTTCTCCGAGCATGCATCGAAAGATGGGAGTGATGACTAAGTAGTTTAATCCCCTTTAAACAACAGCAACAACAACATCGAAAGATGCGTTACTACTAAGCAGGATTTTTGCTTCTTGTAACTTGTGTGCAATTTTACTGTTCGTTTTCTCTGTCCACGAGTAACATGTACTCCACGTGGTGTGTTCTCAGAACAAAGCCTTCAGCGGAACCCGTGCTTCTTCTATGTCCTTCAGGCTAGAATATCTGCATGTATCTTTCAATTTTCTGGTAGTACTGCGCGATCTTCCCTCTTCCGCCTATTGTAAATTGCTATTTTATTCTCGAACTTGTACTCTGTTCCCAACTGCGGTCTGTAAATTCTTTACTAGCCCTGTACAACCTTTCTCATTTGCTTACTTATGAAATAATGCGCATTTCTATAGGTTGCATGCCGTATTTCATATTTGTTTTTCCGCGACTCCGAATTTATTAAACTTTGATGATTTTTGAGATAGGATTTCATCCTTCTCTGTAAAGTTCGTGCTATCGCGTATATCTGTGTTTCTTTCGTTTCCTTGTAACATTCTACGCATTTCTATGGGTTGCATGCTATATTTAATTTTCGTAATATTGTAGTAACTGATTTTCTTCATTTTACTGGATTTCTGAACCACGTGGTGCGCGCCTCAGTTAGTTTGCCAGCGCTTGGTGTAGCTTCAAATGCAAACAGATTTTGTTGGTGTACGCGCCATCTGTAGTTAAGAAAGAATAGAACCAGTCACGCACGAAAGTTATTTTTATTGTGTTGTGTCCTTCGCCTTGGCTCGCTGAAAGTTCCCCTTAGAGATCGACGGCCGTTTCTGCCTTGTCGAGAACGCTGATTTTAGTAAGTTTCGCTTGCATTGCGTGTGTGTGTGTGTGTGTGTGTGTGTTGTTATTTGTAAATCCTCCCCCAACTAAAATTCAATTCAGTGTAGATAAACTTAAATTTCTATTATGGGCATTTTAGCATAAGATATGATAATGCTTGGGATGCATTTTTATTGTGTAACTAAATTGGTTCCCCCCACGTGTTTGTGCTTACACTGAATAAAAGCATTTTGTTCAGTAAAATCTTATCATATTTTAATACAGCAGTTTGAGAATACCTACCCCTTTCTTTATAAATATTGTTTCACATGTGCTGGGAACAGATTCAGATGCTGATTATTGTTAACATTTCCGTTGCGCCTCTTGTTTCGTCCGCCACTTTCATAAATTTATTTGTGGTGGCTCGTTTCATAGTAAGTGTGATTCCTGTGAGCTACAATTCATATGACCGCTGCTTTTCTAACTTGCAGCCGTGAGAGTAATTTAAGGTCAAACTAGTTCTCAATTTGGGCCGTGGAACAACTTTCAGCAGGACATGAAGTAGTTTACATGAATCTTTTAAGTGGCTTTTACACCCAGAACTATAATTTTCAAAAGTAATCTTTCTATGTCTTCTGCTACTAGAATCATTTCATTAAATTAATGCTGATCTTGGTTTTGGCTCCTCTCGTCAAGACTCTATTTACTAATTTTGTAACTGTGAGTTTTTCATTAAATTAATTGATGGCAGATTTTATTACACTAATTAAGCAGTGCATTTTTGTTTATTTACCAAGGCTAAGATCAGGTTATTCTACTAAGCAGACAACTACAGTGAATATACTCAGCTAAAATAGCTAAATATCACATTACATCTGCAGTGGTCAACTTTCAACTTTGACGTCATGTTTTCAAACAAGGACGTTTGTTTTCAAATAAGCACGGTCCAAGAGCTACAGCGATGCTAGCGCTCCAAGCGGTTACATTTCGCATTGCAGTGAACAGTAGACAAACGACTTTTCTGATCAAATGTACTGCAAGGCACTAGATATGATCATATTTTTTGGCGAAAGCAGAGATATGTCAAAGTTCCCTATTACACTATTAAATTTTTATGATGTAAATGTTGTTGTTGTCTTCAGTCCGGAGACTGGTTTGATGCAGCTCTCCACAATACCCTATCCTGAGCAAGCCTCTTCAACTCCACATAAGAACGGCATTGAATCTGCTTACTGTATCCATCTCTTGGTCTTCCTCTGCAGTTTTTACCCCACGCACTTACCTCCAACGCTAAATTCACAATTCCTTGATGTCTAGGAATGTGTCCTAACAGTCGATCCCTTCTTTTAGTCAAGGTATGCCAGAAATTACTTTTCTCCCCAAATTTGTTCAGTACCTCCTCATTAGTTATGCGATCCACCCACCTAATCTTCAGCATTCTTCTGTAGCACCATATTTCAAAAGCCTCAATCGTCTTCCTGTCCGCACTGTGTATCGTCCATGTCTCACTCCCATACAAGGCAACACTCCACACAAATGCCTTCAGAAAGGACTTCCTAAGGCTTAAATCCATATTTGATGTTAGCAAATTTCTCTTTTTCAAGGACGCTTTTCTACCCATTGCCATTCTGCATTTTATATCCTCTGTACTACGACCATCACTTGTTATTTTACTGCCCAAGTAACAAAACTCATCTACCTCCTTGATTGTTTCGTTACCTAATCTAATTCCTTCAGCATCGCCAGATTTTTCTTAGACTGCACTCCATTACCCTAGTTTTGCTCTTGTTATTGTTCACACTGTCCATCCCGTTCAACTGTTCTTCCAGATCCTTTGCTGTGATGTAAATTTTTGACAAAGAAATATGACAGTGTACCATTTTTAGTTCCTTTTGTCCTGTTTTTTTTTTTTTTTTTTTACCACAGTTGCTAAATTATAATATTATATTGAACCTGTCTATGCAACTGATTTAATACAATATGTTATTGTCATATGCATTTCGCCTTTATTTGGAAGGCATCATCAGTGGCAATATTTAATGGATATAGAACAGAATTAGAGACAGAAACATGGAGAGGGGCATGGAGATAGACAGAGTCAAAGATGGGGATTTTGGTAAAGGGAGAGAGTAATAAATGAACAGACAAACATTAATGAAAACTCACTGCTAAATCTAGTCAAAGACATGAGAAAGTAATCAAAGAGAGAAAAGAATTGGCACACACATACAAACGAAAAATTTAATAATAATAATGAGAAAAAAAAACACAACTCTCTCCCTTTCCCAAAATCCCCATCTTTGACTGTCTCTCTGCCAGCCGCAGTGGCCGAGGGGACTGAGGCGCTTCAGTCACGGTCTGCACGGTCACTACGGTCGGGGGTTCGAATCCCCCCTTGGGCATGGATATTTGTGCCATCCTTAGTTGTAGGTAGTTCATAAGTAGTTTGTAAGTTTAGGGACTGATGACCCCGTAGTTAAGTCCCTTAAGCTTGACAAACATTTGAACATTTTGACTGTCTCTATCTCCATGCCCCTCTCCATATTTCTGCCTCTAATTCTGTTCTATATCCATTAAATATTGCCACTGATGATGCCTTCCAAATAAAGGCGAAATGCATATGGCAATAGCATATTTTATTAAATAAGTTGCATAGACAGATAAGTGAAATACCTTCAATATAATATTATGACAGTGTAATATCGGCCTATGTACTGCAGATAGCCCTCCCCCCTCCCTTATAAGGGGCGACGCGGATGGGAGAGAATATGAAAGGAAAAAGAAAATACTTTGGTAAGAAGGCTCGCTTTGTATCCATCTCAACCTGGCGCTATTCAGTGAGCAGTGTCGGGCAAGTGTCGGCAGCAGGCTGGGCGCCAGCAGACGCCGGCGTTAATTGGCTGCTCGCCGCGTGGCTTAAACGCCGCCCAGACAACGCCGCCTCTCGCGCCAGACGACGGCCTAACGAGAGCGCCGCTCGTTACCGGAGGCCCGGCTGCCAGCATTCTAAGGCTGAGAGCAGGGCTCGCACCAAGCGGCTTACGCGCCGCCCGAGGTCACCTGCCACGAGGGCGATATCTGCAGCCCAACACCGCTAGTTGGAGAAGGGGCCTTTGTGTGCTGTCGTGCAAAAATTAAAATGAAAGCTCAAGAAATGGTCTCGTAGGCTTCAGACGTATCCACACCCTCCATATCCTTTCCCAGGGTAACTGGCGCCGCCTCCGTCTCCCTGATGACGTCTTCTGTCCTGACATATACCCGTCCTACCAGCCCTGATCCCTCCCCATAGATGTAGGGCCCCCTCTCCCGCCCCTTCCCCTTCCCCTCCCCCGCTTGGCTCCCCTCCTCCCTGCCCTGGAGCACAGAGTAACATATACAGAGGAGCAGCCACCCCTAAACCACTGTCCTACGCTCCCGTCGTAGTTCTGTAAGATGCTAGCAGGTGTCAGGCGGATCGCTGGCTTAGGGTGCCTCTCGCACGTCAGAGTGTAGCATGGAGGGGAGGCTGAGGGGAGAGCTCGTGCCGCCGGCCAGGAGGCCATGACTGTGTCCGCCCTGCTGGCATTTCAGGGGAGGTGGTGGTGGGGTCAGCCACTACCAGCCGCCTGCTCTGGCCAGTTTAAAGGGCCGCTTCTGACAGCAGCGCCATCATGGGACATCTTACGGAACTGCTGGAAACCCTCCCTCCCTGCACCCCAGAGCCACAGAGTAACATACACAGAGGAGCAGCCACCCCTAAACCACTGTCCTGCACTCCCCTCGTAGTTCTGTAAGATGCTAGCAGGTGTCAGGCGGATCGCTGGCTTAGGGTGCCTCTCGCACGTCAGAGGGTAGCATGGAGGGGAGACTGAGGGGAGAGCTCGTGCCGCCTGCCACGAGGCCACGGCTGTGTTCGGCTTGCTGGCGTTTGAGGGGAGGTGGTAGTGGGGAGAGCTGCTACCTGCCGCCTGCTCTGGCCAGTTTAAAGAGCTGCTTCTGACCGCAGCGCCATCATGGGATATCTTACGGAACTGCTGGAAACCCTCCCTCCCTGCACCCCAGAGCGTAGGACAGGGCCCTTACGGAGGTTTCCCGTCTGTATATATTTGTCTGTGCCTACGGCTCCTCCCCACCGCCTCTTCCCCCACCTTCCCCTCCTCCCCCACACTTCCCACCTTCCCCCACCCAGTGGGGTCCTGGACCGACAGTTTTAACAGTGCTACGATGATTCTTTAAATTGGATTCCTTTATCTGGATGGGTGTGCTCAACGGCCACAAAATCACTTTTATCAATAATGAAAGGAGCAGCATTAGCCATAAAATCTTTTGCTTCATTTAGGCAACTCGATTTTGTTTTTCCAAGAAACCATCTTCAATGCTGTCTGATGTTCCAAAAAGAAATATACAAAATCAATAAACTAAAATCAAATTACAAACTCTCCAATAGGTACAAGGATTAAGATTAATTCATACATACCAAGTTCAAAACAGCATATTAGTAAAATGTATAGTGACATTTACATCTAACAAATCCATTGGCGTAGTTAGATACCTGTGATACTATCTGGTGTCATACAAAGTCAAACTGAGCCAGCTGCTTACATTTGTCCACAGGTGGGCTCTGTGTGGACGTCGTTAGCGCCCTCTTTATTGCCACACAGAGTCCACCTGTGCAAAAATGTAAGCATCTGTCTCAGTTTGTATGACACCAGATAGTATCACATGTATCTAACTATGCCAATGGATTTGTTAGACGTAAATGTCACTATACATTTTACTAATATGCTGTTTTGAACTTGGTACCTATTGGAGAATTTGTAATTTGATTTTAGTTTATTGATTTTGTATATTTCTTTTTGGACCATCTGATAGCACTGAAGATGGTTTCTTGGAAAACCTAAATCGATTTGCCTAAATAAAGCAAAAGATTTTACGGCTAATGCTGCTCCTTTCATTATCGATAAAAGTGCTGCGATCAGTGTTGTGTGCAGTGCTCCAGAGAAGTGATTTTTTTTTTTTTTAATCTGCGTCCACCGCTACCAAACAAGTGTCGCATCGAGTGTTTTAATTAGTGTCTCCGTGTACTCGCCATCCTGTGTTATTGTCGCACTACATGGTTTTTATGTCACCGTGGCTCCTTGTTTTTAACTGACTAAATGTGATTTTAATCATCTGTCAACTGTTTGTACTCCGATTTGTCACCTTGTCTATGTCACTATTTCTTCGTTATTTTATCGCCTGTCATATATTTTAATTATCATCGCATCCATATATTTTATTCTCTCGACTGAAGAGCAGCCTATGGAGCTGCTGCCAGGCTACTGACTATAATCGCTGGTATGAAAATACAATAAAGGAAAGAAATCCAGAGGTATTTAATGCTTTAGAGCTTACTGTCTTGGGTAATCTTAGACGTGCATGTAGGAATGTCTTTGATTGCTGTGTAGTATATCTGTGATGTCAGCAATAGTCACTTAGAGACATTGGATGAGTGTACTGCTGGGGAAGTAGTGGGAATGTCAAGCTCAGCGGTTGTCCTGTATGTCAACAGTAAGCTTGTAGAACTTTTAGAATTTCGGTTAGGGGTTTTTTCTGTCATGTGTGAAAGTATACAGGGTGAATCACCTAACACTTGCACCGCAAATATTGCGGAAACTTCCAGTGCGATTGATGTGCGGTTTTCACAGAATGGATTGGTAATCATGGACTCGTATTGTCAGCCAATAAACAGATTGTAAAAATACCTAGAAAATGTATTTTTTTATGCAAACATACAATTTTTCAAATGTAAATGATTGTTTCTACCATTCACTGAAGTTTGTGACACCAGCTCTGTACAAACAATTTTGAATGAAATTTTTATTACGTTTAGTTTGGCAGCTTCAAAGTTTTGGGAGCGGAGGCTACTACAGCGTAGCTGGCTGGTGGTCATGTGCCACAGGGACTAGCCACTCGACCAGTGAGCTACGCTATCGCAGCCTCCGCCCCCGAAACTTTGAACGGTTGTAGCTGCCAAACTAAACGGGATAAAAATGTCATTCATGTATATGATAACTATGTATGGGGCTATTGCAGCAGCATAATCTGAAAGGAAACTAATTAGTATACAGTCGGGACCGGAAGACTTACGTTTGTTAACTAATTTAAGTTCCTTGACTACACCAGGGGTAACTACTTCTAAATTACGCATATTGGCAGCTGTTCTTGATAGTAATTCTGGAGTATTTGATTCGTCTTATTTAGTGAAACAATTTCGGAAAGGCGTGTTAAGCAATTCTGCTTTAGTAGAACTGTTATCAGTTGCATCACAGTTACTATCGCGTGCCGACCGCGGTGGCCGAGCGGTCTGCGGCGTGCCAGTCATGGTCTGCACGGCCGCTGCGGTCGAGGGTTCGAATCCCCCGCCCCTTGGGCATGGATGTTTGTGCCGTCTTTAGTATAAGCTAGTTCATAACTAGTTTGTAAGTTTAGGGACTGATGACCCCGTAGTTAAGTCCCATAAACTCTACAAACATTTGAACATTTTTACTATCGCTTAGTGGAGGTATTGATTGTGTTTTACCGCTAGTATACTTTACATACAACCAGAACTTCTTAGGATTCTCTACCAAATTATGTGACAGGGTTTCGTTATAAAATTTATTACCTTCTTCTCGTATTATAGTTCGAACTAAATTTCGACTTTCTGTAAAATACTGACGGGCTTGAAGATGTCATTCAAGATTCTTTGTACACAGCTGGTGTCAAAAATTCCAGTGCATGATATAAACAACCACTGTCCCATTTAAATAACTGTATGCTTGCATAAAAATACACTTTCTAAGTAATATTACAATCTGTTTGTTGGCTAAAAATACGATCCCCTTACTACCAATCCATTCTGTGAAAACCGCAAATCAATCGCAATTTCCGTTTACGCAATATTTGCGGTGCAAGTGTTGTACGAGGGTCGGAACTTAAATAGTGGCAACACTGCTCTGGAGACACTATACGATGCAATCTATTATTGTTGCTGATATCACACTTTGTTGACGTACCTATCTTACCTCCGAGCAAATCGACTCGCCAGTCACACGTCACCAGTGTCCCACAATCGAGGAAAACACAGTCACTTGTGAGCGAGCGGTCTAACGTAACGGTGTCACTATGTTTTCGAAACAGGAACAATGGAGCTGGATCAATATTGAATGTGCGAGACATCGTACGGCATGGCAGTATCATCAAGCTTTTCAAGAGGCGTGCGGAAATCGACAGTTGTCGTACAGAACAGTAGCACATTGGGTAAAAGCCTTCAACGAAAGGCAGGCCGTCAGTGCTCAGTATTACAGTAGAAGTCCTACACCAATAGTCCGGAACGCACGATGGTCCGTCAACACGAAATGTTCAGATGTTTGTAAAGTCTATGGGACTTAACTACGGGGTCATCAGTCCCTAAACTTACAAACTACTTATGAACTACTTACGAGCTAGGACGGCACAAATATCCATGCCCGAGGGGGGATTCGAATCCCCGACCGTAGTGGCCGTGCTGACCGTGACTGGAGCGCCTCAGTCACCTCGGCCACCGCGGCCGGCCGTCAACACGATCCAAGGGGACTTGTTTTTCGTTTGATGCAGCCGCTACTGCTGCAGTTCTGCTGACGTCACCGACAGACTGTCACATGAGGCATAACAATGTTCCACCAGCGGTCGTCAATGACGCAGATGCCATTGATGGGATAGGAAGCATTCAGACCTAACTCCGCAAATCTCGGCTATTACTGTACTGTAAAGAGGTTCCTTTCATTGTTTGGATTGCCAGCATTTTTCGCAATTTTATAGTGGCGACTGTCGTATCATAGTAATCTGTCGAACTTTTATCAACATTTAAGCAGTGAGAATGTTCTCGAAACACAAACCTTCTTCAAGCTCTAAATCAGGAATGAAGTGTGAGCAAGCACTGTTACTATCAACCAGAAACTGGAAATCATCAAACGCACGGAGAAAGGTGAGAATAGAAATATGTCGATGAATTTAATGTTGGTTCATCAACCATTTATTACATAAACAAAAATATGAACCAATGAAATATGCTTTTCAATCAGTAACAACTGAAAAATTGTCTTCCAAATAAACGTAACAAAACAAAATTAAACTATTAGATAGGTTATTGTACAAATGGTTCAGTGCACTGCGTCACAGCTGTTTTCCATGTATGGCTTAGGCTATGCCAGCAATACCAGGTACCGCCTGAGTCCGGCATTTTCGGTAATCCGGCACCGGGTCCGTCCCGAACGTCCCGTACTATCGGACTTTTACTGTATTGTTAGTTTTTGGAGCATCACCTACGACCAGCTTTGCGGCAACACTTTCTGCATAACTAACCCATAATTTTGTACAGCAATGCGCGGGCGCATATAGTGTGGCTGCTCTGTTCTGTTGATGGGACTGGGAAGTACTTGTTCCATCCACAACACTCCCCGAATTTAGGTCCTTGTGACTTTGATTTGATTCCGAAGATGAGAAACTACATCGTGGCATTCGTTTCAGAACTGTTCTAGAAATTCTTCAGGCAGAAGACTGCTCAATTCGCACCAACAACAAAGAAGACTCTACTATCGGTATAGTACGCCTTCCACATCGCTGGAAACGGGATACAATTTGTATAAGAGTCTCAAATGCCACTTAATTCTGTTATCTCCAACAGCTTTAATGTTTTTTTCTATGCATTTTTCAGGTTACGGAACTCGACAATTTCTTTGACACTTTCATACTGTACGACAAGTGTTCAGATGAATAGGTACGAAACGTCATAACAACCAAACCGGTTAAAATTTGAATATGCATCTATGCGATAACGTAATGCGACATCTAGGATCACGAAGCGTCCGTCGTCACGTTCCCCTGAGAGCATGTTGATGCTCAAGGTCTTTTTATGACGTCCGCTAATCGAATTCATCGAGCCCGGAGAAACCATTAACAGTGACGTATACTGTGAGTCCATCAAGAGCAAACGGCCGGGCTGCTCACGGAAGGAGTGAGGAGTGATTCTGATCCTTGATAACGCGCGTTCACACGTCACCAGGGCCACACAAAGTGTACTTCTCTAGTGGGAGCAGCTTCAGCATCTCACCCTACAGCCCGTACATATAGCCCTGTGACTTCCATGTGTTTGGTCCGCTAAAAAAACATCTCAAAGGGGAGCGCTTCAACTCGGACGACGAACTGAAGAACTTAGTAGAGGACTGTACAGATAGAGCAAATGTATGTAATACGCTATCACTTCTCACAAACCGCGCGATTGTTTCAGTCGTGTTGGTCAAAAGTTCTCTAAGGAATAGTTAAATTATAAGTAGCTGAAACCCCGGCGTCGCTCGGGTACTTCTTTATTCCAGTCTTAACGTAGTCGATCTCTCCCTCTCTTTTCTCTCTCTGACCACCTTCCCTTTCCTTCTTTATCCCCCCTTTCTCTCAGTTCATCTCATCTCTCTGTTCACCAACATCAGTTGAGTACTTTCGGAGCTAATCGTGGACAACTGCAATGGCCGTGTCCCTGTGGATACAGCACTCACCGGTTCCCGTCGTGTTATCGAAAATAAGCAATGTCGGGTTTGTCTAGCACTTCGATACATCACCGTCCTGGCGTCAAAGTCTGCATTAATGTACCCTCCGTCAGTCACCGTGCGAATTATTGTGTAGACAGTGCAGTTTTCCTTGTTTTGAAGGGCAAGTGTTAAAAAATTTAATCGCAGTCTGATAAACGGTTTGGCAGCGCACGAAATACGTATCTAAACCGATGAGACGATGACCACCTTACAAAATTATCGATGTTGATTTTATTTTTTTTATTTTTCAGCTGTTTCTGTGTGTTTTCCCAATTTTTTCTACATCTACATAAATACTTTGTAAGTCACAGTGAAGTGCATGGCAGAGGGTTGATCGAACAGCTTTTATGACGTGTCTCTACAATTCCATTCTCTAATAGCTCAGCGGAAAAAAGGAACACCTAAATGTTTCCATTTTCAATATGATTTCTCTTATTTTGTTTTGATTGATCATGTCTTCCTATGTAGGTGGGTGCTAACAAAATCTGTTCGCATTCGAAAGGGAAAGTTGATCAAAGAAATTACGCAAAACGAAAAACGCCTTTGTTTTAATAATTTGCCCCCTCCCCCCAACTCCTGCATCATTTCCGTGACACTCTCTCCCCTATAACGTAATAATGCAATGCTGCCCTTCACTGTACTTTCTCTAAATCGTCAATTAATCCCACTTAGTGCGGATCCCACAATGCGCAACAGTACTCCAAAATATGACGCCGGCCGCGGTGGCCGAGGGGACTGACGCGCTCCAGTCACGGTCTGCATGGCCACTACGGTCGGGGGTTCGAATCCCCCCTCGGGCATGGATATTTGTGCCGTCCTTAGTTGTAAGTAGTTCATAAGTAGTTTGTAAGTTTAGGGACTGATGACCCCGTAGTTAAGTCCCATAGACTCTACAAACATTTGAATTTGAAAATAGGACGCACAAGTGTAGGGTACGCAGTTTCTTTAGTAGAACTGTTGCATCTTCTGTTGCCAACGAAACGCAGTCTTTCGTTCGCTTTCCCTACAATGTTTTCTACGTGTTCTTTACAATTTAAGTTGTTTGTAATTTTTACATCTAGGTATTTAGATGAATTTTCGGCGTGTACTTTTGACTGATTTATCGTGTAAATGAAATTTAACGGGCTTCTTTCCATTAAGAGTCAATTGCCGTTTTTTTCACCATGTAGATAACTTACCTAAATCATTTCGTAGATACTTTTGATCATCTGATGACTTTACTAACCGATAAGTGACAGCATATCCACGAACAGTCTAAGGCAGCTACTCAGATTGTCTACTAAGTCGTTTATAAAAACAAGCAACAGTAGGGACCCTATACCACTTCCCTGCGGAACGCCAGATATCACTTCAGTTCTACCCGATGACTTTAGTCAATTACTACGAACTGTATCTTTTCTGATAGGAAATCACGATTCCAATCGCACAATTGTGGCACTATTCCATAAGCACGTAGTCTGATTAGTAGTCGCTTGTGAGGGAGTGTCAAATCTAGAAATACGGAATTATTTCACATCCCTTGTCGATAGCACTCATCCCATGTGAGTAAAGAGCTAGCTGTGATTCACAAGAATGATAGTTTCTGAATCCGTGTTGACTATGGGTCTCTTCAAGGAAAATCATAAAAGTATATGTTATAAATCGTGCTGAAAACCGTCGTCGATCGATGATATAGGCCTGTAATTTTGCGGGTCACTCCTATTGTCTTCTTGGATATTAGCGTAACCTCTGCTACTTTCCAGTCTTTGGATACGGAACGTTCGCTGAGCGAGCGGTTGTATATGATAACTAGGTATGGGGCTACTGCATCAGCATACTCTGAAAGGAAAGTAATTGGTATACAGTCGGGACCGGGATACTTGCTTTTGTTAAGTAATTTAAGTTGCTTGAATACACCAGGGGTATCTACTTCTAAATTACGCATGCCGGCAGCTGTTCTTGATACGAATTCTGGAGTATTTACTTCTTCATTAGTGAAGCAATTTCAGAAGGGTGTGTTAAGCAATTTCGCTTTAGTAGAAGTGTAGAAGAAATTTGTTAACATCGAATATTGATTTAAGCCTAAGGAAGTCTTTTCTGAAGGCGTTTATATGGAGTGTTGCCTTGTATGGGAGTGAAACATGGATGATACACAGTGCGGACAGGAAGAGGATTGAGGCTTTTGAAATGTGGTGCTACAGAAGAATGCTGAAGATTAGGTGGGTGGATCGCGTAACTAATGACGAGGTACTGAGCAGAATTGGGGAGAAAAGAAATTTCTGGCATACCTTGACTAAAAGAAGGTATAGATTGGTAGGGCACATTCTTAGACATCAACGAATTGTGAATTTAGCGTTGGAGGGAAGTGTGTGGGGTAAAAACGCAAAGGAAGACCAAGAGATGGATACAGTAATCAGATTCAGACAGATGTAGGTTGCCGTTGTTATGTGGAGATGAAAAGGCTTGCTCAGTTTAGGGTATTGTGGAGAGCTGCATCAAACCAGTCTCTGGACTGAAGACTACAATAATAACAAAAGTGTCGTCAGTAGCATCACCGTTATTTTCGGTGATAATATTTCTTTGAACGTAAACCACATCTGATCTACACTAACTTTGTCAGTTTAGAAAATCTGGAGATTCTCACTCAGCGTTAATTGAATTTTTATCTGATTATTTGAATAAACAAATTTTTCGTTTATATTTGGTAGATTTGGGAACTCCGATATTTATTCTTGCTACAACAACTCTCTGTTCGCTAATCCTTGTGTCTGTTTTGGTACACTTTACTAGCTCCGGATTATTAGTTTCTACGAGGTCATTTTTACAAGTATTTACTTTTTTAGTGGGTTCATGAACTAATTGCTCGAGATAATTTTCGGAGAATACGTTCAGTACTATTTTGGACGATGTTTTATGCTTGCCTCCGGTTTTGAACATATATTTTTCCAAAATACGGAAGGTAAGTTAAAGTCGCCACCAATTGAAACTGTGTACTAGGGAACGTTTTTGAAATTTGGTCTAAGCTTTCGTTGAACATTTCTGCAATTGAATTGTCTGAGCCAGGGGATCGATAATGGAGAAATTATTAATTTATTTTGGTCATCAGGTATAACGCCTACCCATACCAACTCACAGGAGCAATGTACTGCAGGATAAAACACCTGTGGCAGAAAGAAATACGCCACCACATATGTTATTCAATCTACCTTTCCTGAACACCATTTGCCCTTTGTAAAAATTTCAACTGAACTTATTTCCGACTTTAGTCAGCTTTCGGCACCTATAATGATTTTAGATTCAGTAGTTTCTATTAGTGCTTGGAGCTCTGGTACTTTTCCAATACAGCTACGACAAAATTGCAACTGTTAGACCAATGGTTTTTAGATCTGTGTTCGTCCTATCCTTGACCTGTATCCTTTGAGGTTGAAAACCTTGCTGTGTGTTCCCGAGGCCTTCTAGCCTAAGAACTGCCCAGTCCACGCCACACAGCCCCCGTTACCCGTGTAGACCCTTCGATCGAAATTAAACAAAATATTATTCAAATCTGTGAAAAGATTTCTGTGTATTAGCGATACAAACGCACAGCAACTGAAAGTTCAATGTTTGCGTAAGTAAGGAACCAAACTTCTCAGGTCGTCGGTCTCTCGACTTACACACCAAGCAACTTACGCTAAGGACACTTACGCCCAAGCCCAAGGGACGACTCGAACCTCCGATGGGACCAACCGCACGCCGATTATCGCGCGACGCATCAATTCATATATATATACACAGCAAAATGAGAATGACATGAAATACAAGAAAAATTAAAAAATCATTTCGAAAAAATCATTCTAAGCCAAAGCTGTATGATACTTTTATTTGTTACGTTCTACTGGTTTCGGCAATTGCTGTTATCAACAGGAAATCAACAAAATATTGTAAATCAAGGACAATAACATTTTTACTGAGTACAGCAACGTCAATTTACTGTAATATATTGCGATCGTTTCTTAATGCCTGTACAGTTTACACCATGTGGTACGTATTCCTTCAGTTCAACAGCAACTATTATTCAACTATTCAATTGGAGGTTTGGGCTTTCGGCAAAGATCTGGGAATGAGAGACAAAGATATTTTTTTTTCTTTTACTTCCAGTCGCCTCTGACAGATTTATGGAGTCACGAGAAAACACACGTGAGCTGAAGGAATACGCACTATATGATGTAACCTGTACAGGCTTTTAGAAACGGCCACAATATTTTACAGTAAATTTGACGTTGTTGTACAAAGTAAGAATGTTATTGTCTTTGGTGTAAAATAATTTGTTCATTTCCTGTTGACGGCAGCAAATGCCAAAACCGCTTAAAAAGGAAAATAAAAAAAAATTAATTACTTAATTAAAAAAAAAGAAATAAAAGCATTTTACAGCCTTCGCACGGGAATGATTTTTTAAAGTACATCGCTGCACTATACTGCCACCTAAAAACAACATTAAAATTATTGTTATACCTTGCATAAATCTGATAAAAAATTGTGTAATGTGAAATATATCGTATTATCAAGGAAACGACCTCTGCCGAATAGAATAAAAGTTGGTTTGGCGCAGTGACCTGTCGCAAGTCTATCGATTCCACGCCACTGCGGTGCCTAACATGTGCCTAGCATAACCCACTTATTCAACCGGGAAATATGGGCATACAGTTCAGCGTGGTATCAGAATCACGTGTATTTTGTCGTGACTCCTCACATTTGTGAGATACAAAAAATATATTAAAACAGAAAGTGAAAACACCCGTTACCTTTGTCTCTGCTATCCAAATCTATACCGAAAGCCCAAACCTCTAGTTGAATCATAGCTACTATTATCAGATACTTACCTAAAGTAGATAAAAACATTTCATTTGCAATAAATATAGTACTGAGATTATTATCATATCTGTTGAATCAAATCGCACAGACAGTGCAAAATTTAATTACTATCAGTTTACTAGTTTCTGAGTTCATCGCGTACAAACATCGTGACATTATATACGAGTACATACATTCGCGTTGACGCCGTATTTCAATAAGATAGTGAAACAAGTGTAACAAAATGTTTTAATGAAAATAGTGAACGGTGAATAAATAAAGTGTTAAATGAAATATTATAACCATTGGGTGAGTTTCGTAATAGCACAGAACCATTACTAACGTTGTAAACGAAGGCATCCGCGGCCGTTGTCACTGTCATTAAAATTCTTCGGGGTTTTGAGTCGCATTGTCAATATGTAAAATTCCGACGTATCGGCCACTGTTGCAAGTGGCCTTTGTCGAAGTTTTGGCTGCCAAACACCTTGACAAAGGCTACTTGCAACAGTGGCCGAAACGTCGTAATTTTACATATTGACAATGCGACTAAAAACCCCGAAGAATTTTATTGACAATTACTAATGCTGAGAGAAAATAAAATGCAGGTGACAGAATGACAATATTTTACTTGGGATTATGTGAAGTTATCGGAAGATTCCGAAGTTTCAGATGTAAATACAGGACAATGTTGGAGCTTTCTGTTGCAATGTCTGGCCTGTGTGAGTATTTACTAGAATGTCACCTGCGTTGGCTTTGAGCGAGCTGTGAAATTTCAGCAAGAGAAGTTGTACAGAGATATTATCTCAGTGTCCCTTTGCTTTGAGCGCTCAGGTAAGGAGCTTAGTGCACTGAGTGGAGTGGTTTCCACATAGGAGCGGTTCATGAAAAGTTACCTGACGGAGTGTGAATAGAAAGAGGAATGTAGGTAGGGCTAAGCGTTGCCATTATGAAGAGCTTGCGAGAGTTCTTAGCGATTAGCAAAGTAGGCGCACTGGTGGCGACAAAAACCGCGGGAACAAGTGTCGAGGATTCACAACAACAACTAAGCTAAAAGGTACAACTTAACAAGATCCCGACGGAATTTCCTACCAGAGACACTGCATAACGTATATAAATAAAACGCGGCATTCACAACGAAGAATCACAGTGAATCTGTTCTTAAATGGATAACTATAGCTGCAACTTTAACAAACACACAAAGGAATTCCCCCGTGGAATTGAAATAAATGAATGGGGAAAGTAGAAAATTTGTGTCTAGCCGAATTCCAATCCTGGTATTCTCGCCTACGAGACAGTCGCGCTTACCAGTGCACCACTGGGAGTCGTTGTGACCACGCCGCGTGATCTACTCTATCAGGCCTCTCGTACACAACGTTCATACGTGAATAAGTTGAGAATTTGTAATTGTAGGAGGAATCCTAAGGAGCCCGCGCGCCCTTCGTGATCACTGTGCCTCCAGTGGTGTATTGGTCAGTGTGACGGGCTACTGTGCAGGAGGACATGGGTTTGAATCCCAGCTGGGTATAAATTTTCGGCTTTCGTCATTGATTTATTTCAGTGGCCACTGGCACCTAACGTTGTAAGTATCTTCCTGTGTTGATTGACAGTAGCTGTCCGAAAGAACAGACACCACATATATATTCACCTTAAATAAATAGTCAGTGGAATCACATTTTCACTTTATAAATAAGCAATACCTATAGTTTCTGGTTGTTCAGTTTATAAATTAGGAAAAGAATGAGTGAACTATGTGGCAAACTACAGTGCTCAAATCAATTGGGGGGAGAGGTGTGATATACACAGTACACATATGGTAACGTATTTTATACAGATATTGGTTACAATTGTATTGTGTATGGTACAGTACGATATTTTCTGTCTCAACCCTTTACTTGAGTTTTATTTGGCGTTTTCTTAGAGCTCGGCGTAATGGGGCTACCATTATAGTGAAAATGTCATTCTTCTTGCCTTCGGATATCCAGTACGTTTGCACACCTCAATGGCATGAACAGTATGAGGTTATCAAGCAGCTCTTGAGCGATATTTCTTTTTTATGTTTGTAAAGCTTATGGGAGTTAACTGCGTGGTCTTCAGTCCATAAACTTACAAACTACGTATGAACTAACTTATAGTAAAGACAGCACAAACATCCATGCTCGACAGGGGATTCGAACCCCCGACGGGGAACGACCTCGCGCATCGTAGCATAGCACCTCAATGCGTTCGTCCGTTCCGCCGCGACGGTATTCTTTCACGAGTGAAATATCCAGCTCAGGAACAGTTACGGAAGGTGCTGGTTTTGCTGCAATGCAATGCTCAATCTGTTTGATGTCCTGTGAACAATTCTCTCAGCTTTAGGCATGTTGTACACCAGTGCAGCTCTAGGGGGCCGAGCGTTATCGTCTACCAGAAGGAACTCAGCAGCCATGGCAACAGCGTAGGTCACAACGAAAGGTCTAGGGATTTTGTCTCTATATCTCTGAGTAGTGAATCACCGATCTCAGAGAGGTTAGTACGTCCGCCCTGCCCACACCATTTGTCCACCACAAGGATATGGCGACTTTGTTGCAGATACGCAGCATTGTTCCGGGTTCCACGTCCTTTCCAGATGGAATTACGATAGACTGAACACAAAATCTTTACTCGACTGTGAACAGAAGCCGGCCGCGGTGGCCGAGGGGACTGAGGCGCTCCAGTCACGGTCTGCATGGCCACTACGGTCGGGGGTTCGAATCCCCCTCGGGCATGGATATTTGTGCCGTCCTTAGGATAAGCTAGTTGATAAGTAGTTTGTAAGTTTAGGGACTGATGACCCCGTAGTTAAGTCCCATAAGCTTAACAAACATTTGAACATTTTTTTGTGAACAGAACCCAGTGCCATTCGTTACGACTCTGATCTTGATGTTACTGCGGGATAAACGGTTTCGCGGTTTCAAGGGGACTCATGACATAGGCCTCTAGTGCGTAGAGTCCACATTCCCGGAGGCGGTTTCGGACAGTTTGGATTAAGCCTCCTGCTCGACGGGCTGTTAACCGAAGATAGCGTTCATCTCTTGCTGATGTTGCCCATGGACGATCTTTTTCTTGCCTTCTTTTAACGGTTCCTGTTTTATGAAATGTAGTCCAGGTCGTGGTAATTACACTTTGTGACACTCCAATGGCTGCAGCCACTTCCCTCTGTACCTCTCCCGCTTCCAACGTTCCTATGGTTCTCCAAGCTTTAATGTCGGGTAAGTCACTTTGTTGTTGCACTGCGCTACCTGCTCACTACACTATCAGAACCCAACTGCTTGTGTATTTTGTTAGGTAAACAACTCCCTTTGCTGCAACTTTCTATTATTACCACTATCTCGGTTGCCGTATTGTTGTTGTCTCCACGTCGACGAAAAGACATGGAACCATTTTAGTTCATTCCGCCGACGACAGTACTTCAGAACCAAGATATCTCAACCGATCCCCTAATTGTTTTGACCACTGTAATCTTAAAATATATAAAATTTGAGGTGTTTGTGCCTATATTTCAATCTGCATCCAAACTACATATCGCAAACGAATAGTGTTTGTATGTGGTAGAAGGTATCAGTCTGCCTTTGTACACGATGGTGGTAGAGGATTGATAAGAATAAGGGGGTGGAAATTCTACGTGTGGGTGTCAATATTTTGCTGTTGAGCAAAAACTACTCAATGGATACGAACGATCTGCGTTTTTGTAGTACAAAGCCTCCCGTTGTGCACCCCTGCAGTTCCGTGTCGATAGCTATAGGAGGGTGTAAGATATAGTCGTTGAAAGTTGTCAGCTTATATAAAATTCGGATTGAAGACCAGCGATGCCTTTTGACACTATAATAGCAAAAAGGTTACATACAGCGAAACGTGATGCACATTCTTCAGCTGTTTTCCTGCAACAAGCGTACGAATAATGAAAATAAGTTCATATTGCAGTTTGAAAAGTAAAATTACCAAGAAAGATACCAAAGCGTAAGAAAGCAATTTCGCGTTCTGGGTCCGTTTCCAAAAGACAGAAAACGGCACTGAAAAGTAAATCCACATACAAAAGAAACATGAAATTTGTCGACGTTGTTGTTGTTTGGAGGTTTTATGGGGACAAAACTGCAAGGTCATCAGTCCCTCAGACATTGGTAATCTTCCACTGTAGACATAAGAGATTTTTCGATATTACCATCCCTAAGGGGTTAAATAGGGGATGAACGGTTTTTTGAAAATACGTTGCTATTAAGGCACTTTTGAAGCAAGAAATAGAAAACTTCGGGTTTAGATTTTTGATTGGAATTTAAAAACGTGTTTCGTTATTTTTGGAAATTCCACCATTAAGCTGGTGAAATAAGGGAAAATCTTTTAAGGGTGCTAATATTTTGATGCTAGAAATGCGAAAATTTGGATTTGGAACCATGGTTAGAATTTAAAATATGTATTTGGAATGTTTTTAATTCTGCCATCAATGGTGCAATAGGGGGTGGCAAGTTGTATCAAAATACTTGATTATGAAAGCCGTTTTAAAGCTAAATATATAAAAATTTATATTTAGAAGTAGAAACAAACAATCCAGTCTACATGTGCGAATCAGCGGGAATTAAGCCAGTAACATAATAACTGAGGCATGGAGAGGTTAACTAAGGCAAGTGACACCTTTCACACTCAGAGAAAATTAACGTCAGAGCTTAGAGTTCATAATTAACAGACAACTTATTAATATACTTTACAAAAATTCTTAAAATGTTATTACAATAACTATAAAATGACAGGAAAGCATTAGCACAGCACTTTATTTTATTAAATACTTAAAATAATAACACGCGATTAACAGCAATGTGTCTTTCTGCCAATCCGGAGACATTTTATTCTGATCGGAATCAGTAAAATTAATTTGATCTTGTTCCTCACTTCTATCTTCTCTTCCTCATGAGAATGCCCTTCGTCATGATCTTTATCTTCTGTTTTCCCCCCTAGAACTTTTAGTACTTTGTATAATCTGTGATAAATGGTTGGGATGAAATACAGAAGTTTCTCTTAAAAGAGAATTCAGGATCCGGAATGTCATCAATAGCATCCCACACAAGACATGATGAGCATATATGTGAATCACCTCAACCGTGCTCAGGTGTGTGCTGCAGAGGACGGGGAACACCTTCAGCACCTACTTTGAAGATGAGTAATCATATCAATACCGTCACTTTACGGCTTTCTGTAGAAACACAATTCTCTCTTTCAAACACACACTCACAGTCACACTAACATGAATGCTTTCTACAGCCGCTGTGGCTTTACAAAATACGAGTACGTTCAAGTTTCGGCAGCGATGTTTTTCTCAGGATTGCCTATTAATAGAAACATATGGTTTGCTTTAAAATTCATTGCGAATGCGCGATGCAAATGACAGCACTAGACGGCACATAGCAGAGAGGGTTAGGACCCTTATTGATATTTATAATGGCGACGTTCTCAGTACAAGAAGAACGTGTATCATTCGTTTCTTCCATTTGCGTTCTGTGTCACCGATTGAAATTTATCACCATTTTAATGACACATGTGATGTTGAGATGGATGCATTCAATGTGCGTTCGTGGGTGTGAAAGTTGATGGAAGGCATAACATCGTGTGACAAGACACAATGTCGGCCTCGCAAAACCCGATATGACGACCGAGCGAGTGGAAAAAATTGTTTTTGGAGAATCGCCGATGGCTGTGGAATACATCTCCTCCAAATTTGGTAGTTCTTTGCTATCTGTGCATACAATCCTGCATGAGGATGTGAAAATGCGAAAAGTGTCCTCCATGTTCCAGGTGGGTGCCGCGAATGCTGAGAAATGAAAGCTGCACGCTTGGCATGTTGTATTGACGCGCGGTGACGACGTGAATGGAACTCCCTTTTCATCAGCTGTAACAATGGATGAGACACGGGTGGCATTTTTCAATCATGAAACAAAGCGTCAGTCAATTCTATGGGAGCACAGGTAGCTGCGGTGGAGTGGCCGAGCGTTCTAAGGCACTTTAGTGTGGAGCGCACGGTTGCTCGCCGTCGGAGGTTCGAGTCCTTTCTTGGGCATGTGTGTGCGTGTGTATGTGTGTGTGTGCGCGCGTGCGCGCGCGCGCGTTTGTGTGTGTATGTGTCTTTGCGTGTGTTGTTCTTACGCTAGTTTAAGTCAGCTTAAGTAGTTTGTAAGTCTAGGAACCGATGAGCAAAGAAGTCGCACATATTTTTGAACATTTGAACTACAAAGACTCACCGCCGCCAGTGGTCAAAGCAATACTCCTGTAAAAGCGTTCACAGCCGCCATGGAATCATGGTGTCGTAGCCTGAAAGTGACAGAAGTTTCGCAGTATGCCGGTGATTAGTTTGCAAGAAGAAAAGTATGCACCTAGTGTATCTCGTGCTTCAGCACAGCCGAGGGCAGAGAGACTGGGGCATTGCCTCTAGTCAAGTCGTCGGCACACGGAAAGTGTATCTGAATATGTACTCTCATCGTGCTGATTTTCTGAGGGCACAACGTGCAGTCCACAAGTTGGGAAGGCTTCCTGAACATAGCAGTTTCAACCATATATTCTACATCTACATTTACATAGATACTCTGCAATTCACATTTAAGTGCCTGGCAGAGGGTTCATTAATCACTTTTATAACTTCTCTCTATCGTTGCATTCTCTAATAGCGCGCGGAGAGAAAGAACACCTAAATCGTTCCGTTTTCGATCTGATTTCTCTTATTTTATTGGAATGGTCGTGTCTCCCTAAGCAGGTGGGTGCTAGCAAAATATTTTCACATTCAGAAGTAAAAGTCGGTGATTGAAACTTCGCAAACAGATCACGCCACAATGAATAACCGTCTTTCTTTTAATGATTTCCCCCCCAATTAGTGCAACATTTCCGTGACGCTTTTCCCCCGGTAACGTGATAAAACAAAACGAGCTGCCCTTCTCTGAACCTTCTCAATGTCTTCCGTCATTCCCACCTTGTGAGGGTCCCACAATGGGCAACAGTGCTCCAGGAGAGGACGCACAAGTGTGATGTAGGCAGTCTCTTTGGTGGAGCTGGTGCATCTTCGAAGCGTTCTGCCAATGAAACGTAACCTTTGGTTCGCCTTCCCCACAATATTTTCTATGTGTTCTCTCCAGTCAAAGTTGTTCGTAATTTTAACTCCTAGGTATTTGGTAGAATTTACGACCTTAAGGTTTGACTGATTTATCGCGTTATTGAAGTTCAGCGGATTTCTTTTAGTGGTCATGTGTATTACTTCACACTTTTTTTATTTAGTGTCAATTGCCAATTTTCGCACCGTGTAGAAAATTTATCTAAATTGCTTTGCATTTGCTTTAGATCCTCTGTTGACTTCACTAACCGATAAACGACAGCATCATCTGCGAACAGTCTAAGGGAGCTATTCTGATTGTCTCCTAAATCGTTTACAAACACCACGAAGAGTAGGGGACCTATAACGCTTCCCTGGAGAACGCCAGGTATCATTTCTGTTTTACTCGATGACTTAACGTCAACGAACTGTGTCCTTTCTGATAGGAAATCGCGAATCCAATCGCACAATTGGGGAGATATTCCATAAGCACGCAATTTCATTATTCTGAATGTGCGTCTGAACATTCCCAATTAGATGGTGGCTACGTCACACGTTGGCTGTCCAAACACCAGTATAGAAACGGAGACACTACGAAAAACTTACGGGTATGCTGTTGTTATTCGCCAGGAGAAATTAAGGAATCACACGGGGACGCTATATTGACTGTTCGACATAGGATAACTGGAACATTGCTTTTCTAATAATGTAGTGGACTATACAAAACACTCTGAACAGTGGTCTACAAGATATTAATAATTCAGACGACATTTTCTGTCGCACTTATTATCGTCGGCTATTATATTATTTGTTGTTGTATCTATATAATAATTACTGCTTATATAATGAAAGAAATATGTATCCATTGATTATTTTAGTCTATGACCTAAGTCCACAGATTGGAACCTAGTCTTTGGTCCACGGATTTGAATCTAGATCTGGGTCCACAAATGTAACTTCGACTTTAGGCCTTAATTTTAACTTAGATCTTGAGGGTCAATTTTAACATAGACCAGGGCTGGGCAAATGCCGTTTCGCGAGCGCGAGCGCTCACAGCGGCTCACACGGCCTGCTCGCGGCTCCCCCCCCCCCTCCACTCCGCCAGCCAGCAGTGCCCCCCCCCCCCCCCACTCATACTCGACTAGTCGCGCGCGTCACTACACCACGAGGAACCACTCCTTTTACTTCCTGCAGGGAGAAGGTTTTTGTTTTACACTTGATAAAGTATACTTATCTTAATAGTTCCTAGGTTTTTGCTTTCTGCAGCAGGGATATTTTATTTTCATTTCGCTTACATGTACTTATTTGGTTATTTTTTAGAAGTTCTTAATCGTACCACGACAACTTCGTTGTGGTACCACTGACATAGGCAGGGAACTTTTTCCATTGCTCTCAGGTTTTGAGTTCTGGAATTTTCTTCCCCTTCAGAATGGTGTCAGTTTTCATCCTTTCCTAAGGATGTAATGAACCTTAATCATTGTTACCTTCTGACCGACCATCCAGTTTCTCGTCATTGTAATGAAGCAAGTTTTTAGTTGCAGAAAGTTCAGTTTTGTTACATTTTGTTTAAAAAAATTCTACACAATTCTGTGAAAATATAACGTAAAATTTAGAATAAAAGAATTTTTCTTAATTCTTTACGTCTATGTCCTATTTTTGGCCACGAAAGTAGGTTTTACAGTGGTTCGAAACTGTGCTTCATCCTTACATGAACAACCGTTGCATGGAACAGGATACACAATTTTCGGATAAGCACTATTAACACTTACTTTCCTCTCAAACATGCTGTAGCAGATATGATTGTACCGGTGCCCTTTTCACGGAAGCCGCATCAGCTTGAAACGACCTCACGTGTTTTCTACGTGCAGTAAGTGTTTCAGCTTGTCCTTACTCAGCGCCCTCACAGCTGCACAGTTGCCCTCTACCCGTGCACTGTGCATCAGTAAGCGGCCAGCCACCCCGCACAGCCCTGCTACCCGCACTGCTGGCTCTCAAGGCCGCTCAGCGCTGCCCTCGCGGCTCTCGCTGCTCGCGGGCAGCCGCGCGAGCAGCTCTCGTGCCCACCCCTGACATAGACCTTGAGCCTCAGTTGTAACTTAGACCTCATACTGTCAAAATGTTTAAAAATTCATTTTATATATTCAGTTTGTCATCGCTCTTGTAATATTTTAAGATTTATCTTACAAATCTATTATCAGTACCTGTAAATTACTACCATAATACCTTTGTTATGTAATAATTACTGTTTATACGAATGAAAGAATTATGTATCGACTCATTATTTTATTCTAAGAATTCAATAAAAAAGGAACGTATAATTTTCTCAGATTATCTTCATTCAATTCACATTTTATAGCTATGCCAATTGCAATTTTTATTATGTAGTCATCTTTATAAAATTACGACATCTTATACTGCAACGCCATCTAGCAGATCATCAAGAAACTACGCCTTTAGAAGACGATTTAGTCTGTCAACAGCCTTTCAGTTCAGCATCAGACATCATGTTTGCCAATTATCTGCGGCAAATACTTGTTTTGATTTATACCAGAGTTACTTTATCTTTGAAGACAATGTGGTTCAAGTCTGTCATACAGTTAGATGATGATTTTAATCAGTATTGATCCATTTTATATTTTATATTGTCCCCAACAAATAAAGTTACAGTCAGCAGGATTTGTCAATGTTATCAGTATTTTACTTTCAAAAATAAAAATATAATGCTTTATGTTAGAATATAAAACCAATCATGATGTTTCTCGATGATTACATTGCCTTTTGGCAAATGTTTGCGGATTTGACAAACGTCAGATGTATATAACAAATTCTAAGAAAGCTTTCGATATATTCTTCTGTACGTAATACTGTTTTATGTGTTAATATGGTTCCTTCTGTATTTTAGATTTGAGGAGGGCTTAGAGATGAGCCGAAAGTAGTAATCAAAATAAATAAAAATTGCGATCAAAACGTTAAATTTATAATCTGATCAGTTGAAAAATATTATATTAGTGATGGCTGTCTACCGACTGCTGCTAGTTCAGGACTAGTAATAGTTTTGACATCTGGTAGTAAGCACACATTACACGATTTTGTAAATAAATAACACATGACACTTAAGGAAAACTTCGATGGCTGTTCACTGTAATGTCCTTCCAATTTTTGCCGATATCGACGATTGAAAAGTTTAGTGGTACCACTAATATAGACGCATCGTGTAACAAAAGGTTCTGTGTATACACTCGTAACAAAGAATAATAGGTGTTGTTATTATCTTTGTACAATTAAAATACATAAATGTATGTAATGTTAAAAAGTAATTTTGTTGTAGCTTGTTGTGCCTTATATCTGGTTGTATCTTATCTTATCTGCTCTGGTCGATTCATGTATCGTGACGAGATTGTTTTTGATGAAAATGAAGGAAACATTTTAGTGAGGTTTGTAAGTGTGTTTATACATTTTTAAAGTCTTAAAATATATGTATTAAATGAAATAAGTGAACGTACTTTGATTAGTTAGAAATACCCTGATCATTTATATGAAATACTAAAGGACGCCATTAGCATTTGTTTTAGCAAGAAGCTAACGACACAGATTGCATCAACCGCCGCCATTACGTGGCAAATATAGAATTCCTAACTGAAAAACCAAGGACGGGTGGAAAATAAGACTAAATAAAAATAATAATAAATTTTCTATTTCAGCTATGTAAAACTAATCTGGACTTATATAAAAATTACGCCTATTTCTGTTGTAATGTATGGTAAAATGTGGTATCTTGCAAAGATCTTTAAATTACGAAGTGCATAATTATTGAAAGTGACTATTATTGTTATTATTATTATGAGTGGGAAGTGAATAATATTTCATTAAATAATTTCCTGATAGCCATATCTTAAAAAGTTACGCTTCAGTGAATTCAGACTTTGCGATTTTACTTCAAATTGGACATTCAGTTAAAGTTTCAATGATATACGTAACTGAGAATAATATTCAGAATTTTAATATAAAGGATAGGTTCCACATTGACTTCACTTTCAATTAAATATTATTTTTATAGCATTTAATGTGGGACTACTTTGTAAGAATACTCGCACCAGTTGAAGGCCTTCAACTGAAATTTAACCTGAATATTCACGTCCCTGAGAAGGTCCATGTTTCATCCGTTTACTAAGCTAGCTGGTAAACTAAATAAATAATATAAAATACAAAGGCAGTGTCTTAAAATATATTCTTATAAACCTGGCTACTTTCAAAAAGATATATTTCCTTGACATTTTTTATTGTTACATCACATATCGGAATAGCTTCCAAGAGCGTAACACCAGCAGAATACATGTACTAAGACTTATTTTCAAATCATTAAGTTTGCGTTATTGTAATAATATCAGTCTCTGTTGCAACAGAATATTCACGTCCCTGAGAAGGTACATGTTTCATCCATTTACTGAGCTAGCTGGCAAACTAAATAAATAATATAAAATACAAAGGCAATGTTTTAAAATATATTCTTATAAACCTGGCCACTTTCAAAAAATATATATTTCCTTAACATTTTTTTTTTATTGTTACATCACATATCGGAATAGCTTCCAAGAGCCTAACACCACCAGAATACATGTACTAAGACTCATTTGCAAATCATTAAGTTTGCGTTTTTGTAATAATATCAGTCTCTGTTGCAACAGAATATTCATGTCCCTGAGATGGTACATGTTTCATCCGTTTACTGAGCTAGCTGGCAAACTAAATAAATAATATAAAATACAAAGACAATGTTTTAAAATATATTCTTATAAACCTGGCCACTTTCAAAAAATATATATTTCCTTAACATTTTTTTTATTGTTACATCACATATCGGAATAGCTTCCAAGAGCCTAACACCACCAGAATACATGTACTAAGACTCATTTTCAAATCATTAAGTTTGCGTTATTGTAATAATATCAGTCTCTGTTGCAACAGAATATTCACGTCCCTGAGAAGGTACATGTTTCATCCATTTACTGAGCTAGCTGGCAAACTAAATAAATAATATAAAATACAAAGGCAATGTTTTAAAATATATTCTTATAAACCTGGCCACTTTCAAAAAATATATATTTCCTTAACATTCCAAGAGCCTAACACCACCACAATACATGTACTAAGGCTCATTTGCAAATCATTAAGTTTGCGTTATTATTACAAAAATGGATTTACTGTTGCTGCGCCAGGCCAGTCAAGAGTGAAGTTTGCGTTAGTTTGCATCAGCTGTACTCATATGATGAATCAAGTATAGACGCAGTAATGGGCATATTTGCATCAGCAGGTACTGAACTTGGTCAATTGAAGTGGGGTCTCTAAGCACTCGTCAGCGCCTTGTACTCTGCAGATCCTAAGTTCGAAATGGATGATGCCAAGTCTGGGCTGCCGGCAGTGGCAGCTTCTCTGCAGCAGGGATGTCCTGAGAACGTTACCTCAGCAAGGTCTCCCCAGCCGGTTGCTACCATCAACAGACTGTGTGTGTGTGTGTGGCTCGCTTTATGGGCGGTCAGCGCCGAGGCTATCACCTCCCTCCAATATTGGAAGCGTAGCATTCCGCCACGTCAGTGGTTCCCAACTACGTCCACTGGCCGACATTGCTATAGAGAATGAACTACCAACAAAAGTTTAGCACCGGTGGGCATTCTCTGGCTTCGACCTCGCCACAGGCTGAGAAGTGCCCATCCGCTCGGGTCGGCTAGATCGCCATCCGCCATACTGCCACCCTTGGATGACAACATCGTGGTTAATAAGCATTTCATCAAATAAACAGTTTATTATTATGTACGTTGATGTATATTTATCTCAGCTGCTTGTAAGTTTGTAAGTGTCTTTTTTTTTTAATATAGGAAGGAATGAAGCTTAGGGTTTAACGTCCCATCGACAGCGTGGTCATTATCCACGGAGCTCACGTTCGAATTATTATTATAATTTTCTTTTTTTTTTTACATTTCATTCCATTCCATGATGGTGGTGGTGGCAGCTGGTGCAGCAACATTGTTGAATAATTAAATAATTCGCAGTCTCTGTTGCAATATTTTTATTACTCCAATTACGCGTTTCGCGCTGTTAGCGCATCATCACACTGCAAACAGACAAATGTTTAATACAGTCCGTGTACCTGGCGGGCTGCGAATCTAATGTGGCTAAGGTGAGTAAATTTTGGAAAGTCAGACTTACTTGGGCGCAGATGGAGCCACAGAACTATCAAAGCTGTGGTGGAGGTAGCTTAACAATTTGTTTTCTGTCATTGGGCCCCTGCAAAGAGGTAAACAAACAAAGTACGTAACGGCTATTGAAGTGGAATAACTGGAGATAAAGGGGTAAATGACCAAGTAAACATCAGCAACCAAACATTATTTAAACTAATAAAACGCGTAGTAGACAAAGATAAACCTCCCCCACCCTCAAAACCACCACATAATACGACCACACAAGACAACAACAACAACAACAAATCCCTACCCACACATTAACACATGCACAAAATCGGAATCTCTCTCTCTCTCTCTCTCTCTCGCACATCACACACACACACACACACAGAGAGAGAGAGAGAGAGAGAGAGAGAGAGAGAGAGAGAGAGAGAGAGAGTCGCTAGTTGAACTAAAATCATATTTATAAACACACAATACAGTCAGAACATCAGGAAAAAAGTTGCTAGAAGACGCCTGTTTTGACAGAAACGAAACAAAAACACACCTCACAGCACGAACCAAAGAACTCGAAAGCAAAGAACACACAAGCAGACAATAGACAAACAAAACAAAAGATATACAGAGCCTGCCAGGCCACAGAAATGGCTATGTTTCAAAAACTTACGTAAGAAATGTTACTGTAAAAAAGTGTAAATAGTGTAAATATAAGCAGTGACAGCAAGTGACAATGTGCTACAAACCACACATGAAGACGAAAGCATAAAAAATTCGTGAGTGATATTAATAGTCCAATTTACTCACAACCAAAACAATCCAATTGCATGAGAACAGTTACAGATCGAATTTAGTAAAAACTAAAACAAATAATGTAATACAAACCATTTAGATGGCGTTGGTATAACGGAGCGAGAGAGGTCAGGCGTGTATAACAGTTAGTTATAAGCGCGGAAACCATGCGACCATAACGAAATACTTCATACACGTTTTTACAGACTAACAATGTTATGTCAGCAGCTAACAGTTTGCATACAGACTTTCTTCAATGTTAACTCATAGTGGTAAAAATAGCAAGATAGGTTTCGAGGTGAGAAGTCTGAACATTCCCTTGTAAGAAGAGAATAGGTAGGAATTTCGCCTACGGTGAAAGAAGGGAGTAGAGGTCTGCACCTCGCTCGGTTGCTCGCTCGAATCGCGAGATACATGTCGTCCTATGACAGTCCGGCAGATGTCGGTACTGCAGCTTGCGGCAAGGCGTGTGGCTGCGCTCGACTTCCTGCACGCTCGACCGGCCCGACCGTCCACACTAGCCGCTCGCCACTCGGTCGCCCACCGCAGCGCCACTCGAGTCCAAGGCGAGTGTCGGGAGCAAACTAAACGCTTGAGAATAAATCCTGACTGCGAAATTTGGAATTGTTTCCTTTCCCGGGTGCTTCGATCCAGTTGAACTAGCCATTCAGTTTCGCATTTTATACTTTACCATACAGGTTATTATACATGATTAATATAAAGTTTCTGTGCTAATATAATTTACTAAATGAGTTTTGCAGGATCTTTCTTTCTTTCTTGTTCCCATTTTGTGGACTGTTAGTGCCTGTTTTATGGTAGGTGTTACTTGCCGTCTGAACGAGGAAGTGATTGTATTTTATATCCATTCCTCTTATCACTCTCAAGTCCTGGAATACTTTGTCCGTCTTTTATATTATATTAAATACACGATATTGATATACACCCATTAGGTTATGTTTGTGAACCTCTGTTGCACCCCGTTAATATATATTCCCGTAGCATTTTGGCACTGTGCGTGGTTGCTGCGCCTCTACCTTTTCCGAGTGAGTCCTTAACGGGAATTCAGTTGCAACATTCATATATTCCCCACTGCCACTGTCGTCTTTCTTATCTACATAATAAAGAACGTATGCAAGCTTTTGTGCAATATATAGGATCCGCGCTTTCTTCCGTGTCAGGGTCATATGCCGGTCTATTGCTCATATAACTCTTTTAAATCCTCTTATTCCACCTGTTTACTTTACACAGCTGTACGAATTTCTGGTGCTCCTGCTGTTTCAGTGATATCTGTGTTATATTTATGTAGGGTCGTCTGAAGAATGTCACCCGGGTGCACCAGCCAAAAGAATGAAGTGCATGTTTTCGGAATGGCTGGACTGTGAAATGCACAAGGCGCAATCCACCAATAAGGTGGACCTTTATTTAGTACGAATTGATGGTGATAACGACGACCCGCTTGAATGGTAGAAACGCAACAGTACTCTCTTTCCTAAGCTAGCTGCATTGGCAAAAAGAGTATTAGTGTGTACCCGCCTCAAATGCAGCTTGTGAACTCACTTTCAGTGCGGCAGCGAACCTGATCTCTGTTAGAAGAACTCGTCGTTCGTTCCGCAGTTTCTCTTTGGATCCTTTACATTACTTTCATACCAAAAATCATTAAAATCGCTTCACTAGTCTATAAGTTATCGGTATGTTTCTATTTTAGCGACAATTTTGGAGGGACCGTTTCACCCCTTAAATATGTTTCTCCACCGCTAAAAAACATACTTGTCCCATAGTTTTTCATGTATTACAACATATGCAAATTTCATAAAAATCGGAGAGTGACACTTGGGTAGGTTTCCTTGTGAGTACAGCGGCAGCACTACGCTGTGCGGCCTGTGCCCGCCCCGCCCCACGCAGCCTCGTTCGAGTGTCAACACGCTCGCTGCGAGCGTACACACTCGGCGCGCCACCGCCGAGCGTGGCGCACTCGACCGAGTACGAGCGAGCGCAACCGGCGATTTGCAGACCCCTAGAAGGAAGAAGCAACATTAGCTCTCGCAATTCTAAAAACCTAAATCATCTTTTATTTTTTTATACCATTAAAAGGATCCGTTTTGAGTGATTTAGAGAATGCACAGGAAATCTAAATCTGGATGACCGGAGATGGATTTGAATAACACTCCTTCCGAATGCGAGTACACGATGTGTTACCACTGCTCCACCTTGCTCAGTGTAAGTGCTGTAATCAGATAACAACGGCATATGGTAATTTGTGCCTGGACTCGAACCTGGGTCTCTTGCTTACTAGGCAGTTTTGCTGATCCTTGCACTACTCAGGCTCACAGGTTTGACACACACGTGCATGAATTAGTCCATCACGGTCACCGAGACATCAGAATTCTCATATGTCATCCTACTTCGACGAGTGTACTCCATGGCTTGCAGTTAACCCTATATTCAGGGTTCCAGATCAAGCTGAAGTAAATAAAGCCATTTCGGGGTAAGAGTGTGTACTATTCGGAGTGATTGTTTGCAATGGCATCCTTGATCGAAAACCCTGCTGCTTGTGTATTGAGATCTCTGGTTCGTTTTCTAAATGCCGAAAACTTTAAATTAAGCGAGATTCGACAAATCTGCGAGGTTTACGGAGAAAAAGCAACGAGTTCCTCAATGGCGAAAAGAAGGGGTCCGACCTTTTAAGGAAGCGCATGATTAAGACGAGAAAAGAAAATGATGTCCATTATTGTATTCAGGTTGTCCCACTCAACTTTTTCACTGAAAATATCTCCGGAATTACAATAGATATTAAGAAACGATTATTAAGGTCAATGTTAGAAGCAGTCAGAGTGAAGCTGTAGTAGCTCATTAGAAACAGTACTGTAGGGTTCTGAAAAATGTAATTAAGAATGCAAAAAGTATGTGGTATGCAAAAGGAATACCAAACTCTCGAGATAAAATTAAAACTATCTGGTCTGTCGTGAAGGAAGTGTCTGGTCAGCAGCAGCAGGTAGAAGATATAACGTCAGTGCGTAGTAGAAATGTTTCTGTTACTGACAAGTTAGATATATGTGCAGTATTTAGTAATCTATTTCTGAATATAGTAGGTGAACTAAACAAAACCCGAGTTTCTACAGGTAATCATATAACATTTTTAGAAAATGTCTTTCCGAGACTGTTACCTGAAATGGTCCTCCATGATTCTTCCATAGGGAAGATTGAGTCAATAATTAAATCACCAACGACTAAGGACACTTGTGGATATGGTGGGGTATGTAGTAGAATTTTACTGTTCTCCATATGTTAGCCCAGTACTAAGCCATATTTGTAATTTTTCCTTTCAGAATGGTCAGTTTCCCGACAGATTAAAGTACTCAGTAGTGAAACCATCTTATGAAAAACAGAAAGGGATAATGTAGACAACTATAGACCTATTTATATGCCATCGGTTTTTTCTAAAGTTATGGAAAAAGCCGTATATTGAATATTAATTAACCATTTCAGTTCACACAATTTGTTGTCAAACCAACAGTTTGGTTTTAGAAGCGGTTTAACGACTGAAAATGCTATATTTTCGTTTCTCTGTGAGGCACTTGATGGGTTAAATAAAGGGCTACGGACATTAGGCGTCTTCTCTGATTTTACAACAGCTTTTGATTGTGTTGATCACAAAATATTGTTACAGAAGTTGTAACATTATGGAATACGAGGAGCAGCTCACAACTGGTTCACCTCTTACTTTAATAATAGACAACAGAAGGTAATTCTCTGCAGTGTAGAAAATGGCTATGACGTACAATCACAATGGGGCACAATTAAGTGTGGGGTGCCTCAGGAGTCTGTTTTAGGACCGTTGCTGTTTCTTATTTTTAAAAATGATATGCCTACTAGTATAACAGGTGGTAGTAAAATATTTTTGTTTGCTGACGATACCAGCTTTGTAGTGAAGTTTGTTGTTCTTAATATTGACGCAGTATCAAATAATGCAGTTCAAGAGATAAGTTCATGGCTCGTATAAAACAAGTAGATGATAAATCACAGTATAACTCAGTTTTTACAATTTCTAACACAATTCTAAATTTGACGAAAGCTGACATTTTGATTACACATAACGGGCATATGATAAGTGAGACTGAACAGTTCAAATTTCTAGGGGTTCAGATAGACAGTAAGCTGTCGTGGAAAGCTCAAGTTCAGGATCTTGTTGCAAAACTAAATACTGCTATATTTATCATTAGAACAATATCTGAAATAGGTGATTTTTAACACGAAAAGTTGTTTGTTACGCTTACTTTCACTCACTTACGACGTACGGCGCTATTTTTTTTTTTTTTTTTTTTTTTTTTTTTTTTTTTTGGGTAACTTGACTGAAACAAAAAGGCTATTTTGGCTCAGAAACCGGTGGTTCGAGCAGTATGTGGTGTAAATTCAGGAACGTCATGTTGACCCCTTTTCAGTAGTCTGGGAATTTTTACACTGGCGTCACAAAACGTATTTTCTTTAATGTCGTTTGTTGTTAATAATATTAGTTTACTCCCACGAGTTAGTAGCTTTCACTCGGTGAATACTAGACAGGAGTCGAATCGACATTTGCATCACACCACCTTAACACTAGTGCAGAAAGGTGTGCAGTATTCTGCAGCATCCATTTTCAATAAGCTGCCTCAAGAACTCAAGAATCTTAGCACTAACCCGCATGCTTTCAAATCCGAATTGGAGTTACCTCATGGCGCACTTTTTTTATTCTGCCGAGGAACTCCTAGAAATGTTAAACAATTAAGCAAATCCATTTTTTTCTTTATGATTCTTTTCACTTTGTCTTAAGATTGTCCTGTGTATAGGACTAGTTAAAAATTTTATAATACCATTCTTGTGTTAAACGTCATGTATTGACTTGTTTCTTACTCCTCAAATAGGTCCTGCGGAACAGAAAACCATGTTATTATTTAACGCACGGCAAGGGCTTTGAAAGTCGGTGCTACGAAACAGCGACAGACGTAAACAAATATTATTTTGAACACAATGTTTATTTTTTTAAATGGATACCCCATATTAGATCTTACGCAGTCAATAACATGAGAAATCACACAAAAGAATTGCATTAATTGCATCGCAATACGTCAATTACATACGTTAAAAATTTGAAGAGTATACGAAGACAGGCGTAATCACGTGTCTCGCTTGAGTCTCGGGTCGCGCTAGCTCCGCGCTTCATGTGTTTCAAACGTTAAATTAACATTTTCTCCGGACGTAATTGACTTATTGTGATGTAACCAATTCTTTTTGTGACTTTTCATCTTACTGATTGCAAAGAAACAAAAGTTTGTGTCGAAAATAATATTTGTTTACGTCTTGGTTGTTTCATAGTACGTAACTTTCATGAGCCCGTGTCGTACATTCATGACGGTGAAAGCTGTTTTCCAATACCAGTAATAGCACCAGAGATATTTTCGGTGAAAAAGTTCAGTGAAACACCCTGTACAGATAGGGTGTACATACAGTCCGGGATCACTTTCAATTATTTATTGCACAAAATCTAAATATTGTACCGTTATCATACCTATTGCATCTTGAGGAGAAACTCTAAAAGCTTTTTCTTTTTTTGCAGGTATTCTATACGGGAACCATGGGTGACCAGGGAGACGACAATACTGTAATATAATTTTTGCCATACTCGTCCCAGCATGGCATCGTTAGCTGTGGCAGTCGGTTCCCGTATTCTCTCCCGGGAGTATACTACATCACGTGGCAGATACGATACATACAACAGATCTTTAATGTGCCCCCAAAGAAAAAAAAAAGTCACACGGAATGAGCTCTGGTAATCGGGGATGCTATTTCATGAAACAGCTGTCCACTAGTGTAGCACGGTCGATCCCACGATGTGGCAGCTTCAAGATGAAGGTGGGTTGGAGACCCAATCCCCTGAAAGATGAAGGGAGAATCCGATTGCATTACATTTGAGGCGTCAGCCATTGCTGCAAATTGTCTGAGTAGAAACATCCATTGACAGCGCCCCTACAGTTTTCGACGTGACAAGGGACAAAACACGTTTGCGTTTGGGGAATCGCGCTCAAGTTCAGTGCATTGATGTGGATACTTTATACTCCATATTCGACAATCATGCCAGTTCACTTTCCCATTAACGTTGAAAGTTGCTTCGTCACTAAAAATTAAGCGATCAACAATGTCATCCCCATACTCATTCAATTGCTGCAACTGCTAACGAAACTCAAAATGCTTGTCTTCGTCGTCGTCATTGACATTCTGCACTAGTTCCAATTTGGTTTCGTAAACAGTTTCTGTCGCAGGACTTTCCGCACTGCCATTGTAGCCATTTCGAGTACACGGGATGCACGACGCACCGACTTCTATGAACTCCTCATGAATGTATCTCCACACTAATGCATCTCCCCTTTGCCAGGTACAAGCAAGCCGTCGTGACGAATTTTTGTGCCAGTGGCCTTCCTTGTTGGTGGATTCTTACCATACTCCGTTCTAAACATGCGTTGAACAGCTTTAGCACACTTGTCTTTGTCGAACTCCTACACACAGAAAGTTCGCGCCACACCTAAACTCGCCATGTTTGCGACAAGGCGACAAGGACTATCATTAAATTACCAAACGACGCTGTGGTGGTATACATTAAAAAATTCAATGACATACGTATGATACCAGTACAATGTTTTGTTCTTGTGCAATAAATAATTGAAAGTGATCCCGGACTTTCACAACCCGTGTGTCTGCATCAATGCACCCTCCGCCATGCACCGTGCGAATTATTTTACACATAGTGTCGTTCTTCTTGTTCTGAATCACTAGTGTGCAAAATCTGAAAAGCCACTCAGGGTTTGCAGCAATAGTTTCGCATTGAGAAGAAGTTTTAAGAAAGGTATGTGTGTGAAATTTTATGTAATTCACATTACATTTCTTTGTAAAAATGTAAGGTGAAAGTACGATCGGCTAGATGGGGCTAGTGACTTTCGTTCTTAGCTGGTAATTTTGCTTCTTTTAAAGTCATAATGGAATCCAATAATTTTTGTTTAATTATATTAAAGGTGTTTTTTTTGCGAAGTCGCGCAATTTCGATTTTTAATGAGCCAGCTTAAAATGCTCACTTTTACAGTACACATAGTCATACTTCTTCATTGCGATGCTTAATAACCACCAACTGTAAGTAATCAACTAAACTGGTACATCCGACCTATGCATCATTGCAATAACAGAGTACAGGATTCAGTAGTTTTTCTTCCTCAGTCCCCTTTATATGGCTTTGTTTTGGGAATAGGAATGCTGTGTGTGTGTGTGTGTGTGTGTGTACTTGGTAGCGAGCTGTTAAATATATTGAAAGAATGGAGTTACGTGTGGAATAGATTCCCGTCGTCTAGTTCCCATTCGTGACATGGAATTAAGAAGCAATGTTTAGTAGAAGACCTCATTTTCCATTGGATATCGCACATTTTCATCCCTTTGTAACAATTCAGTAGAATATGTTTTTATTGTTGTTGGTGGATAAAATAATGAATAGTTATTAGTAATAATAATAAAAGAAACAGATGATCGTATCCGGTTAACAGCCCGTCGAGACAGGAGGCTGAATACAATTCAGATGCAACGCACCATTCAGGCAGCAGGACGCGCAATATCAACACAAACAGTCCGAAACAGCTTTTGGGAATGTGACCTTTAGGCACGGAGGCGTATAGTGTGTACCCCATTAAAACCACGAGATCTATTATCCGGCATAATCTGGGTGGAGGAACACACGGAACAATCCTGACGAAAGGTGATGGCAGGAGTCAGTGTTGGAGGAGGTACAGAGTGGTACTTTGACTGCTCAGAGATATAGAGACGAAATCCTTCGATCTTTTGTTGCGCCCTACGCTGGCGCTGTTGGAGATAGGTTCCTTCTGGCCCTTCACAGAGCTGCACTGGTAGACAACATGCTCGAAGCTGAGGGAATATAACGAATGGAATGGCCAGCTTCTTCAACGGCATTTAAACCCGATTTAGCATGTCTGGGATGCATTTGGCAGACGCACTGCAGCCAGACCAGAACCGCTCACAACGGTTTCAGAGCTGGATATTACACTCATGGAAGACTGGCCAAATATCCCTCAAGTGCTGACTGATAATGTCATAGTGCCCATGCCACGCAAGAGATCTCTCACCTTATTAGAGGGCAATGACAACGTCTTTTCTACTGTTATGGTTACCCATGGAACCTTGCTCTAACTAAACGCCATGTAAACCTCACGTAAAGAGTTGAGACATCAAAATAACGTACTGTATTACACAAAAAAATACATTTGTAAGCAATATATATCTCACCAGATCCCCTAATTGCCAACTTTATTTTTAATTTTACATCCTTTGATATTTTCATTCATTTGAGTTCCACTGGGAGGCCAAGCAAGTGAATCCTGTCTGATTCTAAAGCGCTACTGGTTGGCACCAGAGCGAGAGAGAGAGGTGCCGAGACGGAGAACGAGCCTTCGGAGAAGGCCCACATTCATTACACAGCGTGAGGGCCGCACATTGGTGGTCAGCGGACCCCGTTGCGCTGGTACCTGCTGCCGCCCTCAGGCTGGGGGGCGTGGCACCGGTGTGGAGCGCACCAAGGGGCGTAGATATTTGCGTCGTGCTCACCCTGGGAACGGCAGAGCCACACTAAAGCCCGTTTTAAACGATCAACGAACTTGTAATAGATTGATAACAAGTTGCGTTAATGGCGGCCGTCAGTCGTTTGAACGGCTGCACTAGTATGATCGCGCTAGTATCGAAGCGCGATAATTATAGCGATAAAGAAACAGGGCCCGTTCTAAATTCGGTACTAGTGGGTTCACTGCGCATGCGCGAGCTAGTAGCTGTCAGCTGCAGTCACCGCTCCAGTTAGTCCGCCATTTTCCTTCGTATTTACGTATATTTTGCGTTTTGTCGAAGTTTATGATCAGAATGTATTACAAAATGTATTTCTAATGATGGCATTCACACTGTCCGTCACCTAATGTCAAAGTCATGTTAAGCATTCTCGAGAAGATTGTTTTGATTGAACGGTCGTCTGCTGACATCGGAAGTTAACCTATTTTCGTCAGTCGACAATTACACGGTTTGCACGCAAGTTTGTCTTATTAATCTTTAGTTTATTATTATACTTTGGTTTAGCGGTAAATTGCAAATGTTTCATGAAGACTTAAATATTTATGTCAATTATTGCCCACCGAAAAGCGAGGTCGTAGGCCTACATCTGAAACCAAAAATGGTTTATGTTTTGCAATATCGTAACAGAAAAGACTGAAGCCAATTGTTTATTTGAATAAGATTGTACTTTGATGATGTAATTTTCATTAAATAGCATTTTAAATGAAAAAGTCAGTCCAAATGAAAGGCAAAAATTCAGTTGTGCATGACGTTATTAACAATGTTAGTGGGCAAATCGTAATAGATAAAGTAAAGGTCTATTTACGCTCTTATAAATATGGCTTGATGTGTTCATAAGTTTATTTTTTTCGCTTTAAAATAGATATGAATCTTTTGAAATGTTGTTTCACTTCCCAGAACTTTACCACACTAAGTTGACCAAAAACATAGACTGCAAGGTTTTCTTTGGCCGCCAATAACATTTAGCGTTGTTTCCTCAATTCCAGTATTAAACTATGACTTCCTATATAACAAATCGCCTGTTATAACCTCACTTTCAACATCGGGTTTTACTGTTCGATTACGTTTATCGTCTAAACACGCTGTCACAAGATCTTGCTTGAGTTTGTAGTTCAAGGCAAGTACGCTAGGAGCGCGTCAGTAGACTATTATCTATCTTGTTCACCTTCGTTCATCGTGTAAAAAGGGCTTAAGACATACCGTTACATTCAGGTCAGTGTCCGAACCGTGGAGGAATACGTACCGCGCAAACGCCTATGTGGGGCGTGTTGCGCGGGAACGGTCGTCATTGGACTTCACTGAGCCAGAGGACAGTTTTTCGAAGCTACCTTGGCGCCGTGTCCGCAATTGGAGGAAAATTGGCGCCTAGAGAGCGATTGGCTCTTGCTCTCTAGTGAGGGGGTAGCCTCGCGTTTTGCGAGCACACTATGGAGCAGCGAACCAGAAGGGACTTCGTCTTAGATAGCCGACGATTATGGTTGGTCGATTCATCTCTTCTCTTACGTGAGCTTCGACTTTGACAGCCGACGAGTACGGTGGCCCGACTTAGGTGCTTACTTGTGTCTGTTTTGAGGCTTCGGTTATTTTTCCACCTATTGCGTTTTGTGGACTTGGTGACTCCGCCGCGGCAGTTCTTGTTAATGTTCATCTTATACTCTCCTTTCAACATATGTCCATTCCGTTTAGTTGCCCTTCCAGGTCATTTCTTGTCTATGACAAAATCGTCAGAAAACACAGCTTGTTCAATGTACAAATTGAATAACGTTGGAGAAAGGCTACAATCCTGTCTTACTTCCTTTCACACCACTGCGCTCCTTTCATGCCCATCACCTGTAATAACAGTTGTTTGGTTAATATACAAGTTACGTCCCATATATATCACTCCTGCTGTCTTGAGAATTTGATAGAGTGTATTCAAATTAACATTGTCAAAAGCTTTGTACAATTCTACAAGAGGTAGAAGCGCAGGTCTGCCTTTTCTTAATCTATCCTCTTAGAAAAGTCGTAAGGAGATATTGCCTCCTGTGTTCCTACATTTCTATTGAATCTGAAGCAATCTTCATCGAGGTCAGCATCTTTGAGCCTTTCCATTCTTTTATAAATAATTTGTGTGAAAGTTTTGTAAGCATCACTACTTAAACTGATGGTTCTGTAATTTTCATAACTGTCTGCACCTGCTTTCTTTGGAATGGTGATTATTACATACATCTTACACGTGAGGGGAAATAGTTTTGTTATGGCTGTCTCTCTGAGAGACTTCGGTAGTTCTGAGGGAAGTCCTCACAAAGACCTTGTTTCGACTTAGGTCTTTCAGTGCTCTGTCAAATTCTTCTATTTATTTACTTTATTATTTATTGGTTTTTTCTGTTCCATACTACCCAATTGAGGAGTGAGACTCCATGGTCATGGAACAAGTCAATACATTAATTGTTACACAAGAATGGTAATAGAAATTTTTTATGTAGTCCTTTGCACAAGACAATCTTAAGACAAAGTGAAAAGAATCAATAAAGATAAAAATGAATTAGCTTAATTGTTTAACTTTTCTAGGAGTTCCTCGACAGAATAAAAGGAGTGAGCCATGAGGTAACTCTTCAATTTAGATTTGAAAGCGTGTGGATTAGTGCTAAGATTCTTTAGTTCTTGTGGCAGCTTATTGAAGATGGATGCCGCAGAATACTGTACCCCTTTCTGCACAGGTATTAAGGTGGTGTGATGCAAATGTAGATTCGACTTCTGTCTAGTATTCACCGAGTGAAAGCTACTAACTCGTGGGAATAAGCTGATATTATTAACAACAAACGACTTTAAAGAAAAAACGTATTGTGACGCCAGAGTCAAAATTCCCAAACTACTGAAAAGGGGTCGACATGACGTTCGCGAACTTACACCACATATTGCTCGAACCGCCCGTTTTTTGAGCCAGAAATATCCTTTTTGCATCAGGCGAGTTACCCCAAAAAACAATGTCGTACGTCACAAGTGAGTGAAAGTAAGCGTAATAGAATACTTTTCGTGTTCAAAAATCACTTATCTCAGATATTGTTCTAATGGTAAATATAGCAGAATTTATTTTTGGAACAAGATCCTGAACATGGGCTTTTTTATAAAGTGGTTTCACTACTGAGTACTTTAATCTCTTAGGAAACTGACCATTCTGAAAGGAAAAATTACAAATATGGTTTAGTACTGGGCTAACATATGGAGAACAGTACTTTAGAATTCTGCTAGATACCCCATCATATCCACAAGAGTCCTTAGTCTTTAGTGATTTAATTATTGACTCAATCTCACCTATGGAAGTATCATGAAGGACCATTTCAGGTAACAGCCTTGGAAAGGCATTTTCTAAAAACGTTATATGATTACCTGTAGAAACTATAGTTTTGTTTAGTTCCCCTACTATATTCAGAAAGTGATTATTAAATATTGGACATATATCTAACTTGTCAGTAACAGAAACATTCCTACTACGCATTGACGTTATATCTTCTACTTGCTGCTGCTGACCAGACACTTCCTTGACGACTGACCAGATAGTTTTAATTTTATTCCGAGAGTTTGCTATTCTTTTTACATACCACATACTTTTTGCATTCTTAATGACATTTTTCAGAACCTTACAGTACTGTTTGTAATGAGCTAGTGCATCTTCATTCTGACTGCTTCTAACATTTTGATACAACTCCCGCTTAGTTCTACGTGATACTCTTACCCCTTCGTCAGCCACCATGGCTGTCTGTTACTGGTAGTACCCTGTTTTGAGCGTTCTAGCGGAAAGCAACTTCTCTGTATAATATCTCCTATTTCATGTACTTGTCTTCCTATAATATTGTCTGGAAGATTATTCCATTTTAGAGCCAGTCTATATATTCTTTCCACCTTTCACCTTTGCCTTCTTTACTCAGAACTGGTTTTCCATCTTAGTTCTTGATATTCATACAGCTATTTTTTTTGTCTACAAATTTCTTTTATTTTCCTGTAGGCGATATCTAATTATGTCCATTAAAATTATCCAGGCTGTTATGCCGTAGTCGGTTGAATTTGCTGCCAAAATCTAATGTTTCGTTCCCATCTGCTGGAGATATATTCAGGGGGTCTGTGATCAATTGTGTGTGTAGGACCTGTAATCCTACAGACCCCCTGAAGATGTCCCCCTGCGGACGGGGACGAAACGTTGGGTTTTGACAACGAATTCATCCGACCACGGCATAACAGCTAGAATAATTTTAATGCCCGTGAAAGTCTACAATTTGCTATCTAATTTTTCCTCCAGTATTACATTTTCCTACAGATTTGCATTTGGTTTCCAGCCTGTCCTGCTTACTCATTTTGCATCTACATCTACATGGGATACTCTGCAAATCACATTTAAGTGCCTGGCAGAGGGTTCATAGAACCACCGTTATACTATTTATCTCCCATACCATTCTCGAATAGCGCGCGGGAAGAATGAACACCTGAATCTCTCCGTTCAGGCACTGATTTCTCGTATTTAATTCTGATGATCATTTCTACCTATGTAAGTGGGAGTCAACAATATATTTTCGCATTCGGAGGAGAATGTTGGCGATTGTAGTTTCGTAAGCAGCCCACGCCGCAGCGATGAGCGTCGTTGTTGTAATGATTCCCATCCCAGATCCTGTATCATTTCCGTAACGCTGTCTAGCATGTATCGTGACAATACGAAACGAGGTACCCTTCTTTGGACTCTTTCGATGTCCTCCGGCAAACCCACCTGATAAGGATCCCACACTGGGCAGCAATATTCCATAAAAGGACGGACAAGCGTAGTGTACGCAGTTTCTTTAGTAGTTCTGTTGTATCTTTTAATGGTTCTGCCAATAAAACGCAGTCTCTGGTTCGCCTTTCCCACGACATTATCTACGTGTTCTTTCCAATTTAAATCTGAAGTAATAGTAATTCCTAGCTATTTTGTGGAGTTTACTGCCTTCACTTTTGATTGATTTATCTTGTAAACAAAGTTTAACGGATTTCTTTTCGTATTCATGTGGACGACTTCACACTTCTCATTATTTAGAGTCAGTTGCCAATTAATACACCATACAGATATTCAAATCGTTCTGCAGTTGGTTTTGATCTTCAGATGATTTTACTATACGGTAAATGACGGCGTCATCTGCAAACAACCTAAGATAGCTACTTAGATTTTCCTGTAAATCGTTTATGTAAATAAGGAACAGCAGAGGACCAATAACACTACCCTGTGGAACGCTCGATATCACCTCTGTTTTAGTCGATGCCATACCATCGATTACTACAAACTGTGTCCTCTCTGAGAGGAAATCCCCTATCCAGAGTCGCAAATTTGGGGCGATATACCGTAACCACGCAATTTGATTAAAAGCCGTTTGTGAGGTACGGTATCAAAATCTTTCTGGAAATCAAGGAGTACGGAATCAATTTGCGAACCCTTGTCTATAGCACACATCACTTCGTGTGAATAAAGAGCTAGTTGTGTTTCGCATGAACGATATATTCTAAATCCATGTTGGCCTTGGGCCAATAGATCATTCTTTTCGAGATAATTCATATTTGAATACAGGATATGTTCCAAAACCCTGCTGCAAATTGAAGTCAATGAAATAGGCCTGTAGTTTAATGGGTTACTCCTACTGTCTTTCTTGAATATCGGTGTGACCTGTGCAACTTCCCAATCTTTTGGTACAGATCCTTCTTTGAGAGAGCGGTTGTATATGGCTGTTAAGTAAGGAGCTATCGCTTCAGCATAATCAGATAGAAATCTAATGGGTATACAATCCGGACCAGAAGACTTGTTCTTGTTAAGTGATTTTAGTTGCTGCACTACTCCGATGATATCTACTTCTACGTTACTCATTACGGCATCTGTTCGTAATTCGAAATCTGGAATATTAGTTTCGTCTTCTTTGGTGAATGAGATTCTAAAAGCTATGTTTAGTAACTTTGCTTTAGTAGCGCTGTCATCGGCAGGATCGCCCTTACTATCACGTAGTGAGGGTATTGCTTGTGTTTTGTCCTAGTATATTTAACATATGACCAAAATCTCTTTGGGTTTTCAGTCAAATTACGAGAAAGAGTTTTGTTGCGATAAGTATTGTAGACATCTCGCATTGAAGTCCTCGGTAAATTTCGAGCTTCTGTGTAGGATCGCCAATCCTGGGGATTTTATGTTCGTTTAAATTTAGTATGCCTTTTCCGTTGCTTTTGCAACAGTGTCCTGACCTGTTTTGTGTACCAAGGAAGATCACCTCTTTCTTTTATTAATTTCATCTCATGGTAGCACTATGCGGGGACTGATGACCTAGATGTTTAGTCCCCTCATAACAACAACAACAGTGCTATGTGTACGGTGAAGTGCGGTACTTCTACTGTTGGACCAGCCATTAAGGTCTGAATCGTCAACGCTGACAGTGCAGTGTTGGTCGGCAGCCCTTGCCGCCCTCGTCGGCAGCACGGGGCGGCCTGAGCCGCCTGCCGCGGCCGTGACCCACGGCTCAGCGCGCTGGGCTCATCCCCGGCCGTCAGTCGAGACACGCGGACAGCCGCGCCGCGGGATCGCCGGATTTGTCTGCCCGGTGCTCGCCAGACAAATGACGGCTCAGCGCCCCACCTCCCCCCCCCCTCCCACATACCCCGCAGCCCACAGGGCGTCCGCAGCCGCTCACCGCAAAAACCGAAAGCCCCCACAATCAGTGCCGTTATAAAGGACGTCGACTTTGACCTACATGAAGACGAAGTAAAACTCGAACTCCAAAACCAAGGCCTACAAATCTTCAAGGCATGGCGTATCATATCACGTCGGTCAAAAAAGGAAATCCCAATTATCCGCGTGCTATCACACAATCAACAGCACGTAGACTTGCGAGGGTGAAAGATCGGGGTGAGAGTTTAAAACAGGGAATTATTAATTTTTAAAACTCACAACCACCAACTGAGAACCAAATTCCTAAACATGCAAAAACACTGGAACTGTGATTGCTAATGTTTGACTCGTTTTCTAGGGGATAATATCACACGTTCACAGCTTGCCTTCCCTGCATATTATTAACAAAAAAAAAAAAAAAAAAAAATCATAATAAAGTAAGTTCATGTAAGAAAAGGGTGTACTAACTACTATTTTTGAAAACACGTGAAAATTCACTTTCTATTGTTTATTACACCATATTAAAACCCTGTGGCTGATACGTCTCTACGTTGACACATTTATCAAATAAAGTTATACCTCTTGAGCCCCCAGACAAAATGAATATTTGTCGCAAATTGTTTTCACACCATGTGCCTGTCTCAAACACCGTTTATGTTCATGACTATGCGACGACACGGGTTACATTAACAAATCACAGTAACTTTAATTCAGTGCGAGACACACCTTGTTCCACCGGCTAAATATTCACAACATACAGTAGCACTCGATTCAAATTGGCGCAGTCTACGACGAGCAAGCACACCTGGCAATTGCCACACAAAAAAAATCTATAGTCTCTACCTGGAGATCCACATGCCGACCGTGCAGAGCGACGCCGCGCCCGGCCAGCTACACCACTCGCTCCCGACCCCTGACTTAGGCCACACACGTGCGCGCCAAAAGCCCAACTGCCGGGTTTTTTCCCTACGTCATCAACTTCCCCATGTGAGCTGTTCTAACCGACTTGCCAACGTACAGCGCTCTGCCAATACATTTCTAAAACTTCACTTAAAATCAAAATAATTACACTACACATTAAACAAATGTCTTATTAGGTTTTTATATTGGTATAAACATCCTTTGTACTATTTATTATAATCGTGCAATTTCTTATATCACAGATAAGTGATTCATCTGAATATTTCAAGATAAAATACACAAGATTAATTGAAAATAAAATGAGAAATAGTTAATATATTATTTTTATAAACAAACATTGCCATGCTAGTTGTGTAACTGTCTTGTATTCATTGGTAATTTATTACTTTTCATTGTCAATTAAACATATTACGCCAGGTGCGACTATATCAGCTAATGTATTGTTTATTTGTCAACAGGCTATTTTGTAATGATGGCCTTAAAGGTTCCTAACTGCATCGTATTACTTCAAATGCAAGTAGTATCAGAATATTTTATTTCACGCTGTGCACTGCACTGCGCCTGGCACTCGCCATTCTCCCTCTCTCCACTCACCGGAAACGAGCATGGAAAATCCTAAGCTGGAACAAGCCACCAACGTCGGCCTGCTCGCTGGCCTCCCGTCAGCTACAAGCACACAGCAAATCTCAACGTGGAGAATTTCTACCTATGGCCTAACTATATACCTTGTCACCCAACTGCGTACATACATTGCTACCATAATTAATAGGATTAAAATTGTGTAGCATTTAGTGCATTGGCATGGTCAATGTTTGCAGTGAACTTCATACTGTTTAATTATGAAATGCTATTAGTTACCAATATTTCTATTGGGCGGTAATCTCACAGACTACATGCTGGAAAACGGCGTCAACGTCTACTACACCCACTATAAAGTGGAGCCTTCAAACCCTCCCCAGCCACAACCGATCCAGTGCCAGAAATGCCAAGCCTTCAACCACCACAAAGACAAATGCAACAACACACCGAAATGTAGCCGCTGCGGCGGAAACCACCACCTTTCCAAATAGCCGACATCTCCTCCACACGAGGCACTCAACATCACTAACTTTCTAAACACGATCACATTCACCCTGACCAGTCTGTTCCAAAGCCGCAAAAAGGAAGTAATCTACAAAGTAAAACAGTTAGCCCAAAGATTCTTAAATCAAACAGGCCAGCAGGTGTCCACCACGGTTACCAAGCGCTCATATTCACAGGTACTCAAACGCTAAAGCCTCACAGAGAAACAACAAAACCCCACAAGAAACCGAATATGGCAGGACAACCACACAGATACGTCACCAACCTCCTGTTTGTTAATGCAGGAGGCATACGAACTAAGAAAGCACTACTAAACCAACACGAAATCGACATTGCAGGCGTGGCCGAAACCTGGTCCAAACCAGCAAACAACATGACATTAAACAAAGACTTCGAATGCTTCACAAAACCCTATACTCTAGAAAATCACTAGCCATAGAAGAAGCCCCCCCCCTCCCACCACAATTCCAAAACGTAGAAGCAGTCATAATTACCGTCCCACGCCCCAGACGACGCAAGCTGCTCATAGTCTGCTTGTTTGTAACTCCAGATACAGAAATACCAAGAGCCTTTCTAAGGTATATCACCGCCTTTCCGGAATACATAATAATGGGCGATTTAAATGCCAGGCACGACCTCCTCAGTGTCCCAGATCAAATCCGTAATGGAACAGCTCTCCTAGACATCCTTACGACCGAAAACGTAACAAGAATTTCCATGTCAACGTACACATTCATTGGACACATAGCCTGCTCCCTATCTGACCACATACTTCACAGCCCATATCTGCTGCAGAGTGAAAGTTTCATTCTGGAAACATACCTTAGGCTGTGGCTAAGCCATGTCTCCACCATATCCTTTCTTCCAGGAGTGCTAGTCTTGCATGGTTCGCAGGAGAGCTTCTGTGAAGTTTGGAAAGTAGGAGGTGAGGTACTGGCGGAAGTAAAGTTGTGAGGCGGCATCGTGAGTCGTGTCGGGATAGCACAGTCGGTAGTGCGCTTGCCCGCGAAAGGCAAAGGTCCTAGGTTCGAGTCCCGGTTCCGGCACACAATTTTAATCTGCCAGGAAGTTTCAAATCTGAAAAAGACTGAACACAGAGGTTAAACACCGAGTCTCAGAACATAGGCAACAACAATGGGATAAAACCTGTAAAGAACTAGACTACCGACAAGGACGCAAATTTTGGAAAAAAATTAAAAACACTCACTGGCCAAAATACTGACAGCCACTACAAACTATCAACCACAGGCCAACAACCGACCCAAGAGCAGAGGCCTTCAAAGACGTATTAGTAAACGCTCATAGCTTCCCTCCAGACAATCTATTCAACGAACAATTCCGACAAACCGTAACAGACGAAACACCCAAACTCCTCAACATGCCCTCAGTCCCTACAGAACACGATCATGCACTTCTCAAGGAAATCACCGAAAGGGAAGCCATTACAGCGGGAAAAGCACAGCCCCTCTAACAATGGGGCCGGCCGCGGTAGCCGAGGTGACTGAGGCGCTCCAGTCACGGTCAGCACGGCCACTACGTTCGGGGGTTCGAATCCCCCTCGGGCATGGATATTTGTGCCGTCCTAGTTCGTAAGTAGTTCATAAGTAGTTTGTAAGTATAGGGACTGATGACCCCGTAGTTAAGTCCCATGAGCTTAACAAACATTTGAACATTTGTGACAATGGAATACAACGACTACATCTTAGGAAATGCCCAATACAGACGATAACTCCAATCCCGACAGTGCTATTTAATTACTGTTTAAAGCATGACCAAATCATCACAGCATGGACCATTACAAAAACTATTATGATACCCAAACACCAATTTTCACTACAAGACCCAAACGCAAACACAAACCTAAATACAAGTACACCTACCCACCACGAACAATCATAGACAACACCTTAACAACACACCCCGACAGAATACACAACCACGAAAACTGAGCCTAACTAACACTCACAGCCCACGAAACAGCAACACCACCACACCTTCTGGCACTGGACCTGGATCCTAATCCCGATCCTCCAGACCACAGGTAACGGGCACTACGCCCAACAGAGCAACCAACAACAATACACCATATTATATTATTACTGTGAACATATACAAGTGGAAAATCATATGTATGTAATTATTGTATTGTAGTATTATATTAGGTTAATGAATAAGTCAGTCAAAAGAACTGCACAACTATAATAATATCCATGTACTAATATCAAGATGAGGAAAAGAAAAATATCAATGTATTAGTTTTAAGTTTTATTAATGTATTAGTGTAAGATTGAAATGTAAATAAAGTGAAGAAAAATAAAATGTTACTCTAAGGCCCAATAGAACAAAAGTTCTCGAGTGGCCCGCCCATAGCCCATAAGGCTTGGGAATGAAAAGTTTGAAAAATAAAACTGACTAGCTGGGTCTTCTTCCGCCCGTATCCCCGCGGTCGGTGATCTCCACCCTGCGGAGAAAAACTCACGTTTTTCAGGACCTCTGCACCGCGGATCTCATAGTGGTATTGCTAACAATTGCACAACTCCCCCGAGGCTACCTAGGACTATGAAAAATTTATATTTTATATCAATAATACCAGGTGTTTATTTGTGACCCGTACACTATTAAACCACTCCCATGAACCTCAGACCGGTCTGGGGTTCGAATCCCTCCTCGGGCATGGATATTTGTGCCGTCCTTAGTATTAGTTAGTTTATAAGTAGTTTCTAAGTTTAGGGACTGATGACCCCGTAGTTAAGTACCATAAGCTATAGAAACATTTGAACATTTTTTGAACCTCAGACATTGACGAGGTGAGGTGGCTTGCGTGCCTCTACGATACAAATAGGAAAACCGCAGGTGCAACCATAGCGGAGGGGTATCTGTGTGGATGCTAGACAAACTTGTGGTTCCTGAAAAGGGACAGCAGCCTTTTCAGTAATTACAGGAGCAACAGTTTGGATGATTGACTGAACTAATGTGGCTTTGCCATACAGTAACTGCGAACGGCTGAAACCAAAAGGAAACTACAGCCGTTACTTTTCCCAAGCACATGCAGCTCTAATGTATGAATATATGATGGCATCCTCTCGGGTAAAATATTCCGTAGGTAAAATAGTCCCCCATTCGGATTTCCGGGTGGGGACTACTCAGGAGGATGTGATCATCGGGAAAGACAACACTGGCATTCTACGGATCGGAGCGTGGAATGTTAGATCCTTTGATCGGGTAGAGAGTCAAGAAAACTTAAAAAGACAAATGTATTGATTTATGTTAGATATAGTGGGGATTAGTGAAGTTCGGTGGAAAGAGGAACTGGATGTTTGGACAGGTGAGTACAGGATTATAAATAAAAAATCAGTTTGGGGTATTGCATGAGTAGGTCTGATAATGAATAAGAAAATAGGAACGCGTGTAAACTACTACGAGCAGCACAGTGATGGCATTATCGTAGTCAAGATAGATAGGAAGCTAACATCGAACGCCGTAGAACAGATTGATATGGCAACTAGCTCTGCCGACGATGAGGAGATCGAAGAAATTTATGAGAAGGTAAAGGAAATTATTCAAACAATTAAGGGAGAGGATAGACTAGAATTCGGTAGTAGGAAAACGAAGGGAAGGAAAAATAGTAGGTTAATATGAACTCGGCAAAAGGAATGAAACAGGAGATCGCCTAGTAGAATTTTGCACGGAACACAAGTTAATCATAACAAACACTTGGTTTAAGAGTCATGAAAGGAGGTTGTATACGTGAAAGAGCCCAGGAGACAATAGAAGGTACCAGATAGCTTTTGTAACTGTAAGATATAGATTTAGGAACCAGGTTTTAAACTGTAAGACATAGCAAGGGGCAGATATAGACTCTGACCATAACTTGTTGGTCATGAACTGTAGGCTGAAAAAAAAAATAAATAAATAAATAAAAATAAACTGCAAAGAGGTAGGAAAATAAGATGATGGGTCCAGGATAAATTGGAGGAACCTGAAGTTCTTGAGAATTTCAGAGGGAGCTTTAGGCAACAATTGACAGAAACGAGGGGAAATAAAACATTAGAAGATAAATGGGTAGCATTGGCAAATGAAATAGTGAAGGCAACAGAGGACAAAATAGGTACAAAGGCAAGGCCTATAACAAATCCGTGGCTATCACTGGAAATACTAAACTTAATCGATAAAAGGAGAAAATATAAAAATGCAATAAATGAAACAGTCTAAATGGAGTACAGACGACTAAGAAATGAAATTGATGTGAAGTGTAAAATAGCTAAGCAGGAGTGTCTAGAAGGCAAATGCAAGTCAGTAAAAGAACGTTCAAATAGGGGAAAATAGATACCGCCTACAACAAAATAAAAGTGACATTTGGAGACAAGAAAAGCAGCTGTGTGAATATAAAGAACTCAGATGGGAAACCAGTTCTCTGCTAACGTGGAGAAGACGCCTACTCGTCATCGCCGAATTAGTCCAAATTTAAGGTACTTGTAGGGCCTGGTGAGATATTAAAGTGCACCAAGTGGGAACACCAAATGACTAAGCGTTTAGGAAATAAAATGAATTATGATACGGACCTATCACCATATGCACCTTATCAACTGCCCCTGAAGGAGTCTGTTTAGAAAGCGTTGTTTGGCCCCTGTTGTTGAAAGGCTCGCAGGTTCGATTACGCCCGGCGGCAATTTTTTTTTCCTTGCTTGACAATGCATATACTACTGACTTCACAATTAATCGCAACATCATTTATTTTATTTTGTATTTATATGTGCACAACATCAGCATGGGACGTTATTATTTGAAACAAGCAAATTATCACCCCGGTACATGGAACTGATGAATTGCAAAAGAATTGAAGTATCGATTTGCATACACGACGTCCCTAAGTACGCGTTAACTACAGTCCCTTTTTAAATGTTTGTTGGCAGCAATTTCATCCATTGCTCTTTCTTTTTCTGCTTATATAACCTAATAAAATAACCTATATGATGTTGCGGTTAATAATGACGCCAGTCTACATCCACAGCTACATCAATACTCTGCAAACCACTGTGCATTGCATGGAGAGAGAGAGTCCTACTGTAGCAGTTATTAGGGCTTTTTTCCAATTCCATTCATGTATTGAGCATGGGAAAAATGATTGTTTAAATACCAACGTGCTTGCTGTAATTAATCTAATCTTGTTCTCACGATCCCTACGGAAACAATTATGTAGGTGTACCCATTGCGAAGAAGTGGAAAAAAAATTGTCGCTGGGTGGAGTTGAACCCGTGACATTCTCAGTACGAATCCGATCTCTTACCGCCTTTTTTTCCCCTCTATGGGTAGTTATGTTCGTTGCGGCCGCTGATATGTTTGGTTCGTTGTTGTTCGATGTGTTCTTGGCTCAGCTTTTTTTATTACACAGGGCGTTCAGCCCTCTCTCTGACCGGGCGCGCTGAGCCACAGCGCCAGGACCGCTGAGCCAAACACCCCTTCCTAAACTCGTCCTCACGGGAACAGTTGATAAGATGCATATTGTAATAGATCCGTATCAGACTTCCTTTTATTTCGTAAATGCTGGGCCATCTGGAGATCCCACTTGGGGCACTTTCGTGCTTCACTAGGTCCTACAAGTACCATAAATTTAGACGAATTCGGCAATGACGAGTAGGCATCATATCCTTGTAAGAAGGGAAAGCTGAATGCTGGAAAGAATATACAGGGGGGCTCTACAAAGGAAATGATCTTAGACAAAATTGTAAGCAGGGAAGAGGAACTTAGATAAGGACGAATTAACAGATAATATACTGATAGAAGAATTTCACAGAGCATTTAAAGACCTTGTTCGAAACAAGGCCTTTGGAGTGGACGACATTCCCTCACAACTACTGAAGTCTCTGGGAGAGCCAACAATGACAAAACTGTTTCACTTGGTGCGTAAGATGTACGAGACAGGGGAAATACCCTCAGACTTCAAGATAAATGTAATAATCCACATTCCAAAGAGAGCAAGTGCAGGCAGATGTGAAAATTACTGAACCATCAGTTTAATAAGTCATGGTTGAAAAATTTTAACATGTGTTATTTACAGAAGGATGAAAAAACTGGTAGAAGCCGACTTCGGTGAAGACATGTTTGGATTCACGAGAAATGTAGGAACACGGGAGGCAGTCCTCACTTGACGGCTTAGCTTAGATTAAAGCTTTTGTAGATTTGGAAAAAGTTTCTGACAATGTTGATGGGATTCTGAAATCATCAGGAGTAAAGTATAGGGAACGGAGGATTATTAACAACTTGTACAAAAAGCGAGTAAGACTGGGTTGCAGCGTTTCTCGAATGTTATTCAATTTGTACATTGAGCAAGCTACGCAGGAAATCAAGGAGAAATTTGGACAAGCAATTTAAGTTCAGGACAAATAATATGTAAACATTTCGTTTTGCAGATGACATTGTAATTTTGTCAGAGACAGCAAAGGATCTGGAAGAGCATTTGAACGGGATGGACAGTGGGTTGAAAAGTGCTTACAAGATGACCAAAACAAGGATAATGGAGTGCAGTCTAAGAAAATCAGGCGATGCTGACGGAATTAGATTAGGTAACGAAACAATAAAGGTGGTAGATGCGTTTTGTTACTTGGACAGTAAAATGACACACGATTGTCACAGCACAGAGGATGTAAAATGCAGAATGGCAATGGGAAGAAAAGCGTTTTTGAAAAAGAGAAATTTGTTAACATAGAATATTAATTCAACCGTAAGGAAGCCCTTCCTCAAGGCATTTGTTTGGTGTGTTGCCTTGTATGGGAGTGAAACATGGACGATACACAGTGCGGACAGGAAGAGGATAGAGGCTTTTGAAATGTGGTGTTACAGAATAATACTGAAGATTATGTGGATAGATTGCGTAGCTAATGAGGAGGTACTGAACAGAATTGGGGAGAAAAGGAATTTCTGGCATACTTAGACTAAAAGAAGGGATCGATTGGTAGGACACATTCGTGAATTTAACATTGGAGGGAAGTGTGTGGGGTAAAAATCGCAGAGGGAGACCAAGAGATGAATGCAGCAAGCAGATTCAAATGGATGTAGGGTGCCGTTGTTATGAGGAGATGAAGATGTTTGCTCAGGCTAGAGAAGGGCGGAGATCTGCATCAGACCAGTCTCCGGACCAAAGACAAGAACAACTACAAACACTCTTACAATTTAATACGAGAATTGTAACTTAAATATTGGCTACTATTTATTTACAACCGATACAAGAGCGTTACATGTTTGTACCTATTACTGTCCTTCAAAGTAGTCACCAGCGTTATGTAGAACCCGTTGCCAGCGATGTGGAAGGCGTAGTACACCGTTAGCAGAGCGTGTTCCGTTGATGGTGCGAATGGAGCGGTCTACTGCGTGTCGAATTTCTGGAACAGTTCTGAAGTGCCACGAAGTGGATCCTTCATCTTCGGAATCAAATCAGAGTAACAAGCACATTTGTTCGGTGAATATGGTGGCTGGTATAGTAGACCGAACAGAGTAGCCACAGTTTGCGCTGTATGCGTCCGCGCATTGTCGTACAAATGATGGGTGGGTTGCGCGGAAAGTCAAGACGTTGATGACACTTTCGTGCTGTACGACCTCTGTCACAATGAAACTTGATCCACCTCTGTTGTTCCTGTTTCAGAAACAAAGTGACACCGTTACGTTTAACCGCACGCTTACAAGTGACTGTGTTCTAAACGTTCAAATGTTTGTAAATCTATCGGACTCAGCTGCTTGGTTACTAGTCCGTAGCTTACAAACTACTTCAACTAAGGTAAACTAACCTAATTATAACACAAACAGCTATGCTCGAAGGGGGACTCGAACCCCCGACGGCGAAAGATTGACTGTTTCCCTTAACTGTGCGCACGCTAGTACCGTGGACGGGCGAGTCCACAGCAGTCTTGCGACTATTTAAGTTCAAACCCTGGTGTAATAACATAGGGCCGCGGTGGAGTAGCCGAGCGGTCTAAAGCACCTCGCTGCGGAGCGCGCGGTTGCTTGCCGTGGAGGTTCGAGTCCTCCCTGGGGCATGGGTGTGTGTGTTTGTCCGTAGATTAGTTTACCTAGGTTTAAGTAGTTTGTAAGCTACGGACTGATGACCACGCAGTTTGGTCCCATAGATTTACAGACATTTGAACATTTGAATAACATCGGTGTTCAAATAATTTCTGATCATGCCTCAACGTGAACGTGAAATAAGTAAAGTTTGGAGATCGAGCGACGTCTGATATCAGCGCGGCTTTTGGTTATCCGTGCCCTGGCGACGTGCTGAATTATCTGACATTGGGCAGATACAGAATAACCATACCTCCGCCTGAAGCATTGCTAATAGTTCTGTGACACTGTCAGCTACAAGGCGGGATAAATACATATATCAGTTAACTGGGGCGTTTAAGGGATAGGCAGAATGATATTTTCACTCTGCAACGGAGTGCGCACTGATATGGAACATATCTGGCGGATTAAAACTGTGTGCCGGAATCCGAATTCGAACCTGGGACGTTTCTGAGGTACTGGCGGAAGTAAATCTATGAGGACGGACCGTGAAACGTGGCGAAATAGCTCAGTAAGTCTCCTTATTAGTTACATGATCTACCCGGGCGCCGTCAGAGAGGGCTGAACGCTCTCTATAATAAAAAAATGCTGAGCCAAGAACACATCGAACAACAACGAACATACAGGAACAGAGACCGCAAAGAAGAGAACTACCCATAGAATAACTATTAACAAGACAAAAAGTTAAGAGCGTTAATTTAGACTCATTCATTTAATTAGGCATACTCATGGAACGTGCTATGTGTTTAGCGTTACAATTTCTCCATGGTAGAATCCGATCTCAGGATACATCTGATTGGATGTAGGAGAAATCTAGAAACACGTGACACAGTACATTAAGATATGATAAGGAATGGTAAAACTACGTTTCTACCTTTTGTGGATATGAAGAAAGCTTTTGACGATGTTGACTGGTTGTTGTGGTGTTCAGTCATCAGACTGGTATGATGCAGCTCTCCACGCTACCCTGTGCAGCCTCTTCATCTGAGAATACGAACGGCAACCAACATCGTTTTGTATGTGATTACTGTACTCATCTCGCGATCTCGCTCTACGATTACTTCCTTCAAATGCTAAGTTGACCATTTATGTCGCAGAATGTGTCCCACCAATCTATCCCTTCTCTTAGTCAGGATACGCCGGAGTCTTTTTTTTTCCAGATCATCTTTTTGTCTGAGCTCCTTATCGTACACGTTTCACTCACATAAATGCTACTCTAGAGACAAATGCTTTCAGAAAGGACTTCCTAACATTTAAATTTATCGGAGTTGTTAAAAAGTTTCGCGTTTTCAGAGACGCTTTTCTTCCCATAGCCTTTCTGCATTTTATACCTACTATACTTTGGCCATCAGAAGTTATTTTGCTACCCAAATAACAAAACTCATCTACTAGTTTTATTGCCTCCTTACCTAATCAAATTCCTTCAACATCGCCTCATTTTCTGACGCTACATTTCATTACTGGAACATACTCTTTTCAAATTCTGAACGTGGCAAGGGTAAAATAAAGGAAAAGAAACGTTAAATACACCTTGTACGACATTCACACAGCAGGTATAAGATTCGAAGGGCGTGATAGACACGCAGTGATAAAGGAGGGAGTCAAACAAGGTTAGAAACCTTTCCTCAATGTTTTTCACTCTGCATATTGAGCTAGCTGTGAAGGAACGCAAGGAGGAACTTGGAGAAGGAATTAAAGTTCACGGAAAAAAAAGAAAACTTTACGGTTAGCTGGAGGAGCAGTTGAACGGAATGGGCAGTGTCTTGAATGGAGGTAATGACATGAACATTAACAGAAACAAAAGTTTTGGAATATAGTCTAAAACACTCTGGTGCTTCTGAAGGAATTTAAATCAGTAGACGAGGTTTGTTATTTGGGTAGCAAAATAACTTCTGATTCCATATTTTACAGAATATATGTGATCTACTGCGAATAGGCAAAGCTGAAAATGTGTACCCAGGCGGGATTCGAACCCGGGTCTCCCGCTTGCTAGGCATTTGCGCTGACCACTAGACCACTTTTTTCCCCTTCTTTTTCATCTGGTAGATCTATGGTTCGCGGTTGTTCGTTGAATGGTTGGCTCAGCTTTCTTATTACAGAGGGCGTATAGCCCTCTGACCGAGCACGATGAGCCACGGCGCGGCGCCCGGGTACTGGGGACATAGTGTCGGCAGGGTAAAGCTGGAAGTTTGTGTCTAACGGGAGACGTGTTTATGTAGTCCTTACAGGTGCTGTGATCCCTGTGGTGTAGCAGTCAGTGCAAGTGCCTAGAAAGCGGGAGACCCGTGTTCGAATCCCTGCTGGGTACACATTTTCAGTTTTCGCAGTTGATGTCAAATATTCTGTGAATATGAAATAATAACAACTGCAGAATCAGAAGTGACGTCTGTTCCTTCTGAATAGACGCAACATGTATATATAACTTCTGTTTGTTGTGGCGGCTACTATGGGTTGTAACAGCAGCCGGCACACATATAAGGATACTGATGCGGGCGCATTACAAGAACAGTCCTTCTGACTAATAGAACAGTTGATTCACAGAACTGACACAAATACTTAACTTACTTCGAGTCGTGCAGCAAGGTACAGTTACAATGTGAACAGGAAGACTTCTAACTAATATGAACTGAGCTACTGAACTAGTTTATTCTGGCTGCTGCTCATGGGGCCGGTGGCCAACTGTCTGGCCAGGAGCACCCAGTGCGGCTGGTTAAATTCGTATCGTAGAAGTCGCTACTCTTCGTGGTGGCTGTGCGATTTGTCTCATATGTTGTAATTGGGTCGTGTTTAAGACTGCGCACTGATGACTGAAGTCAAGAATATATGAAATGCAGAATGGCTATCGACAGAAAACCATTCTCAATTAAGTGTTAGGAAGTTCTTTCTGAACGCATTCGTCTAGAGAGTAGCATTGTATGGAGGGAAACGTGGTCGACAAGAAGTTCAGACCAAAAAAATGTGATAGATGCTTTTCAAATGTGGAGCTACAGACGAATGCTGAAGATTCGAGGGATAGCTCACGTAACGAATGAAGAGGTGTCGAACAGAATTGTGTATAAAAGAAATTGGTGGCATATCCTGACTTAGAGTACGGATCGATTGGTGGGACACACTATGAGATATCACTGATGACCCTCGCAGAATACAGTAAGCAGATTCAAACGGATGTGGGCTTTCGTTCTTAGAGGTGAAGAGGCTTGCACAGGGTATAGTCTTTGGACTGAACAAAAACAACATTATCACACTCTACACTGAGATATCATACACAATATGCATATGCCAAGGTATTTTATTCATATATTGGTTACAATTGCAATATTTGTCTGACACAGTACGATATTTCGCGGTCTCAACTCTTTACATGAGGTTTACATTGCATTTACATAGAGCAAGGCACCATGGGGCTACCATGATAACGAAAAATTCATTCTCGTTGCCCTCTAGTATGGTGTGTGATGACTTCGAACGGGTTGTACAGTTGCACACCTGTGTGGCACGGACAGTATGAGATTATCTATCAGCTCTTGAGCGATATTTGGCCTTTCTTCCATGAGTGCAATATACAACTCTGGAACCGTTGTGGAAGTAGGTGGTGTGGATGCAGTGCGTCAGCCTAGTGCATCCTAGACATGCTCAGTTGGATTTAAGTCCGGTTAACAAGCTGGTCATTCGTTCAGTTCCCTCAGCTCCAGTTAGTTGTCCATCAGTGCAGCTTTGTGGGGATGAACGTTGTCTTCCACTAGAGGGAACTCATATCCTATGGCACCAACGTAGGGCACAACGAAAGATCGAATGATCTCGTCTCTATACCTCTTAGCAGTTAAAGCGCCATTCCAAACGACATAGACGTTTTGTACGTCTGCCAAAACTCCTGCCCATACCATTCATTCACCACCATCATATGGTCATCTTTCCTGTACATAAGCAGGATTTTTCCGAATACCACGTTCTCCGCAGATGGGGGAACGAGCATTGTCCGCCTTAATACAAAATCTTTGTGAACAGAAGCAAGCAGAGTGCAATACTGATGTTCCTTCGCCCAGTTTCTGCGGGTTGGACGGTGTCGCGGTTTCAAAGACACACACACCATAGGCCTCCGTGTAGAGGCCACATTCCCGAGGCAATTTCGTGTTGATATTGCATTTCCTGTGGCTGCCTGGAGCGAGCGTTGCAACTGAGTTGCATTCAGCCGTCTTTCTCGATGGGCTGTTAAATGGAGATAACGGTCACCTCTTGCTATTTTTACCCTTTGTGACCTTAGCCTTCTTTTAATGGATCCTGTTGTCTTAAATCAGCTTCGGGTATGTCACATTGTTGTTGCTTTGCACTTATTGATCACTACACTATCTCAACCCAAATGCTTGTGTAATGCGTTTAGTAAACACAAGTCAACACCAACGACCTCTGCAGCAACTTTCTTCCTCCTCAGTAACAATCTGGGTTGCCGTAATGTTGGTGGCTCCACTCCATAGAACCGACAGACAGACCTCGAACCATTTTAGTTCAATCTGCCGATGAGAGTACTTCAGAACTTAGACATCTCAACTGATTAATTGTATAGTTTTCAAAATGATTAATTTTGACAACATTGTCCAAGGAGGTAACAGCGACTGTTTCTAGAAATATTAATGTAAATAAATAAATAAACCAGTTTTAGGTCCTCTTCAGGATACCCATATAGCTTATGTGGCTAGTGCTGGACACTTCAGAGCTGCCTTGAGTACACACTGTGACTGCACGTTGGTAACTCATTATTTAGATAAAACCAGTATGGCTAGAGCGTCATATTTATGGAAATACTTAATAAATACTTAATAACGGAAAGGAACAAAATGTCGAAATGTTTGTAATTCTATGTGACAAAACTACGTTTGTCATCAGTCCCTAGACTTACAAACTACTTAAACTAAGTTAAACTAACCTAAGGACAAGACACACATCCATGCCCGAGGGAGGATTCGAACCCCCGAAGCGGGAGGCCGCTAGATCCGTAACGGGACGACCCAGACCGCTCCGCTACTCCCGTGCGGCAATCATGGTAGTGTTCTTGCAGAAGAGAGTAGATCGTAGGCGAACATTAACGCATTAGCTTTGATACATCCTATGAGAAAATATATCCTAAGTACATGAGTCTGTCCACCTGTTTATAATTTTGTTCCTTCTATTTAAAAGTGAGTCTGTTTAAGTCACTTTCCCAAAGACATTACTTTCGTTTTGGATACGCTAATCAACATTCCATATCTCTTACAAATCTGCTGTAGCTCTGAAATATTATAACATCGGACATTGTCTATGAGGAGTGCGGTTGGAAAGGTTTATTTTTAATAAAGACATTTAAACATAGTACTTCTATGCCACAGTCGCTATATTACTTATAACATTTCCTTATTTTATATGACTAGTATCCGTGAAGCTATGTCACCAATTTCAAGTACTTCTTTATTACCAGAGACATTTTTTAAACCTCTTCCCAAAATTACTGATAAAATGAGAACAGATCTGGGCCGAATTTTTATTGGGTTACAACCTTTCAATCGTATCCTCCACATATTCCAGGGTACTTATTTTGTTTTCAATCAGTTTAATCTCATCCTGACAGTCTATCGTTTTTAACATATGATCCATAAATAAAATTAACAACAGTGGTGACAGTTTGTAGCCTTGTCTTGCCACTGAAACTGCTCTGAACTAAAAACTCAATTTACCATCCACTGTAACAGTTGCTTGACAATCTAAGTAAATACCTTTAACTGCCTGAAAATGTTTGCCTCCTATTCCATAATCTCGTAGAACTGACGACAGATTACTCATAGAACGAAGTTGATGATCCTTTTCAAGATCTATAAGACATAGATACAATTCAATTTCCTACTCATAGAACTTCTTCACTATCTGCTGTAACCAAAGGATATGGTCCTGGCAGGCTCCAAGAGACCGAAACCCATTTTCATCCAAGTTGTTTTCAATTAATAGTCGCACTTTCAGAAGATTTTGCTCACGGCGCTATTTAAAGAGTTGTTCCACTTTCTTCCGTTATCATCAACATTGACTGATTTTCTGACATTACGTTTTATTCTTGTTAATGTTCACCTTATATCTTTCTTTCAAGCTACAGGACATTCAATTACTCTTCCAGATCCTCTGTAGTCTGACAAAATTACTACGTCAAACCACAAAATTTTTATCTCTTCCCCCTGAACTTCAATTCCCTCTCTAAATTTCTCCTTACATTCCTTCACGGCTTTCTCTATGAGCAGACTGAACAACATTGGGGAAAGGCTACAACCCTTTCTTAGTCCATTCCCAACCTCTGCGTCCCTTTCTTGCCCTTCGACTATAATAACTGCTCTCTGGTTTTTGTATAGGTTGAATATAGCTCTTCGCTCCGTATATTTTACCCCTGCTACCTTCATAATTTGAAAGAGTGTATTCAAGTCGACATTGTCAAAAGCTTTCTCCAAATCTACAAACGCTAAAAATTTAGGTTTGCCTTTCCTCAGCTTATCTACTAAGATAAGTCGTAATGTGAGTATTGCCTTCCGTAATCCTACATTTCTCCTAAATCCAAACATCTTCACCGATATTGGATTCCAAATTAAATCATTTAACCAAAATTAAGGTTCCTGATCCCGATTGTATACCAATTAGTTTTCCTTCGGAGAATCCTGATGCAACAACACCATACATAATGAATGTTCCATACCAAAAGCCCGGAAAGTTGCACAGGTTACGCGAAATACAAGAAAGGCAATATGAGTGACCCACGAAATCACAGGCCTATATCACTGACGTCGGTTTGCAGCAGAATTTTAGAAAACATACCTTCCTCAAATATTGTTAACTCGATGAGAACGACCTGTTGATTGATTGATTGATTGATTGATTGAGTTTCTCAGGGAGGCCAAAACAGTCTTGGTCCAAGCCGCCACTGCCCGCACCGAAACTAAGTTTTTTGTGCGGTATCGCTCCCTGTATATCTAGTAAAGCCAACCAATGCCCTTGAACAGTGCAAGGAGTCCTTTTACCAGTTCTTTATTAGACACAATATCTTCGGGTCTGGTTGTCCCAATGTTCTGTGCCTTTTACTCTCCAATGCAATGTATTCGAAGATTAGATGTGATGCAGTTTTATCACCGTCATCACAGATCCTACATTTAGGGTCCTCTTCTGTTATTCCCATTGTATGTAGGTCTGTCAGCAATCCAACCATGAGTCTAATCTCTCTCCTGTTCCGGCCCAGGATTGCAGAGCTTCTTTTAAAACATAGCTTTGGCACCATTACCTTGCCATGTTTTTCAAAAATCTTCAAATGTTTGTACAGCTTATGGGACTTAACTACGGGGTCATCAGTCCCTAAACTTACAAACTACTTATGAACTAGCTAATCCTAAGGACGGCACAAATATCCATGCCCGAGGGGGGATTCGAACCCCCGACCCTAGTGGCCGTGCAGAACGTGACTGGAGCGCCTCAGTCCCCTCGGCCATCGCGGCCGGCTTGCCATGTTTTTGTTGATAGACTTTGGTCCAATATTCTACGCGCTGTCTTCTGAGCCAGTTACGTAGCTCCAATTTGATCATTGCCTTGTGATTGTCAGGACGGATTCCGGTCCAATAAATGGAGTCTCTGCCCCCATCCTGGCTAATCTGTCGACATGTTCGTTGCCACTGATCACCGAGTGGCCAGGGACCCACAATAGGTTTACTCTATTGCTTTCCACCAGAACCCTGTGACATTCTGCAACAATTTTAGATCTTGTTGCAGGAGCTGCCAGTGATCTCAGAGCTGCCTGGCTGTCTGAATAGATATAGATGCTACGGTCTTTCTAGCACATACGTGATCCGTTCGGTTCGTGGCGACTTCCCGTCGCCTGTCTTCGACTTTCGATTAGATCTCATGTGGTTTATTATCTTTGGGCTCCCCTATTTAAACTGGCGGTTGTCCTTTTCGTTTGGGTTTTGTTTTGGAAGTTTCCGCAGCGGTTGCTAGGGGTCGCTATCGGTCGCGGCTCGCGCCTTGTGCGCTGCTCGGCGTGTGTGTGGACGGACGCAGGCGGCTTTCTTGTTTTGGTAGACTGCCAGGCGGTGACCCATGGTGAAGAAATGGAAGTCTACGTGAATTACTTACTAGTGTTTGTGTCAATTCCACCCGTCTTTGGTAAAGTGAGTTTCAGTGAAGATTTATACGTGGACTTTGCGTCAATATCTGATAAGTGGCGGAGTGACTTGGCCGATATTATTCAGATATATATATATATATATATATATATAAGCAGCCTTGCATGTCGGCTTTATGTGTGGATGCTTTTGGATTTTCTAATTTGAAGCAATTGAGGTAATGGAACTTGCTATTATGTTTTGAGTGCTAGTTGGGTTGCAAGCAGTGAGTAATTTACTGTATTGAAGTGCTTTTCACGTAAGCGCGAGTTATTCGTGTTGTGTACCGAATACTTTAACTGTGCTTTGTAACCAATTGTACCTTCTGTTTATTCTTAAATTATTGAGACGTTTCGTGTAAGCCTTTCAGTGTAACCGCGATATGTTGTTTAGATATGACCTCTGGTCAATTTGTGTGTGTCGCTTTCTGGGGTGCTCAATTTCAGTGTGGTTCTGTTAAAGCGACGTAGTCGTATGGACGTCATTAATCTTACTAATGGATTGTATGTTTTTTTTTTTTTTTTTTTTTTTTTTTTTTATTGTGAGTATTAAGGGCAAGCAGTGATGGTTGTTGTACCCTATGCATAGGTATGTACCTGGTTTCCCCTTTGCGTATGCTTGAGTGTAAAATCTTATGCATATTGGTATAATATTATATTTTAAAGGTTTGTTGTTTTAGCATGTATGATTAATCTCCCCTTTTATTTATGTTTTGCAGTTGTATGCCTTATTTGTTGTACCTGGTTGACTGGCGTTGGGCCCGGTGGACCGGGCCTGTGGTTTGTTCGTTTGAGTGGTTTGTTGCCTCGGCTTCTGCCTGAAGTTGAGTATATTTCATCTACCTGCTTTATTTTGGCCGGGCTCTGCCTACCGTGGTTCTGCGGCAGTCACCTTTAAAACAACAAAGAAGAATTTTTTTTTTTGGCTCGTCAATTCGTGAATAGTCGGGTGTGATCTTTTGACCAATTATATTTTGTTATCCCGGAAGCTTGCAAGCTTTGACTTGTAAGGTTAGGCCAAATATTGTTAATCTGGTTATATTTTTACGTTTAATTATTTGTCAGCAATTTCGCTTACTTTAAATGTGTTAAAATTGTGTTAATATTGGCTAGCTGTTTATTGCATCCTCGTTGTTGGAGTATTGTATCCGCTGTAACCATCTAGGCCCACTACTGAATGTTAGCCCTTGCTTTTGGTCAGTTTTATTTCTATTCCCATTTTATTCCATTCATTTACTGCAAGTGTTTGATCATTGTTAAGCAAAGTTCCTTGGTTAGGGATATCTGGCTAGTGTGTAAAAATTGAGCTATTCCCTGCTTATTTGTTAATCATATATTACATGTTGTATTCCTTCCTTAAAGGAAAGGGTTGAGAGTATGTGTTGTTTCTTTATTGTGAAAATTTAAGATTAAAATTGTTTTACTGGCAAAGGTGTTCAATGGGGCGCAGTCCTTCTACCTATTTGAAATCTCTTCCACTACGTAAATTCTCCTCCACACACGCCCTGATGGCAGTGATTTCGGCCTGGAATACTGAGGCCAGTTTCCCTAGAGAGATGACACCCTCCAGTATTGGCTGCACCCCAACGCTGCCCCAACGCCTTGGTCTGATTTCGACCCGTCAGTGAACCAGACAATAGCCCCCGTACGATGTACAAGTATTTTCTCCCAGTGCTCCCTACTTCCAATTGTTATAATGAAAGGCTTGTTGAAGCAGTATGGGATTATAATATAGTCGGCTGGCATTTCCCCAACCTTTCCTATATTTACCTCACTATTTTAGTGTGTGATTCTGGATATCCCAAAGAATTCCAGTTTTTGCCAGTTTTGAGTCTGTATGCACCTGCCGCTGCCTCCAGATTGACCCAAAGGTGTAATGGGGGCATATCCAGCATGGTTTCCATCACAGCAGTTGGTGTGCTGCTAATTTCGCCTGTTATGGCTAAGCAGGCTAATCTCTGCACCTTACCAAGCTCCTTTGCAGCAACCTGCTGTTCTACCTTCTTTCACCACACGACCACCCCATAGGTGATCCTGGGTCTAATCACCGTGGTGTATATCCAGTGCATACCCTTGGGGCTCAGGCACCAATTTTTGCCACAAGCTCTCCTGGTACTTACCAGAGTACCTTTTGCCTTGGAGTAAACATTCCTAATATGAGGGGTCCATGTCAGTTTCTCATCTAAGGTAACCCCTAGATATTTCACTGTCCTCTTCACAGGTAGAGCTTCATTGAAAAGCTTTAGACTCCTACTTGAATGTTGGATATGCTTCTTTGTGAATGGTACAACAGTCTTCTTAGGACTAACCCCAGATCCTGTTTTCTGCACCAGTCTTGCACAATGTCCAACGCACCTTGTGCCATATTCTTGACTGTGGCAGCAAATTTGTCAAGTATTACTATGACATGTTGACTCATAGTCAACGCGGTTTCAGAAAGTATCATTCTTGTGAAACTCAACTAGCCCTTTAATCACATGCGATGAGTGCTATCGATAAGGGATGACAAATTGATTCAGTATTCCCAGATTTCCGGAAGGCTTTTGACACTGCACGTCACAAGTGTCTTGTAATCAAACTGCAAGCTATGGAAAGTCGTCACAATTGTGCGATTGGATTAATGATTTCATGTGAGAAAGAACACACAACACTGACGGAAAGTCATGGAGTAGAACTGAAGTGACGTCTGGCGTTCCCCAGCGATATGTTATAGAACTCCTACTGTTCCTAACTTTTATAAACGATTTAGAAGACAATCTGAGTAGCTTTCTTAGGTTGTTCGCGGAAGATGCTGTCTCGTACCGGTTAGTGAAGTCACCAGGAGATCAAAAGCAACTGAAAAATGATTTAGATTATACATCTGCATGATGCAAGAAATGGCTATTGACCCTTCATAATGAGAATTGTGAAGTCACCCATATGACCACTAAAAGAAGCCCGCTAAATTTCATTTACACGTTAAATCAGACAAAGCTAAAGGCCGTAAATTCAACTAAATACCTAGGAGTAACAATTACAACTTAAATTGGAAAGAACACACAAAAAATATTGTAGGGATAGCGAAACAAAGACTACGTTTCGTTGGCATAACACTTAAAAGATGCCACAATTCTACTAAAGGAAGTGCCTACTGGAACACCTTTATATTGTTAAATATTATATATATATATTTTTTTCTAAAAAAATTGTTAATGAAACTTAGCAAAGAAGAACTGCAGTCAATATTAATAAACTACAGAGAAACCGTAGAATAAACTCATGTAAAAAAATAATACCGACAGTTTTCAAAATGTCTTCTTATTGTTGATTGCTTCATTACATCTCAGAGTCATTAAGTGGTTCACTTTAAGGCCGAAGTAATGAAATAAGACGTAACTTTTCACTCTTGAAAAGGATTTGTATTTTTCTAAAAACATTTACATCTCAACTGAAAGTTTACACAGAAGAAAAAAATGAGACAGCTCATCACTTCTAACTGCTCGAGAAGTCAAAACAAGACTGACTGCTAATTAAAAAGCAAAGATACTGCTCTTCCACCTTTTTTCTTTAGTTCCACAGATGATTTTTTTTCACAGCATTAATTAATAATTGTCTATTATTGTTATTATTAATAATAATTTTCTCTCTCCTTTTTTTAAAATAATAATAGAAAATTAAATTAAATGAAATTAAAATAGAAATTCGCTTCCTACTGTTCTGATACCCCCAACACTCCATTCCTGCTAACAGCACACTACACTACATCTGTGCGTCCTATTTTGGAATATTGCTGCGCATCGTGGGATCCCCACCAAGTGGGACTGACAAACGATTTAGAAAAAGTTTAGAGAAGGGCAGCTTGTTTTGTATTATCGCGATATAGGGGAGAGAGTGTCACGGAAATTATGCACGATCTGGGGTGGATATCAATAAAACAAAGGCGTTGCTCATTGCGACGAGATATATTTGGACAAATTTTGTTAGCAGCAACCTACATAGAATGACATGATCATCAAAACAAAATAACATAAATCAGATCGAAAACAGAAAGAGTTAGGTGTTCCTTTTTCCCACAAGCTATCAGAGAATGGAACTGTAGAGAAACATAAAAGCGGTTCCATGAACCCTCTGCCATGCACCACAATGTGACTTGCAGAGTATTTATGTAGACTAGTATTGCCTGTGGTCGAAAATCGATCAATTGTGTTTACAATGGCCACTGGGGGTAAAATTTTACGTATCATGTCGGCGGCCTCGCAATATCAACAGCACGATAGAAAATCTTTGCCCATTTGTTCGAACCACATAGAATGACTCGATTAGTGTATCGTACAGACCATGAAGTAAACAAATAATGCTGTACCTGCTTTGTGGTTGACAGGTACTTGTATGTACCCTCGTCCGCTCAGTAAAAATAATTGCCCTCGTAAAGCGAAGATTCCATGAGAAAACGTCAGCGTTGTCAAGCGATTGGCTAAAATGAAGACTCATAGGATTCTGACTATTTAGCATCTGTTGCCAACATTATCATAGGAGGCCGCTGGGATATTTGGTAAAATTTAACCGGCACTGGTAGGTATGAAATGGTATCTTTTACGTAGTAAGGAAAGTGCCTGACACAATAAGAACAAATAAAAACGGAAGTATATACTTCTCATGCCATTTTAGAATTATATAACTTTCATTAGTCTATTATTTGAAATGGAACTACAATTTTTGGTATTCGTATATTTAAACAACGCCAAGAAATAATGTTATTTCGATACTGCGATATTCAGAATTCCAGAGCTGACAACATGTCGACTTTGTAGTTGCACACGAGCACCACTAGATGCCTCTCCCGGCGCATCATCCTTTATATCGGCATTCATATGAAAACATCCATTTCCTTTAACCACTCTTAATCACTGCCAAAATGAAGCATTTGAAGGACACAAGAAAGTGAGTTGGGAGCACTCCATGTTTCGATATTCACTTATTTTAATACTGCAGATACGCTGCATTACAGCGTCTTTGGTCGAGGCGAATAGTCAATTAGTGAGCTGATTGTTGGAGAATGTAGAACTTGATCCAAGCTGTAGATAGGAAAATTTCTACTTCCTTTTACCACTTTTAATGGCTAAATGCACACATAATATTTATATTCGTGAAATCTACGACAAACAATCTTTCGGATTATGTGACTTTCATTGGCCTTCTTGTACTAATAAATTAGTAATCTCTACCACAGTTTTCGTGTTAGCGTATTTATATAATGATGTAATTCAGACGTTGGTGGAATTCATTTCAGGTCGTTTTGGGCACGTGCATGCTCGCAGGGGAGCTACACGATATTATTCAGGTGTAGCATTTTCCTTGGTTCATCAATGTAGTTGAGATGGACCTGAGTGAAGTTTCGCAATTTTTTAGGTGGGTACCGTAGAGGCTGCCGAAGGCAGTGTCATCAGCCTACTAGACTTGCGCATAATAGTTCGCGATCGGGAGCGCTCACTTTAGTTCGCGGCTCTGCCGCGAACTAGTTCGGTCTTTTTGTTCGTCCGCTCCCAGTGACGACTGAGCGATGTGGTCTGCGCATGCAGGTGGAGGGGGAAGTTCCCCCACCAAGCTGCTTCACGAGCTTGCTGCTTGAGCCGCTAACGATATCACGCAATCCAAAAGAAACAGTTTGTGGATAGTTTCTCGCGTTTAAGTTTGGAGTTATCTCTATATCTTGGTATTATGGAATTTATTAGTCAGATATTGCAGAGTGCAGAATACTTCAAAGCAGAAATTTTGTAGAACTGAACTAAGTAATCTAGCAGGCAGACGCTAACCCCGAAATGGCTGTCATCAGCAGAAGGCAAACAAGTGATTTTTAATTCTGTTCTCGACCTACCGCGCATATTTTAGTTCGCGAGCGATCGCGCATATTTTAGTTCGCGACCGTTCGCGCATATTTTAGTTCGCGACCTATTGCGCATATTTTAGTTCGAGACCTATGGCGCACATTTTAGTTCTCGACATATGGGGCATATTTTAGTTCGCGAACTATCGCGCATATTTTAGTTCGCGAAGTATCGCGCATATTTTAGTTCGCGTTATTTTAGTTCGCGAAGTATCGCTCATATTTTAGTTCGACCGATTGCTGATATTTTAGTTCGACCGATCGCTCATATTTTAGTTCGCGACCTATCGCACATATTTTTGATCGCGACCTGTCGCACATATTTTAGATCGCGACAGGTAGCTCTCCTTTTACTTCGCAGCTTGGCGGCGAAGTAGGTCGCTCTAGTTTTGGCTTTTACTATCGCTACTAAAACAACAGCTGAGCTGCATCTCAGCTCGAAATGACAGCAACTAGCACTCTCGCGTCCTCTCACTGTTACCCGTAAGTCTTCGGACAAGGAGCGGACGAACTAAGAGGCGAGGGATCTGCGAACTAGTTCGCGTAGTGCGCCTGTGGGAGCGTTCTTCCGTACTAGTTCGTCCTTTAACTACACAAGACTACAGCCCAGTGGAGGAGATGGTGCCTTAGGCATATCGGCAGTGACAGGTGTTCAATTAGGAGGTATTATAATACACTCTCAGGAAAGTGAAGAAAAAAGCTTGCCAAAAACATGGGATGAAAGCCTTCATGAGAAGGAATCTGTGTAGCGAAGCCCTGCAGGCAGTATGAAAGTATGAGAGGCCCCGGTGTACGTAATAAGCCAGCGGCAGCGGCAGCGGCAGCGGCAGATGGGGGCCACCTGGCAGTCCGCCGTATCCCGCAGCAGCAGCAGCAGGTGTGGCTGCACGACGCCCACCTGCTCCGGCCTCCACTGTGCGTCCGAGGCCGGAAGCCGGCATCGGATCTCGTTACGCGGCCTTCTTCGCCGAGTCGGCCTCAATTATTATCGTTTGCCGCCGCAAACCCAATTTTCGGCGGCCCCGTCGGCGGCTCGCGGGCCGGATTTGGCGCTCATCAAGTATTCAGCGGGCGCCGCCAATGAGAGACCGACTCACTCCCCCCCCCCCCCCCGCACCACCTCCACTCCCTACCGCCAGCGCTTGTTGCTCGACTCCGTGCCGCCCTAGACCGCTCTGTCGTAGCACGACGAAAACAACCGAAACTACTCAGGACAGCGGTGCTGCAGTAAATTACGTTAGTTCCCTATTGATTCGCGAGATTGTGTAAATTTAAACTTTTAATGGAACTCGCTCTGGCTGTGTTAAAAATGTATTCGGTACCCTCCACATTATTAACGTTTGTTCGTTGCAAAATTCAAAGCCTGTTTGCTGTCAACTCTGTTTTATAAAACTATCATCCTTAGTACTAAGTGTCGCCCAAGTATTTATTTAATTCAGTCTTCTGTTATTCCATCTTTTCTTCCCTGCTCCCTCTCTCATTCACTCAGTGTGTGTGTGTGTATTGTAAATATATAAATAAATAAAATAAATGTGTTTGAGATACTAAATCAGTTGAAATTCACTCTCTCTGGTTACGTTCTAATAAAATGCTACAAAAAAAAAAAAAAAAAAAAAAAAAAAAAAAAAAAAAAAAAAAAAAAAATTCTGAAAGAGAACAGTTTATTTGTTTCTCACCGCCACAGGCTAGATGTTGTGGCGTCAATGTAGGTCGTAGATACTCGATTCATGATCTGCAATTGTGTAAAGCTGTAAAACTTGAATTTATTTTTCCATAAGAGAGAGAGAGAGAGAGAGAGAGAGTCACGGAATTAAGTATCTCTGTCTGAACGGATAATCCACTACCCAATCTGGAATTTCTAGCTGTTCTGTGTCTAATGTAACAAATATTTTACGATCAATTTAGATAATATTCCGTGTGTATAATCTGCAGGTTCTTAATTCCTTATAAGGCAGTCCCGCAGGCTACCTTTGTACTTAACAGAAGTAATTGCAATTGATTAAATAACTGTAGACAAATGCAGAACTTACTTTGAGTTGAAACATACGTATACTGGACGTTCGTCATACATCCAATAATTCCATAACCCAATATGACAATCCTTGTCCATAATTAGAATACTAAAACATGCCAGCAAAGAACAACCACTCCTCTTCCTAGCCGTCACATATAGATTTTGTATGTTTTGAAAAATACTTTACTTTAAATTTGTGATTAATGATCAGGTTTTTGATACATATTGAGTACTGCAAACTTCCTAATTAGTGTTGAATTTAATTCACAACATAACAAAATATTTTATTGATTGTTACGTGATTAACAAATGTATCTATGTGACGCATAGAACTGACTGGGCCGGCCGCGGTGGCCGAGGTGACTGAGGCGCTCCAGTCACGGTCAGCACGGCCACTACGGTCGGGGGTTCGAATCCCCCCTCGGGCATGGATATTTGTGCCGTCCTAGTTCGTAAGTAGTTCATAAGTAGTTTGTAAGTTTAGGGACTGATAACCCCGTAGTTAAGTCTCATAAGCTTAACAAACATTTGAACATTTGAACTGACTGGTATCTTACAGTATCCCACTGTATCGAGCTTGTGTCGCTCGGAGTGACACCCAGAGAGGCAATGTGTTGACACTTTCACGGAGCCCCACGGTAGTAGACAGGGTGTTCCAGAAGTAGAGCACACTATCCTGCCCGCCGTAGGTACATTTAGGCTTCGCCGTCTGGGTTGAGAGAGCTAGCGGTAAAATGAAACGGTCCGGTTTCGTTACGTAGCACTGTACGACCTAATGAAAGCACAGGAGAAGTGCAAACAATGTGCTGCCTTCAGAGGACTTATGAACTAACATACACTAAATACGGCGAAGTGTGTAACGGGAGACTCCAACCAAGCCGCAGTGTAGTGTGTGACGTTTCAGAGAAAATATTAAAGATCCTGAACTTTTTTTTATTTTTTATTTTTTAAAGAACCCTCACAATAAAACAGTCACTACTAAGATTTATTTATTTATTATTGAATCGAGAGTATTGTAAATTTTATAAACATAACAGTTTATCTAACGATTATATCAGTTACGAACTATTTACGAAAAACTAGAATTGTCTATTAAGTTTTAATAAACCATACACATTTATGAACGTTTTTTTTTCACTTGTAAATTATCGTTACCTTACAATATTGGTAAGATCTTGAATTTGAAGATCAATCATAAGACGTCAGGTGCGGACTCGTTCGTTTACGTGAACTACCAGCTCAAAGGTTATTGTATCACAACTTAACTTTAAATAATTAATTTATTGCATGAATTGTAGCCATTTTTACCAACTTTTGTAACCAGTTATATTATTTGTTAACCACTAAATCGAACTGTACTAATTTCTTCAAAATTTTTAGTCAATTTGTTTGAAACAGAATTTCTAAACGTGACGTCACGTGACGTATTCGCTACTTACGGCAAGTGGCAGTTGAGGGCCGTTGAGGGCCGTTGAGGGCCGTTGAGGGCCGTTGCGGGCAGTTGATGGCAGTTGTAAGCGTAACACGAAATGTATACAGTCCTGTAGTTATGGAAGACTCAATAAACATCCGTTTTTATCTGACAAAGACTTTAATTTAGTAGAAGAACCTTGGCGAATGTGTTTCAGTTAACTTGACCAAGAACTTTATTTTTTTTAAAAGTTTGATTCGTTGTGTGGTTCGGAGTGCATTAGCAACAAGCAACCCTAGCGATGACCTAAGCCCTATTCACGCAGGTCAAGCAACGTCTCAACCCCCAGCACTTACAGGTAGCGGACAGGGTGTTCCAGAAGTAGAGCACACTGTCCTGCCGCCGTACGTATATTTAGGCTTCGCCGTTGGAGAGCTTGTAAAATGAAACGGTCCGCTGTATGACCGAATGGAAGCACAGGTGAAGTGCAAATAATGTGTTGTCTTCGAAGGACTGATAAACTAACATACACTATACACACTATATACGGCGATGTGTTTAACGGGAGACTTGTCCAAGCGCCAGCCGCGGTGGCCGAGGGGACTGCGACGCACCAGTCACGGTCTGCACGGCCACTACGGCCGGGAGTTCGAATCCCCGCTCGGGCATGGATATTTGTGCCGTCCTTAGTAGTAGCTAGTTTATAAGTAGTTTGTAAGTTTAGGAACTAATGACCCCATAGTTAAGTCCCATGAGCTCTAGAAACATTTGAACATTTTTTTGAACTTATGCAAGTCGCACTGGAGTGGCCGAGCGTCCTAAGGCGCCTTGCTGCAGAGAGCGTGGTTGTTCGCCGTCGTAGGTTTCTAGTTCTTCCTCCGGCATGACAGTGTTTGTTGTCTTTAGGTATATTCAGTTTAAGTAATTTATAAGCTTAAGGACTGATAAGCAAAGTTAAATCCCATAGATTTGCAAACATTTGATTATTTTTCAACTCCATCCAAAAATTTAACTTTTCTTTGGTGAAAGCACCAAATTTTGAAATCATGCCTACTACATAAAAGTGTAGCAACACCCAACGTTTGAAGTCCATAACGTCAGTGGGTTTCCAGTTCTGAATGTTTAATGTGCTTTAATGGTATCCTAGGAAACCAAATTTTGGTACTTTCAAATAACAGAATTTGTAGGTAAGTTCAAACAACATAGTTCATATGTTTTAGAGTCTATTTCAAATTTCAGCCTTAATTTTACTTTAATTTTTGGTACTTAAATGTGATAAGAAAATAAACAAGTTACATGTTTGATGATATTAATGCATAGAAGGATGCAAACATACCAAGAATACATCCTGCAAAATTATCATTCATACTGATGATAAGAGAGTATGCACCGAGTTAAAAAAAAACTTCCTATGAAATGCATTTTAACATTTTATTAAAAAAGAAAACAAATAATTGTTACTGGAAGTCATACACCCGCTAAAATTTATCGGCACCACAACATTTCCCCTTCCTGTTTATATGAGACTACTTCTCGTAATTTCGACACCAGGGTTGCGATCTTCTGGAATTTTCTGAATATAAATCTATTCACGGACTCCTTGAGAAGAAGCAGCGGTACGGATATCTGATTTTAAGTGCCTGCCCATTTCCTTAGAACTCTGATTGTACTGAAGAGAAGTTCAGTGCATTCCCCGATCTATTGATATGCAAAGATTGCCACTTGTTTTGCTTCAATTTTCCTAGAAACCTCCAACTTGTTTCTCCCTGTTTGAGTTTATACCACGTTCGGAGTAAAAGTTGTTCTATTTGATGGTGTCATAAATCATAAATTATCTTTGACCCTTTCGGTGTGACACAGTCCGTATTTGAAACATTTCTGAGATTTATTGTATTTCGAGTACTGCCAAATCTTTTTGGGATCTCAGAGGAAACACTCCAAATATGTGAAATAGTCTTTTTTCTTAACGGAATGTTTAGGGTGGAGTCTTCCGGTAAAATGAAGAGCAGCGGTTTTCAAAGCGTTGAAAGTAGCATGATGATGGGTTAGACACATCAACGTATATGTGCAGAACGCCTAACATGTTTATTCTCTATGCTTACTGTTCTAAATAAAATACTTTTAAGAGGTATGACTGAAGAATAGTCATCATATATTAGGAGAGATATGAACGTCTCAACAACTTTCCAAATATTTTCACTATGAAAATACATTTTAGGTTACAGGAGGAACACTAAACGAATTTATTTCTAGTTAAAGTTACTATACAGTCCTTCTGCTAACAAAGAGTTGCGCAGTTTAACTAATTTTCGCATTATGGCGATAGTGTGGAAACTTATACTCCCATAGCGTCAAGTTTGCGTTATTAGTTTCATAGCAAAATTGGTCTCGTAGACTTATTTCCTGAATGTAAATTTGCAACTACGATTATGTCGATGTTTAGATTTGCATCTAGTTGCTGGTTTTTTTACGCAAAGACGGAAACCAACCACAGAAATTCAAATGTTTGTAAATCTATGGGACTTTTCTCTAGTCATCAGTCCCTAGGCCTACAAACTAACTTACGCTAAGGACAACAAATACAACTATTCCTTGCTGTCTCCATTAGACATCTGTGAGATGTGGTGGCCATTTTGATGCACTTGAAATAACTTTACTGTCTTGACCACAAATTGCATTTGCCTTATGCGTTTGGACATGTTGTCATTATCAAAGGCATATCCTTTAAAAATTATTAGAAAATTAAACTAAGAAATCTTTTTAAAGCTATGTCAAACATAAAAGTAGTTTAAAATTCTCCCTAGAACATCCATGTAGGAATTCGGTTTTTAGCATGGGTGAGAAGTGTGTAACATGCCGTAAGATTGTTAGTTCCAGGGTGTGGTGCGATATTTGCAGTGGATTTGTAACGCCCCGTCTAGTCTAATGCAGTTAAAGATTCTGAAATGTTATTATTTTTAGCTCTTTGGTCTCTTATCGCGTTAGAAAACATCGTGTTACAGTAAACGGTATTAATGTAATATATTTAACGCATCTATGAATAGCTTCAGAAAAATTCCTAATAAGGTTCTAGAGTAAGTTAAATATCGTTCAGGATGAATATACACCTTTGGCTTGTACACCAGTATAACGTCAATTAATTACGTTGTCACTACAACGCATACGCGGGTGACGCCATAAGTAAAATTTAATTACTTTCGTAAACGCTATCTATAACCAACGATTACAAAATCGTATATTCCTTTATATGTAAAAAATAATTAAAAAAATTAATGCACTTAACTTCACAATACAAAAAAATTAAGAGTGCCCTTCAAATTCACTGAATATATAGATATCAATAAACGCAACGGTACTTCCTTTTACCTTTGTTGGTATTAATTACCAATCTTTAATCCAAGATATTCTCTCTATCTAAATGTTTCATTGAAAGAGACTTCTCAACAAGCTTCTTTAAAAAAAAATCCAACCTATATAATATTTTCTTTCACCTTTCTGCCGACAATTCCGAATATTAGAAGAGAGACTCCGAAATAAAAAATAAAAAAAATTATTCGTCAGCGATAATATTCGTAGCAGTCCCAAATCGATTCCTTTAATAAAATTTATTTATATTATGTCAAACTAAAACCTTTTAATTTAAACTATTCTTGAAGACATGGTTGATTTTATACTATATTTATCCCCAGAGAACAAATGTAAATTTATTTTTTATTGTCCCAAAAGATATTAATCTTTGTATTGGATATTTTCAGACTATGATAGTAGTTATGGATTACTACTTCTCTCTTTTCCTTTTCCTTGTTTAAAAAATGGAAAAAACCACTCTTTTCAGCCAGATAATAAATAAACCAACTAAATTCCTTTTATTTTTATTACGCCTCCAGGTTAGTTATGTTTTATTTTTGTCTTTTGTGTATTCCACATACAGATATTAGCTTTAGACTGACTGCTAACTAAGTGTCCCCTCTGAATAAGTTTTAAGTATGTTAAAAATATATAAAAATAAATCATATGGCGTCACCACCACTTACAGCTCCGTATTTACATTCAATTAATCTGAAAGCAAGCTTGGGGCCTACTTCAGGTGTTGGCATCGAATAACTATACAGTAGTAATGATAACTTTTCCCACCGCACCTAAGTCACTCTAAGCTGGTAGAAGATTACTTGCAAGGGCGGATTCAGGGGGGTGGGGGCACAGGAGACCGTGTCCCCCCCCCCAGACGACCCCACGGAAAATGAGAGAGAGAGAGAGAGAGAGAGAGAAGGAAGGAAATAGAGGGAGGGAGGTTGAGGAAGGGAGGGAGGGAAAGGATCTCAGTATCAGAATAGTTAACTTTTACTTATGGGCAGCGTGTAAATGTGAGTTAAAAATGCAAAATTCCTGTAATTAACATGACGTAATTTGACTTTTTGTGTTATGCTTCCATTTAATTGCTCCTTGCTCTTTTTTGTCAATAATTTACAATAAAAATAAATATTTGTTTTTATGTTTCGTGATTGCTTGAGAGATAATCGAGCTATTGTGTGTGTTTGACACATACGTAAATAAAGGATTTAACTATGTGAATACTATGAATTTTCCTAAATAGAAAGTACTACCACCCATTATAGACAGTTTCATTTGAAGCTACACGTTTCGATTTTCCAGTTATTGGAGAAAATTAGACATTTCAACGGCATTTTTTCCACACATCAGATACAAAGATTTTCATGCTAGTAGAAATTCTTCTTGAAACACAGTCAAGTGTTATTTTCAGAATGAAATTTTTACTCTGTAGCGGAGTGTGCGCTAATTTGTAACTTCCTAGCAGTTTAAAATGGTGTGCTTCGACGGGGATTCGAACCTGCGACCTTTGCCTTACGCGGGCAAGCGCCTAAGCTATGCCGACACGCTTTACAGTCCATCACCAACTTTACTTCTACCAGTACCTCGCCTCCTACTTTCAAAACTTCATAGAAGTCAATTTGGCAAATGAAAAACCTTCAGCCGTTACTTTTAAAATTTTAATCAATTACATGTTTCGAGATACCATTATTCTCATCTTCAAACCCTTATAAGATCCATACAGTAATACGAGAACTAGCCATCCATTTATAATACTGCCTGTAAAATATAACGAAATAAGCTGGTAAGTCTCATATTACTGCATGGACATTATAAGGGTCTGAAGATGAGAATAATGGATTCTCGAAACATGTAATTGATTAAAATTTTAAAAGTATCGGCTGAAGGTTTTTCATTTCGCATATTAATACATCGCTGTCGTCCCGTCATCCTTCTAAGATGGATATACAGAAACTTCGCGTAAGTCTTTCTGCAAACCTTGCAGGACTAGCACTCCTGGAAGAAAGGATATGGTAGGGACATGGCTTAGCCACAGCATTTCCAGAATGAGGAGTGTTAGTCGTGAAATTTTCACAGGAGAACGTCTGTGAAGTTTGGAAAGTAGGAGGTGAGGTACTGGTAGAAGTAAAGTTGTGATGACGGACTGTGAAGCGTGCCAGAATAGGTCAGACAGTAGAGCGCTTGCACGCGAAAAACAAAGGTCCGAGGTTCGTATCCCGTTTCTGGCACACAATTTTTATCTGTCAGGTTGTTTCAAGTGTAATTATGTTGATCGCGAAAGCTTTCTTGAAAACTTATCTCGTTTTGCATAGCAACTTCACGAAGTATAAAATTGAAATTGAGTCAGTTAATCTTATATCTTCCTTTCAAGACACTGTCCATTCCATTCAAATGCTCTTCCAGATCCTTTGCTGTCTCTGACAGAATTACTATGTCATCGGCAAATTCCCTCTCCGAATTTCACCTTGCATTCCTTCACTGCTTGCTCAATGTACAGATTGAACAACATTGGGGAAAGGCTACAACCTTGACTCCCTTCCCAAACTCTGCCTCCCTTTCATGCCCTTCGATTCTAATAACCGTTGTCTGTTTTTTGTATAAATTTCATATAACTCTTCGCTCCATATATTTTCCCCCTGCTACCTTCAGAATTTGAAAGAGTATATTCCAGACGACATTGCGAAAGCTTTCTCCAAAACTACAAATGCTAAAAATTAGGTTTCTCTTTTCTTAATCTATTTTCTAAGATAGGTAGTAACGTAAATATTGCCTCCTTTGTTCCTACATTTCTCCTAAATGTTAACTGATCTTGTATTCCACAAGTTTTTTCATTCGTCTGTAAATAATTCGTATTAGTATTTTGCAACCATGACTTATTAAACTGATAGTTCTGTAATTTTCACATTTGTCTGCACTTGCCTTCTTTGAAATTGGAATTACTATATTCCTATTGAAGTAGGAGGCTATTTCCTCTGTCTCATACATCTTCCACACCATGTGGAACAATTTCTTCATGACTGGATCTCCTAACGATATCGGCAGTTCAGACAGAATATCATCCACTCCAGAGGCCATGTTTCGACTTAAACCTTTCAGCGCTCTGTCAAATTCTTCTCGCAGTATCGTATCTCCTATCTCATCTTCCTCCATGTCGTCTCCCATTTCTAGAATACTACCTTGAAGTTTATTTCCTTTATAGAGGCCCTCTATATATTACTTCAACCTTTCAACTTTTCCCGCTTAGCTCAGTACTGGCTTTCCCTCTAAGTTATCGATATTTATACAGCTGCTTTCCTTGTCTGCACTTCTGTTTACCTGTAGGCGGTATCTATCTTTCCTGTTGTTATACATTCTTATATGGTTCTGCACTTCTCCTCTAGCCATTCCTGCTAAGCCAGTCTGCATTTCCTGTCAACCTCGTGTTTCAGACGTCTCTACTCCCTTTCGCCTGTTTCACTTGATGTATTTTTATATTTTCTCCTTTCATCAATCAAGTTCAGTGTTATCCAGGGATTTCTATTAGGCCTTGTCTTTCTGCCTATATTATCCTCTGCGACTTTCACTACTCTCTCAGTGCTACCCAATCTTCTTTTATTAGCTAAACATAGTAAAATAAAAAAATAAACGCGCTCTTTCCTGCATTAAATAAATCGTTGATCATGATTTAAATATTCGAGCTAGGAAAAGAACCTATTATAAAACTTTAAATAGCTTGAGACGTTACACACTTTCAAACCGCATCAAAGTGTACCAGACCGCGCTTGCAAAAACGATGTGGTCAGCAGGCGAGTGCCGTCTCGTGGCCTCCAGTAAGCGAACCACCCATAGCTAACACAAGTGACCAGAGGGGTCCCTCCTGACACCAAGTTCACGGCTGGAAACTGACAAAAGCCAAAGGTAGAAACCTCCTACCTTGTTGATCACACTGTACCCACAGCAGACCGAAGCACTATACTACCAAACATTTTAAAAACTTGGAAAAAATCATTTGTGTGCCCAAAGGCGTAAAATACTTTCATTTGCTATTATCTACCGGTTTCGCCAATTTCTGCCATTTAGAGGAGATTAACAAGATATTTTACATCATCAACAACTACAAAAGATAACAGTTTTTCTGAATACGGCAACTAATACTTACAGTAATAATCGTGACTGTTTCTGAAAAACCAGTCACTTTAAAGAAGATATCAGAAATTAGCGAAAACGGTAGAGCAAATAAAAGTATTTTACAGCTCTGTGCACAAAAATTATTTTTTTAAAAGACATTGCGGCTGTAGACTACCACATAAAAACAATATTTTCTAAATTCTTAGCAGAATGACATAGACAATCACTCTTTAATCCAAAACGGGGGCAGATGGAAGTAAACTTTTGTCAAGGAGAATCCAAATCTGCAAACAAAAAATTAAATAAACAAAATAAAATAAAATACAGTAGCGATTCCTATTTTAGGCTTAGAAGTCACCCCTCTTTCCGCCCCCGGGGTTTGGTGCTAGGGTGTCGACCTGTATGTTAATCAATGTCCCTTTCGAAGTAAAACACTTTATTTGCAACATTTTTAGTCCGATTTTATTTCTTAAAATATTCCCAAAAAAAAAAAAAGTTTTAAAAGTCTCAATCTGTATAAGGTTCACGTATTATAATCCCAGCTGAAAAATGCTCATGTCGGAGCACAGAAAAGGCGAATATGTTCTTTGACACTATAGTGTGGAACCAGCTGCCTCAATCCTCATTCCGACTTCCTCGCCAAAAATTATGGCATACGAACTTATTCGCGCAATTTTAGCGCATAACTTTGTAAATATTTTTGCCCAGGTAAGCCGTCATAGTCAGCAATATCGTCTCACTGTCAGTGTCTATATATGTCTCTGTAAGTGTGTTTGATGTCTCTCCCACTACCGCTTTCTGTCTGTGTCAAACTTTCAATGTCTTCATCCCTTTCCCTCGCGATTCCTCACCGCTGTCTGTTTCTGCCACTTTCATCGTCTCTCTGCCCCACTGACGTTGTCTCATTCACTGCCTGTCCTGTTGCCAGTATTCTTTCTTTCTCAGAGTCGGCTTTCATTGTCTTCAATCACGATTGTATTCTTTGCACATATGTCCATGGGGATGGTTTGCTTGGGGTTTGCTCTATGGCCCTAAAAACTTTAGCACGCGGGTATTGGGGATGGGAAAAATTGGACAAATTGTTTCGTGCTATAGTATTGGAGAGCCGCACGCTCATGCTTTTTGTATGGTCTCCATTCGTCTCAGTTTCCCACTGCTCCAATTGCTACTATTTGCATCTGTCTCTGTTGTCACTGTTCCTGACTTCGGACATCTCGTTTCGCTTCCCACTGCTGTATTCTCCTGAACTGACACTTTTCTGTTCCATCATATATGGCTCTCTCTGCCTGTTGCACTGTCTCTGTCCTACACACATTCAGCCGAAAAAAGCGCAAATATGTTCGCATGCCCAAATTTTTGGTAAGGAATTCGGAATGAGGATTGAGCCAGCTGGTTCCACACTCTTGTGTCAAAAAACATATTCGCCTTTTCTGTGCTACGACAGGAGCATTTTTCAGCTGGTTCCCGTCTTTTTCCTGTTTCTGCTTGTATAACATGAAATCAATGGTGAGTAAAATTTGGATAGTTTTTTATATACCTTGGTACATTTGAACAAACGTCAGACAAAATTGACTATAAAGTAGTTTACTTTCTAAAAAGAGCTTCACATTCAGATGATTGCTAAACACGCTTAACTATTTCAAAAAACCTTGTTAGCACTAGCAATATCCTTCCATAAAAAGCATGTAAATATTTTATATGATGTTGCTATTTGACGATAATTCAAGTCTTTCGCGTTGATCCAACCATTACGATGACGAATTTTGCACGACCAGTGGCTGGAAAGTTGTGAATGTAGTTCAAACCATAATTAAACGTCAGACCGGATATTACATGCGTATTTTATTTGTCATGAATATGTGCGGTAACTTGGAATCTACAGATCTCGGTAATGGATGGTATTATCGTAAAAACTTTCAAAGCTCTCCGGAATCATACTACTAGAACGCATCGCAAAAATTTCGACGATTTGGCTTGAATAGAAGTGTAGGTTTGCCAATGCACGCAGTTGGACCTTTTGATAGCAAAAAATATAATTTTTATAGCGTATCCCGATAACGAATACACATATCCACAAACGGGAAACGGATTTTCCAGATAAACACCTAAGCAACATACACATAACATTTTCGTCATTTCCTATTCCTCAAGATACGTTACCTCACAATCAGAAATGGCGTTTCCGAACCTATTATTGTCGCGTGCTGTCGTTCACGGACCGATATCTAAAGAACCACTTATCATTCTGCTCTAAACGTTAAAGAAAATTTCGATATGTTATCTACATCTCATACGCAGATATGTGTAACCTAAAAACAACCCTACGAGAATTCTTCGCAATGTGTTTTTATCTTTGCAAACTCTTTAAAATATGTTGCAATAGTTCACTAAACCGGATGCTGCATATTAACTGTAAAGTTAACGAAAACAAAAATCACCCCTTCATCAAACGCAGATTTCAATCTTTAAGATGCACAAAAATCAAATATTTTCGACGAGTACCATTTATTAAATCGCATGGTAAGTTTCAGAGCTGTCCGAACGCCGTCTTTCAGCACAACTCGCACTTTTTCTAGCAAAATATCGCGGTTTTTCGGCCGTATCTTGCTAACGGACTAAGATCTACGAAAAATGCCGTTTATAGATAAATGTCTACAGAAAGTATTGTAAATACTTGAACAATTTTCTATGGTAAGTTATTTAGATATTTGCGATTCACGGATAAAAATTAGGTTTTGTGATTTTGTGCAAATCTATGATAAGTTTCAAACTCTGGATCTCGGTAACGGATAACGATATCGAAAAAGATTAGAAACGGCCTCGAGAATATCATCATAAGAACAAATGGTAAAAATTAGGAAGATTTGCAATGAATAGAAAGTATCGAAGTGACCATCCCAATTCGTTTTTTTTCTTCTTTTTTCTTTTTGTACCCAAAAATCATGGTGTTTTGAGATTTTCTCAGGAACCGCCCATGAATTAATGGTGCTATTGTAAGCCGTTTAAAGACTACCATAGACTATACGTCATGTACAAAAGCCATCTAATTTGTTCAATTTGGATGGGCTCTAGGAAGTGTGTAACTTTGGAAATTTTGACGATGTACTGCATGATAGCTATAGTATACCCATTCTTATATACACAAATGATCACTGGGCCAAGATGTATCCACAACACTTTACCCCTTTGAGATGAATAGAACCTGATATATGGGTCCCTAAAGAATTACAAATTCTCACGCGCCGTTTACGAGCATATTAATACCGCGCACTGCCGTGCGCGATATGATAAAGGTATACGATAATTGTGGAACCGTATGTAATAGATAATAGATCAGCTTAAAATTGATGTGTCACATATGTTATCGGTATCATGACATTGAAAATGCGAAATTATTAATTTTACAGTTGAGTCTACTCCCAGGTAAAATTAGAAATTGCACGAAACTAAGCTATTTCAATGTTAAAACGAATGGTGCAGGAACAAACGAGGACTGCCACGAAACTACCCGTGGTGAGACGTTTCAACAGGATTGGTACGTTACGAATAACGTTTGAGTGTGTATTGACAATATGTACCTCATAGCTTACACTAGTATACACTGAGGTGACAAAAAAATGTTTAAATGTTTGTATTGTTTATGGGACTTAACAAAGGGGTCATCAGTCCCTACACTTACAAATTACTTATGAACTACTTACGAACTAGGACGGCACAAATATCCATGCCCGAGGGGGGATTCGAACCCGCTACCGTAGTGGCCGTGCAGACCGTGACTGGAGCGCCTCAGTCTCCTCGGCCACCGCGGCCGGCGAGGTGACAAAAGAGTACAGCTACAGAAGACGGCGCGGGAGTGTCCGAGCGCTCTAAGGCGCCTTGCTGCCGAGTGCGAGGCTGAGGCGTATGTGTGTGTGTGTGTGTGTGTGTGTGTGTGTGTGTGTGTGTGTGTGTCTCCTTAGTGTAGGTTAGTTTCAGTAGATTGTAAGTCCAGGGAATACAACTGCAGCTTTAAAGAAATAAAATGAAGTTACAGGAGAAGTTAATACAGCATTCAGAAGCTCTAGCCGGCCACGGTGGCCGAGGGGACTGAGACGCGTCAGTCACGGTCTGCACGGCCACTACGGTCGGGGGTTCGAATCCCCCCTCGGGCATGGGTATTTGTGCCGTCCTTAGTATTAGCTAGTTCATAACTAGTTCTAAGTTTATGGACTGATGACCCCATAGTTAAGTCCCATAAGCTCTACAAACATTTGAACATTTTGAACAGAAGCTCTAAGACGACAGAGCGTTTGTGGAGCTGCGATCCGTACTCAGACGATTCATGTGACGGCTGCCGTTAATTACGGAGATCACTGTTTGCGTTGCCTTAAAATAAAAAAATTAAAAAGTAATTAAAAAAAACAGAAGGAGAGGATAGATAGGTGTAGTTTACGGACGTAAAGTGCGTGTCGGCCAAGCAATGTTAACCCATGTCAATAACAAAAATCACCGTGAAATAAATTCGACAGAAAAATAAGTCCTAGAATACGATAGTCAAGATCGTTGGACACATGGTTCTATTGAAAATGAAAATAAATATGACCGAAACTGGTATCAATATTAAGTACCCAAATGCGCAATTTTACCTGTTATTTATTTTTAGAAATTGGACTACATTATTTTTTCTTTGCCTGACAATTAGTGTGAACTTAACACCCCCTCCACCCTTCCGTACCATGGGCATTGTTTTAAATAAAGGAAGACATGTATATAGTTATATGTAAATAGTGGTGGGGAGTATATTTAAAAGGAGCTTTGTTTGCAACAATTAATATTTCTGACACCAATCTAATCACAGCATTATAGACTATCATTGGTTTGTTGGGAAGGATGTTGTAACAAAGTCACTGAGGAATCACGCGTCTGGTTGTGGCCACTCTGACGGACAAACACCAATGTGACTTCAGCAACCACAGGACTGAAACTACGCAATTCACAGGTTAAAATTTAGGTTGACGATACTGACGACTATCATAAGGATCAGTTTACAAGACAGAAACTTCTGCAACACCCTTCAGTGAATATACTCATGAAATATGGAAGCCGGCCTTGGTGGCCGAGGGGACTGAGGCGCTCCAGTCACGGTCTGCACAGCGACTACGGTCGGGGGTTCGAATCCCCCCTCGGGCATGGATATTTATGCCGTCCTTAGTCTTAGCTAGTTCATAAGTAGTTTCTAAGCTTAGGGACTGATGACCCCGTAGTTAAGTCCCATAAGTTCTACAAACATTTGAATTTGAACTTGTAAGCAGTGGCTAAGGGGTGGGGACGAACCCCCCCCCGGGCTTCTAGTTTTTTTTTTTTTTTTTTTTTTTTTTGGGGGGGGGTGCTACAAATACCTGGAAAGAAAGTTTTTTTTTATTATTATTATTTAAACGCGCTTAGCATCTCGTGTTCTGCTGGGGGCCTCCAAATCACAAAAAGCTATTTTTTAGACTGTCCCATATCTCTCGTCCTGGGGGCCCCAATTCTTTTTTATTTCCAAGTGAACGGAGGGCCTCAGTTTCTTTTGCCACTGCCCCAGGCCTACAACAGCCTTAGTCAGCCACTGCTTGTAGCACGTAGGCTTTCGCGGTCATTATTGTAAAAACTGATATCTTTCTGAGCCATTTGCCACGTCATGATGATATATTTCCCCAAGGGAATACTTCCTGAAGAAGGCTCCTGTAACGGATCCGAAACGTTGGAGAAATATATCATCACAACGCGGTAAATATCTTAGAATGATTTCAATTTTAACATATGGAAACTTATTCGTTGATATCAATATCAGTACCTGAATAAAAATCAAAAATTTTAAATGTGAGCAGCATCGGTATCAATAGTGAAAATTTTCGTATGCAGTATTTTTGGCGGAGAAAGCAGAACGAGGACTGCAGCGCTGCTTCCCCGCTTTTCTACCTTAGTTTTCTGACAGGAGTATTTGTTCTCTTGTTCTGTTACTGACTGTGCCCTGCAGCTCATTCCCCACGAGCGATCCGTCGGCAGAATTTCTTCTGAAATGTTTTGTCCGGAAGGCAGCTGCTGCGAAAACTGACGTTCTGCACGAGTCTAGGGGCTCACCACTCGACGTTATACGTCAGCGGTGGGCTGTGTATCATATGGCGCTGTGTGAAATATGCGAACACCTGTCAGAATGCAAAGTTCGGGCGCCAGGACGAACATTGCTTCTGCTGATGCAGGGAAACAGGTAGAGGAAGAACATCAGTTGTAATTTTTTGGCCACATCGTAAATATTATAATTATGAATGTGGGGGATGGAAGACGAAGGATTATATTTGGTTGCATCAGATATTGAAATAGTTCAGCGGTGACCAGTGAAATTTCAGTCCAATTGGGGTTCGAACCCTGTATTCTGCTTTGTGCGAGCTGTCACCTTAACTACTTTTTAAAAGTATTTTGTCCATTGCACGAACTGTTATTTCTTTAGTTTTTAAAAAAGCAGCAACCACATTAAAACAAAAAAAAAAAATAGTTACCAATACCAACAAATATAAAAATATATATATATATATAAAAGAGAGAAAAATCAAAACAGAAGTGCATCTGGATGACGCTATTACTGTTACACAGTGCATTATCATCATTATCATCATCATCCATCTCAGCCTTTTCGCATATCATTTGGGGTCGAAATTATTTTGGTTGGATCCTTCTCTTCCACAAATGTCTATCCAGTGCTTCTTCTCTGAGCCATCCTTTCTTCTGTAAGTCCTGTTCCATCTCAGTTTCGGTCTTCTTCTTACTGCTACGATTTCCAGGTCTTCAACTCTTCTCCCCACATAGTACTCCCCTCTGCTATGCACATGTCCATCTTCTCCTGCTTTCTTGGGTCTTGTTTCTTATGGACCCCACTTCCACTGTTCCCTTGATGACTTCATTCCTTATTGTATCTTTTCGCGTCACCCCACTCATCCACCTTAATATTCTCACTTCTGCCACTTCCGTCTTTCTCATGGGATTTTGTAATTGGCCACGTTTCTGCACATCACAGGCCTCACCACAGACTTGTGAAGCTTTCCTTTCATTCTACAGCTAACCTTCTTGTCGCACAGTCCTCCGCTCAGTTTCCTCCGGTTCATCAATGCATTATTTATCCTGGTACCTCGGCCTCCATTCCTCCACCACTTTGCATGTAAGAGCCCAGATATCTAAATTTCTTGAAGATATCTAAATTTCTTGACCAGCGTAAGTTGATTGTCTTGTAGATCTTTGTACGCGCATACTTTGTTTTCACCCTGCTAATTCTCCTTCCCCTTTCCTCTACACTGTTCAAGCTTGTGTTGAAGTGCCTCCTGGGTTGGTTCACAGATTACAACATCATCGTCAAACATTATGCTCCAAGGCGCCTCTTTTTTCACATCTTTGTCTAGTAAATCCATGACGAGGTCAGAGAGATATGGACTGAGAGCAGATCCTTGATGTAACTGCCTTTGTTGCACCTGCACTGCTCCTATCTTGTGTTATTACACCTTCATACATGTCTTGTACCACCCTGATATATTTTTCTGGCACGCATTTACATCTCAGACATCTCCACATCTCTTACCTCGTCACTCTGTCATTTGCTTTCTCAAGATCGATGAAGTCCATAAGCAGATCTTCTTGTACTCCTCTGTGCCTGTCAATCAGTTGCCTTACTGCAAACATTGCGTCGGTTGTTCCTCTTTCCGGCATAAATCGAAACTGTTCTTCACATGCTTCAGTTTATAGACGCAACCTCTTCTCATTTATCCTTTCCCAGATCTTCACTGTGTAGAACATCCGTTTTATCCCTCTATAATTTCCAAAGTTTTTGATATCCCCTTTCCCTTGTATATGAGAGCCATTACACTGCTTCTCCATGCATGCGGCATTCTTTCTCCTTTCCAGATTTTTTGCATTAAATCCCAGAGAACATAAGTTCCCTGTTCCCCCAGACTTTTGCATGCTTCTTTTGGAATTTGGTCTGCGCCTAGGGCCTTCCCATTTGTCATTTTATTTATCAGATGTTAGATTTTTTCCTTACTTTGGGTCATTCCTTCATTTATATCCCCATACTTCTCTAGTACATTTTCCTCATTCACTAGCTTTTCAAAGTACTCCCACCACCTATTCAGGATTTCCTCAAGGTCGTGTAATACTACACCTGCTTCGTCCTTTATCTTGTAAGGTAACCCTTACGTCACGACTGAGTACGAGCCTCACTTTGGGAGATTTTATTCAGTTGAACCTGCATGTAGTGTATAGGTAATAATTATGATGTTATAATGTCATTTAATTAATGATTGTAATATGTGATGTATGAATGTAATGTAACTATAACCACTTCATGTCATTTATTCGTTATCTGTGTACTGTATTTGTCTATGGATATTTTATTTCAATTATTTTATGTACTTTGTATGTTTTCTGTATTTACTGTAATTACTTGTCATGTTTAATTTAAGTATGTAAAATATTCCACTGTGAACGAGCTCAAAGATCGATACTTGCTGTAATCAAAAAGCTCCTCAGGCCAGAGACTTTATTGGACAGCAGTGCTCGCCTGTGGGAGAGCAGGCAAGCAGTAGTATCTGCCGCTCCATGACAGAGAACAGACTTTCGTATGCGGTCCGCGTAGTGCTCCAACAATATATGTAACAAAGTGTTATTACAAAGTGAATGTGAAAAGGTGTTAAAAGTGCTACAAATGAAAAGTATAAATGAAACCAGTGTTTAAGTGTATCTAAGTGAAATGTAAACAGATGTTGAGCATCTATTCGTTCGCTCGTTCTGCTCAGGCAAAAATTCGTCACGTGTTCGGTGTCCGTCCAGACGTCCGAAACGCGGTAGCGTCATCGCGGACGCTAACGGTCGAGAATAATTACGCGATTCACGAAGTATCTCTGCATACTGCTAACAAGCTGCCAAAGGAGGAGCCAGCAAAATAATTTCTGTATTAATTAAAATCTTGTATTCAGCACATTGTAAAGGATCTATTGTCGAACTGGACTCAATGATTAAGATATTTCGCATGTAATTAATGTAGATGCGTAAAAATTCCTGGCGGATTAAAATTGTGTGCCGGAACCGGGACTCGAACCTGGAACCTCTGCCTTTCGCGGGCAAGCGCACTACCGACTGTGCTATCCCGACATGATTCACGATGCCGCCTCACAACTTTACTTCCGTCAGTACCTTGCCTCCTACTTTCCAAACTTCACAGAAGGTCTCCTGCGAACCATGCAAGACTAGCACTCCTGGAAGAAAGGATATGGTGGGACATGGCTTAGCCACAGCCTAAGGGATGTTTTCAGAATGAGGCGGCATCGTGAGTCGTGTCGGGATAGCACAGTCGGTAGTGCGCTTGCCCGCGAAGGGCAAAGGTCCCAGGTTCGAGTCCCGGTTCCGGCACACAATTTTAATCTGCCAAGAAGTTTCATATCAGCGCACACTCCACTGCAGAGTGAAAGATTCATTCTGGAATGTAGATGCGTGTTTGACTCTTAACAAAATATAAGAAATTCGATGATACGTGTTCCATATTATTTAGAACAAGTAGTTACCTAATCTGCCAATATAACAAAGCTTATTAATGTTTCATGAGCAAAGTGTTCAAAATTAAAAATCAAGTATTTAAAAGTAACTAATTAAGAGAGAGAAAAATTAACGTAGTAGCGAAAGCCAGTGATTAACTATTTCATTGAGACAAATTTTGATTTACGTAACAGTGATAGAATTTTTACTTAGTTAATCAATATTTCAAAATGATCATTTTGAAAGTGAGAGAGTTCACGTAAAGAGAAACAGTGTTAATAATTTGATTGAGACTATTTTGCTATGTTGTTGTTGTGGTCTTCAGTCCGGAGACTGGTTTGATGCAGCTCTCCACAATACCCTATCCTGAGCAAGCCTCTTCATCTCCACATAATAACGGCAACCCACATCTGTCTGAATCTCCTTACTATATCCATCCCTTGGCCTTCCTCTGCGGTTTTTACCCCACACACTTCCCTCCAACGCTAAATATACAATTCCTTGATGTCTAAGAATGTGTCCTACCAATCTACCCCTTTTTTTAGTCAAGGTATGCCAGAAATTTCTTTTCTCCCCAATTCTGTTCAGTACCTCCTCATTAGTTACGCGATCCACCCACCTAATCTTCAGCATTCTTCTGTAGCACCACATTTCAAAAGCCTCAATCCTCTTCCTGTCCGCAATGTTTATCGTCCATGTTTCAATCCCATACAAGGCAACACTCCATACAAATGCTTTCAGAAATGACTTCCTTAGGCTTAAATCAATATTCGATGTTAACACATTTCTCTTTTTCAAGAACGCTTTTCTACCCATTGCCATTCTGCATTTTATATCCTCTGTACTGCGACCATCATTTGTTATTTTACTGCCCAAGTAACAAAACTCATCTACCTCCTTTATTGTTTCGTTACCTAATCTAATTCTTTCAGCATCACCTGCTTTTCTTAGACTAGTTTTGCTCTTGTTAATGTTCATCTTATATGCATCTTTCAGCACACTCTCCATTCCGTTCAGTTGCTCTTCAGGTCATTTGCTGTATCTGACAGAATTACTATGCCATCGGCAAAACGCAATGTTTTTAATTCTTCCCCCTGAACTTTAATTCCTTCTCCAAATTTCTCCTTGCTTTCCTTTATAGCTTGCTCAATGTACAAATTGAATAACATTGGAGAAAGGCTACAACCCTATCTTACTCCCTTTCCAACCACTGCATCCCTTTCATGCCCTTCAACTCTGACAACCGCTGTCTGGTTTTTGTACAAGTTGTAAATAACCTTACGTTCCCTATATTTTACTCCTGCTTGCTTCAGAACTTGAAAGAGTTTATTCCAATCAACATTGTCAAAAGCCTTCTCCAAATCTACAAAAGCTAGAAATGTAGGTTTGCCTTTTCTTTATCTTCTAGTATAAGCCGTAAAGTGAGTATTGCCTCCCGTGTTCCTACATTTCTCCTGAACCCAAACTGATCTTCCCCGAGGTCGGCTTCTACCAGCTTTTCCATCCTTCTGTAAATAATTCGTGTTAATATTTTGCAACCATGACTTATTAAACTGATGGTTCTGTAGTTTTCACACCTGTCTGCACCTGCTTTCTTTGGAATGGGGATTATAACATTTTTCTTAAAGTCTGAGGGTACTTCACCTGTCTCATACATCTTACACACCAGGTGAAACAATTTTGTTATGGCTGGTTCTCCAAAAGACTTCAGTAGCTCTGAGGGAATATCATCTACTCCGGGGGCCGACTTAGGTCTTTCAGTGCTCTGTCAAATTCATCTCTCAGTATGGTATCTCCTATTTCGTCCTCACTTACTTTTTCTCCCCTTTCTACATTATTGTCGATAAGTTCATTTCCTTCATAGAGCCTCTCTATATACCCTTTCCACCTTTTCAGCTTTCCCTTCTTTACGGAGAAATGTTTTTCCATCAGTGTCCTTGATATTCATAGAGCTGTTTTTCTTATCTCCAAATGTTTCTTTTATTTTCCTGTTGGCTGTATCTATTTTCCCCTATTTATACATTCTTCTACATCCTTGCATTTGTCTTCTAGCCACTCCTGCTTAGCCATTTTGCACTTCCTGTCAATCTCATTTCTTAGTCTTCTGTACTCCATTTTGCCTGTTTCATTTACTGCATTTTTATATTTTCTCCTTTCATCGATTAAATTTAGTATCTCCTGTGATATCCTACGATTTTTTGTAGGTCTTGCCTACCTATTTTGTCCTCTGCTGCCTTCACTATTTCATCTCTCTATTTTGCTAAACTTGACTATATATGATCGTAGACTGTTGCATGCCAGTGTTACGATACTAAATCAGTCAACAGTAAATTAATTCTTGTTGAACACTTCACAAATAGGAATAGCAATAAAACATTAATACAGTAATAATTATTTAGATATTATTAATTTGCATATTTAATGAATAACAGATTTCTCAAAACTGATTTCAACAACAGTTATCACCGCCACATCTATCCTATAAAGAACCATACTGTTACAATTATCGCATGCATTTATCTATCAAGCCTGAATTACGTAAATTTTACTGTTTTCCTAAAAGAAATAAATTTTTATCAAATATTGACTTTTGAATTTGGTTGACAAGTAGGTGCAGTCCAAATTCTAATGTTCAAATGTTCGTAGAGCTTATGGGACTTACCTACGGGATCATCAGTCCCTAAACTTACGAACTACTTATGAACTAGTTAATACTAAGGACGGCACAAATATCAATGCCCGGGGGGATTCGAACCCCGACCGTAGTGGCCGTGCAGACCGTGACTGGCACGCCTCAGACCGCTTGGCCACGGCGGCCGGCCACTTGCCAACCACTTTGTACTGAATTTATTCCTGTTACAATTTTTAAAATTATTACAACCACTGGCGTACTAATAAAGTCGTATGCATTGCACATACGTGGTAGTTCATTTGTAGCTATCAGTGTGTGCACTGTCTCCGTTGGAGTTTTTGTAAGGAAGGGGAAGGTGAGTGACCTTTTGAAAAGTTTGTCAGGTAGGGCCATAGTCTTTGTTAACCACACAAATTGTTTTGGAAATTATTTCAAATTTTAATTACACCACTTGCATTGATTATGAGTTTAACGTAGCTTACCACGAAATTATGAGCAGGTTTTTTACGCCACGCAGACAATATTACGACAGCAACACATTTATTAACATGCAACCAAAATTTATTTTTCTTTTCACCCACACTTTCTCGGTCATAAAAAAAGAAAAAAATCCCTTTCCTTACAATCTGCTTCACTGATTTTATGTTCTTGGCCGCCTTATCTGTTGCTTTACCAGTCCGTAGGAACCGCCTGCCGTCTTGTCCTCTTTCCAGCTCTTCATACGCTTCCATTGCATCAGCCTTTCCTTTTCCATGCCATGTTTTCGAAGTCTTGTAGGCATCCCTATCTTCCTGTTAAGTCCCATTGCTTTTTTGCATCTTTCTTCACTTTATCGCTTTCTATACCTCCTCATTGCTTTTTTGCATCTTTCTTCACTTTTATCGCTTTCTATACCTCCTCATCCCACCTTCCTTACCTTACCTTCTGGTGGTCCTTTTCATGCTGGTTACACCCAGCACGTCTTTTCCCGTTTTTGTAATTACATTGCCATTATAACTCCACTACTCCTGTACATCCTTTGGCAATTTCAGTTTTTACTGTCAGTATATCCCATAAAAATTTATCACCCCAAATATCTGTGGAACCACAGTAGATATTAAAAAGCGACTTACACAGGCATTAAAGTGCGGCAGGGGCTTATGAAGGTAAGTACTATAACACATTCAAAAAAGCAAACAAATTTTATTTTTACCACAAATATGTCTTTTTTTATTTTAATTTATTTTTTAATGGAGACACTATATTGCTATATTACGATTAGTATTAGGACCATCTATAACACAGGAGAATTACCGACAGACTTCCAGAAATGCATCATTATTCCTATACCAAAGAAGGCAGGAGCCACAAATGTGAACAGTACCGAACTTTAAGCCTAATATCAAAAAAATGCGATGCTGGCACTGAGACTCCTTATCGAAAAGCAATTACATAAAAATAAACCAACTTATATTGCCTTTGTAGACCTGGAAAGGGCGTATGATAATGTTATCTGGCAAGAGATTTTCAGAGTGCTGAGGAAACGTGGAATGAAATACAAAGACATCCGTGTCGTACTCAGTCTCTATAAGGATGGGATAGCAGTGATTAGAAACTGTCACCAGGATCAAGAAACAAATATCAGAAAAGGGGCAAGACAAGAATGTTCTCTCTCTCTCCTCTTATGTTCATCGCCTACCATCCAGGAAGCTATAAACCAAGTTCGTGAAACTACAGAGGTGGGTATCAAGATTAATGGGCAGAGGATAGACATGCTACGCTATGCAAACGATATTTCTATAGTCACGGAGACAAAAGATGACCAAGAAGAAGTCCTCAGAACAATGGAAAGGATTTTCTACAACCAGTATAGTATGAGAATAAATAAAAAAAAAAAAAAAAAAAAAAAAAAAAACTATAGCGATGGTACGCAGCACAGAAGGAGAATGAACGTCCAAAAATAAGAATTGGAAGAAAGGATCTAGAAGTGATCGAGGAATTTACTTACTTGGGAAGCAAGATCACAAGAGATGGCAGAAGCCGGAAAAAAATTGTGAGCAGAATACAAAAGGCCAAAATTGCATTCAATCCGAGGAAGAACTTACTGACCAGCAAGAACATTAGTATGGTGATAAGAAAACGTATAATAAAAGCTTTTGTCTGGAGTGTGGCTCTAAACGGTTGCGAAACTTGGACAATAGGCCCTGGAGATGTGCTATAGAAGGATGATGAAGATCAGCTGGAAAGAGAGAGTGACAAATGAAGAAGTGTTTAGGAGAGTACAGGAAAACAGATCCCTATGGGGGCACATCCAAACAAGACGAGACTATAGGGCACATCCTCAGACACTATAACATCATCGGAACAATAACAGAAGGAGCTATTGATGGAAGAAACCGACGGAGGCGACCAAGAATATCATACATGCGACTGATCATGAATGATGTTGGATGTAACACGTATGTGGAAATGAAGAGGAGGCGGACAGAAGAGAGGAATGGCGCTCTGCTGCAAATTAACCTCAGAGTTGAACACTGAAGAAGAAGAAGTAGAAGAACCTGCTGCTACAAGGAACTTCAGCTGAATATTTTAACGTGCTGTAGTAGACTGTCAAGTTTGAGCTAGGATAAATTTTTAATTTCGGCAGCAAGTTGTACACGCTATAGTCCAGCCACACAAATGTACACCTGCTAATAGGTTCCGCTGTTAAACCTTGTCATCTGAGTGTGCGGACGTTGCCAGACAGTAGACAGCCAGCAGTTCAGAGAGCAGACGCACGCCATCAGACTTGCGTCCCGGCCGCCGTGGAAAGAGAATAATGCAGGCCACCGCCTGGAGCGTCGGCCTCGTCTGGGATGCGCAGTCCGACTGCAAACACTGCACCCACACTGACGAGCCGCCTGTTCGCACCGCTGTATACCCTAGGATGAGGGACGCTCCTGGTAAGCAGGCCATATCAAGTGACGGGAAAATAGACGTAGTACAAGTAAACACGGCTAAGCGGTAGGTGGATCAGACACTCTGTGACATAAATGGCATTGAAACAGAGGATGACACTCTAAAGACGGAATTACTAAATTTCTTTTTCCAGAGCTGTTTCACAGAGGAAGATTGCACTGTAGTTCCTTTCCTAGATTGCCGCACAGATTACAAAATGGCAGATATCGAAATAATTGACAGAGGGATAGAAAAAACAATTAAAATCGCTCAAAAGAGGAAAGGCCGCAGGACCTTATGGGATACCCCCTTCTCGCAGTGGTGTATCGTAGGTCTCTAGAAGAGCATAGCATTCCGAAAGATTGGAAAATGGCGCAGGTCATCCCTGTTTTCAAGAACGGTCCTCGAACAGATGTGCAGAACTATAGGCCTATATCTCTAACGACAGTCAGTTGTAGAATTTTGGAACATGTATTATGTTTGAATATAATGACATTTCTTGAGACTAGGAATCTGCTCTGTAGGAATCAGCATGAGTTTCGAAAACGGCGTTCGTATGCAACCCAGCTCGCGCTATTCGTCCACGAGACTCAGAGGGCCATAGACACGGGTTCTCAGGTAGATGCTGTGTTTCTCGACTTCCGCAAGGCGTTTGATACAGTTCCCCACAAACGTTTAATGAACAAAGTAAGAGCATATGGTCTATCAGACAAATTGTGTGATTGGATTAAGGAATTCCTAGATAACAGAAAGCAGCAGGTCATTCTCAATGGAGAGAAGTCCTCCGAAGTAGGAGTTATGTCGGGTGTGCCACAGGCGAATGTCGTGGGTCCGTTGCTGTTCACGATATATATAAATGACCTTGCGGTTAACATCGGAAGTTCACTAAGGCTTTCTGCGGATGATGCGGTAGTATATAGAGAGGTTGTAACAATGGAAAAGTGTATTGAGATGCAGGAGGATCTGCATCGAATTGACGCATGGTGCAGGGAACGGGCAATTAAAGCTCAATGTAGACAAGTGCAATGTGCTGCGAATACACAGATAGAAACATCCTTATCATTTAGCTACACTATAGCAGGTCAGCAACTGGAAGCAGTTAATTCCATAAATTATCTGGGAGTAGTCATTAGGAGGGATTTAAAATGGAACGACCATATAAAATCAGTCGTCGGTAAAGCAGATGCCAGACAGGATGTTGCACAGTACGTTCATAACTGCACTGCGTGCGCGCAGAGAGCAGACCTCTGCCGTCAAAAAATACCATTGCAAAGGGTCCCAGTAGCCACATTCCCATATCAAATTTGTGGATTTATACGGACCATATCACAAAACACCAGCAGGCTAAAGGTATGTTCTAACCATTATAGATAACGTTTCACGCTACTTAGCTATGGTGAGTAGTTCCGATCAGCAAGCAAATATAGTTAATTTGGCGTACCTGAAACTATTGTGACGGACCAAGGTTCTCAGTTTGTTGGCGATTTGATGAAACAACTATGCCATTTACTAAAAGAACGGAAATTGCGTACAGCACCATTACACCCGCAATGCAACGGAAGAACCGAAAGAGTTCACCGGACAATTGGTAAGATGCTTAGCCACTATATCAATGAACAACATAATAATTGGGACAGTTATCTACCAATGATTGTTTCGGCTTACAATGCTAAAACACATGAGGCCACTGACATGTCACGTTATGAAGTAGTCTATGGAAGAATAATGCCATGCCCCTTTGACGTACTCAGAAAAAAGAACGGACAAGTCGGACAAAATGTAAAAGATTTCGCTCGTATGATGAGGGATGTATGAAAAATGGTTCAAAAATCTAATACTAAGCCGTTGGAACGACAAGAAAGAATAGGTAATGCACAAGCGAAATACCCGAATTACAGAACCGGGCAGTGTCACCCCCCATACATACCTATAGGGAAAACGAAGAAATTAGTCACAAACTATAGACGACCTTATCAGATTATTGATAAACGTCGCCAGTCAACTTTAAATTACAACTGCCCACCAGAACAACTATTGTCCACGCCAATCGTTTAAAACCTTTTACAAGAGCTCCAGATGTGATACCATCAACTCTTCCGAAGAGTGGAGGTGTACGGAAAACTAAAACATTAGCCACGTCAGCACAAAGGACAGGTTTGGCGTCATATAATCTTCGACCACAGGTACGATAAATGTTAGAAATGTAAATAATTCGTAAATGTTAATGTTTTTTTTTCACATTAAAGAAGTAGAAGGTAGGAATAGAAGGTAGAAATATGTAGGTAACGTAGAGTAACAGATGCCCATTATATCTTCGAATACTATACAGTACACTCGTTTCTATTGAAGTGGCACAGACTAAATAAAGCTATACAATTCAGAACGAATCAAGTATTTTTAATATCTCATACAACAAATACCAGCTCAGTAATGACGAAATCAGATTTACGTAATTGCATATTCGAACAAGTTGTTATATGTCCGTCTCACGTAATCGAATTACATACTAATATTTGCGAATCTCAGTTATTTTTCTAACAAGCCGAAGCCCTCAAATTGTCCACGAGATATATTAACTTCTACATCGTATTATTTCGAGCAAGTAGAAAATCACTGGGTGTATGCAGTCCATCAGTCAGTTGACATTTTTGCACAATGGTATGATAATTGTGTAGCCACGAAAATACATTTTCCGCTTCGTAAATTTCCATTTACCAGCAACTATAACCGGTACAACTAATGTTAAATCACCCTTTCCTCTAATTTATTGGCCAGAAGCAAGTATTTCCAACGCAAAACCTTTCTTACCTGAACGACTCCCTCGACAGTACCGTTCTGCAGTCACTAGATAATGCCATAAATTCACAGCAAGGCAAAATTGATTCTAATATTGTGATACAACATGTCTTAAGACTGAAAGGTGAGCATAAGATTAAAATTATAACATTGTGAAAAGGTGTCTCTGGAAGCTTATTCTTGGCACTCCTGCTTTGTACAATTTTCTGGTATTTGAGACGAAGGAACCAGCCAAATAATAACATACCACTTCATCAGATACCAGTTAATTGGATAGCAGAGTCTTAATTTATTTGCTTCTATAAATGCTTTTGAGGATTAGTGTAATAAATTATCATACTTTAAGCATTAGTAGACAAATCAATGTTGAAACAATATTGTTGTAGTTTAGTTGATTTAAGGACTCAATGAGTCAACCACAGAGTAGTTCAACAATATCAGTAATTTGTTGTTTTTTATTTAAAGGAGACTAAACAGCTGGGTTTTCACTCCCTCAGTAATTTAGTGTAGGATTGTAATTCTACTGAAAAAAATACTGTTGTCAGCACATAACTATAATAACCTTGTAATGATCATTATGTGGTGTTGACTTTATTGATGCTAAACAAGTAAATACATAAAATAACAACAACTGAATTATAAAGTGAGAGAAAATGTATTACAGTGCATTGTAATCTACATGTAAAAACTATTTATTTATTCTTGTTGTAATCATTTGTTAGGTTTGTTACACTTGTTATTATGGTGTAAATTCGTATTACGACGAAACTTCTAAGAATGCTAACTAGTTGTTAAGTATGTGGAATCGTTCAGATGTATATTTTTCATTATTCTGACAGTGATTTTACCATTCTGACAGTGATTTTACCATTCTAAGAGTGGAGGAATGTTGAGTGAATTAGGCAGTTTATAAGTGTTTGGATCATAAATTCGAGGACGAATTTTCCGAAGGGAGGATGAATGTTGAGTTCCTTAAAGTATTGTAAATAAATTAGTGAAATATAATTAAAAAATAAATGAAAGTGAATAGTACGTGAAGTAAAATTGAGAACTTAGTTCTGTTCAATCAGGCACGACCGAGTAAAGCAGCAGACTTAGGCTGCATTCAGACAGTCCATCGACCGTCTGACGCAGCACGGCATTGTCCCGCCAAGCATTCAAGTGTGGCAAGAAGTCCATCGCTCTCTCCACGAGCGGAAGCTGTTGATTCAGTGATCAGGCCATCGACCGACGAAATCACGTGAAAGCACGGACTGCAAAACGCAAGCGTCGCGATCTTCTAAAAGCAATGTGATCAGAAGCCAATAAACCCCAGAAGTAAATAATCTCCAGAGCAACGTGCCAGCAGACAACGACTCGCAAGATCACCTACAGCCAGGTCCATCAATATATACCACGGCCAAGAAGACGACGCGAGATAGATGAGTGAGACAGTAAGAGAAAGAGTGGTGCAGAAAGAGTAGTATCGTCAGATTGGCAGTAGCGGCTTTAGTAGCAGCAGCAGCAGCAGCAGCAGCAGTAGCAGAAGTAGAGTGTTAGTCATGATCAGCCACCGACATAACGGAGTTGAAGATAGAAGAAAGAAGAGGGAAGAATCTGGTCGCCAGTAACAGCGTTTGGAAGAAGATCAACAATAACAGATGTACTCACCCAGGATGATTGGCCATAAAGATAGGATGCGGTCTGGCTGTGATAGTTACCTGTGATCTCGGTGAAAGGTTCTTCCTCACGAAGACGTGCCGGTTCGACTCCAGGTCAAGGGCGCCAAACCTCCACGCCGTGCCAGTACCTCTGGTCGTAGCACAACACTTGTAGAAGATGGAAAAATCACACCACACCGCAATGAGGTAATTCCGCAGAATTTACGGCCTTTTAATGCTGAGTGCTAGTTCGAAGGCAAGCGCTGCTATACTGGCCAGCGGAGAGCGATAATAAGTTAGCCGAGTCCAGAAGGAGATAGGCCACCGGAGTAACCGGAGATAGACGACAGACGCTGCGAAACGCCTCTTCGCCACCGCACGCCATTCCGCTGCCAACACCCGCCGAGACAATAGTTCACAGTAAGAATAATGTGTGGTCTACCTGTTAATACATGTATTTTGTGTAAATGCTGTTTTATTTACTCCTCATACCCGATCCAAGGAAAAGATCCCACATTCCACATGTTTATAAAATTCCTTGTGAATGCTATCCTGACAATAAAATGTTAATTTGTAATTAAAACTTGGCATTCTGACAACAGGGCAATCCACTGACAGTTGTTATGTGCACAATATTTAGTAAAGTTAAGGTTAAGTCATAAAATGACAGAAACCGTCTCTACTTGTTAACGCATCTTCAATTGATGTCATAAGCGCCCCCGCCACACAGATCTTTTGAAAAATGATTTTCACATACTGGTAGCTGATCATATGGAATAAATGGACATTCAGGTCAACGTCATTATCAGCCAGGCATCCTTATTCAAAATTAGATGAGGCTTATGACAAAAGCTACTAATCTTCCGCCGTAAATTATGAGTAAAGTAATCACTTTGTGTTTGAGGTTGCAAATATACTGTCAAGTGTCAATTACTGAATCACAGGACACGGTTACAAGCTGCCCTTCGAGGTGGTGTTTGTTTCGTTCCTGCCACTCATCTCATTTACGTCGACCTGCAATTTCGTTTCTCTATGGTCGCAGTCTTTTCGTCATCTTCTGCGGGAAGGATCTACATCTACATAGATACTCTGCAAATCACATTTAAGTGCCTGGCAGAGGGTTCATTAACCACTTTCATAACTTTTCTCTACCGTTCCATTCTCTAATAGCGCGCGGGAAGGATGAACACCTAAATCGTTCCGTTTTCGATCTGATTTCTCTTATTTTATTGGGATGGTCATGTCTCCCTAAGTAGGTGGGTGCTAGCACAATATTTTCACATTCAGAAGTAAGAGTCGGTGATTGAAATTTCGCAAACAGATCACGCCGCAATGAATAACGTATTTCTTTTAATGATTTCCACCCCAATTCGTGCAACATTTCCGTGACGCTCCCCCCCCCCCCCCCCGTGACGTGATAAAACAAAACGAGCTGCCCTTCTCTGAACCTTCTCAATATCTTCCGTCAGTCCCAGCTGGTGAGGGTCCCACAAGGGGCAACAGTACTCCAGGAGAGGACGCTCAAGTGATGTAGGCAGTCTCTTTGGTGGAGCTGGTGCATCTTCGCGGCGCGCTCGTGGCCGGCGAGAAAGACAGGCTTTAGCGCACACATCTTGCCACATAAGCAAGGTAGTTCCGAGCCGGTGCGATCGCTAGCCGATTGGCCGGCCGCTGAGATACACCCCACTGCGTCATAGCGGGCAGCCACTGGGCTAGCGATCGCGCCGGCTCGGAACTGCCTTAGTAACTGCCCATATACTATAAACAAGTTCGCTAGCTGGCTGCTCATTTTCTTTCTCCTGGGAGCCGCTGTGGAGTAGCCGAGCAGTCTAAAGCGTCTCGCTGCGGAGCGCGCGGTTGCTCGCCGTGGAGGTTTGAGTCCTCCCTGGAGCATGGGTGTGTGTGTGTTGTCCGCAGGTTAGTTTACCTAGGTTTAAGTAGTTTGAAAGCTACGGACTGATGACCACGCAGTTTGGTGCGATAGATTTACAAACATTTCTCTGCTGGGAGATATAAAAACCTTTTCGTACAGCAAATGACAAAATGCCGGATTTTTGGAGAATCAACAATGTTGAGATCTTGATATTTTATTTCACATAAGTACTATATATCTAAGACCTAAATGTAAAAATTCCAAGGTAAAAATAAACTATCTTTATAAATGTCTTTTTCAAGTGTTTATTAAGATATTCAAATGTTTGTAGAGCTTATGGGACTTAACTACGGGGTCATCAGTCCCTAAACTTACAAACTACTTATGAACTAGCTACAACTAAGGACGGCACAAATATCCATGCCCGAGGGGGGATTCGAACCCCCGACCGTAGTGGCCGTGCAGACCGTGATTGAAGCGCCGCAGTCCCCTCGGCCACCGCGGCCGGCTGTTTATTAAGATTATCTTGTTGGAGAAAAGGTAGTGGAAAGAAAGATCGATCATTGGAAAATCTGTAAAATCGATTGGCAGTCCTTCGACAACTACGTAACTCTGGTGCGAAAAATAGAGAATGAATTTTCAGGAGAGATGTGCAGATTTAAAAAAAAATCACAGGTGTCGTCTAAAAGTATTCAAAAACTCTTTGCATTGTAAGATTCAAGACGCCATGTTACACCTTCACATGGAGCTGATTAAAAGGAATGAAAGCTTTAAAATAGTCTACTAACGTTGCCTTCAGAATGGACTAATAGAAATTACTGAAAATTTATTAATCCTATCAGTATCCCAACCAAGAGAACTTCAACAGTTGCATAAGTTCGAATCTTTGTAAGTGTAGGGGACTTAACTACTGAGGTTATCAGTTCCCAGGCTTACAAACTACTTACACTAAACTAACCTGAGGACAACACACACACCCACGACCGAGAGAAGACTCGAAACTTCGACGGGGAGCAATCGGGCGTTTCGCAGCAAGGCGACTCGGCCATTCCACTGTGCATGAACAATAACTGTAAAATCAAAAACGAGCTGTTTGCTTACAGGCGCCCGGGTAGTTTTGTCAAAATGTATACATTGAGTATATCTGCAAATAATCTATGAGCTATGCATGACAATACTAAAATGTTACAAGTATCATTAAGTTATCGCTTTAACCGTTTTTTTTTTTTTTTTTTTTTTTTTTTTTTTTTTTTTTTTTTTTTTTTTTTTTTTTTAGTTTCACTTTGCTGTCTTCTAATACAGGTCGTTTCCGTAGGAGCGTGCAGTAATTTAAGATGACGTAGACACTTCTCGACTGAGGTAACAGTGGGGTCAGAGACGCCGAGTTAATCTAAATTAAGTAATTTGTAGCAGTTTGGTTCAATAACTTTACAAAAATTTGAACATTACATGTAAGTAAACAGCACAGTTCATGTAAATGTGTACGCATGTTAGTTGTAAATCAGGTGGAAAGCAGTAATGCAAGACAAAGCGTCGAACAAGTTTACTTTCGTATTTACTTAACCCAGATAGCGCTGACGTCCTTACTTTTTTATTCTTGTCTGTAAGAATTCGTGTACAGTGTCAAATTTTATTTCTTTGAATCGTCTGCCCCCACTGCAGATCAATTTTAGATTGTGTTGTCAATTGGAAAGTGATTGGATACAGCTGCAAAGTTGAGATTCATACAGAAGATACTGAAGACTTCCTCGTTGTTGAGTTTATATTTCTTGAACTTTCTTCAATTTTTGAGACAGATATAAGGCATATATTTCATTTTAAATGTTGTTTTAACAATAATGATTTATCAGATTAAAATTATAAAACATTAATTTTAACGTCATTCCAGAAAGAACGGCAGTATTGCAAAACTAATGACGTGATGGTGAAAAAAAATCACTTATAACGAACTTGTGCAGTAATATGAAGGTAATTAATAGCTTCCGAGAAAAATATTAACCAAAAATAATTCTGAGCTATCTGGATTAAGAACAACACACACGTATCCGAGGAAGGACTCGAACCTACCACGTGGCTATTGCGCGCGGCACTTACATGTACATTCTTTATTTCTTGCAAGGGAAGAAAGAGGACGAGTCTGATTACTAGGCTGACATGATGCTGATTTTGTTTACATTACTTGTCCCTAAACTGGCACTAACCCAGGCCTCTCCAACTCGGGTGCTTCGCGAGCACCGGCCGACACCGGGAAAAGCCCCGGTGCTGTGCTGCAGCAGTCGGTGGTGTGTAGTGGGGCACGAGAGGCAGGCACAGCGCTGTCAGCGCACAGGTAGCAGGGGGTCGTGTCGACGACGCGCGGAGCGAAGCCACAGTCGTGTTGTTCGTGGATTATTAAATCCAGTAATAATGATGTCCATTTTTGGTCATAGACAGGATGCTTTATTGCACTCCTTATTTCATACAAATTTTCAACATTCTTCGTTGATCTATGGCATCGCATTGAAGAAACTAATTTTCTCATATTAGGTGCAATAGTTTTGGCAGTTACAATTCGAAATATACCTCATTTTTAATTCGTCAATATTCATAATTTAAAACATTTGTTCACGAAGGAACGTTGCTCAGAGCATTGCAACACATTTTAGGGCAAGGACATGAATCCTCAGGAATTCTTGTTCAAATGTTTGTTAAGCTTAAAGGACTTAACTACGGTGTCATCAGTCCCTAAACTTACAAACTTCTTATGAACTACCTTATACTATGTTCAAATGTTTGTAAATCTATCGGACCAAACGGTGTGGTCATCAGTCCGTAGCTTACAAACTACTTAAACCTAGGTACATTAACCTAAGGACAACAGACACACCCATGCCCCAGGGAGGACTCGAACCTCCGCGGCGAGCAATCGCGCGCTCCGCAGCGAGACGCTTTAGACCGCTCGGCTACTCCACCGCGGCACCTTATACTAAAGGCAACACAAATATCCATGCTCGAGGCGGGATTCGAACTCCGACGGGGAACGGCCTCGCGCATCGTAGCACAGCGCGTCAATGCGCTCGGTCACTCCGCCGCGGCGAATTCTTGTTTACCAAAGGCTATATATAAAGGAATTTAAATCACAGCTGTAGACTAATGGTAATAGAGATCTGTAGAAATAGAATACTTGTACTGTAGTTCTGTCAGCTCAATATCGATACTTGATGGGGCATCCTCTGGGTGCACAGAAAGAAGCATGAAAAAAATTTTTGAGTGCAGTTTTATTTTATTTCTTCAAACCTATGTTAGAAATTTTTATGTAATGACTGTATACTTCCGGATGTGGCAATAATCACAATTTAAGTTTAGTTTTCTTCAGATCGTGGCAATAGTGCTTTTAATTTAGTAATGAGTTCCCTTCTGTCTGTTCTTTCAATCCCCTCGCGTGTTACGGAATCTTTATTTTCATCGTGACGGCGCTTTTATGTTTAAAGCAGAGTGTTATTTTAAGCATTGTGGTTTCCCATTAGGCTTAAAAAATCTTCCTATTAAGCATTAAAAAATGTCACACATAATTCCGAACCTTTGGTGCTCAAGCTAAACTTTCGCAAGGTAGATCAATAGTGTCGTATTAGATAAGGTTCAGAACGGATATGCAGCGCATCCAAGAAGACGCGAGAGCGAACTTTGTCACACACGTGCTGCGACACGGCGAGGCAGAGTGGTGGGGGAAAAACACCGAGTGCTCGAGTTGGAGGGGCCTGCACTAATGTATCATACTTACACTGCCCCATGATAGAACGTGCCGCGAATGAAACAAACAGCCATTCATTATGCAATATTACTGAGAGAAGTACAGAACAAAACGGTGGAGCGGTACCGTGATAATTTTGCAGAACTCACCGACAAACCGCTTTTTCTACTTCATATCCTGAATCCCACAGATTATTTCCTATGGGAATATCTAAAGTCACTTTTGTATGAGAGCTCAATGGATATGTAGTTGAAAATAGTTGGCACAATTGCAACTCATGTGATTCGAAACACAGGAGAAATATTTGTCAGCGTCAGAATCTTGTTCACCGGTGTCATGGTTTCATTGAGGTTGATGGCCGTATGTTTTACTACATTTTGTAGCATACAGTGCAAATGGTACGTCAGTGATGGTATTTGGTATTTACCCTGTAACTAATATAAGCAAAAACGTATACAGTTATGTGCTTGTACTCCTGTTAACTGCTTAATATGGCTTCTTCGTCCCAATGAGCATATCCTGTGTCCCGTTACACCCTGTATAAGTACCTACTGCCCGCCCACTTAGGAAAATTGGTTTAGTTTACGGCCGGCCACGGACGGACCAACAGACGTTCGGGTTTGCTTGGCACTTCTCATAAGTATTCAATACCGTGCGGCATTTGATGTTGCACTAAGATGTGGATAGCCGGCCGCGATGGCCGAGGGGACTGAGGCGCTCCAGTCACGGTCTGCACGGCCGCTGCGGTCGGGGGTTCGAATCCCCCCTCGGGCATGGATATTTGTGCCGTCCTTAGTTGTAAGTAGTTCATAAGTAGTTTGTAAGTTTAGGGACTGATGACCCCGTAGTTGAGTTCCATAGACTTTAAAAAAAAAAAAAAAAGATGTGGATATTTTCCTTTGGGTCAGGTGGTAGGAAATGTTTACAACTGCCGCCAGCCATTTCTCTAAGTCAGTGTTTTGCAACCTGTGGGCCGTGCCCCCCACCCCGCGGTCTTGTTTGGAGGGGAGGGGGGGATTGCGGTTAAAGGAGGAAGTAAATGCAACATAAAACAATCATGGTAGTGCATATCTGGGTAATTGAGGTTTCTCGAAAAACTGTCAAAGAAAAGTTGAATATAGTTCACACTACGATTGTGTAATTGCTTGTTATCATCAGTTCTGATTTGAATTGAACAGACATTTTACCACAAATACTCTTTGTTAACGTTCAATAACAAACAAAAAAAAAACATAAATCTGTTTTCAGAAACCAACCGATAGTTAAATTATCGAGAGGCAATAAGTAATACTGAGAAATTCAAAATACCTGAATTTCTTTTTAAATTGCCTGTACAGTGGTACATAAGGAGCACAATTAGATTTCGAATCTTACATGCAACGTATATTTTTCTGTCGAAATTCATGTAGAAATATTATAATGTGTTCCATTCCGGAAAATACACAGAAAATTCTTCTTATAACGTTGAATACTGTAATTTTTTTATTATTTTGGCTTTTTTTACAAGAAATATGAAAATAAGAAAATATAAAATTCTCTGACTTTTGAGTTCAAGCACTCAGTTGTGTTAGAGTATGGCGAGGTTTGGGAAAGGTGAGTGGGGGGGGTGGAAGGCAGGGCAGCATAATTTTACTTGGAAGGTAAAAGGTAGTCTAAAAGGTTGTAAAACACAGCTCTAAGCTGTCTGGTGTTAAGAAAATGCAAATTTTGTACATTTCAGTGTTACAAGACACGCTGAAATACTTTTCAAATCATTTACAGGATATTGCCAATATAGTATCTCCTTTTTAGACTAGAAGACCATTTTCTGTATTTGCTGAAACTCCTCTGACCACTTACAGAGACAACAGATTTGCAGTGTCATGTTCGTTACGTTAAAGCTGTTCTGGAGCTCAGCGAAGGAATTCCTAGAGAAGAGTTGCCACATCTTCATAATGCGGCTGTGAACGTTATACCCATCTTTATTTCAACTTTAGTGTGAACGGTTTCGTCTTCAGGAAAGAAATTAAATATGTAACTTCAAGTGACAGAACGAGTGATGAAAACCTAATAAACTGCCTCTGCATGTCAGTGTCCCAACATTTTGCACTAAATATTAATTTTATTTCTATATCAGCGAATCAAAATAAATTAAATCATTTTTTGTTTGTTTGTGATGTATTTTGTCAACTTCTGTAGATATGAAACAATAAGGTACAGTAGCACTAAGTAGTTTTTTTGTCCTCACATACACCTGATAATTTATTACATTTCCAATTTTCTATAACGACTACATTTTTTTGCCTCTTGCAAAAACTCTGTTACAATGTTCGAATTTTATACGAAACAAGAAATGTACCGCTTGGTGGTGTGATATGAAAGATTTATTTAAAAGCTTTTGCATATCAATTTCGTTCCCATGAAGGAAAATCATCAGTGCAGATTGAAGTCATGATTGCACATGTATTAATGGTCAGGTCCATAAAATAAATGAAAATTCCAGTAAATGTAACAAGTTTAAAATAGATCACAGTAAGAATTTTACATGACACAACTTGGCTCGCACAATATTACTGGTGAAGCAGAGTTGCAAAACAAAGCTGATTTTATTTCTTTTCCTTTTGTACCAACAGCCAATAAAGCGGCTATTATGCTTTTTTCTATGTGTAGCTTCCGTTTTTCGAATTTCCTAACCGCCGACAGGCAACCTGCGGGACTACTTTGTGCGCAGCCCTCTAATTTATAGATTTGTCCCTCCAGTGATACAAATCAGCAACGTGGCACCCTTAGAATTCCAGTTGGATCCCCTTGGGCTAGACTCTGGTGTACAGCGCCTTATGCCGTAGCTGTTAGCAAGCCAGGCCTATTCTGTGTGAAGTCACACGAGCGCGCAGGTCCTCTTAATACCTTATGTGTCCAATTTTTATTGAGTACAGATATAGCTGTTAATATGCAACACAAACAAATGTAAAGCAAAGGCAAATAGAGATGTCAGACTTAACTTTCAAATATGGCACCAGCTACTTCAATCCACTTTTGACTCCTCATGACAACACGTTCAGCTCTAGGCGTTATTTTATGAGGGCTGCGCTATTATAGCCTAAACGATCAAGCTCTTGTGTTTACTTTATCTTTGTAGGTTTCGCCTTTCAATTATCCTTACAGCTAAGATCCATCTTCTGGTGAAAGTTAGGTTTAAATGATGCAGCACTTAAGTAGTTTGTAAGCTACGGACTGATGACCACGCAGTTTGGTCCGATAGATTTACAGACATCTGGACATCTGAACCCCATCATGCTGCAAGTGGATAAGCATTCTTGTAGGCAAACATATCTCTTCTAATAATGCTGAAAGCTAATTTCCAAGACAGTTTAGATAACTAGGTCCTGTAATATGATGTGGTAGCACAAAAGGCCGAAACAAATGTCTGTCTATCAAACCACACCAAAACTTTTCATGGAAAATTAGTTGAAAATGCGTCTGTGTGATGGCATGTGGGTATTCTTCGACCCGCTTCTTTTAATTACGAGTGTCATTGATGGCATAATGAAATTGGCTTCATCTGTGAAGAGTAAAACTGGGATTAATATGAATAAATGATCCCTGAGACGGATTTTCGTCTCAAATGTGTCAAAGACACTATTGATAGATGTGAAGCATTGAATTAAAATTTGTGGTGCGGCCGGGAATCGAACCCGGACCTCCATGCTTACTAGGCAGACGTCTTAACCGTTAGACTACCACACCACTAACGATTAAGGCGCCTCGGAATAGTCTATGTACGATTTCCCTCCACAACGCAAACTTTAATTCAGCTTCTTTGTTCCAAAGATAATTGCCACTACTGCCAAGGCTCTCCATGCAGCGGAATAGCACCTCAGCAATGGACATGGTGGAACAAACCCGTTATGGTGATATAAATATCAATTAATATGAATAAATGATCCCTGAGACGGATTTTCGTCTCAAATGTGTCAAAGACACTATTGATAGATGTGAAGCATTGAATTAAAATTTGTGGTGCGGCCGGGAATCGAACGCGGACCTCCATGCTTACTAGGCAGACGTCTTAACCGTTAGACTACCACACCACTAACGATTAAGGCGCCTCGGAATAGTCTATGTACGATTTCCCTCCACAACGCAAACTTTAATTCAGCTTCTTTGTTCCAAAGATAATTGCCACTACTGCCAAGGCTCTCCATGCAGTGGAATAGCACCTCAGCAATGGACATGGTGGAACAAACCCGTTATGGTGATATAAATATCAATTAATATGAATAAATGATCCCTGAGACGGATTTTCGTCTCAAATGTGTCAAAGACACTATTGATAGATGTGAAGCATTGAATTAAAATTTGTGGGTTTGTTCCACCATGTCCATTGCTGAGGTGCTATTCCGCTGCATGGAGAGCCTTGGCAGTAGTGGCAATTATCTTTGGAACAAAGAAGCTGAATTAAAGTTTGCGTTGTGGAGGGAAATCGTACATAGACTATTCCGAGGCGCCTTAATCGTTAGTGGTGTGGTAGTCTAACGGTTAAGACGTCTGCCTAGTAAGCATGGAGGTCCGGGTTCGATTCCCGGCCGCATCACAAATTTTAATTCAATGCTTCACATCTATCAATAGTGTCTTTGACACATTTGAGACGAAAATCCGTCTCAGGGATCATTTATTCATATTAATTGATATTTATATCACCATAACGGGTTTGTTCCACCATGTCCATTGCTGAGGTGCTATTCCGCTGCATGGAGAGCCTTGGCAGTAGTGGCAATTATCTTTGGAACAAAGAAGCTGAATTAAAGTTTGCGTTGTGGAGGGAAATCCTACATAGACTATTCCGAGGCGCCTTAATCGTTAGTGGTGTGGTAGTCTAACGGTCAATCGTTAGTGGTGTGGTAGTCTAACGGTACGCAGTCTGCTTTCGGCGGGCGAGCTGTGTGGTTCGTGTTTACGTCCTCGCTGCGGCCGGCCGTGTGTTGACACTGTGTGGTGAGTTGGACGCTCTCGCAGCGCATATCGTAGTTATATTCCAACATGTATAGATCATAAAGATGATTCAACCTTTAAGAAAAGACACCTTGAAGTTCATGTTTAATGAACAGTTCGTCCGACCTAGAGCTTTTGAAGTAGAAGCTTTCTTAAGAGATGTAGTTAAACTTAATGTGAATGAAATAATAGGGATCCATTTATCGATCGTTAGTAGCACGGTCTATGTTAAAATGATCAGTTCAGAGTGCTGTGATAAAGTAATTGAACGTTGTCGAGGACACCTTAAATTCAATCACTGCGACGGCAAAGTTGGCGATGTACAAATTGATTACGCCGGTTTTGGCATTAGAACAGTTCGCATATTTGAACTCCCATTTGAAATAACTGCGGAGCAGATTAATTCAGTCCTCAAACCATACGGGAGAATTATTAGTAATACTGCGGAAAAGTGGACAACGTTTCAAACTTTTCCAGTATTAAACGGTGTTCGACAAGTGAAACTAGAACTACAGAAACATATCCCGTCGTATATTTACGTATGCGGATATAGAGCCATTGCCATATACGATGGTCAGCCACGTACTTGCTCAGGATGTGGGCAGCCAGGTCATGTTAGGTCGGAGTGCGTACAACGTAGAGTGACGCAGCTGCCGGCAGGGGAACCAGTCGCTCCTATGACGATGACGTCACTGCCAGTGACTTACGCCACGGCCCTCCGCGTTAATACGGCCACCACGTCGAGCGCCGCAGTGGGTGAAAACGATGACGTACATGTAGACGGTCCGTCACTAGCAATGGATGTTGGTGCCGCGGAAAAAGCGACTGTCACCGACTCCGACAAAACAGAAACAGCCACTAAAGAAGAACGTGAAACAAACCCAGAAGATAAGTCCGGAAGAGGAGTACGAAGAGACGAAGACGATAGTGCAGCACAAGACCTTAGCACGACTTCAGAGACTGAGGTTAGTCAGGAATCTCGATCCTCTCTTAAAAAACATAAGAAACGGCGTTTAGCTCCTCCCGACGCCAAACAAAAAGCTCAGGCAACGCGTGAAAAAGCGCAAGAAATTGCTCGCAAATTAAGTGAAAAAGCACCTGAAATTTCGGAGCGTAGCAAACAGACGACAAATTCAGCGGCCAATGAAAATCTGAAAAATGTAGAAACGATAACCCAACAGGATGTGGAAATGGAACACCCTGCAAAGCAACAATTACAGAATAAGATCCCACCTAGTCTTGGTCCCGGAAAAGAAATGCACCATCGCAATGACGGAAGAAACTGGGCAGATGAAGTGGACTATCCCAAAGATGAAGATATGAAAGAAGCTACAAGTCCAAAAAGGACTCGTCCTCCGCACTAATGGGAGAGAAAATGAAAGGGCCATCGCATTCACGACCGGTGCAACAATAATATAAGGCGTCATGCGCATGTTATAACATCTAATATATAAAGTCAGTCTACATCTCACAATTGCGTTACAATCGTACAGAATTGCGACGATAAATATCAATAAGATTCGTAGTCATTTAAAACTAAAGACCTTACAGGACATGTTATACGCTGCCGACATCGATATTGCTATGTTACAAGAAGTAACAGATATTACACTTGATGCAACAATAGGATATAATGCAATTGTAAATTCAGGGCACGACCATGAACTCGGCACGGCAATTTTAATTAAGGAAGGCGTAATTGTAAAAGATGTGGAGAAACTGCCAAATGCAAGGGGTATAGGCGCCACCGTCAACAACACTAGATTAATAAATATCTACGCACCCTCTGGTACAAGCAACAGGAGGGGAAGAGCTGTATTTTTTAAGGAGGATATGGTTCCCCTATTCTGCGGCCGATATGATCAGATAATTTTTGGCGGTGACTATAATTGTGTCCTGTCGGCTAAAGATCAGACCCCAAATTTTAACTACTGTGCCGAACTTGACGCTATTATTAAACAATTAATCTTAACTGACACTTGGGAGCACAAAAACGGTGCATTACCAGGGTTCACTTACATTACAAATCACTCTGCCAGCCGTATTGACAGGATTTACGTTTCAGCCAACCTGAAACAGCATGTTCTGCACACAGAGTTGTGGCCCACCATCTTTTCGGACCACATAGCGTACATATGTACCGTTAACTTAACACGGCAACAAACATACAGGGGACGAGGATTGTGGAAACTTAATACAGAACATCTGAACGACCCTGAATGTCATGAAGTATTGCACACAGAGTTGTGGCCCACCATCTTTTCGGACCACATAGCGTACATATGTACCGTTAACTTAACACGGCAACAAACATACAGGGGACGAGGATTGTGGAAACTTAATACAGAACATCTGAACTACCCTGAATGTCATGAAGTATTCCAAAATGTGTGGAACGAATGCGAGAAGCGATTTCCATCCTATCCTTCGGCACTCACATGGTGGTTGAAATGTGCCAAACCGACGATAAGAAGAGCGCTAATAAATTACTCACGGGAAAAGATGGCCTGGCAGAAACAGACGACCGAATTCTACTTTAAAGTCCTCCGAGATTTGTACAGATCCGATACACCTATAATTAACAAACACCTGGAGATAAAAAGAATTCAAGCTAAGCTCATAGCTTTACGACGGAAACAGCTTGACGGTTGCAAAATACGATCAAGACTCCAAAATGATGTACGTGGAGAAAATACATCAATATACCATGTTATCAATGAAAGAAAGGGACAGCGGAGGAAAATAATAACTGAAATAATAACCGCGGATGGCCGAGTATTGACGCAGCAAAGTGACATCAAGACCGAAATTCAAAACTACTTCGCCGAGCTCTTAAACAATGCAACAACGGATGTAACAGCGCACAATGAACTTACAACAGGACTCACCCGGAAGCTCGACCAAGAGGAAGCAGCCGCTTTGTTAACAGAAATAACAGAGGAAGAGGTTGAAAACGCAATCATAAGAAGCCCGAAAAATAAATCTCCTGGACCCGACGGGATTCCGGCTGAACTCTATCACACTTTTAGGAGACAGATGATATCTAAACTAATATGTATTTGTCAAGAACTGATGAATCCAAACACTAATATACCGAGTGACTTCCGAGAAGGAACAATAGTTCTCATCCCGAAAACTCCTGCAGGGAAATCAGTATCAAATTTCAGACCTCTCACTTTACTAAATTGCGATTATAAAATATTTTCACGCATCATCAATGAGAGGTTAAAATCAGTCCTGAACAATGTCACTGGGGATTATCAATCGAGCGTTGGAAAAGAGCGATCCATCCACCACACAGTGACCGACTATAGAGACATTATTTCAATTGCTGAAGTCTGTAAAATTAAATGCGCCATGGTCTCCTTAGATTTCGAGAAAGCATTTGATAGAGTTAGCCATGATTACCTCTTCCATGTTATGTGCGCTATGAATTTTCCACAGCGTTATATCGCAATTATAAAGAACTACTTAAACCACTCTACATCGAAAATCATGGTTAACGGTCAACCCAGCAGACCAATTATAATAAACAGTTCAGTGAGACAAGGGTGTCCTCTCTCTATGTCCTTGTTTGCGATAGCCATTGAGCCGTTACTTTTAAGCTTAAGTCAAAATCTTCAAGGCATAGTAACGAATGGCCAGAAAGTTGTCATTAGGGCATATGCTGATGACGTCATGTTTCTGGTCAGAGATAGCAATGAGATCAAAAAGGCACTAGAAATAATACAAATATACGAGCTCGCATCCGGCGCACAGCTGAACAGAAAAAAATCTGCAGTAATGAACATCGGACGCGGATTAGGAGCGCCCATCCAAGGACAGATTAAGGAGACGGACAGTATAAAATGCCTTGGAATAGAATATACGCGAAACATCCGGCACACAATTGCAAAAAATTACAGGAGGATACTGAACACCATCCGGGCCAGCATACAACAACACAATCTCAGAAAACTGGATGAACTGCAGAGAGTGGCATTGATAAATATTTATTTAACATCTAAAATAAATTACGTGGCACAGGTCTTGCCAATGCCACGAGATGTCGCCAACAGAATTTTGGCTGCCTTTGGTTACTTTGTCAACCGTGGCCATATATTTAAAATACAATATGAAACATTGACGTTACCAACCGACAACGGTGGCCTAAATCTTATAAACGTATATAACAAGGCACAGGCATTGTACACCAGCAAAACGTACAAGCAGTGGACGACATCATGGAATAGTGTCGTAAAATTCTTACTGAATGAAATAGCGCCGCCCAACCACGACGCTCCAATCGATGTTCACCACATTCCCAACGAACTTTTCCACCTGAAACATTTCTTGATAGAATATAGTTATATCCGAATGTGTCTGCCAGAGAATGATTTGATCAGAGTGAAAGAAGTTTACAAAACTTTCATGAACAACCACAGCGAAAACATCATAGAACAAAAGTATCGTCACTTTAATTGGCAAAACATATGGAGAAACCTCCATCATCCGCAGTTGCCTACTCACGTGAAGGCACAGTGGTACTATGCCGTTAATAGAAAAATCCCGACGAACTCAAAACTCCACGCCATCCATCTGGCAGATTCCGCTTTGTGTACTGCCTGTAAAATCAACGATACTGATGAACACCAATTTGTCTGCGGCAATGCTAACAATATATGGCAGTCAGTAAGAAGGATTTTAGCAATTATCCAACGAACATCGCCCCACACAATAACTCCAACAAATCTCTTACACCCGGATGAAGCACTATACCCTAACACGAAGAAAAACGCCGTGAACTGGTTGAAGGGGCACACGGTGTTTTACATATTGTCAAACAAGGAGAAGAGCGAAGGTGACTTTTGGACTTATATCGCGACCCAACATCACACATTACTCCAGATGAATAATTACAATAAACATTATGCAAATTTCCTCAAAAGGACCATCATGTGAACTCCTCTATTCACGCTGATATCTTGAAAGTGTGACTGAAATTGATTTGAAAATAAATCTACAATTATTTAATGAACAAATACGATCATGATCAAACAAAGAACAGGTACTCAGAAGTTTATTTTTTTATTAAAAAAATAATTTTAGAAAAAGTCATAGTTTTGTAAAGAGACATTTCATTTGTGTCCCCTTCTAGACTGATCTCGCGACAACTAACGCGTTCAGAGTTAGAGAAGATGTAATAAGAATAGTAATTAAAAAAATAATGAAAACGAACATAGGAACGGACGAAAAAGTACATGGAAACACTCCATTGTAACTGTCGCGAAGACGAACTCTGAAATCGTCGGTGAGCAGAGATTGAAAAGAAGGATTTTTATTTTTTACTTATTTATTTCGTTTGGTAAAAATTTATATTTATGTTTCCAACCGAAGAAGGTACTGTTACGTTTCATGTGTTACATTTTTAAATGGAAAAAGAAGGAGACGACGCAATTAAGCTGTGGAATACAGCACTCATAAGAAAAACTTTCAGTTTTGAATCCAACCAAGAAGGGATTATTTGTTTTTATTAAACTTTTGTTATGGGTGACCAACGTTAAGTAAGAAGAGAATTAATTCCATTACAAGAAAGAAGGAAAAGAGATTTTTTTAAATAAAAAAAAAAAAAAAAAAAAAAAAAAAAACGCCGACGAAGGCGATATTTGGAGAGCGAAAGGAGGGGCTGTGAGGGGAGGTTGGAGGCCCTAAAAAAAGAAAAAAAAACAAAAATAAAAAAAAAAATAAAAAAAAAAATAAAAGAAAAAAAAAACGGTTAAGACGTCTGCCTAGTAAGCATGGAGGTCCGGGTTCGATTCCCGGCCACACCACAAATTTTAATTCAATGCTTCACATCTGTCAATTGTGTCTTTGACACATTTGAGACGAAAATCCGTCTCAGGGATCATTTATTCATATTAATTGATATTTATATCACCATAACGGGTTTGTTCCACCATGTCCATTGCTGAGGTGCTATTCCGCTGCATGGAGAGCCTTGGCAGTAGTGGCAATTATCTTTGGAACAAAGAAGCTGAATTAAAGTTTGCGTTGTGGAGGGAAATCGTACATAGACTATTCCGAGGCGCCTTAATCGTTAGTGGTGTGGTAGTCTAACGGTTAAGACGTCTGCCTAGTAAGCATGGAGGTCCGGGTTCGATTCCCGGCCGCACCACAAATTTTAATTCAATGCTTCACATCTATCAAAACTGGGATTGCTTGACGAGCATCGTTTATCCAACAAAAAATCTCCGTCTGACTTCATCTGCTACTCGAAGGTGCTGAATGAGGTGAAAAATGATGAGGGTGGAACATGTATACATTCTCTCATATTGGGGAAACCGATACGTGTGCTTGTGGAAGGTCTACGTTCTACCGACTTAATAATGTCTTCTACTTCATTCAGTGTCTGTTGATTCACTCATTCAGTTGCAATATAGCTGGACACTGCTACGCAGTGTAAACACACGGGAAAACAGTCTGGTAGCGTGCGGTTAGAAAATCACAACCGTTCCATTGCAAAAGCCATACGCAAATACCATATCGCTATACGTGCGGTAGAGTAATGATTCATTTTCCTATTTACAATAGGAGGATTAACAGGTCTAGTTCTAGCAAATTCATTAATAGATATTGTATTACATGACACATATTATGTAGTAGCACACTTCCATTATGTACTTTCCATAGGAGTTTGTATGCCTAGGGACTCACGACCAGAGTAGTTAAGTCGCGTAGATTTACATTTTTGAATTTACATTTTTTGCATACCGTCTATACTACCACCCCTTAAAATACCCTGTTTGCTTGCCTATAGTACTCAGCGTTTTTTTTTTTTTTTTTCCTTTTTTTTTTTTTTTTTTTTTTTTTTTTTTTTTTGCTTCTGAAATTACGAAGCGTACTATAAGTTGGAAACTTCATAAATTCAATAGTGCACATTCGGTTGGTACAGGATGGTCTAACTTTATGTCATTTTATTACGCTTTACAATAAAAGCCTATTTTATTACAACTTTTCCTTATAATTTATATAGAGAAAGTAATGTCTTTTTCAATATATAACAGTGTACATCACAGACGACAGCCTGTGTTACGGTCTTCTTAGGTGGCAGTTCGTGGCTAGCAGAAACCACGAGCTGATGCTAGTGAACACGTGAAATACGAATAATTCAAATCCACAAGCTGACGGACACCATTATTCGTTGCAAACTCGACAGCTATTAAGTTAAACGGCACCGGAAAGCTAATTCTCCAAACACCAGTACTTATTTTCGTTTGTTGTTCATACTGTAAATCTGGTTTCAGCAATAACTTTAGGAAAACGCGAACATAGCGATACTGAATGGAGATTGGGAGGTGGGGTAGTAGCTATTGTTACTGTTAAGTCGTTGGTTGGTTGGTTGGGATTGGAGTACGAAACTGACTCATAGTGGGCTTCACGTTGGTTGTCTTGCATTTTGGTTTTAGCTTGTGACTTGGAAGCTGTAGATTCGGCTTGACTTTCACAGTTGTAGTGGATAGATGGGTTCAAAATTTTATTTGTCACCTCAGTATGAAATTTAAGTTGGTAGACCTGGTACTTCTTCGTAATTAATAAAATTTATATTTTTGTTGAATTTTTCATACTGTAAATATTGGTTCTGTGTATCATTTAAAATTAAATACTTTTAATAATATTGGAGCATGAAATTCCGTTCCTCAGGGACTGATACTTAATAAACCGAAAAAACTGAATCATTGAATCCCGGTAGTTCAGACAGTTTGAAGTCCTTCACAAAAGATATTATTTGTACTCGATTTCTTTCTATCGAATTATTCTTTAGAAAAATTTTCATTAGAAGTTTCTTCTAATCAAAACTGTTAGATATTTTCTTCCACAATTAAATGATTCATTACGAATTTCACAGATATATGTTCACTTTTAGAATCTTCTTGGATAATATTAGGAAACTAAATACTTGAATAATTGTTTAAGACTTGTTTAACTATCACAGATTTTTTTTAAATATAATATTCGTAACAAAATCACTTTCACAGGAAACACTTTATGAGTTCACAATGTGTGATTATTTTCGTCAAAGTCTCATTTATATTAAAGTCTCTGGATGTTGTTACATTGCTTATGAACTTTAACTTTTCCAGATAATTTTTAAAGTTATTTCATTAAACTTGATAATAAGTTCAAATTCCAAAATCACGAATATTATTCAGTTTATTACAGGAGGCAGAAGTTTCTAATTCTTCCGTCCTAGCTTATCACAATCAAAGTCCAAAGATAATGTACACATTCGCGTATGATCACGATATGATTGTTTATATTAATAAATCAGTACTTATTCTCGGGTTCCTTCCTCTCATCGAAATAAACCGCGTATGATACTTTGAAACTATAATCACGGAGAGGTATCACATAGAGAGGTAATCACTTCGAGATCTAGTAACATAGAGAGCAAGGAACGCGGAGAGAGAGAGTAATTCAACTGAGGGTAGTATTTATAATAGCAGCCTGACAAATGATCTTTGATATATGAGGTGTTTTCGCCTACATTTCCCCTGGATACTGTTATTCTGAAATAGTCTGATCGAATTTGAATTTACTAAAAATTTTGATAAACGAGAAATTTCTGTCTCTAAACAAATAATTAAAATTACGTAACGATGAAAAATGTTGGAATATGGTGATTTTAATGCTATGGCCATGATGTGATGTCACAATTGCTAAGCTTGTCGGTCCCCCAATGGGGAGGGGGAGGAGTGAGGATAGGAAAGGAGGAGAAGATAAATTCAGTCCAGGGAGGAAAGAAGAAAGAAAGACTGAAAGACTGCATTAGCTCGGGGTCTGGTGCTTGCCATGTACGTACTCACGAAAGAATCGTGAGCCACCTGGGAGGGGGAGGGGGCGTTCAATCATAAAATACCATTATTTCAAAAGTCAGCGTCAGACAGTGTTGTCAAATTTCAGCGTAAATTATTACTGCCGAATTTCACGATAGCAAAGTCAAAAATTTTTGTTTTTAAAATTTCGTCTTTGGACCTAAAAATTAAGGGGGGTACTATAGGCGGTAGGGTATTATAGCCGAGTAAATGCAGTATTTACCATTCTGCCTGAAATACCCTGCATCACACAGGAGAGCATTTCCCCCGTAAAAAGGCATGAAGATAAATTAGTCCGTGTAAGCAGACAAAAATTCTTCCCACGGGAGGGTGAATTAGGCAGCAGGAACGCCTGTGCTCGTGCTGTGTGAACCGCAGTAGTGGCGGAACGGCGGCAGCAGCAGCAGCAGCAGAGCGCTGCTTCCTTTTTTAACGGCCGGTGTTTACGGCCTCCTTGTGTCGCGACAAGCCGGCCCATAAAGCGCGGTCTGCAGCGGGGCGCCTCGCCAACTCAGCCGCAGTGCGCGGGCCGCGAGCCGTAACTCGCCCCATTGTGCCACAGGGCTGCGTCGCTTCGTCATAAACACGTCACAGCGGGGGACACTGAGGCCAACAAGAAAGACAGGCCACGGCGCGCACCTCACGTCACGTGATCAAGTGAGGCCTGAGCCGGCGCTATTGCTAGCTGAGCGGCCAGCCGCTATGAGGTGGGCTGTGCCACAGACTTCTACGCTCCAGGGTGCGGGGACGGAGGGTTTCCAGCAGTTCCGTAAGATGTCCCATGATGGTGCTGCGGTCAGAAGCAGCTCTTTAAACTGGCCAGAGCAGGCGGCAGGTAGCAGCTGTCCCCACCACCACCTCCCCTCAAACGCCTGCACGCCGGACACAGCTGTGGCGTCGTGGCAGGCGGCACGAGCTCTCCCCTCAGCCTCCCCTCCACGCTACCCTCTGACGTGCGAGAGGCAACCTAATCCAGAGAACTGCCTGACACCTGCTAGCATCTTACGGAACTACGAGGTGAGCATAGGACAGTGGTTTAGGGTGGGCTGCTACTCTGTATATGTTACTCTGTGGCTGTGCCCCAGCGGCCTGCCAATCAGCTAGCAATCGCGCCGGCTCAGGCCACACTCGATCACGTGACATGACATATGCCCTGTGGCATCTTTCTCGTTGGCCTCGACGGACACCTGCTGATGGCAGATACCGCAGCGTACCAAAGAAATCATGTACCGAGCCGTGGAGGGGGGCTGCTGACTAGTATCGTCTGCGACGGGCGCTTTGTCATACCTAGACTCAGTACACACTGACACCGACAAGCCGTCGGCAGACGCCGTCAATCGAGCATCACTGAAAACATCTGCGGACAGCGTGGTCTCAATTCATCCGAGCCGCGGTGGAGTAGCCGAGTGGTCTAAGAGTGCAACGAAGACGACACCGACGAACACCGTCTGGTCTGCGGCGAGTCGGCGACCGTATAGCACCTAGTCCAACAGATATTAGCCCTTTATCTCCGGGTACCAACAAACATGATTACCACCAAGATGATACTCCATCCTGATGCGACGCATTTCCCATCATCGAAAAGGCATACAGTCACTTGGATAAAGGGCATTGCCACCCCATTACTTTTTGCGAGATGGATCCAAGGACGTGAAAGATTTTAGGACGTTCTTACTAACACGACACGGCATTATGAGACAGCACGCAAAGTACCGGTCTGTCTTTGCTAACTACTTTGGAAACAATTTTACCAATCCGCCCCGCAGTTGGAACCTCTTTGATGATACGAGCTGATAGGTGCGGAGGCCAGTGTTCTACACGCCCTTAGAAGCTATTTAACATATTCCTATTGCTATCCAAGTGGTTTTTTATATCACTCTCGACACAACGTATAAAGCAACATGATCAAATCACTGAAACGAGCAGAGAACAGGACCAATCACCAGACCTTGCCAACTAATTACGCAACACATCAAAGTGCCCCCCGTAGCTTGGTCGACACGGGTAAGAGATGACAAAGCGAACACTAATTCGGACCAAAAAAGAACATGGAGGAAGAATTATTTACGCGAAGACGTAACCGGGTCCCGTTGCGGAGAGTCGGACCCGAAGAATATCTCTGATACCTGATGAGGACGTCACTCTTCTGTCATCCTTCCAGAAGCATATATTAAGTTCGGTTTATTATGTTTCGTATTATTTTTTATTCACGTGTTCCAAAGACAATACAATGAGTTGGCTATGCGAATTCAATGACGTGAAGGAAATCAAAACAAATAAATGAAATTAATTCCTCACCTAAAATTAATTTTAAAAAATCTCGGTGGGAGACATTATAAAGGACAGTATTTTTTACTTAGTTTTATTTAAGAAAAAATATAAATAAATAAAACCCTCCACGAAGGCGATATTTTTTTTCTTCTTCGAGTATCGTTCTAGACGTAAAGACTTTCCTGTATATTTCACAGAAGTTTAATGCATAAAAAAATAAATCCCATCCACTGGCAAAAAATTATTTAAAAATAAAGAACATACAGGAAAATCCTGGTTGGAGACAGTGCGTTTGGGGGTGGTATTTCATTTTACCTTGTTTTATTTTAGTTTATACGCTAAAAAAAAAAAGGGCGCCTCTTTGCGGAGCTTAGTGGTTGCTCTCCGTCAGAGGTTCGAGTCCTACCTGGGGCATGGGTGTGTGTGTGTTGTCCTAAGGTTAGTTTACCTTATTTTAAGAAGTTTGTAAGCTACGGACTGATGACCTCGCAATTTGGTCCGATAGATTTACAAACATTTGAACATTTTGAACACTTCATCCGATATATCATGCTATCTGCATTAGACTGTGCTCAGAGGTAGTGGACAACCCAGCAGCTGAATTCGATAGGTTTCGAAACATCTGAACGCCTTATTTAACGGTCCCTGCTGTATAGAAGTAAAGAGCGGAGACAGCGAAATACCGAACAGCAGCTTTGTTTATTGTTGGACGAATTTTTGTTGTGTATTCTTCGGAATGGAACACATCCTATTTTTACATGATTTCAGACAGAAAAAAGTGTTTTGAATAGCGAGTGTTTTGCATTTCAGGCAAGACTCAGAAGTGAAGTATACTTATTTAGAAAAGTCCTGCTGTATTCATAATTTATGAATAAGTATACTTTTTTTCATAATTACTTATTGTATCATGTTCTTTTACCTATTAACTGGTCCGTGAAAATAGTTTTAGGCTTTCCGCTTATAAACCATTAATGCATTGTATTATAAAATCACTTGTGATTATTTCATTCAGAAATAAGATAATGTTAACACTAGAAACGCCGTAATTTACTATTTATCATATTCACTTAGGCATAGGTTATGTAGCACTTATGGCTCTAGTTATTTTATAGTGAAAGTGTTTCATCCTGTGACAGCGACCTCCCTCCCCCCTCCGAGTAAGGCCTTGAGAAAAGGTTGAAAATCACTGGTGTATGATAACTCGCCTGATCCTGAAGTTGATTTGAGCCGAGTTTTCCAGATGATATGAACATGACAGTGCCAGTGTGAATACGCCTTGAAATCTCAAGGTTTTCATCTAATTGATTATAAATTATCTGTGTAATTTTTGTATTTGTATGTTGTGCCAGATTGCAAATCCAGAGGTCGTGTGTTCGATCCCCGCCTGGTGCTGGGCTTTTTAACTGTCACTTTCCACTTCTTTCACCTCTGGCAGCATTGCTCATGTGAAAGATTCCGAGTAGCACCATGGTTCGGTACCCACGTTAAACTGTAGGTCCCCCTATAACTGGCTGGGTAAGTCAGTTCGAAGGTAGGAGGAAGGTAACGGCATACCACCTCCAAACAGGACCATGCCTAGTAAAGCACTGTGGTGTTCAAACCAATCTTCGGAGCCGGCCGCGGTGGCCGAGGGGACTGAGGCGCTTCAGTCACGGTCTGCACGGCCACTACGGTCGAATCCCTCCCTCGGGCGTGGATATTTGTGCCGTTCTAGTTCGTAAGTAGTTTGTAAGTTTAGGGACTGATGACCCCGTAGTCAAGTCCCATAGGCTATACAAACATTTGAATAATTTGAACAATCTTCGGATTGTTGACTGCTTTACCTTTCTCTCTTTTTTTTTTTTTTTTTTTTTTTTTTTTTTTTTTTTTTTTTTTTATTACACTCCTGAACGAAAGAATTCACTATAAACTGCGTGCACTGCTGATGTTCACAATCTTTCGGAGAACTATAAGCCTCTTACCGCCGCCATGTTGTGACGTCGTGCGCAGGCTTTCTTCTATAGGGGGTGCAGCTTCGGCACGTGGAGTAGAAAGCTCGCCGGCCTAAGTAATTAAGACGGTAAGAAGTGGCGGAGTACAGGGAGTGGGAAGTAATTGGAGTGACGATTACTGGTGTGGAGGGTGCAGCGCAAATAGTGCAGTAGGGGTGTCCCTCGGCCCGCGATATGAAGGAGCGCGCTAGCCTCGTTCCCCAGGGAGCTGGGAGGCGCGGCCCACGCCCTAATGAACGGCCGGCCACTCCCTCCTAATTAAACGCGGCGGCAGCGGCGATACAATCTGCGGCCGCAAACAAACGCAACTTCCTGCAGGCCGCTCGCTACTGGACGGCTCATCAGCCGGGAACTACAGGCGGCGTGCGGCCCGTGGCTCTGCTGCCCTGTCGACCGGAAAACAGGACAGCGCCGGGGGCGGGGGGGGGGGGGGGGGCGGCTGGCACTGTTTCTCAAACTGAGGCGGCCGGCCAGGGTGAGGGGGGCGGCCGGCTAGAGTCCGCCGACTGAGAGCCACCGACTATTCTACGGCACAGTGGACGACGCAGGGCCTGTATATTAAAATGTTTCATTATATTTTTGAGTAATTACAGTTTATTCTACCGATACTCACCCTTTCAACGTTGACTACGTTTACATGGAACACATCTTACGGAAGACGAAAACCGATTTTCGTGAACCGTTTTTCGCTGTCGTGTTTACATGGCACAGCCTGAATCGGATTTCCTAATCCACTTAAGATGGCGGCTGAAAAAACAGCTGATTCAGTCCCCGATTTAGTCAGCATATTCGCTATTTTTCTTTACTTAAATACACAGATTCATGGTCACTCTAATATTAATTATTTTATTTCACTTTGGAAAATATCTCTCTGTCCATATGTGCCGAAAATTCTTACCAAAAAAACACAATCTGACAAGCCAAGAACGCTTCAAACACGATTGCGTTTACATGAACACGAAAATCGATTGTGGAACTGGAAAACCGCTTTAGAGAAGTGGATTTCCAGAATCGAATTTGGAGTGTTTACATGACCAACCAAAAGCGGAATTGGGAAATCGGTTTACGAAATCCGGTTATGGGAGCCCATGTAAACGGGGTAATTGCGATGTATGGGTGTTCTACTCGCTGCAACATTATTTTCCTGGGGCGTCGTGGTAGAAATAAATACTCGTAGGTACATTTTTAGTTCCTTTTGTCCTCTTTTTTCCCCCACTTGCTATATTATAATATTATAGTGTAAGTATTTCACTTATCTGTCTATGCAACTGATTTAATGAAATATGCTATTGCCATATGCATTTCGCCTTTATTTGGAAGGCATCATCAGTGACCTGTAATATATACATGATTATTTTTACAATAGTTTATATTTACATTTCTCAGTATTTTTAGGTTATGAACAGTTCTGATGCGTTATTTTGGTATAGAATTGATATCTGGATGTTGTACTTACAATATTTCATGGATATAGCTTTACATCTGGTGTTCATTGGTTGCTTCCAGTTGTTCTGCTTCAATTCTGTGCATTTTGCTGTTTTTGTTGTTCCAGCACTTCACAGGCACATGCCATTTTTGTTTGTGTTGTTTTTTTGTTTTTGCTGGTGTTGCCAACTGTTGACTATGTGTTTCTCCTATCTTTGCTTTGTGTCAGTGTGTGTGTGTGTGTGTGTTATGTGATTGCATAGAGGACAGCACCAGATACTGATATATTAATTATTGTTTTTTTTTTTTTTTTTTTTTTTTTTTTTTTTTTTTTTTTTTTGTGAATCCTGATTGTGAAGAGGTATAGAACAGAATTAGAGACAGATAGGTGGAAAGGGACATGAAGATGGAGACAGTCAAAGACGAGGATTGTGGGAAAGGGAGAGAGTTGTGTTTTTTTTCTCATTATTATTATTATTAATTTTTTTTCATTTGTGTGTGTGGGCGCCAATTCTTTTCTCTCTTTGATTACTGTCTCATGTCTTTGACTAGATTTAGCAGTGAGTTTTCATTAATGTTTGTCTTTTCATTTATTACTTGTTTGTTCTCGGCTATGGATTTCTGGATATGGTAGTTTTCTTATGTTGGGATGAGGTGTTTGTTGTGGTTGTTGGTCCTGATAATTTTCATATCTTGGTCTATATTGGTTGGGTGATGGTGGTGGTGTTTTAAGTGTTCAGCAAATGTGGACTGGTTTGTTCCATATTTCCAACATCTGATATGTTCTTTGTATCGTGTTTTGAAATCTCTGTTCGTCATTCCTATGTACTCTGCATCACAACTTTGGCAATCGTAGGTACAATTTCCACTTCTTTAATTTGAATCAAACTTCTTCTCCACCAAAACGTAACAAATTCAAAACAATGCAAGAGAACTTAGCCTACAGTACTTCCATTTAAAGACAACAGACTGACATAGCTTCCAGAGCACTTGACAAACGACTGAAACTCTGAACTCCCCCACGCAAGGCGGCGAGGCAAATATATAACATCGGCAATAATGACCATATATTATGCATTGTTCATAACAATTGAATATAATAATTTACAATTAACAAACACACAAAGAAAACATTTCATGTACACAAAAATAATCACAATATAAAATGAAAACTATACATACAATAATTTTGGATGGCGTAAATCTTTTTAAGTCAAAATCTCAGTTCTTTTTGTTAGACAATAAAGCGGAATGTTAAATGTCAATTAATTTGTTAATGAGTCCAACATACATGTTCCTAACATATATTGAACTATCAATTATCTTCGCAAATCTGAAAATAGGTTCAAAATCTCACGTCAGTCAATATATACAAAGAATTACAATATGGAAATTTTGAATATTATGTTAATTACACAATTAGCTGGTCTACACAACTTGTTTATGAGCCTAACGTATATAAAATGCTATTTATTTACATTTCCTTTTGTTTTTCACAAAAGTTTTTACAAGTGATCTGTTTAAGTCTATAAATAACATACAATGACGAAACTATTGTTTATAGAACTGTCTGGAAAGTATCTAAACGAATCTCTTAATTAATGAAATCTATCACTTGTTTTAATCACAGTATCACCGAGACACTGTCCTACACTGATTCCTAGACTGGCTATTTCGTTTGTAACTTCACACGCAAAATATATCACTATTGAACCACACGATTCCGGGTCCGACGCAGACGGTATCGTAGGACGACATTGAGATGAGAGGACCAGGCAGACGGTATCGTACAATAACATTGAGATGAGAGAGCCAGCAGTATCATCACAGTATCCACAAAGAGAAACAGTGGGCAGGGGGCAACCTTGACCTCGAATGCTTGCAATCGCACAAACATGTACTTAGAATAACACTCTGTCAAAAATGGAATCGTTGACCTCATTTGGTTCAGAATGGCAATCATGTGTGTTCAAACAACTTTCGGGCGTGCACCCGCTTAAAGTTTACTTCTTCTAATATTTCGACTGAGAAACGTTCAGTCATCTTCAGAGACGAGTCGAAGACATAACAGATACATAAGGCACTACGTACGAAGCCAACGGTACGTGCAAAGAATACAGAAGATGATGCAAAAAGTTTTAAATCTATAGCTTTTTTGCCATATGTTGGGAGCCTGTCGTCGAAAATCGGACGGATTATGAATAAACACGATGTTAAAGTAATTTTTCGACCCCCGCCAAAGACAACAGCACTTTTTGGTTCAATCAAGGATGATTTGGAGCTCCGGAAGGCCGGGGTTTACAAGATCCCCTGTGAATGTGGCCTTTCGTACATAGGACAGACGACACGTACAGTCCAGGAAAGATGCACGGAACACCAGAGATATACCCGTCTTTTACAACCAAATAAATCGGCAGTGGCAGAGCACTGTATTGATACTGGACACTCCATGACGTACTAAAACGTCAAAATTTTAGCTTCCACTTCATCTTTTTGGGACTCAGTAGTGAAAGAAGCAATAGAAATTCGCTTGGGGACGAATTTAATTAATAGAGATAGTGGCTACAGTTTAGATAAATCATGGAATCCGGCACTTTCTTTAATAAATTTACAAAGACGCCGCCACAGCACAGATCATAATACATAGATTTCTCCGCAGTAATCGACCATGCAGCCACAGACACAATTTACATACACGTGTACTTCCTTGCCGCCGAGTAACGTCTTTGGCGCCTTGTTGTATCTGTGGCCGCATGCGCAGTAGCGCGGCCCGCGTGTTTATAAGCACGAAGCGTGTGCTGGAGCGTCAGTCTTCGACTCGTCTCTGAAGATAGCTGAACGTTTCTCAGCCGAAATATTAGAAGAAGTAAACTTTAAGCGGCTGCACGCCCGAAAATTGTTTGAACAGTCATTGCGCCGCGAAAACATGAAGATAGCAATCTTGTGTTTACATACATCTTCCGGAAGGTCGAATTACAAAATGTTCAAATGTTTGTAGACCTTATGGGACGTAACTGCGGGATCATCGGTCACTAAAATTATATATATAAAAAAAAATGTTCAAATGTCTGTAAATATATCGGACCAAACTGCGTGGTCATCAGTCCGGAGCTTACAAACTACTTAAACTTAGGTAAACTAACCTACGGACAAATACACACACCCATGCCCCTGGGAGGACTTGAACCTCCACGGTGAGCAACCGCGCACTTCGCACCGAGACGCTTTAGACCGCTCGGCTACTCCTCCGTGGCACTAAACTTACAAACTACTTATAAAGTAACTTATACTAAAGACGGCACAAACATCCATGCCCAAGGGGGGGGGGGAGGGGGGTTCGCAATTGACTCTAAATAATGAGAAGTGTGATGTCATCCACATCACTACGAAAAGAAATCCGTTAAACTTTGTTTACAAGATAAATAAATCAAAAGTGAACGCCGTAAACTCCACAAAATATCTAGGAATTACTATTAATTCAGACTTAAACTGGAAAAAACACGTAGGTAATGTCGTGGGAAAGGCGAACCAGAGACTGCGTTTTAATGGCAGAACCCTTAAAAGATGCTACAGAACAACAAAAGAAATCGGATACACTACGCTATCAGGTAGATTTGACGGAGGACATCGAAAGAGTCCAGAGAATAGCAGCTCGTTTCGTATTGTCACGATACACGCGAGACAGCGTTACGGAAATGTTACAGAATCTGGGATGGGAATCATTACAACAAAGGCGCTTATCGCTGCGGCGTGGGCTACTTACGAAACTCCAATCGCCAACATTCTCCTCCGAATGCAAATATATATTGTTGACTCCTACTTACATAGGTAGAAATGATCATCAGAATAAAATACGAGAAATCAGAGCTCAAACGAAGAGATTCAGGTGTTCTTTCTTCCCGCGCGCTATTCGAAATTGGAATGGGAGATAAATAGTGTAATGGTGGTTCGATGAACCCTTTGCCAGGCACTTAAATGTGATTTGCAGAGTATCCCATGTAGATGTAGATGTAGACCGCAGCGGTCGTGCAGACCGTGACTGGTACACCGCAGACCGCCCGACCACCGCGACCGGCCCGAATTTCGTAAACCGTTTCTCGCTGCGCTGTTTACAGCCTCAATCGGATTTCCTAGCCCACTCAATATGGCGGCTGAAAAACAGCCGATTGAGTTCCTAATTTAGTCAACACAATCGCTATGTTTCTGAACTTAAATACACAGATTCATCCCCACTCGAATATCTCTACTTTTATTTCGCGGTAGAAAATAACACTCTGTCAATATGTGCCGAAAATTCTGAACAATTTTACAAGCTAAGAACGCTTCAAAAACGGTTGCTTTTTACATGGGTACGGAAATCGATTGTGGAACTGGAAAACAGCTGTACAGAAGCAGCTTTCCAGAATCGATTTTGGACTGTTTACATGGCCAACCAAAATCAGAATTGGGAAGTCGGATTACGAAATCAGGTTTTGGGAGCACATGTAAGCGGGGTGACAGAGATATAGACATCTGCTAAAGATGGCTACTAAGTTTGTCAAAACCGGTTATCTAAAATAGAACATTCAACATTCTGCAACCAACACATCGACCCCTTGACTGAAAAATGTCATCATGTACAGAGTCAGAGAGCTACAAAAGAAATTTCTGGTGCGGATTAAATACATATCGTAATCAATTTATGGCAGTGGCTCCAGATGTTTTTGAGACCTTAGATTTGTAATCAAAACAATTATAGTGAGAAAATGTAAGAACTTGGTGGGTAACCATAAAATCAATTGCTATCTTTAATGATATAGTTTAAAATGGAATAATTGAAATTGAACATCATTCTGAAGACATCAGGGTCAAAATATAGGGAACGGAGAGCTATACTCAACTTGTACATAAAGGACACAGCTGTTATTAGTCGAAATTCATGAAATGGTCACAGTGGTTGGGAAGGGAGTAAGACGGGATTATACCCTTTCCCCAATCTATACATTGAGCAAGCTGTGAAGGAATGCAAGGAGAAATTTTTAGAGAGCATTAAAGTCCAGAGACATGGAATAAAACCCTTACGGTTTGCTGACGCCATAATAATTCTGTCGGAGACAGCAAAAGATCTGGAAGAGCAATTAATCGGAATGGACAGTCTCTTGAAAGGAAAATATAAGATGAACATTAACAAGAGTAAAACAAAGGTAGCCGGCCGCGGTGGCCGAGGGGACTAAGGCGCTCCAGTCACGGTCTGCACGGCCACTACGGTCGGGGGTTCGAATCCCCCCCTCGGGCATGGATATTTGTGCCGTCCTAGTTCGTAAGTAGTTTGTTAGTTTTGGGACTGATGACCCCGTAGTTAAGTCCCATAGACTATACAAACATTTGAACATTTTTTTGAAAACAAAGGTAAAGGAATGTAGTGTAGGAAAATCAGGTGATTCTGTGGGAATTACATTAGGTTCAAATGTTCAAATAGCTTATGGGACTTAACTAAGGGTTCATCAGTCCCTAAACTTACAAACTACTTATGAACTAGCTAAGACTAAGGACGGCACAAATATCCATGCCCGAGGGGGGATTCGAAGACCCGACCGTAGTGGCCGTGCAGACCGGGACTGGAGCGCCTCAGTCTGCTCGGCCACCGCGGCCGGCTTACATTAGGTAATGAGACAATAAAAGTAGTAGATGACTTTATTTAGGTAGCAAGATAACTTCTCATCGCCGAAGTAAAGAAGACAATGCAAAATGGCTATGGGAAGAAGAGTGTTTCTGTAGAAGGAAAATTTGTTGACACCAAAAATTAGTTTAAATGTTAGGAAGTCCTTTTTGAAAGCGTTGTATGGAGTGTAGCATTGTAAGGCAGTGGAACGTGCACAATAAGGAGTTCAGACAAAAAATATCATAGAAGCTTTCGAAATGTTGTGCTACAGACGAATAAGGTGTGGGGTATAAATCGTAGAGGGAGACCGAGGGGCGAATACAGTAAGCAGATTCAAAAGAATGTAGGTTTCCAAACGAATTCTCATATGAAGAGGCTTGGACAGGTCAGGGTAGCGTGGAGTGCTACATCAAACCAGTCAGCGGACTGAAAACCATAACAACATCAGGTAAAACCCATATTTAATAGCTTATGAAATGTTCAAATGTTTGTATAGTCTATGGGACTTAACTATGGGTCATCAGTCCCTAAACTTACAAACTACGTATGAACTACTTACGAACTAGGACGGCACAAATATCCATGCCCGAGGGGGGATTCGAACTCCCGACCGTAGTGGCCGTGCAGACCGTGACTGAAGCGCCTCAGTCCCCGCGGCCACCGCGGCCGGCTAATAGCTTATAATTTGAAGAATAGCTTGTATTGAATTAAATGGTAAAACCATGACAAGCTATAAAACCCTCAGCGGGTTAAGTCCATATTTCATTCACTTAACAATTATTTATAACAAATAAATTATTCATATATTGCTTTCCGGGGGGGTGTTGTCATCTTGGAGAATCGGGTTTCTGCTGGTAATCCGCGTCGTACTTGCAAGATATTTCGATCGCGTTACTCGCGATCTTCATCAGGTGCTATCACATACCATGTTACTGTGGTATGTCATACATTGGACAAACGCGGATTACCGGCAGAAACCCGATTCTCCAAGATGGAAATAAATTGCATTAAATAGAGAGCTAAAATCACAAGATAAAGAAAGTATACAGAATGTGAACCCCTTACTTTAATCGTTAAACGATCTTCACACAATACTGGTAGCAAAGAGAAGGTAAAAATATAAACGACCTTCACACAATACTGGTAGCAAAGAGAAGGTAAAAATACAGTTAAAAAAACTCTGCGGGTGAAGCCCATTTTGATCCCTTTACGATTCACCACATTTCTAGTTTTAAAACAAGAAGAAAGCAAATTTCAGTCCATGGAACCCACACTGCAGAGTTCACATGATTTTAGCGGGTAAAGACCATGCTTTAAAAATTGTACCAACTTTAAACCAGATTGAAAAAGGTTGTATAACAACGAGAAAAGGTGCCAAGCTTAAATGTTCTTTATTTTTTATAATTAATAGGGCACCAGAAGGCAAGTTATGAGCTTTAACCTTCTTTAAATAAAAAGGCACATAAAAAGTTCTGATCCAGTGCGTCCTTCTTGTTCGACGTCTGCGGTGAGTTTTTATTTTATTTTTATTGAACTTTCGTTTATAAAATATCTGCCCCGCCCCCAATTTTTACCATATCTTGTTGCTACATCTACCTGGCGACTTCTGTTTAAGTCATTCGTTGACGAGCACGTCGTGATGTAACTCTTACCACGATCTATTTTACAGCGCCTTCTTTGGTTACCGTCCGGACATGTTAAATTTCATGGCTTGCAAGAATCGACTGCGGTTTCACCTGCTACCACCGAGGACGCTGTTGTTGTTATCGATACTCGGCTGTTTACGCGTGCACGCCGATAAAGTCCCGCGCCGTTCTGTGCCGGCCGTCGGACGCAGAGGCTACCGCGCTCCCGGATGCGGTTCCTCTAGGGAGCCGCTTGTCTACTGTTCGTCGAGCTGATCTCGACGAGCTTACGAGAGTAACTCGGGTGTTCGATCTGTGACTGTCGTGAGTGCACTCGTACTCCCCCGATAATCCATTTTTAGTCTGGGGCAACGCCCCAATCCCCAGTTCCGACCAAGGTTTTCGGGAGGTTTTCCTAGGTTGTAAGGCGTATGCCAGAACTGGTAAGCCCGTGCCACTCATTTAGAATTGGGATCCGCCTTTGCCCCTTGCGACCGTGAAGGTCGGGGTGAGAGTTTAAAATAGAGAAAGTTTAATTTTTTAAACTCACAACCACCAGCTGCGAACCAATTTCCTAAACATGCAAAACCACTGGAACTGTGATTGCGACTGACTCGTTTTCTAGGGGATGATATCACACATTTGCAGCTTTCCTTCCCTGCATATGATTAACAAAACAAATTCATAATAAAATCAAGTTCATGTACTAACTACTATTTTTGAAAACACGTGAAAGTTCACTTTATGTTGTTTATTTTACAATATTTGATCCCTGTGGCTGTCGCGTCTGTACGTCGGTAAATTTACCAAATGAAGTTATAGCTCGTGAGCCCCCAGACAAAATGAATATTTGCCGCGAATTGTTTTCACACCACGTGGCTGTCTCAAACACCGTTTATGTTCATGCCTATGCGACGACACGTGTTACATTAGCAAATCACAGTCACTTTAATTCAATGCGATGAACACCTTGTTCCACCGGCTAAATATTCACAAACACACAGTAGCACTCGATTTAACTTGGTGCAGTCTACAACAAGCAACCACACGTGGCGATTGCCACAGACAAATCTCAAGTCACCACCTCGAGATCCACATGCCGACTGATGCAGAGCGACGCCGCCCGGCCAGCCACACCACGTGGAGCCGAGTCCTCACTTCCTGCCCAGGCGCGCGCGCGCGCCAAAAGCTCAACTGCCGGGGTTTTTTCCCCTACGTCATCAACTTCCCCATGTGAACTGTTCTAATCGATTTGTCAACGTACAGCGCTCAGCCAATACATTTCTAAAACTTTACTTAAAATCAAAATAATTACACTACACATTAAACAAATATTTTCTTACGTTTTTATATTAGTATAAACATCCTTTGTACTGTTTATCATAATCGTGCAATTTCTTATATCACAGATAAGTGATTTAACCGAATATTTCAAGGTAAAATACAAAAGATTGATTGAAAATAAAATGAAAAATAGTTAATATATTATTTTTATAAACAAACATTGCCATGCTAGTTGTGTAACTGTCTTGTCTTCGTTGGTAATTTATTACTTTTCATTGTCAATTAAACATATTACGTTAGATGTGACTATATCGGCTAATGTATTGTTTATTTATCAACAGGCTATTTTGTAATGAGGGCCTTAAAGGTTCCTAACTGCATCGTATTACTTCAAATGCCAGTAGTATTACAATATTTGTGCACTGCACTGTGCCTGGCACTCGCCATTGTCCCTCTCTCCCCTCACCGGAAACGAACTGTAAAATCCTAAGTTGGAACAAGCCACCAACATCGGCCTGCTCGCTGGCCTCCCGTCAGCTACAAGCAAATCTCAACGTGGAGAATTTCTACCTATGGCCTAACTATAAATGTTGTCACCCAACTGTGTACATACATTGCTACCATAATTAATAAGATTAAAATTGTGTAACATTTAGTGCATTGGCATGGTCAATGTTTGCAGTGAACTTCATACTGTTTAATTATCAAATGCTATTAATTACCAGTATTTCTATTGGGCGGTAATTTCACACCCTCTATCAGCTTGTTCGATAATTTTATCAATATTTACTCGCAATTGCGAATTTCTTTTAGCGTCACTGTGTAAGGTATGCATGTTCTACCTAATGGTGACATATGAAAATTTGTGCCGAGCCGGGACTCGAACTCGGGTTTCCCGCTTTTCGCGAGCGGTCTCATAACCACTAGGCTACGCGACACGACTCCAGGACCGACCGAAAATTCCATATGCCACACTGACTGCACATACGAGTCAACTGCATTCATCCCTTAGCACTCGCAGCTTAATCTGTATTCCCGCAGAACGAAAACGAAAACAACGAGGCATTAACCTACGTTGTTTTTGTCATTGCCTCGCTTAGGCATCAACATGCAGTTGACTCATATGTGCAGTCAGTGTGTCATATGGAAGTTTGGTTCGGTCCTGGAGTCGAGTTCGGGTAGCCTAGTGGTTAAGGCGACCGCTCGTGAAAAGCGGGAAACCGGGGTTTGAGTCCCGGCCCGGCACAAATTTTCATATGTCACCATTTCGTAGAATATCCATACCTTATACAGTGACGCTAACAGAAATTCGCTATTGAGAGTAAATATTGATAATATTATCATCACTGTTATTCGTCACCATACAGTAATTGTCTGATAATTGGCTGAATAAAACCGTTACTCCTCATGGGGCGGATCTCAAACAGTCCGCACCAATCCTCGGAGAATGAAAAGCAAAAGTTTTAACTCTCTCCATAGTGGATGCATTTTGGACGCAGCTGATTCGATTAAATAGATGGATGAAAATACCAGTAGCTGTATTCAAAATTTTTATTAAAATGTGTGCTACCGGTTTCGGTGTTACATTACACCATCTTGGGGCTCCCGTTGTGTGATTATTATTAAACGCTCATTTGGATTGGGTAGCCATTAAAACCAGTAGCCGTAAATTTCTTGCCTTTTTCATGTTGCACTCTCAACAACGACTGTCGAACTCAAAAAATCTAGAAATTTATGGCTAGTGGTTTTAATGGCTACCCATTCCAAATGTGCTTTTAGTAATAATCACACAACGGGAGCGAAGTCGAGCATGCTGTCAGAAGTGTGTGCGGGTTGCCTCTCAAAAAAAATGTTTGTTAAGCTTATGGGACGTAACTACGGGGTCATCAGTCCCTAAACTTACAAACTACTTACGAACTGCCTTATACTAAAGACGGCACAAATATCCATGCCCGAGGAGGGATTCGAACCCCCGACCGTAGTGGCCGTGCAGACCGTGACTGGAGCGCCTCAGTCCCCACGGCCACCGCTGCCGGCGGTTGCCTCTCGCTGCGAGTCCACTGAAACCAGGCCTGTGCGCCGGGCAACCGCTGGCAGTGGCAGTGACGAGTCCGACAGTGTGTGCGGAGCGAGGGGTGTGGACCGAGCCCATAGATGTGTGTGTGTGTGTGTGTGTGTGTGTGTGTGTATGGGGCCGAGGAATGGACTGGTGACTGATTTGTTATGTCAGCTGGTATCCTCTGACACCAACACTTTGGTGTGAATCGTGTTCGCACCTCAGCAGTGGCCGCTGGTGTTTCACATGACCGGGGGTTCACTTCATTCAGTGCCGGATCTTGATGTTTCAGCCCCTCCCCCCCCCCCCCCCCCCCCCCGCCGCTTGTTCGGCGCGTCCAAAGAAACAATTTGGCGAACCTCTACGACTGGCGCTGGAGCAAAGCGCCCCAGTTTACGCCCCTCCCCCCCCCTCCTTAAATTTCACGCTTCTCTTAAAATATTAAGGCTGAGTAAATTGTTTCTAAAAGATACTGAATGTAGTTGGTTTTTCCTTGATAATAAACACTAAGAACATTTGAATACATACTTGAACATTGAAATACGACCGTCTGACATCTTCCATATATTTTTTGTATATTTCTGTAAAGTTATAATTTATTTAATGTCTTTACATTATCATTTTTTTTAATTTGAACCCCACTCTTTTCAAGGCTGGAGGAATAGCATCTTTATTTCATGCGTTAAAATATTAGTTAATATTGCTAGATTTTTCTTATTTTGTTGTGTTAATAATTTATTATAATATTAATTAATGTGGCATAAGTACGGCTTCTCCGCTACGCTGCTATTCTTGTGAGAATGTGCAGTTGTTGTACGTTTAAGTGTGTGCCAGAATCTATGGCTGTTTGAATTTGGGGAGTGATAGCTTGCTTTCCCTGTGGCTCAGTATCGATAGCTGCTCATGCTACCACAGAGGTTTCCACACCCTTTGGTTGCGGGCTAGTTAGCGAACCTTTCCTTCAGGACGAATCTCGCTGTCCGTCCCCACCACCGCTGTTTTCCTGGATTTTCCGGCTTCCGGTGGCTTCCCGCATCCGGTAGCAGTTTCCCGCCTCATGACCGCTGGATCTTCATTCTGCTCTGGTCGTCTGGTGAGGTAGGGTTGATTATGCTCTTGTTTCTGGAGATGGTAGCCTTTCATTGACTAGCACGTTTAACTTAGATTCGTGAACTAAGAATTTTATTTATTTATTTTAAATATTTTCTCCGTTCGTGTGTGGAAATATGTTCTCGTTTTTTAATTCAGTGATTTACAATAGATAAACGCAGTGTGTGTGATTCTAGTTAATAAGTTAAAACCTTTTGTGATTATATGGCGGTGTATACTTTCTAGCTTTGTGGGGCCCGATTTCTAATAGGTGATATGTTCATTTTTGTACAGTGCATGTAAAAATCTTATCATCGTTTCCTTCCGTGAGTGATGTGTGTTCCACGTGGTTGGTTCATAGTACAGAGCCTTCAGCTTCCACTCTTGTTTGTTCCATGCCCATCAAGGAAGTAACTATGCCAGTATCCTTCTGATTTTCACTAATATTTCGCGATCTATTCTATTTTAATTTTGCTGTTTCTTCTCTGACTAGTAGTACGTACTCTGTCTGTGTCAGTAATTCTCTTTGAGCCTTGTACAACCTCCTTCAATAGTTTCCTTATGTAATTCTAAACATTTCTATGGGTTGCATGCTGTAATTCTTAAATCTATATTTCCGACTTTGTAATTATTTCATTTTTGTTGTTTTTCTGAGACAGGACCTCATCCGTCTCTGTGATCGCCCCCTACCGCGTGTAGCTGTATTTCATTCGCTTTCTTATATTATTCTAAGCATTTCTATGGGTTCCATGCTGTAGTTAATTTTCTTTATTTTTCGGAATCTGAATTTATTCAATTTTATCGGTTTTCGGAACCACGTGGATCCGAGTTCCGACTTCCGGGGTTTGCAGCTAGTCGCCTGAGTTCACGTCGCTTCTCATATAAAACCAGTTCCTAGATCAATTTGTAACAGACTGCAACTTAAGAATCCACCGTGATTTTGTATAATGTATCCGATTTTCAACCACTTCACCTTCAGTGGATTGGGTTCATGTAACGTAGCCGTATGTCGCCGTTAGCGTGTTTGCTCGCGGTCGAATTAAGATGTGATTTAACTTGGCTATACACACGCACCATCTGAAAACAGGCACGACAGACCACAGCAAGCTTCAAAGTGTTTTGTATACTGTGTGTTGTGCTACCTCCGACTACGATAGCGGCGCCTGCTTCCGCCTCGTCTCAGCACGCTGTTTTTGGTTAGTTTCGCTGTGGCATTGCGAGTGTGTGAGGGTGTTGTTTGTGAATCCTTCCCCATAGCAGCGTTAAATCATGTACAATTTAGGCTGGGCACCGTCCGCATTAATCCATGTAGGAGATGCATTTTTATTGTATTAACAACATTGGTTCACCATTTTGCTTGTTTTCTATCTGAATAAACAAGTCTAAGTTCATCATAATCCGTAAGTTGCCTATAAATTGTAGTTTTAGAGCACCTTCCCTCTTTTATTTAATATTGTTTTTCACAAGTGCTGAGAACTAGTTCAGATGCAATTTTTTTCTTATATCTAAATTCCGTTGCGCCATAAATGATTTCTTAGCCACCTTTCTGAGATAACTTCAATTGTGGTGGCTTGGTTATTAATGTGTGTGAACTGCTATGTATATTGACCAATTAGTATTAACTTCCTGTTACTGAAGTAATTTGAAGCGAGTCTGTTCTGAGGGCCAGGGAACAAGGCTTTGTAGCAGGGAGTAACTAGTGGTTCACACAGACTTTATTTACAAATTTTAATCATAAAGCAAGGCTCTTGTTACGTACAGTGGTCGACTTTTAACATTAAAACATAGTAAGTAACTCACTGTTAAGTGACTGTAACAAAATGAATCTGTTAGATGAAGAGACAAGTTACCGTCGGTCACGTGACATTATAAGCAGCAGTCTGTTCTTACCATACGCATGCGCAAAGGGTGCTCTCGGCCACATCTTTTAAAACAGTTGAATATACATATACATGTAGCGTCTGTTCCGAAAGAACAGACGTCACTTCTTATCCTGCAGTTGTTTCATATCCACAGAATATACTCCATCAACTGCGATCAGGCAAAGCTGAAAATTTATACCCATCCGGGATTCGCATATGAATATGAAAGTTAAGTATAAATACACTTCGCGGGTTTGCCGCCGGATGACATTGTGAATCTCCCACAATATTTCGCCGACCCAACTGTTCGACATCTTCAGGTGGTGGTAGCTGTCAGTACTTCAAGGCGCGACTGATGGTAATTGCGCGGCAGCGGTGGTATTTATCAGGGCGTGTGCAGAGATTACGCATGCGCGAGAGACCGTTCAGTGTTGGTCGGCGGCGGCACTTCTGGTGCCCCCTGCTGGGAGCCGAGGAGACGTCTTCCGCGCATGCGCCGTGGGCAATGATGTGCTGCCGGACGCTCCTGTGGTGGAAATTGGAACTAAGTATCTGCGTTGCGCTGCGTTCCTTCGTGTTTCCGATTTTCTTTTTTCTCCTGTTTTGTTTTGATTGCAGCCAATACTGGATTCCAGGCTGGGCTCATCTGGAAACCTGCATCCCTGTTGAGAAGATTATCCGCCGTACGGATGTGTATGGCCTCCTTAAAAATACTGTCCCAAAATGATGATACAGTCGATAGAACTTCCGTTTTCTCGTAACACATCCGATGACCTATGTTCAGGCAGTGCTCTGCTATTAGCTCGCGCATATATTTTTCAGATTCGCCGTTAATAAACAGTTCACCGTTAGGTTTATATTTTTCAAAGCTCACTTTTTATCAAACTTCTGTGTACGTACGTACTTGGAAGAAACATAGGTTTTTAGAATGGCAAGGAACTGTGACTGCTGCGAACGGATGGAGGCAGAGTTGGTGACTCTTCGCTCGCAGCTTCAGGCGGCGTTGGCTTCGCTGGCAACGCTTGAGACTGCGGTGGGTGGGCGCCGCTGTTGTGGGCCGCTAGCCGCTCGCGGGGGTACAGCAGACGCCCTGTGCGTCTGTTGTGCCCTCCGATCGGCCTGCGGCTGTGGCCAGCCCGCTCACTGCCCGCGAGGAGGTAGCCCCCCAAGCCGTGGTGGATTGGGAGGTCTCCTCAGCGCGTGTCAGGCGGCGTAAGACTTCCTGGGGGACCGAAGTGGTGGCCTCCCCAGTTAGTCTTGCCAATAGATTCGAGGCACTGTCTGTGGCAGGGGATGTTCCTGACGCAGATAGTGTCGCTTGTCCTGTACTCGCACCTTTGCCTTCAAGATCCGGGCACTAACAGAGGGTGGGTTTGTTGGTAGTTGGGAGCTCCAACTTTAGGCGGGTAATGGAGCCCCTTAGGAAAATGGCTACTAGGGAGGGGAAGAATTCCAATGTGCACTCCGTGTGCATATCGGGGGGAGTCATTCCAGATGAGGAACGGATCCTTCCGGATGCCATGAAGAGCACTAGGCTCTGAACCAGAGGCTCAGACGGTTCTGCGACCGTGTGGGCTGCAGATTCGTCGACTTACGCCAAAGGGTGGTGGGTTTTCGGGTTCCGCTAAATAGGTCAGGAGTCTACTATACTCAGGAAGCGGCAACATGGATAGCGGGGGCTGTGTGGCGTGGACTGGGCGGTTTTTTTAGGTTAGAGGGCCTCGGGAATACACAAAATGGGTTTCAGTCTCAAAGGGGGCAGGTCAGACACATGAAGAAAGCAAATCTAGAAAACATTGGTATAACAGTTGTAAATTGTCGTAGCTGTATTGGGAAAGTTCCAGAGCTCCAAGCGCTGATAGAAAGTATTGAGGCACAAATCGTTATAGGTTCTGAAAGCTGGCTGACGCATGAGATAAATGCGGCGGAATTTTTTTCAAAGGGCCAAATGGTCTTCAGAAAGGATAGAATAAATAAAAAAGGGGGTGGCGTGTTTATTGCCGTTACAAACGGTTTATCCTGCAGCGAAATTGAGGCAGATACTTCCTGTGAGTTGGTCTGGGTAGAGGTTATACCTGACAACCGGAATAAATTAATAATTGGATCTTTTTATCGGCCCCCTGACTCAGACGAAGCGGTTGCAGAAATGTTCAAAGAAAGCTTGAATCATATTTCAAATAGGTATCCGAAGCATACTGTCATAATCGGTGGCGACTTTAATTTACCCTCGATATGTTGACATAATTACGTATTCAAAACCGGCGGCAAATGTAAAACATCGTCCGAACTAGTTCTGAATGCTTTTTCTGAAAACTACTTGGAACAGTTAGTTCGTGAACCCACTAGAATAGTAAGTGGTTGCGAAAATACCCTTCATCTCCTAGCAAGAAATAATCCGGAGATAGTAAAGAGCATCAAAACAAATACAGGGGTTAGCGAAGATCGAGTTGTAGTAGCAGGACTAAATATCGAAATTCCCAAATGCACCAAAAATAAACTAAAAATATATCTATTCAATAAAGCGGATAAAAATTCGCTTCACGCTTTCCTGAGTGATAATCTCCAGTCTTTCAAAACTAAAAATGCGAGTGTAGATCATTTGTGGCTAACTTTCAAAGACATAATATCAGTAGCAATCGAGAGATTTATACCAAATAAATTAATAAAAGAGGGGGCTGACCCCCCGTGGTACACAAAACAGGTCTCATCACTGTTGCAGAAACAAAGAAAAACGCATGCAAAATTAAAAAAGACACAGAATCCTGGCAATCTTTTACTGAAACTCGCAACCTAGCGCGGACTTCAATGCGAGAAGCCTATAGTAGCTACCACAACGAAATCCTGTCTCGTAATCTTGCTGAAAATCCAAAGAAATTCTAGTCATATGTGAAGTACACTAGCGGCAAAACACAAACAATACCTTCACTACGCGATAGCAATGGTAATACTACAGACGACGGTACTGCTAAGGCAGAATTACTAAACACAGCTTTCCGAAATTTGTTCACCAAAGAAGACGAAGTGAACACTCCAGTAATCAATCCAAGAACAGCTGCCAGCATGCGAAACATAGAAGTAGATGTTCCTGGAGTAGTAAAACAACTTACGTCACTAAACAAAAACAAATCTTCCGGACCAGATTGTATACCAACTAGATTCCTCTTAGAGTATGCTGATGCAATAGCTCCGTACTTAGCTATAATTTACAACCGATCACTCAGCGAAAGATCCGTACCCAAAGACTGGAAAGTTACCCAAGTTACTCCAATATTCAAGAAAGGCAATAGGAGTGATCCCCAAAATTACAGGCCAATCTCATTGACGTCGATTTGCAGTAGGATTTTGGAACATATACTTTGTTCGAATATTATGAACTACTTCGAAGAGAACGACCTATTAACCAATAGTCAACACAGATTCAGAAAGTATCACTCTTGCGAAACACAGCTTACCCTTTATTCGCATGAAGTGTTAAGTGCCATCGACAAGGGATCTCAAATCGATTCCATATTTCTGGATTTCCGGAAGGCTTTTGATACTGTACCCCACAAGTGGCTTCTAATGAAATTGCGTGCTTATGGAATATCTTCCCAATTGTGCGATTGGATTCACGATTTCCTATCAGAAAGGACACAGTTCGTTGTAATTGACGGTAAGTCATCGAGTAAAACAGAAGTGATATCTGGCGTTCCACAGGGAAGCGTTATAGGTCCCCTACTCTTCCTCGTGTTTATAAATGATTTAGGAGACAATCTGAATAGCTCCCTTAGACTGTTCGCGGATGATGCTGTCGTTTATCGGTTAGTGAAGTCAACAGAGTATCAAAAGCAACTGCAAAGCGATTTAGACAAAATTTCTACTTGGTGCGAAAATTGGCAATTGACACTAAATAAAGAAAAATGTGAAGTAATACACATGACTACTAAAAGAAATCCCTTGAACTTCAATTACGCGATAAATCAGTCAAACCTTAAGGTCGTAAATTCTACCAAATACCTAGGAGTTACAATTACGAACAACTTTGACTGGAGAGAACACTTAGAAAATATTGTGGGGAAGGCGAATCAAAGGTTACGTTTCATTGGCAGAACGCTTCGAAGATGCACCAGCTCCACCAAAGAGACTGCCTACATCACACTTGTGCGTGCTCTCCTGGAGTACTGTTGCCCTTTGTGGGACTCTCACAAGGTGGGACTGACGGAAGACATTGAGAAGGTTCAGAGAAGGGCAGCTCGTTTTGTTTTATCAGGTTACGGGGGAGGGGCAGAGCGTCACGGAAATGTTGCCCGAATTGGGGTGGAAATCATTAAAAGAAAGACGTTATTGATTGCGGCGTGATCTGTTTGCGAAATTTCAATCACCGACTCTTACTTCTGAATGTGAAAATATTTTGCTAGCACCCACCTACTTAGGGAGACATGACCATCCCAATAAAATAAGAGAAATTAGATCGAAAACGGAAAGATTTAGGTGTTCTTTCTTCCCGCGCGCTATTAGAGAATGGAACGGTAGAGAAAAGTTATGAAAGTGGTTGATGAACCATCTGCCAGGCACTTAAATGTGATTTGCAGAGTATCTATGTAGATATAGATGTAGATGTAGATCCCTAGCCTCTTAGTTCGTCCACTCCTTTTCCGAAGACTGACGGGTAACAGCGAGAGGACGCGAGAGCGCGCAGAATCGCGTGATTCCCTTCTGCCAGTTGCCGTCATTTCGAGCTGAGATGCAGCTCAGCTGTAGTTTTAGTGGCGGCAGCAAAAGCCAAAACAACCGGACGAACCAAACAGAGCGAATTACTTCGCGTCTGAGCTGCGAACTAAAAGGAGAGCTACAGGTCGCGAACTAAAATATGTGCGATAGGTCGCAAACTGAATTAAAAATCACGTGTTTGCCTTCTGCTGATAGAGCCATTTCGAGGTTAGCGTCTGCCTGCTAGATTACATAGTTCAGTGCTACAAAGTTTCTGCTTTGAAGTATTCTGCACTCTGCAATATCTGACTAATAAATTCCATAATGCCAAGATATAGAGATTAAACTTAAATGCGAGAAATTATCCACAAACTGTTTCTTTTGGTTTGCGTGACACCGTTAGCGGCTCATGCAGCAAGCGCATTAAGCAGCTAGGTGGGGGAACTTATCCCTCCACCTGCATTTGCAGACCACGCCGCTCAGCCGTCACTGTGAGAGGACGAACTGAAAGAACGAACTAGTTAGCGGCAGAGCCGCGAATTAAAGTGAGCGCTCCCGATCGCGAACTATTATGCGCAAGTCTAATTAGTAGTCAGCAAGACTAGTTGCGGACGCAGCTATAAGATCTGAAGATGGTCCAAGTGATCGAAACATGTAATGAAACAAATATACGAGGCGCGTCCAAAAAGTAAGTTTCGTTTGGTAATAAAATGAAATTGTACACAGATACAGAAGAAATTTTTATTGAACAAAATTCTACAACTCTTGAACTACTTTTCCACATAACTGCCGAAATTTTGCAGGCATTTGTCATAGCGTGGCACCAGGTTTTGTATACCTTCTTCATAGAAATCTGTCGCCTGTGTCTTCAACCAGTTGGAAACAGTTTGTTTCAGCTCGTCGTCATTGGTGAATTGATGACCGCCAAGGAAAGACTTGAGATTTCCTGGATCTTGTCATCAATTGAGTGAACCAGTTCTTCTGTAACCAAAGGTGGACGTCCACTTCGTTCTTCATCGTGCACATCACTACGCCCGCCATTGAACTGCCGGACCCGTCTTCTCACCATCGAGTCACTCATCGCATTTGGTCCGCAAATACCGCAAATTTTCCGATAAATTTGACTTGGTTTCACTTTCCTCGCATTAAGAAACCGAATCACCGACCTGATTTCACAGTCGGCGGGATTTTCAATCAACGCCGACATTTCAAACAAGCACAAAAAAGGGTACGTAACTGACAGCGACCTCCAAATGGCGCACGTTCTTCTCCTTGATACATATCGTCTACTGCACATGTGCGGAACTGCAGTCGCAGCGCTGCAGCGGAGATAAATTGAAAAGGAACTTACTTCCTGGGCACGGCTTGTATATGCAACTGTTGACGGAAATAGACACATTTGCAATCAACACCATTGTTAAAAGCGGCATTTACCCTTGCCCCTCCCTGCCGAGGGAGCGTCCATATGCCGCCACAAGAGGTTCACAAGAGAATTTGACGGTAAACTATAGCTGTTAGAGAACAAATAGTTTTTATTTAATTTTACACCTAATTCTTGAATGTAATACCAACACGTTCAAACACAAAATGCCAGAAAAATACCAAGAAAATGGTAGTTTGCTGCTATGGGTCAGTAATGACCCAGTAGGGGTACGGACAAGTCTGGTACTTCTAGTGTTAAGAGCTGATAGCGGCCAGCCGTCTATATTAAGGCCAATTCACACTGTCCGTCAGGTCGCGGCACGTCACCATCCGTCAGAACATTCCGCAATGTATTTCTAATGGCGGCGTTAACACTGTCCGACACCGGATCGTCACGTTACGTCAAGCTTTCTCGAGAAGAATGTTTTGACGGAACAGCCGTCTGCTAACATCGGAAGTTAACCTTCTTCGACACGCGAATTACATGCTGCAGTCGACGATTGCACTGTTTATATGCAAATGTGTCATATTCATCTTCATTTTGTTGTTTTACTTCGTTTTAGGGGTAAATCTCAAAAGTTCCACGTCGACTTAAATATTTTTGTCGAGTGTCCCCTTAAAATCGAGGTCGGATAACTGAAACCAAAAAATGGTTTATGTTGCGTAACATTGTAACAGAAATGACTGAAGCAAACTGTTTATTTGAATAAGATTGTAATTTGATTACGCATTTTTCATTAAATGATATTTTAAATGAAAAAGTCAGTTCTAATGAAAGACAAAAATTCAGTTGTTTACGATGGTATTAACAATGTCAGCGGGTAAATCGTAATGCATAAAGTAAACAAGCGCTATTTGTGCTCTTATAAGTATTGTTTGATGTTTTCATATGTTTATTTTTTCGCTTGAAAATAGATGTCGATGTTTTGAAATGTTGTTTCAGTTCGCACTAAGTTGGCGAAAAACGTACAGTGTAAAGTTTTCTTTGGCCGTCAATAACATTTAGCATTGTTGTTCCCTCAATTCTAGAGTTAAACTATGACTTTCTACATAACAGATCGCCACTCATAACCTCACTTTCAACGTCACGTATTGAGGTGGGCGAATTGACGTGACGGACACTGACGGACAGTGTGAATAGAACTTGACGTGACGGTGCCGTGACATGACGTTGACGTGACGTTGTCACGGACAGTGTGAATTGGCCTTTAAGCGCCCGTGCTACGACTCATATAGGTGCTGTGTCTGCGACATAAAAATTTTCTCATGCGATAAAAATAGTTTGTATGTGCATATAAATTTATCTACTAGAAGAACGAAACGAAGAATGATAGTTTAAAACCACTTTTTTATATTTATTTGTTTACTTTTTTTCACAGCGAACTTTTTTCCGGGGGTTTACTAAGGCAGCGAACACACAGGATGCGCCGCCACTGACGTTGCCACATAGAGACATAAATACCAACAAACACTAACATTCCTACTGCAATATATCCATTCAAAGTGAGATGTGTTATTTTGAGGTGGAAAAAGTAGGTCAGAATGCAGACAGTCTAAAACCTGTATAAATGGCTAATGACTTCACCGCTGTGAAAAATAAAACAGAAGAGAGCAATGACATTCCGATATAATAATTTTACAGACGGTTCCATTCGAGAGACGACGAGTGTATAGAAATTACCAGCCATTCCGAATAACTGCTGCGGTCGTGAACGACATGTGGCCGCCGCCACACATTGTGGGCTCGGGGCCCGCCGAACACGAGACGAACTGGCGTAATGCCCGCACGACACGAACCGCGCAGAACGACAGCGTGCGCGAGTGGGCTGGCAAGTTTTTGTCGCGCTGTTTGTTTTACGACTGGAGCACCCTCCCGTCCCCTCCCCTACCCCCTTCCCTCCACTGTCCCCATTTACAGAGTTCGCTTGACACCGACACCCCCACCCCCTCCCACTGAGCTCTAAATCCGGCTGCAGTCGGTGGGGCGTGCATTGCCCGCGGCAGGTACACAGCGGACAGTTCGGTAGCCCTGTTCCTGTCCATTCTTTCGGAAAGTGCCGTGTTTTACGATGTATACCTGTCCACCCCTCCCCCAGCTCTGCCGCGTTAATACGGTCGGAACTAGCGTGTTTACCGGTTCTGTCTACAGTGCTGGAAATAAATACTGGAGCGCTGCGAAGGCACCAAAAGGGGAAGCATGAAATTCACGCCACACGTCACCGCCAGAGATTGATTGTTAATAAATTAATCGCCGTACCCAGTGCGGATCGTACGTTATTCCTGACAAGGGTGCCATAAGTTGTACACTGGGTGTTTGTGTGAGCGCATGCAGAATCTAAACAGTATGATCCACTGAACAATTTGAGGTAGGGACCATTGGTAATCGTTCCCTTGGGAAGTGTGTCAGTGATCTCGTTCTCCAGAACGTTGTCGAGTGCTTTCATCCAAAGATTACATTAGATTAGAGATTAGATTTTATAATAATGATTTTAAAAATACTGGAGATTGCTTGAATAATCAACACGTTTCGGGCGTAGCCCATCATCTGGTGATCTCTCAATAAGATACATATACAGCCAATTAAGTATATACACAAAATTATTTGCAATTTATAATTAGCATGTCAACTATTTTTTATAGTTTTACATAATTTGGAATTACATACCGTTGTTATATCAATATAGATTTGATGTATTCAAATTTATCATATAAAATACTGTTGTTATGTTTATTTTTATTCAATACACAACAGTATTTTATATTGTTATATGAATTTGAATTTGATGTATTCAAATTTGTCATATAACATATTGTTATTATGTTTATTTTTATTCAATACACAACAACAGTATTTTATATGACAAATTTGAATACATCAAATCTAAATTTATATAACATCGGTATATAATTCCAAATTACGTAAAACTATAAAAATATTTCACATGTTAATTATAAATTGCAAATAATTTTTACATAATTTGGAATTACATACCGGTGTTATGTAAATTTAGATTTGATGTATTCAAATTTGTCATATAAAATTCTGTTGTGTACTGAATAAGAATAGACATAACAACAGTATTTTAGATGACAAATTTCAATACATCAAATCTAAATTTATAAGGCATGTAATTCCAAATTATGTAAAACTATAAAAAATATTTCACATGTTAATTATAGATTGCAAATAATTTTGTGTATATACTTAATTGGCTATATATATGTCTTATTGACAGATCACCAGATGTTGGGCTATGCCGGATACATGTTGTGAACTGAAAATAAATAATCTACTGCTAACATCATTTGATTATTCAAGAAATCTCCAGCATTTTTAAAATCATTATTAAAATTTTACAATGAAGGTTGCATATCTCTACCAAGACTTTCAGTCTAAAATAAGAGATTATATTAATACTTGTTCCATAGATCACATATACATCATTTCGTAATGAATGTGTCAGTTTAGTAAATGGTGTCTATACATGACAATAGTTTAAGGATTTTTTAATTAGCAGTTTTTTTATTTTTATTCTTTTTATTTTTTTATTTTTTGTTTTTAACATTTATCTAAAATTCACCTAAAGTGTAGAAGGAGTTTCCATCCAGAAACTCCTTTAATTTCTTTTGAAATACCAGTTGGCTATCACATTTTTTATGCTACTTGGTAAGTGACTCACGAATTTTGTGGCAGCATAATTATTTCTGTGCCAAAATTAGACTTAATCTAGAATAGTGACTATCTCCCTTTCTCTTTATGTTGTAGCTATACACACTGCTATTACTTTTGAATTGGGTCGGATTGTTAATAAAAATATCATGAGTGAATATATGTATTGTGAAGTTGCAGTGAAGATCCCTAGATCCTAAATAAATGTCTGCAGGATGATCTTGGGTGGGATCCAGCAATTATTCTGATACACGCTTTTGTGCAATGAATACGTTTTTACTCTATGTTTAATTGTCCCAGAATATGATCCCATATGAAAGCAGTGAATGAAAATATGCATAGTAAGCTAATTTACTTAGATATATATCACCAAATTTTGCAATGTCCCTGATAGCGTAAGTAGCTGAAATCAAACGTTTCAGCAGATCTTTAATGTGTTTCTTTCAATTCAATCCCTCGTCAATGCAAACACCTTAATCTTTTGAATATTCTACCTTAGCTACAGAATATGTTCACAGTCTAAATTTATTAATGGTGTCAGGCCATTTACTGTATGAAACTGTATATAATGGGTATTATCAAAGTTTAATGACAGTCCATTTGTAGAGAACCACTTAATAATTTTCTGAAAGACATAATTTATATTTTTACCAGTTAATTCCTGTTTGTCATCCGTAATAGCTATACTGGTATCGTCAGCAAAAAGTACTAGCTTAGCATTTTCGTGAATGTAGAATCGCAAGTCATTAATATATATTCAGAACAGCAAAGAACCCAATATCGAACCTTGTGGGACCCATTTCTGATAACTCCCCAGTTAGAGGGATTAATTGTTTGTTCTGTATCATATAATCTGCTTATTTCAACTTTCTGCAGTCTCCCAGTTAAGTATGATTTAAACCATTTGTGCCCTGCCCAATCATACCATAATACTTAAGCTTATCTAGAAAAATCCCATGATTTCCACTAGTATGGAAGAATATACTAACGTTCCAATGGAGGATCTTTTAACAGATTACAGAAGAAAAATTCGGACTAAATGGGACAAGCAATGGCAAGCTTCCCAGTTAAATAAAGAAAAATACTATGCACAAATAAGACCAGTGCTACCAACCAGACCTTGGTACAACGGACTGAGGTATTCTCGGAAGCTTGCAGTCACCATAGCGAGGCTGAAGTTCAACCACTGTCAAACTGTGCAGCACCTACATCGCATCGTCACAGTGAAATCTTCACATTGTGACTGCGGCGAAACGGAAGACACAAATCACATTTTCTTTGGATACATGAACAGGTGGGAGCTCACATCTAAGTTGCTAACGTATGTTGTGAGCAGGAACTAGCAACTATCAGTGTCAACATTATTGGCAACCACAGACTTTGCAGTGAACAAAGAACTTATCTTTTTTCTAAAGGCGTCGAAGAAAGAGTTTTGAACTGATATATAAAAGATCAAACAATGCTTAATCACAATATGCCATTTCAAATTGGTCTTGTCTTTGTCTTCTGTCATATCTTTAATGTTTTTATATTATTTCAAATTTATCTTACCTTTGTTTTGTATCATATGTTTGATGTTTGTTTGTTTTCTTTTGATAACTTGCTTTCAATACTGTACCGGAGGATGTCTCTATGATTACTTATGTGGATGACTGTATGGAGAATACGAAAAAAAAGGGGGGGTCGGAGAAGCCAGCTTACGGAGATACTAGCAAAATAATCCCATTGCTTCTTTTTATTTACAGTAGCTATACAGGTAATTAACTGAAAATTCGATCATTGAGATAATAAACGTGCCATTTGCACTGTATCTTACAAAATATCCTTTAACTGACTGTCATCAACTTCAGTTCCAGCACGACATCGACGACAAGTATTCTGACCCATCCTGACAACTTTCACTGGTGTTTCTATAATCACGAAAGTTCAAAGTTTGCACAACTAAGGGACCTAACTGTTTGTGTTATCGGTTCATGAATTTACACAATATTTAAACTAACGTAAACTAAGGACAACACACATGGCCATCATCTGTGTTTTAGTCGTTGCCTTTCCACCAATTGCTGCGAATTGTATCCCTTTGAAACTTAATGGTAGTTTAAAATTGTGTGCCAGAACCGGGATTCGAACCTGAGAAGTTTGGAAAGTAGGAGTCGAAGTTGTGAGGCGGGACCGTGAAGCATGCCAGGAAAACTTAATCGGTAGAGCGCTTGCCAGCGAAAGGCAAACGTCCCATATTCGAATTCCAGTTCCGGCTCACCAGGAAGTTTCATATTAGCACACATTCCACTGCAGAGTAAACATATCGTTTTGAAAACATCCCCTAGGCTGTGGTAAAGCCATGTCTCCACCATATCCTTTCTTCCAGGAGTGCTAGTCTTGCAAGTTTCGCAGGAGAACTTCTGTGAAGTTTGGAAAGTAGGAGGCGAGGTACTGGCAGAAGTAAAGTTGTGAGGCGGCATCGTGAGTCGTGTCGGGATAGCACAGTCGGCAGTGCGCTTGCCCGCGAAAGGCAAAGGTCCTAGGTTCGAGTCCCGGTTCCGGCACACAATTTTAATCTGCCAGGAAGTTTCATAACAGCGCACACTCCGCTGCAGAGTGAAAGTTTCATTCTAGTGTCTGACCATCTGCTAGAATCGAAACCCTGTGGTCCCACTAATACTAGCATGTTAATATTATACAAGAAGTGAATACAGTGGATACCAATCACGTCGGTCACTTATCAAGTAGCATCAAATGTCTGTCAGAGAGCCAACTAGTATTTAAAAGGAATTTGTGAATGGCAACGGCTTCTACACGTCATACCAATTTTAGACAAACTTAGTAATTTGCTAGTAATGTGCTAAAAAAAGAATAAAAGGTCCTTAAAATATTGAGTGTCATGTATAAACACCACTATTAAGCCAACAGGTTTCAGATCATTGCGAAATGTATTTATTATCTATGGAACAAGTATTAATGTCATCTCATCTAATATGATCTGTTGATTTTACGCAGTCCTGTCTGGCATACTGTGTTCTATTAAATAAAATTTTTCGAAACAATCGTATATCTGTGAAGATAATGATAGTGTTGAGAAATGAAAATTATACTGGAAGTATCGATTTCTATTAATAATTAGGCAAGGAGGCCAATGAAAATTTCGATAACTACTTTGCAGAAGATGAGCAGAAATAAAATGGTAATGAGATCCTTAGGCGTTACGAACGCTAAAATTAAGTAGATACCGTCATATCTATAAATCAATGTTATAGGGAAGGCCAAGTTTAAATGATTCTTTTGCAGTGACGCATACTGGGCAGCTGCAATGACATAAATACCAGATCGATGATGTTGTCAACAATGGAAATCAACATATCAGAGTAACGGAGTCGGTAAATAACTTTTTTCTGTCTCGTTACTTCGTTTGCGTTTCCGTAACTTTGTGGTCGTTTGCAGTAGTTATCGCAAGATTTGGAGTTGCTAATTATTAATTTTTCGTTTTCAATAGTTAAGAAAAGGGAAAGAGGAAACAGAGGGTGAAGTGTGAGATGGGTAGGAAATGGTGGCAAAGGAAGGGAACGAGTTGATGGACAACGGTGAGTGGTCAATAATGGGAAGTGATTGTAGTGGAGGGTGAGGCGGAGGAGGGGGAGGACACAGTGCGGGGAAGAGAAGTAGATATGTCGATGTAGAAAACAATGCTTTTCTCGAGGGAAATTATTCTTCGCAACGCTCCGTAGTCGGCGGGACTATTGATTTTTACTTTTACTGTGAAATGGAACAAACAAAGTTCCATCGGTGCATCGACTTCATAATAAATAACGACTTACTGAGAAATCATCTTTCTTCTACCTTTCCTTTCCACGTAGCCACATCAAAGTAGCGCAGGATAATGCTTCTAATGGTTTGTTTCCTCAGTAAATATTTTTTTACAGGAATTCTTTTATTGAGTTTGTAATTCACTTCATATCATGCTGAGTCACAGTGAAGTACGATCGGACTTAGTCTGTATAATTGTATCTCGAGTTTCAGGCGATATAACGCAGTATTGGATGTCTTTCACGATTTCAGGAAGAACGAATTAACCTGTTCTCTTGCTTCAGCTTTCTGCAAGCTGCGTTGGCTAGACTGATTTCTCCTGAATAGACCCTAGTTGGCAGAAACAAAATAGTTTTCCACAAGACGTATCCTAATATCTTGAACTAGAAGGTTCTTCAGTTCTCTGTTCTCACTCCGTAATTCCGTTCTTTCGCCTATTTCATCGTTTTGTAAACAGCAGGATACGTCTTCTTCAAATTGATGTTTTCGCTGTTCAAAACTGATTCTTGTAATGAATATGAGCAGTATCGTGGCTTGATACAGAACACATTCATTGTGAATTGTACCTCCAATTCCTTCTTGACCGAATGCTTTTGTCTCTATCAATGGTATGAATAATTTTAATACTGATTTCTTTGGAATGATCAAAAAATTGTTAGGTAGTATAGCCTCACGTTAAAAATCGGCTAATTGCTAAGTAAGTCTAGCTGATACTCGATACTTTCCACAGTGTGTTGCAATGAGCATTGAAATCTCCTGCTTTTTTTATTTTTATTTTATTTATTTATTTTATTATATATATATTTTATTTTATTTATTTTTTTTTTTTTTTTGGGTGGGGTTGCAGCGTGGTATATGTCTTAAGGATATTACACAATTTTATCCATATTTGCTGGTTTCAGTATTTTTTATTGTAAACTATTTCGGCTGAACAGCGACCCTGACGTCCATACAGTATCGCTTTTTATCGCTATTTTCGTTTATTATATCGTTTTTATTTCAGTATTTAGTTGATATATACCGCTTGTTAATAATCTGAAAAATTGTGTTTCTTCAAATAGTGACAATCAATACGGAATGGATGCTGTCAAGAAGTACGTTAACGTGCAATAGGTATTACACAACCTCTGACAATACAGTTCGGTGAATAGTCTTATTACAACAACGTAGATGAACTACAGTTACTTTACTGTCCTTCGAAATAGCCACCTCCAGTAACTATGCACCACTGAGCTGTGCGATACAGGTCCTGGAAACCGTGTACGAAGACTTCCTTTCGGATGGTGTTCGAAACCTTAGTCACGTTTCTTTGGATGTCAGGAATATCGTCAAATCTCTTTCCTTCCTAAGCGAGTTTGAGTCGAGGGAATGGGAGGAAGACTGTGGAATACAGATCCGATGAGTATGGCGGATGTTCAAGTTGCCCCACACCATTTTTTGGCCAGGAACAGTTTGACGAAGATGGCTGTGTTAAGGCGAAGTGCTTACTGCGGTCGCACACTGCGTAGACGTTGCATCAAATCAAATGTTGAAATGTTTGTTAAGCTTATGGGACTTAACTACGGGGTCATCAGTCCCTAAACTTACAAACTACTTATGAACTACTTACGAAGTAGGACGGCACAAATATCCATGCCCGAGGGGGGATTCGAACCCCCGACCGTAGTGGCCGTGCAGACCGTGACTGGAGCGCCTCAGTCGCCTCGGCCACCGCGGCCGGCAGACGTTGCATGATACGTCCAACGTGTCTACCACGGACCACACACGATGCTCACGTGTACTATGTTGGGGTGAGGTTATCAACACTGTCCGCTACGTAGGTGAAGCGTTGTGATTCGCCTGTGTTACACGATGGGCTGTTCTGAATTCATTCACCGAAATTTACTGTCAGAGGTTGTATAAAACCGATGCTATTTATTTGAGGAAATACTATTTTCGAAATATTAAAAATGCGTTATTTTAATTCATTTATGAGCCCAACACGACCACGCGAATTACAATTGTCGATGTCGCTTTTGATGGTTGACAGTTCTTTGTGCTCAAATTAGCTTCATGTTTCCAAAATGAAGACTCTTTCTTTCATCAGACCACGGTGTTCCAGTCAATTTACTAATTTCGTCAAAAACTCAATTTCATCTGTAGAAAATGCGTAATGAATAAGACGTCAGAAATAAATGAAGCGCGCTGCTAGCTCATCCCGACACTGAAGCGTGGACCGCACGCTGCCCGTAATTGCAGTGTGACTATCGTACTACGATATGACAAATGCTGTACCTGTTACTATTCACTCGCTTATTTACTGGACTGGAAACACTACAAATTTCCTGTCTCACACAACGAAAACTAAGGAAAAGAAGGAATGTAGATTAGGGTTTTACGTCCTGTCGACAGCAATAAGAAAATAATTTAATCTTTGGTGCTTTATTGTGAAACACAAATTGCTATTAACTCACATGTTCTGATGAGTGCTATAGACAAGGGATGACAAATAGATTCCGTATTTATAGATTTCCGGAAGGCTTACGACACTGTACAGTACCTCACAAGTGTCTTCTAATCAAACTGCATGCTTATGGAGTATCGCCACAATTGTGCGATTGGATTCGTCATTTCCTGACGTAAAGGACACAGTATGTTGTAATTGACGGAAAGTCATCGAGTAGAAATGAAGTGACATCTGGCGTTCCCCACGGAAGTGGTATAGGGTCCCTACAGTTCCTTATTTTTATAAAAGGTTTAGACCGTTCGCGGATGACGCTGTTACTTATCGTTTAGTAAAGTCAACAGAAGATCAAAAGCAACTGCATAATGATTTAGATAAGACATCTGAATGGTACGAAAAGTGGCAATTGCCCCTTAATAAGGGAAAGTGTGAAGTCATGCATATGACCACTGAAAGAAGCCCGTTAAACTTCATTTACATGATAAATCTGTCAAAAGTACAAGCCTTAAATTCAACTAAATACCTAGGAGAAACCATTACAAGCAAACTTAAATTGGAAAGAACACACAATATATTGCAGGGAAAGACTGGGTTTCGTTGGTAGAACACTTCGAAGATGCAACAGTTCTACTAAAGAAGCGGCGTACACTACACTTGTAGACAATTGTTGTGCATTGTGGGATCCCCACCAAGTGGAAATGACAGACGACATAGAGAAAGTTCAGAGAAGGGCAGCTCGTTTTTTAATATCGCGATATAGGGGAGAGAGCGTCACAGAAATGATGAACCAGTTGGGGTGGAAATCATTAAAAGAAAGGCGTCATTTGTTGCGACGAGATCTATTTGCGAAAATTTTTTCACCAACTTTCTTTTCCGAATGCGAACATATTTCGTTAGGAATATGTAATCAAGATATAATCATGAAAACAAAGTAAAAAAATCAGACCGAAAACGGAAAGATTGAAGCGTTCCTTTTTCCCGCGAGCTATTTGAGAATGGAACTGTAGAGAAACATAATAAAAGCGGTTCTATGAACCCTCTGTCATGCACGTCAGTTGGTTTCCAGAGTATTAATGTAGATGTAAATGTATAATTTTTCATGGAATTTTCAAATGTCTATAGAGCTTATGGGACTTAACTACGGGGTCATCAGTCCCTAAACTTACTAGCTATGAACTATCTTATACTAAAGACGGCACAAACGTCCATGCCCGAGGGGGGGATTCGAAACCCCGACTGCAGAGGCCATGCAGACCGTGACTGGCACGCCGCAGACCGCTCGGCCACTGCGGCCGGCTATAACTTTGTATGAATAGTACAGAACGTACCAGTAAATAATATTAATGATTGCCTTACAGTTGAACTGCTGCACGTGGTGGAAGGATAAAAGTACAAAAATACTTCTTCTCAGAAACATACAAAATGTACGCCAGTATGTCGTAACTAGACCGCGGATTTTTGGGTCGAAGAAAAGAGATTCTGAAGCGCCTAAAATAGTCTGTTTCGTTAAATCATTTAGGCCAAATAAAATATAAAATAACCTTTAGCTGGTATTCATAAGAGGGAAAAAACATAAATACGTAGTTCATCATACAATGTAAACTTTCACGGCCGGCGTCAACTTCATTTAAAACTTCCGGGCTCATAAGCCGTGGTCGATTTATAAAAACTTTCCCCTAACGTTTTATCTTCGGCTGCGGAAGACATCTTCAGAGGCCTACCTCTGTAGATGTCTTCCGCAGCCGAAGATGAAACGTTACGGGAAATTTTTATAAATCGACCACGGCTTATGAGCCCGGAAGTTTTAGATAAATACGTAGTGTTTGTGATTCCTTGATTTCTCTTCGCGAATGATCGAAAAACTAGGGTAAGCAGCCAGGTAATAAATTCCCCGTCGGCCGATATTTCGGTAGGAGACCACCCTGCCACTATCAGTCGTTGTTGTTGTGGCCTTCAGTCCGGAGACTGGTTTGATGCAGCTCTCCACAATACCCTATCCTGTGCCAGCCTCTTTAACTCCACATAAGAACGGCAACCTACATCTGTCTCAATCTGCTTACTGTATCCATCTCTTGGCCTTCCTCTGCGGTTTTTACCCCACACACTTCCCTCCAATTCTAAATTCACAATTCCTTGATGTTTAAGAATGTGTCCTACCATTCGATCCCATCTTTTAGTCAAGGTATGCCAGAAATTCCTTTTCTCTCCAATTCTGTTCAGTACCTCCTCATTGGTTATGCCATCCACCCACCTAATCTTCAGCATTCTTGTGTAGCACCCTCTTCCCGTCCGCACTGTTTATCGTCCATGTTTCACTCCCACACAAGGCAACGCTCCACACAAATGCCTTCAGAAAGGACTTCCTTAGGCTTAAATCAATATTCGATGTTAACAAATTTCTCTTTTTCAAGAACGCTTTTCTACCCATTGCCATTCTGCATTTTATATCCTCTGTCCTGCGACCATCATTTGTTATTTTACTGCCCAAGTAACAAAACTCATCTACCTCCTTTATTGTTTCGTTACCTAATCTATTTCCTTCAGCATCGCCTGATTTTCTTAGACTGCACTCCATTATTCTAGTTTTGCTTTTGTTAATGTTCATCTTATATGCACCTTTTAGCACACTGTCCATTCCGTTTAACTACTGTTCCAGATCCTTTGCTATCAGTCAACCTTATGAATAGGGATGGAGGATTTTTCTTAAACTCCGCATGGGATCCTGCTCTCGCACTTGTCGAAAAACAGAGGAACAAAACTAATCCGATCTCATCCGTTGGGGAATGTTTATTATCGATATCCTGACCGTTTTCATCTTTGGTCGTGTCGGCGTTGTGTGCTTTCTTTCTCGGTGTGTGAGGTCTTTACTGTTTACTCATTGAAATCCGAGGTTTTAAAGATCGTTGCATATTGCTTCCTCACTGCAGTTATATTTTTAAAATGGTAAGGTGGTCTCCTGCCAAAAATGTTGCCCGACGTCGAATTTGATACCTGGCTGCAAACCCGTAAGTTTTACAACACGTAGTGTTCACTTATTAACAATTTTTTATTCATTTCCAGTAAGGAAAATGGAAACGTGTATAGTTTCTCGCCACAGAAAACATCACACAACATTAGTGATCAAAACAATACCAAACCTTTGTAGTTTTAGGAAGATAAAAATACAATGTAAATGAGAGGTCATATGTTTAAATACAAATAATATGCTATTTAACAAACGCTGAATAAACCAGTGGTCTCAAACTTTTAGATTATAGGAAATGACGGAAGCTTTTTATGGGGTTTCCAGAAATCATGACGCTCGTCGGTTAGTGTTCATTTAAATGCCGAGAAAGAACGTTCCTACAATAACAGATTTGACAGGGGCGTACGTCACTTTCTGCGAATGTCGCACAGGGACTCTGCATTCGGTGGAACAGGATTTACTGCTGAATATGGATAATGCCACGAAAAGGTCATTCAGGCCGGAACTGTTCTAGGAAACGTGCTGCACTTATATCGTACTTTTTCTGCAGCTTCACCCGCGATTCATTAATTTTGTTTTCCACTTCTTCCAGGAAATCAATGTTCTCGTAGGTAGGTGTTTCTGAGCGATATCATTATATAAATGTAGCCAAGTCAAGCTGAACTGTGGAATATTTGAGTAGTACTTTATCCATTTCAGCAACTGTTCAGTTTATAAATTAATAAAATTCAGCAACCAGTTGCTTGTTGCATACTTCAAGCAACTGGTTGCTGAATTTTATTAATTTATAATATTTGAGTAATTGTGTTGCGCCAGTTACACAAGTGGCATCCTCCGGTAGATTTTCAACTAACTTCTGGACAGCTAAGAGGTACTGCTAATCACGTGCCCCTGCGGGAAACAGGGGGTTCTGGTGCAAGGGACATATGGAAATTGTTCTTTGAAGATCTGCACCGTTGACGGCGCCTTACCAAGATCTTTCTTATCATAGAGGCTAGTAAATTGTTTTACGTTAGGGAACTGTACCTGTTGAGCGATGCTACACAGTTCATATCATTTGCTACACAAGTTACATGCAACATCAAAGGGTAGAACATTTAGAGAAACGAAACACCGCAAGCATATGTGCAACGGCATCTGTCAAAATCAGAAGCGCTTCATTTTCATTTATTCCACTCGAATACACCAACCGGTGTTGACAAACAGTGCAATTATTTATTCTTTACTCTTTGGTAGTTGTTTTGAACAAATCGAATAAGCTCAGGATCTCCAACAATCAGTTTTGCAATGTGCCGGCCGAGATTGTCAGTAGTTTTCACATGCAAGATTCGGCAACATATTCTGTAATTCTATGTAGTGCGTCCTAGTAAGTTGCATTACATAATTTGTACGCAGCATTAACTCTGCCGCTACACACGGATGGTAGCACTCGTTTTCTATGGTTCCTCGAAGCAAGTTATTTCAAAATAGAAGAAACACGTGCCTTCTTTACTTTAAAGCTGAAATAGTCAAAATAGGCGTTAAGCCAAAATCGTTTGTTTCAGGCGCTATAAACGTAGGAATTCGATTTTATTAGTCATGAAACGCGTATTTACGAGTTTATATGCATGTAGGAACTCAGGGAAATAATAATAGGTTATAACCTAAGGAACGCAGTCTCAAATGTTTGCAAGGCTTATGAGACTTAACTGCGGAGTCATCAGTCCCTACTTATGAACTAGCTTATACTAAAGACGGCACAAACATCCGTGCCCGAGGGGGATTCTAATCCCCGACGGGGAAAGGCCTCGCGCATCGTAGCATAGCACCTCAATGTGCTCGGACGCTCAGCCGCGGCGGAATGCTGTCTAGTCATAACACTTCTAACAGCAGGAAACCCACAACATGTTGGCAGGTGTAGCCATATTCATGGCAACACCACTATGAACATTATAACACTGATCGTCTCACTGCTGTCAGTGTTTCTGGTGTTATTACACAGGCTTCCATGTTATCCCTTGATGTCGGTGAGCCCCGAGATATCTCTCTGCTGAGCGTGGGCTTGGGCAGCAGCGTCGTCTGCTGGGGTTCAGCGGAATTGGAGGGTGTGTTGGAACGAAGCGACAGAGAAGGCCGGTCCACAGTCTAACATATCAGTCAGGACTGCTCGAGTGAATTTAAAGAACATAATGGGCAAAGAGGGAGAATTTATTTAACCGATCTTGTTTAGTAGATGTTCGCTAAACCCAACGGCGAAGGATCTCCCTGTTTGGCGAATATATTCACCTAATCATTCGGTACACCTAATACTGCACAACCTTGATTTGGAAAATGACTTCCTATTGGGATACTTGTTATGAGAGAGTGAATGTTGTATGGAGGGAGCCTTCTGAAAACACTAGGTGAACATTAGTGGGCCTAAAATGTTTTGCAAGGTTGTATGAATACGATCCAAGGAATGGGGTGGCAAGCCGACTGAGCGGCTCTTCAATGGTAGTAACTGACGGGCTAATGGCAGGCAATATAGCATTCCTCCTTTCGTTATGTAGCTGGGTTACTAGCGAGGGATTGTAACCATTTTATTTACTACGAACCGTAATTGGCCCAACTGGTTTAAGTGGAGAGGAGCCTCCTGCAGTTTTAGGTGTAGAAAACATACGGCAGGCTTCAGCTGTTATGAAACCTAAATTGTTGGAGGAGGCTAACAGAAAGGAGGATTTGCTATTAGGTAGGTCGCATGACAGTAGTCCAGGCCAGCAGCTGCAGGAAGTATTGAGGAGTTATTACCAGCTCTGCACTGTGGAGCCCAGGGCACAGGTGACTTAACAGAGGTGAGTTATACAGTAGCTATTCAAAACAGGATCAGGTGGTGATAGTGGGTAGAGTTGGAAATATTCTTGACCGAGCTGGGGAATATGACGTTGGTGATGAAAGGAAATGATATCTATTGGATTTGTTACAAAAATGAGCGTTTCGTTGAAGTGTTTCAACATCTTGAGCTGTCTCATATTGATACAGCAGTCGGGGGTAGTAACTTGAGGCGCAGGGAGGTGCTGATGACAGAAGAAAATGTTTGAAATGTTTGTATAGCTTATGGGACGTAACTACGAGGTCATCAGTCCCTAAACTTACAAACCACTTACGAAGTAGCTAATACTAAGGACGGCACAAATATCCATGCCCGATGGGGGAATCGAACCCCCGACCGTAGTGGCCGTGCTGATTGTCTGCGGCCGGCATGACAGAAGACTTGTCTCACATTGGAATGGTACCAGATGACCCTATCAGCAGGTCGTTTAACACCTCTTTGGATACGGGAAAGGGAGGTTGACGAAGCTTATAGGTGACCACGTAGATGGGGGTGATCACTTAAGGAAAGCTGCGACGGAGCGGCCGAGCGCATTAAGGCGCTATGATGCGATGTGCGAGGCCGCTCCCCGTCGGGGGATCGAATCTCTCCTTGGGCAGGGATGTTTGTGCCGTCTTTAGTATCAGGTAGTTCGTAAGTAATTTGTAAATTTATGGACTAATGAACCCGCAGTTAAGTCCCATAAGCTAAACAAACATTTGAACTTAAGGAAAATCCCTGTAGTAGTGGGATTTACAACTGCACCTTTCTTAGACTGAAGTCAGCTGATAGCTGTTCCTGGTTAAAGGAAGACCCTCTAATAAAGGAACGACGTTCGGCAAATGTCACGTATCCAAATAATATTTAGCATATTTCACCAAAATATGCAAGGTATTAGAGATGGATGGTGAACTGCTTGTAGATGTTGACTCAGATGTTATTTCTATATCAGAGCACTTCTTAAATAATGCCACAATCAGAGGCTCCCTTTATCAGGGTACAAATTAGCTGTCTCTTTTTCCACGAGTTCTTTGCAGTGTTGTGAGTGGCCATGTTCATTAAAAAGAGCATTACAGATGAAACCATTAAAGTTTTTAAACACTAAACTGAAAATACCCTATAATCTAATAGTCCAAATGACTAAGATACACTTATATTACTGATTATGAATGCATCTAATATATAAAAATGAATGTTTGTGCGTTAATATTTTATGCGAGGCCGTACCGTTCAACAGATTGTGATGAAGCTTTGTCAAAACATTTCTTGCACTTTCGCGAAGTTCATAGGCATCATTAAGTGGCTATACGGCAAATAGTTGAGGAGATATGACGTAATAAACAATGAAATGAGCAGAAAAGTCCTGCAACATGCGACGTCTGCTTCTAAATCACTGTACCGATGCCAACCAAATTTGGTACACATATTCATTCCATGAGGTAACAATTGACGTAGGGGTAAGAACTGCTTACGGCATATAGTTCAGGAGATATGACGTCATAAAAATTATCTGGTTGAAAACCTATGGCATTATGCGACATGCGAATAAGGACACTTTATTCATACCAAAATATTCATGACATTTTGGTTACTTTACCTTCAAAACAAGAGGAAGGTCACTGTCAAATGTTTGTAGAACTTATGGGACTTAACCACGGGGTCATCAGTCCCTAAGCTTACAAACTACTTATGATCTACCTAAGACTAAGGACGGCACAAAAATCCATGCCCGAAGGGGGATTCGAACCCCCGACCGTATTGGCCGTGCAGACCGTGACTGGAGCGCCTCAGTCCCCTTGGCCACCGCGGCCTGCAGATCACTGTCACATAAAATTTTGGATGGTGCATGACGGAGGGATACTTTACACATAGACTTCGTCAGATTCTACAGTTGTATTCCGATCCTGATGAAATTTTTAGATATCAATGAACAATTCAGTTTATAAGTGCAGTATTAATATATTCAGATTTTCTACAACCATTTAAATTAATTAACATGACTAAACAATTTTCAGATTTCGGCAAATTTCTGAAAATTGATGCAGCTCTCTCTGGAAGTTACGTTACGTTTTTCAGGATCACAATCGACAAAGAAACAATTAAAACAGAGATATTTTTCATGCCATGTGAATTTTATGTCAGCAATTTAAAGTAAGAATTTTTTAAAAGAAAAATAGATTCAGTAGAATTCATACTTCATCCACATTTTTAAATGATGGTTTTTGGCTGTCAACTTTGATGCATACCAAGCGTACCGAATCATTGGTCAAAACCACTAGCAGAAGGAATTTGTTGTTACCAATTAATGGTTTTAATGCGAATTTAAAAATGAATGTATAAATCTAACATATAAAAATTAATTTTTGTTTGTTCGTATTTTATGCACGGCCATACCATACATCCGACTGCAATAAAACTGTCAACTCATTGCTTACACTCACTCGAAGGTTATAGGCATAGTAAAATTAACATCGTATGGACCATGGCGGAGGGTGCTTTACAATTAGTTGATTCGTTTCTTATGCATTGACGCTAGAATGGCTGGACAGATATGAATGAAATTTGGAACAGAGGTAGTTTATACCCTGATTAGTATATTAGCTTCCTTTCGTAAGACTCCGTAGGTGCATGGCGGAAGGAAAATTACAACAAACATCCAAACTGTTTGACTATTCATCATGAAAGTCAAAACATTAATGTACGTTGTCATGGAGATTTTTATAATCGGCAAGCCAGTGAATATTGAATGGCGGAGAGTACATTGCGACTTGTACAACGTTTGACCAGTCAACATGAAACTTGTCGCATGTATGTATGTTTTCATATATAGGAGGGAGAAGAGACGGGAGATGGTGACAGACAGATGAAAAGAGATGAATAGAGGGAGGGGGGAGGAGGAAATTAACAGAGGAAGGGTCAGGAGGAAACGGGGGAAGGAGCAGGTGAACAGAGAGAAGCGAAAGCAGGAGATGGAATAATGGGAGATTGAAAACCTCTAATATATTTCTTCGTTTGTTGGCAATTTATGCGCTGCCATAACATTCATCTGATTGCGATAAAACTTCGACAACTTACATCTTACTCTTACGCCAAGGTTATGGACATAAAACAGAAGGTGGCGCGCATGTCGTACCGGCAATTGTATTTCAAGGGCCATTGAAGTATTGAGATGTTTGAATGTAACACAAACAAACAAATCAGCGGTTTATTGTGTGCTACTCATTCCGATGCCGATAAACGTGAGATACATTTAATCACTGTGAAGAAAATGATGCCGAATTTCATCGAGGCAACTGTTCGCACTGGAAAGTCGAAAGAAGACGTGCTCATTCCACGCATTCCCACTGAAATACCAAATTGTATTTCAAACGACTGCTGTTTCTCTCTAGACTTCCATTCTCAATGACCATCTACAAGGCACAATGTCAGTCTCTTCATGTGTACTGACTGAATCTTGAAAATCCATGTTTTTCACGTAGTCTGTTGTATGTTGCGTGCTCGGACAGCCACGAAATTTGGTTGTTTTTGCTGAAGACGGAAAAACAAAAAAGAAAAACATGTCTATCCTAAAGCACACGAATAATGAAGTCAACAAAATGAATTGAATGTCCTTTATGTATCGTTAAATTTCAATAAATGTATTGCTTGTCGACTGTAAAATTAATATTTATTTCTATCATTCGTGATTAAACAAGCTAACACTTTCAAATTTCAAACGTTATTGGCATAATTATATCTTCTGCCGCGGCAACGCGCCGGGTACCAGCTAGTAAGCTATAATTAAATTATATCCATTAGTTTTCCTGCAGTTGGTTATGTTCAGTATTTTTAAGTACAGTGGTCTGCAGTGAGACATGGACATTAATATGAGACCTATTAAAAATCTGATGGTTCGTTGGTGCAAATTGGAGAGACGTCATGGAAATTAATTGGAAAGACAGAAGAATAGAAAAATGAATTTGAGAACACTATGAAAGGGAAGCCTGTTGCCAGGGAAATATTGTATGGCGATTGTCAATAATGGATGAGCGTATATGGTTCACGTAAATTACTTGCAAACTATAGGTCCATACAACGAACTAATGGATGATAGACGACAAGGTAAAGCCTAAGGAAGCCACAGAAGTATGTGTACCGCAGGACCATCAATGTTGTCCTATCGATACATAGAGATTTCTTTATTAACAAATGTAATTCGAGAGTTACATATCTCTGAGACAACATAAAAAAAGGAACTGAAATTGCCTTGAACTGTCTAAGTAGAGAAGTATAAAAATATTTTTCATGTTGAAGTTTCGGAAATAAGACAGTCTACTTTAAATGCAATTTTACTGACGACATATTCACGCAGATTAATTTCGAACACCGTCCAGATAGAAGAATTATATCATCATTACAGCAGAAAAATGTTGGAATCATAAAGCCCAAAATACTACATAAACTGTTTCATTTATTAGAATTTCATAACATCGTTTTGAGGGGGAAAATTTCATGATCCGCACTAACAGCAAAAGAACACATTTGAACAACAACTAAATGCTGTACCAAATAACTTAAAATTATCGCCTTCAAACTCTTCCACACGCATTCCTCCAGTCTGTGGCCTGGTACAGCAGCGATTACTTCTCATTTCTAGTAATAAAAAAGTACATGTTTCAATTTTTTTAACTCAACAGTGGCGTTTCTTACTCCTTCACTTCATTTACTATTATTCTCAATATATATCAAATACACTTTTCTTGTTCCGTAGCGAATGATTTCTGTTATTTACATTACTTTGCATTTTTCTGTTGTCATCTCTCAGCATAGCTTGAAACTCGTCATGCACTTCGGACAAAATTACAAACACCAGTGCAACATGTATATTTTCTCCTGTGATATGTAAACTGTTGTTCCCATTTTATTATAAAATATTTTTATCTTTTCGGAATTTTAAAACGACAATATTCATATGTATACTACTTTTTATAATTTTGAATGACTATTTTCGTGTGTGGAACTCCCCATGACTGATAGTGTATGACCTAAAGTTCTCCAACCGACACCTGCTTGCGCAAAATAAATTGGATCAATGTGCAATAGCTTTCTCCAAGCTGCAATAATTCATCTGTTGTGTATATCGTCTGCTGTATACAGAAAACGTGGCAGTCAAGCTTGTCTGTAGGAGAGAGCATAGGTTCTCCAGTCATCCTACTGCGTGACGTCATTATGACATTCGTATACGTGGCTTTATCGACTGATCGCCTTGAGGCTACCGCAACGAGCCAAGGAAGTGACGTCAAAATAACGTAGCCGATCCTGTCCTGCAGAGACGCCACCTTCCTTTTCATATTTTCATGATATTCTCCTTGTAACTCATGTGTTGCTGTTGCAAAGTAATGGGAGGCTTGATCATTTCTCCCCTCATCATATATTGTCACATTGTGATTCGGCATTTTCCTTCAGGAGTGCATAAAAATAAATCGTATCCGTTGCTAGATTCTATTTAAATTAATTCTCAACTAAAAGCTGTAGGCCGGAAATGAGCTACAAGAATTTTTCAGTCATGTAACGGGGACTACAGCGACTGTTTTGGTTCAGCGTAATTATTTGACGCACACTACTTTCCCCAGAAAGGAAAGACAAAGTTTTTGTTCCCCTTGTGCAGACATTCTGCGGTTAACATACAGACTGATTCGGATATTCAGGTATTGACAATTTATTGCTAACGCTGAAAATATATCGGATAATACTTTGTGATGTGTTTGATGTCACGCGAGTGTCATTGTGGTAGCTTGTGCGTGGGCGTGAAACTGGATACTGCCTGTCACCGGCAGTGAGCTTTTCTAACTGCGCGTGCTGCAGTAAGCACAGTCGCTAATACTGCTGACCGCAGTGTGGTTCCCACGTCTATTTTACTTTCTTTGTTACAGAACAGAATCATAGTTATTCGTAGTTTGTTTGTTCTAAATTAAATTTATTATCAAATGTTTCACTAAAAAAACGTCCGTTTACTTAACGTCCGTTTAAACACCAACACTTTCTAACTAAATGCAGCACAATATTGCCAGTTCGCTTTACATGAATTTTAAACAAAATTGTTGTTCCTGTGCTACACTAAGCAAAAACTTACCTATGTAATGTGTCTCTTTAAATGCTGGACTTATCACCATACAAAGTGCGACAATAAACTAGTGAGAAATGTGAAGAAAAAAATGTTGCTTACCGTTTTAGTCAAGCTTAGTGTAGTCTCTCTGAAAGTAGTTCCCTTCTGATTCCAAACACTTTTTCCAGCGATTTTGCAATTGATGGTAACATTTCTGGAACTTATCTTCTCTAATATCCTCCAAGACCCTCGTCACAGCTTTTTGAACATCTTGTGAAATAGAAAAAAGTCGCACGGAGTGATATCTGGTGAATAAGGCGGCTGTGGTGGTTCTGAATTTTGTTTTGAGGTTAGAAATTGCTGTACTGACAGCAGTGTGAGATTTTTGGGGACCATTTTTGCACAAATCTTTCTCATACAAAAATCTTCAGTTTTTATTAGACGAACCGTTTCTCGACGGCATACAATATAAACTGCTTAAGTGGGTTTTCTAAGGAACAGAGTTTATTGAAAAGATGGCGACGTGACAGGTTGACCTAGAGAGGATGGGGCACGATGGCCGCACAGGCCAACTTGCCCCGTAATATGGAGCATATATTTATTAAACTCGATGAATGGTTTGTTAAATTATTAACATAATTGTTGAATTTGATACTATGTTTCGTTGTGTGTCTATCTTCCGGAGCAGCTGTTAAAATGGACTAAAAGAGGTTTCCCATCGTATGCTGACTGCAATAATTCAGTCTGCCTAATACGGAAAAACTGTTATAGTTAATATTTTGATACGTATCAGAGGTCAAAGAATCTTCATATTCACGAGATAAAATGATATATATATATATATATATATATATATATATATATATATATATATATATATATTTTTTTTTTTTTTTTTTTTTTTTTTTTTTTGTGGTCTTGGTTTCAACCTTCGTTTTATTTGTAACAACATAAAAATTTCCTTCACATAACAAACATTAATTCTACTTCTGTGCTCCATAGAATATTCCCACTGCCGAAATTATAAAGTAAAAAGTGAAAGACGACTGAGTTCTGAACATACGATGCTAAATGCAGCTTTAGAAGTAAAATCAAAGGAAATATCTGTGAGTTCTGTTGACGAGGACTTTCGAATTCCAAGAAAAACTTTGCGGAGGTACTATGTACGAACAGATCTCATATCATCCTACACAGTAAATTGAAAGTCAGGAAACTGGAATTTAACCTCAAACCATGACGTTGGACCATAAAGAAGGCGAAAGCATTGGAAAGAAAAATTAATTCACATCCTAGGAAAGGGCTTATCTGAAAAGAAAGTGATAGTAATTTTAGAATTAAATTAACTAAATCAACGCAGGAGGGCTGAAACGCAAGAAGAAACCAAGGCAACATGACGATGAGAATCAGGAAGATTCTTTGTCACAAACTTCAAGCATTGGTCTCATGAAAATGTATTCCGTGGATTGTTTTAGAAGTGTTATAACTGTGCTGGTCATTTATATCTGAACAGTAATTAAATAGATTAATTTGTATTAAGACACATTAAATCGTAGTCACTTTAATCTTCTCCCTTGTCACAGTAAAATGTTAACCATTTAACTTAGTATTCAATTTGATAACTGATTGTTTCTTTCTGATTTCCTAAAGATATACTAGTTTTAACATATCAAAAGATTACATGGGGCAACATGACCCAGCCTCTGGGCCAACTTGCGTTGCAGTGGGGGCACATTAGCCCACTTGACATATGTCTAGTAATTAATTATTTTCTAATATTTTAACTTATATTTTCAAGCTTAATAATTGTCGTACACATTCAATAAGACCTCTCTAAATTTTAACAATAATTTCATAAATTTAAATAAGTAAAGTAAATTAATATGTAGAATAAAGTAAAAAAAAGATACGGCCGACGTATCCCGGACTCCCGTACTACCACAATATGTTTCATTAGTATTCTCAATCACAGCTGCTTGACATTTTGAATTGTACCCAACTTTTGTTTGATCATTTTAATATTATGTGTGGTCGACACGCCCCTGTGTGGCACTGATACATTTTCGGGATACAGACTAGCCGTTAGCTTGCAGTTAAACTGTCTTTCAGTTCCGCTCCAGCCGTCAGTGAGGATGTTTTGCTGAAAGAACCTAAGTTCAAAATGATCAAATGTTTGTTAAGCTTATGGGACTCTACTGCGGGTCATCAGTTTTCTAAACTTACAAACTACTCAGAAACTAACTTACACTAAAGACAACACAAAGGGGGGATTTTCGACCTTCCGACAGGGAGCGTCCTGACGTATCGGAGCATAGCGCCTCAATGCGCTCGGCCAATCCTGCGCGGCCGCCCACGTGGTAACAGAACAGTTAAGTTTATTGCACACTAGGACGACTGCTAGTTGTGTACCATTATATGATATTCATGCTGCACGCGCTCAAGCGTTATTGTGATTTACCTTTTTTTTTTTTTTTTTTTTTTTTTTTTTTTTTTTTTTTTTTTTTTTTTTTCTAACGCCCCGAAGCGGTTGAAATGTTTCAATAATTCGAATTCGTGAAATTCCTTCCATTACTGTCAACCAATGGTGTCTGTTCTTACGGAGAAGTCTGAAAAAGAACTAACACCACATTAATAATTTTTTTATTTGGGACACATATGTACCGCTGCGCACGAAAGGGTTAACCGGTTTTCTTTTCTAACAAGGGAACATCATCAACTCGACCTCATATTTTGGCCATTTACCTCACTCGGCCCGCTTCACTGCGGCCGCTTAATGCCCGAACACGAAGTTCTGTGCAATGAAGGGACGACAGCGAGTACCCGAAATGAGAAATTTGAAGAGTTAGGGTAATGGAGGAGGAAATAATATTAAAAAAATGAAACATATGTACTGTAACTCATTCAAGTTCACTTCAATAGTGTCAGCTTTACATACAACAAAATGATATGCTTAAAAGGTTTTGAAAATTAAATTACATTATACTGCTCGAAAAACCGTCTCATTCGTTTCCATTGCAGTTGTGACGCTGTATAAAACGCAAACGGCTCGTTGCATATATTCTTCTGTTACGGATACAGGCAAAGTGGTATTCGACGATTTAAAATCATCAAAGCAGCTTTTACCATCACTGACGACCACTATTTCACGCCCAGGCTCCGTTCAAGCAATGAAAGTGCTCGATAAATCTGACGGTGGTGAAATGGCAGCGTCGTTATCGTCAACGTCATCGTTATCACCGAACGTCATCAACATCCAGCACGTCTTCATCAGTGCAATTGTCTTTGATATAAGGAAAAGCATAAATAAAGTGCCATGTATTTTCTTTTACTGTGCGTAGTACGTCTAATAACTGCAAATGATTGTGCTTACCAATGACGACTTTAAAGAGCTCTGCCGGCTGCGGTGGCCGAGGGGATTGAGGCGCTCCAGTCACGGTCCGCACGACCACTACGGTCGGGGGTTCGAATCCCCCCTCGGGCATGGATATTTGTGCCGTCCTTAGTTGTAAGTAGTTCATAAGTAGTTTGTAGGTTTAGGGACTGATGACCCCGTAGTTAAGTCCCATAGACTCTACAAACATTTGAACATTTTTTAAAGAGCTCTAATTCTTTGACATTATTCGTTGCCGATTAGTCATCATTCCATACCGGTACTGTAGATGTCGCAGACAGCCTGTGGGTTAATTTCCATCGCACAAACTTCTCACTAGACTCTGCTCACAGTTCTAGACGTTCGTGCATTAAGCGGCTGCCGTGAAGCGGGCCGAGTGAGAAACAACTCGAGCGTTTAAGATCTGTACTTTGAGGAGGCCATAACTGCCATAACGAGGCGCGTCCAGAAAGTAAGTTCCGTTTGATTATATAAAACGAACGCGTACAGATACAGAAAAAATATTGATATTTTCTACTTAGCTTCCGAAATTTTGCAGGCAATTGTCATAGCATGGCACAAAGTTTTGTGTGCCTTTCTCATAGAATGTTGCCGCCTGTGTATTCAACCATGTGGTAACGTGTTCTTTCAGCTCGTCATCATCGTTGAAGTGTTGTCCACCAAGGACAGATTTTAGGTGTAAGAAGAGGATTACTGTCAAAAGATTTTTTTTTTCACGAAAATTCCTGACCTCACACACCGAATCTGACCAAACAATTCTTACAGAAATTTCAATAGGACCTGTTTGATCATCCTCCATACAGCTCGGACCTCTCTCCCAGCGACTTTCATATCTTCTTACACCTAAAATCTGTCCTTGGTGGTCAACACTTCAACGATGATAAAGAGCTGTTACCACATGTTTGAATACACAGGCGGCAACCTTCTGTGTAGGATGCATGCAAAAACTTGTGGCACGCTATGACAAGTGCCTACAAATTTTCGGCAGTTATGTGGAAAAGTAGTTTAAGAGTTGTATAATTTTGTGCAATAAAAAATTCTTCTATATCTGTGTACAATTTCATTTTATTACCAAACGGAACGCACCTCGTATAATGAACGCAGTACAGAGGATATAAAATACATAATGGCAATGCGAGGAAAAGCGTTTTTGAAAAAGGAAAATTTTTTAACATCGAAATTAATTTAAGTTTAAGGAAGTCATTGTTTAAGGCATTTTTTTTTTTTTTTTTTTTTTTTTTGAAGTGTTGCCTTGTACGAGAGTGAAACGTGTATGGTAAATAGTTCATACTTTGAAAATTTCAATACAACTCAAAAATCTGCAACATGAAACACTGACAATGATTCATAGTAAAAAGAAGTATATGAAGTATCATTGTGAACAGATAAATCATAGTAGGCCAGGCTAGAAGCACTATGATAAACGAAAATTGGATATAGCAACCGACGATACCGTACACAAGGTTACTGAAATACAACACCAGATTATTGACTTCTGATCACATTGCTTCTAGAAGTACGTGACGCTCACGGTTTGCAGTCCGAGCTTTCACGTGATTTCGTCGGTCGATGGCCTGATGGCTGAGTCAACGACTTCCGCTCGTTGACAGAGCGATGGACTTCTTGCCACACGTGAATAATTGGCGGGACAATGCCGTGCTGAATCCGTAGCGTTAGCCGGTCGATGGACTGTCGGAATGCAGCGTAATTCTGCTGCTTTACTCGGCCGTGCCTGACGGAACTGAATTAAGTTCTCACTTTTACTTCACGTACAATTCACTTTCATTTATGTTTGAATTTTATTTCAAGAATTTATTTACACACTTTACGGCACTCAACATTCATCCACCCTTCGGGAAAATTCGTCCGCGAATTTATGATCCAAACACTTATAAACTGAAACTTCCTGGCAGATTAAAATTGTGTGCCGGAACCGGGACTCGAACCTGGGACTTTTACCTTTCGCGGGCAAGCGCACTACCAACTGTGCTATCCCGACACGACTCACGATGCCGCCTCACAACTTTACTTCCGCCAGTACCTCGCCTCCTACTTTCCAAACTTCACAGAAGCTCTCCTAAGAACCATGCAAGACTAGCACTCCTGGAAGAAAGGATATGGTGGAGACATGTCTTAGTCACAGCCTAAGGGATGTTTCCAGAATGAAACTTTCACTCTGCAGCGAAGTGTGCGCTGATATGAAACTTCCTGGCAGATTAAAATTGTGTGCCGGAACCGGGACTCGCACCTGGGACCTTTAGCTTTCGCGGGCAAATGCCTAATTCACTCAACATTCCTCCACTCTTAGAATGGTAAAAATCACTGTCAGAAAAATGAAAAATATACATCTGAACGATTTCACATACTTTCACAACTAGTTAGCATTCTTAGAAGTTTCGTAGTATGAGCTTACAGCGTAATAAGTATAACAAATTCAAATGTTCAAATGTTTGTATAGTTTATGGGACTTAACTACGGGGACATCAGTCCCTAAACTTACATACTACTTATGAACTACTTACGAACTAGGACGGCACAAATATGCATGTCCGAGTGGGGATTCGAACCCCCGACCTTAGTGGCCATGCAGACCGTGACTGGAGCGCCTGAGTCCCCTCGGCCACCGCGGCCGGTCAACCAGAGTGCGCGAATGTGTAAGATCTGTACTTTGAGGAGGCCATAACTGCGTAGTATCTGAATACTGGCCCAAATTTTCACTTCATATCGATTTCTGCGGTTGATATCTGGATCATGTATTATTTATTTATTTTATTTTATTTCTTTTATTATTATTTTTTTTTTATGTTCTTTTTCTTTTTTCGAGTCGAGTTTATGATATTTCCTTGCAAGTTCTCTCTTCAGTTAGCACCGTTCGGGCCAGTTTTAATATATATTAGTCATATGTTGAATGAGACTGAAAAGAAATCTGAATGCGTAGAGAGAGCATCTCGCGCCCACTCGGTATTCCGCTGCTGCCGCGGTTCGAAGCATAATGGAGCGGAGAACCAACCGCTGGCTGCGAGCCGACGCCTGGCCCAGCGTGATGGATAGATGGTGGTGGGACGGGGGGTGGGGGTGCGGCCACTCCACAGTGGAAAGCAGAGCCCGCGAAAGGGGGGGGGGAGGGCAGCGGTGGGCTCAACGGGACGCGGAAAATGCCCTCCTCCGGCGCGGGTCCTTCGCCGAAATCCCGGCACATTGATTTGCCTGAGAGCTCCGAAAGAGCGCCGAGAAACGAGCGCCCCGCGCCCGCGCTCTGTTCGGAAATGGAAACGGCGTGATTGAATACAAATGAGGCTGCCCGCAACGACCTACGACAACGGCGCCCCACTTACCACGACCAGCGGAACCGGCGTGACCTGGTGGTAAATCGGACTGAGAGGCCGTGTTAAATTACGGGCCTGTTATAAGCAGAAAATTTATTGGGTGAAGTATAATCTCCCCACGGGCTGAGACAAGCGATATTTTCTTAGACAAGGGGTACAGCGATCACAAGGAGAACCAAGTGATCTCTAGTGTGCAATGACGTTTACGGAGGTCAGAAAAAGCAGTTCCGTTTGCTTCTGTAACGCAAAACCACCCTGCAATAAAATAACATGTCAATGGAACTGAGAGGAGCTGAGTGAGTGACGCGCAGTGTCCGTCTTTAACGTGGTAAACAATGCAATCGTCCCGTACAGATACAGAACACATTCATAATTCTGTTATGCATCCAAATATACGTACAGCACAATACTTTATCTGAATGCCTTTCTTAGTTCAGTGAAATAAAACTGATTCTTGAGTTTCTCTCGGAGTATTTGGTAATCAAAATATCCACGGGTGTACTGCCGGTCTATAGTGTCCAACGGGCACAATATTTCGGCGATCATACATGTTGCCATCATCAGGTGAACTGACGGACTGAGCTCCTGGAAACGCGCAAGTCGGTAGTCGCTGAACATTGTTTGTCGGTGAATCACGCCATGGAGTATGAACGCACTACGATTCTGGTAGAGACGTCGAGATCATGGGCCTGCGTCGTTAGAGAGGCCATTGAAATTCGCACAAGTGACAACCTCATAAATCGTGACTGTGGCTATAATCTTAGCAAAGCTTGGGGACCAGCGATTGGGTTAATTATGAGTAAATCTAGCGAACGCAACGTAGTGACGACCACGGCGAACAGAGCACTCACATCGACGTCATCTCAGACGCCGTCGCAATCGGCTCCACTGCGCGGCCGCGGCGCGGGGCGAGGGTATTTAAATCGCCCGCTACCGGGCTAGAACCCAGTTCCCTTCGAGCCGCCGTAGCGTGCGGATCTCCGTGCCGGCGCGTTTCCAGGAGCTCAGTCCGTCAGTTCACCTGATGATGGCGACATGTATGATCGCCGAAATATTGTGCCCGTTGGACACTATAGACCGGCAGTACACCCGTGCATATTTTGATTATAAAACTGTTTACAAACAGAAGTCAAATTCAGCAGACTCATAGCACTTTGCAAGACGAGGTAAACCATTAGATACACTCTGCAAAAATACCAAGTTAATCCCATATTAGCTATAATAAACTGAAGTAAACCTCACAGAAAACAACTTTGGATTCATGCACCTAATGTGACTTTGACTTACGAAGAAAACCGAAATAAAAATTTACTAATTCAATGATACAGTAAAGCTGCTTTCCTTTGTTCCAGAAACAAATGTAAATGTTTGTCAAACTTAAGGGACTTAACTGCGGGGTCATCAGTCCCTAAACTATGAACTACCATACACTACAGTCGACACAATCATCCATGCACGTTGGAGGGGGGGGGGGGGGAATTCGAAGCGCCGACGAGGAACGGCCTCGTGCATCGGAGCGTAGCGCCTCAGTGAGGCGTTGACACGTGTATGAACAAGTAAAATATATCAGACAGTACCTATTATCTACGAAAGAATACCAAAGTAAACATTTAAATATTCAGAATATGTACAGCGAGGAAAATGGGAATACAACAGAGTAAGACAAGTGGAACTGGTGCAGATGATGTATTTCAGCGTTGACGGTTTTTCTTTAATTTTTTTCTTCGAAATGTGAATAAGTTGTACATTTTTTTTATTTTGATTTCACATAAATATACCATGTTTGCGTGTTTCTTGAGGAGAAAGTTGCAAGCAAGCATAAGAAAGCTACAGTTTCAGGTGTAATTTTTTTCCTTTCTTTTCTTCGGCGATCTATTATAGAGATACCGTGTAATTTTACGTTCATCCACCTTTGTAAACAGAATGATCTATACGTCAGGCCGCAACGGGTGCACGATGAACAGCACGTTTCGTGGGCTGTAGGTCGTTTCAGAGGGTGCTATAGTCCGTATACACAGCACGTAAGGCCTGCGCTGCATTGGGAGAACTCGTCCCGTATGAGGACGGCTTAACGGCCGTGGCGTTTCAAAGGAACCATTCCTGGATCTGCTTGGAGTGCTTTACGAACATCACAGAAAACCTATATCTGGACGACCAGAGACGGATTTGAAGCACCGCTCTGCCATTGCGCCATCTCGGTCGGTAGGAAATAGAGAGAGAGAGAGAGAGAGAGAGAGAGAGAGAGAGAGAGAGAGAGAGAGGGAGGGAGGGAGGGAGGAGATGGCCAGAGAGAGGATGGAAAAGGATGTACCAGGAAGGGAAGGAAGAGATGGACAGTAGAGGTTTGTGGATACACGGAGGAGGAGGATAGGAGGAAGTGAACAAAGAAGGAATTGTGGTCGGACGGACAGAATGAAGAAACTGATGGCTTTACTGAGGGGTAGTTACATGTTGTCGTGCTCCAGTGTTGATAAACCATTTGATCTTGGTGTAGAAGTCGACATCAGGCAGCTCCTGTTCAGCGCAACCGGTGAAAATTATGGTGATACGGTCTTAGGATGGCCATTTCAATGAACTAAACTGGCACAGTATCAATAAAATTCTTCTGGGTATGATACCGCGTCGTCATTTTGTAAACTGTGCCGACGTTTCGGCCACTTTTGCAGGCGGCCTTCACCAGGGTCTGTGTCAGAATGACGACGCGGTATCATACCCAGAAGAATTTTATTGATACTGACAACTGCCGCGGAAGCCTGCGATTGCATTTAAACTGGCACACTTTAAATAAATTGCGATCTCCACTGATAGTAAGTGAATTTAATGGGTATTAATCAACATCAAAATGTGCTGACAAAGCATTGCTGAGCTGCGCCAGTCGTATAGCAAGAGACTGAGAAAAAGCACAGGTAACTTCCGTGTATAAGAAAGCTAATAGAACGACCCACGAAATTTGTCAGCTCTATCATTAACATCAGTTTTCTGTAGAATTCTTGAACATATTCTCAGTTGTAATACAGTAAATTTCCTTAAGATGGAAAAGCTTCTGTCCATGCACCAGCACGGAATTAGGAAGCATCGATCGTACGAAACACACTTTGCTTTTTATTTCATAACGTCTTGTGTGCTATGGGTGAAGGACAACAGGCAGACTCGATTTTAGAAAGGCGTTTGACACGGTACCACACTACAGACTGCTAATGAAGGTACGAGCCTGTGGAATAGGTACCCAAATATTTAAGTGCTCGAAGACTACTTAAGTAATAGAACCCATACGTTGTCTTCGATGGAGTGTGTTCATCAGAGACTAGGGTATCGTCAGGGGAGCCCCAGGGAAGTGTGATAGGACCGCTATTATTTTCTATCTGTATAAATGATCTGACGGACAGAGTGAGTTGCAATCTGCGGCTGTTTGCTGATGATGCTGTGGTGTACAACTGGCACTAATGTAGAAAAATGTGATTCTGATGAGTGGAAGAAATAATCCAGCAATGTTCGAATACAGTATTAGTAGTGTACTGCTTGACAGAGTCGCGTCAGTTAAATACCTAGGCGTAACGCTGCACAGTGTAAGAATATATACCGCTAGAAAAAAGAGGAAAAAATATTTTTGAAAGTCGCCAGGTTTGTAAATTCTAAAATATTGTCTTTGTATTTTATGTTATTTATTTATCTTACTAACAAGCTCAGTAAATGGCTGAAACATGAACCTTCTCAGGGACGTGATTATTCAGGTTAAATTTTAGTTGAAGATCTTCAACTGGTGCGAGTATTCTTACAAAGTAGTCCCACATTAAATGCTATAGAAATAATGTTCAAATTCAAATCTTGTTAATATTTCGCATTGAAGTCAATGTGGAACCCATGCTTTATATTAAAATTCTGAATATTATTCTGAGTTAAGTATATCATTGAAACTTTAATTGAATGGCCAACTTGAAGTAAAATCGCAAAGTCTGAATTCACTGAAGCTAAATGAAAACTGTCTTTTAATTTTTTAAGATCTGGCTATCAAGAAATTATTTAATGAAATATTATTCACTTCTCACTCAGAATAATAAGTCACTTTGAATAATTATGCACTTCGTAATTTATAGATCTTTGTAAGATACCACATTTTATCATACATTACCACAGAAGTTGACGTAATTTTTTATCTAAGTTCAGTTTGGTTTTACAGAGCTGAAACAGAATATTATTATTTTTACCTTCCACCCGTCCTTGCTTTATCAATGAAGAATTCTATATCTGCCACGTAAGGGCGGCGGGTGATGCTATCTGTGTCGTTAGCCTCTTGCTGAAACAGATACTAATAACGTCCTTTAGCATTTCATATAAATGATCAGGATATTTCTAATTAATTAAAGTCCGTACTCTTATTCCATTTAATACACATATTTTAAGACTTTAAAAATGTTCAAACACATTTACAGACCTCATTACAATGTTTCCTTCATTTTCAAGAGAAACAATCTCGTCACAATACATAAACCGACCAGAGCAGATAAGAGGCCAGATACCACCAGATGCAACAAGATTTTGGACATTACATGATATTTATATGTTTTAATTCTACGAAGATAATAACACACATTAAAATAATTATTCTTTATTACGATTGTATACACAGACACCTTTTGTTACATGATGCGTCTATATTGGTGGTATCACTAAACTTTTCAGTCGTCGATTTCGATAAAAATTGTAAGGACATTACAAGAGCGATATGAAATGGATATCAGGTCAGTCGTGGGAAGGCAAATGGTCGACGTCGCTTTGTTGGGAGAATTTTGGAAAGGTGTGATTCGTCTGTAAAGGAGACCGCATATAAAACGTTTTTACGACCCAGTCCTGAGTATTGCTCAAGTGTTTGGGATTTCCACCAGATGGCTTTAAAGGAGGACGTAGAGGCACTTCAGACGCGGGCGGCGAGGTTTGTAACTGGTAGATTCGATCAATGTGTGACTGTTGCCGAAATGCTTCGGAAACCCAACTGGGAGTCGCTGGAGGGGATGCGATGTTCTTTCCGAGAAGTCGGAATTTGAGGCGGATCGCAGAACGATTGTACTGCCCCTAACATACATTTCGCGTAAAGACCACAAGGATAAGATTAGAGAGGTTAGGGCTCGTACGGATGCATACAAGTATTCGTTCTTCCCTCGTTCTGTATGGGAGTGGAACTGGAAAGCAAGAACGAGGGGGCGTTTGAAAAGTTGTGCAAAGTCCGAGAGATGGCACCACCGGCGCATATCGAGCTCATGTTTAGTTACGAAGGAACGCACACCAAGTTTCAGCCATATTGGTCTATTTCTTTGTGCTTGGCATTCGTGTGAATCAAGGAAGTCGAGTGATTGTCAAAGATTGGACGAAAAAGAATTTCTTGTGGCGATGAAACATTGCTTTATGAAAGGCAAAACGCACCAGGAGACTAAAGAGAAGCTTGATAAACATTATGGTGACTCTGTACCTTCGATGATAATAGTTCATAACTGGTTTCAAAATTTTCGAGTGACGGTGAACGTTCTGGACGACCTGTGGAGGTTACAACTCCAGGAATCATTGATAAAATCCATGATATCGTAATGCATGACAGAAACGTTAAGGTGAATGAGATTGATGTGAGCAACTCGAATGAACGGTTACATAATATTTTGCATAAAGATTTAAACACGAGAAGGCTAGATGGGTGCCGCGACTGTTTCCGCGTGACCAAAAACGGAATCGTGTGAAATGTTGCAAGGGAGGTTTACAGCTGTTCAGGAAGAATCCACAGGACTTTAGGTGTCGCCACTGAGGATGAAACATGGATGTGTTACTATACTCTTGAGACCAAAGAACAAACAAACCAATGGGTTACCAAGGCAGTATATGCACCAAAAAAGGAGGCGAAGACCGGTTCTTCGGCCGGAAAGGTTATGGCGATGGTCTTTTGGGATTCGCAAGGGATAATCCTCATCGACTGTCTAGAACAAGATAAAACTATTCTAGCCGCGGCCGAGCGCGTAGAGGCGCTATGCTAAGATGCGCGAGGTTGTTCCCCTTCCTCGGGCATGGATGTTTGTGCTGTCATTAGTATAAGTTAGTTAATAAATAGTTTGTAAGCTTAAGAACTGATGCCCCCGCAGTTACGTCCCATAAGCTTTAGAAACATTTGAACTTCTTCTTAAATATACTAGGTGCATATTATTCATCGTTATATTGAAAACCTAGATGCCAGAAAACCGCTCAGTATTGGCCAATAAAAAGAGTCCTTTTCCATCACGACAATGCACCAACCCACACCTCAGCAGTTGCGGTCGCAAAATTATTGGAATTAGGTTCCCAAATCGTTTCACATCTCCCCCCCCCCTATTCACCAGACTTGACTTCCTCTGACTACTATTTGTTCCCCAATTTGAAGAAATGGCGGGCGAGACGAAGATTTCATTCAAACGTGGAGGTGATGGCGGAAACTAATAGCTATTTTGCAGGTTTGGACAATTCCTGCGATTCAGAAAAAATGGAAATGAGCGTATGGCTTTCTTGGCCGGAGATCCCTGGCGGGATTGTTCGGCCGCCTCAGTGTCTTTCTATTTGACGCCGCGTGGACGACTTACGTGCCAATGATGATGATGAGATGGATGATGATTAGGACAACACACAACACCCAGTCCCCTGCCGGGAATCGAACCCGGGCCTCCTGCGTGGTAGTCAGCAATGCAGCCACTGTGCTACGGAGGCGGACCATTATTCGGAAGGGATCAACAAATTAGAACAGCGTAACTGAGTATCCTCCGCCATGCACCTTTGTGTGGATTGCGGTGGATTTATGTAGATGCTCTTCACTGGTCCCGTCAGCAGGCTGCAGTAGACAGTGGAGCAGCGGCAGTGTTTGACGGGCGGCTCAGGTTGCAGCAGGCAGTGCGCAGGGCGTAGTCTGCGTGCTAGCGGCCGGCCGCGCGGGCTGCGGCAGGTGACTGCAGGGTAATTATGCGCACGCGTGCCGGCCACTGACAAACGAGCCGCACTGTGCACTGTGCGCTGCGCTGCCGCAGGCGGGGGTGGGTGACAGATCACCGGGCCGCCGCGCGCGTCGCCTCGCCTTACCGCGCTTGACTGAGCTCCGACATCCATTACAGCGCCGGAACACCACATCCGTTTTACCGGCTAATTCTCCCATTGGTACAGTACTCACGGGAAACTGGAGTGTAAAAGTGCACATCTGTAATTTGTGGACCGTAGACTAAACTAATTGCCGCGGCGGATCGGCCGAGTGCATTTCTTTGCCAAAGTGGAATGAAAGATGAAGTACATATACAGTTTTCTCAGCAACACATAAAAAAAAGCAGTCAACAATCCGAAGATTGGTTTGAACACCACAGTGCTTTACTAGGCATGGTCCTGTTTGAAGGTGGTATGACGTTGCCTTCCTCCGACCTTACTTACCCAGCCAGTTATAGGGGGACCTACAGCTTAACGTGGGTTCCGAACCACGGTGCTACTCGGTATTTTTCACATGAGCGGTACTGCCACAGATGAAAGAAGTGGAAAGTGACAGATAAAAATCCTAGGACCTGGCGGGGATCGAATCCACGACCTTTGGATTTGTAGGCTGTCACTCTACCACTGTGCAACCGAGGCGCACATACAGTTTCAAAATGGTAGTCTGAAGCCGACGCCGAAGAAGGCGACCGTGGTGAGCGCAAGGAAGGGCTGAAGGGGAGGAAGGAGGCCCTTAAAATAAAAAAAAAGTGCATTGAGGCGCTATGCGGCGATGCCGGAGGTCGTTCCCCGTCGGGGGTTCGCATCCCCCATCGGGCATGGATGTTTGTGCTGATTTTAGTATAACCTCTCCAGTCCCAGTGCCAAGGTTAATTTAAAATTTCGAAAATGTCAATATTTTTTTATTTATTGGGTTGCTTCAGCACCATATTTCTCTCTTTTGCAATTTGGAAAATTTTCATTTTTTGAACGTGAATGGTACACAATTGTGTACCTTGGGTCTTAAACGTAAACATATTCCATAAATTTTCTTAAGGGAACATACTGTATTTAAGGGTAAAATTAATTACAGTATGTTTTATTTTTACGACCTACATATTTTATTTACAATAACAAATTTTACAACACATATTTACAATATAGAGGTTACAGATATGAAAGTAGCAAGAATGATTGCAGGTACCAATAGATGGTAACAATAGCAGGACGGTGTCCATAATGAGGAAATCTAAGAAAAGCTGGGAATGAACACCATAGATGAAGCAGTTAGAAGGAACAGACTGAGATGGTGGGATCACGTTACACGCATGGGAGAAGCAAGGTTACCTAAGAGACTCATGAGCTCGTCGGTGGAGGGTAAGAGGAGTCGAGGTAGACCAAGAAGGAAGTACTGGTACTATGCTCCAGTCTGAACGCTGAAAGCGATAATCAGTCTCTAATGATGATGATGATGATATTTACAAGTATTTGTTACTGCTACATGCTTTTGTATGAGTCCCCATGACAACTTTATCCCCAACATGATGCAAAATTTCTGATGCGGTTGGTTTGAAACTAAGTGAACTAGTCTGAACAGATTTGAGGTTTGTCTAATATGTCACAACCTCTCGGAATTCAACTGTCACAACCTCTCGGAATTCAATTGGAAAGAATTCAGTGAAAGATTCCAAGTGTCCTTTGGGTCCACTGGAATCACTTTCCTCTCCAGAGATGCGCCATGTAAGGCATGCAAAAAAGTAACGAACAAACCATGGATAGGCACCAAACCTACATTTTTCTTAAAAATTGATGTGAAAATTTACACATTTTCTTACAAATAAATAAATAAAAATACATTTTTTCAAACTATAGCAATACCAACCAAATAGCTCTTCACGTCAAACCTCTTATGGATTTTTTAAATATCACCATTCAATAAATCTTCAATGTTTTGAGGCTGAAATTCTTTAGGAGCATCACGTGGGAGTCAGAATTTGTACGCCGTCGATTCATTACAGGAAATAAATCATGCTCAGATACATAATTTGAATATTCTGCAACACTTCCCTTTAGTATGCGTGATACATCTTTACCACTTAGGACATGAGCTACCAAAATATGGTGCGTTATGAAGTACGGAGCTATTGTAAAAGTGCACATTAAGAATCAAGGTACACAAATGTGTACTATGAAAACATCGGCATTTATTCCCCAGGAAAATTGAAATAATTCACATTTGCTGTATTTCATATGATTCTTCAAACTTCACTTATCACTCACAACAACAAAGATAAGTACATAAAGCTTAATGTATTATTTACTTGTTACATTTTGTCATAACGACGCTGCCGGGCTGCCAGCTTCACTAACATCAAACTTCTGATTCGTGTAGCTCCAGAAGTACTGCTGCAAGGGCTATGCAAGTGGCGTCATTTGAAAGCAAAAAGGTACACGATTGTGCACTCGCGGTCTGAGCACACAAAATACGCCACAGACAGAAAAAACTGTTTACGAACCAAGGTGCACATATGTGCACTTCTAGACTGAAGAGGATAAAGTAGTTCATACGTAGTTTATAAATTTAGGAAACAAAGCTTCACAAACTTTGAACTAAACTCATTCAACAAGCAAGCTCCATTTTCATCGCTTTCCATGCTGTAAATACCATTTTGTAAATAATGAAATGCCAAGATCTCGGTATTTCGTTTTTTATTTATGAGAGACGACAGGTTTCGATGTACGCAGACATCATCTTCTGGTCTCTGTACTAAATAATAACATTATTACATAAATACATATTGTAGCCAGTTGGATTGCACTGGCGGGTTGTCACACTTTAAAATTAGCCGTTTGTCTGTGTACATCGAAACTGGTCGTCTCTTATAAATAAAAACGAAATTCCGCAATCTTGGCATTTCATTATTTACAAAATACATTTATAAGATCGCTCCCTGCCTTGAGCAAATTGTATTGTAAATACCAAATGGAGTATTCCGAAGTGTCTAAACTTAAAGATAGTTTTCGCAGTTTCTTTCTCTGCCAGTCTGTGTAAGTTATCCAGCTGTGGACTAGAATGTCAATTGGACCAAAATTTAACAAAGACCCGCCTCGCGCTTCCTCTCCTCTCCTCCCGGTCTCGTGGTGGCGCCTCCTTCGCGGTGCTCCACAACGAGTTCTCGCGGGATGTCTATGGCGCCAGTTTTCACCATATGCGGCACCATGTCTTATGACGGCACAAATATGACCTTAAAAAGATACGCAAAGCTGCAGGTAGAAAACAAATTAAAAAAAAATTTGTATACATGTGGCGTCTTTCTACGAACGATCAAACGTCACTTCTGATCCTGCAATTGTCATTCTTTCATTCTTATAGAATATATGACATCAACTGTGACTGGACAAAGCTGAAAAATATGTACCCACCCGGAATTCCAACCCGAGTCTCCTGCTTTCTAGGCAGTTGCGCTGACCACTACACCACTGGGGACATACTGTAAAGACTACCTAAGCACGCCTCCTGTCAGATACACAGCGCAACTGCGGGGTAGAGCTGGGGATTTGTGTCTGGTGGGAGGCGTGCTTAGGTAGTCCTTGCAGGTGCGGTGATCACTGTCGCCAGTGGTGTAGTGGTCAGGGTAACTGCCTAAAAGGCAGGGGACCCGGGTTCGAATCTCGGCTGGGTACAGATTTACAGCTTTGCCCCTTCGATGTTAATGTCATAATCTAATATATAAAGTAGAGTGTCCGTATATTTGTACGTGTTGCAAACGAATCTAGTTTTGTTCCAACCTTTATGAAATTTTGTACACGTAAGCTTCACCCCATGAGGACGGTCGCCGTAAGTGTAAGAATCACGTCCGATACATAGTTCGCGAAATATGACGTCATAAACAATGGGATAGGCGAAAAACTGCTGCATAAAGTGACAATGCTGCTCATTTTCCCCTAAACCACTGGACCGATTTTAACCGCATTTGGTACACATATTCGTTACGTGACATAACGATTGCTGTAGTAGTAAGAGCCACGTACGACACATGGTTCAGGAGATATTACGTCATAAACAATATAGTTCCAAGAAATTGACACATAATGCGACGAGACTTTATAAATACACTATACGAGTATGAGAGAACTTACCGACTTGAAACAAACTTTAAACATAATTTCAAACCTTTATTAAAGTTTTTCTCTCTGGCAACCATATTAAATGATGAAAGGAATAAAGTTTCTCGTTTACTACTTTTCCGCTGTTTATGGAGTAAAACTACGGCTCTCGGTAGGTCGTTACAATTTATAATTTGAACACTACAAATTGTAGCGACAGGAAATTTTACAGACAGTATACACATATATATTTGAATGTAGCTTCTAAATTGTATCACAGCCCGACTGTAGTTCATGAGATATAAGCACATAAACAGTAACGTTCCGCTGTTCAAGGACTAAAACTACGGCAATGGATATGACGTTACAATTTATAATTTCTACACTACACATTGTAGCCGCAGGAAATTTTTCAGACGGTATACAATCATATAACACGTACTTCATGAGAAACGAGTAGATAAACAGTAACGTTCATGGAAAACAGCCTCTTCATGCACCGAGTTTTAATCAAATCAAATGTTTGTACAGCTTATGGGACTTAACTACGGTGTCATCAGTCCCTAAACTTACAAACTACTTATGATCTAACTAAGGACGGCACAAATATCCATGCCCGACGGGGAATTCGAATCCCCGATTGTAGTAGCCGTGCAGACCGCAACTGGAGCGCCTCAGTCCCCTCGGCCACCGCGGCCGGCATTTACTTCTTTACTACTAATTGTATTCCCAAGAGATTTTACAGACATACATCCCTTATACAAATGAATATGTACCTGTAAATGGCAGGAATAAATAAATAAATAAATAAAATAAATACACGGGCAACGCCGGGTTTTCAGTTAGTATTCTATAAATATGAAATAATAACTTCAGGATCAGAAATGATGTTTCGGAACAAACGCATGTATGTATTTTTTTTTTTTTCAATTTATTTTCTACCTGCAGTTTTTCGTATGTTTTTAAGGTCATATTTGTGCCGTCATAAGACGTCACGGTGCCGCGGATGGTGAAAACTGGCGCCTCAGACAGCCCGCGAGATCTCGCTGGCGGCGCTGCAGTGGAGCACCGCGAAGGAGGCGCCACCACGAGACCAGCAGGAGAGGACAGAGGCGCGGTGCGGGGTCTGGTGTCTGGAAGCAGAGTTGCCAGCCGGTAGCTTTGGACCGACCGAGGGGGAACGTACGGTGGAGATTCAACTGCGCGCCCTGACAATCGACAACGGGGGGGGGGGGGGGGGGCGGGGGGGAAGATGCCTGGAAGAGGACACTACCCGAGGCGAGGGGCGGTGACTGTACGTCGCCGGGTGCAGTGTACCACACTAAAGGAAATTTGTATACAGCGAGGTACGCCGGTGTGAGTGTACTGTAGTTACAATGCCTACACATGAGTTTAGTTTGTTGTGGCTCTTACAGTGGGTTTACGAATAATTTGAAAGAGTCTCAAGGTGATCCTTATGAGTGCATGGGTCGCACAGGCAAAAAAAGGTACGGCGCTAATGTGTTGTAGCTTACTATGGTGCCGAGGATTATTTGCTTCAATTAGCATCTGTTGTTCTGCTTCGACGGATACGTTCTAACTGGTTTTGTAGTGGTTATGCAATGGTACTGAGCTAATTTAACTGGTACTGCATACGTTGCGTCATTTAAACGGGAACTTGGCTTTGTAGCTATCGATAAATTTCGAGTCCCCAGCTAATTTAGTGTCTTGCTTTTCCTGCTTATAAGAAATATTCGTGGCTGATAGTGTTTCTGGAATTTATAAAAAATTGGACAGCACACTATAGCTTCTGTACATTCTAAATTTTATACTGAACTGATCATTTTGCAGAATCTGGTAACATCAGCTTTAGAAATTTAAGCGCTAGTTTGTGGACAGATAATCTATTACAACGTTGTGGTCATTTACCTTTCTTTGCGTTCCCCTTTGTTTAAAATAAAGCTTTTGTTTACTTAAATAGAATCTGCCCGTTGCACAGTTGTTGATAAATTAAATTATTTTGTTGAATCAAAGTGATTGCCTTTTGTTGGCTCGGTTGTCTTTTAATATTACAAACTATATTGTACTGCTGTAAGATGTTATGGTACAGTTTAAAGATGTTTTTCTTTATTAACAGAAATGATTTAATGATTTATTGTGTGGACTGAATAAAATTGTTACGAGCAAGGGGCAGAAACTTCTCACAGTTCAACCCAGTCCTACCATTAACATTCCTCTACAGGCACAATATTGTTAATACAAATGCTACCAAAATGCTGCTTGAAGTAACAGATGTTATTTATTGCTTTAATATAACAGTAATAGGACTAGTTTGTCTCTGGCCATCGTCAGCGTATTTACGTCCGTATTACGCCGTGGAGTTGCCAATTTTATTTTCATATACCTGCAGTCTAAGTATTTAATTTGATCTTATTTATGTAATTTAACTTTTGTCATATTATGAATTTATTGGTTATTTTTCTGAATTTTTTAGTGACAGATCATCCAAAGATGACTGGGAGATTTCTCACTGAAAAATATCAGAACAATAGCCAATAAATTAATAATCTGACAAATATCAGATTACATAAATAAGATTGAAAAAATAATCAGACCAATCATATGCAGCGATATAAATAAAACTGATAACTCCACGACGCAGTATGGACGTAAATAGCCTGATATGTCAAATGTGACTGAGGACACTGATGACGTATGCGCTCATTTTTCAGTTTTAGTTACTAGACAAGGGACGCTGTAAAAATACAAAGAACTACGCATTTATTGACGCGAATCGAAATAATCATAAGCCTGAGATAGTGTTTCACACTAATCGTACAGCTCCATAGTTCTGCTGAACTATAGTTCAGGCTTAGATTCTGAAGATGATTATTTCCAAACGCATCAATAAATGAACAGCCTTAATAGCACTGTAAAATAACTAAATCCCAGAGCCGAAATAGGTCTATTGCTGTCCTATTTAGCAATAAATAAGATCTGTTAATTACAGCCACATTCTTGTATCACTTCTATCACACTTCAAAATTTACGAAGCGATTCCAGAAAAGAAATTTTCCTATTTTTCAAAACAAATGCAACTTTGTAACATGAAAGACGTAGTTGGCAACAGGTAGAGGGGTGTTCAAGATACATTTCGTCATAGTAAACAAAACAATTGAGATATCGTCATTTCGTGAGATCAACTTTGCTTTATCTGTGTCGTAGAAGTCTGCCGCCCGTTAATGGAAACGGCGTTGGACAGTCGATTTCAGTTCTTCGCCGACGTCAGAATGCTGGTCGGACGACAGGAAGATCTCGAGAAGCGTTAAAAAATTGGAAATCGATGGGAGCGAGATCTCGACTGTATGGTGGATAGTCAAAGAGCTCCCAGCCAAACGTCTGCAAAATACTTTCTGTAAGCCGAGCCGTATGAGGACTGTAATTGTCATGGAGCTGCATAAAACCTGCAGTAAGCATTCCGCGCTTTCTGTTCTGTGAGACACGTTCCTTTTCACACACTGTTTCGGAGTAAGAGCAGAAACCGACAGTCCCACTCATAGGTAGCTGACTTCCGCAACAATGGAATACAAAAACTGATCTCAAGATGGGACAAGGGTGACAATGATTTTGTTACTAAGTCGAAAAATTGCTCAAATCTAGTGTACCTGTTACCAATAAAGTTTTCAATGTAACAAAGTTGCCTTTGTTTTGAAAAATAGATAAACTTACTTTCTGGATGGCTTTCCTATTGTTGTTATTACCACTACCTGGTCACGCTTAGTCCATTTTATGCATCAACATTAAAATTAGAATGTTTCATGATCATGCAAAATCAGATATAGAATTTCTCTCAGGAGACAGTAGGGGAGCAAATGATTTCTACGTTACGTACATACCGTCACCCTCTTCTATAAGCATTTCCTCCACCTCTTTACCTCCTCCTCATCCTCATAATGCTTCTCCTCCTCCTCCTCCTGCCTGCCTCTAATTATTCCCCACTTCTGTCCATCATCCTTGCTTGTGATACTCACCTACTCCTCCCTCCTTATTACTGTCCATTTTCTGCCACCATCTTCTTCACTTTGTCACTAAATAACGTTGTTTATTGTTATTGGTATCGTTGTTTTATTTACTTTTCTGAATGTTCCTATCTTCAGTACGGAGGTAATCCCAGGCTCAATCTTACAGTAATAAGTTTGGAAAAACCACGAGTTTGTGTTATTATGCGCAGTGAAAAGTTGATAATTTTTATCTCACTGGTGGCTTGCTTGAGTAATACGCGCAGTTCTGATGATCGCGGTGTCCCCAGTGGTGTAGGACTCAGCGGAAGTTATTAATAAGCGCCGGCGTGGTAGTAGATCAGCGCGCATGGACAGTGGGCTCGATGCCTTTTGGTAATAAATAAATAAATTTAAAAAAATAAAAATAAAAAGAAACAGAGGTACTCTACAAACAACCTAGAACAAACACAAATACAAGACCACAAAGGAGCGATATACCAGGAAAAGAAAAGTAGAAGTATTTTTTTTAAATGGGACCAGGGTTCGAATCTAGTCTGGGTACACATTTTCAATTCTTCCGATTCGCACTTAATGTCCTAGACTCCGTGAATATAAGAATTTTTCTTTAATTTCAAACTATTAACATATCAACCTTTGCAATTTTTAAACATATTCAGTGAAATATTTAAAAGTAAATAGTAATTCAACTGTGTCAAACTCTTCACAATACAAAATAATATACATGAATACTCTGGAAAATCGACATAACTAAATAATCTAAATAATCAAATAATCAAAGTTTATATGCCAACTACCTCTGCCAATGATGAGGAGATCGATGAAATGTATGAGCAGATAAAGGACAAGAAAACAATTGTGGTGGGGGACTGGAAGTCGGTGGTAGAAAAGGATAGGAAATGTAATAGGCGAATTTAGACTGGTCCGATAACAGAGGAGATCGTCTGGTAGAATTTTGTGCAGTGCACAAATTAATCGCAGCGGTGGAGTAGCCGACCGGTCTAAGGTGCCACGCTGCGGAGCGCGCGGTTGCTCGCCGTCGGGAGTTCAAGTCCTCCCTTGGGCATGTGTGTGTGTGTGTGTGTGTGTGTGTGTGTGTGTGTGTGTGTGTGTGTGTGTTGTCCTTAGGTTAGTTTACCTTAGTTTAAGTAGTTTGTAAGTTACAGACTGATGACCACGAAGTTTGGTCCGATAGATTTACAAACATTTGAACATTTTGAACAATTTCATCATCACAAACACTTCGATTAATCATGATACGTGGGAGAGACCTGGAGCCACTGAGCCAGATTAACATTATAATGGTAAGTCAAAGGCTTATAAACCAAGTATTAAACTATAAGACATATCCACGGGCAGATATAGACTCTGAAAATAACTTATGGGTTATGAACTGTAGATTAAAACTTAAGGAATTGCAAAAAGGTAAGAAATTAAGGCGATGGGACCTGGACAAATTGAAGGAACCAGATGTGGTTGAGAATTTCAGAAGGAGCATTAGGCAAGGATTGAAAATGGATAAAGTAATACAGCAGAAGAATGGGTAGCTCTGATAGTGAAGGCCACAGAGGATCATGTAGCTAGAAGGAGAAGGCATAATAGAAATCCTTAGATAACACAGGAGATACTGAACTTAATTGAGGAAAGGAGAAAATATAGAATTTGCATCAAGTGAAGCAGGCAAAAGGTTGTACAGACGTCTGTAAAACGAAGTTGGCAGGAAGTGCAGATCGCTAACCAAGAGTGGCTTGAGGAGAAATATAAGACCGTAGAAGAATGTATATCTAGGGGAAATATAGATACCGCCTACAGGAAAATAAAATAGGCATTTGGAGACAAGGAAAGGAGTGGTATGAATATCAAGAACTCAGATGCAAAACCAGTAATAAGAAAAGAAGGGAAAGCTGATAGGTAGAATATATAGGCCTGTGCAAAGGATATAAACTTAAAAGCAGTATTCTAGAAGTGGAAGACGAAGTAGAGGAAGATAGGAGATACTATACCGCGAGAAGAATTTGACAGAGTACTAAAAGAAACAAGGCTCCTGGAGTAGATGATGTTCCGTCTGTACTGCTGTCATCGTTAGGAGAACCAGTCATGATTTGGACACAATATTAAATGTAAGTAAATACTGTTTTTGTTTTCTTGTCATCTCGCCACCGGCAATTGATTTCCCTATTATTAACAGTGAATTCCACCAAGATGCTACACGTGTAATATTTTGAATGCTTGAAGAGGGGCACAACCCCGAAACCGGTCGTGTATAAATAAATTATACCATCTTTAATGTGTCTGGTAGCGTATTTTATCCTCAACCCTAAATTAGGAACAGTCACAGAGTTCAAACACATCCGTCATGGATAAAACACACTTAATATTAATCATACATTAGTTTGTTCACCTAAGCCTTACAACACGTGGTAACCTTACTTAAGGAATGGATGCATTCTTTAAAAGAATATTAAATGCTTAGCGATAGTGAACTGTATAGCAAATAGTGGTTCAGGTTAGTGGTAATCATAATTACATAAGATCAATAAAGACAAAAACATACATTTGGAACCGTCATAGATACGCAATAAGTGGATTGATAGTTACCCAAAACCAGTGGGAAATTATACTAAGAAATTACGTTAATCATTGATGTTAAATGCTAGATTTACATCGATAGAATTTTATTGATCACACTACATATTCCACTAGCATCTACAATCAATATCAAGTTAGGTTTTCCTTGTTGTCCTTATTTTAAAGTACATGTTGTGGAATTGGGTGTTTTCGGTACAGTTATTTCAGTGCACATCGAGATTTCGTAATGTCAGTGTAAACACGACACGTTTCTCCTCGCAGGCAACCGACATGCAGCAGCTTGGTACGCCAACACAGCTTCCCTCACAGTCATCACAGCCCAGAGCACACGCACGGCTCGGTAATGTGGCTCAGCTTCGGTAATCTAGGAAAGTTAATGTTTTATTCAGCTATACTGAGGGCTCTGTTAGTTGAAATTGCGTGTCCATCTTGATGTATTACGAATGCGCATTAATTATAAAAGCTGGAAACGAGATTTCATCTTCAGCGATAGCCAACCCGCTTAAATAGTCAGTTCCCTTTTCGTCTTGAAACACTGTGTGTCAACTATTTTCTTACAATCAGATTTGTTCTTATTAATAAGAAAGAATATTTTGGTTTTATGATTAAAATATATGAAAATAACTTACAGGCACTTTTCACTTCATAGTTAATTATCTAGATTTTTAATCTGACAAGAAGAGCACATAGGTACCTGATGTTAGAAAATATTTATATTTGTGGCACGTGAATTTAGGAAATTAGATAACAATCAGCCAAAGCATTTAGACACAACTGTCAAGATTTCTCGAGAAAATCGACTTCGAAGTTATGCAAGTACACGTAAGTATTACAACAGTTACAAAAATGTTCAAATGTCTGTAAATCTATCGGACTAAACTGCGTGGTCATCAGTCCGTAGCTTACAAACTACTTAGACCTCGGTAAATTAACCTAGCCGGCCGCGGTGGCCGAGGGGACTGAGGCGCTTCAGTCACGGTCTGCACGGCCACTACGGTCGGGGGTTCGAATCCCCCCTCGGGCATGGATATTTGTGCCATCCTTAGTTGTAGCTAGTTCGTAAGTAGTTTGTAAGTTTAGGGACTGATGACCCCGTAGTTAAGTACCATAGACTCTACAAACATTTGAACATTTGAAACTAACCTAAGGACAACACACTCACCCATGCCCCAGGGAGGACTCGAACCTCCCCGGCGAGCAACCACGCGCTCCACAGCGAGGCGCCTTAGACCGCTCGGCTACTCCACCGCGGATTACAACACTTACAGTATCTGTCGGTGTAGATAAGGTGGGCATCTTGAAGACGAATTTTTTTTTTAATTTATTCAGTTACTTTTCATCCGTTTGTCCTTCAAGTGAATGGATTAAGGGCAGAGGAGTCCTTTAGTTACAACCCCAATCAAGTTCTTTAACGTTTATGACACGAGCTGACAGCCCTGAGTTATAAAAATATTTTTGGGCACATTTTGGCAAGTGACGCCTGAACTTAAGAAAAATGTTCAAATAAAATGATTTCCAATCCATAGTGTACAGCAGCAATCAGTTAGAATAAATATTCCTTCAAACCGTCTTGATTGCAATCAAGACGGTTTGAAGGAATACAAATGCTCTAATGTTTGTAGAGCTTATGGGACTTAACTAGGGGGTCATCAATCCCTAAACTTACAAACTACTTATACACTAGCTAATACTAAAGACGGCACAAATATCCATGCCCGAGGGGGCATTGGAACCCCCGACCGTAGTGGCCGTGCAGAACGTACAAGTAACAACGAAGAACATCGGAAACAAGTGCAGTACGAAGAAAGAACGGCACGGAAAAACACTCCAATATCGAGAAGACGAACTTAGTGGCAGTCAGTACGCCGAAAAAGAGACGCAAATAAATCTGTACGTGTATAAAATGAAAATAGAAATCAAAACCGAGTTTGGAAAATTAAGGAACACGATAGCTACTTAAAGCAGAAGGCATTAAAGAGGACGTCGAAAAAGGCAAAAAATAGTGAGCGCATAATTAAATAAATAAATAAATAAATAAAATGGTTGCTTTTTGGCTTTACAATCACAGGGTCGATGGTTCGAGTACCGCAGTGACAAATATTTTTGTTTGTTTTCGAATTCAGTTATATAAAACATTTAGAGAGCTCTAATTCCACGTGTTGTGTTAGTTTTTGTTTATGTGTATGTAGACGAGCTGAACACCTTGTCACCTAAAACGATGGTTCAGTAGGTTAGCTGCTTAGCAGGTTAGCTGCTTAGTAGTTATGGAGGTGACTTTCCAAAAACAACGTTGTAGCTTTTAAAAATCTGTACAATACTACGGTCGCCAACTAATACTGCAAAAATTGTAACTTCTGTTTATTGATTGGAACCATTATTAACAACTTCTGTAAAATATAGAAAATTACGAGTAAACAAAAGTACCTGCATTTTTTTTTTTTTTTTTTTTTTGTAAAAACTAACGTTAGATATAAAAATAAAATCTGTCACTGCAGGATTCGATTCGAACCACCAACTCTACGGTTGCAAGGCTGGAACGCTACCACCTAATCTAGATCGACAGATGCTGTAATTGTTTCAATAATCCTCACTAACGTGTACTTGCAGAACTTAAAGTCAATTTCCTTGAGATTTTTTTAGAGTTGCGTCTAATGGCTTTGGCTGATTGTTACAAACCGGAGTGGTAGCTCAGTGCGCTCGGTCAGCGGGCTCGATGCCCTCTGTAACAAACAAGGAAACGATCATCATAGAGCGAAACTAACGTCCGCAAAGGAGTAATCAAATCAGAGAACATTAAAAAAAGAAAAAAGTGTTTGAGTGCTTGCCCGCAAAAGGCAAAGGTCGCAGGTTCAAATATTTGTACAGTTATTGGACCTATCTTCTGTAGTTATCGTACTAACAAACTACTTTAACTTATCCTAAGGACAACACAAACGCTCCTCGGTGGAACGGCCGCGTGCACCGTAGCAGGGGTCTCAGCACGCACGGCTATTCCGCCGCGGTGGTCGGAGGCTCAAATCCCAGTTTCAGCAATCAGTTTTAATTTGTCAGGAAGTTATATGTCAGCGCACACTCCACTGCAGAGTGAAAATTTCACGCTGCTTGTTAACCAGCTTAATGCTTTGCCTTTATAGATTTTGAAAAATAATTGTAATAGAAAAGTGCCGTATTAAATCTTATTTATGAACCTCTAATGTCTTTGTCAGCGTTGTTGAAGAAAATTACGAAATCCCCTTTCAAAAGAGTGTAAAACTGGGTGACCCTATATGTCCAAAACTCTCTTCGATAGCTTTAGAATATGTCTAATCTGAATTGGCAAAAATGGAAATTCAATTGAAGAAATGGTGACGCTATTCATCTATATGCTAGACACTTACATTTTTAGCTACTTTGTCCAAACATGTTTCCATACGTCGAATATTACGACTGGCGTAATGTACACCACGAACAAAACGTGGAAAACAAATAACAAACACATTACAATGAAAACAGGAACAACCAGAAACTAAACACAAAGAAAAAGAATTTTAAGTACTAATACGAATGGCGCATTTGTCGAACCCAAAAATTTGGAAGCAAGAAATTTAAACCGTCTGTTGTGCTTTGCAGATGGCAAGTTTGTAAAGAAACTATTACTACAACAACAACAACAACAACAACAAGTAATAAGTAGGCTACTTACTCGATGATATTATACGTCACCTAACGTCAAGGCACGTACAAAAAGTGTGATGCTCGTATTTCTAGGCCTTATTTCACAAATTTAAATTTGTCTGATAACCTAAGCAAAATTCATAGTGAATGAACCAGTAAAAACTCTTAGCTTTGTCTCAAAAGTTAATTGTACAGAACACTATAATTTTCAGAACAAAAATAGACCAACTCCACTGATGATAGCACAAAATTTACTGGAACATGTATGGGAAAAGTAATCAAAATTAAGTGTCTCGCATACGGTGGAATAGCCTCACCATTTATTTAAGCAAGCAAGGAAGGAAGAAGAGCATCAGCATCAAAAAGATGGACGTTGGAGAACTTGACTTCAGCAGATGATATTGTTCCATTTGCAAATGATACAGAAGAGTTTCAAATATTAGTTATCAACTTGAGCTACCATTAAGTGAATTCGTCTAAAACTGGACTCCGATAAATCCAAGATCATGATTAATAAATGGACACCGGACGAAAGTATATCTGTTTCAAGTAAGCAACTGTAAAAGATCACAGAATACGTCAGTCTGGGTCAACTGATCAACACGAAAGAAGATTTAAAGCCAGAAATATTTGGATGTATTAAAGTGAGCTGGCAAGTGTACTGGGGACGCTTTTCAGTTTTGAAATCTAATCTATCTTGTGAGTTGAAGATTAAATTTTTTATGAATGTGTACTTCCATTAGTAACTTATGGCTGAAAAACATAAGACATAACTGAGTTCACTGTTAGGTAAGTAATCGCAACCAAAAGAGGAATGTAAAGCTCAGTGGTATCTTCCAAAACGAAACACAGAAATAAAGTATTTAAGTTCAGACGGAGAACGAAGGTAAATACTTTGGAGTGGAAGTAGGCTGGTCATGTTGCTCGAACTAAAGAGAGTAAATGGTGAAAACAAGTCCCGGACTACTAATTTACTAAAAAGGACCAACAGGAATACCACTAGATCTAAAGAGGACAGATGGGTTCAGTTTGCAACGCGAAGCTCAGGATCGAAAGAAATGGAAAAATGTCTTGGAAACTACGTTATACTTCTACTGTGAGGCAACATCACCAAGTTATTGAACTGGCTGATGATATATTTCGTAGATCTAGTATATTTGTAATACAAAAAAGTAGTGCATGTAATGAAAAATCAGATGTCATTACCAATTTTGTAGAACGGCTTTTCTGAAAAGAAGATCGTTGCTAAAAGAGGACTGAGTCGAGGTCCACTGCCTATCAGTCTGTTTGTGTATGAAACTGAAAATTAATTAGTTGCAGACAAGTTTGGGTGGCCAGTTACGTCATCTGCGATATGGGGCAAGTACGGCCATCAGGAGCAACATCAGACGCCGCGAATTTCCCAGACGCTTCGCCTTAATCTCCAAACAATCTATTTGTAACACAAAATCTTCAAAAACTTACTTCTTTTACAACGTAAATCTACGCGCTTTAAAGAATGCACTACTTTGACAACTCATTCTTACTTTTATTTTGAAAATCTAAGGAGCGATTTAAGGTGGGAGTAGATAAATGGTACCGTCCCGAGATAACTCGGGTTTTCCAAAAATTTATCCAAATATTTATTTAAACACGCTATATATTGCGAAGATCACCTGAGAGTGGTCTACATCTTTGCCTTACTCTCTTCCTCACCGTCGTCGTCACTCCACGACAGTTCCAAACAGTCATCAGCAATCGCTGAAACAGAGATGCCTTGCCACTGCCCTTCCTCATTGGAATAATTCAAGGAGACAAAAATACTTCAACAGTTACTAAATTATACTGCAATACTGTTTTCACAGCACAAGCAAACAACGAAACTCGAAAAATAGCGTACTAGTGGCAGCAAAAACAACTACAACAGTTACAAACGAAATGCTACTGTTTGTCAAAGTAGGGAAAGAAGCGACAAAGATTTTAATCCGGATACTGCTTCAGGAAAGTTCAAAATTTAGGTGCCCGAGTTACCCGGTGATAATTATTTCCAGGAAAACATTTTAAGGCGAGTTACCTCGGGATAATCATGCCGCATATTTGTAACATTGTGTCGTACCGAGGTGACTGAGGCGCTCCAGTCACGGTCAGCACGGCCACTACCGTCGGGGGTTCGAATCCCCCCTCGAGCATGGATATTTGTGCCGTCCTAGTTCGTAAGTAGTTCATAAGTAGTTTGTAAGTTTAGGGACTGATGACCCCGTAGTTAAGTCCCATAAGCTTAACAAACATTTGAACATTTTTGTGTCGTACTGTTATGTAATGATCGAGAGGAAAGATTTCTCGAACAAGAGATGAGCCCTTGGAAACAAAGCACATGGGGAGCTTCATCTGCCCAGCAGATGGCTGGCAGATGATCTTTACTGGACGAATAAACGATGGATGACAGGAAATGCATATTATTCCCTCGATGTTGGAATTCATTACTCTGAAGCAACACAATCAAATGGAGGTATTTTGATCATCCCTTATACGTAACTATTAACATAATGTTAGCAACAATTAATCATACATTTCCGATGGTATTTAATTATACAGTATGAAGAAAGAAAATTGAATGACTATTTATGTGTTGCAGCTGCAAGAAGCGTCACCGAAAATTTACTTTGTCAGAAGGTTCAAAAAAGTTTTAAAATATGTTACGTATTTAGCATTCACTAACGTACTGCAAAACAGAGTATTACGTAAGGGGGGATAAAAAATAGTAGCCGCGGCGGAGAGCATTGGGGCGCTATGCTGTGATGCGCGAGACCGTTCCCAGTCGGGGGATCGAATGCCCCCCTCGGGCCTGGATGTTTGTGCTGTCTTTAGTATAACGTAGTTCATAACTAGTTTGTAAGTTTAGGGACTGATGACCCCGCAGTAAAGTCACATAAGCTTCACAAACATTTGAATATTTGAAAAAATAGTAAGTAATGCGAGACAGTAATTGAAATTCTCTGTCATATTTTTCTTCTTCCGTTCGCCCCACACTGTAGATACCAAGTACGTATTTCGGTTGTAATGAAGGTACAGTATTGGCGACGTTCCTAGTTGCTTTCATCGCCTTGAGTCAAACGCACAGTCTCTAATTAAAATGTTCACCAACATGTTGTCTTCAAGTTGTGTCCCCAGCGCAAAAGGCGACACGAAGCTTGTTGGTTCATAATCTTGAGCCTATTACTTAGCAAAGAACCAGTTCAGTGAGTGAAACGATGTACTAAAGACCTGCATAAACTGCTGCCACTTTGTTTATTGACGCACAAGTAGAGAAACTGCACAACTGCAACTGTATTTAATTAATACTGTGAATTTACGTTTCCTTTATACCCTTCAAATGAACTTTCATATGACCACCCGAATTAGCCAGCAGGACTGCACGTGCTGACTGCCGAAGCCAGTCAGTAGACAACACCACCTACCTCGGTCTGCAGTCGCGCTAATTCGTACCGAAACGTGGCTGTAGTATTTCGTGTGCCTTTTCGTATTACTTCTGTTTATTTATTTACTCGTTAGTAAAACATATCAAAAACATAATGATAGCTTTCTACTGGGAGATGACTTCTTATGAAAATCAAGTAAATGTAACAAACGTTGTACCTAATTTGGACAAAATAAGACAATTTCGGCACCCAGCCGCCATATGCATTGGCCAGTCATAAAAAAAATGTTCAAATGTTTGTTTAGCTTATGGGACTTACAAACTACGTATGAACTAGTTAAGACTAAGGACGGCACAAATATCCATGCCCGATGGGGGATTAGAACCCCCGACCGTAGTGGCCGTGCAGACTGTAACTGGCGCGCCGCAGTCCCCTCGGCCACCGCGCCGGCTTGGCCAGTCATAGCAGAGTACCAGAATTTTAGGCAATTTTTCCCACGGAAATAGTACCTAGTGTAAGGCACACTACACTGAGTCAGCTGCATACAACTTCATAAATCGAGCGAGTTGGCGCAGTGGTAACACACTGGACTCGCATTCGGGAAGACGGTGGTTCAAATTCACCACCGGACATCCAGATTTAGGTTTCTCGTGTTTTTCCTAAGTGAGTGGAGGCAAATGCCAGCATGGTTCCTTTGAAAGGGCACGGTCGCTTTCCTTGCCAATCTTTGCTCTAAAATCTGAGCTTTAGCTTCATCTCTAATGAACAAGCTGTTGACGGGACGTTATTTCCATACTACCTTCCTTCCTTCCTTCCTTCCTACAGGTCTGTTCTGACTTGCTCTGAGAAAAATGTATATGATCGCTGGAAGCAAGAAATATCAAACTATTCACAAATACAGTTTACTGCTCGAAGAAAAGGTACCATCAATAACTTACTGGCTTTATATAAAAAGTGTCCGTATTAAGACATTTTGAAAGACATCACTGGTAAAACTTGTCTCGATATGGGGAATTATGCGTTTCACAGTTTCAGTTACATTTAAATAGAATTGTTACACTCAAAGAAATCTGAAACATTTGCTGCCAGCGAAAATGGAATTAAATCTATGAAGAAAATTAAAACTATTTTTCTGTCAGGGTTTCAAATGTCTGTAGAGCTTATGGGACTTAAATACGGGGTCATCAGTCCCAAAACCTACAAGCTAGTAATGAACAAACTTAAACTAAAGACGGCACAAACATCTATGCCCGAGGAGGGATTCGAAACCCCGACGGGGAACGGCCTCGCGAATCGTAGCATAGTGCCTCAATGCGCTCGGCCGCTCTGCTGCGGCCTGTCAGGGTTTAGTTGAGTTCACTTCCACTCTTTAAGATTGTTCGAACTTTGCACGAATGGATAAGTCGAAGCGAAACAGTTTATCTAGTTATCATTATTCGTAGTCTAGACATGATGGTATCAGGCCAAGATACAAATATCGCGCCTTTGCTTAACAATAAACTGGAGCTAGCGTCCTGAAAAGTAGCAGTAATAGATTAATTCCTTTCTCCAAAGATATCTGATGGGCAGAAATCAACGCCGAGTTCATTCCATTATTTGTATGTGCACTGTTCTGATATTATTTTATGTGCAAGAAACATTTTGTAGGAGGATTTCGAAGTGCGCCACATCTACAATTCATCATTAGAACGTAAGAACTCTGCTGCACTCATAAGGAGTACTTGAATTGTTTTGACGGGAGAGCTCATGGATGCGACACTTCGACAATTTACGTCTGCAGCTGGAGAAAGGCAGTCCTTGCGTCAGGCAACTGAGATTCGATCACGAGAGTCATAGATTCCGCGACCTAAACAATTGCGTAGGAAAAATTAGAGGGGACTTTAACTTTTGCGAGTAGTAAACGTGTGAAAATGCAGAACTTCCACTTTTTCCACTTTCCTATTAGATAATTTTAACTGAAGGGATTATATGTTCGTACTCTTTTTTTCGCTAGTATTGATACTGTACTATAATTTATTTTAAGATCGTAAATATTTCATGTTGGTGATTTGGGTCAGGGGGCCAAACTACTTAGGTCATCAGTCTCCCTGTAGGGAGGGGAAAGAGTGAGATTAGGAAGCAGGGGAAGGGAAAGCAAATGCAGTCCAGGGAGGAAAGTAGGAAGAAAGACTGCATTAGCTCGGGGCTCCATAATCAGCACGTACGTACTCACATAAGAATTGTGAGCCCCCTTGGAAAAGGGAGGGGGGGGAAGGGGAATGTTTGTTCACTACGTAGGTTTTGAGCGTTATAGTGGTTACTTGGTGTGAAGATACTACAAGCATTAGTATAATGCATTTCACACAGCTGTACTGCTACGCTACAAAGGATATGAAGACAGTATTGCAGAAATTGAAGGGGAAGTACACGAAGATCATATAGAAGATACAATACTGAGCGAAGTATTTGACGGAACACTGAAAGATTTGAGTCGATACAAGTCCCCAGGAGTAGATGATATTCCGTCTTTCCATTTGTAGATATGGTGAAAGCTTTTGACTGGAATACGCCCTTTAAAATTCTGAAGGTTGCAGGGGTAAAATATCTGTAACGGAAAGTTACATACAGTGACTAAAAAGAGAATACAGTAGTTATAAGAGTCCAGTGGCATGAAAAGGACGAAGTGGTTGTAATCTTTCCCCAATGTTATCAAGTTGGTGCATTGAGCAAGTTGTCAAGGAATGCGAGGACATAATTTGGAAGACTTAAAGTTCAAGTAAAATAAATAAAACTCTTCTGTTTGCCGATGACATAGTAATTCTGTCAGCAGAGATCTGTAGCATTTGAACCGATTGGACAGTGTCTCGACAGGAGCTTATAAGATGAACATTAACGTGAGCAAAACTAGGTGAATGGATGTAGTGTAAGAAAATCGGGTTTTGATGAAGGAATTAAATTACATAATGAGGTACTAAAATAATACGGAACAATAAGCATGATTGGTAGTAAATGTTACTAGAACATGTAGAGGAAATATATTTTGCTTCCGCTCCCAAATCAGCCTAGTACATCGCAAATTGCTATAAATTTAAAAACAAAAAGTAAGCAAGCACTTATTTGTCACGTAATAGTGCCTAGTTAAATCATGGCGGACAACGTAAAACCAAGTTCAAAACATATGAATGTGTAGGCACGCTGGACGTCTATGCCTCTAGACTGGCTTTATACATGCAGGTTGTATGTAGATAACTGATAAACGTTATTCAGCTTAAATTCTCTAGTGCGTCTACATCAGTTAAAGACATGCAAGTGCACTTGCTGACAAATAATCTTGATACAGCCTATTAAATAATACAATAATATGAATTATTAAGTAAAGATAATAGTAGTAATCGTAATAGTTTTGACCTATCGTTCATTTCAAATTTCAGACAATGTATTAATTAGTGTTTATAACCTCAAAGTAGTCTGTTTGGCTGTACGATCCCGGGTGTCTGGAGTGTTTCGCTGGTGGGCGTGAAAGCAGTCACGTACTGTAATTCATTTTATTTATAACTACTTTTACAAACAATCCATGAACGTCTTATCTGCGTAGTCATCTTCTTGTCATTAGATTTTCTGTTCCTTGGGTAGTGCTCAGCTTTCCTCCTGGCCTCCACACCGGCTTCCTAATTGGGGGGAGGGAGAGAGAAAACCAGGTTGGCTGTCCCGGGCGCTACTCGCAGAGGGGCGACAAATGGGCTCCAAGAAATCGCACTGGCGTAGTTTAATGTTTTTTGAAAATATCTCGTACGAAAAATAATAAAAATAGAAATAGTATAAAACTAAATACATAAACAATAAGAATACGTATAGTTTTTAAAATACCAACAGCGTAATTTTTATTTTTCTAATTTTTTTTTCTTTGCATCCTTTTTGGAAAATCTACAGCAGAAATTCGTGTGTTGGGGGCGCGTTAGGAAATAACTGATCTAATCCGAATAATAATGAATCATGATTATCATACCGGTTGATCAAAAAGTCAGTATAAATTTGAAAACTATACAGTGTAGTTCGTTTCGTAGCAGAATTCGCGGACTGATATCGATATGGTTTCAGCCTCGACAGGGGTCGCGACGTGAACGCTTCTGCTATGACCCCCATTAAAAAATTAAACATCGTTTGGGACAGAGTCCAACTGGAGAACAGCTCCAACCCTACCTATCTGGGCATCACCCTCGACAGAACATTAACCTATAAATATCATATCGAGAAAACAAAGGCCAAACTCTAAACACGAAATGGAATACTCAACGAGCTAACATGTGCAAAGTGGGGTGCAAAACCAAACGTTCTACGTACCACAGCACTCGCCACCGGTTTTTCTGTGACTGAGTATGGATGTCCAGTCTGGGGAAGATCTGTTCATACAAAGGAAATAGACACGGTCTTTAATGATTCCTGCAGGAAGATAACGGGCTGCTTGAAACATACCAAAGTGGACCATTTGTATTCACTGGCTGATATTGCTCCGCCTCACATTAGAAGATCGATCCTCAGCTCTAAAGAACGGTATAAAGAAAAAATGATCCGAGGCACCCACTATTTAATCACCAGCCTGTACCTAGACGACTGAAATCTAGGCAAAGTTTCATAATCGCAACTCGGCCATCTGCGGAGTCCATAGAATCACTCTGGAAACAGAAGTACCCGGACGCACTCAGTCATGAGGAATCTCTTCCCCCTGGACCTCACCTAGATTGGCAACATTGGAGAACTTTAAACCGAATCCGCACGGGCATGGGCCGATGCAAACAACTAATGTACAAATCGGGTTCTACGGACACAGATGTAAATGCCAGGAGATACAAACAATGGAGGTGTCCGTTGGTGAATACGTGCGGAGAATGCTCCCAGGAAGATCTTATGAGATATAACGAGACCGCTGCTCTATATACCGAGTTCTGGATGAGCGGGATATGTTTTTTAATATATACACTCCTTTATCTACTAATTTAAGTATGATTGTACTTAATTATCAATGTGTAGATCGTTACACGATTATATATAATTTGAAAATTTAATACATCACGGAATAATGTAGATAGAGAGGTAAAAATAGACACACATGCTTGGAATGAGATGGGGTTTTATTAGAACCAAACATCTGCCGTTATCGAGCTTTTTCTTCGGGGAACTGCGTGATTCTGGTTTTTTAACGTACCGTGACGGGTGAAAGGTACACCGCTATGTTACAGAATCGCATCATCCCCAGCCTGGCTGATAAACACCTGCTGGAAAGTAAGATTTTTATGCAGGATGGCGCTCCACCCCATATTGCTATAAGCGTGAAAGATCTTTTGCGCGCGTCGTTTGGTGATGATCGTATGCTCAGCCGCCACTTTCGTCATGCTTGGCCTCCCAGATACCCAGACCTCAGTCCGTGCGATTATTGGCTTTGAGGTTACCTGAAGTCGCAAGTGAATCGTGATCGACCAACATCTCTAGGGATGCTGAAAGATAGCATCCGACGCCAATGCCCCACGATATGTCCGGACATGCTTTACAGTGCTGTTAGCAACATTATTTCTCGACTACGGCTTTTGTTGAGGAATGATGGTGAGCATTTCCTGTAAAGAACATCGTCTTTGCATTGTTTTAATTTGTTATGGTAATTATTGCTTTTCTGATCAGATGAAGCGCCATCTATCGGACATTTTTTTTGTTCTTATAAAACCCCATGTTATTCGAAGCATGCGTGTCAATTTTTACCTCTCTATCTGCAATGTTCCGTGATTTAGTAAGTTTTCAAATTTACACTGACTTTTTGATCACCCGGTATATGAATATGTTATCCTTCGGTGTTTTTATCCCTAAATGAAAATATCCACCTCAAATCTTTTTTGAAACCTGTGTTAAATGACTTGGTGAATAATATGACGGTAGAGCCAGTTGAACAATTATATATTTATACGTGTGTATCAAATTTCAAAGTCGAAATATCGTATAAAAACGTAAATACGGTAGTTACTCGTTATTAAATTCTGAACAAATATAAGGGGACTTTTTTTGTATCCGACACAAAATAGGCGAGACAGGGCACAGTGTCGCCCTCTGGATGCGTCCGGTTATGCCGTCATACAGATGTTGTGGTAGCTGGTGCCACAAACACGTCTGCAAAATTTGACGAGAAATATGAAACAAACACAAGAGATCTAAGTTGTAGAGAATATGCTCCTCCACAAACCCGTTTATTCGATTTTCGTACAGATGAGTGTACGCCGCTATTTGCAATTAAATTTAGAGCTGTTAAAAGGCGTCACAAACGGCCCACTTTTAGTGTTGATAACCGAAAGTGGGAAACCTTAACTTTTCCCGGCGTAATGAATTTTCAAAACGGACATTCTGCCATTCAATTTCAAATGTTCGAATGTTTGTAAATCTATCGGACCAAACTGCGTGGTCATCAGTCCGTAGCTTATAAACTACTTAAACCTAGGTAAACTAACCTACGGACAACACACACACACATGCCCCAGGGAGGACTCGAACCTCCACGGGGAGCAACCGCGCGCTCTGCAGCGAGGGCTTTAGACCGCTCGGCTACTCCACCGCGGCACACCCTGCCATTCTCAAGGCACAACTGCACTCGAGGAGGCAATGTGCAAGCGAAGTTAATACCTCGGTTTGGAAAGGGTAAACAAGGAAGATAGCACAAACAGTACAAGGCACTGCAGAGTCAACACAACAAAAGATGACCAAACATCAAACAATATTGATAGTGACTATTAATGAACAGGTAAGGCAGCATTAATTCTGACCCTCTATTTTTGACGAGAGTCAGTGCAGCATTCCAAGCAGAATTTAAACAAAAACCACCATCTCTTTATAAGGTCGCTTGCTAGTTTAATTTCAACAACTTCCTTAATAACACTATTCCAATAGGTGGAAGTGCATGCCATAGGGTGACCGGTGCCAAGGCAGTTCAGCAACAGCGGATTTGTTTGGCTATCTTCCACAGTCCTGATTGCCTGACCAATATATGACATGCCACAACTTTAGGAATACGATAAACAGCAGCCTTAATCAAACCATCATCTTTTACGGACCCCAACAGGGCCTTTATCTCAGAAAGTGGTCAAAAAAATTCACTTCATATTTTCAAGTGGGTTGCTCAATATGGTGACACACGTGCCGCCGCCGCTGACGAACGGGGGAGGGGTAGGAGGGAGATGGTGCCAAAATGAGTGCCGATGCCGAATTATTGTAATATTTTAATTATAAAAATGGGCTTATTTTGCTTTTGACAGAGAGCGCCTCTCCTGATAATGTACGTCAACATGTCAGCATCAGTTTTGTTCTATTTAATTACCTAGTCGGTTCCTTCTCATTTTATAGTTATTTGATCATTTGTAAGGTTTCGAAAAATACAGAAAGATAAACAAATTATTGAAGCTTGATGCCCTAATACAACGATGTCACTCCACCGACAATGGCTTGTTACGTTTCTTTTCTCTGTGTACATGTATTCTAAGCATAAAATAAGTGCGTGCCCCTCCGCGTCATGTGTAAGGTCTGTCACGTAGATAATGTGATGATGCCCTGCTAAGGGCGAAATGCGTTATCATTATTATTAAAAATGTTCAAATGTTTGTTAAGCTTAACGAACTTAACTGCGGGGTCATCAGTCCCTAAACTTACAAGCTACTTATGAACTACCTTATACTAAAGATGACACAAACGTCCATGCCCCGAGGGGAATTCAAATCCCCGACGGGGAGCGGCCTCGCGCATTGGAGAATAGCGTCTCAATGCGATTGGCCACTCCGGTGCGGCTATTACTATTATTATTATCCGGTTTTACAATGTACCCCAATGTAATTTTCAGGTATCTCAATATTATACATTTCACTGTAATATTACATTATTATTAACATTATTTTATTTTCATTCTCCATTTTTCTTCTCTGTCTGCCCATAAATTTTTTTCTATATTCCTTTTCCATATAGACGCCTGAATTCCTTGGATCCATGTAGTTGGCGGTCTCCCTGTCTTCTTTCTTCCTGGTGGCTCCCATTCCATAATTCCCTGTGGTACTATTTCCTTTGACATCCTTTTTGTACGCCCATACCATAAGACTTGTTTTCCTTCTAAAAACTATATAATTGAATTTTTAACGTCCATTTTCGTCCTGCTGACTTCATTCCTGATTTTTTCCCTTCAAGATATTCCTTCAGGCATTGGAAATTATTTTGCATTATCTTGTTGGAGTAACTTTCAAGGCTGTACCATCAGGGGTCATACATGCTGGTGCGAAATATTCCTGACATATTACTGTCCCATTGGTGTCTGCCGAAGTACGACAAGAGGTGATGTGAATACACATTCTAGAGCAGTGTTTTCAACCTTGTCGTATATGCGAGCTCCTTCCAAGTAACATTTTTTCTGGCACCCCCATCCAATTAAAAATATTTTGGCGACCTCCCCGGCACCTTCTCACTAATCATAACAAAATTGTTTTCTCAAAGGAAACAAATTTACTTTCTTTTACTACAGCTTTCTTTCAAATTGCTTGACGAAGCTTTTCTCGCATTTTGCAGAATCGAACACATTGTCCTATTTTTACATGACAGAAAAATATGTTTTTCTAACGAGTCTTGCGAATTTCTGGGAAGACTCAGAAGCCAATTATGCTCATCTTCTTTTACCTATTGATTAGTATCTGAAAACAGTGTTCAGGCTATACGGTTATTCATACTTAACACACTATATTACAAAACTATCTGTGATACATTCAGTTAATAGTAAAGAGTAGATGATATTCCGTCTGAACTGCTGATATCGTTAAGAGAGCCAATCTTGAAAAAATTGTATCACATGGTATACAAGATGTATGAGACAGGGGAAATACCCTCCGACTTCAAGAAGAATACTGATATTCCAATTCCAAAGAAAGCAAGTGCTGACAAGTGCGAAAAATACAGAACCACCAGTTTAATAAGTCATTGTTGCAAAATTTTAACACGAATTATCTACAGGAGAATGGAAAAGCTGGTAGAAGCTGACCTCAGGGAAGATCAGTTTGGATTTAGGAGAAATGAGGAACACGGGAGGCAATACTCACATTACAAGTTATCTTAGAAGATAGACTAAGGAAAGGGAAACCTAAGTTTTTAGCGTTTGTCGATTTGGAGAAAGCTTTTGACAATGTCGACTGGAATACACTTTTCCAAATTCTGAAGATTGCAGGGGTAAAATATAGGGAGCGAAGAGCTATATTCAACCTATACAAGAACCAGACATCGATTGTCGAAGGGCAAGGAAGGGACGCAGTGGTTGGGAAGGGAGTAAGACAGGGTTGTAGCCTTTCCCCAATGTTGTTCAATTTGTGCATTGAGCAGGCAGTGAAGGAATGGAAGGAGATATTTGCAGAGGACATTAAAGTGCAGGGAGAAGAAATACAATCACTGCGGTTTGCCGATGACATAGTAATTCTGTCAGAGACCGCAAACGATCTGCAAGAGCAATTGAGTGGAATGGACAGTGTCTTGAAAAGAAGATATAAGATGAACATTAACAAGAGTAAAACGAAGGTAATGGAATGCAACGTCAGAAAATCAGGCGATGCTGAAGGAATTAGATTAGGTAATGAGACAATAAAAGTAGTAGATGAAGTTTGTTATTTGGGTAGCAAGGTAACTTCCGATGGCCGAAGTAAAGAAGATATAAAATGCAGAATGTCTATGGGAAGAAAAGCGTCTCTAAAGAAGCGAAACTTGTTAACATTCAATATTAATTTAAATGTTAGGAAGTCCTTTCTGAAAGCATTTATCTGGAGTGTAGCATTGTATGGGGCTGAAACATGGACGATAAGGAGTTCAGATAAAAAGATGATAGAAGCTTTTGAAATCTGGTGGTTAGATCACGTAACTAATGAGTTGCTTAACCGAATCGGGGAGGAGTTTATGGCATATCCTGACTAAGAGAAGGGATAGATTGATTGGACACTTTCTGAGACATCAAGGAATTGCCAATTTAGCATTAGAAGGAAGTGTGTGGGGTAAAAATCGTAGAGGGAGACCGAGGGACGAATACAGTAATCAGATTCAAAAGGATGTAGGTTGCGGAACGTATTCTCAGATGAAGAGACTTGCACAGGACAGGGTAGCGTGGAGAGCTGCATAAAACCAGTCTGCAAACTGAAGACAACAGCAACAGTAAATGTTAGATAAGGAAATCAACTATTTAAATATTAGATATATTTCACTTACGCATACACTTTGGTGTGACTGAACCTCTGGTTATTTTATGGATCATGTACTCTCTCCTGTGATGGCGACCGCCCACTCCCACGTGCAACACTGCGAACCCCCCCCCCCCCCTGGGGGTGCCGACGCACAAGTTGAAAAACGCTTTTCTAGACAGACCCAGGTATGAAGCGAGGGGTTACACCTGTGGATGTCTCTTCAATGTTGTCAGGATGAGTTCTCTGGCCGCCAAAGATGAACAAGATGTTCATCGAAAGTTATGGGGAAGCAGGACTCGTCACGGTAAATGATGCTATGCTATTCTTCCTGTATCCATGCTTTCCGGGCCGGCATTTATCCAAACGCTGGGCTTTGCGGTGTAAGGAGTCAAGCTTTCCTCACTGTCATTTCCTGCATATTCCTACCTCACAATCACATTCTACTCGCCAAGATGAGTCTTTTGAATATAAACTCGATGAGGTACGAATATTTTCTGTGATAGAAACTGCAATTTGATATGAAAATCACAATATCATGTCACAAGTGCAACAAAATAATCAAGGCTGACATGTACTAGTGAGCAAACACCCAGAGTTTTTCTAAAACAATGGCAAGGGCGGCCACATGTCGACGGCTAGTCAGAAAAGCGCTGGTGGGCAAAGGTCCCTACAATAGACAACAGACAATAGACAATAGACAACTACGCATAAAAGCAACTTAAAAATCCTACTTCCACTCTGAGGAAACACGACATGACACTTTCGGAAACTCTTTGTAAGCTTTTTAAAAGAAACAGACAACAGTTTTTCTCACAAAGCATGTTTACTTGCATCTTGTTAGCACACATGAGGAAAGTGGATTCAAGAAGGTGCTGTTTATTTTGAGAGGAATGCCTAAACGAGATGTTAGCTGACGTACTATTGGCCGGCGAGCCATATGGTGTTTTACAACACACTACACCATTGGCAGGAGAGGCACTGATGGTGTACTGCCTGTGTCCCCGAAACATATACACAAGCGGAGCTGTAGAAATTAGAAGAGATGCACCCTCGCGCCCGCCTGTGTGTGTTGTTGCAACACTGTTGCAGCGATTTTTGTGCAGATGGACGATAAAGACTTTGGTACAGTATTGTATGGAGCACCTCTGTCGTGAATTGAATCCTTGTGGATCTCCAGTGGAGAGGAACAAAGGTTGCACGCTGTTCCTAGTGTTGGCCGAGATACTTCACATCCAGTGTGAACACAGACAGAAAGCGTTAGTTAACGCTTGTGAGCGCTTTTGATTGGCTATGCGATGGGTTAGTCCGAGCAGTGGCGGACCACCTAGACCGTCCCATGTCTCTCACCCTGAGGGTGCCGACGCACAAGTTGAAGAACACTTTTCTAGACACCGCCAAGATATAAAGCGAGGGGTTACACCAGTGCATCTCTCTACAATATTGTCAGGATGGGTCCTCTGTCTTTGACCGCCAAACACGAACAAGATGTTCATCGAAGGTTATGGGGAAGCAGGACTCATTACGACGACGTTTGAAGCAGTGTGGACTGTGGACTGCGGTAGTGTACCTAACGACGAACCTGGATGCAAGAACTGCAAAACGTCATTGTTTTCGGATGAATCCAGGTTATGTTTACTACACCATGATGGTCGCCTTCGTGTTTGACAACATCGCGGTGAAAGCACATTGTAAGCGTGTATTCGTCATCGCCATACTGGTGTATCAACCTGAGTGATGGTATGGGGTGCTATTGGTTGTCTCGGTCACTTCTTGTTCGCATTGACGGCACTTTGGACAATGGCCGTTACATTTCAGATGTGTTATGATCCGGGCTCTACCCTTCATTCGATCCCTGCGAGCCGGCCGCGGTGGCCGCGGGGACTGAGGCGCTCCAGTCACGGTCTGCACGGCCACTACGGTCGGGGGTTCGAATCACCCCCTTGGGCATGGATATTTGTGCCGTCCTGAGTATAAGGTAGTTCGTAAGTAGTTTGTAAGTTTAGGGACTGATGACCCCGTAGTTAAGTCCCATAAGCTTAACAAACATTTGAACATTTTTTCGATCCCTGCGAAACCATACATTTCAGCAGGATAATGCACGACCGCATGTTGCATGGGCCTTTCCGGATACGGAAAATATTCGACTGCTGCCCTGGCCAGCACATTCTCATCTCTCATCGATTGAAAACATCTGGTCCATGGTGGCTGGTGAACTAGCTCGTCATAATACGCCAGTCACTACTCTCGATGAACTGTGGTATCGTGTTGAAGCTACCTGTACACGCCATCCAAGCTCTGTGACTGTCCAGGCGTATCAAGGCCGTTATTACGGCCAGAGGTGGTTGTTCTGGGTACTGATTTCTCAGGATCTAGGCACCCAAATTGCGTGAAAATGCAATCACTTGTCAGTTCTAGTATAATATGCATTTCTTCCTGGTGTAGCAATTTAATGTCCAGTAGTGTAAATAGACAAACCAGCTTTTATGACCCAGACCGCCCAGATCACACAATATTTACACAAATTACTGGCGAGTTGTACAATAAAAAGATACACTAAATTAAATATACGATAGGTAAATCATGCTGCTTGCATTTTCAGTGTTACTATGGAGAATGTGATGATATGTTTATTATTCCATTATTTATATCAGTTGAAAGCAGTCATTAAATAAATATATATCAGTATAGCTAGAGACAATAAGCTTTTATCTAAACCATATTGAAAATGCATGACACATTCAAAAGTTTATTATTTTCAGCTTGATTTTTCTTGTTGACGGTAAATAATTTTATCGATTATTTTATTTTATTCCGAATTACTGGAGTGTGGAACTCACAGATGTCCTCCAAACGCCCGAGCGCGATGCACGGCTAACAGCCCTCATTAGTTTTGTGTACATAGCATGGGCCTTTTCCCGATTTCCGCCGATTTGGGCAAACACCGACCGGCTGCCTGTTTTAATCCGATACGCTGCTAGTCTGGAAGCCTTAACAGACACTTGCCACTGTCTATCTTTACAGACAATACCATTACTTATACTAATTGCGTTATTCTTCATAATTTAAGAAGAATTTAATAATTAAAATTCCATAGAAATCAAGTACTCGTAGGTGTGAATATTAGCGAACCAACAATTTAATCATACGTGGTTGCAAGATACTGATTTGAATTATGTACTGAAAAATTGAAAAACTGGATGGTAGCTGATCACGTTGAAGATCAGTTTGGATTACAGAGAAATGTGTCGTAAGTGACACGTTTATTTTCCTTAGCAATGCTGAATGGAAGTCTAGAGTCAAGCGGTGCTTGACAAGGGAACGAGGCAAGTACGTCCACCATGTTATTCAATCAGCAAATTTTTCGGTAGGAATTAATATTCTGGCAGCGTAAATATATACTCTGCGGTTTTCCAGTTTCATTGTTGTCAGTGACAACAAAGGACTTGGGTGATCAGTTGAAGGGAATAGACAGTGTCTTGAAAAGGAGATATAAGATGAACGTAAACAAAATGGAAATAAAGCTAATGCGATGTAGTCGAATTAAATCAAGTGATACTAAAGGAATTAGACTACGAAATGAAATGCTAAATGCTACAAGTGAGTTTTGACAATTAGGTACAAAAGACCGATATTTACCGAACTAAGGGAAACAGTAAATGTAGAGATAGTAGGAAGGAAGAAGAGATAATTATCAGCATCTAATATAAAGTAGGTGCTAGGATGGATTTTATCGCAGTAGGGAGGTAAATCGTCGACGATAACAATTCAGTCAAGAAGAGAATAGAGGATTGTGAAATGTGGCGCTACAGAAGAATTCTAATCGTTAGACAGGTTTATAATGGAACTTATAATAATAATTTCGTGTGGCTCATTGACCTGGTGCAAGTCTTTCAATTGGGCGCCACTTCGGTGACTTGCGTGTCCCTAGCCTACTCCAGTTATCCAACTGGGAAAAGGGGACCTACAGCTTAACGTGGAATCCGAACCACGTATCGACTCCTCACATCGTTGAGAGGTGAAGGATGTGTTAACTAAAGCGCAGACTGAAGAAATCTGAGGTCCGACCGGGTTTCGAAACTGTCCCTGTTACAACTGAAGTGCAGGTATTAAACAGAACTGGGGCGAAAAAGGAATTTGTGATGTAGCTAGACAAAAGGCACCCGTCAATGGTAAACAGTCTAAGTTATGGAGAAATGCTCGGTTCTGTTCTGGAGGGGCTGGTAGGAGATGAAGGCTAAAGAATTTCAAAAAGACCAGGAAACGAGTACAGTCAGTACATTAAAATTTTGTTATTCTGAGACGAAGGGGCTTGCACAGGATGCAGTAACATGGTAGCTGAATCAAACAAGACTTCGGAATGAAGATCACAACAACGTGGCAGTTACTCAAGGGATTTGCTTGGTATTCCCAGTAAGAATTTAGTTCAAATTCTGTACGTGTTCTGAAAACAGTACCTCCATCACCCATCGTCTGTAACCTCTAACACATCTGCGTTCTAAATGTTCGTATACATCAACATTTTATGGAGTGTAATGCATGTATTAGCCAACATCACAGATCGAATATATGTGGCTGGCCCCTAAGTAATTTTCGCACTAGACCCTGGAAACACACTTAAATTTCATGAGCTGTTAAGTAACTGATCTCTTTCACTTCAAATCCATTCAGTTTTCACTTGAAATGGCCCTCAGTTCTCATTTGTACATATTAGACACATCCTATTAATTTGAAATATTACCAGTTGTATATTTATACAGGGATCAGTTAAGAGGATAATAGTTCAATGTTGTATGGGTATAGATTTCGGTAAAGTAAGCGTTCACTTCTTAGGCAACAGATGTGATAATTTCTGTCATAATTGAAACTTTCTGACAGATTAAACTTGTGTGACGGAACCGGGACTCGAACCTGGGACATTTGCCTTTCGCGGGCAAGCGCACTACCGACTGTGGCTATCCCGACACGACTCACGATGCCGCCTCACAACTTCACTTCCGCCAGTACCTCGCCTCCTACTTTCCAAACTTCACAGAAGCTCTCCTGCGAAATTTGCAAGACTAGCACTCCTGGAAGAAAGGATATGGTGGAGACATGGCTTACCCACAGCTTAAGGGATGTTTCCAGGGATGATTCTGAAAACATCCCTTAGGCTGTGGCTAATCCATGTCTCCACCATATCCTTTCTTCCAGGAGTGCTAGTCTTGCATGGTTCGCAGGAGAGCTTCTGTGAAGTTTGGAAAATAGGAGGCGAGGTACTGGCAGAAGTAAAGTTGTGAGGCGGCATCGTGAGTCGTGTCGGGATAGCACAGTCGGTAGTGCGCTTGCCCGCGAAAGAGAAAGGTCCGAGGTTCGAGTCCCGGTTCTGGCACACAATTTTAATCTGCCAGGAAGTTTCATATCAGCGCACACTCCGCTGCAGAGTGAAGTTTCATTCTGTCATTATTTCCTCTTCAACTGTTACTTTCTGTATGACACGTTATTAATAATGCAGCCGAGCTTGGAAAACAGGTGAACTGATAATTAATTCAACGATACAAATGAAAAAATGTAATTAACAAATCCCGTAAAACGCGTATACGAATGGAAGCGATTCTTTGAATTTGGGTCCAATATCCGCAGGAATTGTTTTATTCCGCAGCGATTTCACGATTAAAACAGGAATGCGCTCAGACATGCCATTCGCGACAACGCAGCCGTTCCGCTGTGCATTAATTCTGCCCCTGTGTCAACTTCCGGATTTTCGAAAGCCGGAGATAAAACGCGTGCTATTGAGTTTTGTGAAGCACATGAGTTAAACAAGAAATATGGCTTCCGCAGCGGTCACTTCCTCTTTCAATTTAACGCGCAAGAGCACAGTTTTTAATTCAGAAAAAAATAAAATTATGACGGCAATAAATTAAGTAGTGCCAGCGCGCTGCCATTGTTTCCTGTCGGACAAATGGCTGCACTCTGTGTCCTTTCCGTAAAATGCGGGGGAAAAATCTGTTCCGACAGAAAAAAGCTAAGCCCTAAATTTTTACGTCAGTCTCATAAAAATTATTGCGAATATTTATCCGAACACAGTGTTAGGGTATTGTCAGATATTTATAATGCTATTTTTTTGAGTTACCCGAAATGTGGCAAATAGAAACAGTATACAAAATTGTAAATAAAATCTGGAATAGGCTGTATAGGTCGCTGTATTGATTAAACTCATGAAGTTACAATATAACTTTGACGCGTTTCGGCTTGGGCTATCATCAGAATCCTGCATACATTGATTACAAGTGCGTCAGGACAGATGGTTACATGTTCTTGTCGTAACAACAAAGAGCAGACTGCTCCTTGCTCCTTGATGTTACGACAAGAACATGTAACCATCTGTACTGACGTACTTGTAATCAAAGTATACAAGATTCTGATGATGGCCCAAGCCGAAACGCGTCAAATAGTCATATTGCAACCACTTCATGACTTTAATCAATACAGTGACCTATGCAGCCTATTGCAGACTTTATTTACTGTTAATCATGGCCGCCTGCCTCCTCCGTGACTTTATGTCACAACTATGTGTATACAAAGTTGCTTCGTATAAACTCAGAATAAATAAAGCATATTTTCATATAGTCTTCTGCACTACTGTAAAAATGTGAAGATAGTTCATCAGTAAACACTTCCGGGCTGAGTTGCCGTGGTCGATCTATAAAACTTCCTCTTCCTGACGTTTCGTTCTCGACTATGGAGAAAATCTTCCGAGGTTGAGTCGACGACTGGCTTCTGGGGGCTGAGGCCGCTCCTTATATAAGATCGTAGAGGGCGCCACCTCACGTCACGTGGCGTCGATGTGTGGCTGTCTCTGTCTATCGCCTGTTCTCTCAATTGCGAGCAATCGATTGTCACGTGATTTATGCAACGTCGATCGCCATATCTTGTCCAACTTTAATCCTTCTTCTTTACCATTAAAATTGTATTGATGTTTGTGAATTTCAATTGCTTCCCTATACATTCGTGTATAATAGTGTGACGTCCTCGCAAGCACACTTGTCTCACCAAATTTTATTTCGTGATCTCCTTCCGTTAAAACATGTTCCGCCACTTCCGATTTGTCGATCTGTCCCAAGCGACAATTTCTTTTATGCTCTGTCAAACGTGTATTAATGCTTCTTTTTGTGTTTCCTATGTAAAATTTGCCACAACTACACGGAATTTTATACACTCCTGGTGTGCCAGGGGAAGACGAGCATCTTTGTTGATCTAAGGCATTCACTAATTTTCTTAGTAGGCCTGAAAATAGTCTCCACCCGAAACTTGGCCAGTACTTTTCCAATGCGATCCGTGATGTTATGAATGAACGGAAGAAATACGGAAGAAAGCCTTCATGGGATGAGTTGTAAGGATAGTTGTTGGTTTACCAGGACAGAAAAGTGTTGATACGTCACGTCTAACGCAATACGTATTACTTAAATTACCCTCTGGACATTATCTCCAACATATTAGAGAGAAGCGGCTAGGAATTTTTGTCTCACTTCTCTGTTGACTTTAGAGTGGCGAATCAAAATTAACAGTGACAGGTCACGTGACCGGCAGCACAGGGTATGTAGTATTTGGCTGACATCATATAATTTGTAAACACAATTAGAGTTAGTGGTGAAAGTATAAAGTATTTCTGAAAAAAAAAGAAACAATGTGCTATTTATTATATTGTGGTCTAGACAACAATATCTACAATAGTATAAATGACAGAACACTGTTTCACAAAGGTACTGTACATAAAAAATTTTGTGGACGGATACCTACAGTTAAAATTATTCATCTTTGATAAAAGGGTCGGCTATAACTGCTCTTTACATATTTAAAAAGGATCGACCGGTTTCGTGACGTTTAGTCACATCGTCAGGTTACATACCTAAATAAAAAACAAAAAGAAAAATTACGAAGTGAGAAACTGGATAAATCTTAACTAGAGAAAAGTTTAAAAACGAGGCAATACAAAAGAAAAAATACAATTAAAACATGGGCGGTGGCTTGGCTGAAAGTAAACTCAAAAACTTCCCGCACTGCTTAGTTCCTGTCTTGTTGTTGGTATGTTTCAGTTTATATTCAATGGATTATATGTCTCTCCCTCGCCATATTTAACGGCGTTTTACTATCCTGTTTCAGTGGTCCGACGTACTTGGTTTCAGACTTTAGAACTCCTTGTTTTAATCTTTTAATTGTAAATACCACCCAACTGAGTGGACAATTCTATTTTCTCTTTTGTATTACACCGTTTTCGGCCTTTTCTTTATGTCTAGTTCAGTTTTATCCAATTTGTTCTGGTGGTTTCTTTTTATTCATATATGTAACCTGAAGATGTGACTGAACATCACGAAAAGGATCGTTCCTTTTTCAAAAAGTGTATATCAGCTGTAGCGGACCATTTTATCAAAGATTATTCTATAATTCAAGTCTGCTGGATGAAGAGAGGTTTGATTACACCACTGCCAACTAACCAGACTCGTCCATATGATAGAGGGGGGCGGGGAATGATACAACAATAAAGCGGAATAAACTACTTTGCGACGCCATAGACCTCAACATAAGGGTCAAGAATAGCTCTACATGCCGCTAGAAATTCATACTGTATTCGAACGATATGCGCCAGAACGACGTCTGTTAGATCGATTTCCAGTAATTGTGAGTAACAGCTATTGCCCATATGCGACTTCGTCCCCAAGCCGTCCGTACACAAAAGAAATATTAAATATTGTTCTAAACTGTCTGAAGAAGGAAGAAGGTTCTTGTACGAAATATGAATTTAAATTTCAACTGAACTGTCAAGATTTTGGTCATATGTTAAATATACTAGGGGCAAAACACAAACGTTACCATCACTACGTGACAGTAATGACGATCCTGCCCATGACAGCGCTACTAAAACAGAGTTATTAAACATAGTTTTTAGAAATTCCTTCACTAAAGAAGACGAAACCAATGTTACAGATTTAGAATTGCAAACAGAGGCCAGATTGAGTAACGTTGAAATATATATCCTGCGAGAAGTGAAGCAACTTAAATCGCTTAACCGGTCCGGTCTGTATACCCATTAGATTTATAAATGATTATGCTGAAGCGAGAGCTCATTACTTAACAGCCATATACAACCGCTTGCTCAAAGAAGGATCTGTACCAAAAGATTGGAACGTTGCACAGGTCACACCTATATCCAAGAAAGGCAGTAAAAACTACAGGCCTATTTCATTAACGTCAATTTGCAGTAGGGTTTTGGAACATATCCTGTGTTCAAGTATTATGAATTATTTCGAAAAGAATTGTCTATTGACCCAAGAAAATATCGTTCATGCGAAACACAACTAGCTCTTTACTCACACGAAGCGATGAGTGCTATCGACAAGGGATCTCAAATTGATTCCGTATTTCTTGATTTTCAGAAGGCTTTGGACACCGTACCTCATAAACAGCTTTTAATCAAATTACGTGGTTATGGTATATCGCCCCACATTTGCTACTGGATAGGTGATTTCCTGTCAGAGTTTGTAGTAATCGATGGTAAGGCATCGACTGAAACAGAGGTGAAATCGGGTGTTCCACACAGTAGTGATATTAGACCTCTGCTGTTCCTTATTTACATAAACGATTTGGGACAAAATCTAAGCAGCTCTCTTAGGTTGTTGGCAGCTGTCGCAGTCATTTACCGTCTATTAAAATCATCTGAAGATCAAAACCAACTGCAGAACGATCTAAATAATGTTTCACTGTGGTGTAAAAACTGGCAATTGACTATAAATAATAAGAAGTGCGTAGTCGTCCACATGAGTACGAAAATAAATCCCTTAAAAATTTTAAACATTGCTGCAGTTCAGCAACGGTGGAACACGATCCAAAAGTCAACAAAGTTTCATGCATGTAAACCATTTTTATGCAACTGGTCGACTGAAACATTGTTGACTTTTAAATCTATTAAACTTTATTTACAAGATAAATCAAACAAAAGTGAAGAGTGTAAACTGTACTAAATACCTAGGAATTATTATTACATCAGACTCTTAAGAAATGTTCAAATGTTTGTATAGTCATGGGACTTAACTACGGGGTTATCAGTCCCTAAACTTACAAACTACTTATGAACTACTTACGAACTAGGACGGCAGAAATATCCATGCCCGAGGTGGGAATCGAACCCCCGACCGTAGTGGCCGTGCAGACCGTGACTGGAGCGCCTTAGTCTCCTCGGCCACCGCGGCCGGCGACTCTTAAGAACAGTAGATAATGTAGTGGGAAATGCGAACCAAAGACTGCGTTTTATTGGTAGAACGCTTAAAGGGTGCAACAGAACTACTAAAGAAACTGCATACACTTCGCTTGTCCGTCCTTTTTGGAATATTGCTGCCCAGTGTGGGATCTTTATCAGGTGGGTTTGACGGAGGACATCGAAAGAGTCCAAAGAAGGGTAGCGCGTTTCGTATTGTCACGATACAGGGGAGACAGCGTTACGGAAATGATACAGGATTTGGAATGGGAATCATTACAACAACGGCGCTTATCGCTGCGGCGTGGGCTACTTGCGAAACTCCAATCGCCAACATTGTCCTCCGAATGCGAAAATATATTATTGACTCCAACTTACATAGGCAGAAATGATCGTCAGAATAAAATACGAGAAATCAGAGCTCGAACAGAGAGATTCAGGTGTTCACTTTTCACGCGTGCTATTCGAGAATGTAATGGGAGATAAATAGTATAAATTTGGTTCGACGAACCCTCTTCGAGGCACTTAAATGTGATTGCAGAGTATCTCATGTAGATGTAGATGTAGATAAATCAAACTGTGATTGTCTATTCCTTAAAATTTCTTCAATATATTTTGTCGAAAGTTTTCCGTTGTTTTATAAACCACAGATATAGTTTATGAATCAGTTATAAAATAAGATTTTGATTCACAAACGCGAACACACAGTTTCCACAGTTTATATAGTTATGATGAGTCCCTAAAAGTGCATAAAGTCCTGAATAAATACTGTAATAATCTTGAAAAATATAATTCAGCACAATATTTAAAATTTCGGATCTCTTAATGGTTGGAATGGCTCACTTCAGAATACTGACACTTGAAGTAAAATTTACAGTTTTATTTCCCTTCACACAAATCAGTATAATGAAACATACACACTCTAGAACGTTCTTGTAGAGACTAACTATTTGTGATATACATAATTAGCGAAAGTTTTGTAATAAGAATAAGAATAATAATTCTTTTATTCTTGTTTATTCGATTATGACGATTGGCAACGGCGTCGCTCAACAAGCACCCCGTTTACATGGGCTCCCAAAACCGGATTTCGTAAACCGATTTCCCAATTCCGCTTTTGGTTGGTCATGTAAACACTCCAAAAATCGATTCTGGAAATCCACTTCTCTATAGCGGTTTTCCATTTCCACCCATTTCGTGCCCATGTAAACGCAACCGTTTTTGAAGCGATCTTGGCTTGTCACATTGTGTTTTTTTTCGTAAGAATTTTCGGCACATATGGACAGAGTGATATTTTCTAATGTGAAATAAAAGTATTAATATTAGAGTGAGCATGAATCTGTGTATTTAAGTAAAGAAGAATAGCAATTATGCTGACTAAATCGGGGACTGAATCAGCTGTTTTTCAGCCGCCATCTTAAGTGGATTAGGAAATCCGATTCAGGCTATGCGAAAAACGGTTTACGAAAATCGGTTTTCGTCTTCCGGAAGATGTGTTCCATGTAAACGTAGTGAAGATCTTCTCTTGCTCTGTAGCTGTCTACTCGTGACGCTTGATGGCCGGCTATATCATCTATGGCACCGACAGATGAGATGTTTTTGTATGCGTCAGGAGCCTCAGTCATATAAAATTTTTTAAAAGAGCTGACCGTCATTTGACTGATAGTATTTTTTTTCTTTTTGTTCGTTGTCACAACCTTAGGCCTTTTTCAAGTGCTAGTTTTTATTATTATGACCATGACATAAGGAAACCTGCCTGACAACTTTTATCACAGCACTTGAAAATGGCCTAAGACCGAAACCAGGTTGTGATAATGAACCAAAAAAAAAACTTTCAGTAAAATGGCGGTCAGCACTAATAATAATAATTAAAAATAAATAAATAAATAAATAAAAAAGTTAATATGTCGTTCTTCAGGGTTTCACCGTTGTTCAAATGTTTATTAAGCTTATGGGACCTAACTGCGGGGTCGTCCCTAAACTTACTACTGTATACTAAAGACAACACAAACATCCATGACCGAGGGACGATTCGAACTCCCGAAGAGGAATGGCCTCGCGCATTGGAGCATAGCGCCTCAATGTGCTCGGCCACTCCGCCCTTGCTGCACGGTTAACACCGCACATGAAATATAAGAAAGCAAGACATATTGTTTTAAGAATGAAGTAATGAGAATAATCAACATTAAAAATCGTCAACAACAACATGAATAAACATGATTTTACCTCCAAAACTGAGCTGATGTAAGGCAGTAGCAGGGATAATACGAGGTATGTCCACAAAGTAAGTTCAGAAAATATACAGAAAAAATATCTATTGTACAAAAATATACACCTATTAAACTACTTTTCTACACAGCTTCCAAAATTTTGTAGGCATTTGTCATAGCGTGTCAGAAGTCTTTGTGTGCCTTCTTCTTAGAAGGTTGCCGCCTGAGTATTCAACCATGTGGTAACATGTTCTTTCAGCTCGTCATAATCGCTGAAGTGTTGACCACCATGGACAGATTTTAGGTGTAAGAAGAAAGTCGCTAGGAGCGAGACTGTACGGAGGATGATCAAACACGTCCCAGTGAAATTCGCCTAAGAGTTGTTTGGTCACATTCGTCTTGTGAGGCGGCAACGTGAAGGGAAGAAGAAGACTCCTTTCATCTCTTCTTACACCTAAAATCTGTCCTCGGTGGTCAACACTTCAATTATGATGAGCAGAAAGAACATGTTTGTCACATGGTTGAATACACAGGCGGCAATCTTCTACGAAGAAGGCACACAAAAACTTGTCCCATGCTATGAAAAGTGCCTACAAAATTTCGGAAGTTGTGTAGAAGAGTAGTTGAACAATTGCAGATTTTAATTTTCGCATTTATCGCGAATCTTTAATTCAGCGCAAAGTTCCTAGTGATTGGAAAATAGCGCAGGTGACTCGCCTTTATAAGCAAGGAAAGAGAACTGACCCACACAATTACAGGCCAATATCGTTGACATAGGTTTCATGTAGAATTTTAGAGCAAATTCTCAGTTCGAATATAGTAAATTTCCTTAAAACGGAAAAGCTTCTTTCCATGAATCAGCACGGGCATAGGAATCATCGTTCATGTGAAACTCAGCTTGCCCTTTTCTCACATGACATCTTGCGAGCCATGGAAGAAGGGCAACAGGCGGATTGTGTTTTTCTAGACTTCAAAAAGGCGTTCGACGCGGTGCCACACTGCAGACTGCTAACGAAGATACGAGCTTATGGAATAGGTTCACAGATTTGTGACTGGCTATAAGACTTCCTAAGTAATAGAACGCAGTACATTGTTCTCGACGGCGAGTGTTCATCAGAGAAGAGTGTATCGTCAGGCGTGCCCCAGGGGAGTGTGATGGGACCGCTATTATTTTCTATCTATATGAATGATCTGATGGACAGAGTAAGTTGTAATTTGCGGCTGTTTGCTGATGATGCTGTGGTGTATTGGAGAGTGTCGTCTTTAACTGACTGTAATAGCATACAGGATGACTTAGACAAAATTTCTAGTTGGTGCGAAGAAGGGCAGCTAGCTCTCATTGTAGAAAAATGTAAGGTGATGCGCATGAGTAGGAAAAACAATCCCATAATGTTCGAATAAAGCATTAGTAGGAGCTTCTTGATGCTGTCGCGTCGTTCAAATATCTAGGCGTAACATTGCAGAGCGATATGAAATGGAACGAACATGTAAGGACAGTTGTGAGTAAGGCGGACAGCCGACTTCGGTTTATTGGGAGAATTTTGGGAAGATGTACTTCACCTGTAAAGGAGACCGCGTATAAAGCGCTTGTACGACCACGTCTTGAGTATTGCTCAAGTGTTTGAGACTCGCAGCAGATCAGTTTAAAGGAAGACATAGAGGCGGTTCAGAGGCGAGGAGCTAGATTTGTTACCGGTAGGTTCGACCAATGCGCGAGTGTCACGGAAATGCTCCGGCAACTCAATTGAGGATCGCTGGAAGAAAGACGACGTTCTTTTCGTGAATTTCTGTTGAGGAAATTTAGAGGGCCGGAATTTGAAGCTGAGTGTAGTACGATCTTCCTGCCGCCTACTTACCTTTCGCGTAAAGATCGCAAAGACAAGATAAGAGAAATTGGGGCTCGTACAGAGGCATATAGGCATTCTTTTTTCCCTCGTTCAGTTTGGGAGTGGAATAGGAAAGGAAATGCCTAGTAGTGGTACAGTGTACCCTCCGCCACGCACCTTACGGTGAATTGCGGTGTATGTATGTAGATGTAGAAATATTTTTTTCTGATTCTGTTCACATTGTAATAGAGTTCCAGATTGCTGCTTATGTTTTATTTAAAATTGCCACAGCTGTTTCGACAGTTTGTCATTCTCAAGCGCGTCTACGATGTTTGGACGTTAATTAATGTTGACATCTGGCGTAACTGTTGCTTTAACTGTCAGGTGTTATGCAGCTTTTTACATTAAAACTTTAAATTAAAGAAACTTTTGTATTTTTTCGTAATTAGCAACAGCTTTGTATATGTATATGTAAACATCTTTGGCAAAGCTGTTGCTAATTACGAAAAAATACAAAAGTTTCTTTAATTTAAAGTTTTAATGTAAAAAGCTGCATAACACCTGACAGTTAAAGCAACAGTTACGTCAGATGTCAACATTAATTAACGTCCAAACATCGTAGACGCGCTTGAGAATGACAGACTGCCGAAACAGCTGTGGCAATTTTAAATAAAACATAAGCAGCAATCTGGAACTCTATTACAATGTCTTATTACGACATATATGATGCTGCAGGCCCAACAATTAGAAAAAAAAAGTTTCTGTTCACGTTTGGTTTATATAAGGAAACGGAACTTACTTTGTGGACATATCTCGTATTTTGTCCCACTAGAGATACTGCTTTAGTATTATGACATAAGCGCTAACCTTAGAAATCGAAAGGTTATTCCACGTACAAGTAGGAGATGAGAAAGCGGTCAGCACTGCGGCCTTTAGCGCTTCGGCAGACGTCAAGGCAGTACGAGGGTCCTCGGACAGAGGGCGGCAGCTTTCGGCGGCCTCGTGGGACATTAGGTGCGGTCGAGGGTGCGGCCGCGCAGTTCGCGGAACAATTTGCGACGCTGACCGCGCCGTTAGCGAGCAATTTGGGCGCCGCCGCTGCTGCCCCCTGGAGTCTGGGGGTGGTAACGACTGCCAAAGAGCCGGAGTGGCTTCGTTAGCAGCCTTTGAGCGCCGAATATTCCGACTTCCGTCAATCAGCGGAACGGGCGGCGGGCTTATGCCCCAAAGGCCCTCAACTCTCACGCCGGATTAAGTGGCACTTCCCACCAAGAACGCCCCCGAACGGGCTCTTAAATCGAAGGCTAAGTATCGATCTCTTGTCCACAATTGTTTGCATCGAATTTCACTTGTATTTCCCATGCAGCACTGTTTAATGTAAGGTAAAAAAAAGGTAAAGCAGTAAACAATCCGAAGATTGGTTTGAACACCACAGTGCTTTGCTAGGCACGGTCCTTCCTCCGACCTGACTTACCCAGCCAGTTGTAGGGGGACCTACAGTTAAACGTGGGCTCCGAACCACGGTGCTACTCGGTATTTTTCACATGAGCACTACTGCCAGAGGGGAAAGAAGTGGAAAGTGACACATAAAAATCCCAGGACCTGGCGGGGATCAAACCAGCGACCTTTGGATTTGCAGTCTTGCACTCTACCACTGTGCAACCGATGTGTTTTATATATCAACCTCAAATTAGACGGATTTTTTTCTTACAAGGAACGTACTTAGGCTCGAACAAACATAAATACACCAATATCGTACGATAGATAATGTAAACGTCCCTTATTGCACTAGTGATACTCCCGCATCTGCAGAGCTCTGCAGTCGTCCTTTACAGGCCTCTGCGTGTGCCACGCTCCATTGCACTTTGGCCTGCCGGTACGCCAGTAGTGACGGTGCAGTGTGCCTCTGAAGTTGCGTTTTGTGACGATTTTTGTGTAGTGAAGCGTCGGATATGGATCGGCGGTTGGTTATCAATCTTACTAATATAGTGTGAATGGTTGAAATGCAGTTACGAAAAAACCTTCTTCCTGAAGATGGTATTGATGTAGAAGATGAATCATTCGCATGTTACCTGGTATCCATTATAGTGTTTCTCATGTATGCTCATATTTATGCACTATGATACCAGAAAACATGTTAATGATTCATCTTCTACACCAAGACCGTATTCACGAAGAAGGGCTCCTCGGAATTTCATCTCAACCAATCGCTATACATTAGCAGGATTGATAACCATTGGCCGAACCATCTGACGCTTAAAAATGTCACAAAACGTAACTTCAGAGGCACACTGCAACGTTCCTATTGGTCCCGACTGGTGTATCGGCGCCGGCCGCGGTGGCCGAGGGGTTGCCGGGCGCCGTGGCTCAGCGCGCCCGGTCAGAGAGCGCAACGCCTTCTATAATAAAGAAGCTGAGCCAACAACAGACCGACCAAAAACGAACAACAACGATCAGCGTCCGCAACGAAGAGAACCACCAATAGGGGGGGGGGGGGGATTCGAACCCCCGACCGTAGTGGCCGTGCAGTCCTCTCGGCTACCGCGGCCGGCAATAAACAATCCCTGAGACGGATTTTCGTCTCGAATATGTCAAAGACAATAAAGATAAATCTGAAGCTTAGATTCCCGGCCGCATCACTAATTTTAATTCTATCCTTGAGATTTATCATTTTTGTCTTTGACATATTCGAGACGAAAATCAGTCGCAGGGATTGTTTATTTGTATTAAATTGATATTTATATACCTTAACATGATTGTTCCAATATGTCCTTGCCAAGGTGCTATTCCGCTGCATGGAGAGCCTTGGCAGTAGTGGCACAGAACACAGAAGCTGAATTAATGTTTGTGATGTGGAGGGAAATCGTTCTTAGACTCTTTCGAGGAGCCTCAATCGTTATTGGTGTGATGGTAAGACGTCTGACTAGTAAGCATGGAGGTCCGGGTTCGATTCCCGGCAGCATCACAAATTTTAATTCAATGCTTCAGAGTTTTCATTACTGTTTAATCTATCAAACTAAAATTAGAAGGAATTTTTCTTACTTTTCGTAAAGCGAATTACTGATTGATATTTTTCATACTGCATACCAGAGACATTGAGGTCTAATGCAAAACTATGATCATGTTTGATGATTATGAAAGCTTTCTTTTTCCAAGCTCTGTTTGACTCAATGCCTAGGTGTATCAAGGCCGTTATTACGGCCAGAGGGCCGGCCGCGGTGGCCGAGGTGACTGAGGCGCTCCAGTCACGGTCAGCACGGCCACTACGGTCGGGGGTTCGAATCCCCCCTCGGGCATGGATATTTGTGCCGTCCTAGTTCGTAAGTAGTTCATAAGTAGTTCGTAAGTTTAGGGACTGATGACCCCGTAGTTAAGTCCCATAGACTTTACAAACATTTGAACATTTGAACGGCCAGAGGTGGTTGTTCTGGGTACTGATTTCTCAGGATCTTTGCACCCAAATTGCGTGAAAATGTAATTACATGTCAGTTCCAATATAATAAATATGTACAAAGAAAATTCGCACATCATCTGCATTTCTTCTTGGTGTAGCAATTTTAATGGTTATATATGTTTGTATAGTCTATGGGACTTAACTACGGGGTCATCAGTCCCTAAACTTACAAACTACTTATGAACTACTTACGAACTAGGACAGCACAAATATCCATGCCCGAGGGGGGATTCGAACCCCCGACCGTAGCGGCCGTGCAGACCGTCACTGGAGCACCTTAGGCCACCGCGGCCGGCTATATATATATATATATATATATATATATATATATATATACAGGGTGTTTCACTAAGTGTGTTTGCCTCTGTAACTTATAAAATAATAGGTACTGGAAATTTTAATGCGGTAGGTCAACACAAGAAATGTTACACTTTCTGCGGAGCTATGAACACAGTTTATTGTATCATTTTCCAAAGAGTTACAGCACAAAGATATAATTTTTTAAATGAAACAATAGTGTTTTCTATTGTACATTGGATTCGTTGAGACCAACTGCGTCCAAATCAATTTAAACTACATTCCTATCACTGTTAGTTTGGGAGCTACAACCCTTCAAAGTTTAGGGGGCGGAGGCTACGACAGCGTATCTGACTGGCTGGTGGTCATGAGACAATGGGCCGTGCCCCAGGGGATAGCCACTCGGCCAGTCAGCTACGCTATCGCAGCCTCCGCCCCTGGAACTTTGAATGGTTGTAGCTCCCAAGCTAATAGTGACAAGAATTTAGTTTAAATTGATTTGGGCGCAGCTGGTTTAAACAAATCCAATACACGATAGGAAAAGCTATTGTTCCATTTAAAAAACTATATCTTTGTGTTGTAACTCTTTGGGAAATGATGCAATAAACTATGTTCATAGCTCCGCATAAAGTGTAACATTTCTTGTGTTGACCTACCACATTACCATTTCCCGTCACCTATTATTTTATAAGTTACAGAGGCAAACAAACTTAGTGAAACACCATATATATATATATATATATATATATATATATATATATATATATATATATATATTGCTGTTCGTTAGTCTCGGTAAAAGTCAAGAACGGCTGAACCGATCTGGATAACTTCAGTCTTGAAATATTCGTATAAGTACAGGGAAGGTTTAAACGGTGATAAAATATGGAAAAGTTTTACAGAAAAGAGGAAAATCGGGAAAAACTGAAACAGCTATTTCCAGTCAGCTATCAATAACGTTCGCCCAATTGCGATAAAATTTTGTACATTTCATGTAGAAACCAAGAGGAAGGTTTGCATGAAATAAAAATTTGAGAAAGTCGCCCGGAAAGTAGGAAAATTTAGGAAAAACTGAAAGCTATTTTTTTCTATGAATAAAAATTAATTGCCGCGTGGTTGTAAGAGCATCAATTGAGTACGGCTTGACAGGAGAAGGTACGTATGAAATAAAGTTTATGGAAAATCTACCGGAAAAACGGAAAATTAAAAAAAAATGAAAGGGCGTTTTTCAATGTATTTTTGATCGAATTCAGCACTATAACTGGCTATTCGCACGACGGAGAAAATGTTCAAATGTTTGTAAAGCTTATGGGACTTAACTACGGGGTCATCAGTCCCTAAACTTACAAACTACTTATTAACTACTTACGAACTAGGACGGCACAAATATCCTTGCCCGAGGGGGGATCCGAACCCCCGACCGTAGTGGCCGTGCTGACCGTGGCTGGAGCGCCTCAGTCACCTCGGCCACCGCGGCCGGCAACGACGGAGAGGAATAATTCTTTTTTTTTCTTTTTTTTTTTCATTATGGACGTTAGTTATCATTTCAGAAAAAATGGGGGGACAGTTAAAAAGGAAAGTCGCAAAATTCGAACCAAGTTGCTTTCCAATATGTTTCGAAATGTACTTAACACTATAACTTGAGAACCGTTCAACGACCTCGATAAAATTTTGATTATTTTGCGTTCAACGAAAGTTGAACGTTCTTATGAACTAAAAACTTGGGAAACTTACCCGGAAAATTTGAAAATTCGCTCGAAACTGAAAGAGCTTTTTTTAGTGGGATATTAATGTCATTCGTCTGATTGCGATAAAATTTTGCATAATGGACGTTCAAAGCAAGAGTAACGTTCCTATGAAATAAAAATTTGGAAAAATTTCTCGGAAAATTTGAAAATTCAGAAAAAGTAAAAAGATATTTTCTATGAAATATCAATACCATTCATCTGATTCAGATTCAATTTTGCACATTCGACGTTCAAAGCAAGAGAAAGATTTGAGTGAAACAAAAGTTTGGAATAGTTGTCCAGAAAATAGCAAAATTTATGGAAAATTGAAACAGCTCTTTTCTTTGGGATATCAATATCATTCGTACGACTAAGATGAACTTTTGCACATTTGACGTTCAAGGTAAGACTACTTACGTATTAGCAATTGCGAAGCATTGCCGGGTCGACTAGTAATATATGTTTGTACATCCCTTGTATACATTGTAAGATGTTTCGCGAAAGACAAACTCCTTGCCAGACCAAGCGCCAAATGACAGCGGTAGAGAAAACTCGTGCAGTATCTGTGCATCTCCGAAGAGTATGGCTTGCACAAACGGCTTGAACGACTGACGGTAGAAATACAGGTGTCGTAGCCTCAACACATCTTACTTTCTACCACACTAACTGAACATTAGTAATTAGAGCACATATGTGCCATTTCTGTCTTAAATATTCACTTCTTTTACACGAAATTATGTGGTACTGCCTGAAAAAATATATGTAACTAACTTCTCTGAAATCGATACTGGGTTTATCGTTAAAAACGATAGCGTAAAATAGATTTTAAAATCGACAAACAATCCCTCGCTAACGGTCAAGGATAAATATTTCCAGGTTTACCTGATGTCACGTTTCGTTCATCTACATCTACATGGGATACTCTGCAAATCACATTTAAGTGCCTGGCAGAGGGTTCATCGAATCACAATTATACTATTTATCTCCCATTCCATTCTCGAATAGCGCGCGGTAAGAAAGAATACCTGTATCTCTCTGATCGAGCTCTGATTTCTCGTATTTTATTCTGATGATCATTTCTACCTATGTAAGTGGGAGTCAACAATATATTTTCGCATTCGGAGGAGAATGTTGGCGATTGGAGTTTCGCAAGTAGCCCACGCCGCAGCGATAAGCGCCGTTGTTGTAATGATTCTCATCCCAGATCCTGTATCATTTCCGTAACGCTCTCTCCCCTGTATCGTGACAATACGAAACGAGCTGCCCTTCTTAGGACTCTTTCGATGTCCTCCGTCAAACCTACCTGATCGGGATCCTACACTGGGCTGCAATACTCCAAAAATGGACGGACAAGCGTAGTGTATGCAGTTTCTTTTGTAGTTCTGTTGCATGTTTTAAGGGTTCTGCCAATAAAACGCAGTCTCTGGTTCGCCTTTCCCACGATATTATCTACGTGTTCTTTCCAATTTAAGTCTGAAGTAATAGTAATTCCTAGGTATTTTGTGGAGTTTACGGCCTTCACTTTTGACTGATTTATCTTGTAAATAAAGTTTAACTGATTTCGTACGCATGTGGACGACTTCACACTTCTCATTATTTAGAGCCAATTGCCAATTTTTACACCATATTGATATCTTATTCAGATAGTTCTGCAGTTCTATTGAGAAATTAAATACAGGCACAATAACACCATATAACTAGGTTTTCGGATGGCAGTTCTCCACGCTGTCCGGTCTTCTGCACCCCCGTCAGGTCCGCATATTTTCCTCTTCCCTTTATGTCTGCCATCATCTTGTATAGCCTTCTGCCTCTCAGTCTTCTCCCACAAACCAGTCGTTCCAGCGCATCTGCTAGCAGCATTCCCTTCTCAACGAATGTCCCAACCAGTCCTTTTCCTTTCTCTTATAACCTTCAGCAGACATCTTCTCTTCACAACCTTTTCCACACTCTTTATTACTCACTGTCCATCCAGCTTATCCTCTCCATTCTCCTTCACATCCACATCTCCAATGCTTCTAACCTTTTTTCATCCTCTCATCTTAGCGTCCACGTTTCTGCCCCATATAGTGCCACACTCCTGACAAAACATATGCCAAAACTCTTCCTTAGACCTTCATCTAATTTGCCACATAACAGTCTTCTGTTTCTGTTGAATGCCTTCTTCACTATGGCAATTCGAGTTTTCACCTCCTGGTGGCATCTCTTCAGTTATTGTGCTTCCAAAATATTTAAATGCATTTACTTGGCTAATGGTAGTTTGTCGTATTTTAATATTGGCCATGTGCGTCTTGTACTGATGACCCTACTGTTCGTTTTTGCTGTGTTTATTTTCATCCCATATTCCACACAGGCGTCATTGAGATCTCTCAGGACGTTGTTCGCTGTCCGCCCACATTCTGCCACTAATACCATGGCATCAGCAAATCGTATACATTCTATTCTCTTTCCATCAATACGTATTCCTCTTTACCCATATAAGCCTTTCGCAATAAAGCATAGGTTAAACAACAGTGGGGAAATGCAACAACCTTATCTAACACCTCGCCCAATTCTCGATCCTTCTGGAATTTCATAACTTGTACAATTTTCCGACGACGAGCAATGTTCCTTTCTTCAGTGTGGAGACATTCCTAGGCCCATACTCCTACGGGAATCAATTTGAATAACTTCGAGTTCGAGTAATACTGGGCGAGGGGGTAAAGTTGCGAATTTGTGTCTGACGGGAGGCGTGCTTGGGTAATCCGTTGCAGGTATGCTGTGGTGTAGGGGTCAGCGCAACTGCCTAGAGAGCAGGAGACCCTGGTTCGAGTCCCGGATGGGTACACATTTTCAGCTTTTCCCGTTTGCAGTTAATGTCATACATTCCGTTAATATGAAGACCTTACAAAGGCGCAACATTTAATTGTTAATAAGCAGATGGTCCACAATTGAGTTCGATATCTGATACAACAATGGATAAACAGAATTGTAAAGTGTTTCTGTAGATTCCAACTTAGTGTTATCCATTCTTGTACAAAATATCCTCCAACTTCTCCATTGATGTTGGAACTGTAAATATTGTCCTCACATTCTGCCCTAAACCTACCAGTAACAGTTCAGCTATGTTGTGACATAGCGATTTTTCTTTTCTGAGGAGAAGTTTGATATATTTCTGATGCTGTACAAAGCACGCCTCAACGGTTTCGGTTGTGTGTGAAGGGCCATTATCGTTTTGCAAGATGGCAAAGTTTGGTAGCCATAGTAAGCAGTTTATTGGCTAGGATGACGAGATATTCATCCAGTGGCCCGACCAGTGAGGTTAATGATAGTTGAGGACCACGATAGGGATGTGTAAATCACGACAGAGGTCCCAAAATGTGGAGAAGCAAACGTGCCGCACAGTAAGATTCAAATGTTTGTAAATCTATCGGACCAAACTGCGTGGTCATCAGTCCGTAGCTTACAAACTACTTAAGCCTAGGTAAACTAACCTAAAGACAAACACACACACCCATGCCCCAGGACTCGAACCTCCACGGCGAGCAACCGCGCGCTCCGCAGCGAGACGTTTTAGACCGCTCGGCTACTCTACCGCGGCCAGCATAGCTTCTATCGGAGTTTTCGATACATAAACTAGGTTAGTTGTAGCAAATAATGTAAAGTATGATTCAACGCACCAGACATCAAGAGTCGATGTTCTTATGAACGTGTCAATATTTTCTTGACTTTGGGTTGGCTTCTGCTATTAAAGCTTTAGTAATTGTAGCCCTTACATCAAGGTTATGTTCCAGCCATACTGTTTTAATCGAAACAGTACTACTGTAGTGAGTTTTTGCAAATTCAACACTCATTTGAGTAGAACTGTTCAGATCGAAACAATACGACTGTAGCTTAACATATGTGGAAGTTTTCTGTTGTCTGCCCACAACCGTTGTTAATGCCTGACGGTCGTTGTCCATTAACTTTGTGCTTCGCTCACTATTCTTTTTCGTCAATGATGATTTGCCTTCTTTTGTGAACGCTATCATCGCCGAGGATAATAACACGTTAAAAGGTGCAGCCGTTTTGTTACAAATGCTCCCACGGACTGCATAAGTCTGAGAGATCAGGCATATCCCCGATCATTTGTGTCGACCATGGCAGAAACGAATTGTATGACGTACAGAAATCTAATGTCGAAGACTTAATAAGAAAATTGTGCATTACGTCTCATCTCTGTGTAAACAAGTACGCAGGAGTGCCAACTTACAAAGGATGTATTATACACCACGGTATGTGTCTGTATCATATAGCATGATAAATAGGGATGGAGAGTATCAACAAAATTTTATTTCGTATAAGACTTACTAAATCGAGTAAAATATTACGGTTGATGTATGCGGTCGAACCCAAAGTTTGTGGGGTAGCTATACTGATTGGAGACATCCAAGACGGATTCCTAAAATGTTTTATTAATTTATACTGGCCTTATGGTAAATATCTTCTTGTTCTTCTTCTTATGCATGAAATAGAGTATTGCTGTCATTGTGTTTTTGTACTGCATACAAATCTATCGTTTTATTCCGGTCCTGATGAAATTTTTCACAATTTATTTTCCTGACTTGAGGAACGCCACCTACTGTCTTACGGTGCATGGCGGAGAGTACTTTACTGCCCCGAGGGAATAGTCGTGCGCTCTAAGGCGCGTTGCTGAGGTGTGCACATCTTCTCTCCGTCGGAGGTTAGAGTCCAAAAAATCAAATGTTTGTAAAGCTTATGGGACTTAACTACGGGGTTATCAGTCCCTAAACTTACAAACTACTTATGATCTAGCTAACACTAAGGACGGCACAAATATCCATGCCTGAGTGGGGATTCGAACCCCCGACCGAAGTGGCCGTGCTGACCGTGACTGGAGAGCCTCAGTCCCCACGGCCGGCGTTAGAGTCCTACCTCGGACATTGGTGCATGTGTTGTCCTCAGTATAAGTTAGTTTAATTGGTGTAAGTTTTGGGACCTATGACCTTTGGAATCAGGCTAAATAGTTTTACAAACATTAGAACAATGTTTTGTACTTACTTACAGCTTTAGACAACACAACAGTATTCCAACCGTCATGAAATTAGGCGTACTTTTAAGTTGAAAGAGAGGAAGATCACTGTCTACGTAGAATTTGTATGGTGCATGGCGGAAGGTTCATTTGACACCTTTTCACCGATCATAATGGAAGTATTTAGCATTGGAGGGAAGTGTGTGGGGTAAAAACCGCAGAGGAAGACAAAGAGATGGATACAGTAAGCAGACAAATGTAGGTTGCCGTTTTTTGTGGAGTTAAAGAAGCTTGCTCCGGATAGGGTATTGTGGAGAGCTGCATCAAACCAGTCTCCGGACTGAAGAAAATTCAAATCAAATGTTTGTTAAGCTTATGGGACGTAACTACGGGGTCATCAGTCCCTAAACTTACAAACTACTTATGAACTACTTACGAACTAGGACGGCACAAATATCCATGCCCGAGGGGGGATTCGAACCCCCGACCGTAGTGGCCGTGCTGACCGTGACTGGAGCGCCTCAGTCATCTCGGCTACCGCGGCCGGCCGGACTGAAGACCACAACAACAACAATGAAAGAATGAGGCAAACTTACATGGTTGAAACTATACAATAATAGAAGTAAAAATGTCCCAGTAAACATTGGTCCGTAAACAAGGCGTTTGCGAGATAATTACGAAAGTACGGTTCCAAGCCGCCAGTGATGTCATTGTAAACATCGTCCTAATTGGTACACATTAATTCGAAATTTAGGCATTGCTATCTTCCAGGATTGCTTGAGGACGTTCCTCTTCAGTAAAGACAGAGTACGTAGTACTTGTATGATGGAGCTCCAACACGTATTGCTGTTGTTGTGAGACGGCATCTAACGAGCATATGAGGACAAAAATGGATATTTCGAGGCAGACCTGTACATCGGCCTCCAAAATTACCTGATTCAAAACCTTTGGATTTTTTGTCTGGGGTCACCTCTGATACGGTGTAACGCACACCCGTTAACACGGTTGTAAAACTGGAGCAGAGAGTTGTACACGCTTGTCAAGAATTCCAGGGTTTTCCAAAGACTGCTAAATTCATTGCAGAATCGAACACAGTATTGCACCCAGAAGCAAGGAAGACACTTGGAACACCTCCATTCACAGGTAACCCATACGTGAAATGTGAACTAAATGCGACGTAATACTAAACACATTCCACACTGCTATGTATGTACCTTGACTGCGCAGGTGAACTGGCGATTTTTATGTAACTTTAATGAATAACTGTACAGTAACTAAGAGCCAGAAAGGTAAATTTCTAGCATCATTTGCAACCATATCCTTTACAGATTAGGAAAAAATGTAAGCTTATATGTGTGCTTGCATCGGTAGAGGTGTACCAGCTTTCCAAAATACATGAGAAATCTTTACATGAAACAAACTTTTACATTTCATAACATGATTTCTGGTTTTTATAATAAAAAGAATTTGGTTCACAATAGGTTTTTATTCAATATTTCATGATATAAAAAGATTACATATATGTTATACATAATTCACTTGCAGGTGGTAATCCTGAAAGCCCTGAGGTACGCAGAGTCCTTCGTTGCAGTCTTTGCGCCACCATCTGCTTTCCTTTCTTACCCGCTTCCGAGTCTCTTTCTTCCCGTTGTCGGAGCAAACTTTGCAGTACCGTGTAGTTTTTACTTTGTTGGCAGTGTGAGGTACATTTTCTGGAAAGTTACGACCAAAATTTCTGTCCAGGCTAGTGCTTGGTGTTGGCTCTACAGATCTAAAGCCTCCACCTTTTTCTACCAACGTGAAGCTAACGTTTTTGATGAAGTACACAAAATAGATTTTCTGTTTACTGACGTCTCTGTACAAAATAAAACTGTTCACGAACTACATTAGGAAAACATGAAAGAACAGTTGAAACGATACTGTAGTATCATTCCATTAAATCCTTGTATACTACAGTGTACGTTACTTTCATCTGATTATTATCATTTCGTAAAAGTGGGCTTGGCCTTTAGTGCCACTGTAATGGGGGATGTACTAGGTGGAGACAAGAATGCTTTATTATTTATTAAAATTGTTATTGCAGGACAAATAAGTGAGCGCCGCTCACATAAGGAGCTTTGCTCCACAGTACCCAACTCCTCTTATACCCTATGTGATTTTGTGTGTGAGGGTCTGTAAGTGTGCATGAAGCCGCGGCTGGGAAGGCAGAGATGCAGAACACTCGGTAGGTTTGCCAACTTTAGTTTTGGGGTGTGGCAGAGAGGTTTCCTTGGGGATGAGATGGTCAAGTGGCTGCGACTTGCGAGTTCCTTCAGAATTCGGAGGTTGGCAGAAGATCCCGTTAGATCACAAGCCAATGAGGGCGCGGCTACTCGCGAACTGGAACGGGAGGATCGGTTAGGAGGGCGAGCGGCCACGAGAGGGAGAACATTTCCGGCTGTCGAAGAGGAAGGATGTGAGTATGGTGGCCTCCGTGGTAAAGTATCAGGAACTGTGTTGGTTGTGTTAATTCTGTCTCTATTTCAGCGGGGAAATGATTTTGTATAATGGGAATATTGTGCATAGCTACGAGGGTGCAGCATGAGAGAGTAAAGAATGTACGGTATGAATGTAAGGTTACGATCCTTGTCTCAATCCATTGGTGATACATTTAGTGAATGAATATTTTGTATTTTTGGCTTTAAAATGATGATAGGGAGATATACAGTGAATTTAATAAACTTGTGTAAATAGTTAAACATTTCGTCTCTAGTTGTTTTATGAAATTCTGAGTCCCATTTATGCTTAATGATTAAAAGGAGAGTGAGAATATTTAATTGGGAATTGCGAGAATATAAATGGGGGAATTTCATCTAGTAAGGCAACTGCCACCAGCATGCTATCAGTTGCTGCAGTCTTTTGTGTGTAAAAAGTCGTTATCCGTTGCAATAAAATTTTATCAGGGCAATAACATCTGCTTTTAACACCGTAAATAATCACTGAGCAAGGCGGCAACTGGTAGGAAGCGGAGGGTGGTTAACTTACACAGTTTCTTTCAGCACTTCATTGTATTTCGTGCGAATGGGTAGTAATTGTACAGCTGATCCACACGATCTACACCAATCTTGTTCTTATTGTTGTCAATTACAACGTCTGGATTCATTAGTGCTGTAATCCCATCTTTTGAACGTACTGGGACGTCGTTTGTGGTAGTCTGATGTTTCGTAGAAAAGCAGTATACATAACGGTTTTTTTTTTTCACTTCAGAGCTAGAATGGGCCCATTCCTCAAAAATATCATTTCATTTTGCTTCAGTTTCTTTGTTTTGAAGCTTGTTGGTAAGCCTTTTCTGTGTTTCACAACAGTGCCGACGGCTAATGTATTTTATACAACTGATACACAGAACACATCGACTGCTGCTTCATCTAGTGAACAAAACATGAACTGCAGCAGTTATCTTACAGCCGCCAGCCATGTGGTGAGGTGAAAACACCTTTCAGCGACCGTAAAAGCGACGCCCGTACGGGATACGGGCGACGTCCTGCATGTGTTAATAATATTGTCTAACTTCCAAACTAATCTGTACTAACTAAGACGAAATTTACATTAAAGTCAGCGATATCTGAACTAAATGCGATGGAAATCTTAATAGTGAAGCCTAAGTTAGAATTAGTATGTGCTAATTAGGAAGATTTTTAGAATGACGTAAGTGGCGGGTTGGAAAATTATATTCGTAATCATCTCCCAAACGGTTCGTTTGCGGACCTATTTTTACTGGAACATTTTCGATTCTTTTATCGTGTACTTTCAACGGTGTAAGTTTGCGGTGCACGGCCACTACGGTCGGGGGTTTGAATCCCCCCTCGGGCATGGATATTTGTGCCGTCCTTAGTGTTAGCTAGTTCGTAAGTAGTTTGTAAGTTTAGGGACTGATGACCCCGTAGTTAAGTCCAATAAGCTATACAAACATTCAAGTTTGCGCCATACCTTTTGATACACCCTCTATATATAATTTTTCATACGGCTAGGAGTGCGATGGACGAGGACGAGAAAGTCGAGACTGAAAGGTGGTGGTCTTTCTTGCTTTCAATTTTCTTATTTCTCGCTTCATGTGTCTATTATTTTAATTGCTTAATTTTGATTTTCGTTGCATGAAATCATTTTTACATGTTTCCTGACTTGTATATTCTGCTTTGGGTTGGGAGAATTGCATTAGGATTCAGGTGTATTGGTTTGTTTAGTTATTGTTTTGATGTAGTGCTCCTGATTTCAAATTCTTTCCTTACTGTCGAGTCGGCGTTGTAGAGCAGCGTTGGTCGGGGCTCTTTGGCGGTCGGCTACATCACAGGAGTCTGGTGTGGTGCCAGCTCCTTTCAGGGTTTCGGAGAAATCTGACCACTGCATTGGGGGTGGGCCGGCCGTTTTCCGGTGTGGGCTCGCACAATGCGGTAGCTGTTTAGGGCAACCGGCGCCTGTCTGGCACCGCGGTGTTTCTTTGGCTTTGCCAGCAGGAAAGGGAAAAAATCGCACTGACGTGTTTTGCGGCCCACTTTAGATTTGTAGTTTTATAAGATTTTGCAAAGATTTTGGACCAAAATAATAATCTAAATCATTATAGTCGACATGGTCGATTTGAGAATGTCCGCAACTGCACTATGTTATTTTAAATGTGTTTATTTCAGTCAACAGTTGCAATAAAATTGTTTAATGACATGTTTCGATCACTTGGATCATCTTCAGATCTTATAGTTGCGTCCGCAACTAGTCTGGCTGAGTACTAATTGGTACCAATTAGTACTCAGCCAGACGAGTTGCGGACGCAACTATAAGATCTGAAGATGATCCAAGTGATCGTAACATGTCATTAAACAATTTTAATTGTTAACTATTAAAATAACTAATTGGTACCAATTAGTACTCAGACAGACGAGTTGCGGACGCAACTATAAGATCTGAAGATGATCCAAGTGATCGAAACATGTCATTAAACAATTTTATTGCAACTGTTGACTGAAATAAACACATTTAAAATAATCTAAATAATAAAAAATTAATTAATAAGATTGTCTGAAACCTATTTACCAAAAAAAAAAAAAAAAAAAAAAAAAATGGTAGTGGTGGGTTGCGAAGGGCCGACCTTCAGCGTCATAGTCCAACGCCTTTGCCCACTATACTACGGCTATCAATCAAAAGAATAGTCGTTTAATCTCATAATACTCATGGCCGTTGTTAACTGATGCTAATATGGCAATTTGTAGACACTAGATTATCATTTATCGTACGAAGAACGATGTGTTATTGTTAATTCTTCAGTGCGCCATCGCTTTGAAATGACAACGTGTTAGTTACAATAAGAAAGTCATCAAATACGCAACGCAAGATGGCGTATGCCAGAGAGAGTTCTGTGCGAGGAATGTCACGTGACATCTCCGAACGGCTGGTTTTCGTTAATTCAATGGAGGATGTCGAGACTCCGTTATTTTTGCAAATATGTCTCAAACGATACGAGATATGACAAAAAACATAAGGGAGCTAAGTTGTAGAGAATTTTCTCCTCTACCAATTAGGTTATTCAATTTTCGTGTCAGATGAATGGTTCGTTTGCAATTACAAGTATATTATAAACGGCTTTTTTTTTGTATTACTACCGTATTTTTTGTCCGAAATATTTTAAAAAGAGATGTTCTGGTCTCTGGCGACCTACAATTATGTTTGTAAAATGTGGTGCTGATCAGTTGAATGGTTCATCTTAAAAGCAGGAAACACGTTACGGACAGACAGTCAGATGGACAGACAGACATACACCCAAAATCGCCGTTGTTTTTGCAAATATCTTTGAAACGCTACGAGATATGAAAAGAAAACCATAAGAGAGTAAAGTTGTAGAGAATTTTCTCCTCTACAAATTCGGTTATTTAATTTTCGTGTCAGATGAATAGTTAAGCCGTTATTTTCATTTAAATTTCGAGCTGTCAAAAGACGATCGCAAAGGCCCACATTTAGTGTTACTACCGTAACATAAAGTGGGCCAAATCGTTTGATGGTTGCCGAACGCCCTGCTTTCTTTCCATCCCTAACTGTCAACAACATGTAGCATAGTTTACGATTTAACAAATGGCAGAACACTTCAAGTTCGTGAAGCACAGGAGGGCAGTGTCGCCAGCGGTAGCAAGAAAAAGACGCCAAGATGCCGACTAGTGATAATTCGCAGAGAATTTCCTAGTACTGCACAGCCGAACGTGACTTGTCGTGAGAAAGTTATGTGTGTTGCTAGGAGGTTAAAGAGCTGTTGGCGGCAAACTCCGCGATTGGCTGTCGTTGCTACTTTTGTTGCTACTTTTGTTGTATGCAACTGCCGGCCGCGCATTCTGATTGGGAAGGCCATAATCAGATTGATGAGATTGGCTCTTTGACGAGAAAGGCCTGGCCACGTGCTCTGGTGGATCTGGCAGATGAGTTTTTTGGTTTTAGGGGGACTCGGTGAGGCTCCGCCTCCGAGAACGGTAGCCTCCGCTCTTGCGAGCATCGTACCGTTGACAAGTTCGACACCGCAGTTGCGGTTTGCGTGTATCTGTATTTTCAGAGTGTCGTTTCGGTGGGTGCGACCACACTTCGGCAATTTGTTGTTGCTTTACTATTATAGTATTTTCGCGGATAGAATCCACAGCTGCTGCACCAGACTTATGACATCGACGCCGATGCTGCACGACCGTCACCTAGTGTTTGGTATAGTATTTGCTTGCGCTACTCCACTTCTGGTTACGATTCAGCTCTTTGTTTCTAATGGGATCATTTGCTGTAGCTACCTTCTTTCTTTTCACTCGGAGTGGGATGAGATAACGAGGTCTATTTCTATATTGACTTTCCATGATAGACTCCTAAACGGTATAGCCAGTCATTTGAATTAATTTTCGATTTTATTTGTACAAGTGTATATTCAGTTTTATAGGTATTTGGAGAACTCTTTTTATTAAATTTTTGTAATCGGTGTGTGATACTTAGTCACGTACAATTGTATTTGGTTAGGTTGTACATTTTTGTCAATAAATGTGATTTTTACCAATTTCGTATAACCTGATTTCTCTAACCCCAGTCACCATTTTGGAGAGAAAATAGTTTGATTCTATTGGCAGTATGGGGTATATGCTACAAATGGCTCAAGTCACATTGCATTAGGATACATCTTACAATACAAAAAAAAAGGAGAAGGAGGTAGGGAGGGGGGGATGTAACTAAGCATGTTGTGATTTATTCCCATCAGCTTACATTACTGTACCTCCCGATACCAGTTTTGAATAACAATAGGTATGAATGTCTTACTTTATTATCGTTTTCTTTTCCAAAAGTTTTGTAATTTTTGTGACTAGCTGAAGTAATTTTTTATTATTTGGTGTCGCAGAAGTTTGTTTAATCACCAATTATTAATTAGTTCATACCAGAGGCGTGTTGTTAAAAGTTAAGATAGTATGCAAACTAAATAAATTCTTGTCTCATATTAAAATAGGTATTATTATGTTTCAGTAGTAATGTTAGGAAAGTTTTGCCCTAAGTAGTTTCTGTATAATTACCGTTAATTGCGAAAGTATTGTTGAATAACCTTTTTACATTAAATACGGAAATGAAACACAATTAATACGATATTTATATATCAATTTACTCACTATTAATTACGCTACCTTTTAGCATAGCCAGTTGTATGTAATTTTTAACTTTTCCTTAATAATTTAATGTGCAAAATTAAGAATACGCAATTTACAAAAGTGACATTGTTTAGATGGTATAAATACGGTGCATTCGCGCCATATAAATGATTATTGTTTCATCATTGATCTGAGCCACAATCCACGCCAGTAGGGAGTCTAGTTTGAACAATTATGTAAAAGTTCATCAGTGTTAGTTGTGTGGAAAGTGTTGCTACCGTTATGATTAAAAGCTAAATTCTTCGGTGCCGCAATGAATACATTGGACTTTTTGTGTTCCACAAACGAACTGTGTAAATATGTATCATTGACGTGTGGAATGTACGTAAGGGCTTTTAATTACTGTTTTAATGAGACTTTTTTCCCCTTTATTTGGCCTTCTGAGTGTTAACTCAATGAGGCCATCTACAACACACAGTGGAAATGAACATAAATGTAAATAAACAGAAAAAAGGACATTTTGTCAATATGGGAAAGTGGAAACACAGCGAAAGCTGCATTACATTACAATTTCAATAATTTTGAAACATTTTCACATAAGCAGAAACGTACATTACCAACACACGTCATGCTTAAAGATTGTGTCCAGTGGTCTTCATAAACTTAATTATGATTTTGAATACACGAATGTCTTTTGTAAACAAAAGGAAAGAAGCTGACTGGGGAAGAGGATATCCTATCTTCACCAATGTCTGCAGGAAGTTCAAGCGCTCACAGTCTAATTTGGGGCATCTGAACAGGATGTGGTTGACATCAACTTCCGTTTCAGGATCACACTCACATGCCGCCGAATCGAAGACGTTGATCCGATGTATATGTTGTGGAAATGAGGCATGACTGAAGCGAAGGGTAGAAAACGCGGTTCGGTCCAGATGAGTCCTCATGAACCACGGCTGTGTAGAAATCCGAGGTTGCAGCACAGCGTAGGAAGCGCCTTTTGTTTGTTGGAAAACATTTCACATCTGTTGCGTATTTCTTGACCGCAGATAATAAGTCTGTGTATGGTAGTTGTAGGTCCAAGACAGTGCCTAAGGATGCCGCTTGGTTAGCCAATGCATCAACTTCCTCATTATAGCAGATACCAGCGTGAGAAGGCACCCACAGTAAATTAACTGTTCGCCCCGTATTTGTACAGCGAATATATGCCGAAATCACATCCAGAATATAGCTGTTGGTTTTTTGTTCCATCTCCGGAGTTGTAGGGTTTGAAGCACACTTTGAGAGTCAGTTATAATTAATATTTTCGGGAAGGAAATGGTAGAAACAAACCTAAGTGCTTCCAGAATTGCAACTGCCTCCGCCGTAAATATAGAGGTATTCGTTGGCAGTTTGAAGGTTCTCCGAATCTGAATCTGAGAGGCACATCCAGTACATTCTTCTTGCGGAATTTGGGACCCATCTGTATATACGCAAAGAAAATCAGGCCACTGTTCTGCAACGAGGTGACTGAATCCGTTATTGACAGTGTTACTTCCTAAACAAGACATATTAAAATAGAAGACTGGAATCTGGCAGCCAAGTGTTCGTAGATCGTATACAAAAGGAGGCGAATGCGGTGAACATCGCAGAGAACGTATCATAGGAGACCAAGTATCGAAGATGTACAAATGGCTGGAGTTATATTCCTTCTTTAAGAGGCAATCCATAGTCGATAAATGGTGTCTGTGTTTCTGCAGACTGAACTGTCTTGTACGCTGTCCATAAGTGGGGATAACTGGGCACTAACGAATCACTAAAGTGTAAATGAACTGTAATTGTACGAGTTACCTACATTATTTGTAACAGATTAGTCCTGTCCCAGCGAATTTCAGATAGCCGATACCGAGAGGGCCGAACTACGAGAACATGAAGAAGCAAAGACCTACGACCCGGTACGTTACAACGAGATGAACAGATGTAGAGGACAGAGCGAGAAGAGCAGAGGAGAAGTACTAACGCTAGAGTGGAACAATTAAATACCTGGTAAAATGTTCAAATGTTTGTTAAGCTTATGGGACTTAAGTACGGGGTCATCAGTCCCTAAACTTACAAACTACTTATGAACTGATTCTTCAGTTTCTCCCGGCGTATTTGATAATCAAAATTTCCACGGGTGTACTGCCGGACTATAGTGTCCAACGGGCATAATATTTCGGCGATCATACATGTCGCCATCATTAGGTGAACTGACGGACTGAGCTCCTGGAAACGCGCACGGAGATCCGCACGCTACGGCGGCTCGAAGGGCCGATACCGGTCTAGAACCCAGTTCCCTTCGAGCCGCCGTAGCGTGCGGATCTCCGTGCCGGCGCGTTTCCAGGAGCTCAGTCCATCAGTTCACCTGATGATGGCGACATGTATGATCGCCGAAATATTGCGCCCGCTGGACACTATAGACCGGCAGTACACCCGTGGATATTTTGATTACTTATGAAGTACTTACGAACTAGGACGGCACAAATATCCATGCCCGAGGGGGGATTCGAACCCCCGACCGTAGTGGCCGTGCAGACCGTGACTGAAGCGCCTCAGTCCCCTCGGCCACCGCGGCCGGCTACCCGGGAAAAGCCGAGTGTTCAGATAGTATGTAATTAAAATTATTTTGATTTCCCAGATAATAATACACATGATCGAATATGTGGGCAGCGTCAAGTAATCCACTAGTAAAGTTATAAAAAAAACTGTTATTTGATCAAGACAAACATATTAGTAATATTAGCTTATGTATACAGTACTATAAACACGTAATAATGTGACAGCGGAGTCTGTAAGCAATAACTTGCTGTTAACTATTATAGCCTCAATAAGTCAGGCTTCAAGCAAAAGTCGTTCCTGTGCACCATATCAGAGCATTAGCAGCAGCTGGCACGGTTGGATGCATGCTTCCCGCAGCGCTGAACACACACACAGGGTCGTCCCATTACGACCCGTTGCCACAGTCGCTAGGACGGAGGCGGGTTGCCGCTGTGCGCCACCGCAGGCGCCGTAACTCAGTGTTATGGCCGGCGCGCCTTGCTGTGCTGCAGACTATAAAGCCAGCATTCTGTTCTCTCGGGGAGAGGTCTAATCACCCGGTTACTGATTTTCAGATAACTACATCCCCGATACTCCTGTACTCGGCGCTGTAACAGCAGTGATACGCACTGTCAATCTTATACAGGGTGAAAAGTATTTGCCGCGCGGGAGTAGCCAAGCGGTCTGGACCATCAGGTTGCGGATCGCGCGGCCTCCCGCGTCGGAGGTTCGAATCCTCCATCGGGCAGAGATGTGTGTGTTGTTCTTAGGTTAGTTTAAGTAGTTTGTAGGACTAGGGACTGATGACCAACGTAGATTGGTCCCATAGGATTACAAACATTTATTTTGAAAAGTGTTTAAACTTTTGGAGCTTGTAGAGAACATCAAAACAAATATTTTTCCCTAATGTCATTTTTTTCATATGAGGAGTATTTAAATCGGTGGAAGCCGTACTACGCTCTGCAGTTGATAGAGCCGCGGTGGAGTAGTCGAGCGGTCTAAAGCGTCTCGCTGCGGAGCGCGCGGTTGCTCGCCGTGGAGGTTCGAGTCTTCCCTGGGGCATTATAATGTTCCAGCCTGGCTATTAATTTTTGAGATTAACAAATTTACAGAAGGAAGTGGTTTGAAGTTAGAAGCTATGAAAGATCCCAATCGGTAAATTACGGGGAAAATTATTACATGCATTTAAATGAAATGGTAAGCTAATTAACGGTGGAGTGTTGTGCAGGCAGAACATTACAAAAAGAATCGACGAGCAGTTACCTTTAACAAGAGATCCATCGGTGGTTGAAATTTGGCTGTAAATGAAATTTTAATAATATGATAACCACTCGCCGAACAGTGGATGGCAGTTCGTCAATATTAAACTACGACTCGTGTAGCAAACAGTAAAGTAAGATAAGTGACTTGATATAAATCGGATAGGAATATTACGTAAGTCAAACACATCGGACTTCTAAAAATTTACAAGAAAATCGACTGCAGGTTCTATTGCCAGTAAATGATAATATTATGGAATAAATTTTGAAACAAGACTGGAAGGCTACACGAAATATCACCATTCAATATTAACTAAAAACTATTCCATCCATTGTTGCGGTGTTTCAACAAGGCTGAAAAAGACATTATGGGCGGAGGGAGGATAGGGCAAAATTATTAATAAAAATTCATAAGTGCGAATTTAAGTGAGAGGTGGGGGGTTTATTTAGAAATTTAAGATACGCGCACATCACATATATTTACCTGAATGTACATAATGGCGGCCACATAAAAAAAATAATAAAGTACAGCTCCAGTCTGCAAGATGCTATCGCTACGAAGTACAAAGCAAGAGTGTCTTGTTTCTTACAAAAAATTGAAAGTGTTGTTCCTAAATTTTCTTTCTCTGACTTTCATAGATAACTATTTTAACATGCCGAAATAATATAAAAATACAAAACTTTATCTGATAATATCGGGGAAAGGAAAACGTGTCATTATAGCATGTGTGTGTGTGTTAGTTTACCTAGGTTTAAGTAGTTTGTAAGCTACGGACTGATGACCACGCAGTTTGGTCCGGTAGATTTTCAGACATTTGAACATTTGAGCACTTGTTAGCGGGCGTATTACGCTCTTCAGTTGTAGGCAACTGCTGTCCACCAGAGTAGCAATGGATTGTACCTGTTTACTAATGGAGCGATACACCTGCAGTGAGTACACTGATATGGTTGGTGCGTACTACGTAGCGCAGCACTATGAACGAGCTGCACAGCGGGTTTATCAATAACAGTATCCTAATCGCCGTATCCTGTATCGTACGACCTTGGCTGCTGTATACCAAAGTCTGCGTGAGATCGGTTCATTTAACATTACCTGGACAGGGATGCCGTCGCACAGTACGAACCCTGCAATTTGAAGAAGTTGTCTTGCAGCATGTGGAGCGGGATCCTTCAATCAGCACTAGTGCTATTGCACGTAACATTGCGTCAAACCAGACGAATGCCAGAACAGTTCTTCGAGAGCAATTGTTACGTCAATTTCACTTACAGCGTGTCCACAACCTGGAACCAGTTGATTGTCCACCCAGAGCACAGTTTTCGCAGTGGTACCTGGAACAGTGTGAATTGCATCCTACATTTCCATCCTGTGTTGATTACCGATGAAGCAACGTTCAGCGTGATGGAGTCTTCAACATGCACAATTGGCATGTTTGGAGTGAGGATAACCCACATGCCACAGTATATAGTAGCGAACATTAAGTGTAGTTCTTGGTTAAAGTGTAGGTCGGCGTTGTTGGGGACTGTTTAATTGAGCCGTGTCTGCTACCTAGGCCATTAAAAGGCAGGCTCTATTACATTTATCTCGCCAGAATTGCTGAAAGACGTCCCGCTCCTTACGAGACAACATGACGGGGCGCCGGAACATTTCATTCGTCGTGTGCGTCGATTCCTGGAGGGACGGTTCCCAGAAACGTGGATTAACAGAGGAGGCCCTATACCATGGCCTACTCGATCCCCAGATATGTCCCCTCTGGACTTTATTGTATGGGGAGAGATGCACAACTTTGTTTATGCAACGGCTGTTGCATCAGAAGAGGATCTGGTTGCCCTGATAGTAGCAGCAGTAGGAAAAACTCAGGGTACTCCTGGAGTTTTTGCCCCTGTCAGACAGAACATGATCCGACGGTGTAACCTTTCTTTATGTGTCAATGGAGACAGTTCTTTGAAATTCTACTGTACTGAAATTGTGTTGTGTTGATGTGTGGTCTCTTGGTAATAAACAGGGATGTGTTTGTTCGTTTAATTAATTTGCCACCAGCTTAAATACTGGTCATAGGAAAAACATATTAGGGAACAATATTTGTTTTGTTGTCTCCTAAGCCTCCCAGAGTTTGTCGGTTTAAATACTTTTCACCCTGTATACCATATTAATCGTCGAAAATAAGTAATATGTTCTCTGTTTTCTTGCTGCATCAGTTCGGGAAAAAATCTCGAGCTTCCGACGATAGCCTCCCTGGTCGTGGTCAAGAGCAACTGAATGTCTTCACTGCTGCTGTGTTGACCTTATATAGCCCTTGGACAGCATCTCAATTGATGAGAATTCTGATTGGTCGGCTACTTGGTACTGCTGGTGCAGGCGATGTCAACATCTGTAATGGTGGCGCCACCGCTTCTGTAGGATCGCAAACACTGCCAGGAATGTCTTTGCTGCTTCTCAGCATCGAGCGGTCGTTTCCATGCATTGCTGAGATTGTATCCTCTGTCGGGGTTAAAGTTCATCTCGCTCAATTTCAATAGCCTCTTTAATAACAGAATTCCAGTACGTGTCAGCCCAAGACAAAACTTTTGTTTCATCAAACAGTACGTGAGACTGTCCTCAGCAACTACTGGTATCTCCAGTTCTGTTTTTAATAAGCCGTTGGTGTTCAGCACTGCGGTCTGAAACGTTACGAACGGTTTCGCCTATTTAATTACTTCCACACTCATAGGCGATATTATCAATCCCAGGGGTTCCTGAGGCCGAAACTGTCCTTAACAGTGTGAAGGGTCTCCTTTATTTTCTTAGGACGAAGGAAGATCGAACTTCTACCTCGTCTATCTCGTCTATGCAGGATATAGGGCTATCGAAAAGGAGGAACGCAGTCGGGGTTCATCCCTAAGTTTTCAACATTTTCACGTTTTTGTTTCCTGCAGAACACCTTCTTTAAGATCACCCGCAGCATAGCCATTCTTTCGAAGCGCGTAGTTATGTGTTCAATTTCGGACTCCAAGTCAGAAACAGATTTATCTCTGTATATCAACGTGTTCAAAACGGCTCTCTTCTGAACTGGGTGGTGATAGAGATCAGTATGCATCTGCTTATAATACACAGAGAAAATTTTACTTGTGAATACCGTCGCGAAAGACTTCTCAAAGTCTGGTAGTGTTAAAGGATTCCAGAAATGCGACCGTACCCTATAGTACGACTATAATCATTCAGCATGATATATAACAGACGACATTAATATAAATCCAAGATTTAGTAAAATGTCAGGAGCAAATGCGGTGTAAATACAGCTTTTAGAAATTTCTCACCAAAGGTCATAGGAAATAGTTCTTATTTTGAAACAACAACTGCCAGCGGGCTTAACCTAGAAGTAGATTTGCTCGCTATAGTGAAGCAACTCCAAACAGAATTTTGGACCTATACTTCAGGGCATTATATCGCCCCACTTTTTCGGTGGATAACTGGTCAGTATCTGGCCAATGCCACATGTATTTTTGACTGTAGAAAAGTGTACTAATCACACAATAGTAAAATATTCCGATGATGGTGTGGAATCCGTATAATGTTAATATTATATAGCATTTTCCTAGTCTATGAGATCGTTGTATTTGAATAATTTCCGCCAATAGCGACCAAACCATAAAGAAACAGACATTGAATTCCCAGTCAATTTGCAAAACTGGAGAATATAAGAGCCACTGTCAAATTATTGATCATTATGTACTTCATATGTCTTACAGATCTGTTACCTCGATTATGCATCTTCTGTCTACGAGGGTTGGAACTTGAATAGTAGCAACTATTTCTTCACAAGCGATACAAAATGGCTACACGTCTGCACCTGTTACTGTCTTTCAAAGTTGCCACCATCGTCGTGTAAAACCCTTGCGAGCGACATGGAAGGCTTAGAAAATGTTGATTGGTTTGCGGAGAAAGTGTTGCCGATTCTGTTGCATAACTGGTCGTAGGTGAAGCTACAAATACGACCAGTAATACTGTGCATTGACGGTCTGCGGTCGAGGAACGTAATGCGATAGTATAACACCATCACAGTCTTACACGAGAATCACCTTAACTTTCATCAAACTGGGGCTCTGTCGCACTTTCGTCGTCACTGTCGTGACACTGTCGTGCTGTACAGTCTAAGGCACTCTCACTCTTGATCCAACTGCATTGTTCCTGTTTTGAAAACATAGTGACACCGTTACGTTAGACCGCTCGCTCACAAGTGACAGTGTTTCCCTCGATTGTGCGCACGCCTGTGACGTGGAACGGGTGAGTCCATTTGTCGGAGGTAAGGTAGGAATAACAATATGTGCTATCAGCGACAATAGTATATTCTATTGCATTATGTCTCAACAGCAGTGTTGCCACTACTTAAGTTCCAACCCTCTTATTATTGATTTTCGCACAAGAAGAAGTCACTGATATTGTTGTAAATTTCTTTCACCAACTTTCTCCTCAGAATTAGAACATAGGGAGACATGATCATCATAATAAAATAAGAGAAATCAGAAAACGGAAAGATTTAGGTGTTTCTTTTTCGTGCGCGCTATTAGCAAATGGAACGGTAGGGAAATATCATAAAAGCGTTTCAATAAAACTTCTACCAATGTATTTAAATGTCACTTGGAGTGTATTTATGTTGATGATCAAAACCTGGTACTTCAATACCGCTTGAGCTATTGATCTGAAAATATAATCATTTCATGTACTCCATATGCTCTGTTTCAACAATAAATCATGAGTGATTTGGAAAACTAAGAGGGTGTGCTAATTTTGAATTCCAACAGTGTATTTAGAAGCAATTTGTTGACTTTCCATGTCGTTTATTATGTCCACCAATGGGTAGTGAGTCTTGAACACTATCTTCTTCACTCGGTGATTGACATTTCTAACGGAATTCTCAGTCACTCCGTATATTGACCCATACTACATCTTGGAAATGCTAATATTTCGCACATTTCGCACAGCAAACTTTAATCCTCTTAATATCAGTGGGGTAATATGAATGAATAACCTCTTCAGAAATGTATGATTTCAAAAGTAAAATCTTCAGTTATGACTTGGTATCCCCAGTCAGCTGTATACAATGATTTTTTTTTTTCAGTTTTGCATTTACAACATTAAAATTAACCCTTGGGTTTCGCAATGAGTCCCACTAGGGTCAATTGGACCTCAAAATAATTACAGCGATCAGTGTTTTACCTCAGTTGTTATTGTTTGGCTTCAGCGTGTGGTTGGTTACATTATGAACGTAAAACAAGTGAAAGCAGTGATTGGAAAGCCAGCACCGTTGAAAGAAAGAAATGAGAGGAAGTAAGAAAAATAAGAGGAAGGAAAGAAAGACATCAGCTGCTCTGGGGCATTGGTAGAAATAAATGGTGACAAGTGAAAAATTGTGTCGAACCGGAATTGGAGCCAGCGTCATCCTCTACAGGCCAGGTGTAGCCTTAACCTCTCGGCTACCCGCTACGCCTGACACAAATTCTCACAAGTCGCACACTATGGCTATAGCGGCCCAATCGTCCACGCCCTCTTATACTCTCCACAACGGATACACGGACGATATATCTACATTGAATTGGTGCACCATACGAGCTCGTCCCATAGTGATCTCTCCGGCTTCTCACGGGTGGAACTTACATGCCTATAAAAACGATGTGTGTATTTTATTGGTTGCATTGTTCTACGTAACATACTTGAGTATAATGCGTACCATGTTTATATACATCCACATCTACATCCATACTCCGCAAAGCAACTCACAATGTGTAGCGAAGGGTATTTTGTGTACGGTAGCAGTTGTGACATTACAGATAAGGACGGAAGCTGATTGTTTCCATGTGAATAGCAAGTTTTGGCAAACTGTTGGATTCCCCAACCGGCTTGCTGGCAGTTTGGACCTAGTGAATGGAATACAGGTCGTTAGGAAAACCCTAATCTGCTCGGTCTTGGATAAGCGAGGGCGGCTGTCCCAGATTTCAACTGAAATACAATATAGCGAGATACATTATTCTAAAAATCCATATAAAATTGTGGAATGATCATATGGCAAATATAATTATATGAATGGAATCAGGAGATTTGGGAGAATCAGACGCTGTGATTACAATTTCAATATCCCTTACAGATAAAAAGCCCCTATGAACAGAGAGAACGAGCCGTAAACCTTTTACTACCCTGAGTTATGTATTGCCCAATTCTTATAGGAAGGTCGCAAAGTGTCACTTCTTCACTCTACCAGTCGCGTATGGTTCGCAAAAAAAAAAAAAAAAAAAAAAAAAAAAAAAAAAAAAAAAAGATTGTCTCTGTGGCCTCCGTGTGGGCCCTAATATATTTTATCTAATCCGTTTGGTCGCTTCTCGAGATTTAGGTTGGTCTACTCTTCATGAAACGAACTCTCTCGGAACTTTGACAGAAGGCAGTACCGCGACACAACGCCTCTGTCTTGCAACTTCTGCCACTCAAGTTTCTTAATTATCTCCGTGACGCTTTCCGCTTACTAAATAAGACCGCAACGAAGCGTGCTGCTCTCCTTTGGATCTTCTTTATGTCTTCTGTAACCCAGCCTGGTACGAATCCCTCACTGATGACCGATATTCAAGCGCTGGCCAAACGAGAGTTTTGTGACCTAGTTCCTTTGTTGGCGGTTTACTCCTCCTGAGGATTCTTCCATTGAATATTAGTCTAGCACCTGCCTTACCCGTGACTGATCACATTTGGTCGCCCCATTTCACATCGCGTCTGTGCCTACTTCTAGTTTTTTTACGTCAAAATAGAGTAGCTGGTGGTGAATAGTAATGCTAAATTTGAAGTACACTTCATGACAAAGCAGTTATGAGACAGGTAGGGAAATTTAAATATCTCGGGGCACATGTTGACAAAAATGGACTGGGACATACAGAAATGCAGAATACAGCAAAGCAGGCAGGTGTTACGGTGTACCTTTTTTGGTGGGATAAGAATATTTCTAACAACAATAAGAAAAGAGTAGGTAAGATAAAGGTTGAATTGGTACTATGCTATGGATCACAACTATGGATATTAAATGTGGATCACAAAAGAAGAGGAACAGCTGTGGAAATGGACTATTTGGGTAGGAGTGCCAGTATATCAAGAATCGAAAGAAAAGCTAATGATGACGTAAGTGCCAGAATGAAGGCAAATGATGTGATATAATTGAAAGACGATCACTGAAATGGTACGGACATATGATGACAATGCTCAGATAATCGGTGGCCAAAGAATGTTTATGAATTGAAACCACCCGGCAGACGTAATCGCGGAAGACACGACGCTCTTGGACAGACCAGATAAATGGAGTAATGAAACATCGCGGCATCGACAAGGAAGATGCACTGGGTGAAGAGGCTTGGCGGAGGATAACAGGAATATGACAGGATGTTATTAATTAATCTTTTTATTGATTAATCCCGAAATAATGTTTCCGGTGTATGTCCTGCTATTGCGTAGTTATTTCATAAAGGATTTTTCTTTCTCTGTAAGCGCAGGACTTTACACTCGTTTATGCTGTGGTTCAATTGTCATTTCCTGTACCATGCGTCGATACGCTGAAGATCTTCCTGCGCTCCATAACCCTTTTCAGTGTTGCAATTTCTCCAAAAACTACTGCGTCATTTTCGAAAGCATCATTGAACTTACGAGGTCATTTATACATATTCCGTAAAGCAACGATTCCCCCTGCGTCACGCCTGACATCATTCACTCCTGGCCATTAAAACTGCTACACCACGATAATGACATTCTACAGACATGAAAATTAACTGACTGGAAGAAGATGCTGTGATATGCAAATCATTACCTTTTCAGAGCATTCACACAAGGTTGGCGCCGGTGGCGACAGATACAACGGGCTGACATGAGGAAAGTTTCAAACCGATTTCTCATACACAAACAGCAGTTGACCGACGTTGTCTGGTGAAACGTCGTTGTAATGCCTCGTGTCAGGAGGATTGTAGCCTATCGCGATTGCGGTTTATCGTATCGTGACATTGCTGCTCGCGATTCAATGACTGTTAGCAGAATATGGAATCGGTGGGTTCAAGAACGCAATACGGAACGCCGTGCTGGATCCCAACAGCCTCGTATCACTAGCAGTCGAGATTACAGGCATCTTTTCCGCATGGCTGTAACGGATCGTGCAGCCACGTTTGCAGGACAACAAACATCTGCACGAAAGGTTCGACGACTATCAGCTTGGAGACCACTGTTGCAGTCACTCTTGGCGCTGCCTGGGATGGCGTACGCAACGACGAACCTGGGTGCACCAACAGCAAAACGCAATTGTTTTCGGATGAATCCAGATTCTGTTTACAGCATCATGATGGTCGCATCCGTGTTTGGCGACATCGCGGTGAACGCACATTGGAAGCGTGTATTCGTCATCGACGTGGTGGTATCGGGTGCCATTGGTTAAACGTCTCGGTCACTTCTTGTTCGCATCTACGCCACTTTGAACAGTGGCCGTTACATTTCAGATGTGTTACAACCCGTGGCTCTACCTTTTATTCGATCCCTGCGAAACCCCACATTTCAGCAGGATAATGCACGACCGCATGTTGCAGGTCTTGTACGGACCTTTCTGGGTACAGAGAATGTTCGACTGCTGCCCTGGCCAGCACATTCTCCAGATCTCTCACCAACTGAAAACGTCTGGTCAATGGTGGCCGAGCAATTGGCTCGTCACAATACGCCAGTCACTACTCTTGATGAACTTTGGTATTGTGTTAAAGCTGCATGGGCATCTGTACCTGTACACGCCACCCAAGCTCTGTTTGTCTCAATGACCACGCGTATCAAGGCTCTATTACGGCCAGAAGTGGTTGCTCTGTGTACTGATTTCTCAGGATCTATGTAATCACGTGTCAGTTCTAGTATAATGTATTTGTCCAGTGAATACCCGTTTATCATATGCAATTTAATGGCCAGTAGTATATTACCACCAGAAGGCTTCTCTACGCTCAGAATGACATGCTACATAATATTGTCTAGAAACACCTCAAAAAAATCATAAATTTGGTCTAGTATTCCATATACACGCGCGTTGCTCAACAGCCGACGGTGCGGGACGGTATCGAACGCAACGCGAAAGTCAAGATAAGCGGCTTCTTCAGTGGGATCCTGTACCTTCCGGCGGGTATAAGAAAAATATAAGCTCATTTATGTAGGGTCGGGGTTTAACTTTGACTCTTTTTTAGAATTGCGAGAGCTAGCTGTGAGTTCTCCCTAATTTCACCATAGGCGAGCATCGCTACCCACTCTCTTCTTTATTTTCTCATAATTCAACCTCGTCCTTATTACTATGGACACCGTGTTGGTTGTAACAAGAATGCGAAAGACGTGATGTGCCTAGTCGCTGCTACCGCTCAGAGTAGCATGCATCAGTCCTAAAAGTTATTTCACCAACCTGTAACTGTCCCAGCACAGAAAACAGCACACACGTCGCTGGTCATTGCTCTGGCGGCTGCAATTTGCTAGGAATTATTTTGTGTAGTTTCTATTAAATGATCAGCGAACGATGAAGGGATGCCACCTAATTTTAGTCACACTACTGGCCATTAAAAATTGCTACACCATGAAGAAATGCAGATGATAAACGGGTATTCATTGGACAAAAATATTATACTGGAACTGACATGTGATAGATATTTCACGCAATTTGGGTACATAGATCCTGAGAAATCAGTACTCAGAACAACCAATTCTGGCCGTAATAACGGCCTTGATACCTCTGGTTGTAAGCAGTATGTGTACCGAGTTTGGTTGCAGTCGGTCCACTACTTTAGGAGGAGGTGCAGGAAGATGGCTCGCATGGTTTTGCAGTAATTCAAGAATATCGTAGTTTACGACTTCGTGTCTCCTGTAGCGTGAGTGGTAGGTGTTTAATTCATGACAGCGGTTGTTCGCCTGATAGTAAGCAGTATGTGTACCGAGTTTGGTTGCGTTGATTGAAAGAGAGCTTGGATGACGTTTACAGGCACAGATGCTCATGCAGCTCCAACACGATACCACAGTTCATCAAAAGTATTGACTGGCGTACTGTGACGAGCCACTTGCTCGGCCACCATTGACCAGACATTTTCAGTTGGTGAGAGATCTGGAGAATGTGCTGGCCAGGGCAGCAGTCGTTGTTCATATCCAGAAAGGCCCATATAGAACCTGCAACATGCGGTCGTACATTATCCTGCTGAAATATATGGGATCAAGTAAAAGTTAGAGCCATGGGTCTTAACACATCTGAAATGTAACGGCCACTGTTCAAAATGCCGTCGATGGGAACAAGAGGTGACCGAGACGTATAACCAGTGGCACCCCATACCATCACGCCCGGTGATATGCCAGTATGTCGATGACGAATACACGCTTCCAATATGCGTTCACCGCAATGTCGCCAAACACGGATGCGACCATCATGATTCTTCGTCCGAAAAAATGACGGTTTGGCAATCGTGCACCCAGACTCGTTGTTGCGTACACCATCGCAGGCGCTCCTGTCTGTGATGCAGCGTCAAGGGTAACCGCAGCCATGGTCTCCGAGCTGGTAGTCCGTGCTGCTGCAAACGTCGTTGAACTGTTCCTGCAGATGGTTGTTGACTTGGAAACGTCCCCATCTGTTGACTCAAGGATCGAGACGTGGCTGCACGATCCATTACAGCCATGCGGATAAGACGCCTGTCATCTGGACTGTTAGTATTGCCCTCCTGAACCCACCGATTCCACATTCTGCTAATAGTTATTCGACTGCGACCAACGCGAACAGAAATGTCGCGATACGATTAACCGCAATCGCGACAGGGTACAATCCGACCTTTATCAAAGTCGGAAACGTGATGGTACGCATTTCTTTTTCCTTACACGAGGCATTCATTATAACGTTTCACCAGGCAACGCCGGTCAACTGCTGTTTGTGTATGAGAAATCGGTTGGAAACGTTCCTCATGTCATCACGTTGTCTGTGTTGCCACCGGCGCCAACCTTTTGTGAATGCTCTGAAAAGCTCATTATTTGCACATCACAGCATCTTCTTACTGTCGGTTAAATTTCGCGTCTGTAGCACGTCATCTTCGTGGTGTAGCAGTGGTAATGGGCAGCAGTGTATAACCGCAGAAAATTAGCAAACTGCACCTAATTAACTGTATTGTTCCTTGTCTTTGCTTTAAACTTCATAACTATCAAATAAAATATTAATCTATTGTGATCGTACACTATCGCCGAATCTGAACTGTTACGTGTTCACCCTCTGAACACCGGATCTAGACACCCGATCGTAACTTCGGCGCCGCGGTGGAGTAGCCTAGCGGTCAAAAGCGTCTCGCTGCGGAGCGCGCGGTTGCTCGCCGTGGAAGTTCGAGTCCTCCCTGGGGCATGGGTGTGTGTGTCCTTAGGTTAGTTTACCTAGGTTTAAGTAGTTTGTAAGCAACGGACTGATGACCACGCATTTTGGTCCGATAGATTTACAGACATTTGAAATATTTGTAACTTCGGCAGTGCGACCTGCGTCGGCTTCTCTCGCTCTCTCTGGCGCTAAAACATGACCGATGTGCCTTTTTGTTTGTAATTTTTTTTCATTTACGAATGATTTTTATACATTTTATTTTGACAGATTAACACTGAGGGGTTCCCTACGCAGCAGGCTTTTAGCTGTATTCACCTTTTACAATCATTTTATATGGTATCCAAAGTCGATAGAACATTATCAACAGTTGCAAGATTAATATAAAGTGAATAAACGTTCCCTTACATAAGAGGCTATAATCCTCATGTTCTGATATTAAAATCATAATATCAGTTTTCAGTATCCATAAAATATAATTGTAGACATCGCTTAAATATTTGTATACCTTATAAAATTATTTTGAGGTGACATCAGATCTATTACCGAAGTTAGATCTGAAGCAGATGTAAAAAGCAAAAGCGGAACTGGTCATTTTAATAATTGTTGTGATTAATACAATAATTAAAATTTGAGTTTGAAAGAGTTAGCGATCTGTGGCACACATTCCTTCACGGGAAATAAACCAAATTTCACATCACGATATTATCGGTGACAAGCATTAAACCAAACTGTTTGGCATTTTTAATTTTTCCTTCAAAATCATAACCAATGTCGGAATTGGTGCTTACCTTTCAGATTCACAGGAAATGGAGCTGCCAAGTACAACGACATAGGCGAAACATTTAAATGAAACAGCTCACAGTAGGTACTTGTTTCTTGCCTTGCCCTCCTATTTTGACAATCATTTTCGTTTTAACTACTTCACGATTATTAAATTCATTATGGCAGTTAAAATTGTGCAAACACAATTTTATTTCCATCTTACGCTCTTTGCACATTAGACAAACAACCACTTCAATCGTTAATTTAATATTTACCATTACCCGCTTGTATTCAGGTACGTAACACTGTATTGCACTGTCCACTCAAATACAGAACTGTACGAAGTGCCAGGGAAAACGAAACCCGTTTCCATTTTACTGAAACATTTCTTATGTATGTGTTATAACACACACACACACACACACACCCATATATATATATATATATATATATATATATATATATATATATATATATATATATATATATGCACGCACATAAAAATATACACATATCCCTCTGAAATGTTTTGTCCAAATTTCTAAACATTCGGTCAGAAAGTCTAGTTGAGTTAGTATTTTGACGCTAACACTAAATACGGCTCAGTCAGACAGAGTTGAAGTGGAGGACAGGGAGAAAATTGTCGTAGAGTTGGGAGCAGGAAATGAACAGGGGTAGAGGTGGGGAGGAGATGGAGAGGAGAAGGAAGGAGATGCAGATGCACAGAAAGAGGGAGAGGAAGGATCGAATGGACACAGAGGAGGAGGAGTTGGGGATAGGAGGGCGGGATGGAAGAGAGAAGAATGAAGAGGGCATAGACAAAAGGAGAGCAGGGAGTGTTGGATGTGTATGGACTCCCTATTCAAAAAGTAGTATGAAATTACACATATAAAGTAAGTATGCTTTCATTTTTTTTTTATACATTTAATACCTAACAAGCCAAAACGACACTTGATGGGATATAGTCTAGGTAGTATCCAATAATTACTGCATAAAAGGACTCTGTTTTTAGAGGTAAATGACATGAAAGTGCTTTGTGCTTGTGGTATACAAAATCTACAAATAAAACCTGCTGTGCGTGGTCCTGAATATCCAGTTTCGGTAGTATCTTACTGCCACTACATCATTTTACTCGAGATTGCTTCGTTGCATCTTGGGCGTACCAGAGACAGGACGCTGAGTGCTAGGAGCCCCCATTTGTATCATTACTCGATTTTCGAGTTTCTGTGATCTTTAAAAGCAACGACGAGGCGAACATCAAAAGAGTTATTTCCTGCACCTTAATATAGGCCGCAAGCTCTTCTTCCTTTTTTTTTTCTAGACGGAACGAGAAAATGTGAGCCACTTGGAAAAGGCGTAAAGGGAACCGGGCGACCGCAAATGGGCTAAAATGAAACGAAACGAGACGAGACGGGCTGCGGGAACGGTGGCGACCGCGGACGACTCCTCGGCTAATGCTCAGCGGATAATTAGCAGGGACGATGCGGCAGGCTACCTGCGGCCGCTCCTCCTGCAAAACTCTGCCGAGCTAATGATCGCACACCGCCCAATTCCGGACGCACTTGTCCTACGCGGAGCTGAGTATCAGCGCTGCGGAAATGGCCCTCATTTGCTGTAGGAACCAGCGATTACGGCGATTCTCCTCGACAAGCAGGAGACGAAAAATAGAAGACTCATTGACAGCTATTACGTTTTACAGCAAAGTCGAATTACCTGAATTGCCAACACTGTTTGATTCTGTCAGCCTCAAAGGAGAATCATTACATTATCTCTTAATTCTGTTCGCCGTTTTGGCCCACTTTAGGTTACGGTAGTAACACTAAAAGTGGGCCTTTGCAGTCGTCTTTTGACAGCTCGAAATTTAAATGAAAATAACGGCTTAACTATTCATCGGACACGAAAATTAAATAAACGATTTTGTAGAGGAGAAATGTTTGTAGAACTTATGGGACTTGACTACGGGGTCATCAGTCCCTAAGCTTACTAACTACTTATAAACTACCTAAGACTCAGGGCGGCACAAATATCCATGCCTGAGGGGAGATTCGAACCCCCGAACGTAGTGGCCGTGCAGACCGTGACTTGAGCGCCTCAGTCCCATCGGCCACCGCGGCCGGCGTAGAGGAGAAAATTCTCTACAACTTTCCTCTATTATGTATTTTTTTTTTATATCTCGTAACGTTTCAAAGATATTTGCAAAAATAACGGCGATTTTTTTATGTATGTCTGTCTGTCTGTCCGTCTGTCTATCCGTAACGTGTTCCCTGTTTTTAAGACGAAGCGTTCAACCGATCATCTCCAAATTTTACAGACATGATTGTAGGCCGCCAGAGACAAGAACCTCCCTTTTTCAAATTTTTTGGACAAAAAAGCCGTTTGTAATTGTAATTCCAAACGAACAGTTCACCTGATACGAAAATTGAATAAACTAATTGGTAGAAGAGAAAATTCTCTACGACTTAGCTCCCTTATTTTTTTTTTCTTTTTTTTTTCATATCTCGTATCGTTTGAGGCATATTTGCAAAAATAACGGAGATTTGACACCCTCCATTGAATTAACGAAAACCAGCCATTCGGAGATGTCACGTGACATTCCTCGCCCAGAACTCTCTGGCATACGCCTTCTTGCGTTGCGTATTTTATGATTTTCTTATTGTATCTTACACTTTGTCGTTTCAAGGCAATGGCGCACTGAAGAATTAACAAAAACACATCGTTCTTCGTACGATAAATGATAATCTAGTGTCTACAAACGCCATATTAGCATCAGTTAACAACGGCCAGCAATAGTATGAGATTAAAGGACTCATCTTTCGATTGATAGCCGTAGCGTGGTGGGCAAGGTGTGGGTCTATGACGCTAAAGGTCGGTGGTCCGGAACTCTCAACTACCTATTTTTTCCTAACAGCGTTTCAGACACTTATTAATTAATTTTTTTATTATTTAGATTATTATTTTGGTCCAAAATATTTGCAAAACTTATAAAACTACAAATCTAAAGTGGGCTGTAAAACACGGCAGTGCGATTTTTTTCTTAGTTGTGTTCTCCCAATAACACGCAGTCTTTGGACGTCTTTCTCACGACAATTTCTATGGTTTCTTTCCCGTGTATGTCGAAATAGTACTTACCAGGAATTTATTTAAATTTACTATCTTCAAATTTGATCTATTCATCTTATAAATAAGCTTAACGGATACCTTTTAGCGCGGTTGATTCCCACCGGAGGTTCGAATTCTCCCTCGGGCAGGGGTGTGTGTTGTCCTTAGGTTAGTTTGAGTTAGCTGAAGTACTTTATAAGTCTGTGGACTGATAACCACAGTAGTTGAGTCCCACAGATTTCTTGTCATATGACCTATGATTTGTATGTTATCACTAATGCATTCATATCCAGGTAGTCATTGGGTACTCTGTAAAGCAATGTTACTACCAATTATTATGTGCCTTTTATTCCTTATAGTGTCCATGTTATGTCACGCTATCTGCTCCCATATGACGTAGATGAGTTCTAATATGACAAGGATTATAGTTTAATATGTTTTTAGTAATGAATAAAATGTTTCACTACTAAATCCTCTGTCAAAGATTGGTGTGATTCAGTATAGATGCAATTACATTGCCTGACTACAAAAGTAATGCACCCAGAAGGACTGTTCTAATGTTATCCCATTTCGGTATACATGAATAACATTGATGTGTGAGTAAACGATAAGCTATGAAAATTGTAGACGGGTTACCAGAATGCATTCTGTTGCTGTGTAGTTGGTTCCAGTCAACTGCTGTGAGGCAGTGAAGCAAAGACTTTTACGAACAGTAAAAAGCACCTTCAAAGCATTACAGACGTCTTGATTATCCATCAATGGAATGCATTTGACAGGCACTACGTTATTGGCCTGCAAAGCGGGGTGGTAATTTCGTGCACATTTCCTGGCTTTTAGGTCGTTCAGATCTCACAGTAACCCGATGTTGGAATCGTCAATCATACGAGGGCATCCAGTCGCCTCGAGCGGTTCGGGTGGACAAAGATCAACTACCCAGAGGGAGGATCATCTTATGGTGCGCCCAGAAGTGCAGAAGCCCATGACCTTAGCAGAAACTATAGGGTAGCATATGCTGGAGACCATACAGTATCGTGTTAGTACCAGCAGAGTGTCGAGATAACTCATATAGCTGGACTGCGGTCCTGTCACCCCATGCGTCGGTTGCTATTGCCACCAGAATAGCAACTGTGGCGTTTGAAGTGCTATCATGCCTGGCATGTATGGGCAGAGGACGAATGGTGTTGCGTCACGTTCAGCATTTTCATAACTTTAAAAAGTCGTGTTCATGTAGGGCGGCGACAGGGTCGGAAAGCACAGCCTGCCAGTATTGTCGAGACCCAAAACCATAATCTCTGGCTTCGTGGCATGGAGAGCCACAGAATATGCCTTCAGGTAACTTTCAATCATGCTTTGGCAGATGCTAACGGCATAGATGCGTCACAAACATTTTACTTCCGCATGCCCGAACCGTGAGGGCACAGTATCTTGGGACAGTGTTCCAAGAAGATAATGCACGCCCACCCCTGCCACTAATGTCTATGGACTGCCTACAGCACGTTCATTTCATCTCGTAGCCAGAAAGATCCCCGGACTATTCCACCGTTGAGCTTGAGCGGGATGGCAGTGGAAGGGGTCTCAATCCCAGTAACAAACTGCAGGACCTGGAGGATCAGCTGCAACAACTGGTAACAAACTTGCCTCAAGGGAAGATCAAAGAATGTTTATTCCGAACTGCTTAAGGATATACATTGCGGCCAGTAAGCTGCGACCTGTGCCAATGTTCCCCATGACATTGCCATTCGATACTGTAATCTATATACATCTTTCAATGGCTGTGTGTGTATGTATGTGTGTGTGTGTGTGTGTGTGTGTGTGTGTGTGTGTGTGTGTGTATGATCCACATCTCCTCCTGAACTAGTAGACCGATTTCAACCAAACTTCCTACACATGTTCCTTACTAACAGGCAACAATCGCTGTGGGGGTAAGAAACACATACGACATATACGTCAGGAGATATGGCGTCATAAACAATGACATTTGCGAAAAACTACCGCATCATACCATAATATTCTACATCTGCTGCGAAACTAATGGTCCGATCTCAACCAAATTTGGCATATATATTCTTTAACGTAAGGAATCATTTTCTATGGTGGCATAATGTAAAAGCTAAACATTATTCGAAATCTGAATTGACCTGAAGATTAGCAATATATGATTCCTATCTTTCAGTATACTCATAAATGCTAGTTTTTGTAGGTAATTACAACAATTTACCGGATATAGAGTGGGAGTCTCATACGTTTATGACGGGTGGCAGGGACGAAGAATCCAGTGATATGGTTTTAAGTGCATTATCTGAAAACTACCTTGAGCAGTTAAACAGAAAAGCGACTCGTGGCGACAACATATTAGACCTACTGGTGACAAACAGACCCGAACTATTCGAAGCAGTTATCGCAGAACAGGGAATCAGCGATCATAAAGCGGTTACAGCATCGACAATTTCAACCGTAAATCGAAATATTCGAAAATGTAGGAAGATTTTTCTGTTCGGAAAAAGTGACTAAAAGCGGATTTCAGAGAACTAGACGGTTCAGCACAGAAGTTTTATCTTAAGTACAGATAGTGTTGAGGAACAATGGTCAAAGTTCAAAGCCATCGTACAGTATGCATTAGATGATAATGTACCAAGCAAGATCGTATGAGATGGAAAGGAGCCACCGTGGTACAACAACCGAATTAGAAAACTGCTACGGAAGCTAAGGGAAATTCACAACAAACATAAACATAGCCAAAGCTTTGTAGACAAATAAAAATTACACGAAGCGAAATGTAATATCAGGAGGGCTATGCGACAAGCATTCAACGAATTAGAAAGTAAAGTTCTATGTACTGACTTCCCTGAAAATCCTAAGAAATTTTGGTCTTATGTCAAAGCGGTAGGTGGAGCAAAATAAAATGTCCAGACACACTGTGACGAAAATGGCAATGAAACAGAGGATGACACTCTGAAGGCTGAATACTAAATGTCTTTTTCACAGAGGAAGATTGCACTGTGGTTCCTTATTTAGGCTGCCGCACAGATTACAAAATGACAAAAAATGTTCAAATGTTTGTATAGTCTATGGGACTTAACTACGGGGTCATCAGTCCCTAAACTTGCAAACTACTTACGAACTAGGACGGCACAAATATCCATGCCCGAGGGGGGATTCGAACCCCCGACCGTAGTAAAATGATATATCGAAATAAATGACAGAGGGATAAAAAAACAAAATCGCTCAAAAGAGAAAAGGCTGCAAGATTAACTGTTTCATACCACAAAGTCTGTCAAAAATTTATCGTAATTGGGTTCCAAGTTGCTAGTATACAGTATCTCTTGGATGATCCATGTGCTCTCCATCCTCTTTCAGACGGTTTATGTTTCTCGTTCACGTGATTTTAGAAACCTATTTCTGTTTATTCCTTACAACACCAAATTTTTTTTCTTGATAGCCGTGACAAATCGCCCACTAATCTACGCTGTTCTCTGTTGAATGCTACACACATTTATCGCTTTTCATGCCTGACCTACCCACTTCCCACCTCGTTCTCTTCCTTTCGTGTTCTCAAAGTCGCAATAACATTCACCTCGGGTTTAAGGGTTCATATTCAAGAGCCTTTTCAATAACCGTATGTTACTGTTTTTCTAGTACAGTGCTTGCTTCTTGCTATCTTTCATATTTTTGTCACTCCTCAAGTTTTAAATTGCCCTGTTTTCTGCTAATCTTTTTCATCGAATGTTCAAATGTTAGTATTCTATCGGACCAAACTGCGTGGTCATCAGTCCGTAAACTAACCTAAGGACAACACACACCCCAGGGAGGACTCGAACCTCCGACGGCGAGCAACCGTGCGCTCCGCAGCGAGGAGCCTTAGATCGCTCGGCTACTCCACCGCGGCTCTCATCACCTTAGCTATGGATAATTTTCTAATTAAACTGCCAATTCTATTTAGTGTATTGTAAATTTCTTTAAATCACATCTGAAGAGCGCCGAAATGTCCGTTGAAGTCATCAATTTCCTTCCTCATCTGGTTTTTCCTGTCTGTAACGATCACGATGGAGTAGTTGTTTCCTTCGGTTTATATCCTGCTAAAATGTGGAAAAGCGGAAAAAGCAGAAAAATTCAAAATTGATTTTAATTCACTTGTAATCTTTCGGATTTCTCTGATTTGCTGAAAAACATAGGGATAAACCTATTAATGGCGAGTGATCACATTTTAATCGCCTAATATACACCTTTAATATGGAAACACCCAACCAGCGTAAAAATTTTACCAGGAAATAAAGTGAATTGACGAGCAAAATTTATTGTTGCAATTGGTTTATGGCAACTGATTGCCTTAATGCCGTATTTGTAAACTCGTCGGAAATACCCATTAGTAGCCTAATTCGATTATTAGCAATTTTAATCTCTTCGACTCTTGCGTAATGGGAACTCCGCAACCGTATCAATAATGTTACCGATGAAGAGTTTGAAAGGGACTTTAGCTAATCACAATTAGTGGAACGAACTTAATTCTTACTAGATCACCCACGATTTTAGAGTTGAAACTATGAGACTCTGAAACAATGCAGTGTCGTAATCCTTAAAAAAGTAATTAATATTCCAGATCACTAAAGCAGCAACGAATTATTTCCCCTGTCATCTAAATTTATTGAATGTGATTAACACAAGTATTGAGTCACGAACTGGTATTAATACTTTAATTTTTCAAAACTTTTTATAGCGTTTTGTCTTTATGTAACTAGTCACTGCAAACCTCAATACGTTAGCAGTCTTCGATACGCCTGCTAAAATAATGCTTGGTTATGTTAGGCAAAATATAAGAGCAATCAGGATATCTTTCTATGAATTATTTCAGTCCGTCTTAGCTGTTTTTATACGCCTTTATTGCGATACTACCGGTTTCGTACCGTTAAAGGCCCATTAAAAATTTTTAAGCCCTAACGTACACCTAATGGTTTCTAGCAATTTTCTAATTTTGAGAATCATAACACGGACCACGACTCCAAAAAGCTTCTGGTTTTGACAAATATTTTAATAGCATGTGACGCAAACCATTGGTAAAATTCGTTTTACTTTAGGTTCAGGGGATACTGAACCCACCCCTACGTTCAACTTTAAAATTTTTTAGCAGTAAACTTGGTATACGCAACCGTTGCCCACAGACGTTTACTGAATGGAGTCCCTTGCAAAATTAACATCTTTGAAGAAAACCTCCATAAAACCCGGCAAACCATCATGAACGTTGGGACACGCAACAAGTCAAACCACCCGTGTAAATTAAAAGATACCTGAAGATTTACCTTTAACGCAATAAAGGCGTATAAAAACAGCTAAGGCGGACTGCACTAATTCATAGAAAGACATCCTGATTTTTTTATATTACTTTCTATAATTGATTTACAAAGTGCTCAGCTGTGGATGCCCGAAGTATAAAATAGTTTGTTCAGTAAAAACTTAATCATGAACGTTTTGGATAGTAAAGGTAAAACCAGAGTTTTACCAAATGATGAAGAGCAGTCACAATGAAAATGTGATGAAAAATTACGGCCCAAAGTTTCAGAAACCAAAGCCTAGTTCTCTGCAAGTCAAAGGCACAAGAATGAGCGTATGGCATCGCAAGCCTAACGCGCACCACCAGGCAGCAGTACTTCCGTCGATAGATCGAGACATCGATGGTGAATCATCGGTGATCGCACGTGATCACAGAGGTGGCGCCACCGGAGAGTACATATGCGCCGAGGGGGGAGGGGGATGGGTGTCTACGACCGAGTGGCAGTCTTCGGTACTGATTGCCGAGTCTTCGGTACTGATTGCCGAGTCTTCGTCTGCGCAGGCCGCGAGAGCCTTCCTAGTCAGTTGCTAATGTGACAGGACAGTCCGCATCGCCATCCAGTCTTCTCGTGCGACCAGTAGAGTGGAGTCTGCGCACAGTAGAGACAGTTAGCAAGCTCTGTCTGCCGGTCCATGTGAATACAGAACAAGAGGACACTGACTTATTCTCATTTGGAGAGACTGATCCTGAATGTGTAATGTACTGCTGCCTGCACGAATCACGGTGTATATAGGAGGCGCGTCCAGAAAGTAAGTTCCGTTTGGTTATAAAATGAAACTGTACACAGACACAAAAGAAATTTTTATTGCACAAACTTCTACAGCTCTTAAACTACTTTTCCACATAACTGCCGAAATTTTGAGGCATTTTTCATAGCGTGGCACCATGTTTTGTATACCTTCTTCATAGAAATCTGCCGCCTGTGTCTTCAACCAGTTGGAAACAGTTTCTTTCACCTCGTCGTCCATAGCGAGAGCACTAATTGTAAACCTGCGGTTTTCCTGGATCTTGTAAAAAAAAAAAAAAAAAAAAAAAAAAAAAAAAAAAAAAAAAAAAGTTCAAATTTTTTTATAGCTTATGGGACTTAACTACGGGCTCATCAGTCCCTAATCTTACAAACTACTCATGAACTAACTAATCCTCAGTCCCCTCGGTCACCGCGGCCGGCCCTGGATCTTGTCATCAATCGCGTGAACCAGTTCTTCTGTAGCCAAAGGTGGACGCGCACTTCGTTCTTCATCGTGCACATCACTACGCCCGCCATTGAACTGTCGGACCCATCTTCCCACCATCCAATCATTCATCTCATTTGGTCTGTAAAGATCGCAAATTTGTCGATAAATTTCACTTGGTTTCTCTTTCCTCGCATTCAGAAACCGAATCACCGACCTGATTTCACAGGCGGCGGGATTTTTAATCAACGCCGACATTTCAAACAAGTACAACAAAGCGTACGTAACTGACAGCGATCTCGAAATGGCGCACGTTCTTCTCCTTGATACACATCGTCTACAGCGCATGTGCGGAGCTGCAATCGCAGCGCTTCAGCGGAATTAAATTGAAACGGAACTTACTTTCTGGACGCGCCTCGTAAGTTGAGTATCCCAATAAATCTCATTTGTACATATGTTGCTAATCAGTGTTGGTGTTTTAGTGGGGGTCCCGCAGCGCCCTTAATCCTTTGGGCGGCGCAGAGGCCGAGCGATTTGCGACGTGCGAGTCCAACTCCACCTAGCGACAGGGCTTCACAACTGGCTGTGCCACGTCAGTGTGACATAGCACAGCCAGTTGTGAGGCCTTGTCTCTAGGTGGAGTTGGACTAGCACGGTCTGTACGGCAGCTGCGGTCGCAGGTTCGAATCCCCCCTCGGACATGGATGTTTGTGCCGTCTTTATAAGTTTTCATAATTAGTTTGTAAGTTTACGGACCCCACAGTTAAGACCCATAAACTCTACAAACATTTGAACATTTTTTGGCGACGAATCTTTCCGTTTCTGTCCGATAGGCAAGGACACAACTGAGAGATTTTTTTATATAAATATTAACTGCTCCGTCAATCTGCAAAATCGATGACAGATTTTCAACCAGTGATACCTCATAAAGAGAAATGTGGATTCCACCATCTTAAACCATATGTAGAAAAAAAGGTACTACCAGAAATGGGAGCGGATATATAAACCCAGCTTTCAAGCAGTTTTTGTGGTCTTCAGTCCGCAGACTGGTTTGATGCAGCTCTCCACGCTGTCCTGCCCTGTGCAAGCCTCATCATCTGGGAATATCAACGTAAACCTACATCTGCTTAGCCCACACACTTCCTTCTGAGTTGACAATTTCTTGATGACTCAGAACGCGTCGCGCAGGCCGCGGTGGCCGAGGGGACTGAGGCGCTTCAGTCACGGTCTGCACGGCCACTACGGTCGGGGGTTCGAATCGCCCCCTCGGGCATGGATATTTGTGCCGTCATTAGTTGTAGGTAGTTCATAAGTAGTTTGTAAGTTTAGGGACTGATGACCCCGTAGTTAAGTCCCTTAAGCTTAACAAACATTTGAACATTTGAACGTGTCGCACCAATCTATCCCTTCCCTTAGGATGTGCCAGAAATTCCTTTTCTCCGCAATTCTTTTGAGCACCTCATTAGTTACGTGATCTACCCATCTTCATCATTCGTCTGTAGCACCACATTTCGCAAGCTTCTTTTTGTTTGAAGTCATTGTTGCACAAGTTTCACTTCCACACAATGCTACACACCAGACAAATGGTCTCAGAAAGGACTTCCTACCATTTAATATTGTATGTCAACAAATTTCGCTTTTTCAAAGATGCTTTTCTTCCCATAGCCATTCTACATTTTATATCTTCTTTACTTCGCCCATCACACGTTATCTTGCTACCTAAATGACAAAACTCATCGACTACTTTTATTGTGTCATTACCTAATTTAATTCTTTCAGCATCGCCTGATTTTCTGACACTACATTCCATTACCTTTCGTTTTATTAATATTCATCTTATACCTTCAAGACACTGACCATTCCGTTTAATTGCTTTTCCAGGTCCTTTGCTGTCTCTGACAGAATAACTATGTTATCAGAAAACCGTAAGGTTTTTATTCCCTCTTCCTGGACTTTAATTCCCTCTCCAAATTTCTCCTTGCATTCCTACACAACTTGCTCAATGTACAGTATGGCCTTTATTTCACAACTACCGCATTGCAAACTATTTCAACAAAGAAAATAATAACGTGTATAATACACAAGGCCGAGGCATCTTCTAGCGACGTTTCTCGAGTATGCTAAACATAGGAACGATTATCCTGAAGTTCACTCATGTTTGTAAACATAACTACCAGATTTGAGAGAACGTAACTAGAAATATTGGACCTCAGTTGCAGTGAAAGATGTTACGAATTCCAGTTACATCAAAAAATGTTCAAATGTTTGTTAAGCTTATGGGAGTTAACTAAGGGGTCATCAGTCCCTAAACTTACAAACTACTTATCAACTACTTACGAACTAGGACGGCACAAATATCCATGCCCGAGGGGGGATTAGAACCCCCCCCCTCCAGTGACATATCGATTTAGTTTGTATTTTACGGAGCACAAACTATAACCTTAACAGAGCATTATAATCAACATTAAAACAGTCTATATCGCAATATAGCACTTACTGAAAACTAAATGCTATGTTGAGCAGTTGATATTCGTGCAGCTACAATACCCGTTCCGTCTACCACCAGTAATAGTCACCATGATATAGAGGATCTGCAGATGGTCTCGTCAGAAACCAGTCACCTATTCAGTCAGTGATATATTGCGATTTTGACACCTTAATTTTAATCATTCATTTTCCTATCACGCTTTCGGAAGAAATCATGCAAGGCATATCTTATATACTCTTGACCATTAAAAGAGATGACTTTACAGTGTGGAAGATGGACGTGTTCATAGTTTCTTACAGCAGACAGAAGCTAAACAAGAGGTAGGCTTCTGTAGGGCGATATACATGCAAAACATGAAATAATTTGGGCTAGGGTCAGCGTTAAAATTGGCTCTAACATCGTCATTGAATATTTTTATGGATCCAGGTGGGTCAAAGTGGCGTAACATATGAGTAAAGCTTGGAAAATATTTTCGTAACATGTGAGTAAAACTTTGAAAATATTTCCCTTAGATATCCAAGTGATTTTATAGTTTTAGGTAGAGATTGTATCCTACCGATTATAGACTCAAAAGTACTGGTATGGATGGAAAATAGAGTAATAGAGTGACTTTCTCTAAGTACTTTACCCAAAAATTATCTTTAGCTGTTTAGTAGATAGCCGATGTGTTAGACCGGCTGATGGCAAATAGAGCAGAACATTTCTATCCATTTAGCATAGAACACGGAATCAACGATCATAAGACCGTTACAGCATCAATGAAAATAGATGTAAAAAGAAATATCGAAAAGAATTGGAAGGTATCCTTGTTTATCAAAAGCAGAAAGGGAAAGTGTTGACCTTCAGTTGAAAGTAGCCTGTTATGTTTTCTAATCAATATCTCGAGCAGTTGATATCTGCAAATTTAAGTTGAAACGCTCACTGCTGCTCTACATTACTTTACAAGTAGTCGCAATACTTGCGCAAGGAAATTTATCTGATGCTCACTCCTTAAAGGGAGCAGCCAACATTTTAACAAACACAAAATCAGTGTTAACAAACGAATGAATAAATGATGGGAGCATGAAATCAGAAAGTAGAGGTTTGATAATTTAAAATCATAATCTATTCAGTAAAATGAACAAGCATATAAATGTGGGTAGACCAAATTAAGCTCACAACTTGTACAAAAGTGAATTAAATCGTAAAATTACTGCCCATAATAAAATGGTTTTTACCTTTTATGAATGTGAAGATAGTGTGGGAGGAAATTTGCAAATACACAAGCACATTCATTCATAGACACATGCATAATGCTTGCGGTACATTACAATACAGCAACACTTGAGAGCAGCGGCGAAACAAAGCGTCGGCGGCGTTTTGACGAGATGGCTGGGGTCTTGATCACAAGTTTAAGAACACTTTACACAAAACGAACTCATGTTTGGGGATGCAGCAGCTGACTATTCTTAAGTACCATGACGCATGCAACCACGCCAAATTTCATAGCATCTACAAACAGAATTTAATTTAGAATAAGCAAGTATAGCACACGCAAGAATTCATATAGTATTAATAAAAGTATGGCATAAGGCTGAAGTAACGACCATTACGAAAGTACTTTGTGCATTTGGTTATAAAAGACAGAAAAGCAGGATCAAACTAGAAAATCTGAGAGAATATTTAGTATACTCACGGCTACAGATGCGACATATAACAGCAAGGAAATTCAAACATACTAAGTTTACACAAAGGCTGTAGGCCAGACACATGTATTCTAACTTGAGAAAATTGGAACACAAAATCACCAGAATGATAATGCAAATACTAAATTCACACTGTATTACTCCAGTTCTGTTGTTTAAGAAACACTTCGCCTTAAGAAAACTAGCACTGAAAAACCAAGACTGCCTGATCACAAAGGAAACAAAGTTCCAACAGCATGCCTTCTCCTCAGCATGATTCCACAAAGTACTTACTTCCATGGTCGCAGCAAGAGTGTCAGGCCACAGGAAAAACCTTCCCCCGCCACACACCGGATGTAGAGCGCGCTAAAAACGACGCAGAGTGCGTTCAGAGCCGCATGTCTACTAGCCCTTGCTACCTGGCCAAGACAATTCCCTCTACATCCGCTCACATCACATGTCACCTCTCTCTTCCAAGATTAGGTTGGTACGACACTAAGAACAGGGCCACATCGTTACCTTGCCAAATAAGCTTGTCTCTGGTGGCCAGCCAGCAGACGCCAGCGGAGACGACAAACGAAGCAATGCTTTGTTAACTACAGCAGATCAAGGCCTAAAGCGGATGGCGTTGACTGTAAGCCATTACGCGGCAGTCAGTCAATATTAAAAGCTACCTTCCACATTCATACTAACACACAAGTGCAATCACACGGGTGGAAATATATATAAACATGGGGCGTTGATCAATAATAAAAAGAATAACATAATTAACCCACAATTAGATAACATTAAAGAGCCGGCCGCGGTGGCCGAGGGGACTGAGGAGCTTCAGTCACGGTCTGCACGGCCACTACGGTCGGGGGTTCGAATCCCCCCTCGGGCATGGATATTTGTGCGGTCCTTAGTTTTAGTTAGTTCATAAGTAGTTTGTAAGTTTAGGGACTGAAGACCCTGTTGTTAAGTCCAATAAGCTATACAAACATTTGAACATTAAAGATGCAGAAACACTTCAGCTTAATGAATGAATCAAAATGGAACACTTCCACACATTCAGTGGACGTGTTTCACAGTGAATGAAGTTCAAGAACATCGTAGATAACGTGTTACGAAGAATGTGCGAGAAAAATTATGAGAGATGGGAAAGATTCACCGTGGTTAGGAAAATGTTACTAAAGCAAAGCAAAATTCAATGCAATTATAAACGTAATAAAAGTTTTACAGACAAGCCAAAACTATACGATGTAAAAATTTGCGTAAGGAGGCTATGCGAGAGACGGTTAACGACTTCGAAAGAAGTCCATGTAGAAATTAGTAAGAAATTTTGGTCCTGCGTTAAATCAATATCAGGTCGAAACCACATGTCCAGACACTCTATAATGGCTTTGAAACAGAGGATGACACCCAAAAGTCAGAAATACAAAATGTCTTTACCTAAAGATTTCACTACCGTTTCTCCCCTGAATCGTCGCAGGTAGGCCATTTATTGAGATTTGTAATAGATAGCTTTCAAATAAAACCGGTTCAACTTTTCACTGACATACTGCATTAAATTACGCCATGTCATATATATATATATATATATATATATATATATATATATATATATATATATATATATATATATATCGCAAAAATTAAAGAATATTCCAGAAATACTAACTCAACTACGAGGAAGTCTTCCATATCTTCTGTATGATGTGTATGATCCTCAACTTCGCAGCCGTATCTAATCAATTTGTAATCAACAATAAAAGTTAAAATTGATCTGAATTTGAAGCAGACTGTTCAAAGAAATGAAATATGAGACTGTGCACAAATTCTTAAATACAAGCATGATAAGGTAAGTTGCCATTCTCGTCCTTCTGGAAGGACGTCAGCGCTATATGGGTTAACCCAGATTATGAATCTGCAAACACAATTGGGGCTTAAACCAAGAGGGAACGCTGTGATGGATGATGTTCGTTGGTTTACATATAAAATGAAATATATTCTCGTCCACAGTTATTTCATCTAACCCACATACATGAAGTTTCAGGAGGAGTGGTACAACATTTGTGACTTCATTGCGCTTGTAAAAATAAGCTGAAAAAGACCTACGAACATCTATTCGATTGCCGATATTTACGCAACTGGAGTGGGTTGACTACTACACATTATACTACACACATCTATGAAGGAATGTGAAGGTAACTGTAAATGTTACTTACAGAAATAGGTCGTAGACTCTATATTGGCCTGAATAAGGCTGAAAAAGAGCGATTGATTTACCCTATAACAGATGGGGGTTCGCTGGCTACAGTGGCCGAGCGCTCTGAGGCGCACGGCCACTACGGTCGGGGGTTCGAATCCCCCCCTCGGGCATGGATATTTGTGCCGTTCTTAGTCTTAACTAGTTCATAAGTAGTTTGTAAGTATAGGGACTGATGACCCCGCAGTTAAGTCCCATAAGTACTACAAACATTTGAATATTATTTATGGGGGTTCTCGAAAAAATGGCGGCACTGTAACGTCGCATTGAGGTATCATCTGCACACAAGAATTTCGATTTCGGGTCTAAACAGAGATGTCGTTTATAAATGAAAGTCAAGAGGGTTGAGATCAGGAGAGCGTGGAGGCCATGGAATTGGTCCGCCTCTACCAATCCATCGGTCACCGAATCTGTTGTTGAGAAGCGTATGAACACGTCGACTGAAATGTGCAGGAGCTCCATCGTGCATGAATCACATTTTGTGTCGTACTTGTAAAGGCACAAGTTCTAGCAGCACAGGTAGAGTATCCCGTATGAAATCATGATAACGTGCTCCAGTGAGCGTAGGTGGAAGAACATGAGGCCCAATCAAGACATCACGAACAATTCCTGCCCAAACGTTCACAGAAAATCTGTGTTGATGACGTGAATCGAGAAAGTACAGTACATATAACGAAACAATTGGGTATTTTGACAACTGTCTGCACGAATTATTTTAATGTACATTTAAAGATAAATACTAAAATGAGCTCTAACGTGGAAATTCAGCGTTTCCGCACACATTTCCACATATCTTCTTTCTTTGTGTGTGAGGAATGTTTCCTGAAAGTTTGGCCGTACTTTTGGTAACACTTATATACAGGGTGTTTCACTAAGTGTGTTTGCCTCTGTAACTTATAAAATAATAGGTGACGGGAAATTTTAATGCGGTAGGTCAACACAAGAAATGCTACACTTTCTGCGGAGCTATGAACATAGTTTATTGTATCATTTTCCAGATGTTCAGATGTTTGTAAAACATATGGGACTTAACTACGGGGTCATCAGTCCCTAAGCTTACAAACTACTTATGAACTAGCTAAGACTAATGACGGCACAAATATCCATGCCCGAGGGGGGATTCGAACCCCCGACCGTAGTGTCATTTTCCAAAGAGTTACACCACAAAGATATAATATTTTAAATGGAACAATAGTTTTTTCTGTCGTATATTGGATTCGTTTAAACCAGCTGCGTCCAAATCAATTTAAACTACATTCCTATCACTGTTAGTTTGGGAGCTACAACCCTTCAAAGTTCCGGGGGCGGAGGCTGCGATAGCGTAGCTGACTGGCCGAGTGGCTATCCCCTAGGGCATGGCCCACTGTCTCATGACCACCAGCCAGTCAGCTATGCTGTCTAGCCTCCGCCTCCTAAACTTTGAAGGATTGTAGCTCCCAAAATAACAGTGATAGGAATGTAGTTTAAATTGATTTGGACGCAGCTGGTTTAAACGAATCCAATGCACGATAGAAAAAAGTATTGTTCCATTTAAAAAATTATATCTTATGGTGTAACTCTTTGGAAAATGATACAATAAAGTATGTACATAGCTCCGCAGAAAGTGTAAGATTTCTTGTGTTGACCAACCGCATTAAAATTTCCCGTCACCTATTAGTTTATAAGTTACAGAGGCAAAGAAAGTGAAACGCCCTTTATATATGTCCCACTCAAATCACCCGGGGGGGGGGGTGTTCTTCATCAAAACAATTTACAAAGCGTGAAATAGAATATGTTTAATTGCAATATTAAATGGCACAACGTGACGTAATATCTCGGGTGTGTGGGCGGGTAACGCATTGGCCAAGGGGGAGGGGTGCACCTCTCAATGTAAGAATATCACACATTGCAAGGAACTAAGCATAAACTGAGATTATGAGGTGTATAAATTATTTAAAAAAATGTAGTTAGTTCAGAAACTGGAACCAGGCCATCTAGAGGAGTCAAAGTGGCCCCTAGCTATATATGTTGTATATAATAAAATAGCAATTTCAGTCACACTGCTAGACAATAAAGTGAAATAAAATGCTTGGTGATCAGCCTCCCCTGATTGTGTCGTGAGCGGGCAGCGGGCTGCGGCCACCTGTTCGCGGCTGGAATTAATTGTGCAGGTAACGGAACGGCTGGACGCTAAGCGGGCGTAACGCGGCCGTGCGGCACTTAGCGCTAATGCCCGCTGAGTAACGCGGGCTGCAGCCAGGCCAGGCGCAGGTGCAGGTGGACGAGCCATCGACCCGCAGAGTGCCGCACTCAGCACACTGAATATCGGATGCGCCGATCCCAACCCAGTCTAACCTCATACCGGAGGAAACCAACAAGCGAGGTAACGACATTGGCCGCCTGCGGGCATAGAAATAGGTCAGTGGGGAAAGGGGAAAATGTGTGTCAGGCCGGAGTTTTATTTCGGGTCTTGATATCGGGAAATTAGGGATTGGCAAGGTAAGTGGGGGGGAGTGGAAGAGTAAAGGCCAAGTAACCGTCTTGCCATTTCACATATATATCTACATTACAGAAATGATACAACCAACATTTACATATACACTCTGTGGGGCTAACCTCTGGACTAATAGTTACACAACATTTAACAACGTGGTCTTTCAAATCCTTGCTAACAGGGGCCAGAAAATTACCACAACAAGTTTAATACGAAATATCCACGGGTGTACTGCCGGTCTATAGTGTCCAACGGGCACAATATTTCGGCGATCATACTTGTCGCCATCATCAGGTGATTGGGATGGATTGATGGTGTTACTTCTATTGCAGCCGATTCCTCCCATAAGAAGGCAACGGGACGTCAGACAGCTAAGTTCTCACGCCTCCTTGACAAACCATCTCTGCAGGTTCCGTGCAAGACTGTCATCAATATGAGAGGCATGGAGTTGAGTGATAATGCGGTCTCAGTTTTGGAGAAAGGGCTCAACTTTGCTCCTACCCGCAAGTTCACAGCGGTCGCAGGAATTATTAGTGCTGTTGAACAGGTTGCAGCTCGACTTCCGCCTGAATCAGCTGAGGAAATTCGTCGTGAAACTTGTCGTGTGTTGACGAAATCCAAGCCCATGAAGTCAAACATCACTATTAAAGAGAGGGCAGTCATTCGTGACCTGAGGGAGCGCCCTGAAATTCTTGTCTTACCGGCTGACAAAGCAATACTATGGTTGTCTCCCATAAGGACTACACTGAAAAGATGCAGAGCCTGTTAAATGACGATTCCTACCGGAAGATCAGCGTCGATCCCACAAAGAAGGTGGAAAACAAGACGAGGGCGCTTCTCAAGGATGCGGATTTACCGGAGGGTGTCGCCACGAAACTGCTACCTCAACGTCCGGTACCGCCAAGGCTTTATGGACTCCCTAAGGTTCACAAAGATGGGGTGCCGTTACGTCCCATTGTCAGTAACATCAGAGCACCTACATATTTGTTGGCCAAATACTTGACGGGAATGCTAAGTCCTTATGTGGGTAAATGCTCTCATCAAATCCGTAATTCCGTGGATTTTGTTAAACGCCTTAACAGCTTCAGGCTGGATGAGTCAGATATCATGGTGAGTTTGGACGTCGTTTCGTTGTTTACGAGGGTGCCCCTTCGAGAGTCACTAGATTTGATTGGTCAGAAGTTTGACGAGAAGACCACCAAACTTTTTAGGCATGTCTTGACCTCCTCGTATTTTCTTTTCAATGGCGAATACTACGAACAAATGGAGGGAGTCACCGTGGGTAGCCCACTCTCCCCTGTGGTCGCAAATTTGTACATGGAGAATTTCCAGGAGGAAGCCCTGGCATCATCTGAATGGAAACCTACTTGCTTTTTCCGTTACGTGGACGACACTTTCGTCACCTGGACACATGGTATGAATAAACTCCTGGACTTCCTCACACATCTGAACTCCATACACCCCAACATCAAATCACTATGGAGACTGAAACGGAGGGTAAATTGCCGTTCCTTGACGTCTTGGTCAAGAGAAGAGCTGATGGCACCCTGGGTCATGGTGTATATCGGAATACAACGCACACTGATCTGTATTTACACGCAGACAGCTGTCACCACCCTTCACAGAGGAATGGGGTACTTAAAACTCTAGTACATAGGGCGCGAACTATCTCCGACGCAGAGAGTCTACCCCAGGAATTGGAACACCTGAGAACTGTATTTCGAAAAAATGGGTACTCAGAGTGGCAGATTCAGCGGGCTCTCCGCCCAATCACTACATCACAACCTGTGGAAACGGATGAAAACACGAGGGAAGATGGAGGTGCTGCGTTCGGTCCATACACCGGCGCACTCTCGGTGAATGTCGCCCGCATTTTGAAAAAACACCGGGTTGGAAATGTTTTTTTTTTTTTTTTTTTTTTTTTTTTTTTTTGTCCGCCGAATAAAATTCGTGCACTGGTGGGGAGCGCCAAACATGATCTCGGTTTGAGGAAGGCCGGCGTGTACCAGATTCCGTGTCAGTATGGAAAGTCATATATTGGACAGACGATGCGTACCGTCGAGGATCGATGCGTTGAACACCAGAAGCACACACGATTGATGTATCCGAGCAAGCCGGCGCTCGCTGAACATTGTTTGTCGGAGAATCATGTGATGGAGTATGAACGCATTAGGATTCTGGTACAGACGTCGAGATACTGGGACAACGTCGTTAGAGAGGCCATTGAAATTCGCACAAGTGACGACCTCATAAACCGTGGCTATAATCTTAGCAAAGCTTGGGAACTGGTAATTGGGTTAATTAAGAGTAAATCTAGCAAACGTAACGAAGTGACGACCACGGCGGACAGAGCCCTCACACCGACGTCTTCTCAGACGCCGGCGCAATCGGTTCCACTGCGCGGCCGCGGCGCGGGGCGCGGACCACGGAGGGGTCGCTCCGCGGGCCGAGGGTATTTAAATGGCCCGCTACCGGGCTAGAACCCAGTTCCCTTCGAGCAGCCGTAGCGTGTGGATGTCCGTGCCGGCGCGTTTCCAGGAGCTCAGTCCGTCAGTTCACCTGATGATGGTCACATGTATGATCGCCGAAATATTGTGCCCGTTGGACACTATAGACCGGCAGTACATCCGTGGATATTTTGATTATCAAATACGCCGGGAGAAACTGAAGAATCACAAGTTTAATACGCACTATGTGGTGCTAACCTCTGGGTAAATAATTGCATTCAGCATTTAACTACGTGGGCTCTCAAGTCCTTGCTAACAGGGGCCAGTATCAGAAAAATTTACACTCAATTCAATTACACCAGGTTCAACACGCACTCTGTGGTGCTAACCTCTTGATAAATAATTACATTAGGGTGACTAGTATTAAACACACCCTGAGCCGTTGACGAAGCTGCCCCGGTATCATTATGACCCATTGAAAACCCTCTACCCCTATGTGACACTGTAAGGCAGCAATAGGAGGGAGAGGGGCGTGAACTCAGTACACACGAAACCCCGTGCACGACACTTGCTTTCGGCATCGTAACCACCGGCGTCTTCCGCTCGAGTCCCCCTCTAGCCGCACCGCCCGCCAGGCAGCCACCCTCCAGTGGCCACCGCGTGACTCTCTGCGACCACAGCCCCGACGCGCTTCGCAAGGCCGGCTCGCCTTCTCTTCACACGTGCCCAACGCCCACTGCCGCCGCGGCCCGCGCGCGGAGAATTCGCCCACACCGAGCGCCATCTCCCGGTCAAGTTAATAAGCGAGGCCGAACCATAGGAAACAAAACGCGACGATGACCCGCGTAATACAAAGCAGGGAGCCCAGACGGCTCAGGTCTCTTGTTTACATGTGCTGTCCACGATGCCATCCGTTGACAGTGGTCACCACACTTGCACAGTCGCCAGGTGGGACTGACAGAAGACATTGAGAAGGTTCAGAGAAGGGCAGCTCGGTCTGTTTTATCACATTACAGCGGGGAAAGCATCAAGGAAATGTTGCTCGATTTGAGGTGGAATCATTAAAAGAACGACGTTATTCGTTCCGGCGAGATCTATTTGCGAAATTTGAATCATCGACTTTTACTCCTGAAAGTGAAAATATTTTGCTAGCACCCACTTACATAGGGGAGACATGACCATCCCAATAAAGTAAGAGAAATCAGATCGAAAACGGAACGATTTAGGTGTTCTTTCTTCCCGCGCGCTATTAGAGAACGAAACATATAATAAGGAATACATGTGTGTTCTCAGCCACAGTTGCATGTTAAAAAAGGAAATTTTTTAATACTTCATGTGTAATGCACAACCAGTTTCGATGCACTATGGCATCACCGACTTTTACTTCTGAATGTCAAAATATTTTGCGAGCACCTATCTACATAGGGGGACATAGCCATCCCAATAAAATATGAGACATCAGACCAAAAACGGAATGTTTTACGTGTTCTTTCTTTCCGGGCGCTATTAGCAGGAAGGAAGGAATTTTGGAGTTTAATGTCCCGTCGACAGCGTGATCGTTTGAGACGGAGCTTACGCTCGGAATGCTTGGGTGAGGATGTGGAAGGAAATCGGCCGTGCCCTTCGAAAGGAACTATTGTATCCCATCCTCGTTGCCACTTTTGTATCCCATCCTCGTCGCCACTTTTGTGTCTCGTTACCCCCGATTGTCCTGGGTGTCAGTGGCCGAGTAGAGAGAGTCCGACACAGGAATAAAGGATGCACGCGTGTGCGGGTACGGAGGTGACGAGCCAGTGGGACAGCAGCAACTAGAAACACTAGGCTAAATTAGAACAAGTTGTATATTTCGTAGAAATAAGATAATACTTATCATTTACAAAGTTCAAGACTGCAGAATGGTGATACATAGTTAAACTAGAGAGAGGCCTGCCTACTGATGAAAATGTTCAAATGTTTGTTAAGCTTATGGGACTTAACTACGGGGTCATCAGTCCCTAAACTTACAAACTACTTATGAACTACTTACTAACTAGGACGGCACAAATATCCATGCCCGAGGGGGGATTCGAACCCCCGACCGTAGTGGCCGTGCTGACCGTGACTGGAGCGCCTCAGTCACCTCGGCCACCGCGGCCGGCCCTACTGATGAGTTCTAGTGCCTATCCGATAGCCAAGTCTTAACTGGTGCCTATCTTATTCCCAAGTGGCCGATGCAGCAGTCGTGGCCACGAGCGGAGTTGCAGCAGAGGGCGCTCGTGGCTGACGTCGCAAGAACGCCGCGCCGTGCGTTCATGGCGGCGCGCGGCGAAAGTACGTGGCGCGCACTTTGGACTTGTACGACACCACAGGAACCATCCCGGCATTTGCCTGGAGTGATTTAGGAAAATAACAGAAAACCTAAATCTGGATGGCCGAAGAGGGATTTGAATCACCATCCTTCCGAATGGCGCTATTAGAGAATGGAACGGTAGAGAAACATTATAAAAGTGGTTAATTAACCCTCTTACAGGCACTTAAATGTGATCTGCAGACTATCTACGTAGATATAAATCTTAGCATACAGACGAAAATTTCCACGTCAACATTTTTTTTTTTTTTTTTTTTTTTTTTTTTTTTCTGGGTGTGAGGCCGCAGTTTCAACCTTCAGCCGGTACACCCCCTTACGGGACACAAATCGCACACTCCATCTTTAAGACCGAGATGCCGATTCTTCGACATTTTTACGTCTTCCATTCAGTGCACCATTCGTTCTCCCCCTTCCCAGCCATACTCCCTGCCAGTTTTCTCACATACTTAATATGTAGATTTTTCCCAATTTTACAGACTTGTAGTTCACTATGAAAGGAAAACACACAACATGAGGCTACACTGAGTACATTTGACAGCGGAAAATAAAGACATTCAGCGTATACATCGGTCCTTTTTGACCGGAGTGGAGAGTGCAATTCGTTGATTACGGAACTTCAGACAGACGCACAACGAAGAAAAGACTTAAGGCCCTCTTCAACGGCCTTGAGGCTACTGTGGAGGGCAGAGCGCGGATATGCAATCAGAGAGAAGGGAAAGGGAGAGAAGGGCCGCCCTAGTCCAAATGTCCGCTGTACGGGCTAAAGGCTAAGAACTTGTCCGACATTTCGTTCACCATTACAACTGGCCTTCTCCTTAGTATTTGTCTGACGAACGAGTGAAGGTATGGTTCTTATAGAATACTAGTTGAAAACCCGGCGTTGCCCGGGTATTTATTAGTTATTCCTGCCATTTAAGGGCTGTGCGTCTGTAAAATCTCTTGGAAATACAGTTAGTAGTAAAGAAGTAATAGATTAAAACTTAGTGCGTGATGGGGCGATTTCCCATGAACTTTACTGGGTATGCGATCATATCTCATGAACTACGTGTCGTACAGTGATAAAATTAAGAAGGTACATTCACCTATATGTGTGTATACTGTCTGTAAAATTTGCTGTGGTTAAAATTTTTAGTGTACAAATTATAAATTGTAATGTCATACTGTATGCCGTAGTTTTAGTCCATAAACAGCGGAAAAGTAGTAAGCGAAAAACGTTTTTCCTTTCATCATTTTGCTATGGTTGTCAGTTATGGTTGTTGAAATTATGTTTAAAGTTTGTTAAAAGACGCTAAGCACTCTCATTCTTATATAGTGTATTTACAAAGTCTCGCCGCATTATGTGGCAGTTTTTTTGCGATTCCTATTGTTTATGACAGCATATCTCCTGAACCACGTCTCGTACGTGATTCGTAACCCTGCAGCAATTGTTACCTCACGGGAAGGAATAAGTGTACCAAATTTGGTTGATATCGGTGCAATGGTTTAGGACAAAATGAGTAGCACTGTCGCTAAAAGCAGCAGTTTTCGTGCATCTCATTGTTTATGAAATCACATCTCGTGAACTATGTATCGTACGTGATTCTTACACTAACGGTAACCGTCCTCATGTACTGAAGCTTACGTATACAAAATTTGAGAAAGATTGGTTAAAAGCTGTAGATTTGTATGCAACACGTACACATAACCACACAAACATATGGACACACTGCTTCATACATAAAGAAGATTGCAAATAGTATACTGGTCAAAACAAATAAAGGATAGATAAAACATCCGGGCTGATGGGCCGTGGTCCAGATATAAAACTACCTCCCGACGTTTCGTCTCCAACTGCGGGAGACATCTTCAAAGGTCTTCCGGCTACTGCCACTGAGGGCCGAGGGTCTCTCGCATTTATAGAGGGCATAGAGGGCGCCACCATACGTCACGTGATGCTGACATTCTAACTATCTCTGGATGACGTCGTCATTCTCGATTAAAAGTAATCGATTGTCGTTTTGTTGGTGCAGTGTCGACATCCAAATTTTATTTAACTTCAGACCTTCTTCTTTCCTATTGAAATTATTCTGGTGTTTGTGAATCTCTATTGCTTCTCTATACATTCGTGCATGGTACTGAGGTGTCCTAGCTAAAACGCTCGTCTCGTCAAATTTTATTTCATGATTTCCTTTTTGAAAAATATGTTCAGCCACTGCCGATTTTTCCATGTGGCCCAGACGACAGTTCCTTTTATGTTCAGAAATGCGAGTATTGACGCTTCTTTTTGTTGTACCAATATATACTTTACCACAGCTGCAAGGAATTTTATAAACCCCAGGTGTTGCTAGGGGATGACGTGCGTCTTTTGGTGATCTCAAATATTCTTTGATCTTTTTTGTGGGTCTGTATATGGTTTCGACGCCATGTTTGGCCAGAACTTTCCCAATTCGATCGGTAATCCTCCTAATGTACGGCAGAAAAACTTTTCCAGATTGTTGTCGCTGCTCAGAACTTCTGGATTCTTCTCTTCTTTGATGGAGAGCTCGATCAATTTCCTTGGCACCATACCCATTTTTTTTGAAGGCCGACCGTAAGTGATTTAGTTCATCCTTCAAGTAAACTGGCTCACAAATTTTGTTGGCTCTATCCACCAAGGTTTTAATAATACCCCATTTTTGCCTCGGATGATGGTTTGACTCCTTGTGGAGGTATCGATCAGTGTGTGTGTTCTTTCTGTATACCTTATGACGCAGAGTTCCGTCCTCTCGTTTTATTACCGATACATCCAGGAAATTAAGTTGGCCATTGCTCTCTTTCTCCATCGTGAACTGTATATTCTGATTAATGTTGTTGAGATGCAATAGGAAGACATCCAACTCCTCTTCACCATGGCTCCACACTACAAAGGTGTCGTCAACATATCGGTACCAATTAGTTGGCTTCTTTCTGGCAGTCTGCAGCGCCTGCTGTTCGAAAAACTCCATGAATAAGTTGGCAACAGCTGGACTAAGAGGGCTGCCCATAGCCACTCCGTTAATTTGTTCATAGAACTCATCGTTGTACTGGAAATACGTTGTGGTAAGGCAGTGTCTGAAGAGGGCCACGATGTCAGAAGGAAACATATCTGCTATATATGCAATAGCTTCGTTTACAGGAACCACAGTAAACAAGGACACTACATCAAAACTCAGCAGAATATCACTCGGGCTGACATTAATCTCCTTCAGTTTCTCAATAAAATGCACAGAGTTTTTAATGTGGCTGTCCGTTTTTCCAATGTACGGCTGCAGCAGAGAAGCGAGATGTCTGGCCACCTCATGGGTGGGAGATCCTATGGCGCTCACAATCGGTCTTAACGGGACCATGGGCTTATGCACCTTTGGTAGGCCATATAGTCTGGGTGGATAAGCTTCCGTTTTGCACAGTTGTTTTTTATCATCCGAAGAGAGAGAAGACTGTTTTATCAGATGATTCGTTGTTTTCAAAATTTTCGGAGTAGGATCCTTCTGAAGTCTGTTGTAAGTCGTGGGATCCAAGAGATCAGTGATCTTCTTGTGATAATCTTCTCTCTTTAGTACAACTGTAGCATTTCCTTTGTCAGCGGACAGTACAATGATATTCTTGTCCGCATTGATCTCCCTTAGCGCCCTTCTTTCCACTTGAGACAAATTGCTGTGAGGTGGTTTCGCTTTGCGTAATATTCTGGCCGTTTCTGTCCTAATGTCATCTGCAGATTGCGAAGGTAACAGACGGATTCCTGCCTCAACATTCGCTATAATGTCCTCCTTGGGCACTGTAAGTGGTGTCACTGCAAAATTACCACCTTTCGAGAGAACTGAAATTTCTTCTTTCGTTAATTCTCTCCCAGACAAGTTAACAACAGTCCGAGAATTATCAACAACTGATATTTCACGTTTGCCTGTTTGTAAAACATTGAACTTCCTCTTCTGCCTATTAGTTGACAATTCTGCACTTGTTTCCATGGACCTGAATGTTAGTTCATCCACCTTATTCCAGTCACAACACTGCATTACATTACTAATGTGCAAATGGAGATTTAACAGCTTACTGCTAGTTGTCGAGACGAGCGTTTTAGCTAGGACACCTCAGTACCATGCACGCATGTATAGAGAAGCAATAGAGATTCACAAACACCAGAATAATTTCAATAGGAAAGAAGAAGGTCTGAAGTTAAATAAAATTTGGATGTCGACACTGCACCAACAAAACGACAATCGATTACTTTTAATCGAGAATGACGACGTCATCCAGAGATAGTTAGAATGTCAGCATCACGTGACGTATGGTGGCGCCCTCTATGCCCTCTATAAATGCGAGAGACCCTCGGCCCTCAGTGACAGTAGCCGGAAGACCTTTGAAGATGTCTCCCGCAGTTGGAGACGAAACGTCGGGAGGTAGTTTTATATCTGGACCACGGCCCATCAGCCCGGAAGTTTTATCTGAAGACAACGTCGGCCGTGAAAGTTTACATTGTATGATAAGACGCCTCTACGGGGAGGAAGTGTCAGTTTTAGTTCGGCGACTAGAGGGACTTCGCAAGAAGAAAGGACAACTACTGTGTACGCTCACTTTCCTGTTACGCTGCCGAGATACTGCGACAGTGCCAAAATTTCTGAAGGTGAGGAGAATGTTCCGTACTGCGCAAGCTAACCGTATTTACAACCGCATGGAAGTAGCAATGCTACGTGAGCGCATTCACCAGACACGGCGGGAACTGGCGACAACTAGCAGTAAGCTGTTAAATCTCCATTTGCACATTAGTAACTGGAATAAGGTGGATGAACTAACATTCAGGTCCATGGAAACAAGTGCAGAATTGTCAACTAATAGGCAGAAGAGGAAGTTCAATGTTTTACAAACAGGCAAACGTGAAATATCAGTTGTTGATAATTCTCGGACTGTTGTTAACTTGTCTGGGAGAGAATTAACGAAAGAAGAAATTTCAGTTCTCTCGAAAGGTGGTAATTTTGCAGTGACACCACTTACAGTGCCCAAGGAGGACATTATAGCGAATGTTGAGGCAGGAATCCGTCTGTTACCTTCGCAATCTGCAGATGACATTAGGACAGAAACGGCCAGAATATTACGCAAAGCGAAACCACCTCACAGCAATTTGTCTCAAGTGGAAAGAAGGGCGCTAAGGGAGATCAATGCGGACAAGAATATCATTGTACTGTCCGCTGACAAAGGAAATGCTACAGTTGTACTAAAGAGAGAAGATTATCACAAGAAGATCACTGATCTCTTGGATCCCACGACTTACAACAGACTTCAGAAGGATCCTACTCCGAAAATTTTGAAAACAACGAATCATCTGATAAAACAGTCTTCTCTCTCTTCGGATGATAAAAAACAACTGTGCAAAACGGAAGCTTATCCACCCAGACTATATGGCCTACCAAAGGTGCATAAGCCCATGGTCCCGTTAAGACCGATTGTGAGCGCCATAGGATCTCCCACCCATGAGGTGGCCAGACATCTCGCTTCTCTGCTGCAGCCGTACATTGGAAAAACGGACAGCCACATTAAAAACTCTGTGCATTTTATTGAGAAACTGAAGGAGATTAATGTCAGCCCGAGTGATATTCTGCTGAGTTTTGATGTAGTGTCCTTGTTTACTGTGGTTCCTGTAAACGAAGCTATTGCATATATAGCAGATATGTTTCCTTCTGACATCGTGGCCCTCTTCAGACACTGCCTTACCACAACGTATTTCCAGTACAACGATGAGTTCTATGAACAAATTAACGGAGTGGCTATGGGCAGCCCTCTTAGTCCAGCTGTTGCCAACTTATTCATGGAGTTTTTCGAACAGCAGGCGCTGCAGACTGCCAGAAAGAAGCCAACTAATTGGTACCGATATGTTGACGACACCTTTGTAGTGTGGAGCCATGGTGAAGAGGAGTTGGATGTCTTCCTATTGCATCTCAACAACATTAATCAGAATATACAGTTCACGATGGAGAAAGAGAGCAATGGCCAACTTAATTTCCTGGATGTATCGGTAATAAAACGAGAGGACGGAACTCTGCGTCATAAGGTATACAGAAAGAACACACACACTGATCGATACCTCCACAAGGAGTCAAACCATCATCCGAGGCAAAAATGGGGTATTATTAAAACCTTGGTGGATAGAGCCAACAAAATTTGTGAGCCAGTTTACTTGAAGGATGAACTAAATCACTTACGGTCGGCCTTCAAAAAAAATGGGTATGGTGCCAAGGAAATTGATCGAGCTCTCCATCAAAGAAGAGAAGAATCCAGAAGTTCTGAGCAGCGACAACAATCTGGAAAAGTTTTTCTGCCGTACATTAGGAGGATTACCGATCGAATTGGGAAAGTTCTGGCCAAACATGGCGTCGAAACCATATACAGACCCACAAAAAAGATCAAAGAATATTTGAGATCACCAAAAGACGCACGTCATCCCCTAGCAACACCTGGGGTTTATAAAATTCCTTGCAGCTGTGGTAAAGTATATATTGGTACAACAAAAAGAAGCGTCAATACTCGCATTTCTGAACATAAAAGGAACTGTCGTCTGGGCCACATGGAAAAATCGGCAGTGGCTGAACATATTTTTCAAAAAGGAAATCATGAAATAAAATTTGACGAGACGAGCGTTTTAGCTAGGACACCTCAGTACCATGCACGAATGTATAGAGAAGCAATAGAGATTCACAAACACCAGAATAATTTCAATAGGAAAGAAGAAGGTCTGAAGTTAAATAAAATTTGGATGTCGACACTGCACCAACAAAACGACAATCGATTACTTTTAATCGAGAATGACGACGTCATCCAGAGATAGTTAGAATGTCAGCATCACGTGACGTATGGTGGCGCCCTCTATGCCCTCTATAAATGCGAGAGACCCTCGGCCCTCAGTGGCAGTAGCCGGAAGACCTTTGAAGATGTCTCCCGCAGTTGGAGACGAAACGTCGGGAGGTAGTTTTATATCTGGACCACGGCCCATCAGCCCGGAAGTTTTATCTGAAGACAACGCCGGCCGTGAAAGTTTACATTGTATGAAATAGAGGATAATAAATAAAAATTGCGTAAAGCGAAAACCGAAAAATCATTATTGTAAAATGTATTTCAAATCGTCGTAACATACTGGTTTATATGAGTAGCGTATTTGTTTCACAGTCAACATCATTAACATTTGTTTCTCAAGTTGATGCCGCTTTCATACTTTAGTATCAAATATTTTGCGACGCACGGAAATGTGCACCGAAATTACTCATACAAAATACAAGTATTAATAGACGTGTCAAATGTATCCCGCCATTTTTCTTGTGTAGTCAGACACTCGAGAAGAGACGTCATTAGGTGGACAAATTAATGGAGTATTGAAAAAGTTGCAAGTCGTAAGTGTGAATTGCTTAATATCGGGAGGATGACATCTGATATCTTCTAACTGAAACACACACCTCCTTCGTTTCATTAAATGTAGGGAGGAAGTATTGCTTTTGTGATTGGAAGTGACAGGTACGCTAAGAGTTGAGGTTATTGTAGGTATACTCCTAATCTAAATGGAACTAAAGGAAAGTGGCTAATGGCAGGCAGATCTTAGGGAGCTGCCACTACAGCATAAAATGATTGGAAAGATGTGACTCATGCTTTCTAAATATTAAATATGACGGGGCTTCTAAATTAAAGAATGACCGTGATTAATGTAGATTTATTACAGCTAAATAAACAAAAGGAACACATCACATTAAATTATATATATAAAAAGAAATTTAGTAAACAATGAGAAAGGATAAATAAAAAATGTTCAAATGTTTGTAGAGCTTATGGGACGTAACTACGGGGTCATCAGTTCCTAAACTTACAAACTACTTATAAACTAGCTAATACTAAAGACGGCACAAACATGCATGCCCGAGGGGGGATTCGAACCCCCGACCGCAGCGGGCGTGCAGAGGATAAATACTGAAGCTGTCAGACAAGCACTCAAAGCGTCAGTTTCCAAAAGGAGGAATGAACAATGGATTTGTCAAGAAAAACTGAGATTCCATTGGTATTAAATTACAGGACCCGTGCGAATACTTCGCATCGTTAGTGGAAAGATAAATACGTTGGGAAAAAATTGATGTAAAGTTGAATGTTCACTCATAGCTTTCTTCAAAATCAATCAATACGTTTAAAAGCACAAATGAAAGAGCTTGATCCGCTGAGTGTTGTTAGGTTAAGAAGGACTACGTACTTAAATTAGAATCGAATATATCGTAAAACAGACCGATTAAAATATTCAGCGCGAGGACAGAAGTGTACCACGTTTGAATAAAGGATGGAGAGACGTTAGTTGTGATACTTGATGACAAATCTGCGAAGGAATAACTTTCGTTTCAAGGAAAAATGAAGGAAATCGGTCGGATAGAACGGCCTGACCAACTGACTTTAGTTTACAGCAAGGACATCCGCATAAGAAATATGCAGAAGGAAATCGCGTTTGAAAATAGAAAAAGGAAGGCGACAATTATGTAACTTCTGATACTTGATGAAAAATCTGTGTATGAATACCATTCGCTTAAAACAAAAATGAAGGAAAGCGGCCGGGTAGTTTGGTCTGGCCGACTGACTTTAGTTTTCGTACATTCTTTTAATATACAGAATGTTACAAAAAGGTACGGCCAAACTTTCAGGAAACATTCCTCACACACAAAGAAAGAAAATATATAATGTGGACATGTGTCCCGAAATGCTTAATTTCCATGATAGAGCTCATTTTATTACTTCTCTTCAAATCACATTAATCATGAAATGCAAACACACAGCAACAGAACGTACCAGTGTGACTTCAAACACTTTGTTAAAGGAAATGTTCAAAATGTCCTCCGTTAGCGAGGATACATGCATCCACCCTCCGTCGCATGGAATCCCTGATGCGCTGATGCAGCCCTGGAGAATGGCGTATTGTATCACAGCCGTCCACAATACGAGCACGAAGAGTCTCTACATTTGGTACCGGGGTTGCGTAGACAAGAGCTTTCAAATGCCGCCATAAATGAAAGTCAAGAGGTTTGAGGTCGGGAGAGCGTGTAGGCCATGGAATTGGTCTGCCTCTACCAATCAATCGGTCACCGAATCTGTTGCTGAGAAGCGTACGAACACGTCGACTGAAATGTGCAGGAGCTCCATCGTGCATGAACCACATGTTGTGTCGTACTTGTAAAGGCATATGATCTAGCGCCACAGGTAGCGTATCCCGTATGAAATCATGATAACGTAATCCAGTGACCGTAGATGGAAGAACATGAGGCCCAATCAAGACAACAACAATTCCTGCCCAAACGTTCACATAAAATCTGTGTTGATGACGTGATTCCACAATTCCGTGCGGATTCTCGTCAGCCCACACTTGTTGATTGTGGAAATTTACAATTTGATCACGTTGGAATGAAGCCTCATCCGTAAAAACTAAAATGAGCTCTATCGTGGAAATTAAGCACATACCATATTTTCTTTCTTTGTGTGTGAGGAATGTTTCCTGAAAGTTTGGCCGTACCTTTTCGTAACACCCTATTTAAGATTACACTAGTATCGCAGTTGGGGTTTCGGTGGGTCAGCAAATCAATATGGATGGGGGGTATGATACCGCGGCTTTACGTGGGCAGTGGATGGATATCAAATAACTGTACTCCAGATTACAAGAGCCACGAGTTCCGGGAAACAGCCAACAGACTAAATATTTTGGCGGGCTGCAAATACATTTCAAATATGACACGGGCAACGTAGAGACACCTGCTGTGTCGACGTGACGTGGTCCGAAGTTGTTTGCTGAAAAATCCGAAAAATAATGGAGCCGCATACATCGCTATCGGTGGTAGGTCTTATCGATAGCGTGTTTCTGCTGTCACTTGCCAATATAAAAGCTGGTGCCTGAGTTCCTTAGAAGAATAAGCAAAGCGGTCAGAAAAAGGCGAGTAAACAGCGCTGCACTTGCTTCACTACGGTTGTGATTCACGTTAATTGGAGACCCGACTGTCGGTACAGCCGCGTTCCACTGAGTGCTCCACGCAGGGTCGGGGGCCCCCCAAACGTCTGCAATGACGAAAGATGGGGTACTTAAAATTTTGAACATAGCTTCTATTGTCAGCGATCGTTACAACGTCAAAATGAAAATTGCAGCCCTCGCAAAATTAAAATTATTAAACCTGGTTTTGGCAATAACTCTGATTGCCTTCATCAAAAGGCATCAACTAAAACAAGTCACACAATATATGTTGCAAGTCAGCTGTAAAGCTTACGTCATAAAATAAAAAATAAAAAATTAGAAAGAGCTGGCCACTATGGACCGCACGCCTGCACGGAGGCATCACAGTGGCGTGTGCTAAGTGAAGTTGTGAACAGGTAGTCATTACCTCAGTAGTGCCATCTAGTAGCCGCAGGTGCGCAGCCCATAGTGCCTAGTTCTTTCTAAAACATTTTTTTTTAGTTTGTGACGCAAGCTTCACAGCAGAGTTGTAACTTTTATTATATGACTTCTGTTAATTTATAAATTCTGTTGAAGGCAATCGTAGTTATTGCCGAAAACAGGTTTAATAATTTTAATTTGGCGACTGAGGGCTGCATTTTTATCATTTGAAGATGGTATACAATCGGACGATAAGAAATTATAAAGTTATTATTGTTTCATTTAGACTGTTATTAGGTAAATATAGTTATAGTTTCATATAATACACCAAATCTGAACCTGTCCAATCTACTTTTGCCTTAAAATTGGAGAACTTTCTTGTAAGCTGTCAATAATTGGGTCTTAGAACCTGTTACGTACTCTTAATTAATTCCGATTCTCTGTTTCAGATTATCAATGAATCCCACTAAAGACCAAAGTCTTGTCTAAATGCACTTCGGTGCAGAAAATCGTCTCTCATGAAATATTGAAGATTACAAAATAAGCAACAAACTAGTTGGAGCACTTGCTGATGTGCAAGTTATACAGTGGTAAAAGTTTACACGCAAATGGTTGTGCAACGTTAGCAGGCGTTCGAAGCGTTTTGGGAAAACAAATGGCATCCTTTGCAGTCTGCTTTGTTGTTGTTGTTATGGACTTCATTACGGAGACTGGTTTAATGCATCTCTCTACCCTACTCTACCCTGAGCAATCCTCTTCATCTCCTCATAAGAACGGCAACCCACATCTATTTACTTACTACATGCGTGTCTTGGTCTCCCTCTGCGTTTTGTTTTTTTTTCTTTTTTTTTTTTCTTTTTTCCACACATTTCCCTCCAATGCTAAATTTACTATTCTTCCACGTCTAAGAACGTGTCCTGCCAATCGATCCTTTCATTTAGTCAAGGTATGCCAAAAATTCCTTTTCTCCCCAATTCTGTTCAGTACATTAGGCGATCTACCCATCTAATCTCCAGTATTCTTCTGTAGTACCATATTTCAAAAGCCTCTATTCTCTTCCTTTCTGAATTATCGCCTAACTTTCACTCCCGTACAACGCAACACTCCACACAAATTCCTTCAGAAAAGACTTTCTTCGACTTAAATTAACATTCGATGTTGGCAAATTTCTCTTTTTCAAAACCACTTTTATTCCCATTGCCATTCTGCGTTTTATATCCTCTGTACTGCGAGCGTCATATGTTATTTTACTACCCAAGTTACAAAACTCATCTACCAACTTTATTGTTTCGGCACCTAATCTAATACCTTCAGCGTCGCCTGATTTTCTAAGACTGCATTCCATTACCTTTGATTTGCTCTTGTTAATGTTCGTTTTATACGCTCTCTTCAAGACACTGTCCATTCCATTCAACTGCTCTTCCAGGTCCTCTGCTGTCTCTGACAGAATTACAATGTCATCAGCAAAACGCAATGTTTTTATTTCTTCCCCCTGAACTTTAATCCCTATTACAAATTTTTCCTTGCTTTCCTTCACCGCCTGCTCGATGTACAAATTGAATAACATTGGAGAAAGGCTACAACCCTGTCTTACTCTCTTCCCAACCAATGCTTCCCTTTATGCCCTTCGACTCTAATAACTACAGTCTGGCTTTTGTAAAAGTTGTAAATAACCATCCTCTCCCTGTATTTTACCCTTGATGACTTCAGAATTTGAAAGTGTGTATTCCAATCAACATTGTCTACAAAAGCTAAGACATCTTTAAGTACGTCACTGTTACTTGAACTGTTAAAACTGATGGTGATAGTTTATTTTTATAAAATATTTAAGGCTTTACGTTTACGTGAGTATTACGTAGAAAGTTGATGAAACGGTATATTGAAAAATAATAAAATGATAGGATTTCACCAATCACTGGCTAGACTCAGTCTGTAACAATTTTAAGGATGAGAACTGCCTGTCAGTATCATGATTGTTGTTAACTCAAGATCTGTGCACGCCACACTACAGAAAAAAACACTTCCATGAATCCCTTCAGTTTGGCCCGTAGACCTACTTGCGTAAATTTCATTAAGATCTCAATTATTACAATTTATTCCACCGCCGTCCATGATCGTCGTCCAAGCTAAAAATTAATTCTTAAAAATCTATTTCGACAGCCATCCCTGAATCATTTAATAATTATTAATTGGAATTAACTATGAAATGGCGGCCTGTGACTGCAGTTCAGCGGCCGTTGTTGAAGATGCTGCAACTGGAGCTAAAATCCTGAAAATGCTTGAAATATTTGAATTATTGTTGTTACTATGAAGAACACAATATACTGTTTAATATCTCTATTGAAGATCACATCTGACATTTTACAATCATTTAATAGACCTTGATTGCTATTGTTGAGAAGAAAACAATCTAACAGCGACTCTCGCAAAATCATAATAATATCGTCCTTTCAAATCAGGACATAACACGCACAGGAAAAATACAAGACAAAAAGCATTAAAAAGAAAAAAATCGTGATTTGACCGTTGGTGGAAGACATCAATATCAGTCAATAACCGGTGCCCCTACACGCAAATTATTTAGGGCTGCAAAACAATAAATATAATTTCCATGCCAGAAGGTTATCCTCTACAAGATATTGCGTGAACTGGCATTTATCGGTAGAGATTTTCTGCAAAACAAAGATCCTGCTAAACAAATTTTACTGGCGATATAGGTATTGGATCGAAATGAGGATACAAAGGGAGTAAGAAAATAAGCTCGTTTTGAATCGATGAAACGTCGGTGGAGAAGACAGTTACTTCTACAAAATTTTAGCAGGGTCCCCAGCTAGTTGGTATCATGGACACTGTTAGTGAAAATTCAGTCCCTGCCACACAGCAGTGCTACTCTAGTGGACTGTCTAACTCGGTTACTGTCCATCTGATTCTGACACATATTGCATAAAACACATACGCAATAGCTGCGTAGGCGCCGTTGTAATTTCCTTTTAAATCTGCCCTTCAAACCTGTATATCACATCAAAAATTTAAATTGAAAGCATTAGATACGAGGTAGGCTCACGTAAGAAAAAAAGTTGAAAATTGATGTAGAAGTTCCATTTTTACGGGGATACAAAAACCAGCAATTATTCTAAATTTTGGCCATTTTAAGTATGCTGTACCCCTTGTTTATGCTATGTAAATACTTTCTAAAATAGTTTTAAAGAATTTCATGGAAATTTAAATTTTGTATATTCTGACCTGTTCGTAAAATTTAAAATCTACATTTTTCATGAATCTGATATGTACAACTGGTCTCTTTTTCCATGCAGATATATATTTAATGCCTAAATTTCTTCTCTAAATGCATCAGATATTTCATTGACTTATAGATACATATATATCTAATTCCAAATTCATATAAAAGGTTAGAAATTAAACTTATTTATAGAAACGCTTACAATAATTACATATGTATTCGAAATATTTTCAATTTTGCTCGTTTTGATGATCCCGATTTAGGTTATTCCTCCTCAGATAGATGAGCGTTATTTGCAGCCTAAGGATGGTCATCGTCTTTCTCATGAAAGTCTTTACCCCAAAGGTACTCGTCAGTCTTACCCTCATCCGCCCCCCCCCCCCCTCTGTGAGGTCACCGTCAATGTCGAGTTTAGAGTATGGATTGTTGTGCGAAAAATTAAAAAAAAAGCGATTCTTCCACACTGTGGTGCACTGTAGAGCAGATTTGTGGCAGGTGCATGCTCTGATTCATCGATTTTTGAAGCTTCAGATCACTTTCAGAAGTTGAATGGGAGTAGATTCTTCGTTACAGTAATGGGAGTAAGTCCGTGATTCTAACGTCTCCAATAACGTCCAAGAGGGTCAAGTGTGTTTCCCACCCACCACTGGACTTGGAGAAATGTTCTTTAACTGTGCAGGTTCGCAGCTTAGTGTCGGAGGAGTGGGGCCAAGATGAACTTGTCCTTTGTCGACATCTTCTCAAAGACACCAAGAGATGATACTGTACGAGCACGGTCACGGGGGAGGGCGTTTCGGATACATCTTTTTTATTTTTCGTTAAGCCATGTACTATGCACTGTAGTATTTTGAATAGTAATTGTAGTACGTATTTTCGAAAATCTTTGAATGTCAAACGATATCTAATAAGATATTTCTTTAAAGGTTACACTTACGTTCTATATTTAAGTTAAATTTACATTTTTGTATTTCCAGTACAACAATGTACAGTAAACAGTACCTAACAGTGGGTAGCATAAAAAAATTCTTATTAAAAAATTCGTAGTTTTTGTTTGTTTCTTGCACGCCTCAAAACGTTCCCTACCACCAACGTCGAGCCATCTTTTAATTAACATTATGTTGCCTCATGCATTGAGATACAAATCTTGGACATTCTCTCGTGCATCCCTTTTCGAAGCTGCAGACCAATTTCAGAAGCTGAATGGGATCAGGTTATTCCGTTATATTAATGGAATTGAGTCATTATCGTAATTTCTGTGTTTAACTGTTGCGTAACCAGTGAAATTCCTAAGAAAATCTTAATTTACACTTACATACCAATAGTGCTCGAAATACGTCATCAGGTGTCAACCTGTCATCCTCGTGGTCATTCATCCCGATTAATTTCGGGCTGAACAGTTTTTTTCGATCGTCAGAGGCGTTTCCGGATAACCCTGGTTTCGGTTGAACTGAGTTCGGTTAAGCGGGATGTTACTGCACCTCAGGTCAACGTGACATGGTCTCCAAATGTCCTCTGCACGAGTATTTTGCCAGACTGCTTCTATGGGCGCCCTTAATAGCAAAAGTGCTGGATTTTATACTCAAACTGACCTGATTGTGTCGCTATTATGTTTGATGGGATCCACGTCGGACGATGTGACAGACAAAACAGTTCCGTGAAACTGTCCAGCTTGTTCTTCAAACCATATTGCTATATTGTCACATGAATTCCATGTGTGGCTGTAAATGGCCTCAGAATGCGAGACATAACCACCCCACCCAATAATCGGGTTACTTGGACAACAGGAGACTGTCCATTCCATGCCATCCTCAATGATGGAGAATTTCTTGTTGACAACTTCAAACCATGGCTTCACGGTGCCTGTGGCATAATCGAATCATTCGTAGTCTCTTACCAACTTATATCAAGACTCACATGAGACAACCATGGTCTTCCAGTTGTCTAGGATCGCCGCGGTGGAGTGGCCGAAAGCTCTAAAGCGCCTTGCTGCGGATCTGGCGGTTGCTCGCCGCCAGAGGTTCGAACCCTCCCTGGGGCATGGGACTATGTGTGTGTGTGTGTGTTTTCTCTTTAGGTTAGTAATCCTAGGGACTAATAAGTTAAGTCCCACTGATTTACAAACATTTGAAAGATAGCTGGAGAGGCGATGTACGAGGTGTGTTTCTTTAAGTATCATTTTGGGAAAAAAAGCCTCCTATCTCAATAATTTCATTTTTAAATGAAAGCCTGTACGTTAATCTATTTTTCTACATAATTTCCGTCAATATTGAGGCACTTGTCAGAACGTTGTACCAGTTTTTGAATACTCTCCTCATAAAAATCTGCCGCCTGACTTATTAACCACAGCATCACAACTTTCTTGACTTCGTCATCGTCTTGAAGACTCTGATCGCCCAGGTGTTATTCAAAGTGCAGGGACAGATGGTAATCTCACCTTATTGCCCACTTCCTGCTCCAAACTTTCATTAACGACCGAAGGACGCCCACTTCGTTGTTCATCATGCACATTTGTGCGGCCATCTTTAAATGCTCTCACCCACTTTCTTACCATTCCATCACTCAATGTTTCCTCTGTAAACTGCACAGATCTCACGATGAATATCGATCGCTTTTAGGCCTTTAGCAGTAAGAAATCTTATAACAGCCCCTACTTCACAGTCGGCGGGACTCACTATCATCGGAAGCATCCTCAGCACTCAGTACACAACGTAAACAAGGAAGAATCAGACTGTAATGGCGTCAGTGCGTAGACAACAGATGTAGGTACTCAGTGCGCATGCGCCGAATGCCGACCGCAGCGCTGCGGACGCGGTGTGGCAAAACGGTACTAACTTAAAACAAACGCCTCGTAGTACAGTTAGCAGGACCGGCGGTTGAAGTGGGTACCGCGGAAGCTGTAGCCAATCAAAAAATTGAGAGTGACAAAAATAACCCCTATTGATTTGAAGGAGCCTCGCGAGGACGGTCACTCCCGGTCGGGTCCGGCTGGGGAAATTGGAGAATTTTCCGATTTTCATGCTGTAAAACTTGACGGTATATAGGACCACCCCACATCAACTTACTTTTTCATTAGATGTTTTCCATTGCTCGTGAAAATCGAAAATGCCTAATTTATATTCTGCGTAAGTTTTAGTTTGAACATTTTGGCCCACTTTAGGTTACGGTAGTAACACTAAAAGTGGGCCTTTGCGAACGTCTTTTGACAGCTCGAAATTTAAATGAATATAACGTCTTAACTATTCCTCTGACACGAAAATTGAATAACCTAATTTGTAGACGAGAAAATTCTCTACAACATTGCTCTCTTATGTGTTTTTCATATCTCGTAGCGTTTCAAAGATATTTGCAAAAATGACGGCGATTTTGTGATGTATGTCCGTCCGTCTGTCTGTTTGTCCATAACGTGTTCCCTGTTTCTAAGACGAACCGTTCAACCGATCAGCACCAAATTCTACAGACATGATTGTAGGCCGCCAGAGACCAGAACCTCACTTTTTCAAATTTTTCGGACAAAAATACGGTAGTAATACCTAAAAAAGCCGTTTGTAATATAACTGTAATTCCAAACGAACCGTTCATCTGATACGAAAATTGAATGGTAGAGGAGAAAATTCTCTACAACTTAGCTCCCTTATGTTTTTTTTCATATCTCGTATCGTTTGAGACATATTTGCAAAAATAACGGAGATTTGACACCCTCCATTGAATTAACGAAAACCAGCCATTAGGAGATGTCACGTGACATTCCTCGGGCAGAACTCTCTGGTATACGCCATCTTGCGTTGCGTATTTGATGATTTTCTTATTGTAACTTACACGTTGTCATTTCAAAGCAATGGCGCACTGAAGTATTAACAAATAGACGTCGTTCTTCGTACGATAAATGATAATCTAGTATCTACAAATGCCATATTAGCATCAGTTAACAACGGCCATCAATAGTATGAGATTATAGGACTCATCATCTGATTGATAACCGTAGATGCCGGGCGCCGTGGCTCAGCGCGCCCGGTCAGGGGGCTAAACGCCCTCTGTAACAAAAAAGCTGAGCCAACCATTCAATGAACAACCACGGACGAACTGAATGAACGACCGCAAACAATAGATCTACCTGAGGAACTCAAAAAAAAAAAAAAAAAATAAAAAAATAAAAAAATAAAAAAAATAAAAAAATAATAAATAAAAAAGTAAAAAATAGCGTAGTGGGTAAGGCGTTAGGCTACGATGCCAGAGGTCGGTGGATCGGAACCCGTCACTACCCAATCTTGTTTTTTTTTCTGAAAGGGTTTAGGAGACACTTATTAATTAATTTTTTATTATTTTGGTCCAAAATGTTTGCAAAAACTTATAAAACCACAAATCTAAAGTTGACCGTAAAACACGTCAGTGCGATTTTTTAGTTTCATAACTCTTCTCACTCTATTTGGTAGAAATCATATGGTTTAAAAAAAATATTTTACATGTGTTATATTCCCCTCCTGTCAACCTTACCCCTTCCTTGTAGATTAGTGTCACGTCCCCCCCACCCGTCTTTTTCCCTTCCTTCGTTTGGATCCCCGTCCCCACCCACTCCCTTGGAGACTTTCCGTCCCATCCCCACTACCCCCCTTCCCCCCCAACTACCCCCCCCTTCCCACTCTCCCCATCACCTCCTTTCCCCGCCCGCCGCACTTTCCTAACCCTTACTCTTCCCTCTTCCGTGCGGGGCCTGATCAGTGATTTTATTTGTGTCAGTGATTTTAAATGTACAGTGACTTAGTGTTTCGTGTGTACGTGTGTTTCTAAATCATAAGCAACTACCGCGCAGGCAGAACATAGCGCTGCCATGTGCTTTTAAATGTGTATATTCATCTCAACGTCGTCGTTCCGTTCAATCGACATGAAAGTTTTAACCACCGTGGCTGTTTTAAGATCTGAATATGTATGTTTTGTCATTCTGTTTCACAGTCATTCTCATTTGACCCATTTATCTCTCCATGTTCATTTGTAAATTCTTCATATATTATCACCTGTTTTGTTTTAAAAATTACGTTAACACGTTTCTATGCTCTCGGCTGAAGAGCAGCGTGTTAGCTGCTGCCAGCCAACCCAGTTTCAAATGCAATAAAGGAAAAAAAATATGTGGTAATACAGCATTTTAGCTCTCTTAATTCGTAACAGTTGTTTTAAAATGACATTCTTTGTTAAGTATGTGTACATAATTTATTAAAGAAGTTTGATAACGCGTAGCTTACCTTTCGATGCATTTTAGACCATACACTATAGCGAGTGAAATAGAATAAAAAGTATAGAAAAGTTTTTGAAACGGTTGTTGCAATGACCATTTCTCGTTTAACGAATAACCCGTTCGTCCCCTTCCCCCTCTCTACATCAATTTACTCCGCTTCCTTTGTCTCCTATTAGAAATATATCTAACCTCGAGCCATGTTTTGTGTTCAAAATCTTATACCTCCAGAAGTTTTTAATCGTTCTGTGGATGCTATCCTAAGTCTGATATAGTATAAAGTCGAGTTATCTGATGAGCAGTTCCTCGCTCTGTCGAAGTTGAGTAGATTTTGTAGTGGTGTCTAAAATCTGTGTCATCTGAGATGAAGTAATCATTCACAGGTTTTCGCTACTTTATCAAAAGGAGGGTACCGTGATACTCTTGTTATCCCATCTGCTTTTATAACAATTATTTGTGTAGATTTCGTGTCAATGATTGAATCAATTTTTGTTAAAGTTGATATACTTGTTGGTTATGAATAAATGAACTTTATAACTTTGCAGTTCATCCTGTTAACTGATTTCCTACAGAACACCTTTCCTATTTTTGGTGTTTCACTGCGGGGAGAATTAATAACTTCTATATAATAAATCAGTCACAACGGAGAGGTCTCTGTGACTTTTTCAAAGAGCTATACTTTGTTGTAGACGTTAGTAAATTCTTGCGTAGACCGAATGTCAAAACATAGAGGGTACATTTCTTTGTCTGCGAAAAATATGAAATAGAATGATACTGACAAAAATACGATAAGAAATGAATACCAAGAAAACTAAACACTATAGAACTGAAGTAAGACCGGAATAATTGTATGCAAGTGAATGCTTAACTATGAACTATAAGCGGGATAGAATAGAGGTTCTTGAGAGACGGATTATTAGAACAATAATGAAATTAATTGAGTTTTCCGTCGGTGCTTGACAGAACATGATATTATCAAAAAGTAACAATAAAATGGATGCGATACAAACTGCAGATGGTTGGAAAATGAGAAGCAATAAGGAGATTTATGAAAATATAGAGAAAATATCAGAAGTAATGACAAAGCGAAGATTAATCTTCTTTGGGCATCCCTTCCGAATGAATGAGAGCAGACTGACTAAACAAATTTTACTTACTTCTGGAAAAATAAATCAACAATAGCATGGATCACAGACGTAAAAAAAGATATAAAAGAAAGAACATCAAAGAATCAGAAATAGCAGACAGGAACACTGAAGAATAAAATACTAATTCTAGGAGTCTTTCAAGGTAGAAAAAACTAAGAAAACAGGAACAACGTGGAGAGAAAAAGGACAACATGGTGAGAAGAAAAAGGAGTATTGGAAGAAGAGGAAACAACAAAGCAAGAAGAGTAACTGAAGCTGTTTTGTTATCCTAGTTGGTCAATTACAATGTGTTTATAATAATCAATGCACGCAAGTATTATGTTGTGATGATACTGCTGACCCCCTCATCTCAATGTTATTGTACGATACCGTCTGTGTCGAACACGGAATCGTGTGGTTCAACAGTGATATATGTTGCGTGTGACGTTACAAACGAAATAGCCAGCCTAGGAATCAGTGTAGGACAGTGTCTCGGCGATACTGTGATTAAAACAAGTGACAGATTTCATTAATTAAGAGATTTGTATAAGACGTTTCTAGATAATTCTATAAACAATAGTTTTGTCATTGTACATTATTTCAATAAATAGACAGACGAAGGGTAAAAACTTTGGTAAAACATAAAGAAATGAAAATAAATAGCATTGTATATATGTTAGGCTCATAAACAAGTTGTGTTGACCAGCTAATTGTGTTATATCGACTATTACATTAATTATCAATATTGAATTCTGTGTATATATTAACTAACGTGAGATTTTGAGTATATTTTGTGAATGGCAATGTGATTTGATAGTTCAATATATGTTTGGAACATGTATGATCTACTCGTTAACTAATTAATTGACATTTAACATTTTGGTTTGTTGTCAATCAAAAAGTAGCGTGATTAAAACTTAAAAAGATAGGTTCCATCTAAAATTATTGTATGCATGGTTTTAATTTTATATTGTGATTATTCTTGTGTACATGAAATGTTTTCTTTGTGTGTTTGTTCATTGTAAATTTGTATATTCAATTGTTATAAACAATGCATAATGTATGCCATTATTGTCAAGGCTATATATTTGCCTCACCGCCTTGCGTGGGGGAGTTCGAGTTTCAGTCGTTTGTCAAGTGCTCTGGAAGCTATGTCAGTCTGTTGTTTTTAAATGGAAGTACTGTCGGCTAAGTTCTCTTGCATTGTTTTGAATTTGTTATGTTTTGGCGGAGAAAAGTTTGATTCAAATTAAAGAAGAAGTGAAAATTGTATATATAGAGAGTATTTATTTCTACCGCGACGCCCCAGGAGAACAATGTTGCAGCGAGCAGAACCCCCATACATCGTAACGTTAAACAGCTGAGTATCGGTAGAATAGACTGCAATTGTTTTAATGTGCATAAACATTGCAAGTGATACTTTCTCCATTTGTTAGTGTATGCAGTGTACTGCTATTAAACTCCTTTCGTAAGACATTTCACAAAGTGCAAACAACATTGCAACTTCGCAAGTCTACCACGTAGCGCATAGAGCGATTTACATTCCTCGCGCCGCTCTCTCGCCAGTTAGGCGGGTGCTGACACATTCTGACTGCTTCCTGGCCGCGCTGGCGACAGAGCCACAAATCAAATTACAAGCGCCGGTACGCGACTTAAATGTTGAAATACCGCATGAGATGGCATGCCAGCTTACGCACACTGGCCCGGCACGTACTGCACCTACCCAAAGCATTCGTCAAGATATTCGCAGAGTGGCTGCTCACATCTTCGGAAGCTGGGAAAAAATGACAATAATACCTAACATAAACACAAACCATAGCCTTGCACGAGGTCACTACGTTACACGAAATTATTATTATACACGGATTGGAACGTTTCTTTGATGCAACAGTTTATTTCACATCACACACTTTTTTTGAGATTCTAAAAAGACACGTCCGTGCTTTCTAAATGTCTTGCCTATTTTCAAATACGCTTTACAGAAGACGATTTATGAGATTGATATGCCTATATTATCAATTTAAAATTTAATTAGTACTGAACTGCGTGAAAGCTAAAATGATTTTGAATGAAAAAATCGTGGCTTTAGAGAGGTTTCAACTTCCTTTTATTGAGATTCTGCACCTGCACTACCAGGTAAGTGAGGTCAGTTTTACTTTATAATATTTACTTATTAGAGGGCTTAGACACTAGTGAATCAAAATTTTAGGATACACTAATGTCAGAGAGTTACGTATAATTTACCTCCTAATGTATTTATATCTTGTTACTTTCTTTCTACTGACACGTTGCTTGTGCAAGAACGCGACGTTTTGCATAAAAATCACACAGAGCATTGTATTTTTATGATCGAGTGTCTTATGTAACACGATGTAATGTGGTCAGGAGCGTTTGAGGTCAAATGTGCATAATAACTATTGGGACCATATTACTATAATGCTAGCAGACAGCGTAATGTGTGCATATAGCTTAAGGTTTCATGTAATGTTATGAAGTTTCACTATATTACTTTAAAATAAATATTTAAATTCTTTGACAGTTTAAAAAATTTTGGGGTAGCAAAAGTATTTGTTTGATAGTTGACAAACGAAGTGTAATATATCTAATATATGCCCCCACTATTTAAATTGCCTTCGGTTTGTCTATAGTTTGTGATTTCATCCGATGTCTGGAACAATAGAATATGATTCAAGATAAAGATCTCTAAAAATATCAAAAATAAGATGCTTGGTGAATGAATGCGTGGTTGAGCTAGTGTATGTGTGTGTGTGTGTGTGTGTGTGTGTGTGTGTGTGTGTGTGTGTGTCGGCCTAAAAAAAGAAACTGAGAGTAAACCTATTATCAACTCATCTCATTATGCTTTGCTACGTAATCTTGACAAGTAAAAAATAATTATTAACGTGAGATTTATTTTACACTCAGAAAAGAATTATTTCTAATCACGAAGTATACCTAATACACCTTTTGGTTGACAGAGCTTAATCTAAATGCCAGCGGCAAATTTTTACATCTGTGAGAAACCTATAGTACCCCTATTGAAATGAATATTTATTACTGGCGTTTGGTCAGATGACTTTCACGCTAACAAAGTAGTTCTGACCTACCGGCAGGGTGGACTTTTCATTTGTAAGACTGGTCTCCAAACTTTCGCCAAGCTGCAAAACTACTAAATACCGGAAACGCTTGACTGAAATGCAAATCCACTAACTACCTAAAATTTACTTTTTCCATCATGGTTCATAAATTACTCAATCAGAAAGAAAGAAGTTACACAACACAGCTTTTGTCAGGTTTCTCGATTTTCTTTATATTTTATTAAGTTGCCGGGTTTCAATTTAAATGTTTTCTTTTACAACTGAAAAATTGGAAGAACCCCTGTATAATTTCAGATTATCTCAGAATACATTCAGCAATACAGTCGTTATTGCCCAGTCACGAAATCTGAAAATAAATGAGTACCAAGTGTTGAATTTCTAATATGAGACGGACAACAATAAGGAATTAAGTGAAGCAGGCAAAAACTGGAAACTGGTATATTGTTTTGTTTCAGAAATGTCACTGTGAAAAATCTCCCATCCTTCTCATCGGTTCATTCCATTATGATTTCATCATCAAATGGAATTAGAACTTATCTATCACTACATTCTTACATACGCACACAGTGCTTGTTGTTCAGAGCCAGCTACTACAGGCAACCGACCCCAGCATGGCAGCAAACATTGCTACAGGAAGCGTTGTATCTTTGCTAGAGAGTGTATATGCAAACTAAAGTGAATAACATAGTTCCCATGGTCGACATAAACATTCAGTTGCCGAGAAATACCGATCTGAACTCTAATACACAGCTTTTATTGTACCAAGAATCACATAAACAAAAGCAGTAAAACATAATAATTTTAGGTAAACGTGAAGCAATGAATTAAAATCTGTAATGCGGCTGGGAAGCGAACCTGGACATCCATGCTTACTAGTCAGACGTCTTACCGTTTTTTTTTACCGTTAGACCACCGCACCTCTAACGAGTAAGACACCTCGACATAGTTTAAGTACGACTTCCCTCCACGTCACAAATTTTAATTCTTCTTCTGTGTTCCAAAGATAATTGTCACTACTGCCAAGGCTCTCCATGCAGTGGAATAGCACCTCGGCAATGGACATAGTGGAATATTCCTTGCTAAGATGATATAAATATCAATTAAATATAGAGAAACCCTAAGACGGTTTTTCGTCTCGAATATGTACGGTAAGACGTCTGCCTAGTAAGCATGGAGGTCCGGGTTCGTTTCCCGACCGCACCACAAATTTTAATTCATTGCTTCACGTGTATCTATAATGTCTTGGACATATTGGAGACGAAAAACCATCTCAGGGTTTCTCGATCTGTATTTAATTGATATTTACATGATCTTAGCAAGGAATGTTCCACTATGTCCATTACCGAGGTGCTATTCCGCTGCATGGAGAGCCTTGGCAGTAGTGACAATTATCTTTGGAACACGAAGCAGAATTAAAATTTGTGACATGGAGGGAAGTAGTACTTAGACTATTCTGATGCGCTCTAGTCGTTAGAGGTGCGGTGGTCTAACGGTAAGACATCTGCTTAATAATCATGGAGGTGTGGGTTCGATTCTCTTCTGCACCACAAATTTTAATTCATTGCTTCACGTTTATCTTTAATGTCTTGGACATATTCGAGACGAAAAACCGTCTCAGGGTTTCTCAATCTATATTTAATTGATAAAATAATTTTTGTTATAATTTCACAATGTAAAAGGAGCGAATGTTGACTGAAAATATATGAAAGAATGGTAGATTATTTTTCAATACATCCATTAATTTGATTAAACGTAATCGAAAGTACAATAGTGGCCTCTACTTTGTATCGAGAGATTTGATTCATGGAAGTCACTTTCCAGTTTTATAATCAAATTTTGGCCAATTCTAGGATTAGGTTTCGGAAAAAAAGCGATTTGGATGTCCTGCAATGCAGGACCCACGTCCAACATTCCACACATTAACAGGAAATTTATTTACAGCAACGAAAAAAAAAGAGAGCGAACTTAAAATGCATAACGGTGAATATAAATCGGTGTTGCGCTGCATAATTCATTACTTGCGTAAAATATTGGCTAGCGCGTCATGTGTCGGGTTTTCCTTTTTGGTGCATTACCTGTCACGGTCGCCACGCGAAAGGTCCTGGCACGGTCGCCAGTGGCCAGCTGCAGCCAACGCCCGCCGCTAGCTCTGCTAATTGGACTGCCATTCCTTATCTGGAACAACAGACACGCTATTAAGTCGGAGGGCCGGCCGCGTAATAGCATCGATCGGTGCGTGTAATAGGATTAGTTCCCCATACATCTTATCTGGCGCCCAAGCGTATTCAGTGACCCGGGTCGGCTCTTCTTACCCGGCAGCCGTTGCAAAGGCGATTACCCGAGCAGCGCTTCTTCCCTCTCGCTCGCGCGGCCGACAGCTCGCAACGGTCCGCCGAAATGAAAGATTTGCAGGAAGGAGAGCGAGTTTGTCAGCAGCGGGACTGCAGTCCAGTAATTAGTGTCGAGATTTATAGATCGCCATCTAAATAGCATTGCAGTGTTTTGTGCTAAGTGAGAGAGGAATTACTCTTTCCGCGATATTAGCTGGTGTTCTGGAAGGCAGACGGACAGATGAAAGAACACAGCTCCGTCTGCTGATAATAAATGTGAGATCACGAATATAATTTGGAACATAAAGCGTTACTCATAATTAAAGCTGAAAAGTGGTGTGCTATAATTCACGAGGGATACACTTCGCCTCGAACACTCGGAACTTGTCGAACCATTCTTAACTCATTTCTCCATTAATTAAGTTTCACTTTAAATTTTTCTATATTAGATACCTGTTTATATATTTATGTAACACCACAAATGTTCAAATGTTTGTACAGCTTATGGGACTTAACTACGGGGTCATCAGTCCCTAAACTTACAAACTACTTACGAACTAGGACGGCACAAATATCCATGCCCGAGAGGGGATTCGAACCCCCGACCGTAGTGGCCTGTAACAGCACATCATATTCTTTTGTGATAAAGTATAAAACACTATGCACAAACCAACATTACATTTCAGGAGTTCCTTTAGAGTGTTGTTCTGTACAGCGGGTTTCTTTTTTTTTTTTTTTTTTTTTTTTCTGCAGCACTAGAGCTACTAGGTGACATTAGTCGGTGGAAGAATGTATAAATAGGCGAAAAATAGATACGGCCTACAGAAAAATAAAAGAGACATTTGGAGACAAGAAAAACACCTCTATATCAAGAACTGACCAGCACTCAGCAAAGAAGGAAAAGATGAAAGGTGGAAAGAATATATAGAGGGGGTCTATAAGGGAAATGAACTGCGAGACAATATTATAGTAACGGGAGATAGATGAAGATGAAATAGGAGATACTATAATGAGAGAATTTGACAGAGCCCTAAAACACCTTTCGAAACATGTCCCTTGGAGTAGATGACATTCCCTCAAAATTACTAAAGTCTCTGGGAGAACCAGCCATGACCAAACAATTTCACCTGGTGCGTAAGATGTTCGAGACAAGCGACATACCCTCGGACTTTAGTAAAATCGTCATAATACCGATTCCCAAGAAAGCAGGTGCAGACATGTGTGAAAATTACAGAATCATCAGTTTAATAAGTCATGGTTGAAAATTACTAACACGAATTATTTACAGAAGGGTGGAAAATCTGGTATAAGCCGATGTCAGGGAAGATCAGTTTAGATTCAGGGGAAACGTAGGAACACGGGAAGCAATACTCACTTTACGGCTTCTCTTAGAAGATAGATTAAGGAAATACGCACCTACATTTCTATCTTTTGTAGATTTGGACAAAGCTTTTGACAATGTTGATTGGAATAAACTGTTCCAAATTCTGAAGCAAGCAAGAATAAAATATAGGGAACGGAAGGATATTTACAACTTGTACAAAACCAGACGGCGGTGGTTAGAGTTGTGAAAGGCATGAAAGGGATGCAGTGGTTGAGAAGGGAGTAATACAGGGTTGCAGCCTCTTTCCAATGTTATCCAATTTCTGCATTGAGCAATCTATAAAGGAAAACAAGAAGAAATTTGGAGAAGGAATTAATCTTCAGGGTGAAGAAATAAAAAACCGTGCGTTTTGCCGATGACATTGTAATACATCAGAGACAGCATAGGACCTGGAGGAGCAATTGAATGGAATGGACAGTGTGTTGAAAGATGTATGTTAACAAGTGAAAAACAAGGGTAATGGAGTGGAGTCAGGCCATGCTGAAGGAATTATATTAGGTAACGAAACAATAAAGGTAGTATATGGGTATTGTTACTTGTGTAGTAAAATAAATGGTGGTCGCAGTACAGAGGATATAAAATGCAGAATTGCAATGGGTAGAAAAGAGTTTTTGAAAAAGAGAAATTTGCTAACATCGAATATTGATTTAAGTGTAAGGACGTCCTTTCTGAAGGCATTTTTGTGGAGTGTTGCCTTGTAAGTGAGTGAAACTTGGACGATAAATAGTGTGGACAGGAAGAGGATAGAGGTTTTTGAAATGTGGTGCTACAGAATAATGCTGAAAATTAAGTGGGTGTATTGCGTAACTAACGTGGAGGTACTGCACAGAACTGGGGAGAAAAGGATTTTCTGGCACACCTTAACTAAAAGAAAGGATCGATTGGTAGAACACATTCTTAGGCATCAAGGAATCAGGAATTTGGAATTGGAGGGAAGTGTTTGGGGTAAAAACCGCAGGGCGAGACCAAGGGATGAATACAGTAAGCAGTTTCAAATGTTCAAATGTTTCTATAGCTTATGGGACTTAACTACGGGGTCATCAGTTCCTAAACTTACAAACTACTTACGAACTAGCTAATAATAAGGACGGCACAAATATCCATGCCCGAGGGGGGATTCGAACCCCGGACCATAGTGGCCGTGCAGACCGTAACTGGAGCGCCTCAGTCCCCTCGGCCACCGCGGCCGGCTAAGCAGATTCAAACGGATGTAGGTTGCCGTTGTTATGAGCAGATGAAGAGGCTTGCTCAGGATAGATTAGGGTGGAGAGCTGCATAAAATCAGTCTCTGGACTGAAGAACATAACAATAACATATTTCTCCTCCTTTTGAGTAGCTAGTGTTTCGTGCACAGATACGCCTTGCAAAAGAAAGAATCGCTGTACTGACTGTTCCGCCTACGTGCAAGACACAATTAAAAACTGAATTGTGAACAATAGCAATGAACTGCATTTTGTGACAAACTGCACCATTGATTGCAGGTCTTTAAAAACCAAACAAAATGTAAAAAATTTGAGCGCTACATTGTGTGAAAAAATATTCTTTCCTTCCCAAGACATAATCTTACTCAGAATAATTCTTCAGGAATTGTAGCACCAAACACTGACTTCTTAGCTCCTTCTACTGACAGAAATCATTCTAAGTATCAATAATAAAGCATTCTTATCTGAGAGCCTTACAATAATGAGTATTCCAAATGAATACATTTTTACCAACAACAGAAAGCAATGACAAGCTGTTATGTCATATTTACTTAACGATAGATCAAAATGGGTTAAAATAGCAATCGCTAAAGAAAGAGAGAAAAACACAGTAGTCTACGTAATTTCCATGCAAAACTTTGCATTCAAGCACGACATTTTAATAGACAAGAAAAAAATAAACGTATTACCTATTCCATAGGAGGAAATTTATACGTAATTCAATGACGGACAGTATTTTTAGATTTTCAAGAACAATGTCCAAAGCAGTTTTCAGAAAACATAACAGCACAAAACGCACATTTGTCACATCCCTCATAGTGCTTCTATTGCTTCTAAAAGTGCAGTGTCAGGACTTCGATGAAGTGGTATAAGCAAAGTGGACCTCGTTTGCATTGAAAATCACCTTGGTATTCAAGCTGTTCAGTATCATATCCGTCACTACATTTCAAATGATGATATTAGCACGTCACTGTCACAGCCTATTCTTTGTCAAACATTTTGCAATATAGTCTTATAATTTGATGCAAAAATTTATTTTAAATTTTCACCACCTTTGTAATGAAGAGGGCACACATATGTCATTCCGAAGACAGTATCAACTGTTCATATATATATATATTTAACTTTGTTTATCACATGGAAAGTTCACTGCGGCCTATTGCGGATGATGCTGTAGTATATATAGCGTATGGAACAATGGAAAATTGTATTGGAATGCAGGAGAATCTGCATCGAATTGACGCATGGTGCTGGGAATGGCAAATGAATCTCAATGTAGACAAAGAAAGAAAGATCCTTTATCATTTAGCTACGTAGTAGCAGGTCAGCAACTGGAAGAAGTTAATTCCATAAATTATCTGGGAGTAGGCATTAGGAGTGATTCAAAATGGAACGACCATACAAAATTAATCGTTGTTAAAGCAGATGCCAGACTCAAATTCATTGGAAGAATCCTAAGGAAGTGCAGCCCGGAAACAAAGGAAGTAGGTTACAGTACACTTGTGCGCCCACTGCTTGAATACTGCTCACCCTTGTGGGATCTGTACCAGCTGGGGTTGATAGAAGAGGTAGAGAAGATCCAACAGTGAGCAGCGCGCTTCGTTACCGGATCATTTAGTAATCGTGAAAGCTTTACGGAGATGATCGAAAACCTCCAGTGGCAGACTCTGGAGGAGAGACGCTCTATCGCTAGGTACGGGCTTTTGTCGAAGTTTCGGGAACATACTTTTACCGAGGAGTCCAGCAGTATATTGCTCCCTCCTACGTATATCTCGCGAAGATATCATGAGGATAAAATCAGAGAGATTGCAGCCCACACAGATGCATACCGACAATCTTTCTAAAAAGGTTTTGATACGTTGCGTTTTGCAGCTCTGAAATATTATATGAAAGACAGTTTTATATTGCACCAAAGCTGCTTTGATTTTAAATGCCGACTAGTTTCGGGCTTTGCCCATTTTCTTAACCCACCTATTATAGAGAACACAGTTTGTTTTGGAGGAAGATACATAAATATGGAAATGTTACATTGTAAGTACAAGTCGTAATTACTTACATTCATATATATTTTATTTGGATACTGCATATGTTACGCTGTTTGTTTTAATTACTTTGGTGTAATTTATTAAGCTATTGATCCAAAGATGTTTTTGTTAAGTTTTAAATATTCTTTGCTTCATTTTGTTTATGGTAATATCGCTGGTTATATGCAGCGTGACATAAACAGTTCCAATACAAATATTCGTAAAATAATTTTTTTTTTTTTACTTTTCATTCCGAACTATTTTAAGTGTAGATGTATTAGTGAAGGAGGCAACTGAAATTCGCTTGATAACGAATCTAATTAATAGAGTGAGTGGTTTCAAACTAATCACGCAATCCGGCACTTTCGGCAATAAACTCAGGAAGACGCTACATTGCAGCTCACAGGGATATATCGATATGCCAACACAGATCGACTGCGAATAATAACTCGTGAATTATGCACGCCTTGGCCGCCGACCGACGTCTCTGGCGCATAGGTATCTGTGGCCGCATGCGCGGTTGCATGGTACGCGAGTGTAAAGGCCCGGAGAGAGCATTGGAGCGTCTGTCTTAAGGCTCTCTCTGAAGATGGCTGAACGTTACACAGCCGAAATATTGGAAGAAGGAGAATTCTTGCTGCTGCACACCCGAAACTTAATGGAACAATTTTCTCAATTTGAGATTATAAATAGCAAGACCTATACTTCTTTAGATATTAACACAGACGCTTCTTGTTAATAATACGTGAGTATGCTGGATGCATTCATGAAATTCATGAGTTCTTAGATTCATTACGTCGTTATGTATAGTGTTTTATGTATATTTCACGAATAGAACGGTTATGTTGTAACACTTGTTCCTTTTATCTATGTTGGCGGTGAAAGATATACACAATTGGCAACTGTGTATGAGACTTAGTATGACTAATGTTTCGACAAAATCGAGAATTATTTTCATTTTCATTGATGACGGCTTTCAGTACACAAAGTTACTATTTTCCGGGCACTAAGTGACCGGCTGTCAATGAAAATAAATATTCTTTTGCGATCTTTACAAAACTTAAATTTCTATCAATTAAATACAATGAAAGAATCCCTGAGACGGATTTTCGTCTCAATTATGTCAAAGACATTATTGATAGAGCTGAAGCATTGAATTGAAATTTGTGGTGCGGCCGGGAATCGAACCCGGACCTCCATGCTTACTAGGCAGACGTCTTAACCGTTTGTTTTTTTTTTTTTTTTTTTTTTTTTTTTAAGTTGGGTAAAGTAATTTCTTCTTCTTCTTCTTCTTCTTCTTCAGGCGTAGGTAGTGGATCGCTTCCACGATGAAATCAAAATCTTCCTCCATAGATAACAAAATAAAACTGATGTGCCTCCGTCACAGATATTTTTTTTTTCCTGGCTCTCCGAACGCATCCGAGTTCGTCTTCTCGAAAAATTAATGTTACCGTTTCTATCGTTTCTTTGCAATTCAGTCAACTTCTTTGCCTTTTCTCTTTATTTATCTTCTCTTAACTCGTGAAACGTGAGCAGCCAGTTTTTTAATGATAATAGACATTAATCCACAAGGGGGATGTTTAGTACATCATTAAAGGAAAGGCGTCCTCTCGCCATTTAAATGTAAAACTTATTGAAAAAAAAAATGTTAACATTAACAGAAAATAAAGGGATAAAAACGCTCTTATTAGAAGGACATCAAATTACTTTTTATCTTCGTGTTCCATGTTTTTAAATGTCTGGGCTTCTCAGAAATTCCTACATTCTTCTCTGAAAACTGCTTCTAAAAAGTTTGCATAGTGTCGCTTGTAATGTTGTTTACGGGATAACTTGCGAAGTTGCTGGACTATATACATGGAGAAATCCTCTTCGCCTTTAGTCGTGCTTGACATTAAATAGTGGACGAAGTGTCCTTTCAGCCAGTTAACTGAGTTCCGTTTTGCTTTAGGGTACGGAACAGCATCTGGGTACAAGAAATCGTCAGGTGTAATACGAAGAATCGATGTTCTTGTGATGGTTGCAAGCTTTTTACGAATATAGTTCCAGACGTCTTTCACCTTGGAGCACACAAAAAGATGTTCATCGCTCTCCATTAAGCTGCACGTTGCACACAGTGGTGAGTCCACCAAATGTATGGAGTATAGCTTGGAGTTGGTGTGGACTTTCCTGTTCACTAGGCGATACCAGGAGGCTCTGACCGCAGTTGGCAAATCACGGCAGTGGATGTTCTTCCAGATTATTGGCCATCTGTGGTTGGGATATTTTTGTTCAATGACGTTCCGGTTCTTGTTTTCCATTAACTTCTTATAAACCTTATGCGCCGTCATGAGCTCATCATTTGGCATGTTTAGCTGCAAGTAGCTCAAGTCGACTAAAAAGGTTTGAAAATGCGACATAGCGCTCGGAATATGTCGGACGTTGATTGGAGGCTGCAGACTGGTAGGCGTGATCTCGTTTAACAGGTGGGCTGTTAAACTGTTTGGTGAGTTCTTCCAGATCTTGTATGTATTACACACGTATAGCGCCCGTGCCTTATTTGCAACATGCGTAAGATTTAATCCACCATCCCAAATGCCCAAAGTGAGCGTGTCGTATTTTACTTTGAAGATGTACCCTCGAGTGACGAAGTGACCCAAAGCTGACATAATTCGTTTCATTGTCTCGTGTGGCATCGGTAAAACTTGTGCAACGTAATTGATCTTCGATGTTATGTAAACGTTGGCGAGGGTAACCTTTTGTACGTCATCAAGTTTTCTGATGTAGTGACTCTGTATGCATGCACGCAGACGTGCGAGAAGATTCCTGTAATTGACAGCGATGGTGTGCCTTATGTCACTCCGGTATTCGATTCCTAAGCATTGCAGTTTGGAGACTGGAGTTATGTATCCATGGTGCTGTACTGCAACCCCACATCCTATGTTCATAAAACCACACTTTCTTTCATTTAACTTTGCCCCTGAAGCAAGTTCGTATTTGTTAACGATTTGGAGAGCTGCTACTAACTCCTGGTCGTCCGTGACTAAAAACCCCACGTCATCCGCGTAAGCATTGCAGGCTATCTTGATTCCATTGATTGTCAAGCCTCGTAGATGTTGATTTAGTGTCGCAAGCAGGGGTTCAATGGCGATAGCAAAAAGTGCCATTGACAAGGGGCAGCCCTGTCTCACCGAGCTCTTTATTCTAATTTCTTTTGTGAGCTGTCCATTCACTAATGCTCGTGTTGCACCTTTACTAAGAATTTCACCTATGAAGTTCGTGAAGCGCTGCGGAAAGCCCATAGCAAGCATGGTGCTCAAGAGGTACTGGTGATTCACTTGATCAAATGCCTTTGCAAAATCAAGTGATACTAGGGCACACTGAATTTTGCAAGCCTGTGCTGTAGCAATCACGTCTCTGTATTCACATAAGTTTTGTTGGATTTTTCTGTCAAGACCCACGCACGTCTGGTATCTGCCTATTACTGTATTCAGCATCAGTTTCAGTCTACGGGCGAAGATTCGTGCCACGATTTTGTAATCACAGTTTAGGAGAGTCAGAGGTCTAAAATCGTCAATATGTCTGCTTCCTGGGTGTTTAGGGATGAAAACTGCTATTCCTTCTACCAGTTCTTGAGGCAGATTAAAATGTGGCTGCAACAATTCATTTTACATAGCTAATAATTTTGGCTGCAGTTGTTCTCGAAAAGTATGATAGAATTCCGCAGTCAGTCCGTCAGGGCCCGGTGACTTGTTTTTGGGGCTTCGTTGGATGGCATATTCCAGTTCCTCCTCATCAATGTCTGTAATAAGGTTCTCGGCTTGTGCATCACTTAATGATCCTTGAAGATTGCGTAACAGTTCCTGTTGCAATATTGCGTCGTTGCTTCCCGTTGCCAGCAGCGATTCCAGGTGAGTATGAATTGCATTTTTTATGTCGTGTTGCTGCACGAGGGTGGTCCCGTCACGTAACCGGAGTTGCGTTATAATTTTTCTTTTGCCTCTCTTATTCTCGCGTATTACGTGAAACATTGAAGGTTCTTCCTGATCTATGAGGTTATCGGACCGAGACCGGACTTTGTACCCATCACACTGTTGTCGTTTAAGTTTCACAAGTTTTGCTTTTATACGCTTTATTTGTACGTAATTGTCAATTATCGTCGCGTCCGATTTATATAACTCTCGTAAGCAAGAGAAGTAAAATTCTGTAGTCTTTTGTTGCCAGTAATACTTTTCCCGTGAATAAGTCTGAAACATTCTCCGTATCTTTGGTTTAGCATGTTTGAGCCACCATTCCGTCACCGAGTTGTACTGTGCTGCTTTACGTTCACATGCCCTCCATGTGTCATTAAATGCGCGCTGGCATTCTACATTATGGAGAATGGAGTTATTTAATTTCCACGTGCCTCTGGCCCGGTATGTGCCTTGTTTGCACATGTTTATTGTACATATATATGCGACGTGGTCTGATAAAATTGTCGGCCAAATTTCGGAATGTAGGACGGCGGAACTAAGTTGTTCGGTAACATATATCCTGTCCAGCCGACTTGCAGAGTGGCTCGTGACGTACGTGAATCCTTGTAAACTGCCGTGCAGGTGTTCCCAAGTGTCAATTAAACGCAGATCATTGACAATACGTTTCAGTTCCATCGATGTGTTAAAATTGGGCGTCTGGTCTTTACGGTGCAGCACACAGTTAAAGTCACCTGCAAGTATTAGGTGATCATAATTCCTTCCAAAAAGCTGTACAATTTCACTGGTAAAGAAGTCTGCCCTGCCCCGCCGATTGCTACTGCCGGATGGCGCATACACATTAATTATGCGAGTGCGGTGAACCGTGACTGCAATTCCCCTGCTATTCGGTAATTTTTCCACATCAGTCATTATGATGCCTTCTTTTGCCAAAACAGCTGTTCCGAGATCCGCTCCGCTTCCCGGATTGGTGATAGCCGTATATCCGGCAAGTCGTTCAAGTTCTATGACAGTCACTTCTTGAAGCAAGATGATATCAATGTCGGCAGCACGTAAGAGATCCTGTAACATGGACAGTCGCAACCCTGACCGGATCTTATTGATGTTGAGAGTGGCTATTTTATAAGCTTGCGACTGATTCATGGGTTTAAGGTTTTTCAGCAGTTAAGTTGTCCTCTTAGGGTGACTGGGAATAGAGGGCGGTTGGGCTTCAGTCGAGGTGACCATCGTGCCACCTTTTGTTGTTGTAGTCTGCTCCGTCGAGATGGTAGAGGGTTCCGTCCCCAATTTCTGGACCGCGGCTGTGTCTGCGTTCGCCTCTGTTTCTTCCATTTCCTCTGCCCAGGATTTGGAACATGTTGACTGAAGCAAAACCTCTGCTTGTCTTATTTCTGCAGATGGGGTCAGCGCTAGTTGTGAAACCAGGATAGACTCTGTGCCACCATTCGAACCTTGATGTGAAATCGATTCAGAAGAGGCAGACATCTCGACATCCATTCCTGCCGAGACCGGTTGACTTACATCAGCACTCACAGAATTTTCATGGCGGATCTTACTTATAATCTTCTTTGCTTTTTCCCGCAGTAATGGGGCGACTTGATTGGCACCCTGGTGGGCTCGTCTCCGTTTCTTAGTCTTCTTTATCGAGGACGACCCCTTTGATGACTCCGAGCCATCAGTATCAGAAGTCCGTTGTTCCATCGACTCGTTCTCATCAATAGATTCAAGATCCATCGACTCCCGTACTTCATTAGGCCCAGGTATAGGGAGAGCTTCAGTCAAACCTGTTTGTTCGCGGTCTGGTTCACTCGGTCCTGCATCGTCGCTCATTTCCATGTGTGTGTCTGAGTAAATCTCGGCACTTGAAAGGACATCAACGTTTGAACTTGCAGGTACGCGTTCGGTGACTGCGCAGCATCAGGTTTATCATTGCCGTCTGATGGCGGGACATCTGAAGGTGGGGTCGCGGCTTGCACTGTAGTTAGCGCCGACGAGTAAGTCAGGGGCAGCGCCGTGGTCACGGAGGGACGCGCGGCCTCCCCGGCTGGTATCTGCGCCACGCGGCGTTGTAAACACTGCGCTCTGACGTGACCAGTTGCGCCGCAGCCAGCGCAAGTCCTCGGCTGTCCATCGTACATAACAATTCCACGGTGTCCGCCTACAGTTATGTAAGAGGGGATATGCTTTGTTAGGTCGATCTTAACCTGTCGCACACCGCTTAACACAGGGAATTTATGGCTCGGAGAGAACTTCTCCGCAAAATTTTTCAACACCCTGCCATACGGCGCAAGGACCGCATTAATTTGTTCCGCTGTTGTTTCAAAGGGCAGCTCAAATACGCGCACCGTCCGAATGCCAAGTCCTGCATGTGCGACAGTCACCTCACCGACAGCACCGTCCCTGTATTTAAATTTCAAAGCCCCTCCACTGCTTGTGACAACTCGATCACATACGTCGGAGTTGATAACTTTAAGGTAAACAACACTAGTGACGATAGAAAAGTTAATCCCAATTACTTCATCGGCAGATATCTTAGCGGTTTCTTCTAACCAATTTTCTACTTCGAAAGAGCTCGGTCTAGGGTGAGTCGTGTCAAAGGTAAACTTCAGGGTATCTATTCTCTTCGTCTGATTCATGGTTTCATGGTTTTCTCTACAGTTAGGACGACGCTGTATGCACGCGACTTACCGCGCAGACGTAAACAAACTGCCACGGCGCGCCGCTCTGCCGGAGGTCCGCACACCGCCGTAGCCGCGACGAGACTTGCCGTTAGACTACCACACCACTAACGATCAACGCGCCTCGGAATAGTCTATGTACGATTTCCCTCCACAACACAAACTTTAATTCAGCTTCTTTGTTCCAAAGATAATTGCCACTACTGCCAAGGCTCTCCATGCAGCGGAATAGCACCTCAGCAATGGACATGGTGGAACAATCCTGTTATGGTAGTTAGTGGTGTGGTAGTCTAACGTTTAAGACGTCTGCCTAGTAAGCCTGGAGGTCCGGGTTCGATTCCCGGCCGCACCACAAATTTTAATTCAATGCTTCAGCTCTATCAATAATGTCTTTGACATATTTGAGACGAAAATCCGTCTCAGGGATTCTTTCATTGTATTTAATTGATATTTATATCACCATAACAGGATTGTTCCACCATGTCCATTACTGAGGTGCTATTCCGCTGCATGGAGAGCCTTGGCAGTAGTGGCAATTATCTTTGGAACAAAGAAGCTAAATTAAAGTTTGTGTTGTGGAGGGAAATCGTACATAGACTATTCCGAGGCGCGTTAATCGTTAGTGGTGTGGTAGTCTAACGGTTAAGACGTCTGCCTAGTAAGCATGGAGATCCGGGTTCGATTCCCGGCCGCACCACAAATTTTAATTCAATGCTTCAGCTCTATCAATAATGACTTAAATTTCTTTTACTGAGGTCCCATCGCTGACCTAACAATGAGAAAATTATTTGTGAGACGTATTTGCACATACTGGCTCGTCTACAAACCATCTAACAGCGATAGACGATGAATTTTCTACACTAGTAATACAAAATATGGTTTCACGTCAGTGTGATTGTGAAACTGTAAAGATCTACGCAGGTTATGAGATGTTTATTATAAAACGATGTCAGTATATATTCAAAGTATATAATTAACATACTTCGTGCTTGACGTTATCTGAAGTGTTTACCATGTTACGTACGATATATGGAAGAGCGCTTATTTATAAATAAGACATATGTATTTGATTCTCAGTTCAAATGTTCACATGTTTTAGAGCTTATGGGACTTAACTACGGAGTCATTAGTCTCTAAACGTACAAACCACTAATTAACAAGCTTATACTAAAGACGGCACAAACATCCATGCCCGAGGGGGGGGATTCGAACCCCCGACGGGGAACGGCATCGCGCATCGTAGCATAGTGTCTCAATCCACTCGGCCCCTCCGCCGTGGCTGATTCTCAGTATTGCAATATTTGTCCAGAGAGGAATTTTCTGGTATAGGTCCATGACAAAAACGCATATTTTGAAATGGCTAATAGCACTGGTAATCTAGATAATTTTAGAACTGAATGCAGACACTATTTTCTTTCAAAAATGTTTCGGGGACTATTAAGACTCTCAAATTATCTCGCTGACAAATCGTTTGAATATATGTAATTATTTAAATACATTTGCTTCTGTTATAATAAAACACAATAATTAGTGTTAATTGTTTCTGGTTAATGTGCCACTGCCGGCCGCGGTGGCCGAGAAGAAACTGCTAAATAACAACTCAGGGTGTCATGACGTCTGGCCATCTGTTTGTGGTAACTTGACACGCCTCAGTCTTAGTGGTCAACATCCGTATCCAACACGTTTTGTCCTAAATTTTTCGCAAAATTACTCTCCTGTTAGCCGGCCGCGGTAGCCGAGGGGACTGAGGCGCTCCAGTCACGGTCTGCACGACCACTACGGTCGGGGGTTCGAATCCCCCCTCGGGCATGGATATTTGTGCCGTCCTTCGGATAAGCTAGTTGATAAGTAGTTTGTAAATTTAGGGACTGGTGACCCCGTAGTTAAGTCCCATAAGCTCTACAAACATTTGAACACTTTTAATGTGCCACTACATCTATTCATATTTTACGAATCAAACATCGCCTATTCGAAAGCCGAGATCGACGTAAACATTACACGATCAGATGGTCCGACATTACTAGTGACAGTCGCGACGTCGAAGAAATTAAAAAAATCAATTGACACTCCACTGGCCGCAGAGCTATCCTATTTTCACGTCGGTATCGTAGAATTGCTCCCGGTGACAAAATAATTACCTGGCGGTGTTCACAAGCCGGCGATGACTATTTTTTTTTCTTTCTTTTTTTTTTTAGTTCCCCGCACACCCAAAGCCGGAATTTTCGCTGCCGTAAATTAATCTCGCGGAGCATTAAAAGTCCGGCCGGCGCGTTCAGCGCTAAACAAAATTCAGCAGCAGGCTGGTCCCCGCGGCTTCGAGAATGAAGTTTATATTGCGGCCAGGCCGCCTAATGGCGTATAAACTAAGATTAATGGCTGGTCGCGGCAGCCGGAAAACGAGATGGCGTCGCGCTGTGGAGCACGTCCGATTATTAAAAAAACCCGGTGTCCGCCGGTCGCGCGAATGCCGCGCAGCGCCGTGCCGCTCAAACGCGCGTTGCGGGAGGGCCGCTGTGTCAGGGGCGCGGGCGGCGGTGGCTGCTGCTGTTGTTTGGGACGGCATTAACGCAGTGGCTAAGCGAGGCGTGTGTGTTGTGGCAGCCGGCACCGCTTTGAAGAGTACTCGCGCGCGTTAGGAGCGGGGCCACCCCGTAACAACGACACACTCGCGCCGTGCCACTTGCTGCCCTGCCGAGTTAACGCCGCTCCGCTTGCTCGTTTATATATATATATATATATATATATATATATATTTCTTTTTTTTTATAATCGCTAGGAGAAATAATCGACGTTTGGCGTGCTGACAGCGTACTTAATATTTCTCCAGTTTCACTCCTGTTAACGCTCGTAGCTTCGTGAGTACGGATATAATTATTATTTGAATCATGTTTTTTTGACACTGGAGACGGCGCTATGCCGTAATTTCATGTTAAGAAATAAAATCCTTGAAGATCGTATTATTTTTTATTTATATTTTATGGCTAGTTTCAACTATATCGAGTGATACTAAAATCATTAAATTACCTTCACAGCTTGAAGAATTACCTTTTAAAAAAACTTAATGTCTTGTTTCAACTACATCCAGTGATGCTAAGATCATTAAAATGCCTTCACATTATGAAGCATCTTTTAAGATTACAGTACTGCTGAAATCTCGCTAATCGATACCCAAGGTAATTATTTTACTCTGATATATCAGAGAGTACTTGTAATTACTACCTTCATTTACTCCTTCCTGAGAGGACGTAAGACAAACGCTTGTGTATTTCACTTCCGTTTCTCACGCTAGTCTGAGAGCAGCTGGATGTTTTTGGCTCTGTTCATTATCATATTCTTTGTAGCCGATGTACCACATTCAGGTATAGATGACATTCGTTTGATTTCGGTTTCTCATTAATATACCCCCCAGTCAATATTTTATTTAACTTTTACCACGTCCTCCCCCTATCCATGAAGCTGTTTTCACTATTACGACGTTGAATGGTTCGGGATTTGCTTGTATTGAAATTGGTGTCTCGTGTAGCTTCCAAAATTTATTCCGTATTTTTCAACATTTGATTGGCATAGAACCTGCAATCTATTTTTTTTTCACATAAATTTTTTTCGAAATCCGATTTTTGTCAATGCCTATCTTTCTCTGCCATTCTTATATAAATAATTCCACCTTTAATTAAAATTACTACACTTTAATTTCTCCAAACCAGCACCCAATGTCGGCGAATAGTTACGCGATTTACAAATAATTTTAGTTCAGCTCAACTACGAGATCTTCGACAATGCCGCAAAAGGTAACTATTCGTCGATTTCTGTGGGTTGCTTCTTCTGGAAAATATGTTACTTTCAAATAGTTTACCATTTCATTCATATTCGGGACCTTCCATTTCAATTTTTTTTCAGACATTTTAAGTACGATATTTATTCCATCCAAAAACATTCAGACAAGCAATGCACCACAATCTATATCTGTAAAAATGGATGTTTGTTTATAAAGCTATTGGACCAAACTACTACGGTCATCAGTCCCTAGATTTTCAAACTAGTTAAACTAATAATTTTGACAATTGCAGCCCCACGAGTTGCTTTAAAATAATTACAGAATTTGTGTAGATTTCGACAACACAAGGTAAGTCGTCATCAAATTGTAAAATTACCACATGAGACTTTTACAAAGGTAAACGAATGCTCATCTTATATAAAAGATCAAAAACAATAGTGGCAAGCCGCTAAGGGACTGCCGATGTGGCAGCAGATCAAGGCGGCCTCAGACAAAACAAAGTGAAGAAGATATCGAGCGCGATTCATGAGACCCTGAAGACAACTCCAAAGGAGAAGAATGTCCAATTCGTGAAGAAAATGGAGAAGAAATTCAATGCCGTTCAGAGTGCTTTAAAGATGAATATTGCAGATACTGCAATATTGAATGCAACTCAGCTTCGTAGTATTTGTCATAATACCCTCCGCCACGCACAAAAGATGGCTTGCGGAATAAAGGTATAGTACGATTTTGCATAGCCAAAAAGCCGGTTCTTGCAGTTAGCTTTTCAGTCTTATTTGTTATATAGTTTCCAAATGATAAGCCAAGATCGCAAACTACCAATTTATTAAGTGACGACCGGTTTCGGTGCACTGTGTCACCATCATCTGGTCATATATATATATATATATATATATATATATATATATATATATATATATATATATATATATATATATATATATATTACAATCTGGTCATCTTGTTTAAAAATTGGATATAAAATAAGAAGTGCAACATTGCACTTAGTCACTATATAAAAAAAATACTTAAGTTAAAAACATGACGGCTTACAAATATGGTGACACAGTGCACCGCAACCGGTCGTCACTTAATAAATTGTTAGTTGGCGATCTTGGCTTATCATTTGGAAACTATAAAACGAATTGATCGCCTCCAGACCAGACGATGTCACGTAATCTTAAAATTCTTCTTATTTGTTATGTCGACCAATTCCTTAGAATACCAAATCTTGTCATGGCTTGCATGAAATGCGGATTACAGAAATAAATAATCTGTTTTCATCTTATTTAGTTTACAAGAGTTCTCAGAGCAGTGTTCCATCGAGGCTTAAATTATTTCTTAGGGAAAGGAAGTAATGATAATTTGTGCTGCTTAGGGAGTGTTGAAATTATGCTGACATTCTGTGTTACTATTGTTTGCTACACGTTCTGGTTTTAAAACAATTCTCAAAGTTAACTCGATTAGCTGTGAATCTCATTATCTCGAGTAGAAGACGAAACTGACTATTGCAGCTCTCAGATTGCAGTTAGCTCGAGATCTGTATTGTAAAAGGCTTATTTAAATTCGTTTAAATTACTAACATTACTTGCTACTGCACTTCACGAGTTGTAAAAGTGGTGCGTGAATTTATCGGCAGCATTTCATCGCAGGATGTACGCAGCTCTCTGGCTGGTCAGAATATAAACTGAACCATTTCAATACAATAGGATCGTATCAGGAGCAGCGCGGTTCGCAATGGCGGGGCACAAAGGCCTCTTTCCGTGGATTACCACCATCAACAGCGTACAATTCAGTGCTAGAAGTGGAAGGCTTGACCAACTCATACCAAACCTATATCCTGCTTTCTGCAGCACAAAAATCTCTTCTAGCTTGTCGTCGAACTGCGAACCAAAACTGATTGTTGGATGAGAAATATTCGTAAAGAGTCATTTTGTTGCCTGTTATTTTCAAAGCTGAATTCTGTGAGCGGACCAGTAGCTGATAATTCTTTCTGCGACAAAATTTCTACACTGTATTCCTGCATACTGTTGGAGTCATGGCACCATTGTCAAGCTCGACAGCTTGGCTGTAAACACGAATGCACATTTGAAGGGGCTACAACTTCGAAACAAACAATAAAAAGTTTAAAAAAGCAGGAGGAAAGAAAAATCTATCACGACACAGCATACGGTGTGTGCATCGTATACAAAAATGTGATAGAGGATACCCAGTTTCTCAACTTATACGGAAGCTTCAAAAACATTTAAATAAAAAAATCTTGACATATTCACGAGCTTTTTTTTCTTCGAGTTGAACATAATTCTCCAGCAAAATAAGTTCATCGGGTGGAGGGAGGGGGATGTGTAATAGCAGCTATTTTTAGTGCAGATGAATCCATCAAATATTTCAGTGATACGTGATGACTTCTTGAACGACATGAGAAATACAAAGTTAGATGAAATAGTATCATGTGTCATCATACAGAACATCAGAACATAACAACACGTATCACTTTACTTGATACTGTCCATAGTATTATATGATCAGAGGGAATAGTGTGTTTTATGACATAACTTGACTGGGCATGATGTATTGTGTGAGACGATTTATGAACTCATTAAATACTTCTACGTCCACATTCATCCTCTGAAAATAGCACTGGAAGACAGGTATCGATCCATTTACTGTTAACGGAGCCACCCAAAAATAGCGTCCGGAACAAAAGTACCCTGATTTATGTTATTATCGTGATCATTTCACCCTATTTATATGAAGTGATGGCGGTGGGGAATCAACAATATATTTTCACATTCACAGCACCAAACTGGTAATTGGAATTTTGTAATCTCGCCCAACAAAAAACGACTTTGATTTAAGATTTCACTCCAAATATAGTTTTTTCCGATTCATTCTGCAATATTATTGTAATAATACAAAACGAGCAGCCACTTCCTTAGACTTTCTCGATGTCCTCCGTCAATCCCGTCCAGTATGGGTCCCATACCTCGCTGAAATAGTCTAGCAGAAGGGGTACATGGATATAGTGGCATTCTCTTTATTAAATCTGTTGCATGCCTTAAATGTTCTGCCAACAACGTGATGTCCTTGGTTTGCATTTCCCAAAATAGAAAATATGCGGGCTTTCCCATTTAAGTTTTTAGTAACTTTATTTTCGGAATATTTAGCTGAATTGACAGCTTGAGATTCATGCAATTTATCTTGTAATCATCATTTAACGAGTTTTACCAGAAAACAGTTTCACCTTTTTACATCATTTTTTCAGTTGCTATTGATATACTCGTATCTGTGTTGGACAGATGGAAAGTGACGCCATAGACTGGTTCTCAGGTTACCTGTAAGGTCATTTGTATTCATTAGGAAAAACAGGGAATTGCGGAATGCTAAATATCACTTCTGTACCAGTCGCACATTTTCTATTACTGTGGTGACCTTGCAGAAAAAAAACAACAATGGTCTAGTCCAGTGTTTATCAACCTTTCCGAATATGTGATCCTCCCCCCCCCCCCTTCGAAGTAAAACTATTGTAAATACAGGAAATGTATTAGCAAATGCGATTATTAATCAGCATCAGCTGTACGCCACCCCCATGAACCAGACATTGCCGAGGTGGGGTGGCTTGCGTGCCTCAACGATGCCGATAGCCGTAGTATAGGTATAACCACAGTGGAGGGGTATCTGTGTAGAGGCCAGACAAATGTGTGGTTCCTGAAGAGGGGCAGCAGCCTTTTCAGTAGTTACAGGGGCAACAGTCTGGATGATTGACTGAGCTGTCCTTGTAACATCAGCTAACATGGCTTTGCCATGCAGTTACTGCGAACGGCTGAAAGCAAGGGGAAACTACAACCGTTACTTTTCCCGATGACATGCAGCTCTACTATATGACTATATGATGATGGCGTCTTCTTGGGTAAAATATTCCGAAGGTAAAATAGTCCCCCATTCGGATCTCCGGGCGGGGACTACTCAGGAGGATGTCGTCAACAATAAAAACAAAACAGCCATTCTACGGGTCGGAGCGTGGAATGTTCTAACCCTTAATCGCGTAGGTAAGCTAGAAAATTTGAAATGAGAAATAGATAGGTTAAAGTTAGATATGGTACGGATTAGTGAAGTTCGGTGGCAGGATGAACAGGATTTCTGATTAGGTGAGTACAGGGTTATAAATACAATATCAGTTGGTGGTAAAGCAGGAGTAGGTCTAATAATGAATAAGAAAATAGGAATGCGGGCAAGTTACTATGAATAGTATAGTGAACGGATTATCGTAGTAAAGATAGACACAAAGCCTACACCGACCACAGTAGTGCAAGTTTATATGCCAACTAGTACTGCCGATGATGAGGATATAAAAGAGGAGATATATGAGGAGATAAAAGAAATAATTCAGAAAGTTAAGGGAGACGAAAACTTGATTGTGATGGGGGACTGGAACTCGGTAGTAGGAAAGGGAAGAGAAGGAAATGTAGTAGGTGAATATGGACTGGGAAAAAGGAATGAAAGAGGAGATCGCTTGGTAGAATTTTGCGCAGAGCACAATTTAGAGTTCCCTAACTATATAAAGCCTATGGTTTGCCAGAATTCACTAGCGCGACATACAGTTCTGCAACAGAAATTTTGTCAACTACTCCGATCATTAGTCCGTAGGTTTACAAGCTTTTTAAACTAACTGATTTTGAGGACAACAAATACACTCATAGCCGAGGGAGGACTCGAACCTCCGACGGCGAGCTCTGCAGTAGCTTTTGCAGCTATAGTCCTCTTATTTTTCCTCACATCCCCTTAGATGACCATCCGTCCCTTCCACTCACCACCTATTTTGATTTGCATTGTGACGTAGCGGATAATGTTTCCCTCTTTCTCTGTTTGCAGCGTATATGTTGGTACCTACGCTTGTTGTTGTCACGGAAGTGCCCACGATACGAGCATCAACAAATTTCCCCGATCGAATTCACTTGTAAAGAGACCAGTCGGATTTATATGTATATATTCATTTGATGCAACTCTAAAAAATTCTCGTGAGAAAAGAATTTGAAGATTTTTTAGGACTTTTAATTATATGCAAATGAGATAAAATTTCCAACAGTTGTCGTGGAACATCGGAAGTGTTCACTCCTGTTTTGGAAGAAAATGTCACTCAACAAGAGAAGAAACTCGAAAAGAAGTGAATGTGAGTTGTAAAGCAAAAGGTAGCAGATTTACGATCCCTTTAATTTTTTCACATTTTGTTTCCTAAGGGATTTTAATTTAAAAATATGATTGTAATAAAAGGAAAAGTAACGCTTATGTTTAAATGTTTTAGATATTCAAACACAACGTAAAATAAAAAAGGTATTTGGTGAGGCTTCAAACCGTCGACACTCGAATTGTTGATTATAAATTTGAAACGTTACTATGGAGCCATGGCGATTGTCGGAAATTTTGGTGTTTCTTTTTGTAATTAAAGTCAAAAAACTTCAAAGACTGTTTTGCCGAGAATTTTTGAGAGTTGCATGAAATTGATTTGTTTGCTATTTGAGTTCGTACCTTTACGTACCAAAACTATAAAATATGACACAACTCCGATACCCATGTGGTCTCCTTGTTAGTTCCAGCTATATGCCTTGATAACTTCGCAAAGACGTATTGCCATCATGACTGGGACATACTGAGGACCCTGCACACGTGTTGTTCTTGGAAATATATAAAAAGAGAAACAAGATGATATAGCAACCATATGCATTTATGTTGAAGCGTTTATTTCTAACAATGTTTATGTATTGGACACCTGTATCTTGGCATACGTACCAAACATTACCAATCCTATGCTACAACAGCTTCCTGTTCTTTAACCAAAAGACGAAAGACAACACACAGGGGTGTTCTGGTCACACATTACGGCAAACAATCATTTAAATATTTTTGTAGCGTAGTAACGTGAAGCAAGGTCAGTATTCTGACATTAATACACAAGCACCAAAAAAAAATTAAGTGTATTCTGGGTAACGAATTAAAATACAGGAATCATAGTGAACGCCCCATCGACTTCACAACAATAGCGATATAAATACTGTTGATATAGAACAATAAGGGCTTAGATACAGTTAGCTTTCCATATAACACAGAAAAACAATGGAACTATGCATAGAAAAATAAAGCTCATTAAAGGTATTTATACAGAATACATGTTACCTGTAATTGGAAAAGTGTGATTTTGATATGCCAATTGGGAAATAATGGCTGACTGCCGATAGGCAACTGTTAATGTGCATTGCTCCTGTTATCCAGGATTGTCTGAAATAATCTATGGAAAACAGCAAGTTACATGCAGTAAGTTTCCGCTGTCGAAGTCCACCTACCGCACTGTTCCCAACCGCTTCCCAAAATTACACAAAGTTCATTAACAGTAACGCGCCTCTTTTAGAGTATTACCGTGTGCCTACTAACGGATAATGACATCAGATTTTATATTTCGTCTCTCGAAGACTTTATATATGGAGAAAAGTGATAAACTAAGACAATACTGATGTGGAAATTAATATTTACTTGTACTGAAGTACCAAGAAATTTAGTAATAATTACGATCGCCAGACTATATATCAAATGAAAATATTAAACTATTGAATAAGCAGTATCATCAACTATGTGAATAATTTTGTAACTTTGGAGTGAAGTCTGCCAGTACCCAGGTATGCACCCTATTATGAATGTAAGTTTGAAAATAATTTATTTATATTGCGAATATTGTAAACAGAAAGTGAAAACAGATCCCACAGTAATAAACACTTCTCCTAAGATGTGTCAAGTATCTGACTGTAAGTCGAACGAGTTTGTAAGAATCTCTTGTACATTATAGACCTATATTGGCTGCTTGCAGAAACAGTAGCAAACTTGTTAGTATTAAAGTGTGATAGATATAGTCTGTGGACTTTAACAAATAAAACACTTTGGCTACATTAATAATGTACTTCTATGGAACAAACATTTTTATTTCATTCAAATAAATTGATTTCCAAGCTATTTGCAGTATAATGAAGTAGTTATCTTTAGCTATAACCTTCAGTAAACTCAAATGACTACAGAATAATTCATTTGAAAAGCAGAAACGTTTACGCTGATATACAAAATGTTAATAAAGCATGAAGTACAAATATTGTTCTGTTGTACCCTTTCTGTTTTAAATATTGTGGACTGACTAAACTATCTTCTGAATCAGTCAACAGTAAGAATCACACAGTACAAAATAACTATGTAGCTGAATGGTCACAAATATAACACTGTCTCTGAATACTTTATATGGGAAGATATGAAATAGTCACCCGTTCTAGCTATCGTCTGATTTGGTAATTTGAGTAGTTACTCTTTATCAAAAACTGTTAATGTAAACTTCTATGTTGACTGTCTAAGAAAAGTCAGACGTATTTCTGTTTAGAACACAATTATGAAGGATAAACATCAGTTGTTTTAAACTTCATTGAATTATCAAAACTTTAGGACACTCGGGGTGTTTCTTGCAGATGGGTTCCTAAATAGCTCAATGACTTAGGAAAATGACTGGTGGAACACGAGTTAAAATAAAATCAATTTGTTAGTGATAACACGTAAAAATGTGAGTGGTTGTAGTTACAGAAGTAATAAAGTTTGCATTGCCTGTGTTCGCAGAGAAAAGCAGGTGCGTGGTTTGCCGTTTTGCAGCCGCACAAGTGCTGGCTCATACAGCGGTGTGGATTTACAGTCTTCTTGGCGTCGAAAGTTCAAAACAATTAAGCCACCAATATTTGCAACATTTCCCACAATATGCAGAGTTCGTTATCCCAAGGCCATTTCCATAAACTGTTGCAATACTGGCCTTAATGAAACTCCACCTCCGCTGCACGTTGCTACCCAGTCACAGGCTCAGACACTATTCTTTTCAACTAGAACCTTCGTAGCGCGAGCTTTCCCACCTTTCCCATTCACGCATGCTCCTTGTGTTTACCAGTTCTTCCCACAGGCTTTTACATTACACAAATATTTAGAAAATCCATAAGCCAGATCCTCTATAGAGCTATTACAATAATCACGAAATTATTTACATTACAATTCACATAAGTTTAAAATACACATTTTAAAATACATGAATTATTTACATAAATATGCTCAAAGATCTTATGCGTACAAAGACATCTCTACATATATTTATCGATGGAATACTACTTCACATTCAGTAATATAAATTTGTACATTATTATGAAAAACAGCAATATTAATAACTATCGTGATTTATGATGTCAGAAATGGGGTTGCATAACGGGTAAAAGTATTTCGTTTTTAATTCAAACGGTCTGCCTTAAGCAAACTGTGAACGAGTATCCATTCAAACAAACTTAGATAAGCTGTAATACCGTAAAATGTAACTATTAGGTATAGACACTGGCAGAAAAAAGCAATACCCCCCTAGAGTTTCGCAAACCACCCAAGATTTATTGTTGAAATAGCGAGTATTGAGAATAAGAAATGATTACATTTAAAGATCAATAGCTGTAGCCTTACTGAGGTACCAAGTGTAGATCCATGCTACTACGCATACTATGATGTGAAGTACCCTACACTGGTAGCAATGCAGACGCTTGATTCTCGCATCCATTCGATCACATACATGGAGAATAGTGTTTTAGGATGCATTTTTCCGTGCAGGGTCGACCTGTCCCGTTATACCCCACACAGCCTCAATTGTAGACAAATCCGTAACTCGTACTGGCCAGGGATGTTGCTCCACGTGTTGTCGGTCACGTTGAGTTTCACGCTTAGTGTGTAAACGAGCGTTATTCTGTTGGAACAACTAATCACCTTCCTTTTGCTGGAACGGCAAAAGAACAGGTCTCACGACATTCTGCATGCCGAGCATTCCACGAGACGGAGCTCACCACTACTACGTGCTGGATAGACCATGGAATGCTACACTCAAGTCATGCACATCGATGCTGTGATATGAGTGAAATGCGGGCTAAATGTGTGCCTGTCTGTAGTCCCACTACTAGTAACCACTTGGAAACCGTGTTGGTCTTCTGGCCTCACGAACCGTTTCTGTGTTGCGGTAACTTTACTGCCTTTACACTACGACCATCTTAGTGGACGCCTATCCTGCGTGGAGGTTGATACTCTTCAGAATGTGTGAGACTGTTCAAGTGATCATTGCAAGCATCGTCGTTGCAGCACGTCCAACTTGAGTGACAATGACCTTCCCCCACAGAAAAAGTCAGTTTGATAACACCCTGACATGGTTGTAGGTGGCATGAAATGCTTCTCCTTGGCATGGCGTCTGTTCTCTTCACACGTCGATATAATACCGGCAGGGAGGGGGTCGACATGCGGGTCAACGATTTACAAGTATGTTCTATACTGAATACTGAGCGACACATGTTCCGGCGTTTTTCTAGACAGTAGTTTATGAAGAAATCGTGGTTGAAGATAATGATGGAAAATCAAGTTTTCAATGCTATACATCGCACTTCTAGGGGATGTGGGAGGTGTCTTTGGCCGAGGGGACTGCGGCGCGCCAGTCACGGTCTGCACGGTCACTACGGTCGGGGGTTCGATTCCCCCTTCGGGCATAGATATTTGTGCCGTCCTTGGCTAGTTCATAAGTAATTTGTAAGTTTAGGGATTGATGACCCCGTAGTTAAGTCCCATAAGCTATACAAACATTTGAACATTTTTGGAGATGTCTTGAGAAACAAACTGAGCATAGAAACCCATGCCCGTGCTTAAAGCGAAGTTTTTGTGCTCAATCGATAGAGCAATCCTAAATTTGACTAATGTGATATTCGGTTTATCGAAATGTTTTAACAGAGACAGTAAAACACGACAGTTGACCAGTACTCCGGAAGCGACTGTGTAGCGCTTCCATAAGGCAGTATCAGACGCTGCGCGGCGAGGCGGCACACGTGGGATGGGGCACGTACGGCGAGTGCGAAGTGGCGAGCACATGTATACCGATACGTCGGTGTCTGTCGTGGGTATCAAAAGCGTTGAAAACCGGCCGAGAGCAATTCTAGTAGCCACAGCAGTAATGCAGCACATTGCAGTATAATTTTCAAGACGATTTCAAGCAAAGGCCACGGCTTTCAGCTTCTGTATAACGAACACCATAATATCCATAGAATTTTACGAAGCTCTGAGATTAATAAGACACAGAAATAAGTAGACAGATTCTTTTTAATTTAGCTTAGTTACTGCACTTATTAATGACAGGTCTTTACTGTACATTAACGAAGTACTACTTAGGAAACTGGAAAGTTAATACATTACTTAGCCGGCCGCGGTGGCCGAGGAGACTGCGGCACGCCAGTCACGGTCTACACAGCCACTACGGTCGGGGGTTCGAATCCCCTCTGGGGCATGGATATTTGTGCCGTCCTTAGTTTTAGCTATTTCATAAGTAGTTTGTAAGTTTAGGGACTGATGATCCCATAGTTAAGTCCTATAAGCTATACAAACATTTGAAACATTTGGTTCACACGTGCTCGCCACTTCGCCCTCGCCCGACGTGCCCCACCTCACGTGTGCGCCTCGCCGCGCAGCGGCTGCTGCTGCCTTATGCAGGCGCTACACAGCCGCTTACTGTCTCTGTTAATATATTTCGAAAAAACCGAAAATCACACCAGACTAATTAAGGACTGCTCTATCGAATGAGATAAAAAAATTCGCTTTAAATACCTTTTTGTTCATGACGGGAAACAAACCGAGGTTTAACATCTACACCAAGAGTTGCAGGAATGGCGCGAGGAGCAGAATTTGTTTGGTCTGAGTCCAGCTACAAACTGTAAAAATTTAATTAAAAATATCTACTCAAACACCAGAGAAAATGCGCCTGATGACTCTTACGTGAGACACCGTGTATATGGGTCAAAGGTTAGTGACGTTGGAATAATTAGTTTTTGTGTTTTCGTGCTGTAGCTTGGGTACTCCGAGCGCCGGACACGGTCCAGCGGTCCAGGAATTGGATGTTACATCCTGGACCACGTTTCGATCCTCCATAATAGCAATTCTTGTTACTTTTTTTTCTATGTGTTTGATAATATTAACGTATTTGTTAAGATCTTTTCTTGCCTTATTTTGAAGTAGAGAATCGGGACGTATGACTAACATTCAATCTGCTACAGCTGTTCTATTTGTGATACACAGTGGAAAATACAATAAAAATAAGAAATAAATGAAATAAGATAAATTTGAAAGTATATTATTAAGTAATTTAAATTACTGGCCATCTATTCGTCATCATTTTCACAGCCAGCAGGGTGAAACTCATCATAGCCGCGGCGGAATAACCTTGTGCACTAAGACGCCTTGCTGCGATGCGCGCGGCCGTTCTCCGTCGAAGGTTCGAGTCCTCCCTCGGTCACGTCGTGACACTGCTACTGCGAGTTCTCTCGTATCGTCGTGATCGTTGCGGCAACAAAGTTGAAACCGAAAACCACGACTGGCTCCCGATATGGAGACGAGAGAGAACTTCGATGTTAACCCTTGCTCCCCAGAAGGTAAAGGCGAGTTCGTTCTCCGGAATCGAAGCTCAAACTCCAAATCTAACTTGAAATCTTCTGTATACTGTTCACGAAGATCCGCGACTGTCGCGCGCACATTCGGAGCGACCAATCACCCGCCAATCTCGACTCCTAAATGCGTTCCAGAAGGTCCGCGCCGTGTAATACCGTTTCTATGCCATTTTCGACAAAAGAAATTGTTGCCTCGCGTTTTGCCTGCGAAGCAAGTGTTCACGCCTACTTTTGCCACGGGTGTTCAACACCGGAGTGTTGGATTTGAAGGGCGCCTCTGGCGTTTGCCCGAAGTGGTAGTCCCCGCTGAGGCACTTCCTATTGGACACTGGCGAGTAAGCTGCAGCCGCCACAAAGGGATCAACCCGTCACTCAGACCCGGGCGCGGAGTCTCTGCAGGCCACTAGGCGCAGTGTGGTGCCTGTTTCAAGTAGCTGTGGCAGAATAGGCGTGCGCACTGAGGCGCCTTGCCACGGTGCGCGCGGCTGTTCTCCTTCGGGGGTTCGAGCCCTCCCTCGGGCAAGGGTGCATGTGTTGTCCTTAGGTTAGTTTAACTTAGTGTAAGTATAAACGAAGGCTTCCGCGGCCGTTGTCATCTAATATACAGGGTGTCCCAGCTATCTTGTCCACCTAAAAAACGCGAAGTTGACGCTTGAAATACGCGAAACGCACGGCTAGCGCACGTCATGAGCAGCGTGGGGTTCTCGCCTGAGTACTAGGACGTCCGCTAGCCGTGCGTTTCGGGTATTTCAAGCGTCAACTTTGCGTCGCAGTATCGCGGGATGTAATTAGAATATTGCAATGCAATCAACGCCATTGTTCATGTGATTTGTCATGTTATGGTTTGCTGAAGAAAAAATATAGGATGTCCATTTAAAAAAATATAAGTTTGTGTTAAAAAACACATTTGCTTTCGTTTTAGAATGTTCCCAAATGTGTACATTCATGGGCCCCAGCCGTACATTGATACCGGTGAAAGTCGTTTTTCAATAGCTCTTATTGTTCCAGAGATATTTTGGGTGGACAAGATAGCTGGGACACCCTGTATAAAGCAGTGAGTCCGTATATTTGTACGTGTTGCATACAAATCTACAGTTTTGTTCCAATATTTATGAAATTTTGTACACGTAAGCTTCGAACCATGAGGAAGGTCACCGTAAGTGTAAGAACACAAACGATATATAGTTCACGAGATGTGACGACACAAACAATGAGATGCGCGAAAAACTGCTGAATTTTGCGACAATGCTGCTCATTTTCTCCTGAACCACTGGACAGATTTCAACCAAATTTGGTACACACATTCCGTACCGTGAGGTAACAACTGCTGCATGGTTAAGAATCACACGCGGTACATGGTTCAGAAGATATTACGTCATAACCAATAGAAATCGCAAAAAATACCATATAATACGGCGAGACTTTCGAAATACACTGTATGAGAATGACAGTACTTAGCGACTTGCAACAAACTTTAACCATAATTTCAAACCCTTATTAAACTTTTTTCTCGCTGGCATCCATAGTAAAATGATGAAAGGAAAAAAGGTTCTCGCTTACTACCTTTCCGCTGTTTACGGCTCTCGGTATGACGTTACAATTTATAATGTGAACACTACAAGTTGTAGCGACAGGAAATTATAGAGACAGTATACACACATATAGTTGAATATAGCTTCTAAATTGTATCACAGTACGAAATGTAGTTCATGAGATATGAGCACATAAACAGTGACGTTCCGCTGTTTATGGACTAAAACCACGGCATTCGGTATGACGTTACAATTTCTACACTACAAATTGTAGCCGCAGGAAATTTTGCAGACAGTATACAAGCATATATTTGAGTGTACCTTCTAAATTATATCACAGTAAAACACGTACTTCATGCGATATGAGCAGATAAACAGTTACGTTAATGGAAAACCGTCCCATCACGCACAAAGTTTTAATCTATTACTTCTTTACTACAAATTGTAATCCCAAGAGATTTTACAGACATACAGCACTTCTACAAATGAATATATACTAGAAAAATGGCAGGAATAAATAAATAAGCTGCGTTTTCAGCTAGTTGTTGATAAAACTCTTCTGGGTATTGAACCGCATCGTCAATATATCAAATATTTCACCGACGTTTCGGCCACTATTACAAGCGGCCATCTTCTCGGTGTTACGTCGGTGAAATACTTGATATATTGACGATGCGGTCCAATACCCATTAGTGTTAATAGTTTGTAAGCTAGGGACTAATAACCAAGCAATTAAGTCCCATAAATTTACAAATATTTCAACATTTATATAAGTTATATATATGTGGTATCTGTTCTTTCGGACATTTATATTCACAGAATGTATGACATTAACTGCGATTGGGTACAACTGAAAATGTGAACCCAGCCGGGATTCGAGCCCGAGTCTCGTGCTGTCTAGGCAGTTATGCTGACCCCTTAACCACTGGGGACACGACGATCATCACACGTGCACGGAATCACTCAAGCAAGCCTCCCCATAGGTGTAGCGGTCAGCACAACTGCCTAGAAAGCAGGAGACTTGGGTTCGAATCCCGGCTGGGTTCACATTTTCAGCTTTACCCAATCGCAGTTAATGTCATGCATTCTGTGAATATACATTTCAACACTTGTTTCAAGTGACTGTAGAGCCAGACCGTCGCTCGCGAAGAATGGACAGTGGGAAATTTTGAGCGGACCCTCACTGTTACAGTGTCCCTCGTACTAAGAACGCCGTCGCCGGCTGAGGGCTAAGCTGTGCAAAGCTGTGCCGACGCCTCCAGGCTTTCCCGTATCGCTAACAAGCCGTGCTTCGAGAAGAAAATATCACGTTGTCGACCAGAATCCCAGTTCCTTACACCAAAATTTCCCAACACCAAGATAACTACAAGTTAGATGTCTCATTGAGGTGGATTGGAGTATAAATGTATTTCATGAGAGTACGAAAATAGTGGCACCTCTTACTGTCATCGGATGAAAATCAACATCGCTTTCCTGGTATAGGCCTACTACATTTTCCGGAAGAGTTTGCATATATCTCGCATGTTTTTCTAATTTGTAAGATGCCGCGAGAGGGTGGATTGTGGAATGAATGTATTTAATGAAAGGGTGCGAAAATTGTGGCACCTCTCACCGTCATCGGATGAACATAAAAAAAATCAAATCAAATGTTTGTTAAGCTTATGGGACTTAACTACGGGGTCATCAGTCCCTAAACTTACAAACTACTTATGAACTACTTACGAACGAGGACGGCACAAATATCCATGCCCGAGGGGGGATTCGAACCCCAGACCGTAGTGGCCGTGCTGACCGTGACTGTAGCGCCTCAGTCACCTCGGCCACCGCGGCCGACGGATCAACATCGACGTCGCTTTTGTCATATAGGCCTACTATATTTTTCGAGAGAATTTGCCTACATCTTGTACGTTCTTTTTTCTAATTTTTAAGTTTGAACATTATAATTTAGGCACCTACAGACTGAAATGATTGTTCTGTTGTTTAACGGAAAGTTAAATGGTGTTGCTACAACTGCACTAATGTTTCATTGTCAGCAAGAAGAAACATTTTTTCTTTCTTGGTCAAGCTAGGCAGTTGCAATTAAAAACGAACTCTTTTTGAAGTAAGCAAAGACCACAGGAGCTTCAGCTTAAAATGATCATTAGAATAAGATCAAACAACAAAATTGTAACATTATATGTGTCGGGCAGTGAACAATTTCAGAAGTCTGAACTTAGTAGGCAGACTTGAAATTCTGAAAGAGGAAAATAAAGAAACAATGATCCAAATTTAACAGAATCTGACGCGCTGCGGTTTCAATAGTTTACCTCCCGCTGGTTGAGTATTTTGTTTGCCGCTTAGTGGTCCTCGCTACCCCCAGCGCTCTCCGGCGGAGAGGTATGGGGTAAGTTGAGTAGCGGTGGTTAGCAGTTACGCCTACTCGAAAGACGGGCGTCAGAGGCCAGTTGGCGAGACACTTGTTCGATAAACGCTGGCAGAACTGCGCAGTCTCCGTGTGGAGTAATTAAGCGTTTTGTGGGAGTCAGTTGCTTCTACTTTTATTCGAAATGTTTGTTATTATCTTACACTTGATGCGTAAGTGTCCTTCAATTTTCCGTACTGCTCACTACACGTCCATCCATATTCATCCTTTAGCGGCTGCCTGATACTGCTGTACATGTAGTCGCCTATATAACTGGTCTGGCAGGGTGGATGTCGAGGTCTACGTCCGTGCTTTGCTGTGCTACTTTTGGGTGCAAGCCTGAGGTCACGTTGGCCCGATCTTTTATAATAATATAAATTTGTTTTGAGGGCGCTTGATTCTTGCTTGCTCCCTTTGATAGTCCTCTCACACATTTGAAAAGTTTCATGACTGAATTTACGTAGTGCTAATGATCAATATTTCAGTTTAACACAACATTTTCCAAATATGTGATTTCCTGAGGACTGGTACCTTACGTTTGTGTGTAACTGTTTTTCTTTCGTATTCAATGTTTTTTTTAGTGTCTGAATGAATTTTCAACGTGTTTTCATGATGATGTGGAACCACAGTCTGACATCTGCAGTCGCGACATTCTCTGCTGTGAAACTTGTTACCAACTGACAGTTGCAACCACACTAGCGCTCCTAGTGGTGGACAACACGCCGAAAGAGTCATGTTTGTTTGTAATTGTTTGTGTACGAAATTAACGAATTAGTTAGTATATTTTTCGCGTTACAAGCATTAATAAAATATCAAGGGACGTACGTAATGCGGAAATTAATGTAGAAACAGCCGAAATGGTATAACGAGAAACTTCGTCATGAACTAATACTTACGAATGTGTGTATATTTGCAGCCTACAAGTAAGTAGAATATAAATATAAGATAAACATATATTTCTATTATGGTGTGCTCTTACTATGACAAACTTTTTGACTCTTATTAATTCGCTATGGAGTCTAATGATTCTCACCGTTTTAGACTTCACTCATCTTTCTCATACGCTCATATCTTTTGAGTGTGATTACTTTAGCTTCTGTAGACAATGCCTTGAAGATTCTTGCCGTTTGTGGTTAAGCTATAGTAACAATTGTGTAATTGGGTTCTTCTTTGTTGAAAACAGTTTGATTGTATTTTCCGGTTTCTTGGAAGTGTTACTTTTTTTCTTAACCTCCAGTTGTGGAGTATGATTTCATATCTTACATACTTTAGTTATTGCATACTATATTCGTTTCCTATGTTCCGATTTTGAATTGTAGTGAATAAACCTTAAAGTTCTTGAGTAGAAAAGCGCCGTCCTTCTGCCGAAGGGCTGGTCGTTTGTTTCCTAGCCGGTTTTCTATTTTTATTAGTGATTGAAATTATTGAGTAGAAGATTGTAGATTACAAGATAATCGTAAATATACTGTACTGCAATGTATTGTTTCGTACCTCGCCAAGGATATAAAGAAACCTATGAAAGACAAAGGTGAAGATATTTTTACGTATATTATGACACTACATACTTTATCTAATGTAAAGAGTATGTTAATATCAATATATGCGATGCTATTCGCACTCTTCCGATATAGTAATCATAAGTGTAGCTTGCCGACCGCTTGGAGCGCTGCTGTCGCAGTGTACAATAAGGATCTGCGGGAGTGTCGTGACTGTATATGTTAGACTGTGGTGTACCATGCCGGGATTGAGCTATTCCGGGACGCTTCACGGCTCTTTCTCACTTCAGCCAGTACCGCGTCTTCTACTCTTTAAACTTCAAAGTTGTTCAAATATTCAAATGTTTGTAAATCTATCGGTCCGTAGCTTACAAACTACTTAAACCTAGGTAAACGAACCTAAAGACAACACACACACACACACACACACACATGCCGTAGGAAGGACTCGAACCTCCACGGCGAGCAACCGCGCGCTCCGCAGCGAGACGCTTTAGACAGCTCGGCTACTCCACCGTGGCTTCAAAGTTGTGAGAGCATTGCAGGACTAACACACCTGGAAGAAAACGTATGATTCAGACACACATTTTTCATCCGCCAGAAGGTTTCATATCAGCCCACACTCCGCTGCAAGGTGAAAATATCGTTCTCATTGATTTTGTCCATTGGCTAATACATGCCCTCGGAATGTGTATCAATCAGCTCTCGACGAAAGACTTCATCAAGGAATAGAAACTCATGCACATTTTGATACAAGCGTACAAATGGATCACACATACAAATACACACATGGCCGCAGTATCTGGACGTCGCAGCCAGAGACTGGAATACATAGAGCGAATAACCGTCACCCCAGGATACAATTGACACTCTGATATTTAGAGAAAAACACAATAAATGTTTATTCGTTCATTTACTTGTTGCAGAAAAATTAACGAGCTTCCGACACAAAACCGCAGGTGTCTAACCCAGGAGGCCTTATATTTACATATGAAAAACATATGTGCTCTTGTCCCATAAAATTACTCCATATTAATAAAAGTACACGTACTTCAAGTTGATAAGCCAAGATATCCAATTAAATATATTTATATCTCTTTACCGGTTTCAATTAAATATGTCACCTTTTTCTGAAAGGTTTAAACATCTTCACTTAGGAGGACATGTGAAATAAATGGTTTCTCGTCGAAATGTAAAATGAGTATAAATGCAAGGTCGACATGTTAAAATATACGTCACCAAAATGGATCGTTATATCAGAATAAAAGATAACATATTTTGGCACGTAAGACAAGCTGACAGGAGAGAACAATTTCTGCAAGTACTATCCATTTTCGTTAGATATATATTAACATATTGACCATAAATTTTAGTCATTATACATTTCAATCAGAAACCCTTTATATCACATTTTCTCCTACCTGAAGATGTTTAAACCCTTCTGAAAGTGACGATATAAATAATTGACACCGGCAAATAGAAGTAAATATGTGTTATTGGTGATCTTGGCTGAACAACCCGAAGAAAGTGTATTTTTATTAATAATAAAAACAGATTGCTCTCCATAGGCGTAACATGCCAGGCAACTATTCTTCCATCTGAGTATAAATATAAAACACATCAAAATTAATTAAAATAGGATATTTATTTTACATACAGAAACATTATATATTATCTGGGAGAATAAACATATATTTAACGTAGAAAATCCTATGAGACAGTAGCATACTAAATTAAGGTTTCTTAGAATTGCACCATTGGTAACATAAAAAATACATGTCTATTATTTTGTACTATTACTCTACGAGTACAATGATTTTCAATAAAATCAGCGATTAACACAAAGATCAGTTTTTCTATAACAATAGATGGTGTGGCACAACGCTGATAAGCCTAAGTTAGACACACAAAAGTTCCTTGTCAATCAGTCTACCTTTTTCAGTAGATTCTGAGATTAGCGTTGACATACAGACAGGAAAATGCTGCGAGGTTGTCGAGTAAAATAAAAGTGATATCTGTCGTTTCCCAGGGAAGTGTTATACGTCCCCCACTCTTCCTAGGGTTTATAAACGATTTAGGAGATAATCTGAATAGCTCTCTTAGACTGCTCGCGGATGATGCTGTCGTTTATCTGTTAGTGAAGTCAGCAGAGGAACAAAATCAACTACAAAGCGATTTAGAGAAAATTTCTACATGCTGGAAAAATCGGCAATTAACAATAAATAGTGAAAAGTGTAAAGTAATACACATGACCACTAAAAGAAATCCGCTGAACTTCAGTTACACGATAAATCAGTCAAACCTTAATGTCGTAAAAGCTACCAAGTACCTAGGAGTTACAATTACGAACAACTTAGACTGGAGAGAACACATAGAAAGTATTGTGGGGAAGGCTAACCAAATGTTACGTTTTATTACCAGAACGTTTCGAAGAGCTCCACCAAAGAGACTGCCTACATCACACTTGTGAGTCCTCTCCTGGAGTACTGTTGCCCAGTGTGGGACCCTCACCAGATGGGACTAACGGAAGACATTGAGAAGGTTCAGAAAAGGGCAGTTCGTTTTGTTTTATCATGTTACAGGGGGGAATGCGTCACGGAAATGTTGCACGATTTGAGGCGGAAATCATTAAAAGATAGACGTTATTCGTTGCGGCGAGATCTATTTGCGAAATTTCAATCACCGACATTTACTTCTGAATGTGAAAATATTTTGCTAGCACCCACCTACATAGCTTTCCGCGCGCTATTAGAGAATGGAACGGTAGAGAAAGGTTATGAGTGTGGTTAATGAAGCCTCTGCGAGACACTTAAATGTGATTTGCAGAGTATCGATGTAGACTAGTATTGCCTGTGCCCGAAAATCGAAAATTGAGTTTACAATCATGTCGGCGGCCTCGCGTGATTATGTTGGCAACATCAACAACACGATAGAAAATCTTTGCCTATTTGTTCGAACAACATAGAATGACTCGATTAGTGTATCGTACAGACTATGAAGTAAACAAATAATGCTTTTCCTGTGTTATGGTTGACAGGTTCTTTATATACCCTCCTCCGCCCAGTAAAAATAATTGCCCTCGTAAAGCGAAGTTTCCATGAGAAAACATAAGCGTTGTCAAGCGACTGGCTAAAATGAAGACTCACAGGATTCTCACTATTCAGCATGTTGCCAACATTATCATAGGGGGCCTCAGGGATATTTGGTAATATTTAACCGGCACTGGGAAGTATGAAACGGTATCTTTTACGTGTTAAGGAAAATGCTCGACACAATAACAACAAATAAAAACGGAAGTATATACTTCTCGTGCCATTTTCGAATTATATAACTTTAATTAGCCTAATATTTGAAATGGAAATACAATTTCGGTGTTTGTATATTTATACCACGCCAAGAAATAATGTTATTTCGATACTGCGATATTCAGAATTCCAGAGCTGACAATATGTCGACTTCGTAGTTCCACCCGTGCACCGCTACATGCCTCTCCCGGCGCATCATCATTTATATCGGCATTCTCGACTTCGTAGTTCTACCAGAGCACCGCTAGATGCCTCTCCCGGTACATCATCCTTTTATATCGGCATTCACATTGTAATATATTTAGCCAGGAGGGTTCCGCTTGTTTAAATAACTGAAGTATTCGATACCATAATTGGTCGTAGTATTATAACCTAACATTTCATGTTTATATTACATAAGCATTTTATAGCGCTTCTGTCAAGTCATTTTAATCATCATCTGCATTACTAGGGTCTGCTAACAAACTAAATTAATTAATTATTGAAAGTCGTAACAATGTAAACATATATTAACACTGCACTAATTGTTGTTTACTTACGATCTTTTGTATTATTTCATTTTGATATGGAAATATGTTTATTACATCTGTCATAGTTTTGTGTATATTTGCGTAAAGCAGGATTCATTAATGTTTATTGAACAAATTGTTAAATATTTAAATGTTGTACTTCCGTGTTCTAGAAAAACTAGAGTGTATTTATACGCGCGAATTGGCGCGAACTCATGAGAGAGTCTCTGTATTGAGTCTGAAGTAGGCGGGAGTATTATGGCAGTCTTTGTGAAGTAACATTTTATTTAGTTTGGAAGTGTGTTGTGAAATTGCTTTATCAGAAATGGATTAAAAATTAAATGAAAGTGTCACAAATGTAGTTTCCTGAAAAGCCAAGAACCCGACGTCATAACATAATTTTGTAATGTGTTAACGGCAGGCGAGCTACAAGATCTTCGTGACCACTGCACATCTGCAACAGGTGATGTATATAAAAATGTGGCGTTAATTTATGTCCAGTAAAAAACAAATGCGCCACAACATGAAAACATCGATTTCCTTTAACCACTCTTAATCACTGCGAAAATGAAGCTTTTGAACGGCACAAGAAAGTGAGTTGGGAGCATTCCATGTCTCGATATTCACTTATTTTAATACGTTATTTTAATACTGCAGAGACGCTGCATTACAGCGTCTTTGGTCGAGGCGAATAGCCAGTCAGTGAGCTGATTGTTGGAGAATGTAGAACTTGATCCAAGCTGTAGATAGGAAAATTTCTACTTCCTTTTGCCACTTTTAATGGCTAAATGCACACATAATATTTATATTCGTGAAATTACGACAATCTTTCGAATTATGTAACTTTCATTGGCCTTCTTGTACGAATAAATTAATAATCTGTACCACAATTTTCGTGTTAGCGTATTTATATAATGATGTAAGTATGGTCGCAACCACCTTAGCCAGCATTACGATGACGAAGTGTTTCGCGTGTTTCGCGAGGAAGCCGCTCTGGGCGTGCGCTGCGGGCTGCCTCGCCGCCCCTTCACATTTCCGTTTGCCGGCCGCCTTTTTATCTTCTAACAAGTTAAACCACAGTCTAATATATACAGTCGCGACACTACCGCTGATTTTTGTTATACTAGGCGACTGCAGCGCTCCTTGCGGACGTAAAGCCACGTTGTTCTATATCGTATACGAGACGTGTGTTGGTTGTTGTGTGTTTTGGTATACGAAATGGTTTCTACGAAGGGAAGCGTGTGTAGTGCAATAAATTGCAGCAACAACAAGAAGAAGACGCCACATTTATCATTCTTTAGGTTTCCTACAGAGCCTGAGAGGTATGTAACATCACATTTCGGTAATACTTATTTACGATTATCTTGAAAGCAACAGACTCTTATTGAAGATTATTTCTTTTTAGGATCAAGAAATGGCTTATAAATAGCAGACGACAAGATCTTTTGGATAAAGATGCCGCGTTTTGGGAGATAAACTATTCTTGTTCAGTTACTGCTGAGCATTTCTGTGTGGGCATTCGAAAATAATTTACTACTTAGACAAATGTATGGAAAAGAAGTGTTCAGTGTGGCCGTTATTAATGTTTTCTGTTTTATCTAATGGAAACCACAGTCTAACACATAAACCTGTTTACCTGAAACCACAGAGCCATCTTATTTTACAGACGATTGTCACCCCGCCCCCTCCCACTCCTCCTTCTATTAACCATACAATGACGGACTGTGATAATTACTGAGGATCATCCATATAATATGCATTTAAACTGTCGTGCAATCGACGTATTATCTTAAAATAACGTGTAGATGAAATAGCCTCGCAGCAAATTTATATTAGACGAAAGTTTCATTGCCTAACTAAAGAGCAGGGGGAAAAAACCTTTTTTGCACTTTTTAACACCGGGAAGGCTAATTACATGCTTTTCATGTGCGAAATACTGTGTTTACCAGCAAAGTAAGGTGCAATGTCTGAAGAATTTTGTCATAAATATGTTGCAGTTAGCGTCGGTTTATTCACGAGTTTTTGCTAAATTTACATTTATTGATATTTAACTGTCCCTTGGAAGTTCAATTATATGCTTGTCTGCGCAAAATACTATGTTTATCTATCACTACCAGCACGTTAAGCTCCAAACAACTACTATTTTTTTTTTCTTTCTTGTATTTCCACACCAGCGATTACACCAGTAGGCTGGCAGCAGCTCCAGAGGCCGCTCTTCAGCCGAGAGAATAAAATACATTGATGAGATGAAATTTAAAATACATGACAGGCGAAAAATCAATGGAGGAACAATGACACATACATGGCGACAATTGGAGGTACAAACAGTTGACAGGTGAACAAAAACCGGATGTAGTCAGTTAAAAACGAGGAGCCACGGTGACTTAAAAAGCACATGTTGGACGACAAGAACACAGGACGGCGAGTACACGGAGACACGAAGTAAAATACACGGTGCGACGCTTGTCTGGTTGCGGTGGACGCAGTTAAAAAACACACACTTCACTGTAGCACAATACACAACACTTGACGTAGCACTTGTAAAACTGTCGGTCCAGGACCCCGATAAAAAGGGGGCGGAGCAAAGCGTGGGGGAGAGGGGAGGAAAAAAACAGCGGTGAAGAAAAGGGGGGCGGCAGGGAAGAGCCGTAGGGACTCCAGGGCAGGGAGGGGGGTAGCCAAGCGGGGGAGCGGAAGGGGAGGGAGGAGAGGGGGCACTTTATCTATGGGTGGGGGATCAGAGCTGGTAGGACGGGTAGATGTCGGAACGGAGGACGTCATCAGGAAGGGGGAGGCGGCGGAAATTATCCTGGGAGAGAACATGGAGGGTGTGGAGATGAAGGGAAGGGGTATAACGCGGTAGAGGCGTGGCAGAGGCCCAGGGTTGGTAAGGATGGGGTGGACCAGGGGGTTGCGGGAGTCAATTTTACGGGTGGTATAGAGGATACGGATACGCTGGAGATATTCGAGGAGGTGGGGAAACGGGATCAGATCATACAGGATCCGCGTGGGGGACGGGAGCCGGATGTGGTAGGCGAGGCGGAGGGCGTGGCGCTCGAGGACTTGGAGGGTTTTATAGTAGGATGTGGGAGCGGAGATCCAGGCAGGATGGAAGCTGCAAAGGACAGGACGCATGAGGGACCGGTAGCTGTAGAGAATGGTGGAGGGGCTGAGACCCCACGTCCGGCCGGTGAGGAGTTTGAGGAGGTTAAGGCGGGAGAGGGCTTTCTGTCGGACAGTGCGGAGGCGGGGGGTCCAGGAGAGGTTACGGTCGAGGGTTAGGTCAAGGTACTTCAGGGTGGGGGTGTGGCGGATAGGGCGGTTGTGGAGGGTGAGGTAGAAATCATGGAGACGGAAGGAGCGGGTGGTACGACCTATGATAATTGCCTGGGATTTGTCAGGATTGACGGAGAGGAGCCACCGGTTGCACCATGAGGCGAACTCGGTGAGGTGGGACTGGAGCAAAAACTGGGAGCGGGCAAGGGAGGGGGCGAGGGCTAGGAAGGCGGTGTCGTCAGCATATTGTAGAAGGTAAATGGGAGGCTCGGGTTGGGGCATGTCGGCGGAGTAGATGAGATAAAGGAGAGGAGAGAGGACGGAGCCTTGGGGCACCCCGGCAGAGGGGTAGAACAAACGGGAGTCGGAGTTGCAGACAGTGACATAGGAGGGGCGGCGGGTGAGAAAGGAAGCAATGAGGCGGACGTAATTAATAGGAAGGGCGTAGAACTGGAGCTTGAAGAGGAGACCGGAATGCCATACACGGTCGTAGGCTTTTTGGATATCAAGGGAGACAAAAACTGCGGAGCGACGGGAGTTGAGTTGGACAGAAGGGAGATGAGTAAGGCGAAGGAGCTGGTCATTGGCAGAGAAGGAGGGTCGGAAGCCACATTGGGAAAGGGGGAGGAACTGGTGGCGATGGAGGTGCTGATGGATACGACGGGAGAGGATGGTTTCCAGGACCTTGCTGAACATGGAGGTAAGACTGATGGGACGTTAGGATGAGGTCTGGGATGGGGGCTTATCCGGTTTTAGGAACATGAGAATACGGGAAGTCTTCCATAGGTCGGGGTAAAAGCCGGTGAAAAGGATGACATTATGTAAGGTAGCAAGAGCTTCGTGGAAGGAGGGGGGGGCAAGCTCGTAGGTGACGGTAGGTCAGCCGGTCGTGACCAGGGGCGGTGTTGCGTTTAGTCCGAAGAGTGTCAATGATGTCACGGGCGGTAATGGGTGTGTTCAGTTCTGAGGGGGGAATGTGGTCCAAGTACTGGAAGCCGGGGGCGAGCGGAGGAGTGGAGGTATCGGTTCGCTCATAGACGTCCGGGAAGAGAGAATAGTCAAAGAGAGGATCATCAGGAATGGAGAAGACTTCGGAGAGGTAGGAGGCAAAGTGTTCTGCCTTACTGGCGTTGTCAGGAAAAGGACGGTCATCATGGAGATGCGGGTAGTGGGGGGAGGAATGACCGCCAGTAAGGCGGCGGAAGGCATGCCAGTACTTGGAGGAGTTGACAGGGAGCGTGGAATTGAGGCGGGTGCATGTCTGGCGCCAGTCCCGGCGTTTTTTCGCGGACAAGAGGTTTCGGATGTGGCGTTGGATTTGCCGGTGGTGTTGGAATGTGTCCCGGTCACGGGTCCGGAGGAAGGAGCGGTAGAGACGACGGGATTCGCGAAGGAGAAGGACGGCCTGTGGAGGAAGGGTAGGACGGTGAGGATAAATCGCCCGGGTGGGGATGTGGGCATGGACCGCGTCAGCAACGGTCTGCTGGAGGAAGGAGGAGGCATGATCAATATCGTCGGGAGTGCGGAGGGGAAGTGGGTGGCTTGCGACCGAGGTGTCAATGGAGCGACGGTAGGCATCCCAGTCGGCACGGGAATAATCATGAACGAGTTTGGGAGGGGGCATAGGACGGGGAGCACGGGCAGGGCGGGGGCGGTGGTCAAAGGTAAGTAGGACAGGGGCGTGGTCACTGCCTATAAGGTCGAGGACATCTGCCGTGATGCGCCCTAGGAGGTTGGGAGACGCCAGGACGACGTCGGGAGTGGTGTTGCTTTCGGGGCGGGTTGGGCGGGGAAGAGGAAGGACGTCGCCCCGGAGCGAGGTGGTGACGAACTGACGCCACCGCCGGAGTTCAGCGGGCGGACGGGAAGAAAGGTTAAGGTCGGCAGCAATCACATAGGTCGTGAAGGAGCGGTCTATGTGGGAGAGGAAGGCATAGGGGAGGGGAGCAGTGCTGCTGATATAGATGGTAGCGAGGGTGACAGTAAGGGATGGGAGGAAGAGGCTGAGGATCAGGTGTTCGGTGGGGTCATTAAGGAGAGGTTGGAGCCGGACGGGGTGGTGGCGGAGGTGGCCGATCGCCACTCCGCCTCGGGCGAGGAGTGGGGGGCCATCGGTACGGTGGAGGACGTAGGGAGCGGTGCTGATGGGACGGCGGAGTTGGAGGAAGGTCTCGTTCAGGAGGAAGGCATCTACACGGTGGTGGGAAAGGGTGTGCATAAAGAGGTATTTATTGGCAGGAAGAGAGCGGACATTATGATAGAGGAAGGTATAGGAAGGGCTTGCCATAGGGGCCGAAAGGGAGGGGTGAGAGGGGGAGAGGGAGCGCCGGGAAAAGAGGGTACGGTGTGTCTAGACTAGGGTAACATGCCGGGAGAAGGTGAAGTGGGAATGTGCACGGGAGAGGGTGGCGAAGGTTTCGAGGTGAAAAACGGAACGGGCGGCAAGGGCGATCTGCTGGAGGGTATGGGGACGCTGGAAGGGATGGATGTTCTGGAGGACGGTCGTGACAAATCGGATGACGTCCTCTACGGTTGGAGGGGGGCAGAGGGAGTTGTTGGGATGGAGAGGGGGATCAACAGGACGAACAGGGACGGTAAGTTCGGGAGTGGTGGGGGCGGGGACGGATTTGCATTTATAGGAGTAGGTGGGATGGGGGCCACCACAGGTGTTGCAGACGGGAGGGGAGGCGAGGTTGGGACAGTGTTTGTGGAGGTGATTGGACTTGCAGTGGGGACAGGTGGGTAGGTTGCGGCAGTCCTGTGTCAGGTGGTCGTTGTAAACGAGACACCTGGCACAGCGGTAGGATTGGGGTGGGGAGCGGGAGGGTTCTACCTTGTGGCGGCGGTCATAGATAAGGGCCCCCTCGACGAGGAGGCGGTCGATGGAGGATGCGGATTCAGTGAAAATCCGCATCAGGTAGGTGGGTCCGGTGGCGTTATGGATTCGCTTGGCAGAGCGAACGGAGATGTCTGGGTGGGCGTTGAGTTGGCCCAACACCTCCTCCTCCGTGATAACCGGACTAAGTTTGGTTATCACGGCGGTGAGGGTGGGCGGACGGCGGGGACGGAGAGGTTGACAGGGGGAGGAGGAGGTATAGTACGGGGTGAGGGTTGAGTGGGGGCCGAGGTGGATGGCAGGGAGGCGCTGAAGCATGTCGGTGTGGAAAGTAGGGCTGGGAGATTTGATAAGAACAGAGTCCCTACGGGGGATGAGTTGGGCGATAGGGGCGGCAGGGAAGTACTTTCGGAGTTCTAGAGAGAGGGTACGATTGTCGAGGAAGCGGGGATCTGGACGGGAGAACAATTTCTAAAGAATTACTTCGTAATATATTGCAGTTTCTATCAGATTACAACGAGTTTCTGCTCGGTTTACGTTACTTTTATACTCAGCCGCGTCAAGATACTTAAATAAAGCTTGGAGTGCAAGAATATATACAATATTTAGAAAAAACCACACATAAAAGTAATTATAAACGGGCATTATAATGTGTGGTATACTGCTGTAAGAGACAGCCGGCTTTACGACCGCTTGGAGCGCTAGTGTCGCTCCAAATGTCAGCCGGTAACAGCTTTCACAGCAGTCAGTGTCGCGACTGTATATATTAGACTGTGGTTAAACTGAGGCAGGCAGGCGCCCGGGAGAATACGCGCGGACAGGTAAATCGAGTTGCCCCAACTCCAGCGGCGCTCATCAGGACCGGCCAGAAGGAGGCAGGTGGCGCCTCCAGAGATCTGCTGGCGCTGTCCCTGGGCGCATCGGCTCCCTGCTGTGGCCGTCCTGGGGGCGCTTCATGCTTTAAGGTACAGTTCAAGAAGTCAACAGTGGGCCGTGATCGGCACGATGAACTAAACTAAAACAACTATGTTGGCAACTTACTGTGGGTAACCTCTCTGACAGAGACGCGGTTTGATCTGTTCAGTCGAACGGCGGATGCGAAGAAAAACACGTGGTGTGACAGGAGAAGAGGCGAGGCTTGCGGAGCGGCGAGTACGTCACTTGCTGTCGGCCGGCTGCGGTGGCCGAGGGGACTGAGGCGCTCGAGTTACGGTCTGCACGGCCACTACAGTCGGGGGTTCGAATCCCCCCTCGGGCATGGATATTTGTGCCGTCCTTAGTTGTAAGTAGTTCATAAGTAGTTTGTAAGTTTAGGGACTGCTGACCCCGTAGTTAAGTCCCATAGACTCTACAAACATTTGAACATTTGAACTTAACTACGTGGTCATCAGTCCCTAAGCTTACAAACTACTTATGAACTACCTAAGACTAAGGACGGCACAAATATCCATGCCAGAGGGGGGGATTCGAACCCCGGACCGTAGTGGCCGTGCAGACTGTGACTGAAGCGCCTCAGTACCCTCGGCCACCGCGGCCGGCTGGACAAGAGAGAGGAAGCAGCTATACACAAGGAGTATGTGGTTCCTGGTGAAGCGTAATGAGTGCTGCACTACGTTCTATGTGGTGTTAATTGTGGAACCTTGATGTATGGATTATATTACATAAGCCGTAGTGGACAGACACTAGTTTCAATTTTCATACTGGTTCCGACCGTAAATAGATGCCCGCTCGGGTACCTAGTTCTTGGTGAACACTAGTTGTGACTATTCTGTGTTTTCACTGATATATCTATGATATTTATGTGCATTGTGTACGTGAGTCTAAACGCACTGAACGGCATAGTTGATATAGCTAATTTTTAGTTAGTGGGGTGTATCCATGATATTTACATCAATAATAGTGCAAATGCTTGGTCTCTGACCCTTGCTGTTGCAGGTGTGTTAAATCTTGTGCCTTGGTGTGATGTGATGGGCCTTCAACGCAATTGGCATTTCTTAATGTGTGAGAATCCGGTACATTGTTTTCCTTGGTTTATAAATTATGTAATGAAGAGAGTATTGTAAAAGTTATTTGTGGGCAGGGATTATGAAGGTAATTGCTTTGTATAAGCGTCAGGAACCAGTGTTCGTTTGTTGCTCGGACTGAGAGTATTACTTGTATATTATGGTATGTGAGAATTGCGCACATTGTCTTCGTGGTTCTTATTTTATATAATGCAGAGAGTATTGTACAAGTTATTGATGGACAAGGTTGATGGTTTTCATTCTGAGCCAGTGTTCGTTTGTTGCTCATATTAAGGTATTTAATTGTAAATATATGTGTATCAGTGGTTATAACTCAATCAGCTGTCCAACCATTGTAAATTTGGTCCCCAGTACCACGCTACAACAGGACTCAATAATCGCACAGACATGGTGAAGTGAAGAAAGGCTGCAGCAAAAATTCTGTAATTAAAATGACCGTGAGCAGCTATCGATGAACCAAAAAATTTTTCTATTACTCTACAAGTATAATGATGATCAATAAAATCGGGCCGGCCGCGGTGGCCGATGAAACTGAGGCGCTCCAGTCACGGTCTGCACGGCCACTACGGTTGGGGGTTCGAATCCCCCCTCGGGCATGGATATTTGTGCCGTCTGTAGTATAAGGTAGTTGATAAGTAGTTTGTAAGTTTAGGGACTGATAACCCCGTAGTTAAGTCCCATAAGCTTAACAAACATTTGAACATTTTGAATAAAATCGGCGATTAACACACAGATCGGTTTTTCTATAAGTATCAATAGATGGTATGGCACAGCTCTGATAAGCATAAGTTAGACACACAAAAGTTCCTTGTCAATCAGTCTACCTTTTTCAGTAGATTCTAAAATTAGCCTTGACATACAGACAGGAAAATGCTGCGAGGTTGTCGAGTAAATAAGTGATATCTGTCGTTTCCCAGAATCAAAGTGTGTGGTGTGGTGGAAGACGTGCCTTAAGACAGTCCGTGTAGTCACTTTCGCTGCAATGCTGTGTAAGCTCAGCCACCAACACACCGAACAAGAAGGAACAAAAACGATCAGCGTCCGCAGAGAACTACCCATAGGGAAAAAAAAGGGGGTGTAAAGCACCTACATAGTAAGTAGGAAGTCCCGGGTTCGAATCCTGGCCGAAGCACAAATTTTAATTCACTGCTACTCCTTACGTTTAAATGTTCAAATGTTTGTAGACCTTATGGGACTTAACTACGGGGTCATCAGCGCCTAAACTTATGAACTAGCTAATAGTAAGGACGGCACAAATACCCATGCCCGAGGGGAGATTCGAACTCGCGACCTTAGTGTCGATGAACCAGTGACTAATTCTAATTAAACGTAATAACTCTGCGCCGAGATAATGGCACTAAAATTGCAACATTTTAGTGATTTGTAAATATTTTTTATGAATCATGGCTATTTTTTTTTAATTCAATCGAAATAAAAGGATAAAAAATGCACCCCTCGGTCGCCAAATTGATATTATTTAACCGGGTTTCGGCAATAACTTACGATTGCCTTCATCAGAAATTATAAATTAAATTATAAATTAATCACATAAAAGAAGTTACAAGTCAGGTGTAAAGCTTACGTTACAAAATTTAAAACAATTTTTTAGAAATAGGTAGCCACTACGGGCTACGCGCCCGCACGGAGGCGTCAGTCTGGCGTGTGCTAACTGGAGTTGTAAACAGGAAGACGTTACCTCAGTAGTGCCATCTAGTAGCCGCAGTTACAACTAGGCTACTGTACAGAGAGATACAGTATTCCGAAAACAATTGCTACAATAATCTTTGTTTAATATGAGAGATGGCTGAGGCGCCATTTTGGCAATACAATATTAGTAGAGAGAATCAACGAGTAACAAAATTGTAATAAGTGAAACGGTTAAAATTGGCTTTTGAAATACAAATATTTGGATCAAGTCGGAAAAAATATTTCTAACGCTGCAAGAAGTACACCATCAAAGACCGAGTAACGGATTAATACCATTAAAAAAAAGCTTCTATTACGGAGTTGTAACTTTTAATTTAGAATGGCACTAGGCCCCAGAACTCGTCTTTTGCTGACCATCTTTTCATTACAGGTCACGCACCTAAAGCCATTCATGACCGAAAAGAAAGGCCACAGATTAGACGTGGTGGAGAAATTGCAAATATTTAAACATTTTTCTCGTAATGACGGGCTTATTAAAAATGAACAGTTACTACTCCGTAATAGAAGCTTTTATAACGGTATGAAGCCGTTAGTCGGTCATTGATGTATTTCGTGCAGTGTCAGAAATTTTTCTTGCGACTTGATCCAAAAATTTGTATTCCAAAAGCCAATTTTTAATTGTTTTGCTTATTACAATTTTGTTACCCGTAATTCTCTCTACTAATATTGTACTGCCAAAATGACGCCTCAGCCATGTCTCATATTAAACAAAGCTTCTCGTACCACTTGTTTTTGGATTACTGTATCTGTCTGTACAATAGCGCCGGCCGCGGTGACCGAGGGGACTAAGACGCTCCAGTCACGGTCTGCACGGTCACTACGGTCGGGGGTTCGAATCCCCCCTCGGGCATGGATATTTGTGCCGTCCTAGTTCGTAAGTAGTTGATAAGTAGTTTGTAAGTTTAGGGACTGATGACCCCGCAGTTAAGTTCCATAGACTATACAAACATGTACAGTAGCCTAGTTTTAATTGCGGCTACTAGATGGCACTACTGAGGTATCTTCTTCCTGTTGACAACTCCACTTAGCACATGATGCCTCCGTGCAGTTCAAAATGTTCAAATGTTTGTAGATATATCGGACCAAACTGCGTAGTCATCAGTCCGTAGCTTACAAACTACTTAAACCTAGGTAAACTAACCTACGGACAAACACACACACCCATGCCCCAGGGAGGACTCGAACCTCCACAGTGAGCAACCGCGCGCTCCGCAGCGAGACGCTTTAGACCGCTCGGCTACTCCACCGCGGCCTCCGTGCAGTCGTGCAGCCCATAGTGGCTAGCTATTTCTAAAAAAAAATGTTTTTAATTTTGTGACGTGAGCTTTACAGCTAAGTTGTAAATTTTATTATGTGATTTGTTTTAATTTATAATTTCTGATGAAAGCAATCGTAGTTATTGTCGAAACCAGGTTACATGATTTTAATTTTTCGACTGAGGGTTGCATTTTTATCTTTTGACATTGTAACGGTCGTTGAGAATAGCAGCTATGTTCAAATTTTATCAATAGAAATAAATTAAAATATACAAATCTGCCGTTTACTTCTCCGTAAAATCAGCTTAGACATCTGTGAGTTGAGCTCTGTCTAAAGATCGACGTTCTATAAAGATTCGATCTAGTTACTCTCTGGGTACCCCTGAGCCACAGTACGGTCCCCAAACTGCTCCTCCATCACACACTCTCCTGCTCCGATAGGGTCCACCTCCGACCCACATGTTGTCGAAATCAGGGTCACTTTCTATAATGGGGATGAAATCGTCTTCCAATACCTTCACTTACCGTTCGGTAGGCAGCGTGTCATTAAGGAATATACCACAGATTAATTCGTGATTTGACATTTCACACCTCACCGTCCTCCGTTAAGGGTGAGAGAATTCCCAATCACGAAGTACTGATTCCCCGTTCCCAAAACGCGCCAGTTTTGTTTATTGAGGGACCCATCCAAATGGACGTGTGCTTCGTCTCTAAATCAAATCACGTTCACATGCGCGAGCGCATATTAATTCCCACCATGAGTCGCGGTCACCGGTCCATTTTGAACGTCCTAACGCAAACCGGTCAGAACTTATGACGATTTTATTCCGTATCAGCTGCAATCCCGGCGTTACCCGGGCATTTAGTTATTCAACACTCTCGTAGTCCACCTCCCTTCCCTCCTCTCTCTGCATCCACCTCTCTCTCTCCCATCTCTCTATTCGTTTCCACCTTTCCCTCTCTCGGCAAAGTTTTGTGAAAGGTATCCTCTGTCATGTACCATACAATCATTTATGTACCTTGTGACCTTCCTCTTGGTTTAAAGGCCATGTGTGCAAAGATTCATCAAGATCGGAGCAAAACTATGCATTTTGTCAAAGTCCATAAGTTAAGAAAATCAAATGTTTGTAAAGCTTATGGGACTTAACTACGGGGTCATCAGTCCCTAAACTTACAAACTACTTAGGAACTACTTACGAACTAGGACGGCACAAATATCCATGCCCGAGGGGGGATTCGAACCCCCGACCGTAGTGGCCGTGCAGACCGTGACTGAAGCGCTTCAGTCTCCTCGGCCACCGCGGCCGGCATAAGTTAAGAACCTCTACCATGCACGCAACGAATTTTTTTACAGACAGAGACATTCCTCTTGTTTTTAAGTTCAAGTGTGCAAAATTCGTGGGAAATAGACTGTATTGAACGTGTTGGTACCCCTTGGTGGACAAGACAATTGAAATGTTTCCTGCAGTGTACGAGGTGGGACCTCCATGAACAATACTTGTATGCCAAAAGTTGAACGAGATAAGAATCAGGAGATATTTAATGTGGTCTCCTGGTCTCCTGTTTTATAGCGTCATTGTAATGGGCCGACTTAAAAGAATATTAAAGATTCCGTTAAAATCTAAAATCTTTTTTCAGATATTTGTCGCACCCTGCCATGATCATTAACGAGAGCACTATCATTTCTATATGCGCTAGTTGCAGCTCTGCGTTTTGTGCACTCAATTATAGTATCCTCGATGATTAAGGCGTGTGCTAATCTGTGACGTAAGTGCTGCCCTACATCTCTAGTTCAAAAGATCATATGTTTGTTAAGCTTGAGGGACTTACAAACCACTTAAAAACTAACTTATACTAAAGACAACACAAACATCCATACCCGAGGAGGATTCGAACCTCCGACGCGGGAGGCCGCGCGATCCGCAAGTTTGCGCTGCAGACCGCTCGGCTCCTGCCGCGTGGCCATGCTCTAGTCTTAATAAGCGTACAGGGCAGATTTCAATGAAGATTTAGTCTATGTTTATATTTATATATGGTTTGAACTGTTTGATTAATATATTATCTGCTTTAATAAGGGGTAGTTAATTAACAAATAGTGAAACCAAAGGCGTAGCTGAAAATCGAAAAAAATCGGAATTGGTAATTTTGCATGATCATCGACACTTCCGATAAGATTCGTATTTTATACGCTGTCACAGTGGTCCTCCGATTGCGATAAAATGTTGTGCACTTGACCTCGAAACTAGAGGATCGAGTTTAAATCATAATTCGTAGGGTGCTACAGTGCATGGCGGACGTTACCTTCTTCCAGTCTTCGACATCATGAAATTTAAGAGATATATATAATTTTTACTATACCGGGAAGGGAAGAAATGAACAACGACAGGAATAGGAGGAGACTGGCGAGATAATTACAGAGGTAGGGGAATAGATGTGTGGATAGAGGAAGTGAAAAAATTGAGGAGGAGGAGGAGTTAGAGAAACCGGACGAGTTGGCGAAGAAGGAGGAGAAATTACACAGATGAGGGACGAGAAAAATGCACAGCAAGAAGTAGGAAATGAACAGGTCTACATAATAATTGGTGACCTTTGTCATGTTTTCAAGATGAATTGTGCGACATTTCATGACAATCGGAACAGAGATTTGTATGCAACACAAATACACAATCGAACAGAGAATCACCCTACATTACGTGCAAAAATAAATAAGCAATATAGCATTATGTAATCTTACCTAGTACATGACAATATATTTGGACCTAATAGAGCGTTGCTGTAGATCTCAAGTTTTCTGTTGTAAAATGAATGCCAATGTAGCTGTAAATCATCTCTGTATATAGAGATTGAAGGGTCTTCAGCCATCCAGCACAGTGCCATCAGTTAGCCCGAAAATTTTTATTGGCAGTGACAAGAGCTGCGGAATTCTATGATGACATTTCATCATTAACTAAACAAAATGTTTTGGATGTAGAGTTGTATCACTGATCTGCGACAACTTATTTCTATGATTCTACCTTAACCACTAAATACTTCGCATGTAGCTGCAGTACCAAAGTCACTTTTTTACGGTCGGTGTGAGTTAAACTCAACAGCTCCGTACCCACTGTCCAGAATCTGATGGAAATTACCTGCTCTGAAAGCCCGCGGTAGAGAGTTTGCACACGAGTGGGTGTCGAGAGGCTGAGGGGCAGCGGTAAGTGGTGAGCTGCAGTTAACAGGGTGTCGCTGGCAGCTGCCGCTGAATGCCGTCCAGGGCCACTTCATAGCCGCGGCCGCACGGGCTTTCAAACTCACAGCCGCGCCAAGGTGAAATTTTCGATCCCGGAGACAAAGAGGGGTGGTGCTGGCACACAATGGTCGGTGGCGCTTCAATCAGGGCCAGACCGGGAGGCCACTACACGGCTGTGACGAGGGACGAGGGCACTCGCCGAACTTCACACCGGGCTTCAGACGTCGGCCGCGAATGATGCTCCAGCAAAGGGAGACAAAGAGATGTCTGTGTCGGACAATATATGTCCCTATTCATCCCTATAACTACCCCTGGCTTCGAGGTCCAGAAATGACAGCTGCAAACACGCACTGTGTGGTCAAAAGCATTCAGACAATCCCATACGTTTTTCATATAGGTGCACTGTGCTGCCACCTACGACCAGATAGACCATATCAGCGACCTCAGTAATCATTACAGTGAGAGGTCAGAATGGGACACTCCGCGGAACTCACGGACTGTTAAAGTGGTCGGGTGATTGGGTGTCACTTGTTTGGAATTCTGTACGCAATATTTCCACTCTCCTAAATATCCTAGGTCCACTATTTCTGATGTGACAGAGAAGTGGGCACGTACAGCACGAAAGCGTACAGCCCGACCTCTTCTGTTGGCTGACAGAGACCGCCGACAGTTGAAGAGGGTCGTACAGTGTAACAGGCAGGCATCTATCCAGACTGCATCAGGATCCACTCCAAGTACTATGACAGGCGCGAGGTGAGAAAACTTGGGTTTCCTGGTCGAGCGGCTTCCCATAAGCCACACATCACGCAGGTCAGTGCCAAACGACGCCTCGATTGGTGTAAGGAGAGTAAAATTTGGACGATTGGACATTTATTTATTTTGTTGTTGTTTATAATGACCTGTCTTCTGGATGCTAAAAAAAAGGTTGTATTTTGCACTGTTAATTTATTTTTTTACACTGATTCTTCTTATATCTATTTAAGTTTGTTAATATACACCTTAATTAACGTATGAAATAAAACTATAAATAACGATTAGAAAAAATTTAATTAAATAATATGTAACCATTTAGGAAGAAGAAGAAGTAAAGAATAAGGGCAAGTACACAGGTTTATGTTGAAAAAAGAAAGAATAACATGAAGACAATTGTGAGATAAAGTCACGGAGGAGGCAGGCGACCATGATGAATAATGAATGAAGACCATAAAGCTGCGTAGGTCCTGTATTGATAAACATCATGAAGTTGTTACAAGATGACTATTTGACGCGTGGGCCATAATCAGAATCCTGTGGTTGAAAGCCATCAGTATACGTTACAAGTTGATCAGTGATATTCGTTACATATTATTGATGTTACATATTATCTCAAGAATATGTAACGAATATCACTGACCAACTTGTAACGTATACTGATGGCTTTCAACCACAGGATTATGATGATAGCTCAGGCCGAAACGCGTCAAATAAAGTTATCTTGTAACCACTTCACGACTTATCAATACAGCGACCTATGCAGCATTTTGCAGACTTCATTCAGAATAACATGAGTTTACATTTAACAGAAGAAGATGATATGAGAGAGAAATTATTACAAGATGGAGTCCGATACCTTGTGATGCTTGAGGGTCGAGGACTTGGTATTATCATCAAGTCGTTAATACTCAACCATCGTTATTATTATCTGTATGTTACACTAACTACTAATTCGGATTACAGTGGTATTAATTAAACAGTGGAATACCGTTGTGTGGAGTGATCAATCACGGTAAACTCTGTGGCGATCCGGTGGAAGGCGAATGCCCGGTGAATGTCATCTGCCAGAGTGTGTAGTGCCAACAGTAAAATTAAGAGGTGATGGTGTTTTGGTGTGCTCGTGATTTTGTTGGAGAGGACTTCCACCCATTGTTGTTTTGCGTGACACTATCACAGCACAGGCCTAAATTGACTTTTTAAAGCACAATGGAGAGCAATTAGGGTCTGGCGGTTGCATCTTTCAACACGTTCTTACACCTGTTCATAATGCACGGCCTGTGGCGAGTGGTTACACGACAACAACATCGCTGCAATGGACTGGTCTGCATAGTCTCCCGGCTTGAATCCTATAGAACACCTTTGGGATGTTTTGGAACGCCGACTTTGTTCCAGGCCTCACATACCTATATCGATACCTCTCCTCAGTGCAGCACTCCGTGAAGAACTGACTGCCATTACCCAAGAAACCTTCCGGCAGCTGACTTAACGAATGCCTACGACAGTGGAAGCTATCATCAGTTCCAGCGTTAACGACGAACGGCTCCACGAAGTTTTGTTTTCCGCCAGGTATCCGGATCACATAGTGTATGTTTTAGAGAAAGCAGAGGATCTTGGAAGACTAAGATCTATTCAAAGTAATGTTGAATATTATGGTCTGTAGAATTGATAGCATTCAGTCAGATCGGTTCAGCAAGTGTCATGTTCCTAGTAGGCACAGGGGCGACACGGATCACGTTAACAGGTTCCATGCGTGATGGAATGGACGTATGTATGTTGTGAATGGCATCCAGCGGTATGGCCATCCATGTTTCATTCGCCTGGGTGCAAAGTTCATCTGTGGTGGATGGCTTTAGGTCGCCGCGCTGAACATGTCGTTCCACCATATCCCACACATGTTCCACTGGCGAAAAGACTGTTGATCTGCCACATTTGACAAGAAGAACGAACCTGTTCGTGTAGCAAGATTTGATCATGGATTGCCTTACTGAAAAATGGAGTATTGGTTCTCGCGCAGATAGCTGTGGCTACGCGTCGCGGAATGTTGTTCACGCAGGACAAACACGTCATAGTGCCCTGGACACGCATAAACTGTGATAATTCTACACTACAGCACCTGACACCATAAAGCTATGGAAAACGTCCTGGGAGATCTTTCTTCCAGGAGAGTTAGGCGTGTAAGGTTCGCAGGAGAACTTTCGTGGAGTTTGGAAAGGAGGAGGGGAGGTATTAGCGGAAGTAATGCTGTGAGGACGGGCTTTAAAACGAGTCGGGATAGCTCAGTACATATAGCGAAAAAGAAAGGCCCCAGGTTGGGATTCTGCGCACAGTTTTAATGGGCCAGGAAGTTTCATATCGGTTCTCACTCCGCAACAGAGTGAAAATATTCTGGCAAAATCCCCAGCGGTAAAATGGCCGAGCGCTCTAAGCCGCCTAGGTGCGGAGAGCGCAGTTGCTCCCCGTCGGAGGTTCGAGTTCTCCATTGAGCATGTGTGTGTGTGTGTGTGTGTGGTTAGTGTGTGTGGTTAGTTTAAGGATTTAAAGTCAGATATCTTGTCTGTAAGGAGTGCGACTGATAAAATTGTTTAAATTGGAGACACATAAACAATGTACCGACATGCCACAGTCGCTATTTAACTTTTATGGTTTGTCTTTATTATGTATAACTAGCTTCGGGAAAACTATATCGCTATTCTCAAGTACTTATCTATCAACCAATAAAGTTTTATAATAAACCATTGAAATTGACTTTCTGAATTTCCATAACTTAAGAAAAAATGAACTAAAATACTGCGTATGAAAATAATTTTAAAAAAATGCATAGTCCATGTGCTAAGGTTGTTACATAATTCTTAGAGTAACGAAACAGGTCTGGGCCAAAATGTAAATTTGTTAGTTCTCTTGGCTGGACATTTGCTTGTTCTCTTAACTGAGAGCGTACATTTCTAGAAGAGCCAAACATATATTTCTTCGTCCTACGTAAATCTCGCGTAAAGGGCAATAGGATAAAATTACGATAGCCTGTCTGCAATCGTTTCTCCACTAACCGCTCTAGACTGGCACTGGAAAAAGAGGGAACTGTCATTGGAAAAAATAAAGTACCCTTTCCTACACTTTCTGAGGTAACTTGTAGAGTATAAATGTAGATATAGAAATGCTAAGACTAAGAAATATTTATTGGTTTACTTAACGAAAGTGCACTCGCGGGTTTGGTGATAAAGGCATAAAGATCGCAGTTGAAACATACTTTTCGATGCCGATTCATTAAATCTAGTTAAAATTCCTCTCTCAAAAGAAGATTCGGAAAGCCATACTTTTAGATATAATACTGCAACAACACGTTCCAATTAACATTGAAAGACCACCGTTAATTGTAAAATTAGCTGAAGGGAGCCAGTTAAAAGCTTACTCTAATAATATAACTCTGGCCGTAAAACCAGCTAAAGGATTCGCGTGAACTACTGACTACTTCCTGCAACAGAATCTTGTTCCCTGGCCCAGAAATTAGAACTGACTCAAATTTTACTTTAGCAGCAGGAAGATAAAGAGACGGTGGACAACATACGTCGTATATCACGAGAATTACACACAATCATTAATATAAAAGTCACCCCGAACTAAATCCTTTCATGAAGGTGGCTGTGAGAACATTTATGGCGCAACGCAATTAAAAATATGATAATTGGCATCTGAATTTGTTCTCAGCACTGGTGATAAACAACATTAAATAAAAAAATCGCACTGACGTGCTTTACGGCCCACTTTAGATTTGTAGTTTTATAAGTTTTTGCAAACATTTTGCAGCAAAATAATAATCTAGGAAAAACAAATTACGTAGTGGTGGGTTCCGAACCTTCGACCGTTAGCGTCACAGGCCAACGCATTGACCACTACGCTACGGCTAGCAATCGGAAGTTGCGTTCTTTAATCTCGTACTATTGATGGCGTTGTTAACTGATGCTAATATGGCACTTGTAGACACTAGATTATCATTTATCGTACGTTTTTGTTAATTCTTCAGTGCGCCATTGCTTTGAAATGACAACGTCTAAGTTACAATAAGAAAATCATCAAATACGCAACACAAGACGGCGTATGCCAGAGAGAATTCTGGGCGAGGAATGTCACGTGACATCTCCGAACGGCTGGTTTTCGTAAAATCAATGGACGGTGTCAAATCGCCGTTATTTTTGCAAATATCACTCAAACGACACGAGATATGAAGAAAACATAAGATAGCAAAGTTGTAGAGAATTTACCCCTCTACCAATTAGGTTATTCAATTTTCGTGTCAGATGAACGGTTCGTTTGCAATTACAATTATATTACAAACGGCATTTTTTGGTATTACTACCGTATTTCTTGTCCGAAAAATTTGAAAAAGGGAGGTTCTGGTCTCTGGCGGCCTACAACCATGTCTGGTGCTGATCGATTGAACGGTTCGTCTTGAAAACAGGGAACACGTTACGGACGGACAGACGGACGGACAGATAGACAGACAGACATACATCACAAAATCGCCGTTATTTTTGCAAATATCTTTGAAACGCTGCGAGATATGAAAAAAATCGTAAGAGAGCAAAGTTGTAGAGAATTTTCTCCTCTACAAATTCGGTTATTCAATTTTCGTGTCAGATGTATAGTTAAGCCGTTATTTTCATTTAAATTTCGAGCTGTCAAAAGACGATCGCAAAGGCCTACTTTTAGTGTTACTACCATAACCTAAAGTGGACCAAAAGTGAAGGGCCGGCCGCGGTGGCCGAGGGGACTGAGGCGCGCAAGTCACGGTCTGCACGGCCACTACGGTCGGGGGTTCGAATCCCCCCTCGGGCATGGATATTTGTGGCGTCCTTAGTGTTAGCTAGTTCATAAGTAGATTGTAAGTTTAGGGACTGATGACCCCGTAGTTAAGTCCCATAACCTATACAAACAACAATAGGGAAGGTGTTGTGTCCGTCTTCCAAGAGTGCTCGCTCCCGCTAGAGAGCGCGTGCGGGGCGGTGCAGCGACGAGGGTGCGCCGGGCACCAACAGAGGGTGCCACTGCCGCCGCACCACTTTATGCTTCCGCGCGAGGCAGCCAGACAAGACGAGAACAATCGGATTCCGCGCATCCAACGATCGATGTGAGATCCCTACGCCGCCCGCGATATAGGCGGGCGCCAAGCCGACGCCAGCAGTCTACGGTAGAGATGGGTTTGAACATGACTCGAACTGTTCGAACAATTTACTTCACAGTTCGGGAAATGTTCGAACATTCGATCACGACGCTATCTAGCAACTTCGTGAGGTACTATATCTACGATTTACAACGATGGTATTCATAAATCTTTTCTGTGCTGTGCGGTATACGATTAATAACAAAGATAGGGTGTTATTAATGTACTATGGGGATTAATACGTGTGAAATTCCGGCTAAAGTAGCTTCTAGGGTGCAGGTCATGTGTAAAAACAGTAAAGAATATAGGCTATAAGTAACGATAGCAATCGTGATTTAAAATTCTAGTGCTGCCATCTAGCGACGCCTGTTGATACTACGTACACATCAGCTCGTGCACCGTTTATTCCGAGGTTGCAATTACAGTTTATTTTTATATAATTTATTTCCGTTATTGGCTATTAAATTCCTAATGTTTTCCCTATTTCATCTCTTTTAATAAGATTTTAAAGGCAATTAAAAGGTGTTAAAATTTTCCACTGTTACTGTACCATATCAAATGGAAAGGAATGGTCATTTGCAACCTATGTCTCATACCACATTAAATGTAATTTCTACTTAAGAAGTATTCACATTTTTTCCTTTGAATCTTAGCCGTCAGTAATGTGTTGCAGTAGTAATGTTATAGTAACAGATAATTTGTTTATCAATGACTCATATCTTGCAGTGATAGCAGACAAGTCACGTATGCACTGTTAAAAAAAAGTTATTCATAGTTATGGCCTTCTTTTCTTTTAGATATACTTGTACTTCCAGTGAAATTAGTTCTGAGCAAAGCAATAGCCCGGTAACTTCAAAATTTCCCGCGTATTGTTTGCAGCTACGCAGCGCGAGTCATTTATAATCTGAGTGTTCGAACAGTCCGATACTGTATCGAGTTCTCTGCTGTATCGGGAAATCACGAACATGTTCGAACGCGAGTATCATTTGCCCAACCCTAGTCTACGGAGTCTACAGTCGGAAGTCGGAGTCTCAGCGTGCCCGTCCCAGACAGTCTCCGCACGTTCTCCATAGTTAGTCCGTATCCGTTATCCCCGTCTATATGGGAAAGTCAAAATGTTCAAATGTTTGTTAAGCTTATGGGACTTAACTACGGGGTCATCAGTCCCTAAACTTACAAACTACTTATGAACTACCTTATACTAAAGACGGCACAAATATCCATGCCCGAGGGGGGATTTGAACCCCCGACAGTAGTGGCCGTGCAGCCCGTAATTGAAGCGCCTCAGTTTCCTCGACCACCGCGGCCGGCTATGGGACAGTCAGTATTAAAAGTGACACTCGGTATGTGGCCGTCAGAAACAGCATTCCATCGTTACGCATGTCAGAGTAACCTGCAGACAAGCTAGAGATATATTGGCGTAGGTTTGTGGACTATAGAATGGTGACAGTATTGTATTTACGGAGACTGCTTCGAGGCATTGGACATTACTTGCTCAGAAACTACGAGCAAAGAAAGTTAAGTTGCATTTATATTTGTTATTGTCGTGTTCACACATAATAAATATGTTTAAGAGTGGTGCTACTAATTTCTGTTACATGAATCGATCCCTTGAGTTGACCTTGTGTACATAACAGAAGGTATTCGTTAACTAATATTCATAATTAGGATAAAGTTTCACTGATAATAAATTATTTATTCACTTCAAACATAAGCAAATGGAGGCACCAATTTTGTTAAACAATAAAAATGCATCCCCATTGAAAATAACATAAAGTAATCGTCGGAGGAGGAGGGGATTTACAATCAACAAGCATTCAGCCACTCTCACACGAGAAGCAAAGCGAAACTCACCCAACTCAGCTTGCTGATACGAAGCAGACGCAGTCGCCGCTATCGTAGGATGTACCACACAACAGAAGCAAAAATAAACTTCATATGTCGCTCTGGTCTGTCTTTCTTTACTTGAGATGGTTTGCGATAATAGCAAGATTATTTTCCATTCCAAATCAAACCGTGAGCATGCAGCATTACTGAGACACCCGGCACGTGTCTGCTACATTACATATTCGCACCCCGCTGATGGCGAAGTGCTTAAATATCGCATTCATTTTAACAAAAATCAACGGAATCACAGATTACGAAGCAATAATACACTACAGGAAGGCAATGGTGGTGAGCAGTGGCGAGAACTCAAATGACTAGCTATAAACCCTTGAAGTCGGAGTTCGGAGCCACATGGTTCAGAAAAACAGTAAAAAATACAAAAATTCAATTTCTGAAAAAGAAAGAAAAATAGCTACGGCATGCAACCATTAGAAATGCGTACGATATAATAAGGAATCTGAAGAAACGCAGTTAGACGCGATTGGGAAGGTTTTACATCGATGGACGAAGTGTAGCCTTCAAAAATCAGAAAAAAATGGAATAAATTCGAAGTCTGAGTAAATGAAGTAAGAAATACGGCATTTAGCCCCCAGAAATACATAGTATTTCTTAAGCAAGCTAATAAAGGGTGTCATACAAGGTTAGAAGAGAATTTACTGGGGGAGTCTGATTGCAAGGTACAAGTTTGGAAACGAAATAACGATTTAAAATAGGCGGAGAGGAGGATCGCGAGGTACTCATGGAAATCAGAAAGATACATACATAAATTCTTGCCTGAAGGTAGCTGAAGGCTTTATTCTAAGAACACACCATGTCGAGTACTTATTACTCGCGGAAGGAGAAAACGGAAAAGAATATTTCACATGCACTATACAGAATAAAAATATTCCTGCACATTGGTTGCATCCCATAAAACTAGAAAGAAATTAAACAGAGTTCATACAGCGTTAGCTAGTCTCACACAGGTTACCGATTCTCAACCGTTATCCAACCGAATTAGTTGTATATTCACCGCGTTTACCTATGCAAAATCACCAAAATGAGTTTGAATACATTTCCGTACATGATCGGAGAAACGTATCCCGAAAAATGAACCTAAGATCTGAAGTCTAACAAACCAGACAACGTATCGCTACTATCTCAAGGGAGGAAAGAAAGTCAGAACATCTTACCAGGTCGAAGCGCCGCCATAGAATGTCTCGATCGGCCACCCAGTCCCCTCCACCACCGGAAATCGGAGGAAACTCCTGGAAAAACCGAGGTCGTGGGGAGAGCTGAAACTCGCGCGTCCTGTCGAGGCTCGCTAACTGGGCTTTGCCAACCCAACTTGTAACCGAAGGGTGAAGGAACCTCTTTGGTAACATCAAAATCAGAGGTTGGTAACGACTACCTATCGATACAAAGCCAGAGTACACTAATATCGAACAGTTAAAAAGAGGGAAGAGGGCAGACAGCCGTCTTTCAACATTAATTTTTCCATGCTAATAGTGATGTCCGCTGGCTGTTGATTCAATTACTTAAAAAGCAGATAACGAGCCAGTAGCGTAGCTAGCGGGGTGCGGTCCGCTCCGGGTACCAACTCCAAGGGGGTGACAAAAGTCGTCTTACACCCGACACTTAATGGGAACGGCGGGCGTCGAGACTGGGCCGACTCCTCCTTTTAAGACGCGCGCATTTCACCGCCATTGGTGTAAATGTGTCACGCTGATGTACCATTGTTAATGGTCTGAACAGATGGGGCTGTTAACATTCTTCGTCTATTATCGTGAGTGACCGGATGTCACAGTTTTCTTCCGCAAGATTCAGAAGATCGAATGTAATATTTATTCATTTGCACGTAAGTAAATAGAACTATTTATGAATTTTTTTAGTACAACTTCTTCCCATAGTGGTAAAAAGGATAACAAGGGGTTTCTTTTCTGCTGATGTCAAATGCCTGAATTTTTTCTTTTTAATATTTTTTTGAGAATCAGTAAGATATTTCTCTCAGGTTTAAAAGTGATTACGACACTTATTCAGATGTTGCTACCACTTTTAGACTACAAACGGTCACTGCGTTCTTTTTTCGTGATTTGAACGTTAAAATAAACGGTCATTTAGCCAAAGCAGCCGTGTTAATTACATATCACGAAATTACTTTGTGCCAGGGTGTTCAAGTGGTCAAATGTGCAAAAGAAGGACCCAGCCATGAACTAGTCTAGCATAAAACCGGAACTGTTTTCTGCCGTGGCTTTCCAAACTGGATGTCAGGGGTGCCTTAGTGCCACTAAGGGTGTCGCAACAACAGCAAAATCTTAAGATAGAACTTTTGGAAAAAATACTAAAAATCCTTCAGTTCGTTCAGTGTGCACTTTGAGTACATGTGAATCATGAAAATTAATATTTCTTTAAAGTATCATTTGATATAGATAAGTCTCTCTAATTAAAATCAGTGTGTTCCTCGTATAACTAAATATTCGAAATGGTGTCGCGACTAGGAAAAGTTTGGAAATTTCTTGTATAGTGTATAAGAAAAATCGTTGAAAATTAGAAAAACATATCGTATGGGTTTATTGTTTGATGCAACTGTGACGTGGAATAGAACAAATCTCATTGTTTGATATTCATGAATATTTGACCTCCGTTAAAAATGCATAAAAGCATTTTCTCCTATAGAACAACAGATTACTAACTTATTGCATTTCAAGAACATTGCTATTTTAAGCAATATTTGCCTAAATATTTAAAGAAGACTAAAAAGTGTTTGCTATAAATCAGTCCTCATTATACTTCTGAAGAAAAGGAAAAAAACTGATTTGGGTGACGTCAGTTAATTACTTGAGATGATTTTGGCGTTTTCTTGAAAGATGTGTCCTATGTGTGTAAAGTCCTATAGGACCAAACTGCTAAGGTCATCGGTCCCAAAACTTACATACTACTTAAACTAACTTATTCTAAGGGCAACATACAGACTCATGCCTGAGGGAGGAAACGAACCTCTTACGTGAGCAGCCGTGCAGTTCATGACATGAAGCCTCAAACCTCACGGCTACCCGCGCGGCTTCTCGAGAGAGATGGCGTGAGTTTTTTCTCGACCCTCTCACCCCGCCCTATAATATCAATGTTCAAAATGCGTAGTGCTTGATGATGCATGGCATTATACTTTGTAGTAAAGACAACAATGTGGCACGTCATACAAAGAAAAATCATTTATAAATGGTATAGCACAAAGATAATGCACTTCAATGTGGGAACCTGTTCTCGATATGTATCGTGTAAAATATGAATAATACATAACTTTGACTGGTTGAAGAAAAACTTTTTCATAACGAAACCTGTACAATTTTATCATTGAAAGCTGCAAGTTATTTTAGACGTAAAACATGTTGTACTTAATTTAACCCCGTTATCTCGCAGTTTTACAGTGTTTCTTGCGAAAAAAATTACGGGAGATTTGCCGAGACACCACTCTTCCCCACGTGAGGTTTGCTGAGATTCGGGTTGACCTTCCCCCCACCCCCAAACACTTCACGTAATTAACGGACGCCCCATTTAGGCAGGTGATTTTCTTTCAAGGAAATTAGTTAAAGTTCTTTATGTTATAAAACTAACTTTTAGCAGGGTCAGAACTGCAGCTTTTAATGGCCACTTAAAAGTCACAGTTCGTCCTACAAAATATGATAAGTACTTCCTACGCCCACTCCCTTTCGATAGGAAATGCCAAACTAGCGACCTTGACATGACAGAACATTTATTCACTTGAAGCTATCTATGCGAATATTACATAAAAATAGAAGTGAAAGTTCATGATAAGAAGGGTAACATTTCTTTTGTGGCTGTATGAGATAATTACAGGGTTACTAGCGCAAAAAGGGTTGGTGGAATGTTTTACTTTTTTTCATTTCAACAGATACGTTTTAAAACGAAACACAACATCGCTGTTCAGATCATTATCAAAAAATAGGAATATTTCCCCTCTTTTTCTCATATGCAAATAAAGTTTGTAATCACCCATTCAAGATATAAGATGAGCGAACTGTTTTCTCCTAACACTGCTGGTATCTACTATGAATTCATCACACGATGTAATTCTCTTAGAGAAATTGAATTGACTGAATAGCGGATATTATCTTTGAGTTCCTGTAACATGTGCGGATTTGTGTTGCACTCTTCATTCCTTAGTGCTTCTCTCAACAGAAACTTCACGGCATAAAACTGAGTTCCAAAGGGCGAGACATGACTTTGAAAAAACACTAGGTTTCGTTATCTTTCGCTCAGTTTCTTTAAAAAATGTTGCAAAATGTGTTGCTCTATATTTTTCACTGTTAACTGTGTCATTAAAAATGGGGCCTATTATTCAGCTACCAATAATAACTGCACACCACACTTCTTTTCTTTCTGATCGTGAAGGGTCTCTTCATGAAGCAGGTCTATTGGTGCTCCAGTGTGGTTAGTTTAGGGCGTTAAATAACCGTGGAAATGGAATCAAGCCTCGTCTGAAAACATAATGAGATAAGGATCCATATCGCCGTCAAGCACTTGGTTCGAAAACAATTCGCAAAACCTAGCCCTGAACGAGAGATCACCAGATATGTGAATTGTTGACTCTTACTATCATTTACAGCCTACCCCAAATACCTGATCTTTGTAGAGAGGTGCTAGAAACACGCGTGCGCCAGTCCAATAGATAGAACACCCGTGTACTGTACATGTGGACACAGGCACCCACAAAAACACTACTTCCTAAAACTCCCATAAGGGAAGACCAGAAGAGACTTTCTCAAGAGCTTAAAAGTAACGTATCTTGAAAAGAAGGAGAAACATCACAGAAAATGAAGAGATCTTCTCTAACACGAACATTAACTAGCTTTCAACACACTGTGTTACTTAAGAGGCGTGTATACGTAAAATACGTACTTTGCAACTTTGTATGCACAAAATGTTTAGCAATACTTTAGTATTTCAGTGAAAAAAAGGCTTTGGGCTGTAATAATTAGACGCCATTTACGTACTAAGTTTCTTTCATATTGCACGTAATAATTTCAGTGTCGTTGTTGATAAGTCAATTTTTTTTCTTACGTAAAGAGTTGAAAATTTTCGTTGTGGTTTCGTTTTATCAATGTGTAGTTGTTATTATTGATTAAATGAAATAAGCTTTTAAACAAAATATTTTTCTTTTCGCAGAAATATAACTTAAAATACACGTACAAACACGAAATAACATCGTCCAAGTGGGGCACAAGAAAGGAAAAAATAGGGGCCCAAACGTTTGGAAGACCAATCGCTGGTCAGTTCAATGCTGAAATTTGTTAAGCAGTTTGTGAAATGTTTAATTGGCAATTACGATGAGATTTCTGAAGATGGTATCCTCGCAGAAATTCCACGGCTGCGACGATTTCTGCAGACTGCTAATGTCCCAGAAGATGAATCTTTTGGATGGACATCTTTAAGTTTTACAGTTTGTTGTTGAATATGAAATTTCTGGATCTGTTCCGAATCTCACTTTGGGATTTGTGTGTTTCGGTAGCTTCCTGAGAGAGAAGTTTCTCAAAGCTGAGACTCATTAAGAATTACTTAGGTCTACCATGAGCCAATCAAGACTCTCTAAATGGGCAATTTTGTCAGATGAAAATAGCGTGGCTAAAGCTATTGACTTTGATGATGCAATTGCAAAATTTGTTGCAGAGAAAGACGCGTGAGATCGTAAACTGCATGTGAAAGTCACCAGTTATTAAGACAATCGTTAGCTATTTGTTATGCTTGATTAATAATCAATTAAACTATGTTATTTATAAGAACTGGTTTTATTTATTTCGTTTCATACTGACTATTAACAAACTAAATAGCTTTCTATTTTGCTCATTTCATTATGTGTATCAAAAATTTATTCATCTCTCCTTGAATTTTTTTTCCATTCTTTCCTGATGTTGGCGGGAATGGTGGCGGCCATTGTGAGGGGGGGGGGGTGACAAGTTAGATCACCCCACCGGGTGCCAAACTACTTAGCTACGCCACTGCAACGAACCGCTTTTTAAATTTCTGCCGTTTCTGGCATTTTACTCTTTTCATCTAGAGTAACAAAATTACACCGTCTTCGCTATAACTTATATTATGGGTATATTTTAAATGCTTCAACTACCTTTCATTCTTTAACTATTTTTGACCTGAGTCGCCGGGGTATTTCTTAAAATTCAGCCTCTCTCCTCCTTTGTATTTGTCCATCTCCTGCCCCTCCCCCCACTCCCTATATCCTACCAATTCACCCTCCCCTTTGTTCTTCCCCCGGCCGGCCGCGGTGGCCGAGGGGACTGAGGCGCTTCAGTCACGGTCTGCACGGCCACTACGGTCGGGGGTTCGAATCCCCCCTCGGGCATGGATATTTGTGCCGTTCTAGTTCGTAAGTAGTTCATAAGTAGTTTGTAAGTTTAGGGACTGATGACCCCGTAGTTAAGTTCCATAAGCTTTACAAACATTCGAACCTGTATAGGGTGGCAGGGATTGGTCAGGTGATGTAGGGGCGTCCATTCGGATTAGGAATGAAAAATAGTTGAATAAGACATCGTTTATTGGAATAGTTGGGCCACATAGGCACCAGGGAGGTCGCCGCTGGCTCAGCGGCGGAGGAAGCGCCATTAGGCGGGAAGGGAGAAATACTGTGCGTCTGAACAGATCGGAAGCCAGAGCCAGTCAGACCATTCAGTTGGCGATTGGTAGGCTCAGCGATTCTACCTATGTTGCAGCTGAGAGGCGCTCACGAGATCCTGGGCGTGTATGCTGATCAGACCAAACCAGCTGAAACCGAGGCTACTACGTGGATGAAGTTAGACGTGACAATGGAGTTTGTTAAAAAATTCATTTAAATTCTATTCTTTAGTGCTCTGAACCAACTGCCTTGCACAAATCCTCTACCCCCTCCCCCTCTTAACCTTAATCCTAAGAACCCACCCTGCCCTGTGTATCTTGCCTCTTTCCGTTCTACTTTCGCCTCCTCGCTCTCCATCTTCTGTTTACCCATCTACCCATGAAACCTTTATCTATCCATCGCTTGTTTTCTTTCCTCTCGTCGGTGTTGTATATATGCTCATAAGCCACCGTGAAAAATGTAGCATTTGTACAATCCATGACATGGTGTCTCAGACCGTGCGGTTATCCTCCCATGGTATAAAAATGTTCAAATTTTTGTTAAGCTTATGGGACTTAACTACGGGGTCATCAGTCCCTAAACTTACAAACTACTTATCAACTACCTACAACTAAGGACGGCACAAATATCCATGCCCGAGGGGGGATTCGAACCCTCGACCGTAGTGGCCGTGCAGACCGTGACTGAAGCGCCTCAGTCCCCTCGGCCACCGCGGCCGGCTCCCATGGTATACCTTACTGTATAATTCTATATCGAACGGCTGCAAATGGCGTGCAAGTACCTAAATCGCTCCAGGCAAATTCCGAGATGGCTCCTCTGAAAAGGCGATGCCCTATTTCCTTCGCCAAACTTACCGCAAAACCCTAGCGTGAGATCCAATGTCCTCGCTGTTGACGGGACCCTAAACCCCAAGTTTCCATTTTTTCTTGCACTATATATTTGGTGGATTGACAGAATAAGGAATGAGGGTGTTCTTGGTGAGGAAAACAAGAACAGGATTATAGGACATGTATACAAAGAATAATTTACATTCTGCTTTCAGTAGCTGTAGATTAGAAAAGCTACAGGACGACGTGGGGGGTAGCTCAGATAGGAATATAACCAACAAATATTTGAGGACACAGAGTGTAATTGATACGTTAGCGAGAGTTCTTCGGGTTTGCTGAAAAGGGGCAGCAAACGTTTCAGTAGTAGTAGGAGCAACAATCTGGATGATTGTGCGGTTCTTTCCCATACTGATAACGGCTGAAATCACAGCTGTTACTTATTCCAAGGATATGTGACTCTACTGTATGAATGTATATTGATGGCATCTTCTTGGGTAAAATATTCTTGGCGTAAAACACTCGCCCATTCGCACGTCAGGGCGCAGAATAGACGACGGCATAAGGAAGAACAATAGTGGCGTTCTACAGATAGTAGCGTGGAGTGTTAGATCCCTTAATCGGTTAGGGACGTCGGAATATTTGAAAAAAGATATACATATAGAGAGGATTACTGGAGAATGCTGAAGACTGTAGGGAGAGAGCGCATTGCTGCTAACCAATACTGATTCGAATTCGGGAGGACAGAAATTTCTGGGACATCACTACCAAAAGAAGGGATTCATTGGTAGTACACATAATGAGATATCAAGGAACAGTCAGTTTAGTATTGGAAGGAAGTTTGGAGGGTAAAAGTTGCATAGGGAAACAAATACTGTAAGCATGTTGAAATGGATGTGGTTTGCCGATCTTATGAGGAGATGAAGATACTTGCACAGGGTTCAGTTTCGTGGAGAGTTGTATCAAATCAGTCTCCGAACTGAAGACCACAACAACAACATCAACACAACAAATAAGAATTAGTGCCATAACATAGCCAAAGATGATTAACGTCAGAAATAGGTGAATATCAGTAATCAACGATTGGAATGACATGAAATCTGGCTGTTTTTTGACTAGGTACATACATCAGACTTCCACGCAGAGTAGAAATAGAAACATCCATCTCCATTCGCTAGTTTCATTTTAACAGATTCCATGATATGACAGTCTCAACAGCCGGAAGTGCATGTCAGAATCTCGGTGTTGTTCAGTCCATTGGGTGACCTAGGTATAGGCAGTGCTCTGAAACAGCAGATTGCCAGCCTGTTATAAACGTGTGTGACGCTAATGAGCAATTTAAATTATGTTACGGACATGGCACGCGGTAGACTGGATTAGATTATACCGATAGTCGATACAAGATTTCGTAATAATATGGAACGTGCCAGTTAAGTAAAAGATAACATTTGATTACATGTTTTTTTTTCTTTTTTTAGCCGGAGCTATCATTCAGAAATTCTTTCATATTGTTTTAAATGCTGGTTGCCTAGCTGTCAGACATTTGATATTATTTGATATTTGTGTTTGCCTCTGTAACTTATAAAATAATAGGTGACGGTAAATTTTAATGCGGTAGGTCAACACAAGAAATGTTACACTTTCTGCGGAGCTATGAACATAGTTTATTGTATAATTTTCCAAAGAGTTACAGCACAAAGATATAATTTTTTAAATGGAACAATAGTTTTTTTTCTATCGTGCATTGGAATCGTTGAAACCAGTGTGACGGAGCGACATGTATTCTCGATGCGCCGTTTTAGATCATCTGGGAATGTGAGCTCAGAGACATAAATACGACCCGAAAGGTCGCCCGATTTAACACCAGTAGATTTCTTTTTGTGGGGATATCTAAAGGATCGTGTTTATGTCACTGAGCCCACATCCACAGATGATATAAAACGGCGCATCGAGGACGCATGTCGCTCCGTCACACCGGCGATGTTACATCTCGTCCGCAGATCCTTTCGACGGCGCATTGCATTATGCATTGAGGAACATGGACACAAATTTGAACATCTCATGTAAATCAACTTTCCACCGCCATAACATCCATCACCCACCACACAGCCATGTATTATGTACAGCGTGTGGTATCTGCCCCTGAAACTTTGAAGGGTTGTATCTCCAAAACTAACAGTGATTGAAATGTAGTTTAAATTGATTTGGACGCAGCTGGTTTCAACGATTCCAGTGCACGACAGAAAAAACTATTGTTCCATTTAAAAAATTATATCTTTGTGCTGTAACTCTTTGAAAAATGATACAATAAACTATGTTTATGGCTCCGCAGAAAGTCTAACATTTCTTGTGTTGACCTACCGCATTAAAATTTCCCGTCACCTATTATTTTATAAGTTACAGAGGCAAACACACTTATTGAAACACCTTGCATATATATATATGCATGACGGGCAATGATCCTTTCTTCAGTGCGAAGGCACTCCTAGGCCCTTACTCATACGGGAATCAGTTTGAATAACTACAAGTTTTATTAATAGTGGGCAGGGTAAAGTTGAGAATTTATATCTAACGGAAGGCGCGATACCTACGTTACCTCCGAGCAAATGCCCACCCCATGTCACCAGCGTGTGCAATGGAGGGAAACAGTCACTTGTGAGCGAGAGGTATCACGTAACGGTATCACTATGTTTTCGTAACATGAACAACGGATGCACAGTATTACTGTTCGTTTTTGGAGCATCACCTGCGACCAGCTTTGCGAAATAAGCGGAAACACTTTCTGCGCGACCCACCCATCATTTTGCCCGATAATGCGTGAGTGCATACACCGCAGGCTGTGGCTGCTATGTTCGGTTGATGGGTTTGGGAAGTACCATTCACCGTTATCAAGATGTTCAAATGTTTGTATAGTCAATGGGACTTAACTACGGGGTCATCAGTCCCTAAACTTACAAACTACTTATCAACTACTTACGAACTAGGACGGCACAAATATCCATGCCCGAGGGGGGATACGAACCCCCGACCTCACCGTTATCCCCGGACTTAAGTCCTTCTGACTTTAATTTGGTTCCGAAGATGAAGGAAACATTTCGTGGCATTGCCTTCAGAACTATTCCAGAGATAATAATAATTTCGTGTGGCTCATTGGCCTGGTGCAAGTCTTTCAATTGGACGCCACTTCGACGACTTGCGTGTCTCTAGCCTACCCCAGTTATCCAGCCGGGGAAAAGGGACCTACAGCTTAACGTGGGATCCGAACCAGGTGTCGTTTCTGGCGACTCCTCACATCGTTGATAGGTGAAGGAAGGGCTAAAGATCAGAGTGAAACAAAAATCCCAGGTCCGACCAAATTTCGAACGCGAAACCTTGCGACTTCCAGTCGGGCACTTTACCCTATGACCACTGGACCCGACGTGCCAGACATTACACAGGCAGCAGACCGCTCCATTCGCACCATCAACAGAATAGACTATTCTAACGGTATACTACGTCTTCCACACGGCTGGCAGCGGGTAGTACACAACGCTGATGACTACTTTGAAGGACAGTAACAGGAGCAAGCGTGTAACGCTTTTGTATCGTTAAAATTGGAAGAACCAGCTTTGGCCGCATTGAAATCCTTATTTTTTTTTATATACAATACAGATCAATTTAGGTCAATGTCTGACCATCCTCAGTGCTAGAATGCAAGCCCTGTGGGCCCACAAAAACTTGCACTTTGCATATTAACATCAAGTAGGCAGTATCGGTTATGAGTCACTATTTAGGTACCAACCCTCATATATATTGTGAATCAACTGTGAAAATCCCAGATGCTTCAATAAGTATCTGCAGGATTATCTCGGGTAGACTCCAGAGATTATTCTAATTACACTCTTCTGTACAATGAATACTTATTTGTCCAGTGTTGAATTACCTTAAAATATAAAGCCATATGGAAACAGACATTGAAATCAGGTATAGTAAGCTAATTTACTGAGATATTTGTCACCAAAATATGCAGTAACCCTAATAGCATAAGCTACTGAACACAAAAGTTTCAGTACACCATCGATGCATTGCTTCCAGTTCAATTTCTCATCAATGCAAACACCTAAAACTTTGAATATTCAAACTTAATAATATTCTGATATAAATCATTTATAATTTCATCATTTAATTCTGGTTTGTCAGGTGTGATTACTATAATTGTATCATCAAAAAGAACTAGCTTCGTGGATATAGGGTGGCAAGTCATTAATATATTTTAAGAACAGGACCCAAAACCGTACCCTGTGCAAACCCAGTCTTGATAGCTGGGGAGTTTGAGAAACCAGCTGATATTTGCAGTTTACCTCCTGAAAAACTTATTTCAAATTCCTGCTCTCTTCCAGTTAACTACTATCTCGCATCGAATCTCAAACTTCCAGTGCCAGTGTTTGACGCTAATCTTGAACGTGCGATGTATCTTTGCGTCGGTGTTCTACTAGTAGCTGTGTCACCAACCCAATCAACGAGAAATGTCGTGGACGGCAAATGCTCCGTATATGCTTCAGAGCCCTATAACCGCAGCTTTAGCATCAGTGTTCTGTGCGACTCAGCAGTTGCGGACAGCTGGATCGCCGAAATATCGAATAATTTTGATTTTGCTATCCAGCAGTAAACCCGTATGGATTACGATGAAATATTACACCGGGAAAGCTGACGAAGACACACAGCGAGAGAGTTACCAAAATGCCAAAATGTGCACAGCAGTTTTCAGTGTATCAAAAAAAAAAAAAAAAAAAAAAAAGTGGGAATCCTGCCACTCTGCTGTCCCAGTAGGCTAAGATGATTTTCTTATTCGATGCCTGTCAAGATGTTAAATACGAATTCTCAACAAATTAATTGAAGAGTTTATTACATAAACAGCCCTTGTCTGAAACTAAAAAAGTTGAGATACTGATCACAGCTATAGGTATAAAGATAAACTACTTGCCTATGGTACTAGTTTCAGTAGAACAAGCCCACGTTACGAAATACAGATTTTCAAATAATTCCAAATTCTATAAAAACGGCCCTTTTGTATTCTTTTTCGACAAGAAACGTTGACATCCTGATAATCAAGAAGACGGACTCCTGTTCAAATCATTTCTATTGTTGGTTTGTTACATTATTAAGATGTGAACTTTAATTAAATGAATACATCCTTTTCAGTACGGATAGTGAAACTAATGCGACGTCCAAAGTCACTTTGCTCATTATGTTCTACCACTACGACTAACACAAATGCACCTGTTACGTAATTCAGTTACGTACTCAAATAACAAGTTAATGATAAATGCAAGGAAATAAGTAAATCGTGTAACTTCACTTTCAAAAAAGATCATTTGTTTTCTCACAAATACAGCTTATCTGTTTACATGTTTCTGTTTACAACGCTATATCTTCATCAAAATCAATCATCATTATCATCATCATATACATTATTTCTCATCGGAGTTTTTTGTGGGTACGCCATATCTCCTGTATTACTTTCTGATTACAAAGCTATATCTTCATCATAATCAATATTCATCTTACATATTATTTCTCAATGGTGTTTTTGTGGGTACGCCATATCTCCCGTATTAATTATCCAAAATTAATGATTGATGTATCATTTTCTAGGTTTCGTTCTCCATTAATGACGAAAAATACACATATGGTTTATTGTTTTCACAAAAAAAAAACTTAAGTTTGAAAAAATGTGTACTGTTCGTACAATCTAAGTTGATACCCGACGAACGATCTGAACTGGGACATGTATTTACGGTTGCTCCCATTAGCCACCGCACCAAGTGTCAACTTAGTTTGCGCGCCCGATACAAAAGCAATGTAGAAGGTGCCATGTATTGACAATCTTTTGAACTAAAATGAACTACAGCTCTTACATTTGTTTAGATTATTTATGCAAGTGAAAGATCTTCTTTGATGCAAGCATAGTTTATCACACGATTTCTGTTACATGTCGATGTGAGGCGTAGTTTGTCAAGGCTCTCGGTTATACACGGCGATGTAACGACGAAAAATAGAAATATAATTTAACTATCACGCACGACAGCTCTCGTTGTTGTTTAGATTCTTTAGACAGGCGTAGTTTTTATCACGAAATTTCTGTTTCACACATCGAAGCAAAAGGACATTCACCGCTATACTTGGGAAGGAAGGAAAACCAGATCTGTCATTGACTATATAATAATAGACCAGGAATTCAGGAAGAAAGTCAAGGACACACGTGTTTTCAGAGGGTTCTTTCGTGATACTGATCATTAATCTGTAGTGAAATTGGTTTTGTGAGGCCAAAAGAGCAGAAAGTCAGGTCCATGTGTAGAAGGATAGGAGTGGAGAAGCTTCAAGACAAGGAAATTAGGCACAAATACATAACAATGATCTCGGAAAGTACCAGTTAGTTGAATGTAATGAATTACACTCACCGGAAGAGGAATGGTGAAGGTACAGGAACACGCTACTGGAAGCAGCTAGAGAATGTCTTGGAACAATAGTGTGTAAAGGCAGGAAGAAGTCGACAGCTTGGTGGAACGACACAGTCAAGACAGCCTGTTCAAAAATGTTCAAATGTTTGTAAATCTATCGGACCAAAATGCGTGGTCATCAGTAAACTAACGTAAAGACAAACACACACCCATGCCCCAGGGAGGACTCGAACCTCCACGGCGAGCAACCGCGCGCTCCGCAGTGAGACGCTTTAGACCGCTCGGCTACTCCACCACGGCAAGGCAGCCTGTAAAAAGAAAAAGAAGGCGTTTCAAAAATGGCTCCATACTAGAAATCAGGCAGTCAGAGAAAGTTATGTTGAAGAAAGGAACAAAGCCAAACGCATAATTGCAGACCCCAAGCAGAAATCATGGGAAGACTTCGGAAATAAGCTAGAAATTCTGGGTAAAGCCGCGGGAAAACCATTTTGGAGTGTAATCACCAATCTTCGAAAGTGAGGGAAGAAGAAATTAACAAGTGTTTCGGACAGGTCAGGAAAGCTGCTAGTCAATCCTGTGGATGCCTTGAGCAGATGGAGGGAATATTTTGAAGAATTGCTCAGTGTAGGTGAAACATTCAATGATGTGTCAGATTTTCAGGTAGAATGGAATAGGAACGACGATGGAGACATGATCTCATTTGAGGAAGTGGAGAAAATGGTCAGTAGATTATAGAGCAATAAAGCGGCTGGGGTGGACGAAATTAACCGGGAACTCGTTAAATACAGTGGAATATCAGGCTCAAATGGTTACACAGGATAATTGAGAAGTCGTGGGAATCGGGATAGGTTCCGTCTGACTGAACGAAAGCGGTAATCACGCCAATTTTCAAACATGGAAACAGAAAAGATTGTAACAACTATCGAAGTATCTCTTTAATTAGCGTTGTAGGCAAAATATTCTCAGGTGTTGTGGAAAGGAGAGTGCGAGTATTAATTGAGGACAAGTTAAATGAAAATCAGTGTGGGTTTAGGCCTCTTAGAGGCTCTCAGGATCAGATCTTTAGCTTACGGCAGGTAATGGAAAAGTGCTATGAGTGGAACAGGACATTGTATCTATGATTCATAGACTTAGAAAAGGCTTATGATCGTATCAATTAAATACAATGAAAGAATCCCTGAGACGGATTTTCGTCTCAAATATGTCAAAGACATTATTGATAGAGCTGAAGCATTGAATTAAAATTTGTGGTGCGGCCGGGAATCGAACCCGGACCTCCATGCTTACTAGGCAGACGTCTTAACCGTTAGACTACCACACCACTAACGATTAAGGCGCCTCGGAATAGTCTATGTACGATTTCCCTCCACAACACAAACTTTAATTCAGCTTCTTTGTTCCAAAGATAATTGCCACTACTGCCAAGGCTCTCCATGCAGCGGAATAGCACCTCAGCAATGGACATGGTGGAACAATCCTGTTATGGTGATATAAATATCAATTAAATACAATGAAAGAATCCCTGAGACGGATTTTCGTCTCAAATATGTCAAAGACATTATTGATAGAGCTGAAGCATTGAATTAAAATTTGTGGTGCGGCCGGGAATCGAACCCGGACCTCCATGCTTACTAGGCAGACGTCTTAACCGTTTTTTTTTTTTTTTTTTTTTTTTTTTTTTTTTTTTTTTTTTTTTTTTTTTTTTTTTTTTTTTTTTAGTTCGGGCCTCCTTCCACCCCTTCAGCCCGTCCTTGCGCTCGCCAAATTCGCCTTCTTCGGCGTCGGCTTCAACCGCCTTGTAACGGAATATTTCCTTTCTTTGTCCAAGCGGAATCGGATAGTGTCTTCAATAATTTTAAATGAACTTATACGGCGTCTTCCACCATAATTAAATGAGTAATTGCCTCTTTGGCGTATATTTTAACTTTTGTGTAGGAAATAGTAATCTGGTGTCTCGCGACAGTTGAGATATGCTGCAGTGCAAATGATATGTCTTTTAGTTAAAATATAAGAAGAAACACATATAACTTAAACGAATCTACTACGTGATGTAAACTTGCAGTAAAAATAAAACACACGTCTTTTTCACAGCAAATAAAAGTATGCCTTCATTGGCCGTATAAATATTGGTTCTTGAATTCGGCGGTTTATGAAACTAAACAACAATTCCGTAGGGAAGAGTGGTAAAATAAAATAATTCGTAGTAAACGAAAAGCAAGTATGGGATTTCGCACAAAACATAGCTAAATAAATAAGTCTTCTAGTTCTTAATCTACTGCAATGTTCTAGTCAAAAAATTCGCATAGTTGTTTTTATAACTTTTCTGGCGTTTCAGTTTCTGATGTTCCGTTTGTAAATACATCCAGTAATCTTCTTTCTTCTTTTCTCTGTTTGTCAATAGGTAATGGACCGTGTGTCCTTTTAACCAGTTGACTGCTCTCCTTTTGGTGGGAGGGTAAGGCACTTCGTCTGGATTGAGTAGGCGAGCCGGTGTGATCATGTTGGGAGACGTTCGCAGCATACTTGCAAGTTTTGTTCTGCAGAGAAGCCATATCTCCTGTACAAGGTGACATGTAAATCTATGTTCATCCGTGTCTATGAGATTGCAACTTATGCAGATTGGCGATTCTGCCAGGTGAATGTCGTACAACTTGGAATTGGTCGGAAGTTTTCTATTAACTGCTAAGTACCATGTGGACCTCACGCTTGTTGGTAATTGCGCATCCTGTACGTTTTCCCAAATTTTGTTCCAGTTATATTCTTTATATATGTTCTCTATTCTATTTCTCTGTTTATTTTCCATCATCATGTTATATACTGCTTTAACTTGGTACAGATCTTTCTCGGCAATACGGCGTTTAATGTAGCTATACTCCAGAAGAAAATGTTTCAGATGATTGAATGCAGTCGGAATGTGGCGTACATCCATAGGTGCCTCCATGCTGTCCGGAGCTATTTCTTGTAGTAAGTGACTCACAAGTGCGTTGGGTGATCTCTGCCACAGTTTATATGTTTTGCTAAGATACAAAGCTTGGGCCTTGACATAGATATCTGTCAAATTAAGGCCTCCCTTTCCCGTTGCTAATGTAAGAGTGTCGTATTTTACTTTAAATAACTGTCCTCTGCTTACAAAGTGGCCGAGCGCTGCTAGCATTTGTTGCGCTATTGTGCGAGGTAGCGGTAGCAGCTGAGCAACAAAGTTGATCTTCGAGGTGATGTATGTGTTCGCTAAATGTACTTTTTGCATTGCATGTATGTTCCGCAAAACATATTGCTGTGTGCTAGCTCTAATTTTTTCCAGCAGTCTTCTGTAGTTGAGGGCGGCACTGTTGTTGATATTGCGCGTGAATTCGATTCCGAGGGTTTTGAGTTTGTCCACAAGTTTTATGTGTTCGGTTCGAAATTCTATCCCTCGCCCGATGTTCAAAATTCTTGACTTTTTCTGGTTGAGTTTGGCCCCTGACGCGGCTTCATATCGAGATACAATGCGAAGTGCGGTCGCTAGCTCGCTTTCGTCTGTCACTATACAACTGACGTCATCAGCGTACGCGTGGCAGACTATTTTCTGACCATGTAGCCGCAATCCTCGGAGTTCTTGGGTGAGCGTGAACAGGAGAGGTTCAAGCGCTAATGCAAAAAGTGCCATAGACATGGGGCATCCCTGACGGACCGAGCTCTTTATAGCGATCGGCCTGCTGAGTTGTCCGTTGATACTGATTTTGGACGTACCGCTAGTCAGTAGGTTCTTAATCGTGGTTACAACTTTTTGTGGCAAACGGGCTTCTGTTAATATTCTAAAAAGATATGAATGGTTGACCGCATCGAAAGCTTTGGCAAAGTCGAAGGATACGATAGCGCATCTGATATCACAAGCATCTGCGATTGCGATAATATCGCGGTAGTCGCTTAATGTGTGATACATAGTTCTGTTTTTCCCCACACCTGTTTGATAGGCTCCCGTTATGGTCGTGATGACTGAATTTAATCTTTGCATTATTATTCTTGCAAAAATTTTATAGTCACTATTTAATAGTGTTATGGGTCTAAAGTTTTCTATAGTCTTCCCTCTTGAAGTTTTAGGGACTAAGACCACGGTGCCTTCACAAAATTCTGTCGGAATTTCGTTCATATTCGTTAGTTCATTACATACTAATGTCATCTTACTGGCTAACTGCTGTCGGAATATTTGATATAGTTCCGCAGGTAGGCCATCAGGGCCTGGGGACTTATTTTTCGGGCTTCTTTGAATAGCGTCTATGACCTCTTCTTCTGTTATCTCTCCTGCGAGTTCTTCCGCGTCCTCAGGGCTCAATCTTCCTGACAAATTCGACGTGATGGTTTCCTGCGCTATTTCGTCTGTTGGTTTATCCTCTAATAGTGCTGTAAAATGTTTGTGCACTTCTTTTCTTATTTCCACTTGTTCTGTCAATAGTCTTCCGTCAGTAGTTTTCAATTCCGCTAAAATTTTTCGGTTTGTCCGCTTGACTTCCTGTATGACATGAAACATAGACGTCGTTTCCTCTTGTATCGTATTTTGCAGTCGCGTTCGAACTTTGCATCCTTCAAGTTGTTGTCGCTTCAGCGTTAATAATTTGGCTTGTATTCGTTTTATCTGTCTGTAATTTTCGATTATAGTTGCATCTTGGCTATATAATTCCCGCAAACATTGGAAATAAAATTCAACAGTCTTCTTCTGCCATGCACTTTTTTCGCGAGAGTAAGTTTTTAAAGTTTTTATTATCGCCGGCTTGGCACATTTTATCCACCAAATAACAGCGGAGTTGTATCTTGAGAACTTCCTCTCACAGTCTGCCCACGTATTACAGAAGGCTGCGCGGCATTCTGGATCGGAAAGATGAGAAACGTTTAGTTTCCACGATCCTTTCCCTCTGTAGGTCCCCTGTTTTGCAAGATTTATAGTGCATATATACGCTACGTGGTCAGAGAATATGGTAGGCCATCTCTCAGATTGTAAAATGTGGCCTCGCAGATTGGATGTTACATAAATTCTATCAATACGGCTGGCAGAGTGACCAGTCACATGGGTAAAACCTGGTCTATCACCGTGTTTTTCCTCCCACGTATCAATGAACTTTAAGTCTCGTACGATCGTCTCTAACTCAACTGATTTATTAAAATTGGGCGTCTGGTCCTTCGGACTAAGGACGCAGTTAAAATCACCCGCAAAAATTGTTTGTGCGGATCGTGGTAAAAGGAGAGGAACTATGTCTTCCTTGAAAAACTGTGCTCTTAGGCATTTATTTCCTGTTCCAGAGGGAGCATAAACGTTAATAAATCGAGTACTGTTCACAGTAAAAGCTATACCTCGGCTGTTCGGCAGTTTCTCGACATTTTCAGTTCGTATCCCTTCTTTAGTCAATATTGCTGTACCAAGGCCATTGCCCAGTCCGGGGTTCATTATGACGTTGTAGCCAGTGATGCGATGTAAAGGAATCTCCTTTACCTCTTGCAAACATACTATGTCAATATCGGCTGCGTACAAAAAGTCTTGGAGATTTCGCAATTTTAGCGCGCTACTGATTTTGTTAATATTGAGAGTCGCAATTCTATACGCCTGAAGAGATGTCATGTTTGATAGGTCTTCCTCACTGTTTGTGTTGTTACGATGTTGGGCATTTCGCTTTAATAGAATTCCGGGTCGTCCTGGGGCAGGATTGCATCCGGGACGTCATTTTGCGGATGCTGGGACTCCACCAATCCGGATGCGGACGACGCCCCTCCGGTATCTTCTCTATGTTCCGCCATCTCTGTATCATAAGTGCAGGCGTCAACCTCGGCTGCCCACTCTTTCGAGGTTTGATGTTTGTTCACGTCTTCTTGTGTATTTCCTGACAAGGTTTTCTCTCTAACTTCGTCATAATCCATCATCTCGGTACATTTTATTGAGGTCACAATCTCACGGTCTTGTTCGGTGATGGCTGTTTTAGATTTCTTCGTAATTTGTCGTTTTGCGGAAGTGATTTCTTGCGAATTTGCAGTCAGTGTTTGGGCAGTCATTTTTGCTTTTTCACGCAGAATTTGTGCGTTTTTCGCGGCTCCCTGATGAGCTCTCCTGCGTTTTTTGTGCGTCTTTGGTGACGAGTCTGTATTCTGATTGTCATCGGTCTCAGATGTCTCTACGAGGCTGTCCTTGGGATTGACACATTCGGCTCGACATTTGTCGAGTCTTTCTTCCGTGTGGTCGGACTCATGATGTTCTGTATGTTGACTACCGTCTTGGTCGGTTGGGGTGGCCATGGGGGTAGGTTCTGCAATAACGGCTTTCATAGATTCCGTCACATCGTTGAGGTCACCTTCTTCTTGTATGTAGGGTCTCCCTTCTTTAACAGCGGAGTCATTCTGTGCGGTATGTTGGCCACTATCTCCATCCTTGTTAGCAGAGTTAGATGTGGCCTCGATGATCATAGATTCTATAGGTGTGGTGGTTTCCTTTGAGTCAATGTCGTCTATTAGTGTCGGATCTACGTTTGGTTCCGGTTGGACGTTTGCGCGGACTGCAGCGACGTACGTCACAGGTAACTTGGATATCGCGCTTGGCCCGTCCCTCTCTCCTGTCGGTAACTGCGCCACACGCCGCTGAACGCACTGGGCACGAACGTGTTCTGTCGACCCGCAGGCTGCGCACGTTCTCGGTTGTCCGTCGTACATCACTATAGCTCTATACCCACAAACAGTGATGTACGAGGGGATATGCTTCAGCAAATCGATTTTCACTTGCCGTACACCGTTCAAAACCGGGAATTTATGAAAACTAGACCACTTTTCGGCGACGTTACTAATAACAGTTCCGTATTCCCGTAGTTTGACATTGATTTGTTCCGCTGATATTTCGAACGGTAACTCAAAAATCCTTAGAGTTCGTATACCCAGTCCTGCATGTGTGACTCGGACTGTTCCTACATTACCATCGGAATGTTTGAATTTCAAAGTGCCGCCGCAGGATGCAACTACTTGTTCACATTTTTCTGAGCTTGTCAACTTCAAGTAAACAGTACTACTAACTATCGACAGGTGTATTCCAATCAGGTCATCCGCGGAAAGTTTCATTTCTTCTTCTACAAAATTCTCAACTTCAAACGATCGAGGTCGTACAAAGTTCGGGTCGAAACTTATTTTCAATGTATCCTTTCGTAGTTGTTGATCCATTACGCCATTCTGTTTCTATATTAACGTGGAGAATATAGGACGCTTAAAGCGTACACTTACCACACAGCGCTCGGCCACCAGCAGCGAGGATGTAAACAGCGTCCACACAGCACGGCCGCCTCACGCGGAATGAGACGGATTTTCGTCTCAAATATGTCAAAGACATTATTGATAGAGCTGAAGCATTGAATTAAAATTTGTGGTGCGGCCGGGAATCGAACCCGGACCTCCATGCTTACTAGGCAGACGTCTTAACCGTTAGACTACCACACCACTAACGATTAAGGCGCCTCGGAATAGTCTATGTACGATTTCCCTCCACAACACAAACTTTAATTCAGCTTCTTTGTTCCAAAGATAATTGCCACTACTGCCAAGGCTCTCCATGCAGCGGAATAGCACCTCAGCAATGGACATGGTGGAACAATCCTGTTATGGTGATATAAATATCAATTAAATACAATGAAAGAATCCCTGAGACGGATTTTCGTCTCAATTATGTCAAAGACATTATTGATAGAGCTGAAGCATTGAATTAAAATTTGTGGTGCGGCCGGGAATCAAACCCGGGTTCGATTCCCGGCCGCACCACAAATTTTAATTCAATGCTTCAGCTCTATCAATAATGTCTTTGACATATTTGAGACGAAAATCCGTCTCAGGGATTCTTTCATTGTATTTAATTGATATTTATATCACCATAACAGGATTGTTTCCAGTGTTCGCCGGGCAGCCGTGCCGTGCGGACGTCTTGTTTACGTCCTCGCTATTTGGCAGCCGAGCGGAGTTACACGGTGAGTGCGCGCTTTTAGCGTTCATATTTACCTCCTAGAATGTCTTGCACACGAGCATAATGGATCGACCACAACGAAAAGACACGCTAAGACTGAGTTTCGACCCGAAATTTAGTAGACCAAAATCATTTGAAGTGGAATTGTTTGTTAGAGATGTTATGAAGATTACTATCGACGAACTGATAGGAATACACTTATCGATTGTCAGCAGTACAGTGTATTTAAAATTGATAAGCCCAGAAAAATGCAAGAAAATATTTGAATCCTGTGGAGGACGTTTACAATTTAAACATTCAGACGGCAATATTGGAGACGTTACGGTATCACGAGCTGGCATGGGTATTAAAACTGTACGTATCTTCGAACTGCCTTTTGAAATTTCTTCTGAAGCAATTAACGAACAACTCAGGGAATACGGCACAGTCATAAGTAACATCGCGGAACGATGGTCAGACTCTCACATCTTCCCGGTTTTAAATGGTGTCAGGCAAGTAAAAATAGATATGATGAAGCACATACCGTCTTACATTACAGTTTGTGGCTATAGAGCGATCGTAATTTACGACGGGCAACCACGCACTTGCTCTGGATGTGGTTCGACAGAACACGTTCGCGCGCAGTGTTTACAACGGCGCGTGACGCAGATACCGACCGGCGAGCAAGACAGACCTGGCGTCATGTCTGCGTTGCCTATTAGCTACGTAGCCGCCGCGCGAGGAAACATTGCCCCACAACAAAACCTAGACGCAGCTCTGGAGGCCTACAACGATTTGAACGAACAGGAAACAGCAATGGACACGAGCACACAAGATTCCCTTCCTTCTACTGCCCAGGCTGCGGAAGAAGGTAAACAGACAGCCGTATGTGAAAACAGCAATAACGAGCCAAGTATGGAACAAATAGCAAAAGCAGACCTGACATCACCGTCATTACCAACTGAAACAAACGAATTAACTGACCATGAGTCTACGAAATCTCCAAAGAAACATAAAAAACGCCGTATTGCACGCGAAGGTGCCGAAGAAAATGCACGAATAATGCGCGAGAAAGCCGTGCAGATTCGCAAAACACTAACGGAAGGGACACCACAAATCCCTCCGGGAAACCTTCCAGCGCAAAAGAAAACCCGAGCACAGGGATCCGATTCTGACCAAATGCAAATATCGTCGAAAGAACATACAACAACCTATCAGGAAGGAAATCTTGAACATGGAAAAGACAGGGGAAATACGAACCCAAAAGCATGGTCAGATGACACAGTTGAGGACACCCGAGAGGAAGAGATGCCAGAGTCTCAGGAAAACACAGCAGGGGCGTCGTCTGATGTTTGTAGAGGCAAACCTGAACATCAGCAAAACACTGCTGCTACATCGGGTGGAATAGACGATGATCCAGAATACTTTTAAGTCATGTGTCTTTAACAACAGTTAAGAGGAAGCATGACATCAAGTATGCCTGCACATGTGACATCGTTGCAAGCGTATCGGATTGCTACCGTTAATATTAATAAAATAAGCTGCACATATAAATTAAAAAACCTTCAAGACTTCTTGTACGCCGCAGATATAGACATTGCGCTATTACAGGAAGTAACAGACATTAACCTGGAACGTATAACAGGATACAACACCTTAATTAATCCTGGTTACGGCAGTGAACTCGGCACAGCGATCATGACAAAAGAAGGTATCCTGACAACAAACGTCGAGAGGCTCACGAACAGCAGGGGCATAGCTTGCACAGTAAATAATACCAGGATCATTAATATTTACGCTCCTTCCGGAACGGGGAAAAAACACCAGAGAGCGGAATTTTTTAAAGAAGAAATAGTGCCACTCTTTATGCGCCGTCCCGAACAAATCATATTTGCAGGAGACTTTAACTGTGTCATCAACTCTAAAGATCAGATACCAAATTTCAATAACTGTATCGAACTTGCGAATATCATCAGAGAGGTCAACTTAATAGACACATGGGAACTCAAACATGGTGATAAGGCCGGTTTTACCTACATCACCAACCATTCCGCTAGCCGTATTGATAGAATTTACGTCACGCCGAATTTACAGCATCACGTTCTGCAAGCAGAACTATGGCCGAATATATTTTCCGATCATGTGGCCTACATATGCACCGTTAATCTACAAAAACAAGGAACGTACAGAGCAAAAGGACAATGGAAACTGAACGTCACACATCTGACAGATCCAGGATGCCAAGATACCTTCCAGAATACGTGGAGAGAATGCGAGAGAAAGTTTCCAAAGTACGACTCAGCCCTTAAGTGGTGGGTGAAATGCGCAAAACCCGCGTTAGTAAAGGCCATGAAACATTACTCTTGGGAGAAAGGTGCTTGGACAAAGAATACAATGGAATTTTATTATCAGTGCCTCAGAGATCTATACAAACAAGATGCTACCATCATAGAAAATTATACACAGATCAAAAGAATAAAGGCCACAATTTTAAGCCTCAAGCGAAAGCATTTAGAAGGCTGCATAGTAAGAACGCGACTACAAAATACAGTTCAACGAGAAACAACATCCATGTATCATATAATACAAGAACGGAAAAGAACAAACCGGAAAATTTTAACAGAATTGAAATCAGTAGACGGGAACATTTTGACAACACAACATGACATACGAGAAGAAATCTATAAATATTTTACGACACTTTTAACTGACAAACCAGTGAATGAAGTGGCGCAACAAGCCGTCATCGCAAGGCTAACCGCGAAGTTAAAACCGGAAGAAGCGGCAAACCTGTCAGTAGATGTAACAGAAGAGGAAGTGGCAGACGCCATTCGAAGAAGCGCGAAGAATAAGTCCCCTGGTCCTGACGGATTACCAGCAGAATTTTATCATACGTTTGAACAACAGCTAATCAGCAAGCTGACGCTTATATGTAATGAAATTCTGAACGCCGGTAGTGACATGTTACTAAAATTTTGTGAAGGTATAGTGGTGTTAGTCCCTAAAACGCCAGGAGGGAAGACCGTCAACAACCTGCGTCCAATAACACTACTCAATACCGACTACAAAATCTTCACGCGCATCTTGACGCAAAGATTAACTTCGGTTATAACAACCATTACCGGGAAATATCAAACGAGTGTTGGAAAAAATAGAACCATTTACCAGTCATTGTGTGAATACAGAGATATTATTGCAACAGCAGAAGCTCTGGACATTTCAGGTGCGATAGTATCTCTTGATTTTGAAAAAGCCTTTGATAGAGTTAACCATTCATATCTTTTTCGGACCATGGAAGCAATGAACATTCCACAAAAAATTATCACTACAGCCAAAAACCTACTAAAGAGTTCCACCTCTCGAATATGTGTCAACGGCCAATTAAGCAGACCGGTCAGAATTATGAGCTCAGTACGCCAGGGATGCCCAATGTCCCTGAGTTTGTTTGCGATAGCAATTGAACCTCTGCTATGCTCCCTGACGCAGGACCTCGCAGGGCTACATATACACGGCCGCAAAATAACATGTCAAGCGTATGCAGACGACGTCAGTTTCGTTATCACGGAAAGTGACGAACTACGGAAAGCGCTCCAAAATATAAAGACCTATGAAGAGGCGTCAGGAGCAAGATTAAACCGTAATAAATCGGGAATAATGAACATCGGCCGGGGATTAGAACATAGAGCCGACGAACAAATAAATTACGTAGGTATTATCAAGACGCTTGGCATTGAATACACGCCAAATATCCGCCGCACGGCTGCCCTTAACTTCAAAAAATTGTTGGCAAAACTACGAGCTGCCATACAGCAACACAGTTTACGTAATCTAAATGCCATCCAAAAAGTGCAATTAGCAAACACTTACATAACTTCTAAAGTTAATTATGTCGCCCAAGTACTACCAATACCAAAGATAATAGCTCAACAAATGCTAGCAGCACTCGGCCACTTTGTCACCAGAGGACAAATTTTTAAGGTCCAATATGAGACCTTAACGCTACCTTTCAGGAACGGAGGCTTACAGTTGACACATATTTACAGTAAATCACAGGCGCTGTTCGTCAGCAAGTTCTACAAACAGTGGAAACAATCGCCCGATTCTCTCACAGCTCATCTTTTAAATGAAATGACACCGATTAGTATGGACGCACCCGTAGACGTGCATCACATCCCCAACTCGTTCCATCATATCAGACATTTTCTTATAGAACTGAGCTATATTCGACGAAATACTCCCGAGAAAGATCTATACAAAGTCAAAGAAGTCTATCACAACATGACGAAAAACAAAACGAGAAACAGAATAGAGGAGAAGTACAAAGAATACAACTGGGAAAAGATCTGGGAAAACGTTCAAGACCCTTCCTTACCGACTAACGTGCGATCGACATGGTACACGGCAGTTAACAGAAAAATTCCCACAAATTCAAAGTTGCATGCAATTCATCTCGCAGAAACGCCTAATTGCATCACCTGTAATTTAGTTGACTCAGAGGAACACCGTTTCACATGCGACGCTGTGAAAAACATCTGGACACTCTGTACAACGAAACTCGCAAGTGTACTGCGAACATCTCCCAGAACAATCACACCAGCTAGAATGCTCCACCCAGACGAAGTCCCCTACCCAAACACAAAACGAAGAGCAATAAATTGGATTAAAGGTCATACTGTGTACTACATTTTTTCAGAAAAGAACAAGACTAAAGAAGACTATTGGATTTATCTCACGACAGAACACGAAAAACTTACGAGAACTAAGAAATATAAAGACAAGTATGCGAATTTTCTACTTAGAACCATAACATAAGAAAAGATGGGTAGCACCCATAGAAGTATTTTTAATTTTCTATATTTAAGTTTTTTTTATGTCCTTAAAACTTCTGGGATTTCGTAAGGTAGTCCTGAGCTGTTGCTGGCCGATACTTCAAGGTATACTGAGAAGACAAACAAATAGAAAACGATAATTAGGAAACAAAGAAAACGAGTGAAACGGCATAAACTGCAGTAGCAGCCTTTACGTGAGGACAACTTTGAAGTACTCGGTAAGCCGAAACAGCGCATGTGCAACCATGAAAGTACAGAAGAAGAAAAGGAACAATAATTATAATTTACCTGGAGACACATTTCATTCCTTTATGGAAGGAATGGGTTTTATAAACCCTACAAAGAAGGTCCTTAATTTGGTTTCAAAGGAATTAAGTTTTTCAAAAAAAAAAAAAAAAAAAAAAAAAAAAAAAAAAACGGTTAAGACGTCTGCCTAGTAAGCATGGAGGTCCGGGTTCGATTCCCGGCCGCACCACAAATTTTAATTCAATGCTTCAGCTCTATCAATAATGTCTTTGACATATTTGAGACGAAAATCCGTCTCAGGGATTCTTTCATTGTATTTAATTGATATTTATATCACCATAACAGGATTGTTCCACCATGTCCATTGCTGAGGTGCTATTCCGCTGCATGGAGAGCCTTGGCAGTAGTGGCAATTATCTTTGGAACAAAGAAGCTGAATTAAAGTTTGTGTTGTGGAGGGAAATCGTACATAGACTATTCCGAGGCGCCTTAATCGTTAGTGGTGTGGTAGTCTAACGGTTAAGACGTCTGCCTAGTAAGCATGGAGGTCCGGGTTCGATTCCCGGCCGCACCACAAATTTTAATTCAATGCTTCAGCTCTATCAATAATGCTTATGATCGTGTTCATAGGAGGAAGCTACTGGCAGTTATGCAAGATTACGGTATAGGAGGCAAACTTCTGCAGGCAATTAAAGGGCTTTACGTAGACTGTCAGGCAGCAGGTAGAGTAGATGGCAAATTAAGCTCATGGTTCAGAGTAGTTTCAGGGGTAAGACAAGGCTGTAACCTGCCACCACTGTTGTTCATACTATTCATGGATCATATGCTGAAAACAATAGACTGGCAGGGCGGGATTAAAATAGGTCAAAACAAAATAAGTAGTCTCGCATATGCGGATGACTTAGATGTAATGGCCGATTCAATTGAAAGGTTGCAAATTAATATTTCAGAGCTCAATCAGAGGTGGGAGGATTGTGATATGAAGATCAGCATCTCCAAAACGAAAGTAATGTCTGTGGGGTAGAGATTTAAACAGATAGAGTGTCAAATAGGAGGAAAAAAGTTAGAACAGGTAGACAGTTTAAAGTACCTAGGATGTATTTTCTCACAGGATGGCAACATAGTGAAAGAACTGGAATCAAGGTGCAGCAAAGCCAATGCAGTGAGTGCTCAGCTAAGATCTACTCTCTTCTGCAAGAAGGAAGTCAGGACCAAGACTAAGTTAGCAGTGCACCGCTCTATGTTTCGACCATCTTTGTTGTATGGGAGTGAACGTTGGGTGGATACAGATTACCTTATTCACAAGGTGGAAGTTACAGATATGAAAGTAGCAAGAATGATTGCAGGTAGTAATAGATGGAAACAATGGCAGGAAGGTGTCCAGAATGAGAAAATCGAAGAAAAACTGGGAATGAACACCTTAGATGAAGCAGTTAGTACGAACAGACTGAGATGGTGGGGTCATGTTACACGCTTGGGAGAAACAAGGTTACATAAGAGACTCATGAGCTCGGCAGCGGAGGGTAAGAGGAGTCGAGGTAGACCAAGAAGAAAGTACTTTGATTCAGTAAGGAATGATTTTGAAATAAAAGGCATAACATCAGACGAGGCATCAATGTTAGCATTGAATAGTGGATCATGGAGAAATTTTATTAGAGGTGCTATGCTCCAGACTGAACGCTGAAAGGCATAATCAAACACTAAAGATGATGATGATGACGTCGATGCACAAAAGCTGTTGGAATTTTTCGCTTTTTTTCAAGGAAGCGTTGTGTACTGCGCGAATGAACTGAATTACTTCAACATTCATCAGCACACGTTACGTACCGCTTATTATTATAACTTACTAGCAAACCCGGCAACGCTTCGCTGGCTTCTCCCTATGGTTATCCCTTCCTTCCCCTTCCTTTGTCCATCTCCTCCTCCGCCTACCTTCACAACACTCCCTCTTATCCCACACCATATCCACCTCCTCCCCTTCCTCTCTGCTTCTATATCATCTACACTTTTTAAATCCATTTCAATCCCCCCATACTCTGTCTCCACCTTCCCAGCTCTCTTATCTTATTTATTGTTATTGCAATCGGGAACTTGATTGGGGATAGAATTCAAAATGGACAGGTAAATCAATTGGAAACGGGTTATTAGAGAGAATTTTCGAGATGCTGTATCTGTGAGGCTAGTAGCTTGAATGGCCGCACGTTTAATGGTTGCATTGTACGAACAGGTATGATTATACGTGTAGGCAGATAAACAACTTTCCTGTTTTTTGTTAAAAATGACTGGGGAAAGAAAACTAAACCGCACATGTTTGTAGCACAGGTTGGCAAATTTTTCTCGCAGCGAGCAGTATAGAAATGTTTCTTATAATACATGTATATATCTTTTAGAGTGAATTACGTACTAGGTAATTGTAGCATGATCATACTTTAATGATGAAAATTCTATATGAAACAAAGCCATTAATTGAAATAAAATAAGTGGGATGGCAATACAACGTTTCGAAAGTCTTTGTGTTGGGTTCATTTCTTGTCTTATTAGGAATATAATTGAAACACGATTAACAACATTGCAACATACCGGTAAAATTTTACAATCCGCGACACATGCGTGGTATAGATATGTTGGAACAGCTGTTGGATCGTAGGAATGGAGCCGACCAATCTTGGCAAAGCTTGAGATAGCCAATGAAATTTTAGATGGCGACAGTTTGTTCCGAAGCCAAATGATGCATCTGCTGCGTAATCGACTGCTGGATTGTATCTCTATCCCAAACGTTCAATTATAATTGCTGCGCGTGGCCGTCTGTTTTGTCGACGACCCAAATTATTTCGTGTGTAAACTGCAACTGAGGGAGTCGAACTCGACTGTACGCTTGAGAATTTCTTTTCGATTTATCTCCAAGCGCTGTGTACGATCTTCGTCGGCCTCATTGACTACGATCACGTAGTAAGATTGCGTTGCTCGTACGCCGACCGATACTACGCCGACACAATGGAGGCATTGTTCTGAAAAATAAACCACGACCTGTACTTAATTTGTTTGTAACACTCAAAAATACCACGAAATAACATCAATTCTATTTTTGCAATGCTCCAAAGATATGATCACCAGCTATAACATCACGAAGGTAAGAATAATACAGAGAGGCTTGTAAAGAAACAACGTTTCATGGTAAATCTATCTGACAGCTTTAACCTTGTGTGCCTAACGCCATCTAACCTCTTTGGCGTATTTGTTCATTCTGTTACAGCGTATTTGGTCGCTAGGTGAGTAGCGAATGAATAATCTGATTGTTGGATAATCGAGAAAGTGATCCCAGCTGCAAGCGTACTTTCAGTTTTTCTCAAATTCTGATATAATACGCTGTCAAACGGGACGAAAAGTATCCTACGTCCGCCTCCTGCTTCTAATGTACCTTCCCACCAATTTTGAGCCAAATCGGTTTAGACGTTCTTGAGTTATAAATAGTGTAACTAACACTACTTTATATATGTAGGTAATAATTAGCTTTTAATTCTCCGCTAATTTATAGTGCGTGCAACGTTACATGCCGCGACGTATTAGTTATTCTAAGTTTTTTCTGTATTTTAGATTTCAAAAAGTAAAATAAATATGAAAAATTCAATACCTGAGTTTTACGTGTTTCACAATTAATCATATTGTATTTAATTAAACATATTGTCTTGCAGTTAATTTGGTATATTATGCCTATGGAGAGCGATCAAAATTTATATAAACACTCACTTCAGCCAAGATCGCTAGGTTAGTTGTTGGTTTTTTTATTCACCGGTTTTCATGAACTATGTCATCATCTTCAGAAAATTTTATTTTTACAATATTTTCCTATTTTCAGTAAAATAAAGCTACTTGTGAAAATGAAATATAAGAAAAAGAACATTGTCAAATGTTTAAAATTTGAATCACCAAAGTGGATCGTCATCTGTATTGGACATTTAAAAATTGTGTGTTTTATAAGCTTTTTATAATGAGAGTAATATTTGTTATTACTATTCAAAGTTCATTACCTTTTATACTTATGTACTTGCAGCTGCCTTTTTTCCATTACTATCTGATCAGGTTAGAGTGCAAATTATTCGCATGGGTCAACTAGTCAGGAATAAACGTATCGATAGATTAAAATATTACATAGATTAGTTGGGGTATAATTCAAGACAATTTAACTATCTGAAAACTGTAAATAGAAAAAGTTTTAAAAACAGCTGAAAATTTTATAAAAATTAATTACGATGGACAGGTACCCAATTTTTAGGGAAAAACTACAATAACAAATAATAATTAGTTTATGTTGGTGAAGTAAATGCTAAGTAATTATACTGATAAACATAACTAATTCTTTTCCTGAACAATTTAATTCTTTTGATTGTCATGTGCATGAAGTTACATCTGCGTCGGTTTATGACGTGAAACTAATTGACAGTCAGTTTATGTTCAGGGTAGGACTGGAATACAAGGTAAATCTGCGTTCATTTATGTGATATCTGTTTACGCACGATATCACAGTTGTAAAAAAGTAGAATACAACGATAAAGATTTGTCCATCAAAGCAGAAGCAAGATACTGTATTTGTGACGAAGAGATACTGGACAAAAGAAACACTGTCAGAAATTTTAAAAAAAGACGTTAGAGAGGAAAAATCATTCGTGTAATGAATTAACTGTAGGAGTAGGGCCAGCCCAACCATATAGGCAAACTAGGCAATTGCCTGGGGTGCTCGAATTTGGGGGGGGGGGGGGGAGGCGGCAAATTTGTCGGCGCGGCGCACTTTGCTGTTGTTGCTCTGCAGTTCCAGGAGCCATGAATTCCCGGTTAGTACACATGGAAAGAACAACAGGCAAGAGACAAGACGCAAGTCAGTGTTGCGTGAATTTCGCTAGTAAGCGTTTAATGAATAGACGAGTAGCAGTTTGCAGCTAATCATCATATGACCAAAGCTGGCGGTAATGCTATAAATTCAACTGACGAGAGATTGCATCAGAGTAACAACCTAAATAGCGTATTCGGCTGTCTGTACAACATACGTGATGTGCAAAATAAATCTCCCAAAGCTGTTCTTGAAGAATTTGTTAATTTGGAAGTCTCTAACTCACAAAAACTCTAAGGACATTGATGCTACTGATCTATGCAGTGGATTACAAGCCATTGCTAGCAGAGTACCCAATAACTAAGGGTCGCAGGGTGTTCTACATTATATTTGTAAAAGTGCACTTACAGACATTGTACCTAATTTAGTTCCTGCACTAAGAGTGTTGCTTACTCTTGCTGTGTCTGTAGCCAGTGGTGAGCGCAGCTTCTCGAAATCAACACTATAAAAAAATAGCTGCGATATACAATGACTCGAGAAACACTTGCGGGTTGGCAACTTTGTCAACTGAACGAGGAACAGCAGAGACAATTGATTTAAAGGAGATCGGCTCAGATATTGCAAAAGAGAAAGCAAGAAAAATGAATTTGTGTGACTCTTTGCATAATGAAGCTTATAATTGTATAAAATTATTGTATACTATCAATCAAAAACTTTTTGAAAGACAAAATATAAACACGATGAAAAAGGAACATTATTGTATAAAAGTGTATGGTGTGTCATATCTTAATGGAGAAATGTGTTTATGTAATGTATATGTAGTGTTTATGTATTTGAATAAAAAAGATGCAATGTGTATTTTATATTGGTGTTTTGTTGAGATTTTATTAAACGGGGCGCCATTAAAATAATTGGCCTAGGGCGCCGAAGTTTCTCGGGCCGGCCCTGTGTAGGAGACAGAAAAAACAGTACTAGAGAAGTACAAAGATATTTTGCGGGATGCAGGACAACAACGCCAGTTTTCTCAAAAGACACGAACATCAGGCAGTTTGGGAGTCAAAGGGCAGATGTTCCTGGCGTAGCGTTTGCAGCATTCTCTGTGCCGTCCGGTGTTGAATAACCAACAGGCAGCAGACGGGACAGATCCGGTTTTGCTCGTAGTGGCTAGTGGCACAGGCAGGATAATTCGTTGCACGTAACACGGTTTGCATCGAATAGTAAAGCATCAGTGCTGTCAGCATGCGGCAGCAACGAGGTGCGCCACTGCGCCACTCCGACTGCAGCAGCAGCAGTACTTTGTGTGGAGCAGAGGAGGGCTGGGCCGCAGAACTTGTCAGCCGCAGGCCTGATCATTTAGTCCAATCTGAGCAGCAGGGCTGGGGGCCAGCTATGCGATCGCACTGACTGCAGTATTGCCCCGTTAAGGCAACGTAGGCACATTTCAATTGCACAGCTTATACAGCACGTTCCTAAATGGAATGTTCGTGTAAAAGTTATTTACAATTATATATTTTTGACGACGTTAGAGCGTTCATTTTAATTAAATAAATCGCAATTTGCGATCACTTACGGCATCACTGTACTAGATTTAGATGGAATACCAAAGTGCGGCGAATGAAAATTTGTGCCCTGCCGGGATTCGAACTCGGGATCTTCTGCTTATGAGGCAGACGCATTGACCACTCCCCAACAGAAGACACAGTGACCAGCCCCACTGCAGAGGACTCTTCCCTGCACGTCTCCCGCCACACCCAAATCTCCATTCGTCACGCTGTCTCTTTCCTATTACCACAGCCTATTTGTTCTGTAGTGCTCGCAGCCAAAATATATAATTGTATACAAGCCGAGGCTGGGCTCCTGACGAGAATTAATTGTCTTGAAACCTCATGGATTGTTCTCCCTGATGCGAGAATACAGTATTGTGGCTGCGAGCATTACCGAACAAATAGGCTGTAGTAATAGGAAAGAGACAGCGTGGCGAATGGAGATTTGGGTGTGTCGGGAGGGAAGAGGCCTCTGGAGTCGGGCTGATCACGGTGTCCTCGGTGGCGGAGTGGCCAACGCATCTCCCTAGTAAGCTGGAGATCCCGGGTTCGAATCCCGGCCGCGTACAAATTTTCATTCGGCGCACTTTGCTATTCCATCTAAACTTAGTACAGTGATCCTGTAAGTGATCGCAAATTGCGATTTGTTTAATTAAAATTTATTTATTTAATTGAGAGAATCTTGATGTGGTCAGCGTTTTTCATTGGGCCTTCCGCCATTTAGGCATTTGCTAACTGTAGCTCTTTGTTTGATCATCCCTAGATCTTGACCTGCACGTATATGTTCATGAGCAATGCCACACAACTATTAATAGAGGCGAAGATTGTATTATGTGATAGTGGTTGCAATATGGGCTAGCTTAATATCTGACTAATAAGCCTGCGCATATTAGCGGCAACCTCAGTAAATAGTAGTAGCTAGTTCGTACAAACGCCACAGAATGCGCTGCCGCAGTCAGTTACGTGGAATGTTAGTAGTGAGCTGTTTCGTGATTTTTCTCATTTCAAAACTTTGAAAGGTAAGAAATTACAGTTATATTAGACGTAATGCCAATGCATAGTTAGCTGTTAACTTCTTAACTACATATTATATAAATATTTAGCTCGCTAATGCTCCTGAAGTTAGTTTATGAAAGTTTGTTTATAACTGATAGCGATGTTTTACTTTCCAAGAGGACAATCGCTGTGGTGGTTATATGGGCTACCCACTACAGTAGCCCATATTACAACCCCTACAAATTCTGTGTGGTTTTCTGTTTCAGCCTGATAACACAGAATGCTTGCCCAAGTCCCCTACTGGTCCACACCATGTGCCAAAGATCTAGCAGATGGCCCAAGCAGTGCGTCCCACGTTCCAATAGGAAACATTAAGACTTCACCAAAGGACATCTTGCCTATGCCAAAAAATAAGAAAAAGATAACAAACAAAGTACCTAAGCCAGGAAAGGCAGCTGTAATTACAGCATCACCCTACAAAATATATTTGGAAGAAGCTCAAAAAAGCACGAAGAAAAGGAAGCTGACAAACAAAGGAAAATAAAAAGAAAGGGGGGAAAAAGAAGTGGACAAAAAAAGGAAGATCGAAAGTGGCGATGTAACAGGGAATATGAAGAATGTGAAATGTGAGCCAGGTGTTGACAAAAGAAAGAAACATGGAATAAAAAGCAAAACTCCATCAGTGAAGCGAAAATTGACCATCGACCTACAATTATCCGAGAGTTCAGAGGAGGGATCGATAGATTCTGGGGAGTCAGTTCTAGAGCTCAGTGTTGGTGGAGATGACGATGCTACCTGCCTTACTTGTGAGGAATTATATTCCCAAGACACTAAAGGAGAGCTATGGATCCAGTGCCTAATATGCGAGATGTGGGCACACAACGTGTGTACTGGTTGTGAAACGGAACATTATATTTGTGATTTCTGCCAACCCTAAATGAACAACTTATGATAAACATGTCCCAGTATAAAGGGTTTGCTATTTGCCAATTACTCTAAAAATCTACAGAAAATAATACTGACTTTTTGTGTATTTATAAAGTAGCCCATATTACCACACCATTTAAATTTTTTCACAATAGGTCAATTTTGTAAACATGTTTCCATGTTGAAGTTGCATAATGATTTAAACTAAAACATATGTGTTTGGCTTTTTACAACATCATAAAGATTATTTTTTGAGGTTTTCAGCAAATTTACTGACAATTTTGGAATTTATGGTTCAAAAATAAAGTGGTAGCCCATAATACCACCTTTTCCTCTAATGCTTTCTGCAACTACTTTGTATTAAAATTGTTTGGAAAAGAACAGGAGTGTGATTTAATTTTGGTAAACAACGTGTATTGATATTAAAATATCAATAATAATAATTTAAATGGACATAAGTTGCCGTTCTTATGAGGAGATGAAGAGGTTCGCTCAGGATAGAGTAGGGTGAAGAACTCCGGACTGAAAACCACAACATCAACAGTAACCTTACAAGAATTGTATTTCTTGATGTGAGGACCATTCTTTTCAAATTATCTATTTCACTAATTGAAAAGTGTTCAATTCGTTCTGACAATAAACTACACCACATATAATCTTATATTTACCTATATAAGTAATATAATTTTAAATGTATAGAAAATTGTTTATCCAGCAACAGTCCGCATCTCAACCTGCTCCCTGCTACTTCAATGGTAGCAGACTGTGGTTGCAGAGTGGTTAAGATTCTGTGTTTGTGTTTGTATACCAGGTTGTGTTTAGCAAATTTTTGTACACATATTCACAATTTGTGGCGAATCTGAATTGTGATATGGATGTTCATTGCTACTTCAACAGAGGATGGATTGGCTACAGCAGCCGTCAGTATCTTATGGGACGAATTGTTTGATTTTGTACACAAGCCTACAATAAATTTTAGAAACTTTCTGTAAGCTAATCGTCTGGCACATTCCATGTGCAGTATGTGGTCCTGCTTTTATTTTTTGGCGGTTGCCTATTTACTAGAACAATGTATCATTATGGTGATGTGTGTGTGTGTTTGGGTGGGTGGGTGGTAGTATTATTTTTCGTAAAATTTCTTCATAAAGTTTGTATTTTAGAAATAATAATTTCGTATCGTCAGTGGTCTGCTGTTTGTATAGCTATTCGACCAAACTGCTATGATTATCACTCCCTACCAACATCGTTTTGCGTACCTAAGGCACAGCTAAAACAACTAGAGCCCCAATTTCGTAAAGAACGTTATTTCAACATATACATGTTACAAACGTTTGTGCCATCTTCGTGTTAGCTGCAATTGTATAATACAAATTTCGCGAGACCTAATATAAATGTGACAGGATACGACAATATGTGCATAAAAATAGGTTTTAAATACTCCTTGCAACGTGTATTTTGCTTATTATATCATTGTTACGCCACCAGATCTCGTACAGTTCGAAAATATACTGTAATTTATTGCTATTTATCATTTTTACTGATATTTCACGGTTACAACAATTTGTTTGTATCTGTCCCGACAATATATTACTTAGTCCAAAGGGTATAACGTCGGTATACTGTGTATTACAAGTTTCATCTCAGATTGTGATAGGAAATCATATTATATATCTCCAATGGTTTGTTTACCAACGGTATACGAAAATAATGTAGAAGATACTCTTTGGTTGTGTTATTGTTAACCAGATTCCGCTTTGAATATTTCAATAAAATTTTCGAGGAAACTTTTATGTTTGAAATCTCTTTGTTCATTTATTACAAGATTTATTTCAGTTTTGGTGTGTCAAAAGATTTTTAATTCTTCTAAAATGTTCATTGTTGGTCCTTTTGGTGTAATGTGTACTATCTGGATAGTATTTTCAAGATCGTCTACTGTGTGGTGCTCAGTTTTTAGGTGCTGAATGAAAGTGGATTGGATGTTATCAGATTGAGTAACATGTTCACGAAAACGGGTTTCGAAATTTCTCCCGGTTTGTCTAATAAAGTATTTTTCGCAATGTTTACGGTGGACTTTATACATATCTGGGTATGAGTAAATATGTGGTTTGTAAATATGTGAATGTATTTTCCTTTGAATGTTGTGACGTGTTTGATAAGTGAAGGTTATGCTGATATATTTCAGTATTTTGTATGTAGATTTATCTGTTTTTGGATGGTTTCTAGTAAGCATAATTTTTTGTCAGGTGATAGGTAACGTGTGAGTTATACAATATAATGATAATTTAATTAAATTTTCAATATCTAATTGTGTGTGTGGATGGAGTGGTATTATTACAAAGCTGTAAGAATGCTACATACACATCTGTGTTGATGAATGTTTTACGATGTAGTTTTTTCTTGATTTCCTCTTGCGCAGCTACAATTAAGCACCAGTAGCTTGGTTTGTTGATATTCTCTTTAGATAGGATTATTTTCTACTTTTTTGCATTCCATGATGAATTTTATACTGATATTTACTTTAGTTATTTTAATTTTCAAGTGTATTAATTGCAAGTTTTACCCTCAATATTTATATTATGTAATTAATACATAATTAATATTAAATAGTGATCTCAATAGAAACTGGATGCATACCTCTGGTGTGTGAGCATAGAACAGAAATGTGCCTGCACATTTATATGCGTCGTACGCCATGTTTAAATTTGGCAAGAAACGAAATATGAACATCTATGGCTGGGACGCTCAGACAGCTGAAGTTCAACTTCCAGGCAGTGTAGAGATCAATGTACACACTACACCGACGATATATCATTTGGACTAATTAAAATATCGTTGGTAGAGATACAAACAAGCTGTTCGTAACCGTAAAATATCGTTGACGAACTCCAATAAATATCATCAATAGCAATAAATTACAGTATATTTTCGAACAGTACAAGACCTGGTGGCATATTAATTGTATAGATATTGTATACAATTCATGTTATAAGAAATATATGAAGCCTATTTTTATATAAATATTTCTACTACAACGTCTCACGAAATATGTATTATACAATTGCTGCTAACGTGAAGATGGTTTTCTGGCCGAAATGGCCATTGTTTAAAAATGTATAAATATTTAAGCAGCGATTTTGATTAGATACATTTCATATTATGTCGTTGAGTCCAACGAATAAATTGCTTTACCCGTCTGATTAACTTACAAATGTGTTAATGTGCTCCATTTTTTACTTACGCTTCGTTGCGTTTTCGTTGACTCTACGTGGTTAAATCTGTATTTGGCATGTGTTAATTTTCAGGAGGTTATGGGATGACCTTGTCCCCATCTCCTTCTTCAGGTACGATCTGTGCATCTTCTGTCTCTGCTTGGTGTGCGAAAGTCCTTTTCTGAGTGTTTGAAAATGATGTAAATGAGGGAGAACTTGGCTACCAGCCCGGTATTCGACAAGTTGGACGTTGAAAACAGCCTAAAATCCACGTCCACACTGGCTAACACACCGCTCCATATCGTTCTGGAGAGCGGCGCGTTAAGCCACGAGGATAACCGGGAAGCGATGGATTTTAGGCATGTAACAAGGAAAAATTTAGGAATGATTTGAAATTTTATTTATAGCTTACACGAAGTGATTTCATTATCTATCACTGTATGAATTAATTAGAGGCTACTTTTTACTTTTAGTTACTTCTTGACAAATATCAGTCTTATCTTTAGAGATATACGTCGATATTAAAGCCCTACTTCCAAAATGCTGTACAAAAAGAACCATGGGGTAGAATGACTGTAGATTTGAACATACTTGATGAAGAGGGTAACGCAATGACATACAAAAAAACTGTAAGAAGTTCTTAACTTTATTAGTAGATGGCGCTGTAAGCTGCATATGATGCAGATAACTGGATATGCGAACGATACATTGCATTCGGCATAAACATCCGGTTTTCGAGTCGTTCGCCTCCTATTGCATATTGTCAAGGGTCTCTAAGTGCAGGATAGAAAACTTGTAAAGATTTTCTATAAGAAAGACGACACTGCGGTTGCAGATTTCGAAATGTCGGTCTTTAGAGAATTTGAGAAAAAGTTTTTGTCCAGTGACAGTGAAGACTATGAAGAATACGGTGAAAAAGCTCGAAGAAAAAAGATCATTTCAAGTGAAATGGGGCAGAGGGACGATATCAATCCCTTCGAAATATGTAGCAGACGTGGCCATAGTGTTAGAGGAAGGGGCGAACACTGACGCGCAAGACTGCAGTGCACGTGGAATTGCCCGATCATAGTCTGCACTGCTACCCGTATAAAATTACGCGTCTGTAGGAATTTCTTCCTGCTGAACTGCCATCGAGAAACACGTGCGGCCGCGGTGGAGCAGCCGAGCGGTCTAATGCGTCTCGCTGCGGAGCGTGTGGTTGCTCGCCGTGGAGGTTCGAGTCCTCCCTGGGGCATGGGTGTGTGTGTGTTGACCTTAGGTTAGTTTACCTAGGTTTAAGTAGTTTGTAAGCTACGGACTGATGACCACGCAGTTTGGTCCGATAGATTTTCAAACATTTGAACATTTGAAACACGTGCGCTCTACAGATTTTTTCACGTATTGAAGTGGATAACGATTGGCCATGGGGCATTTTGAAGTCAAATGAATCCCATTTGCATCTTAAAGGCTACGTCAATATCCAAAATTTCGTGATATGGAAGCGCAAAATGCAGTCGCATACGAAGCAGTGCCGCTTCATTCTGATGCTGCAATACAGCATCCTTTATCATACGGTCAGATTTTTCGAAGAGGTGCTCCTACAGGACCCGTTACTTCTACCGTCATTGGTAACCAGTATGAAAGTCTTCTGTGCAATCACACTCCAAACCTTCAACGGCATAGATCTGGATAGTATCGTTTCCACGCACGACGGTGCACCTGCAGTAAGTCTTGCAGAGTATACTGAGTTTCACGCGTGGGTTTGGCACACATTGTCCTGTTAAAACAAGAAATCAAAATCAAAAGTTTGTAAATCTATGCGCCCTATCTACTGTGGTTATCAGTCTCTAGTCTCATAAGATACCTAAACTAACTTAAACTAAGCTAAGGAAAACGCACACACACACACACACACACACACACACACACACGCACACACACACACCAGTGCCCGAGGGAGGACTCTAACCTCCGACGGAGAGCAACCACTCACTCCGCACCAAGGCGTCATAGTGCTCTCGGCCATTCCATCCACATAACCTTCCTGTTGCAAGCGGTCTGACAACATTCTGCATGTGCCGAGTGCTGGTCATCCCCCCCACCACCCTACCATAAGCACATACACACAAAGGTGAGCTAGAGTTGCAGCTTATCACACAGCAGAATATAAGGCGTTCGGCGAATGCACTCTACGATATAGCGATCAACAGTTCTATGTTGTGCCGCGCGTGTAGCTTAACATTAAATATTTTTACTAAAATTTTATCTGCGATGCTTGTCACCTGCGTATCCGTTCTCTGTTCAATATATACCACTTGTTTTGTTTTGGGATTATCAATTTTTTTTACCGGCCTGGAGAGACAACGGAAGCGCTCTTCCTCTTTCTTCTTCTGCACTCTTGCCGTTGTGGGGTGAAGTCAGCGCCACACGCCAGACGCAAGAGAACGATCGTGAACAAGGCAGTGGATGACCGGCAGCCAATCACACGGCGGCGCCGTGCCTCCTGGCGGGAGAAACCTAGAAACGCGCCCTGTACAAGCGGCTATATGTAGGCCGACATGCACCTGGAAGAGCCATCTGAGCTCAGCTCCGAAATAGGCAGTCACTGGGACTCAGCGCAGCTAGCATCGAGGAAGAAGACGCCGCCGCGAGAAGACAGAGAGATTATAAGTTGAGTAACTTTGTACATAATAGTAAATAAAACTTGTATTACTAACCAGTATAGTGGTTTTAGCTGTCCACGCATACCACGCGTCCTGAGACCATCCTGTCCTGAAAGACAGGCCGGGAAGGACTAAGCACTTGTACTGAGATTCTGTATTCCTTTTTTATTGTAAAATGTTCAAATGTTTGTAGAGTCTATGGGACTTAACTACGGGGTCATCAGTCCCTAAACTTACAAACTACTTATGAACTACTTACAACTAAGGACGGCACAAATATCCATGCCCGAGGGGGGATTCGAACCCCCGACCGTAGTGGCCGTGCAGACCGTGACTGGAGCGCCTCAGTCTCCTCGGCCATCGCGGCCGGCTTTTTTTATTGTAATAAACCCACAGTTTGATTTCAAACATTTTAAATTCAAAATGACCCCCTATTCGCAATAAATTTTAATCGTTGTTTTCATCAAGCTGCGATCAATCGTAAAGAGGCGCTTGGTCATTATTCCGATTTGTTTCTGGATTGCGTAAATTTGACCTAAATTTAACTCTCCCTGCATCCATTTTATATTGATTTGACTTTAAGTACCAGCAATTAATGTTTTTATTCAGCGAAGTCCGATATTTTATGATTTTATTTCACTATTGTATTAGTAACGTAACGCTATCGCGGAACTTTGTTACGCGAAGCGTTGAACAAGGAAGCGTAGATTTACGGCGGATAGTTTAATTTCGTTCGCTATAGCAGCACAAAATCATGTCTACAACTGATCCAGGTTTTATCATGCCGGCTTTCTTTTGTAGGCGTCATGTTACGGACTAGGCGGCCGTTCTCATCCGTTCTCATAGCTTTCATTTATCGCGAATCTTTCATTCAGCGCAAAGTTGGGAAAAAGCGCAGATGACTCCCGTTAGATGCTGTCACGTCGTTCAAATATCTAGGCGTAACATTGCAGAGCGATATGAAATGGAACGAACATGTAAGGACAGTTGTGAGTAAGGCGGACAGCCGACTTCGGTTTATTGGAAGAATTTTGGGAAGATGTACTTCATCCGTAAAGGAGACCGCGTACAAAACGCTTGTACGACCACGTCTTGAGTATTGCTCAAGTGTTTGGGACCCGCAGTAGAGCAGTTTAAAGGAAGACATAGAAGCAGTTTAGAGGCGAGCAGCTAGGTTCGTTACTGGTAGCTTCGACCAATGCGCGAGTGTCACGAAAATGCTTCGGCAACTCAATTGGGGATCGCTGGAGGAAAGACGACGTTCTTTTCGTGAATTTCTGTTGAGGAAATTTAGAGGGCCGAAATTTGAAGCTGAGTGTAGTACGATCTTGCTGCCGCATACTTACATTTCGCGTAGTGATCACAAAGACAAGGTAAGAGAAATTAGGGGACGTACGGAGGCATATAGGCATTCTTTTTTTTCCTCGTTCTATTTGGGAGTGGAATAGGAAAGGATAATGCCTAGTAGTGGTACAGTGTACCCTCCGCCACGCAACTGACGGTGGATTGCTGAGTATGTATGTAGATGTAGATGTAGATTCGAGTCCTCTCTCGGTCATGGATGTGCTTGTGTTGTCCTTGGCGTAATTGAGTTTAAGTGGTTTGTAAGTCTAGCGACTGATGACCATAGCAGTTTTGTCCAACAGGATTACAAACATTTAAACAATTTTAGTCTGTCGTATGCGGAAATAGCTATCAGGTGTGCGCAGGTAGAGCCTGATTTCATCGCTGCAGACCACGGCACCCCATTCCAATTGATCCAGTGGCGACACCCACCAAACGTTCCCGTCGATACTATGACGTGAGTGAAAGGTCGACTAGAGGTGTGCGTGTCGGTAATCCTACTGTTCATAAACGGTTGATAACAGTCCTTCTTGACGATTCTAGCTAATGATCCTTCTTATCTCTGCTGTGGTACATGTACGATCTGCCATTTCAGCTCTTGGAACATATTCACGTGATCAATGCAGTTGCTGTACAACTAACGCGGCACACCCAACTTTAGTGGCAATTTTTCGAAAGGACTATCACACCCACCAGGTGGCCAAAATTTGACACCTGTAGGCAGCACTGCTTCGTCTCTCTGTCATGGCGTCTGTTTGTTTCAGGTGACATCACACCGAGCCTTATGGCTGTAAACACTTCCAATGCGATCTGGCAGCAACGCCAGCATTGCCTTTCTGTTGCTGAGCGACGCTGAAACCAAGATTAGTACATTAGTACATCTGTTTTTTACTTATTTATTTTTATTTTGCTGTTTGTATGTTTGTAGAGTCTATGGGACTTAACTACGGGGTCATCAGTCTCTAAACTTACAAACTACTTATGAACTACTTACAACTAAGGACGGCACAAATATCCATGCCCGAGGGGGGATTCGAACCCCCGACCGTAGTGGCCGTGCAGACCGTGACTGGAGCGCCTCAGTCCCCTCGGCCACCGCGGCCGGCTATTTTGCTGTTTATGTGAAGAACGTTGGAAGTCGCTAAATGTCAAGACAGTAGTGCCGCCGAAGGAGGTGCATAATGAAGGGCACTACTTAAGGGGTATATTTTATTATTTTAATTGTTGTTGTTGTGGTCTTCAGTCCACAGACTGGTTTGATGCAGCTCTCCACGCTACCCTGGACTGTGCAAGTCTCATCATCTGAGAATACGTTCGGCAACCTACATCCTTTTGAATCTGCTTACTGTATTCGTCCCTCGGTCTCCCTCTATCATTTTTACCCCACAAACATCCTTATAATACTAAGTTGACGATTCCTTGATGTCTCACAATGTGTCCCACCAATCTATCCCTTCTCTTAGTCAGGATATGCCAGAAACTTCATTTCTTCCCATTTCGGTTAAGCACCTCCTCATTTGTTACGTGATCTACCCATCTAATTTTCATCAGTCGTCAATAGCACCACATTTCGAAAGCTTCTATCATCTATTTGTCTGAACTCCTTATCGTCCACGTTCCACTCCCATACAATGCTACACTCCAGACAAATGTTTTCAGAAAGGACTTCCTAACGTTTAAATTAATATTGTATGTTAACAAGTTTCGCTTCTTTAAAAACGCTTTTTTCCCATAGTCATTCTGCATTTTATATCTTACTTGCTTCGGCCATGAGAAGTTATGTTACTACCCAAATAACAAAACTCATCTACTACTGTTATTGCCTCATTACCTAATCTAATTCCTTCAGCGTCACCTGATTTTCTGACATTACATTCCATTACCCTCGTTTTACTCTTGTTAATGTTCATCTTATATCTTCCTTTCAAGACACTGTTCATTCCCTTCATTTGCTCTTCCAGATTCTTCGCAGCCTCTGAAAAAATTATTATGTCATCGGCAAACCGCAAAGTTTTTATTTCTTCTCCCTGAACTTTAATTCCCTCTCCATATTTTTCCTTCCATTCCTTTATTGCTTGCTCAATGTACAGATTGAACAACATTGGGGAAAGGCTACAACCGAGTCTTACTCCCTTCCCAACCTCTGCGTATCTTTCTTGCCCTTCGACTCTAATAACCGCTGTCTGGTTTTAATATGGGTTGAACATAACTCTTCCATCCCTATATTTTACCCCTGATACCTTCAGAGTTTGGAAAAGTGTATTCCAGTCGACATTGTCAAAAGCTTTCTTCAAATCTACAAACGCCAAAAACGTAGCCTATCTTCTAAGATAAGTTGTAATGTGAGTATTGCCTCCCGTGTTCCTGCATTTCTCCTAAATCCGAACTGATTTTCCCCGAGGTTGGATTCCACAAGTTTTGTGTATCACATTCCACTATGCCGGTTGAGCAGAATCTATAGTAATGGAATTAATATTAAGGAATTTAACTGATATGGTAAGTGCTCACCGGCCATTACAGTAGCACACCTGGATGGCATGGACAGTATGTTACCAATAGCTCTTGAAGGATATTTCGCCAACGCGAGTGCAATATCCAGCCTGAAACCGTTGTGGAACATGCTCGTCTCGCTGCAACGCGTTTGCCACCTGCATCCCAGACATGCTCAACCTGGTATAAGGCCGGTGAACAAGCTGGAAACTAAATTCGTTTAATTCCCTCAGCTTCAAGCATCTTGTCTCTGTGGGGACGAGTGATATCGTCCACCAGAAGGAACCCATCTCCTATGGCATCAGCATAGGGCACAACGGAAGGTAGAAGGATGTCGTCTCTGTATCTCTGAGCAGTCAAAGCGCCATTCCGAACGACATAGCGCCGACAAGCGCCGGCCGTAGTGGCCGAGCGGTCTGCGGCGCGCCAGTCACGGTCTGCACGACCGCTACGGTCGGGGGTTCGAATCCCCCTCGGGCATAGATGTCTGTGCCGTCTTTAGTATAAGCTAGATCATAAGTAGTTCGTAAGTTTAGGGACTGATGACCACGTAGTTAAGTCCCATAAGCTTAACAAACGTTTTGAATCTTATGGGCCGGTTTGACCATCTCTAGTTAATCTTCTCGTTAGTAAACGAGAAGATGCCTTTAACGTCCAGTTAAGTGTGCTCGTTAAGTGCACTGCGTGTGTCATTACCAGATACACCTCTCGTCTGCTAACTTGGAGAAAACGAGAAGGTACGGTATATTTCGACTATGTTAACAATAGAAACAAACGAAAGTGCCATCTGAATAAACAGCTGTTAAGTATATTTGACTACCAGGGAAGAGGTTTACAGACAGTTGTTATTTTGTGCTATGGAAAACAAACGTGAAAGAAGCTCGAATTTTACAAGAATTAGTGAAAAGATCTTGTAATAGAGAAATATAAGGAAACATTGGAATGTAAAAAAACCGACGCTACGACATGGAAGGAAAAGGAAGCGACATGTTCGTGTGTGGCAAATGAATTCATTTCTGTCTGCGAAACATTTAGGACAGTAAAAGTGCTTAGGGCCTAGTACGATAACATACTGCCAAGTGCGTAGTACCTTAGTGCAAGCAATAAAGTGCATATAGGCGAAAGTTCACTGTTCCTGTAGATCGGAGGAAGAAATCATATTTTAGGCCTTACAATAGGCGCAAAAGCCTGAGTAAATACTTTATTAATAAGCTTGCAGACGCAAATAATGTATTCTATTGCGAAATATAACCTACAAATACATAACTATCTGTTGGACTCTTCAGAAGGTCGTAGAGTTTTTCATGCATCGTTTGCAAAGTGGCTTTTCGAAAACAAAATTTCGTAGCAAATTCTGCATTATCCCACATTCAAAATGATTTAGACGAACATAAATACGTCTAGGTCGCCTTACAGGGGCAATGACCTCTAGATCCTCCAAAATACTGACCGTCTTCATTGTCAACCAAATCTCTTAATCCATCCATTTTCATCATACCGATTCTCACTTAACTAGTCGTTACCCGTAAGTCTGTATTTTGATATTGCAACAAGGTTATGTCGCGTATCTGCAATAAATAAATTCATCTAATCGCTACTGACACGGGAAGGGCGAGAAATATAACGATACAATTTTTCAATTAAGTTTCTTTCCACACATTTTTTTTCATATATGTAGTGCTTCTGTTATTTTGTTCGATAAATCGGTCTTTATCACATGAATATATTACGGTATTTTCATACAGATTCTCACTTAACTGGTCATTAGCATTGTAACGAGCAGAATTTTACTCGTTAACTTAACGGGCAGTTTGAGGTCTTTTAACGCGAGGTTAATAACGGAACATTGACAAACGCAATTTTCTGCTAGCTACAAGTTAAATTCTTAACTGAAACTTCACGAGACATTGACAAACCGGTCCTACGTCCGCCAATACTAACCCCTACATACACCATTTGCCTACCACCATGAAATGGTGACGTTTCCTGCATATAATCAGTATTGTTCCGAGTTCTACGTTGTCTCCAGATGACGAAACGGTGAGTGTCCGACTGAACTCAAAATCTTGACTCATCTGTGAACAAGCCTGTGCCTTTCATTACGACTCCAATCCTAATGTTCCTCCGTCCACTTTCTGCGGGCTAAACGATGTCACAGTTTTAATGGGTCACACATGCCACAGGCCTCATTCCAGGACTGTTTGTGTTCACAGTTCTCGTCCTGCTGCTGCCTTGATGGTGCCCTGCAGATGAGTTACATTCAGCCTCCTGTGTCGACGGGCTGTTAACAGGATATAATGGTCATCGCTTGCAGATGTTGAAACTGGTATGTTGTTTGGTGGGATATAGGTAAGGCTGTTCTATTTATTGCGAAAACAGGTTCGCTACAACGATTTGGCAATAGTGAACCAGCTAAAGGAGGTCTGTTCAAAAGCTACTCATTCTGGTGTTAAATGCAGCATTAATAATTGTCATCAGCTGGTAGTTAACACTCACAATAACTAACTTTCCAATCAAGCTGATTAAAGATTTTTTAAACACATTTTTTTATCCATTAACACTATAATTCTGTTTAGTTATGGCCCTAATATTAATACCTGCACAATTAATTTTGAAACAGATTGTTTAAACTGATTGAAAACTGAACGGATATTTTGAAAAAAAAAAAAAAAAAAAAAAAAAAAAAAAACTTATTCCTTTCATTCTCCACTCCGAGGAGTGGAGCGGGCTGTTTGAGATCCGGCCCATAAAGAGTCGCGGTTCTATTCAGCCAATTATCAGACAAGCTGATAGTGGGGCAAAGGGGGAATCCCAATTGGGAATAAGTGGGAGGGGCTTACCAGTTCCGGCATACGCCTTACAACCAAGGAAAACCTCCCGAAAACCTTGGTCGGAACCGGGGGATTGGGACCAATTTAATTTGTCTCCGGGACTTGCCCCGGACTAAAAATAGATTATCGAGAGAACACGAATGCACTCACGACAATCAAAGATCGGACGCCCGAGTTACTCTCGTAATCTCGTAGAGATCAGCTCGACCAAAAGTGGACAAGCATCCCCCTACAGGAACCGCACCCGTGGGCACGGTGCCCTGTGCGTCCCACAGCAAGAACAATAAGTAGTCTGCATAAGACTCACTGACTGCGAGAGAAATCTGGAAAAACACAAACCACTCTCTAATAATGCAATTGCAAGAATTTATTTCGTTAACTGACTGATTGCAGAAAGAAAGGAAGAGGGTTAGCATTCTAACTACAAAAGTTAAACCAGTAAAGAGGTTCAACTTTCTCAATTATTATTATCAATAATGATTACATTACCTTATGAATAAAAAACAACGAAATCTTCTCAGACTGATACATATATGAATGATACAACATCTTATAAAAACAGAACTGTGTCTGTGAAAATCCGATTTCAAAATTATTCCATCAGCTCGTAGAAAAGCAGTTAACCAAAGCACTTCCGATCAATACCAGAGCTACACACCGACTCTCTCTTTCCGTTCAGCTACTACTCACATACATAGTATTTGACAAAGATGTTAGACTTAGTTACTCAAAGCAGTTCATATAACATTTTACATCAAAATATCCATACATGAAAGACCAAACAATATTACTGAATTTGTACAGACATGTTTCAATGTTACCCGTGGACTACCTTGGTCGTGCCTTCTTTTAACAGTTCCTTTTGTCTGAAAACACGTTCAGGTTCTGGAAAGTATACTTTAGGACACTGCAATAGCTGCAGCCACCTCCTTTTGCGACTATTCTGCTTCCAACGTTCCGATGGCACTCCAGGCCATGGCTTCGGGTAAGTAACGTTGTTGTTACATTGTAGTTACTGCCAATTACACTATCTGAATCCAAATGCTTGTGTAACTCGTTTGGAAGATTAAAAATGTTCAAATGTTTGTAAATATAAGGCATTTAACTACGTTTGTCATCAGTGCGTAGGCTTACAAACTACTTAAACTAAGTTACAATACCCATCCCGAGGGAAGACTTGAACCTCCGACGGCGAGCAATCACGCACTCCGCAGCAAGGCGCCTTAGAACGCTTGGCCACTCCACCTCGGTGTTTGGTAGAGTAACTGCAGCAACTAGATATTTCAGCTGATCCATCAGTTCCTTTGACCAGTGTATTTAAAAATATATGGTTTGAGAAGGTTTCATTATCCATTAGATAAGTAACATATTACACCGAATAATAATGTTACATTTTATCACTGCGCTCTTAGCACATTGGTAATGGATGAAATGATTACAAATGAAACACATGTTTATCTATCACTCGATTTTCTTCGCACACTTGACAAAATCGAGATTCATCCCCTGCGTGTCAGTGTAGTATTTTTGGATTCTCCCTTGAGTGGGTCTGCTGGAATTGTGAACGTTTTAGTTCTGGATATTGGTTTTATCTTTCAATGTACGAACCTACTTACAAGAAACGCATTTCAAATATATTGCCAGACAAATATTACTGTATTGATAAAACTGATTAAATAATTTATAACTGACCCGTTGCATAAATTCTTATTTAGTACAGTGCTTATTTTAATATTTTCAGAATTGAGTAAGAGACTTACCTGCATAAAATAATATCACTCGAATGGCATCAAGGAAACCTGTCAGATCGCTCCTAGTCAAGGCACGCCGGGTGAGAAGCAAAGACAGTTAAATTGAGATTAGAGATATCCGTGAATTGCCGTCTATCGGACTCCTGCCATACCAACAAATGGCCTCTTGGCCATATTGAATCACAGAGCATGTAGTGTACAGTTACACTACTTGAAAAACAGACGAGTCGTAACATGCGAAGTTTGTTATCTCGCGTTTGACAGAAAAAGAGTGGTGGTAGCGTGCCATGTGCAAAGGGGTGGGGGTAGGGGCAGAGATGCACGTGTCGGCACCAGCTTTGAAGTCTGAGCCCAGATGTCTGCGCGCTTTGAGCGCCGCTATTGGACCGTTGTGCAGGTATGAGATATCCTGCGACCGGCGGACGGACAAGATGCACTGAAAACACGTAGTCGGAATTTCCTGTGCTCCAGGGCGGCTGGAGGCAAAGAAAGGCCGCCAAGACGGACAAAGGAACTTGAGAGTATGTCGAAAATATTTCCGATAAATTGTGGACCCTTTAAGATACTGGACGGCCACTACCGCAGAAAATAGGACAAAATTACGTCGCGTCCGAGGGTGTAGGTGCGCCCTCGGTACGATGTTTTCTGTTAAACAATTTGTGAACAGTAAGTGCGTACACGTTGAATTAGAGCCACGGTGGAGTAGCCGAGCGGTCTAAAGCGTCTTGCTACGGAGCGCACGGTTGCTCGCCGTGGAGGTTCGAGTCCTCCCTGGGGCATGGGTGTGTGTGTTGTCCTTAGGTTAGTTTACCTAGGTTTAAGTAGTTTGTAAGCTACGGACTGATGACCACGCAGTTTGGTCCGATAGATTTACAAACATTTGAACTTTTTTTTTGTTAAATTGGATATACTTTCAATGACTTAATAAACGAAGTGTCTATGAATAAGTCTCGTAGATACAATACAAAGAATTTTAAATCAGTCTTGTAACTAACTTTACAATTTTTCAAACATACATAGGACTCTGTATTCTGCACAAGAAAATTATCAGATTTAGCCATAGCCTTAATGTCTTGAAAAAACAGCAGCATTGAAAAGTAACCATAGGTAAGTAGGTAGTAAGATTATTATTAATTATCCATCTTTATGACAAATTAACCAAGATAATATTTTTAATGACGAAATTGTAATTTGAGGGAAAATTAGTTATTATGCCGAAAAGACTCAAAAAGCACTTAAAAGACGAAAAAAAGTAGATGTAATTCATATACAGCGAACGTGTGTACACGTTCTTGAAACCGGAAAATAGTTGTTTTACTCACATGATCATGCGCGAACATTAATACAGCGGTTTTCTTGGCTTACGCACTCTGGTTCTGACAGTACTCGGAAAAGGAACGAAGATTAGGGTTTACTTGAAATAAACTTTAGAGTCTTGGCCACAAATTTCAGTTTATTGAGGTCTTACGCGTTTGACATTTCGTCATTATCTAAGGCATATCTCTTAAAAAACGTATTAAAAAGTAAAACTAAAACATTCCTTTTAAAATAATAACTGTCAAAGACATGTGTCAAACAAAAAATAATTTAAAATTCGCCCCAGAACATCCCTGTAGGATGGTCAAGTGCACTAAATTTCTAATGGAGACAGCAAGGGTTAGAGTCTAGTCACTGGTATGCATGTGTACCAATCAAAGATATTTGTGTAAACACAACTGATAACTTAAAAGCAGGCCACTGTACGAATTAAAAGCTTAGCTCTGGTACGAGGTACCCAGATAAGAGTTTACTGTTATAAAGAAGCTTAATGTTAGCAGTAAAACTAGCAAAAAGGTCCGTGTGAACTACCGGCTACTCCCTGCTGCAAAAACCTTGTTCCCTGGCCCAAATTGAGAACTGATTTGGTTCAAATTATTCTAATAACAGGAAGACAACGATACAGTGGCCAATCTACGTAGCAGCTCTCACGAAATTACACACAGGCATTAATGAACAAACCACCTTAATTAAAGACATTTCCCTAAAGGTGGCTAAAGAAAAACATTTATGGCGTAATGGAATTTAAACATAAAAAATTGCATCTGAGCTTGTTCTGAGCACTGGTGAAAAACAATATTAAATAAAAAGGGGAAGGTGCTCGAAAACTACAATTTATAGGCAAGTCAAAATTATACTGAACTCAAATTGTTTATTCAAGTCAAACACAAGCAAAATGGGGAACCAATTTTGTTAATACAATAAAAATGCATCTCCTTTACATTATCTAATACTGACGATGCCCAGCATTGAATTTAACATAAATTACACAGAACGTAACGCTATTGGGGGGAGGGTTTACATACGACACTCACTCGCTCACACACACGCAATGCAACATCGAAACTCACTAAAATCAGCGTGCTGAAGCCAGGCAGAAGCAGGCGCCGCTATCGTAGGCACAATTCAGCAAACCCGGAGGCACCACACAACACAATATACAATAAAACTGCGAAGATGGCTCTGGTCTGTCGTGCCTGATTTGAGATGGTGCGTGAGTATAGCAAAGTTAAGTTGCATTGAGATTAGACCACTAGCAAACACGCTAACAGCGACACACGGCTTCGTTACATGATCGCACTCCACTGAGGGTGAAGTGGCTAGAAATCGGATTCATTACACAAGCTCACGGCGGACTCCTATGTTGATATCTGAGAGTAAACTATCAAGGCACTGGTTTTATGAGAAGTGGCGTGGATTCAGGTGACTAGCTGCAAACCCCTGAAGTCGGAGTTAGGACCCAAGTGGTTCCGAAAACCGATAAAAATGTATAAATTCAATTTCCGAAAAATAAAGAAAATTAACTGTGGCATGCAACCACTAGAACTGCGTAGAATTTCGTAAGTAAGTTACTGTAATGCAGCTACATGCGATTGGGAGTGTTCACAGAGATGGAACAAGTCCAGTCTCAAGTCCAGGAAAAGTGAAATAATTACAAGGTCGGAGATATAAATATAAAGACTACGGCATGCATCCCTTAGAATTTCATAAGCAAGCTACTGAAGGAGGTTGTACAAGGCTCGGAGAGAATTACTAATAAAGACTGAGTGCATACTACAAGTTCGGAGAAGAAACAACAAAATTAAAATAGGCGGGGCGAGAAGGTCGCGAAATGTTAGTAGAAATCAGAAGGATACAAGCATAGTTACTTGCCTGATGGGCATGGAACAAACAGTGGAAGCTGAAGGCTTTCTGCTAAGAACCAGCGGCGTGGAACACAACACTGAAGGAAAACGATAAGAAACATTTTACATGCACTGTACAAGAATGAACATATCGTCTGTTAGAAATCAGGCCCCACAAAATAGCGCCACATAATCACAAAACGTTTGAATATATTCGGCCGTTATCAAACTGCAAGTAGTAACACATACACCGCGTTTATCTGTTGGAAATCACGATCGGAAGGAATATTCCAAAAAATTAATCTAAGTTCAAGAGTATGTTAAAACATGCTAGACAATGAATCGCTACCATCCCCGCAGGCACAAGAGCATGACCAACCTTACCTCACCAAGATCGGAGCACAAAGTGACCACCGAGTGGCCAGGAGGCGCAGAAGCTACCGGAAACTGGGCAAAACCCATGAGTACAGCAGTGGTGGGGAGAGAAGATCTCGAGAGTCACCCTGGAGAAGGCTCGTCGACTGGCTTGTAACCAAAGGGTGTAGAAACATCTTTGGTCGCATCAGCAGCAGGGGTTGGTAACGACTATCGACTCTGAGCCAGAGAGAACCATGCAAAGCGAGCTATTACCATCCACATTCAGCCATTAGATCCTCACACATCCACTTAAAAGTAAAACAAGCACACCTTCTCACAGGGACAACAATAAATTATTAAAATAAAATCCTAGCATTATTAACTAACATTTCAGAAACTAATATTTTAAAACATGAAATAAAAATGCTATGCCTCATTCCTTGAAAAGAGTGGGGTTCTAATTGTAACAGAATGCTAATCTAGTGACATCAAATAAATTACAATGTTATAAATAATATATGGAAGGCTACAGACGTTCATCTTTCAAACTTAGTTTCCAACCATGCCAACAGATGTCAAAATGATACTGCTTTGTGTTTAGAAGGCAGTGAACAAGCGGTCCGCTCATTTAAAAAATAAACTCTGACACATAAATGTAAAAATAAGTGGTACAGTGTTGTAGCAAATACCACAGAGGATTACGTCCTGTCGACAGCATGGTTATTGGAGGCGAAGCTCATGCTTTAATTGTTTGGTAAGGATGAGGAAGGAAATCCGCCGTTTCTTTGAAAGGCTTTTGCCTGTAGTTGTTTGTGGAAATCATGGAAAACCTAACTCTTGATGGTGGATTTGAACCAACGTCCTCCCGAATGCGAGACCAGAATGATACCTCTGCGCCACTAAGCGGTAGTCGGAAGAGGTCGCTGTGTAAATTCTAGTATGACCGGCAAGATTGTCACTTTCGGGAAAGTATTGAAATTCGCGCTAGTGTGGTTCTGTGAACAGAAAAATTTCTCTCTTGTACCTAGTGAACACTTTAATCTGTTTTGAAACTGAACATGTTTGGGAACGATTCCAAAATTGAAAATTTCACCGCCGATTTTAGCGTGTGGATTAGGATCAGTAATTTTTGCGTTAGCAACTGATAAACCTGTAATCTTACCGGCCTACGCTACTGATAATCGCGAGAAATTAGACTTCAAAATGCTCCATGTGCCTAATGAATTAATTGCCCGGATAAGGCTGTCAGAGGCGAAACCAATAACGAAGTGGGGGTTACACGAACAAACGATAATTCGCGATATAATTCGCAATAACGATCGTTTGGTGAGTTAAATATGGACAACTGTCTTAGACTTAATAAACCCGGAACAAAACTGTACCAAGAGAACAATTTTGAATAGTTAAATATATACGGTCGCCAGCTCGATGTACGAGCAACAAATTTATTTAATAAAATGTACTGCCTTAGAGCAATAATCACAGATTGGTTAATTTGGAACAACGCGGTCACAGAATGCAGGTTAATGGTACATGTCACAGCAGAAGGAAACAGAGTAATATAATATCAGTCAACTTAGATTACTTACGCAGTGGAAACAATTTTCACAAATCCCTAAATGACTATAATTTTTTTAAGAATAAGCATGCATGCAACAATTCCACATAAAGTCCAACAGACACCGTAATGCTTGCTAACCCCGCATTATTATATCTTGACTGTCAATACTAATTAAAATTATTGTAACTGAATTGTGTCTGCAATGATTAGTTGACTGATTATTTAAGTCGTTTACTGAGACTTGTGCAATTAACTTTCTTTAACAAATTTAATCAAACGCTAATTTTGAGAAGAAGAATTATGCCATGGACTATTGTTCTATAAACAACTTGATCAACCATCAAACATTTTTAGCAGTATAATTGAACTGTAAAGTTTAATTCACTAACCAAACATTGCAATGTGTATTTTAGTACACGTTAATTGAATACTACACACAAAATTAATATTCTCTGCCTAGGAGTATTGAATGATTACACTACATGTTCGTAGTCAATGATTGAAACTGTTGTTAACTGTCCTTTGAGTTTTTGCAACAGTACTAATTATTCTTCGACCACTGAAATCTTTTGAAATATAACTGATTTTAGTTAGATATATTTTTCGGGTTGAGCCTCGGAATATTAATGGTATCGGACTAGGGACCTGTTTTGGATAGTGCCGCGGGTGAATGATTTTACCGACACATATTAATTTCACACAAGTTCGCTATTGACTCTTTGCAAAACCAAACGTTCGCTTAGCATTACCGATCTAAAGACGGCTAATTGCTTAGATCTTGCTTTGCAGGGGTGGTGTAGTGTAGCTGGTAATTGTTGTTGGCACTTTATAATGATTGGCAAAAATGATATCTTCTTGGCGACGAAATATTGTTTTAAACTTTGGGCCGCACGGCATTCCTCTTGATATATTCCTCTTGAAGTTTTAACGCTGTGCCCACGTTAATTGTATGCCAGCGCCCATTTGCCAAACTGCTGCTCGAGCCAACGCGTCGTAAAACCACACTATTACAGTTTGTTGCTGCTGTCCAACTTTTCTACAGTTCTCGAGAGCTCAACAACAACTACTTTTCTCTCTCGCTCCTCGCTCCAGACTTCTGCAGCGATAATACTGCTCCACGCAAAGATGCTACGAACATTGCCCTCACTTAGCCAAGGTGTCAACTAAAGTGCTTTAAAATTACGTCATTTACATAATTTACTTACAGAAGGAAATTAACCAAGTTACACGCGGTAATATATATATTATCATACTATCCGACGTGATTCATCTGATCGTGTTTACACGCGCAGACAGTGGCGTTGGTCACTGTGTTGTTGCGTTACAAACCTTGACATGAATTTTTAATATGAGTTACTCATTTCTGTTTGGGAGCAATCTGATGTCTGGAAATATTACTTGAAACAGAAGAAAATATCGCTAACTTATTTTTCATTTAGATTATCGGTTTCGGTAGATTATACGGCCACCACCGGGTCTTTAACAGAGTACTTACTAAGTTCACTCTGTGATTAGTGTGTTAAGACAGATCCGATGAAAGAGTGTAACTTGCCTAATATTTGATTCGAGATGTTCCCAAGGTTCATGTACACGGATGGAATAATCTATCTTAATAAAAAGGTATATTTTCATTTGTGTTAGACAATTAATCTCCGAAAGATCTTGACAGATTGTTTAGAAATTTTGGCACGACCTTGAATTCTATAACAGGAAGGTTTTTTATAAATATTTTTGTATATAATATATAGGACCTTCACTGCCGGAAGTAAAAATTAGTGCACCCTCGTCGAATTCATTGATGGTTTATTGTTGAATCAGTGCATATGGAGTACGTGAAATGATTACATTTACCGATCAGCAGCGAAAGCGGTAAACGCTCTCCAGGTCTACGGCGTAGTCGCAAACGACCATCACATGCGGGAAGACAAAATCTATTTTAATCATCTTGAAGCACTTAAAATTCGTGTTTACTTTACAAATATTACTTATTTGACTATAAGGATCTGTTTTGAACAAAGCAGTTGTTTTTCTTTGTATATCGAATCATGTATCATTACCATTGTATCATCATCGATGGATGTCTTTATTCCATTTTTTATTTTTATTTTATTTTATTTTTTTTTATTTTTATTTATTTATTTATTTATTTATTTATTTTTTACATGTTGCACTCTTCAATTTTCCTATAATTTCTGTGTAGTGTAACGGTACGGACCCTTTAACTAACTAACTTTGTCTCAGGGGATGACTTATTTCTGCTACTTTTGGCTCGTTGCTGTCCATACACGTATACATTTATTTGAAAAACTAAACTTTCAGTTTCAAAGTCAGGGGATGTTTAATTAGGGCAACATCTACTAAATAACTGACTACAACATGAGGTTTGCGTTTTTACTAAAATTGTTTATTTCCCACTGCATGATCACGCCTGGAGAGAACCACTAAATCCGTTAGACTCCGTCTGGTATGATTAGCTCGAGCCCCCAATATAGCTAACAAAATAGCTGTATCAATGTTTAATCAATTTGATAATGTTCCTAAAATGTTTGATATTACAGTTCGTTGCTCTATCCACACAAAAAAGTCAAAATGCGATAAAAAATTTATGAGTTCCGAGTACTGTTCAAAATCGAAGTCCACACACGTCCGAAATTTTTAAGAGTCCAGCACGGCGGATTCTGCGGCTATGTTCATCGCCTATCGTCTCACTCGATGTCACAGCACTCGCAACACTCGTCTGCCATCAAGACTGAACTGCCGTCGACTGCTCTTGGGCCTCTCGCGGCTCTTCGTTACATACGATATGTGGGGTCTTTCCAGTAATACGTCCCCCTAACGTGGCTTAGTGGGTCTCCCAGTAGTGTACAAAACTTTTTAAATAATGTTTGAAATGTTGATATGACAGCATCGTTAGTGCGCGCAAAGATTCTAACGCACATAGTTTATTTTAATTTCTAACACTAATAATACCCCAGAAATCTTAAGTTTAAACAAATGACTACATTCAGCATGACAAATGAGTCTTTCGGTCGTCGCACAAGACGAGACGAGTTAAAGAATTGCTAAACGTGTTGCAACCACAGAGACTAGTAATTAAAGTGCAACATAGTTTGCTAGTAAAGTAAAGTTAGTTTCATTTATGTAGAAAATAACCAGGCTAACAGTAGTCAAAGTATTATAGTAGTTTTACCAGACTTGACTGAAGTAATTTTTTATGAAATACGTTAAATGCCATCTATGCTCAGCCAGTTACACGCGTACGCTACCCAGGCCCTGGAACCAATTAAAAAAAATAGTTTACGTAAAGTTTTATAAGGAACTTGAATGCTTTAAACAATAATATCAAAATTATTGAGAACTTTGACTGAAGCTCATTGCACCACGGAGTTTGACTGTATTGAGCTATTATCATTGCAATCAGAGTCTATCTGCTATTACAATTTTGATTATAACACGAACACGCCATCACCACTACATGAATTCTGACACATTTGTTAGTGAAGTTGTGCTGTTTGTGAATCGTAAGAGGTGCTAGTTGGAGGCTGTAGTCAATGCTAAGTCAGATAGGGCCAAGCTTAATTAATTACCACAGTGACTGTTTCAAGTTTTTTTTTTTTTTTATTCAAATTTTTAACTTTCACTGCGAAAGTGTTGTTGCGACCCATTAGTTGTGATTTGCTGCAACATTCAATAACGAAATTATTATTACTAGAGTATATTATTACGCATTCTAAATTTTGAGATTATTTGACGACCTCCAACAGGCAATTTTCTTACACCCTTAGGTATAGTGTTTTTCAGGTACATTCTTCAGTCCTCTTTTCAATGCAGTGTTGAGAATTACTGTACTCGTAAATTTAAAAAATTATGCTCAATAAACAGAATTGATTTGGTTTATGTTCTAGGAGGCGGTCCAATTATGATATTGTAGAAAGATGTAAAAAAGCCAAGATCGCTGATCATCAATTTTTATTTAAGACGACCGGTTTCGCTGAACTATGCCAGCATCATCTGGTCCAATAAAATCATTTTACAAGGCCATAATCTTGTGATGTCAATCAGTTGCTATATAACATACTTTACAGTGCATAGGTGCACTATGTCATTATAATAAAACCTAATAATAAATCATGATAATTATATTTCATTATAATGACATAGTCCACCAATGCACTGTAAAGTATGTTATATAGCAACTGATTGACATCACAAGATGTTTATGCCAAACTCTGCGTCTTGGTGAAACCTTTCATTTGAGCCCTCGCTCGTTGCTGTAGTTTAATTAGTTTAGCCTCTGAAGTTTTCCAAGCGAATAAATGTTAGTTTCCTCAATAACTTTTGTTATAAAATTAATATAAATGAAGTCACCTCATCGTCTGAGTCGTGTTGTTCTCCTGTTTCACTTGCTACTATATGATAATCTGTACCTCTAATAGTGTCAGCGTAGTATCTGAAAGTAAAGGCAATGCCGTTTATCGGCGGGAAAAGTGGCAGTTGCACTCGACGTCACGTCCGCTGCGTGCTTTCCATCCGCCATGACATAGTCCACCAATGCACTGTAAATTATGATATATAGCAACTGATTGACATTACAAGATTATGGCCTAGTAAAATGATTTTATTGGACCAGATGATAGTTCAGCGAAACCGGTCGTCTTAAGTAAAAATTGATGATCAGCGATCTTGGCTTTTTTATATCTTTCTATAATAAACAAAATAATATAGTTTACACAAAAACAACATATTGCAATATTAAAATAATATATCCTAAACGGGTCATAATGTGTGTTTACGATACCTGCAACTTATCACTTCCTCGCTGTTTGTATATCAGTCTAGTATTAATTGTTATTAACAAATGACTATTGTTGCTTCATAAAAGTGTTTTCTTATGCGCAATATCAATGTTGCAGATAATATGTTTATGTCAAACTCTGCGTCTTGGTGAGACCTTTTATTTGAGCCCTCGCTCGTTACTGTAGTTTAATTAATTTAGCCTCTGAAGTTTTCCAAGCGAATAAATGGTATTGATAGATGTGAAGCATTGAATTAAAATTTGTGCTGCGGCCGGGAATGGAACCTGGACCTCCATGCTTACTAGGCAGACGTCTTAAACGTTAGACTACCACACCACTAACCATTAAGGCGCCTTGGAATAGTCTATGTACGATTTCCCTCCACAACACAAACTTTAATTCAGCTTCTTTGTTCCAAAGATAATTGCCACTACTGCCAAGGCTCTCCATGCAGCGTAATAGCACCTCAGCAATGGACATGGTGGAACAATCCTGTTATGGTGATATAAATATCAATTAATATGAATAAATAATCCCTGAGACGGATTTACGTCTCAAATATGTCAAAGACATTATTGATAGATGTGAAGCATTGAATTAAAATTTGTGGTGCGGCCGGGAATCGAACCCGGACCTCCATGCTTACTAGGCAGACGTCTTAAACGTTAGACTACCACACCACTAACCACCATAACAGGATTGTTCCACCATGTCCATTGCTGAGGTGCTATTCCGCTGCATGGAGAGCCTTGGCAGTAGTGGCAATTATCTTTGGAACAAAGAAGCTGAATTAAAGTTTGTGTTGTGGAGGGAAATCGTACATAGACTATTCCAAGGCGCCTTAATCGTTAGTGGTGTGGTAGTCTAACGTTTAAGACGTCTGCCTAGTAAGCATGGAGGTCCGGGTTCGATTCCCGGCCGCACCACAAATTTTAATTCAATGCTTCACATCTATCAATAATGTCTTTGACATATTTGAGACGTAAATCCGTCTCGGGGATTATTTATTCAGAATAAATGTTAGTTTCCTCAATAACTTTTGTTATAAAATTAATATAAATGAAGTCACCTCATCGTCTGAGTCGTGTTGTTCTCCTGTTTCACTTGCTACTATATGATAATCTGTACCTCTAATAGTGTCAGCGTAGTATCTGAAAGTAAAGGCAATGCCGTTTATCGGCGGGAAAAGTGGCAGTTGCACTCGACGTCACGTCCGCTGCGTGCTTTCCATCCGCCAGCGTGGTCTGCTCGTGCTCTTGGCCCGCCGCGCTGACGAGAAACCCGGCAAGGCTCACCTCCTCACCGAGCGAAGTGGCGCAGTGGTAACGCACTGGACTCGCATCCTTGAGGATGGTGGTTCAAATCCACCTCCGGCCAACCAGTTTTAGGTTTCCCGTAATTTCCCTAACTCGCTCCAGGCAAATCCTGAGATGGTTCCTTTCAAAGGGCACGGCCGATTTACTCGCACATCCTTCCCCGAAAATCCGAGCTCAAGTCGCCTAGCGGGTGAGGCCCAACGTCGCCTAGGTTCCAGCAAGTAGTATGTAACGTAAACGGTGCGCTAACAGCAATGTAAGCCGAATACACGCTCCGTTAATGCCTTACACTTCGTGGTAGTCGCGTCATACCTCTATCTGTGACTACTCGCCGTTATTCCATCCCTGTCTGTCCGCGTCGCGGCGGCACATCGGATCAGAAACCCCGGTCGCGCGAGGAGCGTAGACCGTAAAAACAAGGGCTGTACTAGGTAGAAGCGCCATCAACGCTCAAACTAGCGACCGCGATCGGTAACGAGCGAAATAGATTAGGCCAGAATATTTGCGCCAACACCACGCAAGGAATTACAAGGCAATGGCATGCTAATGATTGGAATAAACTCTTTCAAGTTATGAAGCAAACAGGAGTAAAATATAGGGAACGTAAGGTTATTTACAACTTGTACAAAAACCAGACAGCGGTTGTCAGAGTTGAAGGGCATGAAAGGGATGCAGTGGTTGGAAAGGGAGTAAGACAGGGTTGTAGTCTTTCTCCATTGTTGTTCAATTTGTACATTGAGCAAGCTATAAAGAAAAGCAAGGAGAAATTGGGAGAAGGAATTAAAGTTCAGGGTGAAGAATTAAAAACATTGCGTTTTGCCGACGACATAGTAATTCTGGCAGAGCAATTGAAGAGCAATTGAAGAGCAATTGAACGGAATGGACAGGGTGCTGAAAGGTGCATATAAGATGAACATTAACAAGAGCAAAACTAGGGTAAGGGAGTGCAGTGTAAGAAAATCAGGTGATGCTGAAGGAATTAGATTGGGAAACGAAGCAATAAAGGAGGTAGATGAGTTTTATTACTTGGGCAGTAAAATAACAAATGATGGTCGCAGTTCAGAGGATATAAAATACAGAATGGCAATGGGTAGAAAAGCGTTCTTGAAAAGAGAAATTTTTTTAACATCGAATATTGATTTAAGGAAGTCCTTTCTGAAGGCATTTGTATGGGAGTGAGACATGGACGATAAGCAGTGCGGACAGGAAGAGGATTGAGGCTTTTGAAATATGGTGCTACAGAAGAATGCTGAAGATTAGGTGGGTGGATCGCGTAACTAATGAGGAGGTACTGAACAGAATTGGGTAGAAAAGGAATTTCTGGCATACCTTGATTAAAAGAAGGGATAGATTAGTAGGACACATTCTTAGACATCAAGGAATTGTGAATGTAGCGTTGGAGGGAAGTGTGTGGGGAAAAAATCGCAGGGGAAGACCAAGAGATGGATACAGTAAGCAGATTCAGACAGATGTAGGTTGTCGTTCTTACGCGGAGATGAAGAGGCTTCTCAGGATAGGGTATTGTGGAGAGCTGCATCAAACCAGTCTCCGGACTGAAGACCACAACAACAACAACGGCATGTTAATTCTACCGGCATTAAATAAAAGAAAGAAAAAACTTGGAGATGACCAATGAGAATATAGAACGTGAAGGAGAAGAAAATTTCAAAGGAAAAGCAACGAATAAATTTGCTTTTTAGGTATGGTCCGCCTTGAGCAAACACAATTGTTTTTAGTTTCACCCAAACATGTTTCGCTGGTGTTGCAGCAGCATCAGTGGGGTATTTATTTTATACTGTCTGTCAAATGAACAATGAAATGATTGTTACTTTTCGTACATTGAATATAGAAACTACAGGTAATTGTGAAAACTGATATAAATCAATTCCTATTTTTATAGATATACTAGGCCTACCTTAATACCACATGTAGTTGTGTTTGTGGTTCTTTAACTCACAAAACATCACTGTGTTTTCTTGACAATTTATCATCTGCAAACCAAAACGTGCGTAGTGTGAATGGTTAGCTTGTAGATATCGCGATTTTTTTTACGAAATTATAGGACGTCATTTTTGTGGTTTGGTTTATTTTACTGTTGCGACTGTTTCTATATCAAGAAATTTAATGTTTGTAGCAATTTTTGGCACGTACTTTGGTGAATTTGCGGTGTTTTCACGTTGTGAACAAGCACAGTGGCACTTTCACTTCACTCAATGTTTATGTTATGAAACCAAGATGGTGGGCAGTTGAAGTCTGGGAGTAGTGTTAAGAACAGCTGACTGGCGGGGGCGGGAGGTTTTGAATCATGTTCCTGCATTTCAGTGTGTGTGTGTGTGTGTGTGTCTTTTCATGGGTTTTCTGTCAGGTCTTTGAGGGAGAGAATATAGTTCCGTTGCAGAGGGCTGTGTATTCATTTTTTTATTTCTTTTCTTCCTATTATGGCTTTCTGTATGTGATAGTTGTATTCGATTGTTAATTTTGTGTGAAACTAAAAACAATTGTGTTTGCTCAAGGCGGACCATACCTAAAAAGCAAATTTATTTGTAAGCAAACACAGAGACTGAAGAGCTTTTCAAAGCTCAAGATGAAAAGCAACGAGTTAACATGGCTGAATGCTGCTGTAAAATCGCAAGGGAGACAAATACGCTGCCATTTACAAGAGTGACAGGAAAGTGGGAAACCAGACGCCTCAGCCTTTATTTCGCGTTCGTCATGCTGCGATATATTCGCTTTTTTCTTTTCTTTTCTTTTCTTTTTTTTTTGTGTGCTGAAATTGAGGATGGAAGAGAGAGGAGTGACCGTGGGAGAGAAAGAGAGAGAGCAGACATGGTAGGGGAGAGACAGTGCTAGTAATTACATTGACAATATGGTAGCTGTGGGAACACAAGAGAGGAGAGAGTGCAAATGACAGAAAAGATGAGTGTAGGTGGTACAGTAGCTTTAGGGATCTGGATACTGCACGACAGTGAAGTTTAGTAACGTCACATCTCCTGAACTCAGAGTGTGAAGCAGAACTTATCTTTAGAGCGATTGTTTCTTGACTGTAGGGCAGAGGTCGGCAAGTAATCTTAGATGAGGTCGAAATATTTATGAAAATTTTTATCGAGGTCCAGATGTAAAACCGCATGTTCCTTATTAATTTTTTATTTTAATTTTCACTCACAAAATAATTGAAATACAGTAGATGTAAAATAATGATCTAGAAACAATCCAGAAAAACATTTTTGTCTGTTTATTTTTATTACCACTCACAAAATGTATGAAATGAAATGGAAAACTTTTATTAGAAAGTTCAGAAACATGTCACACATTATAGATACTTTATTTTAATTTTCTCTAAGACAGTATGAAATACAATGAAATGGGCGTATGTGTATTTAAAAAATCCATGGGAAAAATTACATTTGCGGTCTTGAGCAGGTTCTTAAAGTTATGTTCACATGCAGAGCTGCGTATACGAATAGTGTCTTCAAAGTCTTGAGCGAAAATTATTCTAGAAGAATTTCATTTTTGAAAATGAAATTTCACGAATACGAGTATATAGTCAGGCAGATTGCAATTTTTTTTTACAATTTTCATATTTTTCAGGGACATGTTCACTCCAAAAGTCTTCTGTAGATACAGTTTTATACTTTTGCAAGAAAATGTCTTCCTTAAGTCTATTATCTCCATTTGTAGTAATGGCTTTGAAAGGTTGAACAACTTCGCAGCCACGTCCGTCCATTCTGTAGCAGGAAAAACCTCAAAAGGTGATTTTAAAACTCGTGACAGCTTGTCTATTTCTGAAAATTTTCTGAATCTTACTGCAAATTCCTTCTTAGGATCTGCCAAGAAATTTGATAATATGGAAAAGTCTACTTCAGTACGATTTTTATATTAAATTGTAGCGAAATGTAGAAATTCTTCACTTAAAACGTCACTTTCAAAAAATGTTCAAATGTTTGTTAAGCTTAAGGTACTTAACTGCGGGGTCATCAGTCGCTAAACTTACAAACTACTTATGAACTACTTACGAACTAGGACGGCACAAATATCCATGCCCGAGGGGGGATTCGAACCCCCAACCGTAGTGGCCGTGCAGATCGTGACTGGAGCGCCTCAGTCTCCTCGGCCACCGCGGCCGGCTCACTTTCAAAGAACCAGCTTGCGACGGAATGATGATACACTTTGAACACATTTCCTTGTTGCTCGGTGTTGTTATATAGAGAATTTTTTTAATAAAAATACTTTTAGCGGTCCAGTATTTGGCCTTCCGCGGTCCGCCAGTTGCCGACCGCTGCTGTAGGATATGTGTACCACTTTTGGTTGACATGCGACCAGAAGTTTAGGAGGATAGGTTGTGAAAGTATGCGTGTCTCAGAAGCCGTGTTTTAATAATGCTTGATTTTCGACGATATTCTCCTTCTCAGCACTTTAGTATCTGCCAGAACTTGTTACTACACTCGATCACTTCTTTCGAAGGTATAAAAGTTAACTTCACTAAATTAAAGTTGTGTAAGTCATTAAACAAGATGGCGTGATCATAATTTCCGTGGACGTATTTATTTAGTGCCGTTAACAGTTATCGGCTCCACTCCTTAAAGGATAAAACTCAGTGTAAATCATTAAGTGAGCTGTTTCGCGAGCGCTCTACAAGAGTTATTAAGGCAATTTAATCAGATATGAGGTCGTACATCTTGTCTATAAGCTTCTTGACTGATGAACGCAGTGTAATGTGAACCTCAAGCGGAAATTGCAGCATAGTTTGTCCGTGATGTCAGGCTCCCGAGAACATTCGCTGGAGTGCTAGCGTGTGGGAATCTCGTTGAAAGATTTTAATGTGTCATAGATCAAAATAATTTAAAGCCATACTATTAATGGAAAGTAACTGTTCCTATATTATAAACAGTTTTCAAATATTGCTACCACTTACATTATTGATTAGCGACGTGTTTCTTGGATGTACTTCATCGTCAAGCTATAGTGGCATTACAAAACATTTAATAAAAGTTTACATAAACAATGTCTTGGCACGTGCAGATAGAGAAGCATTACCTATTTGAGGTAATGTCTCAAAAATGTTTGTTAGGCTTATGGGACTTAACTGCGGGGTCATCAGTCCCTAAGCTTACAAACTACTTATCAGCTACCTTATACTAAGGACAGCACAAATATCCATGCCCGAGGGGGGATTCGGACCCCCGACCGTAGAGGTAATGTCTTTGTGCATTCTTTGTTGTTCATCTGCAAACTTTTAAATAGTAATTCACTTTCTAAACTACTGTCCTGTTATGTTGTCCACAAATACGTTCAAATGAACTATTATTATTGGCTGGACATACTAATGACAATCATAAAAAGACAACAACTAAAGAATCTGAGTTTTTAAACGATTCGCTAAATAACAGTTAAAAAAAATGTGACTGGCAGAAAACCGAAGTTTTAAAAATGGGAAGGGATGTGGAAACCTTGGCTGGAAACAGTGGTATGTGACATTCGATCAGAAACAAAGCTACTGAAAATAAAAATTGTTCGTAACTTATTGATACACCGAGTTTCACAGTAAACCGAAAAAAGTTAATGCTATACTTAATTTCAGATTCTCGTTACTGGCTCCTCCTTCGCTATGTGGGTATGTGGATAGAGACAGGACACAATAACAGGATTACGTGAAGTAGGAATGTGTTCATTACTCCCGCCAGAAAAACGCTTTGTGATGTGGATGATATGCAGGACTTCGACTCAAATAAAAAATTCTGAATGTGTTACTGATGAAAATGGACTTAGAAAAAAATTTCTAATCAGGTAAATTCTTTAGGCTAGTAAAAAGTGCTTTGCGTTGCACTGCGTGACAGTATTTGAGATAAATGTTAATGGTCATCCGAATGTGCTGTAGGAAGGCGAGTCTGAAAGTGACATTATATTATGCTGAATCTTACATTATATTTTGACACTTTCACACTTCGTTGTTTAAATACTTCGGTATTGCAAATCTTAGTATCGTAAAATTTGTCTTTTTGAAAGGCTCACTTACTCAACAAGTTAACAGTGTTACGTCATTCATCTTGATTGTTGGGTCAGACGGGACGTAATTTTATCACACGATTTCGCGAACACATAAGAAAAAGCGAAAACAACCTGTCAAGTTTTATATACACCTTAAAGATGAAAACCATTCAACTCAAAACAATGAGAGTGCACTGACGATTTTACATGCAGTTCCAAAGGGACCAGTAATGAATATTTTAGAAGAGGTCGAGATATACAGTGTGTCCCAGCTATCTTGTCCACCCAAAATATCTCTGGAACAATAATAGCTATTGGAAAACGACTTTCACTGGTATCTATGTACGGCTGGGGCCCATGAATGTACATATTTGGAAACATTCTAAAACGAAAGCAAATGTGTTTTTTAATACAAACTTATGTTTTTTAAACGGACACCCAATATTTTTCTTCAACAATCCATAGCATGACAAATCACATAAACAATGGCGTTGATTGCATCGAAATATTCCAATTAAATCCCGAGATATTGCGACGCGAAGTTGACGCTTGAAATAAGCGAAACGCGCGGCTAGCGCACGTCCTGAGCAGCATGGGGTTCTCGCCTGAGTCTCAGGACGTGCGCTAGCCGCGCGTTTCGCGTATTTCAAGCTTCAACTTCGCGTCGCAATATCTCGGGATGTAATTTGAATATTGCGATGAAATTAACGTAATTGTTTATGTGATTTGTCATGCTATGGATTGCTGAAGAAAAAATATAGGGTGTCCATTTAAAAAAAAAACATAAGTTTGTGTTAAAAACACATTTGCTTTCGTTTTAGATGTTTCCAAATATGTACATTCATGGGCCTCAGTCGTACATTGATAACGGTGAAAGTCGTTATCCAATAGCTATTATTGTTCCAGAGATATTTTGGGTGGACAAGATAGCTGGGACACACTGTATATTCACACTAATAATTATCCAGACAAAGTGTTCATTGAACACGGATTTTAAACATAAAAATTATTAGTTAACTTTATTGACTTCATCGACGAGAAAGGCTGAGTACATAACAACAAACCAAAGATAGCTATTATAAATAGTTAATAAAATAACTGACCTATTAAACATCTCGGGTATCATAGTTATTGAAATTGTAAAACACCTTTGGCAAACTGTTACAGTTAAAAACCTGTTTATACAAAAAATAAAATTAATTTCTTATTAACATCACAGGCTGCAAAACGCACAGCAGCTAAATACAAATAACATACTGCTATAAAGTATGATTATATAATAACAGTTATGCCACATGTTATATATGACGCTAGGCCATCATAGCTCTGAGTAGAAAGTTTTTACGTATGCAATACGTTATTTACAGTACACAAAAAGTAATTTACGTTGTTCTTACATAATCGCAGGCACTTGAAAATGGCGAACTGCTGAAACAGGTGTTGTGTAATAAATAAAAATATTAATTATAGCAGTGGTCTGGACCTCTCAACACTAAGTGCTACGTCAGTTTAAGCGCCCTCAGTTTGCAAGAGTACAATGTTCAGCACCCATACACAGTTCAAAAATAAAAATTTGGATAAAATTTACTGTTTTAAAAATACGTCATACATTAGAAATTTTTAAAAAGATTAATAAATCACCCTAAATGTATTTGGAATATCATATTTGTAAACTTTTATTGAATATCACGCAATTTCTTAAAACAACCAACTAGTCATATAGAGTAGTTTACAGCTGAGCTCTTCATGTGATCTCTAATCAGCAAAATTTGTATGAGAATACAGGAACATCTAAATGGACTATTCATTTACTATGTTTTCAATTGTTATATGACACAGAACAAAGATATAGTGTCGGTTTTCCTTGTTGCCGAACGGCATTCATATAGAATTAAAAACAAAATAAAGAAATGGTAGCACTATACTATGAAATCCTCAATAAAATCTATGGACATGTTCCAATGAATATCCCGCTAACCCCTCACACCTCTCCCCTCGTGCTCTCATACATTATCTTACGTTCTTAAACACGCAAAGGTAGATTACCTTACGTTCTTAGACAATCTACGGTTCATTCTACATAGTTGTAAAACATATATATTGGTTCTGTTCTACTAATGCTCACCTACGTGACTAATGCGAACTTTACTTCACTGTCCCTACGAGTATTTATTCGACAGGATCACCCAATTCTGAACTGTTTTAATTCAATAATTCACAGTTTGTGCAATGAATGTAGTGTCATGTCACTGTGTGATAAACACTTCTATGTTGTAATCCACGAATATGTTGTCTAGTAAGGACACTGTCAGATGACCAGTTCGTGAAGGAATTAATATGTCAGAAACAGAAAACTCTCAGGTTTGCACTCAGAGACATTTTGGAAGACCGGTTGAAGGGAATGGAACATTAACAAAAGTAGCGGAATGTAGTCGAATTAAATCGTCACTAATTATTATTCATGCTGAAGTAATTAGATAAGGAAAGGAGACACTAAAAGTACAGCACGGGAATAACTAGTTTCTTAGTGGAATAACGAAGAAACAAAGTAGAAAATTTATAAAATGCCGGCTATCAAAAAGAAGAAAAAGTTTTTCTGAAGGTAATAAATGTAGATTTAATGTTAGGAAATTTTCCTGAAAGTATTTCTCCGTAGTTTGACCTCGTGTGGAAGTGAAAGGTGGACAATAAATTGTTTAGGCAAGAGGAGAGTAGAAGCTTGCAGAAGAATCCTGACGATCACGTTGGTACGTCACACAACCAACGAGGTGGTACTGAACAGAACTGTGGAAAAGAGAACTTTGTTTTACAGTTTGCATAACAGATGGGATAGGTTAATTGGACACATTCTGAGACATAAGTGGTTCACCCGATTAGTATCACAAAGACAAGACGAATACAGTAAGCTCGTTTAAAAGGAGGTTAGGATGCAATAGTTATTCGGAGTCTTGAACAGAATAGCCCTTTATAACTCTGTGATCGATATTTTAACCACACTACATAAGGTTCAAAATATCTGTAATCTGATGCCAGTAAATGACTATTGTAATTAGTTACTGCATGAAAACGATCTGTAGACAAGAAAGCACAAATAGTCTCAATATTCAGCGCACACAATTTAGCTGCTAAGTCTTTATATTGTAAACATTAAGTCAATTGTCAAACGTAATACACGTATGTTGACAGTAACATGAGTTCATTTTCACTGTGTGTTAAAAAAATATTTTAGGTGCAAAAAGGCGAACATAATTCCAATTTGCATTGAGTTTATGTAATATTTGAGTTGTATAAAATATTTTTCCTCAAATTATATTACTGACTCATAATAATCCACTTCACTGGGTTCATAATTGTCTGTTAGCAGTTTTTTTAATTTAATAATGGAAAATGAAAAATGCTGTGATGTAAAACAAAGGAAAGCTCTATGAAACGCAATTAGTGATCTACATTATTTAACGTGCCAAACAATAGACCACAACTTTAGCCGGAAAAAACTATATAGACGTGAAGAGCAATAAAATTATTGCTTAACACAGAAGAAACCAATGTCACATTATTGCTACGTCTTAGTCACAAAACATCAAGAATTTCTGGTTCATTCGCCTTCGAAGCAAAATTAATTCCACGTAATTGTAAGAAATACGAGTGAAGTGTAAGAATGTACGACTGAAAAAACTCCTTAACGAATTCGTCACGTCTCAAAGAATGTGCCTGTAATAATAATAAAACTACAGAAGCTTGCCCACCACTAGGGGCACTAGTGTCGTTGCAACTCTCATATGGTAACGACTTTGATAGCGATAACTGCCTGTGCGTTTCGCCGTAAGTGTCTTCTTTAGGACATGATTCTTATTCTTAGCCACAGGTTGTGCTTCAAGGTCCTTCTCTTTTTCCTGGTGGTGTTTCCAGCTTCACTGTTACTAATTTGGATACTGCAGGTCATAGTAATGGATGGATTACTGCAGCTTCAGTACATAATTACGTTATAATGGTTCTACACATAAAGCAGTTGCAGGATTGGAAAGTTACAATAACAGAGATGTGATTTCATTTAGAACAATTCCAGTTTGTGCGGCGTACAACAAGAACGTGGGAAAAATCTAATTATTCTAGTAATATGCCTTTTGTTGTTATGACAAGGAACCACAGGAGAGTTAATGAACAAGAAGCTGTTTGTGTTTGGATCAAGGGTTATGGTAATTGTTATAAACTTGAAGTTGTTTGAGATTCCATGTATTATTACAGAAATTAAAGAAAGGTTGTATCCTTGAACGTTATTCGTTATAGTGAAATGACGTATCACTTGTCCTACTCTATACCCATAGTAAATAAGTTAAGCAAGAAATTGATGAATTTATTGTTACTGATTTTTAGAGCGATGTAGGTTAACTACATCATTTTGTAACTCATAATCACGAATTTAATTCATATCATTACTGACGCTACGTGACTTTATGAAATTGTGAGAAACCGTACGCTTTCATCCACTTAAATGCATGAGGAACAAATCAACATAGTGCACAATGCCAGATTCAAGGCTTCAGTGTCCATCTTTGCTCGTAAGTCACGGAGTTTGTATTAAGCTGTCCTTGCGAGTATTTATTGCTTCATATTTCGCGTATTTTTGCTGTCCACACACTCCTACTAGCACGGACGCGACCATATCACTCTAGTGCACAGTGGAAGACCAGAGGGTACTCACCGGCATACACGCCATTGGTCTACAGTGAATAGTTCTGGCTACAAACGGAAATATACGGACAAATCGTTTTTATATATGTATTGATCACGGTACCTCAGAATTTACACCACACTAATCTGTTTCTGAAATGTAGCATTGGAATCATTTGTCAGATGTCACAGGATATTATTCAAACCCTGCCTCCCATACTAATTCAGGATCACCAACTTTTTGTGAACAAAGAGTTGCATATAGCATGGCAAGCTGAAAGAGTTTCCAATGAAGCGGTTGTACCGAATTATTCTGGTGCGCCTTAATCAGTATATTATAATACTTAACACTAATAATAATATGCCTCCAGTTTCATTGTAAAATGATAGACATATATGGGAGAAATAATACTTGTTTTAAAAATGCAGTCACGGTTGCAAATACCATTGTTTTTTTTATTATCAACTAGTTACGCGATCCGTCTTCACACAGGTGAAGACGAACTCTGAATGATAAAAATCAATGTGGGTTTTTATTTTATTGATTGGTATATTCTACGTAATATAAGTAAACCCAGATTAATCCAAATTTAGTTACTAATATCACGCATCATGTTTACATGTGCTTTAAAATCGTTATATCGTACACTGCTTTCCCAATTCCGATTTTGACTTGTCATGTAAACACTCGAAAATCGATTCTGAAAATCTGCTTTTAAAAACGGGTTTCTACTTCCACAATAGATTCGCGTGACAGTGTAAACGCAACAGGTTTACAAACGTGTTTTGCTTGTAAAAAATATCCAAATTTTTGTAAATCTATGGGCCCAAACCACTGTGGTCATCAGTCACGAAGCTTACAAAGTATGGAGTAACACTAAACTAAGGACAACACACACACACACACACACACACACACACACACACAAACACACACACACCAGCGGGCTCGCGGTTCTTTCGTGTGTTCGTGCGTGGCGAGCACGGGGCCCCAAGCTAATGCAGTCTTTCTTCCTTCTTTACTTCCCAGACTGCATTTCCTTTCCCCCTCTTCACCTTTCCTGTCTTCACTCCTTCCACTCCCCATCAGGGGACTGATAACCTCAGTAGTTTAGTCCTCCTATCCCAACCAAACTCTCTCTCTCTCTCTCTCTCTCTCTCACACACACACACACACACACATACGTACACGTGCCCCAGGTAGGACTCGAACCTCCGGTGGGAGCAGCCACTCAGGCCTTGTCATGACGCCTGGAACCACGCGGCCATTTCCGTGCGGCTTGGCTTGTCACGTTATGCCTAATAGTTAAAAGTTTTCTGTTAATATGCAAAGAACGACAACTTCTGCAGTGAAAGATAAGTATAAATATTAGACTGAGTACGAATCTGTGTATTTGAGTAAAGAGAAATAGCGATTCTTCTGACTAGAAACTAAAACAACTGCTTCCCAGACACCATATACAGTATATGAGTGAGCAACGTAATCCTCTTAGTCTTAACATGGAAACACGACAGCCAAAAGCTGTTTACAGAACTCTGTTTTCGTCTTCAGGAAGATGTATCGCATGTAAACGCAGTGACAGTCTACGGTGGAGTTACAGAATAATTGCACGATACTAAAGGTTGGTTCTTTCTCAGACAGGTGAGCTACTGCGCTTCGGAGTGCCAGACGTAAATCGGATGCTATACTTTGCTACTAATTTTCTGAAAGCGGCTATCGAGACGAATGCAGTGATGTGTACCAATAACGTCTTTGAAGGTCAACGAAGGCCAGAAAGGTGGCATAAATGTCAATTTACAGAAGGTGTTCGAAGTAAAGACCATTGGTATCAATACAGTGCTGAAAATACCGCATACCTTTCAATCCATGAAAAGCATGGATTGAGTGGTATTCGGTATCACTTCAACTCTTATGAAGCACATGTTCTGCCAATTCTCCCTCGTATATCTTCAGATGAAGTTGGAACTTTTTTTTATAAACATCGTATTTTATAAACCTCCACAAGAAAAAATCCAGAGGCGTGAAGTCTGGGGAACGAGCCGGCCACGACACAACATTTCCGCGTGCAATACAAAGTTTTGGGAATCGTCTCTGCTACAGATTTCTAGCAATCACCGAAACATTTGCCGGACACCCATCGTGTTCATACCACATTCTGTTCCATGTTCCTAAATGTATTTCTTCCAATAACGGACCCAATGTGATGTACATCCTGCCATTAAGATTTCCTTCGATGAAATAGGGGCCTATAATTCTTTCCTCCAGAATCCCACACCATAAATTTAGTGACCACGGTATTTGGCATGTAACTTTCTGCAACCAACATGAATTTTCAGTTGTCCAATAACGCATGTTATGCTATTCAACATTTTCTTGATTCATTAATATAGCTTTATCAGTAAATAAAATCAGATTAATAAATGTGTCATCCGTCTGAATCTGACGTTGAGCCCATCGTCAGAATTCCATGCGATACATATAATCCGTACCAGTTAGTTCTTGGTGGCGACTGATATGGAAGCAGGGTATTTATGGCAATGCAGAACACTAACAACACGACTCCGGCTTGTGTAAGATTCCCTTGCAATTTGACGCGACCTAACACCAGAATCTCGAACCACATCGACAAGGTTACCAATTTTCCTTTCTTGTTAGTAACTTTCCGATACCTTAAAGATCCAGTTAATCTCAATTAATCATAGACATATTTAAAGATACCATTAAAGTGAGTACGTTGAGGACATCTTTCAGCATTTAAGTCTCTAGCTCTCACTGAATTTCTTTGGCATTCCTCGTAAATAAGATGCATATATAAGTATCGACGATACTTGTCTTACCGTTCCTGTGGTGTTGTATTGCGCAACGGTCGAATGGTGTTTACATGTAAACGGCACGTTAGATGGATACGCCGTATTCGGCGAATATTTACTATTTGCATGATATACGAGAGAGGATTGTCAGAACATGTGTTACGATAAATGCCGAAGTGTTACGGAATGCCACTCAATCGACGAAGAGAAGATTTCAGCGCTACATTGATTCCAATTCTCACTTTAGCTTTGAAGTTTTATAAGTTTTTGCAAACATTTTGGATCAAAATAATAATCTAAAAAATGAAAAATTAATTAATAATAGTGTCTGAAACACTTGTAGGAAAAAAATTAGGTACTTGCGGGTTCGAAACCACTGACCTTCAGCGTCACAGTCCAACACATTGCCCACTAAGCTACAGCTAACAGTTAGAAGTTGAGTTCTTTAATCTCATACTATTGATGGTCGTTCTTAACTGATGCTAATAGGGCATTTGTAGACACTAGATTATCGTTTATCGTACAAAGAACGACGTCTTTTCGTTAATTCTTCAGTGCGCCATTGTTTTGAAATGACAACGTGTAAGTTACAATCAGAAAATCATAAAATACGCAACGCAAGATGGCGTATTCCAGAGACAGTTCTGCGCCAGGAATGTCACGTGACATCTCCGAACGGCTGGTTTTCGTTAATTTAATGGAGGGTGTCAAAACTCCGTTATTTTTGCAAATATCTCTCAAACGATACGAGATATGAAAACAACATAAGGGAACAAAGTTGTAGAGAATTTTCTCCTCTACAAATTCGTTTATTCAATTTCGTGTCAGATGAGCGGTTTATTTGCAATTAAAATTACATTACAAACTTTTTTTTGTATTACTAACGTATTACTTGTCCGAAATATTTCAAAAAGCGAGGTTCTGGTCTCTGGTAGCCACCAATTATGTCTGTAAAATTTGGTGCCGATCGGTTGAACGGTTCGACCTAAAAAGTGGAAACACGTTACAGCCAGACAGACATCGTCAAATCGCCGTTATTTTTGCAAATATATCTGCAACGATGCAAGATATGAGAAAAACTTAATAGAGCGAAGTTCCCCTCTACCAATTAGGTTCCCTACCAATTAGGTTATTCAATTTTCGTGTCAGATGATCGGTTCGTTTGCATTTACAATTATATTACAAACGGCTTTTTTGGTATTACTAACGTATTTTTTGTCCAAAAAACTTGGAAAAGGGCGGTTCTGGTCTCTGTCGGCCTACAATAATGTGTGCAAAATTTGGTGCTGGTCGGTTGAACGGTTTGTCTTAAAAACAGGGAACAAGTTACGGACAGACAGACGGACAGACAGACATACACTCCAAAATCGCCGTTATTTTTGCAAATGTCTCTCAAACGATACGAGATATGAAAAAAACATAAGAGAGCAAAGGTGTAGAGAATTTTCTCCTCTACAGACTTGGTTATTCAATTTTCGTGTCAGATGCATGGTTAAGACGTTATTTTCATTAAAATTCGAGCTGTCAAAAGACGATGGCAAAGGCCCACTTTTAGTGTTACTACCGTGACCTAAAGTGGGCCAATAATATTTCAACCTAGCCTGAAATTTTAATATGTAAATTAATATGTAGTATCCTTATTAATTACATTAATTATAACTTTATCTTTCTGGTTGGTGTTAGTTCTTCAACAATTTATATGCAAAGTTCTGTTCAATGTATATTATGTTCAATATTCGTGAGTAGTTTGTAGCATCATTCTTGATGTGCTTTCCTTATTAACTGTTTAGTATGGTTTCGTTTCTCCTTGTACTTCTGCTTTGTTTCTGGCGTTTTCTTTTGTAGCATTAGTTGCTATGTCTTTTGTTTTTCTTTTACAGCCTCTTCAATTTATGCATTCCATATTTTTAGTCCTTTCCGCTATCTTAGCTTTTCCAACTGCTGCAAATAACCTAAGATGAAGTTTAATAGGTTTCGAAAACTTTTAAAAACCGCAAAAGCTGCGGTCCAGATGGAGTAAACGCTGAACTTATAAAATATGGAGGGAAATCGTGGGAACAAATACTTCTACATGTATTTAACGAATGCTGGCGAAGCTATAATGTCCCTGAGAACTGGAAAATAGCTGAAGTAGTCTCTATTTTAAAAGAGATCCAAAGAAATTCATGTGATAATTACAGGGGCATAAGTCTTACAAACACAATCTACAAAATGAAACTTTCATTCTGCAGCGGAGTGTGGGCTGATGTAAAACTTCCTGGATAAGCCATGTCTCCACCATATCCTTTCTTCCAGGAGCGCTAGTCTTGCATGTTTCGCAGGAGAGCTTCTGTGAAGTTTGGAAAAGTAGGAGGCGAGGTACTGGCAGAAGTAAAGTTGTGAGGACGGATCATGTGTCGTGTCGAGATAGCTCAGTGATAGAGCTCTTGTTCGCGAAAGGCAAAGGTCAGAATTTTAATCTGCCAGGAAGTTTCACAATCTACAAAGTTTATCAAAAATAAGTAACCGACTGAAAGTAATAACAGATGCATGTTTGAGAGAAGAGAAAAGCGGGTTCAGGAAAGGACGCTCATGCAGTGACAAAATATTTGTATGAAAAGAATTTTAGAAAAACGACAAGAGTTCAATTTGGAAACACATACAGCTTTTATCGACTTTGAGAAATCATTAGACTCCGTCATCAGAAGTAGACTTTGGACAATAATGGAAAAGCGACGGTAACCCATATATCTTATACAAATAATCGAAAGCCTGTATGAGGATACAAAAATAATAAGAAGAAAGAGGCAGCTCTAAAACAGATAAAATAACAATAAATCAAGGTGTCAGACAGGGGTGCAACAAATCATCAATTCATTGATGGCCTAGTAAAAACCTGCCAGACGGAAGTTCGTGAAGGTATACAGCTGTAAAGGAACTACCATCTAAACGTTATACTGTATGCAGACGATATAATAATTGTATTACAGAAGTACAACTACGACGCTCTGTGTATACGTTGTACGAGATGGGAAGAAAACACTACAATTTAAAATTATCAGCTACTAAAACAAAGGCTATAGCCCAAAATTCTCAGTTCGATCTAAGATTGTCATCGAAAATAAGACACTTGAGCAAGTCTCCAGTTTCAGTTATTTAGGCATTGACATACGCGTGGACATAGGCAAGGACATAGGAAAGAAAATCAACAAATTTCAACATATATGTGTAACTATAAACAAAATTTTAAGAAATAAAGTTAGGAAAGACACAAAATTGAAATTATGTAAAATAATGGCAATTTCTGTGTTCCTCTATGTAATTGAATCCTGAATTGAAAGAAAAAGAGATAAAAATAAGATACAGTCAGCAGAAATGAGGTTTTTAAGAACAGTCAAAGGTTGCACAAGGAGAGATCACATAAGAATGATTACATTAGGTTAGAGTTAGGAATCTACAGCTTAACCCTTTCAGTCCTGGATTATTTTAAAAATAGAATAAAACGTATTCTTGCACTTTTTAATGTCCTTAAGACACTAGCTATTGCATATTTGAGCAAAATTTAAAAAATCATACTTGGTTCCAAAAATAAAAAATATCAAATAAATTGGACAATAGGTATGGAAGGCAGTTAGGATTTAAAATAAGAAGTCAACAGTTATATACGTCAGTACATATTTATTGTGGGACTTATAGTGCAAATTGGAATTTGTGCAAACTTCTTAAAATAATTTCAACGAATGATATCTTGTCTGTCGCACTCGGTACCGGATCCGCCATGTTCATTGTTTTTATTGTAGCACGCCATTCTGGTGACAGGTGGCAGCAAGAAGCACGAAACTAAAAGCAACAGATGTCCAGCAAACAGGTTAATGGGTCTCTAAGGAAAGCGCATCCGCATAGTGTTCTAAAATTAATACAAGTCGGTGTCCATTAACACAGACAAATATATACAGACGGGAAACCTCCGTAAGGGCCCGGTCACACGGTCAGGGGTGCGGGGAGGGAAGGTTCCGTAAGATGTCCCATGATGGCGCTGCGGTCAGAAGTGGCCCTTTAAACTGGCCAGAGCAGGCGGCAGGTAGGGGCAGCCCCCAACACCACTTCCCCTCAAACGCCGGCACACCGGACACAGCCGTAGCCTCATGGCAGGCGCCACGAGCTCTCCCCTCAGCCTCCCCTCCACGCTACCCTCAGAAGCGCCTCTAGTGTCGTCTACCGGTACTAAGCCGGGGAACCGGCTGACACCTGCTAGCATCTTACGGAACTACTAGGGCTGCGTAGGACAGAGGTTTATGTTACTCTGTGCCATTACAATGGATCCCATGTCTGAAACGAAAAGATTGAAGATTACAGGGAAGAATGGAGACATCATATCGGAAGAATGAATGAAGACTCGTGGTGAACAACTACAAACCCTTTGGAAGAAGAGATATTGGATGACCAAGAAAGAGACGGAGCTAACGACGTGAAGTCGAAACAGCCATATTGCCTAATCCTTCAAATGATCAAATGTTTGTTAAGCTTATGGGACTTAACTACGGGGTCATCAGTCCCTAAACTTATAAACTACTTATGAACTACTTACGAACTAGGACGGCACAAATATCCATGCCCGAGGGGGGATTCGAACTCCCGACCGTAGTGGCCGTGCAGACTGTGACTGTAGCGCCTCAGTCCCCGGCGGCCACCGCGGCCGGCCCTAATCCTTGAATTGAGGATGATAGTATGCTCCAATGCGCGAGGCCTTTCCTCATCGGAGGTTAGAATCCTCCCTCGGGCACGGATGTTTGTGTTGTCTTTAGTATAAGTTACTTTATTAGTAGCACAGTCTATCACAGGCAGTCGCGAAACTCTCTAGGAAAGAAATTGCAGCTAAAGTGATACTAGCGCTCCAAGCGGCCAGTAGGGAAAAACAGTGGAATGGCATGATGCAAATTGGGAAGTTGCCGTTTATAATGCTGTTACTTTCATATTTCCTGGTCATTGAACTTTGCTGAGAATAAATACGAAATACAAAAACATCATTAAAGTAATATCACTGTTTCTGTTAATGGCAGTCTATAATGTAACAAACTGCCAGTGCAGTGTAATTCATACAGTTCGCAATACCCGAGTCATATTAATATCGTCTGAAACCTTTTGAAAGCAGAAATGAATTGCAATCTGATATGCTGAAGTATATAAAAGGAACTGATTATGATCATGTTCGCGTGCTCAGTGCGTACTGACATGTTGCACGAGTTTTGTTTTAGCGAATTTCGCACATTGTAATATTTTCAAAAGTACACACGACTTTTACTTTGTAGGGGACTAGATTCTACATCGTCGTTTAAACCATCTTTTCAACTCTTACTTGCTTCTGTGTGTGCATTTCGTGTACCTATCATAATTTTGTAGCTACTTGACAGGTATCAAACATAATATCTTCAAGAATGTGACGTGCTAACATTAACAGCTTATATATGGACATATTATTTATTTGTAGCTACGCATTCACTTCATCAGACTAAAGGCAACCGACAAAATATGTCGGTAAAAAGGGTTATCATTTTTGTGAAGCTGAGGTACGAACCTAAGCAGTCATTCATACATTGCTTTTATTCAGCAGTAATATTATGAAACAGAGGTAAAGTATTTGCGATTCTCATTAACAGCAGAAGTTTGTACGAGAATGAATTGTTAAAGATTTACTTCTATGCCTAAACGTATAACTAATCGCAGTAAACGAACAACTGTTATTCATAACATTATTTATTGCCGGCCGCGGTGGCCGAGGAGACTGAGGCGCTCCAGTCGCGGTCTGCACGGCCACTACGGTCGGGGGTTCGAATCCCCCCTCGGGCATGAGTATTTGTGCCGTCCTTAGTCTTAGCTAGTTCATAAGTAGTTTGTAAGCTTAGGGACTGATGACCCCGTAGTTAAGTCCCATAAGCTCTACAAACATTTGAACATTATTTATTCTGTTACTTCTGAGCATCCTTTGCAAATGAGAGATTTCCGAATTATATTTTTGACAGTTGCTACAATTTATAGCGCCACAAATGCTCGTAAATACGAAGTTATTTTGAAAATACTGTTTCAGTCCAAATACACATTCATTACTCAATCGCTTCGCGGTGTGTTTCTTCGACCAGGCCGCTTGGCAGCACTGCAGTCGCGAAATTGCAGGAAATTGCAGGAAACTCTTATGTCCGACTGTGTTAGTAGTTTGATGTTTGATGTTTTAACGCCTGTCATGTAATTTCTTGCATTGTTGCGTTTACTCAGTAGGGGCTACTCCTACACCGGAATTGACAGAATCGAACGCATCTACCTGGAATCTTGCATCCACTGCCCTGCAGGCAGTGGCGGCGCTAGACGGAAACTGGGCGTCGGCGAACTCGTCTTTGCGAGGCCCCTTTTATTTTTTCATTAATGAAGAAAATGTCGAATGAGCTGAATTATATATCAATCATCATTATACTAAAATTCTATTAGTATAATATACGAGTATTATTGCAATGACAAAAATTTTTGTTGTCTGTTATGGTCTTCAGTCCGGAGACTGGTTTGATGCAGCTCTCTACCCTACTCTATCCTGAGCAAGCCTTTTCATCTCCTCATAAGAACGGCAACGCACATCTACTTGTATCTGCTTACTATATGCATCTCTTGGTCTCCCTCTGCGATTTTTACCCCACACACTTCCCTCCAATGCTAAATTTACGATTCCTCGATGTCTAAGAATGTGTCCTATCAAGCGATCCCTTCGTTTAGTCAGGGTGTTCCGTACCGGTGCGAGGCGCCACAAGGGCGCAGCAGCGACCGGACGCTGTGGCTGCAGGTAAGGGCGGCCGCTACCTGCTCGGCCCTCGGACAATGAAACGGCCGGCACTGGGCCGGTGGGGGGACTCGGCCGGTGACCGCCAACCTGTTCGGACGCACGTGTATCTGCCTCAAAATGTAGAGCTTCTCACAAATACAGTCCACTTTTACCAGTCATGTACTTTTATTTCTAAACGCCTTTCCTTTGCAACGAATGATTGCATTCGTCTGGACTGTGGAAAGAGCGAGGCAGCGCAGAAAGTACGCGCGTTTTGCGGCTGCCCACATTTGGTCCTCCGGGCGCGAATAGAACCATTCCGACGTTTGACTGTACATACCGCGAGCTAAGAGTATCCGGTTTCGTGGCTTTGTATATTGATCTCCGAGAGTAACATGAATTACGAGTGCCTCCAGTGCACTAACAGTGCTCTATGCCCGTAGTAAAGCCGTCCGCAGTACAGAATACGCGCGAATCGTGTCGATCGTGTTGTGAAGTGCATCTCAACCAGCAGACGCCGTGAAGCAGCCCAGCCCAGCCGTTCCCGCAGCACAACACGCCAGCGAGCCGCGCCGCCCGCCGCCGACTCCTCCAGCAGCTGCGCTCCACTCGGCCCATCACAAGGTACCGTCGCTCTGCTCTGCAAGCAGCCTGGCTCTCTTTCCTTAATCTTCTATCCCGTGCACTAATATCCTGTCATGGATCCTGTCGAGAAACGTAGCCTGGTTAAGAAAAGAGCAGTCATCAAGTCACGAGTGACTAGAATTTCAACATTTCTCAATAACTTTCAGGACGGATCCAATCTCAATGACGTTAGAGTAAGGCAGTCATTGCTAACCACAAGCAAAAATGAATATCACGATATACAAACTCAGTTAGAAATTAACGATCTGGAAGAATCCCATGATGCTGACAGAGAGTCGTTTGAAGACTTGTGCCTAGATGTAGAGTCAAAAATAACTACATTACTGCAGACGAATGTTGTGGCACCTCCTCATTCGTCTACTTCATACAATGCACCTGAAATAAAGCTCCCTGCAATTTCATTGCCAACATTTAATGGTAATGTTGCAGAGTTCATGCACTTCTTTGATACGTTTAAGGCACTAATTATTAGCAATGACGCCTTAACTGATGTCCAGCGATATTACTACTTGTTGTCTTGTGTGTCTGGTGAACCACATAAGTTGATAGAAACCTTGCCAGTTACAGAGAGTAACTTTAAAATTGCATGGGATTTGATTGTGCATAGATACAATAATCCAAAGTTAATTGTAGATTTGCATGTTAAAGAACTTCTGAACCTGCCAAGCATCAAAACGGAATCTGCTAAGGACTTACGTTTGTTAATTAACCAGCTGATGACAAATTTGAACGCAATTGAGGTTCTGAAGGTCGGCATTCCCCTGCATGAGGTGTTACTTTCACACATTTTGTTGGATCACATTAGCGTGAATCTCAGAAAACAGTGGGAATCTAAAACAGTTAACACCACTTTTCCTCGTCTGAAAGATTTGGTGGCATTTTTGGAGAGCAGCTGTCAGACGTTAGAACTAATTCATTCAGACAGAATGTTACAGCATTGCCACCAACCGCCCGCCAAGCGTACTAAAACAGAAGGTTACAATTTGCAACGAACCTTCCTCTCAACACCATCCAACTGTGTATTCTGTGGCGCAGCTCACTTACTAAATAAGTGTCCCAAATTCAAAGAGAGCGATATTGTAAGCAGACTAGACTTTGTGAGCAGTAAAAAGCTTTGTTTCAACTGCCTGCACACGGATCATAGGCAAAGGGAATGCCGTGCTGGGAGTTGCCGCATTTGTAAAAAGCGCCACAACACGTTGCTGCATAAGGAACGAGTCAGTGGTAGTGGCGATAGAGAGCAAGAAACGTGTGTACCAGGACAGCAGACATACTGCGCCGTGAAGAGAAATCAGCAACTTACAGAAGTACTGTTATCAACTGTCCTTGTAGACATCGCGGACAATAAAGGGAAGGTACACCAATGCAGAGCACTGCTTGACAGCGCATCACAGATGAACTTCATATCTTCTAGCCTGGCAGATAGGATGGGCCTACAGCTCAGTCGGCGTCCGATACCAATAAGTGGAATCAGTGATGTTCAAACGGTAGAATCGTCGCATGTTTGTGAGGTGAATATTTCCTCAAGAGTTGGTAACTACAGCACAAATGACGTCTGCGCATTACTTCCACGTATAACAGGGACACTTCCATCAGCATCCTTTGAAATTTCCTCATGGCAGCTTCCTAGGCACCTAAAGCTAGCCGATCCAGCCTTCCATAAACCTGGTAAGATTGATCTACTGCTTGGAGCATCGATCTTTTTTGACGCACTGAAGCCAGGCCAGCTGAAGAGGAAGAATCATCCAACATTGCAGGAGACATCGTTCGGCTGGATTGTTTCAGGCAAAATACCACCTCTGTCTTTGAAGTCCAAGGCACGAAATGTACTGTCATGCCTCACATGCACTAATCACTTTAACACTCAGGTTGAAAGGTTCAGTCAGCAAGAAGAAATGAATGTTTCTGTGCGAACGAAAGAAGAGCGTTTGTGTGAGGAGTATTTTGAAAGAACCATACAAAGGAATGCTAACGGTAGATACGTGGCGAGACTACCAAAGAAAAACAACCACGCTGGACTGCAAGTATTGCAAGGAGATCGACATGGTCGAACGATCCCCAAGAAAAGCAAAGTGATCTCACTTCATCTGTTTTTAGACGAAGAACAGTTGTTAAGGGTGGGCGGCAGGTTGGAACAGTCAAATGCTTCATACATTTAAAGGCATCCCATGATTCCGGCTCCTAAGCACCATGTAACTAAGTTGTCATAGGCGAGCATCCAGGATCATAACTCCTATTAGCAAGTTTCAGACCAAGGTACTGGATTCAAACAGGAAGCTCAGTCATCAGTCATCATGATTCACAAGTGTCTCCCTTGTTACCGATTGAAGGCTGCTACTGCAACCCATTTTATGGGAAAACTACCTTCAGTTCTTGTATCAAATTACCTTTCTTAATTGTGAGATTGAATATGGTGGAAAGAGATGTAAAACGAAGGCAAAGGTCTACATTGACTTGTTGTTTGCATGGCAACAAAGGCAGTACACATGGAGCTTGTCACTTATCTGTCCTCTCAAGCGTTCATTGCTGCTCTCCGAAGATTTATTTTACGACGAGGTGTCTGTGCAAACTTGTACAGTGACAATGGAAAGGCGTTCGTGGGAGCAAGGAATGATCTGCATGAACTCCACAAATTGTTCAGCACTCAGTCCTATGTAACACAAATCGAGAGCTGTGCATCACAAAATGGGGTACAGTGGCATTTTATCCCTCCTCATGCGCCACATGTTGGTGGATTATGGGAAGCAGGTGTAAAATCCATAAAAACGCATCTAAAGAGAGTGGTGGGAAACCAAGTGCTAACGTTTGAAGAACTATAGACACCTCTAACTCAAATGGAAGCGTGATTAAATTCTCGACCTAACTTCCTGATGATTTTTCGTACCTTACTCCTGGCCATTTCCTTATCGGTGAACCCTTGACAACAGTCCTAGAGCCAGGCTTGCTTCCGGAGCCATCGTCCAGGATGTCGAGATGGCAGCTCATCCAGCAGTGTAAGCAGCACGTGTGGAATCGCTGGTCACACGACTACTTGTCACAGCTGCAGCAGAGAATAAATGGACGTCAACGAAAGACAATCTGCAGCCGGGTACACTGGTTCTCCTGAAGGAAGACAACTTGCCACCTCTCGTGTGGCGGTCCGGGGTCATTGTTTGCACTCACCCTGGTGCTGACGATTTGGTGCGAGTGCGCACAGCAACAGGAACCTATAAACGACTGCTGTCGAAGATTTGTGTTGTTCCACAGGAAACGTAGACTTTAGTGTTCATAACCATTCAAGAACTAATTGAACTTGTGTTTCTTTCATGTACATCGGACCTGAGTTCCTCAACCATTTATTTTGTTTTGTTTGTGTTATCTACCTTGTGTTTTTTGTGAATTATGTATAGTGTAATTTATACAAATTAGGTGGGCGGAATGTTCCGTACCGGTGCGAGGCGCCACAAGGGCGCAGCAGCGACCGGACGCTGTGGCTGCAGGTAAGGGCGGCCGCTACCTGCTCGGCCCTCGGACAATGAAACGGCCGGCACTGGGCCGGTGGGGGGACTCGGCCGGTGACCGCCAACCTGTTCGGACGCACGTGTATCTGCCTCAAAATGTAGAGCTTCTCACAAATACAGTCCACTTTTACCAGTCATGTACTTTTATTTCTAAACGCCTTTCCTTTGCAACGAATGATTGCATTCGTCTGGACTGTGGAAAGAGCGAGGCAGCGCAGAAAGTACGCGCGTTTTGCGGCTGCCCACACAGGGTATGCCAAAAATTCCTTTTCTCACCAATTCTGTTCAGTACCTCTTCATTAGTTATGCGATCTACCCACCTAATCTTCAGCATTCTTCTGTAGCACCACATTTCAAAAGCCTCTATTCTCTTCCTGTCCGCACTGCTTATCGTCCATGTTTCACTCCCGTACAAGGCAACACTCCACACAAATGCCTTCAGAAAAGACTTCCTTACACTTAAATTAATATTCGATGTTAGCAAATTTCTCTTTTTCAAAAATGCTTTCCTTCCCATTGCCATTCTGCATTTTATATCCTCTGTACTGCGACCATCGCATGTTATTTTACTACCCAAGTAACAAAACTCATCTACCACCTTCATTGTTTCGTTACCTAATCTAATTCCCTCAGTATCGCCTGATTTTCTAAGACCGCATTCCATTATTTTTGTTTTGCTCTTGTTAATGTTCATTTTGTACGCTCTCTTCAACACACTGTCCATTCCATTTAACTGCTCTTCCAGGTCCTTTGCTGTCTCTGACAGAATTACAATGTCATCAGCAAAACGCAATGTTTTTATCTCTTCCCCCTGAACTTTAATCCCTATTCCAAATTTTTCCTTGCTTTCCTTCACTGCCTGTTCGATGTACAAATTGAATAACATCGGAGAAAGGCTACAACCCTGTCTTACTCCCTTCCCAACTGATGCTTCCCTTTCAAGCCCTTCGAGTCTAATAACTGCGGTCTGGCTTTTGTACAAGTTGTAAATAACTCTCCTTTCCCTGTATTTTACCTCTGCCGACTTCAGAATTTGGAAGAGTTAAACAAACACAAATTAGAGGAAGTTCCCACCTTTTCGTCTCACTGAGTTTTTTAAGACCACACCTTAATACTAACCGCTATTTCGGCTTCAGTTGATAGTACTGACTACGCAGATAGTCTTTCTTGGATCATTGTGCTTTTCAAGTGAGTCTTAATCAATTTTAACTTTGTGAAGCTTCTCTCGACCGAATCTGTACTGACTGGAACTGAGCATGATTCTGATTGTTATATAAACATTTGGATATACTTCTTCCAAATCGTTTTCTAAAACGTACTGAAGAAATTGTTTTGTAAGTATTTAGCTAAAAATTGGATCACTGCTGCACTCATACGAAAATAAATACGGACAACTAAATAGCTGCCGGTCGGGAATGGCCGAGCGCACTAAGGCATCATACCACGGTGAACGTGATCGCTCTCGCCGGGGGTCGAATCCCACCCTTGGGTACGAATGTTGTGTTCGTCCATTGGTTAACCCTTTCCTGCCCGACGGGACTTAAAAATCCCAGCCCATATCCAGCGTCCTAAAACAAATTGGAAAATGATATCGAACTTGTGTTCCTCAAGGAACGTTAGTATCCCTCTGATGTATCATACGAAACACTCGCTGGCTGAGATTGCTCAGACTTCTTCTCACAACGAGCAATAAACAACGGATTGTTTTACGTCTTTGACTACGATTACATCAGGCGAGTTTTGCTGTCACAAAAAGACGCTGTTGTTGTGTTCTCACGTTGGTAATTTGGTTTTGTATTGTTTTAGCTAATGGAAACTGATACTATTCAAGGAATAGAGCTCTTTTCATTTATACAGCGTTCAAAACTGTAACTGGTAGTCTTTAGTACTGACATTGTGTCAAAGGCATTTTGTGCATTTTATTTTTGTAGTTGTCTTTGTTGCTAGGTGTCACCAAGAAATGGTTGTAGTTTTGTTTTCTTTTGTTTACGGACTTCAAAATATGAATACATTTCAGGTATAACTACATTTGGCTTTTGTTCCTCCCTCGAGGTCAACATCTAAAATGGCGTTTCGATACAAAAATTTTGGCATCTGTTTGTTGCTGGTAAATCCTTATGTTAACAGAGATAAGAATTGCATAGTGTCTCCCATTTGCATTATATCCTCTTGGACTTTAAAGTCCTAATTTTAAATTTCTTTTATTAATTTTTTTTTTTTTTGCGTAAAATAATGAAAATAAAAATTTATGAATAAACGAATATGCTTTTATTTACTTTGGTAGCAAAATAAACAAATATGAAGTTATGCGCTCGAATATTTGATAGCTTGAGCAGCAAGGGGTTAAGCTAGTGTAAATTAGGTTTACGTTCTAGGAGGCGATCCACTTATAATATTGTAAAAAGATATAAAAAAGCCAAGATCGCTGATCATAAATTTTTATTTCCGACAACCGGTTTCGCTGAACTATGTCAGCATCATCTGGTCAAATAAAATATTTTACAAGGCCATAATCTTGTAACGTCAATCAGTTGTTATATAACAATTTACAGTGCATAGGTGCACTATGTCATTATAATAAAACATAATTATGCTAACTGTGCACTGTAAATTCTTATATAACAACTGATTGACGTTACAAGATTATGGCCTTGTAAAATATTTTATTTGACCAGATGATGCTGACATAGTTCAGCGAAACCGGTTGTCGGAAATAAAAATTGATGATCAGCGATCTTGGCTTTTTTATATCGTTTTACAATAGTGTATATTAGATGTAGGTCGTTGCTACATAACCTAGCAATTGGAAAGCGCTGTTAAACATCAAATATAAAAATAAGAAACAAAAAAAAATTAAATTTTAACAATGTTTTGCGAGGCCCTCACAGGCGCGAGGCCGTCGGCAGTGGCCGACGTCGCCGACCCCTAGCGCCGCCACTGCCTCCAGGTCGAGTGGATCTACTTCTCAAGCGCGAGCTGGTTTTGACACAGTAGTCGTTTTCGAAAAACATGTTGATTCGTATAAAGGAGCTTTGCTGTCGCGTGTGAGGCGTTCCGGCAGCGGGTTTATTTAGTGTCCGCGCCTTGTGGCGGCTCGCCTCCGCGCTGGCGGCCATATTTTAGCGCGCCGGCACGTGGCCTCGTGGCCGCTGAATTATTCGCGACGCCCTGTTGTGGCATGAATACCCGAGCGACGCGGCGCGACGCTACCGCAGACGGCCGCCAGGAGCAGCACCGGCGCACGTATCGGCCAGCCAGGCCGCCACGCCGCGACGTATAAAAACATTTCTTTCTGCACCCCGCAGGAGGGACGGATCTCATTTTTATTCTGAGCGTTGCACAATGCGAAACGGATCTGAGATGGGTTCCTTACTTTTGCAACTAACCGAACAATTCAAGCTTCTTTACCCTGAGAGTCTCATGACGTATTCTGATCACTAAACGTAACTCCATCACAATTGTTCTTGTGTGTCAGATCCACGGTTATCACAACGAAACCCTGTCACGTAATTTGCTGGAGAATCCTAAGAAATTCTGGTCGTATGTAAAGTATACTAGCAGCAAAACACCAACAATACCTTCATTACCGTAACCTGGGGTGAAATGGAACAGAAAATGTAGTTTTTACTGACAATTAGTGTCTAAATACTGCACTACAACTCTGAAAATTCAAATATAGCATCTCTAGTTATTCTTACATCAATGTGTTGCAAGGATAAAAATACTCTATCAGAACCTGTCCTTATATTTTCATCTAAATCGCCCCAGGAGTTGGGGTGATTTGGAACAAACACTCTTTTGATGAATAATTGCATTTAAAACATGTGGAGGGGTTGATTGGAACACAGTAAACACATCTAACAGAACTTTGTTGTGGAGGATGCCTTTATATTACTTCTGTTTAATTTTAATTAATGCTGTTTACTGGGTGGAACACCTCTCACTGTCTGCTCCAAATTTCTGAAATAGTTGTCTTTCTTCTCTGTTAACTTGCACCCTAGCTCTCTCTACATTTTCACTTAAACGTACTGTAAGATCCTCGTTACGTGAGAGCAGATTTTTCACCCGCTCATATCCAGGCCTGTTGTCATCAGACCACTTTTCTACTCTTTCACTTCGGTCCAAATAGCACTGCACAATATCCCGAAACTCACTTGTTCTAATTGGCTGAACCCATTCTGCACATTTAAATAAACCACTGATTAAAGCCCCCTCTTCTTCTACAGCCAAGATGGTTTGTCCACCTATTTTCAAAGGATTTTTATTAACTTCCTTGAGAGTGTACTAATAGGTATTCCATATTTTTTAGAAACATTTCTGAGAGATATTTTACGTGTCTTGACCTCATTCAGAAGTTTATGGAGACTTATCTCGCTATAGTTTTGAAAGTAAGCTGGCCTAATCTTCTTTTTGTACACTCGCAGCATGTTCTAATTCACCCTGAAAAAATACTATTTTGCATATTTTCACCTCTACCTAATAAACAACATTAGCAAACATAAGCTAACTTTTCACACATCATGACTGACAGTTGCACTTAACATACCAAACTCAGAAAACTTTATTACTATTACCAGAGTATCTGTGTAACAGTTTGTTTTCAGACTTTCATATTATGGGAAATTTTACACTTAAATATAAATATTTTTTTGGAGTTTTATACCTCTTTCACACTCACAATTTTTGTATCACTATAACAACTAGAGTATCTGGTGACTATGGGAGGTGGTTTGATTAGTTACACCAAAGTATCTCTCCGAAGCAAAGATCATTTCTTTAAATGGACAAATGTTCCATTTCACCCCAATAGTTCCAAATCACCCCAAGTTACGGTACACGATAGAAATGGAAATGCTACTGATGACAGTTCTGATCAAGCAGAATTGCTTAACATAGCTTTCCGAAATACCTTCACTAGAGAAAACGAAGCTCCAGATTTCCTATCAAGAACAGTTTCCACCATGTGTAATTTAGAAGTAAATATTCCTGGAGTATTTTTAAAACAAATCACTTAACAAAAGTAAGTCTCCTGGTCCTTACTGTATAGCAATTAGGTTCCTTTCAGAGTGTGCTGATGCAATAGCCCCATACCTAACTATCATATACAACCGCCCGCTTAGCGAACGTTGCGAACCCAAAGACTGGAAAGTTGCACAAGTCACTCCAATATTCAAGGAAGGCAATAGGACTGATCCGCAAAATTACACGATTTTAGAACATATACTTTCCTCAAATATTATGGACTACCTCGAAGAATACGACCTATTGTCGCATAGTCAACATGGATTCAGAAAGTATCATTCTTATGAAACACAGCTAGCTCTTTCCTCACATAATGTGATGAGTGCTATCGACAAGGGATGTCAAGTAGATTCCGTGTTTGTAGATTTCCGGAGTGCTTTTGACGGAGTAAAACAGAAGCGACTTCTAATAAAAATGCCTGCTTATGGAATATCGCCACAGTTGTGGAAAGGGCACAGTACGTTGTTACTGACGGTAAGTCATCGACTAGAAGAAAAGTGATATATGGCGTTCCACAGGGAAGTGTTATAGGGCCCCTAGTTTCCCTTATTTTTAAACGATTTGGGAGAACATCTGAGTAGCTGCCTTAGACAGTTCACGGATGATGCTGTCATTTATCGGTGAGTAAAGTCATCAAAATCGCAAAAGAAACTGCTAATGCTTTAGATATCAGCAAGGTACAAAAATTGGTAATTGAACTTTAATAATAAGTGTGAGGCCATCCATATGGCGACTAGAAGAAATCCGTTAAATTTCAGTTACACGATAAATCATTAAAACGCAAAAGCAGTCAATTCTACTAAATACCTAGGCGTAACAATTTCGATCAACTTAAATTGGAAAGGACACACAGAAAATATTGTAGGGAAGGCAAACCAAAGACTGCGTATCATTGACAGAACAGAAGATTCAAACAGTTCTACTGAAGAAACAGCCTACACCACACTTGTGCGTCTCATTTTGCAGTATTGCTGCGCATTTTTGGATCCACACCAAGTGGGACTGACAGACTATTTAGAGAAAATTCAGAGAAGAGCAGCTCGCTTTGTATTATCGGGATGTAGGGGAGCGAGTGTCACGGAAATGATGCACGATTTGGGGTGGAAATCATTAAAGGAAAGACATTATTTGTTGCGACGAGATCCATTTGCGAAGTTTATTTCACCCTCTTAAGAATGCTAACGTATATTGTTAGCACCCATCTATATAGGAAGACATGGCTATCATTATAAAATTAGAGAACGAAAACAGAAAGATGTTAGCACCCATCTATATAGGAAGACATGGCTATCATTATAAAATTAGAGAACGAAAACAGAAAGATGTAGGTGTTCCTTTTACACTCGAGGTATTACAGAGTGGAACTACAGAGAAATATCATATTGTGGTTCGATGAACCCTCCGCCATGCACTTCAATGTGTATTGCAGAGTATCCATGTAGATGTAGATGAAGGATGCATTTAGATGTGGTGAGTAACGTAAGTTGCTGCCTCTAGTATTAAACGATTCTTCACTTTCATACACTTCTGCTTATTTACTACTAGCTTACACTACTAGCTTACACTCGCGTGTTGGTTGATTATGATACATAAGCTATCTTTCAGTAGTGTGCTATGAGACTGGTTTTGAAGGATAAAATGAAATACAATACCATCTTTAGAAACTAACATTTTTAATTAACATCCAAATAAAAAGATAAAATTATCTATTTAAAAAATTATTTTTTACTGCTTTATCTATTTATTCTTACATTTCCTTATTCGTATGCTTATCCTTACAGAGAAAGCGCTGAAGACATTGTAACACGCATAGATCAAAGATATGGTCTGAGACATCACGTTTCGCTGTATGTAATCTCCTTGCTATAGCGTCGCAAACGTCATCGCTGGCTTTCAGTCCGAATTTTTTTATAATCTGACGACTTTCAACCACCATATCTTCCACCCCGTTACAGCTATCGGCATGCAACTGCTATTCACACACACACACACACACACACACACACACGCGCGCGTAGAATTTTATATACACCGATAACTTTTCATCCCAATATACTCCACCCTTTTATCATTATCAACCCTCATGCAAGACTGCAGACTGCTAACGAAGATACGAGCTTATGGAATAGGTTCACAGATTTGTGACTGGCTGGAAGACTTCCTATGTAGAACGCAGTACGTTGTTCTCGACGGCGAGTGTTCATCAGAGACGAGTGTATCGTCAGGCGTGCCACAGGGGATTGTGATAGGACCGCTATTATTTTCTATCTATATAAATGATCTGATAGACAGAGTAACTTGCGGCTGTTTGCTGATGATGCTGTGGTGTATGGGAGGGTGTCGTCTGTAACTGACTGTAATAGCATACAAGATGACTTGGACAAAATTTCTAGTTGGTGCGAAGAATGGCAGCTAGCGCTCAATGTAGAAAAATGTAAGGTGATGCGCATGAGTAGGAGAAACAATCCCATAATGTTCGAATACAGAATTAGTAGTGAGCTTCTTGATGCTGTCGCGTCGTTAAAATATCTAGTGGTAACATTGCAGAGCGATATGGAATGGAACGACCATGTAAGGACAGTTGTGAGTAAGGCGGACAGCCGACTTCGTTTTATTGGGAGAAGTTTGGGAAGAAGTACTTTATATGTAAATGAGACCGCCTATAAAACGCTTGTACGACCACGTCTTGAGTATTGGTCAAGTGTTTGGGACCCGCAGCAGATCAGTTTAAAGGAAGACATAGAGGCGGTTCAGAGGCGAGCAGCTAGATTTGTTACCGGTAGGTTCGACCAATGCGCGAGTGTCACGGAAATGCTCCGGCAATTCAATTGGGGATCACTGGAAGAAAGACGACGTTCTTTTCGTGAATTTCTGTTAAGTAAATTTAGAGGGCCGGAATTTGAAGCTGAGTGTAGTACGATCTTGCTGCCGCCTACTTACATTCGCGTAAAGATCACAAAGAAAAGATAAGAGAAATTAGGGCTCGTACGGAGCACAGAGTAACATATACAGAGACGCAGCCCCCTCTAAACCACTGTCCTACGCTCCCCTCGTAGTTCCGTAAGATGCTAGCAGGTGTCAGGCGGATCGCTGGCTTAGGGTGCCTCTCGCACGTCAGAGGATGGCGTGGAGGGGAGGCTGAGGGGAGAGCTCGTGCCGCCTGCCACGAGGCCACGGCTGTGTCTGGCTTGCCAGCGTTTGAGGGGAGGTGGTGGTGGGGGCAGCCGCTACCTGCCGCCTGCTCTAGCGGCTGCTTCTGACCTCAGCGCCATCATGGGACATCTTACGGAACTGCTGAAAACCCTCCCTCCCCGCACCCCTGAGCGTAGGACCGGGCCCTTACGGAGGTTTCCCGTCTGTATATATTTGTCTGTGGTACGGAGTCATATAGGCATTCTTTTTTTTCCTCGTTCCATTTCGGGGTGGATTAGGAAAGGAAATGCCTAGTAGTGGTACAGTGTACCCTCTGCCACGCACCTTACGGTGAATTGCGGAGTATGTATGTAGATGTAGATGCAACAATGCAACCAATAAAACTATTTTGAAAGAGTAATTATTGTTTCGCATTTCACGTTATATTCTTCAAATTACTAAATATCTATCAGATCGCTATAAAACCGTGCCTAAAACCTTCCTCGGGTATAAATTAGTAACTGTACAAATATTTAAGTCTCTGCATCTTGTCTTTCTGGCGTGATAAGCGTACACCGAACATACATTCACATCAATATATACAGATAAATAGCTATCCGATCGCCCTAAAACCGAGCCTAAAGCCTTCCCCGGGTAGACATTAGTAACTGTACACATTTTTACCTCTGTATGTCTTGTGGTTCAGACGTGATAAACGTACACCGAACATACGTTCATATATATATATATATATATATATATATATATATATATATATATATATATATTGTCAGCAGCGGAAGATACCATCCCATTAGCTCATTTACCACTACAGTGTTAAAATAAAACAGGACAAAAGTGGGCGTTACATACTAAAGACATTCACACAAGACCAATACTAAATTCCAAAGCTCCAATATTGTAAAAATAAGATTTCTCGTATTACTTTTGTGCGTAACAGAAAGACAATTTATACAGTTCAGTGCAGGGTGTGGCGCCAGAGTTGTATTGAGCGGTAGATTTTATATTAAACTAGCTGAAGCCACATCGTTGTCTGTCTCTTCTCTCCTACTTCTCTCTGCTCATTTCCAGCTTCCCAGCCTCCTCCCTCTGTCATTCCTCCGCATTTACCACCACTTTACCGTCCTGCACTTACACCCCTATCCATCCTATCAACCCCCACACGTACAATCTGTAAATCCCCTTCACCTTTATCTGATGCTATTAACGTGTGATTTACTGCAAATTTTGTAACATAATGTGCTTAAAACTTCCTGGCACATTAAAATTGTGTGCCAGAACCGGGACTCGAACCTGTGACCTTTGTCTCTCGCAGGCAAGCGCTCTACCGACTGAGCTATTCCGACACGACTCACAATGCCGCCTCACAACTTTACTTCCGCCAGTACCTCGCCTGAGGAGCCCTATTCTGTATCTTTCGTACCGTTCGGTTCGGTTTGTTTTTCTCGGTGATGACGTCTATTTCGGTTCGGTAGCGAAAATGGTTATTGTGTACGCCTCTGCGGCCTGCTACCGCCCGAAACGGCTACCGAAATTTCGAGCGCTGCACCGAAATCCGATGAGGTTTCGGGGAGGCCATTTGGTTCGTTTCGGTCGGCTTGGATTGCGAAGATAGAAGATAAACTATTATTTTAGCAATGCTGTGTCGTTTTAAATTCCGATAATAAACATCTGTTGTTTTTTAGTAATAAGTAAAAAGTTTATTTTCATGGTTATTTACGAATATTATCCGAATATTTTGTTAAAATTGCTAGCGTTCTAAAGTTTAATATAACGAAGTAGCACTTCTATAAACTCTATTGCAATAAATTTTATCTTAAAATACGCGTCTCGGTAATGTCTTTAATACGCCGTTTCATTTATCCTGCAGACTCTCATATTACAAAAGTGTAAATACGAAATCCATCAAATACGGCGTCACCTTCGTTTTCGCAGTTCGCAAAGCTGTCGCGTCGTATTGGGCAAATTTTCGTATTTGTACTTGCGAATTACTCCAATATGCACTCCAGATACTCCACCGCATTGAAAATCTTCATAAAATGAGCCATTTTCACCGCAATCGTAAGTCGTGCTGTGCCCACAAGCACGTTGCCGATGTATCTGAACGGTACTTAGTAGTGTTTTCCCGTACAAACTGAGTATTTATTACTTACAGAAAACACTTTTACAACTTTTTAAGTTAAAATAGAAAGGAATTTTGTGGAGTTAGATAGTGGAAATCATATAAATTAGTAGCAGTATAAATAACCTATAATCATTCCACAAAGAAGTCAATGAAAACAAAGATCGATATTTCTTGCAGAAGCTGTGGTCTAGCGGTTAAGGGGACATGCTCCCACCCTGTTTTAGGTTCGAATCCTCCGCGGCGCAAAATATTTTTTTACCAGTCATCTTGTTTGGAACACTTTTCTAGTCGTTTAAGAGAAGCATGATCTGCAATATTCTTTAGCGTGTACATCTAAGAGCAAGCGCCAGCAGTAGTTTCTTAGACATCGGGGTTCACTCTTATTATAAAACAAAAGATGAAATTTCTGTGAATGAAACAAACGTAAAGTCTGATTTTTATTCATTTACTTTTTTAGTCTTGTTACAAATAATTCATGCGTGACTACTCTCAATGCTTGAAACGCAGTTAGAAACAAAAAAGTTTTCAGCCTTCATGTTGACGATCACATAATCTTCGATATGAAGACTGAACATTTTTGTAGGTTTCAAACTATGTTTTAAGCACTGATGTGAGCCTGAGAGCGACCAAAATCAAATTTTGCGACAGTAAAGAAATATTTGCGACTGCTCTTCATCATCCGTATATGTTTACAGGCACTGAGCACTTGGGTTCAAGATGGAATCAAACCTGACGTTTCCAGTTAACGACTCACTGGTTGTGAGTGAATCTAAAGAATTCCTTTAGCTTTCCCGTATCGTCAAACAATTGTTTTGTTATTAAAATATTGTACGCTCTTTCTTCAGTACAGAAACATTGACTAATTTGCGCTTCTAAGAGCTGTCTCGACTAATAGGTAATCCTTTTCCTTTCCCGCACCTTCCATGTACTTCCGTAGTGCCAAAATAAGAAGTTTTTCACTGCTAGCACTGCGCTCTCTCTGCTGCTAACGCCGCGCCTGCCCCCCCTCCCCCCCTCCCCCAGCGTATTGAACTCGCGCCGCGCCAATGAACCGCACAATTCTGCTCTCGTCTAGGACAAACGGTAGCATCTAACGCCTTCCAACAAACGCCAAAAATAAATTCAAAGCTTTCCGGAACTTTTTGTCGCTTACACCCCCACAAAAAAATGTTACGCTTACTGCGTTTTGGACGTTGGATGGTTTCACCATCACGGAATATATTGGCCGGAAAGTTTGCAGACATCGATAATATATAGTACTGAAGGCAATTATAAAATCATTTTGCTGTGCGACGCTTAGTTTATGAGATACGGTGTGATAAACATAGAGTAGCGCGAATAAACAACTTTTCATTAAAGTTTAAATATTCTCTTTTTCAGCGACAAAGAGTTTTAATTCAATTTTAAAAATGTTTAAGGAGGTAGTTCTCGGAATAAAATGTCGTGTTATGTCACCAAATTATAAAATGCACGACTTTTTTTTTTTTTTTTTTTTTTTTTTTTTTTTTTTTTTTTTTTTTTTTAACATTTTGATGGTCTGTTCAGCAGTGCGCATGCGCGGAGAAGCATTCAGGCACTACCAGTGAGTTCAAAGATAATCTGGAGTCAGTACTGTGTATTACGAAAGCGTGACGCTCGACGCCACATTGGTGAACGTATATCTGTCTAGTTGTTAGTAGTATTTGCGTACACCGAATTTAACGTTATGACATTTGTAATCCTTTGTTCTAGTTGCTTTCCGAACAAAGTAACTCAAATACAACGGCAGCTACCTATGAAAATCTTAATACTATTCACAAAATCGTTGAGACATCGAATAAACGGTATATTCATGAAACGAAACAGCAGAAAACGGCATGGTTTTTTTTTTTTTTTTTTTTTTTTTTTTTTTTTTTTTTTTTTTTTTTTTTTACGTGTACGTCAGTTATATTTTTATTCAGTAGTAGTGTTTCTACCACATTGCGTTAAATGGATAAATTGTTTTACTGTAGAAAGATAAATGAAGGTGTAAAAACGATCAATTCGAGGTGTCTGATGTAAGCGTTATTTTCATGCAGTAATTTCCAATCGGTGGGCTCAAACGGAAAGCATTATAAACAAGAGGCAAATAGAGAGATGAACACGAGAAGTAGCGTCTACAACAGTGTCATTTATTCATTAAATTCAGTGTAATAGGAACTGGCTGAAAATATAGTTCATCTATGGATTTGAACTCTACTTCCTTTCCTTTGGGTTCTCGTAAAGCATAAACGACTCGAACTTCAGTATAATGTATTTATTAAAGTAATTAATCATTCATATCTTATTTTCATAGGACGCAGAATACAAAAGAACAACACGACCTATTCATACGGAGTTGCCAACCTAACAAAAATAATGTGTCACGATTTTCACAGATTCAAAGCACTGCAGTTGTGTATCCAGTGTTATTCATTGAGATCAGTGGGCACTACTGACTGGCTGATGCGAGCAGATCTGGCACCAGCGACACCGTGAGCTTCGGTGTCTACGAAGACGGACCGCAACGCCACCGAAAGGCATACAGAATTAAATAATGGAGCTGCTTCGATAACTCGACCCCTCGGTGCGTTCTCTGACCAAACTCAACCTTGGCGCGCCGAAAAGATACAGAATAGGGCCCCTGCGCCAGCTCCTAGCTCAGTCGGTAGAGCGCTCGAGCGTTAAAGGCAAAGTCCCAGGTTCGAGTCCCGGTTCAGGTACACAGTTTTAATCTGCCAGGAAGTTTCATATCAGCGCACACTCCACTGCAGAGTGAAAGGTTTCATTCTGGATAATGTGTTTAGTCCACTCTTACATCTACTCCCACCCCCCGCTCTCTGTTCATCTGTTTCTGCCTCCATATTCTCTGTCGACATCCTCCTCCGTTTTCATCTCATCCTCTCCTTCACACCTTCCCCTCCCAAAAATCTATGAAAAATGAATTACATCTTCCAACTTCCATTGTGATAGATCAAGTGGTATCGGATGTTTGGCGATATCTACATCTACATAGATACTCTGCAAATCACATTTAAGTGGCTGGCAGAGGGTTCATTAACCACTTTCATAACTTTTCTCTACCGTTCCATTCTCTAATAGCGCGCGGGAAGAAAGAACACCTAAATCATCCCGTTTTCGATCTGATTTCTCCTATTTTATTGGGATGGTCACGTCTTCCTAAGTAGGTGGGTGCTAGCAAAATATTTTCACATTCAGAAGTAAAAGTCGGTGATTGTAACTTCGCAAACAGATCACGACGCAATGAATAACGTCTTTCTTTTAATGATATCCACCCCAATTCGTGCAACATTTCCGTGACGCTTTCCCCCCCGTAACGTGATAAAACAAAACGAGCTGCCCTTCTCTGAACCTTCTCAGTGTCATTCCGTCAGTCCCACCTGGTGAGGATCCCACAAGGGGCACAAGTGTGATGTAGGCAGTCTCTTTGGTGGAGCTGTTCCATCTTCGAAGGGTTCTGCCAATGAAACGTAACCTTTGGTTAGCCTTCCCCACAATATTTGCTGTGTGTTCTCTCTAGTCTACATTGTTCGTAATTGTAACTCCTAGGTATTTGGTAGAATTTACGACCTTAAGGTATGACTGATTTATTGCGTATTTGAAGTATAGCGGATTTCTTTTAGTGGTCATGTGTATTACTTCACACTTTTCTTTATTTAGTGTCAATTGCCAGTTTTCGCACCATGTAGGAATTTTGTCTAAATCGCTTTGCAGTTCCTTTTGATCCTCTGTTGACTTCACTAACCGATAAACAACAGCATCATCCGCGAACAGTCTAAGGGAGCTATTCAGATTGTCTCCTAAATCGTTTATAAACACGACGAAGAGTAATGGACCTATAACGCTTCCCTGTGGAACGCCATATATCACTTCTGTTTTACGCGATGACTTTCCGTCAATTACAACGAACTGTGTCCTTTCTGATAGGAAATCGTGAATCCAATCGCACAATTGTGGAGATATTCCATAAGCACACAATTTCGTAAGAAGCCGCTTGTGGGGTACAGTGTCAAAAGCCTTCCTGAAATCCAGAAATATGGAATCGATTTGAGATCACTTGTTGATGGCACTCAACACTTCATGTGAATAAATGGCAAATTGTGTTTCGCAAAAGTGATACTTTTTGAATCCGTGTGGACTATTGGTTAATAGGTCGTTCTCTTCGAGATAGTTCATAATATTCGAACAAAGTATATGTTCCAAAATACTACTGCAAGTCGAACTTTCCAGTGTTTGGGTACGGATCTTCCGCTGAGTGATCGGTTGTAAATTATAGCTAAGTACGGAGCTATTGCATCAGCATACTCTGAAAGGAATCTAGCTGGTATACAATCGGGCCCGGAAGATATGTTTAGTAACTTAAGTTGTTTTACTACTCCAGGAACGTCTACTTCTAAGTTTCGCATTCTGGCAGCTGTTCACTTCGTCTTCTTTGGTGAACGAATTTCGGAAACCAGTGTTTAGTAATTCTGCCTTAGCAGTACTGTCATCGGTAGTATTACCATTTCTATAGCTTAGTGAAGGTATTTTTTGTGTTTTGTCGCTAGTGTACTTCACATATGACCAGAATTTCTTTGGATTTTCTGCAAGATTACGAGACAGGATTTCGTTATGGTAACTACTATAGGCTTCTCGAAAATGTTCAAGTGTTTATTAAGCTTATGGGACTTAACTGCGGGGTCATCAGTCCCTAAACTTACAAACTACTTATGAACTACTTACAAACTAGGACGGCACAAATATCCATGCCCGAGGGGGGATTCGAACCCCCGACCTTAGTGGCCGTGCTGACCGTGACTGGAGCGCCTCAGTCACCTCGGCCACCGCGGCCGGCTAGGCTTCTCGCATTGAAGTCCGCGCTAGGTTGTGAGTTTCAGTAAAAGATTGCCAGTCTTGTGGATTCTGTGTCTTTTTTTTAATTCTGCATGCGTTTTTCTTTGTTTCTGCAACAATGATCTGACCTGTTTTGTGTACCATGGGGGGGGGGGGGTCAGCCCCCTTTTTTATAAATTTATTTGGTGTAAATCTCTCGATTTCTACTGATATTATGTCTTTGAAAGTAAGCCACAACTGATCTACACTGCCATTTTTAGTTTTGAAAGACTGGAGACTATCACTCAGGAAAGCGTGATGTGAATTTTATCTGCTTAATTGAATAGATATATTTTTCGTTTATTTTTGCTGCAATTGTGTATTTCGCTGCTACAACTCGATGTTCGCTAATCCCTGTATCTGTTTTGATACTCTTTACTAACTCAGGATTATTTGTTGCTAGGAGATCTAGGGTAGTCTCGCAACCACTTACTATTCTAGTGGGTTCATTAACTAACTGTTCGAAGTAGTTTTCAGAAAAAGCATTCAGAACTAGTTCGGACAATGTTTTATATTTTCCGCCGGTTTTGAATACGTAATTATGCCAACATATCGAGGGTAAATTAAAGTCGCCACCGATTATAACAGTATGCTTCGGATACCTATTTGAAATGTGATTAAAGCTTTCTTTGAACATTTCGGCAACCGCATCGTCTGAGTCAGGGGGTCGATAAAAAGATCCAATTATTAATTATTCCGGTTGTCAGGTATAACCTCTACCCAGACCAGCTCACAGGAAGTATCTGTCACAATTTCGCTGCAGGATAAACCTTTTGTAACAGCAATAAACACGCCACCCCCTTTTTTTATTTATTCTGTCCTTTATGAAGACCATTTGGCCCTTTGAAGAAATGTCGGCCGAAGTTGTCTCAGGTGTCAGCCAGCTTTCAGAACCTATAACGATTTGTGCCTCAGTGCTTTCTATCAGCGCTTGGATCCCTGGAAATTTCCCAATACGGCTACGACAATTTACAACTGTTATACCAATGGTTTCTAGATTTGCTTTCTTCCTGTGTCTGATCTGCCCCCTTTGAGACTGAAACCCATTTTGTGTATTCCCGAGGCCGTCTAACCTAAAAAACCGCCCAGTCCACGCCACACAGCCCCCGCTACCCGTGTAGCCTTTCCTGAGTATAGTGGACTCCTGACCTATTTAGCGGAACCCGAAAACCCACCACGCTTTGGCGCAAGTTGAGGAATCTGCAGCCCACCCGGACGCAGAACCGTCTGAGCCTCTGATTCCGACCCTCCACTCGGCTCTGAACCAAAAGTCCGCAGTCAGTCCTGTCGACAATGCTGCAGATGGTGCTCCGCTTTCGTCCTGAAAGCACGACTGGCAGTCTTTACCACTTCTGATAGCCGCTCGAAACCAGAGAGGATCTCTTCCGATCAAAAGCGACACACATCATTGGTCCCGACATGAGCCACCACCTGCAGCTGGCTGCACCCTGTGTCCTTCATGGCATCTGGAAGGAGCCGTTCCACATCCGGAATGACTCCCTCCGGTATGCACACGGAGTGCACATTGGAATTCTTCCCCTCCCTAGCAGCCATTTTCCTAAGGGGCTTCATCACCCGCCCAACGTTGGAGCTCCCAACTACTAACAAACCAACCCTCTGTGAGTGCCCGGATCTTCAAGGCAGCGGGGCGAGTACAGGACAAGCGACACCATCTGCGTCAGGAACATCCTCTGCCACAGACAGCGCCTCGAATCTGTTGGCAAGACTAACCGGGGAGGCCTCCACCGGTCCCCCGGGGAGTCGTACGCCGCCTGACACGCGCTGAGGAGACCTCGCAATCCACCAAGGATTGGGGGGGGGGGGGGGCGACCCTCTCGCGGGCAGCGAGCGGGCTGGCCACAGCCGCAGGCCGATCGGAGGGCACAACAGACGCACAGGGCGTCTGCTGCACCCCCGCGAGCGGCCCACAACAGCGGCGCCCACCCACCGTAGTCTCAAGCGTTGCCAACGAAGCCAACGCCGTCTGAAGGTGCGAGCGAAGAGTCACCAACTCTGCCTCCATCCGTTCGCAGCAGTCACAGTTCCTAATTCTAAAAACCTATGTATCATCCAAGTAAGTACATCTGAGGACACAGAAGTGAGCTTCGAAAAATATGAATTTAACACTAAACTGTTCATTATCGACGAGTCTGAAAAATATATACGCGAGCTAATAAATCAAAATAACAACTGAACTGACAACAAAACGCGATTCTTAATAAATAAACACGCGAGCACACTAAAGATTTAAGAACTGCAAAAGAAACACACACAAAATGAAAATAAGTCGCTTCTATTAAGAAGCCGGTTACCGTCACGTGTGCACTGGCCGGCGGTTACTGAGTTGCCTTCCTGTAGAGCCTTTATAGTATCCGCTTGTGGCCGCCAGTAGTTGCGTATCGTCGAAAAGAATGTGAAGTTGCGGAGAAGTGTACGTGGGTACCACCAAAAGAACTGTCGCAAAATGTTTGGAGGAGCAGAAGGGCAATTGTAGAAGGGGAGAAGCGGAACGATCAGCTGTTGCGGAGCATGCTTTCCAGCCAGGTAAGCACCACATTCGCTATACGATACGATATAAAAATTCAGCAAGTGAAGCAGGAAAAAGGGAGTACAGCCGTCTGAAAAATGAGTTTGATTGGAAGTGCAGACTGGCTAAGCAGGAGTGGCTAGAGGACAAATGCAGAACTGTAGAAGAATGCATAACTAGGGGAAGATAGATACCGCCTACAGGAAAACAAAAGAGATATTTGGAGACAAGAAAAGCAGCTGTATGAATATCAAGAACTCAGACGGAAAACCATTACTAAGCAAAGAGGGGAAATCGGAACTGTGGAAGGAATATATAGAGGGCCTATACAAAGGAAATAAACTTGAAGGGTATTCTAGAAAGGGAAGACGAAGTGGAGGAAGATGAGATAGGTGATACGATACTGCGAGAAGAAGAAGGGAAGACGAAGTGGAGGAAGATGAGATAGGTGATGCGATACTGCGAGAAGAATTTGACAGAGCGCTGAAGGACAAGGCACCTGGAGTAGATGATATTCCGTCTGAACTGCTGATTTCGTTAGGAGAGCCAGCCAAGAAAAAAATCTTCAACCTACTATGCAAGATGTATGAGACAGGAGAAAAACCCTCTGACTTCAGGACGAATATCGTAATTCCAATTTCAAAGAAAGCAAATGCAGACAAGTGTGAAAATTACAGAACTATCAGTTTAATAAGTCATGGTTGCAAAATACTAACACGAATTATGCATAGACGAATGGAAAAACTTTAGTTGCAACGTCTATTGTGACGATACTGCTTTGTAAAGTTACATTTGTTTTGTTGATAGTTCTCAAAAGGTCATCTTATATCTACGTTAGGAGAAGTTTTGAGTTTTTTCATTTTCTTGCAAAGGCCTTATGCTTTATTTCTTGTTTCCACTGGCTGATCTGTGTTGCTACTAATTGACTTTAAAGCTTCAAAAATATCACCGTAGTCATTATGCAAAGCGTTAATAGCGTCAGCACGTGCAGATCATCTGATTTCAGAGAGGCAAAAATTGGAAAAATCTTTCTACAATCTTTTAAGTACAGAACGATGAAAGTTACCTGGTGAGGAATCCACGCTTGTTGAATAGCACTTGACTGCTTTTAATTCGTTGACAATCGTCGTTAACACTTTCTGTCCCATTAAATTATTAAATTCATTGCAAATATTTTTAGAGAAATATCCATACTTTCCATACTTTCGTATATGATCAGCAAGAAAATGATCAAATTCGCTTATTAATTCTAACCATCGCAAACAATTTCAATTGTTTTCAGACCTCAAAGCATCATTTCTCCACGAAACACTAGTCCCCTTGACACCAAAAATTTTACAACTTCATCAATTCCTTTCAATGTGCTCCTTCAATAGTTGACCTCAGCATTGAACTGGGAAAGCAATCCAGTATCAACTCGTCCAACAATTTTGCTTCTTGCAACATAATTCATCATTGATTCCCTGTGCTTGCTTACAATCTTTGTATCCCCTGGAAGAACTCAAATTATTGCCGACAGTGTTATTGAATAGATGGCAACAATAACAGTACACGGATTTCAAAAATATTCAAATGTTTGTTCAGCTTAAGGGACTTAACAACGGGGTCATCAGACCCTAAACTTACGAATGACTTATGAACTAACTAATACTAAAGACGAAACAAACATCCATGCCCGACGAGGGATTCTAACCTCAGACGGGGAACGGCCGCGCGCATCGTAGCATAGCGCCTCAATGCGCTCGACCGCTGCGCCGCGGCTACCCAGATTTCATAGATAGTGAGTACAGAAGCCACTTTCTTTCCACACATTCACTATTCGTCATTTTGCGAGTGACAACAGTCCTACCTAATTTTCTGGATTTTGTTTTACAACTTACATCAGCAAAAAGCGTAGTGGTTTCAGAGAAGTCGCTATTTTTGATTTGGAAATACTCTGGGCCCTTGTGAATCCAAATATCATGGACTTCTTCTGATAAAATTTCGTCACAGTACTTACACGGGTCGTGAGATATGTTTTCTAACATACGTCTGTCTGGTGACTCCATGTGGCTTGAGATGGAAGAAGCATGTTGTGATGTGTGTGCAGCTGTCTTCATAACTGGACCTGATGGACTCGGAACACATATGTTATCCTCTATGTTAAGCATGGACACCGTTTTTAAGCTTTTAGATTTAGAGATATCTTGATATGATGAAGTAGATGAATCACTCTGTTAGTTTCTTCAACAGTGAAAAATGAAGTAAGTTCAGATAGTATGCTGATGATTTTTTCTTTCTTATCAACCACTTAAGTATGTTTTACGTGTCATTGTTGAAAGACACTACAAACATAAGAAGTAGACACTGACAAGTAAACAGAGTGAATCGTATAAATCGCGTATAAGCAGATGGCGCTTCGAAGCACCCCGATAACGAATTATCGCTTCGGAAGGTAGAAACTTCAACAATTCCGGATTCACCGGGGCTGGATGCATTGGCCGTCCTAAGCACCGGGCGAGTCCATCGGTTTCTTCATAGGGGAGGCCGTTGCGCTTTGTCGTGGGCGAGTCCATTACTTTGCTCTAAGGGGAGACCGTATCAGTCTGCTTTAGATCCTTCTAGTTATCGAAGTTCATGTGTTGCTACTTCCTTATGTGAAAGATTTGTATCTGATCAAATGGGCCCTACCTGAAGCCAACTTTAAAAAAAGTTAAAAACTGTCATACACAGTGCGGCATTGCAGTCTCCACCAGTTGGCGCAGGAAGGATTCTGCATAACAAGAGTTTATGTCGGAAGACGTAAAAGGATAAAATCGCATAAAAGAGTTCCCATGATAAAATTACTACCGGGATTTCACTTGGGACTATAAGAAGAGTAAAGAAAGTGGGGGAAAAGTAGTAATAAAAAGGAGAGTTTTTACATTTGTGGAGAGACTTACACGCAACTTCTACATAACAAACAGCGTCTCACAATGAAGTCACTTCTCCCACAATAAGAGAGAATATGTATTTTAAGTGAAGTACCTTCTCCACAAGTTAGACTTCAGTTAAGTCAGATTTAGGTTTTTTTTTTTTTTTTTTTTTTTTTTTTTTTTTTTTTTTTTTTAATGACCATCTGTTGTTTACACGTTGAAATCTTAGTATAAGTAACACCTGAGTTATTTACAGATGTGCTCAAAGCAACAAAAACGCACTGTACTTGTGAAACATTTACATTTATGTAGTAAATGCATTGACTAAGTAAAATAAAAATATGCTGTGAGGAGGGTAGGTATATCGTATAAGTCAATGACACATATTTGTGCAGTTCGCATACTACACCCTGTGAGTGTAGCATAACGTCTAATTAGAGCACGCACAGGTAACAAAACCTAATTTATTTTTAATGGCCACACATTTTATAAATACGTTAATAAACATTGATGGAAATGTTCCTGTACCAAGTTATTGTATTTCATTAAATGTAGTAGTTCTTGTGCTAAATAATTTTTAATTTTCATATTCGGAGATAAAAGGGAAGATTACCATAAAGGAACGAACGCTGCAAACTTTTCAAGTCAGTTGTTTTATCTTTTACTACCTGATTTAGGTATACTCAAATAACTTATACAGGTCGACGTAACAAATATACCAATTTTTTTATCAGGTGTACAGAATATAAACTGACAGAAAACTTGCCGAGAGACTCCGTCGCTGTTGTTGATATTCGATGTCGAAAACCAGCCATAATACATGGGGGGAAAGATGAAATGCCATATTGGGTAAATGATCATAATTTTCAAAGTGACCAGGAAATCACAATGATATGCAGTGAAACCTCGTTTATGCGTTTTTGTGGGGGCATGCTAAAATAAACGTACATGTGAGAGACATGCTAAAATAGAACTTTCAGTACTGCGCTCGAAACAGGTTTGTTAGCTGCATGCTTTGTCGAAAGCAAGTATGTAGGCTTTATTTCACATCTGAAATCCTTCCTTTCTCACAGTTTGGCCCCCTTTTCAAAGCATTGGATCTTACGTGTGTTCCATTGGCAAGGATAGTAATTACGGTAGAGTATGACATTATGAGACATTTTACGCTGTTCGCTAGGATTTCTTTTGCACTTTCTCAATTACGTTGCATTGAAAGACATTATCTTTTTTTATGAACTGTTCATTTTCATGTGTTTGAATATTGGAAACTACTGTAAATTATTGAGTTCACCCATTACAAAAAGACTCCTAGTTCCAATAACTGGTTCTACCATCAAATGCCACTGCCAGTGCACTGTAGAGATGGGTCGTTCGCGAACGAACGAGTCCAAAGGAACGGTCCACATGAGGAACGGAAGGACCGAGGAACTGGTTACAAGGAACGTTCACTTCGGCAGTCCTGGTCGAGTGGCTCTTCCTGTTCCAGTTCCAGTTTCCTTTTCGGTTGAACGTTGCATTTTCAACTCAGAATCGAGCTGTCGATTTTTTTTTCTGTGAGTACAGTGAAGCAGCTTGCATCTTGTTATGGAAGGACAGCGATTTATACCAGTGCTCCATCGACTGTAGGGAATTAACTTTTGTAAAGTGTGTAAAACGGAGTTGCTGAGTACAGAGCCAATGATACTTGTTTTCAATTCAGTCTGTTATGAAAACCATAGAAATTGACAACTGGATAAAATAAGGAACGGTGAACGAGTGGAAAGGAGCGGTTTCAATAAAGAAACTATCATAGTGAACTAGGTTCCAAAAATGAACGGGTTTGCCCTGCACTGTGAGATTGCTGGACTACCCCTTCCATTACACTCTGCGGCTCCACATGCTGCTACTGAGATCGGTGCAGCGGCTGTATTGTTGTGGGCATCTCTGATGCCGCCGGTACTGGAAGTGTCTGCGCTGACGTCTCGTGACGTAAGCGCCTGCCTGCCTACCCGCCGCTTGGCCGGTCAACAGCAGAAGTCATGTGAAGGCCGTTCCGGCAAGTTATACCTCAAACAGACTGCCACAAGGTCTACTGCAGCGGTGTCGCCCAAAATAATAACTTCGATTTTGCATGCAGGCAGCAAACCAAGACACTTGCCACACCATATGACACACGTTTCGAGACAATTTCTGGGTCTTTATAAGGAATAAGTGCGACAAAAATTGACTTTAAAAAAGTCATTCCCCAGTAGAAAGGAACGAGTTTTTCGGGCCCCCCCCCCCCCATCAAGCTTGGGCCCTGGGCCTGTGCCCCTTGTGCCTCTACGGCAGAGACGGTAGTGGATTCATATCGCCAAACATCCGAAGAGGGCATGAAAGAGGGCATGAAACTAAACGGTATATGGATGCCGGTGTGATAGCAACGGCGATAGCCGACCGCTGTGGCCGAGGGGACTGAGGCGCTCCAGTCACGGTCTGCACGGCCACTACGGTCGGGGGTTCTTCGAATCCTCCCTCGGGCATGGATATTTGTGCCGTCCTTAGTGTTAGCTAGTTCATAAGTAGTTAGTAAGTTTAGGGACTGATGACCCCGTAGTTAAGTCCCATAAGGTATACAAACATTTGAACATTTTGCAACTGCGATCTGCGGCCGCGGACGACGGCCAATTGCACTGACGTCTTCAAAACACATGACGTCACGCGTCGTCGAGGGATCGCGCGCACACCGAACTTAGCGGCAATCAGTAGCGAGCCAGTGTGTGTGCAGTCCTACAGACCCCCCTGCAGATGAAGGGACGAAAGGTTGGGTTTTCACAACAAATTTAAGCGACCACGGCATAACAGCCCAGATAATTTTAATGGGCATGAACCCGACAAAGCTAGTATGTATGGGAATTGGAAGCACACATTAATCACCCTCTCTTCCTATACCTCGCCTCCTTCCTCCTCCATTTAAACATATCTTCGTCCCTCCTCTATTCATCCATGTCATCCTCCATTCTCTAACTCTACATTCCTCCATTAATCTATTTTCCACCTGAACTTCTTCCACCTTCCTATACAACAATGGTACGTGTAGTTCACAGTAACTTTTCTACATTATGCATTTATTCCGATCTTCCATTAGTCCTCCACACTCCCCTCTTTCTCTGTGCATCTACTACTGCCCCTGTCTCTGTGCATCATCCCCACCACATCTCCTCCTCTATCCATAAAAACTAAACGTTCCTACCAACTTCTTTGGTCAGTGATTAAACTGTGTTGAAGACTATTCTAAGTTACCCTCAGTCATCCGCCATACTGCAGCTTGCAAAGGGTAATAAACTTCTCCATAAAAACACATTTGCATGTTCCAAGTCTCCTGGTGATCGCTGAAGCGGCGATTAAATCTACTGATCGGCGAAATTGTGTCTAAGTCTATTGCGAGGTACGTCATCAGCTATGACAGAGAGCGCTCTTTCTTTGAATTTTCCCAGTTTCTTTTTCCAGGAATTAAACAAATAAAGGAAAAATAAATTGTTTACGGAGGTGTATTTCGATCTATTGAAACTAAATTAAAGGCGAGCTTTGTGCGTTTAGCTTCTTTATTTGTGAAGCATCATCAGTGGCGAATTTTGGTGTTATCCCCATAGAGCTGTGTGTATATGCTGCAGATGGATTTTTTTCCGTTATCGATGAACGCATTTATTTCCTCACTTCACTGTGTACCGGTTTTGTAGGGTTTGTTTATAAACAAAGAGAAGAAGCATATACATACAGCTCCATGAGGATTGAGTAACACTGAAAAGCCGCTACTGATGTTGCTTCACAAATAAAGAAGCGAAACACGTATGGCACAGAAAACACATTTAGTGGGGAGGGGTGGGCATGTTTGAAGCCCTTACTCTTACGGGAATTAGTTAAACTACGAGTTTGAGTACTATGGGCAGGGCGAAGCTGGGAATTTGTATCTGACGGGAGGCGTGCATGGGTAGTCCTTGCAGGTGCGGTGATCACTGTGTCCCCAGTGGTGTAGGGGTCAGCGCAACTGCCTAGAAAGCGGGAGACCCGGGTTCGAATCCCGGCTGGGTACACATTTTCAGCTTTGCCCAATAGCAGTTGAAGTCATATATTCTATGAATATTAAATAATAACAGCTGCAGGATCAGAATGTGACGTCTGTTCTTTCCGAACAGACGCCACATGTATATATACATTTAAATGAGTTGCAGTAGAGGGAAATACTGAAATAGGTTTGTAGGAAGGTAGTTCCTACATTAGATCCCGTAGTGCACCGTGTTCTATAAAAGGGTAGGACTAGACAGTGGTGCTAGATGCCACAAACTGAATGGTATGTTGGTAGTAAACGAAAAAGATATACAAGTACCTTGTTATATTATGTAATGTTCCAGCGCTCGGCTGTAGCTGCGAGGTGGGGCAGTATTCTTGAGTTGTCTGTGAAAGTGTAAGGGCGCACCTCCGTTTTGTGAATCTATCCTCAGCAGCGGAAGATACTGATTATACAGGCATCTCTCACATTATTTCATTGTCAAAAGAAGTCACCACAAGGTATTGATATTGTATTTATGTGTATGTAGTTTGTTTCAAAGTTGATTGCACAACCACGACTTATAGTTTCATTGTTGTAAATCTTTCTTAAATGAAGTTTTCCATTAGACGTCTGTGGTTCTCCTTTCGTTAGTTAATACCTACACCCTCGTATTTAATTTGAATACTTATGCTACAGAAGTAATGATTTTTGAAGTGTGATGTTATTTATGAAAAAGTGTCAAAAAGATAATCGTCATAGCAGTGTTATTTTTGTGAAAGATAATATGGCGAATTGTTGCATAGAAAAGAAAGGTTCTGAAAGATATTAGAACAGTATAAATTCGCTTACTATAATTCATTTGCACCAGAGTGCTTTCCTGTGTTTCTTATTCTCATGATATTCAGATTAAGCAGTGCTATCAATGCAGAGCAATAATAAAAGGGTCATTATTAAGTCAGATCTTGTGACGTAAAGGGAGCTGTGACGATTCCATTTAATGAGCTTGCACGTTTATTTGAGAATAACACATTTTAGGTTTATTTAACATGATACTGCATTGCATTTCAGTGACAACATGTAAGTAACTAATGGCCATTAAAATTGCTACAAGAAGATTAAATGCAAATTATAAAAGGATATTCATTCGACAAATATATTATACTAGAACTGACATGTGATACCATTTTCACGCAATTTGGGTGCATAGATCCTGATAGTACCCAGAACAACCACCTCTGGCCGTAATAACGGCCTTGATATGCCTGGGCATTGAGTAAAACAGAGCCTGGATGGCGGGTACTAGTACAGATGCCCATGCAGTTTCAACACGATACCACAGTTCATCAAGAGCAGTGACTGGCGTATTGTGACGAGCCAGTTGCTCGGCCACCACTGACCAGACGTTTTCATCTGGTGAGAGATCTGGAGAATGTGCTGGTCAGGGCAGCAGTCTAACATTTTCCATATCCAGAAAGGCCCGTACAGGACCTGGAACATGTGGTCGTGCATTATCCTGCTGAAATGTAGCGTTTCGCAGGGATCGAATGAAGGGTAGAACCACGGGTCGTAGCACACCTGAAATGTAACGGCCACTGTTCAAAGTGCCGTCGATGCGAACAAGAGGTGACCGAGACGTGTAACCAATGGCACACCATACCATTACGCCGGGTGATATGGCAGTATGGCCATGCGGATAAGATGCCTGTCATCTCGACTGCTAGTGATACGAGGCCATTGGGATCCATCATGGCGTTCCGTATTGCCGTCCTGTGCGCTCCGATTCCATATTCTGCTAACAGTCATTGGATTGCGACGGACGGGAGCAGGAATGTCGCGATACGATAAACCGCATTCGCGATAGGCTACAATCCGTCGTTTATCAAAGTCGGAAACGTGATGCTACGCATTTCTCCTCCTTCACGAGGCATCACAACAACGTTTCACCAGGCAACGTCGGTCAACTGCTGTTTGTGTATAAGAAATCGGTTGGAAACTTTCATCACGTCAGCACGTTGTAGGAGTCGCCACCGGCGCCAACATAGTGTGAATGCTCTGAAAAGGTAATCATTTACATATCACAGCATCTTCTTCCTGTCGGTTAAATTTCACATCTGTAGCACGTCATATTAGTAGTGAAGCAATTTTAATGGCCAGGAGTGTATATATGTATATTACGTCGGGCCGCGACGTATTACCCGCGCCTACTGGAGCGCCGTGTTGCGGTGCGCGCGGCCGTCTGCCGTCTGGGGTTCGATTCCCCCCTCGGGCATGGGTGTTTGTGTTGTCCTTAGTTTAGTTTACCTTAGGCTAAGTAGTTTGTAAGCTACGGACTAATGACCAAGCTGTTATGTCCCATAGACTTACAAACATTTGAACATTTATATTACGTCGTCAGATTAGTTTATTAAAGAAAGAATATGATAATTTTATTTCTTTATCTACTCAAAATTAAACATAACCATCATCTTAATATTCAAAACAATAAATTTATTCTTATTAAATCGAGTATACTCAATTGATATAAAAAAAAGATGTTAAGTGCATAAGCATCAACGGTAGATTCATTTTACAAAGTTTCACATTTTACAAAGTTTCAGTACTTCCCCACATATTTTCTAAGTAACTAACGACAACGAAAGAAATGATGACAAAAACGAATTTCCCCTCTTCATAGTCCGAATCGCTATTGTGTTGAGTTTATTGAAAAACACAATGTAACATACACTTCTTTCCTCTTTCGCCGCGGTGGAGTATTCGAGCGTCTAAGGCGTTTCGCTGCGGATCGCGCGGTTGCTCGCCGTCGGAGATTCGAGCCTTTCCTGGGGCATGGGTGTGAGTGTGTTGTCCATAGGTTAGTTTGCCCTATTTTAAGTTGTTTGTAACCCACGGACTGATGACACGTAGTTTGGTCCGATAGATTTACAGAGCCGGCCGCGGTGGCCGAGGAGACTGAGGCGCTCCAGTCACGGTCTGCGCGGCCACTACGGTCGGGGGTTCGAATTCCCCCCTCAGGCATGGATATTTGTGCCGCCCTTAGTGTTAGCTACTTCATAAGTAGTTTGTAAGTTTAGGGACTGATGACCCCGTAGTTAAGTCCCATAAGCTTAACAAACATTTGAAATTTATTTTTATACAGACGCTTGAACATTTTCTTTCCTCTTTCCCAGGAGATTTTCAAAAATTTGTCTTTCATGGAAACCTTGGAACACAACAACAACAACAACAAGAAAGGTTAGCCATTTCGCTCGAGGCGTTCACAAGTGATACTGCAATTGATTTTCATTCATACCGGTTCTAGGTGCGGTGTTTTTCATAGGCACTATCGCGTGCCGTGACGGCACGTTTCGACTTCCAAAGACATCGCAGACTGTTGTTCCGATTGCTTGACTTCTGTCGCGGCGTTCGTCCCTCTATTGTACTCCGTCCCTTTGCAGATCTCCTGCAGCACCGAGGGCATTGTCTGGTCGGCTCGAAGGACGGACGCCGGGGCAAAGACGCCAGTAATGGCCCCCGCCGGAAATCTTTGAAGGGGGCGGTGGCGGCGCCCTATATTTCGTTATTGCAATTCCCCGAACGCGCCCGCCACGCGGCGCCGGCCTCATATGCGCCAAAGGCCTGGCTGGCACTGTGCACCGTGCGCTGCGCATTTCGCGCGTTCCGCCCCACTCGCCGGCAGAAGGCGCAGCCTCGCTTTAACTTGCCGCTCCAGCGCACCCGCGCAATCGCGACGCATTCTTTCCCTCATCTCGAGAGAGGCGCTACGGCTTCGACGCCAAAAATTGTCGCTGTCGCTTTCAGCCCCATACCTGATCAATCTAGCGGCACATTCCTTCGATATGAAACGGATAATTGTGATTTTAACATCTTTAATGTCTATCTAACAACGATGAATATCGCTCAACTCTAGCACAGAGCATTAATCTCTCGCAGTTACGTCACGGAAAAATGCTTATAATAGCTGTCGGCAACAAGCTGACACACGTAAGTTGCAAGACTGCGCATCGGCATAACTGCTAATGACACTCGACAATAGCTCTCCGCATGAAGATATATATATATATATATAGGACCGTCGGTATCTCCACCGTGAAGATTCAACTGGATTCTCTAAAAATTATTGATTTGGTCCAGGATACCAAGCCACAAACGAAATACGTATATAGGCCTATAAATCTTTATTCTGTATTGTACTCTATGTCTTAGTCCTGTTGTAACTTATTTCTGTCACTCATCAGTCAAAAACATTTTTTTAATTGATTCTAAGACCAATGTCTATATCGATCAACTCTAGCACAGAGCAGTACTATCTCGCAGTTACTTCACGGTAAAACGTTTATAATAGCAGTCGGCAACAACCTGACATACGTAAGTCGCGTGACAAACCGACACACACTGAAGTCGCTTATTTATAAGAACATTATAAGGATGTATATATATCCCACCGGAAATATATATAGCGTCACAATATGTGTAAGGAATATAATATATATCGACAACAGCTCACACACACACACACACACACACACACACATATATATATATATATATATATATATATATATATATATATATATATATGTGTGTGTGTGTGTGTGTGTGTGTGTGTGTGTGTGTGTCAGTTTTTCGCCAATAGAATTCTTCATGCGGAGAGCTATTGTCGAGTGTCATATATATATATATATATATATATATATATATATGTGTGTGTGTGTGTGAGCTGTTGTCGATATATATATATATATATATATATATATATATATATATATATATATATATATATATATATCCTCCTTACACATATTGTGACGCTATATATATTTCCGGTGGGATATATATATATATATATATATATATATATATATATATATATATATATATACATCCTTATAATGTTCTTATAAATAAGCGACTTAAGTGTGTGTCGGTTTGTCACCGATAGAATTGTTCAGGCGGAGAGCTGTTGTCGAGTTCCATAAGCAGCTATGCGCATGCGCAGTCACGCGACTTACGTATGTCAGGTTGTTGCCGACTGCTATTATAAACGTTTTACCGTGAAGTAACTGCGAGATAGTACTGCTCTGTGCTAGAGTTGATCGATATAGACATTGGTCTTAGAATCAATTAAAAAAATGTTTTTGACTGATGAGTGACAGAAATAAGTTACAACAGGACTAAGACATAGAGTACAATACAGAATAAAGATTTATAGGCCTATATACGTATTTCGTTTGTGGCTTGGTATCCTGGGCCAAATCAAAAATTTTTAGAGAATCCATTTGAATCTTCACGGTGGAGATACCGACGGTCCTATATTGTATTCATACCACCGATGTGTTGTTTTCGAGAACTTAACACCAATGTAAGAACATCGATGTTTCCCACTGAACACCAATGTCTATCTAACACCGATGAATATCTATCAACTGTAGCACAGAGCATTAATCTCTCGCATTTACTTCACGGAGAAATGTTTATAATTACTATCGGCGACTAACTGACACACATTACATAGAACCGATTTAAGACTAGACACAAATTGAGCATGTCAGGGAGAAGGTGAACATTTGGTTACATTGACAACAATCTGCAATAAGCAAAGGTGAGTTCTCGCTGCCTGCCCTGGGTAATTCAATTTGAATAATCAGACACCTCTGCACAGATATTCTTACTCGCAATTTATAATATCTAGAACAGCAGTCAATTCTGTTGACTGCCGGGTTTTTACTAGTGATTCTTAGAACTGAAAGCCATGTACATCATGCACAAATCTAATCTACAATCACTTTCATTTTATTCTTAGACACGTTGTATGCCTTAATTTTTATCATTTTTTAAACAGTTAATTGACAACTACGAACGTCATTTATATAGTACTATCATTTTTAAACGCTATTTCAATTGTAACCTTTTATGTTTTGCCATATCAAAATCTTTGATAATTTTATAATACAACATATTTTTTTAAATCAAAAGTGACCATGTAAGACACTATACAATAGATTTCAGAAGGTTCTGTTTAGCCTTAACTTCAGTACAATATCTTAATTTTATCATTTTTACTATTAACTGCTATGTGTTCCATACAATGTCACCATATGAACTGTAACTTGTTATGTTTTCGACATGTCATTCCTAATATTTTGCAGTGTTATAATACAGTATGTTCTTTAAACAAAAATGACAACCTAAAGCATTGTACAATAGATTAAGGATTTTAATAAAATGGTTCTGTTTGCCTTAAACTTGATTACAATAGCGTTGTGAAAAGTTAACTAGTAAAATCAAACGATCTTTGAATATTGCCAAGAAAACAATAGCTTAACACACATTTCAGAGTGAGAAAGCAACGTAATAGTTTTTGAATGCAAAGTAAGTTATCTTAAATTGTTTTCTATGTTGTTAGTTAATCTTTTAATGCCAGTAAATCTGCATACAACACTGCAGAACCACTTTAGAATATTTTTGAAATATCGATAATAACATGATGCAATTTACGTCAGTATTTAAATGATTTAATCGTCATTTGATATATCAGAAGGATGACCATAATTATTTAGTCTGAGACAATGAAATGTATAGATAACTATATTTTTTTTTTTGGTTAAATTTATGTATGTAGTCCTTTCATCGGCTACCAAATATGGGTGGAGCTGGCAAAGGGGTGGAGCCTCTGCTATTTGAGAGCAGCAAGCCTTGCTCCAGCCAGCAGTGACGCACTGGAAGGCTCCTAAGCACCTGCCCAGCTCCACGACATCAAGGGGTACAACATCGTTTTATTTTATTTTTTCTTTATTAACTTAGGTTAATGTTGGCAGTAATGTATATTGCTTGAAATGTAAATGTAAATATGATACATTTCAGAGTTGCAGTCCTAAAGATTGCCCAAATAAGAAGGGAAAATAGTTGATATAAATAAAAATCCTTGTACTCTAGACTGTTTTTTATATGTAAATTGCTTTAAGACTTTGATCATATCAGATTCATCATCTCTCACAGCACTCGACATTGAGATTGCTTGCAAACAGAAATAGGCGAAATAAAATAATCTGGCATTTATTTCATAATGACTGAAAACCCGGGGTCGCCTGGATACTTATTTATCCCTGTATTAACTTACAGGGATACCTTACAGTCTCGGATATTCAGTTTGGGAGGAGACAATCGCATTCGAGCAGTATACATTAAGGGTATCCACTCATAAAAGTTTCAAAACGCTCTACTCAGAATATTCCGAGTTCCTTAGATCAATTTTTTTCAATCTGAAGCAAATTATTGCTCGGAGGATAGCTGTCATAGAAGGCAGTACTTGCTGTTGTTATTTGGATGTTTTAGGGGAACAAAACTATGGAGACCATCAGTCCCCCGCAGTACTTGCACCATAAAATAGCCAAGGATTCAGTAATACAAACACGTATGCCCAATTGACATTTATTTAGTGTTAAAATTATGAGTTCCTTGTTTGACATTAATTATTAATTGAATATCTCATTGAGTCCTTTACAATACAGTGATGAATTAGCGCAAAGCCTGAAAATTATTTTCACAACCAATGGAAAGGTAAAAGAACAGGATAAAAGATAAAGCAGTCAACAATCCTACAGTTGTTATTCTTTCACATTCACAGAATATATGACATCAACTGGGTACGGGCAAAGCTGAAAATGTGTACCCAGCCGAGATTCGAACCCGGGTCCCCCCTCTTTGTAGGCAGTTGTGCTGACCATTACACAATTGCGGACACAATTCATCACCGCACCTGCAAGGACTACCTAAGCACGCCTCCCGTCAGACACAAATTTCGAGTTCTGCAGGGTAGAGCTGGAAATTGCTGTCTGAGGGAAGGCATGCTTGAGTAGTCCTTGCAGTTGCGGTGATCACTGTGTCCCCAGTGGTGTAGTGGTCAGCGCAACTGCCTAGAAAGTGGGAGATCCGGGTTCTAATTCCAGCTGGGTACACATTTTCAGCTTTGATGTCCATATATTATGTGAATATGAATCCGAAGATTGGTTTGAATAGTGCTTTGCTTGGCATGCTCCTGTTTGGCGGTGGTATGCCGTTGCCTTCCTCTGACCTTCGAACTGACTTCTTACCCAGCCAGTTATAGGGGGACCTACAGTTTAACTTGGGTTCCGAACCACGGTGCTACTTGGTACATTCCACATCAACAACACTGTCAGAGGTGAAAGAAGTGGAAAGTGACAGATAAAAATCCTAGGGCCCCGCGGGGATCGAACCCGCGATCTTTGGGTTAACAGTCTGGCACTCGGCCACTGTGATACCGAAGGATACACTATGTAATCCTGGAAAATTCTGAAGAAACCTACTGCTTTACCAATTGTTTGTAGGGTGGAATCTTCCTTAATAAACATAATTCTCTCCTGAGTCTTGCCTGAAATGCGAAACATTCGTTAACCAAAACATATTTTTCTGTTGGAAATCATGTAAAAATAGGACAATGGGTCCCATTCCGAGAAATACATACTCACAAAACAAAAATTCATTCAACAATTTAAAAGAAAGCTGTAGGAAAAGAAGATTAAATTTGTTTTCTTTGAGATAAAATAGTTCTGTTACGATTCGTGAGGATAGGGACGGGATCGCCAGAAAATTTTTTACTTCGAAGCGGGTAGCATATTCTAAAAGGCTGGAAAATACAGCCATAGATCATAAATTCGACATTTCAAAGTTTATTTATTTATTTGTCGAATGGCAACAACAGCAGCATTGGGCATTACATATGAGATAGTTTAATACATATATTCAAATACTAAAATTTACTAATGTGGTAAATACACTACTTTAATACATGTGGGAATTCTAGGCCTTACTAATTTAACATAGTGGCAATTTAAGAGATGCGATGACATCTTAAGTAAATACATATTTACGAATAATCATAAATCAATATCGAGTCGCTGAATTCAACTAGTTGCAGAAGGGGTAGCATTTATAAAGTCACTGAATGGTCCAGGATATTTCCTCAGAGCACAGTCTCTGATGATATATTGGGCTGTTTGTTCTTGGGCACCACAATCACAGGCTGGAGATTCTCGGAGTCCCCACTTGTGCATCATAGTATTGCACCTGGCATGACCAGATGTGGAAACTGTCATTTTAATAAAAGGAGTCTATACATGACACTGAATATTTCAAGTTTATTTTTTTATTTTTTTTATTTTAGTGAAATTTTATCTAAAAATTCATCTAATGTGTAGAAGGAGTTGTCTTTCAGGAATTCTTGTAATTTAGTTTTAAATACTAGTTGGCTATCTGACGGACTTTCGATGCTACTTGGTAAGTGATCAAAGACTTCACCCTTTTCTATGCCAAAGTCAGATTTAGCCTTCAGTAATAAAGATTACCATTTTTCCTAGTGTTGCAACTGTGCGCACTGCTATTACTTTTGACAGTACCTGACATCGCATGTGTTGGAGAATAGATTAATAATCTTCAAAAGTTAAAAGTAACTTGTTAAGTTTTCTATGAATGATCTCTGGCAGCAGTGAACAGGAAATGCAAGTTAAAACGCTCACTGCTGCTTTAAATTACTTAGTGTGTGGCCATAGTACTTGTGCAACGGAAATTTATCTACCTGCTCACTCCTTAAGGGAGCAGCCAACGTTTTAACAAACACAAATGACATATATAAAAAGGAATAGATAATTAAACATGGGACGGGGAGCATGAAATTATAAATCTGAGGTTTGATACTATAAATTATTATCTATTCAATTAAAAAAAACCAGCAAAATGTGGGGTACTGCCCATAATAAAATAGTTTCTGCCCTTTTTGAATATGGAGGTAACATGGGACGATATTTGCAAATACATAGTTGATAAAGAAAGCACAGTGATTCATTCACAGACACGAGCATAATGCTTGCGACACTCTCTCAGGCGGGAATAATTCAAAACGTTAGTTAAAACAGCAAAGGATTCAAACATACTAAGTTTACGCAAAGGCACACGTGTATTCTAACTTGAGAAACCGGACACAAAAGTCAGGCCGGCCGCGGTGGCGGAGGGGACTGAGGCGCTCCAGTCACGGTCTGCACGGCCACTACGGTTGGGGGTTCGAATCCCCCCTCGGGTATGGATATTTGTGCCGTCCTAGTTTGTAAGTAGTTCATAAGTTGTTTGTAAGTTTAGGGACTGATGACCCCGTAGTTAAGTCCCATAAGCTTAACAAACATTTGAACAAAAGTCAGTACCGGAATGAAAATGCAAATACTAGATTATTAAATTTACACTGAATTAAACTTTCCTCGCATAGCAAAGAATAACTCAAGAAAAACTATCACTGATAAACCAGGACTGCCAAGTAAAGAGTGGTGTTTTTCATAGTTTCTTCGGGTTTGCTGCCGGATTTTGAAGTCGAACTGACCCAATATTTCGGCGGAACACCTGTCCGCCATCCTCAGGGGAACTGCTGCTGCTGGACTCGCCGACAACTGATGCCGAGGGCATGGAACGCCGTCCTATATAGGCCTGCGAGTGATGAAGGCGCATGCGCGGCCTACCACAGGTACTGTACATAGACAGGTCTTGCGGCGCCGCCGGTGGCGAAAAGGCGGTGCTCGCGATATATCGCAGTCATGGGTTGTCTTCCAGCAATCTGGTGGGTTGCATAAAAGATCGATGTTTTTTCATGTGTGATAAAACTGGGTTCCACGCCCTGCTAAGCGGAAAACCCTTATCTCTATTAATTAAATTTTCAGACAGCCTGATTTCAATAGACTCTTTATACAAATTGTCCCAAAAACCGGACGTGCTGGCCACAATACGAGTCTCATCGAACAACATCCTATGTTGCTCGTTAAGACAATGTTCCGCAACTGCTGACTTTTCGGGCTGTAGAAGCCTGATGTGACGGCGATGTTCCACACATCTGTCATGAACAGTGCGGATCGACCTGCCAATGTACGCCTTCCCACATTCGCATGGAATCCTGTACACACCCTGTTTTTTAAGGCCCAAGTCGTCTTTAACGGATCCTAAAAGTGTCCTGATCTTGGGTGGTGGACGGAACACACTCTGGATGTTAAATTTCTTTAGGATTCTGCTAATGTTGTGAGATATGCCCCCTGCATACGGAATAAAAGCAACAGATCTTCCTTCCTCTTCATGTGCTTCCCGGGATGGTCCAAACTGCATAGCTCGAAGAATCTGCCTTTCGGAGTACCCATTTTCCTTAAACACAGATGTCAAGTGTGAAAGTTCCTGTGGTAGGCTTTCTGCATCGGAAACTGCATAAGCTCTGCGTACCAGAGTCTTAAGGACGCCACTGCGTTGGTGTGGTGGGTGGCAGCTTCTTGCATTGAGGTACAGATCTGTATGTGTGGGCTTCCGATGAACACTATGTCCCAGGGTACCATCCTGTTTCTTATACACCATGACATCCAGGAACGGAAGCTTCCCATCGATTTCAACCTCCATGGTGAATTTGATATTGGGATGGAGACAGTTGAAGTGGTCAAGAAATCGATTCAGAGAATCTCGTCCATGGGGCCACACAAAGAAAGTGTCATCAACATATCTCCAGAAACACTTTGGTTGCAGAGCCGAAGTCCTCAGTGCCATATCCTCAAAATCCTCCACAAACAAATTGGCAACTACGGGTGATAAAGGACTCCCCATAGCCACTCCGTCAGTCTGTTCAAAAAAGTGGTCATTAAATAAAAAATACGTGGATGTCAGCACATGACGACAAAGTCATGACGACAAAGTCATCATCCAGTTTTTCGCTAATCAGACACAGGGAATCTTCCAGTGGGACACGAGTGAACAGTGAAACCACATCGAAACTGACCAATAAGTCCGAAGACTCAAGCCTCAAAGATTGCAGTCGTCGAATAAAATCCACAGAATTGGAGATATGATGTTCACACTTGCCTACCAAGGGGCTAAGGATGGAAGTCAGATATTTTGCCAAATTATAGGTAGGTGCCCCTATGTTGCTAATAATTGGGCGTAAAGGAATGCCATCCTTATGTACCTTAGGCAATCCATATAGCCTTGGAGGAACAGCAGCTCCAGGGTGAAGTTTCTTGCACAGGTCTTTTGACAACTTGCTCGATTGCAGAAGAGAAAGAGTCTTTCGTTTAATTCTTTCTGTGGGATCGCAGCTCAACCTTCTGTATGCCGGGTCATTCAGTAAAAAATTCATTTTAAGGACATAATCATCCCGTGTCAAGATAACCGTGGCATTACCCTTGTCAGCTGGTAAAACAATAATATCATCATCATTCCTAAGGGAACGAATGGCGGTTCTCTCCGCAGAAGAGATGTTGTGCCGCGGTGGACGGGCATGCCGCAATGTGTGGCAGACTTCTTGCCTAATTTCTTCTGCACGTTCTTCTGGGAGGCTGTATACTGATTGTTCCACAGAGCAGATGAAGTCGGTAATAGGGAGTCTCCTAGGAGCAGGCGCAAAGTTAAGACCTTTCTCTAGTACCGCCAAGGTGGGCCCATCCAACTCCTTATTTGAAACATTAATTACGGTACGTCGACGTATATGATTATCTGACGTCTGAGGATGAGAAAGCAGGCGTTCAAATTTGAACGACTGTCTGTTAACGGCGCTCCTATGTGCCCAATCTGATAGCGCCCAAGTGGAACCATCAACCCAATCCCAAACATCTGCTGACAAAAGGGCGGAAAGATCCATATGCAGATAAAACAAATCTTTGGAGACAAAATCCAGCTCTCTACGTGTAAAACGGATGCGTTCCTTAATCAGTGCTAGACTAGCACGCACCTTGGTCTTATTAGCCCTCCTACTATTAATAAAATGATTAATTCTAGCGAAATTAGGTATAATACCTTCGTCATTGCAACGCAGCAGGAAGGCGAGTGTACTCAGCAGCTTTGCTTTCTTCATACGAAGTTTATCAAACTTCTGTACACGTTTCACCATCTCCTCCCCGTAGAGGTACTTGATGTAGTTTCGTAGGCTTTCCCGACGTAAAGAGTGGTACCTCAAGCCGCGGGCAGAGCTTTCCCCCTCCGCAATGAATGCAGGGTGCGGTCAAAGCCTACTGTCTACCACCCCTCGCGACCTGAGGGAGATAACACCCTCTACTACACCTCCAGAGAGGTCTCTTTTGTCACCTCCTTCGTCCATGATTAAGTTGGTAGTACACTAAGAACAGCCCACCTCGCCAAGTGAGGGCGTCTCTGGCTCCCCAGCAGACGGCAGTGCAGACGACATGCGAAGCCATGCGTTCTTAACTAAAGTAAACGTGGCCTCAAGCGCGAAGCGGCGACTGTTAGCCATTGCGCGGCAGTCACTCAATATTAAAGCAGCCTGCTACTTTCATATAAACACACAAGTTCAATCACTCGGGTGGAAACACATATAAACGTGGGGAATTGATCATTAATAAAGGAATAAAATAATTGACATACAAACAGACAATATTAATGGAGGAGAAACACGAGTAATGAATAACTCAAAATGGAACACGACCACACATTCAGTAGACGTGTTTCAAAGTGAAAATCCAAGATCGCAAAATACTTATTTATTTTATGACGACCGATTTCAGTGGGCTATGCCGCCATCATCTGGTCATATCAAATTATACAAGCTGGTCATATTATTTTAAAAATGGAGTTTAAATATTACGTGCAACATAGCACTTAGTGTAAGAACGAATATACATAAGTTAAAACACTTCGTTTTCTATTTAGAATAAGTGCTATGTTGCACGTACTATTTAATCTCCATTTTTAAAATAAGATGACCAGCTTGTATAATTTTATATGAGCAGATGATGGTGGCATAACCCACTGAAACCGGTCGTCATAAAATAAATAAGTATTTTGGCCCATGACTTTTCACTTTTGAAGATTATATTATTTTCGAATTATGGCGGATTGTTAATTACAAATTTCATAAATGAATACATGTTTATTTTGATGCTACTGTGAAGATCGCTAGATCCTGAAATAAATGTCTGCACGATGATCCTGGGTGGGCTCCAGCATTTATTCTCATTACACGCTTTTGAGTAATTAATGCTTTTTAACTCAATGTTGAATTCCCCTAGAGAATGATCCAATACGAAAGCAGTGAATGAAAATAAGCTTAGTTAGGTAATTTACAAATATGTGTACCACCAAAATTTGCAATGACACTGATAGCACAAGTAGCTGAAATGAAATGTTTGAGCATATCTTTAGTCTGTTTCTTTAAATTCAATCCCTCAAAAATGTAAAAACCTAAAAATTTTGAATATTCTATTTTAGCTACAGATTTCTGTTCAAAGTCTACATTCATTAATGTTATCACGCCCTTTCTGTATGCAACTGTATTTGCAATGACACTGATAGCACAAGTAGCTGAAGTGAAATGTTTGAGCATATCTTTAGTCTGTTTCTTTAAATTCAATCCCTCAAAAATGTAAAAACCTAAAAATTTTGAATATTCTATTTTAGCTACAGATTTCTGTTCAAAGCCTACATTCATTAATGTTATCACGCCCTTTCTGTGTGAAACTGTATTTAGTGGGTTTTATTAAAGTTTAATGAGAATCCATTTGTACAGAACCACTTAATAATTTCTGAAAGACAACATTTACAATTGCATAAGTTAATTCGTGTTAGTGTGACATGATATCTATAATTGTATCGTCAGCAAAGGCTCTACAGTTTTAAGCACAGCACACGTATATCTCTGGAACAGCAACAGCTATTGTAAAACGACTTTCACCGGCATCACTGTAAAGCAGGGGCTCATGAATGTAAATATTTAGGAACATTCTAAAACGAATGCCTTGTTTTTAACACAGACTTAAGTGTTTTCAAATGGACACCCTGTATCATTTAATTAGCAATCTGTAGCATGACAAGTCACATAAAACATTGCGTTGATTGCATGACAATACGCTAATTACATTAAGAGAAATTGCGATGCGAAGTTGACCCTTGAAATACGTGGAATGCGCTGCTGGCGCACGACCTGAGTAGCATGGGGTTCTATCCTGAGTCTCAGGATTTGCGCTAGCCGCGCTTTTCACGTATTGCAAGGGTCAACTTCGCTTCGCAATTTCTCTTGATGTAATTTGTGTATTTCGATACAATCAACGGAATTGTTTATGTGACTTGTCATGCTACAGATTGCTAATTAAATAATACAGGGTGTCCATTTAATAACACATATGCTTTCGTTTTAGAATGTTTAAAAATATGTACCTCCATGAGCCCTTGCCTTACATTGATACCGGTGAAAGTCGTCTTACAATAGCTGTTGTTGTTCCAGAGATATTGTGGGTGGTCAAAATAAATGGGACACCCTGTATATAGACACTGCGGTCTGTAAAGCAGTGTGACGAAATAGGCAGTAGCATGTGTGTCTGTCATGTGAATTATCAGCGTTTGATCCCAGTTTAGTGAAAGATTTAATTTTGTGTCTGTGTCGTGGTGTAATGACGGTTCGCAAAAGCGAAGAGCCACGGTGGAATGGCCGAGGGCCTTGCTGCTCAACACACGGGTGCTCATTGTCGCAGAGTTTGTGAGTTTAGGAACTGACGACCACTGCTGTTTGGTTCCATAGCTTTACGAACATTTGAAAGTGTCCTATGAAACAGCAACAGTCCAATACATTCACAGTAAAACAGCGTGGATCGGTACCGCTACAGTTTCGCAGAACTCGCCGAACTACACCTTGACCTACTCCATGGCGAGGTGAGGCAGTCGGCTGTGCCCCAGCGGCCAGCCAATCAGCTAGCGAGCGCGCCGGCTCAGGACTGTCTTGCTTACGTGACATGACGTGCGCGCCGTGGCCTGTCTTTCTCGTAGGCCTCGTTCCATGGTCTATGACGTCATGTAACCTGTGCCCCTTGAGTATTTCCTGTGCGGATATATCTAAAATCACTTGTGTATAATAAGATGCAGTTAATCGCCAAAATTGTAGATAATTATGATGTGATTTCAAACACACCAGCGATATTTGTTAGGGGTGTCAGAACCTTGTTCAATATATCTTGCTTCCACGAACCTTCCAGTGAGGGCACTGGGGTACTGAGTAAGCCATTGGGTAATTTTGTGGTGTTGCAGCTTAGCGCCGAGAGGTGTGGCGTTGCAGCTCTAGGCATGTGTTGAGCTGTCTCTCTTTACTAGTGATGGGGACAATAGAATGAAAACAATCGATTCATCCGGTTTTTAGAAAAAATCTATCATTCGGTTGTAGTTTCTCGTATCGGTTGAATTATTCATTCATTCTTCTGAGTGAAACCAGTCGGTGGGACCAACCGAATGAAACAACCGATTCAGTCGGTTGGACTATTCATTCGTTCTTTTCAGTGAAACCAGTCGGTGGGATCAACCGAATGGAAAAATTGACACAGTAAGTTGGCCTCTTCATTAGTTCTTTTGAGTGAAACCAGTCAGTTGGAGCAACCGAATGAAACAGTCATTCAGTCGTAGTTTTACGTGTATGTTGGATTAATATTCGTTTTTTTTTTTTTTTTCGAATGAAAGTAGTCTGTGAGGACAACCGAATGACAACATGCGACGCTTTTGCAGTTTTGTACATTGACTGAATTACTCATTCTTTCTTTTGAAGTGAAAACAGGCAGTAAGTTTTTCTGTCGGTTGAACTTTGTAATCATCATCCCAACTGAAACGACTCATTAGTGTTTTAGCTTACAGAACTATCCATTTATTTGTATGGCATGCACATCAGATAACTACAGCAGTGATACATTATACCGTCATGGAAAAGGGGTACTTCAAAGTTAAAATTCGTATTACAAGGTTCATTTAATTACGTACCGAATGAAGTAACTTTTCGTTTTATAATACACAGTAACAGTGATTCATATTATGCTGTAGATTAAATTGTTAGAGGTGCCATCAACGAGTAAATAATTACATGGCATATCGCTGGAGCAGGCCTGCGATCACTTTCATTGCCCACCCCAGAATTCAAAAACGCCGATCATCTGGGCCCGATCAGATTACTTTCGCAGACACCCACAATCTGTAGCAGATAAGTGGCCGATGACCACGAAGTGCCGCGGAGAGCGGGGACACGAGAGAGGGGGCTGCCTCGCTTGCGTTTTCACTGCTGACAGCGCCAGCAGGCGCGCGCCAAACTCCACACAAAAGTGTCTGGCCAGGGGTGTGCCATCGCCCATTGTTGTCGGTTTCTTACTGTCTCAATATAAAAGCGTGGAAACTACAGGGTGTTCCAAAATGATCTCTACAAGTTTAATCTCGCATACTCTATCTCCGAAGTGGGAACAGGTAGGAACGTGCGGTTTGCGGCTTATTGTTCATATATATCTAAGGTTCTTGTAGGACAGAGTTAAGTATGTTGACTTTGAGCATATTTGCTAGATCCAAATTCGAAGATCACTAAAACATTAGGTATTGCAAAAAAAGCCTTCATTAAAGTTTCTGTTTAAAAATATTTCTTATAAAATATTTTTGTTAATCCCATCTAATTTGAAGGAGTACGTGAAGACATACATTTATCAGTGCTGTGAACTTTCTTCGGCGTGTCTGTATTCGTCAACAGTGTATGAAAACATTCATCTCAAGTTTCATAATTATTCACTCTTGTCACAGATATTTCTGTGGTTATCGGTGGAACGGTGTCGAGGTTTATTCCATGCCTCCGCCATGTACCATACAAAATCTCAGATGAACAGTGAACTGCCACTTGTTTTGAAAGTCAAGTGTTCAAAATTTAATCAAGATCGGAATGAAACTCTATATTGGCGTCAAAGTCTGGAATACCTTCTGTCATGCATCAAACTAAAGTAGATGTAGACGGTGACCATTCTCTTTCTTTGAAGGTGAAGAGTGAAATATATCATTAAAATTCGAATACAAACGGAATTTGTTTAGGTTAGTAGGTAAAGTACCCTCCGCCATGCACCTACGAAATTTATTGTACACAGTTACCTTCGCCTTGTTTTAAAGGTCTAGTGTGCAAAATTTCATCAAGATCGCAGCCAAATTGTGGTTTTTGTCGAAGTTAGTATGTAAAGTACCCTCCGCCATGCACCGAATTAAATTTGATGCAGGGAGTGACGTTTCTCTTGCTTTGAAGGTCAAGTGTGCAAAATTTCAAGATTGGAACAAAACTGCAGATTTGCATGCAATAGAAACAGACACACGGACACACTGCTATATTCTTAAAATTTGTCTTTAAGAATGTTTCATGCTGAACCACGGTTCATTTATACCCGAAAAGGCTGAAGGAGTATGCAAATAAAGTCACACAAAGTCGATGAATTAATAAAAACATCCATATAACTGCAGAAACCGACAAAGACTTTTTCCAGTCGGTTGTATCGCATCAAGTGAATCCACTCAATGCCGAGAACATTCATATAAAGGACAGAGACTTGTTTCATTCGGTGGTCGCGCATCGACTGAAACCACTCAAACCCACTGAATGAGTGAAAACATTCATATAGCGGCTGCAACCGACAGAGACTGGTTTCATTCGATTGTTTCGCATCGACTGAAACCACTCAAACCTCGCCAGTGAGTGAAAACATTCATACGGCCACAGAGACTATTTTCATTCGGTTGTTTCATTCGACTGAAAAAACCGACTGAACGAAAAAACACCGATTGAGCAGTCGGTTATTAAAACAGTCGGTTGTCCATCACTACTCTTTACCGTCGCCCCCCCCCCCCCCCCCCCCCCCATTTCCCTCTCGCCACGACTCAAAACCTTCAGTATTGCCATGTTCCTCAAGGAGGGCGGTGGTGGGATAATCTGTATGCCGCACATGTGTTTGTGTTATAGAAGTTTCTTTCTGATAATTTTGAAACTGTGTTCCATTTTCTCTTTATGTAAGCCTATAAAAGAATATTTTCAAGACAGCATTTATTGCAAGGATGAAAAATACGTAAGTAATTTATTTTTCGTATATTTTGCGCATTGTAGTAGTCAGTAGCCAACAATCAGTGTTTCTTATCTAATTGTCTCTATGTCGAAATATTTTATAAAGCCCTAGTATCCACCTTCAAAAACTGGATGAAACTGAGAGACTAGGAATAAATCTTGTAGAGTTAGCGGAAAGAGACAGTGATCTGACTGATGTAGAAGTTCATTTTAGTGACCGATAGGATAATTAGAAGAAATAAGTTCGGAATATGAATTTTTATAGGAAAAGACTTACTATCAGAATGGAGTAAGAAAGTAAGGCTCTAAATCAAAGAAAACCATGCAAAGATTATTATTCACCAGGTCTCTCAATATTCAAACAACATTTCTAACGAAATTCATGCGCTTTACAAAGTTAATTAAACTGATGTGATAGATAACAAAAGCATTCCACATTAAAAAAATATTTGGCAAACTCAGTACAGTCTACAATCGTACAAGAGATTGTAAAATTACGGATGGCTGTGAAATTAAGGCGCTCATCGGCGTTTAATTTTTGATAGGTATAATGAAAAGTTACATGCAACTTTGAAAACCTTTTGGGAGTCATACTGAACAGGTAAGGATAAACTAAGAACCAAAATGAGCTCTAAAAAATATTTGTTTGTAATCCATTGTAAATGACGTTTGCATTCGAAATGAAAGGAAATAACATTTATTTCTGTTGTATTTGTATTGTGAATTCATTCAGCCCGTAGCGACCGGACAGTCAGCTAACGTTCGCGGCCTCCCAGTGTGACGTGCCACGGCCTGGTGTAAGACTTTGTCTTCTAGGCGGTGTTGGCTGTACTACCTCTGCCACATTCAATCTTGATCTAACTCCTTTGTTCCTATTTCGAAAACATAGTGACACCGTTACGTTAGACCGTTCGCTCACAAGTTACTGAGTATCCCTCGACTGTGTGTACACTGGTGCCGTTGGACGGGCAAGTCCATTTGCTCGATGGTATGATAGGTATGTCAACAAAGTGACAATAGTAGATTCCATTACATAGTGTTTCCACAGTAGTGTCGCCGATAAATTCTACCCCTGGTGTATAAATTATCTGACGGACAGAGTGAGTTGTAAACTGCAGCTGTTTGCTGATGAGGTTGTCACCATTGTAGCAGGATGCAGGTTGACTTGGAAGAAATTTCTAGGTGGTGTGAGGAATGGCAACTACTGCTGAGTGTAGAAAAATACAAGGTGATGCTGATGAATAGGAGAAACAGTCCCATAATGTTCGAATACAGCATTAGTAATGTGCTGCTTGACAGAGACGCGACAATTAAATATTAGGTGTAACGCTGGACAGCGATATGAAATGGGACGAGCATGTAATAAAACGTTTGGAACGACTATGTAATAAGACGAAATATAAATATTCCCCTGATTCCAAAAAGAAATTATAACTTGTATACAAAAGGTGGTGCACTGAATACAGCACGCTCCTTCGTGTGCTAAAATAATCGGCGCGCCCGTCCGAAGGTTAAGGTTGCTGGCTGTCAGGTTTGTAAGATAAAGTACAAATCATGCATTAATTATCTGTGGTGGTATTCTCAGTTAACTGTAACTAATGTAAATAAAAAAGTACAGAAAATGTGATCATGTTACTATTATCTCCTTTAGCTGGCTTCTCCGACCCCACGTTCTCCACATCAAATACTTAGGAGCAGCATGTCCTTTTAAATTTATGCGCGCCCGTATGGATACACCCTTTAAATCGTCTCTCAGCCAATGTCCTCCTCCTCTCGTACATTAAAAATTACAAATATCTGCCAAAAAAATAAGTTCAAATGTTTGTAGAACTTATGGGACTTAACTACGGGGTCATCAGTCCCTAAGATTACAAACTACTTATGAACTAGCTAAGACTAAGGACGGCACAAATAGCCATGCCCGAGGGGGGATTCGAACCCCCGACCGTAGTGGCCGTGCAGACCGTGACTGATGCGCCTCAGTCCCCTCGGCCACCGCGGCCGGCAAATTTCTGCCAGATTCCGTACATACTGCAGGGTTTTCTACAATGCACCATATGGTGGCTTGCTAAGTATAAAAATCATATCCAAGAAAACTTTCATACACGTTCGAAAGACTTGAAAAACGCACAGGTAACTCTCGTATATCAGAAAAGCAAATGAACAGACCTGAGAAATAACAGACCTATAACATTAACGTCAGTTTGCTTTAGAGTTCATGAACATATTCTCAGTTCTAATACAGTAAATTTCCTTCAGACAGAAAAGCTTCTGTCCATGCATCAGTACCGTTTTAGGAAGCATCGATCGTACGAAGACTAACTTGCACTTTTCTCCCAGGACATCATGCGTGCTATGGATCAAGGGCAACAGGCAGACTGCATAGTTATCGATTTACGAAAGGTGTTTGACACGATACCGCAATTCTGACGGCTAACGAATGTACGAGCTTATGGAATAACTACCCAAATATGTGAGTGGCTCAAAGATGAGAATGTAAGATGTTTCCATAATGTTACACTCAATAAGTAAGCAAGAATATAAAGGCGAAAAACAAACACTGAATGGAATCTTGAATGTTAACTCTAGCCCAAAGACGAATTGTAAAGTAGACCTACATCCATCAAATTCAGATGAAAACAACAAATACTGTGAAGAAGTTCTGTTCTGGTTCCCTCGCGGATAAAAAAAATGAAATCCAACGAAGGTTTTTCAGAGACGAAATCGGGTAGCGAAGAACTTTACCGGTTCTCCAGCGGTGGTGATGTTCTCTGTAGCGTTGATGCTTGGAGTGCAGGACGGTGTCGTAGCCAGCGACGCATATTTGCTGTTGAGCTGCGCAGGACATCCTTCATCCTTAACTGCTTCATACGCCGTTACTTGTGATTGATGTAGATTTTTCTCTACCCACAGATGTCAATAACATTTCTCAGTGAAATTACTGTGTGCCGGTATGTGTTTTGTGATGGGTAGAACAAGCCGCGCTGTACCCTGTCGCCCTGAGTCTTGAACTGACTGGGAGCGTTAGTTTCCTTGTCTTCCTTCGGTTATTTACTGTTAGATCGAACCCCTTCCTTCAATTTAGGAAAGAAAGGACTGGCAGCCGTAAAATCATTCGGCTCTTCAGGCTAATCACATTTACACTAAAATTAAAATGGATGGTAAACAAAGAACAATGAGTCATAATATGAAATTAAAGGAGTGATAAGCATCGTAGAATATATTACCTAAGACGACGGTCGTCAAGTAAGCTTGTGTTTTAAACGGAATGTTAAAGAATGAAAAGAGGCAACACATTTTAAACCATTTGAAATGCTTAAACACGACACTGATTCTTGAAACGGAGTACTTTCATAGTCTAACAAAGTGGAATGCCAAGATCGCACATAATAATTTATTGCCTGACGACCGGTTTCGGTGAACTGTGTCACCATCATCAGGTCATATATATATTTTACAAGTTGGTCGTCTGTCAAAAATATAAGACATGTAATAAATAACGTATAAAAATAAAAAACCAGTACGCTGTACTCGATGGCGAGTATTCATCAGTGACTAGGGTATCGTCAGGTGTGCCCCAGGGAAGTGTGATAGGACCGCTATTATTTTCTGTCAATGAGGGCTAGAACTTCAGTAATAGCAACTACGTATTCACAACCTATACAAAAGCGTTACATATTTGCACCTGTTACTGTCCTTCAGAATAGTTACCAGCTTTGAGTAGTACCCATTGACAGTGATGTGGATGGCGTAGTATAACGTTAGCAGAGCCTGTAATGTTGATGGTGCAAATGGAGCAGTCTACTGCCTATCCAATCTCAGGAACATTTCTGAAGCGAATGCCACGAAGTGGTCCTTTCATCTTCGGAATCAAATAAAGTCAACCACAGATTGCGTTGTATGCGCCCTCGCATTGTCGTGGAAAATGATGGGTAGGTTGCACAGAAAGTGTTGCCGCTTTTTCGCAAAGCTAGTCGCAGGTGATGCTCCAAAAACGAACAGTAACACTGAACATTGACGGTTTGCCGTGGAGGAACGTAATGCGTTAGGATAATACCATCACGGTCGTATCCAAAGTGTCACTGTTCTGTACGGCTATGCCGATTCCCAGCATGTCTTGATGACCCTGACGTGCTGTACCAACACCGTCTACAAGACAAAGTCTTACAACAGGCCGTGCCACGTGACACTGGGAGAACGCGACAGCTAGCTGACTGGCTGGCCGCTGGGGCACGCCCACCAGCCCGTAGCGACCGGACAGTCAGCTAACTTTCGTTGACTGTGTGACGTGCCACGGCGTGGTGTAAGGCCTTGTCTTTTGTCTTCTAGGCGGTGTTGGCTGTACTACCTCTGCTACATTCAACCTTCAACTCCGTTGTTCCTCTTTCGAAAACATAGTGACACCGTCACGTCAGACCGTTCGCTCACAAGTGGCTGTGTTTCCCTCGACTGTGCACACGCTGGTGCCATTGGACGGGCGAGTCCATTTGCTTGATGGTAAGATAGGTATGTCAACAACGTGGCAATAGTAGATTCCATTACATAGTGTCTCTACAGCAGTGTCACCAGTAAATTCCATCCCTGGAGTATAAATTATCTGACGGACAGAGTGAGTTGTAAACTGCAGCTGTTTACTGATGAGGTTGTGTTGTTCAGGAGGTTGTCGTCATTGTAGCAGGATGCAGGTTGACTTGGAAGAAATTTCTAGGTGGTGTGAGGAATACAAGGTGGTGTAGAAAAATACAAGGTGATGCTGATGAATAGGAGAAACAGTCCCATAATGTTCGAATACAGCATTACTAATGTGCTGCTTGACAGAGACGCGACAATTAAATATTAGGTGTAACGCTGGACAGCGATATGAAATGGGACGAGCATGTAAGGACATTCGTGCGGAAGGCGAATGGCTGACTTCGGTTTATTGGGAGAATTTTGGGAAGATATTATTCGTCTGTAAAGGAATCCGCATATAAAAGGCTTTTAGGTTACCAGATCGGTTTAAAGGAAGATGAAGAGTCAGTTCAGAGGCGGGCGACTAGGTTTGTAACTGGTAGATTCGCTCAATGTGCGAGTGTTCCTAAAAGTGTTTGGGAACTCAAATGAAAGTCACTGGAGAGACGGCGACGTTCATTTCGAGAAACACTGTTAAAGAAATTTAGAGCGTCGGAATTTGAGGGGGACTGCGATACGATTCTACTGCCCCCACCACACTGATGAAATCTGAGAGATTCGGGCACATACGGATTCATATAAGCACTCGTTTTTCCCTCGTTCTGTATGGCAATGGAACAGGAAAGCAAGTAACTAGTATTGGTACTGAGTACCTTCCGCCACTGACCTATGGGTGGATTGCTATCTATGTAGATGTAGGTCCTGAATTTGATGGTAATCGGTGAAACGGTGTGGAAGACTAATGTAATGACCAACTGCCGTGTACTCGGAAATAGATTTATTTCCGTCTATCAGAGTTTATTCCCGGATACTTTAGCTCCAATTTCTGTACTGCAGACACCATGCTGCAATTAAACCATGTTATAATTCCGAGTTGCTATGCTAGACGACAGTCTAAAAGTTGTTTTTCTTTCCCTCGGGAGAAATACTTCCTGTCATTTTCTGTACCCCTGTCGAAACGTATGCAACATCTCGTGATGATAGGTTGAGTATCTTAGGCTTGAAGGCGAAACAAACAAACTCAAATTTGCATTTACAACATTATATAGAATAGCTCATAAACTATGCGTTTTCCCATATTATTACTATTACTATTTTTAGAATATTCTTAGCACCAAGCAATGTAATCTCACAACATTAGAGAGTGTTTCGGAATTTTCAGCAATTATTTACATGTGCCAAGATATTCCCAAACATTCTGGAGTCTTCCCAAATGCTCCGGACATTTCAGAAAATCCGATATCATTCTGGAACATTTAGTCAGATTTTGGAATTTTGTGGAATGTTGTCGAATAGTCTCGAATGTTCTAGAATGTTTAAAAATGCTCTAGATCGTTCTAGAATATTCTAAAAATTTATCTAGGGCGAAAGATCCCAGCCTTTAATAACTTCAAAAGCATTGAGTATAATTAAAATATTGCTTCGTTACTGCTAGGTTGTCTTATTATGAAATTTGAGTAAAACAGTGATCCCAAATTTTAGTAATATTTTAGTTTCTATTATCTGATGAACTATTACCAGACACTGAAATTATACAGTCTGAATAGAAATTGGAGCGTTGGTTTAGCAGTCTTGTCTGCACTGAAATTAACATCTTAAGTTATTAGCCCAGCGTGACTTACAATTGCGTCCTCTGCTTCCCGCATCAATTTAACGAAAAGTTTTAAAAACTACTGTTCAGAGGAGATGGGCAGTTAAATAAAAACTCCTATGACTTCTACCTGAAAATGATATAATTTGTCTCAACGCGAACTTGTTTATTGTTTATAAAATGACGTAGGAAGACCGTCGTATGTGCGAAACATAGCTTTTGTACAGCTAGATGGGGCGACAGTGTCGATAGTGTTCCTCCCGTGACTGTAATACAAACGGCCTTGAGACAAAAATCGTGATACGTTTGAGAAAACCGAGAGCTCATCATCAGGTGCTTTTGTCACTTTTCTTCTCGGTTAAGATTAATCAGTTTAAACAGACATGAAGATGAGCAACCAGGTTTCGAAATGCACAGTGCATTGAAATAAATTACGATACGTGACTGAAGACTGTTTTTATTGGGAAAAATATATGCATCATTTTTTCACTCCAACACATCTAAAACTCTGGCTTCTTTCTTTCTTTTCGTAGTTCTTGAACTAATTGATTCTAGAGTAGCATATATGAGCTTTTATAACCGTCACGGAAATGACTGGAAGACTAACACCATTCTAGATACACTGATGACAAATCAAATTCCACCTTCTAGAAGAAATGCAAAGTGAAGAATGTTATGTCATTGAATAATTAGATTATTAGTTTGAATTCCGCATTACTGTAGGACCTGACGGTGAAATACTGGCCGGCCGCGGTGGCCGAGGGGATTGAGGCGCTCCAGTTACGGTCTGCACGGCCACTGCGGTCGGGGGTTCGAATCCCCCCTCGGGGGCTGGCTTCTTTCTTTCTTTTCGTAGTTCTTGAACTAATTGATTCTAGAGTAGCATATATGAGCTTTTATAACCGTCACGGAAATGACTGGAAGACTAACACCATTCTAGATACACTGATGACAAATCAAATTCCACCTTCTAGAAGAAATGCAAAGTGATGAATGTTATGTCATCGAATAATTAGATTATTAGTTTGAATTCCGCATTACTGTAGGACCTGACGGTGAAATACTGGCCGGCCGCGGTGGCCGAGGGGACTGAGGCGCTCCAGTTACGGTCTGCACGGCCACTGCGGTCGGGGGTTCGAATCCCCCCTCGGGTATGGATATTTGTGCCGTCCTTAGTATTAGCTAGTTCGTAAGTAGTTTATAAGTTTAGGGACTGATGACCCCGTAGTTAAGTCCCATAAGCTTAACAAACATTTGAACTTTTTTAAAAAATTTTTAATTTTTATTTATTTATTTATTTATTTATTTATTTATTTATTTTTTATTTATTTATTTATTTTTTTTTTTTTTTTTTTTTTTTTTTTTTTTTTTTTTTTTTTTTTTTTTTTTTTTTGTGAAATACTGGTCCTACTACTTACCCTAGAAGATAGGGTAAGCAAAGTCAATGCTACATTTACAGCTTTTGTAGATTCCGAGGAAACTTTTGACAATGTCGACTGGAATGCACTCTGAAATGTGACCGTGTTTACATTTTTTTGTGAGCCCCAATTTGTTAATAAGCATTAGTGAAAAATGTTCCACAAATCTGGTATTAATTGTGCCTTAAGAATGTCAGATAAAATGAAGCTCCACAACTAGCCTACCTGCTTTTTGCATGTGTTTTGTTGTGGTATAATAGTAGCCATGTTTACGTACTCATAATAATTAATATTTACTGCCTGACGCGCGGGAACACCGCGTGTTTCTAGGCGCCGAGTTAGCGACTTCGGTCTGCTACTGTCGGAGATTCGAGTCTTCCCCCGGGCCACGAATGTGTGTATTGTCCTTAGAACAGGCTTAAGTTAGTTTAAGTAGTTCGTAAGTCTAGGGGCCGTGATCATAGTAGTTTGGTCCCGTAGGTTTATAAAGATTTGAATTTGATTTATGATCTGGAAGGAAGTTGTGCTGCACAAGGACACACTGAACTTTCCACTGTCTGTTGATGTGAAATATTTGTTTATACATTTCAAATAATTCAGAAATTTGAAACTGCAGTAACTGAAAAATGACCGAAGCGCAAGGTTACTTACTGTAGTATTGATCGACAATCAATGACGATTCTTCACTAGTATCAGAAACGGAAATGGAATATCAAAGTGTAACACAATGTTGTTGCTTAATCTAAAGGTCTCTTACCCATTTTGTGACAGAATTTTAATTCGGTTATTAGGATGATAAGCATTTTTATGACCTCTATTGAGTGAACGGCTTTGCACCCATAATTGAAAGCCATATTCCGCACCCATGTATTAAGCATGTACTCAAAAACGAAAGAACTGTTCTTCAATAGACGTCACACGACTGGAGAAATTAACTGAGGGAATACAACTGAAGTTTCCCAAGAGGGACCCTTAATCATTTACGCCCTAATAAGCTCGTACTTACACAAGTAACTCGTAAAGAACAGCACGTCTGTTACCCAGCATCTCAAGACTGAGTCTTCAGGCCCCACGAGATGTCTACTTGTCTATACCTTCTGAACACCTGGCCCAAGTGGCGCCTTTGCGTCAACTTCGCTTCCGCCGTCTACGGCAGCACACTGCAGTGCGCAAAAAGACCAATCAGGCTCTGCCAGTACGAGCGAGCAAAAGACGCTTTCCGCTACCTTCAGAGACGAAGTTTGCTCTCGAACATTCTGGGAGTTTCTGGAAAGAAACGACAGCCTGCAAAATCGGCGAGCAGGTGACGCTAAACAAGACGCATAGTCCCCTAGTGGACTGAGCAGGTGGAGCCCTGTCTGGTTTTCTTTATTATTTTTTCTACTTTTTTCCGTTTGGGCCATCTAAGGACCACGTATGAATTTCAATACTTCTTCCTTTGTTGTTCTTTCTTTTTCCTCCAGTAGTATGCCGTGTTTTCGCTCCGTATTCTTTTTCTCTCGTCAGACCATTTAGACCCTATCTTCTTCCTCCTGTCTTGGAATCCTTCGATTTTTAACACTTTCTTCACTTCACTTATGTTGTTTCTTTCCAAATCTTTCATTTCTCGAATCCAAGTTTTTAATGTCTTCTTGTCCCAAAGGTACTTAAAAATTTGTTAGGTTTAGTTGTTGAGTTCTTCCTGTATAAATATCCAAAAATAGAAGTCATATCCTCCGCAGTGTTTCGATTACTTATTACTTCTTAATTTCCATACCGATTATTTTTCGAATGATTGTTCTTCCTAGGACTTAAAGTTTGTGTAGGTTGTAATTCAGTGCTAGATATTCACTTACGTAGAGACATTCTCGTTTTACTATACTTGTTGTTGTTGTTGTTGTGGTCTTCAGTCCGCAGGCTGGTTTGATACAGCTCTCTACGCTACCCTGCGCTGTTTAACCCTCTTCGTCTTTGAATAAGAACGGCAGCCTAAATCCTTCTGAACTACATTCGTCCCTCGATCTCCCTCTGTGATTTTTACTCCACACATTTCCCTCCACAGCCATTCTGCATTTTATATCTTCTTTACTTCGGCCATCAGAAGTTATTTTGCTACGCAAACAACAAAACTCATTTACTACTTTTATTTCCCATTACCAAATTTAATTCTTTGACACACAAATAAATCTTAAAAACACGAGAAAATTTTGTTTCTCTTGTTCTAAGCCGTGAGAAATGCGTAAAATATGGTTAAAATTCGCTGCCAGAGGTCAATATTATTTTTATATAATTAAACTCTTTACGATAATTATTCCTCTATAAGTTCACTATTTTTTATTATACTATGCAGCTACAGAGGTGTACATTTGCGAAATAAGTTGTTCAGGATATGACACCCCAACGGTTTGTATTTAATTTTCTAATGTATATGGTGAACGTGCAAATTTCATATTGATTGTCAGCATTAATATTTACGTCAGTGATGTACTATTTCAGTGATTCAAAACGACTTTTGAGAACATCTCTTAAGCGCAACTATCTATAATAAAATTTGGTATGACTACTAGTCTCATCAATAATTCGATTCTACTTCACATTATTACACTCTTCCGCGTCAACTTAATGAGAGATTTACAAAAGGACATTCCTTGGATTTGAACATTGAATTCAAAATGTATAACACGCGACGCTATCCATTATGTTACCAAACAGCTACACCAAATACAGACAATTCAAAATTCTATTTTTTTCGAAAATATTTAATGTTGGCACCTAGGACAGAATACTTGCCCTCTTATTTTCACTCTTCTTTAGCATCCCAAGTTCAAATTTAACCTGACAAGTTTCTTTGTAATAAAACAGCACGAGAAAAATGCATACTGATATGTCAACGAGTGCGCACGATTAATTTAAGTATACATAAGAATTAATCTGAATCTGAACTGGAACAAGATAGTTGCATAATTAACACGAAAGTTTTACCATGGCCACTAATAATACTTTCAATTTTAAAGTGAAATATATTTGGTAGAAAAATGAAGACTGAACCCAAGATGCAATGCTTATGTATAAACGTTTATCGTGTAATAGTTCGTAATTTAGACTAGAGGTAATCTGTAGATACAAACAAGCAAAAGTTTGGTTTAAATGAATTGTACATTAAAAGCAGTTTTAAACTTTTTTATTTCCGCTGCGTAAATATCTGGGTTGTTTTCGAAAAAACTAAGATTCCGTAAACCCATAAACTTTCAAAAGATTCTCATTATTACATTTCACAACATTCTTTCCCATTATCACATAAACGTTGTAGACGCGTTTTCCATCACAAAAATAGAATTATACGCAGAAAAAAGTGAGAAAGAACTAATAACTTTCGCTAACACTAATACATTACACATAAAGCTATGTCTTCCTCGTGTCATGTAACGTCAATAGAGCTTCAGTCAATGAGAGCGTTTCCGATCACGTGACTTAATTTTGTAATTGTATGATTATAATTTCAGAAAAATAACCGGAAACTATATGAATAAATTCCTTAGACATAACACGAGGCATTGGTAAACAACAAAAACAACAATCTGAGACCATTACTGCCGACTGTCAAGCTTTTGAGAATTACGTCAGCCTCGATGGCTTGTAAATAGAACAGACAGTGGACACAAACAGTCGAAGATCGATCTGCGAGTTGTTTACAACAACTGCTGCCAAATTGCTTGAAGGTTTTTGTAGCGCCGGGACACGTAATTGCCGCAGAGAAATGTCTCCAATGAGCGAGGTAAGGCGTTTCAGTTGTGTCTTTCCTTCGTCAGCATTTCTTTCGCATAAAGGCACACATGTTTCATCTTTCTTAGCCACGGCAGACACCAGCGGCTTCATTTAGATGCTCATCTTCCTTTTAAATAGGCTCTAACGCAGCAGTGATGACAGGGAGCAGGATGGAATGGGAATATAACGCTAAATGAAATTACGGTGTTATAGCGATTCAGCGAAGTGGTTTGAAAAAAATTCATACAGCAGGCAACGGTGTGCAAATGACTTTTTTCGCTATTCAAAATGCGTTTTTCATTTAAATATTAATGATATGCTGAATTGCATTACCTTTTGTACATTTTAAAATAGAGGCAAGAGTTATTAAAGACAAAGCGTAGCCTTTTAAATAACCAGCTGACACAAAATGGAAAGAGGAAATCTTATAAGTCTTGTCTTTTAGAATAATGTTAGCTAACGGCCTTAGATAGTTGCCATTTAGTGCCCTGTAATTTACTTTCGAAAAATTTTCGCAAAAAAACAGAATTTGAAGGAAGGAAGATTGCTTATGGTCCCGTCGACAGCGTGGTCATTAGAGACGGAGCTCATGCTCGGATTTTTGGTTAAGGCGAGGGAAGGAAATCGGCCATGCCCTTTCAAAGGAACCATCCTGGAATTTGCCTGAAGTGATATAGGGAAATAATGGAAAACCAAAATCTGGTTCGCCGGAGGTGAAATTGAACCACTGTTCTCCCGAATGCGAGTCCAAGTGTTACCATTGCACCACCTCTCTCGGTACAGAATTTGAAAACTGTATGTTATATTTCCTCTTTTTAATCCATCTCTTTCTGCATAAATTAACGTTGCAACCAACAAGTAGGAAGCCAATATTAAAGTTGTTATTATAATGTGAAAGACTTCTGCTGATTGTAAGCTTGAATTTAAATTTAGGTAATAAGATATGTATATCATCACACTATATATATATTTCAAACTGTTCTTTGACACTGAGCCACCACATTGCACTTGCTATTCTTCAGGAATAGGTCGACGTCGTCAAGCTAACGCTAGGAATTTGGCAGTAAATTTTTCAACTGTAGTAAAAAACGGATTTCGAAGCAGTGCCGGATTTTCACATTTCCCACCAGCAGGCCATTCAATTTTTCCCGCCCCTACCGACCTGTGCAATTTTTCTTGAGGCATCATAACTGGACTTTAAAACCTAAGACTTTAAAACCCAGACCGATGGCGCGCAAAAACGCTTAATTAATTGATTCGGTAATGAGAATGGGAGCAGTTTGTGATGCCCAACGAACTTAACACATAATCTGCAACCTTCACGAAAGTTTTCCCCGCTAGCACTTACCATAAAACCGGGCAAGAAAAAGGAAAGGAAAATTGTTTACTACATACTTGCTGTTGACGCATTACAACTTCAGCATCGGAGACTACATTTTAATCTCTTACTTGTCTATATGCATACAGACATTTATAAATCTTTCTGTCAAATTCTACCATGAAACGATACGTTATAAACATTTAGACATGTAAAAATTAGTTTTTGCCTAAACAGAGTTCAAATAAACGTGTATTCATTTCGTGTTCGATAATCAGAACAATTTTATAAGTTTTAAACACAGTGTAAAACCATTTTTAAACTTTATCGTGTGTACACGCATAAAGCGAAATATTTGGCACATTAACTCATTTTTATGTAATCAGACATATAAAACAGTACAATAAACGTGAATTCTTTATTATATCATGATTTCAGTAGTTCGTATGAAGAAGTCGTTTATTTATTGAGTGACAATCCGAAATGCAGCGAAGCAGCACCTCGAGGTATTTATCGTCTTCGAAAAGTCAAATGTTTTTGAAGGTGTTAGTAGTCACCGAAACAAGAAAAGTAAGTCCAAAAAATATGAGACCGGAAACGCATAATTTCTGAGATAAACATGCGTATATAGGAAGGAATGCCTGGCGCTTGGATGATCATATAAGTACAGTCGTTGCATTGGCACCTGCTAAATTGGGTCAACTAAGTATTATGACGTCATACAGTACTGTATCTACCATTAGGTAGACTGCAGTCTAATGTGGCTCTAGTCGATTCGATTTGTAGGCTATTAGGCTATGTAGGTTAAGAGGGCCCATCGAGCTTCCATAAAAGTTAAATGGGACGTTTCATCGTCTCATTAACATTCGCCTACCTTGCTGGAGGATGTGCCGTGTGAGCAAGATCTTAGATGTGGCTCAAACATGAAGGGGCACACGCACACTTTCGTCACAATGAGCGTGGACATCGCAGACGTTTCAGGACCAATGGACTGGTCAGAATGCCCCATACCTTGGCCTGCTCGTTCCACAGGGCTCAGTTCCCTGACTTTAGTTGTGGGACACCTGAAGGAAGCTGTCTAAGCAGCTCCAGTCAGCAAAGTGCAGACAATGCAGGGTCTCGTCTTTACTGCGTGCCACACAGCAAGTACTGTCGCCTGCCGCGGTGGCCGAGGTGACTGAGGCGCTCCAGTCACGGTCAGCACGGCCACTATGGTCGGGGGTTCGAATCCCCCCTCGGGCATGGATATTTGTGCCGTCCTAGTTCGTAAGTACCTTATTAACGATGTCTGTGTAGAGACAGGAATTAGTGATCATGATATCGTCATAGCGTCGATGGTGACCAAAGTTCATAAACCAGTCAAGAAGGCTAGGAGCGTGTTTTTGTTGGGAAAAGCCGACAAGCAAATGTTACGATCGCACTTAGAAAATGAATGGGCATCATTTAATTCTGGGACTATGGACGTAGAGAAATTGTGGACTAAATTTAAATGCATTGTTAATGAAGGGTTAGAGAAATATGTGCCAGTAAAGACGATTAAGGATGGAAAAGATCCACCGTGGTATAATAATAATGTTAGAAAGCTGCTGAGAAAGCAAAGACTGTTGCACTCTCGATTCAAAAAAGAACACGCAAATGATGACAGGCAAAAGTTAGTATAGATTCGTGCGACTATAAAAAGATCGATGCGTGAAGCATACAATAATTATCACAGACATACCTTAGCAAAAGATCTTTCCGAGAACCCGAAAAAATTCTGGTCCTATGTAAAATCGATAAGCGGGTCAAAGCCCACTGTCCAGTCACAAGTTGATCATTCCGGTAATCCAGTAATAGAAGAAAGCAAACGGAAAGCTGAAGTTCTAAATTTAACCTTTAAGAAATCTTTCACGCAGGAGGACCGCACAAATATACCATCATTTGATCAACGTACTAATTCCGAAATGGGGGACATAGCAATAGGTATTTCCGGTGTAGAGAAGCAGCTGAGAGAGCTAAATAAGATAAAGTCTGCTGGTCCGGATGGTATACCAGTTCGGTTTTACAAAGACTATTCTGCGGCATTGGCCCCCTACTTAGCTTGCATTTATAGCGAATCTTTAATTCAGCGCAAAGTTCCTAGTGATTGGAAAAAAGCGCAGGTGACTCCCGTGTATAAGAAAGGAAAGAGAACTGACCCATACAATTACAGGCCAATATCGTTGACATCGGTTTCATGTAGAATTTTGGAGCATATTCTCAGTTCGAATATAGTAAATTTCCTTGAAACGGAAAAGCTTCTTTCCATGAATCAGCACGGGTTTAGGAAACATCGTTCATGTGAAACTCAGCTTGCCCTTTTCTCACATGACATCTTGCGAGCCATGGACGAAGGGCAACAGGCGGATTGTGTTTTTCTCGACTTCAAAAAGGCGTTCGACACGGTGCCACACTGCAGACTGCTAACGAAGATACGAGCTTATAGAATAGGTTCACAGATGTGTGACTGGCTGGAAGACTTCCTAAGTAATAGAACGCAGTACGTTGTTCTCGACGGCGAGTGTTCATCAGAGACGAGTGTATCGTCAGTCGTGCCCCAGGGGAGTGTGATAGGACCGCTATTATTTTCTATTTATATAAATGATCTGATGGACAGAGTAAGTTGTAATTTGCGGCTGTTTGCTGATGATGCTGTGGTGTATGGGAGGGTGTCGTCTGTAACTGACTGTAGTAGCATACAGGTTGACTTAGACAAAATTTCTAGTTGGTGCGAAGAATGGCAGCTGGCTCTCAATGTAGAAAAATGTAAGGTGATGCGCATGAGTAGAAAAAACAATCCTATAATGTTCGAATACAGCATCAGTAGTGAGCTTCTTGATGCGGTCGCGTCGTTCAAATATCTAGGCGTAACATTGCAGAGCGATATGAAATGGAACGAGCATGTAAGGACAGTTGTGAGTAAGGCAGACAGCCGACTTCGGTGTATTGGGAGAATTTTGGGAAGATGTACTTCACCTGTAAGGGAGACCGCGTATAAAACGCTTGTACGACCACGTCTTGAGTATTGCTCAAGTAGCAGATCGGTTTGAAGGAAGACATAGAGGCGGTTCAGAGGCGAGCAGCTAGATTTGTTACCGGTAGGTTCGACCAATGCGCGAGTGTCACGGAAATGCTCCGGCAAATCAATTGGGGATCGCTGGAAGAAAGACGACGTTCTTTTCGTGAATTTCTATTAAGTAAATTTAGAGGGCCGGAATTTGAAGCTGAGTGTAGTACGATCTGGCTGCCGCCTACTTACATTTCGCGTAAAGATCACAAGGACAAGATAAGAGAAATTAGGGCTCGTACGGAGGCATATAGGCATTCTTTTTTTCCTCGTTCAATTTGGGAGTGGAATAGGAAAGGAAATGCCTAGTAGTGGCACAGTGTACCCTCCGCCACGCACCTTACGGTGAATTGCGGAGTATGTATGTAGATGTAGATGTAGAAGTAGTTCATAAGTAGTTTGTAAGTTTAGGGACTGATGACCCCGTAGTTAAGTCCCATAAGCTTAACAAACACTTGAACTTGAGCAAGTACTGTAATATGCGCCGAGCTCGTAGGCGCCCAGTCTACTTGTCAGGATTTGGGATGCTACCTAGAAGCCCCTATGAACTAAGGAAACTATCGTGAGAGCCAACATCTCTGTGCAACCCGAGGAGAGTTCAAAGGGAAATCTGCGATAGCAGAAGCATCTCTGGAGTCTATCTGGTAACACGCCATTTCTGAAGAATCAAACGACACATCCTGGCCAACCGGAAGTCGGGAAAGTGTGTCCGTGTTGGCATGTTTAGTGGTAGGCCGGTACAAAATCTCATACTGATAATTTGACAGTATCAAGGAAACTGTTTTTTTTTTTTTTTTTTTTTTTTTTTTTATACCTTGAAAAGAGGCGGGCAGGCTACTCGTTCCTAGCACGGGAATATTTTGACCTGTATAAGCCGTTAGCACTTGTTGTGACGGCGACAATTTCGGCGCACTCAGAAGTTCGTAAGTGTCTTTATTAATTAATGTGCCAGCGCAACCAGTATCAAGGTGAAATTGTACAGTCTTATTTTCTATCGAAAGAGTCACAAAAAGTTTGTGCTTCTGGCACACGACAGCTGCGCGAATGTGGGCAACGTCTGATACAGCTTGTTTGCTGTGCTTGCGCATGTGCAGGCTGCGTACGGTAGGAAGCGGCGCAGAGTCGGCACACAGCGGATTAACAACACTGTCTCTAGATGGCACTACCGCCAGATCTGCGTCCGCGCAATGCGAGGCTACTGCACTAAAATACTTTGAGTAGCTACACCAAGTCTACTGTCACTAGCTACACAGTACTGGGCACTATTATAATGATAAGTTGCAGAAGGCACTAGGTTCACTACAGGATTGCACTGTACGTAGTCATTTTGCTTGTCCCGAACCCTTTTCCGTTGCACAGATTTACGCGCTCGATTACGCTTGCTACGTGGCACACTATATAGTTTTGCCGTAGGCGCAGAAAAATTGTCAACACAGTTTGAAGTGTAAAAATCGCGTATATATCGATAGTTTGTAGTTTAGTAGTTATAAGCAGATCGGAACAACGTTACTTGTTATTGCTGATTCTTGTGTAGTACACAGTTTCAGCGATAGATCAGAACCCGTTTTCGGTTTCCGCCACCCCCGGTTGTGGGGGTGAGCGTTCAAAAACGAGCGCGGATGTTACTTTTGATGGCCGTGGCGGCATGAACAACCACGCTGCTGGGCTCGGCAGCAGCAGGCTGAGCTTAGCCGATGGTGACGTATCAGGTGCCCGTCCACGGACGGACAGCCGCTGTATGTCCACGCAAAAGACTGGTTCACGGTCAAGGACAGCATCTGCGACCAGGGACGCTTCCATGGATAGACAATCGTCACAATCGTCTCACAGACGACATTCCTCACAGCTAGACAATAAACCCTACCCAGCCACAACGAGTACCAACCATGTTCAAGAGACGGACTCGGTCATTACCAATAAGGATCGCAGAGCCCGAGACCTAAGAGCAATGGAACTAGCAGCCCAATGTGGGCTTCCTTGGCTCACAGACGACTCATCTGAAGAGGTCCCCCAGGACGGGAAAAACCGCCCTGAGGTCATGGAACTTGACGAACACGACACAAATCAAGGTTTTCAACAAGTGAAGTCCGGGACTAAGCGCAAACATGCACAGCTACCCACAGCAACACTTAAGAAACAGTCTGTAGGAACTACGTCAAACAAATTTGCTCTTTTGAGCACAGATACAGACAACCAGGAGGCTGCACGTACACCGACTAACACGACAAATCAGGGCGCATCCACGTCTGGTGCGGCTCAGCCAAAGGAGAAGCCGTTGAAAGTCCCACCCGTAACCATTCAATACACTGGAAAATACCTGATGCTCAATACAGAACTTAAGAAACACATTACGGGCCCAGTACAAGCAATCTATAAAGGTGATTACATTAAAAATCATTTTGCCTCAATAGAAGACCACATAGCAGCTTTACAATTTTTCCATGCACATCATATACCGTTCTATACCCATCAGAATCCCAAAGACAAAGTGTTAAAAGTCATCATAAAATATCTGCCGGCGGAAGTGCCGGACACAGATGTAGAAAGTGAATTACGACAACTGGGATTTCACAATGCGACTGTGTTTCAGTTCAAATCACGGGATGACGCCACACAGAAATTGATCCCACAACCTGTCTACTGCGTCTCCTTACCGCCAGGACCAGAAAGTGAGTCTATATATGACATTAAACACATCCTCGATACGAGAGTAACTGTGGAAACGTATAGGAATAAAGATGGGCCTCCGTAGTGTAAAAGGTGCCAGAGGTTTTTCCACACGGCCAATTATTGCACCCTGCCAGCTCGTTGCGTCAGATATCCAGGACACCACCTATCGAAAGACTGCGATAAGCCACGCGGCCATATTCCGACGTGTGTTAATTGTAACAAGGATCACGCTGCTTCTTGGAGGGGGTGTGAAAAATTTCAAGAAGCATTGCGCATATACACAGCACGAGCCCAGTCTTTTCAATTGAGACGACAAACGACTCAACCCCAAACACCGGTTAACATCCAGAATCCACAAGAGTTCCCGGCCTTGCGAAAAAAGAATCCTTGTAAAATCCCTGGAGCACAACATACCGCCGCGAACACATCAGATGCCACTCAAGGCCAACCAACATCTGATTTTGCTGAAATACTTGAGACTGTAAGCGGCATTCACTCATTCTTTTCAAATCTTTGTCAACGAAACATCTTTGCAGTCATAACAAATACTTTCCGTCAATTCAACACAGCACCTGACATCTTATCCAAAATAATGGTCCTGGTGGACGGCGTAATGCAAATCTTTGCTGCGAGGATCCACAGGACCTGCGACTTAACATTTTGTAATTTTAACGCCGAAGGAGTCAAAAATAAGAAAAAGGAACTCTGTGACTTTCTAACCCGCCACAAAGTGGACATCTTATTTCTGACAGAAACACATTTACGACGAACACAGACCTCAAAATTCCGAACATGGTGGGGTATCGGACAGACCGACAGGGAATGCAAGGGGGGGGGGCACCGCTATATATTTACGTGACTTCATTCCCCATTCAGTCGAAACTTCACCGCCGCTGAAAACACTCGAAGCCACTGCAGTCACCATAAACACGCAGTATGGAAATGTCACGCTGGTGGCTGGTTACATTCGTCCAGCTGATCCTATGGACGAAGAAGATCTCACCATTTTCGATAGCTTTGACAAAATTATTTTATGCGGGGATCTCAATGCAAAGTTTTTTTGCGTGGAATTCTCGTGCAAATAATCCTAAGGGCCAACAACTCTACAATTTAGAAGAGCGCTTACAAGCAATAACCTACGGACCCGTCGATGTTACACACATTCCAAGGAACCGGAACCACAGACCGGATGTGCTGGACATCACTATACTTAAGAATTTGAGGTTTAATCCGAACTTAGTCACGATAAATGATCTCACCTCAGATCATAACCCTGTGATTGGTCACTTAAACAGGGCTATTGAACCTCCGAGACCTCCCTTGAAGTATATCACGAACTGGGCCAATATGCACATTACTTCAGAGACATATACGCCCCACAGCCGATGACTCATCCACCGCTTTTATTGATAACTCTATCAATGAATTGTCCAGACACATAAAAGACGCATATAAACATGCTACAGTCTCGGTCCAGTTTGAAAGGAGGCCCACGGATGAATTTTCTCCTCTCATCCAAGATCTAAAATCGCTGAAAAATAGGGTTAGAAAGAGGTGGACAAGATACAGAAATTCGGCAGACAAACGCGAATTGCGTAGACTTACCCGGGAACTACATAGGAGGGCCGTAGAGTGGCGACAAGAAATGTGGGAAGATCGAATGGAGTCTTTTCTGCTCCATGAACGTAAGGACTGGAACCTCCTTAAAGCGATGAAAACCCCTAAAGCGCCAAAAACAGCTTTACTTGGACCAGCAGGATTAGTCTTCGATCCCTTTATGAAGGCAGAACTGTTTGCAGAAACCTATGAGCACCAAAATACATTACGGGTTGATGACTTCGATATAACACGTCGACACATTCCAGACGTAGAACGGCAACTTCAGGTCATACGACGAGCAAGAGATGACACGCAACCACAGTTGACAACACCGACAGAAATCCGTAAAATTATCAGAAACTTGGGAACGCATTCGGCTGCAGGACCAGATGGCATATCCAACGTCCACTTGAAACACCTTCCTAGGAAGCCACTTGTTCTTTTAACAAGAATCGTAAACAGCTGTCTTATTTCCCCACTGACTGGAAGACGTCACGAATTGCGCCTATACCAAAACCTGAAAAGGACCCACGACAACCTGGCAATCATAGACCCATAAGCTTGTTACCGACTATGTCCAAGATCTTTGAGAGGATCATCCTTCACCGACTCAGAATTCCTTTACGAGAACACGATGTAATAAGACCAGATCAATACGCTTTCCAACCTCACCTTTCAGCCGAACTCCAACTGTTGCGAGTTTCTGTCGTATAATATGAACCGGGCGTATTACACAGCTGCAGCATTTTTAGACATTGACACTGCGTATGACAAAGTCTGGAGGGCTAACTTAATAGTTAAACTGAATAATATTGGATTAATCCCACTACACCTGATCAAACTAGTGGACAATTTCCTAACAGACAGACGATTCTTTGTACGGCTGGAAAATCAACGGTCTGGTATTCGAACGCTCCAGGAAGGCATACCACAAGGTTCTGTTTTATCGCCGACACTGTTTATCCTATATGTTAACGACCTACCGACCGTCCGCCAAGTTACAATTGCTCAGTTCGCAGATGACACTGCATTCTTGGCTAGCAGTCGGCGTCTGACCGCTGCCATCATCAGACTCCAGCGTCAGCTTACGCTTACTGAAAGGTGGGCACATCCAAATATGATCACGATAAATGCCGACAAAACCAAGGCAGTACTGTTCACCAGGCGACAACCTGATCTACGCGATAATCTCCACATAAACAATACAAATATTCCTTGGTCTCCGCAAGTTCGATATCTCGGAGTGCAACTCGATAATAAGTTAACATTTAAACAACACATTTTACTTCAGAAAGAAAAAATGGTTAAATTAATCCATAAACTGTTTCCGTTATTGTATAGTACCCAGATGGCCACACAGACCAAAGTTCGTTTATACAAATCCACGGTCCTCCCTGCCATGACACACGGATGCTCGTCTTGGGGAATGGCATGTCCCACCAATATAAAAATGTTACAAGTACTGCAAAACAAGTGCCTCCGACTCATTCTACGAGCCCCTAGATGGGCCATAACGAGAGAGTTGCATGACGAGCTCCATATGGACACTGTGCATAACTTTATAATCAAGCACACAAGGAACTTACTAAGCAAAGTAGAAATCCTGTGACCGACCACTAGGCACCTAGAATATACGGGCACAGTACACCCCGCGAGATGGCATCGTGTGAGAGTTCCACGTGCAATTATTGAAGATCCACCATAATAGCAGGTGCGGGACCTCCGATAATAAAGGTGACCACCATCTGAGTATGGCAAAAGAGCGACTGCTCAAAAGTCCTGGTAACGTAGAACTGCTGTTAAAATGATCAGTTGACATGGCACACATGAAGTCCAGCTTTCAAAGAAGGCAGCACTTCTGAGAAGACAAAAAAAAAAAAAAAAAAAAAAAAAAAAAAAAAAAAAAAAAAACAGAAAAATTGACTTGCATTTGAGATTCAAGCAAAGCACTGTTCAATTCCACAGCGTCTATGACATTGACAGCATGAACTGTTCGTGCACTCAGCAAAGCACTGTTTCTAATGGTACCATTCTTTGAGTTCTTAATTTGCATACAAACAGACTGTACATGTCCCGATTTGCCACATTGATAACAGGTTGCGTTGCGGATAGGGCAATGCGCACGCTTGTGGCGAGATACACACTGGGGGCAAGATTTACGTACATTTTTCTGAAATGAACTTTGGCACCCGTTATTCAAATTACTGTTTCTAACACTTTGAAACTTTGTGTCGAACTTTGTGTCACACTCTTACACTGGCTACTGTTCACTGTCTGTTCAGCACGGCTGGTAGAATTACCAGAATCACTAGGGCTAGACTGAGACCTACAGCTAGGAAAGCGTCCATTGCGGTGCACTGAATTTACACTGTGGCTTTGCATTTCTACATCTGCTAAGTCAAAAGTATCATGTGCTTCAATAAGCTGCAGTACACTGTCTAATGAGGGGTCGGACTGTTTTAGAATTGCTGCCCGAATTCTGGAGTCCTGAATGTTTTGTGTAATCGCATCTCTTAACATCACGTCACTATAAGAAAGTCCACAAGAGCAAGTAAATTTACATTTGCGGTTTAAGCCCTTCAATTCAATGATCCATTCTTGGTGTGACTGCTCAGGTAATTTTTTAAGTCTGAAAAATCGGTACCGTGCCGCAGCTACGGGAACTGTTCTCTCATAATGAGCATTCAGTGCTTCCACAATTTGATCGAATTCTAGATGATGAGGAGATGCGTGGGGGAAAGTTTCTGCAGTAATACGAAGGTTTGAGTGCCCACCACGGAGAGGAAGAAATGTTTTACGGTCTGACCTGTAAGTTGATGAGCGGCGACGAGTTCTTGAAACTGGGCGAAGTAGTCGCTCCATCCTTCCTCACGTTCGTTGTACTGGCGGAACGTAGGGAGCGGTGCAGCGGCAGGTGTGACCTGCTGAAGCGATGGCTGTTGGTGGTTAGCTGCTTGCACTGTTAACTGGGACACAGCTTGAAGTAGTTGCGTGATTTGCACCGTCTGTAACTGAATAATTTCCATTAAGTTTGGGTTCGGGGTAGTGGCCATGCTGACCTATTAGGCGCCGCGCATACAAGAAACTTATAACAAAACACAAATGCAAGGTAAATAAGGACGCACTGCAACAGAAAAGTCCACAGAACACGTAACCAAATATGTTCCCCCAAAAATCTTATAAGAAGGGTGGGTGGGCGGGAGCAATTTTTGCGTGCTCCGACTGCTGCTGTCTGGCTGCTGCAAGCGGGCTGGTCCACGGTTCTTCTATCGCTCCTCGTCGCCACTTTTGCGTCCCAGCCTCGTCGCCACTTTTGTGTCTCGTTTCCGTCGTAGGTGTCGGTAGCCGAGTAGAAAGACTGACACAGGAATAAAGGATGCACGCTCGTGCAGGTAGGAGGTGACCAGCCAGTGGGACAGCAGAAACTAGAAACACTAGAGTAAATTAGAACGAGATATGTATTTCATAGAGACTTAGTAATACTTAAATTTTACATAGCTCAGTACTGCAGAATGCTGATACATAGTTGAGCTAGAGGCCTGCCTAGTGCAATCCGATAGCCAAGTCTTCACTGGTGCCTATCTGATTCCAAAGTGTTAACTGGTTCCTATCTCAGTCCCAAGTGAATGATGTCGTTCAGTTGTGGCCACAAGCGGAGTTGTAGCAGAGGGCGCTCGTGGCTAATGTCGTAAGAACGCCGCGCCGTGCGTGCATACCGGCGCACGGTGAAAGTAGGTGGAGCGCACTTTATACTTGTACGACACCACAATTTCTACGTACGTTCTATTAAACTACATCAGAACCCCAGTTAACCGAATCAAAGCAGAAAGACGTTACACTCTCTCATGAGCTGTATGAACTGTAGTATTTCGTATAATGATTAAAGTTCACTACAATTTTTAAATAACATACCACAATGTATTTCCATGACATATGTTGTCTCAATATATCAAACATACATTATGTTATTTTTTAAGTTTAGAAACTCAGTCGAATTCAAAACACTTTGTAGGTACGTTTATGTCCTATGTTAATTACTTTTTAGAATTACAGCATTTTAATGTACAGTACTTAATATGTTACAGCATATTAATTACTCAAGCTGACAGTTGTTGTTTGTTTCTTGTATCATTTCTTGATTCATTTCTTTAGAAGAATGGCAGCCGATGTTGATTCATTACATTGCACAACAAACCTTAGGGCAACCTATTTATAACAATAAGAACAGCAACAAACATAATTTTTTTATAAAGAATAGTTTTGGTTGCACGGAAATAAAAATGTGAAAAATCTTCTACATGTTGTAAGAATAACTTGTAATATGGAAAGTGCAAGGTAGTTAAATTACAGACCACATGAACACATTACGTTTGAGAGTGAGATGTGGGGTAAAAGTTGAACTTATTACATATCATTTAAACTGTGGCTTAGCAAATAAAATGCTTGTTACTGAAGTAGAAAGGCGTCAGATTTATTAAAATTAAAATAAAATAAAATAAATCTTTAAAATAAATTTGGAGCCGCTCCCTGGCCTCAAATGCGGCTTCTGCGTAAGCAAGTAAACAAGGCGTGGATAAGTCTGCTCTCACCACTCTCAAGCAATAGCTGCCACATTTATTTTAAAGTAGTATTTCCTTTTAATTTTAAAAAAAAGTCTGACGTTTTTCTACCTCGGTAACAAGTATTTTATTCGCTAAGCCACAGTTTTCAATGCTATTTTATTAGTTCAATTTTTCACCACACTGTCCCCCTCAAAGGTGAATGTGGTCATGTAGCCTGTACTTAAAATAGCTTCCAACTTCCCTATTACATCTTACATTAATTCCTCTTTTGTAAACAAGTTCGTAAATTTTCCCATAACATCTGATGCTACCTATAAGACGCAAAACACGTCATGCCTGAATAAGGAAAAAATCGTATTTGTGCACCCAGACCGTTTTACGGTTGCTGCGCCAGCACCACTCAAGTATGGAGTGGAGTAATTTTGTTTATTTTTGTTTATAACAGTTTTTTTATAACCGAGATTTCAGTCACAAATATAATTGCCGCATTATTTTAGATGCAGGAAGGTTTTTAAAAGATAAATTCTTTCTATAGGTCTACCTCTTGTTTCACATTATTTGCAAAATTACAACTCGTCGCCGGCAGGGACAACGACGAGAGGCGAACCGTTGGCTCGAGCTGGTTTAATAGTGATGCTTTTAAGTCGGACCATTCTGTCTTAAGCTTTTTGGAGCGCTTGCTTGATCAGTTATACAGGCCGTTGAATTTTCTCCTGATCTCATAAATATTGTACTTAACGTAAAGGCCTTTGATCCTTCTTGTTAATTTTTTTCAAGCGTTTAAGAGCTTGTGTTGTTTATGTTTCATTTTAAGCGCTTAGTCTCCTAAAGAAAAACTGATTGGGGATGTTTGGAGATTACTTGTGTTTCACTTTCGTTAAAGGTGGCCTACCTGCCGTAGCATAATCCATATCCTTCCTTGAAAACTGTTGCAAATTCGTCAATGTGTTAATAACATTAGTTATTGTAAACTAATTTCTTCGAATGCACTGCCAAGCCCTTCTGGTTTTCGTCTTTTTTTTTTTTTTTTTTTTTTTTTTTTTTTTTTTTTTTTTTCTTCTTCTTCTTCTTCTGGATTGACCATTTGCTTTCTTTTACTGTTCCATCAATACTAAAGGAATTTCATTTCACTGTAAGGTTTTAAAATTAAACGCCTTTTGCTACTGCGAATGGTTTTATTTTTATATTTTTAAATCACCCATACGCGTTTCGCCTTTCTCTCAAGGCATCATCAGTGGGTGCCAGCACTTGCTACTCCACTTCAGTCTTATTCTGGCAACCAGGTCGAAATGTTACACTGTTTTTCGAAACACATTGCAGTTCTCTGCTTCTGCTGTCACCTGCTGCCATACTGTGTCTACTGCTGTATGGCAGCAGGTGACAGCAGAAGCAGAGAACTGCAATGTGTTTCGAAAAACAGTGTAACATTTCGACCTGGTTGCCAGAATAAGACTGAAGTGGAGTAGCAAGTGCTGGCACCCACTGATGATGCCTTGAGAGAAAGGCGAAACGCGTATGGGTGATTTAAAAATATAAAAATAAAACCATTCGCAGTAGCAAAAGGCGTTTAATTTTAAAACCTTACAGTGAAATACAATTCAGCTGCTGCTCAAAATGGCCACTGCAAGCAACGTACTAAAGGAATTAGCTACTTAAGCCACCAACTATGACATGTTTAAATATAAATTCAGTAACCCGGAGACGGTTTTTCGTCTCGAATATGTGCAAGACATTACAGATAAAGGAGAAGCAATTAATTAAAATTCGTGATGCGGCCGGGAATCGCATCACGAATTTTAATTCAGTGCTTCTCCTTTATCTGTAATGTCTTGCACATATTCGAGAAGAAAAATCGTTTCAGAGTTACTGAATTTATATTTAAATTGATATTTATATCCTCTTAGTAGAATGTTCCACCATGTACATGCTATTTATTACGCTGCAGGAAGAACCTTGACAGTAGTGGCAATTATCTATGGAACACAGAAGGTGAATTAAAGTTTGGGACGTGGAGGGAAGTCGTACTTAGACTGTTCCGAGGCGCGTTAATCGTTAGCGATGCGGTGGTCTAACGGTAAGACCTCTGCCTAGTAAGGTCGGGGTTCGCTTCCCGGCCGCAATACAAATTTTAATTCATTGCTTCTTCTTTATCTGAAATGTCTTTAACACTTGTTTTTTTAAATGAAAAAATTGCTATTTTAGGAAGGAAGGAAGAAAGTTTTGGCATTTAAAGTCGACAGCTTGGCCATTAGAGACGAAGCTTATGCTCGCAGTGTTTGGGTAAGGATTTGGAAGGAAATCGGCCGTGACCTTTGAAAGGAACCATCCCGGCATTTGCGTGAAGTGATTTGGGGACATCACGGGAAACCTAAATACGGATGGCCGGAGGTGGATTTGAACCACCATCCTTCTGAATGAGTGTCCAGTGTGATACCACTGCGCCACCTCGCTCGGTCTATTTTAATGATCTTTTAAGTTATTATCAATAAAATTCTTCTGGGTATGAATCCGCGTCGTCATTTTATAAATTCCACCGACGTTTCGGCCGCTGTTGCAGGCGGCCTTCATCAGGGTCTGTGTCTGTGTCAGACACAGATGTCTGTGTCAGACACAGACCCTGATGAAGGCCGCCTGCAACAGCGGCCGAAACGTCGGTGGAATTTATAAAATGACGACGCGGATTCATACCCAGAAGAATTTTATTGATAGTGACAACAGCCGCGGAAGCCTACGTTTGCTTTTAAGTTATTGTCTGGAAAAATAAATTCCTTGATTCCATCTCCCCTTCCGCTTCCACAATTCTGTCAATTTAACCTAATAACATTTAAATTACGAGGTGCCAATGTGGGGGACAAAATAATGTGACATCTAACACAGTCACAATATTCACTCTATAGTAAGGACTTTGCCCGAAATTGGCAGTGAGATAAATTGTTCACTGCAGAACGAAACGTTCTGAGGCGCCAGCTTGCAACAAGACGCAGTATTATTTTGTCCACCCCTTAATCAGAATAACTCTTTGGTGACTAGTTTTCGTACTTTGACTGTCATGACTTCTCAGTTATTGATTTGGCACTGTATTACACATATTTTTCTTTTTGTTACTTCCCTCCACCTGAACCTACTTCCATTTTCTCCTCCGTTGCCACGTGTGAAAAGCCTCAGAGCTCCCACGGAACCTTATCCCGATATGCGGCAGTGTGCTGTTACCCTGCGCCCAACATACACGCGCTGAAATACGTTCCCGCAAAGGTTATCTCAGCCCTTGCATCCGGAGCCTCTCGATTCCTTTTCCATCTCTCTCTCTCTCTCCCTCTCTTTCACCCCCTCTCTCCAGATGCTAACGGGTCCTGCAGTACGTAATCCCTTTGCTCGATGCTTCGAACCGTATGTATGCGGCAGAAGTATCCGCAGATTTCCTCTCTAGAGTTTACAGTAGTTGATTTGCTTCTTCTCGCAATGTAATGCTACCTACCGTGAGGTAAATTCACGCTGGCTACTGTCCTAGATATAGTGTGTTATCCTATTATGATAAATATTATTAAATATGATTGAATGAAAGTTTGTTATCAATGAAATGTCGTAATATGCACAGTTACTTAAAATTAATATTATTATTGAGATGCATTTTTTTTAGGTTAGATTGATGTTTTAGTCACTTCAAACATGTACTGGGTAATCAAAAAGTTAGTATACATTTGAAAACTTAATAAATCACGGAATAATGTAGATAGAGAGGTAAAAATTTACACATATGCTTGGAATGACATGTGGTTTTATTAGAACAAAAAATAAGTTCAAAAAATGTCCGACAGATGGCACTGGACAGCAAAACGTCAGTGACTGCGCATGAAAATCGTGTATAGAAGGATCTGTAATGAGAGAGAGAAAAAGATGCACCAGCAGTCGCGGCCTGTTGTCGTTACCTTAAAAGGCACTTTCAGTGAAGCTGTGTTATCAGAATGGGGAATGTGCTGGTTCAAGTCGGCACCTGTTTATTCCGAAAAGCATCTATGTATCGGGTATGTTCATTGGCTAGACGTCAGCTCACATGGGGGCGATTTACTGCCATATGTAAGAGACGGTGTGATTGGCTCTTGGTCACAGACCCTTCGAGGGGGCATTTGAGTCACGTAAAAGAACATACATGATAAGCGTTGTTTTTGCAACGACAAAACGCGTTATCTGTTTTCTATTTTCGCGAGCGCACTTCGCGTGGATGATGCGGACAACGTGAAAAGCGGCAGAAGCTAACAGCAGTTTGGGTGCTGTCGCCGAAGATGACGGACACGCCTCTTCTCTTGGAGGACACACCATCCCAGCTGCAACTTTAAACGCCGCTCTCAACTTGGTGCCGCATTAGTACGACTTCGTACTTTGGTGCCTATCACTGTTCTACATCAGCATCAAACAGACCTCGTATCCGCGGCTACGATCAAAGTGTAAATAAGTTCATTTTTCCAGTTTAATTGGTAACAAGGCAGGATCCTTGCCGTTGTTGTTTGAGCTTTACAATCTCACTTACAAGGGAATGGTCAGACTTTTCATACCGAAACATGTATTCATTTTTAGCACTGTTAGTTAACATTGATGGAAGTCTGTATGCAGAAAGTTACCTGCTGACATGATCTGGAAGTCACGTTAAAAAAATTACGAAAATGGTTTTTCCTGCTTGGCGCTTGCGGTGACGGCTGGCCACCCCTGGAAATGGCGAGTCGCGAGCTGTTGTTATGGTGAGCGTTGTGCGCATGGTCGGGAGGTGCGGCCGTCTTACCGCGGCGTTCACTAAAGAGGAATATCGTTGCACGGTTTTGGTGGAAAGGGGAAACGAATATTCGTTTCTGTGGCATGCACTTCCTTTTCATTTCTGGTACGTATTTCGAAACATGCTGTCTTGAAACTGGTTAGAGATGTGAAAGATATTCTGTACATCTACATCTATACTCTGCAAGCCACTTTACGGTAAACATTCAATCTCCCATCACAGGTGATGGCAAACCCTGTAAATCAAATCAAATGTTCAAATGTTTGTAAATCTATCGGACCAAACTGCGTGGTCATCAGTCCGCAACCTACAAACTACTTAAACCTAGGTAAACTAACCTAAGGACAAACACACACAACCATGCCCCAGGGAGGACTCGAACCTCCACGGCGAGCAACCGCGCGCTCCGCAGCGAGACGCTTTAGACCGCTCGGCTACTCCATCACGGCAAACCCTGTAAATGTTTTGCTGCTTGCAATGGGGATATACCACAAACGCCAAATTAATCAATCAACAGAAAACACACGTGAAGATTATGTGATGTGCGACATGGTAGTTAAACTACTAGACGAGCATGTCAATAGCGTAGACATGTGGTTAGAAAAGACTGAAACACTCGATATTCCAGACTGTGAATCTACAGTCGGCGAAGAAACGGAAGAAAGTTGGATATGAAGACTCTTCGAGTGATAGCGGCACGTACCAGCATCAATTGTCTCTGAAAATAACACCAGCAACTACAACTACATTATCAGACAAAGAAAAAGCGGTGAAGTATTGGTTGAACGAAAGTGGTAATATACGCCTACGTGTCAGTACTGTTCAAAATAGGTATCGCTTTGTCCATTCTGAACATGAATTGTATAAATGGAAAAAGTAAGTCGTTGGACAACGTAAGAGTCGACTGGAAATTGCGGCGGAGCAATTTACCGATGCCAGACGACAGTCATTGAGTGTCAGCGACACGACTTCGCGTGATTGGGCGTTAGAGATTGCCAACGCGGTAGGGGCTAAAGGATTTACAGCTTCTATAGTTGAATTAGTCGCTTCAAAAGATCACATAAAATTGTGGCACAAAAAATAACAATATTTGTATCGAAACAGGTAGGAAAATGAATTGACTCAAATGGAAATTATAGCTTTTCTTACGACTGCAAAAAATAAGATCGCAAGTTTTAGTGAATCTTACGTTTACAATGCAGATCAGTCAGGTTTCCAAAAAGAAATGCGTGCAAAAAGAACACTGTCATTCAAAGGGGAAAATCATTTTGAGGCAATTGCGCAGTCCACGACTGCACTCACCCATTTATGCACTATAATGCCCATAATTAGTCTATGGTTCATTGCTGCCTAAACTATATGTGTGTCTTCAAGAACCAACTGGACGTTTTGGACCACGAGTCAAACAATGTCCTACGCAGACAATCGTGTGGTAGAGCATCGAAGTCTGGAAAATGATAACGTTACACTTTTCATGCGTCATGTTTTTCTTCCGTTCTGCGGTAACAAATCTCTTCTTCTAGATTCGTGGTCAGGTCATAAAATTTCTGATTCATTAAAAGCTCACCCTGACAAAGAAGTAGAGAAAATTATTGTGTGCAAATCACTGCAGTTTCCTGTCTATTACCGTGACAATATTCTCTAGTTGCATTCAGTCGTACATTATCAGTTTTCCTCCACACGGCGTGGTACGCCTCGAAATAGACTGATATTAGGTCTGATTCCTTCCTAACACCGGCCGAGTTTTGTCTACGGACATCTAACAACGTCTGATTCGCAGGGCTGTCATATGTCGTCTTTGCTTGTGTATTCTTGGTGCACAAAAAACCTGTTTTGAACATTGTATCAATATTTCGCATTTTTGCGGTAATGACAAGAAACAAAGGTTTGACGTGTTCTAAACCGTATATGTATGTGTCTATTTCATAGCTATTTGGAAAGAATGTTGTAGATATCAGCTACATTTGTCTACGAATTTATTATTATCGTATTTATTAATTATCGTACGATCGCTTTCACTGGGCGAATCAGCTCTCATTGCTGTGGCAGGAGAGCGGCGCGTAGCTAACGCCATCTTGTCCCTAGATGGCGTTGGTATAACATAGCGACAGGGGTTACGGGTGTACAACAGGCAGTTATAAGCGCGGAAACCATGCGACAATAATGTCATACTTCATGAAAGCTTTTACAGACTTCCAGGTTATGTCAGCAGCTAAGAGTCTGCATACAAACTTCCTTCAATGTTAAATCACAGTGGTAAAAACAGCAATAACAGGTTTAGACATGACAAGTCTGACCATTCTCTTGTTAGTGAAGTACTTAGGTTGGTAGTGTCACAAATCATGTGTAACAATTCCCGTTGAGTTTCAGTACTGAGTCGAGAAGGGGGCAACAGGCTGTGTAATTTTTCTTTCCATCCCCTTATGATCTGTGACATACTCTAGTTGAATATTGTAAGCATCATTCACCTGGTGAATTAATGTTGTTAATTGATTTGCTGTCTTTAGTAAATAAATAATATTGTTGAACTCTAGGGATTCAGGTGGAACTTCTTTTGTTGATCTTTTTTTGTAATATTCATTTGTTTGTGTTGTCCTTAGTTTAGTTTACCTGAGATTAAGAAGTTTGCAGTAAGGAGTAATAACCAAGCAGTTGAATCCCATAGATTTACAAACATTCGAACATTTGATCAATACTAATTGATAGCTCACAGAGTGTGGGCAGGGAAAAAGAACCACCAATAACAGATAGGAATGGAAGGACTGGGCCAAGACGTTAAATTCAAATGTCAACTAACAATACTGGTTTATTTACTTTAAGGAATGACATAGTTTGAAACAAAGGGAAACAACAAAGTCCTTTCAATACTTAGTGAATCAGTTCATTAATTTAAAGCACACAAGAGTTTACTCCTCAATCAGACAAGTTATGGTAAATAATTTAAGAAAAAAATATTAAACCAATTTTTCAAATCTGAATGCTGATTACTTTAAGAAATGACACAGTTAAAAGCAAGGTACAAGATTCTTTCAAAACAATGAAACTGCCTCTCAAAGGCACGTAAGGGCGTACTCATAAGTAACACACGGGCACAACCTCGACAATTTGCAGTAACATTAGTCTGTAACCAGGAGAGGTTACTTTAACAACAAGAATCTAGTGTCGTTTAAAATAGCAAGCCGTGGTTTTTCACTCGTTTAGTTTTACCAACAATTACAGTGTACTGCCCCACCAGAGAAGCTGGTCTAATTTTCTAAGACAACAACTGGGAGTACATGTGCCTTGAAGATTTAATGTCAATATCAAATCAGTTACACTAAATGAAACAGCAATCGCGCTTCAGATCTTCCTACGTATCAGGCTGGCACGAGGTAACGAATCAATTTTGGTAATTAACTTGCACGAGCATAACGTGATGGCCAGGAAGGCCCACAAACACTGAGGTGACCACACAAGGAAATTCAGGATGTGGAAAGGAAAGCTTACAGGACCAGTGCAAGACGAGAACTCCAACCCTAATACACGAAACTTCATGCATTAAGAAAACTGGTCTAATAGCAAGTACGGTAGACAACCACACAGAAGGAAACAATTCTGCCAAATAACATAGGACCGATTCCCCGGGCACTTGACGAGGACACGGAACGGCACGAACCAGGATTCCCCAGCATTTGAGTGATGCCTCTGTCGTTAGAAACCACGATGCTGCTCGCGTAAGATACAGAAATAGTGTTATACTGTTTGGGTATTCACGTTCGCATAATGACCTACAAATATTGCATAGTTCCGAAATGAAGCAATACACCTATGAAGACAACAGAAAAATTGTTTTTGCAAGTTCCAAAAAATGTGAAGATGCGCAAAATGCGATGACTCTCGCTCGAAGAGATCAAAATGAAATAGCGGCCACTTTTAAGTGTTTATTTCTGTGAGCATAGTTTTTATGTAAGTAAACAATATAATATTATTACATTAGTTCACTGTATCATTCTCTTCTACTGCAAAGGTGTAAAGTAGTATTAGGTGCATGTTAAATAGCTGATGTTTCCATTTGCGAATTAAAACTTCATAATATTACACGCCTAAGATTTATATATAATTAAAGCCATTTCCTTATATATTTGGTTAAAGTACAACATGAATATTGCTTTAGCCTACTATAAAGTATGACAGTGATTATTTAGCTACAGTAAGTGCACTTTATCACTAGTAGATCTAATTCAGACAACCGTTTTAATACTGGGTTATCGTTTTATACCTCGACAACGCCCTTTTGGTTACTTTACTACAACATACAGCATCGTAAAATACGTATATGGGAGATGTCTTTAACCCACGAGAACTATCGCCTTTAAAATCGCGTGTATACCATTTTTCTGACAGTCAAAGAATAGTTTGTAATGTACTTAATATGTCTAAATAGGTATTTCTAGTTGCATTAATAAGAAAACACAAATATATGACTATTAAAAATTGGTAAAATGTCGATTGTTTGAAAATTACTGTGAGCAAAATGCTCACGCGCGAGTCCTCGCGGGTTAATGCGCCGATTCATTTAGCATTTAAACTTTCATAATATGCAAGTGCAAATACGATTAAACGTGTTACTCAAATATGCATTTATTTAGAGATATTGTACAAATATACACAAGGCATTTTGCTGTATTTTACACGTTTTGATGTTACACATTGCTACCTATATTGAAGTAGTCAGAAATGAAATTAGTCCCTTAACTATATGCTTTAGTTGGTTAAATTTTACCAAGCATCCCGGCGGCTTCCTGTGATTTGTTGGCAACAGATGCTCAATAGCAATAATCATGTGACGTCGCCATTAGCCAGTCGCATGCCAACGCAAATGTTTTGTCATGAAACCTTGGCTTTAAAAGGACAATTACTTTTACTGACCGGACAAGGGTACATATAAGAACCTGTCAATCTTGGAGCAGGAACAGTATTATTTGTTTATTTCATAGTCTGTACGATACACTAATTGAGTCATTCTTTGTTGCCCGAACAGCTTAGCAAAGATTTTCTATCGTGTTGTTGATGTTGCCATCGTAATCACTCGAGACCACCTGGATAGAAGGTACCCTTTACTGCATAATATGGAGATTACAGAGTAGGTCTGCTGGCACCAACAAGTGGGATACTTTTTTCAAATGGCATAGAATATCTCTCCTTATAACAAGCTTTAAAATGTAGGTATGCGTTACTTACAGTGCAATTTTCATGCTTCCTATAACTTGCACGTAAAAATTTGGATTGTTTCTGTAGATACCATAAATGCATCAACTTTAGGGAGGTTTCCGCTGTCAGTCTTTTCATAATTCTTTTCCATTGTGGCAGAAAAGCTGTAAACGCGTTTACATCACGAAAAAACTAAACTTTACGCTGAGAAAGGAAATGCCAACAACGATGCACCTTCGTCTTCTAGTTATCACGTCCTAGTGGTCTCTGACGTCACCAGTACTTTAGCCAATAACAGACCGTTTTCGATTACGTGATCTGTTCGTGAAATATGATGATTTTTAACCTTCAATTACGTAAAAGTAACAGATGTTTTGTAAGAATAATAAGCGAAAATGCTATCTGAATGTCATAATAATTCAGAATAGCAACAATTCGAGCCACATGTTTAACACAGGAAAATATCGTATTAGGTAATTACAGCTCCATAACTAACGAGCACGACTACTTGCGTGTTGAAATTTACTATTACCTAAGGAAGGACCGAGATTCAAATTAACTCTTCAATATCCGTAACGTATTTAATACTGGCTTCTATATTGATCAGATATTTCATTGTCAAGCACAGACAACATACAAAACAGTAATTTGTTGTAGTCTGCTGTGAAAGGTAGTTTTCATTCCTTTTATTCAGTGATTCTACAATAAACCCCAAAGGCTTCTATATGACAGAAATAATCGAATCTTTCTGGCAGATTAAAAACGTTTGTGAGTTGTGAGGACGGACTGTGAGGCGTTCCGGGATAGCTCATAAGGTACAGCGCTTGCCCGTGAAAGGCCCAGGTTAAAATCTTGGTTCCGGCACTCAATTTTAATCTGCCAGGAAGTTTCAAATGTTCAAATATTTGTATCTCTATCGGACTCAACTCTGTGGTTAGTAGTCCGTAGCTTAGAAACTACTTAAACTAAGGTAAAATAATCTAAGGACGATACGGACACCCATGCCCCAGGAGGGGACGCGAACCCCCGACGGCAAACGGCCGCCCGCACCGCAGCACGGCGCCCCAGTGCGCTCGGCTAATTCGCCACGGTCCAGGAAGTTACATATCAGCAAACACTCCGCTGCAGACTGAAAGTTTCATTCTGGAAACATCCCTTAATCTGTGGCTAAGCCATATCTCCACCATATCCTTTCTTCCAGTTCCAGTTCTGCAAGGTTCGTAGGAGAACGTCTGGAAAGCAGGAGGCGAGTACTAGCTGAAGTAAAGTTGTGAAGACAGCGAGCCGTGACAGTTAAGACGGTAGGGCGCATGCCGGCGAATGGCAAAGGTCCCAGGTTAGACTCCCAGTTCCGGCACACAAATTTAATCATACAGGAATTTTCATATTAGTGCACACTCCGCTGCAGAGTGAAAATTTCATTTCGCTCGTTATAATTGGAAACGCGACATGCTTCAATTATCAACTGCCCAACTCCGATTTTGACGGGCCCAGGCGGGGCGTAATACCTTGTGTCGTATAGTCAGCAAGGGTGCACGAGTGGGCGCTCGACTCCGATAGCCCATATCGATTATGTCTGGCTGAATGGGTCGCACGGAGACACTTGTTGATGGCCCATAACTGAAATCCGCAGCAGGGGTTACAGTCTTGTAACGTTGAACGATTATCTTCAGTCGTCGTTCGTCCAGTTTTTGTAGGATCTGTTTCCGGGCGCAACGATGTCGGAGATTTGATGTTTTCTTCAGATTCCCGATATTCGCGATGCACTCGTGAAATGGTAGTACGGGAAAATCCCCACCTCATCGCTAGCTCGGAGATGCTGTGTCCCATCTTCCGTGCGCCGACTGTAACAGTACGTTCCGACTCACGTAAGTAGTGATAACGTTCCATTGCAGCAGCAGTAACCGATCTACGCCTGCGCCAGACGTTTGTTGTCTTATAAAGACGTTTTCGACAGCTGCGAAATCTCCGAGTGTTTACATATATCTGTGTTTGCATACGCTTGCCTATATCAATTTCTTTGCCTCTTCAGTGTATTAAATACTGATATTAGATAGGTAATGACCCTGAAACACCATTATAGATCAAACTCTGTAAACTACACGTCATGCAAATTTACGTTACGTATGTGTCATATTTTGCCTATTTTAGTTTTATGAAGCACTCACCTTCTTCTGACATGACCCCTAAGAATTATATGTTGAGTGAAATGTTTTCTTATAGAAACATGTGTAGTCGTCCTCGTTTTCCGCTAGTCTCAGGTTGAGTTTTAACATTGCCATATTTTTTTAATAAAGACTCTGCAACTCATCGGTGAAATTAATGTCTTCGCTCGGTGAGAGCGATCTGGTGAGGAGGGAAAATCGATAACGTCAACCAGCTCTAAGAAAATGAAAACGTATTAATTTTTGCGCCTTATGGCTAACCTGTAAAGAGCTGCGTTAGCATCTAGTGTATACTCCACTCATCAATCCGTTTTACTGATGTGTAATGTTTGGCTTATAAATATCAACTTTTCCGGTAGCAATATCTGAATATCGGCGTGCTTTTTTAATTGGACGTGTTGCCAATTCATTGCACATCTGGGTAACCCGACTGGTTCACTATCTTTATGGAGCGTAAGCATCAATAATTGGTAATATGTGGTAACTTGCACCCTGCCGGTGAAAGTTATCTGTATTCATTTACGTTGCTTCATGTTGTGCTGTCTTTCAGGTAGATATGATCAGAAACATGTTGTTTAAAGCGTTCAAGCGTTTAAAGCGTTTCATTCTGGTTGTCAAGCAACCCTCAATACCACCCAGCAGAATGAACTACTGAAACGTTGCGGTACTATACGTTGTAACTGTCAATCTCTGATCAGAGAGGTTGTTGTTGTGAAGTGTGAGTCGGCGATGGCGAATGGTAGGCAGACCGAGTCTGAGATTGGAAGAAGAGAGACGGAGTCAGGAGTCGATCGAGAGCAATAGACTGACAAAATTAGGATTATTGATAACTTTGATTTCTGCTATGTTTTTATTATAATTCTGATGTTTGAAAAGAAATAACAATAATAATTCATAATTTTGTTTCACTTCAAGTTAGATGATAGCTTCATTTCTCCCTTTGTTTAAAATGAAAGATTTTATTGTTATTGGCAAGCTGTCCTAGACCGCAACTTTTAACGTAACTATAGGATAAATACAAGTTTCAACTTTATTTATATTTCATCATTAATGTACTCAAGTGGCCGAGCTGCTATCTAGCGATAAGAGGTGAGTGAATTTAAATTTTCTCATGACTCGTATTCCGAGTAGGGAGGAAACTTGTTGAGTATCTGTTAAACAATTCGGACACACTTAGCACCTCCATTTGTTATTCTCTTGCACTTTTGATACAAGAATCGTAAGCAACTAGTTTATCAGGTAGCTACCAATATTTCTTGCCAATCTTGGAAAGTGCTCTATATACCAAATTAATTACACCACTTTCTCATTGTTCACTTTTGTTATGTCATTCACATTCATTTCTAGAAGTCGTAACCAACTAGTTTATCAGGTAGCTATCAAAATTTCTTGTATATCGTGCGCCTTTTTTTACAAATATTAATTACACCACTTGCTGACAACACAATAATTACTTTGTTAATAACATTACGTCACATTTTCAGAAGGTGTCGGTACACACAGTAATTATTGCTAAGGTCGCAGCACAATCCAAACCTCGTCAGTTTTGCGTTCTGTAACTTAAACTTGATATTTACTTTAAATAATTAGTGCCGGCCGCGGTGGCCGAGGAGACTGAGGCGCTCCAGTCACGGTCTGCACGGCCACTACGGTCGGGCGTTCGAATCCCCCCTTGGCCATGGATACTTGTGCCGTCATTAGGATTAGCTAGTGCATAAGTAGTTTGTAAGTTTAGGGACTGATGACCCCGTAGTTAAATCCCATAAGCTATACAAACATTTGAAACATTTGAATCTTAAATAATTAGTCAATTACACAATATTAGATTAGCGCATTTCTGCATTGTACTATACTGTCAAAGTTCCTTTTGTTGCTATCTTCTACTAATGTTATAGACTTTCTGTCAATTTACACTTGAGAATATTTAATTCGGCATTACTGCTTTTGCACCCTACTTAGCTAATGAACTATTTTGACAATGCAACATTTTGTTTGTTACTGAGGTAGATCTTGTTCACAGCACGTAACGTTACATATGACTATCACGGCTAAGATCGCAATAGAACTAATGCTCAATCTGTGCTACAGTGGTAATCTAAATTATTATTAATTAATGCATACATAATTTGTAAACTTAAGCGTTTTCACTGTACCATAGCCTTGGATGTTATTCTGCTATCACTCGCTGTGCTTGATAGAGTGCAGACTGCTACTGGTGTTTCACTTCGCACAATAATAATAATAAAAAAAAAGAAAAAAAAAAAAAAAAAAAAAAAAAAAGAGAGAGAGAGAGAGAGAAATTAGTTCCCGGTGGTTTTAAAGGTTTCTCTAAACCAATAAAAAGCGGAATAAATAGAAAAAGGTCTTAGATATAGTTGATTTTCATGAAGAAGTTGTGCGGAGGTTGATAAAACAATTTCTACTTGACAAACAAACAGCGCCTCACAAGAAAACAACTTCTTCCCGTAGTAAGGGAAAATACGTCTTTCAAGGGAAGAATTTCTTCATTGCGGTACCTACTTTAAAAGTTAGGCTTCAGGTATATTAATGTTTAATTACATGTTTTATTTATCGTGCACTTAACACGCTTAATATTTACCAGGTGGCGTAAGACACAGGTTACAGGAAGGCGCTTTGGAAAGATTAAAAACACGCAGCAAATTTATCGATTATTTAAAAAAACAATACCGTGAAAGGGTTGACCTCTCATATATGTCGATGAAACATACGTTAGCAGTTCGGATACTACGCCAAATGAGTGGACAGATGGATCAAGCAATGGAGTAAAAGCGCCATTTTCAAAATGACAACGTCTAATTAAAGTACACGCAGATAACAGATAAGGAGAAGTAGTTCTGCAGACTATAAGGTATTAATGTGTCTAATGGTAAAAGGAAACATTTAAATTTTATGGTCTACAATACTGTAGAACAGGAGAACGTGAGCATTCCTTAAATTCAACCACGTTCTATAATGAAGCGAGAGAAATACCATCGGTGTTATTAACGCATTTCATATTATGGGTGTTTGATTTAGTATTGTTTCTGACTGAATGTTTAAGCTCTATCCAGAAGACTGCAGTAAATTGAAGACTAATGAATTTTTTTTCCTATTTGCAAGTTAAACAGAAACATCATCTTTCCTGCATGCACACCAGTTGCCGCAGAGGAGCGGCCGAGCGCATTGATGCGCTATGCTACGATGTGCGAGGCTTTTTCCTTGTCAAGGGTTCGAATCCCCCCTTAGGCAAGGATGTATGTGTCGTCTTTAGTGTAAGGTAGTTCATAAGTAGTTTGTAAGTTTAGGGACTGATGACTCCGCAATTAAGTCCCATAAGCTTAACAAATATTTGATTTTGTACACAAGTCATACTAACAAATCAGTTGGACATAGAGTTTACAGGAAACAGACGCACACTGATAGGTATTTACATGCGACCAGCTGTCACCCTCCTTTTCAACGTGCAGGAGTGCTACGGACCTTGGTAAAAAGAGCATATGCCATCTCGGATGCTGAAAATTTACCTCAAGAGCTGCAACATCTCAAGAATGTGTTCCACCAAAATGGTATAATAGTTCTATTCATTTACGTTACAAGAATTGCATCAAATGAAATATTTAAAATTGAAATCAATAGAATCATCCTTATTATATACATAATAGTTATTTTATCAACATTATTATACAATATTGATAAAATAATATCAACAAAAATAATTAAAAACACAGAAATCATAAACCTAAATTAGTCAATTAATTTCAAAGAAATATCAACCTCATTAATAAAACTATATAATAACCCACCAGACAGGCAGATTCGACGGGCTTTGGAATTCGGACCACCACGTGAACCAGCTGAAGACACTTCCAGTTCTGTTGCTTTCCTTCCTTATGCTGGTAACTTGTCTGCCAAGATAGGGAGGATTTTGAAGAAACACAAAATAAAGTGTGTTTTTCGTCCGCCAGCTAAGACTAGAGCACTTCTTGGCTCTGTTAATGATGATTTAGGCCTAAGAAAGCCTGGCGTATATAAAATACCTTGTGAGTGCGGCAAAACATACATTGGTCAGACTGTTCGCACCGTCAGTGACAGACGTGTTGAACATCACCGCGATTAATGCAGCCTGAAAAATCCGCGCCGGCCATGGTGGACGAGGGGACTGAGGCGCTCCAGTCACTGTCTGCACGGCCACTATGGTCAGGGGTTCGAATCCCCCGTCGGGCATGGATATTTCTGCTGTCCTTAGTATTAGCTAGTTCATAAGTAGTTTGTAAGTTTAGGGACTGATGACCCCGCAGTTGAGTCCCATAAGCTATACAAATATTTGGCTGCACGCTGTCTCTGAGAGGGACACAGGATGCTATACGACGAGACACAAGTTGTTGCAAACACCTCACATTACTGGGATTGAAAGAATCAATTGATATCAGAATAAGAGATAACACAATTAATCGTGACAGTGGTTATTTTCAGAGTAAATCGTGGAATTCTGTGTTATCAGACCTAAAGGAACATCGGCATCTGCACCAAATAGCAACGAATGACAATCTATAACGATCTATCGTTTTTGACATTAGCCACCACTGGAGGCGCTACAACTTCTCTCGCGCCAGGGGTCAGGAGCCGGCCGCGGTGGCCGAGGGGACTGAGGCGCTCCAGTGACGGTCTGCACGGCCACTACGGTCGGGGGTTCGAATCCCTCCTCGGGCATGGATATTTGTGCCGTCCTAGTTCGTAAGTAGTTCATAAGTAGTTTGTAAGTTTAGGGACTGATGACCCCGTAGTTAAGTCCCATAAGCTTAACAAACATTTGAACATTTGAACAGGGGTCAGCAGCTACGAGTAAACCCACGCCCTCTGTACTTAGCGAATGCGCCTTCGTATTTTCGTTGCGTATATAGATCCAGCCGTTCCACGGAACACCGACATCCATGAGGATGGATACTATCATGGAAGCCGTCCAAAAAAGAGCAACGAAGATCCACCACAAGAGTGATCAACTACGGGATACCGTACACAACATACGCAAATTGGGGAGGACAATGCCACTTCCATGGCATAGATACAAAGTGCCACGGGCCTTGACTAATCGATAAAGTTTTAAATTAGATGTAAATACAAAGTTTCATTGAAATTGTCATTAATACATTGAGAGGGGTACCTTACGGACCAAAATAAAGGCCCTTACAAGTTAACCCCTAAAGTTTATTGTCATAAATAAAGTTATAGTTAATCCCCATATCCTCAACTGTGAAGTTTAAATCGTCCATGACGATGGTACTTCAGTTACTTTGTACCACCTATATAAAAAAATAATAATTAAAAAAAATAGTTTCACTCAGTCACGGCTTAGCTTCCTCACCTGATGATGGCGGCCAGCTGGACCGCAGAAATATCGTGTTCAGAGGACAGAATGATCCGGCTGGAACCCGTGAAGAATTTGATCAAATCAGTTCATATTCTGCATCGCAAATGTTGCATAACTAACGCTTTATGTGACATATATTTTGAAGATAGGTAATGTTAATAAAATGATAAGAATAATGAAATATTAATAACAGTGAGTTAAGCTTTTAGAATGAGGTATTTTTGGTGGTATGGTTAGGTAGGGTACAGAAGAAAGGATTTATAAAACTCCAGAAAGTAGTGGGGCATAGGCTTCAGAGTAGAGCAGCACTTCCCCTCCAGCACTGGTCACTTTCCCTCCCTCCTCCGGCCGCTACCCCCACCATTACAGCTATCACCACATTTGCCCAGCCGTTTGCGTCTACCGGCCAATTTATCCTGCGTACACTTTACATATCAAAAATTATCAGAATCGAGAAACATTCCTATAAGGCAATGCCTTTGTTAATCGATTCCGTCAGCGTAGAGTTGCTGGAAAGTAATGTAAGCAGAACATGCAATGGTGCACCGAAGGTGGAGGGTCTGCAAAGTAAACAGCAGACGGCCTGTTTGGGCTGCGAAACACGACACAGGCGAGAGAGACCTCATTATTGGCAGGCGAAAGGCGACGCCGAGCGGCGTGGCTGCCCGTTACATGGAACGCGACTCCAGAGGGAAAGTCGTTACTCTCTGGAAAAAAGCAGCTGCCAGCTAAAACTCAAAATCATTTGCACGCACATTTCAATGCTGGTTCACGTCCAGCAGACTGTTTACGGTATGATAGATGAACTTTAGGGGGGCCACACCCTGCCTATCTAACCCAACATTAATTTAGGCCAGTATTTTCACATATCTGAAAAAAACTATTTGATGCAGGACCTTAATATTTCTACTGTATGTTCTGATGCTAACAGAGTCAACTGTACTAAAATCAACTTTATACATTTTACAGTTTTTATGAAATACTTCTTTAACCCTTTCGGATCCTCTGGATACAAATGTGTACATAATTTCTAAGGTGTTTTAAGATGGTTCAGAAGCATTTTTTCTAAATGGAAAGAACATGTATACGACACCTGAGTGTTCAATCATTTCATCATGCACAATTACTGTCACCTGCGCAAGATCAATATTAAGAAGCGAGTGTCGCACTGCGCAGCAGTACGAACTTCAAAGAACATGGACATTGTGCGTTACTTGTTTTCCACTGTATAACTGAAAGTAGAAGTTGTTATTTTGTGATGTAGTTATTGAACGATCAGTTCATTTAGTACAACAGTTGGTACTACAAAATTAATTAATTTAGTCCGTTAAAAAAACTTGTTTTTCAGTATATGCAGTATTATAGTATGAAAATGGGTGCATATAATTGCATAAATCTTGAATCTAAAATTTAACTAAACTGTATTACATCATTAAAAATAATTTCCTTGATAGAGAAAAAAATCAACTCTGAAAGGGTTAAATTTATTAACAAGTTTTTTCTGCAGATTTTTATTTTTATTTCTTTTCCTTGTGAATTTCCTAATGGGGGAATATTAATGAGGGAGGTTTTTATGTTATGCAGAGTCTTTGAAAATTTCATTAATTTATCTTGGCCAGTTTCCGTTATAATGCGGCATATGTACTGAAAATTTTAGTTCGTGGGAAATTGACTTTAAACAAAAAAGCTGTTTAAATTTGTTACTTACAGTTAATTAAAACTATCCTGCTGCATATTATTGCCCTTCTTTGGACTCTAGCATGTCTTCCAGCTTCTTTCTCACATTCCTGCAAGTTGAAAGTTCAAATATTTGTAGAGCTAATGGGACTCAACTACTTATGAACTAGCTAATACTAAGGATGACACAAATATCCATGCCCGAGGGGGAGATTCACATTCCAGGTTGTTTGTCTTGCTTTCTTGGCCATATTAGATGCAGACCTGTCTGCTTATCATCGGTAGAGGACTTATGGAATAATATTTTCATTGCCTCCATATTTTATTTCTCCTAATTACCTGCCCATAGTATACCTGCATGTTTTGTATTTCAGTTTTAGTTAACCAACCCTGTCCGGTCGACAATTTTCCATCTTCTAATTTTTCTCCTCTCATATCAACAGTACGTTTTCTCAGTCTTGTTCCCAAACGGTTTTGAACATGACCTACACATTCTAATGTGCTAACAATGGCATCTCCATACGGCGTATAATTCACCACATTGTTGTATGCCTTACCGTCACCATCGCCCAAATATTTGATGTACCGTTGCGTCCGGACGACACTGCAACTACTCGTTCGTTCGATGAAATGTCAGTTTCAGATGTACCGAGTCGTGCTTCAGGATCCCAACGTCGTCCAAGCGTCAACGAAAAATAAAAAAATAAAATAATTCCTTATATTGACTTTAGAACTATTACTCAAATTTCAGTGTCAGGTTCTTGCGAAGAGAGAAGAAGCGTTCGATTTGACTATCGCCATTTTATGAAACTGTCACTTCAGATAAAATATTTCAAAGTTCTCTTGTGATCTGTCGGAATTAAAATTCCGTAGCTATGTAGTTGTCGACACAGATATTATAAGTTGCTCTAATTCATAATCGATCTATATAAATAATCGATTTTCTGAAACTCTGAAAATTCTCAAATATCTACTTTCCTTGTCTGAAGGTTAACTTTCATTAATATAAATATCTTGTCTCAAATTGTAAAAAAGAAAAACCTCGACGATTTATAATATTTCAAATAATGTTACTGTGAATATATCTTGCAAAATTTTGTAAAAAGTTAAAAGAATGATCTTCGACACACTATTAAAGTTCAAGACGTTATAACGTTTTTATTGCTCTCATAATTACAGGTGAACACTCAGCAAGAGTTAAACGAAGACTAGTTTTTGATTCATCACAATTTTACAAACCATCTCAGTTAATAATGTCAATAAAAAATTATTTTCGTCGTCAACTTCAGAGTCCAACATCTTCCTGCCTCGGGGCCGTCGACCCGCGACTTGAAGTGGCCTGATGTTTACTGCTTGAACTCGGCGTTGAAGATGTTGCTCTCGTAGATTGAATCGCAGTTACAGCACATGAAACATAAGAAAAACACAGAACTTTCTTAAGAATCACATAACATAAAGTATTAACATTTGAAATCATTACTCAACATAAACATAAGCATAATAACCTGTGAAACTGAGCTAACAAAAGATAGTAGCGGAGACAATAATCCGTCCTACTACACCGTACGCCTCTTGTTTCTAGGGAGCGATGAAAAATTTGTTGTACTCCATGAACTTCCAAATCACTACTTGTTCCTCTAAAATTTGCCACGCAGTTGTGTTCTTTATGTTCATTCACTTTACAACATTTGCAATATTTAGATATTATCTCCACATCTAACACTTTACCGGTGTCTACACTCGTGGCAGTCACTACTCCATTCTGAGAAGTATGTCCTCTTTTCTGCCAGCTTCCATTAAGTGCAACGGCAATATCTGAACTCAATAATTTTCTTTCACCGCTTGTCTAGCAGCCAGTTTTGTGCTTTCCTCAATGATCGCACATTCAGCTTTTTCAAATATTACAGTCAACTTTTTTCAAATTTATTTGGTGGTTAATGTAAGTTCATCACTGAACAAAATGTTCTCCCTGCAACCATGCCCTTGCCAATGGATCGTAAGGCATAAACTAATCTAGTATTGATTTCATAAGTGCCACTTGCATCTGGTTTTGAAAACTCATAAATGAAAGCACAGATGAGCATTTAGTGCAAATTATATCCAAGGCAATTGCTAGGCCTTTTCTCCCACTGGCACTTTCACAAATTTTCACACTCTGTGACTCACCATACTATCTGTATAGTACACATTTAGAAATTACACCTGATAATGTTCCAAAATTTATAATAATGTTACTGCACCCCTTGCCACTTACAGTAAATTCGTTGTAACACTCTTGAAATTGTGAGAGCTTCTTTGATGATGCACTTGTTGAAGAATTACAATTAGAAACGTCGTTGTCAAGCGACATAACCTCTTGTACAGAAAGCTTTCTAAACTTGTTTCCCCTAAATTGTCGTTTCTTGAAACTGCCTTTACGTTTCGTTATCTCCAATAAACCCAACAAAACACACGTAAACAAGCACTGCAAACGTAAGTATAAAACCTACTTGCAATCACACTTGAACAAAACTAACCGCGTGTTTGAAAACAGCAGAAACAAAAGAATACCGACCGTTGCATTCCAAGGATAGCCAACACTTTCGGGAGTAAAAAAAGAAAAAATCCCATACGTTGAATATAGGGGACATAAAGATCTGAAATATATGTAGAAAAGTGGCTGACAGAAAAGTGGGTGACAGAAAAGTGGGCGTGACACATAAACCCACGTGGTAGTAAAATGCTCTTTAAATGCTCGAAAAAGATTTTTTTCACCAAAATCCTTTTCGGAGTACTTAAATAAAACCTTAATCTATCGAAATATGATGAAAACCGAAAATCAGTTTTTTTCGACCTGAACCACGATTGTGGTCTCCTTAATGTTGTTTATAGGTGGCAGAATACAGTTGAGATGTTTTTCACAGTCTAACACATACAGTCGCGACACTCCCACTGATTATTGATATACTCTACAACAGCAGCGCTCGAAGTGTTCGGCAAGCTACATTTTTGATTACGATATTGCATGAATGGGAAACGTATGTAGTGCCACAAAGATAGGTAAGAACTAAAAAATAGCTGTACATTTGTCTTTCTGAAGTTTCTTAAGATCCCCGACAAGGTACAACGTGATACATTACAAGACAGTTTATTTACAATTATCTTGTAACCTACAGGCTTTTACTGAATAATTTCATTTTCTATTAAAAATAAGAAATGGGTAGGAAACACCAGAAGACCTACTTTTAGGCAGAAAGACGTGGCTTTTCTATTCATGAATGTTAAGGTTTCTTCACTACGAGTAAAAGAAAAATGATATGAAAATGTCTAAGCAGTGGACTAGATGTATCACTAGCTTAGGTGAAACTCGAGCCCAGCAAAAAATAGCGTTGGGAAAAAAGATATTTGATCACAAAGACAGTGCTACGCATGGAGCAGTTGTAAAAATTATTGTTTTCTTGGGTTTCCCAGTTTCCGGTAAGCTTCGCGCCTCCTGGCCGCTCGGTCTTCAGTTTGTGCTCGGATCGTAGTGAGATAAGGTTGGTTCTGCTCTTGCGTCTGCAGATATGGTAGCGATTCGTTCTCTAGCATTTTTAACTTAGACTCTTGAACTTAGATTAATTTTTTTAAATATTTTTTTCCAAATGTGCGCAAAAAGTGTTCTAGTTTTTCAATCCAGTTATTTCCAACAGATAAACGCGGTATATGAATTACTAGTTGCAATTTGATTATGGCCTGGTATATTAAAACCTTTAGAGATTACGTGGCAGTGTACGAACTCTATGTAAATTCTTTCTAGCTTTGTGGAGCCCGATTTCTAACAGACGATATGTTCATTTTTGTACAGGCATGTAAAACTCTTTCTTATCGATTCCTTCCGTGAGTAATATGTGTTCCACCTGGTTCTGGTTGGTTCTTAGAACAAAGCCTTCAGCTTCCACTATTGTTTGTTCCATGCCCATCAGGCAAGTAACTTTGCGTGTATCCTTCTGATTTCCACTAACATTTCGCGATCTTCTCTCCCCGCCTATTTTAATTTTGTTGTTTCTCCTCAGAACTTGTAGTATGCACTCAGTCTTCGTTAGTAATTCTCTCCTTCAATAGCTTGCTTATGAAATTCTTTGTATTTCTAAGGGTTGCATGCCGTAGTTTTTATTTTTATGTTTTCCGACTTTGTAATAATTCCACTTTTCCGGGTTTTGAGACTAGACTTCTTCCATCTCTGTGAACGCTCCCAATTGCATGTTCTTGCATTTCAGAAGCTTCCTTATGAAAGTCTACCCACTTCTAGGGTTAGTAATTTTCTTTATTTTTCGGAAATTGAATTTATACATTTTTATCGGTTTTCAGAACCATGTGTGTCCGAATTCCGACTTCAGGGGTTTGCAGCTAGTCACCTGAATTCACGCCACTTCTCATAAAATCAGTGCCGTCATAGTTTACTCTCAAATTGCAACCTAAGAATCCGCCGTGATTTTGTGTAATGAATTCGATTTTTAATCACTTAACCTTCAGTGGAGTGCGATCATGTAACGTAGCCAATTTAGTGTGTTTGCTCGCGGCCTAATCTAAATGCAACTTAACCTTGCTATACTTACGCACCATCTCAAATCAGGCACGACAGACCAGAGCCATCGTCGCAGTTTTATTGTATATTGTGTTGTGTGGTACCTCCGGGTTTGCTGAATTTCGTCTACGATAGCGGCACCTGCATCTGCCTCGCTTCAGCACGCTGATTTTGGTGAGTTTCGCTGTTGCATTGCGTGTGTGTGAGCGAGTGAGTGTTGTACGTAAATCCTCCCCCCAGTAGTGTTACGTTCTGTGTAATTTATGTTAAATTCATCGCTGGGCCGTTGCCTTCCTCCTAGTGTGACTAATTTTACTGCTAAAATTAAGCTTCTTTATAACAGTAAACTCTTATCTGGGTACCTCCTACAAGAATTAAGCTTTTATTGCGTACAGTGGCCCACTTTTACGATGAACAAGATAGATAATAGTGTACTGAAGCGCTCTTAGTGTACTAGCCCTGAGCTACAAACTTATGCAAGATCTTGTGGCAGCGTGTTTAGACGATAAACGTAAACAGACGTAGAACCCGATGTTGAAGTGAGGTTATCACTAGCGACCTGTTATGCAGGAAGTCATAGTTGAATACTGGAATTGAGGAAACAACGCTAAATGTTATTGTCGGCCAAAGAAAAGTTTGCAATGTATGCTTTTTGTTCAATTTAGTGTGGTAAAGTGCTGGGAAGTGAAACATTTCAAAACATCGACATCAATTTTCAAGCGAAGAAATAAACATTGAACACATCTAACAATATTAATAAAAGCACAAATAGAGCTTGTTTACTTTATCTACTACGATTTGCCTGCTGACATTGTTAATAACGCCAGACACAACTGAATTTTTGTCCTTCATTTGGACTGACTTTTTCATTTAAAATGCTATTTAATGAAAATTGCGTCATCAAATTACAATCCTTATTCAAATAAACAATAGGCTCCAGTCAAGGCACCACTCTACTGATGACAATACAAGTTAACAGAGTTGAATAATTTTACATGGAGGAATCATTTAAATGAGGAGGTGGACAGAGAGACGAGGAGGTGATTAGAAGAGAAAGGGGGGAAGTGGAGATGGTCAGAGAGAGGGGTGGGAGAATGAAGGGAGAAAGGTACAGAGAGGGGGGAGGATGCTCTTTGCTGCTGATGCTGTGGTGTACAGGGAGGTGTAATTGAATGAATGTAGTAGGATGCTTTGACCAAATTTCATGTGATGTAGATGTGATTTCGTAATGTTAGAATACGGCATTACTAGTGTGATGCTTGACAGAGTCACGTCAATTAAATACCTTTGCGTAACGCTGCACAGCGATACGAAATGAAACGAGCATATTAAGGCGTAGGGAAGGCGGATGGTCTACTTCACTTTATGAGGACAATTATGGAAGATGAGATCGTTGCGTCTTGAGTATTTCTCAACCGCTTGAGATGCCAACGAGATAGGTTTATAGGAAGACGTAGAAGCAATTCAGAGGTTGAGGGTTGGTTTTGTTACTGGTAGTTTCGAAGAATATGCGGGTGTTACTGAGATGCTTCCGGAACTCGATTAGGAGTCACTGGAGGCAAGACGACGTCCTTTCTGAGAAACACTGTTGATGAAATTTGAAGGGCCGGAATTTTAAGTGGACTCCAGGAATATTCTACGCGTAAATGTAGTTTGGCCTGCAATTATGTGGGTCAATTCTTTTACCTTTCTTAAAAACGGGAGTCACCTGAGCTTTTTTCCATTTACTAGGAACTTCGCGCTGAATTAAAGATTCGCGATAAATGCAAGCTACGTAAGGGACAAATGCCGCAGAATACTGATAGATTTGTGACTGGCTGGAAGACTTTCTAAGTAATAGAACGCAGTACGTTGTTCTCGACGGCGAGTGTTCATCAGATACGAGTGTATCGTTAGGCGTGCCCGAGTGGAGTGTGATAGGACCGCTGTTATTTTCTGTCTATATAAATGATCTGGTGGACAGAGTAAGTTGTAATTTGCGGCTGTTTGCTGATGACGCTGTGGTGTATGGGAGGGTGTAATCGTTAATTGACTGTAATAGCATACAGAATGACTTGGACAAAATTTATAGTTGGTGTGAAGAATGACAGCTGGGTCTAAATGTAGATATGGTGATGCACATGAGTAGGAAAAACAATACCATAATGTTAGAAGCAAGCTTCTTGATGCAGTCGCGTCGTTCAAATATCTAAGGGTAACATGTGACATTGCTGAGCGATATGAAATGGAACGAACATGTAAAAACAGTTATGAGTAAGGCGGACAGCCAACTTCGGTTTATTGGGAGAATTTTTGGAAGATGTGCTTCATCTGTAAAGGCGACCACGTATAAAACGCTTGTACTACCACGTCTTCAGTATTTCTCAAGTCTTTCGGGCCCGGAGCAGGTTTAAAGGAAGACATAGAAGCAGTTGAGGGGCGAGCAGCTAGGTTCGATACTGGTAGGTTCGACCAATGCGCGAATGTCACAGAAATGCTCCGAGAACTCAAATGGTAGTTGCCCGAGGAAAGACTACGTTCTTTTAGAAAAAGTCTGTTGAAGACATTTAGAGGACCTGAATTTGAAGCTGACTGCAGAACGATCTTGCAGACGCCTTTGTACATTTCGCATAAAGCTGACAAAGATAAGAGAAATTACGACTCGTACAGAGGCATGCAGACATTCCTTTTTCCATTGTGCTATTTGGGAGTGGAATAAGAAAGGAAATGCCTAGTAGTGTTAAAGTGTATCCTCCGCCACGCACCTTAAGTTGGATTGCGGAGTATATATGTAGATGTAAATACCACAAAGATAAGATCCGGGATGTGGGAGGGATGGGGGGGCGCTCATACAGATGTATACAAGTATTTGTTCTTACTTCGTTCTGAATGGGAGTGGAACAGAAAAGCAAGTAACTAGTAGTAGTAGTACTCGGTACCCTCCGCCACACACCTTTCGGTGGATTGCGAAGTATGTGTGTGGATACGTAGATGAACAGAGAGAGAAGTGGAAGAAAAGGACAGAGAAAGAAAAGGGGAGATGGACTAACTTGACAATGGAGTAAATTAGTACCCAAGCGACACCGCGTTTTCAGGTAGTAAGTAAATAAAACGTATTCTCCCACAACGCTGCGAGCTATAACAGACCCTAATTGGACGGTGTTGACCAACCGCCAAAACCGGATGTCGATGTATTAACAAAAACTCGAAAGTGTTAATATAAATTCAGTGGCTACACCAAATCTAGCTTTCGACGCAATAAGGTAATGTACCTGAATTAAATTTGCATGCTCATATCTGAAAAACATGTAAAGTGTACTGAAACTCAATATTTATACAAAAATGGCGCTTGGTAACTTGATGCTTTTATATGTAATTTTCATTTTTGCATTTTGGATTAACTGGCTAAAAGGCGAAACGTGTCTCTTAGTTAAGTGACGCATTTTAGAGGAGGATGTAGTGACATTATTCTTTCACGAGATACAATATAATTGTTTTATTTCAGGCTATATTTAACGACATTTAACCGATACAAGAAGAAATAACGTCACTATTCGATATTTATACCTTTTATAGGCTACTTATTGAAGTAATAAGTCGTATATAACTTGAAACTTGAAGTACAGCGATTCGTATATATTCTGAAAATAATTTATTCTTTCTAGTGCAATTAAAAACAATAACTTGAAATAAAAAATTATGACAATAAATAATAAATTATAAGGGGAATGAAGATGTAAATGTATTTTACTGACGTACGCACGTAGGTACTAAAATTCCTTCTGAACAGTTGTACAAGTCATTTGAATATATCAGTACTTGACACCTATCACAACATTACAAAATTATTGTTTACATTTAATGTAGAGAAAAACAATATAGTTTTTTATTGCGATATTTCATTATCAATAGTAAAATCAAGTTGTGAGCAGTCGAAGCCATCAATGTCATCCTCGAAATCAGAGTGGCTAATAAGTTTGCGGTAAAGATCTTGTGCGTCCTTTGGAATGAGGTCCATAAGAGATTGAATGTTTTTTAGCTTGGCTTTGGAAATTGGCTTCCCATTTGGCCATAGAGGCGTCAACAGGGCCCGAAAGTTACTTTTGTTCCGCATATTGAATGGTTTGTCTTTAAACAGGTCTATCTCAGTATGTTATCTCGTTCCGGGAGTTGCTTCTATATTTGAAGTACTCTCGAAATCTTCAACCTTCATTCTATGGTCTGTAAGAGGGTTTCGTTTGCGACGTTTTTTCGTGACATTCATGTAAATGTCTGGTGTATAAAGTCTCTGTTTCAGTTTGAGAGCCGCGGTGGAGTAGCCGAGCGGTCTAAAGCGTCTCGCTGCGGAGCGCGCGGTTGCCCGCCGTGGAGGTTCAAGTCCTCCCTGGTGCATGGGTGTGTGTGTTGTCCTTAGGTTAGTTTATCTAGGTTTAAGTAGTTTGTAAGCTACGGACCACACAGTTTGGTCCGATGGAATTACAAACAACATTTTTCAGTTTGAGAGCACTATCTATGTCTCCGAAATCGCTGTCATTCGAGAGGAAGCTAAGTTCAGGTATAAGAAACGTCTGTCTTATTGTGTGCAATATAGGATGCTGTTTTAAAACTGCTTTTAACATTAGAACCATCGTGATGTTTCTATTCTGTCCACCGCATGAATCGAACCACAAAATTACTTCTTTAGTTGTCGATACCTGTTCCATTAAATGCTTCAGTAACAAGAAGCTACTTCCTGTGTTCCACGTCCTGCCTCAGCTTCCAACCAGACGTATCAGCGCCCCTGTTCATTACTAGCATTACGAATACCTAGGTTATATAGCCACAACTGTCGCTTGTAGAATACAATGTTCGTAGGAATTCTTGGTAGACGCAATGTTTTTCCTAGGTTATAACACAGGATTTCTACATTTTCATCGTCCTTTTCACGTAATATATCTGAAGATTTCAAATAGCCAACTGATGCAAAACAAAGTAGCAAGATGGGGCTGTAAGTCAGCTGATGCAAAGTACAATAATAGCTGTGGAGTTGTGACACAACAACACAGTGACCAACGCCGTTTTCCATTCGCGTGTGCGTATAGTGTGTAATATAAAACGTTGCTTTATGTATTTTTCCTCATTATTTGTATTTTTTTGTAATTTATTATGTATTTGTATATTTTGTTTCTGTAACATATTTTCATTGTCCTGCTAATTTCCATAAATGTAAAAAATAATATTGTAAATGTAGTAGACACGATGAGTTAGCAAGGGCTTTGCTATTGCATAGAATCATCTTCGAGTAGGGAGTTTTATCGCTGGTAGCGCAGAGGCGCACAGCGAGAGAAAGTAGGTGTCATGGTTGTGAATTGGGAGAGGACAGACGGAATCGTGAGACGGTGCACACAATGGTGTACGGCAAAAGTACGTGAGGGAGAATACGTGTTGGATTGGCACTAGTGGAGGAGACGGCTAACAGGCAATATTAGTTATTCATACGGGCACAGCTCAAATAATTAATAAATGCATGAAGAGGAATGCTGTGGGCCAAAATCGTAATTAACATTCGTTGCCAAGAAGAGCCTGTGTTTGCCAATTGTTAAGTGCCAACAGTCTCCAATTACCAACACCACGTCGCACACCAAAATCCGTAAGATCTGTCCAGTTTGTCTTATCATGTACAGCTAACGAGCGTATTAGTGATAATTGTTCAACAGTGAACACTGTTATTTGTGAACCTGTGTTTAAAAATCATTACCCATAGTCATTGTCCAGACAGGCTCCTTCCTCATCCATTGTTTTACCGAGGATATTCACAAAGTTATAGAAAACTTAAAATCAAAGTCATTAAAGACAGTGTGACAGTGATTAATTATAATTTATTCAGAAAAGTGTAGCTTATGCCAGTGTTGCTGCTCGATAGGTTTGCTAAGTTGAACGAAACTGCTAGACTAACTTTCAATTTCATGAGATATTTCAATAAACGTGGAAAAGATTAATTGTTTTCCGTTGCATATTATTTTGAGGTAAAGTTTTTACTTGCAAGTACTGATTAGTGAAAATAGTGATTATTTTCAAGTGTTTGAAATGCTAACAATTCCTGGTTAAAGACTCTAAGTTAATCAGATGGTTAAATAGTTCATTCCTAAATATTCAGTGTTATCACGACAAGTTATTAATTAATTTTTGAGCTTGCTATTAGTACAGTTAATAGTTCAGTTACATCTTGATAATTGCTAAAGCACATGGCATACTCGCTGTTGAATAATTTCTGGTACTTATATAAATAAATAATTATTTGAAGTTGTAAATAGTAAGCATTAAGGTGAGAGTTTTGCATAATCTGCTGCATGTTGCATTTGCGTGGCTATGGCTTGCATTCCGCTGTCTTACATTCAACCCATGTGTTAATGAACTATTTCTCAGTAATTAGTATATCGTCAGTTTCTTTTATACCGGATTTGATGCAACTACTGTGATTCACTGCCCACCCAAATTTTACGTAATGTTTCACGTTGTTAATTAACTTTGCTATTATTGAGATCCCACTAAATTATTTGCTCGTACAACGAGCTGGTAACCGTAAATCAATAAGTTATTCACTTTTTCCAAATTAATCCCTGTGTTCCGTTTGTTCTGCATTTTATTCATTTAAACATTAATCATTTTATTCCAAATTTTACTTTCCACTTTCTTTATTCCTATCGATCGCTGTTGTCTGTCAAAGAGGTACAGCAACGTTCCGGTTATAGCCTCCGCTACATCATCGGCTTCATTACCGATAGCTTTTCCACCCAATTTAGATAATTAGTCACACGGGTCATTTTTCTAATTATCGTATACTAACCGGTGGTGTAGGACGGGTAGGGTTATAGAGTGTTTGGCGGTTGGTTCAAATGAACTTCCTCTCGGCGAATCGACCGAACTCGTGTCAAACAATTTTTTATGAATAGTTCACACCTCCATACACAACCTGCAACAAAAATCATGGTCAACTCCGTCCAATTGTCATGTGAATGTGCGTATAGGTCTACCAGAATCGACCGCAGGTCAGACAAACTGGGCAGAGGGGAAATCAGTGCAGTGCGAAGTGCTCCAGGAATTGTTTGCACAGTCGCTGATCAATAGCCTTGCTGACGTCCCTGGCAGAAATTCCGCCGCCAGTGTGACGGCGTGGTGGCTAGTCGTGTACCGGACTGCGACAGCATTGCAGTGTCAGGGCAGGCAGCGGCGGCGTGGAATGCACGTGTCACTCGCGGCTCGCGAGGCCTTTCAATTAGGCGCCATCCGCTCCCTGGCCCGCAGGCTCGGCGCTGCTGCGCTGCCCCTCACACACCACTCCAGCCAGATCACTGCAGCTGCTGCGACTTGCAGCTCTAGCGATAATGCAGCCTAATTATTAGTTTATCCATGACTAGAAACTTGCTGTTGCTGCGACTGTGGTTCAATTTAATCAAAGTCCAGCTCCAGTTGCATTTATTGGTGCTTTATTGAAGCCCACTGTGGCGGAACGACCTCTTCGTACGGCGAAACGTGTGCTAAAACCTTATCTTCAAAAGCACTCGTCCTGTATGATTAGGGTTGAATGTGGCCGTGTCAGACTTCGTAACCTTGAGGTGTACACTCGCCCATCAAAATTTATATAAAATTAAAAAAAATATGTTCATGTAAAATCTTTATACGTTGCAATATTTCAAAATCAGATTCTTGCGCCGAGGGAAGAAGTCTTTAACTGTGACTCTTGTTAAAATATTTCTAAGTTCTCTCATAGATAAGACGTTCAAAAGAAATTCTTCAGTTTGTGGTCGTTGCTATAGCCACAGATAAAAAAATAATATTTCTTCAATGATTATCGATCAATGTGTATGATCGATTAACCAAAGTTATAAAAAAAACATGTTTTTGAAGTGTTCTTGACATAACTTTCCCACCAATGAAAATTCATAAGAATCTTCCTTCAAATTGAAGAATATTTAAATTAAATTATCTGCTCATTTCATTAACATATTATTAATATATATATATCATCGTAAAATAATTCTTCATAAATGATGTACTCTGATGTACTCTGACACTTTCGTCAAGTTTAAACACAAAACGGTCAGCTACCTTTCTTGGACGTTCTGGTTCGCAGAAAACCGGACGGAACGTTGGGACACAGTCTCTATCGGAAGGAAACCCATACGGACCAGTACCTCCATGCCTCTAGCTGTCATCACCCGTCCTAAAGAGAAGGGGTTCTAACTACGCTGGTCCACAGAGCTCGTGTGATCTCCGACGAAGAAAGCCTGAAACCAGAACTTGACCATCTCAAGGAAGTATTCCAGGAAAACGGGTATAGCGATCGACAAATCCGACGTGCTTTCAAACATAAGAGCACACCACAGCCAACACCCGAGGAGGATCCGCCGGCAAAAATTGCCTACATTCCATACGCAGGCAACGTATCCGGAAAAATCGGCAGAATCTTACGACGACAAAACATCAAATGCGTGTACCGCCCGCCGGCAAAGATCAAATCTCTTCTAGGGACAGTGAAGGACGATCTGGGACTCCGGAAATCGGGAGTTTATCACATTCCATGCGAGTGCGGGAAAGCGTACATTGGCCAAACAATTCGAACAATTGAAGAAAGGTGCACTGAGCATAAGCGCCACACCGAACTCCAACAGCCCACAAAATCAGCAATTGCTGAACATTGTCTGGAAACAACACACAAGATGAAATATGAAGACACAGAGGTTCTCCACAATACATCGCGGTACTGGGACTGTCTGTATAAGGAGGCCATCGAAATCCGGCTACGCGAGAACCTCATAAACAAGGACAGTGGATTTCAATTAAGCCACGCATGGAATCCGGCACTAAAATTTCTTCGATCGCGGTGCAAGCAGAACACCGAGCACAGCGAAGGCAGAGCGCAAATTGAGGTCCGCCACTCGAGTCCAGAGCAGGAGCTACCCCCACCACCTCAGCATCCCGGTGTCCGCACTCGAGGTCAGAGGAGGAGGGTGACCAGGTATATACAGCACAGCCGCCGGTCCAGCGCCTCAGTCAGCGGGAGTAACCTGATGATGATGGCACGTTACGCTATCGAAAATTCGTTCTACAACGATCAATCCATCCGGCTGCACGCCCGAGAGATATTCAGTCAAGTTTAAACACGATAACATTTATTACTTTCTAAGACATTACATATGTAGTCATCGACAGACAGAAGGGAACTGAACTTTTAAAATTTGTTATTTTAACATTAAATGTCGACAATAATGTCAACTCTCGCGACGACAACCACAGAGATGAACATCTACTTGCCTCGTGGCCGTCGACCCGCGACTTGATGTGACCGGATATTTACTCCTTGGAATCGGCGTCGAAGATGTTGCCCTCGTAGGTTGATTCGCCTCACAGCACATGAAACAAACAAAAAATATACAAAAACATCTTTAAGAATCATAACATTAAACATTTACATAAAAATCATTTAAGACACAAATATAAGTAAGTTGTCCTGCACAAACTGAGCTGACATGAGATATGTAGCGGAGACAATAATCTGTGGGAATAAGTTAATTCCCAGCTGTGGTTAATTATACGTTTTGGTGTGAAAGTGTTCGCTTAGTTATAATTGTTCCTTGCTTTAGTCTAGTTTTCTTCTTGTTTATTTAAGTGGAAGTTTGATTTGCTTAACAAAGAAAAGTGTAGATGAAGAATTCCTCTACATAATTGGTGACCTCACGACGAAAATAGTCCACGCACAATAATCACAGTCTTGTTTAGAGCGTGTTAGTAGCAATGGAAGACGCGGAGAAATCGATTCTCGCAATTCAAGAAGAGATTCAGCAACTACAGCGGCAGCTAGAGGTTCTGGAAGTTTCTACGCCAAGCAATGATGAGAGCTCAGCCACAATGAATTTACCAATTCCGGCGATATCTTCTATGCCGCAAACGCATGCAAGAGTGGAAGGCCACAAAAAATATGACATTAGCGCCGTCCGCACCGCGGTTACAGTTACGAGCCCCTCAGTTTTCGCCAGCGCAACCGGAAATATGGTTTGCAATTTTAGAGAATATTTTCACACAGCAGAAATTTACAGACGACCAAGAACAGTTTACGTTAGCCTTCAGCAATTTGGATCAGAGGGCTACAGCCGTAGTCTCTGATATTATTCAACAACCTCCACGCCATCGCGCCTACCACGCTCTCAAGACAGCGTTGATCACTCGTAGTACCAAGACACCTGCACAGAAGATAACACAGTTGTTATATCATGAGAGAAGAGGCGACAGAACACCATCAGAGTACTGGAGACACTTACGGTCTATGGTGGAGGTTAATGTAGTTTCAAACGAGTTGTTGCTCCACATCTGGCAACGACAGCTGCCTTTGAAAGTGCAATTAACGCTAATAGCACATGAAGGTCAGTGTTTAGATAAACTGATACATGTAGCTGATCGCACATACGACACTGTAGGCTCAGCAGCAGTAGTGTCTTTAACACCAACAAATATTGAGAACGTGCGAAGTAACCAGGTTTTAGAGGTGACAAATAAACATACGCAACTTTACGTTGCAGGATCCAGTCGACGAACTCCAAATTTATCAGGAGCAACTAGATTTACAAACGACGCTGGAAAATCATTAGAACGCCGGATGGAGACAAACAAATGGCCGCGGGCACGGCGTTCCGCTAATCTATCGACTGAGAAACACACTAAAGCTCAAGAGGACAATCCCGGCATCTGCTGGTACCATAGGCAGTTCGGACCACAGGCTACGAAGTGTACGAAACCGTGTAGTTACCCAAATGGCGAGGGCGGCCCACAATAGGCGCTATGGGTCGCGTCATCTTCAAAACGCGCCGACGACGCGGGAAACATCGCTTAGCAGCTGTTGTCAGAACCCGGCACAAAGGTAATGTACCCACAGAAAATGCTAAATCTTGTGATCCTCAATTTGAACGAGCGCTTTAACAGAAATGTGTGAGTAAATCGCATATATTCTATATAACTGACAAACGGTCAGGTTTAGTCTTTCTGGTGGATACTGGTTCAGAAGTTAGCACTCTTCCGACATATTTTACACCTGACACGACAGCAATAGAGCCCTTACAACTGCTAGCTGTCAATTATTCTAGAATCAAGACACTAGACTACAAAGAATTGATAATCGACATTGGATTTGAAACTGATTTCAAGTGGACTTTTGTAGTTGCAGACATTTCCACACCTATCTTAGGAGCAGATTTTCTGGCTCATTTTGCACTGTTGGTGGACGTTTCTTTAGGCCGGCTTACATGTAAAGACTATAGTAATGGAGTTAACGGAGTAGTAGGCAGTGATGCAGACAGAACAATACGTCATATCAGCAATTTGCAGCAACAGCCAATCTTACACAGTGTGAAACATAAGACACTGCATTATATACGTACAAGTACAGGACCTCCGGTTGCGAGTCGTGTCCGTAGAATTTCACCAGATAAGCTTTCGGAAATGAAGACAGTTTTCGACGAAATGCTGAACGCTGGTATCATTCGACGATCTGACAGTGCCTGGGCAGCTCCACTCCATTTGGTGAGGAAAAAAGATGGTTCATGGCGTCCTTGCAGGGATTATCGTGGGTTAAATGCCAGAACCATTCCTGACAAATATCCTATCCCTCATATTCATGATTTCACATATGCATTGGCGGGCGCAACAATTTTTACAGTCTTGGATTGCCAGAAAGCATATAATCAGATTCCTGTAGCACCAATGGACATACCTAAAACAGCGGTTATCACGCCGTTTGGTCTTTTCGAGTTCTTGCGGATGCCTTTTGGGCTAAAAAATGCAGCCCAGACCTGGCAACGATTTATCGATGAAGTGCTGCAGGGATTGCCTTTCGTCTTTGCGTATCTGGACGACATTTTAGTTTTCTCTGGCGATGCACAATCACATACCAAACATGTAGCTGAAGTGCGACAAAGATTAGAAGACGTTGGTGTGGTGCTGAATGAAGAAAAGTGCATTTTAGGTAAAAGTGAAGTGGCTTTCCTCGGATATAAGGTGTCACGTGATGGAATCTCTCTCTTGTCTGAAAAATTGGCTGCATTGTAGGAACTGTCACGTGCAAAGACTTACCGACAACTTCGACGTTTGTTAGAAATGATATATTTTTATCGTCGGCATTTACCAGGAACAACAGCTATCCAAGCTCCGCTTACAGATGCACTCGCCGGACGCTACACAAACGGGAAACGTTTGCTTAAGTGGACACCCCGAAATGGACAATGCTTTTCGAGCTTTGAAGGACAGTTTGAATCAAGCAGTGTCACTTGCACACCCAGTATCGGATGCGCAACTAGTAATGGCAGTTGATGCAAGCCAAACAGCGATCGGGGCAGCATTACATAAGAAAGTGAACGATTGTTGGCAGCCACTAGGCTTCTTTTCGAAAAACTACTGCCACGACAAACAAACTGGAGTGCCTACGATAGGGAGCTGTTAGCTATTTATGAGAGTGTGAAACACTTCCGTCCTCATGTCGAAGCTCATCCAGTAACGATATATACAGATCACAAATCAATTGTGCCAGCCTTCCAAAATGCAAGTGATAAGTGCTCACCTCGTCAGTTGAGATACATTGAGTTTGTTTGCCAATTTACTACAGATGTGCGACATATTCGTGGTGCAGAAAACATAATGGCTGACTATTTCTCCCGTGCATGTGAGGCAGTTACAATATTTAAGTATGAAGACCTCGCCAAAGCTCAGAAGACAGATCATCAGCTTCAAGAATTACTGAGGGATAGTTCATCAAGTCTGCAATTGCAACAAGTAGAGGTTCCAGGTGGTGGTGTTAAGTTATGGTGTGATGTTTCTCAAAAGCTGCCGCGCCCCTATGTCCCACCACAATTTCGTAAGGTAGTGTTTGACAGTGTGCACAATCTCGCACATCCAGGGGCAAACACCACAGTGAAAATGATAACAGAACGTTTTGTCTGGCCATCAATGAAGAAAGACATCCGTAGTTGGTCCCTCACTTGCCTTCACTGTCAGCGGTGTAAGGTGGGACGTCATGTACATCCTGAGGTGGGACAGTTTTCAGGCCTACCACCAAGATTCGGTCATATTCATCTCGAAATCGTAGGTCCTCTACCAGTCTCTGAAGGTTTCCGATATTTACTCACATTGGTGGATAGATGCACAAGATGGTCTGAAGCCATACCACTTCCAGACATATCAGCTGAGACTGTTGCAAAGGCGTTCGTCACGCACTGGTTGTCACGTTTCGGGTGTCCCTTGCACATAACAACAGACCAAGGACGACAATTCGAATCCACTCTGTTCAGCGAGCTGGCTAAACTGTGTGGTTTTCAGCACCACCATACTAACAGTTACCACCCTTCCAGCAATGGAATGGTGGAAAGATGGCATCGAACTCTGAAGGCTTCACTTATGTGCCATCAAGAAAGTTGGACTGAAGCACTTCCGCTGGTACTTTTGGGATTACGGACAGCATACAAAGCTGATAATGGCGCATCAGTAGCTGAGATGGTGTATGGAGAACCTTTAAGAATCCCATCTGAATTCCTTTCTGCTGCCCCGCTTCCAGACCAGACAGAATTACCATTATTGGTACAGAGGATTCGAGATCATGTGGCTAAGATTCGGCAAACACCAGCTATACATCATGGTTCTGACCCTGATTTTGTTCACAAGGCACTGGCAGACTGCACACATGTAATGCTGCGCACTGATTCTGCACGGGCACCTCTTCAACCTCCATATACAGGTCCCTACCAAGTTTTAAAACGAGGTCAACACACATTTGAGATCCTTCAGAATGGGAAGAACAATAAAGTGTCAGCACAGAAGGACAGGGACTTGAAGAAACCATAAATTATCAATCATACGAAGATGATACAATTGGCCTAGAAGAAGTTACTCCGGACTCGCAGGTGACCATTCGACATGACTCAACACCAACACCAACACCAATTGTTCGTACAAGGGCAGGAAGAGTGATCAAGTTTAAATACCCCTACATCCCAGGTGCTCCGCACTTTGGAAGGGGGGCTGTGTGGGAATAAGTTAATTCCCAGCTGTGATTAAATATACTCTTTGGTGTGAAAGTGTTCGCTTAGTTACATTTGTTCCTTGCTTTAGTCTAGTTTTCTTCTTGTTTATTTAAGTGGAAGTTTGATTTGCTTAATAAAGAAAAGTGTAGATGAAGAATTCCTCTACAAATCCGTCCCACTACATACCCCACCCGCAAGCCCAGTTTAGCAGGTAATCAGAATGAAATAAAATTCTTTTAGCTAATCTTTTAGAATATAAGAAGTCCTGCTTCATAAGCTATGCGTGATAATTATCAGTCATGCTTTAACTCATTAAAAACAGTTTCCACATAAGCACTACGAGAGTCACTTCAAACAGGTTTAGTTAGTCATGGCTCTTATTATCCATGTAATATTCTGAATGTCACATAACTTGTATCTTAAAGAAGAAAATAGTTTATTGTTCTCTTAAAAAAAATATGTATAGACTCTGAATGTTTGTCATTGTACAGTCATCATATTTCTTGCCTGCCTTCATAATGCATTAAAATCTTGTTTGACGTTTATGGACATATACCTACATATATATATGTAGGTGCATACGATAATTGTCTGACAGAATATCGAAACGGTAATAAATCAGTGTCAAATATTTTCTCATGATGTTATTACCTAGATATTCTATGGAATAATTTCCTTCCCTTCATATCAGAATGCGCTTGTTTAAATTAATTTCAATTCAAATACGAAAAATACAATTTATTCCCTAAACAAATTTAGGAAAATCTTTCTTATTGTTGATATATGGTTATGTCATAAAAGGATTAACCACATATTATTATAGTGAACACACCGTACATAAACTATGTCTTCTGTAACTATCACGTAAATAAATTATTTGACCGATAAAATTATAAGTCTAATCAGTTTAATAATCCTCGTAATATATAAGGTAAAGCAGTCAACAATCCGAAGATTGGTTTGAACACCACAGTGCTTTACTAGGCATGGTCCTGTTTGGAGTTGGTATGCCGTTGCCTTCCTCCGACCTTCGAACTGACTTACCCAGTCAGTTATAGGGGGACCTACAGTTTAACGTGGGTTCCGAACCACAGTGCCACTCGGTATTTTTCACATGAGCAATACTGTCAGAGGTGAAAGAAGTGGAAAGTGGCAGATAAAAATCCTAGGACCTGGCGGGGATCGAACCCGTGACCTTTGGATTTGTAGTCTGGCACTCTACCACTGTGCAACCGAGGCGCACTCGTAATATAATATATACCTATCGATAAAACGGTAAATAATCGTCTTCATCATAGACGTTATCGAAATAATACGACCAGCTGCTGTGTCAACATAACATCTCTGACGTGTTGCCAACTGCTCGAAATTACACCTACTTCTATTATTTTCGTACGTTAAATTCACCATTATAATGAACTAGTCTTAATAAGATATTACATACTTTAACAATTCTTAATTTGCTTCCTTATATAATCGGTAGATATGACTAAAACGCTACCACAAAGCTTTCGACATTTCGTCGCCTCAAGTAAAATTTTTCCAGTCACCCGTTGAGATCCTCACTAGGCTATACCAATGTATTTTTGTACACTCTTTGTACTTACCTCACCATACGTATATGAAAAAAGAAATATATAAATAAATAAATATTCTCTTCTGAATAGAATTATTCTCTATCTTTCTTAATTACATGATGTCATAAGAAGATTAATTTGCATTGTCGTTGAAACATCGGCACGGCGCTTTCCTTTCGGCCTTCGTACGTATTTTAGGATAATAGATGCAGTATTAACTAACTGTGAGAACTGTGACAGTGTCAAGTTTGGCCCATGCAAACTTATATATAAGACACATCACTTAGTTCTCGCAAGCCGTAGCTTCGGACGCCTCATGATCCACATTTCATTTAATATAAACTAACATCCATTCCTATTACGACTACAATCCGAGTTACCTTTGCCATTTACTGCTAAAATCTCATATGTACCACTGTACTCTTATTATAGCTTAAGACTAAAAGAAAAATTTAATAAATTCATTTTATAGAGAATATCTCCTAATATGGATAGACTCGCTACCCTTCAACATAAGTCACATCATATTCATTATGTGTATTCGCTGAGGAGTACAGTGTACTATATATGTTGCCTTTGTATACACAGTGAAAGATCTCTCTTCGGTGAGCTGTATAAAAACTTACTTATACTTAACAGATTTCCTTTAAAATTTAGTCGTCGTCTTGTGTCAAAATCTAATTCTCGTCCGTCGGTTGGCTGATCGTGTTACTATCTTACGCATTCTCATCCCTCTTTGGCAAGAAAAGCTTAATTTTACTTACATTATAAAGTCCCTTTATTATTCCTGTTGAAGCTCTTGCAACACTACAGCCTTCGGATGAGGAACTTTGTGTACTACATAAGGGCCTTCATATAAAAAGAAAAACTTCTTGCATTCTTTGTTTTCTTTACGACTCTTAGGATGAGAGGATGAGACAAGGCAAGTACCAAATCTCCAAACTGGTAACAGGGTACCTTAGCTTGCTCGTTATACTTCCTGATTCGTTGTTCAGCGTTTTTAATCGGTTGTTCTTTAATATCATTTTCCTGTAGAGGATTAATTTTATTTAATGGAGGCCAAGGAATAGCAGTTAATAAAGGCTCTCCTAAGATACGTTTACCTAAGATCTCAAGTGGTGCTAAACCAGTACTTAAGTGAGGCAATTCATTTAATATCTTTTCAAATTCTGGAATTAACTTAGCCCATCGTGTATGTCTGGAAGCACAATATGTCCTACAAAGTCTACCCAGCTCTTTCATTACTCGTTCTACATCTACATCTACATCTACATGGGATACTCTGCAAATCACATTTAAGTGCCTGGCAGAGGGTTCATCGAATCACAATTATACTATTTATCTCCCATTCCATTCTCGAATAGCGCGCGGGAAGAAAGAACACCTGAATCTCTCTGTTCGATCTCTGATTTCTCTTACTTTATTCTGATGATCATTTTTACCTATGTAAGTGGGAGTCAACAATACATTTTCGCATTCGGAGGAGAATGTCGGCGATTGGAGTTTCACAAGTAACCCACGCCTCAGCGATAAGCGCCGTTGTTGTAATGATTCCCATCCCAGATCCTGTATCATTTCCGTAACGCTGTCTCCCCTGTATCGCGACAATATGAAACGAGCTGCCCTTCTTTGGACTCTTTCGATGTCCTCCGTCAAACCCACCTGATAAGGATCCCACACTGGGCTGCAATACTCCAACAATGGACGGACAAGCGCAATGTATGCAGTTTCTTTAGTAGTTCTGTTGCATCTTTTAAGGGTTCTGCCAATAAAACGCAGTCTCTGGTTCGCCTTTCCCACGATATTATCTACGTGTTCTTTCCAGTTTAAGTCTGAAGTAATAGTGATTCCTGGGTATTTTGTGGAGTTTACGGCCTTCACATTTGATTGATTTATGTTGTAAACAAAGTTTAACGGATTTCTTTTCGTACTCATGTGGACGACTTCACACTTCTCATTATTTAGAGTCAATTGCCAATTTTTACACCATACTGATATCTTATTCAGATCGTTCTGCAGTTGGTTTTGATCTTCAGATGATTTTACTAGACGGTAAATGACGGCGTCATCTGCAAACAACCTAAGAGAGCTACTTAGATTTTGCCCTAAATCGTTTATGTAAATAAGGAATAGCAGAGGACCAATAACACTACCCTGTGGAACGCCCGATATCACCTCTGTTGTAGTCGATGCCTTACCATCGATTACTACGAACTGTGTCCTCTCTGACAAGAAATCCCCTATCCAATTGCAAATTTGGGTCGATATACCATAACCACGCAATTTGATTAAAAGCCGTTTGTGAGGTACGGTGTCAAAAGCTTTCTGGAAATCAAGAAATACGGAGTCGATTTGCGAACCTTTCTCGATAGCACCCATCACTTCGCGTGAATATAGAGCTAGTTGTGTTTCGCATGAACGATATTTTCTAAATCCGTGTTGACCTTGGGTCAATAGATCGTTCCGTTCGAGAAATTCATAATATTTGAATACAGGATATGTTCCAAAACCCTGCTGCAAATTGACATCAATGAAATAGGCCTGTAGTTTAGTGGGTTACTCCTACCGCCTTTCTTGAATATAGGTGTGACCTGTGCAACTTTCCAATCTTTCGGTACAGATCCTTCTATGAGAGAGCGGTTGTATATGACTGTTAAGTACGGAGCTATCGCTTCAGCATAATCAGTTAGAAATCTAATGGGTATACAATCCGGACCAGAAGACTTGTTCTTATTAAGTGATTTTAGTTGCTGCACTACTCCAATGATATTTACTTCTATGTTACCCATTACGGCATCTGTTCGTAATTCGAAATCTGGAATATTGGTTCCGTCTTCTTTGGTGAATGAGTTTCTAAAAGCTAAGTTTAGTATCTCTGCTTTAGTAGCGCTGTCATCGGCAGGATCGCCATTACTATCACGTAGTGAAGGTATTGTTTGTGACTTTCCCCGAGTATATTTAACATATGACCAAAATCTCTTTGGGTTTTCAGTCAAATTACGAGAAAGAGTTTCATTGTGATAAATGTTGTAGGCATCTCGCATTGAAATCCTCGCTAAATTTCGAGATTCTGAGTACAATCGCAAATCCTGGGGATTTCGTGTTCGTTTAAATTTGCTTTTGCAACAGTGTCCTAACCTGTTTTGTGTACCAAGGGGGATCGCCTCCTTCTTTTATTAATTTATTAGGTATAAAACTTTCAATTGCTGTCGATACCACTTCTTTGAATTTGAGCCACATCTGGTCTACACCTACGTTTAGTGTTAGAAACGAGTGGAAGCTGTCTTTCAAGAAGCAATGTATTTTGTTTCTATCTGCTTTCCTGAACAAATATACTTTGCGTTTATTTTTGGTAACTTTGGGACTTTATTCAAATTCGCAACTAAAGCTCTGTGTTCACTAATACCTGTATCCGTTTTGATGCTCGTTATGAGATCAGGATTATTTGTTGCTAAGAGATCAAGTGTGTTTTCACATCCATTTACAATTCTAGTTGGCTCATGAACTAATTGTTCGAAGTAATTCTGAGAGAATGCGTTGAGTACAATTTCACACGATGCTTTATGCGTACCTCCTGATTTTAAAATATAATTTCGCCAACAGATCGAGGGTAAATTAAAATCACCACCTACTATTATCGTGTGAGTCGGGTACGTTTTTGTAATTAGACTCAGGTTTTCTTTGAACCTTTCTGCTATTGTATCGTCAGAGTCGGGAGGCCGGTAAAAGGAACCGATTATTAACTTCTTACGATTTTCGGGTACAACCTCTACCCATAATAGCTCGCATGAACTATCAACTTCAACTTCGCTACATAAAATACTACTTTTGACAGCGATAAACACGCCCCCTCCTATTTTGTTTAATGTTGTTGTTATTTGGATGTTTAAGGGGGACAAAACTACAATGGTCATCAGTCCCCCATTCCATTACAAAATGTCAAAAATAAAAGTGCGGACGTCAAATGAATGCGCCCAGAGATTAAGTTTGCGAAGTGGGATGGAATCCCACTGGGTCTATAAAACATCAACAACACGGAGAAGAAACTAAAAGAAAAGGGGACGAACACAGAAAGACACCTTACTACAAAGAGGCCGAAGACAGTGGTTGACCGACCATAGGAATAAAAAAGGAAAAGTCAACCACTCGGCAGTGCAAGGAAAAGACCAGTCATAGAGACTGATAAAAACCTCCTGCTCGAATAAAACTTAAAACTGAATTTGCTGCTGAAGCATCGTCACGTAAAACATCTGATAAAACGCCAGGAATGTTAAAACGACGCCGCAAGGTGGCTAAAAACGGGCAGTCCACTAGGATGTGGACTATTGTTAAGTGGGAGCCACAACGACACTGGGGCGGGGCCTCACCACGAAGGAGATGTCCGTGGGTGAGCCACGAATGGCCAATACGGAGTCTACACAGCACCACGGAGTCCCGGCGAGAGGCCAGCACGGAAGAACGCCATGCGGTGGTGGTCTCCTTGACTAGCCGAAGCTTGTTGGGTGTGCCCAGGCTATGCCACTCGGCATCCCAACGCTGATGTACGCGGTGGAGCAACAACGAACGGAGATCAGACGCCAGGAGGCCGATGTCCAAAATGGACGCACTGACTGCCTGCCTGGCAAGTCTGTCAACACGCTCATTGCCCGGGATGCCGACATGACCCGGAGACCAGACGAACACCACCGATTGCCCGGACTCTCCAATGGCACAAAGCGTCTCCTGTATGGCCAACACCAGAGGAGACCGCGGGTAACAGTGCTCCAGAGCTCGGAGGCTGCTCAGTGAGTCGCTGCAAACAACAAAAGACTCGCCGGAGCAGGACCGGATATGCATGAGAGCTCTGTGAATGGCCACCAGCTCTGCAGTGTAAACACTGCAGCCATTCGGCAGAGAGTGCTGTTCCACATGGTCACCATGAGTATAGGCATATCCCACACAGCCATCAACCATTGAACCATCTGTGTAGATCAGGTCATAACAATGGAACTCCGCTATGACAGCAGAGAACTGACGGCGGAGCGCCTCCAGTGGAACTGAGTCTTTGGGCCCCTGGGCCAAGTCCAGCCGAGTAGACGGCCTTGGCAAACACCACGGAGGTGTACGGGCACGGACCCGATAGGAAGATGGAAGGGGAGAAGACTCAAGCTCCTGTAGGAGGGACTGAACCCGATAGGCAATTGTACGACCTGATCTGGGGCGTCGCTGATGGGGACGGACTACCACATCAGGAAAGAGGAGACGATGGTTCGGGTGGCCTTGGGAGCAATACACATGGGCTGCGTAAGCCGCAAGTAGGTGTTGGCGGCGGATCCCCAAGGGTGGAACCCCAGCCTCCACTAGTAAGCTGTTCACTGGTCTGGTGCGGAAGGCACCCGTCGCGATGCGAACCCCACAGTTGTGGATGGGGTCCAGGAGATTCAGTGCCGAAGGTGCCGCAGACCCATAGGCAATGCACCCAAAATCGAGACGGGACTGCACCAGCGCCGTGTAAAGCCGCAACAGTGTCGAGCGATCAGCACCCCAGTTCGTATGACCTAGGTGACGGAGAAGGTTGAGATAGCGCCAGCACTTCTGTTTCAGCTGACGGATGTGGGGGAGCCACGTCAGCCGGGCATCAAAGACCAGTCCTAAAAAACGGTGAGTTTCCACTACTGTAAGTGGTTCGTCATTCAGATAAAGTTCAGGGTGTGGGTGGACGGTCCGACGCCGGCAGAAGTGCATCACTCTGGTCTTGGAGGCAGAAAACTGAAAGCCATGGGTAAGCGCCCAGTCCTGCGCCTTCCGAATAGCACCTTGCAACCTGCGCTCGGCAACCTGGGTGCTGGAGGAACTAAAAGAGAGACAAAAGTCGTCAGCATAAAGAGAGGGCGACACCGACGATCCAACCGCTGCGGCTAAACCGTTGATGGCGATTAAAAATAATGGGACGCTTAAAACGGAACCCTGAGGAACCCCATTTTCCTGGATATGAGAGGAACTCAGAGAAGCACCAATTTGAACCCGAAAGGTACGGACGGCTAAAAAATTCTGAATAAAAATGGGTAGGGAGCCCCGGAGGCCCCAGTCATATAAAGTGTTGAGGATGTGGCGTCGCCAGGTTGTATCGTATGCTTTGTGCATATCGAAGAAGACGGCAACAAGGTGTTGGCGCCGGGAAAAGGCTGTGCGGATTGCAGACTCGAGGTACACCAGATTATCGGTGGTAGACCGACCCTGGCGAAAACCGCCCTGGCATGGAGCCAATAATCCCCGAGTCTCAAGAATCCAACACAACCGCCGACTGACCATCCGCTCCAACAGTTTGCATGGAACGTTAGTCAGGTTAATGGGCCGATAGCTATCCAAGTTCAGAGGATGTTTTTCGGGCTTAAGCACTGGGATGATGATACTCTCCCGCCACTGTGACGGGAAAACACCATCACACCAAATGCGGTTATAGACCGCAAGGAGGTTACGCCGACTATCTGCTGAGAGATGTTTCAGCATTTGACTATGGATGCTATCAGGCCCTGGCGCCGTGTCTGGACATTGTTGAAGAGCACTGAGGAGCTCCCACTCAGTAAAGGGAGTGTTGTAAGATTCAGTGCGGCGGGTACGAAAGGAGAGGGGCTGGCGTTCCATCCTCTCCTTCAATGTACGGAAGGCCGGTGGATAGTGTGCAGAGGCAAAGGCGTGGGCATAATGCTCAGCAAACATCTCTGCAATAGTGGCCGGGTCCGTACAAACGACTCCATTTGAGGAGATCCCAGGGATTCCCACTGGTGTCCGTAATCCCTGTAGCCGCCTGATCTTACTCCAGACCTGCGAGGCTGAGGTGCCTGTCCCAATAGTGGAAACGTACCTCTCCCAGCACTCCTGTTTCCGTCTTCTTATTAACTGGCGAGCACGTGCGCGAAGCCGTTTAAAATCAATGAGATGCTCCAGAGAGGGGTGACGCTTATAGCGCTGTAAGGCCCGCCTACGATCTCTAATAGCCTCAGCTATTTCCGGCGACCACCACGGCACTGCCTTACGCCGTGGGCACCCTGTGGAGCATGGAATTGCAGCTTTTGCAGCAGAAACAATTGTGTGAGTGACGCCCTCAACCACCACATCGATGGAATCGAGTGGGGGAGGTTGAACAATAGCAGTGGACGTGTAATCTTCCCAGTTAGCCCAGCCTAAAGCCCACCTGGGGGGGCGTTCTGGGGACTGACGTTGTGGGAGTGACAGAAAAAGCGGAAAATGGTCACTGCCGCACAGATCGTCGTGGGCTCTCCAGTGGACAGATGGTGGAAGGCTGTGGCTGCAGATCGATAAATCAATGGCCGAGAACGTGCCATGTGCCACACTAAAGTGTGTGGGGGCACCAGTATTTAATAGGCAGAGGTCGAGTTGAGAAAGTAAAGACTCGACTACTCTGCCTCGGCCAGAAAGCGAAGTACTACCCCACAACGGGTTATGGGCATTGAAGTCGCCCAATAAGAAGAAAGGCGGGGGTAGTTGCGATATAAGTGCAGCCAAAACATTCAAAGAAATATCACCATCTGGAGGGAGATAAAGGCTGCAGACGGTAAACTCTTGTGTTGTCCTTACCCTGACAGCCACTGCTTCTAGTGGTGTACGAAGGGGCACAGGTTCACTATGAACAGCAGTAAGGACATACACACACACACCACCTGAGACCCGGTTATATGAGCTACGGTTACAGTAATATCCCCTGTAGCCACGAAGGGCTGGGGTCCGCATTGCTGGAAACCATGTTTCCTGTAAGGCAATGCAGAAGGCAGGTGTTGTGCTTAAAAGGTGTCGTAGCTCAGCCAGGTGGGGGAAGAAACCGCCGCAGTTCCACTGGAGGATAATGTTGTCTGATAACTGGGAAGACACGGAGATTACAAATCAACGTCACTCAAATCCGCTGTCCGCCTTTGTTCTGGCTCAGTATCCATAATTTCTGCGATGTCCCCGACGGCGAGGTCGTCTGGGGACGCTAGAATTTCCACCTCGTCCCCAGAGGTCGAGGTGGAGTGGTGAGGTGGCTCGGGAGCCACCGTGGTATCCTTCACGTCGTTGTTTTCAACCTTTTTCCTCCGGTCCTTCTTGCCCCTCGGGGGCTTCGCCGGCAGGGCTGGCTTCTCAGACTCAGCCTCAGGGACTGAGGAGGAACATGAGGCCCTGCGTCCAGCAGCCTTCGGTTTTGCCTGCTGCTGGCGTGTGTCAGAAGTGACACGGGCGGAACCCTCGGAAGGGAGTGTCCCAAGGGACCCCTTCCGAACGAGGGGTGCCGGAGTGGGTTGTTGTGTCTCCGGCAGAAAGGTGGAGGTTGCTCCCGAGGCAGTTACCTGGGGAGCAGAAGAAGGAAGGGGGCCCCCAACCACCTTGGGGGCAGATGTAGGTTTGCGGCCCTGGGGGCCTACAGAAAAAGAATGAGCAGAGAAGATGGGTGTCGCCACAGATGATGAAGATGATGATGCAATTGCCGCAAAAGACGTTGTCATGGCTACTGGGTGTAAGCGCTCGTACTTCTTTTTTGCCTCAGTATAGGTCAACCGGTCCAAGGTCTTATATTCGATGATTTTCCTTTCTTTCCGGAGCATAGAGCATTGTGATGAGCAGGGAGGATGCTCCTGGCCACAGTTCACACAGATGGGCGGTGGAGTACATGGGGCGTCCGGGTGGGCTGGATGTCCACAATCCCGGCAAGTGGCGCTGGAAGGGCAACGGGACGACATATGCCCAAACTTCCAGCACTGGAAGCATCTCATAGGAGGAGGGATGTAGGGCTTGACATCAACCCGGTAGCACATCACCTTCACCTTCTCTGGCAGTGTATCGCCTTCAAAGGCTACGATGAAGGCACCGGTGGCAACCCTATTATCTTTCGACCCACGATGGATGCGCCAGACGAAGTGAACACCTCGCCGCTCGAGGTTGGCGCGCAGCTCCTCATCAGATTGTAAGAGGAGATCCCGGTGAAAAATAATGCCCTGGACCAGATTGAGGGACCTATGTGGCGCAATGTTGACCGCGATATCTCCCAGCTTATCGCAGGCAAGCAATGCCCGCGACTGGGCAGGGGATGCGGTGTGAATCAACACAGAGCCATTGCGCATCTTGGAGAGGGACTCCACATCTCCAAACTTGTCCTCCAGATGGTCTACGAAGAACTGAGGCTTTACGGTCGTAAATGATTCCCCATCAACCCTTGTACAGACTAAATATCGAGGCGAATATGGCTCATTGATGGTAGCAGCCCTGCGTTCCTCCCAGGGCGTTGCCAAGGAAGGGAACGACTTGGGGTCATATGAAGAGGCATAAAACTTACCACGCTTAGAGACGGTGGTTATACGTCCACCAACGTTTTCTTTTGCTCGTTTCATGTTGTTCCCACGAGCAGCTAGGGATCTAAAGGTCCACCCAGGCAGAGCCCCGCTTGCCTGGGTAAGCCTTATACAACTGAGGTGCGGCAGGTTCCCCAGAGGTTGCTCGCTAACGACTGTTCAACCTCAACAGCCATTCATCTCCTCGGCACGTAGCACACCTTGAGATTGAGGGGTTTTTTATAGAGGTTTGTACCGTCCTCGCGACCCGGGCGATTAAGCCAAGATCCCCGGGCTCTGAAACGTACAACGTTCCACCGTCGCGCCGAACGATGGTCGTTGAAGCACGCACAGAGCTTACGGTGTAGCGGACTGTTGGCGCGACACAGCCCACAGCTCAGGACCCCGGGTTCGCCAAGCCCGTACGCAGCAAATTAATGCTGAGCCCCTGAGGGGTTTTGTTTAATCTATCCTTTCTGAAGACCGATAGATCTTTTGAAAATACTTCTTCTGAACTTATTTCCGGCTTGTGCCAACTTTCGCTGCCTATAATGATGTGTGTTTCGGTGCTTTCTATTAACGCTTGCAGTTCTGGAACTTTCCCGACACAGCTACGACAATTTACAACTGTTATACCGATAGTTTCCGGATCTACATTTCTCCTGTGATCCACCTGAACCCTTTGAGATTGCCCATTTTCTATTTCCCCGAAGCTCTTTATCCTAAAAAACCGCCCAGTCCACGCCACACAGCCCCCGCTACCCGTGTAGCCGCTTCCTGCGTATAGTGGACTCCTGACCTATTCAGCGGAACCCGGAAACCCACCACCCGATGGCGCAAGTCAAGGAATCTGCAGCCTACACGGTCGCAGAACCGTCTGAGCCTCTGATTCAGACCCTCCACTCGGCTCTGTACCAGAGGTCCACAGTCGGTCCTGTCAACTATGCTGCAGATGGTGAGCTCTGCTTTCATCTTGCAAGCAAGACTGACAGTCTTTACCACTTCATTTAGCCGCTCGAAACCTGAGAGGATCTCTTCAGATCCGGAACGACACACATCATTGGTACCGACGTGAGCCACCACCTGCAGTTGGCTGCACCCCGTACCCTTCATGGCATCCGGGAGGACCCGTTCCACATCTGGAATGACTCCACCCGGTATGCACACGGAGTGCACGTTGGCCTTCTTCCCCTCCTTGGCAGCCATATCTCTAAGGGGCTCCATCACCCGCCTAACGTTGGAGCTCCCAACTACAAGTAAACCCACCCTCTGTGAAAGCCCGGATCTTGCAGGCTGGGTGGTGACAGGGTGAGAGACACCATCCGACTCAGGAACGTCGTCCTGAGCAGACAGCGCCTCAAACCTGTTCCACCGAATTTCCTTGTGGGTGATATTTGGAAATGAGAATATGTTTTATATTATATGACCTTAACAACTCTTTAAATTTGTTGCTGATAAAAGCACTACCATTATCAGATAATATTTTCTTAGGTGTGCCCCAATTAATAAAATAATCTCTACTAATACAACGTATTACACTTGAAGTTGTTGCTCTTTTTAACATGTACAACTTCACATATTTCGACCAGCATTCCAGTATTACAAAGATATAACTAAAACCACCTGAGCTACGTGGTAAAGGGCCGAAAAATTCTATTGAGAGAATATCCCATAATCCAAGAGGAATTATAGAATATAATTTATAATTATGGGGACTATTTCCTAGTTTTACCTTCTGACACAATTCGCATGTTCGAATAATAATTCTAACTATACGTGTCATATTCCTAAAATAGTAAAACTTCATGAGATGTTTGACACATTTGTGGATACCAAAGTGACCATATCCTTCATGTATGTATACTACCAAGTCATGTACGACGGCTTCAGGTACACAAATCTTCCAATAGTTATGTTCAGGTTTCGCTTTCCAATACAATAAATTATTAAAGTACAACCAATTATCTTTAACTACGTAAGTGTCCTCATTCTTGTCAAAGGTTTGCAATATTTTACCAAAGGTAGGGTCAAGTCGTTGGTTAACTTTAATAGCTGTTAATATATGCTTCATTTTCTGTTCACTTTCTTTATTGGTCAGAAAATACACATGATAGTTAGTCCCTGGTTCCTCAGTGATCGAAATATTTTCCATCCCTAGAGGAAGCCTGCTTAATGCATCTGATACTACATTCTGTGCACCTTTTATATAACATATTTCATAATGAAACTCCTGTAAATACAAGACCCATCTCATTAACCTAGGTGTAATAACCTAGAATTGGACAGAAAAACCAAAGCCTGGTGGTCAGTATACACAATAGTTTTCCTTCCGCTAAGTAATCCACGAAACCTTTGGAAGCTCCAAACAACTGCAAGAGCTTCTTTTTCCGTTACGAAGTAATTTCTTCCGTGTTTATTCAAAGTTCTGCTAGCAAAAGCTGTAGGACGATGTAATCCATTTTCGTCAGTTAATTCGTCCTGAAAGATCTCACGCGAAATTCCGTAATCGGAGGCATCTGTATACATACAAAATTCTTCTTCAAACTTTGGATGGTATAGCATTTTCGCGGTTATTAAAGCATTCTTTATTCTATTGAAAACTAATTCTTCTTCCTGTCCCCAAGTCCACACAGACTTTTGTTTAAGCAAAGCTAAAAGCTTAGGATTTGTAATATCAGTTCCTGGAATAAATCTTCTCAGGAAACTTACCATTCCTAAGAAGGATTTTAACTGCTTCTTATTCCTAGGACTAGGGCATTTAGCAATAGCTTCAATACGTTGAGGATCCGGTCTTACTCCCTTACTATTCACTATATGTCCTAAAAACCTCACTTCTTCTCTCCCGAAATATGATTTAGACAATTTTAAAGTGATACCATTAACAATCAACCTTTCGAACAACTCCTGTAAAACAGAGAGATGTTCTTCCCATGTTCTTGTAACAACAAGGATGTCATCAACGTACACAATTATCTTACGGGACAGTTGTGGACCTAATGCAGAGTCTAACGCTCTTATAAAGGTTGCCACAGATATGTTAAGTCCAAATGGTAACACCTTAAATTGGTAAGACTTACCTTCAAAGAGAAAAGCTGTATATTCTCTTGAGTCAGGATGTAAAGTAACTTGATGATATCCAGCTGTTAAGTCCATAGTACTCATATAACGAGATCCTGCAATTCTTAAAAGTACTTCCTCCATAGGTAAAGGTCTATCACTTTCCATCTCAATGATTTTATTTAATTCCCTAGCATCTAATACTAAGCGAACTCCACCTCCAATCTTCTTCACCGCCCACAATGGACTGTTGAAGGGACTACATGATTTCTCAATGACACCTTGTTCCAACATTTTATTTACCTCTCTTGTGGCAGCTTCCTTTAGCTCCACTGAAATTGGATAAGGTTTCTTAAAGAACGGTTTTGGGTTCTTAATCTTAAGCTTACATACATAGTCTTTAATACATCCAGGTTTGTCTGAAAAAACTGACTTAAATTTTAATAATACTAATTCAAACTCTTCTTTCTCCTGCTGAGAGAGGAATGTATTTGAATAACACTTATCTTTGATTTCATTATAGATACTATCATTGAAATCAGAATGATAACCTTCCTCTGCTACCTCCTCACAATCTAATGATAAGTTCATGGCATCCACGTATTTAAGATGCAGAGACTCATAATTATTATCCACATCTTTGAGGTGGTCAAACTTAAATCTTACTATACGGTTTTCTACATAAACTGTAAGAGTGGAATTCTTAAAATCGAAGAGAGCCTCATGCTTATATAACCAATCAACACCCAAGATTAAGGCTACATTTAATTTATCCACTACAAGAAATGAATGCGAGAAAGCTTGCTGGTTAATTGTAAAAGATAGAAAAATTTCTTCATTGATGTTTTGACTTTTCTTGCCAGTAACCCCTACAATTCTTACATTACTTACTGGCAACGTTGGAAATTTCCAATATTTCCTCTTGATTTTAAATAATTCTTTAGATAGTATACTAACCTCACTACCAGAATCAATAATGATATTTACTTCTGTATCTTTGATGAAACCCTTGATAACTCGTTTAAAATTCCTTACTTTCTTTATGTTATTCTCTTGAAACAGGAGATCATCTTGTATACTATCATTATCCGATCGATTTAAAGAAAAAATTAGAAGTGGGTTGTTTAGAACATAAATCTACGGTCCGCTTTAGTAGACCCGCACTAAGGGACGGTTTTAGTTTCCCGAATTTTCTATGATGATGTCACCTATGATCTCGCCATTATCCGTTATTTGTTTTGTGTTCGATTGATTACCTTGACCACGTATTTTACGTACCTTAGAACCACTTTCTTTATTCCCTATACTACCAGTATCTTTATAGGGTCTCTTAACTTGACAAAAACGACTTTGATTTGCGTTGTTGCCTTTGCGAGTCTCAAATCGATTATTGCCGTTGTTCCGAACATTATTTTCTCGGTTATTCCTAAGTTACTCGTCCTCCTTTTCTTTGTTTAAGTTGTCGAGCTGTTCTAGGTAATTTAATAAATCTCTCGGACGTGACCACTCTCTTTCTATCATTTTTTCCTTAACATAATAAGGTAGTCTACTAATCAATACCCTGATTAGATGTTCTTCCATTATGGGATGCTCTATCAGTTTTACCCGATTTAAATGCCATTCAAAATACTTTCTGAATACTCCCCAACGTTTTGAATAATAGGGTGGGTCTAATAATTCAAGAGTAAGACGTTGTTGTTGCTCCCCTTTTGACCAATATTTTTCTTTAAATTGGGTGATAAAATCATCCCATGTCTTAAATTCACTACGGTTTAAAATAGCCCATTCAGTAGCACTAGCTTCTAATTGTCCGATTATAAATTGTATTTTTCGTCTATCATCCCAGTTAACAGGAAATGAACTCTATGGCTTTTACAAATATAATAGGATGCAAGCCACCCTCTGGGTTGAAGGTCGGCAATTTATTTGCTGCTTCTGAGGTTACTATTGCATGACAATTTCCTCCACAATCATTAACTCGTCTTGTTTTGTTCACTTCACATTGCGAGGAAGTAGACGCATCGTTTTTATTATCTGCTGACATGCGTGCTACAATTATATTGTCAGCGCTTAAAATTTCACTAGCGGTACGACTATCGTTCCTAGCAATGTTGGTAGAACTGCTTTTACTGTCAGTCATATTATCTTTGGCATTGAACTCTGCTAACTGTTTATTAATTTCGCGCAACTGGAGCTCAATACTGGACACACGGTTTAACAGTTCCGCGTTTCGACAGTCACCACAGTTTGAACATTCTGCCGACTGTTGGTTGTCACTATCTCTGACTGTCTCAATATTATTATAGATATCAGAGATTAAAGTTTTAATATTCACTATCTCAGCATGATCTTTTTCCACTTGCTGGGATAGCTGGTTTAAAGCAGGATTTTCTATCGAAGAATTTTCTACGTTGCTGGTAGAAATTTCTTGGATAGATTCTTGTAACTCTTTCCGAATATTTTCGGTTTGTAATATAAGCTCTTCGTGGATCTTAATATTATTAACTTCTATCTCGTCACGTATTTTACTATTATTTGTTTCTATCTCCTCACGTAACATAACATTACTCTTTTCTATTTCAGTAGTAGTAATCTATGTGTTAGCTAAGCGATATCTTGGCGCATTTGAATTTTTTCTTCACGTGACTCTTTGATATGTTCCTCGAGCCTATTATTGAGACCTAATATTTGTCCCTGAGTTTCAGTTTGAGCCGATTCTATTCTAGCTATTTGTTGCTGGGTTTTGGTTTGAGAATATTCTATTTTAGTTTGAGCCGATTCCATTCTAACCATTTGTTGCTGGGTTTTGGTTAGCGTAGCTGCTATCTGTCTAAGCATGTCCTTAATTTCATTATTATTGTCACTTATTTTATTATCGATTCTATTTATGGATTTGTCTATTTTCCTATTGAGAAACCGTCCTTCCCTACTAAGTGGAGGTAATCCTACTTGTTCGTCACCCGATATTTCACCTTCTGACATATTGGCTAGATATGCACTGTCTACACACGTAAAATAACCTTTTGAACACTGTTCACTGTCACACACCAATATCGCCTACGTGAAATTGACTCACCGGATGTTTTAATTTAAATTTATGCAGCTCCGTGATAGGTGAGATGTTACTCGCAGCCACACCAACTGCCGTCTGTGTTGCACCGTATGATGCCGATGCCAGTGTGTCTGCTCTCTCTCGCAGACGCTGCCGACGACCCCAACTGCTTTGTCACCAGCGGCCCTTCTCCACTGCACTGCGCACCGTAATCACCCACGACAGCGTCATAAGCGATGCCGCAGAGATGACTGCTCACAGCTGCTGGACTGGGCCTGTTAAGTTTAAAAGAGAAAGGGTGTCGGGAACAGCAAGGTGCTGTTCACGACTGCAGCGTAGTCTCGTAGAATATCTGGGTGACCGTTCTCCAAGGCTGCCCCCGTCGTCAACCAGACCTCTCGTTGATGGAGTGACACAGGCTGCTTCTTCCTCCGCGTCTGAGTGCCAAATTTCTTCTTCGAATGGCACACAAGTCCTTTATCATCGGTCGCCCCGTGCGGCGGAACGACCTCTACGAACGGCGGAACGTGTGCTAAAACCTTCTCTTCAAAAGCACTCGTCCTGTATGATTAGGGTTGAATGTGGCCGTGTCAGGCTTCGTAATCCTTGAGGTGTCCACTCGCCCATAAAAATTTATATAAAATTTAAAAAAAATATGTTCATGTAAAATCTTTATACGTTGCAATATTTCAAAATCAGATTCTTGCGCCGAGGGAAGAAGTCTTTAACTGTGACTCTTGTTAAAATATTTCTAAGTTCTCTCATAGATAAGACGTTCAAAAGAAATTCTTCAGTTTGTGGTCGTTGCTATAGCCACAGATAAAAAAATAATATTTCTTCAATGATTATCGATCAATGTGTATGATCGATTAACCAAAGTTATAAAAAAAACATTTATCGAAGTGTTCTTGACATAACTTTCCCACCAATGAAAATTCATAAGAATCTTCCTTCAGATTGAAGAATATTTAAATTAAATCATCTGCTCATTTCATTAATATATTATTCATCGTAAAATAATTCTTCATAAATGATGTACTCTGACACTTTCGTCAAGTCTAAACACGATAACATTTATTACTTTCTAAGACATAACATAATTATGTAGTCATCGACAGACAAAAGGGAACTGAACTTTTAAAATTTGTTATTTTAACATTAAATGTCGACAATAATGTCAACTCTCGCGACGACAACCGCAGAGATGAACATCTTCTTGCCTCGTGGCCGTCGACCCGCGACTTGATGTGACCGGATATTTACTCCTTGGAATCGGCGTCGAAGATGTTGCCCTCGTAGGTTGACTCGCCTCACAGCACATGAAACAAACAAAAAATATACAAAAACATCTTTAAGAATCATAACATTAAACATTTACATAAAAATCATTTAAGAACACAAATATAAGTAAGTTATCCTGCACAAACTGAGCTGACATGAGATATGTAGCGGAGACAATAATCCGTCCCACTACACCACACTGCCTGTGTCGGCCTCTAGATTAGGCCATTTTCAAGTGTGACAAACCTGCATGTAATGTGTAGCAATAAGTTTACAAAAATTACATGGTACAAGATAGAAAGTTACATATACAGGGTGTTTCACTAAGTGTGTTTGCCTCTGTAACTTATAACATAATAGCCGACGGGAAATTTTAATGCGGTAGGTCAAGACAAGAAATGTTACACTTTCTGCGGAGCTATTAACATAGTTTATTGTATCATTTTCCAAAGAGTTACAGCACAAAGATATAATTTTTTAAATGGAACAATTGTTTTTTCTATCGTGTATTGGATTCGTTGAAACCAGCGTCGTCCAAATCAATTTAAACTACATTCCTATCGCTGTTAGTTTGGGAGTTACAACCCTTCAGAGTTTCAGGGGCTGATACCACAAACGCTGCGCATAATGCAATGCGCCTTCTAAATCTGGTGCGGCCGAGTTGTTACGTCGCAGGTGTCACGGAGCGAGAAGCTTCCTCGATGCGCTGTTAGACTGCCGACTGTCGCTGCACACGGCCGTATACCCGACAGTTGGAGCCACACAAACAACCGGGGCACAATATACCACAGTTACTGACATCGGATGACGATGGCATACACGAACAACGAGTACGTTGACATGTTGCTAATGCACGGCGAGTGCCGACACGATGCCACCAAAGCAGCCACGGCGTATGCCGTGAGATATCCTAGGCGAAGAGCCCCAGCAGCCATTACGTTCTTACGTGCCGAACAACGACTTCTGTAAACAGGCAGCTTGGTAATGCGCCGCAGTAACAGACGAAGACCTGCAAGAAGTGAGGAGACGGAGGTGTTTGTTTTAGCTGCACTACACCACGATCCTCAAGTCAGCTTACGAGCCGTTGCTGCAGTCAGTCTCACATCTGTGTGGCGTATAGTACACGGCCACAGGTTTCACCCGTACCGCCTATCACTGACCCAGGAGCTGCATGGGAACGATTTCCGTGCAAGAGGGACATTCTGTGAGTGGGCCATGCGTAAATTCACGCTGGAGTTTTTACAAAGTGTTATGTTCTCTGATGAGTCCACGTTCACAAATTATGGTGCAGTGAATCGCCATAACATGCATTACTGGGCCGCAGACAATCCTTGGTGGGTACGACCTGTCGACCGTCAACGTAGGTGGTCTATTAACGTGTGGTGTGGAATCCTTGGGAATGAAATCATCGGTTCACACTACTTCCCAGGTACACTGGCAGGTGAGTTATATCGCGGTTTTTTAGCCGACAGTTTGGGTAGTCTCCTTGAACATGTGTGTCTACACACTAGAGTCCATATGTGGATGCAGCACGATGGTCACCCAGCCCATTCTGCGCATGCTGTTGTGGAAGAACTAAACAACAGGTTTGCAGGAAGATGGTTGGGGCGCCATGGTCCTCATTCATGGCCCGCAAGGTCGCCCGATTTAACACCAGTAGATTTCTTTTTGTGCAGATATCTAAAGGATCGTGTTTATGTCATTGAGCCCACATCCCCAGATGATCTAAAACGGCGCATCGAGGACGCATGTCGCTCCGACACACCGGCGATGTTACATCTCGTCCGCAGATCCTTTCGACGGCGCATTGCATTATGCATTGAGGAACATGGACACACATTTGAAAATCTCATGTAAATCAACTTCCCACCGCCATAACATCCATCATCTATCACCCAACACACAGCCATGTATTATGTACAGCGTGTGGTATCTGCCCCTGAATCTTTGAAGGGTTGTAGCTCGCAAACTGTGATAGGAATGTAGTTTAAATTGATTTGGACGCAGCTGGTTTCAAAGAATCCAATGCACGATAGAAAAAAACTATTGTTCCACTTAAAAAATTATATCTTTGTGCTGTAACTCTTTGTAAAATGATACAATAAACTATGGCAGAAAGTGTAACATTTCTTGTGTTGACCTACCGCATTAAAATTTCCCGTCGGCTATTATTTTATAAGTTACAGAGACAAACACGCTTAGTGAAACACCATGTATAAAAAGGTACTATACAGAAGCAGAAGGAAACTTACGTTATACCGTAGAGAAAGCAACGTTACAAGGAACACACAGAAATCGGCAGAAAAAACGCTGAAAGCAGATCCACCTTCGCTGCTCACCTTATACACAACAGTCACATGGTAAACAGTATCGAAAACACCCTGATAATACTCCATACAATGAAGAAAGGCTATTTCATGGAGTTTTATGAAGAGGTTGCTATATACACTCACCTAAAAAAGTCCAAGGAAGACATGCTTAACGGGCAATGTACTTTATTCTAAATTTCTTAGATATCTGCCGCCCAGTAATTGACAATTTTTTTTAGAAATGCTCCGCAAGTTCGTGGCTGTTTTTGAAACATCTACCACAGTTTGTAAACAGTACAATGTAAGCAATCAACGGCGCGTCCAAACTGCTCTGGAGCCCGCACCAGCGTTCCTGGTTCAAATTTCCCTCGCTAGAGGCCGCCCCTCAACTATCGGCTTGGAGGCCTCGTTCTTTGCAATCATTTTACATTCTAAGAATGTTTGTACCTCGTATAAACAATACAACCAACTTTAATGCAAACTAAATCGAATACAATTGGCCTTAAGCTAAATTACTATACTCCCTGTATCAAAATTTTAAATTGACGACACGCTCACTTTTCACATAGCCTCATTGACCGCTATATGTTCTGTTTTTATCCTAACTGACATTTCTAATATTTTACTATTGGCCGTTACATTTTATCAACTAATGTTTAGAATTGTATGCTTGCAGTGATGTAATGTTTATATCAGAAGACATCAGAACACGCCAATTATTTTGATTTGGAATGTTAAATATGACACGCCCATTTTTCTAGTGTCGCCATTGGGCGCCAAAAGTTTTAAATTCTCTGAGTTCTATTGTTTCAATTACTTGACGTTGCTTTCTCTACGGCATAACGTAAGTTTCCTTCTTCTTCTTCTGTACAGTACCTTTTTATATATGTAACATTCTATCTTGTACCATGTAATTTTTGTAAACTTATTGCTACACATTATATGCAGGTTGTCACACTTGAAAATGCCCTAACATAGAGGCCGAAACCGGTAGTGTGGCCTTAAATAAAGCACCAATAAATGCAACTGGATCTGGACTTTCATTGAAATGCAGCTTAAGGCACACATGAAGTGCTATCGACAATCTTGCATTAAATGCGAAACAATTTTGAAGCAAAATATTTCTTCTAGCTAAAAATCATGTAAAAATAGGATAATGTGTTCCATTCCGAAAAATACTCAAAAAACTTCGACCGGTAATTTAAAAGAAAGCTGAAGAAAAAAGATTAAGTTTGTTTCCTTTGAGATAACGAACTTTGTAACGGTTCGTGACGTGTTGGGGGCGTGGTCGCCAGAATATTTTTACTTGGAAGGGAGCCACCAGAATAATTTTGCATTCAAGGGGGTCACATATTAGAAAAGGTTGAAAAACGCTGCACTAGATCATCAACGGCGATTCGGCGTAGACATCGGAGTTTGGTTGGATTGTCGTCTAGTCCAAAGACATCCCTTTCAATTTATCCCAGCCAATTTGCGTGGGGTTCATACTTTGAGAACATGTTGCCCATTCTACTCTTGCGATGTCCTTATTAGGAAAGGATGCATTCACAAGATGTGCTCGATGATGTTCACGCTGCCTCCAGAAATGTATCTGATGGTTGTCTGATTGGAAGCACACGCGAGTCCCATGTGTGAACAGCAAAAACCTTTTGTTAATCTTAAGGGGCTCAACTGCGGGGTCACCAGTCCCTAAACATACATACTTATTTATGATCTACCTTATATTAAAGACGGCACAAACATCCATGCCCGAGAGGGGAATTCGAACCCCCGACGGGGAACGGCATCTTCAATGCGCTCGGCCGTTCCGCCGCGACGTGGACAGCAATTGATGCCAATTCTGACTAGTCCATTCAGCATGCTGTTGGGCCCAACAGTCATGAATGAAAGTGAAATAATGATCTTGGCAAACGATCAGTATCTTGGTTCATAGTAATTATTTCGAATTCGTCACTGAATCGCACTATTGTTATTATTGAGAATTTTTTATAGAAACCTGATGGTCCTTACGATGTTCGGACTACAAATAACGTCCCATTCAAGATTTGCATAATAAATAACAAGGAAAGGTTGAACCTCATTTGTCCTGGACAGATTTTGTGGCAACATCCCTGTTAAAAGAAATTCAATTTTGTTTTCCTAATTCATGACTGATTTCTACAATTCTTTGTTGCTATTTTTTGTTGTTATGTACATACTAGAATACATGTGCAAAATATTAACTGATATGGACGAGAAATTATTGAAACCAGTGGTGAAAAAAAGGTGATTTTTTTTCCTAACGATCATGGCACAAATGATATCTGATTAGCCGGCCTGGCCGAGGAGACTGAGGCGCTTCAGTCACGGTCTGCACGGGCACTACGGTCGGCGGTTCGAATCCCCCCTCGAGCATGGATAATAGTGCCGTCCTTAGTGTTAAGTAGTTCATAAGTAGTTTGTAAGTTTAGGGACTGATGATCCCGTAGTTAAGTCCCATAACCTCTACAAACATTTGAACATTTTTTTTGTTTAAAAAACTCGAGCATATATACCTTTCTTTTAAAAAATCAAGTGTTTTTACGCCTTTGGGACAGAACTGCTGCTTTTGGCAAATAGACTTTCAAACTAACTACTCTAACTTGTGCTAAAAAATAACACAGCCGAGTTGAATGGCCGCGTGATTTAATGTGTCATGCTATTGACTGGGCGGCCATTCCCGCCGGATGTTTGAGCCCTACTTCGGGAATGGGTGTGTGTGTGTGCGTTGTCCTTAGTGTAAGTTTATGTAAATAGTAAGTCTGTTGATTGGTTACCAATAGCTTAACAAACATATGAACATTTTGAGAACATCACAGACACACACACACACACACACGTTGTAAGGCCCCTATGGCCCTCACGTAGTCGATTTCGTGTAAATTTTTGTACATATGTAAACTGGCCACAGTTGTATATTGTAAGTGGCGCAGTAATCTTTGGAAGTTCGATTGTAGAGTAAGCACTCTGGCCGCGATAGAGTGTTGTCTGTTGGGCGAGGACGCTCCTGGAGAAGGCAGTCATTAAGTATCTGTTGCAACACGCCATTATTGTAATGAATGATGTTAATTTTCTGTAATATTTCTCTACTTCATTTTTTTTTTTTTTTTTTTAAAGAATATATAATTTCTAATATTAAATTTGTGTTCTGCGTCTACATTTAGTAGTTAGTTTCTCCTTCCTTTCATTTTCTTCATTTATGATTACTGTTGAACTTAATTACTACCCACCTATCATTTTTGAAAATTTTTAATACTGAAATACTGCATAACGCTAGCTGCTTGCTGTGTCCTGTTTCCAGTTTTGTAATAAGAAAATACGAGGTGAGTCAAATTTTATTTTTATCTGTGTGGCAGTCAGATTGTTTCTCCCTTTTTCATTATTCAAGTTCATCAGTTTCGTTTAGACAGGGCCATAAATTCTAGAGTTTGAGTTTCTCCATTTCCCGGGCGTGTCCGTTGCGCATATTAATGTTTTCTATGGCTTACCTCGGTGGTCGTAGTCACCATATTGTTCGGTTTTTAAAGGTCTAGTTTTGCAAGTACGTAGTGCTGATCAATTTCCATTAATATTAATCTATTCCAGATACCTTGTAAATTTCTATAAAATTTTTATTTATTTAATTTATTCGGCATACCTTGCAACATATAAGTCCGAGAGAAGACTCGAACAGCGACGCGAAGCGGCCCTGCAGTCCGACGGAAAGCGTCTTAGACTGCAGGGCCATTCCAATGTGGCAGAGCTTTCTTTTCCACCAATTTGATCAGCAAGATATCCTGTAATGCTCAAAACTGCCTGGTGATACGACCTGTATCAGTTTACTCCCAGTGTCTTTCTCAGTCACAATGTTTACACGCAACACGTCTCCCGGAAGACGAAAACCGAATTTCGTAAACAGTTTATCGCCGTCATGTTTACATGTTACAGCTTGAAACGAATTTTTTGTCCACTGAATATTGCGGCGGAAAAACATGTGATTCAGTCAGTGGCGCAGCCACAGGGAAGGGGGGGGGGGAGGCGGGGGAAGGCGCTAATGGGGCAGAAGCCCCACTTCCCCGGCATCTCTCAAACATTTTTATATTTTATTTATTTTCATTTTTTATTTAACAGGTCGGCGCCTGAAATTTGAAATAGTACAAATGTAATAAATCACAGGGTAACTATAATTTGCCAGCCACATGTGAACGTGACAACGGGTCGCCAACGTGATGCCGCCACTGAGAAAGTGTGCTGTTCTTGCTGTGTGCGGTTTCAATGCCGCCGCGACCAGCTTTGATGCTGCCGCTATTTTACTGCTATGCTGTAGTTAATGAGCCCATTGTTCATATGAGGCGACCAGTGATACCAATTTAGCGACTTCATCGCTATATCTTGCGACTTCTGGCCACAGAAAGCGACAAAATCTATGTTTTAGCGACTAGCGACGAAACTGGCGACTTCTGGCCATTGAACAAAAATTATCTTGAAATTTGAAATTTTGTGTTTTAGGAAACTATTTTTTCAAATATTTTGTTAAACTGGGTGGCCTACAGTATTTTAATGCATTTAATTTCATAGCCAGCACTGCCTTCTCTATCTTGTCAATGCGTGATTTCATTGAAGAATGGAAGGGACTTCCCCAATTTCAGCCTAGTATACCATTGTTGAGGCTAACGGTTTTCAACACTTCAGTTGAGAGGCAACTGCCCAGATGTGATGGTGTTAAAGTTGCGTACGTTATAATTTCCTGTTTTTCTTTTGTGTGTGTTTATGTGTGAGGCTTTTTTTCTCGGGTTATTATTTAAAGGCAGTGACAGTACAAGTTACTATGAAGAGTGATGGTTTCCATAAGATTGGTAAGTGGAAGTACTCTCAAAACTGTGTGTTTTGAGCCATATATCATATGTGGGTCGTTTCCAGGTGAAACTGGCACCTTAAGGTAGCGTTACCATTACTGACATTTTAAAAATTAATATCGCATGTTGTTTCAGTTAAATACAAAATTTACATCTTTAAATATTTAAAAACAATATTTGTAGTAGATTAAAAATATAACTAATATTTGCGTATAATAAAAAGAAGACGTAATACTATATTTCTTTAACTGGAAAATATTTTATCGACTTTTGGCGACTTTCGACGACGCATTTAGCGACATTCTCGTTCTAAGAGTTGGCAACACTGGTGGCGTCCAGCTGCTTAGGAGGTCTGCAGTGCCACCGAGTGGAATTTTATGAATAACAATAGCGTCATTTTTGTTCAATTTGTACAAATACTCATGTTAATTTTAAACTGTAAAAACCTTTCTCTTTGCCTAGAAACATAGAAGTGCTTAATTATTTTACTAGCTGATTATGAACACTCCATTTCCACTACGTTCCTCCTCTTCCACGTTCCAATTATGCGAGTCTAGTCGTTTTATTTATTGTGCAATTGTTTTCGCAGTATAATTGCTTAAATTTTAATAAAGTGTAAAAATAAGTAATAGATTAATAATACATTCTATAGGCTTTTTTTAATGAGCCTCCCCCAGAATTAAATCCTGGCTGCACCACTAGATACAGTTCCTGATTTAGTCGGCACAATCGCTATTGTTCTTTTCTTAAACACAAAGAGTCATGCTCACTCTAATATTTATACTTATATTTCACGGAAGAAAATGTCATTCTGACCATATGTCCCGGAAATTCTTGACAAGAAAACACAGTCTGACAAGCCAACCAGCAATGTCTCAATAACGGTGTCGTTTACATGGGAACGAAAATCGATTGTGGAACTGGAAATCAGCTATTCGGAAGTGGATTTCCAGAATCGATTTTGGAAGTAATCATAATTTTGTGTGGCTCATTGGCCTTGTGCAAGTCTTTCAATTGGACGCCAATTCGGGGACTTGTGTGTCCCTAGACTACCCCAGTTTTCGAACCTTTAACGTGGAATCCGAAACAAGGTCGTTTCTGGTGAAGGCTGGGTCAAAGCGCAGACTCAAAAATCAGAGGTCCCAAACGGTTTCCAACCCGCGACCGTTCGGATTCCAGTCTAGCGCTTTACCGCAAGACAACCGGGCCCGGATTGTTTACATCTCCAATCAAAATCGGTTTACGAAATACGATTTTTGGAGCCCATTAAACGGGGTGAGTGAGTGTGTAGACCAAGGCAGGAGAAGGAATTGAATTGGATTGTAGCTCTCACAAGTGCCTTGGGTGCAACCCGACACGGCTCTGAAAATTACCCACTACTCATGTCATTGAAAATAGGATCAAGGTTATGTAGAAATCTTCTAGCGTAGTTACTGATGATGCATTTAAAACATTTCTATTCTTCTTTTGCCAGCTTCTGTCAACCATTTCTATTCTTCATATGTTCAAATGTTTGTTAAGCTTATGGGACTTAACTACGGGGTCATCAGTCCCTAAACTTACAAACTACTTATCATCTACCTTATACTAATGACGGCACAAATATCCATGCCCGAAGGGGGATTCGAACCCCCACCCGTAGTGGCCGTGCAGACCGTGCCTGAAGCGCCTCAGTCCCCTCGGCCACCGCGGCCGGCTTCTATTCTTCATTTGTATCCTCTTGTTCTACCATTTCTCAATAACGGCACATTCAGGGGTGTAGGTACGGGGGGGGAGGGTTCAAACACCCCCTCCCTCAGAACTTTTTTTGTCACTCGTGCTTCGATTTAAAAAAAAATTAATAAATGAATAAATAAAAATAATTTGCGTAATGAATATGAGAGTTTCACTGAAAACTTTGCCAACAAAAAGAGGTTCCAGGGGTCTGTAAGTTGTAATCGATGCTTAGTTGAGCTTTGGCTTCTTACTTGTTTCGGGACACTTTGTCTCGAATGTCTCTATAGGGTGTCATTGCTTTTAATTGTAGTATTAACGTAATCTGTATATATTTAGCTTCGATTCCATGTCTCTACCTAATTGTTTCGCTTTAAATTGACGTTCTTAGCCATATTTTGCAACTGGGGCAATGACGCCACGGGGGAGAATTTAAGCAAAATAAAGTGTAATACATTTTTTGGAAATGGGCACTTGCAGAATGTAATAGTTTTGAAGTGCGAAGAACTATATTACTGACTTTTGCGGTGTCTTAATCAAGCCTAAATTATAAAATGTATTTTTAATCCAATTTTACATCGACAAGTACTTTATGTGGTGTCGCACAAGTCAAAAGTGCGTGCCCCCTACTTTCGCCGCGCGCCGCCATGCACGCACGGCGCGGCGTTCTTACGACGTCAGCCACGAGCGCCCTCTGTTACAACTCCGCTGGTGGCCACCACTGAACGACATCGTTCACTTGGGACTGAGATAGGAACCAGTTAACACTTCGGAATCAGATAGGCACCAGTGAAGACTTGGCTATCGGACAGGCACTAGGCAGGCCTCTAGCTCAACTATGTATCAGCCTTCTGCAGTACTGAGCTATGTAAAAGTTAAGTATTGTATAAATTCTGTGCAATATATATCTCGTTCTAATTTACTCTAGTGTTTCTAGTTTCTGCTGTCCCACTGACTGGTCACCTCCATACCGCACAAGCGTGCATCCTGTATTCCTGTGTCGGTCTCTTTCCACTCGGCCACCGACACCTACGACGGAAACGAGACACAAAAGCGGCGAAGAGGCTGGGACACAAAACTTTAAGCTTTTTTAAATGTCTAAATATGTAGTGATAAGTATAAATTACAACAGTTGTAACACTTATTTACTACTGCGCCGCGGCGGAGTGGCCCAGCGCATTGAGGCGCTATGCTACGACGCGCGAGGCCATTCCCCGTCGGGGGTTCGAATCCCTCCCCCTTGGGTATGGATATTTGTGCTGTTTTTAGTGTAAGTTAGATTATAACTAGTTTGTAAGTTTACGCATTGATGACCTCTCAGGTAAGTCCCTTAAGATTAACAAACATTTGAACATTTTTGATTCACTACTACTCATTTATCGTGTAGGTTTATCCTTGATTTTCATATCAACCCAGGGTAATGGCGCCACTGCGAATACTTTCACAATATATTTTTAACAATAAAACTTAAAAAAATACATGGCTGAATAAAATTATAATAAAGCAGTATTAGCTGGCGAAGCTGTAGTATTATTCTGTACAAAAAGGACACACTTTTAATAAGGTAAAGAAAATTGGTTTCCCTTAAGGTGGCGCCATTCCCCTGGTCTCCTGTATATTAGTCTGAAGGCTTTCGATTTTTTACGATTGCTGACAAGTGGTGACTTGAGCCAGATATGGTAGTGCGGAAGGTATTTCTAATTTATTAATAAAAAAAAATGTTCAAATGTTTGTAATGCTTTTGGGACCAAACTACTTTTGTCAAAAGTCCCTAGTCTTACAAACTACTTAAACTAAGTTAAACTAACCTAAGAACAACACAGACATCCATACCCGAGGGGGGATTCGAACCTCCCACGCGGCGGGACCGCGCGATCCGTAACGTGGCGTTCCAGACCGCTCGGCTACTCACGCGCGGCTACTAATCCCTACAGCAATTAGTTTTGCTCTGAAAATTTGGCTTATTCTGTATGTAATGTTCAAATAATTGACGGGAATATAGTTGGGCGTTTTCGAGAACAACCATTATTTCGGATAGTTAACGCCCTCGTTTTCAAAGTATACCAGAAAAGACTGCTCTTCATGTCTACAATCTTTTTCAATAACGCTTCATTCTTTTAATAACCATTGACTAAATTTTCCAAATTCATAGAAAAAATCGCAAGTTTGTTCTAAGGGGCGGGTGAGGGGGGGGGGGGAGGGGGCGGCGGCGTCACAGCTTTGGCACCTGTCGATTGTGTGAGGTCAATTCAATATACGTACTTCTGGTTCTGAAATCCCCCCCCCCCCCCCCCCCGAGGAAAAATTTATCTACGCCTCTGACCAAAGTCTTGTAAGTTAGGCATCCGTGGCCATTGTCACAATCAATGAAATCTGACATCGAATTGTGAAACGTCTGACGTTTCGATCACTGTTTCAAGTGGTGTTCCTCTGGGTATATGTCTACATCTACAGCTACATAAATACTCTGCAAATCACATTTGAGTGCCTGGCAGAGGGTTCATTAACCACTTTTATAACTTTTCTGTACCGTTCCATTCTCTAATAGCGCGCGGAAAGAAAGAACACCTAAATCGTTCCGTTTTAGATCTGATTTCTCATTTTTATTGGGATGGACATGTCTCCCTCAGTAGGTGGGTGCTAGCAAAATATTTTCACATTCAGAAGTAAGAGTCGATGATTGAAACTTCGCAAACAGATCACGCTGCAATGAATAACGTCTTTCTGTAAATGATTTCCACCCTAATTCGTGCAACATTTCTGTAACGCTTATCCCCGCCCCCATCCCCGTAACGTGATAAAACAAAACGAGCTGCCATTCACTGAACATTCTCAATATCTTCCGTCAGTCCCACCTGGTGATGGTCCCACAGTGGGCAGTAGTACTCCAGGAGAGGACCCACAAGTGTGATGTAGGCAGTCTCTTTGGTGGAGCAGGTGCATCTTCGAAGTGTTCTGCCAATGAATTTCTTCCACAATTTTTTCTGTGTGTTCTCTCCAGTCTAAGTTATTAGTAATTGTAACTCCTAGGTACTTAGTAGAATTTACGACCTTAAGGTGTGACTGATTTATCGCGTAATTGAAGTTCAGCGTATTTCTTTTAGTGGTAATATTTATTACTTTACACTTTTCTTTATTTAGTGTCAATTGCCAATTTTCGCACCACGTAGAAATTTTGTCTAAATCGCTTTGCAGTTGCTTTTGCTCCTCTGTGGACTTCACTAACCGATAAACGACAGCATCATCCGCGAACAGTCTAAGGGAGCTACTCAAATTGTCTCCTAAATCGTTTATAAACACGAGGAAGAGTAGGGGACCTATAACGCTTCCCTGGGGAACGCCAGATATCACTTCTGTTTTACTAGATGACTTACCGTCTGATTGTAATAATCCTTGTTTCTAAATGCTCTGCGTCAAGTTAATCTGAATTTAATATGCTCCTACCACTCATATCACTCAGCAGACAAAATAAATTTGCTCTTTATATTACCAGTGCAGCCAACTTTTAGTGGTGAAAGCCCCTACCCCTCCCCTACCCCTCCGCCGGCGGGCTAACATTTCCGGCGTGAATAATTCGCGACCTCGTGTTGACGTGGGCAGTGAAAGGCGCGCCGCCGGCTCATGCATTAGCGACCAGTACACTCGCGGCGGCTGGTGAACGAGACCGCAACATCGCCGGCCGTCACACCAACTGGACACGCCGGCTATCGACCGCAGCGCCCGGCCACGCAGCGGCGGCCTGGCGGATCAACAATTCAGCAGGGCCGACGGCTCAGGCTGAAGGCTGAAGCCTGAACGCTGAGTGTGCCGCCCTCTCTCTAATTAAGGCGACGTTCCGCTTCGCCGTTCGCCAGTACCCGCTCTGCCCGTAGCCGCTCATTTCCGCACAGCTGTCACGGCACGGCTGCCAGCAGACCCGCGTGTGCCATTCCGTTGAGCCACCATTTCTCTTCTGAGATTACTGCCGTAGCTCACTGCCTCGCATGCGAATGTACCTGGTGTCAGGCCGATGGCTTTCTGACTCGTGGTGCAGGTTGGCCCTCGCAGTCTCGACATTGTGCTCGTACGAAATTTTGTAGTCCAGTCACGTTCGTTTCATCGTAGAATGCAGAAAAATATTAATGAATTCTTTCACTAACTTCTATAAAACTTATATAAAACGGCATTAAAGTGCAGGGAGAAGAAATAAAAACATTGCGGTTTGCTGATGACATAGTAATTCTGTCAGAGACCGCAAAAGATCAGGAAGACCAATTGAATGGAATGGACAGTGTCTTGAAAGTGTAATGTTTTACTAGAGTTTTAAGTAATTACATTTCATTGTACCACTTTAAAACAGAATATTCCGCTTTTCAACATTACGATGTATGGGGGTTCTGCTCGCTGCAACATTATTCTCCTGGGGCGTCGTAGTAGAAATAAATAAATACTCGTAGGTACAATTTTTCACTTCTTCTTCAATTTGAATCAAATTTCTTCTCCACCAAAACATTACAAATTCAAAACGTATACAATGCAACAGAACTTAGCTGACAGAACTTCCATTTTAAAACAATAGACTGACATAGCTTCCAGTGTACTTTAGAAAAGCCAAAACTGCAACTCCCCCACGCAAGGCGGTAAGGCAGATATATAACATCGACAATAATGACATTACATCATGCATTGTTCATAACAATTGAATATACTAATTTACAATTACCAAATACAACAGTAAAACATGTCATGTCACAAAAATAATCACAATATAAAATGAAAACTATAAATACAATAATTTTACATGACCCATATATTTTTAAGTCATAATTACGGTTCTTTCTGTATGATAACGAACAACAATGTTAAATGCCAATTACTTAGTTAATGAGTACATCATACATGTTACTAACATATATTGAACTATCAAATATCGTCGCAAATCTGATAATGGGTTCAAAATCTCACGTCAGTCAATATATACAAAGAATTACATTATTGAATTTAGATTATTACATTAATTAACACAATTAGCTGGTCAATACAACTTGTTTATGAGCCTAACCTATATACAATGCTATTTATTTGCATGACTTTATGTTTTACATAAGTTTGTACCCTTCGTCTGTCTATTTATTAAAATAATGTACAATGACAAAAGTATTGTTTATAGAACTGTCTGGGAACGTCTTATACAAATCTCTTAATTAATGAAATCTATCACTTGTTTTGATCACAGTATCACCGAGACACTGTCCTACACTGATTCCTAGACTGGCTATTTCGTTTGTAACTTCACACGCAAAATATATCACTATTACAGCACACGATTCCGGGTCCGACGCAGACGGTATCGTACGATAACATTGAGATGAGAGGGCCAGCAGTATCGTCACAAAAGGAAGATATAAGATGAACATTAACAAAAGTAAAACGAAGGTAATGGAATGTAATGTCAGAAAATCAGGCTATTTTGAAGGAATTAGATTAGATAATGAGACAATAAAAGTAGTAGATGAATTTTGTTATTTGGGTAGCAAGATAACTTCTGATGGCCATAAAATGCAGAATGGCTTCGGGAAGAAAAGCGTTTCTAAAGAAGCGAAAATCGATAACATCCAATATTAATTTAAATGTTAGGAAGTCCTTTCTGAAAGCAATTGTCTGGAGTGTAGCATTGTATGGCAGTGAAACGTGGACGATAAGGAGTTCAGATAAAAATATGATAGAAGCTTTTGAAATGTGGTGCTAAAGACGAATGATGAAAAGTAGATGGGTAGATCACGTAACTAATGAGGACGTCCTTAACCGAATCGGGGAGAAATGGAGTTTCTGGCATATCCTGACTAAGGGAAGGGATAGATTGGTTGCACACTTTCTGAGACATCAAGGAATTGTCAACTTAGCATTAGAAGGAAGCGTGTGGGGTAAAAATCGTAGGAGTCCGAAGGACGAATATAGTAAGCAGGTTCAAAAGGATTGTATTATAATGCCATTACGTTCAGAGTCGTATATGCACTCCATCTATAAAATTTTGAATGTAGAATAATTTGTGTAGAAGAAAAATATTGTATCATGCTGAATGGCAAAGTTTTATTGCATGGACAGCGAAAAAGTAGTAAGTAACACATCATTTTGTCAGGGTTTAAATTGCTTATCAGGTTTCTTGCAAGTTGATTAGTGCTCTAATTATGAAATAGTGGATGAATAAATTCTCGTTCATCACGCATCGCAGAAAGAGGCTTTTCTATCGACTCTTGTCGTGTATGATGGCAAATCTAATGAACTATATGTCGTACGTGGTTATTACCGCCACACGTATTGTACTATGATGGTAAAAAAGACGTGTACTACGTATGGTTGCAATAAGTTCATTAGTTCAGCAGGAAATGTGGAAAACTGTCGAGCGAAATAGCAATTTTTCGCGCATTTCATTTTTTATGACCATATCTCCTAAATTATATGTCATACGTTTTTCTCACTCGCACAGCCTGACTATAAGGAATATGTGGACTAAATGTTTCTTTCGAGGGGTGGATGTGTGGATATGTGTGTGTGTGTGGGGGGGGGGGGGGGGTGTTTCCATAAGAACACGCAAAAAACAGGGTATAGAAGATACTCTAATAAACAATTTAAGATAGGAAACCTGGAATCGGAGAAAGAAGCTTATGGAGATAGGAATACAATCACATTGCTTAAATTAGTTACAGTTAAGCGCAAATGTCATCATTGACACAATGAACGTACCATTTACGCTGAATCTTACAAAAGTGCTCAAAATGACGGCTGTCCAACTCAATGTAATCGTTACATGGGCAACCACCGTTCCGATGCCCCCTGGTATCCTTTGGTGTGTTACGAGCCACATCACAAGCAGCTACAATTGTGGGAAGTAAATCCATCTCTGTATCCACTGGGACCTCATACACAAATGATTTTGGTTATCCCCTTTGGAAATTATCATGGTTATTAAGGTAAGATGACCTCGCGGGCCATAGAATAAGCCTTCACCTTCCAGTACAGCAAGTACGACGGGGTTTAAGTGATGGAAGATACGTGGAAAGAGTTTTAGATAAAAGTCAGTTGGCCTTCACTTCAATTCTGTCCCTTTCTCTCACTCCAGCACTTCCCTCGGCGATATTGCTACCACACTCGTGCCAATGTCGCGATATTTAATCGCGTATCACTGCACGTGAGGGTCGTAGAACTACCTGCATCGTCAGTGCGTGTAGTAAAATTTTCTGCTCACTAACCTGGCTTCTTCGTTATATCTGATGTCCCCACGCAGAAGCATCGAACAGGTCGCGGATCTTATTCTCTTGAAGTAATGTGCTGTGTAAGCTTTGCAACTGGAGACTAGGCTCGTAGTTAATATTTCAAAAAACGTCAGGATGCCAGTTGTTTCATAATTTATTGTTATGCCGCGAAACATCAAACGACATATATCACACTGTTCCTTGTTATACACTTGTACAAACATTTTATTGGAACATATCTGTTAATCTTCCTAATTCCATACGTGCTGACCTGTCGTGCTGAACTCTCTCTCTGAACTCTCGCGCTGAACTGCCTGCTACCTTGCAGTGCCGTTCCCGCGTACTCTTACTTTTGGCGGGAAGCGCCGCTTCTCCAACATAGTTATTCATTTGTTTCACATAATTAAAGCTTTTCTAAATAAACAAATCACACCATAATAAACCTTACTCTAAAAGTAATACTTACAATAAATCATATCAATTTCTATACATTAGTTTATGTAATTTTTATTACTAAGGAAACGTAGAGGGGACCTTACACAGAGGAGGAAGGCAGCCAATGAGAATGTTTCTCGGTAGCATTGGCGCAATTTCTCACAGTAATGCAGTATGCTACACCATCTGTTATGTTTCCCCACCCATTCCACGTGTCCTCCCAGCTACAAAATTTGTTAACACCTGGTACCTTATACCTACACAAGGAGGAAATACAGCACTGAGATGGTAGCGGAATATAAAAAATGTACAAATGTTTGTATGGCTTATGGTACTCAACTACGGGGTCATCAGTCCCGAAACTTACAAACTACTTATGAACTAGCTAATTCTAAAAACGTCACAAATATCCATCCCCGAGAGGGGATTCGAACCCCCGACCGTAGTGGCCGTGCAGACCGTGACTGGAGCGCCTTAGTCCCATCGGCCACCGCGGCCGGCTTCGGAATATACAGGGTGTTTCACTAAGTGTGTTTGCCTCTTTAACTTATAAAATAATAGGTGACGGGAAATTTTAATGCGGTAAGTCAACACAAGAAATGTTACACTTTCTGCGGAGCTATGAACATAGTTTATTGTATCATTTTCCATGAGTTACACCACAAAGATACAATTTTTTAAATGCAACAATAGTTTTTTTTTTCTATCGCGTATTGGATTCCTTTAAAACCAGCTGCGTCGAAATCAATTTAAACTACAGACCTATCAATGTTAGTTTTGGAGCTACAACCCTTCAAAGTTCCGGGGGCGGAGGCTGCGATAGCGTAGCTCACTGGCCGAGTGGCTATCCCCTGGGGCACGGTCCACTGTCTCATGACCACCAGCCAGTTAGCTACGCTGTCGTAGCCTCTGCCCCCTAAACTTTGAAGGGTTGTAGCTCACGAACTAACAGTGATAGGAATATAGTTTAAATTGGTTTGGATGCAGCTGGTTTCATCGAATCCAATGCACGTTAGAAAAAACTATTGTTCCATTTAACAAAATTATATCATTGTGCTGTAACTCTTTGGAAAATGATACAATTAACTATGTTCATAGCTCCTCAGAAAGTGTAACATTTCTTGTGTTGACCTACCGCATTAAAATTTCCCGTTACCTATTATTTTATAAGTTACAGAGGCAAACACACTTAGTGAAACACCCTGTATATGGAAATAAACAGCAAAGCGTGTGCGCATTTTAGTCCTAAATATGTTGGAATACAGCGCTGTGATGGTAGCGGAATTTATTTGTAAATTAACAGCACAGTACCTGTACGCATTTTAATCGTAAATATGTTGGAATACAGTACTGAAATGGTAATGGTGTATATTTGTAAATAAATAGCAGATTACGTGGAAACATGTACGTATTTTAGACGTAAATATGATGGAAAACAGTAAAGCGAGACAAAACGATAGGCAAGTTTAGTTCCATACCTCCCTGAGGCAGATTCTCCGACCCAAAATTGTCATGGGAATTCGGCCAAATGTACGGCGCACCTGTGTTGAGAATGCCAGTGGACACACGGTTGCATCTGCCGGCAGCTACTGTACCAACGCGGAGGTAAGCGCATGGGGACCTCCACATCAGAGGCAATGAATCCTGTGACAGGTTGAGCAGCTCACAGCGGCCGGCGGTGGCGCAGTGGACGTCACGTCACACGTCACTGCTGACGTCGCAGCCAGCGAGCCAAGCTGATGTTTGACCAGCTGCCGCGACCACACCAGTACAGGAATCAGCCCATCTCAGCACTTCCATTCGTCTGCGCTCACCTTCGGAAGGGAAGGAAATTTTCATCGACTCAGCTTGGGTGGCTAAAAGAGAAAACCCGGTGGACTATAATTCTTGACAAACAGATCTGATACCATTGGAGGTGGTGCCGCGGATGCAAAGTGCAGGACGCGGTCTTCGAGTGCAATCTTGGACGTCTCTGCGTGCAAGGTGTTAGCCGGGCGCCGTGGCTCAGCGCGCCCGGTCAGAGGGCTGAACGGCCTCTGTAATAAAAAAGCTGAGCCAACAACACATCGAACAAAAACGAACAAACTTGATCAACGTCCGCAACGAACAGAACTACACATAGAACAAAAAAAAAAAAAAAAACAAAAAAAAAAAAAACAAAAAAAAAAAAAAAAAAAAGGTGTTTGTTTCAACGTGAGACCGCTTAATTTCTAGGAAACGATGTACCGTACGAAAAGAATTTCTAAGTGAAAATTATATATTATTAAAAGGTGTTTCCTCAGTCGCAGCAACTGTTCTACAATAGTTTTCTAAAGAAGCACCCAATTGCAGTTAAAGCGGTTTTACTATTACAGGTTACTGACACTTAGTACCTTTCTTCAGGTTATACGCTGAACATATCGGAACACCAATATTATCTGAAGAAAGGCACTATGTGCCTGATACCGGCAAGAATAAAACGGTTTTAACTGCGTCTGGGTGCTGCTTTTTTAAAACCGAAGATGAGACAAACGTGTGCTACAGCTGGCCACTAGCTATTAACTCCTACTGTGAGGTCGATGTTATCTACCACGAATGGCAAAATAATTGTTTGAGTATGCCGTGCGGATTTTTTAGCATACAATTTGAATTTAGATGTAATGGTTTGTTTGTGCATAACCGTTAAACTCCGAAAGGAGCGTTGCATTCTAATACATAAAGGTTTTGTAAATCTATTTCTTCTATATTTTATGCATAACCAACACATATTTTTGCAGCGGCGTCACTCTGTTATAAAATATATACAAATTTAAATCAAAATGTTCAAATGTTTGTGAACCTGTGGGACCAAACTGCTACGGTGAGTGGTCTCTAGACTTAAACTAACTTAAGGACAACACACACACACACACATACCAGAGGGAGGACTTTAATCCTTAACATGGCGCCTAGAACCGCACAATCATTCCCGCGATACATTTATAATATAAATTTAAAAAATAGGTATATAAAAACAAAGTGTATTCCAGGCCAACGTTTTGTCAACATTTCAAAATATTTGTCGATAACTTTCGCGATATTGCGTTTTAGAACGTTTACATTTTACATAAACTACAAATGTAAATGTTACTTTGTCCATAGTGTCCAATCTGTGAAAACACAGACTACATTGAAATTTTCACATAATGTTGCATTCTATTAGCCTTTAACTGGAGATGTGCGGTGTACACAGCACCCCAGTTGTAAAAGTTTACTGGTATTTAGTGAAGCATGTTGGTCACATTGTTGAGCGGCTTGTTACCTTCGTTCAAAGGGATGGACATTGTAGCGAAACCAATGTTCGTGTTTTTAAAAGTATGCAACACTGTACGCAACATGTTTTAAACGCAGGGGTACTGATTAACACCCATCCTACCTAGTAGTGGAAATTTCTGTGTCGATTGGTGCACATCATGATGTCGTATGTGGACGATCAAAAAAAAAGTTCAAATGTTTGTTAAGCTTATGGGACTTAACTACGGGGTCATCAGTCCCTAAACTTACAAACTACTTATGAACTACCTTATACTAAAGATGGCACAAATATCCATGCCCGAGGGGGGATTCGAACCCCCGACCGTAGTGGCCGTGCAGACCGTGACTGAAGCGCCTCAGTCTCCTCGGCCACCGCGGCCGGCTGTGGAGGATCAAAAACTTCTTAGCCCCGGTGGAGTAGCCGAACGGTCTAAAGCGTCTCGCTGCGGAGCGCGCGGTTGCTCGCCGTAGAGGTTCGAGTCCTCCCTGGGGTATGGGTGTGTGTGTTTGTCCTTAGGTTAGTTTACCTAGGTTTAAGTAGTTTGTAAGCTACGGACTGATGACCACGCAGTTTGGTCCGAAAGAATTACTAACATTTAAAAAAATTCTTAGAACGATGTTGAAGAAAGTTTGTAATGATAATGAAAGCTGTGAGATTCCAGAGTTTGAAGATTCCGATGACAATGAAGAAGAAGAACAGTACCGAACCGAAAGTGATCAGTTTCATCACGATTTTGCTGGAGATGTGGCATCCTCCTTTTCAGCAACACCGGATTGGTTTATGCTTAGTGAGGATAAAGTAATTAAAGGGATGACTATACCTAAGGCTAATAATATCAGAACAAGGAGGCAAAATATAGTAACTCAACTAATTGCTAATTGCTAATTGCTAAAAACTGCAAGACTGCTGTAGGATGCTTTGCTGTGCTCACAAATGCTCAAACAATTCTCTCAGTAGCAGAGTGCACTAGGTCTTAAAAAGAGCTACTAATTCGCCTGTACCAAAATCCATCCGACTGAAGGCAACTAAGATATCAAACACGGAAGAAATTTATTCTAGCAGTTCAAACAAATAAATAAATGTACATCAGGAAGATACAAAGTTTGCCCAAGAGATCAAGATGCAGGGAAAAAAAAAAACTCTTTTCTTGCAAACGTAACTAATTTGTGTGTTTAAACAATATGAAAATCATCTGCAGTCAATATATTAATTCTTCCAGTGATGATGAAAATCTTTCAATGTGGAAATGTGATTTTTCTCTAGTCTTTTGACATGAACGATTGTTTTGAGTTATAAATATGTCTGTTGCTTTGCCTGTTAACACACCTCTTTAATTTCAAGGTGATTTTCTTATTTGATTAATTAGAAAAATAGTATGTATACCAACATTTTGAAACCATTTCACACAAGTCATTGATTTATTAGTTATGGATTATTATTCGAGTACCTCAGTGATTAAACTTGTTCTTAAATGATTTATAAAATATTACATGCTTTGTTATGGAATAATAAACACTTTAAAAATGAAATAGAAACCTTCGTATCATATTTATGTGCGGCCCTGTGAGCACCCCACGTCCCTAGTTACATTATGAATGCTCACCTCCCCAGTTAAAGGTTAGACACATTATTTTAACGACTGGAACGTTACCTGATAGTGTAATATAAAGCCAATAAATGGGAAACAGTCCATAAGACCTCAACTGCTGATTGAACTGTTCGATAACATATTAAGAAGTGATCGATCAGCTATTTTCCAGTATATATATATATATATATATATATATATATATATATATATATATATATATATATATATGTATTCTATGTGTTCATAAACCAATCATTCGATTGCAATGAAACTTTGTTGAACTGCTCACCGTACGCCCACGAAGGTTCCTGATCCAAAAACAAAAGAGCACCACATATAGCTCAGGAGATATGACGTCATAAATAATGAGAGGCCACTGCGTGAGAATACCCAGATTTATGCGTCAATTATTGGAAATTGGGAGTAGTTAGGTACCTGCAACTAAGTTTGCATGTAAATTTCGGACGTTTATGAAGCATTTTATAACTGACCCCCCTCTCCCCCCCCCCCACACACACACAAAATGATGAAACAAAAATAAGTCTGCCACTCACAACAGTTTAGCTGTAGATGCCGTAAAGTTGTCGCATCAGGCATGACCTTGTATCAAATAAAATTAGCATCACAGATTTGCATGTTATTATTTATTATTGTTTGCAAGTCTCCCGTTAATTCTCTTGCATCCAAAATTAAGCATGTGTTTTCTTAATCTCTCTATATATTATATTGAAAGGACACTCACTCACTCACTCACTCACTGAACACGAAATCTCGAAAACTACTTCACCCCTGAAGCTGAAATTTGGCAGGACTGTAGTTTGTAGGTAGAAAACGTCAGCCAAGAAAGAATTTTGTGATAGTTACATAGTGGAGCATATTTCTCCTACAGACTCACGAAATCTACTGTTTCATTTCGATCTTCACGAAATTTTGCACGATTGACCTTCAGAACAAGAGGGAGCTCACCGTCTACCTTAAGTTTCATAAGGTGCGTTGGGGAGGGTACTTTGAAACATAAAATTGGATCCCTAAATACCTTGGTCGCGCCATGACTTGAGAACGGCTCGACCGATTTCACAGATCCTTTTTTGTTGTTTTCGTTACTCTCAGAACAAGGGTTGAATGACATAAACTGGAATAGATGAAAACAACAAATTGCGTTTTAAAATATGACCCTGCGTTTCTATTGCATAGAAATCTATAGTTTTGTTCCGACATTGATGAAATTTTGCATACACTACATTAAAAACAAGGGGAATGTTACTGTCTGTATAAAATTTCGTTCGGTGCATGGTGGAGGGTACTTTTACAAAATGTATAGTTTTATTCCAATATTTATGAATTTTTTGCACACATGACCTTTAAACCAAGAGGAAGATCTCTGGGTACATAAATGTTTAATATTCATAGAATATATGACATCAACTGCGATTGGGCAAAGCTGAAAATGTGTACCCAGCCGGGATTCGAACCCGTGTCTCCTGCTTTCTAGACAGTTGCGCTGACCCCTACACCACTGGGGACACAGTGATCACCGCACCTGCAAGGACTACCCATGCACGCCTCCCGTCAGATACAAATTCCCAGCTTCGCCCTGCATGGGTAGTCCTTGCAGGTGCGGTAATCACTGTGTCCCCAGTGGTGTAGGTGTCAGCGCAACTGCCTAGAAAGCAGGACACCCGGGTTCGAATCCCGGCTGGGTACTCTTTTTCACCTTTGCCCAATCGCAATTGATGTCATATATTCTATGTATATTAAATAATAACAGCTGCAGGATCAGCTGACATGACAGAGGGCAGATTGCCGAAGAATTTGTCGAGAGAGGGAAAGGTTGAAACGAACAGAGAGATGGACGAGAAAGAGGTGGATGCAGAGAGAGGGGGAGAGGGGATGTGGAGTACGAGAGTGTAGGATAAATAAACACCCGGGCAACATTGGGTTTAGAGCTAGTTACATTATAAAGTAAAGAGGCATCTTATCCTTATCTCTTTGTGAGTTGTCATGATTTTTACAGACAGCATACTTCGATATAGAATGTACCTCAGAACATTGCTTACATAATTCAAAATAGTTCAAAGACAGAACTAATTATGAAAACACTTGTAAAATGTACGAAAGTAAAAATGAAGTTACATGCCTTGTGTGATCTGAGCAGATAAATTGAAATTATCAAAATCTTTTATTTCACTATAACACTGATATGGATGCATATGGATTTCATTATTGTTTTGGAATATTTCATACATAATTATATGTAATTGCACTTTTATTAATATTAGTGGGAGTACAAAATAAATCAAGTGTAACATTCTGACGAGTTGCCAAATAGAGCATTTTCACACACACATTTCACTTCACTCCTTATTTGCAACTTTATCTCTTCTCATTTATTTGAAATACCACTGGTTATCTTTTAATATCATGATTTTATTTTGCAATTATATATGTTAGTTTAGTGAAAATTCCGAAGATGATAGACCAGTTTTCGACGATATTATAAAAGAAATTTACCGAACTGGCTCACACTCCGTTGCGTGTGTGATTTTGTTAGGAAAGGACGTATTTGGTGTGTGACCAAAGCACTCACTATACAGATTTCACGGTTCTCTTTAAATACGTGTTTTGCCCTAGATGACACCTGTTTGAGTTTTGTTATATTTGTGCTTCGAAATGAATAACATTACAGTGAAAATAATTAACTTGTTTGACTGGCATAGTTATTACCAGTTGCTGCAAAACCTGTAACACCTCATTTCAGAGGGAATTGACATCTAGACGTCGAGACCTCCATAACTTCTATACCCAATAACATCGATTTGCTAGCACAAGTTTTTAAGTCGATTTTGTAAAATCGGTTTCTGCACTAAACTCTCGCGCCCTACATTACAGTTGAAACGTGCACAGATGAATATCGGCGATTATTATGATAATTAGGAAACTGGTAGGTTTACAAAGTGCTGCGTCAGTCGTGCGACGATGACCGAGGCAATGGTTATGTATGTATACATTCTTGTATTTGTAGACGAGGGTCTGAACCTCCGCGCAGAACAGACGTCCGCCAATGTCGTCGTATTGCGAGGGCAGCAGTGGCACAGCGCAGATAAAGAGGCCTTTTGAGCACAACTGTGCTGCCAAGTGGTTACTAGCAATGCGACAACTAGCAGCAAAGATATACATCAAGTAGACTGGCAAAGTCGCTGGTTTTAGTGAAGCCTGACGCCGCCATCTTACCTACAAAAATGTCAAAAAGTTTGTGTATGTTACTTAGACAACTTCTGAACTTAAATGACGTTTTAATCTTTTCTTTGTAGTTTAAAGAGGTTCTGACTTTGAGCTAATTTTGACTACTAGTTTAATATCACACACAAATTGTAGGATCGTGTTATAACATGAACAATAAGATACACATGCCCACGTTTAAAGCAGACTGCAGTTTTTGTAAGAACACTCCAATGCATACGGACATTCGTTACCAATAACAAACTGCCATCTCTGCGAATAGAAGCACCACTGAAGACACTTCTGATTATCTCTTCTATATATAAAAGGCAATGCCCCGACTGACTGACAGATTGACTGACTCATCATCGCCCAGCCCAAATCACTGAAGATAGAAACTTCAAATTTGTAGAGGGTGTTGATCTTACTCTGTAGCCGTCATTTAAGAAGCCATTTTTCGATATTCCGTCCGTAAGGGGGTGAAATAGGGGGTGAAACGTTTTTGGAAAATTTCCAAGCCAGAACTACAAAATTTCGGATTTCAATTCAGGGTTCGAATTTAAAAGACTCGTGTTTCAGCAATTTTTGTAGTTCAACCAATAAGGTTGTAAAATAGGGGACGCAAAAAATTGATTTTCAAAAAATGTTGCTGCTCACTCAAATTTTAAGCTATAACTACGAGACTTCAGATATGGAATCTCGATAAGGATTAAAATCACACGAGTTTCAGCATTTTTGTAAATTTAACAAGTAAGCACGTTGCTATTCTAACAATTTTGAAGCTAGAGCTGCAGGAATTGATATTTGTATTGTTGGTTAGAATTTTAAAAAAATACGATTTTCGGTATTTTTGGAAATTCGACCATGAAGGGGGTTAAATTGGAGAGGGGATGTTTTTCGAAAATCGGTTGCTATTTAAGGAATTTTAAACTTAGAACTACAAATTTTCAGATTTGGATTCGGGGTTCAAATTTAAAAGATACGTGTTTTTGAAATTCGACCAATAAGGCGGTGAAATACGGGATGCAAAAATTGATTTTCAAAACTATGTTGCTCTTAACTCAAATTTCAACCTATAACTACGAAACTTAGGATATAGAATCTTGAGCCGGATTAAAAAGACACGAGTTTCGATATTTTTGTAAATTCAACAACTGAGGGAGTAAATTAGGGGACCAAAAATTCTTTTCGAAAACACATTTCTGTCAAGACAATTTTGAAGCTAGAGGTGCAAAAATTGGTATTTGTATTGCTCGTTAGAATTTAAAAAATTCGTGTTTCGGTATTTTCAGAAATTCAACGATCAAGGGGGTTAAATTGGAGAGGGGATGTTTTCGAAAATATTTTGCTATTAAGGCAATATGTTTTCTTGGTCAGAATTAAAAAGACACGTGTTCCAGTATTTTCATTAAATTAATCATTTAGGGGGTGAAACATGGGATGAAACATTTTTTGAAAATACGTTGCTACTAAGCCAATTTTGAACGCAGAATTACAAAAAATGATATTTGCATACTTGGATTGAGTTTAAAAGACACATGTTGGGGTATTTTTCGAAATTCATTTATTAAGGGGTGCCATAGGGGGTCACAAGTAGTAACATGAAATGTTCAAATGTTTGTAAACTTTAAGAGACTTAACTACGGGTTCATCAGTCTCTAAGGCTTAAAAACTAATTAAACTAACTTAGACTAACTTATGCTAATGACAACACGAACACCCATGCCCGAGGCGTGAATCGAAGCCCCGACGGCGAACAGCAGCGCGCACCGCAGCATGGCGCCTCAATACTCATAGCCACTCTGCCATGGCTACAAGTAGTATCACAACATTTGATTATGATAGTACTTAAGCTATATCTATGAAAATTTACATTAAGAGGGAGAAACAACTGGTGCAGACCAACCAGCCTATGCATGCGAAGCAGCGGACGTTAAGCTAGTCATTACATAGATGTCAACACTATAAAGGTTATGTATATTTCTTTAGTCCTACTTCTTAGACTGTCTTATCTGTAACTTAGAAGATTTTTATAAGCCCTTTATGGCGGTAATATAGCAACGACTGCTTCAGTGACACCAGCGATACTGCATAAGGCATTGCCAGTCCAGTTAATGCATGTCTCAGACTATGAGCGCACCTCTAGCCCGTTTTACTCTCACGCCACTCCATCTACGTGCAAGGCTCGACTGATCAGATGATAATTTCGAAGATGCAATACTGGGCTGTGTTCTTCAGAGATTCGAAAAGATTCTGCCTCGACACAAGAGCTGTTCATTCATGTGTACGTCATAGACCCAGTGAGCGCTGTCTCTCAGAGTGATTTCCTCCAACACACACTGGCGCCATACGAGAATTTAAGGTTTGTGATGTGATAAGCTACAATTCTCGCCCACCTCCGATGTATGTGAAGGGTGTGTGCAAACTGTTGTATGGCCTTTAATAGTGGGGTAATAGGGGTATCAGAACAGTAACTCGGTTATAGACACCTATGACGTCATAAGATGGCGGATACTGATCCAGTATTCCCAAATCGAGGATCCAAGATGGCAGCATTTCTGGTTCAGGAACAAAATTGTCGCCAGGGTGAAATCCAGTGTCACACCCCCACCCCACCCTCCTGCTCCCTGCCCCCTATGACATGATTCAAGATGGAGTCTACCGGAATATTTCAATTTTCATTTCCTTGCATGTATATGACGTTTCCAATTTTTTTTTTTTTTTTTTTTTTTTTTTTTTTTTGTGGGAAAAACAATTTCCACAACTGGACGGCAGCACTAGTGGAGCTCTTATTCACTCTCAGTCGTTGACAGTCAGTAGAAGGATTAACTTGAACAGCCACCAGTAGCAGCAGTATCTGAATTCGTCTCAGCAGCAGGAGAAAGCAGGGAGGAAGCGAAAGAGTAAGCATCCACTACCACTAGTACAGTTGCTTAAATGTATATTTCCAGTTATCTATATCATATTAGTTGCTACATCAAATATTCATTTTTGTGCGCTGGGATTCAGCCACATCGTCGGTACATTATGCCTCTTGAAACGTGCAGCTCCTGTGGAACCTGTGGAGGTATCTTTCACCTGGGACCCTATCACTCATCTAGTCAGTCTGATAGAGCAGGATAACGGTATGTACTGCTGCGGCACTCCATGACTAAGTCAACCTACGAATATACGAAGTCAACAACAGTCCACAACCAGCAAAGCAGCAGCAGCACTTTTGCTCACAGTAATGGTCATCAATTCGTGAGTCTTGTCAAAGAAGTTCGAATTTTCTAGGAGGAGGACCAGATGTCGTTGATGGGAAGGTATGTGTACCTAGTGCATCGTCGCAACCAGTGTTGATCTGTTAAACTTACAATTTAACTGAAAGTGGATCTCTGAGACTGAATATAGGCTTTGAAACACTAACAGAGCAAGATTGGTGTGTAGTGATCGAAGAGTAAAGTGTCACAGAAGGCATTAAAGTGCACTTAGATGAATCGTCCTGGTGTTTGTAATATACATACAATAATGAAAAGTCCTCAAATTAAATACTCTATTGGTAAACAATGCAGAAGGTAAAAATCTTGGTTGTAAACGAACCACAGAGATTTCTCTATGTACATACAACATTGTAGCATCAGGCCGAATATAGCAGCCGGACAACATCAACTTTATCGGGCTGTGTCGGGAACGATCCCCGATTCTGAGCGTTCCTTAGCGGCTGACAGGTATAAGCGGGCTGCGCGAGAGGTGAGGACTGCCTCCCCCCCCCCCCCCCCCCCCCCCACACACACACACCAGCCTTGGCAACTGAGCCTGGCCGATGAACATGTCTGCCAGGCACAAATTAAATGCGTTGGTCTGATAGAAACAGCGGTAGCCACCGTGACATGGCCGTTTGCACTTTAGGCTTATGATAGCTGTCAAAGGTTTTGGATACGTGTTTATGCCATGACTTTAATATGTTCGTTCAGTTTATTAGAAAACCAAAGGAAATATTTAAGTAAACAATCTCGTTGTGCAAGTGATACATTATCTTATACGTAGACTGTGTATCGTTCCTCAAGCTGCCATTATTCAGGATACCAGCAATGGGCACATACTTCCCCAACTGTTTAATTCTTAGGCATCCTACATCACCTTTATTGGCAGTTCATTTACTTCATGTTCATGCGACAGGAGATATCTGAAACTCTACAGAACAAAACGTTAACATAGCGTTCAATATATCCGTAATTTGGTTACTGTGCGGTATATAATTACCAGTTTCAGTTGACAATTATTCTTCTGAACTGTGTTTTCCACCAAACTGACATCACCTGTTTGATGCATCTACATCTGTGTGTGTGTGTGTGTGTGTGTGTGTGTGTGTGTGTGTGTGTCCTATGGACTCTATGACGGCTGGAGCCATTTTGATGACATCCTCAGACTAGGCGAGCAGGATTTCCTGTCAAATTTGGTAGCGATCGTATCAGGATTTTTATTGACTTGAAGAATATAAGACGAAATACGGGACAATAATTACTGCTTGGCAAATAAATTTAATCTCTGAATTTTCAGTGTCACCGAACTTTGCAAAATGCATTTGTTGGTTTCTGTATTGTACGTAATAAAATTAACATGCTCATACAATCCTCGTCGTGTTTAATCCGTGTTTAAATTATAATCTAACGTGTATATAAAAGTTTACGTCTGCCACTTGCAACGACAGTAGCACCCCCGGTGACGCGCAGTAATGGCCATGTGGTCTGGAGCCTCACGTTTCTGATCGCGCGGCCTCACGCGTCGAAGGTTCGAATCCTCCTCCGTGCATGAGCGTGTGTGTGCTCTCGTCAGGTTATTTTAACTTAGTTTAAGTAGTTCATAAGTTTTCGTAATGGTGACCACAGTTCATTGGTCCATTAGAATTACAAACATTTGAAAATTTTCAGCACCCCTTCGGGAGAAAGAGCGAACCACAGGCGGCACTATCAATGAAGTGTCTAGCACGGCCACGGAAGTGACTCCAAGCGGCAGAACTGTAGGAACAGGAGAACTTGCTATTTTTGATGCGATTGTTTACATATTTCCTAGGCACTAGATTAAGTGGTGAATTTTCCAATAGGAACAGGACAAATTAATTGAAACTCGCAAATAGTTACTGATAGAATTCAAGAAGCTCCAGTTCCCTTTGCCTCTTGCTTTTTCTTAAAATTTATTATTATTATCATCAATGAAGCACAAGGCCAATCATTTACTAATGCTGACAAAATCGGAATATTCATGCTTTTCCACGACGCCAATTTCAGCTGAAGTGGAGAGTGTCCGAGGAGGCACAACAAAAGTTTGTACGTAATATCCTCACCAATCTATTATAGCAAGCACTGAAGAAAGAATAGCTGCACTATCACAATAAGTCAGTAAATCGCAAAGTGAGGCAGACACGCCAGTACTGTATCTATAAGAATACGCCACATCCGTCTTGTGGGTTGCACCAGTTTAAGGAACCGAATAAAGTCACTGCTCAAGAGCGTCACTTATACGATGCAAACGGTGCCACAAAAATTCCAAGCCCAATGATTTTAAAGACTTCTCGAAAGATGGGACGAGTGTTTAAAATTGCAGGACGACTCAGCTGAAAGGTAAAGCAACTTTTAGGCTTGTAAAGGCAGTACTGAAAGGTCTATCACATTTTGAGACCTATTTACTGACTCAGCCTCCTATATATATACTGTTGGTGTAGCTATTCTTGCTTCCGTGCTTGCTATAATAGATTGGTGAGGAAATCCGCCCTATGTAAAGCACTTTGCTTTATTTTAATCATCCAGACATGTTTCGACACTTGTTCTGAAATCAAACAATTTATCCAAATGTCTAAACAATCAAGAAAACCGTAACATGGAAACTAATATCAGAAATTAATGGCAAAACCCGCAGAAGATAGCACGATAAGTGCCGAAACATGTCTGGGTGATGAAAATAAAACAAGGTGTCTTGCATAAGACGGATTTCCTCAACAATCAAAATCTATGGTACATGATCTGGTCTTGTCTTGGATTAATAAAACAAACAATGACCCATTTGTATAAATACCATGATTTTAACTTTTAATTGGGCAAGACGCTGCACCTAAAGATAACGCTGCTAAAACTTCGTCATACGATCGTCTCCGTTCATCCACCAGAAATCATCTAGCTAAGGTAATTAGCGCTAACCGTGAAAATCCGGGGCTGGTCGCTAGTAATGGATGAAATACCTGAATGAAGGAAACATCTTAAAAGGACTGCATCTGTAGAGCCTAATTCTCTAATGCCCAGGAACTAGATCGTCGATGTGAACAATACAGTTAAGGGATCCTACATATGTCTTGCAGTCTATTACATGTCCATAATATGCTGCAGCTTAACCGCGGTAATCATCTCTGAAACCACGCACTGCTGATCGTCGATGGCAGCCGACGCTCGTCCCCTTGAAGCCTGTGGGGTCAGGTGTCGCGCACTTTGGTCCGCAGACGTTTTGGAACTGGAGCCACTACTACTTGATACTCTCCTGAGGAAGTATGTGGAAACGCCGCAGTTCATAGGCGGTTCCAACGTGTGTCAATAAGACAGTGAGGCCCTGTGGAGACTGATCCACCGTCACTGCGAGGTGCGACTGGCGCCCTGCAGGCGGCGAGCGGTCGATGTCGGCAGAGTGCTGTAAATGAGAGCCAAGTGCCGCGGCTCACCTTACACTGCAGTGCTGTGCTGTGCTGCCAGCTGCCTCTTGGCGCCTCCTGTTACCCCATACCGCCATGGCTCTGCTCGCAAACACTGGTCCAAACACTGCCGCTGCCTATCTGTCCCAGCGAAAGAAAAGCATTTGTTAATTACACGTAATATCAAATAGAAATTCCAAAAAACCCAGATACACTACTGGCCATTAAAATTGCTACTCCAAGAAAAAATGCAGATGATAAACGGGTATTCATTGCACAAATTTATTATATTAAAAATGACATGTGATTACATTTTCACCAATTTCGATGCATAGATTCTGAGAAATCAGTACCCAGAACAACCAAATCTAGCTGTAATAACGGCCTTGATACGCCTGGGCATTAAGTCAAACAGAGCTTGGATGGCGTGTACAGGTACAGATACCCATGCAGCTTCAACACGATACCACGGTTCATCAAGACTAGTGACTGGCATATTGTGACGAGCCAGTTGCTCGGCCACCATTGACCAGACGTTTTCAGTTGGTGAGAGATCTGTAGAATGTTCTGGCCAGGGCAGCAGTCGAACATTTTCCGTATCCAGATAGGCCTGTACAGAACTGCAATATGCGGTCGTGCATTATCCTGCTGAAATGTAGATTTCGCAGGGATCGAATGAAGGGTAGAACCACGGGTCGTAAGACATCTGAAATTAACGGCCACTGTTAAAGTGCCGTCGATGCGAACAAGAGGTGACCGAGTCGTGTAACGAATGACACCCCATACCATCACGCCGGGTGATACGCCAGTATGGCGATGACGATTACACGTTTCCAACGTCCGTTCAGCGCGGTCGCCAAACAGTTGCGACTGTCATGATGCTAATAACAGAACCTGGATTAATCCGAAAACATGACATTTTGCCATTCGTGCACCCAGGTTCGTCGTTATGTGCACCATAGCAGGCGCTCCTATCTGTGATGCAGCGTCAAGGGTAACCGCAGCCATGGTCTCCGAGCTCATAGTCCATGCTGCTGCAAACGTCGTCGAACTGTTCGTGCAGATGGTTGTTGTCTTGCAGACGTCCCCATTGGTTGATTCAGGGATCGAGACGTGGCTGCTCGATCCGTTACAGCCATGCGGATAAGATGCCTATCATCTCGACTGCTAGTGATACGAAGCCGATTTCATATTCTGCTAACAGTCATTGGATCGCGACCAAGGCGAGCAGCAATGTCGCGATACGATAAACAGCAATAGCGATAGGCTACAACCCGACCTTTATCAAAGTTGGAAACGTGATGGTACATATTTCTCCTCCTTACACTAAGGACCACAACAAAGTTTCACGAGGCTACGCCGGTCAACTGCTGTTTGTGTATGAGAAATCGGTTGGAAACTTTCCTCATGTCAGCACGTTGTAGGTGTCGCCACCGGCGCCAATCTTGTGTGAATACTCGGGAAAGCTAATCATTTGCATATCACAGCATCTTCTTCCTGTCGGTTAAATTTCGCGTCTGTAGCACGTCGTCTTCGTGGTGTAGCAATTTTAATGGCCAGGAGTGTAGCACCGCGTGTTAAAATGCTCGGCGCTTCCCGAAAAGTGTGGGGCGGGGGGGTGGGGAGGGAGGGTGGAGAGAGAAAGTTGGCAGGCGGCAGTTGTGGTTTTAGACATCCTATTCCACAGACATCACGGTCATAACCATGTTGTGCATCAGATCAGAATTCTTAGGAAGGTTGCATACATTACATCGCACCCGATACTTGCTTCCAGATTTGGAGAGCTTTTTACGAAACAACAAATTCACCACTGATAATGTGAACGAACGAGATGAAGGAAAAATGTTCAAATTTTTGTAAATCTATTGGACCAAACTGCTGTGGTCATCGGTCCGTAGACTTACAAACTACTTAAACTAACATTAATGACAAAACAACACCCGAGCCCGAGGGAGAACTCGAACCTATTTTATGATTTTCCGAAATCACTCCAGGCAAACAGGGTAATCGAACCTTTAAAAGGACATTCCCTCCCTCTTTCTTACTCAAAGTCCGAGCGTAATCTTTAATAATGACGTTGTCGACAGGATTTTAAAACCTAAGCTTCCCTCTTCTTGAAAATCTGATTCTAAATAACGTTTCACAAGTTGAATGAATGCTTGCAATCGTAAGGGATCAACATCTGATATCATAGGTCCTTAGACCTACAAACTATTTAAAGTGACTTATAGTGAGGATAACACACTCACCCATGCGCACGGGAGGACTCGAACCTCCGACGCGAACTGTCGCGCGATCCGTCGATCCGTTACATGACTTCCCAGACCTCAAATCCATTCTCGCGCTGCTTTACAAGTTGAATGCAGCTTTATTCCCTCACGAAATACTATTAACAGGACATAATTGTACGCTTGCTTCATCAATTTAATGGAATGTATTTTCCACTGACAGAAATCAATACTTGCTGTGCAGTATTTAGATCCAATACTCTGACACAAATAGTACAAAACCCTCAATAAGTCAAATGATTGCTGATTACCAGTGAAGTACGTAGAACTTCCTGAAAACTCTATGCTACAACTTTTACAGTGAGAATGGAACGCTTCCTCCTCTGCGGATATGTTTCCTGCCTAGTAATAGGTCCTGGGATTTTTACCTGTCTCTTTCCACTTCTTTCACCTCTGGCAGTATTGCTGATGTGGAAAATACCGAGTAGTAACGTGGTTCGGAACCCACGTTAAACTGTAGGTCCCCCTATAACTAGCTGGGTAAGTCAGTTCGAAGGTCGGAGGAAGGCAACGGCATACCACCTCCAAACAGGACCGTGCCTAATAAAGCATTGTGTTCAAACCAATCTTCGGATTGTTGACTGCTTTACTTACTTATCTGCCATTCGCATTTTCCGTCATTAGAATTCGTTCACAAATTCCCATAAACACTTAAAAACTCGTCAACCAAGTATCCTGCATACAAACTAATTGGTGTTTGAAAGATGTAATAGTACGGGCTCTCAAATCACTATCGTGTAGATTTTTCCCTACTCAGCTTACACACTATTTCAGAGAGGAACACACTAGTTGCGATGCAGTCCGTACGTCACTCAGTGAATAAATAAAAATATATAAATCACAATTCCCCTTTCAAATTATTCACTGCAGTATAAAGTGTACTGTAGATGAGGTCCAGTCTTCTGCTGATGTAAGCTTAACAATTTTATTGATAACGAATCTAGGCTGAAGTAAAGAAATATATTTGTACCCGGTTTGGGATTCGAATCTTGGCCCTGCTCAGTAAGCACATGTACTTACTGCCGAACCATAGCTCATCATAAAGCACAATTGCATGGAATACTCAAGTACATCTCCCTCGTCAATTCATATTCCAATCAGCCTACCTTGTTGTTCCCCCTTCAATTCGCTCTCCTGACCTCAGCCTTCTTGACTTTCATTTATGGAGGCATTTGAAAGCTCTTGTCTACGCAACCGCGGTACCAAATGTAGAGAGTCTTCGTGCTCGTATTGTGGGCAGCTGTGATACAATACGCCATTCTCCAGGGCTGCATCAGCGCATCAGGGATTCCATGCGACGGAGGGTGGCTGCATGTATCGTCGCTAACGGAGGACATTTTGAACATTTCCTGTAACAAAGTGTTTGAAGTCACGCTGGTACGTTGTGTTGCTGCGTATTTCCATTCCATGATTAATGTGATTTGAATGGAAGTAATAAAATGAGCTCTAACATGTAAATTAAGCGTTTCCGGACACATGTCCACATAACATACTTTCTTTCTTTGAGTGTGAGGAATGTTTTCTGACTGTTTGGCCGTACCATTTTGTAACACCCTGTATAATATGTATACAAGCAGCTACAAATGAATTTGTGGTAAAATTTTGATCAGTTTGAGAGATAATGGAAGAAATAAGGTAAGTAACTGATCACCTACACTATGCATTAAGGGGTTCATGTGTGCGCTCACAGTGCTTGCCCGCGGATACTGTTAGCATAGACTGTCCCGTCCAACACTCTGCTATCATTGCTCGGTTGCTGGTGCGAGAAGACAGGCCCTTTTTTCTCTTTATTGGAATACTGTTATCGAGGAATCGGGGTCGAAGTTTTCTTGGACGAAAAAATTAATGAGAGGAAACAAATAGTGAAATATTTTATAATGAATTTCCTCTAGAATAGTTCCCACCCACGGCTGTTTAGACTAGATGTTCGAGTCTGCAGTATGTTCAGAAGTAAATATTTGAACAAACGTCCTTTTTTTTCTTCTGCATTGACACCAAAGAAACTGAAGAAGTAATATTACTGACGTTCAACCGACTTGAGAAATGCTGCTGATGACCAGTAAAGTCACTGCAAACATCGAGATGCTCCTAAAAAATAAAATTTTAAAAAATTAAACAGAATTAGACAGTAATTAAAAACACTTTTGTTTATTTTTCATGAGTTCAACTGTTTGTAAATCTATGAAACATATTACTGTGGTCATCAGTCCCTAAGGTTACAAACTACTTCTTCACTACATCGCCGGTGCATTTTTTGTGACAACTTAGTGAAACTAATTTTTCTTGTATTGCATTAAGAACTGTGTTCAGTTTATTATATTTTAATTTCTACGATTTTATTTTTGTGATTAGTGTCTGAAAACTATAGTTGTACATGAATCACCACAGCACCTTTGTAAGCTTCCCACTTTGGTGATAAAGGGATTTCGTATTTCTCTTTTTTGAGCTGTAACATATTGTCATTACATGTTAATTTTTTTTAAAGTGATTCCCCTTTATTTTCTTTATTTCAATAATATTTACATTTCATGTTTACTGTTTACAAGTAACATTTTTTTCTCAACCCACTGTTCAAAATCTTCGCTACAAGTTCTTCCGACAACAGTAGTGATCCTGCGACAAACAGAAACTGCTGGTTGTAGCGGTTTTCCTACACCTGCTACAGTGTCGTACCATATCAGACACATACAGAGATCGTGGGACACACTTCCAGAATCTTCGAGGTATCGTACCTGTAAGTCGGTGATAAATACGCCTCCTAAGGACCACAAGAAACACTGTGATATTTGTAGTTCCCAAACGCCTGTCAGTATCGACTTTGGTGGTAATCATATTCCCCAAGAACCACGGAAAAACCATATGGTGATAAATATACTTCCTAAAGCCCTAATAACTATATTTAACAAAAAAAAAAAAAAAAAAAAAAAAAAAAAAAAAAACAGATTTCGTGCAGCGGACTACAACTAGGGCTCAGGAGCGAAGTGCTAACACGTATTCTCATGAATGCAGTAAAGTAATGCCGTTAGTGGGAAGTATATACCCCACAGCCCGCGAAAGGGTTACTAAATTAAGGACAACACACACACCCATGCTCGAGGGAGAACTCGAACCTTCGACGGGGAGCAACCGCGCGCTCTGGAGCAACGCGCCTTAGTGCGCGTGGCCATTCCACCACGGCATTTAATAAGTAATATGGCGGTCAGTTCTTTTAAAAAATAATAATAAATAATTGGTCAGTTGTGAACTTAATAGTTCCCAGCTATGTTGTTGTTGTTGTTGTTGTGGTCTTCAATCCACAGACTGGTTACATCTCTCCTGTACAAACCTGTTCATTTAAGAATACGTACGGCTTAACTATATTATTGCATTAAATTAATAAACATTTAATCAAAAATGAATGTATTATTCGTTTTATTATTTCATGTATGTGTTACTGAACAGAAATTTAAGTCGACAGAATTTTGAAAATATTCAAACGTTTGTCAATCTATTGGTGTTAACTACTATAGTCATCAGTCCCTAGGATTAAAAAATGCTTAAACTAACCTAAGGACAACACACACACACACACAAGCGCGCGCGCGCGCGCGCGCGCGCTCGCCCGAAAGAGAACTCGGTCCTCCGACGGTGCTCCGACGGTGCTCCGCAGCAAGGCGCCTTGCAGCGCTCGGCCACTCCACCGCAATATGCTCGTTTATTGATTATTATTAGTCCTCTTCCCTACTCCTCCTCAACAATGACCTGAACTACATAATTTTGAAAGTAACTGCTGTCAAGCTATGCGACGCTGCTGAACTCATTAAAGCATCGTACAATGAAAGTATTTATTCGTTTCCTGTTCCTTTGACGTTGTGCCTCTGATAGAACAGACTTTTTTACTTTTTCACTAAATGGCGTCTTTATACCATATTGGACTTTAACGCTATACTTCCCCAAACAATGTGCAAAATACTCATTCATCGTAAGTATTCACTGCATTGTCACACTGTAGTAATTACAGCATTGCAAAGAATCCTTGTAACGTGACTTCAAATTCCGCTGTCAGCTTTCGATCGTGCATTATCGGCAATCTACGGCATTGTTCGCGAGGAACGTGCTGGCCGGCAATGTCCGCGGACTGCCTCTCGGGCAGTTCATGCGGTCGCTACAGCTCCAAATGTTTTCGATAGCTCATGTAGTTTGCTCTTTGACTAAGTATCTGGCGAAGCCGATTAGTAGACCTAACACATACCGTTTATTGTGAGTGAGTCACTAACTATTGCCACCAAGAACGAAAGTATGCTACGAGCTGAAAAATTTGTGGGGTAAACGTTGCTTGGGAAAACGAGGGCCAGAATATGCCGTTCGTTTTTTGTTGCTAACTAGGGTGGCTTCAGGCATATGGTGCTACAGTAAAAATATAAGACATAACTCTATTTTTGTACATAATTTACAAGTACATTGAGACACATTAGTCATACAGTTTTATAAGCTTCAAGAAGCCTTCCAGGAAAAAAATCAGGGCGTTGCATATGGAAGAAGCATTGAACGGCTCGTTTGACGTCAGCATTACTTCCGAAGCGCCTTCCGCAGAGAGTCTTCTTCAAAGTTGGAAACAGATGAAAGTCACTGGTGCGAGATCAGAACTGTATGGTGGATGGTGTAGGAGCTCCCAACCATGAGTTGCAAAATGGTTTTGCGTTGCCGTCGACGAAGTGGTCTCGCATTGTCATCCAACAGCAGGACGACAGATCTGAGAAGACCAGACCGCTTTTTCCGAATCGCCTCTTTCAATTTCGACGGAGTGGCACAGTACCATACAGCATTGATGGTCGCATCCTCCAAAAACTTCAACAACAAAACTTCTTGGGCGTCCCAGAAAACGGTAAGTAACACTTCACCTGTAGTGCTTTTGAATTTCTTTCGGACAGGTGATGACGAATGCTTCCACTGCATGGATGCGACCTACGATTCGGGTGTGTAATGGTGGACTCAAGTTTCATCCCCCGTCACAATCCGAAAGTTATTTCCATATTCATGGTCGACCTCTACCCAATGGTGTATCGGTGTCTTGCACGTGCACGTTCACCTGCTGTGTCGTCTTTCGCTCATAGCCGTTCAAACCTTTTTCCATATGTATCGCATGGATTTTTTCCTGGAAGGCTTTTTGAAGCTTATAAATGGGAATTGTACTTGGAAATTATGTAGAAAAATAAAAATATCTTATATTTAATGCCTCATGCTATTTTTTGCCTTTCATACAAAACTGTGACCACAGTCGACAGCGGAAACTTATTTTTCCAACAATCTGATCGCGGCTGTCGAGACAAATTCAGTGATGTGTAGCAGTAAGGGTTTGAACGTCAACGAAAGTCAAAAGCATGACATGAATGTCCCTTTACAGAAGGTGTTCGAAGTAATGACCTTTGGTTCAATGCACAAAATCTTACTGTTGTACATCATCGTATTCGTCTCGATAGCTGTTATCAGATAATAAGTACCAAACTACAGCATCCCATTTATATATTTTAAAAAAATAATAATAATAAAAATAAAAACAAGAATTTGACATTGATATCTCTGAAGCGACCCCACCTGACAACGAAAACCGCCGGCCGCGGTGGCCGAGGGGACTGAGGCGCTCCAGTCACGGTCGGGGGTTCGACTACCCCTCGGGCATGGATATTTGTGCCGTCCTAGTTCGTAAGTAGTTCATAAGTAGTTTGTAAGTTTAGGGACTGATGACCCCGTAGTTAAGTCCCATAAGCGATACAAACATTTGAACATTTTTTTTTTTTTTTTTTTTTTTTTTTTTTTTTTTTTTTTGTGCAACGAAATCCATTGTCATATTCTGGCCCTGTCTCCCGTTCTCCCACGCAATTTCTGTCCCACAAACCTTTCAGCTCTTAATCAAAATATCCATGGGTGTACTGCCGGTCTATAGTGTCCAACGGACACAATATTTCGGCGATCATACATTTCACCATCATCAGGTGAACTGACGAACTGAGCTCCTGGAAACGCGCCGGCACGCGAGATCCGCACGCTACGGCTGCTCGAAGGGAACTGGGTTCTAGCCCGGTAGCGGGCCATTTAAATACCCTCCACCCGCGGAGCGACCCCTCCGTGGTCCGCGCAGTGGAACCGATTGCGACGGCGTCTGAGATGACGTCGATGTGAGGGCTCTGTGCGCCGTGGTCGTCACTACGTTACGTTTGCTAGATTTACTCTTAATTAACCCAATCGCTGGTTGCCAAGCTTTGCTAAGATTATAGCCATAGTCACGGTTTATGAGGTCGTCACTTGTGCGAATTTCAATGACCTCTCATCTTAGGTTTTAAATGAAGCAGCACCCGGATGCGGTTGAAACCGTTTTATTCTTGTCGGTATCGGGCACATAGTGCCTTTCTTCAGATCATATTGGTGTTCCGGTATGTTCAATGTATAACCTGAAGAAAGCTACTAGTGTCAGTAACCTATAATAATAAAAGCGCTTTAACTGCAACTGGGTGCTGCTTCTTTAGAAAACTATTGTAGAACAGTTGCTGCGATTAAATATAAATTTTTTTTTCGTACGATACGTCGTTTCCTAGAAATTAAGCGGTCTCACGTTGAAGCAAATACCTTGCAAGCAGAGACGTCCGCGGTGACACACGAAGACTGCGTCCTGCACTTTGCAGCCGCTGCACCCGCCTGCAATGGTATCAGATCTGATTGTCACGAATTATACTCCACCGGGTTTTCTCTTTTGGCCACCCAAGCTGAGTCGATGAAAATTTCCTTCCCTTCCGAAGGTGAGCGCAGACGATTGGAAGTGCTGAGATGGGCTGATTCCTGTACTGGTGTGGTCGCGGCAGCTGGTCAAACATCAGCTTGGCTCGCTGGCTCGCTGGCTGCGACGTCAGTTGTGACGTGTGACGTGACGTCCCCTGCGCCACCGCCGGCCGCTGTGAGCTGCTCAACCTGTCACAGGATTCACTGCCTCCGATGTGGAGGTCGCCATGCGCTTACCTCCATGATGGTACAGTAGCTGCCGGCAGATGCAACCGTGTGTCCACCGGCATTCTCAACACAGGTGCGCTGTACATTTGGCCGAATTCCCATGACAATTTTGAGGTCGGAGAATCTGCCTCAGGGAGATATGGAACTAAACTTGCCTATCGTTTTGTCTCGCTTTACTGTTTTCCAACATATTTACGACTAAAATACGTACATGTTTCCACGTAATCTGTTATTTATTTACAAATATATACCACTATCATTTCAGTGCTGTATTCCAACATATTTACGACTAAATTGCGTACACGCTGTGCTGTTTATTTCCATATATACTCCGCAGCCGGCCGCGGTGCCGAGGGAACTGAGGCGCTCCAGTCACGGTCTACACGGCTCTGGCCGAGGGGACTGAGGCGCTCCAGTCACGGTCTGCACGGCCACTACTGTCGGGGGTTCGAATCCCCCCCCTCGGGCATGGATATTTGTGCCGTCCTTAGTCTTAGCTAGTTCATAAGTAGTTTGTAAGTTTAGGGACTGATGACCGCGTAGTTAAGTCCCATAAGCTTTAAAAACATTTGAACATTTCCATTATTTCAGGCGGATGTGGAACGTTGCAAGATGTTGTGTCAGTTGTTAGCGTGTGTCGTAGGTGGTTCTTAATCCCGTAGCGTATGTTTTCTAGCAGTAATCAGTATGTAACCTATTTTTTTAAATCTATATAGTAGTTTATTGGAAGATGGACAATATAAGCGAGCGCGCTCGCACACATACACTTACACACATATATACGTATATTTTTATAAAATGTGTAGGTTCTGTTATATAATTGGAGGGCAAGGAAATAAGGCAACACGGATTGTGGAAGGCGGGAGTGTATATATGGTGTTTAGATGGGCGGCGAGCCGACCCTGGGTGAGATAAAGTTACAGAGCCGCATGCGTCGTACTCGGCAGAGGTTGGCTTCTCTAACAAGCCCGCTCACCGTTTGCTTACGCTTCGTGGCTCCAACAAGGCTCTTCGTCCGTGCCACGGTGCAAAGTTTCAGAATCAAATTACTCATGCAAAAGCTCTCGTTAGCAATATGTACCTTCCACTGCGTCATTAATAGCGTTCTCAGGACCTATTGTGTGCACACTCGGGGATGGCAGTTTACACTGGACCGCCCTCAGACAAGTTCAGATATATACACCGCAGTCTGCGGTGCTGCCGGCTGCTTTTCTCATAAGCTACAGTCGTGCAGATACTGCAGTACTTCACAGCGAATATTTTCGAAGCTAACATACAATTATCAGCGCCCCTTGCATATACTCATATACAGCTGAAACTAACGTTTGAAAATATATCAAATTAAGTATAATTGCTGAAGCATTTCATCCTGACCTTACTGAATATTGCAAGTGACGCTGTTGTGAAGGGAGGAAGGAAGTTTAAGGTTTTCAGTCCTGACGATATCGCGGTCATTTTAGAAGGAAGAGGCGTTTTCAGTGACTAGCTGAGAATGGGGAAGGATATCAGACGTTCCCTTTGGAAAGAGCCATCCCTGAATTTGACTGGTGTAGGTGAGGGAATGCAAGAAAAAAATAAAAATAAATTTGGATGGCAGGTTTGAACGATCCTTCACCCGAAGGCGACTCCAGTGTGTTGCCACTGCTCCGCCTCGCTCTGGTTTCGACGCTGGAGTTCAAATTGTAAGAGTACACCTGTTGGTGTATCTTACAGTTTGATTTAAAGTAATGTATATATTGTCTTAAATTTGTTTAGTTCATGTATTTTTCATTTCTTGTATGCTAGAGATATTGCTTATGTAACGTCACTTTCAATATTGAATCATTTAGTGAAACATGTACTGTATGTGTAAACCCGCATGAATGCACGGACATTCTTTGTAAGTTAGCAATGCGCCAGAGACAATGTTGAACCTGTGGTAAAGACTGTCTTTGCCACAGAAGTAGTAGCTGTGAGTGTCGCGCTGCTGAAGCAGTCGCGGTGCGGACTCGCCAAACTAAAGACATAAATGCAGTCGCGGTACGGACTCGCCAAAGTAAAGACATAAATGTAGTCGCGGTGCGGACTCGCCAAAGTAAAGACATAAATGCAGTCGCAAAGCGGACTCGCTATAGTAAACACATAAATGTTTTGTTGATGGTGCAGAGGCACGGTAGGCGCAGTGTGGCGCGAGTTTAATGCAATTGCAATAAGCCTGAGAGGCGTACTGTTTAATGTATTGAAGAAAGTGCGAAATAAGTTTATTTATACTCGATCAGTGTAATCCTTTTTCATGTGTGCAAGAAAAGTAATTGTTTGGTATCAAGTCTATTGTCACCGAGTGTGATCGTTGTTGTAGTAAGAGTACCTATTATAATCATATCTGTCTTGTATGGACTTCACGACGAAGACGACGAAAGCAGATGAGTACTTTTGTAACATTTTATTTTTTATGCATGTAAATGTAGTGTCAACCCAATCAGAACTTTGGTTCAATTATACATGACTTATTTTGAAACCAGTCTTAATTTTGTAAGTAGTTGTAGTCACCCCACTATCACCATTATTAGATTACGTTGAATATGCAAGCCTGTACATTGACTAACAAGTTCAATCATTTTCAAAGTAATTACGATCAGTTTTAAAGAAAATTGCTAGACGAGTTAAAGAATTGCTAAACGTGTTGCAACCACAGAGACTAGTAATTAAAGTGCAACAGAGTTTGCAAGTAAAGTAAAGTTGGTTTCATTTATGTAGAAAATAACCAGGCTAACAGTAGTCAATTTTTATGAAATACGTTAAATGCCAAACTCTGCTCAGCCAGTTACACGCGTACGCTACCCAGGCCCTGGAACCAATTACATAAAAAAAAAAAAAAAAAAAAAAAAAAAAAAAAAAAAAAAAAAATAGTACGTAAAGTTTTATAAGGAACTTGAATGCTTTAAACAATAATATCAAAATTATTGAGAACTTTGACTGTAGTATTTGTGAGGCTCATTGCACCACGGAGTTTCACTGTATTGAGCTATTATCTTTGCAATCAGAGTTTATCTGCTATCACAATTTGGATTATAACACGAACACGCCATCACCACTACATGAATTCTGACACATTTGTTAGTGAAGTTGTGCTGTTCGTGAATCGTAAGAGGTGGTAGTTGGAGGCTGTAGTCAATGCTAAGTCAGATAGGGCCAAGCTTAATTAATTACTACAGTGACTGTTTTAAGTTAATTAATATCAATTTTTTTTATTTATTCAAAATTCTAACTTACAATGCGAAAGTGTTGTTGCGACCCATTAGTTGTGATTTGCTACAACATTTAATAACCAAAATTATTATTACTAGAGCATATCATTACGCATTCTGAATTTTGAGATTTTTTGACGACCTCCAACAGGCAATCTTCTTACAATTGGCGACACCACTGCCAGGATAGTTTGGGCGCCTACGTTGTAACTGGTTTGGCAAGAAATTTGTTAATAAAGTAATAGTAATTAAGTTATCATTAAATTTTGATTTATTATTTTGTTCTGTATATTGATTGACTGTTTATTGGATTTGAAACTTGCGTTTGTTGATTTTGAAACATTGTTGAAAAGTTCAAACATGGCACCAGTAGGGCAGCGTCATCGTGACGCAACAATAGAGAAAAGTAGGGTCCTTACTAGGAACGCGATAATGCGTAGAAGCCAGGCATCAACAATGGATTCAAGATTAGAAAAAGTAACCGAAATGGAAAATGTACCAAAAATGGAAAATGCAAATTTGAACGTAGATCGACAAGTAATTACACGTGATCAAAATGAGGTTCGAAGTAGTAGTACAGATTTGAGACACTCAAACGATGGCAGGTTAGCGATAAACGTTGGTCACGTAATTAATGGAGAGAAAATTAACATGGATGAGATCGCGGACAATGTTAGTGATCAGCAAAAGGTAATTGACGAACATCAGAACGAATCGGAGGCTAAATGTTCATCAGATGATCTGTCGTCAAGTAGTGAGGAGGAAAGGAAATCGACAGAAATAAAAAGGATAGGCGAAGGACAAAAATGAGGGATGCTGTGCCTCAAGGAAATGCAGACATAAGTGCGTTAATGCAATTCATGCAAAATATGAGCCAGAATTTTGATAAATCACAGTTAGAAATGAGCCGGAATCTTGAAAAGTCACAGTTAGAAATGAGCCGGAATCTTGAAAAGTCACAGTTAGAAATGAGCAGGAATCTTGGTCAAAAAATCGAAAAATCACAGTTAGAAATAAAGAAAATAGATCAAAAAATCGAAAAATCACAGTTAGAACTAAGACGGGAACTTGGAGAGGACATAAAGAAAATAGATAAAAAAATCGAAGAAATAAAAAAGGAAAATGAACACGTTAGGAAGCAAATAAGTAAACAGGAAAAAAGGATAGATGATTTAGCCACGCAAACGGAACAACAGATTACGCAGGCGCAAAAAATTTGTGAGGAGCGTCACACCGAGTGCAGTAACGAAGTCACTTTGGTTAAAAAAATCGTTAAACAGAACCAAAGACAAAGTCGCGGGACTCGAACGGGGATTAAAACACACTGAGGAAAGAATTGTTCAGATGCAAAGAGAAATCCAGCGTGTTGTGGAACATGAAAACAATACGTGGACCCCGCCTAGTACAGAAGCGCAAGTTGACAGTCACAATGATGACGCAACAGATAATTGTTATCATCTCGTGAGGCAGCCTGCTGCAGGAAACGTCAGCTCTGAAACGACAAAATCTGTCACCGAAACCAGTAACGGGAATTCGCATTACGAAATAAATTTGAACGGAACTGTACCGGAACAAAGAAATGTTGCGCCATTGCCTTGTGTTGACAACAATGAGGAGGCAAGGCGCACCGAAAATAATAGACGAATGGAAAAGTATTTGCGTAGTATCAGACCGCCACTATTCAAACCAGATGGCGACATCCATATAATGAAATTTTTGAATCATATCGAACAAACTTTACCGCGAGATTGGTCGGATCGCATGTGTATAAATTATGTTCTGTCCAACGTGCATGAAAGTATTCATAATGACTTTATGGACATGAGTAGCGAGAGCAGAAGCTATCGCGAATTTAAGGATCAACTAATACGCAAATATTGGTCAGAAGCAAAGCAGGATGAAGTTTATGAAGATATTCACACAGCACCGAACTTTAACGCAAATAAATTCAGTACGATGGAGAAATATGTGAAACATTACTGGAATAAGAATAGGTATCTTAGCTATCCAATACCGGAGCGAGCTTTCATTTCAGTAATGTTAGCAAAATTGCCCAGACGTGTGCGAGATCTTTTCATTGTACAACCAGTTTTATCTATAGAAAAATTTATGGAAGTCTTGGAAAGATGTGATCGAAGCCGGGAAAATGGAGACCGTCCCAACCGACAGGACAGAGGGAATAGGAATGGAACAGATGATCGACATTATCGGAGGGACGAAGGTACTCGCCGTGAAGATAACGGATACGGGCACCGACAAGCGGATACACGGGAAGACAGGTCACGAGGAGGTGATACCAATAACGGCCGACAAGATGATCGACGGCAACGTCATCAGAGAGAAGAAGAACCGAGACAAGACCGACAGGAAAATCGTAATCGAGAGAGGAATAATCGAAATGATTGGCAAAACACCGGAGCTAGGCCCAAAGAATACAATCAGTCACGCAATGTAGACAGAAGTAGAGGAGACGGAAGAACAGTCTACGAGAAACCGGGACCTCGCGACAAACAGGTTTATGCCGTAGAAGCACGCACAGTAGATATTGGAGACACCAACCACGATATACGTAATCAAAGTACGAACAATCATGAAGAAAACGCACGTTGTTTAAACTAATTGAGCGGCCTGCTTTGCCCCGCGGCGAGGCCGCAAAGCCTTTGAAGGGGACTGAAGGACCGACGAGCTCAGACGAAAATGCAAAGAAAGAAGACTCCGATAATGAATGGACAACGACAGATGATGAAGACGAAACTGACGTTATATACAAGACTACGAATGTAATTGAACGTGGCAAGAATGAACGAACAACAACTGTAGAAGCAAAGAAACTTGAGGGCGCGCAAATAAACAAAGTTATTGACGCATCAGCACAAATAAATAAGTCAACAGTTGGGCCAGAAACGGAACAAGAATACCATGAAAGAATGTTCGTTGAAGCAATAGATGCGTTACTGGATAACAATGATCAAGATAAGAAAACTTGTGTTCAACTGGAAGAAGATACTGACGTGTAAGAGACGGAAGACAGTGACGAATCGGATACGACAGAAGATGAGCAGGGAGAACCAGACAACAAAGCAGCAGATACCTTAACCACCTGTACGGAAGAAGTAGCAGAAAATTATGATTCATTGCAGAATGAGTTTCCTGACATCATCGGGCATATCGAAATATGGAGCCACCACGACGTTGCAACAACAGCACCGCAGATGACACAATGCAATGGCATCCGAAAGTCAGATGAACAACAAAGGTTATCAAAGGAAGAAGAAGATGTGCTTAGAACTGAAATACGAGTATTGAGAGACGCCAGACAAAGCGAAAGCAATACATGTCCGAAACTAAAACTGGTAATCGGAAGCAAGGATTATGAAGCATTAATTGATACTGGGTCGATGATTTCGATTTTGACACGATCGATTTATGAGGACGTTAAGAAAAGCTTGCATAGAATAGAGGAACTTCCAACAACTAGATTGAAAATATATGGAGCTTTCAATTCTAAATTTGTGGAATCAAAGAAGAAGATTTTCTTGCCGTTTAAAATCAATCAGCTTAACCAACTATTTTACCATGAGTTTGCAGTAGTGGAAGAAATAAATATTCCATTGATAATTGGAGCTGATTGGCTACAGAAAGTTAAAGCGGTCGTGAATCTGGAAACAAATATTTTGACTGTTGAAGACGAAGGAAACCAGTACACCACCGAATTATTACAGCAAGTGGAACATCCAGTAAAGACATTTAATATCAGGTGCAGCCAGGAAGACATAAAAACAAGTCATGGCAAACAAAGGCAAAGAGAAAAGTTAAAAGAGAAGGACGAACGATTTGAAGATCTCTACGGTATAAGCAACGTGCCGACAACAATGAGGCGTGACGCGCCGCGAGCCGGAACAGAGTACTGGAGATGACGACGCGTGAAAGTGAAACACTCAACTGTAAATGAACCGTCTGACTGTAGTTATGTGAATCAAGAGCATTGCAGTGGACGAAGAAGTGGGGTACAGCAAAATGAAACCTTATTTGGATTGACACACAAAGAAAGGACACATTTTTTACTCGAAGAAGACGACACCCAAGAGGACACCGAAATGAACTTGATAATTACCGGATTTGTAGGAGAACGGATTGTTACTGTGACACCGGACACCGGAAGCCAGTACAATGCAATGGAAGAGGATTTGTACTTAATTAGCCGCAAGCAGAAGCTAATAATCAAAGAAGACTCTTGCAATATAAACACATCATCTATTATACCAAAGCAAAGCGTGCAAGTACGGAAACGAGTAATGCTAGAGATTATTGTATGTGAACAGGCCATAGTGGCAGAATTTTTAGTTGTCAGAGGATTAAAGACCGACGTCGTGATTGGTGCGGACACGATGCGGAAGTTAGAAATGAAGATTAATTATTATAAAAAATATATAGAATGGAATGTGGGTGGAATCAAAACGAAATGGAACTTATTTGAAAAGAAAGAAAAAACAGACGCAGAGACGCAACACTACGTTGACTCTGTGTACCTTAACGAAGAAGAGGAGACTAATTATCATGACATGAATCATTCTACTGTTGAAGAGGAAGAGATAAGACAAAGGACTCGTCAGAAAGTGGTTAATATTGAAAACATTCCTGAGGAGAGGGTAGTCGAGCTAGAGCAGCTAAGAAGAATACGATCTTTAGCTGTGCAGAATTTAAAGAAAAGTGCTGAGGCCAGGAATAGAACCCATAATAACAGATATCCAGAAAGAAAATTTGAAGAAGGAGACCTTGTCTTACTACGAAACAAAAAGCTGGGTAAACCACATGATAACGGATGCAAGAAGTTTTACTGGTGGTATTTGGAACCCTACCGTGTAAACAAAGTAAAACATGCTAACGCTATGGAACTGATGTCCATAAAGAACAACAAAAATGTAGGACTCAGACACGTTTGTGACATTAAAAAATTTTTATCACTAGTATGTAAGTTGTAATCATAATATTGTAAGGGGAACTACACTACAACTGAAAGACTGATGTGATAAACATGACTGTTAAATATTAATGTATTGTATGACTTATTATTATTATTTTAATTTAGTGTGTATGTGAGTGTGAGATGAAAGACTGAAGCTAAGCCCCGTTTGCAGGTTAGCACACAATAAACAAAACAAGTGGATGAGACCTTGGTATGCCGGCCTGGGGAGCGGCGACAATGCGCTCTTGGACATTAGACGTGCCGCCAGCGGCAGGCACTACCAGAGGCAACAATTGCGTCGCGCGGTCAGCCGCCGGCGCGAGCGACTTGAAAGCAGCCGACAGCCATGGGCGGTAGCGACTTCAAAGGAACACACACCGCTTCATCCAACGGGACTACGAAACGTAGCGTGTGAAGTGATGTGCAATAAAGTGGAGCTATCAAGCTCGGCCATGAAGGTCAATTGAGTGCAGTGCTATTTTTTGCAGGTTTATACGCCGATTATGTCACACACCGACGTATCCCAACATATCAAATTTTGTAAATAATGTAATGCAACTTCCTACTTTTGTATCTTATGTAATGCCATGTAACCAATATTATGTATCTTTATTTTATGTCATGTAATTTTTCCTATATAAAATATGTGCTTTAAGGTTAACAAACAATTTTTTTTTTTTTTTTTTTTTTTTTTTTTTTTTTTTTTTTTCCAACCCGGGCAGGATGTAAGAGTACACATGTTGGTGTATCTTACAGTTTGATTTAAAGTAATGTATATATTGTCTTAAATTTGTTTAGTTCATGTATTTTTCATTTCTTGTATGCTAGAGATATTTCTTATGTAACGTCACTTTCAACATTGAATCATTTAGTGTAAACATGTACTGTATGTGTAAACCCGCATGAATGCACGGACATTCTTTGTAAGTTAGCAATGCGCCAGAGACAATGTTGAACCTGTGGTAAAGACTGTCTTTGCCACAGAAGTAGTAGCTGTGAGTGTCGCGCTGCTGAAGCAGTCGCAGTGCGGACTCGCCAAAGTGAAGACATAAATGCAGTCGCGGTACGGACTCGCCAAAGTAAAGACATAAATGTAGTCGCGGTGCGGACTCGTCAAAGTAAAGACATAAATGCAGTCGCAAAGCGGACTCGCTATAGTAAACACATAAATGTTTTGTTGATGGTGCAGAGGCACGGTAGGCGCAGTGTGGCGCGAGTTTAATGCAATTGCAATAAGCCTGAGAGGCGTACTGTTTAATGTATTGAAGAAAGTGCGAAATAAGTTTATTTATACTCGATCAGTGTAATCCTTTTTCATGTGTGCAAGAACAGTAATTGTTTGGTATCAAGTCTATTGTCACCGAGTGTGATCGTTGTTGTAGTAAGAGTACCTATTGTAATCATATCTGTCTTGTATGGACTTCACGACGAAGACGACGAAAGCAGATGAGTACTTTTGTAACATTTTATTTTGTATGAATGTAAATGTAGTGTCAACCCAATCAGAACTTTGGTTCAATTATACATGACTTATTTTGAAACCAGTCTTAATTTTGTAAGTAGTTGTAGTCACCCCACTATCACCATTATTAGATTACGTTGAATATGCAAGCCTGTACATTGACTAACAAGTTCAATCATTTTCAAAGTAATTACGATCAGTTTTAAAGAAAATTGCTAGACGAGTTAAAGAATTGCTAAATGTGTTGCAACCACAGAGACTAGTAATTAAAGTGCAACAGAGTTTGCAAGTAAAGTAAAGTTGGTTTCATTTATGTAGAAAATAACCAGGCTAACAGTAGTCAATTTTTATGAAATACGTTAAATGCCAAACTCTGCTCAGCCAGTTACACGCGTACGCTACCCAGGCCCTGGAACCAATTACAAAAAAAAAAAAAAAAAAAAAAAAAAAAAAAAAAAAAAAAAAAAAAAATAGTACGTAAAGTTTTATAAGGAACTTGAATGCTTTAAACAATAATATCAAAATTATTGAGAACTTTGACTGTAGTATTTGTGAAGCTCATTGCACCATGGAGTTTCACTGTATTGAGCTATTATCATTGCAATCAGAGTTTATCTGCTATTACAATTTTGATTATAACACGAACACGCCATCACCACTACATGAATTCTGACACATTTGTTAGTTAAGTTGTGCTGTTCGTGAATCGTAAGAGGTGGTAGTTGGAGGCTGTAGTCAATGCTAAGTCAGATAGGGCCAAGCTTAATTAATTACTACAGTGACTGTTTTAAGTTAATTAATATCATTTTTCTTTATTTATTCAAAATTCTAACTTACAATGCGAAAGTGTTGTTGCGACCCATTAGTTGTGATTTGCTACAACATTTAATAACCAAAATTATTATTACTAGAGCATATCATTACGCATTCTGAATTTTGAGATTTTTTGACGACCTCCAACAGGCAATCTTCTTACAAAATGTTTGTACAGCTTATGGGACTTAACTACGGGGTCATCAGCCCTAAACTTACAAACTATTTATGAACTAGCTTATACTAAATACGGTACAAATATCCATGCCCGAGGGGGGATTCGAGCCCCCGACCGTAGCGGCCGTGCAGACCGTGACTGGTACGCCGCAGACCGCTCGGCCACTGCGGCCAGCTGGGACTCACTAACGCCTCTGATGAACAACTAAGTGGTTAAAACTCTGGTGAACATTATGAACGTGTTGAAAAAGTAAGAATGGCAAGAAGAACGTATCTTACAATATGCATGTACCAAACTCTGGTCATCGTTCCTGAAGATCTGCAACGAATAAACTCATGGCGCAGGAAGGCAATTGAATTTCAATGTAGACAAGTGTAATGTGCTACGAATACATAGTAGGAAAGATCTTCTATCATTTAGCTACTCTATAGCAGGTCAGCAACTGGAACAGTTAATTCATTAATTATCTGGGAGTAAGCATTAGAAGTGATTTAAAATGGAACAACCATATAAAATTATCCGTCGGTAAAGCAGATGCCAGACTTAGATTCATTGGAAGAATCCTAAGGAAATGCAGTCCGAAAACTAAGGAAGTAGGTTACAGCACACTTGTTCGCCCACTGCCTTAATACTGCTCACCGGTGTGGGATCCGTACCAGGTGGGGTTCTTAGAGGAGGTAGAGAATATACAACGGAGAGTAGCGCGTTTCGTTACAGCATCATTTAGTAATCGTGAAAGCGTTACGGAGATGAGCAATAAACTCCAGTGGAAGAAAATTTCCTGGCAGATTAAAATGTGCCGGAACCGGGCCGGGTGTCGAACCTGGACCCTTTGCCTTCCGCGGGCAAGCCCTCTACGGAGCTATCCCGACACGACTCACTATGCCGCCTCACAACTTTACTTCCGCCAGTACCTCGCCTCCTACTTTCCAAACTTCACAGAAGCTCTCCTGAGAAACATGCAAGACTAGCACTCCTGGAAGAAATGATATGGTGAAGACATGGCTTAGCCACAGCCTAAGGGATGTTTCCAGAATAAACATAGCTCAGTCGGTAGAGCGCTTGCCCGTGAAAGGCAAAGGTCCCAGGTTCGAGTCCCGGTTCCGGCGCACAATTTTAGTATGTCAGGAAGTTTCATATCAGCGCACACTCCGCTGCAAAATGAAAGTTTCATTCCAGTGGAAGGCTCTGCAAAAGAGGCACTCTACAGCCCGGTGCGAACTTTCGTCGAAGTTTCGAGAACATTACTTTACCGAGGAGTCAAGCAGTATATTGCTCCCACCTACGCATATCTCGCGAAGAGATCATGGGGATAAAATCAGAGAGATGAGAGCCCACACAGAGGCATACCAACAATCCTCCTTTTCGCGAACAATACGAGACTGTAATATGAGGGAAAACCGATAGTTTTACTCAAGATGGCCTCTACCACACACGTCAGGTGGCTTGCGGAGTATGGATGTAGATGTAAATGGTAGTTGTAGCTTATTGCACCGAGCACCTTCAAGTCTGGAGTGCGGGCAGTGTTTCTTGGACGAATTCGCTCAACGACACAGCGCTCACTAAGGCTTCGTAGTTAGCGCAAATGACCAGCACTTGAACGCAGGCAAAATCTTCGATGAACGTCATGGCTCGGTTTTGCAAGTGATTCGCTGACGGCGACAGTCGATCCGTACACATCGATGCTGTGACGTGAATGGAAGACGAGATAGAATTGCAAGTTTCCATATACGCACTGCTAGTAAACGGTTGGGAACAGTTACTGATGACAGTTCAGGCAAAAATATATATTTTATCAAAGCCATAATACTCGCCAAGTAGCGTGGGATGGTTGACAGCAAGAAGAGAGATGTCGGCATTTTAAAACAACATGAACAGGTGATAATTCATGGTGAAGATGGAGCAGGATCAACAACTGGATATGTAATGAAAACCATTTAATTTTTCTTTTTCGGCACAGTTGCACTATTTACAAGTTGGTAACTAGTTTCGGACTTATTCGTCCATTTTCAAACCATAGGAATTATTCCAACCGTAACAATACATTGCATGAAGCAAATGACTGATAAAATCTGTACGATGTACATTGTTACATCTACATACATACTCCCCAATTCACCGTAAGGTGCGTGGAGGAGGGTATACTGTATCACTACTAGGCATTTCCTTTTCTATTCCACTCCCGAATAGAACGAGGGAAAAAAAGGAATGCTTATATGCCTCCGTACGAGCCCTAATTTCTCTTATCTTGTTTTTGTGATCACCATGCGAAATGTAAGTAGTTGGCAGCAACATCGTACTACACTCAGCTTCAAATTGCGGCCCTTAAAATTTCCTCAACAGAAATTCACGAAAAGAACGTCGTATTTCTTCCAGCGATCTCCAATTGAGTTGCTGGAGCATTTCCGTGACACTCGCGCATTGGTCGAACCTACCAGTAACAAACCTATCTGCTCGCCTCTGAACTGCCTCTATGTCTTTCTTTAAACTGATCTGCTGCGGGTCCCAAACACTTGAGCAATACTCAAGACGTGGTCGTACAAGCGTTTTATACTCCTTCTTTACAGGTGAAGTACATCTTCCCAAAATTCTCCCAATATACCGAAGTCGGCTGTCCGCCTTACTCACAACTGTCCTTACATGTTCGTTCCATTTCATATCGCTTGCAATGTTACGCCTAGATATTTGAACGACGCGACAGCATCTAGAAGCTCACTACTAATGCTGTATTCGAACATTATGGGATTGTTTTTCCTACTCATGCGCATCCCCTTGCATTTTTCTACATTGAGAGCTAGCTGCCATTCTTCGCACCAACTAGAAATTTTGTCTACGTCATCCTGTATGCTATTACAGTCAGTTAAAGACGACACCCTCCCATACACCACAGCATCATCAGCAAACAGCCGCAAATTACTACTTACTCTTTCCATCAGATCATTTATATAGATAATACATGATTACACTGAAAGTTGAAATAGGTTAAAATGGATGATGCGTTCACGGCTACTATGTGCAGTACACGTTGGAGGTCCGTGAACGCATCATCTAGTTTAACCTATTGTAAATTTCAGTGTAATCATGTATTAACAGTGGACAACGTACAGATTTTATCAGTCATTTGCTTCATGTTGTGTATTGTTACGGTTGCAATAAGGCCTATGGTTTGAAAATGGACGAACAAGTCCGAAACTAGTTACCAACTTCTAAATAGTGCAACTGTGACGAAAAAAGAAAAACATGAACAGAGATGAAGAACTCATGCTTTCCCCTTCCTGGGTGCCAGCTCCAGCCATCACAGCCAAACAGGCCGCACTGACAACACAACACGCGAGCGCCACCAGCAAGCAACTGCCCACGGCCAGCAGTAGAGAAACGGGAGCCCTCACCTAATTCGCCGACAACCATCAATCATGGCTCGCTACGCAAGAAGCAATAGACAGCGTCTGATCCCCTCTCTTTCCATCTCAATTTCAACTCGTCCACCAAGCATCATAACCTCGATGTTTTTTGACAATTACGGATGTCACACTTAGTTGACAGTAATGACAAACTATAGTGACTTTACAACTAACTGACATTTGTACACCTAGAAGACCACCGTAACGTTCACCGAAAAGTTGCATGTTAAAGTAATTATGACGCGGTACAACACCCAGAAAAGTTAAAACCGTTCTACTTTTATATTTTCTCAGTGCCTGACAGAAACGTGATCTATCAGAAAGAGCCCAATATTATCCCACTTCGGTAGACACGCACGCTATAGATTTTTGAATTCAGGTGTTAAACCTACGTTAGGGAGTGCTATGGTGATGATGCCCAAATAACCACTGGACAATGTTTCATCAATAAAATAAGTATCTGAGCAAACAAATGACAGAGGTTCGTACTTTAGTCATTCCAGAATTTAACAAAATTAAAAATAACATTCATTTTATTAATTAAGTACCTGTGACACCTCTGCCGCGGATTGCGTTGTACTACCATAGCTGTCGATAACTGCTGTTGCATTTTTGGCCTGGGTTTGCTTCTACTACTACTCTGTATGTCTCTTTCGGCTCTTTGTTTTTCTTACTGGTTGTTCTTCTTTTTCCAATAATGGGTGAATTCGATAAGATATATTTGATGTATCTGTCGCCTATGTTCGGTATCTGTACGGTATTTGTGAATCTAATAAATGGTCCAAAGTTTATTGTAGGGTTTCCACATCAACCTCTACACCAAGACGATAGAATTTATGTTGAATTGGACAACGGATAACGACTTCGAGCCAGAACCCAGTCGCCTGTCAGATTTTTTATTTACTGCTACTTTAATAATTAAATTATAAAATTTTTATCTCAACCACATTTACTTGGACAATTATTCTTTCGTTCACAGTAACACACGATATGGAGGGGATAACATGGTTCTTCAATTAAGAAAAATGGAGTGCTTTTAGAACGTATTTGAGCATTTATTCTTACTAGTAGATTGGTTTCGCACTTCAAAAAACAACACAAACTGACAACATTGTTCGATTACTTCTAATCCTATCTGGTCACCTAAATCCTTTCCTTAATTTCTCCACTCTTACATATTGGGCAGGGGCGAAAAGAACGCTGATCGTACACGTGCACATCCTGTTACATTCTCGTTAGCACGAGAATGCACGTAAACTCCGTAAAAATTCATTATTTTAGTTAAACAAGAAGCAGATGGAAACATTGAACACTGCACAACAATCTTTCACCAAGTATAAACAAACGAAAGTATTTCACTGAAAATAAAAACCTCTCAAGAGTACATCTAAACAGTTAACACCATCACTTCTGAGCACACTATAATCATAACTAATGACGTTAATCGTAACGAACTTATCATCACCACATTTTGCACAAAGACAAGTTCGTCATTTGCAAAGAACCGAAAACTAAAATCATAGTATTTTAAGAACGAAATTGAGAGGGTGGTTGTGGAAGCGGTGGGTTGTTAGTGGGTGAAGTTAAGCACACATACTCATTTCATGATGACCTCAGGTTACACAGTGCCTAGTTGACATGTTCATGGCTTCGGTGGATCTGCACTACACTCGATCTCCACCATCAGCTCATCATACCAACTGAAAACGGGTCTCATCAGACCAAAACATGGTTTTTTTTTAGTCATCTGGCGCCCAACCGCCATGATTTCAGGAGAGTCGCTGTAGGCGATATGATGTTACCAAAGAAACTCGTCGGTCATCTCCTGACATAGCCCATAACTTCCAGATGCACTTTCCTAACGAATATGTTATTAGTACTTCCAGATTGATCTCAGCGATTATTTCAGGCAACGTTTCCTGACTTTTAGCAATGATTAAAATGACGAAAGCTTAGGGATTAACGTCTCGTCGACAGCTTGGTCAGAGGAGACGGAGCTAACGCTCGGATTTTTGGATAAGGATGGGGAAGGAAATCGGCTGTGCCCTTTGAAAGGAACCATGCTGGAATTTGACTGGAGTGATTTAGGGAAATCACGGGAAAGCTAAATCTGGATGGCGGAGGAGGATTTGAAGCACCGTCCTCCCGAATACCAGTCCAGTGCGTCACCACTTCGCTCGGTCACTGATAACACTACACAAGCGTCGTTGCCCTCGTCAGTAAGTGAATGTCGATACAGATTTTATACCCCAGTGGCCCCTCTCTCTTCCTCTTGCGTCGCTTTGCGCACCTGCTTCGTATCGTCCCCCTCTTCGTATCTCTTTCATGTCCTCCTTCGTCTTGTTATCCCTCTTTCCGACCAATATCATGCTTCTCCCTTTCTCCAACAGTTAACCCCATCCCCTGTTTCTGTGCATCTCTACACAGACGTGGCCTTATCTCAGGCTCCATACCAAATCGTTTGTTGGCATTGCTGAAACAGACATTCCAGGCCCTTTTTACTACATCCGACACTTCTTTCTGGAATTAAGCTACATTTACCAATCCTTACCTCTTTCACGAATACTACAGGCAAAGACTGTCTATGAGGCCCTCCAACTACATCAGCCCCCCAATCCTATTGAACAAAAGTTTCCCCAAATCATATGGCGTCGTGCATGGAAAGCAGTACATGCAGTTTTTCTCGATTCCAGCGTCCAGTCCGCCTGGTATATCACCGTCAACGGTAAACAAGTCAACCGTTTCCGCCTGCACCGTATCCGTCTCGCTGACACACCCCTATGTCTTCACTGTGGGGTGGATGACACCGACAACCACCGGTCCGAATGTGGTCCGTCCTCCAACGTCTGGAGACTCGCACAACGCATTCTCGCTTTCGTCACCCGACGTACACCTGCGCAGCTCTCATTCCAGACGCTGCTATTCCCGGACACGATTTATTACCCGGCCACGAAAACTAACGCTGTGAACTGGATACGCGCCCACACCGTCCGCTACCTTTTCGACCGCGACGAGAAATCAGAACTGGATTACTGGACGTATCTCAATGATCGCCATTGCGCTATCGTTCGTAACCCAAAACACCAACAGTACTTTTCCAATTTTTTATGGAGCGTCTTTCACGATCCGCCTCCCAGCTGGAACGTTCAAACTATGACAAGTTAATGTGATGTTCTTGTTGATACGAGTACTGAAGAGAAGACGAGTTTGGAAGTTCCCCACTGAAGGTGGGTGAAGAACTAAAAAAAAAAAAAAAAAAAAAAAAAAAAAACAAAAAAAAACTCGTATTAGCGAACACGATGACTCAACGTGAATATCAAAAAGGTGGGATAATAGCTCAGATGAGTCAATCGATTTGTCACTACCAAAGATAAATCGAATAGAAACGTCAATTTACGCGTCTTAAATAAAACATCTTACAAGAAGTAGACATTATTAGCGAATAAAATGATTATGTTTACTTAAGTGATTACTTTTATTATGCAAACAATGCAATAAATATTTATGTTAAGTGAAGTACTTGAAAATTATCAATAAATTCTCCAATCACTTTCTACTGAGCATGTTCATATTATTCAAATTTTTGTTCAGCCTAAGGAGCAAACGGCTGTGGTCACCGATCGATAGACTTACAAATTACTTAAACTAACTTACACATCCTTGCCCGAGGGAGGACTCCAATTATAGTCGCCATATGTTCATTTAATAGTACGTTGCAACGTACTGTTAAATGAAGAACATATGGCCACTGAAATTTGTTAGTTTAACTTGTCAATGATATATTACTTAAGCGACATAAAAATGATCGATTGTATGTAACATATTGTTTGAAAGTGGAGAGGATGGTCTGAAACTAGTGACCAAATAAATGGTTAGTGCTACTTCGACGGAAATTGGGACGAATGAAAAGAACATTTACATTTTTATTAACACAGATTGTGGCGCTGCCTTTTTACACAAACTTACTTTTTGCAAAATATATCCCATGAGATCTCCAAGTTCTGGAAAGTTACAAACTGCGCACTTTTTGCCTGTCCGTTGCTTACTTCTAATTTTGTGGGTGATATACCTGTGCTCCATTTCAGTGAGCCCAGATACCTGTAGAGGAACTATAACCACGGTAAGGGGGCAGCCAGCGAGCAGAAACTTGATTCCCCGGAGTGGGGCAGAAATAGAGCTCTTGCGGGGCATTGTCGGCGCCATCGGCGGCCGCCAATAGCCGGCAAGATGGATGAGTCGCGCCGCTATCCCGCAGCCCCAGGGAGAGCGCCTACTTTGATTTATAGCGCTTGTTCGCCCGAGTGTATTACGCGGTTACTCCGCGAGTATCGGCGAGGCACACGGGGGCCTGCGGAGGCGCACCAGCCGGCGAAAAACTTACTGGACGGGCTTATCAGTATTCATATGGCGTTGTATGCGCACATCTTCACTGTATAAATACACCGAAACGCAAATTGAAGTACCAGTTTTTAAAACTGCGATGTTCAAGTGTCTGTAAATCTATTGGGGCAAACTGCTATGGTTATATTTCCTAGATTTAAAAACTACTTAAACTAACATTCACTATGGACAACACACACACACACACACATACACACACCCATGCCCGAGGGAGGACTCGAACTACCGACGGCGAGCAACCGCGCACTCCGCAGTAAGGAGCTTTAGAGAGCTCCGCCACTGCAACGCGGCTTTTTAATATTACTTACACCATGAATCCAATGAAACTTACATAATTCGAAAGTGGTTTTACCATAGATGTGCACAAAACAAAAGCAGTGTGTGTAGGTATTCGTTGAGGGTGGTTAAAGGAATTATCTGCCGCAGGAGGTACAAATCTAGTGCAAGAGCCATCTAGTGGTAGAATCGGTGGAACTATGAGGTCGATCATATTTTCAGAAGTGAAAATCACCATTCCCAGTACACACACACACACACACACACACACACACACACACACACATATATATATATATATATATATATATATATATATATATATATTAACGACAGTTTACAACTCACCGCAAAGACGTGGCGACGAGCTGCGACAGGCACATACAAAAGACACACACATACAACACTTCCAGCTATCGGCCATGGCCTTCCTCAGAAAATAGAACACTCACGCAATCACAGAGGCACACAACACAGTCATACAACCATCACCTGTGTTGTGTGCCTTTGTGATTGCGTGAGTGTTCTATTTTCTGAGGAAGGCCATGGCCGATAGCTGGAAGTGTTGTATGTGTGTGTCTTTTTTACGTGCCTGTCGCAGCTCGTCGCCACGTCTTTGCGGTGAGATGTAAACTGTTCTTACTATATTATTAATTCCAACCTGGACTTTCCATTATATTATCACGCAAAATTAGTTCCAAAGCTACAAACGTTTCTTAGAGAAAACTTCTTAATATACTTCCCCTTTACTACAAATATACTATTAGTTTCTGGCCACTCTGCACTCTGGGGTCATTTTCAACTGCCTATGATTACAAAAATATAGCAATGATTCAATCACATTAAACAATGAAAAGTTTCAAAATTTACCCCTCAAAAAAAAAAAAAAAATAAATAAATAAATAAATAAATAAATAAATAAATAAATAAAAAAAGAGAATGCATAGCCTGTGTTCAGCTGTGTTCACACATGGTTCATCTTTCTTCATCATAAAGGATGAAACACTTGCCCACAGCTGTGGGCACACATGGTTCATCTTTCTTTATCATAAAGGATGAAACACTTGCCCACAGCTGAACACAGGGCATTCAGGCTCTGAATTTAATTCGATTTGTAACTGTTTCTCAGCTTGGCCAGATGGGTACATGGGAATCCCTATACAGACGAAGCCCTACGAAATTGGCATCGGTTTCTCTACATATTTACAACTTTATAATAATTGTTCTGTAAGATTGAATAAGACTGAGCACATGAAAACTCAAACAATGACAGTCCTCTACTATGATGCCCACAGGATTATGATATTAAAACAGTCAAATGAATCAATGCTTACTGAACAAAACCTAGGGCACATGGTTTATTTATTTATTTTAATAAAATAAAAAATGTTCAAATGTTGGTAATCTTAATAGACCAAACTGCTAAGGTCATAGTCCTTGGATTTAGAAACTACTTATTCTAAGGACAGAACACACACACACACACACACACACATGCCTGAGAGAGGACTCGAAACTCTTGTGGGAGCAGCCTCGTAGTGCTTTACGTTGCGTTCCAGATCAGACATTCCCGCGCGGCGCACAAGGTTTGATTGTCATAGTGTTCCACACTTCCGATACTCTTTCTTTATTCTGTGTTAAATTTTTAACCTTTTCTCTGTTTAATGTGGTTGAATCATTGTAATATTTTTTTGTAATCGTAGGCACTTGAGAACGACCCCATAGTGCGCCGAAATAAGTAGTGCATTGTTAGGCGGAAGTATATTAATTCGACAACTGTAGACCATTTTACCTGGTGATGTCAGGAGCAGAGAACTTCTCTAGCCGCGGTGGAGTAGCCAAGCGGTCTAAGGCGCCTCGCTGCGGATCGCGCGGATCGCCATCGGAGGTTCAAGTCCTCCCTGGGGCATAGATGTGTGTGTGGGAGGGGGATGTTGTCCTTAGGTTAATTTACCTTAGTTTAAGTAGTTTGTAAGCTACGAACTGATGACCATGCAGTTTGGTCCGATAGATTCGCAAACATTTGAACATTTGAACTTCTCTACTAGTTAAAGGACACTATTTCGGAGCGCTGTCAACGGTATGTGGCCCTTAGACACGAAATATTACTGCACACAGTGTTAGGAGAACGTTTCTAAAACTGAAATGCTGTCTTCCGCTCACTGCTCCTCGCCTCCGGGAGCCATGTTAGATGCCTCCTGCCGCTGCCAACAGCCACCGCACAAACCGTCAACTTACCGTGGACAAACAGTACTGTATACGACGTAGCTGTGACATTATCAAACAATGCACTGAACAACAATGCAGAAATTTAAAATAGTTTATCCTAAAAAGTCGCCCAGTTATGGAGCAATATCAAACTGCCAGTAAATATGTCGCGCTAAGTTTGATACTCCATCACAACCTAAACTCAAATTTCCTGTGTCGCATTATACTGAGTCAATTTTTTCCTCGTGCTTTGTAAAATTGTTACGGGAAACGTGATAACTTCTCAAGAAAACTCACCCGATCAAAAAAATTACACTTAACTGTTTCTAGAAGATTTCTACTACCATTAAAATCCTTTATATCTGATATGCGGAAAAAAGCCGTTGAAATTTCTAATTTGCTTCAATAAATAGAAAATCTAAACGTCTATCTTAAAATAAAACTGTTTATAATGTGTATAAGTGCTATTTCTCAGAGTCTAGGAAAAGAATCCAGAGATATAAAATGTTTACAGAAAACTCCCGAATGCCTCAACCTGAACGTAGCCGTAGAAATTAACGATTTTTCACATAGTTTTTTCACATAGATTTTTCACATAGTTAAGCCACTCCCATGAACCACAGACATTGCCGAGGTTGGGTGGCTTGCGTGCCTCAACGATACAGATAGCCGTACCGTAGGTGCAACCACAGCGGAGGGGTATCTGTGGAGAGGCCAGACAAACGTGTGGTTCCTGAAGAGGGGCAGCAGCCTTTTCAGTAGTTACAGGGGCAACAGTCTGGATGATTGACTGAGCTGGCCTTGTAACATCAGCTAATGTGGCTTTGCCACACAGTTACTGCGAACGGCTGAAAGCAAGAGGAAACTACAGCCGTTATTCTTCCCGATGACATGCAGCTCTACTGTATGAACATATGATGATGGCATCCTCTCGGGTAAAATATTCCGGAGGTAAAATAGTCCCCCATTCGGATCTCCGGGCGGGGCCTACTCAGAAGGATGTGATCATCAGGAAAGACAATACTGGCATTCTAAGAGTCGGAGCGTGGAATGTTAGATCCCTTAATCGAGTAGGAAAATTAGAAAATTTAAAAAGGGAAATGGATAGGTTGAAGTTAGATAGAGTGGGGATTAGTGAGGTTCGGAGGCAGGATGAACAGGATTTCTGGTCAGGTGAGTACAGGATTATAAATACAAAATCAATTGGGGGTATCACAGGAGTAGGATTGATAATGTATAAGAAAATAGGAACGTGGGTAAACTACTATGATCAGCACAGTGATCGCATTATCATTGTCAAGCATACGAAGCCAACACCGACAACAGTAGTACAGGTTTATATGCCAACTAGCTCTGCCGATGATGAGGAAATCGAAGAAATATACGAGGAGCTAAAGGAAATTATTCAGAGAATTAAGGGAGACGAAAACTTAATTGTTATGGGAGACTGGACAAGGAAGACATGGTAGTTGGACAAGGAAGGGAAGGGAAGATAGTAGGTGAATATGGTCTGGGCAAAAGGAATGAAAGAGGAAACCGCCTGGTAGAATTTTGCACAGAGCATAATTTAGTTATAACAAACACCTGGTTCAAGAATCACAAAAGAAGGTTGTATACGTGGAAGAGACCAGGAGACACCGGGAGATACCAGATAGATTTTATAATGGTAAGACATAGATTTCGGAACCAGGTTTTACAGTGTAAGACATACCCAGGGGCAGATATAGACTCTGACCATAACTTGTTGGTTATGAACTGTAGGCTGAAACTACAAAAAGGTAGGAAATTAAGGAGATGGGACCTGGATAAATTAAAGGAACCTGAGGTTCTTAAGAACTTCAGAGGGAGCTTTAGGGAACAATTGACAGAAACAGGGGAAAATAAAACAGTAGAGGAGGAATGGGTAAATTTGAGAGATGAAATAGTTAAGGTAGCAGAGGACAAAATAGGTAGGAAGGAAAGACCTACAAAAAATCCTTGGATATCACAGGAGATACTAAATTTAATCGATGAAAGGAGAAAATATAAAAATGCAGTAAATGAAACAAGCAAAATGGAGTAAAGACGACTAAGGAATGAGATTGACAGGAAGTGCAAAATGGCTAAGCAGGAGTGGCTAGAAGGCAAATGCAAGGATGTAGAAGAATGTATAAATAGGGGAAAAATAGATACAGCCTACAGGAATATAAAAGTAACATTTGGAGATAAGAAAAACAGCTCTATGAATATCAAGGACACTGATGGGAAACCAGTTCTCAGCAAAGAAGGGAGAGCTGAAAGGTGGAAAGCGTATATAGAGGGGCTCTACAAAGGACATGAACTTCGAGACAATATTGTAGGAAGGGAAGAGGATGTAGGTGAAGATGATACTGTACTGAGAGAAGAATTTAACAGAGCCCTGAAAGACCTAAGTCGAAACAAGGCCCCTGGAGTAGATGATATTCCCTCAAAGCTACTGAAGTCTCTGGGAGAACCAGCCATGACAAACCTGTTTCACCTAGTGTGTAAGATGTATGAGACAGGCGAAGTACCCTCAGACTTTAAGAAAAATGTTATAATCCCCATTCCAAAGAAAGCAGGTGCAGACAGGTGTGAAAACTACAGAACCATCAGTTTAATAAGTCATGGTTGCAAAATATTAACACGAATTATATACAGAAGGATGGAAAAGCTGGTAGAAGCCGACCTCGGGGAAGATCAGTTTGGGTTCAGGAGAAATGTAGGAACACGGGAGGCAATACTCACTTTACGGCTTATCCTAGAAGATAGATTAAGAAAAGGCAAACCTACATTTCTAGCTTTTGTAGATTTGGAGAAGGCTTTTGACAATGTTGATTGGAATAAACTCTTTCAAGTTCTGAAGCAAGCAGGAGTAAAATATAGGGAGCGTAAGGTTATTTACAACTTGTACAAAAACCAGACAGCGGTTATCAGAGTTGAAGGGCATGAAAGGGATGCAGTGGTTGGAAAGGGAGTAAGACAGGGTTGTAGTCTTTCTCCATTGTTATTCAATTTGTACATTGAGCAAGCTATAAAGGAAAGCAAGGAGAAATTTGGAGAAGGAATTAAAGCTCAGGGTGAAAAAATAAAACATTGCGATTTGCCGACGACATAGTAATTCTGTCAGATACAGCAAAGGACCTGGAAGAGCAATTGAACGGAATGGACAGTGTGCTGAAAGGTGCATATAAGATTAACATTAACAAGAGCAAAACCAGGGTAATGGAGTGCAGTGTAAGAAAATCAGGCGATGCTGAAGGAATTAGATTGGGAAACGAAGCAATAAAGGAGGTAGATGAGTTTTGTTACTTGGGCAGTAAAATAACAAATGATGGTCGCAGTACAGAGGATATAAAATGCAGAATGGCAATGGGTAGAAAAGCGTTCTTGAAAAAGAGAAATTTGTTAACATCGAATATTGATTTAAGCCTAAGGAAGTCCTTTCTGAAAGCATTTGTATGGAGCGTTGCCTTGTATGGGAGTGAGACATGGACGATAAACAGTGCGGACAGGAAGAGGCTTGAGGCTTTTGAAATATGGTGCTACAGAAGAATGCTGAAGATTAGGTGGGTGGATTGCGTAACTAATGAGGAGGTACTGAACAGAATTGGGGAGAAAAGAAATTTCTGCCATACCTTGACTAAAAGAAGAGATAGATTGGTAGGACACATTCTTAGACATCAAGGAATTGTGAATTTAGCGTTGGAGGGAAGTGTGTGGCGTAAAAATCGCAGAGGAAGACCAAGAGATGGATACAGTAAGCAGATTCAGACAGATGTAGGTTGCCGTTCTTATGTGGAGATGAAGAGGCTTGCTCAGGATAGGGTATTGTGGAGAGCTGCATCAAACCAGTCTCCGGACTGAAGACCACAACAACAACAACAACAACAAGCCCTTTAACTTTATTTACGTTCTCCCTCGGGGGTTCGAGTGCCCCTCCGGCATGGGTGTTTTTGTTGTCCTAAGGTTTGTTTATGTTAGTTAAAGTAATTTGTAAGCTACGGTCTTATAATCACGTAGCTGAGTCCGATAATTTACAAACATTTGAATTTTTTTTATGTATGAATAGAACATGCATTACGGCTCATTTATCTCCCAAACAAGCACGAAAAAATAAATGACTTTTAATTAGTTTTATCGTAAATTACTGACAAAAAGTTCCAACAAGTAATTAAATGGAAGCTTAGCACAAAAAGTAAATTTACATGATGTTGATTACAGGGATTTTGCATTTTTAAACTCACAATTACATGGTGACTGTAACTAAAAATTAATTATTTTTATGATGAGGTTCTCTCCCTCCCTCCCTCTCTCTCCCACATACTTCTACTCTCTTCTCTCTCTCTCTCTCTCTCTCTCTCTCTCTCTCTCTCTCTCTCTCTCTCTCTCTCTCTAATTATAGGAAGAGGCCAATGAAACGTATTATTCGCTAGGGGCTTAGCATAAATGTACACAAAACAGAAATTATGCTTGTACGAAGCCGTTAGGACTCGTTAAACTAAGTGGATGTTTTTCATATCTAAAGGGGGTATTAGGCCAGCCATCTAGTTGCAGAATGGATGAATTACGAGATGGAACCTGTTCTCGGCAGTGGAAGTTGAAATTTCGTAATAAGGGAATAACGTTATTTCTTTGCGTTGATATTTCGCTTATTGTCCTGAAAGGTAACTTCCTGGTTATCTGCTGTTCCTACTAGAGAATTCAAACTCCTAATTTGTAATTACTTCCCTTGTAATATGGAAATGCAGGGTTGAGGTACGAACTAACAAACTTCCAATTACATTAAAAATTGCGTTTCGTTACTTTCTGTTCACAACTGGTGAAATATCGACAGGAAAATTGAAGCGCCGTCTTTTAATACTAATTTTATAGGGACGGAAATAATAATAATAATAATTATTATTAAATAACGTCTTCATTTATGTGCACAAAATACAAATTAATTGTTAGGTATCTGTCGTGAGTGGTGTTTGCGTAAGAGAGTGCAGAAATTTAACACAACGAAGAGATTGCTACACTGGACAATTTGAGGGTTGCAGAATCTTCTCCCGGAGATAAGGAACTAAACTTGTCAACCGTTTGTCTCGCTTTACTGCTTTCCAGTTTATTTACAACCAACAAACATCCAAGAATACATGTAGTTCACTGTTTATTTACAAGTACGTTCTTCATTTCCTGCAAGGCCGATACTGAAAAATACTACTTCTTTTGATCATTTCTTCTACCTGACCGATTGAATGGCCACCTCTGCTTAAGATTCTTGGAAAGCGTTGTCTCCGAGTTGTTGGAGAATGAACCCATGGCTATTCCCTGAGTAAGGCAGAACACGTTGCACCTCCTCACTTTACTGTGGATTTCCACAACCATCTCTGCGGTCTATTTTGTGGTCGCTGGTTTGACCTGCGAGATCACCTATTTCTCTCCATTACTTCCTATGACGATACTTCAGCTTTTGCATCAGACCCCGGATGGAACTAACTGCGAGAATTCGAAACACAAAAGGAATGCATCACTGCTGTTGTCATGCTTGCCTTACGGATGATGGTCTTCAGTTTCAGCACATTTTGTAAGATCGAGTGCAAATGGTATGATCATTGTATCAAACATGGAATTTGCAGTTAACTGTAAATAATGTAAATAAAAAGCACGCAGTAATACGAATGTGTTCCTAATATCACAGTAATGTGGCTTTCGTACCCTAGGTTACCTGTCTTAAATTGTTCAGTGGGCCATCCTCAATGTCCTGTTAAAGTTTTGCACGCTCATATGGAAACACTCTGCATAAGTTACACGTTTCCTTTTTTCCTTAAAAACTCTAATAATAAATTGAAAACAGAAGTGTTACCAACTCCTGCCCTGTTTACCAAACAGATGTAGGTAATAACGACACACGAAAGGTAGAACGTTTAGTGAAACCGCGCTCCAGGGACTTCCATGCTTCACTCGCGATAACACATGCACACCAGACATCTGCAGTGCCACAACACTGCTAAATCAGCGGTGGAAATCAAAAGATCGTAGCATCAAAGTCCGTAAGTATCAGTTGTTTCGTTTACTTTTCTGTGTGAGTACGATTCTGGTCACTTTATAAAGCCTCGTCTATACTTCAATATTCTTTTTAAATATTTTGGGTACAAAGAATTAATTTTCATAACAGGGATTACAAAATTTAAAATTATTATGAATATAATATTAAGTTTAGGTCAAAGGAATTACGTGAGGGGTACCAGCATGGAAGGCGAATATGGCCAAGGGCATTTTCTCTGTGTAGTCATACAAAAAGTAAATTGCGGCAATATTAAAGTTAGTTAGTTATTCTCATCTAAATTTAGTTCTCTCGTGTTTAATATAACGGAACTAAAGCTGTGTATAAAGCTGGTCATTCAATGCAATTATTAAAAATTATACGAGAGATTTAACGTCGTATAATAGTTCGCGATCAGTTTGAGATATATGATACATATCAGTTGAACGTGTATGTGTAGTGCCGTCCTTAATTTGATTCAAAAAATTACGGGAACTGTGGTTAGGGAACAGGACGAACTTATTTACAGAGTTAAATATTTGTGAATACCTTCTGACATACCACAAAACATACGAGTGTGTGCTTCATTTACATACTTATATCTCTGGGTGAATGAACGGACGTCTCTGACATTATCGATCGGACTGTCATATCGAAACATTGACCATATAATACATAATCGGCATTAAGTATCGGTGTACGGACAGCATTAAAATGTACTAAAGTGTGAACGTTGATAGAAATTAATGTGGAAAAGTCAATGATCATGAATATTTCCATGAATAGCATTTTGCTAGGCTACTCACAAGACTTCCTTGGACAATATTCACCATGTCCACGGTTAATAAAATCCAGTTAGTTTTACAAGTGAAGACCCGAAGATCTCTTTTGCTTTGGCATACCTGCCAACGGAAGCATAAATTAAAGATCAAACCAGTAAAAGCCGCTTCATACGTTGCTTTACGCGCAGCGTAACTAGAGGAATGCCAGAACTTGCCACCGTTGCCACAAGATTTCATGTAAGTTGCTAATTTTTTCTTAATTTTGAATAGCTACGATGTGAATGAAGGATAAGAGTGAGTAGAAGAAGATGGACATAGAGAAGAGGAAGAATGGGACGGGAGGCATAAGAAAGGCACGACAGGGATGGATAGAGGAACGAGGACGAGGAGAAGGAGGTACAAAAAAAAAAAATGTTTGTAAATCTATCGGACCAAACTGCGTGATCATCAGTCCGTAGCTTACAAACTACTTAAACCTAGGTAAACTAACCTAAGGACAACACACACACACACACACACACACACACACACACGCACACCCATGCCCCAGGGAGGACTCGAACCTCCACGGCGAGCAACCGCGCGCTCCGCAGCGAGACGCTTTAGACCGCTCGGCTACTCCACCGCGGCAAGGAGGTGGGGTGGCGAGCAGATGGACAGAATTTAGAAAACGATTGCTTTCCTCAAGGATAATTATATGTCACTTGCTCCAGAGTCGAGATAATTCCCAAAAGTACAAACAAAAAGTTTGCAAATGCCTTGGCCTTACAATAAATATATTTTTTCTAACATTCATTTCATTCCACAAAGCCACAGAAACCCAAAGCAAGAAATCGATATGAGTGATGTATTTTCGTTTTGCATCTTCGTTTCCAAGAGGTCTTTCATTTACTTTTCCCATTCATTTCAAATCGCAATGAGACAATCGAAGCGTGGTCACCATTATCTGTTTAAAATTGATCACGTCGTCTTGTGAAGTGCATATGGTGGTTAAAGACACTTGAGCTATGTAATGGCGCGTTTAAATAAATATAAGCTGTCGATAAGACCTAACGATATTTAATCGATTCCTCCATTGTTATCTACATATTTATTTTAGCAGCTTCGTAAACCTTCAGATAAAGTAAACTCCACTTTAATAACTCCTCTCACAGATTTTCTACAAACAATAAAACCGATCAAAGTTTTCCAACAGCTTCCAGCTAGAGTATAAACCTGCTGTCAGTCATCTTTTGTTCTCTCTGTGCGGTTTATTGTGTGTATTTTTTCCTCTCGAAACGAAATTCACAGGCACAAACACGAACATGAATCCATTACGTTACAAAATGCCGCCCCTTTTCTTTCCAGTTCACCGGAATAGCAGCAGTGTAAAACTGTAAGAAAATGAGGTGAAAGAAAAATTGAGTTTCTTAAGAGTAGCATTTATTTACACTAACAAAAGTAAATAAACTCATTTTTGTAACATTTTATCAAATGAAGTATTAATACGTTTAGTTATAAGCTTGTCCTATATCCTGAAAAAAAAAAAATATATATATATATATATAATTATCTGTTCCTGTCATGTAAAGTTTGTCATTTTCGTACAATTGGTGATAAGTATATTCCATGCAGAAAGAGACATCTTCTCGTTTCCCCAGTGACCTATTACGGTCTAAATATTTGCACCTAGCATTACAAATGCAAATGTTTGTATAGTCTATGGACTTAACTACGTGGTCATCAGTCCCTAAACTTACAAACTACTTATGAATTACTTACGAACTAGGACGGCACAAATATCCATGCCCGAGGGGGGATTCGAACCCCCGACCGTAGTGGCCGTGCAGACCGTGACTGGAGCGCCTTAGTCCCCTCGGCCACCGCGGCCGGCGCTCCTACCATTACAAAACCTGCCCACATCATATTCGCAACTCTGCTGAAGTCCGTCAGTCTGATATAATAGTGAGCTTCGATGTCGTCTCATTCTACACTAAGGTTCCTCTCTTGAACTCATTGTCACTCATCAGCAAAAAGTTCTTCTCAGCCGATGTAACAGCACTTTTTCATCATGTCCTTTCGTCAAATTACTTTTTATTCCACAATGAGTCATTTGAACAAACTGATGGTGTTGCCATGGGCTGTCCCATCTCCCCTCTGGTAGCAAACTTCTTTATGGAAGATTTTGAGGAAATGTAATTCTTCCGCTATCCGCTGCAGAGCGCTGCCGGCCAGTTGGTAGTTAGTGAGTAACGTCAGTGATTGTTTCTGTTCCGGATGTCTTTTATTTGAATTAAAAGTAAGTAATTTTAATGATTTTAGTTTTCAGCACACTGTAAAATTATGTACTACGTCATAACATTTCTATTTACACATAACGTAGGCTGTGAGTAGTGACAGAACTTTACTTTTAAGAGTTGTTTAGATCTAACTGCATGCTGGTACGTAGGTATTGTTTGAGTTTGCGTCCACATTGTTTGATAACGTGCTCTGGCCGTCTTTCCCGGCCGATCGGAAGAGACGGCCATGCCATCATCGGGATAGATGGCCACCCTATAAACGTATTATGTAGCCTAAAAGCTGTACGCGTGTTTTGGAATGTTGAACCTTTCGTTAAATCAGACAATAAATTGTTCATTAACTCAGCTATTTGGTTTAATTATGGCCCTGATCTTAATGTACAAGAAACAGTGCATTAAATTGATTTTGTGCGCAACGGATCTTTTAAGTAAACAACTGTGACATGTAACCTTTTGAAACAGACACTGACTATACTCAAAAATTTTGACTGCGAGAAAGATATAAGAAAAACCACAAATCACTTTCTCAATGCTTGACTGTGAGAATTAATGTCGGTCAGTTATTATTGAAATCCAAATCAACTATTATCTTACTATCGCACCAATAATGAAATATGTTCAATAATGTTATTCAAATCAACACTCCACTAAATCAAGTAATTATCAAATGAAGGAAGTGGGTTAATTTTCTAACTACGTAAATGAAATATGAAACAGGGTTAAGTTACTTATTATTGATAAACAGCATTACATTACCTACATAATACAACTTCTGACTTGCTGGCAAAGCAGCCTCTGCTCTACATCGGAGCCATACACACAATCCAACCGCTCTCTAAGCGAGCTGAACCACTAGTGCTACTCTCTCTCTCAGTGCGAGCTACAATGCTATGCAATACATGATCTTTGCCAGAGATGAAACTTTACACATATCGATACATACAGTAGAAGCGATATTATACATTTTCTTGCAAGCAAGTTACTCGATACAAAACAGGAGGCACAATATTAGACATTTTCTTATAAAAATAATTTTTTATGGACACGTTTCATCACCCCCCTCCTACCTATCAAAATTTTGTAGGGTGGGTGATGCCAATGGCATTGCCTAGCCAGCAAAATTACTGAATTTCAAGTCCAAAAATCCATTAATGACATCCAAAATTTAACAAGATCAAAACAATAGATGGAGTACATAGAAAATTTAAAAAAAAAATGTGACAGTCATAAATACATGCCATTTTACAGAACAGTACCATCAAAAGTCACGCATGGAGAGGTACAGGGTGTGACAGGCATAAGCAAATGTCAAAATTTACAGAACATCAGCAATAAGTGGAATATATGACAATTATACATAATGGTAAACATAAGTATATATATAGAATTTCAGAAAACATAGTTTGACAAATGATATAGTGGAGAAAATGAGATAGCTAGAAGTAATACACAAATGGAAAAAAAAATACAATAATAAACATGAACATATACAAAGTTTTACAAAAGTTATTTTAACTAATGTCATCATTCTTTAAAGAAAATGTGGTAATTACAAGTAATACACACAGTAGTGTAAGTTCCATGGGTTTACATTTTGTACAAGAGATCAGTATTTTGGGAACATAAAATGAACATTTGTATCTTGTGCACAATGTAGTCTATGTAAATTTTTAGTGCACTTAGTATAAGATAAAGTGTCAGTTTTGTATTCTGTGATGCATTTAAAATGCTATACTTTCATGGATGCTAGAACATACATGTAAAATTTTTGACTACACAGGCTTCTGATCATGTACAAAATAATGTTACTGCTTCAGCACAATAGGATTTCAATATAACGTTTGTCAATCGAATAGGCACAATGACATTTCAGACTAAGTATATGTATCTATCAAGAGCACAATTTTATTTTGGTCACTGACTGTGAAAGAACCATGAAATATACCTAAACACTGGTAATGAACCTGTGGACAACGTTTGCAATGGGAGGCACTGAATAGTATATGCACACGAATAGCACATTAGCTCCTAACACTCATTTTAGGTCTGCACACGAACACAAAACACTGTAAGATTACACCACACTGTAGGCGGGCTGGCTGGTTGCATTGAAGTGGAAGTCATGGGGAAAAGGTTCTGATGTATTCCTCCATGCAATTCGACAACCAAGTGTGCTCCAACCAACAGAGCTATTAGCAGACTGCATCAGCATAGCCAAAATTAGAGCAAACTGGTGGTGGGTGGCCAAGGCTGCAATGGACAGTACTGTGTGGCCAAACATCATCCAACAAACATCTTCATTAAAAGGCCCAAAATCAGTGGTGTATAGTAACTCGTCCATTGTTCTGTGTGCATTCTGGAATCTCGTGTGCGAAATCGCCACTTCCCATGCGTGTCCAAAGTACATGAAATAAAGCATTTTACACACAAATTAGTAACATAGTCATGATATTTCAGTTTAGACTGAAAGAAAAGTCATTGATTAGAACATATCTACAGAAATATTTTCCCACAAATTCAAGTGGTACAAATGGGGTCATGGTATTAAACCATATTTTTACATTACAAGTAGTGTCTTGAAGACGGATACATTTGAATACTAATGAGTAATTTAATTCTTATTTTAGAGTATCTACAACATTAGTGTCATTTCATATAAGCACAAGGCTTTACATACTATGTACATATTGCTTTACAAACACATAATCGTATGAAATACATTGAGGGTGCTTGTCATCAATTTGGCATGATATAACTTAAATTGACATTCCAATTACCATTAGTTCATATCTCTTTAAATTAATATATATCACTATGATGGTGATTACATTACCACAAATTATAACACTTAAATTACATAAGTTGCCATGGCCAGGCTTTTGTCTCAACTGAGCTACATATTTCATTGCCTTAAGGTATAACACATCAGGGTAGTTTCGTGAGAATATCAAAAGAGGTTCAAGTCAACAGGTCATGTCTGTGTCTGTCTGGGTCAACAGTAGGGTCAAACAAAACAATTAGTGCAAATTTTGGCACAGTACTAGATGTACATCACAGTAAATCATCCAATAACATAAACACAGACGTAATATTCGTTAGGCATAGCTGCAGATTTTCATCAACAAGATCATCAATAAAATTTGGAAGATAGTAGTAAGCAAAAGCAAAATATTTCTGTGCATTATCTTTCTAGACTTAACTAGGCGCAGTTTATGGCATAGCTGCAAGTTTGCAAGATAGATGGCTGTGTGGAACGTATAAGCATAACCATACATTGTCATTGAGCTTCATTATAAAATTAATTAGCATAGTGGTAGGGCTTAGGTATATAATTAGTGAGCATAGCGGTAAGCTTTGATTACAAGAGCAATACGCATAGCTGCAAGCATAATTAGAAATATTCATTACACATAATTACAAATAATTACAGATCATCAGAAGGATATGAATCTCACCAATCACACATGCCATTGAAGGCACAATGCATCAACATACAAAATGGTGCACATAAGCACAAAGAGAAAACACAAAAGGGCAGTGCGAGTAAGCACATAAGAAAAGAACAGAACATAGCATCATTAGCAACATAGCGATTCTCCTCATAATTGCTTCATAATCATTGTATAATCTCGTCATCATTAGCAACATAGCGATTCTCCTCATAATTGCTTCATAATCATTGTATAATCTCGTCATCATTAGCAACATAGCGATTCTCCTCATAATTGCTTCATAATCATTGTATAATCTCGTCCACATAATTACATTTATCAAACATCTTTGACTGTTACCAATACCTTCCTTACCATCATTTATCCATAAACAATAATGCATTTTAAAGACCACCATGACATATTGTGTATTGCCTTACTCATCATCCTCCATAATGTTCTTGGTTTACCAAATGCTCATGTCAACTCAAAAATCTTCTTCACTTGCTCAGAACTTCGTAAGTTATGCAATTAGTAACACAGAAGAAAAATCTGATATTTTCTGAAACATAGGAACTTGATTAGATTACACAATCAAAAATTTCCATTAATTTTATTTGTCTTGCACAGCCACAGAGTTCGTTATATGCAAATTGCAAGATAATCAAAGTTTCGTATGACAATATCCCAGCGTAGCACAGAGCATAAGTATTCAGAGTTAGAGAAAAGTAACAGTGAGAAAAAGAGGTAGATAGAGCGCACTAAGGAAAAGCGGAAGAATAGTGACACTCAGCTCGAGAACGGGGCACCAATCGCCACTTGGTGTGTCCAAAACAGATTAATGGACTCTCTACCCCATCTTTATTCCCTGAAAATTTTAATATTGGAAATGTGGTGTATGCCTTTCGACTTGTGCGTCTTTAAAGTTTCTACCTCAACGACGTTGTCGTGGATGATACGTTTGATTCGATACGGACCATTGTACAGTAAGAAGAATTTGTGAATCATAGATCTTCCCTTGTGGGATAAGTGGTGGGATCTAATTAATACCTTTTGTCCTACATAGAGTTGTTTAGCATAACAATTACGTTGAGAGCGTTTCCTTTTTTCAGCGGCTTTCTTAATGTTTTTAAGCGCCAATTCAATGATCTCATGATGACGTAGTCTTCTGTGTTTAGGAAAAGGTATCAATTCCTTGATACGGTCGGGAGGTTGCTTGTTTTTCAGAACCAGAATTGGTGAAAGACCTGTAGAATCATTAGGAAGTTCATTTATAATATTTTGAAATGAAAGAAGATATCTATCCCATATGTTATGTCGTCGGTAGCAATATAGCCTACAAAGTTTTCCAAGTTCTTTCATCACTCGTTCACAAGGGTTAGAGGCGGCATGATAAAGTGATATGAACACAGGTTTGATGTTTCTGCGCCGCAACATCCGTGCCCAATCATGAGAACGGAATTGAGGTCCATTATCGGAGATGACTTTATCTATATGGCCAACATCTTTTAGGAAGTTTTTGACAAAGGCGTTAGTTACTGTCTTCGCCGTGGCACGGCGGAGCGGAGTAAAAGATACAAATTTTGATGTGAGCTCAATAGCAACGAAAACAAAAGAGAAACCATTGTTAGTTCTCGGAAGAGGTCCAAACAGATCAACGGTTGCTAACTGCTTTAATTTTGAAGGTATAATCGGAAAAGGTGGAGCAGAATGCGATATGGTCGGCGGCTTTGCTTTTAATTCCGCAGGGCAGTAAGGTGCCGATAAAAATTGATTTTTGTATACTAAGTTTTGGAAATATTCCACAGGGCTCGAGAAATTTGATCGCTCAAAAGTTTTGAAAGTCGCAATACTGTTTTTAACGCGGTCTTGTGCCGCTTCCGACCAGTATGCGGATAGAAATGAGCGTCGGAAGTGATTCTCGCTATAGCACTCTTGTGCAATAGCTCTCATTCTGGTGGCTGGCTCGCCTTCCAGATAACCACATATAAATTCTAATCTGTGCTCAAGTGTCCAATTCGGGGGAAGACAATAATCGAATTGCTGCAACCACTCTTTAGGGTGCAAGTCATTCGGAGAGTTTTTAAATGTCTTGAATTTACGTACAGTCAGGAAATGCTTGTAGTCAAACGCTTCCTTTCGCCCGTGCGGCGTAAGTGAGCGTAAACTACGCACTGCGTCTTCATTGTTGTTACTATGAGGTACACTTCGTTCACGTACCAAGCGACCTACTTGGCTCGAATCATCATTGTCATTTTCGTTCAAATTTTCTTCCACATCTTCGTATGGATTTCCACAAGTGTGGTCAAATTTCCTCTCTATTCGCGCCACGCGATCATCTAATTTTCTGACCTCAGCCTTGTATTGCTGATTAATGGTCATTTGATCTTGTTTGAAACGGTCAAGGGCGAGATATTCATTAGTTTCATTAAACGGGGTAGGATGCGTTACATCCGAACTTTTGTCAGTGTTATCACTAATTTGGGTAATCTTAACAGTAATATCTTCAAACTGTTTATTTATTTTATTGATCTGTTCCGTCGTGACTGACTGGAAGTTCTGCAACTTTTCAACAACTAGATTACTCTGTTGCTTCAATTGAGCGAGTTCAGTAGTTTCCATATTTTCGAGTCGTGACGCAAGGCTTTCCACTACCGGGTTAATCTCGTCGCGAATATCTTGTCTTATTTGCTGAGATTCACGTTTGAAAGTATTGAGCAGTTGTTCCCTGAACCGATTGTTGTCCTCGTTTATCTTATTAAAACTACTTTGAATACTCACAAACCTCGAATCGCACGTTTGTTCAATTTTCTCAAGTTTTTCATTTAATTTCTGAGATTGTTCCTCAAGTTTTTCATTTAATTTCTGAGATTGTAATTGACTATTCTCAAGTTTTTCATTTAATTTCTGAGATTGTAATTGACTATTCTCAAGTTTTTCATTTAATTTCTGAGATTGTTCCTCAAGTTTTTTATTTAATTTCTGAGATTCCTGAGATAGTAATTGACTATTCTCATTTAATTTAGAGAGCTGTGACAATAAAATTTGCATGAAATCATTTGGTAATACGTTTTCCATAGCCGTCGCACAAGTATTTTTTGTAGCAGAGCTAGGCGGAACCGATGCATTATTTTCCGCAACCACATTACAAGAATCGGAATTCTGTATTGTCAAATCCTGTACTTTGTCATTATCCATATTGTCTGTTCCCGAACTAATCTGTTCCGCGTTTTCAGACACGGTATTTACTGTCGTATTTGTATCAGTGCAGTGAGAAGACTCTTGTAAAAATTCAGTTTCTCTCCTTGCTTCATTCAAGGTCTCATTTTCGGAAGTAGTTTTAGCATCAGCGCGGACTCTCCTATTCTTCGACATTGTTAACAGAATTTTGCAGTAAAGTGACCAATAATATTTATTTTCACCTACTGCTAATTTTTTTTGAAAATTACACACAGTAATTATGAGAGAACAATAGGTTGAATCGGGCTAGTGCAACATACAATCACAATCGAGATTACGCAAACCGTTAATTATCACACGAGTTCCGCGGTACTAGAACTTTCATCACAACAAACATCAGGCAATATAAAAGAGAGGCTTGTTCAGTAGTAATGCAATTATTTGTATATTCAATTAATCTACTATAAACAATACTACACAATATCAAGAATGGTAAGTAACAGACTACAGAAACAATTACTATGCTACTGTTGCTACAACAGAGGATGGTGCTACAAAAATTAAATTAAGAGCCAAAAGGTAAGTTGGTTAGTGGAAAAGACAAACTAACTGAAATAAGACTACGTATCTAACTACGTCACGATCCTGTTTGTGAACTATCCTGGCAGAAAGGTCGCCAGATAAAAGCTGTACGCGTGTTTTGGAATGTTGAACCTTTCGTTAAATCAGACAATAAATTGTTCATTAACTCAGCTATTTGGTTTAATTATGGCCCTGATCTTAATGTACAAGAAACAGTGCATTAAATTGATTTTGTGCGCAACGGATCTTTTAAGTAAACAACTGTGACATGTAACCTTTTGAAACAGACACTGACTATACTCAAAAATTTTGACTGCGAGAAAGATATAAGAAAAACCACAAATCACTTTCTCAATGCTTGACTGTGAGAATTAATGTCGGTCAGTTATTATTGAAATCCAAATCAACTATTATCTTACTATCGCACCAATAATGAAATATGTTCAATAATGTTATTCAAATCAACACTCCACTAAATCAAGTAATTATCAAATGAAGGAAGTGGGTTAATTTTCTAACTACGTAAATGAAATATGAAACAGGGTTAAGTTACTTATTATTGATAAACAGCATTACATTACCTACATAATACAACTTCTGACTTGCTGGCAAAGCAGCCTCTGCTCTACATCGGAGCCATACACACAATCCAACCGCTCTCTAAGCGAGCTGAACCACTAGTGCTACTCTCTCTCTCAGTGCGAGCTACAATGCTATGCAATACATGATCTTTGCCAGAGATGAAACTTTACACATATCGATACATACAGTAGAAGCGATATTATACATTTTCTTGCAAGCAAGTTACTCGATACAAAACAGGAGGCACAATATTAGACATTTTCTTATAAAAATAATTTTTTATGGACACGTTTCAAGCCTATCAAATTTTGACGGCATCGTTATTGTTTTACAAATCCCAAATAAGTACATTCGAAAGACCGACAGAGGATCATGGAAAGAAGAAGACCTTAGAAATGATATTAATAAAGTAAATAATGATGGTTATTCTTGTGAGAAAAGCTTCTGTGGAGTTTAATATTCCAAGAAAAACTCTAGAGAGAAAATTAAAGACTGGCTGTGATTCCAAAATTCCAATGGGTCCTAGTTCTTCTTTACGTTCAGCTAATGAGCTACGGCTTGTCCGCCACATAAAAAAATGTAGACTCATGGTTAACGAGGGACTGCGTCCGAAGACTATCATACGATTTTGCTATGCAGCTTGGCCTAAAACATGAATTTAATAACGAAAAAGGAAAAGCAGGTTACGATTGGTTACAGCTGTTCTTATCACAACATCCAGATTTAAGTGTGCAAAAATCGGAAGGAGTATCTCTAGCCAGAATCCAGGGAATGAAACGCGATGATATCAAGGAATATTTCAACTTACTTTCATCCGTAATGGAAGAAAATGATTTGGTTAATAAACCGGCAAGTATATTCAACATGGATGAATCAGGTCTTCAGTTAAATAGTCGGCCAGGTATTGTTGTAGCCGAAAAGGAACAGTTCCTGTTGTTACTTCGTCATAAAAAGGAGAAAATATTACAGTACTTGTATGCTGCAATGCTGAAGGGATGTTTCTACCTCCGTTTGTTGTTATGAAGGGAGTTAACAAGAAGAAAGAGTGAGAGGACAACATGCCGCCGGGAAATAAAGATGTCATGTCAAAGAAATCTGCCTACGTGAATGATGAGATCTTTTTTGAATGGTTAAGTGATCATTTCTTGCCACGCAAGCGCCTTGGAACAGTTATGCTGATTTTGGATGGCCACACACCACAGTCTAGTTCGGTACAGATGCTGGAATTCTGTGAGATGAATGGTGTCATTTTAATTTGCCTCCCCAGCCATACCACCCACTATTTGCAGCCGCTTGACTGATCAGTCTTCAAAACCCGTAAGCACCATTTTTGCAGTGCTGTTGAAAAATGTCAAATGAACCACCCAGATAGGAAGGTAGGAAGATTACAATTTGGTGACTTACTAAAATACTGTTGGGGAATACCTGCAACACCAGCAAACGCCTTATCTGGTTTCAAGGCAACGGGACTCTACCCCTTTAATCCAGTCGCAATTCCAGATTACGCATTTAGGAGTGATTCAGATAGACTTAGGCCTACAGAAACTGAAAACATGAACGTATCTGGGCAGAACTCTCCAAGTACCTCGTCGCCCTTGCCACATTCCGCCACTAGAGCCACTTCACCCCTACCAGGACCTTCTACAAGACCAAGCGATATTTGGCCTATGATTTCAAATGAGGCAAACCAAGCCACTCCTACCAAAATTCTGAACAATATTTCACCTTTGCCATTTAAACCCAAAACTCAAACAAACAAACAAAAGTAGAAAAATTAAAGCTACAAACTTAATGTCAAAAGAAAATATTAAAGAGTTAAAATTGAAAATTGATGAGAAAGGAAAGAGAACTACGCCTATTAGGAAAAAAAGCGGAAAAGGTTCGGGTCTGGAAGGTTAAAGAACCTCTGACAGTTCAGACTCTTCAGATGAAGTCCAGTACAAAGAAGACTCTAGTGACTGACTTCGTGAAGAAGAGGGCGTTGGATGCGGGGAGAGTACTCGAAAACAAATACAATCTGTGATTGGATTGAGTGTATCAGGTGTTACACGAATCCTGCACAGCGTATGTGGATGTGTGCCATCGATGTGGCAATACCATTAAAAAAATCTCACTGACGTGTTTTAAGGGCCCACTTTAGATTTGCAGTTTTATAAGTTTTTGCAAACATTTTGGACAAAAATAATAATATAAATAATAAAAAATTAATTAATAAGAGTGTCTGAAACACTTTTAGGAAAAAAAATTGTTTAGGTAGTGTTGGGATTCGAACCACTGACCTTCAGCATCACAGTCAAACGCATTACCCACTACGCTACACCTGACAGTTGAGTTCTTTTCTTTAATCTCATAGTATTGATGGTAGTTGTTAACTGATGCTAATATGGCATTTGTGGACACTAGATTATCATTTATCGTACGAAGAACGACGTGGTTTTGTTAATTCTTCAGAGCACCATTGCTTCGAAATGACAACGTGTAAGTTACAATAAGAAAAGTATCAAATACGCAACGCAAGATGGCGTATGCCACAGAGAGTTCTGGGCGAGGAATTTCACGTGACATCTGGGAACGACTGGTTTTCGTTAATTCAATGGAAGGCGTCAAAACTCCGTTATTTTTGCAAATATCTCTCAAACGATAGGAGATATCAAAAAAGCACAAGGGAACGAAGTTGTAGAGAATTTTCTCCACTACCAATTAGTTTATTCAATTTTCGCGTCAGATGAACGGTTCGTTTGCAATTCCAATTACATTACAAACGGCTTTTTTGGGTATTACTACCGTATTTTTTGTCTGAAAAGTTTTAAAAAGGGAGGTTCTGGTCTCTGACGGCGTACAATTATGTCTGTAAAATTTGGTGCTGATCGGTTGAACGGTTCGTCTTAAAAACAGGGAACACGTTACGGACAGGCAGGCAGACGGACGGATAGACAGGCAGACATCCCAAAATCGCCGTTATTTTTGCAAATATCTCTGAAACGATACGAGATATGAAAAAAAAGAACAGAGCAAAGTTGTAGAGAATTGTCTCCTCTACAACTTCGGTTATTCAGTTTTCGTGTCAGATGAATGGTTAAGCCGTTATTTTCATTTAAATTTCGAGCTGTCAAAAAACGATCGCAAAGGCCCACTTTTAGTGTTACTACCGTAACCTAAAGTGGGCCAAAACCAAATGTAAGCTGATAATGTAAGGATTTCTCTTTATAAATTCAACTTAGGTATAAATTCAACGAAATGAAAAACTGAAGTGATTTCTTATTGTTATCTATATGAAGCTAATATGTTCAGAGTAATAATTAAAGTGTTACAAAACAATAATTGTAAAGTGCTTTTCACACACGATGTTGAGTTTAAGTTGTAATTGCGTGTCTCCGTTGTGCAGGAGAACACGACACACGACACTGTCCTGGACGTCGGGACGCAACCGAGCGGTGCGCCAACTGCGGCGGCCCCCCCGCCGCCAACTTCCGCGGCTGCCGCTTCCTGAAGGAAGCCGCCCCTCACCCCCTCCCGCGCACGCACAGACAGTGGCACAGAGTAACATATACAGAGGAGCAGCCCTCCCTAAACCACTGTCCTACGCTCCCCTCGTAGTTCCGTAAGATGCTAGCAGGTGTCAGGCGGATCGCTCGCTTAGGTTGTCTCTCGCAGGTCAGAGGGTAGTGTGGAGGGCCTGCCACGAGGCCACGGCTGTGTCCGGCTTGCTGGCGTTTGAGGGGAGGTGGTGGCGGGGACAGCTGCTACCTGCCGCCTGCTCTGGCCAGTTTAAAGAGCTGCTTCTGACCGCAGCGCCATCATGGGACATCTTACGGAGCTGCTGGAAACCCTCCCTCCCCGCACCCCTGAGCGTAGGACCGGGCCCTTACGGAGGTCTCCCGTCTGTATATATTTGTCCGTGACAGTGGGGACCACCGAGTGTCGGCGCGTCGAGACGCGGAGGGGCGCGGGTTACACGCAGGGCCGAGCCTGTCGGCAGACGACGCCCTGTGCGCGCTCCAGACCGCGATGGCGGAGGGGAAATGTTCAAATGTTTATTTCCCCAGGAAAGCGTTATAGGTCCCCTACTCTTCCGTGTTTATAAACAATTTAGGAGACAATCTAAATAGCTCCCTTAGACTGTTCGCGGATGATGCCGGGGGTTTCGAATCCCCCCTCGGGCATGGATATTTGTGTAAAATGTAAACTTTCACAGCCGGAATGGTCAAGATTACTGGCAAGGATGGGGCCCCTCCACGCCCACACCAACGTGGTGACCATCACAAAAGTTCTACTGTCACCTCCGTAATTAAGTTAGTTTGCTAAGGTGGATCACGGGATGTGGGAACCGCGATGTTATCCGTACGTGTGGGCGCGATCACCCATTAATACGGTGCATCTGGAGATAGAATTGGTCGAAAGGTATACGAAGGGTAAAGGTATGTAAGGGCAGAGGGAAAAAAGTGCCAAGGCAAGAGCCAAGGGAAAAAAACCTCTGCGACAGTGGGGTAGGTATGAAGGGCAGTAGCGGTATGCTATCTGCGACAGATCATGCAAGGTTTGGTAATGTTAGTAATGGGTATTTTCTCAGTACCATTAACTTTGCTAGGTTCGTCATAAAGAATCAGTCCGTTTTGATGCGAGGTTCTGCTGCAGCTGAGCTCCAATGATGCCTCCTGGGTCGGCTGCGGCAGTTTACCCGTTAACATCGGCTGTGGCAGAATACCTGTAACATAGCCAAGTCTGTCAAGGTAGTTAGGCAGTTCGGTCATAGAACTGGCTAAGTGTGCGGGGCTGTTTAGGTTTGTTTGTGTTTAGTGCGATGAATATGGTTTCCCTGCTTTGCCTGTAGGTCGGCTGTGGGCTCAGCTGGCATTGCCAGTCAGATTGCTGTTTTGCAGGGGTTTGACATGTTCATCGTGTTTGTGAGTTGGTGTTCCCTACGGCCGTAGGTGGTTAGTCTCTGAGGAGAAGTGTTTTTGGGCGATTATGTTTCCACCTATGGTTGTGATCGTAGTTCCCCAAGCGTAGGATGAAGGGCCACACCACTTCAAGATTACTAAAAATTTCCGGGCTGTTATACGTGCGTACCACAAAAAAAGACTGGATGAGCACAAGGGGAACTGTAGAAGGGGAGAGATTGACAGATCAGCTGTTGCTGAACATGTTTTTCAACCAGGGGACCACCTTATTCAATTTGATAAGACTCAAGTTTTAGCAGCCACAAATGGATACCACGAAAGTCTGTATAGAGAGTCTATAGAAATTGTAAAACACCGAAATAATTTCAGTAGGATGGAGGAGGGCGTGAAACTAAATGATATCTGGATTCCGGTTTTGAAGAAGAAATGTAACAGTCTTCCACCATGGGACGAAATTAACGGACGGAGGCAATCGGCAACGACGGATTGCGCGCGCATGTCAAAAACATCTGACGTCACACCACTGCGCGCGAGTCCTTGTAAACGGAATTTGGCTTCAGTCAGTAGCGAGCCAGGGTGTGAATCGGACATCCAAAAGTGCCACGATCCCCCTTGAGAATGTCCTCCGCAATCGGGGACGAAACGTTGGGTTTTAATAATAAATCCACTAGACCACGGCATAACAGCCCGGAAATTTTTAGTAATTATGGCTATTTGTGCCGTCCTTAGGATAACCTAGTTGATAGTTTGTAAGTTTAGGGACTGATGACCCCGTAGTTAAGTCCCATAAGCTATACAAACATTTGAACATTTGGATGATGCTGTCGTTTATCGGTTAGTGAAGTCAACAGAGGATCAAAAGCAACTGCAAAGCGATTTATATAAAATTTCTACACGGTGCGAAAATTGGCAATTGACACTAATTAAAGAAAATTGCGAAGTAATACACATGACCACTAAAAGAAATCCGCTAAACTTCAAATTACGCGACAAATTCTACTAAATACCTAGGAGTTACAATTACGAACAACTTAGACTGTAGAGAACACTTAAAAATATTGTGGGGAAGGCGAACCAAAAATTACGTTTCACTGGCAGTACGCTTCGAAGATGCACCACCTCCACCAAACAGAGTGCCTACATTACACTTGTGCGTCCTCTCCTGGAGTACTGTTGCCCATTCTGGGACCCTCACCAGGTGGGCTGATGGAAGATATTGAAAAGGTTCGGAGAAGGGCATCTCGTTTTGTTTTATCACGTTACCGGGGGAAAAGCGTTACGGAAATATTGCACAAATTGGGGTGGAATCATTAAAAGAAAGCTGTTATTCATTGCGGCGTGATCTGTTCGCGAAGTTTCAATCACCGACGTTTACTTCTGAATGTGAAAATATTTTGCTAGCACTCACCTACTTAGGGAGACATGACCATCGCAATAAAATAAGAGAAGTCAGATCGAAAACAGAACGTTTTATGTGTTCTTTCTTCCCGCGCGCTATTAGAGAATGGAACGGTAGAGAAAAGTTATGAAAGTGGTTAATGAACCCTCTGCCAGGCACTTAAATGTGATTTTCAGAGGACCTATTTAGATGTAGATGTAGACGGTTCTGTTTGTCCACGGTAAGTTGGCGATTCGTGCGTTGGCTATTGCCAGCGGCAGGCGGCGTCTAACATGGCTGCCGGGAGGCGAGGAGCTGTGCGCGGAAAACAACATTGCAGTTTTAGAAACGTTCTCCTAACACTGTGTCCTGTAATATTTCGCGTCTAAGGGCAACGTACCGTTGACAGTGCTCCGAAATAATTAATGTCCTTTAACTAGTAGAGAAGTTCAAATGTTCAAATGTTTGTAAATCTATCGGACCAAACTGCGTGGTCATCAGTCCGTAGCTTACAAACTACTTAAACTAAGGTAAACTAACCTAAGGACAACACACACACCCATGCCCTAGCGAGGACTCGAACCTCCACGGCGGAGGAGAAGGCACAGTATCGCACCGCACCCGACGAGCCACCCGCCGCATAGCAGACTTGGAGCGGCAGCTGCACACCGTCAAGAATACTGTGGCGGCCCTCACTACTCCCTCGCATGCGAGGGTGGTACTGCGGCCAGATGTTGCCACGCAAACCAGCGACACAGTCGTACCGGAGGGCGATGATCAGGTCCCTGCCACGGAACAGCCGGCCGGACTGGCGGCAATGGAGGTGGACCAACACCTCCTAGAGACAAAGCCTTACTATAGGCCGTGCCTTCGTCACACTTAGAGACCGCGGCCGCCATCTGACTGGGCTGACACTGCGCGGCGGTGGGCGTGTCCCAGCCAACAGCCAGTCAGATGGCGGCCGCGGCCTCTGTGACGAAGGCACGGCCTATTGTAAGGCTTTGTCTCTAGGAGGTGTTTGGTGGACGCGCCTCCATCACGATCCGACCGTGCGACGGCGCCTGGAGGGACGGCCGCTGAGGAAACGTGGAAGGCAAAGGACACCTTGGAAAAAGAGGCCCTGTACTTGGAGATGTCATCCAAGCATGATGTCAAGCGTGTCCTGCTCCAGGTACTCGAGAATGTTCGCAACCACGAGTTTGACGACGACGCCTTCCATTACCCTTTCCTTCCGGTGGCGAAAATTCCGCCAAACCCCCCCCCTCGCCCCCCCCCCCCCCCACCGCCACCACCCAGTACAAATGCCAGAGGCAATACAACGGCCTATTTGGCGGCTGGTGGCCCGTCAAGGTTATAATGATCTTAACATCCATTGCATAAAAAGTTGTGAGGCGGCATCGTGAGTCGTGTCGGGATAGCACAGTCGGTGGTGCGCTTGCCCGCGAAAGGCAAAGGTCCCAGGTTCGAGTCCCGGTTCCGGCACACAATTTTAATCTGCCAGGAAGTTTCATATCAGCCCACACTCCGCTGCAGAGTGAAAGATTCATTCTGGAAACATCCATTAGGCTGTGGCTAAGCCATGTCTCCGCCATATCCTTTCTTCTAGGACTGCTAGTCTTGCATGGTTCGCAGGAGAGCTTCTGTGAAGTTTGGAAAGTAGGAGGCGAGGTACTGGCGGAAGGAAAATTGTGAGGCGGCATCGTGAGTCGTGTCGGGATAGCACAGTCGGTGGTGCGCTTGCCCGCGAAAGGCAAAGGTCCCAGGTTCGAGTCCCGGTTCCGGCACACAATTTTAATCTGCCAGGAAGTTTCATATCAGCGCACACTCCGCTGCAGAGTGAAAGATTCATTCTGGAAACATCCATTAGGCTGTGGCTAAGCCATGTCTCCGCCATATCCTTTCTTCCAGGACTGCTAGTCTTGCATGGTTCACAGGAGAGCTTCTGTGAAGTTTGGAAAGTAGGAGGCGAGGTACTGGCGGAAGTAAAGTTGTGAGGCGGCATCGTGAGTCGTGTTGGGTTAGCACAGTCGGTAGAGCGCTTGCCCACAAAAGTACCGCAAATATACATTTGCACTAATACAAATAAACATGTAGTAGAAATATAGGTACGGAGTATCGATTCCTCTCTCTCTCGGCCATGGTTTTTTGTTGTCCTTAGTCTAAGTTAACTTAGGTAGTTGTAAGTCTATGGAAAGATAACCATAGCAGTTTGGTGTACAAACATTTGAACATTTTGACGTATAGGAAATGCCCTTAAAATTAACGAACCTGTACCTAAAAGAAACATAATCATAAAAATAGGAATCTATCAACACAAAATAGAATTATAAAAATAGTAATCTTACAATTCATTAGGCGTTTTTAACACTACAGCATTACATAACCATTTGCTAATTTATTTGTGTTTGTTAGGAAAATTACTAAATATTTTTTCCAAACCTCTCAGTATGGCCTTCCTTACACCAGTCAAAATAGTTTGACATTTGAAAAAGTCGGCTCTCTCTAACATTACGATGAATACATACATTGTTGTAATATGTTTACAAAATTATCCTCGATAAGTATGTCGACAATCATAAAGTCAAATATATTCGAGTCGCAAATCAAAGTACTTACAGTTGAAATAAAACAGATTACTACAGATTTTGCAATGACAAATTTATAAATGTTGTTAAATTGTTCACAACCTCTATGCAGTTACATGAAACTTCCTCTGCTATTTCTGAACTTTTTCAATTCTGCACTTGAAGTTCAGTCGTAATCAGAATATTATTAAGAATTATCATTGTTATTAAGAATTATTATCAAGAAATGATGTTATTAGTAGAAAAGTGACATTGAAAGTCTAAACATTTCTGGCGGAAAGGGGCAGCCCCCCCCCCGCGCATTCCTCGCCCCACCCCCTCACATATATTTCAATACTATTTTATCAAATTAAAAGCCTCTGAGAGAGAGATTTTCATGTGTAATCATTAAAAAAAAGTGTTTTTTTTTCTTCTTTTTGTTAACACACGAACTCAAAAACAACAATTACGACGCAGAACCTTAAGCTAAATAAAACAGAAATTTTATTACGAAAGGAGCATCAGTCATACCAACCTGCATTTCATACAGGAAAGCCAAGTAAAAGTTAGAGTCAACACATTGATGAAGGACTTCCATATCTAAATGCAAGAAGAAGTCAAGCCATTCTGAAACTAATATCAATTTAAAGCAAAGTAGAGATCCCCAATTCCAAAATTGGCAACCAAAAACAAAAATCAGTATAAAATAAAAAATCATACTGAAGAAGCCCGTTAGTCATCTCATACAAAGATCGAACACATCTCAAACTAATAACAATGCCCTACATATACGAGGCGCGTCCAGAAAGTAGTTACGTTTCAATTTATCTCCGCTGCAGCGCTGTGATTGCAGTTCCGCACATGCGCTGTAAATGATGTGTATCAAGGAGAAGAACGTGCGCCATTTGGAGATCGCTGTTACGTACTCTTTGTTCTGCTTGTTTGAAATGTCGGCGTTGATTGAAAATCCCGCCGCCTGTGAAATCAGGTCGGTGATTTGGTTTGTGAATGCGAGGAAAGTGAAACTAAGTGAAATTTATCGGCAAACTAGCGATGTTTACGGACCAAATGCGATGATTGATTCGATGGTGAGAAGATGGGTCCGACAGTACAATGGCGGGCGTAGTGATGTGCACGATGAAGAACGAAGTGGGCGTCCACCTTAGGTTACAGAAGATTGATGACAAGATCCAGGAAAACCGTAGGTCTCAAGTCTTTCCTTGGCGGTCATCACTTCACCAATGACGACGAGCTGCCGGCCGCGGTGGCCGCGGGGACTGCGACGCGCTAGTCGCGGTCTGCACGGCCACTACGGTCGGGGGTTCGAATGCCCCCTCGGCCATGCATATTTGTGCCGTGTAAGGTAGTTCGTGAGTAGTTTGTAAGTTTAGGGACTGATGACGCCGTAATTAAGTCCCATAAGCTTAACAAACATTTAAACATTTAGAATTCTATGAAGAAGGTATACAAATCCTGGTGCCACTCTATGACAAATGCCTGCAAAATTTCGGCAGTTGTGTGGAAAAGTGGTTTAGGAGGTGTAGAATTTTGTGCAATACAAATTTCTTCTGTATCTGTGTACAATTTCATTCTATTACCAAACGGAACTTTCTTTCTGGACGCGTCTCGTATTTCCGGGTTAAATCTAATTTTTCCAAAACAACTGCTTAAATAACGTCTTCCTCTAGGAAAGAGAAAATTTAACGGATTAACGGATTCTCAGATCGAGGTTGCGAATGCATAGGGTAAGGTGGTACAGTTCCGATCATTTCGGACAAATGTTGTTGGCACTGGAAATATGTTGAAAAAATAGATAATTTTAACTATGGCACTTGTTCTTGTATGTTTAACGAACATGTAACACAAATACTAGATCATTACAAATGTTGGTATAAACACAAAAAAATGTTACAGAAGTGTGAAAAATCGATCGAAAATGTACCAGACTAAGTACAATTATGATCTCTTCCTCGTAAAATTTTGATCACTGGTTTCTTCCACATAAAAAGCACTTTTCCCCTTGGGCACCAACACATACTTCTTAGGTAACAAACATTGCATAATATAGGATTTGCAATCGCGTGGATACTAGATAATTTATAAGAGCGCGTTCGACAACGTTGCTCCACGTAGTACTTAACCGGAAAAAATTTATATCTCCGTAGCGCAAAGTGGTGTATTCTTGGAAAAGACAGGAGGAACTGTTGAAACCTGCTACACTACAACGCCACACAAAGGCATGTGCTACCAACACTACGAGATCGTGTTGATCGGAATTGTACCTATATCGAATTTATACCACCTTACCCTATACTACTTAATATTTTTCATGTATCCAGTAATGAGCCGCGGTGGAGTGGCCGAGTGGTCTAAAGCACCTCGCTGCGGAGCGCGCGGTTGCTCGCCGTGGAGGTTCGAGTCCTCCCTGGGGCATGGGTGTGTGTGTTTGTCCTTAGGTTAGTTTACCTAGGTTTAAGTAGAATGAAACTTTCACTCTGCAGCGGAGTGTGCGCTGATATGAAACTTCCTGGCAGATTAAAATTGTGTGCCGGAACCGGGACTCGAATCTGGGACCTTTGCCTTTCGCGGGCAACCGCTGTACCGACTGAGCTACCCCGACACGACTCACGATGCCGCCTAACAACTTTACTTCTGCCAGTACCTCGCCTCCTACTTTCTGGAGGAAGTTCTGCCAGGAAGTTTCATATCAGCGCACACTCCGCTGCAGAGTGAAAGTTTCATTCTGGAAACATCCCTTAGGCTGTGGCTAAGCCATACCTCCACCATATCCTTTCTTCCAGGAGTGCTAGTCTTGCATGGTTCGCAGGAGAGCTTCTTTGAAGTTTGGAAAGTAGGAGGCGAGGTACTGGCGGAAGTAAACTTCGAGTTTAGGTTTAAGTAGTTTGTAAGCTACGGACTGATGACCACGCAATTTGGTGCGATAGATTTACAGGCATTTGATTTTTCCAGTAATGAACAGAGCAGTTAGGTGAGCCCATGTCAGTCCACTTGTTCGTCGGCAGCCGGCTGGACGTACTCACTGGCGGCCACAGAGCGGCTCGGTTGTCGCACTTGCGCTGGTAGTCCCCATTGTCCGCTTTGTTGCCGGCCGGAGGTAAAGCTGGTGGCGTGGGCGCGCGTCAATATTTGCACTGCGCGCAACGTTCACGCCGCGCCGCCTATAGACGAGTAGCGCCGCTACGCTGGCGGCCTGCTTTCCAGGGGCGAGTGCCGCTACACTCGGCCGACGCGCGAATAATTCACCCTGTTGTCGCAAGCTGCGGCCAAGTTAGCAGCGCTCTCCAGCAGCCACCGCTGTTTCTGGTCTGCGGAGCATTCTTCTCAGCGAGGCAAACTTCTACATCTACATCTACATAGATACTCTGCAAATCACATTCAAGAGACTGGCAGAGGATTCATTAACCATTTTCATAACTTTTCTCTACCGTTCCAATCTCTAATAGCGCGCGGGAAGAAAGAACACCTAAATCGTTCCGTTTTCCATCTGATTTCTCTTATCTTATTGGGATGGTCATGACTCCCTAAGTGCCGGCCGCGGTGGCCGAGGTGACTGAGGCGCTCCAGTCACGGTCAGCACGGCCACTACGGTCGGGGGTTCTAATCCCCCCTCGGGCATGGATGTTTGTGCCGTCCTAGTTCGTAAGTAGTTCATAAGTAGTTTGTAAGTTTAGGGACTGATGACCCCGTAGTTAAGTCCCATAAGCTTAACAAACATTTTTTTTTGAACTCCCTAAGTAGGTGGGTGCTAGCAATATATTTTCACATTCAGAACTAAAAGTCGGTGATTGAAACTCCGCAAACAGATCACGGCCAGCCGCGGTTGCCGAGGGACTGAGGCACTCCAGTCACGGTCTGCACGGCCACTACGGTCGGGGGTTCGAATCCCCCATCGGGCATGGATATTTGTGCCGTCCTAGTTCGTAAGTATTTCATAAGTAGTTTGTATGTTTAGGGACTGATGACCCCGTAGTTAAGTCCCATAAACTGTACAAACATTTGAACATTTTTGAAACAGATCACGGCGCAATGAATAACGTCTTTATTTTAGTGATTCCCCCCCCCCCCCCAATTCGTGCAATATTTCCGTGACGCTTTCCCCCCGTAACGTGATAAAACAAAACGAGCTGCCCTTCTCTCAAAACCTTCTCAATGTCTTCCGTCAATCCCACCTGGTGAGGGTCCCACAAGGGGCAACAGTACTCCAGGAGAGACGCACAAGTGTGATGTAGGCAGTCTCTTTGGTGGAGCTGGTGCATCTTCGAAGCGTTCTGCCGATGAATCGTAAACTTTGGTTCGCCTTCCCCACAATACTTTCTATGTGTTCTCTCCAGTCAAAGTTGTTCGTAATATTAACTCCTAGGTATTTGGTAGAATCTACGACCTTAAGGTTTGACTGATTTATCGCGTAATTGAAGTTCAGCGGATTTCTTTTAGTGGTCATGTGTATTACTTCACACTTTTCTTTATTTAGTGTCAATTGCCAACTTGAGGCTTTCACATCGAAAACATTTTCGCAATTCACAGAGAAGTCCACACATCTCTATACATAAAAATGGATGTTTGTCCGTATATCCTCCATAAACTCCAAAACGGCTGGAGCGACTTTCATGACATGATTATATAATATTCAGATAAGCCCACAGACTGTACCTGTGAAGTTTGGTAGCGACCGGATCAAGATTTTTATTGATTTGAAGATATTTGCTGCTTTGTAAAAAATTTACATCACGTATTTACATCATAAAAATTTGATAGTGTAATAGTGTGAGCGGGCTGACATGGAGCCATTTATTTCGCATCTCAATGTATTAGGTGTTAAAGAAGTTTTCTTGGTTGGAGGTGTGACGTAACAGAAAGGGTGAGAGAGAGAGAGATAGTAGATCAACTTGTATCCCGTGGGAAAGCTCCACCCCTATTGCAAGTTGAGATCTATACTAGTTGTCCGCCAAAACTTTAGGCTTCTTTTACTAATATTTAACTTTCCTATGTCTATTAAAAATTATCTGTATACTTTCTGTAAGGCTTTTGTGCTAAGCTATATTTTGGTTAATTCAAAGATTTAATTATTTGAATATTTTGTAATACGTTGAACAATGTTTGTCTAGAAGTTTCGCTTGGCGCCAAAACGGTGGCTTGTGGCGCGCAGCGAGAGGCGGCGGCAGTCAGTCGAGCGCCGACCGCGATACCTTGCACATTCATGTCAGTTCAGTGCGGGTCAGGGACGGTTTATATGTTATGCAACGTTTATATTTTTAACATTACTCAGTCTGTATATTTGTGCTGGGATATACACTGGCATTTCTTCAATAAAAACAAGCACTGGCATCCTACAAAAGTTAAAGTTATTCGAAGTGCAGTACTTCCTAGCCACATTTCAACACTTCTTTAAGTATCACTTCAGGTACAACGGATGCGCGACCTGTGTGCTTCACCTGTGCAATGGGACATCAACTACGACAGAAGACACAAGGTTAGTAAAAAGAGTGATTTTAGATGTGCACTGAAGTTGCATATCGACACGGCACCTCGCGTGCAGTGCTGCCCCGTTTACAAACCAGGGCACTGGCACGAAGTGCGATGGTAACATCGCCGAGGGAAGGCATGAAAGAGGGGAGGTGTTTTAGGAACTTTGTCAACTATGCAGTGACCGACCCTCCCTGTTTTTTTTTTTTTTTTTTTTTTTTTTTTTTTTTTTTTTTTTTTTTTTTTTTTTTAATAAAAAGATGCCCCGCCGTAATAGGTAACTTTAACATATCTCTGCTTTCGTTGAAAAAATATGATCATATATAGTGCCACGCAGTAGATTTGATCATAAAAAGTCGTTTGTATTTTGTTCCCTGCAATGCGAATGTAACCGCTAGGAACGCCAGCATCGCTGTAGCTCTTGCACCGCGCTTATTTGAACACAAACGTCCTCGTTTGAAAACATGACATCCAAGTTTATTTCGTATGGGCCGTCTTCGACAAAATTAATCTAACTTTCTGATGTAGACGAAGCACTGAATAATCCCAGACACCCTGAATAAGAACAGATTAAGGAGACTCGATAGTTACAAGAGAATGGCGGAGGTACTCAACGCAGAAATTCAGCCTGGGTATAAGAAGAAGATTAATGGCCTCGTTTGTGTGTTAGATCAACTACAAATTAATAGAAATATATGAAGCAGATTTTTATAAGCTCTCCACTCTTCTCAATCTGATAATAATCGACGCTGTTCCTGCTTTGTTGTTGACAGGTTCTAATATGCTCTCTTGTCCGGCCAGTAAGTTAATCCTTCTCGTAGAGCAAACATTTCGTTGCCAACATGAGCACATTACGCCGCCGAGCTGTAAATAAAATTTAACGCCAGTAGCAAGAAATAGCTGTGTCACTGTAAATCCGTTTTATGCTGGTACAGTCTTTTCATTTGCGGTATACTGATTTTTAATGTGTGGAGCCACTTTATTAAGTCAACACCGATACGTTGTATCTTCCATTCTCCAGTAATTTATACATGACTTGGCGCCCTCCGCTTGCAGATCCGGCAACGAGAAATGATTTGCACAGTTTCCCCCAAGTAAGCCCCACTTTTTCCTTCAAAATGTAGTTTTCGTAGTAGCAATGACAGCGCATGATAACATGTGTTTACTGTCAGTCACCTTGAAATATGATCAAAAATATGACGACAGTGTAATACCCCTTTTTAGCGTCGCGTCAAAGATTTACATCATAAAATATTACGAACTTTCCATGATATTTTAATGTCAACGATTTGATCAAAAATTTGACCGTGTAATATCGGCCTTAGACGCATTATGAGACAGCGTGTGCAACATACGGATCGTGCGGGTTGCGTATCCTCCAGGCGACAAGTCTCCGGCGGCTTAATTTGCTGATGTTCATAACGAAATATTCGCCGTCCGAGGACAATTACTTTACCGATCGGACAGGGCTATACGCAAGAACCTGTCACCCAACCAAGCACTATTTTCTTTCCATGGCATTGTAAAGTAAGTCAAACTGCCACATAATGCGGCGAGACTTTATAAATACACCATATGAGAATGTTTGTATGTACGTATTGCATACAAATCTACAATTTTGTTCCAAATACTCATGTAATTTTGTACACGTAAGGTTCAATCCATGAGGACGGTCCCCGTAAGTGTAAGAATCACGTACAACAAATTCACGAGATATGACGTCATAAACAGTGAGATGCGCAAAAAATTGCTGAATTTAGAGACAACGCTGCTCATTCTCTCCTAAACCATTGGACAGATTTCAACCAAATTTGGTACACATATTCCTTACCGTGTGGTACCAATTTTTGCTGGATTAAGAATCACATACGACACATGGCTCAGAAGATATGACGTCACAAACAATACAGCTGCTAGAAACTGCCACATAATGCGGCGAGACTTTATAAATACACTGTATGAGAATGACAGTACTTAGCGTCTTGCAACAAACTTTAAACATAATTTCAAACCTTTATTAAACTTTTTCTCCCTGACAACCCCATCAAAATAACGAAAAGAAAAAAGTTTCTCGCTCACTACTTTTCCGCTGTTTATGGAGCAAAACTACGGCATTCGGTATGACGTTACAATTTATAATTTGTACACTACAAATTGTAGCCGCAGAAAATTTTACAGCTGTATACACATATACGTTCATGGAAACCGCTACATCACGCACCAACTTTTAATCTATTACTTCTTTACAACTAATTATATTCCCAAGATATTTTACAGACATACAGCACATATATAAATGAATATATACCAGAAAAATTATACAATTGTACGACATAAAACTCAATAACTATGATATTGTACAAAGTTTATATGTAATTTGTATTTTGATTACTATCTTTCTTTGTTTGGATACTGCATTTACAATTTTGCACATTATGAAAGACAGCCTTATTTCTTAAAATATTCTTCCAGGAATATAACAAGTTCTTAGAGGAAAAAAGAGATTGACAGAGAGAGACACAGAAGGGATACGAGAAGTTCTTACTCAAGGCTGAAGTAAATAAGTAAATACCCGGGCAGTACTATATAACAAAGGATGAGTGCGTTTCCGGTTTCAACCAAACTTGTTACACATATTCGTTAGCATCAGAAAACAATTACTGTGCTCTTAAGAACCATTTATGTCAGACAGTTCATGAGAAATGATGTCATAAACGAAGTTATTTAATTTATTAGTTCACGTACGAACTACTTCATGAAATGTAAAACGGATTAAAATGTTGAAAAAATTTAATTATTTTCGTCTTTTCTAATCATCTATCTCCTTGTGCTGAGAGAACCTCATCTCTGCAGTTTGAATTTTACTTACTTCGTGATAATCCATTGTTCGCTTCCGTTCTGTACCCAGTATTCGCTTCCGAACTATACTCCTACAGAAGATGTACTTTGAATACCCAAACCCCATGATGTGGTCGATTTTTAATTCCCTTTTCTTCTATTTTGATAGTATTTCTATATTACTGCCGAAAAGGAAATGGTCGCTACCTTTCTAAACCCGTATCAGGTGGAAAAGAGTCGCCATGTTCTCATTAATTAGTATATCATCATTCACACAGCTTAATCGTCGTGGACGTGATGTAAGCTTCTGTAAAATGAGTAACTAATTTAAAAATTGTTAAAAGAGGCAAATTCTTCTTTCTGCCAATGATCCTACTACTTTGGTATAGGTATGTTTCCTATACCCTCATTACAATCTCAGTGATGACAACTAGGTCTGATTTGTTAGTTTTCTTCACTTCTTTCAGAAGGTCATCTTTCTTTTTCTCCTCTGGGCCATAAAAAATTGTTTACAAAGATAAGAAACAGTAAGTGCTCTAAAACATTTCCCTGTGGAACGCCAGGTATCCTTTCTTACTCGTGACATTCCGTTAATTACAACGTAGAGTATCCTTTCTGACAGGGAATGGCGAATCCAGTCGCAGAACTGTGACGATTTTCCAAGTTCAAGTGTTCAAGTGTTTGTTAAGCTTAAGGGACTTAACTACGGGGTCTTCAGTCCCTAAACTTACAAACTACTTATGAACTACCTACTACTAAGGACGGCACAAATATCTATGCCCGAGGGGGGATTCGAACCCCCGACCGTAGTGGCCGTGCAGACCGTGACTGAAGCGCCTCAGTCCCCTCGGCCACCGCGGCCGACACGATTTTCCATAAGCACGCAATTTCATTAGCAGACACCTGTGAGGTGCATTGTCAAAGGCCTTCCGGAAATCTAGAAATATGGAACCGATTTGAGATCTCTTGTCAATGGCAGTTATCAATTCATGTGAGTAAACAGGTAGCTTTGTTTCACAAGTACGATACTTCATGAATCTGTGTTCATTATGCGCCAACAGATCTTTCTCTTCGAGATAATATATAATGTTTGAGAAAAGCATATGTTCTAAAATCCTGCTGCAAACCGACGTCAATGATATAGGCCTGTAATACTGGGAATCACTCTTATTGCCTTTCTTGAATATTGGAGTGACCCGTGCTACAGTACAGGATTTCTGGATATGGAGTTATTGTATCAGCATTTTCTAAAACGAAGGCAATTGGTATACAATCTGGACTGGAAGACTTGTTCGGTGAGTTAAGTTGCTTTAATACTCCATGGACACCTACTTCTATTCTGACAACTCTTCTTGATCCGAATTCTGGAGTATTTGCTACGTCTTCTTTGGCAAAGAAATTTCGCAAACTTGTGTTCAGCAATTCTGCTTTATCAGAATTGCCATTAAGTAGTACCACCGTTGCTATCGCGTAGTGAAGGTATTGATTCTTTCTGCCGTCAATATACTTTACATACGACCAGAATTTCTTAGCATTCACTATCAAATTATATGCAGAGTTTCGTTGTGGAAACTATTATAAGCTATTTGCATTGAAGATCGAGCTAAATTTTGACTTCTTTTTTTTTTTTTTAAATGCCCGTCTTGGAGATTCTTTGTTTAAACTTTGCATTATTTTTCTTTCCTTATTCAGAAGTGTTCTAACCTGTTTTGAGTACCAAAGCGGGGCAGTCCTTTTGTTAATTTGTTTCGTATAAATCTGTCAATAGCTGTCTATATCATTTCTTTGAATGTAAGCAACATCTGATCTACACTCACATTGTTAGTACATCCGTTAAATACCCAATAACAGTCACAATACCTAAACTTACCTATTTTTGAGGCAAGCAGTACGACTACAAAGATATACCTACTTATAAGGTCTATATAAGCTTATTTATACCAGCGCAACGTCACAATGATGGAACGCTTGGCTGAACTTGCATGAGACAAGCTGGGAAAAATTCATGTCCAACAGAGCAACCAAATCGAGAACAGAGACGTAGCGAGTCTAACGTCCTGAGCAGCGAAGTAAGACACATTAACAAGAGTGCAGTCGAGACAAGCTGTGCCGTGCGGAGGTAGCCAAGCGGTCGCAGAGCGCCGTGGCTCAGCGCGCCTGGTCAACACCACCTAGAAGTCGAGGCCTCACATCTGGCTGTGCCTATGTCACTCTTACAGGCCCGAGGCCAACGAAAAAGACAGGCCACGGCGCGCCTGTCAAATCACGTAAGCAAGGTAGGCCTGAGCCGGGGCGATCGCTATCCGATTGGCCGGCCGCTGGGGCACAGCCCACTGCCTCATAGCAGCGGGCCACTCAGCTGGCGATCGCGCCGCCTCAGGCCTACCTTGCTTACGTGATTTGACAGGCGCGCCGTGGCCTGTCTTTCTCCTTGGCCTCGTACAGGCCGCGGCCGCCATCAGACTGGCCAGCCGCTATGTGGCGGTGGGCGTGCACCAGCGGCCAGCCAGTGAGCTGGCGGCCGAGGCCTGTAAGTGTGACGTAGGCACGGTCAGTTGTGAGGCCTTGTCTTGTACTAGGCGGTGTTGGCCCGGTCAGGGGCCTAAAATGCATAATGTACACTCCTCGCCATTAAAATTGTTACAGCACGAAGATGACGTGCTACAGACGCGAAATTTAATCGATAGGAAGATGATGCTGTGACATGCAAATGATTAGCATTTTAAAGCATTCACACAAGGTTGGCACCAGTGGCGACACCTACAACGTGCTGGCATGAGGAAAGTTTCCAACCGATTTCTCATACACAAACAGCAGTTGACGTTGTTGTGATGCCTCGTAAGGAAGATAAATGCGTACCATCACGTTTCCCACTTTGATAGATGTCGGATTGTAGCCTATCACGATTGCAGTTTATCATATAGCGACATTGCTGCTCACGTTGGTCTGTTAGCAGAATATGGAATCGGTGGGTTCAGGAGGGCAATATGGAACGCTGTACTTGATCCCAATGGCATCGTATCACTAGCAGTCGAGATGACTGGCATCTTATTTGCATGGCTGTAACGCGTCGTGCAGCCACATCTCGATCCCTGAGTCAACAGATGGGACATTTGCAAGACAACAGCCATCTGCACGAACAGTTCGACGACGTATGCAGCAGCATGGACTATCAGATCGTAGACCATGGCTGCAGTTACCCTTGACACTGCATCACATACAGGAGCGCCTGTGGGTGCACGGATGGCAAAACGTCATTTTTCGGATGAATCCAGGTTCTGTTTACAGCATCGTGATGGTCGCATCCATATTTGGCGACATTGTCGTGAACTCACATTGAAAGCCGTTATTCGTCATCGCCATACTGGCATATCACACAGCATGATGGCATGGGGTGCCATTGGTTATACTTCTCGGTCACATCTTGTTCGCATCGACGGTACTTTGAACAGTGGCCATCACATTTCAGATGTGTTATGACCTGTGGCTCTACCCTTCATTCGATCCCCGCGAAACTCCACATTTCAAATGGATAATCCATGACTGCATGTTCCAGGTCCTGTATGGGTCTTTCTGGAATACGGAAAATGTTCAACAGCCTACCTGGCGAGTACATTCTCCAGGTCTCTCATCAACTGAAAACGCCTGGTCAGTGGTGATCGAGCAACTAGCTCGTCACAAAACGCCAGTCATTACTCTTGATGAACTGTGGTATCGTGTTGAAGCTGCATGGGCATGTGTACCTGCACAGGCCATCCAAGCTTTGTTTGACTCAATGCCCAAGCGTATCAAGGCCATTGTTACGGCCAGAGATGGTTGTTCTGGGTACTGATTTCTCAGGATCTATGCACCCAAATTGCGTGAAAATGCTATCACATGTCAGTTCTAGTATAATTGTCCAATGAATACCCGTTTATCATCTGCATTTCTTCTTGGTATAGCAGTTTTAATGGCCAGTAGTGTAATAAAAATAGGGGAGCCAAAAATTCAACGAACGATCAAGAACGAACTGAACCGACCACCTCGAAGCATAGATCTAAAAGAATGAAAACCCCTCCCACCCGAAAAAAAAGAAAAAACTGCGATCTGGAACGCCACGTTACGGATCGCGCGGTCTCCGGCGTCGGGGGTTGAAATCCTCCCGCGGGCATCGATGTGTGTTTTGCTCTTCGGTTAGTTTAGTTTAAGTCTTGGGAATTATAACCAAAGTAGTTGGTTCCCTAGAATTACAAACATTAGAACATTTTTTGAGACACGCTGTAGAGTGGGAAGAGAGCCAGTACCGGGAGAGTGTGGCCATAGCTGATGTCGCTGCTGATTGGCTGAGAGCTCAGGACGCCATGTTTTAACCTAACTTGGCGGGCCTTGTATGTGTCTGCAGATACTGCGTGCGTTCCTGTACTGTAGGATGTGTGAAATGCTTCTGGCGGCGATTTCACTGTACAGATATTTACAGTTTGTAATTCGCTAGGTACTGCTGCATTTTTGAACGTCGTCTGTTGGTTCCATTTACGTAAATAAACTTACATCAAGAAACATGCTGTTGGTTAGTGTGACAATAATTTTAGAACGCGGCAATTTTTAACATTGAATGTCAATTTGAAGTCATTTAATGATTTTAACTAATAATATGCATTACTTAGTCATTAAGGACACTCACGATAGATGCCTGGTTGTTGTGCTGTTGACTGTAAAACCTGAAGTGAAGATGGCTATATGCTTATGTTCCAAAGGAATGCAATAGACGCAAACAGTGGACGGTGAAAGTTAACCTTGAAGTCAGGAACCATGAAGACTTATATAAACCGACGAATTATTCTTCCCTGAGTGAATAACTGTACATCTCGCGTATCCCATGCAAACGGGTAACGGGGATGTCGGATTACCTGGATAATATGCAAAGAAAAAACATGCCACGCATTGTCTATAGAAGGAACATATCAATGCAGGAAGTTGTTCCAAGTATTTCAGGGCTGTTTGATACACTTCGAATCTTAGCAAGTTTAAACTTCAAGTTTCCGGTAACATTACTGCAAGCAAGAAATCTTATTTTTTTCTTACTTCCCTTGTATCTTGAAGCCGCTGCTTCAGTCTGTATTGCTTGGCAGCATTTTATAACTTAGGCCCGTTTCGTCACAGTTAAACTGGTTACCCGGTCCTAAGTTATAAAATGCTGCCAAGCAATACAGACTGAAGCAGCGGCTTCAGGATACAAGGGAAGTAAGAAAAAAATAAGATTTCTTGCTTGCAGTAATGTTACCGGAAACTTGAAGTTTAAACTGACTGTACGACTTCTATAACTCTTATTCCAGCCACCCAGCCAGACAATGCCAGCAGTAAAGTCAGGGCCACCTTCCTTAAACTCCTCGCGAATTTACGAAGATTTTCGATTGGGTATCGGCCTAGATATTGGCACACCTTTATCCCTATTATGGGTGAAACAAAGCTTCACTACCTTTGCTGTACTCACACGTCACATGGTTTTTTTTTTCTTTCTTCTCTTTCAGGTGTCTCTTTCTAAACACCGTTCTCCTATTTTCACTTTTTTTCTCTTCCAATCATCTACAGTTACACGTTCAACACAAGAATCTTGGGCGACTTTTAACGCTGATTCACCTTTGTCGAGCTCTTTATTGCCTACAACAACTTACAAACTACTTATGAACTATCTTATACTAAAGGCGGCACAAACCCGTGCCCGAGGGGGGGATTCGAACCCCCGATGGGGAAAGGCCTCGCGCATAGTAGCACAGCGCCTGAATACGCTCGGCCGCTCCGCCGCGGCTGTGTTATTACATTTGAAGCATATACATTTCCAGCAGCCCGGAGACCCATTTGTGTAGCGTATGCCAATTCATGGACTGTATGTTCTTTTCGAACCTTTTCTGTCCTCCTTCGTTTTGACCGATCACTCACATCGTTACAGCTTGTAGAAGGACGCTCCATTGTCTTTTCCGTGGGAAGACGCCCCATTGTGTCTTCCAAATTTTTGTAAGAATTTGATTTCATAGGAGATTTGTGGTGAAGCCACTGTAGCTGTAATAACCGCTCTAGTGCTAATTTTATACGATTGAAGTGAGTTTGAACACGGTCTTATAGTCGGTGCGCAAGAGATGGAACACATCTTCGAGGTAGTGATAAGGTGAGAATTTTTCGAGTGCAACGTAAAACATCCATCTACATCTACATCTACATCCACCGTAAAGTGCGTGGCGGATAGTACACTATGGCATTACTAGGCATTCCTTTCATATTTCACTCCCAAAAAGAAGGAGGGAAAAGAGAATTACATGCCTCTGTACGAGCTCTAATTTCTCTTGTCTTTGTGATCTTTACGCGAAATGTAAGTAGGCGGCAGGAAAATCGTTGTACACTCAGCTTCAAATACCGGCCCTCTAAATTTCCTCAGCAGAATTTGGTGGATTTGCTTCCTCCAGCGATTCCCATTTGAGCATTTTCGTGACACTCGCGCATTGGTCGAAACTACCAGTATCGAACGTAGCGGCTCGCCTCTAAACTGCTTCTACGTCTTCCTTTAAACTGATCTGCTGCGGGTCCCAAACACTTGAGCAGTACTCAAGACGTCGTCGTACAAGCCTATTGTACGCAGTCTTCTTTACAAATGAAGTACATCTTTCCAAAATTCTCCCAATAAACCGAAGTCGCCTGTCCGCCTTACAACTGTCCTTACATGTTCGTTCCATATCGCTCTGCAATTTTACGCCTAGATATTTAAACGACGCGACTGCATCAAGAAGTTCACTACTAATGCTGTATTCCAACATTATGGGATTTATTTTTATTTTTTATTTTTATTTTCTTTTTACTTATGGGCATCACATTACATTTTTCTACATTTCTGCCATTCTTCGCACCAACTAGAAATCCTACAAGCTAATTACAGTGAATTAAAGATGACAACCTCCCATAGACCACAGCATCGTCAGCAAACAGCCGCAAATCACAAGTTAGTCTGCCTATCAGATCATTTATATAGATAGAAAATAATAGCGGTCCTATCACACTCCCCTGGAGCACGCCTGACAATACACTCGTCTCTGATGAACACTCGCCGTCAAGAACAACATACTGCGTCCTATTACGTAGAAAGTGTTCCATTCAGTCACAAATCTGTGAACTTATTCCATATGCTCGTATCTTCAATTTCCGACATTGCTGCGATGAACGGGACAATCGTTCAAGGTGACAGGTGTGCAACACTTCCTTAAATTGCTGCGTATTTCAGTTCTCGGCCATCAACCATGGGGATGGCCATCAACGAGTGAGCGATGTGGGCTTTCGCAGCCGAATGGCCACTTGTGTACACTTGCTGGCTGCACAACACAGAGCACTATGCCTCGCCTGGGCCCGTCAGCCCCGACATTGGCCTCTTTATGGCTGGAACCATGTTGCCTGCTCTGATGAGTCTCGTTTCCAAGAGTGGGCGAGCGAATACGGATAGGGAGCCCCTGCATATCATCAGGGGACTGTTAAGCTGGTGGAGACTGTGTGATGGACTAGATACGACTATGACAGGACAGAACGCATCCTCATTCATTTCCTGCATCCAGTTATGTCCATTTTTATTTAGACTCACAATGAGACACACCACAGGTTCAGAAGTGCTACAGAATGGCTCCAGTAACACTCTTCTAAAGTTAGACACGCTGGCCACCAAACTCGGCATATGAACAGTACTGGGCATATATGTGATACCTTGCAACGTGCTGTTCAGATGAGAAAACCACCCCCTCGTTCTCTTACTTATTAATGGTCAACTCTTAAAGGTGTATCAGTGCCCTACAGAACTTCTTCAGACATTACTCGAGTCCATGCGGCGTCGTAATGTGGCACTTCTGCCTACTAGCAGGGGCCGTACAGGGTACTGAGCAGGTGAACCAGTTTCTTTGGCTGTTTAGTGTGTACTAAAGTACTATCATATTTCGCTCATCCGAATTAAGAATTTGAGAAGTCCTATTATTCTGGACTCCTTAGGTATTTTCACTATAGAGCATTTTAGAAGGTTTTCCACTGTGTTTTCACTACACTCCCCCCTCGTCACTGTCTGTGTAGCCCCAACTTTTCGTAAGTTGTTTTGATTGTCCAAATTCCTGTACATAATCTGTTCAGCGTTTTCCAGTGACAACATTCTATGTTTGAGCCTGTGGTTGATCTTACTCCATGATAAGGGCTTCAGCATGTTGTTATTATCATAATGATTTTATTGAATTTCCAATAGTTGTACTAATTACAGTGACTGCTGTGAATGGAGGCGAGCTGTTGATGACAGCTCCCTACTGCAGGCGATTTTAACTTCAGTTGCACAGGTGGAGGCACCGCTGTTGTCGGCCGACCGTGGGGAACCAACGGACATCCAATACATCCGATAGGCCCACAACTGTGACCATCTGTTACTGCTTACATTGACTCCGATATTTCACTCGTGGTTGAGTGGAAAGTCCTCCCAGAAAATGGCAGGCAGCAAGAGAGTTCCTGGGGGACTAATGAAAAGACCTCCTCAGTTCGTCCTACCAACAGGTTTCGTCTGCTATCTGTAACGGACAATGTTCGTGAGCCAGTCGGTGTCGCTTGTCTTGAGATTACTTCTCAGCTTGCAAGATCCGCGCAATCGCATACGGAGGTGTCGCTTGTAATTAGAAAGTTCTAAAGCCCTAAAGCTAGGCACGTAATAGGGTTTCTTAGGGATATGGCTGCAAAGGATGGGAAGAAAATCGATGTACGCTCCTTGTGCATACTGCTGTAATTATTCCAAATGTAAAACGGATTCTTGCAGATACCACGAAGAGCACAGGGCAGTTAGTTTCAGGTGGTGGCTCATGTCAGTTTGACACAAGTCAACGGTTGTATAGAAGGGTAATTCATCCCTCTATCTCTTACTGTTAAGCTCAGACATAATCTTCTAACATTCTGTAAGGAATATATTTCGTGCACTTTAGTAGACCTCAAGCGGATAATTTTCTTCCTGCAAGTATTGCTTGAGATCACTTTTTTCTTCTTTTTCATTTTATGAATGTTTCCCAAACGGTGGGCATCCAAACTCAGCAACCGAAACAAACTCAGCAACCGAAAAGCATGTGGCGACTGCTTCAGAACTAAACCTACTTTTCAGATGAAAATTTTTTTCAGTTTGCCACTACATGTTTGTACTTCAGCTTATGTTTTCTCAATATGTTTCTTATTTGTCAAAGTACTGTCAAGGGTGATATTCAAATTCTTTGGATGAGATCCATTTCTCAAACGCCATCATTCGAGGCAATATTGAGTTCCCTTCCTGCCTGCACGTTTTTAAGGTGCAAGGTTTGGTTGAAACTGATTACGTCTATAGAAGTTAGTGAGCGTAGAAAAATGCCCCACGAGCATCATCATTATCACCAAGTCAAAAAAGGTTTGTGACCTTTACTATAGTAGAGATACAAGTATGAAAATTCTAGAGAAAATTTGGAGCATTGCAACAGTTCGCGCTTTGCATTGATGTAGCTCCATAATAACGTGGATTGTGGGAAAACGGCTGATATAAATTATGGTCATAAATATATTAAAAACCAACAGCTGTAACAGCAATGATCTTATTATGTGGCAGCCAATATCAACCCCGCCATCAGGACATTAAGACATCCAAGAGGAAAATGTAATATATATGGCTTCATTAAACTAGGTTCACAGCTTCTATTCGCTTGACAGTCGTTGTATGTGGATGGTTCACACATGTTCAAATAGAAGCTGTGAATCCATTTGAATTAAGCGATTTTACTTGACAGTTGTTGTCTTGAATGTGGACGGTAAACACGTTTTCAAATAGAAGTAGTGAATACAGTTTAATTCAGCCATATATAGGGTAAGTCACCTAACTTTACCGCTGGATATATTTCGTAAACCACAGCAAATACTGACGAACCGATTGCACTGACCGAACTTGAGGAGAGGGGCTAGTGTAATTGGTTAATACAAACCATAAAAAATGCACGGAAGTATGTTTTTTTTAACACAAATCTACGTTTATTTAATTGGAACTCCGTTAGTTTTGTTAGCTCATCTGAACATATAAACAAATACGTAATCAGTGCCGTTTGTTGCATTGTAAAATGTTAATTACATCCGAAGATATTGTAACCTAAAGTTGACGCTTGAGTACCACTCCTCCGCTGTTCGATCGTGTGTATCGGAGAGCACTGAATTAAGTAGGGATCCAAAGGTAACGGTGATGTACCTTAGAGACTAAAACAGCACTGACGCACATTTACATTACCATGAGGGGTGAGGTACACCTCCACACGTGGTTTCCGTTTTCAATTACGGAGTGGAATAGAGTGTGTCCCGACATGTCAGGCCAATAGATGTTGAAAGTGGTGACCATCATTTGCTGCACACAACTGCAATCTAAGGCATGATGAATGTCGTGCACGCCGCACTACGTCTGGTGTAATGTCGCCGCAGGCTGTCACAATACGTTGTTTCATATCCTCTGGGGTTGTAGGCACATCAAAGTACACATTCTCCTTTAACGTACCCTACAGAAAGAAGTCCAGAGGTGTAAGATCAGAAGAACGAGCTGGCCAATTTATGCGTCCTCCACGGAAACCACGTTTGTACGTGTACCCCACCCCTCATGGTAATGTATATGTGCGTCAGTGAAAAAGACCAATAAAGGTGTTAGCATGTGGACGTAATGCGCTGTTCTAGTCTCTTCTGTACCTAAGGATCCCTACGTAAGTCGGTGCTCTTCGATACACACGATCGAACAGCGTAGGAGTGGTACTCAAGCGTCAACTTTAGGTTGATGTAATTCACATTTTACAATGCAACAAAAGGCACTATTTTTTCTCTTTATTGTGATTTCAATTCCCCTAAAAAGGGGCGGATCGGCAGCGCTCACTGGCGCTCTTCGGCCTACAGAAATAAAATTTGACATAGGAGAAAACATAAAAACACAAGGAGTTAGAATTTTGGACATAACACATACATAAAACTGAGATGTAAAATGGAGATAAAGCAAAGTACATAAAATGCAGGGAGACGGGGGCGACATAAAAGAGTTGGAACGGCGATAGTGGTGAATAAAAACAGCTGCTCGAAGGTCAGTGGCAGACACACAATTAAAATGAGCGTACGGCGGCTGCTATGCTGAAACCGTCCGCTATTTGGAGTTAAAACAAAACAGACAAGACACACTCGGAGAAATACACAAGTTAAAACTGATGGTATCGGCTGTGGGATGGCCGTCCACTGTTTTAAAATAAAACAATGTAACTAAAACACACCACACTTGTTGAAGCACTCACATGGAATCACAGAGAAGGTTCCATAGATGGTGGAGCACTCAGAGCATTGAAGATGTGGGGGGAAAAGGTGATGAGAGGAGAGGGAGAGGGCGGGGAGGAGCCACAGGGCTGGTGGGGAAAGGACGGGGGGGATGATGTCCCAAGAAGCCATGGGGAAAAAGGAAAGGGGAGGGCGGGAAGAGGAGGATCCGGAGGGACAGCTGGGGGAAGAAGGAGGGGAGAAGGGACGGGAAGGGAGGGATAGTCGGGGCCCTCAGGAAGAGAAGGGGAGAGGGAGCAAGGGGAAGGATCGCAGCTGGTATGAAGGGTAGATGTCAGGTCGGAGGGCATCATCCGGGAGGGGAGGGTGTGGAATTTGCCACAGAAAAGGATCTGGAGAGTGTACAAGTGGAGAGCAGGGGGAATACAGTGGTGGAGGCGCGGCAACGGACCAGGTGCAGAGAGAAGAGGACGGACTAGAGGATTAGGCGGATCTGATTTGCGGGATGAGTAGCGGAGGCGGAGATGTTCAATAAAGAGAACGAGTCGGGGGAAAGGAATAAGATCATAGAAGATCCACGTGGGGGAGGGGGGATAAAGGGGGATACGGAAGGCGAGGCGGAGGGCATAGCGCTCCAGTATCTCCATAGATTTGTATGGGCAACACAGAGGATAGGATGGATAAGGGATTTGTAGGTATAGAGGACGGTAGAAGGGTTGAGGCCCCATGTTCAGCCAACTAGGAGTTTGAGTAGGAGGAGGCGGGAGTGGGCTTCTTCTTGGATAGTGTGTAGATGGGAAGTCCAGGAGAGGGTGCGATCAATAGTGAGGCCCAGGTATTTTAGGGTAGGGGTGAGGCGGATGGGACAGTTATGGAGGGTCAGATAAAAATCTTGGGGACGGAAGGAGGGAGTAGTACGACCTATGATGATCGCCTGGGTTTTGGTAGGATTTATAGACTGGAGCCACTGGTTGCACCAAGCGGCAAAGAGGTCAAGGTGTTCTTGGAGCAGGCGGTTGGAACGGGCGAGGGTGGGAGGTAAGGCAAGGAAAGCAGTGTCATCAGCATATTGGAAGCGGTGTACGGGAGGGGCAGGTTTAGGCATATCAGAGGTATATAGGAGATACAGGAGGGGAGAAAGGACAGAGCCTTGGGGCACACCAGCAGAGGGATAGAAAAGATGGGAGTCTATGTTGTGGATGGTAACGTAGGTGGGGCGGTTGGTGAGGAAGGAGGCAATGACCCGGACAAGGTTGATAGGAAGAGCATAGGTTTGGAGTTTGAAGAGCAGGCCAGAGTGCCAAAGCCGATCGAAGGCTCGTTCGAGGTCTAAGGACACAAAGATGGCGGTACGATGGGAATTTAGCTGGAGGGTAAGGAGTTGCATAAGTTGAAGGAGTTGGTCGTCAGTGGAGAAGGAAGGACGAAAGCCACATTGGGTGTCTGCGAGAAGGTGGTGGAGTTGAAGGTGGTGATGGATGCAATGGGACAAGATGGATTCGAAGACCTTGCTGAACATTGGGGTGAGGCAAATGGGGCGGTAGGAGGAGGCATCAGAGGAGGGTTTGTTGGGTTTGAGGAACATGAGGACTTGGGAGATTTTCCACAGGCGAGGGTGGCAGCCAGTGTAGAGGATGGTGGTATAAAGGCAAACAAGAGTGGTGAGGAAAGGGAGGGGACATTCCTTGAGGTGGCTGTACGTGATGCGATCATGGCAGGGAGACGTGTTGCGTTTGGTGCACTGTATCAATTGTATGTCGTGTACAGTGATGGGGATGTTAATGTCTGATGGGGGGATGTGGTCCAGGTAATGGAAGCTGGTAGCCAGGGGTGGGATGGATACATCAGTTTTTTCATGGACATCTGTGAACAAGGAATAAACAAAGTTAGGATTGTCAGGAATGGAAAAGACATCAGAGAGGAAAGAGGAAAAATGGTTTGCCTTAATGGCATTATCAGGAAGGGGCTGGTCAAGGTGGAGGAGAGGATACGTGGGCATAGGTTTTGATCCAGTGAGGCGGTGGAAGGCGTTCCAATACCGGAACGAGTTGACAGGGAGGTGAGCATTGAGCCTTGTCACTGTCTGATGCCAGTCCAAGCGTTTTTTGGCAGTCAGGAGGCTGCGCACATGTTGCTGGAGTTGCCGGTCGCGGAGAAGTGTATCCCAGTCACGGGTTTGGAGGAAGGAGCAGTATGGGCAGCGGGATTCCCGCAGGAGAAGGACAGCCTGTGGAGGGAGTGTGGGACAGTGTGGCGACAGCTTTGGTAGGGATGTTGGAATGGATAGCATCAGACAAGGACTGCTGAAGGAAGGAGGCAGTGTGGTCGATATCGTCGGGAGAGTGGAGGGGGAGAGGGTGGCTTTCGACCTGATGGGTGATGGAGAGGCGAAAGGCATCCCAGTCTGCTCAGGAGTAGTCATGGACAAGTTTAGGAGGGGGAGGCGGGCGAGGATTCTGTGGGTGATGAACATTTGGGGTGAGGGTAAGGAGAACAGGGTCGTCATCACTGCCTATGGGGTCAAGGACGTCGGCATCGATGCGCCCAAGGAGATTGGGAGAAACAATGACGACGTCAGGGGTGGTGTTGCTACAGGGGCGGGACAATGTCGCCATTGATGGTAGTAATGAACTGATGCCACCGACGGAGTTCGGCAGGAGTGCGGGAGTGGATATTGAGGTCAGCGGCGACCACGTAGGTCGTGAAGGTGCTATCTATGTGAGCAAGGAAGTCATAACATGGGAGCTGACATAAATAGTAGCACAGGTGACAGTGAGGGAAGAGAGGAAGAGGGTGTGGATGAGATGTTCATAAGGGATGTTGAGGAGCGGATGTGGCAGAACCGGGTGGTGTCGGAGATGGCCAAAAGCTACTCCACCTCGTGCAGGGAGAACGGCACTGATTACACATTTGTTTATATGTTCAGATATGCTAACAAAAGTAACGGGGTTCCATTTTTAAAAAAAACGTAGGTTTGTGCTAAAAAACAAACTTCCGTGCATTTTTGTATGGTTTGTATTAAACAATTACAGTAGCCCCTCTCCTCACGTTCGGTCTGTGGAATCAGTTCATCAGTATTTGATGTGGTTCACGAAATATATCCAGCGGTAATGTTAGGTAACTCACCCTGTATGTCACATTTCCTTCTCGAGTGTCTTAAAGACCTGCAGATGGCACTAATGAGGAGCTCAAACTGGTTGCGCCGGCCGCGGTGGCCGACGGGACTCAGGCGCTCCAGTCACGGTCTGCACGGCCACTACGGTGGTTCGAATCCCCCTCGGGCATGGGTATTTGTGCCGTCCTTAGTAGTAGCTAGTTCATAAGTAGTTTGTAAGTTTAGGGACTGATGACCCCGTAGTTAAGTCCCATGAGCTCTACAAACATTTGAACATTATTTCGCTACGAATGACTACCCGCCTGGCCGCAGCATAATAAGCCGCTGGAACGCGGCAAGTGGACACACACTGCATTCGACGGTGTAACAACACTGGGGCCGGGGACTGTAAACGCAGCTAAAAAAATGCTGCACAACTGTTACAGCTGATAACTACAGACGGTTTATCGATCTTTCAGTCGCCATAAAAGTATGCTTCGAAAAAAGGAATAAAATAAAATAATCGTGCGCAATACATATTGAGCAATTAAAATAAGCTATTATCATGACCAATTACTCAAGCATTAACATAAGAGTGGTTATTAAAGCATATGATTATGCCCAATCAATCGTCAGACAAGTAAAAAAATAAACTTGGTTCCAAGCAGGATTTGAACTTATGTGGTATGCGCCATAGGCTACCGCCTAGCTAATTACATCACGCTGGCTCACATGCTCCAGATGACTCAGTACAGGTATAGCTGTTACGCGCTGGAATTTGATCGCGATTTTCGTGGAAAATAAGGCGCATTGGAACAAATCCTTTTAGCTTGGTGGTCTGGAGGAGTTCCCGCACAATATACCTGCCGGCCGCGGTGGCCGAGGGGATTGAGGTCCCATAACCTATACAAACATCAAACACCAAACTGGTTGCCAGATAATAAAATCATTACTGTTATGGCTGTTGGATTTTAATCTATATCTATACATAAAAGGCTTGTGTGTGTACGTGCTGACAGACTTTTCTCCATGACCACATACTGCCACCCACTTGTGGTTGTGGTGGTAGATAGCCCTTGGTCTAATGATGTTAGTAAGGGAGTTTGGTCGCGGTGCGTGGCATTGGGTGAGTGTGACGAGCAAAAATTCGCAAAATATGCAATAAATACTCTTAGGAAAAGCTATATACTCTGTGACTTACAAACTTTTCGGTACGAGTCAAAATCTGTTTATTCTTGCAATCGTCAGACAATGCGGTCCTTTCAGACTTTAATAACGACGAGGAATATCAAATACGCAATTTTTTAAATAGATCACATGTTTCCTTCAACCACACATTACCGACTATGAACAGAGACACAAAACAAAGATAAAAATCCAGATAGACTCAAAGATAAAAATACTCGTGGAACATTGATTACTGTCATGGAAGCGTGGTGGAAACACAGATATATATTAATGAATGTCTATGGTGGAAACACAGATATACATTAATGAATGTCTCTTAGGCCATATATACTGATATGCCTGTGCCAGTAAGCTCACTGGTCTGTGCTAATCAGTGCTCTGATACATATAGCCGCGACACCAAGGAGGTTAGAATTTTTACCTCCAGGCGAGACACTCTCTGCTGTGAAAGGTGTTATCGTTTGGCAGCTGGGTCAAGAAAAACTATGCGACGTAGTCCTACTCATATCCCGGCGGCCTCCTGTGATAAAGTTGGCAACAGATGTTGAATAACGAGAATCATGTGACATCGTCATAAGCCAATCGCGTGACACGTAAATATTTTGTCGTGAAATCAAGCATACAGCAGGAACAGCAGTATTTATCTACACTCTATGTGGTTCGGTCATCTTTGCAACGATTTTATATCGTGTTATTGATGTTGCCAACATAAAAACACGAGGTCGCCAGGATAGAAAGTAAAATTTTACCGAATCAGATACATCCGTTGTTGTCACATCTCATTATGACCAGCACTTTCACGCGAAACTCTTTTGTATAGAGTCTCATGATTCACACAGTCTTACAATTCATTCCAAATTCCTATTCAAGAAGATATTTGTAAAAACCGTTACAAATCAATCTTCGCACTTATCCAATATCGTTTTCAGATATGTAATTTGCCAGCCGCTTTCTGCGTTGCTGTTGCAATGTGTAACTTTATGAACACAACCTAACATTGAATTTCCATTGCTCCGAAGCACGGACTTAAATTAATTTCACTCTTAGTATGAAAAACTTTATGAACATTCATCGTTTTCGACAATGACTTCTACTTAAATTTGACATCTTGGCTAGGAGAACTGAGTTTATTGACAGAGAGACCCAACAAGGATTTTGTTTTTGCTGACCTACGTCCGGAACCCAAAAAACCACGATATACACAGGACCTTTTTTAACAACCGTTGCGAAGCACGGCATATAAGCTAGTTTGTTCATAATCCTTTTGTAGAGGTGCAGCAAAAGGACGGCAAGTAGGGCCTACAAATCTTAGCAGACGTCGTAGCTGCGCTCCCGGCAGTTTGCGCAGCTCGGCGGCACATAACTTGGTAACTAGCTGCGGCAGTATTTGACGCGCTATGCCACTGCTCGTCGGGGTTCCCCAGCCGCAGCCGCACTCGGCCGCCGCCTCGCCAGACGGCCCGCAGTTAATTAATCAGGCACAGTGTAGCCTACCGCCGCGCCGCTGAGCCGATTAGCGGCTCCTCTAATTAGCACCTGACTTGCGCTCCCTTGTCCTCCCAAATGGCGCCTCTGCCTACAAACACACACACAGCGCAACCGGCTGTGTAGCTTCCAAGTCTGAGCACTCGCTCTTACAAGCACTCAGAAAATTTCTTAGTCGCATCAGGACAATCCTTTAACGCATTCTCTTTGCTCTCGCTCATTTCTCAGTTTTTACTTTTTACCCCTAGTAAAACTGTTATCTCGAAAGCGACGTACGCTGAAGCTATTTTACAAGTAACAAAGTACAATCGCGTTCTGAGAATTTCGGTACAAGCACAAGTGGCAAAACCGCTTTGTCTTATATGGAATACCTTAAAATATATGTTCTCAGTGTTGTTGAGACTGAAGCCTTTCCACTTCCACGTTTTATGAATGAATCATTAAACGGAACAAACGGAGCGGCCGAAAACATTCAGGCACTATGTCGCGATGCGCGAGGCCGTCCCCCGTCGGGGGTTCGAATCCAAATGTTCAAATATTTGTATAGCTTATGGGACTAAACTACGAGGTCATCAGTCCCTAAACGTACAAACTACTTATGAACTAGCTGAGGACGGCTCAAATATCCATGCCCGAGGGGGGATTCGAACCCCCGACCGTAGTCGCCGTGCAGATCGTGACTGGAGCGCCGCAGTCCCCTCGGCCACTGTGGCCGGCGGTTCGAATCCCCCTCGGGCATGGATGTTTGTGCTGTCTTTAGTATAAGGTAGTTTGTAAGTTTAGGGACTGGTGATCCCGCCGTCAAGTCCCATAAACTTCACAAACATTTTTTGAAACTACAAACGTAAAATTAATTATGTGCATCTAGCAAATATTGCTTGAACACGAAATTATATAAAGGAGAATGATGTATTTTTAACAACTGATGTAAATGTCATGTTTGTCATATAAAAGTACCTACGGTTGTTATTGTTATACGACGTGCGTCTGAAAGTTTCGGTGAATGCTCTCAGGAAACATAGGAAACAAGAGTTACAGACCAAACACCTTGACTGGCCTTCAAAGTAATCGTCATTGACTACAATACACTTCTAACATCGGTTGTACAGCTATTGAAAACAGTCAACAAACGCTTCATCGGAGCACTGACGTTGTTGGATCTTCACAACCGTTGCGAAGCGTAAGCTTTTCCGGACTATTTCTCGCCGCGGTGGAGTAGCCGAGCGGTCTAAAACATCTCGCTGCGGTGCGCGCGGTTGCTCGCCGTAGAGGTTCGAGTCCTCCCTGGTGCATGGGTGTGTGTGTTGTCCTTAGGTTAGTTTACCTAGATTTAAGTAGTTTGTAAGCTACGGACTGGTGACCACGCAGTTTGGTCCGATAAATTTACAAACATTTAAACATTTTGGACTTATTCTCAGACAGCCGCCGATCATCCGCAAGCATCCGTCGCACTCGTTCCATGTTGTCTGGGATTGTGACAACTGACAATGGACGGTCGATCCGAACGTGGTTCATCCTCGACACCTTCCTTCCCGTCTATAAAGCGTTTAAACCACTCAAATGCCAACTTTTTACTTACTGCTTCAAAACCATATACTTGCACCATGGTCTCCAGCAGCGTTTTCCGTCATTTGAAACATAACTTGATGTTAACGCGTTGCTCCAATTCACCATTTTGCACTCCGTGTTGCAAGGCACCAATTCTCTCACTGAACCTTTTAGTTGGGTCACAGCGTGTGATGCGCGGGCACCTCATCCTCGCCAGCCCGGATTGTAAAATATAGGAATATTCACCGAACATCTCCGACCTTTTGTCTTAATGGCCAATGTCTATATCTGAGATGTGGCCCAAAATTCGTTAACAACCTGAAGTAGCTAGAAATGTTAAATATTGACACGTACACATCAAGGTGCAAATTTTAATTCTATGCTTCATCACATATACATTGCCCTTTTTAGAAAAATCGTCCGGATCACCGTGCATCACTTGCCAGCGATTTAAAACATGTCGACACAGGGGCTTTAATAGTCGCGTTCGCTTCGCTTGACATGCGCTGTACATTTTCTCAATCAAACACCAGATCCCTCATGTACTTACTGTTCGCTACTGTCAATGTTGGGGCAAGCGGCTTCTAATGAAATTGCGTGCTTATGGAATATCTCCCCAATTGTGCGATTGGATTCACGATTTCCTGTCAGAAAGGACACAGTTCGTTGTAATTGACGGTAAGTCATCTAGTAAAACAGAAGTAATATCTGGCGTTCCACAGGGAAGCGTTATTGGTCCCCTACTCTTCCTCGTGTTTATAAACGATTTAGGAGATAATCTGAATAGCTCCCTTAGACTGTTCGCGGATGATGCTGTCGTTTATCGGTTAGTGAAGTCAACAGAGGATCAAAAGCAACTGCAAAGCGATTTAGACAAAATTTCTACTTGGTGCGAAAATTGGCAATTGACACTAAGTAAAGAAAAGTGTGAAGTAATACACATGACCACTAAAAGAAATCCGCTGAACTTCAATTACGCGATAAATCAGTCAAACCTTAAGGTCGTAAATTCTACCAAATACCTAGGAGTTACAATTACGAACAACTTTGACTGGAGAAAACACATAGAAAATATTGTAGGGAAGGCGAACCAAAGGTTACGTTTCATTGGCAGAACGCTTAGACGATGCACCAGCTCCACCAAAGAGACTGCCTACATCACACTTGTGCGTCCTCTCTTGGAGTACTGTTGCCCCTTGTGGGACCCTCACCAGGTGGGACTGACGGAAGATATTGAGAAGGTTCAGAGAAGGGCAGCTCGTTTTGTTTTATCACGTTACGGGGGGGAAAGCGTCACGGAAATGTTGCACGAATTGGGGTGGAAATCATTAAAAGAAAGACGTTATTCATTGCGGCGTGATCTGTTTGCGAAGTTTCAATCACCGACTTTTAGTTCTGAATGTGAAAATATTTTGCTAGCACCCACCTACTTAGGGACATGACCATCCCAATAAAATAAGAGAAATCAGATCGAAAACGGAACGATTTAGGTGTTCTTTCTTCCCGCGCGCTATTAGAGAATGGAACGGTAGAGAAAAGTTATGAAGGTGGTTAATGAACCCTCTGCCAGGCACTTAAATGTGATTTGCAGAGTATCTATGTAGATGTAGATGTAGATGTAGATGAAGCACCATTATCCCACGAGTCGTATGCTTGAGACTCTATTCTGAAGAAGTTAAACACTCGGAACACTGTAACTCTTATTTGTTTCACCAACATTTAGCGCTCTTTTGATCCCTTAACCACAACAATTAGTTTGCACACAGTTTATCTGTCAACATATGTGTGCACTGGAGAAGAAATCACTTCCACACATTCAAAGTAGACTCTGCTACGCGCGAAACAGTAGTGGAACGATGCTATTGGCAGAAGAGTCCCAAGGTAACACACATCGCCTCACCGCCAGACCACCCTCCTGCCTACCTGCGCACAAGAGGAACCCTAAGTGAAGGCGCTCCCTTAGCCGGCCATGGTTCGTCGCTCACCGCGTAACTTCTCCCGTGTAACACAGTTGTTACTATGGCAACCAAGTGCTGACAGGAGGCGTGGCATGTATGTGCTGGCCTCCCGATGCTTCCTACACGTAGGCCACGCTTCATTTAACCCGGTGTCGTCGACCTACCAGATGGTAGTTGCCATATGCCTCACGCCCCAGTGCAGCTTGACTTGCTGTATAGTGCAGGAGGTTAACAAGAGATAACACAAACGCAAGTCTTTTCTGATCACTGAAAAAAGTACTTGAAGTTTTATAGCAAAAAGTTTTGGGATCTAACACACTGTTACAGAAAAGTGAGGAGAACTGGTCTCCCTTGGCTTCCTTGACCAACCACCATTGCGAAACAGATCTCTTTGCTGTCTGCATTAGACATTTGTCAGACGTGGTGGCCATTTTGTTGCTATTTAAAACGGTAAAAATAAAAATAGAACACAGAGGCAGTGAGTGACTGTGCGTGTGTGTAGAGAGAGGGGGGGGGGGGGAGCCAAAATACATTATCGCCATTTGGCATATTTTCTGCATTGAAAAATGTTTGTAAAGCTTATGGAACAACTGCGGGGTCATCAGTTCCTAAACTTACAATCTACTTATGAACTAATTTATACTAAACACAAACGTCCATGCCCGAGGGAGGATTCGAACCTCCGACGCGTGAGGTCGCGAGATCCGCAACATGGAGCTCCATACCGCTCGGCTCTCCTCCCGCGCTGCTTCGGCATAGGAACTGACTGTTAAGCAAACTTCAGTATGCACTTGACCATCCTACAGAGATGTTGGCGGGTGAAATGTAAACATCTTATGTATGACGTATCTCTATAACACTAATAGTTTCAAGGGTATTTGTAAATAGTTTTGGTGAGTGTAGAATTAGTGTTGCTTATTCTTTATGTTTTATCAAAGTTTTGGGTAGAATATTAATGCCATTGTCAGTTTATAGCCTTTGATAATGACTTACGTCGAAACGCGTAAGGCCTTAATAAAGTGAAGTTGTGGTCAAGACAAAGTTATGTCAAGATGTGTATCTGATGATGGAAATCTCAGAAATGCCCACTGAAGTCATGCTGTGCTTGAAGTAAGATCTGCGATCTGCGATCTATCCAGCTTATCAGCAGCGGTACCAATTGTTCGAATGTTCAAATGTTTTTAGAGCTTATAGACCATAACTACGAGGTCATCACTTCCTAAACCTACAAACTACTTATGAACTAGCTTATACTAAAGACGGCACAAATATCCATGCCCGAGAGGGGGGGGGGGATTCGAACCCCCGACCGCAGCGGCCGTGCAGACCGTGACTGGCACGCCTCGGACCGCTCGGCCACCGCGACCGGCGCAGTACCAATTAATTTGATCATGGTCGCTTTCCTCTTTCACGACTCCCTGTCGCATACACAATATTAGTAGTTTTATTGATCAGGCAAGCAAAGATGGACGCTGCATTGTCGATCTGGACCAAAGAGGAAATGAAGGCAGTGGTTAAATTTTAGTTTGCGGAAGGTGTTCAGCTGCGGAAATAATTAGCTAAACGCTAGCTATGATATCTGTTGATCGCAAAGCAATATCTTATATATTAAAAGAATGTACAAAAACTAAAGTCAGTCGGCCAGATCGAACTACCCAGCCGATTTCGTTTATTTTTGTTTTAAACGATAGGTATTCATCCACAGATTTGTCATTAAGTATCAGAATTTACATAACTCTCGGCTTCCTTTTTCTATACTCAAACGCGATTTCCTTATGTATATTTCTTATGGGGATGGCCTTTCTATAAACTAAAGTTAGTCGGTCAGACCGTTCTATCCGACCGAATTCATTCATTTTTCCCTTAAACGAAAGTTATTCATTCGCAGATTTGTAATCAAGTATCACAATTAAGTATCTGCATCTTTTATTTTTATTCGAACGCTGTATGCTTCTCTCCTTGCATAGAATATATTAATCGGTTTGTTTTACGATATCTACGGTTATAATGAAGGTAAGCAGTTGTTTTTTATCTAACAACACTCGGCGGATCAAGCTCTTTCAGTTGCGCTTATAAACAGTTGCATTGATTGACTCTAAAAAAAGCTATGCGTGAACATTCAACTTTACTCCCATGTTTCCCAAATAAAATCAGTCGATGAGAAGGAGCCCGAACATGATATAGATATTCATAAGAAGTATCGCAGCATCCATTAGGAAATTGCCTCATTGATGAAGCATCATTTGACATTTCAAGCTAAGTTACGAGACTTGAATGTTCTGAATCCTCTCTCGTCTTACTAGCTGGAATCAGGAGTCTTTCGAGTTTTTCTTATCGAACTTCACAAAAGTTAGACGTTTCGTCGTTTGGAGACAATTTTTCAACGAATTAGTTGGAATATTGTAAACACAACGTAAAAATTACAACAAACTGTACAAGGATTGAGTCATTTCCATATAAATCTGTTGTCTTCGCAGACTTTTATCTTACTTAAAATAAATGCAAAATTATCCGTATTAAGCGGGTGTTGATGAATACGTAATTTTTATATGTAATTTCATCATCATCAACATGGATTAGAGTTTGTACTGTACTGGTAACTGTACATGTTATATTTTCTTTCACCAGGTTTAAAATAATGTCGAAATGACATCATCATCATCATGGATTAGAGTTTGTACTGTACTGGTAACTGTACAAGCTATATTTTCTTTCACCAGGTTTAAAATAATGTCGAAATGAGATGGATTAATCCTCTGTACCTCTCTTCATCATTTCACAAATGGCCTGTTATTAAGTTAGCATAAATACCTTCTTCACTTTTTCGTGTTTGGAAAAGAATTTAAGGACAAGATATTGGTAAAGAGTACCATTATTTCCTCTTTCTCGTTTTCCTCCTCCACCAGAAAACCTAGAATGGTATTAAGTCTTATTGAATCCATCATTGGTGGAAACGAGACAGCGGCTGGTCAAGAGTCTGAAGCCGTATGTATAATAAAATATTTATTCTAGCACAACCAGTTGCGGCATTTCACTATGCCATCTTCAGGTCCCTACATTGGAACATAATATCCAAAAGTAGGGATACTAAAAAAGAATTCGTGGACTTGAATGGTATTGGTACACGCGAGTTCTCTCACAGAGACACGGCACTGAGCGGCGTGGCCGCAGCGGCGAGCAGTCGCACCCCTACACGGCCGCATTCAGTGAAACGGACTTCTGATCCAATAGAGAAGAAGCGGAGCACCGATTGACCATACAGTCCAGATCTGACTTGAACCAACTTTCCAATTTTTCGACCACTGAAAGAATCGCTAAAATGAACATTTTCCACCGATAGTCACTGGATGCGGTGCCACAAGTGAAGCCGAAAAACATCTTTTTCTGACGGAATAATACCAAACCTGATTGTTGACAGCAGTCATAGTTGATTTTAAATTTCTAATAAGTAAATCCAGATTTCGGCTAGTGGCTTGCCGTTATCAGTGCGAGAGTTTCATAAAAACATTGTCTAACGGAAATCTGGATTTGCTTAAATAAAGATTTAAAATCAGCAACGCCTGACTGCTGCCAACTACCTAGTTTGAAATTCGTTCAGTCGTAGGACGCACATTTCTTCAACATGGAAGGTAACCTGATAAAAATACTTGTAAAACATTGAGCTGAGTCAACACCACCTAAAGAACAAGGCCTCACAACAGCCCGTGCTACGTCACACTGACCAGGCCGCGGCCGGCAGGTAAATGGCTGGCCACTGTGCCACGCCCACTGCCTTGTAGCGGGGAGCCCGAAGCCTACGAGAAAGACAGGCCCCAGCGCAGTCGTCATTCCACGTAAGCAAGGTAGTTCCGAGCCGGAGGGATCGCTAGCCGATTGGCCGACCGCTGGGGCACAGCCCACTGCGTCATAGCGGGCAGCCACTGAGCTAGCGATCGCGCCGATTCGGAACTACCTTGCTTACTTGGTATGACGTCTGCACTGGGGCCTGTCTTTCTCGTAGGCCTCGCGGGCAGCCAGTGTGACGTAGCACGGGCTGTTGTGAGACCTTATCTCGAGGTGGTGTTGGCTGAGTACGTTGGAAGAGAAGAAAGAGTAGGTAGCACTATAAAGTCAGTTTCAGTTTTCTATAATCAGACTACATTTTGCTTTTCTAAAGCCGCGGCAGAGTGGCCAAGCGAATTGAGGCGCTATGCTACGATGCGCGAGGCCGCTCCCTGTCAGGGGTTCGAATCCCCCTTCCGGCCTAGATGTTTGTGCCGTCTTTAGTATAAGGTAGTTCATAAGTAGTTTGTAAGTTTGGGGACCAGACAGTGAAGACCATTGAGCTTAACAAACATTTGAACTTTTCTAAAATATCCTTTTACTTCCTTACACACTCTCGTAGATGAGTACTGTAAACGTCGATAAAGATAAAGCCTTGGATAAAGAAAGTAACGACAACGTTGTGTGGAGATTGCCAACAGTAAAGCGCTGCCATTGGTCAAGTGAACGTCACGTGGAACTAGGCAGCTGTTTGGACGAAATATCACATTAGATTAATGGTTAATTAATATTTACTGCATAGAGGTTGGACGTCAACCGTCAAATATGGACTCATTTTATCTCATATTAAGAACCTGAGAAAAGAAAACAATATTTTTCTGGCAAAGAATACCGCAGTGATCTGCAGTAAACTGCTATTCGAGGCTGAGGGTGGTAGATTTTGTCAATGTGAAAGGCCGGCGGAAAGATGAAAAATATGACATCGAATTGAAAAAAAAGTGATAAATTTACATACCAGTCTACTAAGCTTCCAAAAATAAACATTTCTCATATTATGGAGCACTTAACAATGAAAATACATTTATGTATGAACTCAGAGTGTTCGATAGTAGATGCTTGCCCTCACTACACAACATTTTGACTTCCCGGAGCATATCAAGAGCCCTCAAACTAAGGTTATATAAAATGTTAATTCTTCCTGTCGTTCTGTACATGATTTAAGCAGGCTCGCAGTTTTCTAAAGGAGATGCTTGAGGAAAATATAATAGGAGAATAGAGGAGAAGGAACAATATAGAATTAGGACAACTCTATAGTGAACCGAATATTGTGGGCTTGATGAGAAGAAGAAGATTAGAATGGGAAGGGTGTGTAGATTGTATGAATGAGGACCGATGGCCTAGGATGGCCATGGAGATGACACCAACAGGCAAAAGACCACTAGGACGACCAAGGAAGAGGTGGAGGGACGGGGTAAGAGAAGACCTGCAAAAGCTTGAGCCCTGGAAGAACTGGAAACAGACAACGAAGAATCGTAATGAATGGAGACCCTTGATAATATCAGCACGCGGTCCACTCGTCCTGATCGCGTAAAGTAAGTAAGTAATATATACATTTCTTCATTTAACATTAATATATGATCAGTATCGACCAATTCCCAAGGATACTGTTAGAAAACTGTATAGCTTGCCAGATGTAGGTCATATTCTAATGAATTGGGGAAACTAACAATTTCGAATTACATTATCCTTCCCGAACAAGTTGTTGAGACAGAAATTTGCCAGTTGCAATTGTCTCTACTGAGCTTGTAGTAAAACCATATGTCTCGTCCAAATAGAATAAAATTAAAGAAAGCCTAAAAGTTAGGGTAAATGTAATAATGATGTTAGGATTTTTTTTAAAATTACGTTCTTTTTTCAGCTGCTATTTAATAACAGCATTCAAAAGAATAGAAAACTGTAAACTGTACAACTTTTGAAGACAAACATAATGCTCTAGAGTTCATCATTAGAGATATTACGCTGCTCGGAAATTTTTAGATCCGGAGAAGAGATACCTGGAAAACAGAAGTTCTATGAAAACAGTAATTAACAACTAGAATTATTCTCTGAACGAACAAGGTTTGCACTGTGTTTCTGTGTGCAAGCTTGTAAATATTCCATGGAAAACCTTTTCATCGTGATCGAGCACGTAATTCAGTCCCATATTCTCGCAGTTTTAAGAATTTATGCGGTTTGTTTTTGTTTCTTGGTATTTTCAACGCAGTTAGTGTGGCATTTACTAGGCAGAAAATGATTAATTCCTCGTCGACTACCTAGAACACAAGCGGTCTTTTAATGAGAACAGTAAATACTAGACAATTACGCAGTTATGCTTTTAGACATAACAAACGTTGGTGACATTACACTCGAGGGAGTCTTTCCATTGTCTATCCAGGACAAATGGAAACATTTGAAATTACTGTTATATGAAACTTGCAGTACCAATGAGAAAGATTTTGTTGATTAACCTACTGTATAAACAAGAAAAATTTCATAAATTAACCCATATCAAGAATTATATGAACGACATTAGCTCATAATGGATATTGGAGGTTGCCCTTCTTGAAATCTAAGCACATGACTGGAAGCCGACTAGCATCTCTTTTTGTATATTATTCACGATCTACTCTTCGTGTTTATGGGTGCCAATACCAAAAAACTACTTAACGTAAACAGGACGTTGCAAAAATGAATCAAACCTCACACGATCTTGTTACCTACTTATGACACAGTTTACTCCTGATGCACTATGGTCCAAACTTCAATGAGGAAACGAATTTCTAATTCAGTGTGTGATCAGAAGGCATATCAGTTAACTGCTATTGATATTGAGAGAATTTCTGTACTTAACAGAACTTGGACCAGTTGCGTTCTTCCGGAAAGTAGGTAATCATTAATTAAATGATCGCAAATTCGTTCCCGCCGTGGTCGCTGTGGTGGTAATAAGAATCTAAGTTGGATTTTAAAGTGTATTTCTTCAAATGGAAAATGTTGTCTAGAGTGACAAAAGTGGCTTACTATTAGCAGAGACTGGATCTTTATCTTTAATTGAAAGTTATCACCGGATAAGAAACTAAATCCGTTCCTTACGGCATTGTCCAATAAAATCTTTGGTTGAGCACATTTTCACTGGATCAAGTCTTTAGACATTACTATTATTTGAGCCATGTACCACAATGAAAGCATCATAAAAAACGGAAGACTAATTATTCCTAATACAGACACTACACACAAATTATCTTCCATTGACGTATCAATCTTTATGACACAGTTTACGTACGGAATCATATTCTCAAACTTTTATTCCAGAAAGTAATCATTGTCCGTCCGAGGTATGATAAAATCATTCAAAGACTTTTTACTCCCATCCCTACACTACAAATGGCATCTATATGCTGCTTCCCGACAACGTTGTTGCTGCTTTGTTACAGGAACTCAAGTTTCTGGAAAGTGTTAAAATGAAATGTATTAATATAATGATACTTTCGTTTAAGACATTTATGTTGAATCATCAGACTGTGTTCATAGTGAAGAAGGATGTGTAATTTTTTTTTTTCCAAATAGAGCAAAAATCGATTATTCGCGGCTTTGCCCGTTAAAAATGGACGGAATAAATGAAGAAATCTTTAGTTCAAGGTAATGCAGAACATATGGGAAGAATTTGTAAATTAAGACTAAATAAATAAGAAAGGCCGATCATTTAAGACAAGCTAACCGCACAACACCCGATGCAGCACCTATGTGTTCGGGTACTCTTAGAACTGTATTAAATAATGATTTCGTTTCTTTAAAATTTATTACACTTCGTATCAATAGCTTCAAATATACATTTTAATGGTCTAAAATGACCTGTAACGTCTCAATCGAACCTAAATCGATTATCTGAATACGAGAAATAATTACTTGGTCATTGTTGTAATATATTAGTTTATTGCTACCAATCTATATTTGCTGCTCTACGTAAATTAATTATTTCCAAAAAGTGCCAAAGAAATTCATGCGAATATTACAGGGGTATAAGTCTTACAAACACAATCTACAAAGTTTACTCAAAAATAATAAATAACCGCCTGAAAGTAAAAACAGATGCATGTTTGGGAGAAGAAAGAAGAGGGTTCAGAAAAGGACGCTCATGCAGTGACAATATTTTTAGCATTAAAAAAAATTTTTGATAAACGACAAGAGTTCAATTTAGAAATGCAATTAAGTTTTATCGAATTTTAGAAAGCACAAGTAGACTCTCGAAATAATGGAAAAGCGAGGGCATCCCATACATCGTATTCAAATAATCAAAAGCCAGTATGAGGATACAAAAATAATCATAAATACAAGCAGCTCTAAAACAGATAAAATAACAATAAATCAAGGTGTGAGACAAGAATGTAGCGTGTTACTCTTTTTAACATCTATACTGATGATCTCATAAAAAAACTGGAAGAAGAAAGTCCATGAAGGTATACAGCTGAAAATGAACTAACATCTAAATGTTATGCTGTATGCAGACGATGTAACTGTATCGCAAAATACAGGAGCACACCTACAACGCTCTGTATATAAGTTGTACGAGATGGGAAGAAAACACTAAAATTTAAAAATATCAGCCACTAAAACAAAGGTTATGCCCCACTACAGTAAATGTCCAGTTCGATCTAAGATTGTTATCGAAAATCCCCAGTTTCAGTTATTTAGGCAGTGACATAAGTGTGGACATAGACAAGGACATAGTGAAACACGTCCACTGATTGTGTGGTCGTGTTCCATTTTGATTTATTCTTTAACCTAAAATGTTTCTGCACCATTAACGTTACCTATGTGTTAATTATTTAATTATTTTTATCAATGCCCCATGTTTATGTATGTTTCCCCCATATTTATATATGTTTTCACCCGTGTGATCGCACTTGTTAGTTCGTGTGAATGTGGAAGGTTGCTCTTAATATTGACTGACTGCCGCGCAATGCCTTACAGTCGCCGCCTCCCGCTTTATGCCTCGTTTTGCTGTAGTTGAGAAAGCATGGCTTCGTTTGTCGTCTGCGCTAGCGTCTGCTGGGTGGCCAGAGACAAGCTTACTTGGCAAGCTGGCGAGGTGGCCGTGTTCTTAGTGTCGCACCAACCTAATCTTGGACGAAAGAGTTGACACCTCTCTAGAAGAGGTTGTAGAGGGAATTGTCTTGGCCAGGTAGCAAGGGTCGGTAAACACTAGTCTCTGAACTCACTCTGCGTCGCTTTTAGCGCGCTCTACATCCGCAGTGTGGCAGAGGGATGTTTTTCCGTGGCCTTAGAACTTCATTCTGGCTCCGACGACTGTGGCAGTAAGTACTCCGCTGAATCATGCTGAGGGAAAGGCATGCTGTTAGGACTTTATTTTCTTTGTGATCAGGCAGACTTGGTTTTTCAGTGATAGTTTTCTTGAGTCATTCTTTCGCTATAATTTACAAAACTCGAGTAAATTCAGTGTAAATTTATTATTTGCATTTTCATTCCAGTGTTGATTGTGTGTCCAGTTTTGCTCAAGTTAGAATACACATGGGTGGCCTTCGGCCCTAGTCTAAATCTAGTATGTTTGAATTTCCTTCACGTTTTTAACTAACGTTTTAAAGTCGTTTCTGTATCCGCGAGCATGCTAAATATTTCTCAGATTTTCTGATTAGCCGGCCGCGGTGGCCGAGGGGACTGAGGCGCTTCAGTCACGGTCTGTACGGGCACTACGGTCGGGGGTTCGAATCCCCCCTCGGGCATGGATATTGTGCCGTTCTTAGCTAGTTCATAAGTAGTTTGTAAGCTTAGGGACTAATGACCCCGTAGTTAAAGTCCCATAACTTCTACAAACATTTGAACATTTTTTGATTTTCTGATTTGATTCCGTCTTTCCTGTCTTGTATGACCGATTGCACCACGTGCTTTCTTAACGATCGTTATATTTATTTTCTTGTTCATTTTTCTGAATAGATTAGGATTTTAAAGTATCGAACCTCTGATTTATGATTTCTACATCTACATACATACTCGGCGTTTCACCGTGAGGTGCGTGGCGGAGGGTACACTGTACCACTACTAGGCATTTCCTTTCCTACTCCACTCCCAAATTGAACGAGGAAAAAAAGAATGCCTATATGCCTCCGTACGAGCCCTGATTTCTCTTGTCTTTGTGATCTTTACGCGAAATGTAAGTAGGCGGCAGCAAGATCGTACTACACTCAGCTTCAAATTCCGGCCCTCTAAATTTCCTGAACAGAAATTCACGACAAGAACGTCGTCTTTCTTCCAGCAATCCCAAATTGAGTTGCTGGAGCATTTCCGTGGCACTCGCGCATTGATCGAACCTACCGGTAACAAATCTAGCTGCTCGCCTCTGAACCGCCTCTATGTCTTCTTTCAAACCGATCTGCTGCGGGTCCCAAACACTTGAGCAATACTCAAGACATGGTCGTACAAGCGTTTTATACGCGGTCTCCTTTACAGGTGAAGTACATCTTCCCAAAATTCTCCCAATAAACCGAAGTCGGCTGTCCGCCTTACTCACAACTGTCCTTACATGCTCGTTCCATTTCATATCGCTCTGCAATGTTATGCCTAGATATTTGAACGACGCGACAGCATCAAGAAGCTCACTACTAATGCTGTATTCGAACATTATGGGATTGTTTTTTCTACTCATGCGCATCACCTTACATTTTTCTACATTGAGAGCTAGCTGCCAATCTTCGCACCAACTAGAAATTTTGTCTAAGTCATCCTGTATGCTATTACAGTCAGTTACAGACGACACTCTCCCATACACCATGCTTCCCGTCCCATGTTTAATTATCTATTCATTTATTTTGTAACATTGATTTTGTCTTGGTTAATACGTTGGCTGCTCCCTTAAGGAGTGAGCCGTTAGATAAATTTCCATTGCTCATGTACTGTGGACACTCGTAAAGTAATTTAGAGCAGCAGTGAGCGTTTTAACTTTCATTTGCAGATCTCAACTGCCCGAGATCTTGTTTATTTTAATAACAGGCTACTTTCAATAGAAAAACATATATGTGGAAATATAAAAAAAGATTCAAGAAATAAAGTTAGGAAAGACCCAAAATTGAAATTATATAAAACAATGGCAGTGCCTGTGCTCCTTTATGGCAGTGAATCCTGGATAGAAAGAAAAAGAGATAAAAATAAGATACAGTCAACAGAAATGAGGTTTTTAAGAACAGTCAAATGTTGCACAAGAAGAGACCATATAAAAAATGATGGCATTAGGGCAGAATTAAAAATCTACAGTTTATACGAAAAGATTGATGAACACAGGGAATAATGGACACAACACCCCAGAAGAATGAAGAGAGAATGAACAGCTACAAAACCTTGAGAAGAATAGATATTGGACGACCAAGAAAGAGAAGAGAAGAGAAGAGAAGAGAAGAGAAGAGAAGAGAAGAGAAGAGAAGAGAAGAGAAGAGAAGAGAAGAGAAGAGAAGAGAAGAGAAGAGAAGAGAAGAGAAGAGAAGAGAAGAGAAGAGAAGAGAAGAGAAGAGAAGAGAAGTCGGAACAGGAATCCTGCCTAATGTTTGAAGAAGATGATGATGATCAAGTAAATTAGTTATTGTTACCTGTCGTAATTTGGAGATGAAATCAAAGTTCATGAAGAAGAAATAATGACATAGTAATTTTGTCAGAGACTGCAAATGATCTGGAATAGCAATTGAATGGAATGGACAGTGTCTTGAAAGGAAGATGTAAGATGAACATTAACAAGAGTAAAACAAAGGTAATGGAATGGAATGTCAGAAAATCAGGCGATGCTGAAGGAATTAGATTAGGTAATGAGACAATAAAAGTAGTGGATGAGTTTTGTTATTTGGGTAGCAAGATAACTTCTCATGGCCGAATAAAAGAAGATATAAAATGCAGAATGGCTATGGAGAGAAAAGTGTTTCTAAAGAAACGCAACTTGTCGACATCCAATTATAATTTAAATGATAGGAAGTCCTTTCTGAAAGCATTTGTCTGGAGTGCATCATTGTATGGCAGTGAAACGTGGACGATAAGAAGTTCTGACAAAAGGATTTTGAAATGTGGTGCTACAGATGAATGATGAAGATTAGATGGGTAGATCACGTGACTAATGAGGAGGTACTTAACCGAATTGGGGACAAAAAGAGGTTCTGACATATCCTGTCTAAGAAAAGGGATATATTGGTAAGACACATTCTGAGAAATCAAGGAATTGTCAACTTAGCATTAGAAGGAAGTGTATGGAGTAAAAATCGTAGAGGGAGACTCAAAAGGATGAAGGTTGCCGAACTTATTCTCAGATGAAGAGACTTGCACAGGACAGGATAGCGTGGAGAGCTGCATCAAACCAGTGTGCGGACTGAAGACCACAACAACAACCTGTCGAAAGACAAAGTAATTTCGTATAGTGCTGTTGCTATACTCTTGCACATTTCTTACAATTTGTGGTGACGTATTTAATAGCCAAAATTAATCCGGAAAGCTACTGCGTTAGGTAGCTATATGATGGCCTACAGTTAATGAGTTTGGGCCTATGATAAAGACGGTGCTATCAGTTTTTCCTGCTTGCTTACGTAAACTCCTCCTCACATTGTGGCTTCCTACTCTAACTCAGGGTTGAATTTTCACCATACCTCAGCATGGCGATTCTAGTAATTGTAGTGCTACTGCCTTGAGACACATCAGTCAGGTATGGCTCAGGTGGGCTATTTGAATTGCAGAACGGTCGCGCGGCCGTAACGAGCCGACGTGGGTGGGAATTATTCAGATGAGCCATCGTGAAATTAATTTCCGCAGTGGACGTTCCGACTATGCCCACGTTCACAACGAGCGCAGCCTACGCTCACTGCTCACTGATGACACGGTGTGTCAGACCAGCGTAATCTACAACAGTTATACTTCAACATTGTTAACAATCAGCGCCTCTCATGAATAACGTCCCCCCGTATTTTGACATCAATTAGGAACGTTACGTTACCATTGTCTTCTCCTTTATCGTGTACCTAATCAACAACCTTATTAATCAAGAGTACATCGCGTATATAGCAGTATTTATTTATCTATTAGTAGCTGAAAACCCGGCGTTGCCCGGGTATTTATTTATTTGTGTCATTATTCAGGTATATATTTATTTGTATAAGGGCTGAATGTCTGTAAAACATCTTGGGAGTACAATTAGTAGTAAAGAAGTAATACAGGTAATAGGGGAGGTTTTCCATGAACGTTACTGTTTACGTGCTCATATCTCATGAACTACGTTTCGGAATGTGATACAATTCAGAAGCTACATTCAACTATATATATGTATACTGTCTGTAAAATTTCCTGTCGCTACAGTTTCTAATGTTCAAATTATAAATTGTAACGTCATACCAAGAGCCGTGGGCTGAAAGCAAGGGGAAACTACAGCCGTTATTTTTCCGGAGGACATGCAGCTCTACTGTATGAACATATGATGATGGCATCCTCTCTGGTAAAATATTCCGGAGGTAAAATAGTCCCCCATTCGGATCTCCGGGCGGGGACTACTCAGGAGGATGTGATCATCAGGAAAGACAATACTGGCATTCTACGGGTACTCAGGAGGATGTGATCATCAGGAAAGACAATACTGGCATTCTACGGGTCGGAGCGTGGAATGTTAGATCCCTTAATCGAGTAGGAAAATTACAAAATTTAAAAAGGGAAATGGATAGGTTGAAGTTAGATATAGTGGGGATTAGTGAAGTTCGGTGGCAGGATGAACAGGATTTCTCGTCAGGTGAGTATAGGATTATAAATACAAAATCAGTTGGGGGGTATCACAGGAGTAGGATTGATAATGAATAAGAAAATAGGAATGCGGGTAAACTACTATGACCAGCACAGTGATCGCATATCATTGTCAAGATAGATACGAAGCCATCACCGACAACAGTAGTACAGGTTTATATGCCAACTAGCTCTGTCGATGATGAGGAAATCGAAGAAATATATGAGGAGCTAAAGGAACTTAATCAGACAATTAAGGGAGAGGAAAACTATTGTTATGGGAGACTGTAATTCGGTAGTAGGACAAGGAAGGGAAGGGAAGATAGTAGGTGAATATGGTCTGGGCAAAAGGAATGAAAGAGGAAGCCGCCTGGTAGAATTTTGCACAGAATATAATTTAGTTATTAAAAACACCTGGTTTAAGAATCACAAAAGAAGGGTGTATACGTGGAAGAAACCAGGAGACACTGGTAGATACCAGATAGATATTATAATGGTAAGACATAGATTTCGGAACCAGGTTTTAAAGTGTAAGACATACCCAGGGGCAGATATAGACTCTTACCATAACTTGTTGGTTATGAAATGTAGGCTGAAACTGAAGAAACTACAAAAAGGTAGGAAAATAAGGAGATGGGACCTGGATAAATTGAAGGAGCCTGAAGTTCTTAAGAATTTCAGAGGGAGTTTTAGGCAACAATTGACAGAAACAGGGGAAAATAAAACAGTAGAGGAGGAATGGGTATAATTGAGAGATGAAATAGTGAAGGCAGCGGAGGACAAAATAGGTAGGAAGGCAAGATCTACAAAAAATCCTTGGATATCACAGCATATACTAAATTTAATCGATGAAAGGAGAAAATATAAAAATGCAGTAAATGAAACAGGCAAAATGGAGTACAGACGACTGAAAAATGAGATTGACAGGAAGTGCAAAATGGCTAGAAGGCAAATGCAAGGATGTAGAAGAATGTATAAATAGGGGAAAAATAGATACAGCCTAAAGAAAAATAAAAGAAACATTTGCAGATAAGAAAAACAGCTCTATGAATATCAAGGACACTGATGGGAAACCAGTTCTCGGCAAAGAAGGGAAAGCTGAAAGGTGGAAAGAGTATATAGAGGGGCTCTACAAAGGAAATGAACTTCGAGACAATATTGTATGAAGGGAAGAGGATGTAGATGAAGATGAAATAGGAGATACTGTACTGAGAGAAGAATTTAACAGAGCCCTGAAAGACCTAAGTCGAAACAAGGCCCCTGGAGTAGATGATAAGAAAAATGTTATAATCCCCATTCCAAAGAAAGCAGGTGCAGGTAGATGTGAAAACTACAGAACCATCAGTTTAATAAGTCATGGTTGCAAAATATTAACACGAATTATATACAGAAGGATGGAAAATCTGGTAGAAGCCGACCTCGGGGAAGATCAGTTTGGGTTCAGGAGAAATGTAGGAACACGGGGGGCAATACTCACTTTACGGCTTATCCTAGAAGATAGATTAAGAAAAGGCAAACCTACATTTCTAGCTTTTGTAGATTTGGAGAAGGCTTTTACCAATGTTGATTGGAATATACTCTTTCAAGTTCTGAAGCAAGCAGGAGTAAATTATAGGGAGCGTAAGATTATCTACAACTTGTACAAAAACCAGACAACGGTTGTCAGAGTTGAAGGGCATGAAAGGGATGCAGTGATTGGAAAGGAAGTAAGACAGCGTTGTAGCCTTTCTCCAATGTTATTCAATTTTTACATTGAGCAAGCTATAAAGGAAAGCATGGAGAAATTTGGAGAAGGAATTAAAGTTCAGGGTGAAGAATTAAAAACATTGCGTTTTGCCGATGACATTGTAATTCTGTCAGAGACAGCAAAGGACCTTGAAGAGCAGTTGAACGGAATGGGCAGTGTGCATATAACATGAAGATTAACAAGAGCAAAACTAGGGTAATGGAGTGCAGTCTAAGAAAATCAGGTGATGCGGAAGGAATTAGATTAGGTAACGAAACAATAAAGGAAGTAAATGAGTTTTGTTATGGGCAGTAAAATAACAAATGATGGTCGCAGTACAGAGGATATAAAATGCAGAATGGCAATGGGTAGAAAAGTGTTCTTGAAAAAGAGAAATTTGTTAACATCGAATATTGATTTAAGACTAAGGAAGTCCTTTCTGAAGGCATTTGTATGGAGTGTTGCATTGTATGGGAGTGAGACATGGACGATAAACAGTGCGGACAGGAAGAGGATTGAGGCTTTTAAATATGGTGCTACAGAAGAATGCTGAAGATTAGGTGTGTGGATCGCGTAATTAATGAGGAGGTACTGAACAGAATTGGGGAGAAAAGAAATTTCTGGCATACCTTGACTAAAAGAAGGGATAGATTGGTAGGACACATTCTTAGACATAAAGGAATTGTGAATTTAGCGTTGGAGGGAAGTGTGTGGGGTAAAAACCGCAGAGGAAGACCAAGAGATGGATACAGTAAGCAGATTCAGACAGATGTAGGTTGCCGGCCGTTCTCATGTAGAGATGAAGAGGCTTGCTCAGTATAGGGTATTGTGGAAAGCTGCATCAAACCAGTCTCCGGACTGAAGACCACAACAACAACAACCGAGAGCCGTAGTTTTACTCCATAAACAGCGGAAAAGTAGTAAGCGAGAAACATTTTTCCTTTCATTTTACTATGGTTGCCAGCGAGAAAATGTTTAAAAAAGGTTTGAAATTATGTTTAAAGTTTGTTGCAAGTCGCTAAGTACTGTCATTCTCATACAGTGTATTTCGAAAGTCTCGCCGCATTATATGGCATTTTTTGCGATTTTTATTGGTTATGATGTAACATCCTTCGAAGCAAGTGCCGTATGTGATTCTTAACCATGTAGCAATTGTTACCTCACGATAAGGAATGTGTGTACCAAATTTGGTTGAAATCGGTCCTATGGTTTAGGAGAAAAGGAGCAGCATTGTCGCAAAATGCAGCAGTTTTTCGCGCATCTCATTGTTTATGACGTCATATCTCGTCAACTATGTATCGTACGTGATTCTTACTCTTACGGCGACCGTTCTCATGGATTGAAGGTTACTTTTATAAAATTTGAGAAAGATTGGATCAAAACTGTAGATTTGTATGCAACACGTACACATATATGGAGACTCTGCTTTATATATTAGATCTCCCATGGAATATTCCACTTGAAATTGGACGATCAATTAGAAAATTGGCCAAGTGTTTTTTTAATAACTAATAATTCATACATGTGCCAATTAATATAAAACTAAACAACTCTCATGATGTTATTCCATAAATGATTTCTGTTTCTCAAGTTAAACTTCAGCGAATTTAGTGTTATTTTCTGAACGCGAAATTTTGTGTGCTCTGTAGCTAAAGAACCTCATACTGTAGTTCACTGAACTACGATTCATTTCGAAGATGAATAACTAAAGTTGATGTAGGTATATGAATAACATCACAACTAATTCACTGTTGTAAAACTTTGCCGGCCGCAGTGGCCGAGCGGTCTGCGGCGCGCCAGTCACGTTCTGCACCGCCACTACGGTCGGTGGTTAGAATCCCCCCCTCGGACATGGATATTTGTGCCGTTCTTAGTATTAGCTAGTTCATAAGTATTGTGTAAGCTTAGGGACTGATGACCTTTAGTTAAGTCCCATAAGCTCTACAAACATTTCAACATTTTTTGTAAAACTTTCTCAGAAATCCATAGAAATTGCGGACCATTGGGACGAATCTGCAGAAGCTGAAATGGCTTTACTGCCAACCAGACACCAGTGTCCCGTCGCGAGAGCGCCGCTCTAACTTCCCCAGAAATCACCTCTGGCAATTTACACAAATATTCGCACACGCCCAACCCTCTTGTTCCGAAACCTCAAGTGCACGCGCAGACCAGAACGAGGCCAACTTTTACTGCCTCTGCTCATTGTACTCCAGAGCCCTTCCGGTGCATCGTGACCGGAGAGCCTCCATACACAATACAGCACGGTAGCGGCAAAACAAACTACCTGGCCTCATGTCAGCCACAGACGTGCCCAGCCCAAATGTATATGTCCTTCTGCAGACGGAGTGGTTTCACCAACGGTGGTGGCGGCCAGCGATCGCCCTCAGAGAACTTGCCGCCAGCGACCCCCGCCCCCTCGCGGAACCGCAAAAGTGCCGGTCTGCCGGTGTTGTCAACGCCTTCCGCCTCAGAAGACAATTATCCCATCGACGATACTCACAATCAAAAACATACTCCCAGTGAACAGAAAATTTACCTCCTAAACTTCTATCATCTGATAATTACAAGAGAAATGAAAGATATTGAATATAAACAAGATAATACTATTGATATCCTTCGGGAATAAATCCAGACAATAGTGTCCAAATAAAATGGAGAAAATAATTCTGAAATAGGACTACCACCTCTCATTGTATACACTAATGGTAGACATGTTGGTTGCTGACATGTAATTGCAACAAAATGTTCAAATGATTGTTAAGCTTATAGGACTTAACTACGGGGTCATCAGTCCCTAAACTTACAAACTACTTATCAACTACCTTATACTAAGGACGGCACAAATATCCATGCCCGACCGTAGTGGCCGTGCAGACCGTGACTGGAGCGCCTCAGTCCCCTGGCGCATTGCAGCAAATGATGTAAATAACTTCAGTCCACCCTGCCTTGAAATGGCAGATTACTGTAATACGGAATTTTTTTAACCAACATATAAGACGTTTCCAATCATTTATTTCAACAAATAGTACCCCTTATGACCTGTTCTCGAGAGAGTCTCAATTTACTCGGTTACTTTTACTTGCTTTGAAGTGTCATACGTTCATAAGACCTAAGTTTTCTACCGGAAAGAGCTGGTCCCCCTCCTCGGATAGCCATGTGGTGTGACGTCAGTGGCGTTCTCCCAAGCCGTCGGCACACAGAGCGTGTATTTGAACGAGTGTCGCCAACGTGGGGAGTTCCTGACGTCACAACGTGCGAACCGCACGTTGGCGGGGGTTTCCCAACGTGTCAGGCAGTATCAAGCAGGCCAGATATTCTCAACGAGCGTCTGAACGATCACCAATAAGGTGGCAGAACGCCCCCGACGTCACACCACGTGGCTATCCGGGGAGGGGGACAGCTCTTTTCGATAGAGAGGCGAAGACATTTCAAAGCAATTAAAAGTAACTGAGTAAGTTGAGAATCTCTCGGAAACCGGCCATTAAGAAACTATTTGTTGGAATAAATGACTTCAAACGTCTTATAAATGGGTAAAAAATTTCCGTATTGCAGTAATCTGCCGTTTCAAGGCAAGGCGGACTGAAGATCTTTCAACACGAATAGTACTTTGTATCATTTGTTGTAATTACATGTCAACAACTGACGTTTCACCCAGTAGCAAATACGACACGTCTAATATCGTAGGTGTGGATGCATTGGCAATGTGACTGGCCATAGTGTAGGGGTCAAATCGTGGACTGCGAAGTTAAGAGATTGCAGTGTTGGTTCAAGGATGTACATCAGCAAATATTTTTTCTTCCTTATTCGGTTTTGTGATAGACCCAAAAGACTTTCCTATAAATTTCTTAGAAGTATACTGCATAATATTCGAAGCTATGTAAAAATAAGTGCGCACCCTGAGGAGTGAGTTTGTCGGATTAGTTTTATGAACAAGACAGTTTGCACCTCACTTAGAGTAAAATACGCACTTATTGTTTCACGTATTGCGTTTTACACGTTTTCAACATTCTTCTATTGAATAGTAACATTGACCGTAGAAGCATGATTTTTTAAGATTTACTAAATAGCGAGACTCTCGCAATAATTTTCGTGTTGTGAAGGCCTATTCTGATTTTATATCGCACAGTTTGTCATGAAACTTTTATTATTCGCAGCACTTATTGATATAAAATGTAACTTTTATAAGAGTGTTATGTTCATAGGTTTTGTTGTTATTTATTTAGGACTATCACAGAACATAACGAACATAAGCACAAGCGCGGAAATAAGCTGTTCATTAGAGGTAAAGCAGGAACTCCACTCTTTTGATTTGGTAAACAGTGTGATTCCAGCAACTGATACCGCCGACAACTGCTGCAGGAGCGCGCTGTGGTCGCGTGTAGCTCGTTGAGGCACACGCCTCGTGTGCTCAAGTTGCGCCGTCCCCGAGCGTTCAGCCGCGCGCTGGACTCGGCACGTTGACCACGCACGTTCACACAAACGCTCCGTGTGACGACGGCTTTACGAGTGTGATCGTTCAGACGCACGTTGAGATCATCTGGTCTGCTTGATACTGCCCGACACGTTGGGAAAGTCTCGCTGTGATATCAGAAACTCCCCGCGTTGGCCACACTCGTCCAGATACACGCTCCGCGTGCCGACGCTTTTAGGACTGACTGGTTGCGGACAAGACGAATAGCGCAGACGGCATATTTGGCGCTATTTCTAGCTATAAACATATTAATTTAAATCATACGTTTCTTAGACTCAGTAGCTTTATGAAGACATCAGATAGTATCGGCTCGATAGTGGGCAAATCAAGCGCACATGTCCAGGATAATGTTCATGTCATATTCGTGGAAATTCAGGGAAGATTTAAACGGTGATAAAATATGGAAAAATTGCGAGGAAAATTTAGGTTTAAGACATGGAAAATAATGACTTAGTTGTTGTGTTGGGTGCGTTCATAAATATACTTTGAATGAGTAAAGTTTTCTTTACATGATTTGAACCCGTATAGGAACTGTCAAACATAAAAAATGAATATCTGTTCGTTAGTCTCGCTAAAACTCGAGAACGGCTGAACCGATTTGGCTATATATCAGTACATAAACCACTGGATATATTGTGATGAAATTTGGTATGGAGATACCTTGAGCGCTGAAGTACCGGATAAGATACTTTAGAAAGTGTGTAATGCAAGATATTTTTTGATTTCAAGTATACAAAGCGAAATATCGAACGATAACTACTCTCTGGAAAAGCTACTTACTCTATGACTTCCTAACTATTTTTCAGAAGTTATAATTAACTTTTAAAAATGCATTGTCCCTTTTGTAAAATGTGGATAGAACAGCAGAACAACACACGTACCTGTCCTATTTCCGACCAACTATTCCAAACTTTTACTTTACTCAAACCTTCCTCTTGCTTTGAACGTCGAATGTGCAAAATTTTAACGCAATCAGAGGACTGGTATTGATATTTCATAGAAACATCTATTTCTATTCTTTCTGATTTTTTTGGGAAACTTTCCAAATTTTTATTTCTTAAGAACGTCACTCGTCACGTAAAATATACAAAATTTTATCGCAATCAGACGAATGATATTGATATCCTATTGAAAAAAGGTCTTCAATTTTCTCGCGAATTTTCAAATTTTCCAGGTAACTTAATCAAATTTTTAGTTCATAAGAACGTTCATCTTTCGTTGAACGTCAAATGATGAACATTTTATCGCAATCGGATGTACGGTTCTCAATTTATAGTGTTGAGTACATTTAGAAACACATTGAAAGAGGATCTTGGTTGGAATTTTGCGACTTTCCTTTTTAACTGTCACTTCAACTTTTTTTTTTTTTTTTTTTACCGAAAACGTTTCTAACGCCTTAAAAAATTAATTACCCCTCTCCGTCGTGCGAATAGTTAGTATAGTCAGTTATAGTGTTGATTTCAATCAAAAACACATTGGAAAACGCATATTCAGTTTTTTTTCAAATTTTCTAATTATATGATGGATTTTCCAAAAAAATTATTTCATATAAACCTTGTCCTGTCAAGCCGTACTCAAGTGATGACTGATTTTTATTCATGAAAACAAATAGCTTTTGGTTTTTCCTAAATTTTCCTAATTTCCGGGCGACTTTTGCAAATTTGTATTTGATGCGAATCTTTCTCTAGCGTTCGACATGAAATGTACAAAATTTTATCGCAATTGGACGAACGGTATTGATAGCTCACTGGAAAAAGCAGTTTCAGTTTTTCCCGTTTTTTTTTTTTTTTTTTTTTTTTTTTTTTTTTGGGGCAAGTTTTCCATATTTTATCACCGTTTAAACCTTCCCTGGACTTACACGAATATTTCAAATCTAAAATTAGCCAAATCGGTTCAGCCGTTTTCGAGTTTTAGTGAGACTAAAGAACAGCAATTCATTTCTATATATATAGATTAGGACTCACATGAGACGTTAAAATTAGAGCATTTTGTGCTTATGTCGTGTAAAATGACATGAAGTTTCTTCATAAAAATACATTCTAGGTGAAACCTAACTAGTTTAAAGAAATTTAAAGTAAAGTGATTGGCCGCTACAATGTGGCAGTAGTAGCTGTCAGAAGCTGCAAGACGAAACTAGAATATGTTAAACCAGTACAGACACACCATTCCATAAACAATTGCGACATGTGTGTCAGGTAGCGGGCAAGAGGAGATAAACCAGTCAAATAGTAGCTATACCTTCAAAAAGGTGGGGTAGAATATTTTTCTAACTCGTTCATATTAATGGAAAGATTAGAAAACCAAGTTTTGCCAAGAAAATTTCTCTTGGAAAAACTTTCCGCAGCCAAAAAGCTTCGAAAATTTCGAACTACACTGCGTCAAAAAATGTCAATTTTTCAAAATGTGTGCTAAGTCGCAAAATACCTAATTTTTGAACACATCATTTTATTTTTATGTTATATTTTGGAATTTACCATCTCATTTCCAGGTATTCAAAATTTCTGTATGCAACATGGCGATTCCTGGACAACCACCTATTGTGATTTGTAGACCACTAGCCGAAGTTTACTATAGGCCACCGCATCCTTCGCGAGCGAGGTGGCGCAGTGGTAACGCACTGGACTCGTATTCGGGAGTTACTAACAAATATTGGCACTTCTGAGTGTGTAATACTCGTAATACTGTACTTCAACTTTAGCGCACCTGAGAAGGGTATGAACATCACTTCAGACGTACTGATGCGCAAGGATCCTCGGTGTCACCAGAAATACCTTGGGTTGCCGATTACAGGTATTTACATAGATTTGGTCCCAGGTAGACCTCTTCTTTAAAAAGCGAGTCAGCTTCTTCACGGTCTTCATACAGGGTGTCCCAGCTATCTTGTCCACCCAAAATATCTCTGGAACAATAACAGCTATTGGAAAATGACTTTCACTGGTAACAATGTACGGCTGGGGCCCATGAATGTACATATTTGGAAACATTCTAAAACGAAAGCAAATGTGTTTTTTAACACAAACTTATGTTTTTTTTTAATGGACATCCTGTATTTTTTCTTCAGCAATCCATATCATGACAAATCACAAAAACAATGGCGTTAATTGCATCGCAATATTCCAATTACATCCCGAGATATTGCTACGAGAAGTTGACGCTTGAAAAACCCGAAATACGCTGCTAGCACACGTCCTGAGGTTCAGGCGTGAACCCCATGCTGCCCGTAATCGCGATGTGACATGCGTAATCGCACTTCCATACTTTTCAAGAGGTCCAAAACGAATAATACGGTTTGCTGCCATCAACTCTCATAAGCGCATAATGGTTTCCCTCTTGCTCGTTTTATGTGTACACGTACACAAAATGAACCAGTACTGATCGGTATACACCAGTCAGGTTGTCTTATTTATCCTGCACACCCAAAATAAGGTTTATCGAATGCGTTAAATGACCCATTGTGCCTTTCGCGCACTCGTTCATCCAGGCCCTAGCTCTACCTAGACAAGTGTCCAACGTAGTTCCCACTACAGCCACGGTTACCACTTCGCCTTGTTTGTGATTTGCGCCCCATACAAACTCCTGCACTCCACCACCCTCCGAGCATCCCATTTGTTGTTGCTTTGGCGTGCAGTACACCACTTGCCAGTGTAGTCGTGCATCAGAGTAATTTAGTGACGGCACGGAGGTAGTACACATTGTGAATAAACGTTGTGTTGTGGAACTCAAATGTTCAAATGTTTGTATAGTCTATGGGACTTAACTACGGGGTTATCAGTCCCTAAACTTACAAACTACTTATGAACTAACTAAGACTAAGGACGTCACAAATATCCATGCCCGAGGGGGGATTCGAACCTCCGACCGTAGTGGCCTTGCAGACCATGACTGAAGCGCGTTGTGGAACTTATACTGTATTATGTACACACATGAAGATATTATACAAATGCTGCTGATCTATGAAGAATGTACGTTGGCGGGAAATACGTTATTAGATTGCTTGTTTGTTTATAGTACTGTTAGAGAACATTATGATTATTACGTTAATATGTCTGTTTTCTACCCTACGCCTACTGTTGTAGGCGGGCGAAATTCTGTTCAGGCAGAACGAATGTACAGAAGACGATTCCCTGACAAGCCATCGCCTTCGCGCCGGATGTTTCGTCGACTCACATCTCGTCTACGTGAAACGGGAAGCTTAAATTGAAGACCTACACATCGTCCTAGAACACGCACAGATGAACGTGCTGAAGTTGCTGTGCTCGCTACCGTAGCTGTGAATCCTCACATCAGCACACGTCAAATTGAACGTGAAGTTGGTGTGTAGAAATCAAGTGCACAGCGTATTCTTCAACGTCGTAAGTTTCATCCTTACCATGTTTATTTACACCAGGATCTTCATGGAAATGACTTCAGCAACAGGGTAACATTTTGTCGATGGGCTCAGCAAAATCTACTGACTAATCCAAATTTTTTCGCAGATGTTCTCTTTACCGACGAGGCATCTTTCTCCAACAAAGGAATTGTCAATACGAGGAATATGCATTATTGGTCCGCAGACAATCCAAAATGGCTCCATCAGGTAGAGTATCAACGTCCGTGGAAAGTGAATGTTTGGTTGGTATTATTGGAGATACCATTATCGGACCTTTCTTTGTAAATGGCGTCCAAAATGGCAGACAGTACTCCAGATTTATACGACACAATCTTCCTGTTCTCTTGGACACCGTACGTCTGAACAGGAGAATGGTTATGTGGTATCAGCATGACGGATGCCTTGCAGATGACTTAAGAGCACGATGACTTCTGAACCGTAAGTTCCCTGGTAGGTGGATTGGACGTGGTGGTCCAGTTAGGTGTCCTGCCCGATCTCCGGACCTTACAACGCTAGATTTTTTTCTTTGGGGAGCTGTGAAGGATGCTGTTTACCAACATGAACCAACAACACCAGAGGACATGAAGCAACGCATTATTGATGCTTGTACAGCCATCAAAGAGGAAACAGTAGCACGAAGTAGGGCATCCTTCATCCGCAGAGTGACCCCATGTATGCAACCTAATGCTTATCACTTTGAGTATGATATGTGAACGCTATCTTTAGTATGTAGCGCTGCTATCACAGTACAAGTTTCTACAAAGTGCCATTTTACCCAGTGAAACTAATTGGTTGAACATGTTTACGTTTATCTTCTATGTCTTACCTGGACTTCCCAAATCAAAACATTTTTACCTAAACAACCGCAAAACCTTTAGTCCACTTGCTCGTTTCGCTAAAACCATCAACATGAATTTTACTATTATGAGTGGATGATTCAATGTCACTTGCGCTAGATCTTCAGTAAAGTTTTAACGTTGAACGGCATTGCCTTTTTAGTAACGGATTAACGATAAGCAAGTTAACTTTATGACTAACGTTGCGGTACTCAGAACCGCATCACCCCTAGCCTATGTGATAAATACGTGCTGGAATGTACGACTTTAATGCAGGATGGCAGCAGACCGTATTATTCGTTTCGGACCTCTTGGTAAGTATCGAAGTGCGATTACGCATGTCAATCACATCACGATTACGGGCAGCATGGGGTTCACGCCTGAGCCTCAGGACGTGCGCTAGCAGCGCATTTCGGGTTTTTCAAGCGTCAACTTCGCGTCGCAATATCTCGGGATGTAATTGGAATATTGCGATACAATCAACGCCATTGTTTATGTTATTTGTCATTCTATGGATTGCTGAAGCAAAAATATAGGGCGTCCATTTAAAAAACCATAAGTTTGTGCTAAAAACACATTTGCTTTAGTTTTAGAATGTTTCCAAATATGTACATTCATGGGCCCCAGCCGTACATTGATACCAGTGAAAGTCGTTTTCCAATAGGTGTTATTGTTCCAGAGATATTTATGGTGGACAAGATAGCTGGGACACCCTGTATAACAATTGTGGCACGTTTTCACAGTTGACCCAAATAAATTTCAAAACGCGCTTTTCTGCAGCAGCATGTTCCGTCCCAGCTCACCTCGCAGGAGCATGAAACAACGTGGACAAGTGCTTCAGGCGTTGGGGCTTGGCTCATTGTAGAGGGTATCGGACTTTTGGCACTACGATTCAAGCTCCATGTCTCAGGGAGTTTCGATTTCACATACAACTTTCACTTACTGGAAAGTCCGTAACGAACGATGTTGCGCAGCATCTTTTGTAGGTGGCAGCTTTGCAAAATTCAATTTGCTTTTGTGGCAGACTTGGCGAATACCTAGTACCGCGAATGGTGTAGTGTGTGACACCTCCACTATACAATGCGATACCAACCAGTTATCTTGCTGTCGTTTCTTCACGGGTAGCGTGAGATTTATTGGCCGCTGACAGCGCTGAGTTATGTTGTTCGTTTTTCTTAACAATATTGCAGCACTAGATTTTTCATTGACCAAAACATGCGGATATTGTATCACAACAGGAGGGACCCAGAAATCACCATGTTGCATACAGAAGAATTGAACACCTGAAAATAATATGGTAAAGACCAACATGTAACATGATACATAATACATTTATACTACATAAACAGGAAAAGAAATAAATGTTCAAAACTTAGGTATTTTCCAACTTCGCACAAATTTGGAAAAATTGTCATTTTTGACGCACTGTAGCGCCTTAAGTATTGGAATTAGAAGAAAATGGTAAGAATCAAATTTTTAGAGAATTTTGCGCTCTCTAAAAATTAACGGAGATGTAAAAGTGGTAGGTGCACGAAAAACGGAGATACTTTCCAAAAATTGAGAAAAGTCAGAACATTTCGAAGTTTTTTTACTGCAGAAAGTTTTCCCAGGAGAAATTTGGTTGGCAAAACTTGGTTTTCTAATATTTCCAACCATATGAACGAGTTAAAAAAAATTCTACCTCACTTTTTGCAAGGTATAGGCTTTTTTTCTGACAATTTCACTGGGCTAAGATGGGCTTGCCGCAGGAAAGTTCATAACGGGCCGCATCAAATGTCAGAAGACTGATAACACGAAGAAACATAGCAACAAGAAAAGAGAAAAAATAATACAGACAAAGAGCTACGTATTTTTTGCCTTTTTCTCCTTATTTGTCTCAGTTAACGAAATAATGTAACAAGCGTCTACTGAGAAATTTTGTTGATTCGTCAATTAAAATTATCATAGTTTTATAAGACACCAAACTCAGTAAAAAGATTATCTCTGGAGTAAACGTATACGGTTCTTGAAAGTCGTGAAAAGCTCTGTTTAAACAACGAGATAGCAGCATAATCGTTCATGTTTAAGACGATCGGTAAATACGAGACACAATATCTGTCTACACGCTGAAGACTTCACACAAAATTTTTAAAACATACAAGCAGTATTATAAGTTTCTCAAATAGAATATGTAAATGCCGAAATCGCACACTACACGCTCTCGATTAGTGTACAGCAGAGTTTCTCAGAAAGAATGCAATTACGGGAGCAAATTCAGCGCAGTAAGGCAGTCGTTTCACGAAGGAAAAGGCTGTGCTCCGAGGCTCTAAATGCAAAATAAAGACAATAAATTTCGACTGCTGCACCTGGATTCTGAGAAAACAGGTCCCGTTTTCTCGAGATGGGACATTTCCCTCGTGTTTTTCCTAATAACGTCTCACGAACTATAAAGATATCCAGGCCAATTTTCTTTCAACCCAGAGTCTATGAATCTCTATAGAAATCTTTAAAGTCCTGTTGTATTTTTGTATGACCAAACTTTTTAAAAATGTATTTTTTCTGTTAATAACACAATGCCTGTTGTAGTGAATGAATAAGAAATGTCTGAGAAAATTATACTTTTTCTTCGATCAGATCCTATAAATTTTTCTGCGAATCCTTTAAAGTTCTTTTGCATTTTTGTGAGATCATTATATTCCCGACGTTTTTACAAATTATTTTTTGTTGTTGTAACGACAATACGTTTTGTAGTAAAGGAATAAAAAATCTAATGACATTATCTTCTTGTGAACGGACGTTTTTCATAAATTACCTCTAGGGTCTTCAACGGTAGGTATATACAATGAATAAAGTGAGATACCGGAATACAGTTCACTTTAAATAGTTACATCTAAGAACAATATTTTCCTATGTATTCAAGATCTGAGACTATTTTATTTGGAGGCATGTAAAAGCAATATTGTATTTCTTTAAATTAACTGTGTACTTTTTAACAAAATCCGGTAGCTCGCGCAAATGGTGTCCAATGATGTAGTACACAACGAAATTAAGAAAGTCTTAACCGGCAGTCGGACGACTGTGTATACGGTATCTGCTACTTTATAGTTTGTTTGCAAGGAAAAGAAGCTACTTACATGGGAAACGTTGGATTAATTGATTACTAAATTTGTGACAGACCGCATCACTGTACTGCATTACGTTGGTGACCGAAATAAGCCTTTAGTAGCCACTTTCAGATCATTGTGTCCCCACCACGCATCTGCTCAGTGGACTCCAGACGGGCTGCTGAAGGTTAAGCCCAGTCACCATTTGAATACATGATGAAGCCTTTCCAGCCCAATGCTGCCATATGGCATCGTCATATATATGGCACAAAGCTTTCGATCAAGCATTTTTTTGCGTCCTTGAGCGGCGTGTAGAGAAGTATCAAGTAGAGTTAAGTAGATAGTAGTATTTAGCACCTACGCCCGATATTTTTACAAAACGTAATGATTTAAGACAGTTTTGGGCAGAATCACTCAAAAATGGAAGCCTGGATAGTTTTACGACGACAAAAATCTTTAGAGATAAACTCGAATCAGACATTTCTGAGGATTTCGTAAATGAGAGAAGCTGTTATGTTTGCCTGATTATTTGAATTCATATTTTCCAAGAAAACATTAAAGAAAATGTTTGGATTGTAAATCCGTATTTTGTATCAAAAAGCCAGTCTCTTTGACGTCGCAGCAGCATGAATGCTTGCTTGATTTGAAATCAGATTCCGAGATAACCGCAAACTAAGCAGTCGGCCTCGGAATTTTGGTGTATGCTAAAGGACGAGTTTAAAATCATACCAGATAAAGCTAAACTTATTCTTCTGCCTTTCTCAACCACATAAGCGAATCGGGGTTTTCTGCAACTAAAACTAAATACAGATCCAGTCTCAATGTAGAGCAAGATATTCGGTTGCAACTACCCAAATAGCCGCGCGGGAGTAGCCGAGCGGTCTGGAGCGCCACGTTACGGATCACGCGGCCTCCCGCGTCGGAGGTTCAAATACTCCCTCGGGCATGGATGAGTGTGTTGTCCTTAGCTTAGTTTAACTTAGTTTAAGTAGGTTGTAAGTTTAGGGACTGATGACCAACGTAGTTTGGTACCATAAGAATTACAAACATTGAACTGTCCAATATTCAACCTGTACAAATTAAAACAGTCTCATTCTTCTCATTGACATCCTGTTTTTTTTTCCTAAGCCAAGGAAAGCTATATCGTCAAATACCTATTTATCTTTGTGTATAAAAATTGTGGATCTACAATACTTGTTCTGCTGAATTTATTCTCGAATGTTTTGTTACTGTATTTTGTATGTGCGTGAAATTCTGTGTAATGTGAAATTGTGGATATAATAAACATTTTCAGTGATTAATGTTAATGTCTTGTGTGCCTGTGCTTGTGAAATTGCCTCCCTTCGTCAATAATACTGTCACTGAATTTACCGAATGCAGTATATATCTGCGACGTAAAAAGTAATGCTCCGGCGTTAGTTCCATTTTTTTTTTTTTTTTTTTTTTTTTTTTTTTTTTTTTTAAGACGCTCTGGGACTCAAAAAAGTTTGAGAACCCCTGCTTTGACGTAACAGAGAGTTGGCTACAATACATTCATGAACTATGTAATGTTGCTTGATGTATACGTTAGAGTACACGCAGAAAGACTTTCAAAATATTATATCACGGTAAAAGAAACAAGTAATTTGAAAATTTCATTAATAAATTATAACAAGATTTTTAAATTAGTAGTAAACATTTTTAAAATGATTTTAGTTCCGTTGAAGGAAACATATCTCGCCCTGTGATGAGATATGAAGTTCTCTCAAAACAATACACTCAAAAATTCTATCAAATATGCATTACTCCAATCATTATGTATAGAAATATGCAAATATATATTGTTGGTCGCAAAGTAATAAAATTTGGGCTGGAAAGGGTTAATACGATCTAATGCTGATTTAATAATTAATAAATACTGACAGACCGCAACTTCTCTTCACCACAATGTCAAAACTTTTTACCTTCTGGTTTCCTTTCGATAAATATTCTGTGCATATAAATACATGCTCTATCGATGTACATATCATTTTACAATGACAATTTTATGACGACCTAAATAGTTCTGTTTAAAACGTGAACAATTAGTTACTTTTATACGTTTATAAGGCATTCGTGAAGTTATTTGTATGGAAAAGTACTCAACCCGACATTTATTAGAAACCCGTGATTTATATTTGCAGAACTGTTGGAATAACCGTGTTAATGAACCACTGTGTAACTCATATGTGCATAATCAAATTTTAAAAAGCTTTTATAATGTATTTTTACACGTTTGCCTTTGGTAGATAATTTATCAAAGCTTTTTTGACATTCATATTGTACACATAAATTAAAAGTTTTCCGAGCTAGTAAAATTGATTCGGATATACGTGCGCTGATTATTTAGAAGGCTTTTACTAAGAAATGGTGTGTTCCTCAAGAAGATACCATAATGTATCTTACTCCTCGATCTTTCTTCGCCTGTGTACTTCTAGAAACAAATTTCGCGTGATAATTAACAATAACCCTTAAGTGGCTAGGAATGTCACGTCAAAAAACTTTCCATTCGCCCTCTATTAAATAAAAAAGAAAAAATCGAAAACACGATAGTGACTTCAGTTTTTTGCTGTGCTCTCCAAATCGAATATCGGTGCCTCAATTACTTGCAGTTCACTGACTTTCACGCATACTCACTTTCACACATATCATGCACTTTTATGTTTAGTTACCAGTCTAACTTTTTTTTTCTAAACAAGCCACTATATAGCACTTACAGTATACTATAACGACATCGTTATCTTAAAATACTGAAAATACTCTGGGAAATTCAGTGTAAATGAAATATGCGTGACACTAGATTATGGAAACGCACTTGTTATGGCTCCCGCAGAACTTGAAGTGTAAGAAGTTCCAAGATAACACAAATATTTAAGAGTCTGTTCAATATTTAACAAAACCGTTTAGTCTAGATCAGCAGCGTCCACAGAATCGGCCAGTAGGCCATCTCTCTCTCTCTCTCTCTCTCTCTCTCTCTCAACTAATGTCACACTTGCCGCACCACGTCGCTCTACTCTCCAAAAGCTGTGCGGATAAACCGTGTGGTTCTATGCGCCATGTCAGAGCTGCCGCACCCCGTTCTTGCTGGAGGTTCGAGTCCTCCATCGGGAACGAGTGTGTGTGTTAACGTTAACGTTTGTGTGTGTGTGTGTGTGTGTGTGTGTGTGTGTGTGTGTGTTTGTTCCTTATGATAGTATTAAGTTAGTGTAAATAGTTTGTAAGTCTAGGAATCGATGAACACACTGGTTTGGTTCCATAGGTTTGCAAACCTTTTTATTTTGAATTTTGTTGTCTAAACGGGACGTTGGAGGAATATATTGCAAAGTCACCGCCAAGATGACAGAACAGTCCCGCGCGGGACAAAAGACCGCCTTCCACACGACTTAGTTTCGTGTTATTCCATATTAGGATATTCGCAAAACTCAAGCTGTACTTCGTAAGAGCATTATACCGTTACTGACTGTTTAAACAAAAGGAAAAAAATCATGTTTGTTTGCAACTGCGATTACACGAGTAATATTTTGCGGTCCACGGTTTTCCATTTTAAATTCTTACATTTTAACTGAGTTATATAAAGAGAGGCGTAGACAAAATAGTTTATAGAATGACGTTAGTAACTGGATAAATTACCACAAACTCGTATGAAAAGAAGGGTTTAGCGTCACGTTGTCATCATGGTCGTTACAGACGGAACTACCTGTGGAGAAAATTATTACCTAGCACTTCTCTACCAACATTATCACGGCTCGAATTCTTAGCGAGAGAATTTTATATGAAGGGTAACCACAGCTAAAATACTTATACCTAATTAAATGAACTGTCAAACAAAAATTTAGATGACAAAAAACAAAAATTTTCAAATTTGGAATAAAAGTCCGTTGATCTAAATTAGCAGGATTATTTTTGTAGTCGTGAATAACCGCACTATCGTTTCCGCAACAAGTTACAGTTGCATCTTCAGGTGCTTTAATTGTTTTCACATGTGACTTTTTGATGGCTAACGGGGACTATTATCAGATCCATCCGCTTGCTTTTTTCCCTTAGCTAGTCAGAGATAAAATGGCTTGACTGTCCGGGGTTGTGTCATAGGTGAAATTATTAAAAAGCCATCCAAATCACACATCAAACCGACAGGCCGGCTTTTTAATAATTTTATCTGTGCCACAAACCGTACGATAAAGTCAGTTTATCTCTGACGAGATGAGGGAAAAATGCAAACGGATGGATCTAACCAATAATCCCCGTTTGTCGTTCTAAAAGTTACGTGTAAAAACAAAGCACCTGAAGATGCAGCTTTAACTTGTTGCGAAACCGGTAGTACGGGTCTCCACGACTCCAAAGGAAAGAAACAGATAATATGCATCAACGGTCTTTCATTATTTACAATTTTAGAAGTTTAGTCATTTTAATATCTACATTTTGGTTTGAATGTTCCTGTACTTATGTATAAATTTTTAAACAGATATATTGTAAAAGGAACTTAAATTTGTTGCGATTCTTTGAAGACGTAGCACAATTTACATCTTGTACAGATTGTCAGCACACTGACAGGCGGAGACAGTTTGTCAGACTATCATCTCTCTCTCTCTATCCACCGCGCAATCGCGACCTATTTAATTTCATTATTGAAAAAAAAATATTGCACACACATGATTTAATGCACACATGGATATAACTCTTAAAGCTTCAATATGTGCAAATTTCTCTCGATGAAATCCTCCTTAGGATTCCTGAACAATTTTAACGTAATTGGACAAGGTGGTAAAAATTCGATATAGGTACAATTTCGCGCCATTTGTCAGTCTCGTAGTGTTGGTAGCACTTGCGTTGTAGTGTAAAAGGTTTCTACAGCTCCTCCTGTCTTTTCCAAGAATACACCACTTTTTGCTACGGAGATATAATTTTTTCTTGTTAAAAGTGAAGCTACTTTGTCTAACGCGCAAGTGATCAAAATTTTGCCAGTAAGTGATCACAAATGTACTTAGAGTGGTAAATTTTCGATTGATTTTTTTCTTCAATGCTGTAACCTTTGTTCCCGTTTTACCGACATTTGTAATTGTTTAATATTTGTGTTACATATTCAGTAAACATCAAAGAATAAGTGCCATAGTTACAATTATTTCTCTTCTCCATATATTTCCACTTACAATAACATTTGTCCAAAATGGTCGCAATTGTATCACCTTACCCTATAATTTGTATTTCAGTGGGTAATTACGCTGCAAATCTATCATTTCACGTTCAATTAATACAGCAAATAGTCTTGAAAACGTCTCAAAAATAGATGCGACATTGGCAACTGAAATGAATTTTACATTTTTGTGTGCTTCTTCATGGAAGTCGCACTGGATCAAGAGACAACTCTTCTCTAAAACAATATAAATCATAGCTTAGAGAAACAGAAGCGCCGTATATGTTTTTTACTTAGACACTAAGATTTTTTAAATTTAAATATGAAATAGTATCGTTCCCATTCCACGTATTTATGTATTTGAGCGTATAGGCACAGAATGGAGAGCACGAATTGTAACACCAAACATGGCCGACGATTAACGTAGAAAGAGCAGTTTGTTGTATATTTAAACAACTGCTGCAACGCAGTTACGAAGCGTTTATAAATATTCATTTCTGATGAATGTTTGATACCGCCCCGACTAGTGAACGTAACGAGGGACACTTACGTATAACAATTTTGTGAACCTAGGATGTGAGAGTTCTCGCAGATGAGTTTTTATGTGTTCCCAATTAGTTGTTCTTATTGAGAGCCAAATTTGAGAGCTGCTCTTAATATGACTGCATTACCGTAGTATCTTAAAACAACAGATTCCATTATCAGAAATTTGATGTAAGTACCAGTTGGAAATTGTCTCACAATCCATTTACAACGAAATTAACAATATAATTTTTATATTACTTGTCCGATTAAATTTATAATTGTTTACATCCCATTTTATCTTTGACACCGGTCACAGTACAGAGTGGATTTACTCTTTTTTGACAGTACGTGAACTCTTACTTCTTCTAGACCAATGACGTCACGGCAACCCTCCATGGACGTTCGACGTTATTTTATGATGTTCTATATGTATGGAAATGTGCACTAGTCCGGGTAAAACGAAAGCCTTTTTACTCCACGATGCTAACTCAAATTCGTGTTCATGTGCGGGTACTCCCACATTCTTGATTCTGCCTCCGGTCTTTTGAAACATATTTATCACTAGAAGTCCGCCCCGGTTTCGCACTTGAAACACAGCATGCATTGTATGCCTACATTTTTTCTGAAGTAGTTCTTTTTTTCTTCTTTGTTGAAGTTAGAAGCAACAATCGCAACGGAAGAGGAAACAGAATCCGGTAATCTGTCAATCAGGAGAACACAGTTCTGTTTCCTCTTGCGTTGAGATTTTTGCGTTTGTACGCTTTTTGTTTCCCCGTTGATCATCAGTAATGGCTGATTGTGAAAAATGAGAGATTAAAAAGACGTCACGACTTGATCGTTATTAAAATCTGAATGACGAAACAGCGCAAGTATCGTATTTTGAAACAATACACGCATTTTCAAGTATAAGGTGAATATATATCTTTATCTAAGAGTATTTATTGCTCTGCTAGCTGTAAACCCGGCATTTCCCGGGTGTTTATTTATCGTACTCTTTAGTAGTTCACATCCCCTTGCCTCCTCTCTCTGCATCCATCTCTTTTTCTCCCATCTCTCTGTTCGTTTCCACCTTTCTTACCTACGTTTTTTTGCAAGGTACCCTCTGTCATGTACCATACAAACATTTATGTAGCCAGTGACCTTCCTCTTGGTCAAGTGTGCAAAAATTCATAAAGATTGGAGGAAAACTGTGCATTTTGTAAAATATCGTATGTTAAGTACCCTCCACTATACACCGAACGAAATTTTAAACATACAGTGACATTCCTCTTGTTTTCAAGGTACAATGTACAAAATTTCATCAATATCGGATCAAAACTGTGGATTTCTATGCAATAGAAACGCAGGGTCACATTGAAAAACGCACTTTGTTGTTCTCAGATATTCCAGTTTTATTTCATACAACCCTTGTTCTGAGAATAACGATATTTTAAAAATTTAAAAAAGAATCTGTGAAATCGGTCGAGCCGTTCTCAAGTTATGGCGCGACCAAGGTATTTATGGAACCACTTTTACGTTGCAAAGTACCCTCCGCAATTCACTGCATGAAACTTCCTCTTCTTTTGAAGCTCAATCGTGCGAAATTTTGTGAAGATCGGAATGAAACTGTAGATTTCGTGAGTCTGTAGAAAAAGTATGCACCTTCATGCACCAATCACAAAATACTAAATGTTTGTATATCTTATGGGATTTAACTACGGTATCATCAGTCCCTAAACTTAAACTACTTATGAACTAGCTAACACTAAGGACGGCATAAATATCCATGCCCGTCGGGGGATTCGAACCCGCGACCGTAGTGGCCGTGCAGACCGTGACTGGCGCGCCTCAGTCCCCTCGGCCACCGCGGCCGGTACACAAAATACTTTCTTAGTTGATGTTTTCTACCTATAAACTACGTTCCTGCCAAATTTCAGCTTCATAGGGTGATGTACTATTTGGCCTCGATAACTTGACGATTCGCCTGGCAGCATCGGTTGCTTGCTACAGTGCTGTAACCGTTACCCTAACAATGTGAACATTAATTCTTCTGGTCAAGGTGCATTGTAAGGTTGGCAGCGCATGTAAATAAAAGAATAACTTTCAACTGGTGTCGATTTTCTCCGCTTGTGGCAGCACCAACAAAATCGTCAAGTTATCGTGGCCAAATAGTATTTCTCGAGATTTCGTGTTTTGTCAGTGAGTGATTGTCCTTTCGCTTTTATAGAGTTTAGATTAAGAAAACCGATTGCTTAATTTTAGATGCACGAGAATTAAGGGAGACTTGCAGAGAAAAATAAACAGTAACATGTAGCTCTGTAATGTTAACTTTATTTTATTCAAGGTCATGCCTGATGCGACAGTTTTACGGCATCTACAGCGAAACTGTTGTGAGGGGTAGACTTCTTTTCGTTTCATCATTTTGTGGAGGGGGGACGGTCAGTTGCAAAATGCGTCATAAACGTCAGAAATTACAAGCAAACTTTGTTGCAGGTCCCTAAGTACTCCCATATTCCAATAATTGACGCATAAATCTGGGTATTCTCACGCGGTGGTCTCTCATCATTTATGACGTCATATCTCCTGAGCTATGTGTGGTGCTCTTTTGTTTTTGGATCAGGAACCTTCGTAGGCGTATGGTGAATAGTTCACCAAAGTTTCTTTGCAATCGAATGAATGGTTTATGAACACATAGACGACATACAGACAAACATTCATAATGGAAAGTCCAGGTTGGAATAAATAATATAGTGAGGACAGTTTACTACTCACCGCAAAGACGTGGCGACGAGCTGCGACAGGCACATACAAAAGACACACACATACAACACATTCAGCTATCGGCCATGGCCTTCTTCAGAAATAGAGCACTCACGCAATCACACAGGCACACAACACAGACATACAACCATCACCTCCGACTGCCACACTTCGAATCACGCTCTGCAGCGAATCGGGGACGGGAGGGGAGGGGAGGGGGAGGGGATAGAAAGGTTACGTCACGGTGGTGGGGATGTGTTAGATAGGAATAACGAGATGCAGCTTAGGAATGGAGTGGGGAGGCGGGTGAGGGGAGAAAATAAAATAAAATAAAGTAAAGTAAAATAGAGTAAAATAATTCATGTACACTGCAAGTGCACAAGACCACATACACACACATACACATGCACACACACACACACACACACACACACACACACACACACATATACACACACACGATCACACATTCACACATCACTCAAATCAGGCGAGGTTTGGGATACAGAGGTAGGAACTGTAAGGTACGGGAAAATATATATATATATATATATATATATATATATATATATATATATATATATATATATAGGGGGAAGTTATCGTAGGTTGAGGCCTGGTTGATTTCGGGATCGGAGAATGTATTGTAGGGATAACTCCCATCTGTGCAGTTCAGAAAAGCTGGTGGTGGATGGGAGGATCCAGATGGCCCGGGTTGTGAAGCAGCCATTGAAATCAAGCATGTGCTCCGCTGCATGCTGTGCCACAGGGTGGTCCACCTTGTTTTTGGCCACAGTTTGGCGGTGGCCATTCATCCTAATGGACAGCTGGTTGGTGGTCATGCCAATATAGAAAGCTGTACAGTGCTTGCAGCACAGTTGGTAAATTACGTGGCTGCTTTCACAAGTGGCCCGGCCTCTGATAGGGTAAGATAAGCCTGTGACAGGACTGGAATAGGAAGTGGTGGGTGGGTGGATTGGACAGGTCTTGCAGCGGGGTCTTCCACAAGGATATGATCCCTGTGGCAGTGAGCTGGGTTTCAGGGTGGCATAAGGATGAACTAGGATGTTGTGAAGGTTGGGAGGGCGACGGAACACCACTTTAGGAGGGGTGGGAAGGATCTTGGGCAGGATGTCTCTCATTTCAGGGCATGAGGATAGAAAATCAAAACCTTGGCGAAGGATGGAATTTAGTTGTTCGAGACCAGGGTAGTACTGGGTGACAAGGGGAGCGCTCTTTTGTGGATGGTTACTAGTGTTAGGAAGAGGATTTGGGGTGTGTGAGGATATGGCACGGGAGATTTGTTTGCGGACTAGGTCTGTGGGGTAGTTTCTGTTTGTGAAGGCCTTTGTGAGACCTTCAGCATATTCAGAAAGGGAATTCTTGTCACTGCAGATATGCCGTCCACGGGTGGCCAGGCTGTAAGGGAGGGATTTTTTGACGTGGAAGGGATGGCAACTGTCAAAATGTAGGTACTGTTGATGGTTGGTAGGTTTAATATGGACGGAAGTGTGGATGGAGCCATCAGTGAGGTGGAGGTTGACATCCAGGAATGTGGCATGGTTGGTTGAGGAAGACCAGGTGAAGTGGATGGGAGACAAGGAATTGAGGTTCTGAAGAAAGGAGGATAGGGTGTCCTGGCCGTGAGTCCAGATCATGAAAATATCATCAATGAACCGGAACCAGGCCAGAGGCTTGAGGTTTTGGGATGCTAGGAAGGATTCCTCCAGACGGCCCATGAACAGGTTGGCATAGGAGGGTGCCATGCGGGTGCCCATGGCTGTGCCTTGGATTTGATGGTGTGTGTGTGTGTGTGTGTGTGTGTGTGTGTGTGTGTGTGTGTGTGTGTGCATGTGTATGTGTGTGTATGTGGTCTTGTGCACTTGCAGTGTACATGAATTATTTTACTCTATTTTACTTTACTTTATTTTATTTTATTTTCTCCCCTCACCCGCCTCCCCACTCCATTCCTAAGCTGCATCTCGTTATTCCTATCTAACACATCCCCACCACCGTGACGTAACCTTTCTATCCCCTCCCCCTCCCCTCCCCTCCCGTCCCCGATTCGCTGCAGAGCGTGATTCGAAGTGTGGCAGTCGGAGGTGATGGTTGTATGTCTGTGTTGTGTGCCTGTGTGATTGCGTGAGTGCTCTATTTCTGAAGAAGGCCATGGCCGATAGCTGAATGTGTTGTATGTGTGTGTCTTTTGTATGTGCCTGTCGCAGCTCGTCGCCACGTCTTTGTGGTGAGTAGTAAACTGTCCTCACTATATTATTTATTCCAACCTGGACTTTCCATTATTATATTTTGCCTAACGGTCTTCCTTCCATCCCATAACCTTTTCCTTTGTTACTACTTTCTATAACATCCCTCTATCAATATTTCCTTCACTCTTGTATTTTCCTATTTTTCTTCCTCTCAATCCTTTGTAACTGTCACATTCCGACTTCCCAGCCAACAATCCCGCCAGCTTTCAACAGAGAGCTTTATAACCACGCCGATTGTTGATGCAGCTTATTCTTCGCCCTTCCAGTTATTCTAATACACTTTTCCTTACTTTCCCTCGTGTATTTTCTCGTAGTTTTGGTCAACTGTATATACATTTATTTTATATTTTTTATCACCTTAGTTATTTATTACGACCCAACCATGCCAGAACCACTTTCGTTTGAACTAACGGGCCCGCCCACAGATATGTACATGTAATCTTTTATCCCCAGCCACTTATATTAGAATTACGTAAATTTACGTTCCTGTGTCTTGAGTTTTCTGTTCTAGAAGCTCCATTACACTCTTCCTTCCACGAATTTCCGTACTTACGCGTTGTTTGGATTTTTGTACGCATTTTTGCGGTGGGCTGCTTGCTCCTGTGTGAGATCTCCCGTTTTAGTGCGTGTTATTGCGTTCTGGTGCATGATTTTATTCGCGATTTTGCATTTTTTTCCGTCATTTAGTGCGCTTGGGCGTGAATCTGCGTGCTTGGGTGTGTATCTGTGTAGTTGTGTGCGCGAATTTACGAACTTTTGCGTGTCTGGTGCGTATTTTGCGTGTTGAGGAACCTCTTCCCAGGTTCATCATAATCCACTGTCTCTCCCATCATTCCTCACTTTCCACTTTCCCGGCACCATCCCTGTCCCAATGGACCCCTGCTCCTTCTATCTGTACCAGTTCAGGAAAGTATCCCTTTCCCTGGCCAAAACCCAATCCCACATCCTATTCCTAAAATGCTGTCTAAGTCATGGTATCCCTCCCAACGGTCTAACATTAAAAATTCCATTGTCTGGATCCCACCCCTCCTTCCACAATGACCTGCACCTTTTCAGATTCCACCAATCCTTATCCCTCACGAACCTAGTCCTACAAAATCACCTCTCCATGGCTCATAAATCCCTTAGCTACCTTCTCTCCCTCCGTAAGATATTACTATTGTGTAACCAAAACTACCTACATCCCATCTCCCAGATCGAATCCTTTGCTCTCCAGCAACTGGAGGAGCATTCCAAACACCACCTCCACAAACTATCCAGACTGCTGACATCATATTGCCGCCTTGGAGCACCCATATCCAATCCCTATCCGAACCACAGTGTTCCTCCTCGTGAGCCCCTCATAGGTCCCAGACCATGCTTAGCTGACCTCTTGAACCTACCTCATCCCTCCAAACTCCCTACCACCACTCCACAACATCCAATACCAAAACAACCCCAGAACACTGTGGTCAACCTATCCACAAAAAACCTAAACCCCACTGAAGTTTCCGTTCTATCTAGAGGTCTTACCTTTAGTCCTACACCCCAGTTTAATCATGTTGCTCTTGTCAAAGACCTACTCTCCTTTTCCCGATCCCTACGATGGAAACACTACTTTGCCACCAATCCCTCTGACCGCAATCTACCTAATCCCAATATTGAACCCTGCCTGTCCCAATTCATACCACCATCCAACAAAGATCCCCCTGCACTCCCACCTAACCACCCTCTGGTTACCCTCCAAGAGTTTCTCACCTCCAACTTGTCCTCACCATCCTTTCCCAAGTCCCTTCCCAAGAACTCAAACCTTTCAGCAGAAGAAAGAAGAGCCATCCAAAACCTTAAAACTAATCCTGACATCATCATCCTCCCTGCTGATAAAGGTTCCACCACTGTAGTTATGGATCACAGTGACTACCTGGCAGAAGGGCTCCGCCAACTATCTGACTCCTCCACCTACAAGTTGTGCCAGATTGACCCCATCCCCAAAGTCCAACAAGATCTCCAATCCCTACTAAAATCCTATGGCCCCTCCCAGAAACTCTCCCCTGAATCCATCTCCCTCCTCACCCCAGCAGCACCCCGCACACCCACCTTTTACATGCTCCCCAAAATCCACAAACCTAATAATCCTGGACGCCCTATTGTGGCTGGTTACTGTGCGCCTACCGAATGAATTTCAGCCCTAGTTGACCAACACCTCCAACCTATTGTCCAAAATCTACCTTCCCACATCAAGGATACCAACCACTTCCTTCACCGACTCTCCACCATTCCCACCCCTTTGCCTCCTGGATCTTTACTTGTCACAGTGGATGCCACCTCCCTATACACCAACATCCCACATGCCCATGGCCTTGCCGCTCTGGAACACTACCTCTCCCAACGTCCCTCTGAATGCAAGCCTGATACCTCATTCCTCATAACCCTTACCAATTTCATCCTACTTAACAACCACTTTTCCTTTGAGGGGAAAGTTTACCATCAAATCCAAGGCACAGCCATGGGCACCCGCATGGCACCCTCCTATGCCAACCTGTTCATGGGCCGTCTGGAGGAATCCTTCCTAGCATCCCAAAACCTCAAGCCTCTGGCCTGGTTCCGGTTCATTGATGATATTTTCATGATCTGGACTCACGGCCAGGACACCCTATCCTCCTTTCTTCAGAACCTCAATTCCTTGTCTCCCATCCACTTCACCTGGTCTTCCTCAACCAACCATGCCACATTCCTGGATGTCAACCTCCACCTCACTGATGGCTCCATCCACACTTCCGTCCATATTAAACCTACCAACCATCAACAGTACCTACATTTTGACAGTTGCCATCCCTTCCACGTCAAAAAATCCCTCCCTTACAGGCTGGCCACCCGTGGACGGCATATCTACAGTGACAAGAATTCCCTTTCTGAATATGCTGAAGGTCTCACAAAGGCCTTCACAAACAGAAACTACCCCACAGACCTAGTCCGCAAACAAATCTCCCGTGCCATATCCTCACACACCCCAAATCCTCTTCCTAACACTAGTAACCATCCACAAAAGAGCGCTCCCCTTGTCACCCAGTACTACCCTGGTCTCGAACAACTAAATTCCATCCTTCGCCAAGGTTTTGATTTTCTATCCTCATGCCCTGAAATGAGAGACATCCTGCCCAAGATCCTTCCCACCCCTCCTAAAGTGGTGTTCCGTCGCCCTCCCAACCTTCACAACATCCTAGTTCATCCTTATGCCACCCTGAAACCCAGCTCACTGCCACAGGGATCATATCCTTGTGGAAGACCCCGCTGCAAGACCTGTCCAATCCACCCACCCACCACTTCCTATTCCAGTCCTGTCACAGGCTTATCTTACCCTATCAGAGGCCGGGCCACTTGTGAAAGCAGCCACGTAATTTACCAACTGTGCTGCAAGCACTGTACAGCTTTCTATATTGGCATGACCACCAACCAGCTGTCCATTAGGATGAATGGCCACCGCCAAACTGTGGCCAAAAACAAGGTGGACCACCCTGTGGCACAGCATGCAGCGGAGCACATGCTTGATTTCAATGGCTGCTTCACAACCCGGGCCATCTGGATCCTCCCATCCACCACCAGCTTTTCTGAACTGCACAGATGGGAGTTATCCCTACAATACATTCTCCGATCCCGAAATCAACCAGGCCTCAACCTACGATAACTTCCCCCTATATATATATATATATATATTTTTTTTTTTTCCCGTACCTTACAGTTCCTACCTCTGTATCCCAAACCTCGCCTGATTTGAGTGATGTGTGAATGTGTGATCGTGTGTGTGTATATGTGTGTGTGTGTGTGTGTGTGTGTGTGTGTATGTGTGCATGTGTATGTGTGTGTATGTGGTCTTGTGCACTTGCAGTGTACATGAATTATTTTACTCTATTTTACTTTACTTTATTTTATTTTATTTTCTCCCCTCACCCGCCTCCCCACTCCATTCCTAAGCTGCATCTCGTTATTCCTATCTAACACATCCCCACCACCGTGACGTAACCTTTCTATCCCCTCCCCCTCCCCTCCCCTCCCGTCCCCGATTCGCTGCAGAGCGTGATTCGAAGTGTGGCAGTCGGAGGTGATGGTTGTATGTCTGTGTTGTGTGCCTGTGTGATTGCGTGAGTGCTCTATTTCTGAAGAAGGCCATGGCCGATAGCTGAATGTGTTGTATGTGTGTGTCTTTTGTATGTGCCTGTCGCAGCTCGTCGCCACGTCTTTGCGGTGAGTAGTAAACTGTCCTCACTATATTATATATATATATAATCGCAGATTATTCTCGCCACACTCAGACAACGCCACGCACCTAAATAAAATATGCACGTAAACGTTCCACACCCAAAACCGTACGACAAATATGTTGACTGCCAATAAGGAATATTTAAAATCCAATAGCTTACGTGGATATGTGGAACAAATACACACACACACACACACACACACACACACACATACACACACACACACAGAGAGAGAGAGAGAGAGAAATGCATACATACACAAAAATATTTTAGAAATACGTGTGGATATGTGATTTTTTTATGCAGAACTACAATATCCATTTCAAAAAGGGGTTCATACTTAAATTTCCTCGAACAGCATCATTTACCATGCTATCAGAAAAACGCTTTTATTCGGTATAGAAAATGAATGTGCAAGTAAGTTTTACTTTCCATTTTTTCCCCCTTAATTTAAGGCGACCCCATATTCAGCGATCCCAGAGACAACGAGACTAAAACTAATAGTCTGAAACGAAATATATTTGAAACAGCTTTGCCGTTTCCGGCAAATATTTACGAGTATTTACAGAGCAGAGCTCGAGGATTTGTCAAATACAAATGTCAGAATAGTAATAATATATTAATAACCTGACAAGCAAGAAGTAATATAAATCCAATAAAAAGATTATTTGGACTGCAATTATATGCAGTTATCGATATAAAGTTATACATCTACGATGCAATATGATGAGAGCCAAGAGCCGAAGTAGGCCTATTGCTGTATTTTAAAGCATTAAATAACATCTACCACGTGAAGCAGCAGTTCGGTATAATTTGTTTTATCAATACGGTCGTTAAAAGACATACACAATGCCGCAGGCCCAAATGAAATGAAACGGAAAAGAAATCCCAAAGCCGGCCGCGGTGGCCGAGGGGACTGAGGCGTTCCAGTCACGGTCTGCACGGCCACTACGGTCGGGGGTTCGAAACCCCCCTCGGGCATGGATATTTGTGCCGTCGTAGTTCGTAAGTAGTTCATAAGTAGTTTGTAAGTTTAGGGACTGATGACCCCGTAGTTAAGTCCCATAAGCTTAACAAACATTTTTGAAATCCCAATTTGTGCCAATCTTATTCTATTTCCTGATAAAGCTGTCGCGTAATATTTAATTAAGGAATGGAAAGCGGCGCATAAGAGGCACTCGAGAGAAATTTTCAATTACCGTTGCTTAAGCACACCCCGCGAAGCTGTTCCAAATACGAGGTGCGTCCAGAAAGTAAGTTCCGTTTGGTAATAAAATGAAATGGTACACAGATACAGAAGAAATTTTAATTTCACAAAATTCTACAATTCTTAAACTACTTTTCCACATAACTGCCGAAATTTTGCAGGCATTTGTCATAGCGTGGCACCAGGTTTTGTATACCTTCTTAGTAGAAATCTGCCGCCTATGTCTTCAACTACTTAGTTTCTTTCAGCTCGTCGTCACAGATGAAAGTTCTTCTGTAACCAAAGGTAGACGTCCACTTCGTTCTTCATCGTGCACATCACTTACGCCCGCCATTGAACTGTCGGACCCATCTTCTCACCATCGAATCACTCATCGCATTTGGTCCACAAACATCGGAAATTTGCCGATAAATTTCACTTGGTTTCACTTTCCTCGCATTCAGAAACCGAATCACCGACCTCATTTCACAGGCGGCGGGATTTTCAATCAAACTTTAAGAAATCTTTCACGCAGGAGGACCGCACAAATTTACCATCATTTGATCAACGTACTAATTCCGAAATGGGGGGGCATAGCAATAGGTATTTCCGGTGTAGAGAAGCAGCTGAGAGAGCTAAATACGAAAAAGTCTGCTGGTCCGGATGGAATACCAGTTCGGTTTTACAAAGACTATTCTGCGGCATTGGCCCCCTAATTAGCTTGCATTTATCGCGAATCTTTAATTCAGCGTAAAGTTCCTAGTGATTGGAAAAAGCGCAGGTGACTCCCATTTATAAGAAAGGAAAGAGAACTGACCCACAACATTACAGGCCAATATCGTTGACATCAGTTTCATGTAGAATTTTGAAGCATATTTTCAGTTCGAATATATTAAATTTCCTTGAAACGGAAAAGCCTCTTTCCATGAATCAGCATGGGTTTAGGAAACATCGTTCATGTGAAACTCAGCTTGCCCTTTTCTCACATGACATCTTGCGAGCCATGGATGAAGGGCAACAGGCGGATTGTGTTTTTCTCGACTCCAAAAAGGCGTTCGACGCGGTGCCACACTGCAGACTGCTAAACGAAGATACGAGCTTATGGAATAGGTTCACAGATTTGTGACTGGCTGGAAGACTAGCTAAGTAATAGAACGCAGTACGTTGTTCTCAACGGCGAGTGTTAATCAGAGACGAATGTATCGTCAGGCGTGGCCCAGGGGAGTGTGATAAGACCGCTATTATTTTCTATCTATATAAATGATAGCTGGACAGAGTAAGTTGTAATTTGCGGCTCTTTTCTGATGATGCTGTGATGTATGGGAGGGTGTCGTCTGTAACTGACTGTAATAGCATACAGGATGACTTAGACAAAATTTCTAGTTGGTGCGAAGAATGCTAGCTCTCAATGTAGAAAAATGTAAGGTGATGCGCATAGGTAGAAAAAACAATCCTATAATGTTCGAATACAGCATTAGTAGTGCACTTCTTGATGCAGTCGCGTCGTTCAAATATCTAGGCGTAACATTGCAGAGCGATATGAAATGGAACGAGCATGTAAGGACAGTTGTGAGTAAGGCCGACTTCGGTTTATTGGGAGAATTTTGGGAAGATGTACTTCACCTGTAAAGGAGACCGCGTATAAAACGCTTGTACGACCACGTCTTGAGTATTGCTCAAGTTTAAAGGAAGACATAGAGGCGGTTCAGAGGCGAGCAGCTCGATTTGTTATCGGTAGGTTAGACCAATGCGCGAGTGTCACGGAAATGCTCCGGCAACTCAATTGGGGATCGCTGGAAGAAAGACGACGTTCTTTTCGTGAATTTCTGTTACGTAAATTTAGAGGGCCGGAATTTGAAGCTGAGTCTAGTACGATCTTGCTGCCATCTAGTTACATTTCGCGTAAAGATCACAAAGGCAAGATAAGAGAATTTAGGGCGGAGGCATATAGGCATTCATTTTTTCCTCGTTCAATTTGGGAGTGGAATGGGAAAGGAAATGCCTAGTAGTGGTACAGTGTACCCTCCGCCACGCACCTTACGGTGACTTGCGGAGTATTTATGTAGATGTAGATTTCAAACAAGCACAACAAAGCGTACGTAACTGACAGCGATCTCCAAATGGCGCACGGTCTTCTCGTTGATACTACACATCGTCTACAGCACATGTGCGGAGCTGCAACCGCAGCGCTGCAGCGGAAATAAATTGAAACGGGACTTACTTTCTGGACGCGCCTCGTATCACCAAGCCACAATTTCAGATTTTTCTGTCCACCATCGCGTCTGCGGGAAGTTGGAACCGTTATGCGCGAGAAAAGGAGTGAATTTGGCGGAGGAATGAGTGGGCCATTAGGGCTGGCACGGCAGGTGCGTTATTCTGGCCGTGGCCGCCACTGCGTAACGAGGCACGCCTCGGGCCTGGCACGTCCAGACGAGGCGCGAGGCGCCGGCAGACTTCCTGACGCCCTGCAGCCAACCGCGAGCTGCCGCGACGCCTTTGTTCAGCTCCGAGGCTCCACGAGGGACTGCACTCTCACTAAAGGTGAACCACCACCTCATCATTTCTCACGGTCAAACAATACATTTTATTTTTTATTTTATCCTTTGTTGCCAGTGTTTATGCCATGTTTATCTTGTAAAACAAAACGAACATCCTGATAGTCTTTCCCCGTATGCTGCCGGATACAATCTGAATAGCTCCCTTAGACTGTTCGCCGATGATGCTGTCGTTTATCGGTTAGTGAAGTCAACAGGGGATCAAAAGCAACTGCAAAGCGATTTAGACAAAATTTCTACGTGGTGCAAAAATTGGCAATTGACACTAAATAAAGAAAAATGTGAAGTAATACACATGACCACTAAAAGAAATCCGCTGAACTTCAATTACACGATAAATCAGTCAAACCTTAAGGTCGTAAATTCTACTGAATACCTAGGAGTTACAATTACGAACAACTTTGACTGGAGAGAACACATAGAAAATATTGTGGGGAAGGCGAATCAAAGGTTACGTTTCATTGGCAGAACGCTTCGAAGATGCTCCAGCTCCACCAAAGAGACTGCCTACATCAAACTCGTGCGTCCTCTCCTGGAGTACTGTTGCCCCTTGTGGGACCCTCACCAGGTGGGACTGACGGAAGATATTGAGAAGGTTCAGAGAAGGGCAGCTCATTTTGTTTTATCACGTTACGGGGGGGGGGGGGGGAAGCGTCACGGAAATGTTGCACGAATTGGGGTGGAAATCATTAAAAGAAAGACGTTATTCATTGCGGCGTGATCTGTTCGCGAAGTTTCAATCACCGACATTTAGTTCTGAATGTGAAAATATTTTGCTAGCACCCACCTACTTAGGGAGACATGACCATCCCAATAAAATAAGAGAAATCAGATCGAAAACTTAACGATTTAGGTGTTCTTTCTTCCCGCGCGATATTAGAGAATGAAACGGCAGAGAAAAGTTATGAAAGTGGTTAATGAACCCTCTGCCAGGCACTTATATGTGAATTGCAGAGTATCTAGGTAGATGTAGATACTAAGAACAAACTGGTCCGATATTTCGTTCTCGCAGCAACGCTGCTTTTTTTATTTATTTATTTTTTTTTTTTTTTTTAATGCTGCCCGGATTTCAGGCAGCAGGCTGGCAGCAGCTTCGGTGGCTGCTCTTCAGCCTTGAGAGATACGTGTAACGATAAGAAGTAATGAACATGATACACGGAATAAAATTTGCAGAGTTAAAACCATAGACAAGGTGAAAAATTGGAGAACATTAAAAAGACAATTTGACAAACAAATACTTGGAGGACAGAGACAAGTAAGCGGCGATAAAATACGCACATTATATTCATAAAAACTGTTTAGAGCCACGGTGACGGTTATGACGGTTAAAAGTACATTGAGAGACACACACGCACAAATCGGAGACAGGTGAACGGTGCACACGGTAAAAAGTTTGTAGGACGTTGTCGGCGAGGCACAGGTTAAAACACATCAAAGATCACTAACACTGGCACTGGAGCACTAATTAAAATATCGAGACGCCCCTGTGGGGCGGGGGAGGGGGGCGAGGGAGAAGGGGGAAACGTGGGGGAAGAGGGAGGGGAGTAGAGAGGGAGGTGAGGAAGGGGGGAACGGTTGTGGCCAAGACCACAGAGTAACATATACAGAGAAGCAGCCACCCCTAAACCACTGTCCTACGCTCCCCTCGTAGTTCTGTAAGATGCTAGCAGGTGTCAGGCGGTTCCCTGGCTTAGTACCGGTAGACCCCACTAGAGGCGTTTCTGAGGGTAGCGTGGAGGGGAGGCTGAGGGGAGAGCTCGTGCCACCTGCCACGAGGCCATGGCTGTGTCTAGCTTGCTGGCGTTTGAGAGGAGGTGGTGGTGGGCATAGCCGCTACCTGACGCCTGCTCTTGCCAGTTTAAAGGGCTGCTTCTGACCGCAGCGCCATCATGGGACATCTTACGGAATTGCTGGAAACCCTCCCTCCCCGCACCCCTGAACGTAGGACTGGGCCCTTACGGAGGTTTCCCCTCTGTATATATTTATCTGTGCCGAGACCCTGGGGGCGGGATAGGGGTAGCCAAGCGGGGGGAAAGGAGGGGATGGGGGAGAGGGGAGGAGCGCTGATGCTACGGGGAAGGGATCAGGATTGATAGGAGGGGTAGATATCGAGACGAAGTTCGTTATCCGGTAAGGGAAGGGTGCGGAAGTTGCCCTGGGAAAGTTTGGTGGAGGCGTGGCAGAGGCCCGGGATCGGTGAGAATGAGGGTAGAGCCGTATTCTCCGTCCTATATAGGCGTCGCGCGTGTGTGAGGCGCATGCGCCACTTTCCAAGGTTGCTACGTACGGGACGTGAACTAGTGGCGCCGCCCCTAGTGGGACATCGGTGCAACGATATATCGATTATGGTTCATCAAACACTGCCGATGGCTTCGTCACAGAACGTTGCAATTTGATGTTTTTTAAAAGCGGGTTCAACGATCTGCTCAGAGGAAAACCCTTGTCTCGGTTAATCAGATTGTCCGCCAATCTAATTTCATTTGCTTCTTTGTAGACACTGTTCCAAAAACCGGAGATGTTAGCAATTATATGTCGTCAAATTCCATCTTGCGTCCCTCGGTTAAACAATGTTCTGCCACAGCAGATTTTTCAAGATGCAGCAGTCTCATGTGGCGACAATGTTCCACGCATCTTTGACAGTGCGGACAGATCGGTCGATGTACGCCTTGCCGCATCGGCAAGGTATTCTATGAACACGCGGCTTCTTAAGACCTAGGTCATCTTTTACAGAGCCAAGCAGTGCCCTAATTTTGCTGGGAGGGCGAAAAACACTCATGATATTAAAGTTTTTTTTAAAGTCTTCCAACTTTGAAAGAGACGCCCCCAGCATAGGGAATGAACGTCATCGCTTTATATTCCCCTTTGTAAACCTCTGGCGACAAACAAATTCATCGGGCCATGGAGTATCCGGCAGCATACCTGGAAGGACTATCAAGATTTACTACGCCGGGAAAGCCTTAGATGCCAAAACGAACTCCCTTTCAGTCACTATAATCGCGATTTATTAATGCATGTAGCGTTTCGAGCCCTGTACCTCATCTTCAGGTGCCTCTTTAGTAATTTACATTCGTATAAAGAATTCTGGGCCTGTCAAGACGAAATATGAAACATAGTACATGTCAATTGTCAAATTTGTGTGAGGATTTATGCGACCAAACGTCGTGATTATCAGTCGCTAGACTTACACACTCATTACTCGACTAACTTACTCTAAGGATAACACAAACACCGAAACTTCTTGTTTGACCTATACCTAACCTTGTTATGGCTACGCTACAGATCACTTTCTTTTAAAGTAAAAGTTGGGTTAGGTGTAGGTTAAACAAGAAGTATTTTATTAGTACATGAGGGCGCGTAGCGCCCGAATTTCCGTTTAAGAAACACTTAATCGATTTACAGTTGTACGTTAGATATATATCATTTCAGGCCGAGATTCTTCGATTGCAAGTATTCTTGGAAATTACCGAAATATCAGCATAACTGAAGACAGGGCAGGGCCGGCGCAAGCCCAAGTGCCGCCCCGTGCGAGTGGCTAAATTGCCGCCCCCTCCCCCGTTTTTTTAATTTTTTTTAACAAAACGTTTATGGAATTTTATTTAAACAAATCTGTAGGAAATCTCAGCAATCAATCGCATTTTTTTCATTTCAGATCGTCTTAGGCCAGTCTCAAAGCTTTTAATATCTGCTTACATCTAAACCGTCATGTTGACAGCTACGTTCAGCATGACGGTATAGATAACTCAAAGCATTGAGAATAGCCACACTGTGCCCGAAATCTATATAGAACTAGAAAATAAAAACAAAAATTGCGGGTGATTGGTGACATTCTCTACAGATTTGTACAAGACAGTGGCTGGGCACCAGCTCAAAAATGGAATCAAACCTGCCTGAAGATATCTAGCTACTTTCAATAAGCCTTGTGAATTAACAAAAATGTTCAAGTGTGTGTGAAATCTTATGGGACTTAACTGCTAAGGTCATCAGTCCCTAGGCTTACACACTACTCAACCTAAATTATCATAAGGACAAAAACACACACCCATGCCCGAGGGAGGACTCGAACCTCTACTGGGACCAGCCACACAGTCCATGACGGCGCCTTAGACCGCTCGGCTAATCCCATGCGGCATGAACTTACAGTTAACGTAAATAAACATTTTCAATGGTTGTGAACAGATAATGTATTTAACGGAAAATAAAATATATTTACAATTTAACGATAATTTGGTTTGAACAATAATATTTACAATAACTATTTAATGTTGAACAAAATAAGAAGAAACGCAGCAAATAACCAACACGCTGAACATAATATAAAATTTTAAAAACATACTAGACAAATCGAACCTTCCTGGTTTTTGCTTGTGCATACTCTTTCACAAAATTTGTGTAATTGGTAACTCCTCTGCAAGCTCGTGCTCATTCTAAATTGTTGCAAGATCATTCAAACGAGTTTGGCTCATTGTTGATCGGAGGTATGTCTTTATCAATTTCAGTTTTGAGAAACTCCTCTCTCCACTCGCAACTGTCACTGGGAGTGTTAGGAAAAAGTCTCAGAGCAACGTTGACATAAGACCAAAAATTATATCTTCCTATAAACATCAGAGTCTCTTTTGAACCCATTCCAGGTTTCAACAATGTTGAAAGCACTATTAGTTCTTCCCTCAACTCTAGTTCATTAATGTCGCTAGACTCATGATCTTGAAAAATCGCTGCGAGGTTTCTACACTTTGTGTCCAGGCTGTCAGGAGGTGCATTCTTCAGCTCGCCGATGTCGTAGAGAAAATCAAAATAATCAGAATGAGATTTCAGTTCATTGAATCTCGCAAGTGACGTTGATCGAGAGCGGTCATGCCATCGAATTCTTCTGATATTTGAACCAGTGCATCATAAACGCCTCCAATTTGAAACCTCAGGTGAGTAAGTGCATCGATGCAACTTTCCCACCTAGTATCGGTCAGTGACTTCCGCGTCAGGTTAGGCAGGTACTTCTTCAAGACATCCCAACGTCGAACGGAGGACGAGAAGAAATCCTACAAGCTCTTCACTGTCGCAAACTTGGAAACCGCATATTTAGAAGTCATAGCGGCATCGTTGACAACAAGATTCAATGAGTGACTGCTCCATGGTACATAAAATGCTCTCTTGTTAATATCTGAAATTCTTTTCTGGAGACCACACTTCTTTCCTTTCATGTTTGCTCCATAGTCGTATCGTTGGCCTCTTATATTACACAATAGGATGCTTTTTCTTCCAAGAACTTGACTACGACCTGCGTCAAAGTGGAGCTTGAAGAATTGGGCACTGGAAGAAATCCCAGGAAACGCTCCCGAATTCGGACATCGTATACCCCGTCGAGTCTTGTCTCCTGGACGAAACGTACCACAACTTTCATCTGCTCAACTTTCGAAATATCTGGTGTGCAGTCCAGAATTATACTGTAATACTTTGCAGATTTCATCATTAATAGAATGTTGTTGGTTATAGATGATCCAATAAGATGAATTATTTCTTTCTGTGCTTCCTTCCCATGATAATGATGACCCTTGTTCTCGCCTTGCTTTGTTCTGTGCAGGTGCTCCAGCATCACAGTGTCGAACTTCCAAATCAACGAGTTTCAAAAAGTTTCCGTTTTCAGGCTGAAAGAGTGTATCTGTACTTCCTCTCAAAGGCAGACATTGCCGACCCAGGAAATGAATTATTGCTATTAAGCGCCCAAGAACATTTTTCCAATGTTCGCTTTCACTATTCAGAAGCCTCTGATCTGGGCGTCGACAGTTCGTGACTTTTTCATCCCCTCAGAAAACACGATCCACTTTTTATGTGAATTCAAATTATCGGTAGACTTCCCGTGACTATCGAGATACAAAGCAAGGTGCCGCAAGTCGGTTAGATCGTTCTTTGCAATTTTTACTTTAGATAACGAAAAACGTTTGCAACAAAAGAACACAGCATCCTTTCTGTTTGAGTACACCAACCAATGTCTATCTACGTTTCTAAATTCTTCAAAGAAGAGCTGTAGTGCACAGGGCTGATACGCCGGTTGTCTGCGTTTTTAGGACATTCTTCAGCTTCCTTAATGCGCTCGGGAGAACCTCGCATGACCAACGTCGAATGCAGTTGGTAATTATTTCCGGCCATCTTCCGGGATCTGAGTCAACTGTCTCTTCCAGTTTAGGCTCGCCTTCAGTCCCTTCTCTGGTGGTGACTTCCTCGGCTGATGTTCCTCCGGTATTTTCCGAATCAGGTCGCCTAATTTCAGATCTGCCTGATGTTTCAATCTCAGAGCTATCGTCACAAAGCAGGTCTCGAGTCCAGGCGAGGTCTGTTGAATATGTTGTGGATGACCCACCGCCCGCATTGCTACTGTATGCGGTGGTCGCAGTACTGTGTTCGTCAACTTTCTGGTCATGTTCTGAAGATAAAGATGTAGCTGCAGTAGTTCCACCAGTTTCTGCACTTTCAGGATGTATTTTTCCACCATCGCCGCTGCTAGGTCGTTCTCTCTTTGGCTTGAAATATCGTTGTAGTGCATCCTTTTGCTTCTTATCGTCATCTTCCTTCAGCGCCCGTCTTTTCCTATATTCACTGCCAGACAGTCTTTTCTACCGTCGGAGATGTTTCGATCCAGCCTGTAAAGAACGATTACGTGAAACTAACTGTTGATGTCAGTGTTCATTTGGCTTTCATCGTCCCTGTTTTGCCAATTTCTTAAAGAAAAAAACTAAAGGAAAGTGGTAAGGAGGCTTTTTAATACCGTACAAAAACTTTAAAATTCTACTCCTAACTACTAGTTAGTTCCGTTTGACTTCAACCTGTTTTTGTTGCAGAAAAACACACGCACAGACGAATGCTGAAAAAATATATTAACATTCTAACATGTTATAGTCGTACATTTTGCACTTTCGTGGCTGCACGAACAGCGGAAAAGTAGTAAGCTATAAACCTTTTCCCTTTCATAATTTTGTTGGGATTGTCAATGAGAAAGTCTGGCTAAGTGTTTTCATTCGGAGTAGTGATGAATAAATTCTTATCACATGCAGCATGATGGGCATTTTTTGTGACGCTTATTGTTTATTGCTTCACGTCTCCTGACATATGTATTGTAGTATTACGTGTAATATTACTATGTAATGGGGCATGTTAAATAAATAAATATGTATTGTAGGTGGTTTTTACCCTCATAGGAATTGTGTCATGAAGGCAAAAGTGTGCACAAAATTCTGTTAAAATCGGTCCATTAGTTTACGAGCGGTTGTGGAAGATTATCGCATGATGTGGGTGGCAGTTTTTAGCGAATTTCATTCCTTATGTCGTCTTAACTCCTGAACTATTTTTTCTGATAGTAAGGAACATGGGTACCAAGTTTGACTGATATCGCCCCCCCCCCCCCAACACACACACACACACACACACACACACATTTTGTAATATGTATAGATCGTGTAGAAAACTTATGTTTTTCTGAATGAAATACTTTACGAAGAGTGAGAGCTTGAAGTTGTCACTCCAATAAGCAGTATTCATAATTGTATGTACCTGAAAAAAATTAATTTCTGTAAACCAAATTATCTAATAATAAATTAAAATAAACATACATCCTTCTCTCTAGTTGGGCTTTTGTGCACCCTGTGAAACTTAGTTTTTCTCTATCCGTCTAATGATATTTTCGTTTTCTTACTTCTCTTATAACAGCGAAGGAAACATTTCAGGAAAATGCAGCCCGCTGGGAGGGTCTGACTTCACTAAGGATCAATTTCGTAAATTTTGGTAACATTCTTCTGAACGCGCTATTTCAGAAGCAGGCGCAGCAGAGACGAGGCGATTTATAATAGCATCTACATTCTACAGAGATAACGAGAAGATTCTCATAACAGCAAGCAAGTAATCAAGAACGGAATAGAAAGTAAATCTAAATATACTGTAAAATGGATGTGTGTATGCTACTTAACACCTTCCAAGACGAAGAAAAGTTGGATTTTCAGTACTTCGCATATCGACCGATTTCGAAAAAAAAATAAATGCTGTCATATTCTACTCATTAAGAGGTGTAATTTTATGTAAAGCTGGAAACGGTAAGACAAGACTACATAGAAACTTTGTGTCTGTCTTGAAGCCGAAGACACTCAAATAGCCGCGCCAGAGTGACCGAGCGCATTGAGGCTCTATGCTCCGATGCGCGAGGCCGTTCCCCGGCAGAGGTCGAATCCTCCCTCGGGCATGGATGTTTGTGTTGTCTTTAGTATAAGTTAGTTCATAAGTAGTTTGTAAGTTTAGGAACTGATAACCCCGCAGTTAAGTCCCACAAGCTTAACAAACATTTGAACATTTTGCACTCAAATATTCAAATTTGTGCATCCATCACTAGAAAATGATAAAAGCTACGTCCAAAAAAAAACATTTAGTTTCAAACCTTTACACAACTTATTCTCGCCGACACCCCCTACAAAATGATTAAAGGAAAAATGTTTTTCTCTTACCACATTTTAGCTATTAATTCGATTAAACTTACGCAAGTGCTACAACGTTTTAATTTATTACTTTTTAACTATTAAATCTGTTTGCAACACACTTTGCAGGCAGTATCTACATGTAGAACACAATGAACATACGAAATTATACTATTGTCCGGCTCTTAGTTCAAGAGATACGTCATGATAGAGACTTACAGGCGTCGAAAATTACTATCTGCTTACATTAGCGTTCAGTGAAACAACATCAGCAGGCGTGACTTTTTAATTTATTACTTGTTTATAATTTGCTAACATTATCCACATATATCACTGAATTTAGCTCCAAAATTATATCATGGTAGTTAAGGAGATATGAAGCCATAGTCAACTGGGTTCTTCGGAAACCACCCCACCATGGAAGATGTTTTAATTAAGACGTCTTCACTACAAAACCTATTCGTGTCACATTTTGCAGACTGTATGAACATATAACACCGAATGTACGATCAAAATTATATCGTAGTAAAAACCATAATAGTTCAGGATATATGACATCATAAACAATGCATTGTATGAAAAACCTCACCATCACGCATCAGATTTTAATTTATTTCATCTTTACTACTAACTTTTTTTGCAATACACTTCGCAGAAAATTTTCTGATATACCACTGCACATAAATGGATAATTATATTACTGTAGGATACACTGTTCCGGAGATGAAGTCATTAGAACTGAGCCGCGTGAAATTGAATTTCAGGTCGAATTTCACTACAGACGCAGGTGAAATGGTAAAAAAGTGAGGTGGAAGACAATGGAGAGAGGAAGAATAAGGAGATGGAGTAACATAATAATGCAATAAAGACACGCCCGGGCTTCGACGGGTAGTAAATGCTAGTCGACATGTATTAGCTCACTGCACTGCGTTGTTCATTGCAAACAACTGACACTCGAATATGGAATAATGAGTAACAAATTAGTCATCACCGTATCACTTCACTTTTCTTCGCTTTATTTTCATTCTAGCTATTGGGAAGACGGGTGCTTATTGCCGACTTGCCAATTTTTGAAGTAACAGATCATAAGAAAAATAGTTCTAACTTGTAACGTGCATGCGCAATACTAATTGTACGTTATATTAAAAACACTTACCTATTACATCGCAAGTTACAAGATATTCGTACGCACCAATTCTTCTGTTCTTACGAAACGCAATGAAAGTGCTTCTGACCATTCTTGACTCCCTCGGCCAACTACCGAACGAATTCTGCAGTTTTCGTTGTAGAGAACGCAACAATACCGGTTGTCTGGAAAGGCGAAGTGGTGACGCGGCAGTGCCAGGAACTATGTCACGTGACGAGGTTTTATTTAGAGTGGAGCCCCTCCACGCTCGCACTAGCATGGTGACCAACTCAAGAGTTCTACTGTCACCTCTGCATGTGTTAGTAAGTTAATGAAGGCGTCACAGGAGCGGGTACTGTGATGTGATCCGTACGTGTGGATAAGATTACCCATTAATACGGTCCATATCGGGAGATAGTATTGGTCGAAAACTTCGAAAGAAGAGCGGTTTTAAGGGCAGAGGGAAAAAAGTGCCAAGGCAAGCGCCAAGGGAAAAAAACCTCTGCGACAGTCAGGTGCGGGTAGTAAGGGCAGTAGCGGATTCCTTGCTAGCTGCGATAGTTCATGCAAGGGTAGGTTAAGTTAGTAGCGGGTATCGTGCATCGATTACCGTGTCAGAGCTAAGGCCGTCATAAAGACATCAATCCGTTAGTGCTGCAGCAGAACCTGCTGCGTTGGGCTGCACTGCCACTCTCGACCGGCTGGTCAAGTGCGGCAGCGAGCCGCGATGTTTCTGCGTCCTCTCTCCGGCGGTGGCGTCCATTCGTCACGGTACCTCTGCGCGCAAATGACTGCGCGGAGAGGTTCCTGCCGCCGGTCGTCTGGGCCGCAACCTTACTGGGTGGCGCACGATTTCTTCAGCGACTCCTCCAGTGATTGCCCCTCCAGTGAGGCCTTCAGTTTGGCGTTGAACTCGTCAATCGCCCGCTGTTGGGCAGGCGTCCACATCTGGGCAGCTGTCGACTGCGGTTGCAAAACCACAGGAGCGCCGGTCGTCACAGCAGTGGGCGCGCCAGAGCTCTGCGCCACAGGGGCGGGCTCTGTAGCGTCCTCAGCGTCGTCGTCGTCAGCGTCGTCGTCGTAGAGGTCGCGCGCCAGGTCGGCGTGCAGCTGCCGAATTTGTCGGCAGACCTCGTCCCTCTCCGCAGCAAGTTGGGCCTGGAAGGCCACCCTCTCTGCTGCCATGACGGCTTTGAATGCCGCCGTTGCCTCCTCCGCGGCAACGCGCAGGTCGTCCCCGGGCCGCGTCGTCTTCTTTGGGGCGGATGGCGCCGGCCCCCTTTCCGCTCTCGGCCGGTCCGCGCCGCCGTTGGCGGTGTTTTCCGACCGGTCGCGGTCAGGGGGCGCGGCTGCCACGCCGTTCCCTCGTCGTCGTCGTCGCCGCCGTTTCCGCCGACCATGCAGCGCCGCCGCAGCGGCCGCCGCGCCACCTCCGGGTTGGCTCCGGCTTGAAAAAGCCGGGCAGCCTCGCCAGCTGGCAACGTGAGGACCGCCACAACGGGCGCAAGTCGGCGTCTCTTCCCTGCCGCGCACGCAGTCTCGTGTGTCATGCTCGCCAGAGCATTTGACGCACCGCGCTGCGTTGCGGCAGTATTTGGCCACATGGCCTACCCCCTGGCATCTGAAGCACTGAGGGAGAGGGTCCATGTCGGCGGGGAGAGCTTCCACCGTCACTGGGAAGCCCAAGAGCTTCCGCAGGGCGAAGACGTCACCCCCATCATCGACCGTTTGCACGGCGACAACGTAGAGCGGCGGCCTCGTCCTGTTGGTCCGGTTGTGCAACTTAGCAGTTACACCACCGAACCCTGCTCGCCGCAGCCCTTCCCGGACTGCTGCCTCGTCGCAGCACCATGGCAGGCCCTTCAGGAGCGCCCTGGTGTACTTCGCACGCTTCCCTTCAGCCTTCAGACGTCGTCTGCAAGGGAGGAGCGTCGACGATGAAGGCGGCCACAGCGCTCTTCAGTGCCCTGTGGTCCGACTTCGTTGCTGCTTGTAGCGAAATGGTCGCGTTCGAGTTGACCAGCTCGATGCCGGCCTCTTTCTTGCAGCAGCCGACTATAATATCGTACACCTCGACCCACGCGCCACTGCACGAGATGTACAAGGGCGGGGGAGGTGTACGATCTTCTTCGGTCTTCTTACCGTGATCTGCAGCCTCGATGAGTTGCGTGACCGACGGCCCCTTCACTGCAGGTTTCTTCTGCTGCGCCGATTTCTTCACCATGCTGTGGTGCGGGAGGACACGACAATTTTGCAGCGTTGTTACAACAACGCAACGACAATTTGCTTCGTTCCCGCCACAGCACGGACTTCCTCACAGCTCTCCGGCAACTGGAACAGAGCGCGCTGCACCGACGATGCGCACGCCTCCGCTGCTCAGCTGTGACGAGGTACAGCAAGGCTACGGTTCAATTAGCGCCCGAGAAGAAGACGCAAAAAGCTCGCAATAAGTATGTGACCGATGATATGGATAAATGTATTATCAGGCATCAATTTCTATGTCATTACGAACAATAGAAAGGAATACGAAATTTGCGAAAACTGCACAACTTTTGTCAAACAGTAATGAGGTTCAAAGCTAGCAAGGAAACCCTTAGAAGCGATGTTCTGTCAATGGATTTTCGTTTTAGAAGGTGTCAAAATTTACGTTTTGTTTCGTGCGGACGAGAGGGCATTCCGCATTGTTGCTAAAAGACCATACGTTCTCAGTTATTCATCAGAATCAAAGCGACCAGTAGCTTACTTAGTTCAAATATGGATTCACCTGCATTATACAGTAAATAAATGTTGGCAAAGTGATAGTGGGCGAGTAGTATTGTCAAACAAAAGTGCGGGTCAGAGTTTGTTGTACGTGCAGGCGGAGACAGGTGTTTCACGGCTCAAAAATCGAAACGTCAGACTATCACTCAGAAACGGATAGCAAAAATTTTCAAAATTACGTCGAAACGCAGCTTATGTCAGGCTTTCTAGCAATATCTTTATCCCTTGTAATTACTCGCAGCGTATTTAGCCATTCGGAATAATTCTAGCCATTGGAGGTGTTTGACTGTAGTAATGTTCAACCATTTCTTTTTCATAATACGGGAAGAATAAAACACTCGTAAACTGCCATTGAAGGGCTTAGCAAAATTGCTTCAGGCTTAACATGTAAACGCAGTATCGAACGTTGCATTTGAATTTCCAGATAAGATTTCGAGTTCTGCAAAATTAGTTATGCGTAAACGCACGGCGCGTAACACGCTGGCATCACTCCACTCATAAGAATAATGGCGTACAAGGTAGCTAGACAATTTGACTGGCGTGTACGCCAGGCTGCTTCCCCCACTCTGTTCCTCTGGCGTAAACACGACGGTGCTGCCACAGCGGCGAGGAAGAAATCAGTCCTCCTCCCTCCCCTGGTACAACAGGGGCAGCCGGTAGGTAGACGAGGCGCCATGGCACAGTTCCCGAAGCGCTCCCTCCGAGGTTTGGTATCGAATCCGCTCTTGGGCATGAATGTTGAGTGTGTCCTTTTAAAATAATAATAATAATTAATAAATAAAAAATTGGGGGCCGGCAGATTTGCCGCCCCTCGGAAAGTGCCGCCCCGTGCGACCGCACGTTTCGCACGTGCCTTGCGCCGGCCCTGAGACAGGGTTACCATTCGTCAGCTTTAACACATGACGTAATCACAATTTCGGAAAACACTTATACGGGATAGGATCTAAATACTTACGTATTGTAGATAATAAATAATCTGTGGTTATCCTCGTAAATTACATATTACACCAGAATGCACCATCCATGACATACCATCGTCTACAACTCAGCCACAACATAATTACGCCACCTACAAATAAGCACGTACACGACAACAAGGCAATGCCACGGCTGATATCCCAGTCTTCAGATAAGACAGAATTTCACAAAATCATCCATTCAAAAAACAGCATCGAAATTAGCTATACAAATCATCTGTTACGCCATGTCAGTTTTCCGTCATTGGTAGGGAAGCGAGAGTCGAAAGTTCGATATATATCGATCGCAAAGCCGTTTCCTTCGATGGAATCTCCCAGATTACCCATTTTAAATGTAGGTTTACAGAATTAAGGAGATTGAACAATTAATAATATCCTAAATTCGCCGAAACTATATTTAAATTATTCTTCATAATAGATTAGCTGGCCAGTACTTGAGTTTGTGCTGTACCGCCGATAGTGACACAAAAAAAGAAAAAGGACGAGAAAATAGGACATGCTTTCGGAAGAGCGTTACTTCATCAGGTAGGAAAGAAAGGAAGAAATAAAAACAACGAGAACAGAAGGGGGAGGTAATACACGACCTAGGTCATGAGGATGATGATTGAGTATTGTAGAAGTCAGAGATACTGTATATTAGTACTGATCCATGTCAAAGACTTTGGTCGTTGTCATGGCTCAGTATTAATATAATCTCCGACTTCCACAATCCTCAATCATCATCCACATGAATTATCTTCCCCTTCTGTTCCTATTCCTTTTTTCTTCCCTTCTCTCGTACCTGATGATGGAACCCTGTTCCAAAAGCTTGTTCTACTTTTTCTTCCTTTTTCTTTCTTTGTGTCACTATGGGAGATACAGCACAAACGTAAGTACTGCCCAGCCAATCTCTCTCTTTTGAAGAATAATTTATCATCTCCGTGAATAATTTCCATTAGTAATCAAAAACTATACTTAAAATCATATAAAAGTCATGATACATCGCAATTTATCTTACGGTAACTTGTTTCGGCCATTTAAATGGCAATCTCAGGCCACTACAATCATGGTGTTGTGCAGAGTTGAAGCTGTCTCGATGATAGATGTAGACATCTATCTCCAGACAGCTCCTACTCAGAGCAACCGGTGGTCAACAGTATGGTTATGGTGGTCTGACGATGCCACTTTAAATGCCCGAAACCAGTTATGTAAAATAATTGGCAATTTAGGTGGACTTTTGTTTTTTATTCATTCATTCAGATCGCCGACACTCCATGTTTCCTAAATTTAAATAATTACTAATTTAAAATTCACTCACAGTCAATTGTGAGCGAGCGGTCAAACATAAAGGTGTGACTACGTTTTCGAAACAAGAACAACGTAGTTGGATCAAGATTGAATGTGCCACAGGTCGTACAGCACAACAGTGTCCACAAGGTCTTCAAGAGGCATGCGGGGAATCGGCATTGCCGTTCAGACCAGTGGCACGTTGGGTAAAAGCCTTCAACGAAGGTCGATAAACTGTGGCAGACATGCATTGGGCAGGTCGTCCTAGCGTCTCTGAAGGAGAAGTGCATACTGTTGCCGCGTCAGTGGACAGTGCTCGACGCCAGACGATTTGTGAGCTCGCCCACGAAACCGGATTAGCGCATACGACTGTGTTTCGCATCCTGAAGGAACGCCTGGGCATGCGAAAAATTGCATCACGATGGGTTCCGCACACATTGACGGAAATACAGAAATGGATGCATTACGACGCTGCTCAGACGCACCTGGAGCGCTATGAGATAGAAGGAGAGGCTTTCTTACGCCGTATCGTAACACTGGATGAGACACGGGCCATTCGTACGAGAAGAAACTGAAACGCCAATCCAACGAGTGGCGTCAGTTTGGGTCGCCGTGGCTGACGAAACTGCTGATGATCTAATGTGGTGCTTTGGAGCCGAAGACAAGTGGATGGAAGTTACATTTCTCCCTGCTTTCGGTGTGGAGATTTCTGTCCTTTCCTGTTGGAAAGAGTGTTCTTCCTCCATGCACAATGGTTGAAATGTTCAAAAGTTTTTAAAGTTATGAGACCTAACTGCAGTGGTTATCGTTGGAACGATCACGCGCACCGTAGCATGGCGTCTCAGTGTACACGGCTATTCCGCCGCGGCTATGGACATTGTTACTTTTTCTTCTGTTGCTTGTTCATTTGTAGATAGTAGGTGTACAGCGTAGTACATGTACAGCGTAGTCTTTGTGTTGTCTAGTGATATTTATAAAGATGATGCGAAAGGGGAGAGTCTGAAATATGGTGCTGGCACACAGCTTACTCCTGTCGAATAGCACAATAGAGGGTCGCCGAGTTTGACATCGCCATCTGGCAGACGGATAGCCACCAACAACACTTCGTGATACACTGCGGAGGGATTTTGACTTTAATCCAGGACATACAGGCAAAGACCGGTGATCAGGAACTTTACGCAACCCAACTTCATCCCCCATACTGGCAGTGCAAGTTCCATCCATCAGCGGAATTATAACCGGCTTACCTCCGAATCGATCGCACTTGCGTAAGTGACCGTGGCTACGGAAACAGAAGCAAGACACCGAATGCAACTAACTCGTAGTAACTACCACCGTTAGTGGCAATGACGACAATACAGGAATGTCTACACCTACATCTACCTAAATACTCTGCAAGTCACATTAAAGTGCATGGCAGAGGGTTCTTTGAACCACTATTATGATATTTCTCTACAATTCTATGATAGGTCGCGGGAAAAAGGAACACCTAAATCTTACCGTTTTCGATCTGATTTTTCTTACTTTATTTTGATGATCATGTCTTACTATGCAAGTGCTTGCTAACAGTTATGTTTGCATTCGGAAAAGAAAGTTCGTGAAAGAAATTTCGCAAATGCATGTCGTCGCAACGAATAACTCCTTTCTTTTGATGATTTCCACACCAAATCTTGCATCATTTCCGTATCGGTCCTGGTGGTCTTGGGGTAAAACGAAGGGTCGCGGGTTCGGTGCCCTGTCGGACCTCGATCTTTCACTCTTAGTTTTAACCCATTATTCACCTCTCAACGATGTGAGGAGTCGCCAGAAACGACACGATAAGCCGTAGGTCCTCTTTCCCCAGTTGGATAACTGGGTAGGCTAGGTACACGCAAGTAACCGAAGTGACGTCCAATTGAAAGGCTTGCACCAGGCCAATGAGTCACACGATATTATTATTATCATCATTTCCGTGAAACTTTCCCCCATATATAGCGATAAAACAAAACGAGTCCCCCATCTGTGAACTTTCTCTAAATAGTCTAAGAGAACTACTCAGATTGTCTCCTAAATCGTTCGATAGAAATAAGGAACAGTAGGTGCTTTATAACACTTCTCTGGGGAATGCCAGATACACTTCTGTTCGATGACTTTCCGTCAATTACACCGTACTGTGTTCTTTCTGACAGGAAATCAATCATCCAATCGTACAAATGTGATGCGATATTCCATAAGCACGCAAACAAAGACGCTTGTGAGACATAGTGTCAAAAGCATTCTGCAAACCTATAAATGCGGAATCTATTTGACATCCATTGTCAATAGCATTAATCGCATCATGTGAGTAAACAACTAGCTGTGTTTCACAGGAACGATACTTCCTGAATCCGTGTGACATCTTCGAGGTAGTTCATAATAGTCGAGGGACGTATATGTTCTAAAAACTTGCTTCAAACCGCCGTCAATGACATACGCCTGTAATTCGCGGATCACTCCTATTTCTTTTCTTGAATATTGGAGTACCCTGTGCAACTTTCCAGTCTACTCAAAATCATTAGGGAAAGAGAAGAACAATGTATTTTCATGTAATTTACACTCAAAGACTAACAACGTACCACGATTGGCCAAAAAATTGATAGTTACATATATCGACGCTAAATGTACAATTGTCAGCTTTAGTGTCTCATGCTGCAGCGAAGTGACCCCGCACAATTGGCCAGAATTGTAAAAAGACAAAGACATTGGTTTTCCGAATACCATTTCTACATTCGTAAGTTCTTATGTAAAACCATAAACACACATCAGCCGCACTGGCGTACGCTTGTTCTCGCCAAACTTAAAGTCCCAAGTAGCGACCGTTCGCTGAGCAAATCTGTCCGACCCAATCACTCCTATCATCCAGGAAGGTCCTTCTTCTGCCAAGACCAGACAAGTAGTTCTTTTTCCGCGTGCACTCTTGGTTCCTCTCTTCCCTCTCAAACACATTCCCACCAGTTCTGTCCCTCGGCAGCTTTCTCAGTGGCCGATGGCCATTTCTTCCAAAATATAGTTCTCAACATGAGATACAAGTAAAGACTGACCATATGAAACACACATCATTACTAATATATTTAATATAACATTATTTAAATACACAAGGGATTTTTAATTGGTATTACATAAAGTCTGAAATAAATAGGTAGTTAAACGAGCTTTCATGCCACAAAATATTACATAAATTAGTGGAAAATTGTACAAAGGAAAAGGACACATTAAATATACTATAAGTAAATCATACTGCTTGCATTTTCAGTGTTCTGTGGAGAATATGATGATCTGTTTATATTTCCATTATCAATTTCTATCAGTTAACAACAGTCATTAAATAAATATATACAACTGATGCTTTCAAGATGATAGCTAGAGACTATAAGCTATCATGTAAAGCAGAGTTTATTGAAACTACAAGACGCATTCAAAAGTGGTGATTTTAAGCTTTATTTTTCTATATTTTGATTTACTAGTCATATTCATTTGTAAATTTTGAGATATTGAAATTATTTTTAGAATAATGAGATGTGCAAGATTATTCCAACGTCGTAGATGTCTTAAATGTTGACGGTAAATATTATATAGATTACTTTACTCTGAACACCTGAACTGTGGAACTGACAGATGTCCTCCAGACACCCGTAGGAGACGCTCGGTTAACAGACCTCATTAGTTTTGAGTACAAATTAGTGTCCTTTCCCCCATTTCTGCCGATCTGGACAAACCCCGACCGGCTGCTCGGTTGTTTATTCTTTTTTTTATTATTATTATGTTCAAATGTTTGTAAATCTATCGGACCAAAATGCGTGGTCATCAGTCCGTAGCTAACAAACTACTTAAACCTAGGTAAACTAACCTAAGGACAACAGACACACCCATGCCCCAGGGAGGACTCGAACCTCCACGGCGAGCAACCGCACGCTCCGCAGCGAGACGCTTTAGACCGCTCGTCTACTCCACCGCGGCTTTCTTTATCATGGCTTTTGGTTGCAGTGTCCAACAGCCAGCATTTATTACAGTGGCAATAGTAGAATGTAATTGACATTCTTATCATGTATATCACAGTCATCATACTGGCTTACAACAAATCTTATCTATGAGATAAGATATAAAACAATACAAATTTAACAGTACTATTAACAGACGTTATACAACGGAAGTGCAAACAGCACAAAACAAAATGCGAGTTAAAGTCAAAATATGAAATACGAAATTACCCCTCCAGTTTCAAGCTGCGCATGTTTAAGGTAAACATGGGAGCTACGCCAGCTCTTAGATTAGAGTTGGATGCCGGTGAATTTTAGGTAGTCCTTCAGTAAATTGTATTTCAACGCGTCGAATCGATGAAGTAAGACAGTGATACTTGTGGGGAGGGGTAACCCCTCGCAACCAGCTGTCCGTACACTTTGTGCATCCGTGTACTTGGTGCATGCCAGTAAAATGTGGTATAGATCTGCGACTGCCGTTAGATCTTTGTCGCAGTGTCGAGATGTTACGATTTTCAAGCGGTGTAGGTGGACAGGGTAACATGCATGTCCCAGTCACATCCGAAACAGAATCGTTGCATGAGGTCTACTAAGCTTCATCGAAAGGAGGCGTTTGGTTGTATAGCCGCCAGGTTTCCTTCCTTAAATGCTTGAGAGACGTGCCATTCGTGGTCCCAAGTGCGATAGGCAGCTTTCTGAATCGTCGAATTGAAGTCTGTATATTGAACAGGCGTGGGGTGGAATTGTCGTTCCGTAATACTTCTCCTCGTGAGGCGGTCAACTGTTTCGTCGTGGAGTATGCCTTGATGACCTTTAATCCACAGTAAATGGATCTCGATGCCCACTGTCTGTGCATTTTTTTATAATCTAGATGTCCAATATATATCTGTTCGTTTGTTTGACAAATGTCGGATGTTGTAGTTTTTGTAACACGCTTTGAGAGGCAGTGAGGATCAATATATACTAAAATGCTGGTGTGCCGTAATAAATGGCCTGGTGGCCAGTAAGTCTGTCGTGTAAATAGATGATTCAGGCGGAAGCGCAAACATTCGGCAGGTGGCGCTGGAGGGGCAAAAGAAGGCTTATCCCACACCAGCCGTCAGTATAGAGGCTGCTCGGCTTCATCTGACACCTGGCCTGTTTGTCAGCTGACCCAACCGCTTGCCGCGGTCCACTCTCGGACCTCTATCTTCCCACACAATACCATTACTTACACTAGTTGCACGATTCGCGGACATCACTTCCATAAAGTCACACGGCCCACTTAATTTTCAATATTCATCATTAGCGCTACATCTCAAATGCATCGTTTGTTATCCTTACACTTTTCCCAGCTCGTTCATATCCATACATAACTGTGATCCAAGAGTTCATTCTCAAAATCGTCTGCATCACTTTATGATCAATGCGTGATACCAGTAGATCTCTCATTAATACCCCTCTTAGCTTCTTGCTATTCGCATTTTATGTCCTCTTTTCTTCTTCCGTTGTAACTCATTTTACTTGCCGCGTCGGAGCGCCCGAGCGCATTGAGGCGCTATGCTACGACGGGCGAGGTCATTCCCCGTCGGGGTTGGAATGCCCGATGGATGTTTGTGCCCTATTACGAATAAACTAGTTCATAAGTAGTTTGTAAGTTAGGGACTGATGACCCCGTAGTTAAGTGTCATAAGCTCTACAAACATTTGAATTCCAAAATAGAAGAATTTGTTCCACTAGGGCAAACTGTGAACCAAAAGAAGGCTGAGGAAAAGAGTGACTCGAATGAGACCAGACATTGCAGACAAGTAGAGACTGCATTCTGGCAATGTCCCGTGTCACACAGCCCTTACCATCAGTGAATTTTTGACATCAAAATGCATTACTGTTCTTTCTTAACCCGCTATTCACCTGATTTGAGTCCTAGTGCTTTTCCTTTTCCCGAAATTGAAACATGTCCCAAAGGAACATCATCTTGGAACTCTGTAGCAAAAGGCTGCGATCAGCCAGTTAAAAGCCATACCAGTTGAAAACTGCCTCCAACAGTGGGAATGACAACTTCGTTGCTGTATATCTGCCCACAGGAACTATTTTTAAGGCGATAACGTAGCTGTTGTGAGAAAACTAAGAACATTGTCAAGTGCAAACTCAGTCTCATTACTTTTTTAACGCACTTCGTACATAACCATCCGCAGATTTCAATAGTCGACCTCCAGCGCTCGGATGAATTATACAGGGTGGTCCATCGATAGTGACCAGGCCAAAAATCTCAGGAAATAAGTATCAAACGAAAAAGCTACAAAGAACAAAACTTTTCTAGCTTGAAGGGGGATAACTGATGGCGCAATGGTTGGCCCGCTAGATGGCGCTGCCATAGGTCAAACGGATATCAGGTGCATTTACTTAAATAGGTACCCACATTTTTATTATATATTCGTCTAGTACGTAAATAAATATGAATGTTTTATTCGGAACGCTTTTTTTCTTGCCTTGTGATAGATGACGCTGTAATAGTCAGAAACGTAGAAGTACGTGGTATCACCAGTGCTGACTGCATTCGCTTCGTGATACATTATACGTGCTAAAATTGACCGTTTACCAATTTCAGAAAAGGTCGATATGGTATTTATGTATGGCTACTGTGATCAAAATGCCCAATGCCTATGTATGTTGATCGTTATTCTGGAAGACATCATCCAAGTGTCCGGACCTTTCGTCGGATAGTTACGTTATTTAAAGAGACAGGAAGTGTTCATTCACAAGTGAAACGTCAGCCACGACCTGCAACAAATGATGATGCCCAAGTAAGTGTTTTACCTGCAGTTGCGGCTAATCCGCGCATCAGTAGCGAACAAATTGAGCGACAATCGGGAATCTAAAAAACGTCGTAGTTGAGAATTCTACATTAACTTAAATTTCACCCTTACCGTATTTCTATGCAACAGGATTAGCATGGCGAAGACTTTACAGTTTTGCCACTGGGCACAAAATAAATTACGGGACGATAACAGATTATTTTCAAGCGTTCTGTTTAGTGACGAAGCGTCATTCACAAACAGAGATAAAGTAAACCGGCATTATAGGCTCTATTGGACAACAGAAATTCCACGATGGCTGCGACAAATGGAACATCAGCGACCTTGGCGGCTTAATATATGGTGCGGCATTATGGAAGGAGGGATAATTGGCCCCTATTTTATCGATAGCAATGTTTTCTGATTTCTTACGTAATGTACTACCAATGTTACTACAGGATCTTTCACTGCATGACAGAATGGCGATGTACTTTCAACATGATGGATGTCCGGCTTATGGCTCGCGTGCAGTTGAAGCGGTCTTATGGAATATTTAATGACAGGTGGATTGGTCGCAGAAGCACCAAACCATGGCCCGCACGTTCATCGGATCTTACAACCCCGGATTTCTTTCAGTGGGGAAATTGAAATTTGCTATAGTGATTCACCGACAATGTCTGAAAACATGCGTCAGCGCATTGCCAATGCTTGTTAGAACATTATTGAACGGTGTTGAGAGACATTTCGTTACGCTTATTGCCAAATGCATTGAAGGACATCATTTTGAGCATTTATTGAAGGTTTATATGCCAACTAGCTCTGCCGATTATGAGGAGATCGAAGAAAACTATGGGGAGCTAAAGGAAAGTATTCAGACAATTAAGGAAGAGGAAAACTTAATTGTTATGGAAAACTGGAATTCGGTAGTAGGACAAGGAAGGGAAGGGAAGATAGTAGGTGAATATGGTCTGGGCAAAAGGAATGAAAGAGAAAGTCGCCTGGTAGAGTTTTACACGGAACATAATTTAGTTATAACAAACACCTGGTTTAAAAATCACAAAAGAAGGTTGTATACGTGGAAATGACCAGGGGACACCGGGAGATACCAGATAGATTTTATAATGGTAAGACATAGATTTCGGAACCAGGTATTAAACTGTAAGACATATCCAGGGGCAGATATAAACTCTGGCCATAACTTATTGGTCATGAATTGTAAGCTGAAACTGAAAAAACTGCAGAAAGGTAGGACAATAAGGAGATAGGACCTGGATAAACTGAAGGAACCTGAAGTTCTTCTGAATTTCAGAGGGAGCTTTAGGCAACAATTGACAGAGTGGAAAATAAAACAGTAGAGGAGGAATGGGTAGCATTGAGAGATGAAATAGTGAAGGCAGCAGAGGACAAAATAGGTAGGAAGGCAAGACCTACAAAACATCCTTGGATATCACAGCATATACTAAATTTAATCGATGAAAGGAGAAAATATAAAAATGCAGTAAATGAAACAGGCAAAATGGAGTACAGACGACTGAAAAATGAAATTGACAGGAAGTGCAAAATAGCAAAGCAGGAGTGGCTAGAAGGCAGATGCAAAGATGTAGAAGAATGTATAAATAGGGGGAAAATAGATACAGCGCACAGGAAAATAAAATATTTGGAGATAAGAAAAACAGCTCTATGAATGTCAAGGACACAGATGGAAAACCAGTTGTCAGTATAGAAGGGAAAGCTGAAAGGTGGAAAGAGTATATAGAGACGCTCTACGAAGGAAATGACCTTAGAGGCAATATTTTAGGAAGGGGAGAAGAAGTAGATGATGAAATAGGCTATACTATACTGAGAGATGAATTTGACAGAGTAATCAAAAACCTAAGTCGAAACAAGGGCCCTGGACTAGATGACATTCTCTCGGAGCTACTGAAGTCTCTGGGAGAACCAGCCATGACAAAACTGTCTCACCAGGTGCGTAAGATGTATGAGACAGACTTTAAGAAAAATGTTATAGTCCCCATTCCAAACAAAACAGGTGTGAAAACTACAGAACTATCAGTATAATAAGTCATGGTTGCAAAATATTAACACGAATTATTTACAGAAGGATGGAAAAGCTGGTAGACGCCACCTCGGGGAAGATCATTTTGTGTTCAGGAGAAATGTAGGAACACGGGAGGCAATACTCACTTTACGGCTTATCCTAGAAGACAGATTAAGAAAAGGCAAACCTACATATCTAGCTTTTGTAGATTTGGAGAAGGCTTTTGACTATGTTGATTGGAATAAACTCTTTCAAGTTCTGAAGCAAGCAGGAGTAAAATATAGGGAGCGTAAGGTTATTTACAACTTGTACAAAAACCAGACAGCGGTTGTCAGAGTTGAAGGGCATGAAAGGGATGCAGTGGTTGGAAAGGGAGTAAGACAGGGTTGTAGCCTTTCCCCAATGTTGTTCAATTTGTACATTGAGCAAGCTATAAAGGAAAGCAAGGAGAAATTTGGAGAAGGAATTAAAGTTCAGGGTGAAGAATTAAAAACATTGCGTTTTGCCGACGACATAGTAATTCTGTCAGATACAGCAAAGGACCTGGAAGAGCAATTGAACGGAATGGATAGTGTGCTGAAAGGTGCATATAAGATGAACATTAACAAAAGTAAAACTAGGGTAATGGAGTGCAGTGTAAGAAAATCAGGTGATGCTGAAGGAATTAGATTAGGTAACGAAATAATAAAGGAGGTAGATGAGTTTTGTTACTTGGGCAGTAAAATAACAAATGATGGTCGCAGTACAGATGATATAAAATGCAGAATGGCAATGGGTAGAAAGGCGTTTTTGAAAAAGAGAAATTTGTTAACATCGAATATTGATTTAAGCCTAAGGAAGTCCTTTCTGAAGGCATTTGTATGGAGTGTTGCCTTGTAGGGGAGTGAAACATGGACGATAAGCAGTGTGGACAGAAAGAGGATAGAGGCGTTTGAAATGTGGTGCTACAGAAGAATGCTGAAGATTAGGTGGGTGGATCGCGTAACTAATGAGGAGGTACTGAACCGAATTGGGGAGAAAAGAAATTTCTGGCATACCTTGACTAAAAGAAGGGATAGATTGGTAGGACACATTCTTAGACATCAAGGAATTGTGAATTTAGCGTTGGAGGGAAGTGTGTGGGGTAAAAATCGCAGAGGGAGACCAAGAGACGCGTATAGTAAGCAGATTCAAGTGGATGTGGGTTGTCGTTCATATGAGGAGATGAAAAGGCTTGCTCAGGATAGAGTAGGGTGGAGAGCTGCATCAAACCAGTCTCTGGACTGAAGACCACAACAACAACAACGAAACAATAAAGGCAGTAGATGGGTTTTGTTACTTGGGCAGTAAAATAACAAATGATGGTCGCAGTACAGAGGATATAAAATGCAGAACGGCAATGGGTAGAAAAACGTTCTTGAAAAAGAGAAATTTGCTAACATCAAATATTGTTTTAAGCCTTAGGAAGTCCTTTCTGAAGGCATTTGTGTGGAGTGTTGCCTTGTATGAGAGTGAAACATGGACGATAAACAGTGCGGACAGGAAGAGGATAGAGGCTTTTGAAAAGTGGTGCTACAGAAGAATGTTGAAGATTAGGTGGGTGGATCGCGTAACTAATGAGGAGGTACTGAACAGAATTGGGGAGAAAAGGAATTTCTGGCTTACCTTGACGAAAAGAAGGGATCGACTGATAGGACACATTCTTAGACATCAAGGAGGGAGAGAAGTGGAGGGAAGTGTGTGGGGTAAAAACCGCAGAGGAAGACCAAGAGATGGATACAGTAATCAGATTCAGACAAATGTAGGTTGCCGTTCTTATGTGGAGTTGAAGAGGCTTGCTCAGGATAGGGTATTGTGGAGAGCTGCATCAAACCAGTCTCCGGACTGAAGACCACAACAACAACATTGAAGTACTACAGGTAATAACGCAGTAACAGCATGCGTTCTCATAATGTACGATAATTTCACGAAAGTGAAAATAAATTTCAAATGTACCTGTGTATTAATTTAAAAATCCTATCTGTTACCCACTGTTCGTCTAAAAATGTGAGCAATATCTTCGTGAATATTACAGCGCCATCTATCACAAAGCGAAAAAAGTGTTAAAACACTCATTTACACTAATATGTAATAAAAATGGGGTACCTATTTTAAAAAATACAGTTGATATCCTTTTGACCTATGGCAGCGCCATCTAGGGGGCCAACCATAGCGCCATTTTTTCCCCTTCAAGCTAGAAAAGTTTTGTTCTTTGTAGTTTTTTTGTTTGATGCTTATTTCGTGAGATATTTGGCCCGGCCACTATCAATGGACCACCCTGTATACGCCCATGGCCAGGCTGTCTTATTGCCCATAAACAAGACGGTGTTAATGCATGAGTGATTTGCTGTCGTACAGGCCATAGTTTACACAACAGAGATGGAGGTCGACAGAGTTCTGATATGTTGATATTCCTTGAGTGCTCTGCTATCTCTTTTAACGACCACTTCGAGGAATTTTCACGAGGCTCAATGATGTTCTTAAATCTGTTTCCAGTAGATCAAAGAAACGCAGTAAATAACAGGCAAATAGTCTCGGAATTTTTGTACAGTAAACATATGCCCATGTGAATGTGCGTATCATCCACGGTAACTACTCTGGGCAGGGTAAGGCTGGGAATTTGTTTCTAACGGGAGGCGTGCTTAGGTACTTGTAGCACATGCTGTGATCACTTTGTACCCAGTGGTGTAGTGGTCAACGCAACTGCCTAGAAAGCAGGCGACCCGGGTTCGAATCTCGGATGGGTACACATTTTCACCTTTGCCCATTCGCAGTTGACGTCATATTCTGTGAATATCAAGTACAGATTACTTATCCTAATCTTTTTAATCCTAGATCATGTCATTTCCTCTAGCACATGCCGTTCCTTACAGGTATGTATTCCTCCAACATGATTTGAAAATTTTTCACTTTAAATATGAATTCCATACTAGATTTCATTCAAAGCTTAAAATAGATATTATCAGTTGTAAACCAAATTCCTTCGTAGTTAAACCAGATTCGTTGCTGCATTTAGCACTAACAACATTAAATAGTGCGAGAGGCACAAAATCTGATTTTTTTTATAGTGGAAGAAATAAACGACCAAAAATAGCTCGTCGTTACATACTAGGGAATGCATCCAAGACAGGAGAAACAGTATGAACCACTCAGATGGGTCAATTAGTAAAGCTTCCGGTACGAAAGGAGTATCGTCAAGGCCGAAAACAGCTCTAGCTTGTAAGGTATTTTGTATGCCTACTTAAGTCTCAATTGGACTGTAATGACTTCCTGCATTCATTACGTAATCGTTTATGAAGACTGTATGTAGAAAGGTGCAAGTCAGTTGCTGCTCAAAGCCGGCGTATTTTGTAGTGAATTAATTTGAACAGAGTCTGCAAATTGGAATGTTTCGTGTGAAGTATCAGCGCTGGATTAATGAGCATATGGATTCAATAATATGGGAATTAAGCAATATGTATCGCCCACTCAACTAATTACAAACTGGTAGGTTATATTCGCTACTGTTGCCGATAAATGATCGCCAATACCCATTATTCTGCAGTGATAATAAATGAAAAGCAACGCACACTGCTGTAATTTAGGAGTACATTCCGGTGTCTCTCTTTGTATGTGTGTGTGTGTGTGTGTGTGAGAGAGAGAGAGAGAGAGAGAGAGAGAGAGAGGGAGGGAGGGAGGGAGGGAGGGGGGAGGGGAAAGAGAGAGAAATGACTAACGACTTCGTTCATTTGAGTTGTATGAATCACTTGCAAATACTATGCGATACACATTGAAAACTTTTAGGGATGCAAGTCTGAACAGAAGCTCAGGACAGTTGTTTTAAGGGTGATTATTTCCGTAGAATTTTAGTCCTGATCACAATTCTTTATTAAATTTTTCTAATTCTTACGCGTTTCAGCCAACGAGCAATTAGATTTCAAGAGGTTCAGCTCTTTCGATCAGTTCGCAGGGTTGCCAAGGTTTCCCATTGCACTGTCGTCAAATTTTAAACAAAAAATAGCCAAAATTAGCCATATTTTTTGCCGATAAAATGTCAAAATATAGCCATCTTTTCGTCAGTAAAAATAGCCAAATATATCAAATTATTATCACTTAAATACATTGTGCTATGGTAATCATGTCGTGTGACTCTACAATAATACTCCCGAAATTCTGGGAGTAAGCTGTCTACTGAGTAAAAAAGTTACTGTGGCACTCTCACAGGCACGTGACTGGACATTCCCAGGAACCTCGCTCTTCAAGGAAACATTTATTTGAGTGCAGGCATGAATTGAACATTGACGGCCACCAACTAACCAATGAGGCTAATCGAAATAGTCATACTGTAGGTGTAATAGAGAGACTCGGGAGATACTGTGGATACTAAATTTAAACACAGTTACAGCTAACAATCATATTTATTAATTTCAATGTTGACTGGGATACACTCTTTCAAATTCTGAAATCAGCAGGAGTAAAATATGGGGGACGGATGGTTATTTACAACATGTACAAAAACCGAGACAGCAGTTATCAGAGTTGAAGGGCATGAAAGGGATGCAGTGGTTCGGAAGGGTGAAAGGCAGCGTTGTAGCCTTTCCCCCATGATATTCGATTTCCACATTGAGCAAGCTATAAAGGAAAGCAGAGAAACATCTGGAGAGGGAATTAAAGTTCAGGTCGAAGAAATAAAAACCTCGCATTTTGCTGATGAGATTGTAATTCTATCAGAGACAGCAAAGGACCTGGAGGAGCAATTGAACGGAATGGACACTGTGTTGAAAGGAGCATACAAGATGATCATTAACAAGAGCAAACCGAGGGTAATGGAGTGAAGTCTAAGAAAATCAGGCGATGCTGAAGGTGGTAAATTAGGTAACGAATCAATAAATGTGATAAATGAGTTTTGTTACTTGGGCAGTAAAATTACATATGATGGTCGCAGTACAAAGGATATAAAATGCGGAATGGCAATCAGAAGAAAAGCGTTTTTGAAAAAGAGAAATTTGTTAACATCGAATATTAATTTAAGCATAAGGAAGTCCTTTCTGAAGGTATTTGTGTGGAGTGTTGCCTTGTATGGGAGTGAATCATGGACGATAAACAGTGCGGGCAGGAAGGGGATAGAGGCTTTTGAAATATGGTGTTACAGAAGAATGCTGAAGATTAGGTGTGTGGATCACGTAACTAATGAGGAGGTACTGAACAGAATTGGGGAGAAAAGGAATTTCTGGCATATCTTGACTAAAAGAAGGGATCGATTGGTAGGACACATTCTTAGACATCAAGGAATTGTGAATTTAGCGTTGGGGTAAAAATAGTAGACAAATGGATGTAGGTGCCGTTCTTATGAGGAGATGAAGAGGCATGCTTAGGATACAATAGGGTGGAGAGCTGCATCAAACCAATCTCCGGACTGAAGACCACAACAACAACATAAGAATTATAGCATCAAATTGTTTAAGAATCAGCCTACCGAACTTACGCGAGGGATGTTCTCATGTATAGCTTCGATTGCCAATCACTTTCATCTTCAAAACTTATTTTAACAGATGTTATTGAATCTTTCACACATTTCTTTAGTACACACAAAACCATTACATTTGGGGTTAGGTGCACTGTAATTCATAATAATGCACGAAGCATTTCATACTTTGAGGTGAGATGGACTTGAATTCGTAATAATGCGTCATGAAACACTAAAAATCAGCCACGAGAATGACGGGAAATATCGTGTGTTCAACATCGACATTTATACTCTGCAAACCATTGTTAACCAATGTGAAGTGCGTAGCAAATGGTTCGTCTCACAGTAACAGTTAGGAATTTCTGTTGTGTTGACATATGGAGCGAGGAAAAATTTACTGGTTAAATGCCTTTGTGCATGCTGTAATTAATATAATCTTATCCTCACGATCTCTACAGGAGGCATACATATGGTGCTGTAATATATTTCAGGAGTCATCGTTTAAAGTCTGTCCTTGAACCGTTGTAGGTTCCTCGAGGTAGTTTATGTCTATCTTGAAGAGTCTGCAAGTTATGTTTCTTTGTATCCCTGTGACACTCCCCCATAGATCAAAGATATCTGTGGACATTTGTGCTAACTTCTGTAGATTGACTACATTTCCCCACCATTTTACCGATGTTTGGACGCTATCATTTACCCAATGTCTCAAAAACGGTTGCTTTACATTCTTTTTTTTATGCGAAATAAAATAGCCAATAAGTCGCCAACTAATTCTTTTACTAGCCAAATCTAATCGCCAGTCAGCTAGAATGGCTACTTTTCTAAGAAAAACAGAGCCAAGAATGCGAAAAATCGCCACACCTGACAACCCTGTCAGTTCGTTGAAAATATACAACACTCTTACTATTTTTAAGAAAATATGATATTTTCAAATGCGAGTACACAATGTGTAGCTAATTCACGTCTGAGTTCTTGAATTATATGAAGTTACTTTTCTTTGTTTATGTAGCTTTGGCTACTTTATACTCCCGTGCGAAACTCATGAACAGGAGTTACAGAAACATTAATTTATTCGTCATTCAAAAACTTAAAAAACTTTAAACAACTCCATACTACAGGCTGCGAACGGCCCATTAAGTACCGACCGGCCACCGTGTTATCCTTCGCCTGAAGAGGTCAACGGATGTGATCATACTCTGATGAACTGAATGAATACTGAGTGCAGAATACGAACTGACAGTATACCGTAAAGTAACAAAAATAGCAGAAATGAAAGTACACCTAGTAGATTGAGATTCTCTGTGATTCTCCTATATTACTCCAGAGAAATGGTGCATAGTTCCTTTGAAATGACACGGTCAATTTCTGTCCCCATTACGTTCTGCGATATACAGTCCATTTAGGGGATCTTTAATTTGTTGTAGGTGGCGTATCTGACGGCTTCCAAGAAGTCTTATTTCCAATATTTCGTATAATTACTAACACAATTTAAAAATTTAAGCCTCATACCATAAGTATTAACTTTATGAAGCGTGTGATTGTCTTAAGCTGCGGCAACTCCCATCTGTGATGATATATCGTTTCTATAATGTGATGACATTGAGTTGGTTTGACTTGATAATGGGCTCAGGTAAGCCCAAAACTAGTCTTCAATAGAAATAATCAGTTGTGTGCAACTTTGGTTGTTTTTGAAAATTATTAATAAACGATTATGTCAGGATTTGTTTTGAGATTGTGAATGGCCCTCCTTTCTTCTGTAGAAAGATTTTGAGTTCTTAGGAATGGACTTGGGGAAAGATGGTGAGGCCACGTTGGCGGTGAGAAATTCTTGGAGGGTTACCAGGGGGTGATAGTTATCAGAATTAGGAAAATACAAGAGAGAAGGAAATAATGATAAAGGAATGCTTTAGGAAACAGTAAAAAAGGAAAATCACAGGTTTATGGAACGGAAGAGAGGCCGTCAGATACAATGTAACTTATGTATTTTTATATGATGACTAAGTGCTATGCTGCACTTATTATTTTATATCCATTTTTTTTAAATAAGATGACCAGCTTATAAAATAGATATGACCAAATGATGGCGGCACGGTCCTCCAAAACCGACTGTCATTAAATAAATTATTAATTCGCGATCTTGGCGTTTTATTTTTGAAGAACATAAATCGCGTCCTAAACCGGCAGTCAGGATACACCCAACGAATATCCATCATTTCCGACACCTACCTTTTCAAGAGACTGCAGTTTCCAGTGAGACTTACATTTTCTATTACTACAGGTAGATGGGGCGATCCATTAAATTCCGCGGAGTGGATTTGTTTCCATGTTACTGACTCTGATAACTTTATGTCGCTTGCTCGGGGGTGGGCTCACCAAAGATTGTATCCATGTTAGATCCTGGACAAATAACAGAAAATATTGTTTACAGTAAAGTTGTGAATTAAATTAATGTACGAATGTTATAAATCATTTGTATCGTGATTACTACCTTTCTATGTTTCGATATTGCACTTATAAGTTTGTTTATTATGCTTATTTATGTTATCTTGAACTTCGGGCATCCGCAGCCAAATGTTTACATTCTGATACCAAATCCGCTTCGGCTGAAATTAACTTATATTTAAAAAAGCACTACCGGTTTCGCGTACTGTAGACGCATCGTCAAGTACTTAAAATTCCTTATAAAAACATGCATGCCATTTAGCCTTCCTCAGCGGTGACGTAAAATTTAAAACAATTAAAAGCTTGTTAACTTTACGTTCTCATTAAAAAATATAAAACTTGAACGCTATTGCGTTAGTCATCTTTTTTAAAATATTTTGGGGGTGGAGGGCAGGTGAAACCGTGCCATGTGGAAGCGGTGTTGGCGCGGCACTCCAGGTGCCCTCCACCCCCAAAATATTTAAAAAAATATGGCTGGGAATGAACACCATAGATGAAGCAGTTAGAGCGAACAGACTGAGATGGTGGGGTCATGTAACACACATGGGAGAAGCAAGGTTACCTAAGAGACTCATGAGCTCGGCAGCGGAGGGAAAGAGGAGTCGAGGTAGACCTACAAGAAAGTACTTAGATTCGGTGCAGACGAGGCATCAATGTTAGCACTGAATAGGGAATCATGGAGGAATTTTATTAGAGGTACTATGCTCCAGACTGAACGCTGAAAGGCTTAATCAGTCTCTAATGATGATGATGATGATGACTAACGCAACAGCGTTCAAGTTTTATATTTTTGCATGAGGACGTAAAGTTAAGAAGCTTTTAATTGTTTTAAATTTTACGTCACCGCTGAGAAAGGCTAAATGGCATACACGTTTTTATAAGGAATTTGAAGTACTTGACGATGCGTCTACAGGACGCGAAACCGGTAGTGCTTTTTCAAATAAAAGTTAATTGCAGCGGAAGCGGATTTGGTATCAAAATGAAGACAGTCATGTTTTAGAAGAGAGGAGATGGACAGAGATAGAAGGAGTAGGGAATAGGAAGAGTACTAACTCAGGCTGGAATAAATAAATAAGTACCCAGGCAACGCCGGGATTTCAGCTAGTTTCGAATATGACTGAGTCACAGCGAAGCGTGACCTCCTTTAGCTGGAACACATCTATATCTATAAATGTGACGGTGTACGTTTATCACGTCTGAACCACAAGACATAAAGAGCTAAAAATTTGTACAGTTACCAATGTCTACCCGGGGAACGCTATAGGCACGGTTTTAAGGCGATCGGATAGCTATATATTAATGTGAATGGGTGTTCGTTGTACGCTTATCACGTCCAAACGACAAGACGCAGAGACTTAAATATTTGTACAGTTACTAATTTATACTTGAGGAAGGTTTTAGGCACGAATTTATAGCGATCTGATAGATATTTAGTAATTTGAAGAATATAACGCGAAAAGCGGAACAATAATGAATCTTTGAAAATTATATTTACACTTTGAAAATGGTTTTATTGGTTGCATTGTTGCTTGAGAGTTGATAATGATAAGAGGGTGGAGTATATTGGGATGGAAAGTTATCGGTGTGTATAAAATTCTACGTGTGTGTGTGTGTGTTAATATTTCATTCTGCAGCGAAAACAGAACGCAAACGAATGGTTGTGTGTAATTGTTGTCCGAAGTCTCCCGTTGTACACCATAGCAGTTCCATGCCGACAGCTACAAGGGGGTGGAAGATAAAGTGGTTGAAAGTCGTCAAATTATAAAAGAATTCGGACTGAAGGCCAGCGATGACGTTTGCGACTCTATAGCAAGGAGGCTACGTACAGCGAAACGTGATGCCACAGACCATATCTTTGGTCTATGCGTGCTACAATGTCTTCAGCTCTTTCTCTGTAAGGATAAGCATACGAATAAGGAAATATAAGAATAAATAAATAAAGCAGTAAAAAAGAAATTTCTTTTATTACATGTCTTTAAAAAAAAAAAAAAAAAAAAAAAAAAAAAAAAAAAAAAAAAAAAAAAAAAAAAGACGATTTGACGTTTCGCGCATTACATCAAGTGATCCATCTGTGATATTATTACAATCATTATTGTTGAATTCCGTGATTGGATTCTTCGAAACGAATACATTTTTACCTGTGATTTCTTATATATTCTCTGATAAATGTAACATGTTTTTTAGAAAAAAGGAAATGGACAGAGAGAGAGAGAGAGAGAGAGTGGATAGGAAAAGTACTGACTCAGGGTTTCGAATAAATAAATAAATACCCACGTAAGGTGCGCTTCAATTGCACAGTGGTAGAGTGCCAGACTACAAATCCAAAGGTCGCGGGTTCAATCTCCGCCAGGTCCTAGGATTTTTTCCTGTCACTTTCTACTTCTTTCACCTCTGGCAGTACTGCTCATGTGAAAGATACCGAGTAGCACCGTGGTTCGGAACCCACGTTAAACTGTAGGTTCCCCTATAACCGGCTGGGTAAGTCAGTTCGAAGGTCGGAGGAAAGCAACGGCATACCACCTCCAAACAGGACCATGCCTAGTAAAGCACTGTGGTGTTCAATCTTCGGATTGTTGACTGCTTTACCTTACCCAGGTAATGCCGGGTTTTCAGTCGGTGGCCACGGGGACTGAGGCGCTTCAGTCATGGTCTGCACGGCCACTACGGTCGGGGGTTCGAATCCCCCCTCGGGCATGGATATTTGTGCCGTCCTAGTTCGTAAGTAGTTCATAAGTAGTTTGTAAGTTTAGGGACTGATGACCCCGTAGTTAAGTTCCATAAGATTTACAAACATTTGAACATTTTTCAGCTAGTGATCTATATTCGGAATCTCTTTTTCTTGGAAACATTTTTACCTTTGCAGTTTACCTATTTATCACTTCTTCGGCTGGGTGTTGATGTTTCTTCGCCAGCCTTTCCCTTAGAGAAGCGCGCTAGTGACGCCGTCAGGCCCAGTGGGCGGCCGGCAGGTGCAAGACGTCCTCCGCCTCCGCCGCCGCCCCCGCCGCCCCCACAACGGATGGCAGCCATCCGTCGGCCCGCAGGCCGCCCCATTTGCCCCCATTTCCTCGCCAGGGCTCGTTTCTTCCCGCGTTACAAATCAGCCGCGTAACGCACACCCACCCACCTGCGACATCCGTCTCCCTTTATGCCCGGCGCCGCCCCCGCCTCCACGCAGAGTCATTCTAGCAGCGCAGGAAATTCGTTTCCTAATGACTCCTCGCTCCCTTCTCTCCCCTGGAAATAAAGCTCTGTTTACCTGTAAACCCCGTGTCGACGCAGTACGACAAACACAAATGAAGCTCTTAGTTCTTCCTGTTTGACGTACACCTTTCTCACTAGCTGCTGTTTTCTTAGACGCTTTTAGAAACATTTTAGGCTACTGGTATTGTCGCTGGTAGGCTTTCCGTCTTCCTGAGAGGTACGAGTATTACTAATCTCATGGCATTATTTACACGTACATTTTCTCCTACTTTTTGAAACATGTCTGTACAAATTCAATAATATTGTTTCGCATGTCTTGAATCGATATTTGGATGTAAAATGTTGTATGAACGTCTTTGAGTAACTACGTCTATGGTTTACTCTGTTGTGTAACATCTCTGTCAAAGACTACGTATGTGAGTAGTACCCAGTGATCTCTATACAAACTGGATGAATAACTCTGGTGTCTGAGCATAGAACTGCAGCGTGCCTGCACATTCATATGTTTTGCACACGTTTTCGCAATTTCCGCCATGTTTAAATTTGGCAAACGAGTTTCCATCCGTTACTACGTGAGAAAGAATTGCTTGCTTACCTCTCGATTTGGAATTTAATTCAATATTCGATGTAGTAGCCTGATATGGGAGCAGAATCGAAACGTATTTTCTTCTCGTTTTCTTGTAATAACTTCATAGCAGCCATGTTTGAATTTGACAAGAAACTAAATATGAATATCTCTGGTTGGCACGCTAAGACAGCTGAAGTTCAACATCCAGAATGTATACAGATCAATGTCACGTGACTCGGGACAAGAAACTCTGTTCATCATTACAATCAGTGTGAAGTACAGCTGGAAGTCGCAATTCTTCTCCTTACTAGTGGAAATAAAGCGTAGATTTCGACAATAAAACGTCTCATCGTATTCTTGTGCCACATTCAGTAGTACAATGGGCGTTAGTTCTCCGTAATTCGCAATATCAATGCAACGGTTACAGTTTTTACTTGTGCCTAGACGAAATGTATTCACAGTTCTTTTTATAAGCAGCAGAACTGCAATTCTTAAGTGAATGACTGGTGCTGTTGTAATGTGAATCTTTTAGTTTGCAGCTTACACAGGAGACAAAATACTAGTTTGACAAGCAGCATCAGTTTTCATACGATTCCACAACAATAAATTTAAAAAGTTTTGTCAAGCTTTTATATATACCTGAAATCGGTTTGCAGCCTTAATGTCTGTTTTTAATACAATACAGTCAATTATATTTTATGACTTTTTCCACATACAGTGAAGCCAAAACGTGAAGCAAGAAAAATATTGGCTATTTACATTAAAATATTAATAATGTTATAGGGATAATAAAAAGTCTTTATTCATCATCAGCGTTGTGGAACTCGTTTAATGGCAGATCTGCACCAGAAATTATTTAATTGCTGACATGTATACTGTCAAGACACGCTGAAATAATCTTCCATTAAAAAAATCAGATTGGTCAGTTGGTACAAAAGTAAAAAATTCATAATCCAACTCAAACATTGAGGATCTATAATTCTGTTGCTTGTAAACGCAACTGACAATAAATTTCGCCTGGTCACTTGTAAAAACGTTAATCACCGCATTAATGTCAGTAATACCGAGAAATCACGTTAACTTAACATATTACATGTGTAATAGGAATACGAGAAGTCGTTTTATTGTTAAAATCAGCGTTTGACTTCGCCTGTAAAATATAAACATTGTGGTTCGTAATGACGAAGCCTCAGTCACGGGACTCGGGGCAATTAGATGTTGCTTTCAAACCACAACATAGCAGAGATAGGGACATGCGCAGTCTATGTTATCTTTAGTCTATGACCTGAACAGAGAGTCGGTGTGTAGCTTTGGTATTGACTGGACGTGCTTTGGTTAGCTGCTTTTGTACGAGCTGATGGAATAAATTGGAAATCTGATTTTTTCACAGACACGGTTCTGTCTTTATAAGATTTTGTATCATTCATATATGTATCAGTCTGAAAAGATTTTGTTGTTCTTCAATCGTAAGGTAATCATAATTGTTAATAATAATTGAGAAAGTTGAACTTCTTTACCTGTTTCACTTTTGTAGTTAGAAAGTTAACCCTCTTCTCCTTTCATTTAAAGTTATTGGCTATTAAAATCAAAGCATAATATTGACTAAGCTGAGTTTGATTAACATATTTCTTTATTGGTGTGACGTTTAATAGTAATAGTGATTGTTGTGCAATACTACACAGATGAACAAGATACTAAGTTTCTGCAATCCGTCAGTTAGCGAAATAAATTCTTGCAACTGCATTATTAGAAAATCGTTTGTGTTTTTCCAGATTTCTCTCGCAGTCAAATTGATACTGTAGTCAGTGAGCCTTATACCGACTATGTATTGTTTTTGTTGTGTTCAAAATATCCGTTGTGCTTTCAATCAGTTTAAACCCACTGTTTCCTAATTAACTGTACAGGTATTAATATTAGGGCTATAACTAAACAGAATTATAGTGTTAATGAATAAAAAAGGTTTCAACTAATCTTTAATCAGCTTGATTGAAAAGTTAGTTATTTAGAGTGTTAACTACCAGCTCATGACAATTATTAATGCTGCATTTAACACCAGATTAGTTCTGAATGAGTAGCTTTTGAAAAAGACCTCCTTTAGCTGGCTCACTATTGCCAAATCCTTGTAGCGACCCTGTTTTTCCAATCAATAGAACAGCCTTACCGTTATTTCACCAAACAACATAGCAGTTTTAAGTTAAACCTCGAAAGAAATGCTTTATATTACATCTGAAATGTTGATTCTCCTATATAAAAAAAATGTAACTTCGTATTTACACGTGGTATATTGGGAGGAGGCGTTGTGCATTTTAACTTGTGTTTTAGTGTGAGCTCTTTTTTATGTCAATAGACACACACTGAGAGGTAGAAAGATAGAAACAGATATAGCAGATGTTGTCCATCTAGTGCAGAATCGTAATTTAATACTTTTCAAATATTTGTAGAGTTGTGTGACCTAACAGTAGTAGTTATCGTTCCCTAAACTTCCACCCATATTAAACTAACTTATCGTAAGAACAAAACACACACCCAAGCCCCAAGGAGGACTCGAATCTCCGATGACGAAAGGTCGCGCGCACCGAAGATCGGCGCCTCAGTGCGCATGGCTATTCTGCCGCGGCTAATACTTTTTTAAATTAATTATTAAAAAAAAAGAGAACAATTTAGATATTTGAAATAGAGCTAAACGGGTGTGGTTGATAACTACAGTTGCAAAAGACGGTATACACAGTGCAGCTGAAAGGAATTTAAAACATGAGAAATATGTATCTCTAAGTATCGTTAATGTATACGAATATTCCGGTAAATCTAACTGTTGACGTCACTGACAAAAATGTAATAGCTCAAATAAAAAGACAAGAAACAAAACTTAAAAACTTGTTCACCTATGACACTCGTACGAAAGTACAATTGAACTGATATATTGACTGAATATCAGAAAAAAAAATAATAATAGGTTTCAACTATTGAATGATACTCAGACAATAAATAATTTCAAAATTTGTGCAGTTACTCTCGCAAGTCGATTATGTCGACTATAGTAGAAAATAAAGTATAATTATTTTAAGTTTAATAATGAAATTTATATTCAGAATTATGTTCTTAGTAAGGGTAGCGGCATTTCTGGTTTTCATGTGATGTTATTATCAAGCATTTAGAAAATCTTTTTTTCCCATTGAAAATGAAGAGCTAACGAAGAAAATTGTGTACTATGTGACATACTTCGATAGTCCAAGTTTCAATCTCGTACAAGGCAACACTCCACACAAATGCCTTCAGAAAAGAGTTTCTTACAAATTAAAATTCGATGTTAGCAAATTTCTCGTTTTCAAAAACGCTTTTCTTGCCATTGTCATTCTGCATTTTATAACTTGTGTACTACACCATCATATGTTATTTTACTACCCAAGTAAAAAAACTTATCTACTACCTTCATTGTTTCGTTACCTAATCTAATTCCGTCAGCATCGCCTGATTTTCTAAGATTGCATTGCATTATTTCTGCCGCGGCGGAGCGGCCGAGCGCATTGAATCGCTAAGCTACGATGCGCGAGGCCGTTCCCCGTCGGGGATTCGAATCCCCCCTCGGGCATGGATGTTTGTGTCGTCCTTAGTGTAAGCTAGTTCATAAGTACTTTGTAGGTTTAGGAACTGATAAGCCCGTAGTTAAGTCCCATAAGCTCTCCAACATTTGAACATTTCTTTGCATTATCTTTGTTTTGTTCTTGTTAATGTTCATTTTATAGGCTCTCTTCAATACGTTCCTTTCAACGGCTCTTCCAGGACATTTACTGTCTCTGCGAGAATTGAAATGTCATCAGCAAAACTCGATGTTTTTGATTTGTTCACCCTGAACTTTAATTATTATTCCAAATTTTTCCTTTCTTTCCTTCACAGCTTGCTCGATGTACAAATTGAATAACATTTAAGAAAGGTTACAAACCTTTCTTACTCCCTTCCAAACCAATGCTTATCTTTCATGCCCCTCGACTCTAATAACTGGGGTCTGGCTTTTGTACAAATTGTAAATAATCTTCGTTTCGCTGTATTTTACCCCTGATGACGTCAGAATTTGAAAGAGTTCATTCCAATTAACATTATCAAAAGCTTACACCAAAACTACAAAAGCTAGGAATGTAGGTTTGCCTTTGCTTAATCTAAGATATGCAGGGGTCAAGCGGTTGCTGGCGTTCCCGTTGGTGGTCGTGCACTCAGGTGGCGTTGGAGAGCTGGTTATTTGTCCTAACCGTCATCGTATGCTCTGGAGAAAGAGGTAGGGGACGGTCCAGGTGCCGCCATTGGCGTAATGAAAGAATATTGTTCGGGGAAACATTTATTCTGAAGTGGTACACATTGCTGCGTACTGCAGGCGACCGGGTCGATGGCGTCAGCAGCCTCCGGCCGTACTGTGCGCTGACAGTGCGGCTGCGTCCGCACTAGTTCAGCGGGCGGAGATAGGCGACCCCTCTGCCGCTCCGCTTGTTGTGGAAACGTACGGTGGATCGTTTGAACGTCTGGCTGGTGGTTCTCGGTCCCCACCCTAATCGTTGTCTCGCATCAGTTTCATACTGGACCGTCTTGACGGATGTCATGTGGTAGCGATGTGCGCTGCTCCTGGCCTACCGGCAGGTAGGCGTCTTCCCGAGGAACGCTGGAGTTCCGGTGTGCAGGACATGCAAGTCCTCCTAGATACTTCCTTTGTGTCCGTGGTTGGTTGTAGTGCAGGAGTCGAACTCTGGGGTACGCTGGAGTCGACATCTCGCCGGTTGTCAGCTCTGGAGTTCTATAACAGACTTGTACGGACGTTAGAACATGTCAGGGAATCGAGTGCTACGAAGTGTAAGCAATCGATTTATCTGACCGACTGCCTATGAACTGAAGTGTTGGAATATATATAGTGTGTGTGGAGCGGCTGATATTTCCCCTACGCGCTCTGTCATAACCTCATCGGCTCTGTCAACCGGTTAGCTGGTGGTTCAGATGTTCAAATGTTTGTTAAGCTTATGGGACTTAACTACGGGGTTATCAGTCCCTAAACTTACGAACTACTTATAACTACTTACGAACTAGGACGGCACAAATATCCATGCCCGAGGGGGGAGTCGAACCCCCGACCGTAGTGGCCGTGCAGACCGTGACTGGAGCGCGTCAGTCCCCTCGGCCACCGCGGCCGGCCGCTGGTGGTTCTAGAAGGCTCAGGATATGCGTCGTTGCGTTAGGCATTCTCTCCTCACGTAACAAAGTGACCTGATACTGCAAGCTCGTACTGATCCACTTAAGTTCCGTTGATGCGTGTTATTCAGTCCTGCGCGTGTGCTCTATTCTTGTCTGTTTGATCCAGTAAATATGACGCAAAGTAACTGCTGTTCTCCTTCCCCGTTCTGTCAACACACTGCAATGTTTCTACAGCAACAAAGACTTGGAAAAATTTACTGCTATACTTCCGCTACAGAGCTGGTGTGCAACAGATAAGTCGTAAAGTGAGTATTGCCTCCCGTGTTCCTACGTTCCTTCTGAATGCAAACTGATCTTCCCAGAGGTCAGCTTCAACCACCTTTTCCAGTCTCCTGTAAACAATTCGTGTTAAAATTTTGCAACCATGACATATCAAACTGATGGTTCTGTAATTTTCACACCTGTCTGCGCCTGGTTTATTTTTCTTCTTTTCTATGAGTACTACCACCTCTGATCGTATTCGACACTTTTTAACACCCTGCTCTGTAGCTAACTCTGGTCCAGAGCTCAGCTGGTTCATCAAGTACCTGGTGAATGTCGTTCGTCAGTGTCGGAGAGTCGGCCGGCAGTAAACAGTTGTTAATGCCCCCGGGCCGCAGCTCGTTAACTCTTCGCTGCGGTAATTACAAGCGAGACGCGCTGACAGCCCAAAACACGGCCGCGCCCTCTGCCGACAGCTGATGATGGCGGCAGTGGCGGCTGGCAGAAACGCACAGGTTAACACCCGTGCCGGCTTTTTCACTTCCCCACTAGCAATGCTCCCACGTTGCCCTGTTACGTCTGCTTATTCTGTGCACACGTTTTCATGCAGCTCAATGCTTATGATAACATGTCTCCTTCAAAAGTATAATTTTCCAGGTTCGTAGAGTGGAATATTAGAAAACTGCATGTGATACGTTTTTCTAATGGAATTATATGGTCGGTTGGTTCTTTGGGACAAGGGAACTAAACTGCTTACGTCATCAGTCCCAAACGGTGGGGAGAGGGAGAACTGAGAATAGGAAAGGAGGCGAAGGGAAAGGAAATGCGGTAGGGAGAAAGAAGGAAGAAAGACTACATCACTCGAGGCCCCATGCTCGTCACGCATGTAATCATTAAAAACAACATGAGCACCCTGGAGCATATGTAATTAGTAGACGTAATAATTTACAACATCATGCGTCTTGTGGCAGATTTGCATGATTTGTTTAGGATGTCATATAACCTGCCATACCGTAACATAATATTGCAAAATTTCGAAAGTACTTTCAGCGGTATATGTTCACACTGTCTGAAGCATATGTCGCGAGTAGTATTATTAGTAAACACATAATAACTCGATGAACGAAATTCTTTTTGACCTCATAACTCATGATGTCATGTTGTTGTTGTTATGGTCTTCAGTCCGGAGACTGGTTTGATGCAGCTCTCCACCCTACTCTATCCTGAGCAAGCCGTTTCATCTCCTCATAAGAACGGCAACCCACATCCACTTGAATCTGCTTACTATACGCGTCTCTTGGTCTCCCTCTGCGATTTTTACCCCACAAACTTCCTTCCAATGCTAAACTTACGATTCCCCGATGTCTAAGAATGTGTTCTACCAAGCGATACCTTCTTTTAGCCAGGGTATGCCAAAAATTCCTTTTCTCACCAATTCTGTTCAGTACTTCTTCATTGGTTATGTGATCTACCCACCTAATCTTCAGCATTCTTCTGTAGCACCACATTTCAAAAGCTTCTATTTTCTTCCTGTCCGCACTGCTTATCGTCCATGTTTCACTCCCGTACAAGGCAACACTCCACACAAATGCCTTCAGAAAAGACTTCCTTACACTTAAATTAATATTCGATGTTAGCAAATTTCTCTTCTTCAAAAATGCTTTTCTTCCCATTGCCATTCTGCATTTTATATCCTCTGTACTGCGACCATCACATGTTATTTTACTACCCAAGTAACAAAACTCATCTACCACCTTCATTGTTTCATTACCTAATCTAATTTCCTCAGCATCGCCTGATTTTCTAAGACCGCATTCCATTCTTCTTGTTTTTCTCTTGTTAATGTTCATTTTATACGCTTTCTTCAACACACTATCCATTCCATTCAACTGCTCTTCCAGGTCCTTTGCTGTCTCTGACAGAATTACAATGTCATCAGCAAAACGCAATGTTTTTATTTCTTCCCCCTGTACTTTAATACCTATTCCAAATTTTTCCTTGCTTTCCTTCACCGCCTGCTCGATGTACAAATTGAATAACATCGGAGAAAGACTACAACCCTGTCTTACTCCCTTCCCAACTGATGCTTCCCTTTCTTGCCCTTCGAGTCTAATAACTGCGGTCTGGCTTTTGTACAAGTTATAAATAACTCTCCTTTCCCTATATTTTACCCCTGCTGACTTCAGAATTTGAAAGAGTGTATTCCAGTCAACATTGTCAATTGCTTTCTCCAAATCTACAAAAGCTAAAAATGTAGGTTTGCCTTTCCTTAATCTATCTTCTAAGATAAGACCTAAAGTGAGTATTGCCTCCCGGGTTCCTACGTTCCTCCTGAATCCAAACTGATCTTCCCCGAGGTCAGCTTCTACCAGCTTTTCCATTCTCCTGTAGATAATTCGTGTTAAAATTTTGCAACCATGACTTATCAAACTGATGGTTCTGTAATTTTCACACCTGTCTGCGCCTGCTTTCTTTGGAATGGGGATTATTACATTTTTCTTAAAGTCTGAGGGTATTTCGCCTGACTCATACATCCTACACACCAGTTCAAATACTTTTGTCATGGCTGGCTCTCCCAGGCACTTTAGTAGTTCTGAGGGTATGTCATCTACTCCTGGGGCCTTGTTCTGACCTAGGTCTTTCAGGGCTCTGTCAAATTCATCTCTCAGTATAGAATCTCCTATTTCATCTTGATCTACTTCCTCTTCCCTTCCTACAACATCGTCTCCAAGTTCATTTCCTTTGTAGAGCTGCTCTATGTACTCTTTCCACCTTTCAGCTTTCCCTCCTTTGCTGAAAACTGGTTTCCCATCTGAGTTCTTGATATTCGTAGAGTTGCTGTTCTTGTCCCCAAATGTCTCTTTTATTTTCCTGTAGGCGGTATCTACTTTTCCCCTTCTTATACATTCTTCTACAGATTTGCATTTGGCTTCTAGCCACTCCTGCTTAGCCATTTTGCACTTCCTGTCAATCTCATTTTTTAGTCGTCTGTACTCCATTTTGCCTGTTTCATTTACTGCATTTTTATATTTTCTCCTTTCATCAATTAAATTTAGTATTTCCTGTGATACCCAAGGATTTTTTGTAGGTCTTACCTTTCTACCTATTTTGTCCTCTGCTGCCTTCACTGTTTCATCTCTCACTGCTACCCATTCCTCTTCTTCTGTTTTATTTCCCCCTGTTTCTGTCGATTGTTGCCTAAATCTCCCTCTGAAATTCTCCAGAACTTCACTTTCAATTCATTTAAGTCCCATCTCTTTATTTTCCTAACTTTCTGCAGTTTTTTCAGTTTCAGCCTACAGTTCATGACTAGCAAATTGCCCCTGGGTACGTCTTGCAGTTTGTAACCTGGTTCCGGAATCTATGTCTTACCATTATAAAATCTATCTGATACCTTCCGGTATCTCCTGGTCTCTTCCATGTATACAACCTTCTTTTGTGATTCTTAAACCAGGTGTTTGTTACGATTAAATCATGTTCCGTGCAAAATTCTACCAGGCGACTTCCTCTTTTATTCCTCCTGCCCAGTCCATATTCACCTACTATTTTTCCTTCTCTTCCTTTTCCTACTACCGAATTCCAGTCTCCCATCACAATTAAGTTCTCATCTCCCTTAACTGTCTGAATAATTTCCTTTAGCTCCTCATATATTTCTTCGATCTCCTCATCATCGGCAGAGCTAGTTGGCATATAAACCTGTACTACTGTTGTCGGTGTTGGCTTGGTATCTATCTTTACAATGATAATGCGATCACTGTGCTGCTCATAGTAGTTTACCCGCATTCCTATTTTCTTATTCATTATCAGTCCTACTCCTGTGATACCCCCAACTGATTTTGTATTTATAATCCTGTGCTCACCTGACCAGAAATCCTGTTCATCCTGCCACCGAACTTCACTTATCCCCACTATATGTAACTTCAACCTATCCATTTCCCTTTTTAAATTTTCTAATTTTCCTACCCGATTAAGGGATCTAACATTCCACGCTCCGATCCGTAGAATGCCAGTATTGTCTTTCCTGATGACAACATCCTCCTGAGTAGTCCCCGCCCGGAGATCCGAATGGGGGACTATTTTACCTCCGGAATATTTTACCCGAGAGGATGCCATCATCATATTTTCATACAGAGAGCTGCATGTCCCCCGAAAAAGTAACGGCTGTAGTTTCCCCTTGCTTTCAGCCGTTCCCAGTAACTGCATGGCAAGGCCACATTAGCTGATGTTACGAGGCCAGCTCAGTCAATCATCCAGACTGTTGCCCCTGTAACTACTAAAAAGGCTGCTGCCCCTCTTCAGGAACCACACGTTTGTCTGGCCTCTCCACAGATACCCCTCCGCTGTGGTTGCACCTACGGTACGGCTATCTGCATCGTTGAGGCACGCAAGCCACCCCACCTCGGCAATGTCTGTGGTTCATGGGGTTGGCATGATGTCATACTACGATATAATTTCGAAGCTATATTTTTGATGTGGTTGTATACTCCTAGGAAAAGGTCTTGCAAACACAGTTTTTTCCCCTTTTGACATATTCTTGGGATTATCAACGAGAAAAAGTTTCGTAGTGGTTTTTAATTGTGTTCAAGTGTTTGTAAATCTATGGGACGTAACTGCTTCGTTATTAGTCCCTAGCTTAATAACCTAATTACAACACATACACCCATGCCCAAGGGAAGACTCGAACCCCCGACGGCAAACAGACGCGCCCACGGCAGCTAGGCGCCTTACTGCGCACTGCGATTCCGCCACGGCTAATTATGTGTAAATTTTCTTGCCAGTTACTAGTGTTCTCAGTCAGTCAATGAATAAAATCTCGTTATTCGTGCGCGTTAAAATGCAAATATTTCACACGGAACAACGTAGCTTTTAGTGTAATGCAGTTGCAAAACAAATGTTAAGTATTATTATTTTTGTAAGAACAGTCAGTAACGGTATAATACCTCCATCTATATCCAACTTTGTAATCTCCTAATAGGGAACAATACAAAACCCAGTCGAATGCAATGCAGTGTCGTATTCTATAACAGTTGATTCTGCTGTCATTGCAGCTACTCAGCAATTTAGTTCCCGCTCAGACAGCACAGTGGCGTTGTGGATCAAGTGTGCTCTTAAGGCGAGAAGGTGTGGCCCTCTGTGGCCGGGCCTCAGAAAGAAAGAGGGGGAGGAGTAGAAGCTGTTGGTAAGAGGAAAGAGGAGGAGATTGATGAAATAAGAAAGTGAAGATGTGGAGTAGGAAGAGGGGAAGGATTATAAGGACAGAACCTAAAAAAACTGTTGCTTTTGTCAGTGGCATTATAAGTTTTAAACCATCTAGACAAACTGAAATGTAGTAAACCATTGGCTTCACAATAGATTCTGAAAAAGCGTTTCTTTAAAACATTACCTGATGGAGGCAGCGATGTGCGTAGTTTAATTATCTTCAAAAGTAAAACACGAAACTGGCTATATGGTTATTTAATTTACTAACAGCCGGTTTGAATGGGCTATGCCACCATCATCTGACCGTATAAAATTATACAATGTGGTCATCTTACCTTAAAAATGGAGGTTAAACAGAACGTGCAATATTGAAGTAGTCAAAATATAACTTACATATCGTACCAGTAGACAACACGGATTCAGAAAGTATCGCTCTTGCGAAACACAGCTTTCCCTTTATTCACATGAAGTGTTAAGTGCCATCGACAAGGGATCTCAAATCGATTCCATATTTCTGGATTTCAGGAAGGCTTTTGACACTGTACCCCACAAGCGGCTTCTTGTGAAATTGCGTTCTTATGGAATATCTCCCCAATTGTGCGGTTGGATTCACGATTGCCTATCAGAAACAACACAGTTCGTTGTAATTGACGAAAAGTCATCGAGTAAAACTGAAGTGATATCTGGCGTTCCACAGGGAAGCGTTATAGGTCCCCTACTCTTCCTCGTGTTTATAACCGATTTAGGAGACAATCTGAATAGCTCCCTTAGATTGTTCGCGGATGATGCTGTCGTTTATCGGTTAGTGAAGTCAACAGAGGATCAAAAGCAACTGCAAAGCGATTTAGACAAAATTACTACATGGTGTGAAAATTGGCAATTGACACTAAATAAAGAAAAGTGTGAAGTAATACACATGACCACTAAAAGAAATCCGCTGAACTTCAATTACGCGATAAATCAGTCAAACCCTAAGGTCGTAGATTCTACCAAATACCTAGGAGTTACAATTACGAACAACTTTGACTGGAGAGAACACATAGAAAATATTGTGGGGAAGGCGAACCAAAGGTTACGTTTCATCGTCAGAACGCTTCGAAGATGCACCAGCTCCACCAAAGAGACTGGCTACATCACACTTGTGCGTCCTCTCCTGGAGTAGTGTTGCCCCTTGTGGGACCCTCGCCAGGTGGGATTGACGGAAGACATTGAGAAGGTTCAGAGAAGGGCAGCTCGTTTTGTTCTATCACGTTACGGGGGTGGGGGGGGGGAGGAAGCGTCACGGAAATGTTGCACGAATTGGGGTGGAAATCATTAAAGTAAAGACGTTATTCATTTCGGCGTGATTTGTTTGCGAAGTTTCAATCACCGACTTTTAGTTCTGAATGTGAAAATATTTTGTTAGCACCCACCTACTTAGGGAGACATGACCATCCCAATAAAATAAGAGAAATCAGGTCGAAAACGGAACGATTTAGGTGTTCTTTCTTCCCGCGCGCTATTAGAGAATGGAACGGTAGAGAAAAGTTATGATAGTGGTTAATAAACCCTCTGTGTGATTTGCAGAGTATCTATGTAGATGTAGATGTAATGTGGATATTTTGACTAACTAAGTAACGAACCAATAAGACGTGTCGAAACCTGCCCCGAAATTTTTTACGCAGGAAGAAGACAACGAAAGAAATGCACCGTCAAACTTTAACAGCTAAGAGGATGTGCAAATATTTTTTAAAAATAGCTGAAAATTGCCAAATTTGTTGCGTGCCAGGCAGCGGCACTGTAGCAACTGCGCATGTGCAACTAGGCACACACACACACAGCCGAGGTAGGCGGAAGATTTGTGAACAGGAGACACGATAAAATCCGATCGTAATTTGTAAAGGACGTTCAGGTTATCGTTCGTTGATAGTGTCCCTCACACTACAGTACACAGTTCTATTCTCTGTATTAGCCACTCAACTCACACCGCACTTCATCATTTATCTTTATCATATACGATAATGCCAATGATAAGAATGAGTTGTGTACTGTTTCCGCTGCTGTATATCTGTCTTCAAGATTCTCAAGGCCAAACCTCTGTCCAAACATAAAAAAAATGGACTGTTCAGTTACAAAAATCTTGCAATCGTCGTATCAAAAACTGGAAAAACGGGAATGAATAATTTCGTTCGAAACGTATTCCTAGCAGTTGCAGAATATAATTCATTGCTTTTGTTGGATTAATGATCTGGACATAACGAGTACATTCTACATCTACATCTACAACCATAATCCGCAAGCCACCTGACGGTGTGTGGCGGAGGGTACCTTGAGTACCACTATCGATTTTCCCTCCTATTCCAGTCACGTATTGTTCGCGGAAAGAAGGATTGTCGGTATGCCTCTGTGTGGGCTCTAATCTCTATGATTTTATCCTCACGGTCTCTTCGCGAGATATACGTAGGAGGGAGCAATATACTGCTAGACTCCTCGGTAAAGGTAAGTTCTCGAAACTTAGACAAAAGCCCGTACCGAGCGACAGAGCGTCTCTCCTGCAGAGTCTTCCACTGGAGTTTATCGATCATCTCCGTAACGCTTTCACGATTAGCAAATGATCCTGTAACGAAGCGCGCTCCGTTGGATCTTTTCTACCTCCTCTATCAATCCCACCTGGTACGGATCCCACACCGGTGAGCAGTATTCAAGCTGTTGGCGAACAAGTGTACTGTAACCTACTTCCTTTGTTTTCGGACTGCATTTCCTTAGTATTCTTCCAATGAATCTAAGTCTGGCATCTGCTTTACCCACGATTGATTTTATATGGTTGTTCCATTTTAAATCCTTCCTAATGACTACTTCCAGAGACTTTATGGAATTAACTGTTTCCAGTTGCTGTCCTGCTATAGTGTAGCTAAATGATAAAGGATCTTTCTTTCTGTGTATTCGCAGCACGTTACACTTGTCTACATTGAGATTTAATTGCCATTCCCTTCACCATGCGTCAATTCTATGCAGATCCTCCTGCATCTCAATACAATTTTCCATTGTTACAACCTCTCTATATACTACAGCATTATCCGCAAAAAGTCTCAGTGAACTTCCGATGTTATCCGCAAGGTCATTTATATATATATATATATATATATATATATATATATATATATATATATATATATATATATATATATCAGCAACGGACCCACGACACTCCCCTGTGGCACACCTGACATAACTCATACTTCGGAAGACTTCTCTCCATTGATAATGACCTGCTGCTTTCTATTATCTAGGAATTCCTCAATCCAATCACACAATTGGTCTGATAGACCATATGCTCTTACTTTGTTCATTAAACGTTTGTGGGCAACTGCATCAAACGCCTTGCGGAAGTCGAGAAACACAGCATCTACCTGAGAACCCGTGTCTATGGCCCTCTAAGTCTCGTGGACGAATAGCGCGAGCTGGGTTTCACACGAACGCCTTTTTCGAAACCCATGCTGATTCCTACAGAGCAGATTCCTAGTCTCCAGAAATGTCATTATTTTCGAACATAATACATGTTCCAAAATTCTACAACTGACCGACGTTAGAGATATAGGCCTATAGTTCTGCACATCTGTTCGAGGACCCTTCTTGAAAACGGGGATGACCTGAGCCATTTTCCAATCTTTCGGAATGATATGCTGTTCTAGAGACCTACGGTACACCACTGCGAGAAGGGGGCCTGTTCCTTCGCGTACTCTGTGTAAATACGAAGTGGTATCCCATCAGGCCCTGCGGCCTTTCCTCTTTTGAGCGATTTTAATTGTTTTTCTATCCCTCTGTCAGTTATTTCGAGTAGTTACTCATTGACGGAATTAGTTGTTCACTTCCATTCATTCTTTTGTAAACCAGGCTTTAAGTGCTTAAAATTGGTACCTGTGAACTCTGGATAATTCCGCTGCGCGGCGCTGCGTGAGTGATTCGCCGTGTCGCGCACGAGCAGGGCTGTACACATCACTGTTATAAGCTATTCTTCGCGAGGCAAAAATGCGCAACTATGTTGTTGTTGTTGTTGTTATGGTCTTCAGTCCGGAGACTGGTTTGATGCAGCTCTCCACCCTACTCTATCCTGAGCAAGCCTTTTCATCTCCTCATAAGAACGGCAACCCACATCTGTTTGAATCTGCTTACTATACACGTCTCTTGGTCTCCCTCTGCGATTTTTACCCCACACACTTCCCTCCAATGCTAAATTTACGATTCCTGGATGTCTAAGAACGTGTCCCACCAAGCGATCCCTTCTTTTAGTCAAGGTATGCCAAAAATTCCTTTTCTCACCAATTCTGTTCAGTACCTCTTCATTAGTTATGCGATCTACCCACCTAATCTTCAGCATTCTACTGTAGCACCACATTTCAAAAGCCTCTATTCTCTTCCTGTCCGCACTGCTTATCGTCCATGTTTCACTTCCGTACAAGGCAACACTCCACACAAATGCCTTCAGAAAAGACTTCCTTACCCTTAAATTAATATTCGATGTTAGAAATTTCTCTTTTTCAAAAATGCTTTTCTTCCCATTGCCATTCTGCATTTTATATCCTCTGTACTGCGACCATCGCATGTTATTTTACTACCCAAGTAACAAAACTCATCTACCACCTTCATTGTTTCGTTACCTAATCTAATTCCTTCAGCATCGCCTGATTTTCTAAGACCGCATTCCATTATTTTTGTTTTGCTCTTGTTAATGTTCATTTTATACGCTCTCTTCAACACACTGTCCATTCCATTCAACTGCTCTTCCAGGTCCTTTGCTGTCTCTGACAAAATTACAATGTCATCATCAAAACGCAATGTTCTTATTTCTTCCGCCTGAATTTTAATCCCTATTCCAAATGTTTCCTTGCTTTCCTTCACCGCCTGCTCGATGTACAAATTGAATAGCATCGGAGAAAGGCTACAACCCTGCCTTTCTCCCTTCCCAACTGATGCTTCCCTTTCATGCCCTTCGAGTCTAATAACTGCGCAACTATAACATAAGAAAAAGAAGGGAAAAAAACAACTTGCAGTGTTTCTTAGCAGCTAAAATTTTGGCAGTGTTTCGCTTTCTTTGTCTTCTTCCAGTGTAAAAACTTTCAGGGTGGGTTTCGAATTGTCTTATTGGACCGTTGCCTTGTAAGTGCTAAGTTGCGCCAGCCGAGGTGGCCGAGCGTTCTGCGGCGCGTCAGTCACGGTCTGCACGGCCACTACGGTCGGGGTTCGAATCCCCCCCTAGGGCATGGATATTTGTGCCGTCCTTAGTATTAGCTCGTTCATAAGTAATTTGTAACTTTAGGGACTGATTACCCTGTAGTTAAGTCCCATAAGCCCTACAAACATTTCAACATTTTTTTGCTAAGTTGCATATTCTGTTTCACCTCCGGTTTTAAATATCATGACGACATTGTAGAATTTTATACCACCGATGATGGTGGCATACGTCTTTGAAACCGGTCGTCAGGAAATTAAATAATCATATAGAGAGCCTGGCGTCTTCTTTTGAAGATAATTCTCTTTAACCCTTTATAGGACAAAACTTTATTTTTAAAACAGAGAATTGAAATGTAGTTAGTTAAATTACTTATCGTACCCAAACACATAAAAAGTACTTGAGAGTTGAAAAATCTTTTATTATTAATTAATATAAATTTTTATACTTGGCAAAATATTGACCACAATCCATTCTGTGCAACAGTCACTTTTGTGGTCGATAATTTAACCACTTCATGAAAATGAGGTATTTTATGACAACAAGTAAATAAGTAACAGTAAATAAGAAGAAATAAAATCTTTAGCTGTCGTTTCGTTTCTTTTATTTTGCATACATACATAAAAATACATACAAAATATACATAGATGGTCAAAGCATTGTCTGCACAAAGTTACACTGCGAATGATAAAAGATAACTATAAAAATACATACAAAGGAATCATACATTAAATCACACATCACATTGGTTCAGTTCTTTAGTTATGCTGGTGGAAGGGTTCAAAGCATTGCCTACACAAAGGTACATTGCAGGCAGTGCATGCCAAGTTACTATGCTTAGGTTTGCTTCAAATGTTCAAATGTTAACTACTGGGTCATCAATCCCTAAACTTACAAACTACTTATCATCTACCTTATACTAAAGACGGCACAAATATCCATGCCCGAGGGGGGATTCGAACCCCCGACCGTAGTGGCCGTGCAGACCATGATTGGAGCGCCTCAGTCTCCTCGGCCACCGCGGCCGGCAGGTTTGCTTCGTGTACTGCAAAATGCATACCTCCTTGATGTACCTACTGTAGGCATATGACCAGTCACATTCCTGAATTGCATTCCTTGAAAGCCGGCCGCGGTGGCCGAGGAGACTGAGGCGCTTCAGTCACGGTCTGCACGGCCACTACGGTCGGGGTTTCGAATTCCCCCTCGGGCATGGATATTTGTGCCGTCCTTAGTTGTAGGTAGTTTGTAAGTTTAGGGACTGATGACCCCGTAGTTAAGTCCCATAAGCTTAACAAACATTTGAACATTCCTTGAAATCCTGTAGCTCTTTTCTGATATTTTCACTTGCTAAATAATAATAACTTTGTAAGTTTAAAGACTTACCAACAAAATTAGACGTAATCACTGCACAGAAAACTAGTACTCCTGCTTCCCGTGCTATATACAGCTCACTGCTCACAAATTGTTCACCTTCCTTACTAACGTGAGATGCAGGTTTTCAGAACTGCCTATAACATCTAAGCGAAATACTAAATTTCAGAAACTGTTTGATAAAATTCTCAAGTAATTACTCAGCTAACAGATAACAGTAATACGTAATGTTGAGAAAATTTGAGGTTATCTTCCGCTCCTGGCATCCACGAAAAAAAAAAAAACGATCATTTCAGTAGGATTTGCACTAGACATGGTAATTTTGGAGGCAAATTAATCTCCCCATATCTATGTCACAACATACAATCACAATAAATCGACTTCATGTTGAAAATGTAAAGATTTACCAGCTAAATTACGACATAAGCCATTTATCGAAAACTTAGGCCGCTTTGTGGTTACTTTAAGCTCGTTGTGGTCGCTTTTTTAGCCAAAATATAAAAATAAAATGTTCAAACCTTGGTACAGCTTATGGGACTTAACTACGGGGTCATCGGTCCCTAAACTTGCAAACTACTTATGAACTGCTTACGAACTAGAACGGCACAAATATCCATGCCCGATGGGGGATTCGAACCCCCGACCGTAGTGGCCGTGCAGACCGTGACTGGAGTGCCTCAGTCCCCTCGGCCACCGGGGCCGGCTCTTAACCAAAGATCATCCCCGTGCAGTAACTGAATGCGATATGGTCTATGACAGGCATCATTTAGGAGAAATTTTGAACCTTATATCGTGTGGTTAAAATATCGGCCACAAACCTATAAAGGGTTAAAAATTTGCTTTCGTTTCATATAGACACAGCAACGCAGAGAAAGGTACAGATTTGATTGATGTACGATCTTCATAACACTTCTCTCATTTACTTTCCCATTCATATCAGACTGAGCCCCAGTTCAAATGTTTGTAGAACTTATGGAACTTAACTACGGGGTCATCAGTTCCAAAGCTTACAAACTACTTATGAACTACCTAAGACTAAGGACGGCACAAATACCCATGCCCGAGGGGGGTTCGAACCCCCGACCGTAGTGGCCGTGCAGAACGTGACTGGCGCGCCTCAGTCCCCTCGGCCACCGCGGTCGGCTGAGCCCCTGGGCCCAGTGAAGCGTGGCTGAGTTTTGCTAGTAGCAATAAAATAATAATAATTTATTTGAAAAACCTGTTATGTTGCGCGAATTTCACGGGTTGGGTTAAATTGGAGACGAAAAAGTACCAGTACAGCGGAAAACCGATTGCTTCAGCAAATTGCGCTATTCCTAACACCAGCAGTGCTGCAGCGCAGAGGACAAAAGACAATGGCGGCGATTAGTGTGCATTAGTGCCTCGCGCGCCTAATTGTAAAGCGCAGGTGGACTGCGTGCTGGTTCAGCCCACCTCAATCCGATTTGTCGGGGCTGCACTGGCCATCCGGAAAACGGCAAAGAGCGGCTGCCTGCCGTTACACGCAAACGAGTAGCAGTTCCTCTGATAGCAGTTAACTGCGCGTTTCGCCAACACGACACGGCAAGTGTCACCTGTCCACTGCCAGACCGCTACTTCTTTTTATTTTGCGCTAAGGGCTGATCTTTTCCTGCACATATTTTGATTCGCAGTTTTATCACTAACATCATTCGCGAATAACTGTAGCTTTTATGCCCGCAAATTGAAATAAACTAGCTGTAGACTCCCCGTTGCCCGGGTATTTATTTATTCCGTGCTCAGCAAAGAAGGGTAAGGTAAAAGGATCAAATGTTTGTAAATCTATCGGAGCAAACTGCGTGGTCATCAGTACGTAGCTCAAACTAAGGTAAACTAACCTATGGACGACACACACACGCATCCCTCAGGGAGGATTCGAACCTTCGACGGCGAGCAACCGCACGCTCCGCAGCGAGGCGCCTTAGACCGCTACGCTACTCAACTGTGTCTAGCTGAAAGGTGGAAAGAGTATATAGTGGGGCTCTACAAGGGAAATGAACTTAGAGATAATATTGTAGGAAGGGAAGAGGAAGTAGATGAAGATGAAGTTGAAGATACTGTAGCGAGAGAAGAATTTGATAGAGCTATTAAAGAAGTAAGTCGAAACAAGGCCACTGGAGTGGACATTTCCTCCGAAGTATTGATGTCTCTGGGAGAGCCAACCATGAAGAAACTATTTCGCCTGATAAGATATATGTTGTTGTGGTCTTCAGTCCGGAGACTGGTTTGATGCAGCTTTCCACAATACCCTATCTTGAGCAAGCCTCTACATCTCCGCATAAGAACGGCAACCTACATTTGTCTGAATCTGCTTACTGTATCCATCTCTTGGTCTTCCTCTGCGGTTTTTACCCCATACACTTCCCTCCAACGCTAAATTCACAATCCCTTGATGTCTAAGAATGTGTCCTACCAATCTATCCCTTCTTTTAGTCAAGGTATGCTAGAAATTTCTTTTCTCCCCAATTCTGTTCAGTACCACCTCATTAGTTACGCGATCCACCCACCTAATCTTCAGCATTCTTCTGTAGCACCACATTTCAAAAGTCTCAATCCTCTTCCTGTCCGCACTGTTTCACTCCCATACAAGGCAACACTCCATACAAATGCCTTCAGAAAGGACTTCCTTAGCTTAAATCAATATTCGATGTTGACAAATTTCTCTTTTTCAAGAACGCTTTTCTACCCATTGCCATTCTGCATTTTATATCCTCTGTATTGCGACCATCATTTGTTATTTTACTGCCCAAGTAACAAAACTCATCTACTTCCTTTATTGCTTCATTACCTAACCTAATTCCTTCAGCATCACCTGATTTTCTTAGACTGCACTCCATTACCCTAGTTTTACTCTTGTTAATGTTCATCTTATATGCACCTTTCAGCACACTGTCCATTCCGTTCAATTGCTCTTCCAGGTCCTATGTCGTCGGCAAAACGCAATGTTTTTAATTCTTCACCCTGAACTTTAATTCCTTCTCCAAATTTCTCCTTGCTTTCCTTTATAGCTTGCTCAATTTACAAATTGAATAACATTGGAGAAAGGCTACAACCCTGTCTCACTCCCTTTCCGACCACAGCATCCCTTTCATGCCCTTCAACTCTGACAACCGCTGTCTGGTTTTTGTACAAGTTGTAAATAACCTTACGCTCCCTATATTTTACTCCTGCTTGCTTCAGAACTTGAAAGAGGTTATTCAAATCAACATTGTCAAAAGCCTTCTCCAAATCTACAAAAGCTAGAAACGTTTGCCTTTTCTTAATCTATCTTCTAGTATAAGCCGTAAATTGAGTATTGCCTCCCGTGTTCCTACATTTATCCTGAACCCAAACTGATCTTCCCCGAGGTCGGCTTCTACCTGCTTTTCCATCCTTCTGTAAATAATTCGTGTTAATATTTTGCAACCATGACTTATTAAACTGATGGTTCTGTAGTTTTCACACCTGTCTGCACCTGTTTTCTTTGGAATGGGGATTATAACATTTTTCTTAAAGTCTGAGGGTACTTCACCTGTCTCATACATCTTACACACCAGGTGAAACAGGTTTGTCATGGCTGGTTCTCCCAGAGACTTCAGTAGCTCTGAGGGAATATCACCTACTCCAGGGGCCTTGTTTCGACTTAGGTCTTTCAGTGCTTTATAAAATTCATCTCTCAGTATAGTATCTCCTATTTCATCCTCATCTACTTCTTCTCGCCTTTCTACAATATTTCTGCTAAGTTCATTTCCTTCATAAAGCCCCTCTATACACTCTTTCCACCTTTCAGCTTTACCTTCTTTTCTGAGAACTGGTTTTCCATCAGAGTCCTTGATATTCATAGAGCTGTTTTTCTTATCTCCAAATGTTTCTCTCATTTTCCTGTAGGCTGTATCTATTTTTCCCCTATTTATACATTCTTCTACATCCTTGCATTTGCCTTCTAGCCACTCCTGCTTAGCCATTCTGCACTTCCTGTCAATCTTATTTCTTAGTCGTCTGTTCTCCATTTTGCCTGTTTCATTTACTGCATTTTTATATTTTCTTCTTTCATCGATTAAATTTAGTATCTCCTGTGATATCCAAGGATTTTTCGTAGGTCTTGCCTTTCTACCTATTTTGTCCTCTTCTGCCTTCACTATTTCATCTCTCAATGCTACCTATTCCTCCTCTACTGTTTTATTTTCCCCCGTTTCTCTCAATTGTTGCCTAAAGCTACCTCTGAAATTCTTAAGAACTTCAGGTTCCTCCAATTTATCCAGGTCCCATCTCCTTATTTTCCTACCTTTTTATAGTTTCTTCAGTTTCAGCCTATAGTTCATAACCAACTAGTTATGGTCATAGTCTTTTATCTGCCCCTGGGTATGTCTTACAGTTTAAAACCTGGTTCCGAAATCTATGTCTTACCATTATAAAATCTATCTGGTATCTCCCGGTGTCTCCTGGTCTCTTCCACGTATACAACATTCTTTTGTGGTTCTTAAACCAGGTGTTTGTTATAACTAAATTATGTTCTGTGCAAAATTCTACCAGGCGGCTTCCTCTTTCATTCCTATTGCCCAGACCATATTCACCTACTATCTTCCCTTCTCTTTCTTATCCTACTACCGAATTCCAGTCACCCATAACAATTAAGTTCTCATCCGCCTTAATTGTCTGAATAATTTCCTGTAGCTCCTCATATATTTCTTCGATCTCTTCATCATCGGCAGAGCTAGTTGGCATATAAACCTGTACTACCGTGGTCGATGTTGGCTTCGTATCTATCTTGACTACGATAATGCGATCACTGTGTTGCTCATAGTAGTTTACCCGCATTCCTATTTTCTTATTCATTATCAGACCTACTCCTGTAATACCCCCAACTGATTTTGTATTTATAATCCTGTACTCGCCTGACCAGAAATCCTGTTGATCTTTCCATCGAACTTCACTAATCTCCACGACATCTAACTTCAACCTGTCCATTTCTCTTTTTAAATTTTCTAGCTTCCCTGCCCTATTAATGGATCTAACATTCCACGCTCCGATCCATAGAATGCCAGTGTTGCCTTTCCTGATGATCACATCCTCCTGAGTAGTCCCCGCCCGGAGATCCGAATGGGGGACTATTTTACCTCCGGAATATTTTACCCGAGAGGATGCCATCATCATATGTTCATACAGTAGAGCTGCATGTCCTCGGGAAAAGTAACGGCTGTAGTTTCCCCTTGCTTTCAGCCGTTCGCAGTAGCTGTGTGGCAAAACCACATTAGCTGATGTTACAAGGCCAGCTCAGTCAATCATCCAGACTGTTGCCCCCTGTAACTACTGAAAAGGCTGCTGCCCCTCTTCAGGAACCACACGTTTGTCTGGCCTCTCCACAGATACCCCTCCGCTGTGGTTGCACCTACGGTACAGCTATCTGTGTCGTTGAGGCACGCAAGCCACCCCACCTCGGCAATGTCTGTGGTTCATGGGAGTGGAAGATATATGAGACAGGGGAAATACACTCAGACTTTAAGAAAAATGTAACAATCCCCATTCCAAAAAGAGCAGTCGTAGACAGATTTGAAACTTACAGAACCTTCAATTTAATGAGTCATTGTTACGCAATTTGAGGACCGGCCGCGGTGGCCGAGCGGTCTGCGGCGCGCCAGTCACGTTAATTCAGGACGGGCCATCAGTGAGCACCCGGGTTGGAAAAGTAGTTACTATGAACCCTTGATGGTTTCCTTCGTTCGTCCACTGACAGATCTGAAAGTTGAGTGTCTTTCCCCATTCGGGTTATTAAATGCATGTATATTAATCTGTGTCTGTTTTGTTTGCTTAGCAGCTTGAAGTGTATATGCCGGAGCTTGACGATAGTGAATTTTTTCTCCTCTTGCCAGTGGCTAAATTGTTGCCTGCTTATCTGGTTGTTACTGCTTATCTCTTATTAAGTGCAAGCATTGCCGCATGCGTCAACGATCATTCTGGAAGTGTGCGAGTGTTTTAAAGGAACACGTGAGCAGGAAGGTGGAAGTGTGTGAGGGAGTGGAAACATGTGCATTGATGGCGCTTCTTAAAAGCAGTTTGTTGGTATGTCAGTCATGTGTTTACTCAGTTACATACAGTGCCCATACTATTGCTGCGACTTATGATACGTTTGAAGAAAGTTTATTAAGCTAGCAGCTGGCTGCTTAAAGGAGCCATCAGCTCCGTTTGAGTAACTGAGGAACCGTTTACACCAGTATTTATGTGGTTCTACTTTGCTATGCAGGTTGACGAGACTCTTAAACTCTTCTCCTGCGATAGAATGTATCGTTTGACGGCACTGTACCTAAATAGCATGGAAGCTAGTCTTCCGGTTGTTGCTATTGTTTAGTTTCCAATTTAACTTACACTGTTGTTAATTTTGAGTTTTGCGCAGGAGTTTTGTGATTATTTTTCATTCATCATACCTTCTTCTTCGCTAATCATGATTTTAAATTATAGTTTGGAGTATTGAATGCATTGAATTCTGTCTTGGAGAATCCGATTCTGGTCCCGTGTTTGTGTGTTTACAGGTAACTTCTGGTGAGAGGGTTCGTAGATTGGAGTTACGTACGTTGGCCGGCGATTTCGATGGCATTCCTGATAGCGCTCGGGGCGTAGGTCGTCCTCAACAGGGAACGTCTGACGTACTCGGTCCTGAGATCTTAGTTCAGTATTCCTTGACGTAGTTCTGCGCGGCAGAATGCCGTGAAGTCAACTCTGTGGGCAACTCTGTGATTGACATCGTTAACTTGTACCTTAGTGTAAAAAATTCTTAATTTTCATTTTCAAAGTGATTTCATGAGGATGTTTTCCTTAAAATCAGTGTACTTGGAATTTTAATTTTCTCCCTCCTGACGCTTGTGATTCGAACTGTTCCTTTCCTTAAATTGTTAATCTTTACTGTCAAATTAAGAGCCTTATATTGCGTGATGTGGTATTGGCATAAGCCATGAATCTATGGTACAGAGTTGAAAGAATATTCACCATTTATAAATTTTATGATGTTTGTTAATAAATACCTTACTACTTTAAACCAAGCAACTAACGACATCTATTGATGCCCCCCCCCCCCCCCATGTGGTTTTCCTTAAGTAAATCCCGAAAAAATGTTCAAACGTTTGTTAAGCTTATGGGACTTAACTGCGAGGTAATCAGCCCCTGAACTTACAAACTACTTATGAACTATCTTATACTGAAGACAACACAAACATCCATGCCCGAGGGGGCATTCGAACCCCCGACAGGGAATGGCCTCGCGCATCGGTAATTCCCGATCCTGTAGTGAGGGTTACAAGGACTAGATGCCACTCATGATGACTCTGTACTCCAGGCAGTGCCGTGGCCAAAGGGGTGATGAAGAGGTCCTCCCCCATCCCCTCCTCCGAGATTGTGTTGTGATGCTTTAAAAGTTAGAATATTCTGTTATAAACAAAATTCTGACTACGGCCCTGACTACAGGCTTATTCAACGAAAGCAATAAATGTCTGCTCTGTGCAGTTAGATAAAAATGAAAAGTAGTCGTTTACTCAAATATAAAAAGGCCTTAAACAGCATTTCCTCTTGGTTGAATCCCGCCTCATCAGTCGTATAAACGTGAATGTTTAATTGTTTCTTGTGTAGCTACAGAATAAAAACAGAACAATATGAATGAAAGCGCAGCGTATCAAGGAATTCCAACGTATAAACTCTGTAGTTATAACACACCTTAATGTGGTCAAAGAATACACAGTGAACATGTAAAGCGAAAAAGTACGCGAGTAATGAGAATCCTAGTCACCAGTGTGGAACATCTAATATCAGGTTTCGCTGAATATGGACAGTAACAGACCTTTGTCCAAACGCACTTCCATTTTCCAGACCATATATCAAGGGAGTTTCCACCCGAGTGTGTGCTACAGCAGCAGAGATTAATCTCGATTATCGTCTTCAGTACTAAACTCACATGCATCAGTCTTTGTAGCGTTGGAATTAGAGCAAACGGTATTGACGAGGAGAACATGTACGCCAGTTTCTCAAAGCCGTCAATTCAAATATAAAGATGTTCTTACTATTAGCCACTATCCATAATTCGGTTGAAAATAACCTAATGATACCATCCTCGTACGACATTTACCAAAAGTTTATAAATACGAAACTTCGTAAAACATGGATCAGATTACTGTATTTTAGTGATGTTTCACGACCAGAAACTAGATTTAATGAAATCAAATAGAATTGTAATATCCTTGACCCTGTGATAATTATTAGCGATAAAAATGTAATGGTAAAGGAATTATAGTAAAGGAACTTTTTCTTCATGTTAAATTCTCTAAATTCAGTGAAGCACTTTTTATACAAGATATTTCATAATAAATTCGAAGCGAGAAACCAGTTTATAACACAAACATAAGTAAACTACGCAGACAAAGAAATAATCTTCTGTATAACTATCCGAATAGTTCGTTTAACAGTGTTATTTCATTTATTTATTTATTTTGAAAACCTCATACATAATGTTACATAATAATTATTCATAGTTTCTATGACTCGATTTTAGAGTTCTGGGCCTTCGACCGATAACTTAAACACTAAACAGATAATCCATACAACAGTGAGTCTTCAGTGCTATACAAAGATGGTTGTTCAAAAATATGTTGCTTTTACTATAGTGATAACCAGAGCTGGGCACAAGTCCGTTAATTCGTTAATCTTTAATTAACGAAGTTAACTTTATGAGTAACGGATTAACTTTCAAGTTAATTTAAAAAAAAGTTAACGGACTCTTTAACTTCCGTTAATTTGCCATAATCCGTTAATCCATTACTTTTGTACCAACTTCTTATGACAAACGTATTGCTGCGTAAATTATACTTATTTTAGCGCAGGCTAGATGTCTTGTGTACTGCACAGCTTTAGCCATTGCCTTATTAAGTGGCACAGGAAAAAGGTTTGGACCTCTTTTGGACAATGCGGCTTTTCATACAAAGTTACGGGTCATATGGCTGGAAATGTAAAGCACTCGTGTGGAAGGTGTAAGACAACGCATGCATGAAAATGGAGAAGTTGCACTAACTTCGAAGGACAAACAAAATTTAAGTAGCGGTGACGGAAGCAGTAACAGTGAGGACGAAGAGCAACACTTTTTTTTTTATTTCCGTCTTTACTATCTTGGTACGACCGACTGCACAACTTTATTTCGTAACGCTCATTACTTCAGGCTTCAGCCTTGCTTTTTACTGATACTAGCTTTCTTCTACTTAATTCTCACGTGTGCTTTACTTGCTTATTCTAAGTTAATTTCTTTTTGTAAATTCTATGTAATTCACCGTGGTTGTACACCACGTGGTACTTAATGATAGAATGCCACTGCCTCCCTGCACATGATTCGTTTGGGCATAGTATAATTTCAATTGTGCTTGAAGACAGTCACCATCTTGTCAAAACGCCGCCGACGCTTCGTTTTGCCGCTGCTATGAATTGCTCCCGCCGCAGTGAGTGTCACAAGCATTATCCGCATGTCTGTGCTTGAATGAGTGTGCTTTCTTTATCCTATGTGTGTTTGCAAATATCCTCCCATGTTACCACCATATTCAAGAACGACAGTAACTATTTTATTACGGGCAGTAACTTGAAAATTTAATTCACTGTTGTACAAGGTGTGTGCTTCATTGTACTTATTTGGTCTCCCCACATTTTGCTTGTTCATTTTATTAAATAGATAATAATTTACAGTATCAAACCTCTGCTTTATAATTTCATGCTCCCTGTGCCATGTTTAATTATCTATTCCTTTCTATATATATTACTTGTGTTTGTTGAAACGTTGGCTGCTCCCTTAAGAAGTGAGTAGATATATAAATTTCCATCACGCAAGTACTGTGGCCACTCGCAAAGTAATTTAGAGCAGTTTTGAGCGTTTCAATTTCCATTTTCTGGTCTCTACTGCCCGAGATCATTCATAGAAAATTTAACAAGATACTTTCACCTTAAATAAATGTCCGTGGGATGATTATTCTGATTACACGTTTTTTATGAAGATAGTAACTCTTAGCTCAATTGTGATTTATGCGTACTAAATATATTGAAAGAGATATATTAAGCTAATATAAGGATATGATTTCACCAAAATTTGCAATAACTCTGATAGTCCAAGGAGCTGCACATAGACATTTCAACAGTTCATCAAAGCATTTTTTTTTTTCTTTTTTGGCCCACTTTAGCTTACGGTAGAAAAATGTTCAAATGTTTGTGAAGCTTATGGGACTTAACTACGGGGTTATCAGTCCCTAAACTTACAAACTACTTAACAACTAGCTTATCCTAAGGACGGCAGAAATATCCATGCCCGAGGGGGGATTCGAACCCCCTATCGTAGTGGCCGTGCAGACCGTGACTAAAGCGCCTCAGTCCCCTCGGCCACCGCGGCCGGCGCTTACGGTAGTAACACTAAAAGTGAGCCTTTGCGATCGTCTTTTGACAGCTCGAAATTTAAATTAAAATAACGGCTTAAATATTCATCTGACACGAAAATTGAATAACCGAATTTGTAGAGGAGAAAATTCTCTACAACTTTGCTCTGTCTTATTTTTTAAAAATCTCGTAGCGTTTCAAAGATATTTGCAAAAATAACGGCGATATTGGGATGTCTGTCTGTCTGTCTGTCTGTCGGTAACGTGTTCCCTGTTTTTAAGACGAACCGTTCAACCGACCAACACCAAATTTTACAGACATGATTGTAGGCCGCCAAAGACCAGAATCTCCCTTTTTCAAATTTTTTGGACAAAAAATACGGTAGTAAAACAAAAAAAACGTTTGTAATATAATTGTAATTGCAAACGAACTGCTCATCTGACACGAAAATTGAATAACCTAATTGGTAGAGAGGAAATTCTCTACAACTTATCTCCCTTATGTTTTTTTCATATCTCGTATCGTTTGATACATATTTGCAAAATAACGGAGATTTGACACCCTCCATTGAATTAACGAAAACCAGCCGCTCGGAGATGTCACATGACATTCCTAACGTATTTGATGATTTTCTTATAGTAACTTACACGTTGTCATTTCAAAGCAACGGCACACTGAGGATTTAACAAAAACACATCGTTCTTCGTACGATAAATGATAATCTAATGTCTACAAATGCCATATTAACATCAGTTTACAACAGCCATTAATAGTATGAACTCCTGTTTTGATTTACAGGTGCTGGACTGTAACACGAAAGGTCGGTGGTTCGAAATCCGCCACTACCTAATTTTTTCCCTAAAAGGGTTTCAGACTCTCTTATTAATTAATTTATTATTATTTAGATTATTATTTTGGACCAAAACGTTTGCATAAACTTATAAAACTACAAATCTAAAGAGGGCCGTAAAACAGGTCAGTGCGTTTTTTTTTTCTACTATCTATCAATGCATACAATTAAACATTCTGACTATTTTACCTTCTAATTAAAGAAAGAAAAGTGTACAGCTATACTTTTTTATAGTGGGAAATGGTTGTTTTACTCGCAGAGCTTTTATCCCGAGAACTGGCGGTAATTAGTTTGCAGGAAGTGTAAAATCGCACGCCAGACTTGTTCGTGTAGCGGCAGCTCGCAGTCGGCCCCTTGCGCACGCAGCTCTTGGGACAGAGCAGCGCCTCCTGTGGGATATGAGAAATGTACGCCCAAGTCCGGAGTTTGCGCCGCCTGGAACTGCGTCCATCAGCCAACTTGCTCACCACCTGCTAACTTCACCCCCTACCCGTTTTTCACTTCTCTTTTCACTCGCACACCAAACTTGGCAATGTAGACGCCAGCAATTCAGTGTAGAACGCGAGTAAAACAACACCTGAACTTCACTAAGAACTCGCGCTGCCAACGTTAAAAAAATAATCCCTTACTTAGCAGAGGAATTCCTTAAGAAACCACAGGTTTCAGCGGAACAGTACCATCAAAAATATCGTAGCCTGAACCGTAATACTTAAAGTAGCTGAGTTTACTTTTATATATATATATATACATGGTTTTCCAAACTGTTACTTGACTCAAGAGTTTGCATAAAATTTTTCACATGAAAATAAGCATGACCGTCTGGAGAATATTACTGAAGTAAGTTACGTACAAAAATGATTGAATTTCACAGCCATATTACAGAGTATACTAATATAAATTCCTCGCAGTCTCTATTTCAAGTTTCTTAATATACTCCTGTGATTTCTCTCGTATCTAGGGCAGATTTACCACTAACTTCACTTCCTCTACATACTTCTCTTCCCGCTTTTATCGATGAGTGTACGCATCACATGTACTTGTCGTCCCTCATCACTATATTTCATTCGATTTCTCAGACTTCCTGGTTGGTATAAGAGGGGTGTTGACATGAAAGGGTAGGAAACGACACTGTTGGTATAACTGAAGTCTTTATTCGAAAGAATTCACCAGAGGCCTGAGGGTTACCTGTTACCAGAATTCCTTTAGCTGTGACAAGAGCCAGTTCCTCTACTCTCTTAGCCGTGGCGTAATAGCCGAGCGCGCTAAGGTGTCTTGCTGTGGTGCACCCGGTCGTTCCCTGTCGGAGGTTCGAGTCGTCCCTCGGGCATGTATGTGTTTGTGTGCGTGTGTGAGAGAGAGAGAGTTTGTGCGTGTTCTTACTCGTATTATAAGTTAGTTTAAGAAGTTTGTAAATTTAGGAACCAATTGTAAGAAAATTGCCTGTTGGAGGTCGTCAAATAATCTCAAAATTTAGAATGCGTAATAATATACTCTAGTAATAATAATTTCGTTATTGAATGTTGCAGCAAATCACAACTAATGGGTCGCAACAACACTTTCGCAGTGAAAGTTAAAAAATTTGAATAAAAAAAAGATATTAATTAACTTGAAACAGTCACTGTGGTAAATTAATTAAGCTTGGCCCTATCTGACTTAGCATTGACTACAGCCTCCAACTAGCACCTCTTACGATTCACGAACAGCACAACTTCACTAATAAATGTGTCAGAATTCATGTAGTGATGATGGCGTGTTCGTGTTATAATCAAAATTGTAATAGCAGATAGACTCTGATTGCAATGATAATAGCTCAGTACAGTGAAACTCCGTGATGCAATGAGCTTCACAAATACTACAGTCAAACTTCTCAATAATTTTGATATTATTGTTTAAAGCATTCAAGTACCTTATAAAACTTTACGTGAACTATTTTTTTTTAATTGGTTCCAGGGCCTGGGTAAAGTACGCGTGTAACTGGCTGAGCAGAGTTTGGCATTTAACGTATTTCATAAAAAATTTACTTCAGTCAAGTCTGGTTAATCAACTATAATACTTTGACTACTGTTAGCCTGGTTACTTTCTACATAAATGAAACCAACTTTACTTTACTTGCAAACTCTCTTGCACTCTCTTGCACTTTAATTACTAGTCTCTGTGGTTGTAACACGTTTAGCAATTCTTTAACTCGGCTAGAAATATCTTTAAAACTAATCTAATTACTTTGCAAATGATTGAAGTTGTTAGTCAATGTACAGGCTTGCATAATCAACATAATCTAATAATGGTTATAATGGGGTGACTACAACTACTTACAAATTTAAGACTGGTTTCAAAATAAGTCATGTATAATTGAACCAAAGTTCTGATTGGGTTGACACTACATTTACATGCATACAAAATAAAATGTTACAAAAGTACTCATACGCTTTCGTCGTCTTCGTCGTGAAGTCCATACAAGACAAGATATGATTACAATAGATACTCTTACTACAACAACGATCACACTCGATGACAATAGACTTGATACCAAACAATTACTTTACTTGCACACATGAAAAAACATTACTCTGATCACTTTCGAGTATAAATAAACTTATTTCACACTTCCTTCAATACATTAAACAGTACGCCTCTCAGGCTTATTGCAATTGCATTAAACTCGCGCCACACTGCGCCTACCGTGCTTCTGCACCATCAACAAAACATTTATGTGTTTACTATAGCGAGTCCGCTCCGCGACTACATTTATGTCTTTACTTTGGCGAGTCCGCACCGCGACTGCTTCAGCAGCGCGACACTCACAGCTACTACTTCTGTACCAAAGACAGTCTTTAGCCGGCCGCGGTGGCCGAGGTGACTGAGGCGCTCCAGTCACGGTCAGCAGGGCCACTACGGTCGGGGGTTCGAATCCCCCCTCGGGCATGCATATTTGTGCCGTTCTAGTTCGTAAGTAGTTCATAAGTAGTTTGTAAGTTTAGGGACTGATGACCCCGTAGTTAAGTACCATAAGCTTAACAAACATTTGAACATTTTGACAGTCTTTACAACAGGTTCAACATTTTCTCTGGCGCATTGCTAACTTACAGCATAAGAATGTCCGTGCATTCATGCGGGTGTACACATATAGTACATGTTTACACTAAATGATTTAATATAGAAAATGACGTTACATAAGAAATATATCTAGCATACAATAAATGAAAAATACATGAAATAAACAAATTTAAGACCATATATACATTACGTTAAATCAAACTGTAAGATACACCGACAGGTGTACTCTTACACAATGACCACTGCAGTCAGCTAGCTGCATGGTGCAAAAAATAGCAATTGATCCTTAATAATGAAAAGTGTGAAGTCATCCATATGATCACTAAAAGAAGGCTGTTAAACTTCATTTACACAATAAATCAGTCAAAATTATAGGCCGTAAATTCAACTAAATACCTACGAGTAACAATTACAAACAACTGAAATTGGAAAGAACATACAGAAAATATTGTAGGGAAAACGAACCAAAGACTACGATTCTTTGGCAGAACACTTAGGAGATGCTACAGTTCTACTAAAGAAACTGCCTACATTAGACTTGTGAGTCCTAGTTTCAAGTATTGCAGGGCATTGTGTAATCCAAACCAGGTGAGACTGACGTACGATTTAGAGAAAGTACAGAGAAGGGCAGCTCGTTTCCTATTATCACGATATAGGGGAGAGAGTGTCACAAAAATGAAGCACGAGTTGGGGTTGAAATCATTAAAAGAATGTCGTTTCTCATTGCGACGAGATCTCTTTGCGAAATTTCTTTTAACAAATTTTTCTTCCGAATGTGAACATATTTTGTTATCACCCGCCTACAGAGAAAGAAGTGATCATCAAAATAAAATAAGAGAAATCAAAGGGTAGATTTAGGTGTTCCTTTTTTTTTCCGCGCCCTATTAGAGAATAGAACTGAAGAGAAATGTAAAACCGGTTCGATGAACTCTCTGCCATGCACTTCAATGTGACTCTCAGAGTATTTATGTAGATGTAGGGCCCCATAACTTTAGAAACATTTAAACATTTGATTCTACTTGTCTTTCAATTCTTAGTCCGAGTTGAAGCGCTTCTCTCTGATATGTTTTTAGCAGACCAAACAGATAAACTCACAGGGCGACATATCCGGGCTGTAGGGCGGATGATCAAGCCGTGGTGACAACTTGGAGTAAAATCTCGTATACTCTATGGTGTTCATATTATTTCGGCGGCCTTCAGTTTCCTTAAAACTTTATATATGGTGCCTGTAAACCTAACTTTTCTTTCTCATTGTTCATGATTCCGAACTATATACTAGAGCTGGTTCCACGATCATATTTCTAGTATTTATTTCTTCCTTCCATTCCACAAGTACGTTCCAAATAGCTTTAAATTTATTAAACTTCTCCTCAATGTCTTCGATTAAAACTAATACCACCGCCAGAACAACTAAAGTGTGGTACTTTTTATAACATTTTCTCATTCGTTAATATTCATTGTGTCACTGGATTCTACCCTGTGAAAACCATTTTATTTGTGTCATTCGCAGATACATGTGTGTGTGTGTGTGTGTGTGTGTGTGTGTGTGTTGTGTGTGTGTACATTTAATTGAACAAAAGAACCTATTTTAACACATAATTGGCTTTTTATATTTCGACCTTATAACTAAATTGCGAAGGAAAATATTAAATGAAATCGATGATAGACTACAACCCCTTTTTTATTAAAACTTCATCTTATATTTTTGACGCTGCACATAAAACTATTGATATTTACATGTAAACGCTTCGAGGTGTTAATTAGGATATCAGAAAACATTTAATTTCAAATATTTTTCACGGTGGTTTCTTATAAATTCTGAATACTTTTCTATGCAAAATTCCAGAGGTTTTCCAACAATTTGTCTTATTACAAACGAGTTATCGTTACTAGAAGATCCCTTTCTGATGCTCGTTTGTCCTTCTTAAATTATTACATCAACCGTTTGCAATTTATTACTGAGAATTTTAAGGTATATTTTATAGCTTCCATTTTCAAAACTTATACCTTTATAATTTCCTGTGTTCTTCCTATTATCTCTTAAAATATGTAAATAAATTTATCTGAATGTTGTAATTCTGCACGAAAGTTGTAGTTCCTGCTATACACATTTTAAAAAAGTAACAAAAGAAAATTTTCAAATGATTCCTCCCTTTTTTGTTTAGTCCAACATTAATTACATCCAAGCTAGCAATTTTCTTTTTATTCTTACATTTTAGGCTGATTTTCATTCTTTAATATCTCACCTACAGAGCTATTTTAATTTGTTTAATGTAATAACTCTCTTCACTGTCTTAGCACCATTAATTAGACTATGTTATTTCCATGGATACTTCGTTTGATATAATGTCCTGCAACATATTTCTCAGTTTTATTCATACATAACCACATACCAATAAATATTCGACGGCCTTTACAGTTCTTTCTGACTCGATCTAATGATTTCTGAAACTCACATTTGTTCAAAAATTCTAGATGTTACATATGACTTGGTCATACAGTTCCAATAAAGTTTGGGGAAGCTGATGGCATCTCACTGATTGAAGGACAGATGATATTGCAGGCCAATCGAAATGCTGTAGGATGGAGAATTATTCAGTAAAGCAGTCAGATATTCTTGTACCCAGATTGACTTTGCTGTTTTCAAAAGTAATTTATGTTATTCGCTTGTAGAAGTTGTTGGCGGGACTTGGTAGATAAATTTTTCATAGCAACGCATGTACAGAAACGTCATCTAACAATGCTATCAGCAATTATTTATTTTTGATACTGTGAAGCAAATCTTTGCGAATACAAGCTCTTTGCCTTCCATACTTTTTGGTGAGGTACTACTGACAAAACAAGGCAAAACTTCCAGTGAATGTGGGCTCCACAATGCATGTCTTAACAGCTACGAACAGTTGTGCAAAACGCGCAGTTCGTTGATATATTTGTGGGCAACGATATTACATTCCTCTAGCAACGCGAGTGAAATGCTTTGGCCCTAAATCATTCTCTGTGCACATTACACAGGCATGAAGGTTGCTTAAGGCCTTTGCAGAACCAACTACTGGCATTTGCATCTAAATGAGACATGCCTCTACAGACAAGCCTCTACGTTGAGTACTACCGCGTTCCACGGTTGATTATTAATTTTGTGATTAAGAAGATAAGGAGGAGGTGCCTTTTGAATATCTATTATCACAATAGTCGAGGAAAAACATTTACTACGAGACACAGCTCATAACTACTGTAAATTACACTTGAATAGCTTTTAAAAATGAAAGAATACTGTGGTAGCACTATGTGTAACTCGCGAGAAAAGCAACGGTATGAAAAACCGATTCAGATATTTGTCATATTCTGTGAATATGCACTCTCTTAATTTAACTTCTGGAAAATGATATAAGAACACGATGAATGGTTCGACCTAGTAGAGGGAAATTTTATAACGTAGAGAGAGAGTCATAGGCACGGGAGTGCAGTCACCGGAGTGTGCGCAGTGTTGACTCCTTTTGCAGCAATGCAAGCTGCAATTCCCTAATTGAGACAATTGTAGAGTTGCAGAATGTAGTTTCACATAATGAGCTGCCATGAAATTTACGCCACATGTCTCTGTGGGGTCAGATTTTGTAACAGTTGTGCAGATCGCACGTGACGACGTTTCATCTGGTCCCAAACATGCTTAGTGTTTGATCTGAGGATTGTGCTGGCCGAGACAATTGACGTACACATTGTAGAGTAAATTTGGTGGTCCGGAATGGATTTGGGTGTGCATTGTCGTACTGGAAAAGCCTTGTTGGTGCCTGAACGGTAGTAGGACATGTTAAATGATGGTTGATTTCCACCGAAGGTGAACGACTTAGTCTAGCATATGGCTCCGCACACCATGATGCCGGGTGTTGCCCCTGTCATATACCTTTCAGTTTTTGGCATTCCCCTGCACGATCACTGAAGATGACAGTCTCGATTTATCCTTCCATAGATGTCTATCGTGACTCCACTGGTGGTGGGCTGTACGACGTTGGTGCATGAGTGGAAGTCCTAAAAGCAACCCATCTGTGCATAAGGTGTCAGGAGTAATACACTACATTGGCCATTCACCTCTGGTGCTCGTCGAGCGAACATTAAACAGTGCGTGGTACATTTAAAACATCATTCAACTCACCTTGCTACCGTTCATGCACCAACAATGCGTTATAATTTTCCGACAGGACAATGGACGTCCACACGTATCCCATACCGCACATTCTTTTCAAGTTGTACGTAAACTACTCTGACCAACGTGATCCCCAGATCTGTCCCCCATTGAGCATTATTTGAGACCCAATGGAACGTCATCTGGTGCGGTCTGCACGACCGGCACGAAGTCTGGTCCCACGGAGGCACCAGGTGGAAACTGTATGACAGAACATTCCGCAAGACAACATTTACCACATCTACAATTACTCTATGGGAAAATTTCCGCTTGCATTGCTGCAAATGGAAGGCATATACGTCACTAGCATCGACATTGCACACTCTCTAGTGAGTGGCTCTGTGTGATTGCGTGTTGTGTGCATTGTCACGAACGTATCAATAAAATTTTGCAATTGATTTAAGCTGACTGAACAAGGAAAGACACAGCAGAAACATTTTTTATATTCCCTAGTGGCTGTGGCGGCAACACTATACTATTCCAGTTTCTCCAGACTTTCTATCAAGAGTAGCTCCCACCAGCCTTAATTTTAAATTAAATATCCCTGGAGTATAAAATCAACTTAAATCACTTAAAAACAGTAAGTGTCCCCGTCCCGATTTATACCAATTAGGTTCCTTTCAGAGTATACTGATGCAATAGTCCCGTACCTATCATATACAACCGCTCGCTTAGCGAACATTTCGTACCCAAAGACTGGAAAGTTGCACAAGTCAATGCAACATTCAAGAAAGGCAACAGGAGTGACCCGCAAAATTAAAGGATTGTATCGCTGACGTCGGTTTGCAGCAGGATTTTAGAACATATATTCCCTCGAATATTATGAACTACCCCGACGAGAACGACCTATTGACCCACAGTCAACACGGATTCAGAAAGTATCGTTCTTTTCAAACACGGCTAGCTCTTTATCAAGAACGAATGTCAAATATATTTTGTATTTCTAGATTTATGGCAGGATTTTGACACTGCACCTCACAAGCCTCTTCTAACCAAATTGCGTGCTTATGGAATTTCGCCACAGTTGTGCAACTGGATTCATGATTTCCTGTAGTACAGGACATAGTACGTTATAATTAACGGAAAATCATCGATTAGAACAGAGGTGATATCTGGCATTGCCAAGGGAAGTGTTATAGGGCCCCTACTGTTCCTTATTTTTATAAACGATTCAGGAGGCAATCTCAGTAGCTCTCTTAGACTGTTCGCGAATGATGCGGTTATTTATCGGTTTGTAAAGTCTCCAGAAGATCAAAAGCAACTGCAATATGATTTAGCTAAGATATCTGCCTGGTGCAAAATTGGCAACTGACCCTTAATAACGACAAATGTGAGGTCATTCGTAAGACCAGTAAAAGATATCCGTCAAACTTTAGTTAACACCGTCAATTCTACTAAATACCTAGAAACAATTACGAATAACTTAAATTGGAAAGAACACATAGAGAAGGCGAACAAATGACTACGTTTCATTGGCAGAACACTTAGAAGATGTAACAGTTTTACTAAAGAAACTGCCTATACTACACTTGTGCGTCCTATTTTGGAGTCTTGCTGAGCATTGTTGGATACACACCAGGTGGGACTGACGGAGGATTTTGAGAAAATTCAGAGAAGGGCAGCTCGTTTTGAATTATCGCGATATAGGGGAGAGAGCGTCACGGAAAAGACACATGAGTTGGGGTGGAAGTCATTAGAAGAAAAGCGCTATTTATTGCGGGGAGATCTATTTGCGAAATTTCTTTAACGAACTTTCTCTTCAGAATGCGAACATACATAAGGAGACATGATCATCATAATAAAATCTGAGAAATCAGATCTAAAACGGATTTAGGTGTTCGTTTTTCCCGAAAGGTATTAGAGAACTGTAGAGAACTATCATAAGAGTGATTCGATGAATTTCTACAATTCACTTCAATGTGACTTGCAGAGTATCCATGTAGATGTAGATATCTGGGGCGATTGTTGTAGTAATTGTAGCGGCTTGTAGTATCACCAGTCTGTGTTTATAGGCATGGACATCATCGAGGGTACAGTTTGAAACCTACTCAACGATGGTATGTATCCACAGAAAGCAAAAATCTCATTGTGGACTTAATTCATTAACTGAAAAACGTTTTTGAAGTGAACGCTTAATGTCTTTACTTTGCATGGTCCAGAATGAGGTTCGTATCTTAATCATACAGTTGAATAAGCGTTTTTTTTTTTTTTTTTTTTTTTTTTTTTTTTTTTTTTTTTTTTTTTGATAAAAAAATACGTACTTCACTTGCTCAACTGGAATATCTTGGTCTACAGACACACAAGTGTTTGCATCACAGCAATTGGAGTGAAATCAGGCTCAACATAGTGTCTGAAGGACAGACCAGCAGCGGTTGCAGTCGGAAATCAAAAGAAGCCAGAAGAACGCTCATTAAGCTGAGTCCATGCTCTGGAGAGAAAGGGAGACCCCCCCCCCTTTCAACTCACATGCGTGAAGACGGCTTCAATCATGACCCTTGCCGTTTTCAAGAGTCTTTAGCAGCGCTTAGAGCATCCAGCACATTCTCCCACACAATGAACAAGCCAATAAGGACAGATAACCATCTTCGGGAAGCTATAAAGTCCCGAGTGCACAGCTGACTACATGGGACAGGCATGCTTGACATGTAGCTGAGCATCTTCTTCCAAAACAGAGCCGGCTCAGAAAACATTCCCCTTTTGCGAAACACATTAAGACCTCCTCTCATCAGAGGCCTACCATTGAAATATGAAAATTCTACTTATTGCGCAGAAGAGGCGGAAATTAAATTTACTGGAAGAGTTTTAGATAGCGAAGCGCACGAACTTTGGACAACTAAACCTCATAAATGATCAGTTGGCATGCAGTTATAAAATTTTCTAGATATTATGATGACTCTGTTCAAATAAAATATTCTAATTGCTGTTATTTATAAGTACCAACACAAAGAATCTATTAACTTCTGATTTGCTTGATAATCTTCTTCTGGTTACATTTCTATTCAAATAGCCAGAGCCTATCTGTCCTGTCTTCTACGCCGGTTTCCTACGTCTCTCCCAACTTATACTCACTTTCTTAGTTTGTACTCGCACGGCCACTGATCGTGACTGAAATTGCCTTGTGTCTTCATAGACCACCACTGTTGTTAAGGTAATTTAACATCGGTTTTGTTCTTTTCACATTATTACCGTGTCTGTACGAACTCTAATTCTCGTTAATTGATCATTTGTAGGGCTACGAAGAAAACCAGAAATGCAAGAAGCATTCAAACACCGTAAATCAACATTCGTTGTCATACGACGTAGAGTGCCTTCTAATTCTTGTTTACCACGTGTACTATCTACTTAGCACAAAATAAGCCGATGTCCCACAACCCTTCGTTTTGTAATTCTTGTGTAATTTCTGTCACGCAGTTAATCTGAGGGTACCCTTGCTACAGGGCAAAACGCGTCATTAAATAATCATAACACTATGTAACCAAGACGGCCTTCATTGAAAAAAAAATAATTTCACTGGTCGCCGTAAACTAGGAGTTGCATATCATTTTATTAAATTAGTTACAGTACTGGCAATTATTGCCAAGACTAAAGGATCTAAGTTAAAGGAAAAAATTAAAAGAAGACTACACATTCAAGGCCATGTCTCCACCATATCCTTTCTTCCAGGAGTGCTAGTCTTGCGTGTTCGCAAGAGAGCTTCTGTGAAGTTTGGAAAGTAGGAGGCGAGGTACTGGCGGAAGTAAAGTTGTGAGGCGGCATCGTGAGTCGTGTCGGGATAGCACAGTCGGTAGTGCGCTTGCCCGCGAAAGGCAAAGGTCCCTGGTTCGAGTCCCGGTTCCGGCACACAATTTTAATCTGCCAGGGAGTTTTATAAGACAATAGTTTAGACCGCCCTAGAAGGTTGATACTATGTCAAAAATATACGAAACTATAAAGCCTTTGCATATGGGGCAGTGATTGAAACAGACTCATGTGGTTAACTGAGCGCACACTGCGTCTAAGCGATCAGTGATACGTTTATGTTTCAAGAAGACATTGTATGCAACAGAGACAGAGGGGTAAAATTTGTTCAACTGTGCTGGATTTATGAGAGTTACGTGCCTACTGACAGTAGTGTAACACATGTAGGCAAAGTACGTGTAGATGAAACGTCATCATTTAAGGATCCTAAGAGGCAGCAGCAACGTCTGAAAAGAAGGCATGAGCACTGTCTTGTCACGTCAGAGTAGGCCGCAATGACGTAGCTGACTGGCTGGCCGTTATGACAGAGGAGCTGCGCGTCGGCGGCCAGCCAGTAAGCTAAGCGATCGCGGCCTACTATTGTGTGACGTGACAAGACAGTGCTCATGCCTCGTCCTCAGGTGGTATTGGCTGGGGACACATTTCATGGTTTCTGAATAAAAATCCCTTATAAACCGACCAAGAAATGTTGCGAGAACTTTAAGAAGGTCCATCCCAACCCGTTAGAAGAGAACATTGCATTGAGACCATCACACGATCTGTCAAAAATTCATACGATCTTGAGCACAAAATAGTCCACATAATGTCATAATAAGAAAACGTATAACACGTGACAACACATCATTTGTACATCCTATTCTCCCATGTGTTACACATTTTTGTATTGGGACTAGGCATAGATTAGTTTATGATCATGTTTTTTTTTTTTTTGACACAATGAACCTGCAGTATATCCAAGGACTGTTCTATCTATTTTTCTATAAAGAAGTGTGAAGTCGTCCACATGAGTACGAAGAGAAATCCATTAAACTTTGTTTACAAGATAAATCAATCAAAAGTGAAGGCCGTAAACTCCACAAAATACCTAGGAATTACTATTACTTCAGACTTAAACTGGAAAGAACACGTAGATAATGACGTTGGAAAGGCGTTTTATTGGCAGAACCGTTAAAAGATTCAAGATAACTACAAAAGAAACTGCATATACTGCGCTTGTTCGTCCATTTTTGGAGTATTGCTGTCCAGTGTGGGATCCTTATCAGGTGGGTTTGGCAGAAGACATCGAAAGAGTCCAGAGAAGGGCAGCTAGTTTCGTATTGTCACGATACAGGGGAGACAGCGTTACGGAAATGATACAGGGCCTGGGATGGGAATCATTACAACAACGGCGCTTATCGCTGGGGCGTGAGCTACTTACGAAACTCAAATCGCCAACATTCTCCTGTGTTCAAATGTCTGTAAATATATCGGCCCAAACTGCGTGGTCATCAGTCCGTAGCTTACAAACTACTTAAATCTAGATAAGCTAAGGACAACACACACACACCCATGCCCCAGGGAGGATTTCGAACCTCCACGGCGAGCAACCGCGCGCTCCAACAGCGAGGCGCTTTAGACCGCTCGGCTGCTCCACCGCGGCAACAACATTCTCCTCCGAATGCAAAAATATGTTGTTGACTCCCAGTTACATAAGCAGAAATGACTATCAGAATAAAATACGAGAAATCAGAGCTCGAACGGAGAGATTCAGGTGTTCTTTCCTCCCGCGCGCTATTCGAGAATGGAATGGGAGATAAATAGTACAATGGTGGTTCGATGAACCCTCTGCCAGGCACTTAAATGTGATTTGGTGATTTGCAGAGTATCCCATGTAAATGTAGATGTAGAATGTACATCTAATAATGCTTTCAAAATTATCGCTTTAATATAATGTATCTTTTCGACTCATGTCGAATACAAGTAATATATGGTGTTACGTAAACTTACTACGAGGAAAATTCAACCGAAAAAATTAAGAATCCCGTCGCAACATTTAGCGTCGTAAGAAAAACACACAAGGGTGTTTTTTGGTAGTCTATCTGTGAAGAACATACATTTAGAATCGAGACAAGTTTAAGAACCATCAAAGCAAATACTTTCAGCGTGAACAGCAGACGTAAAATTGTTTGAATTTGTTTCTTGTGTCTATACTTCCTTTTGTTAGCAATTTGCCTTAATACGACTTTGAAAATACGCGGCGAAACATAGATTTAATGTAAGTTTAGAGAAGAGTAACGAAAATAAAATTTGTCATCTTTTGCTTTAGCATCGTAATATTGCTTCAAAGTGAATACGGCGTGGCAACTCTCCAATAGTACTTTCGAGGACAGAACAAAGGCGAGCAGCCACCTTTCTGTCTGCGCCGGTCGAGCTGATGGCCGCTCCTTTTCCGCTGCCCCATTTTAAGAAATTGCAGAGAAAGCACGGAAGTGGCTGTCCGGAACACTTTGTTTCTCCTTGCCGTGCCGTGAACGTGCCGGGGGTTGGAAATTTCGCCGAGGAATCTCTGGCTGCCTGCGGCGGACAACGGTTTTCACTGCAACTACTTGGGGAGGAGGGTCTAGTCTTGTTCACTCATCGATAAAAATACAAAGTATTTGCATTTAATGGTAAATATTCGTAGTAACCACAATATCATAGTGAAAGACGTGATCTTCAGTCACAATTGGCAGAGGTAAGCACACTCAAAACTGATAGCACAAAATAAAGGACGACAAATATTGAACTACAGGACAAAAAAATCTTCAAAATTTCTCAGCGTTTTGGATTCGATGTTCAAACTGCACAAGTGGTCGCGAGGCATTGCAAATATTGTCTGGTTTAGCGGAGCAGCCAACTTCCATCTGGATGGGTTCATCAATAACAAAAATTGGAGCACTCGGGTGACAGAGAATCCTCATTTCGCGATAGGGAACTCTGGCTGTGTGCTGTGCCTTGTCCAGTCACAGAATAATTAGTGCGATATTACTTGATCGCAAGGTAGCTGGAGAATGGTACGTAAAGGTTTCGGATGGTGATTTCACTTCCATTATGAAAAGTGGCCGTGATTTAAACAATATGTGGTTCATGCAAAACGGAGCTCGAACCCACCGATGCAGAAGAGTGTTAGATGTCCCGGAGGAGCACTTCGGGGAAGACTTCTGGCTCTGGGGCACCGACAGGCCAGTGGGATGGACTCAGTTGGCCGCTATAGTCTCCAGGTCTGAACACACCGACTCGTTTTTGTGGGGCTGTGTTAAAGACAAGCATAGCCCCGAAACGATTACTGACCTTAAAACAGCCACTCAGGAGGTTCCGACACATCAGCGGGTACTCGCAGAATTTCACTGCCACGGAAGGCAGGCATATCTAACATGTCATAACCTAATTAATATTCGTTATTACTGCTACCAGTCACTACATTGTATCTGTTTGATATTAAATATAAGGAGAGGGATTGAATTAAAAGTTGTGTTGTGGCTGAGATTTTTTTATTTATTTTTGATGAAGTATGTATACGTAACGACACAGGTTCACAAGCACAACGGTCCCATTGAGGCAACAGGTTCGTTCGATGAGCTGCTTTCTGGCTGTCACCATATACAGAGAGGAAGCCCCGCTAAACCAGTTTTAAGTTCCGTAAGATGTCAGGCGGTTCCCTGGCTTAGTACCGGTAGACCACACTAGAACCGCTTCTTAGGGTGCCACTCGCACGTCAGAGGGTAGCGTGGAGGGGAGGCTGAGGGGAGAGCTTGTGCCGCCTGCCACGAGGCCACGAGGCCACCGCTGTGTCCGGCGTGCCGGCGTTTGAGGGGAAGTGGTGATGGGGACAGCCGCTACCTGCCGCCTGCTCTGGCCAGTTTTAAAGGGCTGTTTCTGACCTCAGCACCATCATGGTACATCTTACTGAGCTGCTTAAACCCCCTCGCCCAGCACCCCTGCACGTGTGACCGGGCTCTTTCGGAGGTTTCCCGTCTGTATATTTTTGTCTTTGCTACCGCGCATGCGCAGTACGTAAACTGAAGAGCTCTCTCATTTGTAGCGGGGCAGGGGATGGGGGGGTGGGGGGTAAATGACGCTCCTTTGTTCAAAATTTGGAAGTGCGCGCGGCCGTCCGCCGTCTGTGGTTGAATCCCCCCTCGGGCATGGATGTTTGTGTCACATTTAGTATAAGGTAGCTCATAAGTAGTTTGTAAGTTTAGGGACTGATGACCCCTCAGTTAAGTCCCTTAAGCTCTACAAACATTTGAACATTTGAAACTTCCTGGCAGATTAAAATTGTGTGCCGGAACCGGGACTCGAACCTGGGACCTTTGCCTTTCGCGGGCAAGCGCTCTACCACTGAGCTACCCCGACACGACTCACGATGCCGCCTCACAACTTTACTTCCGCCAGTACCTCGCCTCCTACTTTCCAAACTTCACAGAAGTTCTCCTGCGAAACTTGCAAGACTAGCACTCCTGGAAGAAAGGATATGGTGGAGACATGGCTTAGCCACAGCCTAGGGGATGTTTCCAGAATTTGATTTTTAGAACTTGTTGCCAGCGATGGTGAAGGCGTCGTAAACCATTATCAGAGCCTGTTCAGTTGATGGTGTGAATGAAGCGGTCTACTGCCTGTCTAATCTCTGGAACAGTTCCTAAGCGAATGCCACGAAGTGGTTCCTTCATCTTCGTTACCAAATCGAAGTCACTGTCGTTAAAAATTATGGGTGTGTTGCACCGAAATGTGTTGCCTCTTCTTAAATATGTTTATGACACTGTCATGTTGTACGACCCCCTGGCACATTCAATCTTGATCCAGCTCCGTTGTTCTTGTTTCGAAAACTTAGTGACTCCGTTACATTAGACCGTTCACTCGTAAGTGACCGTGTTTCCCTGGATTGTGCGCATGCCGATGACATGGGACGGGCGAATCCATGTTAGCTATCAGTGAAAATAGTAGATTCCATTGCATAGCGTCTGTACAGCAGTTCTGCCACAATTTAAGTTCCAGCCCTCGTATTTCATCGGTACCCAAATGATGGGCTAAGTGCCGGCCGCGGTGGCCGTTGGGACTGAGGCGCTTCAGTCACGGTCTGCTCGGCCACTACGGCCGGGGGTTCGAATCCCCCCTCGGGCATGGATATTTGTGCCGTCTTTAGGATTAAGTAGTTCATAAGTAACTTGTAAGTTTAGGGACTAATGACCCCGTAGTTAAGTCCCATAAGCTGTACAAACATTTGAACATTTTTGATGGGCTAAGCACGAAACATGTGTAATTAAGATGAATAACCTACTTTCAATGACTATTATTTCTGCAACGTAAAAGCAATTTGAGAATCTGTTTTAAATTTCGTTCATGACGATTGAGCCGGATCCTAGTCGATTGTCAGCGATCGGCTGATTATCTTTGCTTGGAGACCGCGTATTGGGGATCTTGGTACTCTGGAGTGGGCACGTGATATTGACGGTTGCGCGGTGGAGGCCGACGGAAAGCGGGCTGGGCAGTAAGAAGGACGGCCTATAATAGGAGTCAAGCGGGCGCTGTTTACAAGTGTCGGCTTCCCACGGCAGGCTGGTGTTTCCAATGTTTCTAATCCTATGGGACCAAACTACGTTGATCATCAGTCCCTAGTCTTACAAGCTACTTAAACTAATTTAAACTAACCTAAGGACGACACACACATCCATGCCCGAGGAAGGATTCGAACCTACGACGCGGGAGGCCTCGCGATCCGCAACGTGACGCTCCAGACCGCTCGGCTACTCCGGCGCGGTTGCAGCTGATGGCTTCGTGGATATGGAAACGCCATTAATAGTGAGTCGTGCCAGCCTGCCTATATAGCTTATACACCAATTACACGCCCAAATCTCCCAGCACTCATATTGCAATCTTCGCAGATGACACTGCTGTGTATGCTAGCCACTCGAATCCCAATTACACTGTCCCCAATGTACAAAGGCACCTCGACAAATAATGCAATGGTGCAATCTGTGGAAAATTAAGATCAACCCAAGTATTTGTCACGCAATCATGTTCACCACCAGAAGGAGACCTTCAGACCGACAACTAAACATTGAAATAGGGACCTGACCTGGTGTGACAGGGTGAAAAACTTAGGCCTAAAAATTGATAGAAAACTCACCTGGATTTCTCATATTACAGATGCAAGTAATCGGGGTTTGGGTAGCATCTTCCAACTATGCCCATTGCTTAAAGGCAGTGGACTAACCACCAAACTTAAGCTACGCATCTGGAAGATGGTGGTACTTCCAAAAATACTTTATGGCTCTGAGATCTACGGTACAGCCGCAGATACGCACATATACTAGTTACAAGTAGTGCAAAAAAAGTCAATTAGAATAATAACAGACGCCCTCTGGACATTCACAGGGACACAAACACACCATACATATGCACAGTCATCAAAACACGCACGAAAACTACACCAATACTGAAAACTCTCCAAACAACCTAATAGCAACACTTGGCACGGACCCATTCCACATAAACTACAAGCACCCAAGGAAACACAATAAAACGATAGTATAGGGTATAAAAAACATAAAAATAACCATATATGCACAACCAAACCCCAACATGCTAAGAGCTAAGACAGAAGGCATTAAGGCCTTCAGTACACACGGACTCGAGTATAGATATGACATCCACTGGTGGAACTTCTGCTCCGAGATAGGACAGCTGTTGCCTTGCAGCTGATGTGCTGGGAGGAGTGTGTTCAAATGTTCAAATGTTTGTTAAGCTTATGGGACTTAACTACGGGGTCATCAGTCCCTAAACTTACAAACTACTTATGAACTACTTACGAACTAGGACGGCACAAATATCCATGCCCGGGGGGTATTCGAACCCCCGACCGTAGTGGCCGTGCAGACCGTGACTGAAGCGCTTCAGTCTCCTCGGCCACCGCGGCCGGCAGGGGAGGAGTGTGTGCGCCGCCGTGAGTGAGGCCGTTTACTCTGAGCTAACACGTCTTTTTCTTCGGTGGCCTGTGTGTGGAATCGCGCCGAGAGGCTTCTTGTTGATTCTCCGGAGCAGTGGGGACGACGTGGGGACGTGTAACTGAGAGTAACAGAGAGTGAGCACTGTGTGATTTGATATCGGTTTGACTCCCGGTATCAACATTTATGTATCGAGTCCTTGACGCTCGTTTCGCTGTGGTTTCGTCCGTTTTACGCAAACGAAGTCTGCCTGTGGTCATCAGCCCTGCTGGCTCAGCCTCCGCCAATAAACGTATATAGCTATGAAAAAAATACATTGTGCCTTTAGGAACAGACCTATTCCCACAAGTAAAAATGTTTTAACCTAAATGTAAATTATTGTCTTAAATTCTGAACCAGTTCCCAATTTTGTAAATGAACGTTTCATGTTCAAGTACAAAGGTACGCAATTCCGTTGAGCGTTTGTTGTTGGGTGCATCATTGTTTAGTTATGGAATCAATGTGGAGGTGTCTGTGTTTATCTTCATTCAATTAGCCATTCGCTCAGTTGCTTAAGTTTCATAAAAACGTTATCAACCTCCTTTTGGTTTAACACTCAGATTTTTTTTAAATTAATCATTTAAGTTAATGTGCTATACTTCAGTGTTTGAGGAGACTCCTTTTTCATGCTTGTTGTTGTTAGTATCGACACAGCAAAGGCTGAGGTCCGTATTTTCTGTGTATAGGCTATTGCCCAATAGGTTTGCAACCTCTTATTGTGCCGATAGTATTTTATAATTGCAGAGAATCTGTTGTTTTTCATTTGTAATCATTATATTTAGAATTTATTACAAGTCATTGAATTCTGTTTACTTTTATTTTACTTACGATGATTCGGGTTCTAGGTGCTGAGAGTGTAGAAATATGCGATTCTCGCAAGATTGTCTCACTACATTGTTAAGAGTTATTTACTAACGTTGTATGTGTCACTTTATTCTAAAGGAACTATTTATCGTACTAATACTATGGAGGTATTTGTAAGGGTTCTTGATGACGATGAATCATGTATAATGCGGGTACATGTCCCACTTCTTCCATAGAATCTAGTATCTGCGTCGTATCTGCGGCGCGACAATTTCATACCTCTACCAAGACTTTCAGTCTAAAACAAGTCTTAAATACAGGGGGTTGGTGTATGAAGAACCCAAACACGTGATATCGTTGCCTTGCAGGCAAAGTAGCGCCTGTTGTCCGGCTCCTCCTGTAGCTCTCTGGCAGCTCTTCGAACAGACCAAATATGTACTGGAATGGGACGGTTTGTGCTGGTGTACGCAACAATGATGTATACAAGTTTTAGTTCAGTAGTCCTACATTTCTAGCTTTTGTAGATTCGGAGAAAACTTTTGATAATGTTGATTGGAATACACTCATTCAGATATTGAAATCAGCAGAAGTAAAATATAGGGAACGGAAAGTTATTTACAACTTGTACAAAAACCAGACAGCGTTTGTCAGGGTTGAAGGGCACGAAAGAGATGCAGAGGTTGGGAAGGGTGTAAGACAGGGTTGTAGCCTTTCTCCAATGTTGTTCAATTTGTACATTGAGCAAGCTATAAAGGAAAGCAAGGAGAAATTTGGAGAAGGAATCAAAGTTCAGGGTGAAGAAACAAAAACATTGCGTTTTTCCGATAAAATTGTAATTCTGTCAGAGACAGCAAAGGACCTGAAGGGGCAATTGAACGGAATGGACAGTGTGTTAAAAGGAGCATATAAGATGAACATTAACAAGAGCAAAACAAGGGTAATGGAGTGCAGCCTGAGAAAATCAGATGATGCTGAAGGAATTAGATTAGGTAACGAAACAATAAAGGAGGTATATGAGTTTTGTTATTTAGGCAGTAAAATAACAAATGATGGTCGCAGTACAGGGGATATAAAATGCAGAATGGCAATGGGAATAAAATTTACTAACATCGAATATTAATTCAAGTGTAAGGAAGTCTTTTCTGACGGCATTTGTGTGGAGTGTTGCATCGTACAGGAGTGAAACATAAACTATAAACAATGCGGACTCGAATTGAATAGAGGGCTCTGAAATGTGGTGCTACAGAAGAATGCTGAAGGTTAGGAGGGTAGATCGCATAACTAAAGAAGAGGTACTGAACAGAATTGGTGAGAAAAGGAATTTTTGGCATACCTTGACTAAAAGAAGGGATCGCTTGGTAGGACACATTCTTAGACATCGGGTAATCGTAAATTTAGCATTGGAGGGATGTGTACGGGGTAAAAATCGCAGAGGGAGAACAAGAGACGCGTATAGTAAGCAGATTAAAATGGATGTGGGTTGCCGTTCTTATGAGGAGATGAAGAGTTTCGCTCAGAGTATGGTGGAGAGCTGCATCAAACCAGTCTCTGGACTAAAGATTATAACAACAAAAACCTACTTTCAACGATTAAGACATTATTTCAGCAATGTAAAAGCAATTTTAGAATCTGTTTTAAATTTCGTTCATGACGATTGAACCGGTTCCTAGTTGAATGTCAGCGATCGGCTGATTATCTTTGCTTGGAGACCGCGTATTTGGATCTTGGTACGTTGGAGTGGGCACGTGATATTGACAGTAGTTGCGCGTTGGGGGCCGATGGATAGCGGGCTGGGCAGTAAGAAGGACGGCCTATAATAGGAGTCAAGCGGGCGCTGTTTACAAGTGTCGGCTTCCCTCGGCAAGCTGGTGTTTCAGATGTTTGTAATCCTATGTGACCAAACTACGTTCGTCATCAGTCCCTAGCCTTACAAGCTACTTAAACTAATTTAAACTGACCAAATGACAACAGACACATCCATGCCCGAGGGAGGATACGAACCTCCGACGCAGGAGGCCTCCCGACCCGCACCTTGGCGCTCCAGACCGCTCGGCTACTCCCGATCGAATGCAAGCTGATGGGCGCATGGATGTGGAAACGCGGTTAATACTGAGTCATGCCGGCCTGGTGGAACTTCTGCTCCGAGATAGGACAGCTGTTGCCTTGCAGCTGAAGTGCTGCTTGAAATCTGCGCGGTGCCCGGAGGAGAGTGTGCGCTGCCGTGAGTGTGGCCGTTTACTCTGGGCTGACATGCCTTTTCCATCGGTGGCCTGTGTGTGGAAGCGAACCGAAAAGTCACTTGTTGATTCTTCGGATCTGTGCGGTCGTGTAACTGACAGTAATAGAGGGTGAGCACTGTTTCATTTGATGTTGGTTTGACCCCGGTATTTCTGACTGATATTTATGTATCGAGTCCTTGACGCTCGTTTCGCCGTAGTTTCGTCTGTTTTTCACGAACAGAGTCTGCCTGTGCTGTGGTTCCTGTGCTTCTGGCTCAGCCTCCACCAGTAAGCATGTTTAGTTATTAAAAAAATACATTGTGCCTTTAGGGAGGGACCTATTCCAATAAGTTAGAGGTTTTAACGTAAATGTAACATCTTGTCCTAAATTCTGAACCAGTTCCCAATTCTGTAAATGAACGTTTCATGTTGGAGTTCAAAAGTACTCAATTCCGTTGAGCGTTCGTTGTTTGGTGCATTATTGTTTTAAAGTTACGGGATTCACGCAGTTGCTTAAGTTACATAAAAACGTTATCACCCGCCTTTTGTTTAACACTCAGATTTTTTTTAATTAACCATTTAATTTAATGTGCTATACTTCTGAGTTTGAGGAGAAACTCCTTTTTCGTTCTTGTTGTTAGTATCGACACAGCAAGGGCTGAGGCGCGTATTTCCTGATAGAGGTCATTGGCCAATAGGTTTACAACCTCTTATTGTGCCGGTAGTGTTTTATAATTGCAGAGATCTCCGGAGGAATCTGTTATTGTTTTTAATCTGTAATCATTGTTTTTAGTATTTATTACAAATCATAGAATTCTGTTTACTTTTATTTTACTTAGGATAATTCGGGTTGCTGAGACTGTAGAAATATGAGCTTCTCGCAAGATCGTCTGAGTGAATTGTAATTAAGAGTTGGCCTATTTATTAACGGAATATCTGTCACTTTATTCTAAAGGAACTATTTATCGTACTAATAGTATGGATGTATCTGTAAGGGTTCTTGATGACGATGAATAATGTGCAATCCGAGTATATGTCCCAGTCCTTCCATAGAATCGAGTGACCCCGTTCGACAGGCCTCAGGGGGCCTAATGGGTACTGACCGGCCGCCGTGTCATCCTCTGCCCGAAGGCGTCAACGGATCCGGTATGCCGGCCGCGGTGGCCGAGGGGACTGAGGCGCTCCAGACACGGTCTGCATGGCCACTACGGTCGGGGGTTCGAATCCCCCCCTCGGGCATGGATATTTGTGCCGTCCTTAGAATTAGTTAGTTCATAAGTAGTTTGTAAGTTTAGGGACCGATGACCCCATAGTTAAGTCCCATAAGCTTAACAAACATTTGAACATTTTTAGGATCCGGTATGGAGGGGGGCATGGTCAGCGCCCCGCACTCCCGACTGTTATGGCAGTCTTCGTGACCGGAGCAGCTTCTTCTCCATCAAGTAGCTCCTCAGTTGGCCTCATAAGGGCTGAGTGCAGCCCGCTTGCCAACAGCACTCGGCAGACCCGAACGGTAACCCTCACAAGTGCTAGACAAGCCCAACTTTGGTGATCTAACGGGAACCGGTGTATCCAATGTGGCACGGCCGTTGGGTACATAGAATCTAGCAGCTCCGTCTTATCTGTGGCTCTGGGGTTTCATACCTCCACCAAGTATTTCAGTCTAAAACAAGCCTTAAAATACAGGGTTGGTGTTTGAAGAATCCAAACACGTTGTACGGACATGTGACGTCATCGTTGCCGCGCATGCACAGTAGCGCCTGTTGTCTGGCTGCTCAAGAAGCTTTCTGGCAGCTCTTCGAACGGACCTAATATGTACTAGAATGGGACCGTTTGTGCTAGTTAACCCAACAATGATGTATACAAGTTTTAGTTCAGTAGTCCTCAATATTGTGATGATCCAGTATGGTGGTGTATTTCATAACTCTCAGTTTCAAGGACAAGCTAAAAATCGAGTAAAACAGAAGTGATATATGGCGTTCCCCAGGGAAGCGTTAGAGGTCCCCTACTCTTCCTCGTGTTTATGAACGATTTAGGAGACAATCTGAATAGCTCCCTTAGACTGTTAGCGTATGATGCTGTCGTTTATCGGCTAGTGAAGTCAACAGAGGATCAAAAGCAACTGCAAAGCGATTTAGACAAAATTTCTAATGGTGCGAAAATTGGCAATTGATACTAAATAAAGAAAAGTGTGACGTAATACACATGACCACTAAAAGAAATCCGCTGAACTTCAAATTACGCGACAAATCAGTCAAACCTTCAGGTCGTAAATCCTACCAAAAACCTAGGAGTTACAATTACGAACAACTTAGACTAGAGAGAACACACAGAAAATATTGCGGGGAAGGTTATGTTTCATTGGCAGAACGCTTCAAAACTGCAACAGCTCCACCAAAGAGACTGCCTACATTACACTTGTGCGTCCTCTCCTGGAGTACTGTTGCCCCTTGTGGGACCCTCACCAGATGGGACTGACGGAAGACATTGAGAAGGTTCAGAGAAGGGCAGCTTGCTTTGTTTTATCACGTTGCGGGGGGGAAAGCGTCACGGAAATGTTGCACGAATTGGAGTGGAAATCATTAAAAGAAAGACGATATTCATTGCGGCGTGATCTGTTTGCGAAGTTTCAATCACCGACTTTTACTTCTGAATGTGAAAATATTTTGCTAGCACCCACCTACTTAGGGAGACATGACCATCCCAACACAATAAGAGAAATCAGATCGAAAACGGAACGATTTAGGTGTTCTTTCTTCCCGCACACTGTAAGAGAATGGAACTGAAATGTGATTTGCAGAGTATCTATGTAGATGTAGATGTAGATCCACTACCGGACTGTTCTCCTCAACTTTGGACCGTAAAAATGGTATAAACATTGTCGATAACATTTCATTCAACACACTGTACTCTTTTTGGACCCAATAGCCGAACGTAGTTGTAGACCATCCTGTAATAAATAAGACCTCGCACAGTACTTTAAGTACGTGTACTCGATATTGTTTACACCACTCCTCCTTACAAACACACCTTCCATCTTTAAATTGTTTTTTGTATTCTATTGTAAACATATATTTTCAATCCTGAGTAGGAGACCTCACTACCCGTGAGGCCATTTTCTAGGATGGCTTCGCTGTGTTTCTAAGGAAGGACTTTTGTCCCTCTATTGAGGTTCTAATACTGATACCATAGAGGTCTGTACAGACGTCAGCAGATTGGGACCAACTACGAACCTTTCCTGATGAAATCCGCCGTGCCTTCATTGCACCAATTGATGAAGAGAGAATTGATATAGTTGCATTAACATTTTATGGAAATAGGATTAATCTTGCTGCAGCTCTTATTGTATTAGGTGAATTGTGGTATTACAATCCAAATAAGGACGCTCCGCTGACGTCTGTTCGTGCATCTTACAGACATTTCATGTGGGGTGGAAATCATTACAAGAAAGACGTTATTCATTGCTGTGTGATCTGTTTGCGAAGTTTCAATCAGCGACTTTTACTTCTGAATGTGAAAATATTTTGCTAGCACCCACCTACTTAGGGAGACATGACCATCCCAATAAAATAAGAGAAATCAGATCGAAAACGGAACGATTTAGGTGTTCTTTCTTCCCGCGTACTGTTAGTGAATGGGACGGTAGAGAAAAGTTATGAAAATGGTTAATGAACCCTCTGCCAGACACTTAATTTGATTTGCAGAGTATCTATGTAGATTATAACGTTGCCCTTGCTTCGTATGATGCCATAATTGTGAAAGTAGATTCTATATATTGACAAGGAATTGATGGTACCGAATTTTTTTGAATTTTGAAATAAGTTAGTTAAAGTACAGCACAAAATGAACATTAAAGCAAATAAACCGCGGGTTGCATATTAAAATCGGGCACCATACAAGCAACAGCACGTTATAAGACTTACGGAAAGCACCTAGCTGGATCCTGCGCTTCGTATTGTAGAAGCTGGAAATAATAACTTTTTTTAAATTTATGAACGTTGAAGATACTTTCCGTAGTAGATCAATGTTCAGACTGTTCACTTCGCTTTTCATTGTTGTGTGACCGTTGGTGGAACATGAAGTTACTGGTAATGATAAAAAATTAAAAAAAATGATCGGACTTCGTGAAATTACAAAAGAAATGACTGCAGGTTCTAAAATCAAGCAAAGTATAGTATAAGGATGACTGATTGATTGAAATTTTGCAGACAATGCGAAGCGATTGTAATGGCGTCTGAACATTAAACTATTACAGAGGCGAAGGAGCTGAAAACAATAGAAAATAAGTATTTGACGTGGAGGGATTCATTTAAATAAAAACCAAAGAGAGGGGATGATTTTAAATTTAAGTAATATATTTTTCCAACAACTTGCATGACAGTACCTGACATTGAATAGATACATGAATGGAAGACGTCCGTACAGAACGAACATAGACTAGAGACAGAGTAAAACTACTATCTCGGTTCCATCTTCTCGCTTGTTTGGGAGTAAAAAAAATGACGAACGAAATTAAATTAGTTGCATTGCGAGTCAGAGGGAACCGGAGGCTATAAGTATCGCTAATGACAGATAAACAAAAAATAAATAAAAATTTCAGTGTATCGTTACAAGATGTAGATGAAAAGGAACTGTACGGAAATTTTTGAGATGCTCAGCACTTCCGTCGTTTCTACTTGCACACGGAAGAATACGGTGCGTTACACAAAACGCGTGTAGGCGTTAGCAATGGCAGACGCAGAGGGGACGTGAGGCGACTCAGAAATGAAAGAAGTTGACGGCCGAGCGTCTGTCCCTGGCCGTGAAATTGGACCGGCGGGCCTGTTGAAGAAGCTTTCTGGCAGCTCTTCGAACGGACCTAATATGTACTAGAATGGGACCGTTTGTGCTAGTTAACCCAACAATGATGTATACAAGTTTTAGTTTAGTAGTTCTTAATATTGTGATGGTCCAGTATGGTGGTGTATTTCATAACTCTCAGTTTCAACGACGAACTGTAAAGGAACTATTATATATATACGACGTAACAGTGTTCATTTAATGAAATAAATCGCAATAGGGTATTTGACTGTTTTCTGGAAATCGTTTTAAATTGTTAATTATGTCATATTATGGTCCGAACATGCTTTTTTGCCTCGTGGATTTCAGTACTTTTTTTAAAATAAAGAAATAAAATTCAAATAATTTGAAAGCCCGCTAAAACGCTACATTTGAGTCACGTGATGCCTGTGACGTCATACAACACGCTGCTGCTGCTGCTCTCGTAAGATAAACAAATACCTGTATATTGTTTGGGCCGAGGCCTCGTGTTTGGGCGTTAACGTTTGCATAATGACCGCACTGTACCAATACATCTGTCAAGACTCCAGAAAAATTGTTCTTGCAAGTACAAAAAATTAGAAGATACGCAAAAAGTGGTTGACACTGGCACGAAAAGATCCAAATGAAATAGCGGCTACTTTATGTGTGTATTTCTGTGAGGATCATTTTGATGTAAGTAAACAATATTATTCCAAGTGACATGCCTTTGGCTACGCGAAATGTGTGTTGCCAATTGACGAGCGATATGAAAACACCGCCGACGCAACCCGCTGTCCATTTTTTATACTACAGATATATTGTATAACTATACACAAGGCATTTTTGCTGTATATTACAGGTTTTGATGTTTCACTTTGCACCAGTATTTAAGTAGTTAAATAAAATTACTCCCTTAGCTGCGTGCTTGACTGGGTTAAATTTTACTAACTATCCCGGCGGCTTCCTGTGACTATGTTGGCAACATGCTGAGTAGCGAGAATCATGAGACGTCTCCATTAGCCAATCGCGTGACAGCGCAAATATTTTGTCGTGAAACCTTTGATTTACGAGGGCAGTTACTTTTACTGACTGGACAAGGGTACATAGAGCAAGGGTACAAGAAGCATAGAGCAGGAACAGCATTATTTATTTACTTCATGGTCTGTACCATACACTAATCTAGTCATTCTATGTGGTCAGAACATCTGGACAAAGATTTTCTATCGTGTTGATGTTGCCAACATAATCACTCAAGACCGCTTGGATAGAAGATAAAATTTCACCCTTTATTGCATAATATGGTGACTTCAGATTAAGTCTGCTGACATCAACAAATAGGGTACATTTTTCCAATGGCATAAAATATCTCTCGAAATAATTAGCTTTATAATGTAGGTATGCGTTACTTACAATGCAGTTTTCACGATTCTTATTTCTGGCACATAAAAATTTGGATTGTTTTTAAAGAAGGAAGACACCATAATTGCATCAACTTTAGGGAGGTTTCCACTGTCAGCCTTCACATAACCATCTTCCATTGTGGCATAAAAACTGTAAACGCGTTTAGATCACGAAAAAACTGAACTTAAAGCTGCGAAATGGAGGAAACGCGTACAATAATACAGCTCCGACTTCTAGATGCCGTGCTGTAGTTGTTTTATGACGTCACCAGTACTTCAGCCTAATGGCTGAAGTACTGGTGACGTGACGAAGCGTTTTCGATCACGTGATCGAATCGTGAAATTTGATGATTTTTAAGCTCTAATTATGTAAAAATAACAGATGTTTCGTAAGAATTATGAGGGAAAATGCTGTCTGAATGTTATAATCATTCAGAATAACAACAATTCGAACCATATTTTTAACACAGGAAAATACCCTATTTGCGATCAGTTATGGCTTCACTGTACGAGGTACTTCAGGAATACCAAAGTGCGGCGAATGAAAATTTGTGCCCGGTCAGGATTCGAACTCGGGATCGCCTGCTTACTAGGCAGACGCGTTGACCACTCCGCCACCGAGGACAGAGTGAGCAGCCCGACTGCAACGGACTCTTCCCTGCACGTCTCCCGCAACTCCCAAATCTCCATTCGCCTTGCTGTCTCATTCTTATTACCACAGCCTATTTGTTCTGTAATGTTCGCAGCCACAATACCGCATTCCCGCATCAGGGAGAACAGACCATGAGGTATCGAGACACAATTAATTGTCGTTAATTGACGGTAAGTCCTCGAGTAAAACAGAAGTGATATCTGGCGTTCCACAGGGAAGCGTTATAGGTCCCCTACTCTTCCTCGTGTTTATAAACGATTTAGGAGACAATCTGAATAGCTCCCTTAGACTGTTCGCGGATGATGCTGTCGTTTATCGGTTAGTGAAGTCAACAGAGGATCAAAAGCAACAGCAAAGCGATTTAGACAAAATTTCTACTTGGTGCGAAAATTGCCAATTGACACTAAATAAAGAAAAGTGTGAAGTAATACACATGACCACTAAAAGAAATCCGCTGAACTTCAATTACGCGATAAATCAGTCAAACCTTAAGGTCGTAAATTCTACCAAACACCTAGGAGTTACAATTACGAACAACATTGACTGGAGAGAACACACAGAAAATATTGTGGGGAAGGCGAACCAAAGGATACGTTTCATTGACAGAACGCTTCGAAGATGCACCAGCTCCACCAAAGAGACTGCCTACATCACATTTGTGCGTCCTCTCCTGGAGTACTGTTGGCCCTTGTGGGACCCTCACCAGGTGGGACTGACAGAAGATATTGAGAAGGTTCAGAGAAGGACAGCCCGTTTTTGTTTATCACGTTACGGGGGGGAAAGCGTCACGGAAATGTTGCAGGAATTGGGGTGGAAATCATTAATGGAATGACGTTATTCATTGCGGCGTGGTCTGTTTGCGAAGTTTCAATCAAAAATATTTTGCTAGCACCCACCTACTTAGGGAGACATGACCATCCCAATAAAATAATAGAAATCAGATCGAAAACGGAACAATTTAGGTGTTCTTTCTTCCCGCGTGCTATTAGAGAATGGAACGGTAGAGAAAAGTTTTGAAAGTGGTTAATGAACCCTCTGCCAGGCACTTAAATGTGATTTGCAGAGTATCTATGTAGATGTAGATTTGGGTGTGGCGGGAGACGTGCAGGGAAGAGTCCTCTGCAGTCCGGCTGGTCACTGTGTCCTCGGTAGCGGAGTGTTAAACACATCTGCCTAGTAATCAGGCGATCCCGAGTTCGAATCCCGGTCGGGCACAAATTTTCATTCGCCGCACTTTTGTGTTCCGTCTAAACCTAGTACAGTTAAGCCATAAATGATCGCAAATTGCGATTTATTTCATGAAAAGGAACTGTACGATGAATTTTTAAGATGCTCAGCACTTCCGTCGTTTCTACTTGCACACGGGAGAATACGCCGCGTTACACAAAAAAGCGTGTAGGCGTTAGCAGTGGCAGAGGCAGAGGGGACGTGACGCGACTCAGAAATGAAAGAAGTTGCCGGCCAGGCGCCTGCCCCTGGCCGTGAAATTGGACGGGTGTGCCGGCGTATCACTTTGCTCCATCGCATCGGCAGCAGGTGGGGTGGGGCGGCCTCCATTATTAACGCGCCGCTGCAGCGCCTGATGCAACATTCACGGCCCGGCGACGGCGTCGAATACGCTGAGAGCGACGCCGGGCGCCACGACGCTGGCTGGGGCAGCGCGAGGCGTCGCGACGCGAGGACACTCGGTCGTAATGGCGCCCCCACCGGCCGCGGCCGCGGCATCCGCACTTCGCCAGGTGCGTCACGACGCCCAAATAATGCCACCATCAAACTTGGATGCCGCGGCGCCCCGGTACAGCACAATACTCTTACGGCCCGGCACCGAATTGCGCATTCTGTTCCGCTAGCGGCCGGCACGTAAAAATGGAAGGTTGGCAAATTCGTGGCCAGGGCAGTAAAAGACTCGGAGGAAAAAAAAATTACTACCATTACTTTCTTTTTATGAATTTCTGGCGACTTGCCCTCGCTTCGTATGGGGTATTCTACAGTCCGTCCGGAAATTCTCTCCGTAGTCGCGATCTCCGCGTGTCTGGAGTGGCGGCGCGTGTAAGGTTGGCAGCAGTGGCGCAGCCACGGGGGGAGACGGGGCAGCGCTCATGGGGCTGAAGCCCCCCCGCCCCCCCCCCCCCCCCCGCCCCAGCACCTCCCACAGATTTTTTTAATTTTATTATTTTTTATTGTTTCAATTTTTAAATTTTTTTAAACAGATCGGCACCAGAAATATGAAGCAGTATACATGTAATAAATTACAATGGAACTATAATTTGTCAAGCACAAGTGAACGTGACAATGAGTCGCCAACATAACTGCCGCCACTGAGAAAGTGTGCTTCAGTCACTGTTAGCGGTTTTAATGCCACTGCGACCAGCTTTGAAGCAGCCGCTATTGTTACCGCTATGCTGAAGTTACGAGCCGACTGTTCATAAGCGTCGGCTCACTACTTAGCAAGTCAGCGGCGCCACCGACTGGAATCTTATGAAAGCCGACAAAAACTGCGAACAACGATAGTGTTATTTTAGTTTAATTTTTACACATTCTCATGTTCTTTAAACATTTATAACATCGGCGAGCTTCTTATGTTTCTGGTAGTGAATAATAAGAACCCTTTACTATCAATATATTCAGTAGGCCAGGGGTGCCCACAGGAGGTGGGGAGGGGATCAAGATAAAAACTGCATCATTAAAATTTCTGGAGGGGGGGGGGGAATTAATACTGTTGGCCAGCCTGGGGCGGGCTTTATAAAATAATTTACAAAACGTGAAACAAAAGATATTTAATTTTAATATTAAATGGCAAAACTATATTTATTAGGTAATAAACTAGGAATCCCGGACCTCGGGTATCGGTGGTAGAGGGGGGGGGGGGAAGGGGTTGCATTATTTTTAAAAATGAGGCCGCCTCCCCTCCTCCCCAGAACCAAATCCTGGCTGCGCCGCTGTCGGTGGGCAACGTCACGTCGATGTCAGTGACGTCACACACCATCAGAAATTCAAGTGCATTCCCACTGGGCAGAACGTCAAGAGACGTCAAAAATAAAGCACCATTTGCGCGTAACAGTTCTAAAAACGCAATTGCGGTGGTATTTGTTCACAAAAGAGAACGACAACATTTAGTTCAAATCAAATGTTCAAATGTTTGTTAAGCTTATGGGACTTAACTACGGGGTCATGAGTCCCTAAACTTACAAACTACTTATGAACTAGATAAGACTAAACGACGGCACAAATATCCATGCCCGAGGGGGAATTCGAGCCCCGACCGTAGTGGCCATCCAGACCGTGACTGAAGCGTTTTCGTCTATCTCTGCCACTATAGGCATTGGCTCCTAACACGCATCGGCCACCGCGGCCGGCACAACATTTAGTGTTGAAGCATTAATTATAACTGCGCTTGCCTTAGGTGACGGGAAAAGAGAGCAGAAATTCGCGTAAGGCAAGCAATACGAACAGGGATAACCAAATTCTTTTTAAGAAAATGTGTGACGGCAAATTTCACAGACTGTATACAGAAGTTAAAGACTAAATTTCACAAAAAAAAACCTTAGAATGGAGACAATTTTTCAGTTAAATGTCTCTGATAACTGGGAGGATCAACAAAGCAGACAAAAATATGAGCCCAGCAATTTCTTCCCCTCCCTCTTACAAATAAATAAATAGAAATAAAAAAAGAACTGGTCGTATGTTGAGCTGTGTCTGAGTGTGATGTTTCAGCTTTACCGACTCTTTCACGATTTTTCTATCGGACCAAACTGCTTGGTCATCAGTCCGTAACTTACAAACTACTTAAACTAAGGTAAACTAACCTAAGGACATCACACACACCCATTCCCTAGGGAGGACTCAAACCTCCGACGGCGAGCAACCGCGGGCTCCGCAGCGAGGCGCCTTAGACCGTTCGGCTACTCCACCGCGGCTTACGATTTTTCTCTTCCTGTTTTGTCGTATTTTATAGAATTAAATATCTACTTTTAACACTGCACACCATATAAAAATCATACATTGTCAGACACTGACTTCTAAACATTGACGACAGTTGTAAGTTTAAGAAATCTAATTACGGTCGGTTTTTTAAAATAATAGTGTGTTGACATTCCGTAAATAGTGATGTATGTAGGCCTCTACCTGCTACAGTTTCTCTTCCATAAACTCGTCTCTACTATAAAAACACAGTCTGGAATATTTTTGCTGCTTACGTCATAGAGTCCACACGGCACATGACGGTGAACGAGCTCGATTAGTATTTCATCATTCATTTTGTAATACATATATAACAGGAAGCTCAGCAAGGAAATGTATTTTAAATGAGCAGAACACAGCCGTCATTAAAAAGCAGCCATGTCAACGCTCACAAACCAAGTTCACGTGATGTTGACAACCGTGTGACTCGGACTTTGATGTTCTGTGTCTCCTAACAAAGAATAGAATAAATTTATATCTAATCACTGTGCAAATGTTTCATATCCACTCCCATGAACCACAGACATTGCCGAGGTGGGGTGGCTTGCGTGCCTCAACGATACAGATAGCCGTACCGTAGGTGCAACCACAGCGGAGGGGTATCTGTGGAGAGGCCAGACAAACGTGTGGTTCCTGAAGAGGGGCAGCAGCCTTTTCAGTAGTTACAGGGGCAACAGTCTGGATAATTGACTGAGCTGGCCTTGTAACATCAGCTAATGTGGCTTTGCCACACAGCTACTGCGAACGGCTGAAAGCAAGGGGAAACTACAGCCGTTACTTTTCTCGAGGACATGCAGCTCTACTGTATGAACATATGATGATGGCATCCTCTCGGGTAAAATATTCCGGAGGTAAAATAGTCCCCCATTCGGATCTCCGGGCGGGGACTACTCAGGAGGATGTCATCATCAGGAAAGACAATACTGGCATTCTACGGGTCTGAGCGTGGAATGTTAGATCCCTTAATAGAGTACGAAAATTAGAAAATTTAAAAAGGGAAATGGATAGGTTGAAGTTAGATATAGTGGGGATTAGTGAAGTTCGGTGGCAGGATGAACAGGATTTCTGGAAAGGTGAGTACAAGATTATAAATACAAAATCAATTGGGGGTATCACAGGAGTAGGATTGATAATGAATAAGAAAATAGGAATGCGAGTAAACTACTATGACCAGCACAGTGATCGCATTATAATTGTCAAGATAGATACGAAGCCAACACCGACAACAGTAGTACAGGTTTATATGCCAACTAGCTCTGCCGATGATGAGGAAATTGAAGAAATCTATGAGGAGCTAAAGGAAATTATTCAGACAGTTAAGGGACAGGAAAACTTAATTGTTATGGGAGACTGGAATTCGGTAGTAGGACAAGGAAGGGAAGAGAAGATAGTAGGTGAATATGGTCTGGGCAAAAGGAATGAAAGAGGAAACCGCGTGGTAGAATTTTGCACGGAACATAATTTAGTTATAACAAACACCTGGTTTAAGAATCACAAAAGAAGGTTGTATACATGGAAGAGACCGGGAGATACCAGATAGATTTTATAATGGTAAGACATAGATTTCGGAACCAGGTTTAACAGTGTAAGACATACCCAGGGGCAGATATAGACTCTGACCATAACTTGTTGGTTATGAACTGTAGGCTGAAACTGAAGAAACTACAAAAAGGTAGAAAAATAAGGAGATGGGACCTGGATAAATTGAAGGAACCTGAGGTTCTTAAGAATTTCAGAGGGAGCTTTAGGCAAGAATTGACAGAAACAAGGGAAAATAAAACAATAGAGGAGGAATGGGTAAAATTGAGAGATGAAATAGTGAAAGTAGCAGAGGACAAAATAGGTAGGAAGGCAAGACCTACTAAAAATCCTTGGATATCACAGGAGATACTAAATTTAATAGATGAAAGGAGAAAATATAAAAATGCAGTAAATGAAACAGGCAAAATGGATTACAGACGACTAAGAAATGAAATTGACAGGAAGTGCAAAATGGCTAAGCAGAAGTGGCTAGAAAGCAAATGCAAGGATGTAGAGGAATGTATAAATAGGGGAAAAATAGATACAGCCTACAGGAAAATAAAAGAAACATTTGGAGATAAGAAAAACAGCTCTATGAATATCAAGGACACGGATGGAAAACCAGTTCTCAGCAAAGAAGGGAAAGCTGAAAGGTGGAAAGAGTATATAGAGGGGCTCTACGAAGGAAATGAACTTCGAGACAATATTGTAGGAAGGGAAGAGGATGTAGATGAAGATGAAACAGGAGATACTGTACTGAGAGAAGAATTTGACAGAGTCCTGAAAGACCTAAGTCGAAACAAGGCCCCTGGAGTAGATGATATTCCCTCAGAGCTACTGAAGTCTCTGGGGGAACCAGCCATGACAAACCTGTTTCACCTGGTGTGTAAGATGTATGAGACAGTCAGGTGAAGTACCCTCAGACTTTAAGAAAAATGTTATAATCCCCATTCCAAAGAAAGCAGGTGCAGACAGGTGTGAAAACTACAGAACCATCAGTTTAATAAGTCATGGTTGCAAAATATTAACACGAATTATATACAGAAGGATGGAAAAGCTGGTAGAAGCCGACCTCGGGGAAGATCAGTTTGGGTTCAGGAGAAATGTAGGAACTCGGGAGGCAATACTCACTTTACGGCTTATCCTAGAAGATAGATTAAGAAAAGGCAAACCCACATTTCTAGCTTTTGTAGATTTGGAGAAAGCTTTTGACAATGTTGATTTGAATAAAGTCTTTCAAGTTCTGAAGCAAGCAGAAGTAAAATATAGGGAGCGTAAGGTTATTTACAACTTGTACAAAAACCAGACAGCAGTTGTCAGAGTTGAAGGGCATGAAAGGGATGCAGTGGTTGGGAAGGGAGTAAGACAGGGTTGTAGCCTTTCTCCAATGTTATTCCATTTGTACATTGAACAAGCTATAAAGGAAAGCAAGGAGAAATTTGGTGAAGGAATAAAAGTTCAGGGGGAAGAATTAAAAACATTGCGTTTTGCCGACGACATAGTAATTCTGTCAGATACAGCAAAGGACCTGGAAGAGCAATTGAACGGAATGGACAGTGTGCTGAAAGGTACATATAAGATGAACATTAACAAGAGCAAAACTAGGGCAATGGAGTGCAGTGTAAGAAAATCAGGTGATGCCGAAGGAATTAGATTGGGAAACGAAGCAATAAAGGAGGTAGATGAGTTTTGTTACTTGGGCAGTAAAATAAGAAATGATGGTCGCAGTACAGAGGATATAAAATGCAGAATGGCAATGGGTAGAAAAGCGTTTTTGAAAAAGAGAAATTTGTTAACATCGAATATTGATTTAAGCCTAAGGAAGTCCTTACTGAGGGCATTTGTGTGGAGTGTTGCCTTGTATGGGAGTGAGACAAGGACAATAAACAGTGCAGACAGGAAGAGGATTGAGGCTTTTGAAATATGGTGCTACAGAAGAATGCTGAAGATTAGGTGTGTGAATCGCGTAACTAATGAGGAGGTACTGAACAGAATTGGAGAGAAAAGAAATTTCTGGCATACCTTGACTAAAAGAAGGGATAGATTGGTGGGACACATTCTTAGACATCAAGGAATTGTGAATTTAGCATTAGAGGGAAGTGTGTGGGGTAAAAATCGCAGAGGAAGACCAAGAGATGGATACAGTAAGCAGATTCAGACAGATGTAGGTTACCGTTCTTATGTGGAGATGAAGAGGCTTGCTCAGGATAGGGTATTGTGGAGAGCTGCATCAAACCAGTCTCCGGACTGAAGACCACAACAACAACATGTTTCATATTGTATGTCAACTGAAACTTAAAATTTACTTTCTTGCTTATAAAAACCACCAGATTTGTCGCTAAAACGCTTTTAAATTCGCTAGGAATGAGACATTTCTCAAAACCAAAAATCTTGTCCCTATATTGAATTAAAAGTCGCTTGATCTAGCGACAAAATCGCTAAGTCGGTCACCCTGCTCCTGTGCGTGTTCCGTGAACCTGGTGAGGGGTAGTGTTGCGTGTGCGCTAAGCTGGTACTTGTGTTATTGTCTAGTTCTTGTGTACGATGAGTGAAGTGAGAATGCTTAGTGTTGAAGAGATACTATTTAGTGGAAGAGGTTTTCCGGGCAGGAGGAAACTTCATGGAGCATGTGAGACGACAATTAAGATTGCGGTTTCCTACGTCGTGGTGTCCCCATCGTGACACTGTACGTGGTTTAATTCGGAAATTCCGTACAACAGGTTCGGTTCATGATGCACCACGAGCCCCTGGTAGACCCAAGGTTTTAACGAAACGGAAGCTCGACGACATTTCGGACATCATGTTGTGGAGTCCAACAAAGTCAGTAAGGAAATTACCACAAGAAGCTAAAGTCTCTCGTACGGCAGCACACAAGGCCTGAAACAAAGAACTGGGGCTCTATCCGTTTAAAATTACTGCAGTACAACAAATACATTGTATGGATCATACGAAAAGAATAGCATACTGTGAATGGTTTCAGCGATTTACTACCGTAGCAGACATGGAGTAGGTGTTCCAGATCAAACATTTTTCACTGATGACGCTTGATTTCACCTATCTAAAAATTCACCCGAAAATCCACGTGCCTTAAGAGAAACGCCATTCCACGCAGAGAAAATCGGGGTCTCAGTTGACATAACACGCGAATTATAGGGCCGATTTTTGCGAAACTACCGTCACCTCCGAAATATATTGTTCCCAGATAATTTATCCATTTATTGCGCTGCTGAATGAAGATGAGGTTAATCATTCCTTTTTCCAGCAAGACAACGCTATTGCTGATACAGCAATTCCAACAACTTTTATATGAAATCTTTTGAGACTTCTAATTACAAAAAGTCTCTACCCCCCTCGCTCTCTCACCGAATTTGTCTCCTCCCGACTAGTTGCGTTTGTTTATCAAAATAACCCAAAGACAAAACATGAACTTAAGACAGCGATAACTGAATATCTGCGTTAGATTATACGTGAAACATTGGTAAAAGTATTCGAAAATGATGTAGACGTGTTAAACTATGCCTTCAAGAAAGATAAAATTATTTCCAGTACCTACTGTGATAATGGTTAAGTACAGTGTATTTTTTTGTAATTAATATAACTTCTAAATTTCATTGTTTTAATTGTAACGATGTTGAATCCCATCTCGCAACATAACTGCAGCCAATAGCAGTGACCACTGCGGCCGGGGGTTCGAATCCCCCCTCGGGCATGGATATTTGTGCCGTTCTTAGTGTTAGCTAGTTCATAAGTAGTTTGTAAGTTTAGGGACTGATGACGCCGTAGTTAAGTCTCATGATCTATACAAACGTTTGAACATTTAGTAGCAGTGAATCCCGGTTGCTAGCTTATATGACGACATGAATGTGTTGCCACACTTAGGCGCCCCGCTAGGCGACACAAGCCTCCGCTCGTCACTGCGGAGAGACTTTACGGACATACGTTATATCTACAAAAATCGATGGATGTATTTTGTGGTTGCTGTTTTCTACTTAATACGTTTAAACACAATGCACACAATATACAATAGCGTGTTTAATTCATATTTTCATATTAATACTCAAGTCTAACATACCCTTACTTACTGTCCTGGCTCCACAAAACGCAGACGGTTTTTAGCCTCGTCAAGTAGCCTCTTCCATAGTATTCTGTCCTCAGCATATTCCTCCCTTGCTCCCAGTACCTGGAGAACCTCGACAACCTGGTCTCTCCATCTCATTTTCGGCCTGCCTAGAGGTCTTCATTCTAATGGTTTATTCTCACAGACTTCTTTCAGCACAGTTCATGCTCTCTTCTGTAGACATGAGCGGCCCATCTGGGTCTTCGTGTCATGGCTTCCGCAACAATATCTGGTTCAGTGTATGGTACCTTGAGTTCCCTGTTCCTCTTCGCCATTCTCCTCCCACACAGATTGTTCCAAATATCATTTGCAGGGTTTCATTTTCAAAAACTTTTATCTTCGTCTCTGTATGTTTATCTATTATCCATATTTCTGCCCCATATAATAACACTGGTCTTATTATGGTATTATATATTCTTATTTTAGTTCCTCTTGAAAAAAAGAAATTTGAATTACCGGAGTTTGCTGAGTGAGTATGATGTTCTGTATTCAGCTTTGAGTGACGTCTCTATTTCTTACTATTCTTCCCAGATGCCCGGATAAGTTGTGCTACAGTTTCACAAATTCATGCATTGGCCGCCAAAGTTTATACATTTGCATTTTTAGTCGATACCTGTATGAACATCAACTTCATTTACATCTACATTCATACTCCGCAAGCCACCTGAAAGTGTCGATATGCCTCTGTGTGAGCTCTAATCTCCCTGATTTTATCCTCATGATCTCTTCGCGAGATGTACGTATGAAGGAGCAATATACTGCTAGACTCCTCGGTAAAGGTATGTTCTCGAAACTTCGACAAAAGCTCGTACCGAGCGACAGAGCGTCTCTCCTACAGAGTCTTCTACTTGATTTTATCGATCATTTCCGCAACGCTTTTACGATTACTAAATGATCCTGTAACGAAGCGCGCTGCTCCCCGTTGGATCTTCTCTACTTTCTCTATCAACCCTCAAAATGTTCAAATGTTTGTAAATCGATCGCACCAAAAATCAAATGTTTGTAAAGCTTATGGGACTTAAGTACGGGGTCATCAGTCCCTAAACTTACAAACTACTTACGAACTAGCTAACACAAAGGACGGCACAAATATCCATGCCCGAGGGGGGATTCGAACCCCCGACCGTACTGGCCGTGCAGACCGTGACTGAAGCGCCTCAGTCCCCTCGGCCGATCGCACCAAACTGCGTGGTCATCAGTCCGTAGCTTATAAACTACTTAAACTAAGGTAAACTAACCTAAGGACAACACACACACCCATGCCCCAGGGAGGACTCGAACCTACGACGGCAAGGACCGCGCGCTCCACAGCGAAGCGTATTAGACCGCTCGGATACTCTGCCGCGGCTCTATCAATCCCACCTGGTACGGATCCCACACCGGTGAGCAGTATTCAAGCTGTGGGCGAACAAGTGTACTGTAACCTACTGCCTTTTTTTTCGGACTGCATTTCCTTAGGATTATTCCAATGAATCTAAGTCTGGCATCTGCTTCACCGACAATTGATTGTATATGCTCGTTCTATTTTAAATCACTCATAACGCAGTTTTCATAACTCGTGGGTTTTCTTCTCTCGAGTTGGTAATTGGACACGGATATTCGTGGTACAGGCAGTAAGTTCCGGGACTAACCGCATGACTGCCCTGTAGTGCACTACAGCTCATAGGTTGCGCCTTGGCAGTTCAAATTTCGTCCCTGCAAGAGGCAGTGGAGTGCATGCACTTGAAACAGGTATACAATTGTTTCTCTGACATTGAGTTGATTGCGGCAGTACGACTTTGACAATTCACAGTTTGAGCAACGAGCAAATATCAAGTTTTGCCATTAGAAAAAAACAGCTGCCGAAACGTTTGAAATGATGCAACAGGTGTACTGTGATGGCACAATGAGTCGCAGTGTTATGTTTAGGTGGCACCGACGTTTTGTGCGGGGACGAGACAGTTTGGAAGATGATGTGCCTACTGGTCGGCGTCGAGGAGTTTGAACGGAACGCAAGATCCAAGAAGTTTCAATCCAGGTGCCTGCTAACCGTTCTCAATCGGTAGACGCTCTCGCAGCAGCAGTGGAGTTCTGCCATGGTACTTGCCACTTCATTCTGACGGACGACCTCAACATATCTCGTGTTAACCAGCACAGTGTAACTAGTATCCAGTCGCAAGACCAATGTGATGTTCGCATGAAGATTTGTGGTGACATCAGTTGTGAGGACCAAGATCCGACGTTTCTCAACCGAACTGGAGACATTGTGTTTCCTTCACGATCCGCAACTAAAAAGACGATCAGCCACCTGATAGATTTGTAGTCAAGGATGACAAACTTTTTGACTGCTTTTGTGGCCATGGTATTACATTCTGTGAGGCGATTTAAAATTTGGGTCCAGACTGCGGATAGAACATGGGTCTTCTGGTTATCGCACCTACAGTAACGATCGTGACACGCAATCAGACAGACACAAAGTCTCAACTCATGGTCTACACTGTTTATCCTAAAGAGATTGAGTTTATATATACTTTGGAGCTATTATGAATTACAATCAATAATATCAGAGACGTAATAGTTGCCTATCGTGGACATAGATTTAAATTCATTGAGTCGGTTGAAAATTTTCGTAACCTGATCTTTTCCTTACTAGGCAGATGTGCTATCCGGTTGGCCACCTGGGCACGGTAATCGGCTAATAATGGGCGCGAATAAATAATGAACAAGGAATACAACGGTAGTAGTGTAGGTTATAAGTTAAGAATTTGTGTTCGGCGGTGAGAGAACCAGGGTCGTTGCTGAAGCTGAAAAATCCACTTGTCCAGGTGGTCTTTTGGAAACAGTATCTGCCTAGCGAGACGATGACCTAGGTTCGATTCTCAGTCTGGGTACACCTTATTAAACATAATCAATTGTGCTCAAACGTAACTATATCATTTTTTACTTTTAAATACATTCTTATTATATAAGCAAATAATTATGGAGGACCTGGGAAACAGATTGATGAGAGAGAAGTTTGTGACAGTACATCCCCTGCAGTCAATTTTATAGCCAAAGTTGTACAACAAAATATCATGTCACGCCTCATAAAAGCATAGAAGCACGGATATAAACATCTAAAGTGCTTGAAAATTTCATAAATATACCTGTGCAGTGACGCTATATGTTATGTATGCTCGTCAGGACAACATAGGCACACTACAAGTTATACAATTGTAACTCATGAAGCGATCGAGATTCTGAATCGCCAGTACCATCAAATGAAAGACAAAAGTAAAGAGAGTGTAAAATTACTCTTATCTGGTGTTTTTTTTTTTTATTATTTATTTCTTTAATGATTTATTAATTATTTGTTCACCGGCTAGCTCTGTTAGGGCTAAATTTGACTATAGGTTATTGATTGTACAAGTATTTTTACAACACAGTTCACATTATTTAGGCCGCCTGGAAAAATACATTTCTATTACTGGATTTAAATCCATTGTAGTTATATGAAATGCTGTGTGGAACATATCACCATTAATACGTAAATTTCTTTGTGATGTTAAGATTTTTTATTTAATCACTGTTCAGTTGGGAGGTTCACAATCAAAGTGGGTCAAGTCCAGAGAAATGCTCTGTGAGACTAAGAAGACTTTGATTTATTCAGTGCCACAGGTGGCAGCACTCTCTGTGCAAGGTGAATGTTACCAAGCGTTTCTCGCTGTCATAGTGAACCAAGTCCATTGTTTTTAAGTGTTGTATGTGACAAAAGCATGTCTACCAAAGAATATTATCATCCAGATGGAGATTTTGTTTGTACTTCATTGTCTGATACATCATGTGATGCAGGGTTAGGTAAGTTAACCATAATTATTACTAATATCATTACTTTGGACGAAGCCGTATTTTCATTTTACATTTCCAGGCTATATCTGAAGGAGCATCTCTACCAGTTACAGGATATCCCAACATAAGGTCTCAGTCTGGTGTATCTGAAGACGTTGAAAGAGACAGAAAACGGAAAAGGCAGGAACACAACTGGATGAAAAATATTAGGAAGCGTTTGTGAAACAGTGGTAAGGAGTACAAGTCAGCGAACGGTAGGTGGCGTCTACTAGCTAAGACATTTCCTAAGACTTCAGAATGTCATTTTCCCATTCGCTGTCCTGATAAGTTTCCCCAGGAAGTAAAATGGTATTTGATTCATTTTATAAACTGGGAGTTTAATGAAAACAGAATACTTATCTTCGGGGTTTAGTGAAAGTAAACAGAGCTATTAGATCCCGCCCTCGAGATGTTAGTCGAACAGCAAAATGTTACAAACACAATTATACTCTTCGGGCAAATGAGGAAAATATTACTCTATTTTCTTGGTATTTGTCGTTGCATATCGAAAGAGGAAGTTCTTGCAGTCACAGATAACCGTGGAAAACATATTCCAGACAATAAGATAGATCATCGCAGTGTAATTGCACATATAAAATCTTTTCCGACATACTGCAGTCACTGTTCCAGAAAAGATAATCCTGGCAGGAAGTATTTGTCTCCTGAAATTTCAGTTCACAAAATGTACCTTCTGAAGGTAAAAGGTATTACAAGATTTTCAGCAACAAATTTAATTTGCAACTAAAGACTACTTGTCAACTCTGTGATGCTTTAGAAATGAAAATTCATGCAGCGGAAGAGGTTGAGAAAACAGCCCTTCTTGCAGAGAAGGAACTCCACATTCGGAGAGCTGAGCAGGCTAGAACTGCACTCCGAACTGACAAGGAAAGTGCCTCAAATAGAGTTTATGTTCGCACGTTTGATCTACAAAAGGCCTTGTCTTCTTCGAAGATTACTATCTCAGTTGTTTACTACAAAAGGAACATGTACATTTACAATTTGGGAGTCCTTTCTTTTAATACTATCAAGAATTTATGTGCGTTTGGGACGAGACAAGTGGTGCAAGGGGCTCTCAAGATATGGCATGAAGTTCAGAAGAGGAGGAAACATCTCTAAAACCGACATCCTATTATGTGGTACTGAGAAGCTGGAAACAATTCCTACAAATACCTGGGACTTACCCTGCAGATAACAGGCATATCCTTCACCAAGCATATAGAGGAAAGGTGCTCAGCAGCGACAAAGGCCATCTTTGACATAAGGAGGATCCAGAAACTCTCTTATAGGCACAGCATTACGACTCTTCCACATCAGAGTATCCCCAATAGCATGCTACGCTATCACCAAAATATGGGCACATCTAACAGCTGCAAACCCGAAGAGACTTGGAGCAGTTAAAGCAACCTTCCTCGGGAGAGTCCACCAAGCATCCAAATCCACCCGTTCGAGGATAATATACTTACTAGCGGACACAGACTACTTTATGAAAGAGACCAGAAGGGAGTCACGGACCGCAGGCCACACCGGCGTATGAAGAACACATCAGAATCAGGGACGAAAAAGCATCAAACATAGACCCGAATTTCTTTCTTACACCAGCCATGAACCCCTCAGAATGGACATGTATACACGAGAACTGCGGCTCATGGATTACATCAGAAGATCTATGGCCAATGAGGACACCACCCACCATCAGAGCTGTGTACCTGCATAATGTGTGGACGGTTTTGGGGACAGTATCACATACTTACATGTCAATCAAGGACTCAGTCACTGACGGCCTACGCAAAAGCCGATTGTACTTTAATCATTCCACTGTAAATATAATATGTACACATTGTGTTCAATAACTCTTATATAAAATTGTATTAAACTTACTGGAAATTAATAATGACACAAAAACTTCAGGAATCTATTTCTCTAAACTGTTCGAGATGGACTTGGTCAACTTTGCTTGTGAACCCCTCAATTAATACTGTTCTTGTTGTTGTGGTCTTCAGTCCGCAGACAGGTTTGATGTAGCTCTCCAAGCTACCCTCTCCTGTGCAAGTCTCTTCATCTGAGAATATGTTCGGCAACCTACAAACTTTTGAATCTGCTTACTGTATTTGTCCCTCGGTCTCCGATTTTTACCCCACACACTTCCTGCCAATGCTAAGTTGACAATTCCTTGATGTCTCAGAATATGTCCTACCAATCTATCCCTTCTCTTAGTCAGGATATGCCAGAAACTCCTTTTCTCCCCAATTCGGTTAAGCACCTCCTCATTAGTCACGTGATCTACCCATCTAATCTTCATCATTCGTCTGTAGCACCACATTTCAAAAGCTTCTATAATTTTTTTGTCTGAACTCCTCATCGTCCACGTTTCACTTAATACAATACTACACTCAAGACAAAGGCTTTCAGAAAGGACTTCCTGACATTTAAATTAATATTGGATGTTAACAAGTTTCGCTTCTTTAGAATCGCTTTTCTCCCCATAGCCATTCTGCATTTTATATCTTCTTTACTTCGGCCATCGGAAGTTATCTTGGTACCCAAATGATAAAACGCATCTACTACTTTTATTGTCTCATTACCTAATCTAATTCTTTCAGCATCACCTGATTTTCTGACATTACATTCCATTACCTTCGTTTTACTGTTGTCAATGTTCCTCTTATATCTTCCTTTTAAGACACTGTCCATTCCATTCAATTGCTCTTCCAGATCCTTTGCAGTCTCTGACAAAATTACTATGTCATCGGCAAACCGCAAACTTTTTATTTCGTCTCCCTGAACTTTAATTCCCTCTCCCAATTTCTCCTTCCATGCCTTCACGGTCTGCTCAATGTACAGATGGAACAACATTGGGGAAAGGCTACAACCCTGTCTTACTCCCTTCCCAACCTCTGCGTCCCTTTCTTGCCCTTCGAGTCTAATAACCGCTGTCTGGTTTTTGTATAGCTTGAATATAACTCTTCGCTCCCTATATTTTACCCCTGCTACCTTCAAAGTTTGGAAGAGTGTATTCCAGTCTAAATTGTAAAGACTAAAGACGATAATTAGCATTAAGGATCCTGTCCATAATTGAAATCTACATACCACATTGCAAATAAATGAAATTGACCTGACAGAGAAACTGATTCACTATGATTTGAGTTATTTTTATACTTCACTGTTTGAAAATTATTGAATGAAACACTATCGTCCTCCCTAACTGGCATGCAATAAGTCACTGTTAGAATCTCGTAGCACTCCGTGTCTTCATACAACACCTTGATATATTACCACAATTATTGTAAAATTACGTTCAGTGTTCCAGAAGAACTGAAATAAGCTTATTAAATCGTTAGTAAGCTGATTACCACCCTACCCTGATTTATTAGAGTTGCTACTTTTATTTTGCCACGTAATGGCGGCACCATACTGCAATCCAGGTCAGCGGCTGTTCGCTGCAACAACTACTAAAGTTTTTCTGAAAATCTCTCAAGTCAGGTTTAAATATATCCAAAATTTATTGAAATCGGCACACTCATTTTAATACATATATTTTAACATATTTAGACAACATTTTGTATTTACACAACTTTCTTTTACTGGTCGAATCCATTAATATCGAAAAACAATCGAGCGACGCCTGACGCCAATTATACCATTGTCTCATAAGTCGTAGCACAACGAAATACTAACGAACAAGAAGAAGAATCTTTTTGTGTTACAAATATTTATACATTAATAATGACAAAGGTAATATTATTTTTGCTATAATTACATTATCGTCGTTGGATAGTTACAACATGAAAGTCTTTGGTGGCACGATGAGTTTACACAAGTGGCAGATTGTAAGTAGTCTTTTGTTGCACATTTTACGTAATATCACTACATTTTACCGCCACAAATACTAATTAAAACAGGAGGACAGCATAAGAGTTGGAGGGTGGATGTGCACACTCGGTGTCCCGCTTAGCTTTTGAGTTAATTAGCATTAAGAAATTTTGACGGATAAAAATATAAAAATCTGTAACTGAAAAGCAACTGCACTGATTTTTGTAAATGCAATGGTTAGGACTCACAGAAATCTATCGAATTATTATTCCTATGATTCCACGATTGCATGTGTTATCAAATTTGATTTATAGGATGAAACTGTTTTCGTTACTTACTGCATTTAGTAATTTTAACTATAGAATTTATTTAAATAATTAAAGTAACGGCAGCATTAAGTATAATAGTAGGTAATAACCAAGAAAGAGGAAGCAAACGTAAACTTTTTTAAAGTTTAAGGGAGAGAGAAAAACAGATTAATACATTATATAACCAGTAGTTATGGTCAATGTGCACTTTATTTTAATGTACCATCTAAGTTAGTCATAATATGCGTATAAAAGATTCTTATTTGATATCAGAAAAGTCAATTTTATTTTATTTTGTTTATTTATTTATTATTTTTATTTATTCAATTGTTTTTTCTTTTTACAAGATTTTGTAGGGAATATTTTTGATGAATAACTGTCCACCCATTTTAAATTGAAGTTCGATTTATCGAAACTTGTTGGTCATGGTTTACTTTACACAACAGACAATACAAAAGTTTTGTGTACTGGTTGGAAGCTAGATGTTTCCATCGCGAGAGGTTGTGGTTATTGGCAACGAAGAGACTGAGTTCCAAAACATTAGTTTGTTGTCATGTATGAACACCAATGTATTTTTATGATATCCATATTTTTTGTTATTTTTTTTTTATTGGCAGTACAGCTGAATCTGCTTTTCTGGTAGAAGGTTCTAGAGGTTTTTAGCATTTCCTGCGTTTGTGATACTAGAAATGTACATACTACACTTATCACTAAGCGGATACACAGAGAAAAAAGGCATTTCAAGATATTTTGATACGCTGAATGCTGTTTCCTTCTTTTTGTGCACATTTTTTGCCAAAGAATCGTTGCTCAATAACAGGTTTTTTATTTCTTTTATTTTTTACTTTATTTTATTTATTTATTTATTTATTTTTTTAGTTTAGGCAACCAAAAACTAAAATTAATGAAACTGACAACTTTCATTTCCACAACAAAATTTATTTGGTTGTTGGTGAGTTCTTGCTGAGAGTACCGTGTCTCTTCTTTTGCTAGTTTACTCCTGATCTAAAATCCCTCTCATTAGACATAAATTAAAAGTCTCTGACGGGAAATCTAAGTGTGATATCATCAAATATTTTTGTTCTAACAATCTGCATCATTATTTTCACTATTGTATTGGTTTTGTTCTGTCCTAAACAGCTGTCACCAAACACAAACAAAATTTTAAGGCCTTTGTTGACTTTATCTAATACATAAAGCAGAGTGTCCGTATATTTGTACGTGTTGCATACAAATCTACAGTTTTGTTCCAATCATATATAGTTCACGAAATATGACGTCATAAACAATGAGATGCGCGGAAAACTGCTGCCATAAGCGACAATGTTGCTCATTTTCTCCTAAACCTCTGGACCGATTTCAACTAAATTTGGTACACATATTCCTTACGTGAGATAACATCTTCTGTAGGAGTACGAACCACATACGGCACATGGTTCAAGAGATATAACTCCATAAACGATAGGAGTTGCAAGAAACTGCCACTGCGGTGAGACTTTATAAATACACTATATGAGAATGGGAGTACTTAGCGACTTGTAACAAACTTTAAACATAATTTCAAATTTTGATTAAACTTTTTCTTGTTGGAAACCATAGTAAAATAATGAAAGGAAAAAAGTTTCTCGCTTACAACTTTTCCGCTGTATATGGAATAAAACTACGGCATTCGGTATGACGTTACAATTTATAATTTCTACACTACAAATTGTAGCCGCAGGAAATTTTATAAGCAATGTACACACATATCGTTGAATGTGACTCCGAAATTGTAGCACAGTGCGAACTGTAGTTCATGAGGTATGAGCACATAAAACAGTAACGTTCATAGAAAACCGTCCTATCACGCACCAAGTAGTAATCTATTACTTCTTTAACACCAATTATATTCCCAAGAAATTTTACAGACATGCAGCACTTATACAAATGAATACATATCTGAAAAATTATACAATTGTACCACATATAACTAAATAAATATGAATTTTATATGTCATTTGTGTTTTCACTTCGATCTTTCTTTGTTTGAATAATGCGCTTATAATTTTGTACATTATCCAAGACAGCGTTATTTCTTATATGTTCTCCGATAAAGATAACATATTTTTAGAAAAAAGAAGATAGACAGAGAGAGAAGGGTAGAAGTATTAACTCTAGGCAGGAATAAATAAATAAATACCCGGGCAACGCCGGGTTTTCAGCTAGTTATTAATATACCAGTTCAACATTGAGCACACTCTATAAGAGCCTTTTCACATCTCACCTTCATAGTAAACTTAAATTGCGTCTCGTGTGGCAAAGTTATGAACACTTAATAATGACTGGTTCTGGATCACCTGTCAATCAAAACAACAAAAAATAATTCACAAACTAGCCACCAGGAGCCATTAAACCTATTGTTTACTGCAGACAGGGATCTTGTCCCGGACTAGTTCCGTATCTGAACAACACATTTATAGCGTTTCAAGGCTCTGCTGTCAAACCGACACATGTCTTTTCTATAGAAAATGATGCGTTCCGTCTTTGGTAAATGTTTTCATGTAAAAAACAAAAACCCCAAATTTTGGACAAGTGGCATTTATGCAGTTAGCTATTAGGTATTTTTTGTATATATTAACGATGCTTCTAACAAAAGTAACGCTCTCTCTGATAAAATGTACATTTTTCCGTTGTTCAGGTACGACGTCATATTCAGAAATTTTGTCGGTGTCTTGGAGCACGGCCATGTGTTTACGTATTTAGTGCCTCGAAATATGAACTTTTGTGACTTATCGAGTGATTCGTAGGACTTGTTCTCCGTTGCTGGTTGCCATTAAATATCACATCATTTATAAATTGAAAATTGAGTGGCATACAGTACCTACTTATTGCCTGAATTTCAAGACGGATGGATCGCTGAGACGAGATTACGCTGTGTATTTGTGATTTCGGTGAGCTGAGAGAAACATTGTTGGAATGTTGTGTTCTACGTTAATGGGAGTAATAAACTCAGATTGATGAAAAAACTAATACCAGTGTCTTGCGTAAATCTTCGACGAACTACCCTGCCTGAATTTGTTTAATTTGTCCAAACATTTCTAAATATTGTTGTTCTTTGAGCGTGATTGTGACGAGTGAAAGGTTGGCCCCAGTAGACAAACGTAGACTGACATTTAGTTAAAAATCTGACTGTTTACTTAGGCTCATGTTGGTTTTATTGTGTTAGACTCTTGATTTTGTCCCACCTATATTATTTACAAAAACTGTGGTTTGCATTTGTTGAAACTACTCCACAGAGTGACTGTGATAAAGTTTGCCAGCGTTCAACACGGTGTTAGTGCACGAATAAGTATTTCTTTTGCGCACCGGTGTACAGACGAAAGGTGAAGTTAAATTTCATAAAATTCTGATCTAGAATCAAACAACGTAGAAATAAAAAAATGGATTGAAGTAGAAAGTAATCTGATTAAAGGACTAATGACGCTATCGTTCAATCAACATTTTCGATTCTTATTGGGGAATAATTATTATTCTGTGTTCCGGCTTTAAGTATATAAATTAGCACCCTTAAATTAGCTTACATTGTTCATTATTTACGATTTTTCCGGAAATATGAATCCTTTGGAACCTAAAGTATAATTCCTGTGAGACGTGTTGCACTGTACAAGAGATAACGAACAGCGGACGTTTTGATAAAATAAGGGAAAGAACACTGTGCCAACTGATTTTATCAATGGGTAAAGTACTGAACGTCTGAGGTTCTGAAGCAAAAAATGAAATTTTAAAAAAATGTAAGTATTATGAAAAGGTCAGTGTACAGTCTGAAAGAAGGAACCCATGCTGAATGGATATGATCGTAAACTGACGACTAAAGTTTGTGTTTGTTACGTTCTCAGTCAAAGGTTGTTCTTGACCACAACGTAAAAAAGTGTTCTCTGAAATTGTTAAAGTACTGAAATAGTGTGTAAGCATTTCTTTAGAAGAGGCGAACAAAAGCAATAGAGCTGAAGCGTGTGACACCTGGACGAAGCAGGACAAACGTGGTGACCTTTTTCCACAAACGTGAAAAGAGATACTTTAGATATGTTTGAAAGGAATTCTGAATAACACAAAATTTGTTTCGAGGAACGCTGTTGACGTGAGACACGTTCATTAAGAGGAAACACTCAACTGCTTTTTAACTTCATCTTTCAGCTACTATTCCAGTCCGAAAATTGCTAGAAGTAAAAGGAAAGTTTCCACAGAACGAAACATTTTATTTGTGACTTTCATGTATTATATAACAACATCACGAGAAGAATAAATATATTCAGAAGAAGTTTATTAGGGCACAGGTTAACGTAATGCGGTTTAAAAATAGCTACAGGAAAATGTATCAAATAAAAACAACTATTCAAGATAAGAGAAACATTTTCCTTTCATACAGTAACGGGAAGGTCACAGTCGTCTCTGAATCAGCCAGAAATGAGATGTATCAAATTAATGTACATTTAGCGGAGTTTAAAAGTCAAGTTAAAAAAAATGTAAAATGAATTAGAACGTCGTGTAATTCTGAGGTCCATCCTCTTTACTATTCCTTGACAAACAGTTTTTTTCTATTATTCATTATAAAAACATTAATTTTTCAAGATTTTATTTATGACATTTGATGGTAAATTCATTTCAATTAATTTACAATCTAGTCATAGAGGGTGCCTTCAAGTAACCCCTAAAGGCAAAACTGTAGCTTTTTGTAAAAGTTACAGTATAGTTTAACGTAGGCTCTCGCTTATGAACAGCAAACTATTCGGTAAGTATTTCAGCACATTCAGACTCACAGATACTCGCACCTCAAATACCATGTCACATTATTCATTTGCGTTGACTTTCGGATTGCTGAGCAATTTATGAACGACAATAACTCGATCTCAGTGTTCTTAATAGAAGAACATTCTTAATTACTTTCAGCAAGACTCAAATCATAGACTGAGGGTAAAGAGTTGATTCCAGACCAAAATAAGTACAATGCTTTAACGACACTACCTGACGAAAGATAGAAGAAGAAATTTTCGTTATTGCACAGCACTGGAGCATTTACACTGTGCTCAGTCTGGAATAATACAAGGCTTATGCGCGTTCCGTAACAGTTGCAAGCCCATTCCAAAAAAAACTTAGGAGTGTCAGTTGCACTTTTATCAAACCGGCATGGAAGAAATTTGAATGGTGATATTAGCACCATGGGAATTTAATTTTCTGTCTGCCTTCTAAACTTCTATACATTAAAACTGTACATGGTCTTTCTGTAAGAGCGTGCTAAAATTTAACCAGACATAGAGAGTGGCCACTGAGCAATTAGAGTCACGAAATGTGGATTCAGAGAAGGAGTTATTAGGAACACAACCCCATTAATGTGTACGTCTTTATTTACATTAGTTACAGTTAACTGCAAATACCATCATTGCTACAATGAACGTACCATTTCCACTGTATCTTAAAATATGTGCTGAAACTGACTACCATCAACCTCAATGGATGCTGACATAACCTTGATAAATATTCCTGGTGTGTTTCGAATCACAAGCAGCTGCAATTCTGGAAACTAATCCCATCTCAGTGTCCACTGGGCTCTCATACAGAAGTGCCTTTCGATATCCCAAAGGAAATAATCAAGGGGATTCAGCTCAGACGACCTGCCAGCCTATGGAGTAGGACCACCCCTTCCAATCCACCGATCAGGAGATACATCATAAAGACGGTTGAGGGCATTCATTTAAGTGAGGCTTTGGACTGTCACGTTGTGTCCACATCCTCTCACGGACAACCAAAGGTATGTTCTCCAACAACTCAGGCAGAACCTCAAATACAGGTGGCCATTCAGACCTATATCATGACTTCCCAGTAATCACGAACAATATCATTGTTTCATTGGAGGAAACAGAATCTACACGTCGACTTCTACACATGTCAGTTTTAAGTAAGCTGGACAACAGTAATGCTAGACAAGACTGTAGAATATCTACTTAAGCTGGTTTCTCCAACCCCAGGTTTCCTACCGCAAATTGTTAGTGGAGAGTCGTCTGTGTCGTGTTGGATATCTGCATGCTTTTACTTAAACCCCAGTATTACACTGTCTGGCCGAGTACCCGGCGTTGCCCCGGTATCTGTTTATTCCATTCTTAACCATTCTTAGGCTAGTACATCTTCTTCTTCCCCCTTTCTGTCCATCGCTTTCCGTCCATTCCACATATATCCGTTCCCCGTCGGAGTTTCGAATCTCCCCTCGGACAAGGATGTTTGTGCCGCTTTTCGTATAAGCTAGTTATAAGTAGTTTCTAACTTTAGGGACTGATGACTCCGTAGTTAAGTCCCATAAGCTCTACAAACATTTGAACATGTTTCCGTACCGAATTTCAACTACAATTTCATTAGTACAACGCAGCTGAATCCTTATAACGTCACATCCGCCAAATAACGTGCCCTACAATAATGTAACTATCTAACTAGGAATAGTGAAATAGAAAACTGTATGAGAAGTGTGCTACAAAGTAGCCGGTTTATCATGCTCCTAATTGTTTCTAACGTCATTGCCCTGAATTATGTAATAGCATCCCTTCATTTTAGAGGAATACTGAATGGTCTTTCGTCATCCTGTATGCTGCAAAATGCGTCGTCAATACAGTTAGTAACAAAAAAGTAATAAATCGAAACTTCGGGCATGATGAGGCAATTCTTTTTTTTGAAGACTTCCTATGTTGTACTGTTATACACTCCTGAAAAACGAAAAAAAAGAACACCATGATTTCGTCGACCCAACAGAAGGAAATTTTATTGACATATGCTTGAGTATGTATACAACACACGATCACACAGGCGGAGCCATACGCAAGTGAGTGCAGCCACCAGAGCGTAAGCAATGTCGACACTAGTACCGTGTATATCCTACTTTTGCATTATTACAAGCTGTAATTCTCCCATGGAGACGTTCGTAGAGGTGCCGAATGTAATCTTGCAGAATGGCTGCCATGCAGTTTTCACCTGGTGCCTCAGTTGGGCCAGATTTCGTGCTTCTCATGCAGACCGGCAAACATGACGTTCCATCCGGTCCCAAACATTCTCAATGGGGGACAGATCTGGGGATAACGATGAGCAGGGTAGTTGACGTATACCTAGAAACGTTGGGTTGTACGGGGTACGTGTTAACGTGCATTATGCTATTGGAAAAGCATATCGTCTTGTTGCTGCATGAACGGTGGCAAGGCGGGTTGAATTATGGTTTCACTGTACCGTGAACCGTTCAATTTTCCCTCGACGATCACCAGAGGATAACGGCTGGTGTAGGATATGCCCCGTTTGCCTCTGTCGCGAACAGTCCTGATTTTGGCGCTCCCCTGCACGCGTACGTCCATCATTGGCACCGAGACAGTGGTGACTCTCACCACTGAAGAAGACACGTGTCCATTTGTCCCTTCATAAGCGCCTACCGTGACACCATTGGAAGCAGGCTGAACTATGTAGGGGCGTAAGCGGAAGACACTCAACGGCACACATGACCATGCATCATTGTGAGGGGAGTGAGATTCTACACTCGTCATTCTCCTCTAGTGATCATCTAGATAACACTGAACAGTGCATAGTGCACTGAAACCACTATTCAAACCGTCTTGCTATCACTCATGCACCAAGAAGGCAACATGCCTTTCCATCAGACAATACACGTCCTTATGTATCGCGTACCACTTGACGTTGTCTTCGAGGTGTACGTTATCTACCCTGGCCAGCACGATCCCCAGATGTGTCCCCCATTGAGCATGTCTGGGACTTCATGAAATGTCATGCTGCGCGGTCTGCATGAGCGGCAAGAAATGTGGCCCAACTGAAGTACCATGTGGAAACTGCACGTCAGGCCATTCGACACCTAAACGATCGTCGTCTTGAAACAATGACAGCTTCCATTGCTGCAAAAGGGGGGTATACACGGTACGAACGCTGAGATGGCGCAAGCTCTGGTGACTGTACTCAGGAGCGTAAGGCTCTGCCTATGCGATCGTGTACCAATAAAATTTTTGTCTGCTGTATTCATGGTATTATTTTTTTTTTTCATTTTCTGGGATTGTATAATTTAGAAGGTGCATTCGGTGGTGCCGGCCGCGGTGGCCGAGGGGACTGAGGCGCTCCAGTCACGGTCCGCACGGCCACTACGGTCGGGGGTTCGAATCCCCCCTCGGGCACGGATATTTGTGCCGTCCTAGTTCGTAAGTAGTTCATAAGTAGTTTGTAAATTTAGGGACTGATGACCCCGTAGTTAAGTCCCATAAGCTTAACAAACATTTGAACATTTGAACATTCAGTGGTATATGTGCTTTCAGTCTGTAATTTGTCTCGCGAATATAATTAGAAATGTACAAATATTAAATTGTATCGTCATACTCAATGACCTTGTTTTAATGCATGAACAGCGGAAAGAGTACTAAAAGAGTAAACTTCTTTACTTTCATCATTGTACCATAGCTGTGGGCGAGAAAGAGTTTCGTAAAAGTTTGAAATTATGAGTAAAATTTGATGCAAGTCGCTAAAGTGCTCTCATTCTCAAGCAGTGGGTCCGTAAAGTCTCGTGCCACATGAAGTAGCAGTTCTTTGCGACTCTCATTATTTACGGAGGCATGTCTTCTGAACTATGTGTCGTTGGTGGTTCTTACCTCCACGGTTATTATTGCATGACAATAAAGAATACAAGTATCCAGTGTGATTAATGTCGGCCAATTAGAGGGAGATGCAGAATATTCTCGCATGATACGCCATATTTTCGAGCATTTAATTATTTAGCATATCATAACTCGTGAATTACGTGTCGATGGTGGTTCTCAAGTCACAGTGAATGATACCTAACGGTAATGAATGTGTGTATCAAAAAAATGTTCAAATGTTTTTTAAGCTTATGGGACTTAACTACGGAGTCATCAGTCCCTAAACTTACAAACTACTTATGAACTACTTACGAAGTAGGACGACACAAATATCCATGCCCGAGGGGGGATTCGAACCCCCGACCGTAGTGGTCGTGCAGACCGTGACAATGTGTGTATCAAGTTTGGTTGAAATCGTTCTGGTATTTTAGTAGGAGATGTAGAACGAACACACACAAACACAAACACACACACACACACACACACACACACACACACACACACACACACACACACATACACATTCATACACCTAAATCCATTGTTTTAATATGTACAAATTCGAACCAATATGACGTCCTGCTCAACAGCGTCTTGAGACTCGTTTGGAACGTAGTACAGTAGTACTTACGATATTAAGTCGAAATGTTTGTTACGTTCCCTCTTTTATGTGATCCGAGATTACACAGGTCATTCAATGGTCGAATATTACTGGAAGGTGTTCACTTTTAGTGAAGATGGCATACTACCATTCTCTAGATGAGCTCTGTAGAACAAACTTGGTGGCAAACACATTAAAACGCACCTGGAAATACTGTAACTAGACCGTGGCCTCATGACAAGAGGAGTTGTTCTGCTGGAAAATACAGTCTCAGTCGAAGGGAGGAAGATTATAGTTTAATATCAAGGACCGCATGGCCATTAGAAACGGGTCGCCGTCACGAAAACTCAAAGCATGAAGGGATGCAGGCGGTTCGCATCAAGTTCCGATAGCTCAAAACAGTCGTGTGGCTTCAGTTGATGTCGCAGCTCCTGTGAAAGCTCAGGTGAGTCGGTGTCCCCTTGGTACTATACTGCTATGCGACGCTTCTAGAAAGGATCCGAAAGCTTTACAACTTCAAAATTTTATTCGTTTTAAATTACTAATTTCCTGTGACACAGTCGCTACATTGCCGCCCGCCTTTTAGGTTGTGGCGAGTGGCGGGGGAAGAGGGGGAGGGGCGAGGTGGAAGGAGGGAGGGGGACAAGTGATTGACATCACAACATGGAACGCACCGGTCTTACATCTCGATCATTTTCACTGTTGAGTAAGATGAATTTGTAAAGGGCAGAAAAACGACATTTACACGGAGTCGCAGGTATCCTAACTACAAACTTCATTTACAGATATATACAGTACAACCGGCAAAATCACTTATTCTGCTCTTTGTTTCTTGAAAAGCCACAATCATGTAAAATTTTTAAAAAGATTTCTACGGCATTTGACTGTTTTATTGTCCTTTTATTTTACTACCCAGATTTCGGCCTTAGGCTATTATCAAGTGCTACAGTGTGACAGAAAATCACGACAGATTCCCCAACAGACTTGAAAATGGTAGTCAGATAAATAACTCTGAAACAATTAAATGAGGGAGAAGTCTTTCAAAAGTAGTCTGCGTTCGTTAATAAATCAAGTATTACACGATAATGGAAAACATAAAATCGAACATGTAGTATCATTTGCAAATATTCTCTGAGGAATTCAATCATTATATTTTTCCGTCATTTATTCCTAGAAAAATTCCATGTTTCAGTTTGAAAAGAAATAAACTGCTTTTTTTGTTCTACTAATTTCGAACCGTATTTCGATTTATTGGCTCATCTATAGGAAACAGTAATGTAGCATGTCCAAGAAACGCTAGTTCTTATGTTACCAATTTGTCACACAAAGATACAACTTATAAACAGAATGTTCGATCATGACTCGGTTGAGAAGCTGTCAAATTCAACACTTACGATGCATGTCGCGCAATAAAAATGCTTCTTGGTAATTTTAACACCTACCGTAATTTACAAAAGGATAAAATGAAACATTACATACTTACAATAATATTACTATATTACAAGCTATGATACATTTTATAAGGTCGATAGTGAAATAGGTTGAGAACCGTCAAACTGAACACTCGTCAATATTTGTAAATGAACCTTGTTTCTTACTTACAAACTACTTATGAACTACTTACGAAGTAGGACGACACAAATATCCATGCCCGAGGGGGGATTCGAACCCCCGACCGTAGTGGTCGTGCAGACCGTGACAATGTGTGTATCAAGTTTGGTTGAAATCGTTCTGGTATTTTAGTAGGAGATGTAGAACGAACACACACAAACACAAACACACACACACACACACACACACACACACACACACACACACACACACACACACACATACACATTCATACACCTAAATCCATTGTTTTAATATGTACAAATTCGAACCAATATGACGTCCTGCTCAACAGCGTCTTGAGACTCGTTTGGAACGTAGTACAGTAGTACTTACGATATTAAGTCGAAATGTTTGTTACGTTCCCTCTTTTATGTGATCCGAGATTACACAGGTCATTCAATGGTCGAATATTACTGGAAGGTGTTCACTTTTAGTGAAGATGGCATACTACCATTCTCTAGATGAGCTCTGTAGAACAAACTTGGTGGCAAACACATTAAAACGCACCTGGAAATACTGTAACTAGACCGTGGCCTCATGACAAGAGGAGTAGTTCTGCTGGAAAATACAGTCGCAGTCGAAGGGAGGAAGATTATAGTTTAATATCAAGGACCGCATGGCCATTAGAAACGGGTCGCCGTCACGAAAACTCAAAGCATGAAGGGATGCAGGTGGTTCGCATCAAGTTCCGATAGCTCAAAACAGTCGTGTGGCTTCAGTTGATGTCGCAGCTCCCGTGAAAGCTCAGGTGAGTCGGTGTCCCCTTGGTACTATACTGCTATGCGACGCTTCTAGAAAGGATCCGAAAGCTTTACAACTTCAAAATTTTATTCGTTTTAAATTACTAATTTCCTGTGACACAGTCGCTACATTGCCGCCCGCCTTTTAGGTTGTGGCGAGTGGCGGGGGAAGAGGGGGAGGGGCGAGGTGGAAGGAGGGAGGGGGACAAGTGATTGACATCACAGCATGGAACGCACCGGTCTTACATCTCGATCATTTTCACTGTTGAGTAAGATGAATTTGTAAAGGGCAGAAAAACGACATTTACACGGAGTCGCAGGTATCCTAACTACAAACTTCATTTACAGATATATACAGTACAACCGGCAAAATCACTTATTCTGCTCTTTGTTTCTTGAAAAGCCACAATCATGTAAAATTTTTAAAAAGATTTCTACGGCATTTGACTGTTTTATTGTCCTTTTATTTTACTACCCAGATTTCGGCCTTAGGCTATTATCAAGTGCTACAGTGTGACAGAAAATCACGACAGATTCCCCAACAGACTTGAAAATGGTAGTCAGATAAATAACTCTGAAACAATTAAATGAGGGAGAAGTCTTTCAAAAGTAGTCTGCATTCGTTAATAAATCAAGTATTACACGATAATGGAAAATATAAAATCGAACATGTAGTATCATTTGCAAATATTCTCTGAGGAATTCAATCATTATATTTTTCCGTCATTTATTCCTAGAAAAATTCCATGTTTCAGTTTGAAAAGAAATAAACTGCTTTTTTTGTTCTACTAATTTCGAACCGTATTTCGATTTATTGGCTCATCTATAGGAAACAGTAATGTAGCATGTCCAAGAAACGCTAGTTCTTATGTTACCAATTTGTCACACAAAGATACAACTTATAAACAGAATGTTCGATCATGACTCGGTTGAGAAGCTGTCAAATTCAACACTTACGATGCATGTCGCGCAATAAAAATGCTTCTTGGTAATTTTAACACCTACTGTAATTTACAAAAGGATAAAATGAAACATTACATACTTACAATAATATTACTATATTACAAGCTATGATACATTTTATAAGGTCGATAGTGAAATAGGTTGAGAACCGTCAAACTGAACACTCGTCAATATTTGTAAATGAACCTTGTTTCTTACTTACAAACTACTTATGAACTACTTACGAAGTAGGACGACACAAACATCCATGCCCGAGGGGGGATTCGAACCCCCGACCGTAGTGGTCGTGCAGACCGTGACAATGTGTGTATCAAGTTTGGTTGAAATCGTTCTGGTATTTTAGTAGGAGATGTAGAACGAACACACACAAACACAAACACACACACACACACACACACACACACACACACACACACACACACACACACACACACACATACACATTCATACACCTAAATCCATTGTTTTAATATGTACAAATTCGAACCAATATGACGTCCTGCTCAACAGCGTCTTGAGACTCGTTTGGAACGTAGTACAGTAGTACTTACGATATTAAGTCGAAATGTTTGTTACGTTCCCTCTTTTATGTGATCCGAGATTACACAGGTCATTCAATGGTCGAATATTACTGGAAGGTGTTCACTTTTAGTGAAGATGGCATACTACCATTCTCTAGATGAGCTCTGTAGAACAAACTTGGTGGCAAACACATTAAAACGCACCTGGAAATACTGTAACTAGACCGTGGCCTCATGACAAGAGGAGTTGTTCTGCTGGAAAATACAGTCTCAGTCGAAGGGAGGAAGATTATAGTTTAATATCAAGGACCGCATGGCCATTAGAAACGGGTCGCCGTCACGAAAACTCAAAGCATGAAGGGATGCAGGCGGTTCGCATCAAGTTCCGATAGCTCAAAACAGTCGTGTGGCTTCAGTTGATGTCGCAGCTCCTGTGAAAGCTCAGGTGAGTCGGTGTCCCCTTGGTACTATACTGCTATGCGACGCTTCTAGAAAGGATCCGAAAGCTTTACAACTTCAAAATTTTATTCGTTTTAAATTACTAATTTCCTGTGACACAGTCGCTACATTGCCGCCCGCCTTTTAGGTTGTGGCGAGTGGCGGGGGAAGAGGGGGAGGGGCGAGGTGGAAGGAGGGAGGGGGACAAGTGATTGACATCACAGCATGGAACGCACCAGTCTTACATCTCGATCATTTTCACTGTTGAGTAAGATGAATTTGTTAAGGGCAGAAAAACGACATTTACACGGAGTCGCAGGTATCCTAACTACAAACTTCATTTACAGATATATACAGTACAACCGGCAAAATCACTTATTCTGCTCTTTGTTTCTTGAAAAGCCACAATCATGTAAAATTTTTAAAAAGATTTCTACGGCATTTGACTGTTTTATTGTCCTTTTATTTTACTACCCAGATTTCGGCCTTAGGCTATTATCAAGTGCTACAGTGTGACAGAAAAGCACGACAGATTCCCCAACAGACTTGAAAATGGTAGTCAGATAAATAACTCTGAAACAATTAAATGAGGGAGAAGTCTTTCAAAAGTAGTCTGCGTTCGTTAATAAATCAAGTATTACACGATAATGGAAAACATAAAATCGAACATGTAGTATCATTTGCAAATATTCTCTGAGGAATTCAATCATTATATTTTTCCGTCATTTATTCCTAGAAAAATTCCATGTTTCAGTTTGAAAAGAAATAAACTGCTTTTTTTGTTCTACTAATTTCGAACCGTATTTCGATTTATTGGCTCATCTATAGGAAACAGTAATGTAGCATGTCCAAGAAACGCTAGTTCTTATGTTACCAATTTGTCACACAAAGATACAACTTATAAACAGAATGTTCGATCATGACTCGGTTGAGAAGCTGTCAAATTCAACACTTACGATGCATGTCGCGCAATAAAAATGCTTCTTGGTAATTTTAACACCTACCGTAATTTACAAAAGGATAAAATGAAACATTACATACTTACAATAATATTACTATATTACAAGCTATGATACATTTTATAAGGTCGATAGTGAAATAGGTTGAGAACCGTCAAACTGAACACTCGTCAATATTTGTAAATGAACCTTGTTTCTTACTTACAAACTACTTATGAACTACTTACGAAGTAGGACGACACAAATATCCATGCCCGAGGGGGGATTCGAACCCCCGACCGTAGTGGTCGTGCAGACCGTGACAATGTGTGTATCAAGTTTGGTTGAAATCGTTCTGGTATTTTAGTAGGAGATGTAGAACGAACACACACAAACACAAACACACACACACACACACACACATACACATTCATACACCTAAATCCATTGTTTTAATATGTACAAATTCGAACCAATATGACGTCCTGCTCAACAGCGTCTTGAGACTCGTTTGGAACGTAGTACAGTAGTACTTACGATATTAAGTCGAAATGTTTGTTACGTTCCCTCTTTTATGTGATCCGAGATTACACAGGTCATTCAATGGTCGAATATTACTGGAAGGTGTTCACTTTTAGTGAAGATGGCATACTACCATTCTCTAGATGAGCTCTGTAGAACAAACTTGGTGGCAAACACATTAAAACGCACCTGGAAATACTGTAACTAGACCGTGGCCTCATGACAAGAGGAGTAGTTCTGCTGGAAAATACAGTCGCAGTCGAAGGGAGGAAGATTATAGTTTAATATCAAGGACCGCATGGCCATTAGAAACGGGTCGCCGTCACGAAAACTCAAAGCATGAAGGGATGCAGGTGGTTCGCATCAAGTTCCGATAGCTCAAAACAGTCGTGTGGCTTCAGTTGATGTCGCAGCTCCCGTGAAAGCTCAGGTGAGTCGGTGTCCCCTTGGTACTATACTGCTATGCGACGCTTCTAGAAAGGATCCGAAAGCTTTACAACTTCAAAATTTTATTCGTTTTAAATTACTAATTTCCTGTGACACAGTCGCTACATTGCCGCCCGCCTTTTAGGTTGTGGCGAGTGGCGGGGGAAGAGGGGGAGGGGCGAGGTGGAAGGAGGGAGGGGGACAAGTGATTGACATCACAGCATGGAACGCACCGGTCTTACATCTCGATCATTTTCACTGTTGAGTAAGATGAATTTGTAAAGGGCAGAAAAACGACATTTACACGGAGTCGCAGGTATCCTAACTACAAACTTCATTTACAGATATATACAGTACAACCGGCAAAATCACTTATTCTGCTCTTTGTTTCTTGAAAAGCCACAATCATGTAAAATTTTTAAAAAGATTTCTACGGCATTTGACTGTTTTATTGTCCTTTTATTTTACTACCCAGATTTCGGCCTTAGGCTATTATCAAGTGCTACAGTGTGACAGAAAATCACGACAGATTCCCCAACAGACTTGAAAATGGTAGTCAGATAAATAACTCTGAAACAATTAAATGAGGGAGAAGTCTTTCAAAAGTAGTCTGCGTTCGTTAATAAATCAAGTATTACACGATAATGGAAAATATAAAATCGAACATGTAGTATCATTTGCAAATATTCTCTGAGGAATTCAATCATTATATTTTTCCGTCATTTATTCCTAGAAAAATTCCATGTTTCAGTTTGAAAAGAAATAAACTGCTTTTTTTGTTCTACTAATTTCGAACCGTATTTCGATTTATTGGCTCATCTATAGGAAACAGTAATGTAGCATGTCCAAGAAACGCTAGTTCTTATGTTACCAATTTGTCACACAAAGATACAACTTATAAACAAAATGTTCGATCATGACTCGGTTGAGAAGCTGTCAAATTCAACACTTACGATGCATGTCGCGCAATAAAAATGCTTCTTGGTAATTTTAACACCTACCGTAATTTACAAAAGGATAAAATGAAACATTACATACTTACAATAATATTACTATATTACAAGCTATGATACATTTTATAAGGTCGATAGTGAAATAGGTTGAGAACCGTCAAACTGAACACTCGTCAATATTTGTAAATGAACCTTGTTTCTTACATTGTGATTACAGTTTGCATAATGTATAACTTAATAATGTATAACATAATGTATACACAGTATATATAGTTAAATTAGGCAATATTACAGTATTACAATTTTCTATACTGTTTTCATACTAAATGACGTAAGAAAAGGAAATGACGTAAGAAAAGGAAACTATATTTGTTTAACACTATGTTATCGTTAAGATGATCTGTTTTAGGTGGCTGGTTGATTGCATCTTTTCAAGCTTAAATATGCTCAGCCGGTTCATTTAGAACCAAATGTGAATTTTTAGCCAATTTTTTGTTAGCTTTTAACACTTCTGCTTTATTTATTTATTTTTTTTTTTTTTTTTTTTTTTTCGTTGCATGTAGCACTTCTGTTTAAAATTCGTACCTTTCGTCCTTCCTTAAGCACATCTTTTTTTTCTTGTATGCCGAAGTTTGAGTTATTAAACAACATTTATACATTAAACACATCACTGGCAATTGTAATATATGACTCAGGTAATCTACGTCATCAGCCTAGTTTCTGTAGCGTTGTCTGTGTGACGTACATACATTTTTGTACAATCATTGAAAGCGATTTTATAGCTCGATTGATACTTAAACTTTTTTTTATCCTTGCTGTTGAATGAGATTTGAGTTGTAGTGCCTCTTAAATAAAATGTACATTAGCGCAAGTTTATTTCTCACATTAGGGCAAAGTTTGATACCAGTAGTATGTGATCGACTACTTTTATACGGCAAAGGAGAAATACTAAAGTCAACAAATGCACATGTTAGGAGTAACTCAATGATGCTAACTGTCGAACTGATTCAGTGGCACTCAGCGAGGTACTAGCAAATGTAACAAATACTATGTATAGAAACATCTACAAATGAATTTGTGGTAAAATAATGATCATTTTGAGAGATTATAGGAAAAATTAGGTACGTAGTTGATCAGCTACACTATGCATTAAAGGCTAATTTTCTTCCGGCTGCTTCGCGGACGATTCCCCAAGTTCGACGGAACTTACCTTTTAAATCTACTGTTTCGTAGTGCTGAAAAATCTTGCACAGAATTACGTGGCTCATTATGATGACTGCTGTGTGAACTATTGTCCAACAAGATGTATGTGGTGTATTGTTGGTAGCTGTAGAATTACTTATTTTTGAGCCCTGATAAAAATGTTTAATTAAGCCGGAAAAGCACTCTGTGTTTAATCTCGTGTACTTCCAGTAACTTTGATGTATGCTCCTAAACAATGTATTTTGATGTGGAGATCATGACAAGAATTTACTTTGACAGTCACTTGTAGAAACGTCTAGATTTTTAACGTAATAATGAAAATATTGCGTGGGAGCATTTTAAAGGTGTCCTCGTCTGGCACATAGTTCCGTTCCCTGCTCAAGGTTAAATTAGGTCAACGCTGAGTCGTATATCCTGTCTGCAGTCGGCACAGCTTTGTGGATAGGTGAAAAGCAGTTTTGTTTAAAGAAACAGAAAAAGTGCTCTCTTACTCTCTAGCCATTACTGAGACCTTTTGATATTAAAATCACTCTGCAGTTTATTGTCGCTGCTCTTTTATAACTGAAATTTAATAAGAACGCTTCTGACAAAAATTAACTGTTTTCTGAAACTTCAACATCTACTAATTTTCTTTATTTTCTCTTAATTAATGAATCACACAAACTTGAAACTTAAACTTATTCGTAAATATAATGATAACTTTCTCAGCACAGTTGATGTTAAAGATAATGGGGTGCTTACGGAATATAAATTCCAGATTTTACATAAATCAAATTTTAATATTATTTCTATGCGTACGGAAAAATTTTAATCTGGCAGGAAGTTTCATATCAGCGCACACTCCGCTGCAGAGTGAAAGTTTCATTCTGGAAACATAAGATTGTTATACAAACTTCTACTGAAACGGCAATCCTTTTAAAAACAATATCTTGACACTTTCAATCCAAAATTAATTACTACAAACTTTTTATCATATATTTTGATACATCCTTTTACGTTAACAACAATGTTGGTATGTTATCCTTTCACTATCAAAATTGTTAGTACATTGAAAAATTCTTGTTTTACCTTATTTATTGATGGAGGCTGGAGCAGTATATCTGAGAGGTTTACTCAATAATAAAATACACAAATCTGACTCCATCCTCTATCTGTTGGCCACACGCGCGGATTAGACAACCCCTCACTTCAACAGTCTAACCTAGAGTGCCACGTCTATGGCCGAACAATGACCTTCTCTAGACGATGATATTATTGCACTTCTGCGTATCTTCGGCACACAGTGGCAACCTACTACCAACTTAGTTTTCTATACCAGAGAAGTTATGAGACAATTTGAAACTTATAGATTGATGTGTTGCACTTGTTTCATTCATCGTAGGTTTTTTTTATTTCCTAGGTGCGTATTTTAAATGCCTGGTATTTCCTGCTTAAAACAGTTCGTCGAGTGTTCGCAAATGTGTTCAAGAGATGTCAGGCCGCTCTTTCCATAGAGGGACATCATTTTGAACATCTACTGTAAATACAGGTAAGCTTAGGTTAGTCAGATGGCAATGTTTTTCAGACTTTAACACTGTGTATGCTCCCGCGGCACAATAGAGTTCGAGAATCGAGCTCTGCCGTGGCCGGCGGATGCGGTGGCGGCGGCCGGGAACCGTATCGCGCGATCCGCGGACAACTGGGAGGCGTTTTCGTGAGACACCCTGTAGATAATTACAGAATTATTATGGCTTGGTCATAAGGAGAAATGTAGGGAATTTCGAAAACATGAAAAAAGCTGTATGTGCTATCTTTTCCATAATTCAGTGCACGCTCTTTGGCCGAATGATCCTGACACTTGATGCAAGTACAGGAGAAATGCCAGATATGACCACAAACATTCTTTATCTGTATCAGTAATGAATGTAATTAAATCCATATTTAGAGACCTTTGGAAAGATTCATTGTTGAAACAATGTCTTCATGGGAAAACCTAAAATTTAAATGAATGTGTGAATTCTGTCATTTGGACCCGGTTACTGAAAACTGTAGTCCTTCAGCTTACAACCATGAAATTTGGTGTTTTTGATGGTATTTTATGCTTCAATGATGGTGTAACTAGGAAACTAGATTGTTTGGAATTATTGGGCATAAAATCTAGTGGAAATACTACAAAATCCTTGGGGCAAATAGATAAAGATAGAATTTGCAAAGCAGATGTTGCTAATTTAAAATGCGCGAAACAAGCAAGACAGAAAAGAAGAGGCACCAAGAGAAGAAAAAAAATCAGTATGATTAAGATGCTGCTGAGTATGGTGCAGGAAAATATTAGTGCTGAGTAATTCTCATTAATAACTACACTAGAATTGCAACTTAAACTTTAAATGGCTTTTTCACAAAACAACTTTTTTTTAAATTTCAGGTACTATTATTTGATAAGCTAATGGTGTTAGAAACATGAATTTGGTTTATTTATACTATTTTTTATATAATATTTTATTACAAGAAAGCTAAAAACAACCAATCAGAATGTGCTAAAGAAGTTAAATTTTACTAGTAAAAGAATAATTCTTTTTTTCAAAAACCATAAGAGGTATTATATTCAATTTACTTGTAAATATGGCATATGTGTAAGCCCGGCTTAAACAGAGGGCGTGGAGAAATCTGGTTACGACTGGGACTTATAAAATATTTGCTTTTTACAGTAAACAGTCAGGGAGATTGGTCACGCGTCGGTGTACTGACCGAAAATAGCGGAACACACGAAAAACGTATTGCATTATCGTTTGGAGAAGGGACTACATTGCATCCAAATGTGGTGGACTGGGGACAGTCATTTGCAGAGTTAAAAACGGATGGAATAACAAGCAATCGTTTGCAATAGTCGTAAACCTAGTGCTCCATACGGAAATTACCACAGGAGTTGGTAATGTACAGACATAGGGACGCATATTGCTATAGAGGAAATAATGGGAAAAGTTAAAATACCAGATTGTTCTCATCTAGAAGCATTGCCCGAAGGTGCAGAGCTATAAAGGAGTTGGAATGCAGGAGGAAACGAAGATACTTAATGGAGTTCGAGAACATACCTTCCCTCTACCTTTCGAACTTCTGGCTGGAACGGTAATAGGAGACGCCGATGTGGATTTAAACTACGAGTTAAAAAAAAAATTACAGCGGAGAAAATTATAGTTACACATAACAAGAATAATAAAGAACGATTTGTACTCTGTGTCTAGCTTCTCGAGTAGAAAGTTTCGGTCTTATAGGGTGTAGGAGAAGATACCAGAAGACAGGTTGCTTTTCTAAAAAAACTATGTTTCGTTTTTGTAAGAGCTACATCGCAAATTTGCGCTCATCCTACTGGCTGTATATGTATCTGCTTATAAAAGTTATAACGACAGCTCGTACGGTACAAACATTGCTTGTGTCAGTTGCGATGAAATGTATCTTCGCGAAAATAGCTCTCTTGTATTCGGAATCTGGTGCGGTCGGGAAAAATTAAACCGAAAACTTCTCCAGGTCAGGTGCGAGCGTGGACAGGTATGTTTACATGTATAGGATGTACACACGCTCCAAACCGGAGTCTACGATGAGTCAACAGGTCCGCACTCGCCTACAGCCAGAAATAACATGGAATGTGATTATGCATGCTAGCTTGCGCGAAGTACCTATTTCGAACTGTTTAGTCGTGCGATACGATGCAACGCAGATGTGGTCCACAATTGTGTAAATACATATAGATACTTCGTAGCATGGATGTGGGGCATTTATATCTTCTTTTAGCTGTGTTTACGAATGGACGTCTCTCGGTAGCGTATCGGAGATGATTGCAGTGGTAAATTAATGTTCTTTGGTCGATAAGCATCGAGTTAGAGGATTAGTTACCTACATTGGAGGTGCATTTAATCGTATGTTTAGTCTCTAAAGGATTGCTCTCGGAGATCGTTAAAAAAAAAAAAAAAAAAAAAAAAAAAAAAAAAAAAAAAAATCTGGTGTTGCATTAGTTCGAAATGGTGTAGACTATTTTGCGTTGCTGCTTGTAAGGATTATAAGAACTTGGCTTGGATCTAGATCTTTTCTTGTTAGCTGTTCTGTGCGTGTGCACGTCGCTCATTTTTTTACACTGTGTTATAGATGTTTATCGAGAGTAATAATTTGTTAGAAGGAGTGGAATACGATGGTGATTTGTGCGCGAATGCTCGGGGTATTGGCTGATAGAGAGCGTTCCAGAAATATTGTCTGCCGGGCTATGCATTGGAAACAAAGTTGTGGTTGGATGTTAGGGACAGGTCAAGCAACCAACGTAGTTATTGGGTGGAGAGAGAGCGAGATCGAAACTTTATTAAAACGCTGTGTGTCTGGGAGATCTTGTCTGTTACTGATCGCGGTTATAACACCATCTGTGGTAACTTGTTTAGAGTTGGTACTGGGTTAGTGACGGATGTAAGGATAGCTCTGTCTGGGTTGTTACGAACGTATACATAGCTTGGAGCATGCTAGTTGGGACAAAAAACGAGTTGGAATGGCTAGATTCGTTTGTTGTTGTAGGTTCGTGTTACTGCAAGGTGTAGTTCTGTTACTGTGTTGGAAATGTTTGGCGCTTACAGAGAGTGCTTTAGGCTAGATGGGACGGAATGTAAGTAAAAAGTGTCGATATACCCTAAATATATACGTTACGGTAAAGCTGTAAAGAAAACTGACTTTGGTGGTGCATTGATCTTTCGTCGAAGCATCGTCTGTTTAATCGTATGCTAGTGTTGGCTACTTTACGGCTGGTGTGCAACACGTTTACGTAGCGGATATGCCTGCTGCGGTAAATCATAATTCTTTCGTCGAAAATCAACGTGTTTTATAAAACTCCTATAGTTTCGTTACTTAAAGTGCGCTAGTTGTAGCCAATGGAGTGCGCGCGCGTGTGTGTATAGTAAATTCCGCAAGTTCGATACTGCAAACGTTGGAGATAAGACGAAGTTACTATTTCTGGAATACATGGGGGGGAAATATATACTTCCTGTGGGTATATATCTTATAAACTGCAGCTAATCGATGTTTTTTAATGGAGGCGCTCCCATCTATACTACAGCAGCAGCTTCGTGTAGATGGCTTCTATCTCCTGGATTTTTGGGCAATACTTTAACCGAGTGGCGTTCGTATCCGAGCATGACTTTCGGATGGGAGGAGCAATATCAAAGTGGTTGCGGGCGAGGAAACGACTGCTTAACGTGGTTGGCGTCGAATTGTAGAACCAAAATAAATTTGTCGAAAAATCACGAGCCCTGGTGTAAGCAAAGATATCGATTTTATAAAGAGTCCAGGCAGTTGATTGTTAGGACTTTTATTTTTTCGCCGGGTCGAGAAGATGGTATTACCAGGATGGAGGATTGTGTAAGAAGATTGTTTAAGTGTTCTAAAAGAGAAGATACGGTATTTTCAAAGTGCGCCGTTGTACTGTGCAAACGCTTTTAGATTTGATACTTGGGTATTAAGAGTACCAGAAAATTGACCGCTCTCTCGGACATTATGTTTTTTTTTTTTTTTTAGTTTCGACTGAAACTTACTTGTAGAGTCGAGCAAGGAACTATATTTTTTTTTAGCATTCCAAGACTTTATTATCCACAGACGTAGATATCGTCTACGTTATTCCACAAGTCCTAAGAAGAAGAAGAAGAAGGGTAAACGAAAACTGGGTTATATGGCGAAGACACATGCTTTTAAAAGGAGGCTATTGTATATGTGCAAGCCCGGTTTAAACAGATGGTGTGGGGGAAAATATTTGCTTTTACAGTAAACAGGCGGGGGGATTGGTCTCGCATAGTTGTACTGGCCGAAATTAGTGGAACACACGACAAACGTGTTTGTACTATGTGTGACTCCCATCCATTCCTTAGAGAGCAGGTTATGATCGAAGTGTGCGGTAGTTGGTTGCGATATAAGTGTTTGCGAACATTACTTTGCATGTACTCAGTTGTAATAAAAAAAAATGTAGCACTCCATGTCCTATATAGAATCATGTGTTGTGGCGTGTATGTTATCGTCTTCGTTTGTGGTAGATATCTATTTGTAATTAAAATAATAAATCTTAGTTCGGATTAGTGGATTGCACAAGAAAGGAACTTGGAGTAGGAATTTTGTGGGTAAAGGGCGGGTCGAGCTGGAAATCGGTGTTGCATTGGGCAGGTAACTTCGGTTCTTTGGGTGCTGTATTGTCGAATAAGGGTGTTGTTAGGCCAATAATTTCGAAAAGTTTTAGTGTAGACGGTCGGAAATCGGTAAATTATTTCACGTATTTTTCTTTTATTTCGATTCTCCGTTGCACAATAGGGATTAAATGTCTTCTGGGGCGCTGGAATATCGGTGTCAGATAAATGTAGTTTGCATCGTAACAGGACATAGAGATTTCTTAGATGGGATGTGTACTGCTGTAGCAAGGAAATAAAAGGTAAAATTAAAATACCCGAACTCTCGGAATGCGCAGTTATACCTCGATCTAAGGAGAAGGAAACGTAACAGGGCAAGATCGCTAGAGTGTTAAATTTCGGAACTTTCGGCATGGCTCAGCTCCATTAAATAAATGCATTGCGAGCTATCCTTGTCAGAATGGTGCGTCTGCATAGAAGGTTTTGATCATTTGGAGATGTAACTTAGGTGTTTTTGTTTAAACACTTAGCATATGTTTCTGCCGAGAGAGCGCTCTGCGTTCTGGACGATTGTTAACGGTGCTTGCAGATGTTTATTTAGAGACTTAGTGCTAAATGTCATTGCCGATTTTCGTTATTTGGAATTTTTGTATAAACAATATGTCGTATTCTGCTGCTGCCGCTGTTGCTGTTTTATCGAAAGAGTGGTTGGCATACAAGTTACATCCCGTTCGATGGCTGTTGCTTGCATCGTCTAAACGAAGAGATACATTTATAGATCTAAGGTTGCGGTCGAGTTCCGAAAATGACCATTTCTTTTCTTTTCGTTACGTAAGTTTGTGGCGTTTATTATCTAACCTGTGCTATTGTTATTAAACACGCCTGGAGAGAGATGGGAATGTAAATTCTTACTTGCAAATTTTGGATACGAGTTTAACGGTGCTTGCAGATGTATATTTAGAGACGTTGTGCTAGATGTAATTGCCGATTTTCGTTATTTGGAATTTTTGTTTAAACAATATGCCGTCTTCTGCTGCTGCCGCTGTTGTTGCTGTTTTATCGAAAGAGTTGTTGGCATAGAAGTTACATTCCGTTCGATGGCTGTTGCTTGCATCGTCTAAACGAAGAGATACATTTATAGATCTAAGGTTGCGGTCGAATTCCGAAACGGACCATTTCTTTTCTTTTCGTTAGAATTGTTTTGTATATCGAAAGAGTATATGTTAAGATGGATACGTAAGTTTTTGGCGTTCGTTACCGTAACCTGCGCTATTATTATTATTATTAAACACGTCTGTCGGCTGTTGTCTATGCGAAGAGCATGGAGAGAGATGGGAGTGGAAATTCTTACTTGCAAATTTTGCATACGAGTTTTAATATTTTACTACTACATGCTGTAGTATACGAGACCAACTAAGAATTTCTGTTCTAAATTGTTTTTTAGCATACGAAGAACACTATGGTAGCTTTATTTTTTTCAAGAATAATAATAAACGGCGGAAATTGTTGTTGTTACATAAATCGAGATCTGGCGTACGGATCGCTGCGGCGCCCTTAATAATAATAAATATTCAATTTAATTGTCTGCTGACCTGTTGGGGCGCGGTCGCCATAAAAAGAGAGCAGGGGTCGGCCTGTGGGGGCGGTGTCGGTGCGGTCAAGACAATCGTCGCGGTATTGTTTGTTCTCGCGGGTAGGGCGGGTCGCGGCGTCCTTTGAGAACCGGTCGCGAGCGTGGGAGGAGGAGGGGGGTAGCATCTGTCGGCTGCAGCGGCGGCGGCGGTCCGGCAATCGGCCGAGCGAGTAGGGGTCGCGGGAGCGAGTACAGACATGTCGAGGGGTCTACAGGTCTGGACCTGTCGGAGGTGCCGCCTGTCTAGTGGCGGTGCCGAGGGGTGGAGGGGGGCGTCGAACCGGCCAGGTGTGTGGTCCAGGGTGCGAGTACCGACATGTCGAGGGGTCTACAGGTCTGGACCTGTCTGAGGTGCCGCTTGTCTGGCGGCGGCACCGAGGGGTGGAGGGGGGGCGGAGGGCGGGGGCGGGGCGTCGTGTGTGGCCGAGGGAGATGTTGCAACCTGTCAATCATCCTTAAGTGCGTTATGGCGGCGTCCTTTGATAAGCAGTCGGACAAGTAGCGAATCAAAAGGACCTAAATGTAAACTGTCAATCATCTTTCGTTCTTCCAGGAAGACCTATCAATCATCCTGTGGCGGTATCCTTTGATCTGCGGTCAGGCAATTGGCCGAGGGAGGAGGGGTCAATGACCCTATCGTCGACGGCCGAAAGTTCAAGGTCACTGTGCTGAAACGCCCACAGCTATACTACTTCTCAAATATTTTCTTACTTTTGTAACTGCTTCATCAATGTATATACGGAACAGTAGGTGTAACAGACTTCACCCTTAATTTAATCCGTTTCTAATTCAAGCACTACGTTCTTGGTCTTCCAGTCTTATTATTCCTTCTTGCTTCGGCTACATATATATTAAGCGTCCTTCCCTATACCTTACTCCTATTTTCCTGAGAATTTCGAACATCGTGCGCCAATCTTTATTGACGAACACTTTTTAAAAGTTGATATAAGTTACGAATATAAGTTACGAACGTATCTTGGATTATCAGATGCAATGTTAGGTTTGCCCCTGGCGTCTTTTCCTGTCCTAAAACGAAGCTGATCATCTTCTGACAGATCCTCTATTGTTCTGTATATTATTGTCACTACCTTAGATGAATGAGTGGGCAACGTTGAACCCATTAATGGTACAGTATCCCCCACCTGGCATATGCCGTCATCGCAACAAAATAGACGTATTTCCTGACGCACTAATTTCTTTCCAAGAACAGAACAAAATCAGTGTACGTAGTCTATGATACGGCTGGTCAGCAGTCATCAATTTGTTTGTGTATTTAGTTTCTCTGATATGATGAGAGCTTTCCAAAACTGGACATCTTTATTCAGCAACCGAAAAGCAGGTGTAGAGTACTGTGTACCCGTATTTTAAGAGTATGATAATATTCTTATATCATTCCGCGCACAGAGTACGTTATTGAAAATTACGTGGACCAATAAGAAAGTCTGACTGTAGAAAAGGAGAGGAGAGTAACATGTGGAAGACGACAAAAAAAATCCGATTATAGAAGAGGAAAGAATCATTGAGTAACTTCCATTGTGCGTGACGGAGCTTTAGCGGGGAACAAATGGAAGACAGAAATTGGAAGAGAACAGATAAGTAAATGAGGAAGTTGAGTGAAAGGGCTGATCTGAGATTCAGAGTTTGGCACAGGAGTGGGATTTTTTTTCTGGCCAATAATTTACCTTTTACGATAGTTGCACCCAATTTCAAACAGTGTTGTCAAAATGCGAAAGTCTGGAGGAAGGACATCCACAGATGAAATTGATCACGTTCATTAAAATAGGTCCGCTGCAGCTGTGTTACAGCTTTATTAAAAATCACTAGAGGTTTCCAATTCTGTAGTCACATCATTATGTTTAAGACAGTTAAACATTATTTTAGGATTCGGAGGATATTTTAAAGTTTGTCGTACCACTCGAAGAATGTTTTAACTATCTTAAGCCTGACGATGCAATTGTAGGTCGCGAAACGGGACAAGCTTTTTTAATAAAGCTTCAATACAACAGCAGCAGACCTTCCGTAATCATTATTATTGCCGAAGTGCCCGTCAAATCTATTAGTTAAGACGTCTAATGAGAGTCGTTTCCTTACATATCGACTTGTAGCGATATATGCGATTTTTTCCTCCAAAGATAAGCGCGGTGCTGGCCGCTTTCGACTCCGTTCTTCCTACTTGGAAGGAGTCCTCTTTAGTTGTTCAACTATTGATGAGTTAGGATGCCGCTGTTTATTCCAGAACTGACTTTTTATAAACGTTAAGTGTGGGCTATGTTTTCCTTTTTTCTTTAAATAGGTCGTCACAATTAATCTTCAAACTTGTGTACAAAGTTCCATTCGTGTTTCCTTCCCTTATTCTAACTAATATCAAAAAAGAAATACTGTTTTCCAGTATTGCAATTCTTATCATAGCGATATACGCTTCATTGTGCACTTCACGTAATCAGTAATCCCCACAGTCTAATGCTCCAGCTTATTTCATTTCACTAGTAAAAGAAACGGTAGTCTTAAACTGTGTTTTATTTTTTATTTTATTTTATTTTTTTCCAGAAGTCCGGCAATTCATATAATTTCCATGCATGACTAAATTTTTGCACAGTCTGCCACGTATTGTTACGTAAAGCTTATACAACCATTTATCTACGGTAAGAAGTTAACTTAAATTTTAAAAAAAAAAACTATCAAAGTTACAGTAATTTTCCAACAAATAGAGCAGCATGTGATCCGATGAGCTATTCTGACTTGTGTACTCGTCATTCATTAATGTTTCATTTACATAATTGTGCTGACGTTTTCAAATAGTCGCTGTAGACTGATATCCTATACGAATGCCTGTCAGATGCTGAATCAAGATATTCCGCCGGCGTTGGAGCTTTTAAAACATCGAGTGATACGTATCACAAACTCCATCTGCTCTGCACAACAGGGTTTTCTTTTAGTGGGACCGAGCACGGTGGCGAAGTGGTAATATACTACACTAGCATTCAGGAGGGCCGTAGCTAAAATCCAACTCCAACCATCCTGATTTACGTTTCCTGTGATATCTCTAAATCACTCCAGACAAATGCAGAGATGTTTCCCTATGACAGGTCACGAAAGATTACCTTCTCCATCCGTACGCAAAAACACACGCCTGAGTTCCGTCTCTATACAGCACGCTGTTGCTGGGACTTTAAAAACTCGTAATCTTCTTCTTTGATTTTGCCAGGAGGGACAAAACGTGGTCTTACGACGATCTCGAAGCAGCGAGAAATTGAATTGTACTTCGGAACAAAGAGCCTACGTACCGAATTGCAGAGACTAAGTTGTGGTGAAAACAACAGACGATTAAATAGCTGTCTTGTATATGTGGTGGCTGTATGTGTGCGCGCGCGAGTGTGAGTGTGGGTGTGTGTGTCGGATGGGGTGTACGTTCTTCGCAAAAGGATTCGTCCGATATCAAAGCCTTCTTTCCTTGCTGCGCGCATCTGTCAACTCAGCTCCTTTGCGTTTTGGAGAGCGATCTCCTTATTGCAAGTAAAATAATAAGCTTTCCGACTAAAATTTTCCAGCGTAAGAAATTCATATTTAGTGCGCGTCATCGTTCGGTATCGCCTTTATTTCCCAAAGGGAACGGCTCCATTAAGACTATTATGTACCAGGGAAGCGGCGAAAACACAGCGTCGTCTCGGAGACTTGGCTTTCGGGAGGCCCTGAGCCCCTTATATGCGGCCTACGCCTGGGCAGACGGTCGTAATAAGATAGCGGCAAACTGGCGGCAGGCTACGCTGCGCGGGGAGTCCCCGCATTCGCAAAAGGGAGCCCCGCAGTTTGCCGGAAGTAATTCCCTCAAAGGCAGCGGCAGATTTTGCAGTCGCCGGCATCCGATATATCCGCCCCACCCCTGGCCGTGCATCCCCGGAGACGCGGGGCGGCCCTCGGCGCGGCTGGGGGATTCCCCCGGCGGCCGGGCTGCGCGTATTTATCGCCGCTGCCACCAGAGGGCAGGCCCGGCGGGCCTATCACGGCGCGCCAGCCGTCCGCCTGACACTCTTGACGCCCCGTGCCAGGTTGAGCCACACGACCCCTCATATCAGCATCACTCTCGCCATGGAGACGTCAGAGCCTGCATTCACCCAGTTTACATGGGCTCCCAAAACCGGATTTCGTAAACCGAGTTCCCAATTCCGCTTTTTGTTGGTCATGTAAACACTCCATAATCGATTCTCGAAATCCACTTCTCTAAAGCGGTTTTCCAGTTCCACAATCGATTTTCGTGCCCCTGTAAACGCAACCGTTTTTGAAGCGTTCTTGGCTTGTCAGATTGTGTTTTTTCGGTAATCATTTTCGGCACTTATGGGCAGAGTGATATTTTCTAAGGTGAAATAAAAGTATTAATATTAGAGTAAGCATGAATCTGTGCATTTAAGTAAAGGAAAATAGCGATTATGCTGACTAAATTGGGGACTCAATCAGCTGTTTTTCAGCCGCCATCTTAAGTGGATTAGGAAATCCGATTCAGGCTGTGCCATGTAAACACGAAAGCGAAAAACGGTTTACGAAAATCGGTTTTTGTCTTCCGGAAGATGTGTTACATGTAAACGTAGTAATCCTGCAGTCCGTCTGTGAGCGCCTGCAAAACGACTGTCGGTCCCTTCGCTATGAGAGATCTCTTCCCTTCATTGATATTACACACATCGCAGGTGGATCTTCCCAAATACTGACAGTGCGACACACTTTGCCCTTGACTGACAAGCTGCATTTTCCTATCGCTTTTTTCCTATAGAAGGTACACCGCCTACCTCTACAGAGAGGAGGAATGAAAAAAAGCACTTACTGTTTTACGGCCCACTTTAGATTTGTAGTTTTATAAGTTTCTGCATAAGAACATTGGTGGTTGAACGGTTCTTATGAGGAGATGAAAAGGCTTGCTCAGGATAGAGTAGGGTGGAGAGCTGCATCAAACCAGTCTCCGGACTGAAGACCATAACAACAACAACAAGTTTCTGCAAACATTTTGGACCAAAATAATACAAATTGCATGCATAGTTTATTGGACTTAACTACGGGGTCATCAGTCCCTAAACTTACAAACTACTTATGACCTACTTACTAAATAGGACGGTACAAATATCCATGCCCGAGGGGGCATTCGAACCCCCGACCGTAGTGGCCGTGCAGACCGTGACTGGAGCGCCTCAGTCCCCTCGGCCACCGCGGCCGGCCCAAAATAATGAGAGTGTCTGAAACCCTTTTAGCAAAAAAAAAATTACGTAGTGGCGGGTTTCGAACCACCGACTTTTCGCATCACAGTCCAGCACTTTGCCCACTACGGCTATAAATCAAAACAGAAGTTTTTAAATCTCATACTATTGATGGCCGTTGTTAACTGATGTTAATATGGCATTTGTAGACATTAGATTATCATTTATCGTACGAAGAACGATGTGTTTTTGTTAATTCCTAAGTGTGCCGTTGCTTTCAAATGACAACGTGTAAGTTACAATAAGAAAATCGTCAAATACGCGAGGAATGTCACGTGACATCTCCGAACGGCAGGTTTTCGTTAATTCAATGGAGGGAGTCAAATCTCCGTTATTGTTTGCAAATATCTATCAATTATGCCTGTAAAATTTGGTGCTGTTCGGTTGAATGGTTAGTCTTAAAAACAGGGAACACGTTACGGACAGACAGACGGACGGACAGACAGACAGACATACATCCCAGAATAGCCGTTATTTTTGCAAATATCTTTGAAACGCTACGAGATATTAAAAAACCATAAGAGAGCAAAGTTGTAGAGAATTTTCTCCTGTACAAATTCGGTTACTCAATTTTCGTGTCAGGTGAATAGTTAAGCCGTTATTTTCATTTAAATTTCGAGCTGACAAAAGACGATATCAAACGCCCACTTTTAGTGTTACTACCGTAACCTAAAGTGGGCCAAAATGATATAAAGAAAGGGAGAAAGGATACAGACGCAGAGAGGTGATGGACAGGTATAAGCGAGATGAAAAGTGACGGAGGGGGTGGAGGCGAAAGACAAAGAGTGGACGGAAGAGGAGAGAGACGAAAGGAGGGGGAGAAAGAGACTAAGAAAGGGAAGAGGAGAAGGGTATGTGAAGAAAGGAGAGGTATATTGGGGTGTTTGTCCAATTCCCATACATATTAACACGTGCGCTGCGGTCATCACTGCAGGCCGCTAACGCTCTAAGCGCTCAGAGCTGAAATCATACCCCTGCGAAATATGTAAGTTCATGTTATGCACGTACGTAATATTGACGGCAAAATAAAGTCTGCGCAAGAGGTGGTGCTAGATACAGAAATGCAAGTATGCTTTAGCTGCGTGCCGAATGCTATCAGACGTTTATAAGCGTGTATCGTTCACTCTTCCCACTCGTTTTCGGGTTAGAAGGCCCTGGTGTCGGTTGTTTCGCCGTCATTGCAAACAATGCACAACACAGACGACTGAAGACGAAAAAATACAATTGCAGACACGAAAACATTACGTGATATTTCGTTGGTGGCTTGTACTAACAAGAGTGCACAGCGGAACAAACTAAACTGAGTACTCAGCTAGCAAACGCGTCACCAGCTGTGGAGTGTTGATCGCGGAAAAGCTTATAAGCGTCAGCCGCAGCGAACGTGTCAATTGCAAAGCGTTGCCGGGTTCGCTATTACATTATGAAAATTAATGTATGTACAGGGTGACAGTTATTGAACTATTGAAACCCTCATAACTTCTGAACAATTTGTGTTACGACGTCTAAATGGACGGATGGCCGCGAGGCATAGTGGAAATTGGTATGTGGACTTTGATGTAAATATGATTTGGTTTAGCAACTTTCATTTGGATGGTTTCCTCAATCAGCAAAATTGGAGCATTTGGGGGACGGAGTACCCGCTTTTCTCGATTGGGAAGACTCTTCACGGGGCCATATTAAAGACAACGTCTAGAGTAATATCCCCAAAACCATTGCTAAGCTGAAAACAGCCATTCATGAGGTCATCGACGTTCCGACACTTCGTAGGATCATGCAAAATTTCACTATTCACCTATGTCACATCATTGCTACGAAAGACTGCCATATCGAACGTGTCGTAACCTAAATCCGAATATCCGAATAAAGTATGTGTATGCCATACATTTTAACTACTTTACGTTTTGTTTCAGACAGTTCAATAATTGTCGTCTTCTATGTGTACGTATATGTTACACATTTACTCCAAAACTACTGGACCATTTAATCAAACTTGACATATACTCTTCAAAATACAATTCCAAGATCGCACGTAAATAATTTCTTCAATGACGACCGATTTCGGTGAACTGTGTCACCACCATATGGTCACATATATATTTTACAAGCTGGTCATCTTGTACTTTGTAAGCTGTCATGTTTTTAACTAGTGCATTTTTATAGACTAAGTGCTATTTTCCACGTATTATTTTATATCCATTTTAATAAGATGATCAACTTGTAAAATATACTGTATATGTGACCAGATGATGGTGACACAGTTCAGCGAAACCGGTCGTCATTGAATAAATTATTTATGTGCGATCTTGGCATTTCATTTTGAAGATCACCTCCAAAAACGACAATGTCATGTACTCTTGAAATCGACATACTTCATACGATCAGACAACGATCCTATATGGGTAAGAAACGCCTACGACACATAGTTCAGAAGATATAACGTCATAAACAATTAAACGCTGGAGACATTACATCATGACACAACAATGTTACATATCTTCCATAAACTAACGGACCGATTTCAACCAAACTTGGTACAAATATCTTTTGTCATCAAGAAAAAAACTTCGTGGGAAAGAAAAAGCTACAACTCGTATGTAATCAGATATCTTGGCAGCTATTGCACACATACTTGTTGAACTTTAAATACACGTTCGGTGTTTTATTCCCCATTTTGTTGTTTGTAGGGATCCTGGATTTGAAAACGTCTTCTATTTCCATATTGGCCAGCGCCACCGGCGAGTTCCCTCTCCAGTTTGTAGGGGACAAGCTCATTTGCTACTCTGACAATACATTCTCGCCTTGTCATTTTCTTACATGTATATAACTTGACATTTGTGTGAGCACTCATAATTGCAAGGTTACAGTTTCTGAGAGTATCCTCTCAGTATTGTCACTGACCTGACATCCAGGAGGCTCATTTCTTAGAATAGAGAGATCCATAATCAAGATACAAGGGAAGACATACAGTGTAATGCGCGCTTATTGATTCAAAAACTTAGATACATTAATACAAATTAACGTTATGCAACAGATAAATCATTGTCAGACGTTTCCTGTTATTTTCTGTCGTTCATCTGATGCATCTCAAATATGATATCAGGTTCCACGGATTCGTCACTTGATTGCATCGGTGAAATGTAGATAGCAGAATATCTCAGAATATGCGAAACTGCGTCGTCTTGCCATTCTGGCTTCAATGATGGGAACTCACGAAAATATACCACAAGCTGCCGTCGCTGCAACCACGAAAGCCTCAGTCCACACGGCTTGACCAAATACACGCAGAGAGGAAAGCTCTGTAACGGTGACACGTCAGGCATGTGCTGTCGTGTCACAGAACTATTAGTAGTGCCTCAGACAGAGGTGCGATATTCTGGGTCTCCCCAGTATCACTTCATAGGTCTGAATGTCGGCTATCAACAGAAAACCGATAGCCGCACTGATATGTCACGCGATCTACAATTTCACGCTATTTTTGGCCCAGAATGTCGTGATATACTCCATCTCTGGAATAACATTGAGGCACGCCAAGAAATGTTTTTATGTCTAAAAACTGGTGTTACTGAAGTCAAATTGTGTTAAACTGTGTATGGGTCAAAAGTGACCCATATGGTACTGCTGGTATAGTTTTTTCATACTTCTAGTTGTCCTAGAGGGATGAAATTTTAGCAAGTTTTACAACTCTATAAATGATTGAAAGTCGCGAGAGAGTTTGGTGCTACGATGAAAATGGAGGCGAGGTAGGATACTCGAAACACCCACATGAGTCAAGACTGAACTACGCGGTACTTCTAGTGGTAAACAATTAGACTATCCAACAACTGCAGCACCATGCGACGCGAGATTAAAGACACTTTATTTATACACTGTTTTTGGATAAGCGAACTTGCAAAAACCTCTACACATTAATTTCAAACATTTACGAAACTTCTTCTCGCCGAAAAACCGCAGTAAAATGAGAAAAGGGAAGAAGTTTATCGCTAACTACTTTTTCCACTGTTCATTCAGTAAAACTACTGCATTCGGCATGACGTTACAATTCGTTATTTCCATACTACTAATTGCATTCGCGAGACATCTAACAGTCTGTACATACTCACTGATTTCACCACCCAAACTATTTCGTACTACGATACATAATTCAGAAGTTGTGATTTCATAAACAATGAAATGCCTGAAGAACCGCCGCATCATGCATGAGGTTGTAATTTAATACGTGTTTAGTAACAACACTTTTTGCAATATATTTCGCAGACCGTTTCCTAATATTCTACATTCTGAATTATATTATTGATGGACACGTAGTTCAGGAGATATGCTCTGCAACTGACATTTATCGAACCAACTTCAGAGTACTTCTCTCCCGTTGCACTGCCGAACATCGCAAAGAAAAGAGAGAAAACATTAAACTCTTTTCCGTACTAATTGTAAATGCGATATAGGCTGCCGTGAATAAAATATTTTAGCATTGATAGAAGAAGAAATTTCGTGAAAATATCTACTCAAAATGATAGACAATTTTAACTAGTATTACCTGTGGTGAAATGTCGAACAGTTGCGTTTACAAAGTAACAAAACTCAATTACTTTTAATGTAATTGCAATTTATTAGTATGTAGATTTTTTAGTTCCTACCTGAAACCTGTAAATTTATACGTTTTATCTTAACCCTATAATAAATGCTGCTTTGTAGATACGAATATTATTGAAAAAATTGTTACATTTCTCTTGAACTGTTGGATCATTTGAAGTGCGGCCTCGATATAATTCATTGAAAAATGAATCTTGTGTTAACGTCGGCAGATCAACTTTCTCCTTGTGATAATATAACTTGAATGCCGTTTTATCACGTGCAGTTAACTTAAGATGCGCAATGTTTTACGTTACACAATCTGTACTGTAAATTCACTAAATCACGATTGTGACAATTTGGTCTCACCTACAGTGCGCATTTAAATGAATCGTTCAACAGAACCGTTGCAGTATCATTATGAATGTCCACAATCCTATTACTTCCTCGACGCAAAAAGTGTGTCTGTCTAGCTCTGCGACATTCACTCCGACACATTAGCATTCTCCTTCTAGGCACGTAGACCTGTACTTTCAGAGGGGTGTCTAATATTGCCCGCTCTCCAGTTCCTTTAACAAGTCTTAACGGCTGCGTACACACACACACAACACACACACACACACACACACACACACACACACACACACACACACACACACACATACCCAAAGGATGACTCGAACCTCCAGCGGGGAGCAACCGCGCACTCCGCGTACCCTGGGTTACCACGCAGGGGGCCAGAGTTTGATTCCAGGTCGGGTCAGACATTTTCAACATTTTCTCCGCTCGTGGACTGGGTGTTGTGTCGTTCTCATCACCATTCCATCATCATTGACACGTAAGTTGCGGAAGTGGCATAAGATAAAAAGAAGTGCACCAGGCAGGCTGGAAACAACCCCAGCTGGGATCTAAAAGCCATAAATGCCACTCGATCATCATCATCAGATTGTTGTCGAATAGGGTTAGATATTCATTCACAGTTATCCATCGAATAAGCGTACTGATGTATGCCCATTTTATCAAAACCGGCGACGAGCATCGAAACGGTTCATTTCGTCCATTTAGGCCACATGAATCAAAACAACACCAAGACGAACACTATAAAGAATAGCGCTGGAGATCAGCTATCAAGAATTACATACACTCAAATGGTATAAACCAGACGCACGTCAGGTCATGGCAGCACACAGGAGAAACTGTATATACCCGCCCAGAAAACAATTACAAGTAAAGACGCGCGTAACTGAAGAGTTCCAGATAGAAACGGAATGTTCTTCCACAAGAGTTCAAATTAATGCATCTCCTCTGGTAGTGAGAAAAACGGCGAGGCGAGCAAATCGGCAGAAGTTCGTGAAACAAAAGGCTACGTGAGCTGATGTTAAAGTTGCACCTCCACCCTCACCAGCACAAACACGTGGCCTCCCGCCACAACACGGTTTAAGTCGCCTAGCGGGTGCGAACCAACAACGCCGAAGTACCGGCGAGTCGTATGTAACGTAAACGGTGCACTGATAGCAATTCACGCTAAACTCACTCTCCGCTAGTGCCTGCCGAGCGCATTGAGGCGCCATGTTCCGATGCGCGAGGCCGTTCCCCGTCGGGGGTTCGAATCCTCCCCTCGGGCATGGATGTTCGTGCTGTTTTTAGTGTAAGGTACTTCATAAGTAGTTTGTAAGTTTAGGGACTGATGAGCCCGCAGCTGTCCCTTAATCTTAACAAACAAAAGTTATTGCCTCACACTCCGTGGTAGCCCCGTCATCCCTCTGAACTGCTGGCCTTTACTCCATCCGCGTGGATAGAAGAGCCATCAACGGTGAAACTAGGAAGCACGATCAATAACGAGCGCTATAAATAGATTACACCTGAATACTTGCGCCAACACCACGCAAGAAATTACAAGGCAATGGCAAGATGTAAGGTAAATTCAACTGACATTAAAAAATGTATAAAAAATAAAACACTTAAAGATGAGTAATGAGAATATAGAACGGGAAGGAGGAAACTAAAGGAGAAGAAAGCTCCAAGGGAGGAGCAACGAGTTAACAGGGCTCAAATATGAATCTGAAAACTTTCTAATTACGTTAGACTAATATTTATTACGTCTAATTATGCGTCAGCAAGGTCAAGAATGGAAGTGGAATGCAAATGCAGTGGTACAGTGTACCCTCCGCCACGTACCTTACGGTAGACTGCGGGGTATATTTGTAGATCTAAATCATGGAGGAACCATCCCCATGCTCGGCTGAGGGGAGAAATGCGGCATCGTAAGCATCTTTTGGTGTTTTCAATACACAAACACTGTTATTTGTAGGAAGCAATGTAAAAGATTCACCAAACCGTACCACATACTTCCAGCCATCAAGTGTCTGGGTTTTATAATCGTGGCATCATTTCCTTCACAGTTTCGCGTTGACTTCCCTTTTAAAGTCTTAGCAACCGCAACAATTAGGGTCTTGTATAAGAGGAGGGAGTGGCAATCAAAATAAAATATGTTAACCTAAGGCCGATAATAGCAGAAACTTTCCACGGCCCACGACCCACGTGTCACTCCTCTGGGACAGGAATGATAAGTATTTAAAAAAATAATAGTAACAGAAGAGCTCGCCACCTGGAAGCCCCCCCCCCCCCACGCGAAATAATGAAAAATAAAAAAAAAATTGAAGCTTTATTTTTATGATTTAATGTCAACACTGACAAAAGTTGACCTTGGTAAAGCAAAAGAGGCGTCATTGCATTTTATCCTCTGAATATGAGAAGTAAAAATGTTATGGGGTTTCTACTTACAATTACATGTCTTGACATTAATCTTGGCTCCTCCAAAAAATGCATGCTATATTTGCTACTGGTATTCTTATACCGATGTATTTTTATCAAAACAAAATTACACCAGGGAGCTTTTAGGCAAGGGTGGTCTGAAACGGAGGAAAGTAATACTATAGAAAAAGAATGGGTAGCTTTGATAGTGAAGGCTGCAGAGGATAGGCAGAAGAACAAGGCCTAATACAAATCCTTGGATAACAAAGGAGATACTGAATTTAATTGATGAAAGGAGAAAATATAAAAATTCATCAATTGAAGCAGGCAAAAGGGTGTACAGACGTCTGAAAAATGAGGTTGACAGGAAGTGCAGACTCGTTAAGCAGGAGTGGCTTGAGGTCAAATGCAAAATCGTAGAAAATCATGTAAGTAGGGCAAAGATAGATACCGCCTACAGAAAAGAAGAGACATTTAAAGACAAGAAAAGCAGTGGTACGAACACCAAGAACTCAGACGGAAAACTGGTACTAAGCAATGAAGGGAAAACTTAAAGGGCGAAGGAATATACAGAAGGCCTATACAAAGGAAATAAAATTCAAAGCAGTATTCTAGAAATGGAAGACGAAGTAGAGAAAGATGATATAGGAGATACTATACTGCGAGAAGAATTTGACAGAGCACTAAACGATTTGAGTAGAAACAAGGCAACTGGAGTAGATGATTTTCCGTCTGAACTGCTATTATCGTTAGGAGAGCCAGTCACGAAGATATTGTTCCATCTGGTATGCAAGACGTATGAGATAGGGAAAATATCCTCAGATTTCAAGAGGAATATAGTGATTCCAATTCCTAGGATAGCAAGTACAGACAAATGTAAAAATTACAGAAATATCAATTTAACAAGTCATGGTTGTAAAATACTAACATCAATTATTTACGGAAGAATGGAATGGGGAGACCTACGTTATTAGTATTTGTGGATCTGGCAAAAGCTTTTGACAATGTTGACATGAATATACTCCTTCAAATTCTGAAGGTGGCAGGGGAAAAATATAGGGGAGCGGAGAGTTATATTCAATCTGTCCAAAAACAAGACAGCAGTTATTAGAGTCGAAGGACATATTCGCAGTGGTTGGGAAAGGAGTAAGACAGGGTTGTAGCCTTTCCCCAATGTTGTTCAGTCCGTACATTGAGAGAGCTGTGAAGGAATGTAAGGAGAAATTTGGAGAGGGAATTAAAGTTCAGGGACAAGAAATAAAAAGCTTGCGGTTTGCTGATGACATAGTAATTCTGAGGAAGAGCAATCCAACAGAATGGGTACTGTCTTGAAAAGAAGGTATAAGATGAACATTAACAAGAGTAAAACGAGGGTAATGGAATTTAGTATCAGAAAATCAGGCGATGCTGAAGGAATTAGATTAGGTAATAAGACAATAAAAGTAGTAGATAAGTTTTGTTGTTTGGGTAGGAAGACAACTTTTGATGGCCGCAGTAAAGAAGATATAAAATGCAGAATGGCTATGGGAAGAAAAGCGTTTCTGAAGAAGCGAAATTTAATACATCTAATATTAGTTTAAATGTTAGGAAGTACTTTCTGAAAGCATTTATCTGGAGTGTAGCATTGTATGGGGGTGAAACGTGGACAATAAGGAGTTCAGACAAAAAGATGATATATATACATATGGCGTCTGTTCCGAGAGAACAGACGTCATTTCTGATCCTGCAGTTGTTATTATTCAACATTCATAGAATATATGACATCAACTGCGATTGGGCAAAGCTGAAAATGTGTACCCAGCCGGGATTCGAACCCGGTCTCCTGATTTCTAGGCAGTTGCGCTGACCCCTACACCACTGGGGACACAGTGATCACCGCACCTGCAAGGACTACCTAAGCACGCCTCCCGTCAGATACAAATTCCCAGCTTCGCCCTGCCCACACTACTCAAACTCGTAGTTATGAACTAATTCCCGTAAGGAACTGCCTAGAAAGCAGGAGACCCGGGTTCGAATCCCGGTCCAATCGCAGTTGATGTCATATACGCTATGAATGTTGAATAATAACAACTGCAGGATCAGAAGTGACGTCTGTTCTCTCGGAACAGACGCCACATGTATATATATATAATATGCCGGTGACGAGCAATGATCCTATCGTTAGCGGGGAAAGTTTGAAGCCCTTACTCTTACGGTAATTAGTTCATAACTACGAGTTTGAGTACTGTGGGCAGGGCGAAGCTGGGAATTTGTATCTGACGGGAGGCGTGCTTAGGTAGTCCTTGCAGGTGCGGTGATCACTGTGTCCCCAGTGGTGTAGGGGTCAGCGCAACTGCCTAGAAAGCAGAAGACCCCGGTTCGAATCCCGGCTGGGTACACATTTTCAGCTTTGCCCAATCGCAGTTGATGTCATACATTCTATGAATGTTGAAAAAGATGATAGAAGCATCTGAAATGTGGTGCTACAGACGAATGATGAAGATTATATGCGTCGATCACATACTTGAGGAGGTGCTTAACAGAATTGGAGAGAAAGGGAGTTTCTGGCGTATTCTAATAAAAGGTGGGACACGTTCTAAGACATCAAGGAATCGTCAACTTAGCATTAGAAGGAAGTGTGTGGGGTAAAAATCGTAGATTTAGACCGAGGGACGAATGCAATAAGCAGCTTGAAAAGGATGTTCGTTGCCGTACGTATTCTCAGATGAAAAGGCTTGCAGAGGACAGGTTAGAGTGGAGAGCTGCAACAAACCAGTCTGCGGACTGAAGACCACAACAACAACACGAGTTCTGAGTTTCGCTGTCACTTTTGCCGTGGTAGTTCTTATGCTCGTCTGTTGTTAACTTCGGTTTTCATCCACTACTAATTAAGTTTTTCCATGTTGTGTTATTAGCGTGGATAAAGTCACTATGAAACGTTAATCATTACAGCCGTTTTCGTCACAACTGCGCACCATAGAATATGCCTCTTTGGAAGTCGGAGATCAGACATTTTAGCGATCATTTGTGTCGATCACCGCAGAACAAAATGTATAACATCCTGCAAGCTAACGTCGGAATTTCTTTACATCAGATGTGCGCTACAACCCCTTTACATTGTTTACACGTATGCGGTTGTACCAGCTTGCAACAATATACTGCATGGTATTCATATAACTTTGTCAACTCCCGGTAATTGGTTTCCAATAACTGCAGTACCCATTCATATGAGGTACCTGCAAAATATGTTTCGGAAGTAACTACGTTATTGTCTTCTGATCAGTTCATCTGGTCAAATGAATCCCCCCAGGAGCAGCATCCTACGTCAGTTAGCGTATCAGTAGCGTAGCGACAAGAGTAGAATCATAGCGTATTTTTTCTCATCAGCTATACGGGCAGAGACGTAATTCCCCAAGAGGACGGCTTCTGTTTATTGATGAGTCATCAATATGGAGATGAATTTCACCGGGAAGCCACAGTGAATTGACACGAATATTGCTCTCTGGGTGCGTTCTACATATTGGTTCAGTGCTTCAGTGAAAAAACGTTGTGCAAATTATAAAATGTATGTATATATTTAAACGATTATAGTAGGTTTCTTTCGCGTATTATATTATTATGAGCATACTTTCGTAGTCTTTTTAACTTATGACAAATTTTTATTTCTGATATTAAGCACACGGCCAAAACATTGACCACGCGCTGCTGAGGATCAGTTTCTTCTTCTGAACGGCTACAGCTACGAGAAAGTTTGTAAGTTTTTATGCGGCAGTAAGGGCAAGGGAAAAAAAACCCTTATTCTTTTCATTCTCCACTCCGAGGAGTGGAGCGGGCTGTTTGAGATCCGGCCCATAAAGAGTCGCGGTTCTATTCAGCCAATTATCAGACAAGCTGATAGTGGGGCAAAGGGGTCATCCCAATTGGGAATAAGTGGGAGGGGCTTACCAGTTCCGGCATACGTCTTACAACCAAGGAAAACCTCCCGAAAACCTTGGTCGGAACCGGGGGATTGGGACCAATTTATTTTATCTCCAGGACTTGCCCCGGACTAAAAATGGATTATCGAGAGAACACGACTGCACTCACGACAATCAAAGATAGGACGCCCGAGTTACTCTCGTAATCTCGTAGAGATCAGCTCGACCAACAGTGGACAAGCATCCCCCTACAGGAACCGTACCGTGGGCACGGTGGCCTGCGCGTCCGGAAAAACGTTGCTATTTATATGTGCATTTACGGTGTTCCAACTGCCAGATCCAAGGAAACCCAGGCTTAACGGAAGAGCATGAAGAGATCTCAATTGAAATCTGCAGCCCATCATAGAAGTAATGGAGTAATTTTTACATTATTTTATGTTCAAACACAAGCGGGTTTTTTACTAGTAGTTTTTATTTTAAGTTATTCACACAAACCGTTTCGGAATTTTATTCCTACAGTTTTTTTTTTTTTTTTTTTTTTTTTTTTTTTTTTTTTTTTTTTTTTTACTGAATGTGGTTTTGTACATGTCTTTCACTTATAAGTAAATATATAAATGTGTAAATTCAGTGAAATTCAGTGATTGAGTGATTGGAATACCTTACCTCAGGTGATCACAGGTTCCTTTCTTTGTCTTAACTATCACAGAGCAAAGATATTTTACTAGGAATGTATCACATTAATTACAAACTGTGACACTCCGTATACATATTGACGAATACAACGTACTGTTAGTAATTTTGGACGGGTTTATTGGTGTGTGTGAGCGTGTGTTACAAATTTAGTGCTGCTTCTAAAGACAGAAACTATACCGTTGTACCTGTCGTCATTTTTCTCACTGGAAATGGATTGCAGGTTGTTTCTTTGTTGTCTATATTTTGAGTGAGTGAAGGATATCCAATTTTTTACCTTTAAATGAGATATGTCTAATGATGGCGTTTTGGGATGGTATGGTGTATGAGTGATTATTGGTAATGGGTGGTATTTTTGTTTTTTAGTGCTGCTTGAAACGGATCTCAAGTGATCAACGTATTGCCTTTATAGGAACATTGTCGAAACATTCAGTTTTCTGTATACCTCTGATATCTAGTGGATTTCTTGTGTTACTTTTATGAGGTATCTCTTGTCAAATCTTGTCATAAGTTCTGCCCTCATAGGAATGGCCATGCGGTCTAAGGCTCCTTGCCACTAATTGCGCGGACTCTGTCCACTGGAGGTTCGAGACCGCCCTCGCGCGCGTGCGCGCGCTTGTGTGTGTGTGCGTGCCTGTGTGTGTGTGTGTCTGTGTGTGTGTGTGTGTGTGTGTGTGTGTATGTGTTTGTGTGTGTGTGTTGTTATTAGCATAATTTAAGTAGCTTTTATGTGTAGACACCAATGACCTCAGCAGTTTGGTCGATCAGCCTTACATACATTTGAACATTTTTTTTGTTTTCGGTTGTGAAAGATATGTTAATGCCGTTTCTTTTGAGGACATTGACAATTTAGTTTGAAATGCTACCCAGAAATGACATTCTCTGGAAGATCTTATTATTAGTATGGTGTAATTTTTTTTAACTCTATGAGCTTTAACTGTTTATCTAGAAGTACTTTTTCCGATTTCGAATATTTCTATCGTTTATCAAGGCACACGCCAGAGGGGAGGAGGTTCAAAGTCACTATACTTGTCCCTTTTGCTCTTATAGACGTTCTCTTTGTAGAGCCGTGTGGAAAGCCTCGCTCCCGGATGAGATTGAGGAGTTGTATTGTCTTTAGCAAAAGTCAGTTTACGTATAGTCTAGGGACCCATGACCCTATCAGTTCGGTCCTCTAGGTTTACAAACATTTGACACTTTTTGTTGAACGCATCTGTGTTGTTACTGTACTGAACGCAACCTCTGAGAGTCAACTTTCCGGCCACGACGAAAAACTTACGCAGTATTAAAATTATCAGCGAAAAAGTTTATATTGATATATTCGCTTGACGAAGAACTTACTATACATTCGATATGTGTTATAGTTACTGCGCAGCATAGTATTAAGAACTGCATGAAATTTTAATGAGTATTTTCGAATGTTCATGTTATCTCGTACAATTCAATATATTAAATGTAGATGAAATACCGAAATTTTATTTAAAATTGGAGCAGAACGATTTTTTGGGTCGTATGAACAGGGAAGAGCAAATTCTCCAGAGAAGACTCTCAGAGCAAAAGAATGCTATCTGAGAATGTTCTCAATTTCGTATGACTAAATACTTCGAAGCATAGGCTCTGAGCAGGTAGTTCATTCTCGCTATCTTCCCTTCTCCCGTAGTAAGTTCTCCGTGTGTCATGTCCGGCATCGAACAGCTGTTCAATTGTGTATTTCTTTCAACTAGCTTAATCAGGCAAATCATCCAGTGTACAAATATGGAGTAGGCATCAACGTGTTCAGAAAGAACTGTACTATGTTTAGATATTGTTTTTTTTTTTTTTTTTTTTTTTTTTGTGCAGCTGCATATTATTAAGACTAAATATGCACTTTATAAGAAAATGTATTCTTCTGACGATGTTACAAAATTTTCGTCACGCGAGAAACTTTTTTGTTATTGAAGTTCGGTTACCACAATTTGTGAACAAAATTTTCAGAATGAATCCCATATTCATCTGTTTCAACGTGGAATACTGTCAGAGATTTCTAATACGAGATACGTGACACCCATTGGTCTGCTCATAAGCGCTACGCCATGCTATTTTGTTACAAGAAACAGGCTGCTGGGTATGTAATTAATCAGTTATTAATTTTCCTGTCGTGTCTATTTACTTGTAACATAACAAAAGTTACCAATACGAAATAAAAAAACGCATCATAAATACGTCAACCGTTTTGGATAGAAACAATACTTCAGTACCTGGTATTGCAGCAATATTTATTTTGTGATACGGACTGTGAAGTCCTGGGATGCACTTTATTTGGAACTAGCGTCATAAAACCTTATTAATAGACCCTATTTAAAAACATACAATATTATTTTGCTATGTAGTTGTTTAGAACTGCAAATATGCTCTGCAAACAAACGGGTAAAACACGCAGCTTAATCCACTTGTGTTTTTTCATTACCAACTCCTCTGACTACACTCTCGTCGCTATATAAAATGCTTGAAGTGGCACCCTCACGAATTTTTTGAAGGAAGCTACTAGTCAACAAGATGTTTTATTTGCATTAACTTTTTAGTTCCCCTCGTATTTCTTAAGACTGCATATAAAGAATATTTTCTTGCCTTCTAAGCAACACAAATTTGTTATTTTATTATACCACAGTAAAAAGTAACCTTAATGGAAGTTACTCAGCTCGAAGTATACTAGAACTCTCTTCAGAAAACGGAGAATGTTCTCCGGTCGTGAGAAACTTCTCTACTTTTATTCATACGAAATCTGAGAATGTTCGCTGTTGTGAGCAACTTCCCCCACCCTTTTACTCACGCTGAGAACATATTCGGTTGAAGTATATGCTCCGACTTGCTTTATTAATGCGAACCTGAGTATATTCTCTGGACTCCAGAGTATAAAGAAAATACTCTATTTTATTCATACGGACCTTATTTGATTCTCAACTGCACAATAGCTGACGGTATCAATATGTTCGAAAATTTCGTATGCAATAATGTGATTTTTCAGAGGACCATATCTGTAGTTGCACCCATTGCAGAGATAGGGTATCATGTGTAAACCTATCTGAAGAACGAGCGTAAACATGATAAAAACATTACTTTGACGTAGTAAATTCTTTACACTCGTAAATCAAACATGCATTCTTTTAATATACTGTAGGTGTATCCTAAAATATTGTGCAATTTTATGAGAAGTTGTGTAAAGTGAACTGAAATTGTATAGAAGACAATTTCAGATAGCCATATATTATGTCTCCTTATTTTTCTTGTTCATACGTGTCGGAATAAGTACATCTGTCAAAGAATATAAGGAACCGGTGTAAACTTTACTGACCTACAAAATTAGTTTTGAATTTACATGCAGTGCAGCCTGCTATAACAAAAGGAGGAAGGAAATCAGCGGAAAAATAATCCTGTCGGAGAAGAAAAGAAATGTAAATATATTACTCTGTAAAAGACTTTCACAGAAACGTGTCAAACTAGTTGCCTCACTTCTTATCACACCTTTTTTCATTAAAAATTTTGGCATTCGAAAGTATATCCGCTTTTTTGTGCTGATAGAGGGCAAAAGAGAAGCGTGATGGAGAAACAAAGAGGAGACACTGCTGGTACCAGAGACAGTGATGGTGGAAGATAGAGAGAGAAACATTGAAATAGAGAGAGAGGTACTTGACTACATTAATAGTGGGAGCCCCAGTAAGAAACATCGGCAGTAGTAAACGGCTGGTGATTCTTAGTTGTGGGAGCAGAACAGAGAAGAAACAGTGGAAATATTAAGAGAATTGAGTGGAGGCCACACATAGGTTTGGGGAAAGTGGGGGAGGGGGGGTCTGGATAATCTCCCTCTCCCACGCCCCCCCCCCCCCCCAGCCCTTCTACTCACTCGATTGCCGATCTAAATAATAAGATATTTCGCCAATTTTCACCATCCACAATGCTACAGATGGCGAACCTTTGTACATATATGTGTCATTATTTCCACACAAAAAATTTCTTTAATGTGCTTAAGACGTGATCTAGCGTAAGGCTTATCCATAATTTGAGACTAGAGAGTACAGAGACTAATTTTTTGAATTTCTTCTTTACAGCATGTGTGCAGCTCCGTAAATCTATGGTAACTTGTAAATAGGCCACTATGTTCCATATAAGGCACGTAATACCATGCGCAAAAATATCCGAACGACCTGAATTGCGTTTCGCCTGATGTGCATGCAACCCAACTAACGTACGTGTCTTGCGGTTGCACTGCTCGCTCCGCGGTATAGTCGTTCGACTATTCAAAATGGATCCACTACAGACAACTGCTCTTTATGGCAATCATTCCAGATGTAAATTAACACCACGAGTTTGCAAATAAAAGGAAACAGGTTATTAAGTTCTTAAGGTTTATTAAATCCAATTTATTACAATAACATATCTTAAATATTGTCAAACATATTACAGTCTCATATAACAAACTCCGTCACATAAAACATTAATTAATCCTTAAACAACATTTAATATTGTTACAAACAACAGATTTTACTATAGTATCGGAAATCCTAATGTCCTGCAGAAATTCGAAGTACTTTTGTTCTCTAAATCGTTTTCTCACAATTTCGAAACGTCGTTCCACTTTCGAGCGGATTTTTATTAACCGATTGTTGAACTAACCAGATAATAAAAACTCAGTTATGTCAGCAAACGAACTATGGAAGCTTCAATATTAACTGCGGATCACCAACATTTTCTCCGTATTCATACCTGAACAAATATTTGTAAACATCTTTGAACTTGAATTGACATGATAAACACCTTGTTCTGGAATCAAACCAACCACTTGTAGCCGTAGCTAACCAAGCAATGCATTCATGTCTTATACTTGATTATGCCTAAGGGTTGTCACAGCTGACGAAGCATAAAGACGTGTGAAATATTGGAAATTTCCTCACAAATATCAGAACGCGCAAATGAAATCATATAAAATGCCAATTCTTAAAATATTTTTATTTATTTGTTTATTACTGAACCAGGAACTTAATAATCACCGTTATGTCCCTAATCACAAGTGCCCAGACTCAGTTCGGTATGGGACTGACATACGAGGCTGCTTCTGTCGGAGGTTCGAGTCCTTCCTCGGTCAGAGGTGTGTGTGTGTTGCCCTTAGATTAGTTTAAGTAGTTCTAAGCCTAGGGACTGATGACCACAGTAGTTTGGTCTCATAGATTTACAAACATTTGATTTTCTGTAACATACCCGGTATCTAAATGGAAGATAACTAAGTGTCAGATGTTAGTAGTCGAATTATTTCACCAGCAGCAGGGTGTTTGTATCTGTAATCAGGATATAATTACGTTATGCGTCACCTGGAATCGAACCCGAACCTACCGATTTCCTTTCTAAGCACGAATGGACGTTAAATCTCAAATGTTAACTCAACAGGAATGACGATGCGTGCGTGACTGACAAGTAACACGGCACCTATCGTTGTTATAATAATAATAATAATAACAATAATAACGTGTGGCTCAGTGTCCTGGTGGTGGAATCCAAACCACGTGTAGTTTATGACGACTCCTCACATTGTTGAGACGTGAATGCTGGGTTAAAACACAGATCTGACTAGGTTTCGAACCCGCGACCCTTCAGTTACCTTTCAAGCGCTTTACCCCAAGACCACCGCAGCACCCTCATTCGCGTTCATAATGCACGAAGAGATATTCAATATAATTTTTTTCTAGTAGTCCAGTGTGCTCTATCTAGGGTGTTAAATGAAATTATGAATATTTTGTGTTACCTGGATTCGAATCCATATACGTGCCTTTCGTGGAGACCTAGAGGAGTCGGCAGTCTCGGAGAAAGCAGCGAAATGATTCAATTATATGATTCCGGGAGTGTCGAGTGCGGCAGAAGAGGAGATCCGAATTAGATTCCCAGTCCAGCACCATAATTATTAAGATCTCAAGTGAAATTCAATACGAGACACGTGACCTTAAAGGACCATTGGTTTATAAAATAAAGTTTTGTAATATAAGAAAAGCTTTCTAGCGACATAGTTACTGATTGCCGTGTATTCTGCCTGTTACTGGCAACGATAAATCGGCTCTGTCCGAGTTGATAGCGAAATAATTCGGTTTAATGCGGATTGTTAACTACGATGCAACTTGACGTTCGTCACTTGGTGTTACCAGAGGTGAAGTAGACATGATCGTGCCAGTTAAAAATATACACCTATAGGGCGCAAACGAACGCACAAATGACAGATATTAAACTTTGATGCTCAATGAAATGATCAACTAGAAGCACGCTTCTGACACAGAAATTATACTAGTCTCATGTTTTTTTTTTTTTGTTTTTTTTTTTTTTTGGGAGTAGTTGTCCAACCGTCAAGAAAATATATTTCTGCACAAATTGACTTCAACATGGTTCGGCGACAGCTGTAACTCGAAAGAAATTGGTTTCTACACGCACGGAATCGGTAAACCACCTGAGCATTGTAAGTCACTTTCAGAGAATATGAGAGAATGCCGTCCTGGAAACAGCTAAACACCTTTTGACTGAGTAGTTTTGTTAAGAATTCCCTATTGATTTTCATTATTGATATCTGTAGCTATGTCAGAAAAGAGCTAAAAATTTTTTGCTCTCACCACGATTGGCATTGAAAGTCGACAGCACGTTCGTTTCGCAGCCGACTACGTTGCCCGAAGGCTAGCTTTTTTTTTTTTTTTTTTTTAGTTTTTTTTATTTTTTATTCGTGCAACTCCTGTCACGAAAACAGCTAAAAAATTCTACTCCAAATTTTTTTTTTTTTCTTTTTTTTTTTCGGCCTGTGGCTAAAGTCATGTGCTCTTCTTCTGCACGTTAAGGTAGTGGATCTCTTTCCGTCTTGAAGTCCTCCGCAGGTAAGTGTGGAACTTCATCCAGAGGGAAACAAAATATATCGACAACTTCTGTCACAGGAAAATAATAATAACAATAAATAATAAAAATAATAATAACTAAAGGAATAAGATAAAGAAACTAACTCTTCTGTCTTCACACATGTCATTTCCAGCACGTTGTCGACTACCAGAGTTCGTCTTCTCGTAAATTGTGTTTGGTTGATTTCCGTTGGCGCATCAAATCTTCTTTTCGTAGAAACCACTAATCTCTGTCATTTTGAATCTGTTTTAATTTTGTCCTCTCTTAACTCCGATAGGGCCACGCACCGAAAGGACTGTGCGTCATGCTTCTTTGACGTTCTCTTTCTAAAGTCGTGTGTCGTCGGGTTCAACTTAAACTTTTTTTTCCTTTTTTTTCCCCTTTCTGTTGAATATCGTTCGTTGCTCTTCGTTCTTCATATATGCGTCAGTTCTAGCGCCACTGGGTAGTTTGCAAATAATGTTTTGTGTCGTGGATTGTTAAGGAGTTTCATAGCCTGATTTATACTATACAGTCGAAAATCGTGGTAGGTGCCCTCCGCTGGTTTATTAATTATATAATGTAATGTGTGGCCGACTAGCCAGGTCCACATGTTTTGTATCGTCATTGGGAAATGGTTGAAATCAGGTTGTAGCATGGTTCCAATTTCTATTTCTTTGGTGGTCGTTCTGCCTATCAGAGCAAGTTTCCTCCGACACCATTCCCATATCTTCGTGTTCTCCCCGCATATACACCTGTGTTGTAGTGTGTCGATGAGGTCGCAACCCTTGCACGTAGGAGTTTTGGCCAGCTTTATTCTGTGAAGTTTTTCCTTCGTGGCTATTGTTTCGTTTACGACTCTGTACCATGTTGATCGGATGTCTGTGTCGAGGATCTTGTTGTTGATGTTCTTCCACACTGTGGGCCACCGTATTTGTGCGTATTTGGTTTCCATCCTGTTCTTCCTCCCGTTGTCATTCAGAAAATTGAATATCTCTGCTGTTGTTTTATTTCTGATTGTGTTGCTCTGCCTTCGCAGGTAGCTTGCATCAAGGAAGAACTGGCGAATATGAGCTAGTTGGTGTGGTACGGTACTAAGGTTAACCGGAGCCTCTAAACTAAGTGGTCTGTATGCGTTGATGACTGCTCGGAGAGCGCTGTGTGGTTGTTCTTCATAAATTTGAAGAGTTCGTCTTATCAGTAGTGCTCTGCATTTGGTGCCAACATCCACCACACCAAGTCCTCCTTCCCTGGGCGGGAGTGTTGTTACATCTATACCGACTTTAAAGATACTGCCTCGCCATAGATACCAACCTACCGCCGCCATCACTCTGCCAGCTATTGTTGCATTGACGGGAAGGATTTGGCCTACATACCAAATTTTCGATAAGATTTTGGTGTTAAAGAAGTGAACTCTTTCAATTAAATTTTGCATACGACCGTAATTCTGTCGGAGACATGCTCTCGTCATATTTAAAATGTCCCTCCAAGTTGCAGCCGTTGTTCGCAGAGGGCAATTGTACATATATATTCCGAGGAGTTTCAGGAAGTCGCTACGTGCGTAGTCTTCTCCATCATTCTCCGGGAACCCAGTCCCTAATGGCAGTAATTTCGTTTTCCGTATGTTCAATTTGGAACCTGAAGTGTGTTCAAACTCGCCAACCACCGTCCGCACGTCACGCAGTTCCTGTACATTATTAAGAACAACTCCCACGTCATCCGCGTACGCGATGCATTTGAGAGTGCTGCCGTAGATGTTCATTCCTTGGAGCCGTTGGCTGAGTCTCCTTATTAGTGGGTCGATAGCAATGACAAAGAGAGTCATTGACAAGGGACAGCCTTGTCGTACGGATTTCTCTGTGGGGATTGGTTTCGTGAGATGTCCGTTTATCTTTACCCTCGACTTGGCATTGTTAAACAGATTTTTGAGCGTCATTATTGCAAAAAGGTACTGGTGCCTGATCCTGTCGAAAGCCTTGTTAAGGTCTAAGGATAAGAGTGCTGCTTCTGGACGTGTGAGAGCACAGTAGCTTATGAGCTCCCTATAATCAGTGAGACTTTGAAGGATCGTTCGTCCCGGTACTGCTGCCGTCTGACTTAAATGTATAATTTTATGTAACACCAGTTTGATCCTCGCTGCCATGACACGGGCTTCTATCTTGTAATCCGAGTTGAGTAAGGATAGGGGGCGGATTTTATGCATGTCGTTACAGGGGTATTCTTTCGGAATAAGGACTATGATCCCCTCGTTGAATCCATCCGGTATAATTGTCCCGTCCTTAATTTCGTTGCACATGTCGAGGAAGCAGTTTTCCAATAGGTACCAAAATCGTTTGTAGAATTCTATTGGTAATCCGTCCGCGCCAGGTGATTTGTTTCCCTGTGCTCTTTTCATTGCTGATCTCAGTTCCTGTACGGTTACGTCCACCAACAGAGATTCCGCATCTTGTGTATTCAGACGGTCAGGTAAGCTGTTCATAATCTGTCTGAGCAACCCGTCGTCGACGTGCTCCGAAGCGTACAATTCCGTATAATACTCGGTGACGTATTGCTTAATTGCCCGGTGATCTTTCAGCAGGTTTCCGTCTCCTCTTCGAAGGCTGTGTATCAGTCTATTACGCTTGTGACGTTGTTCCTTCGCAAGGTGGTACAGCGAAGGCGCTTCCCCGGACAAGCTGTTGTGGTCTCTCGACCGGATTATTATGCCTTCCATCTGTTTTCTCTTTAAAGCCGTTAATTTGGCTTTCACTTTTTTAATTCGTAATATGGTATCCGCTGTTGTGTTACGACACTCGTGGAGTTCCCGGAGGCAACGGAAATAAAACTCAGACACGCTCTTTTCGTCTTGACGCCGTTGAAAGCAATACGTTTTTAAGCAACTGATTATCTTTGGTTTAACACACTTGCACCACCATTGTATCGTACTTGGGAACTTTCGTCGTCGTCTCATGCAGGTATCCCATACCTCTTCCACGCGAAGCCTCAAACTATCTTCTGGGAGGACAGTAACGTTAAGTTTCCAGATGTTCCTTCCCCGAAAAATATCCTGTTTCGTCATTTTCAAGTGACAGTGATACGCCAAATGATCTGAGAAATACACAGGCCATGTTTCAGGTCCAGTGACATTTGCTGTTAAGCACGGTGTTACGTAAATTCTATCCAGTCTACTAGCTGAGGTCGGGGTATAAAAGGTAAAACATTGACGATCTCCATGAATAAGCTCCCAAGTATCGGCAAATCGCATCTCACGTATTACGCGGTCTAACTCTGCGCTGTAATTAAAGTTGGGATGCTGGTCTTTCCGCTTAAGCACACAATTAAAATCACCGGCTAAAACCATTGCTTCTTCAGCTCGTCGTATTAAATACAGGAGGTCCTGTTCATAAAAAAGTGATCTCTCAGCCCTGTGCTGGTTGCCTGAAGGAGCGTAAATGTTTATAAAACGAACGCCATGTATTAAACAAGACAACCCTCGGCCGTTTGTTATGCGTTCTACATCAGAGACTACGATTCCCTCTTTAATCAGGAATGCCGTCCCAAAGGCACCATCCAACGTCGTGTTTAAAATCGCGTCATAGCCGGTAATATTTAGCTGTAACTCATAGTCGACCTCTTGTAACATCACGATGTCAACATCGGCGCTGTAGATGTAATCTCGGAGAGCGTCAACCTTCAGCAACGTCGTTATTTTATTGATGTTGAGGGTTGCTATCTTATATGTTTGGAGGAGTGACATCTATGGGGATAGGATCACATGTTCCCCTGTAACACGAGCGAAATCATGCACAGGCAGGAAAGACAATTCATCCAACTAAGTGGAAGTTCAGTCACCCTCTGTCCGCCGGTGTTCATCGTGCAAGGATGCCTTTATGTAGAACATCGTAAGTTTAGTAACTTTTAATAAAAATCCGGGTCGTCATCTCTTTCCCGCGGCGGGCCCTCTTGTCCAGGAGGCGGTCCGCCGTGTGATTCCACCTGCATCGTATCAGCATCGCCGTGGTCCTCGGCATTATCTTCCATGTCCTGGTACCAATCCAGCGTACGGTTGTCGGGGATCGGACGTTCCTTCTCCTGAACCGTGGATACTAACGCTTTATTCTTATTTTCGGAACCTTTTGTGTCTTTCCCCGTGGAGGCAGAAATAGCCGCTTTTCCGGTTGTTCGGTCCGATATGTCTCCCGTCCGCGATTTCTTATTTGATTTAGAAGGCTGTGAGCCGCCGGCCGTGTCCTTCGCCGTGATTTTCTGGCGAACTTGCGCCGCCCTTTCCCGCAGTGTCGGTGCATATTTTTCCGCTGCTTCATGAGCGATACGACGCTTCTTGTGTTCCTGGGGAGATAAGTCGCCTTCAGTTTCAGTTACCTCCATCATGTCCGTCTCTGATGGAGCGCTGTGTGCTTTTACCTCTAAAATTGTGCAAGCAACTTCGGACGAGCCGTGGTGTGCCGGTGTCACTGCGGCACAACTCTTATCCGCCACGCGATCGTCAGCAGTCGGCACCGCCGTGTCACAGGACTCCATATGCACATCGACTGCCAAAGTGTTTTCGGCGATAGGTGCGTCCGTTGTTAGCTTCGAATCCACCACGACACCGTCTGCCGAAGCGTTCACGGTAACAGTCGTGTCTGTCGCTACAGCGCTAGATTCTCTGGTTGCACCTTCTACAGGCGTTTCCTCGGTGGCAGGTGTGACAGCCGCTACGGTCAGTTGTGTGGCCACGTGTCCGCGGGCTACCGCTGCGTACCTGAGCGGCAGTGAAGTTACGGCGGCCGGCGCTTCCGCCTCGCCTACCGGGGTCTGTGTCACTCGTCGTTGCATACATTGCGAGCGGACATGACCTGTGGAGCCGCATGCCCCGCACGTGCGTGGTTGACCGTCGTACATTACTATTGCCCTATAGCCACAAACTGAAATATAGGACGGGATGTGTTTCATAAGTTCGATTCTGACTTGTCTAACGCCATTCAACACCTTGAATTTGTGAGCACCGGACCATATTTCAGCAACATTACTAAGAACGGTGCCATAACTCTTTAAAACAGAGTCGATATCCTCGGCGGTAATTTCAAAAGGCAGTTCGAATATTCTAACCGTCCTGATACCTAGACCCACTTGTGTTATGCGGACCTCTCCTATATTACCGTCGGAGTGCTTAAACTTTGAAATCCCGTCGCAAGATTCGACAACCGCGTCACATTTGGCTGCAATGAGAAGTTTCAAATAAACTGTACTACTACAGAGCGACAAATGGTAACCAATGACATCGTCGGTATTCAATTTCAATGATTCTTCTATAAAATCCTCAATCTCAAATGATGTCGGTCGTACTAATTTCGGGTCAAACGTCAATTTCAATGTGTCTCTTCGTGGTGGTTGCGTCATCGTTAAGTCGTTCGAAATAGCATCACTAACAAGTAAACACGCTCAGCGGCGTGACACTCACCACACAAACAGCGCTCTGCCGGCAGCGGCGAGGACGTAAACACCAGGCGTCCGCACTGCTCGCCCGCCGACAGCGGAATGCTAGCGAAGACTTCCGGTACTTGCTTCTTCCTTACTGGCCGACTAGTTAGGAGACCAGTTCAATCGTAACCTTAAAAGAAGAGATTGGTTGCAATTTTCGCGTGGAACGAATTTCCTGGACTCAAAAATACGAATTAATAACTTTATGTCACACCTTAAGGGATAATCACTCAGATTATTGAATGGAAATGACATGAAAAGTCAAGTGAATTTATCAGCTTAATTCTGTGATCACCAGGAAGTAACTCCCGCTTACGGAGTTGCCAAACGTTCTCTGCAATGTTGCCAATTCTCCATTAGACTAGCGACAGGCAGAATACGTTTGCTCGGCGTCCGTGTTCCTCGCGCTGCCTTAGCGCTGACGGAGATAGCGGCTTCGAAGGCGCGGCGCGCAGCCTGCCACTGAGTTGACTGAGAAGAGAAATACCTAGCCTAGACCAATAAGTCTTAATCGCATTTCTTTAACTATAGCATCACCGGACGCTATTAACATTTTCTGCACAATACAATTTAATGTTAAATACCTGAATACTAATTTCCTTATGAATTTTTTCGTTGGCATCACATCTAACACATAACTCCACAAATGTAAAGATAGAATTATCCTGATTACAAAATGCAAACTTCACAAACATATTTCATAAGTTTCGATCATATAGTTTCCAATCAGACGAACCGTGCAAATAAATCTTTCCCAATGATTGAAAAATAGGACTTATCATCTGCGAAAAAATTAAGCGCCTGACCAATTTCAATGATAATTCGATTCAAGCTTATAAGTGACAGGAGAAGCATTTGTGATAAGAATATGAAACAAGGAAAAAAAGACGCGAAAGTAAAGTTTAGAATATGTAATTTATTCTATAAAATCGAAACGGACGATAAGTATGGTGTACTCGTAAAGATTACAGTGTAACTGCTTGTGATGCTGTTTAAATAAAAGTGAAAAGCATCTGATCAATGAACTCTCCAGTTTACAATCTCCCAGAAACAGAGGTGCGAAAGAAACAGGAAGAGGTTCTCTTAAGAGTGCGTGAGATGGGATTACTGTATAGCATCTCGCAGTTGGTATAGTTTGTTCGTAGTTCTAATCTGACGTCCACCGCGGACAATAATTATCGATATGTAATTGTTAAAATACGCTGATATGACTCTAACTCACTGGACAACGATCATTTTACAGACTATGAGAAGTGATATTAACGCCTTAAAATAAGTCCATCATTTTCGTTTTGTTTTAGAGACTATGAGAAGTGATATTAACGTCTTAAAATAAGTCCTGTGTTTATCAAATGGTCACACGATGAAATGGTTTATCGGCTTTTACTTGAATGTCACGCAGAGAGCGACGTTTAGCTCTGTAACTACTGCTGACTTCTTAAAATACCACAATAATACGGCCTTGCAGAGGTGGACTGTTTTTGAAATCGCCTGGGAAAGACTTTCCCTCCAGAGGACTGCACCAGTTCACGCGAAAACAAGAAGGAAGATTAGCGTTTAACGTCCCGTCGACAGAGTGGTCATTAGAGACGGAAGTTCATCAGAGGGGACTTCTTTTCCCCAGCTTTTACAGCAGTCCCCCTTCTGCAAGGCCCAATTACAATGAACGTCTGTAGAAGTTCACTATAGTTAAAGGGTTAATTACTCATTTGTGTAGGAGCGATTTCATAATCAGATTGGTCCAATAGATTTACAGACATTTTCATTTTCATAATCAGAGGTCTTATGGAAGAAATGATTTATGTTTCATTTCGAAATATTTTATTAATTTCACCATCCATACTTCTTCTAATTTTGTTGCCTTGCCAACATTCGAAAATTTCATGTTAAGTAGGTAAACCTGGCTACGCTTTACTGTAGCTCAGTTTGGTATGAAATGAATGGGACAGTAATCAAAAGTATTCTTGCTAACATAGACGAACCGAGAAAATACATCAGTCTAATCAGTAAATAATATTTTGTTCCCCTTTTTCTACTTACACATTGAAATGGCTTACCAAATCTGGAATGTGCCATATATAGTAGGCTATTATGCTATATTTAAAATAGGGTTCGAATTGTTTTCAATCTGTTTGATTGTAATGTTGAAATAGAATTTTCCGTCGTTGTTCTTACAAAACATTTGTTATTATTTTGAAATTATAGCATGAATATCATTAAATTTCAAGTTTAGGTCACGTGATCAAAAACGCTCTGTTATTGGCTTAAGCTCTGGTGATTTAACAAAACACGAGGAAGAAGCAGCCATATGCCTGTTAGAGCAGTGTTAGCGAAGGTTACTAACTTTTTCCTTACATTCTGCGTACAATTAAGTTCCTTGTGATGGAAAACGCATTTATAACATTTTTGTAAGAAGGGAGAAAATTATGTGAAGTTGATAGTTAAAAAACCTTCCGAAAGTTGATGCGTTTAAGGTATCTTAGTTTCTCGACAACAATCCAGATTTTTACGTGCCGTAAGTAAGAAAAGTGAAAGTTGCATTTAAAGTAAAATATACGTATATTTGTTTATGTCAACAGACTGACTCTAGTCCAAAGATACAAACTATTACACACCATAAACGTGTGTAAATATGGTTGCGTCTTAGATTAAGTCTTCGTATTTCTACCAAATGCATTTCACATTTAAATTAACTCTGTTATTAAAGCCACTGCAAAAATTACACGGTAAGTGCGCTACTACGTAGTTACATTTCGGATACCGATTAATTCATGTGTATACGCAATTTAATCTTGCGCGCTAGCCACATTCCACATATTACTATGCATTTTGCTCGTGCTGTTTGGTTACAAAGAAATTTTTCAGTTTAAATCGGAACTTGTTAGACTAAAGAAGAATGAAATTAGAAGGATAACTATCTTGGCTTACGTGCCAGAATTAAAATATTCCAAGAAAAAATGTCGAAGTTTCGAATAGACTTAATCAGTTCCACATAAGCTTGGTAGCGATGCGGTTCCAGTATCGTTCACAAATTTTGCATTCCGTGTTCAAATCCAGTTGGTTTCACTATATGCGCTAAAAAGGCGTTTTTGAGACAAAGTGTTGTTGTCTTTATCATATACTGAAACACTGCCTCACCGACGTAAATATTGAAAAGACAACCATCATGAAATTTGTACTTTCACCAACTATGTTTGTAAACGACTTAAAATACAAAACTCTGGCGTGTTATTCACTGATGTGTACACAATAATACTATACACCTTTGCGGCTGCAGAGCATGATTCTTAATACCGGTTGTGAACTAATAGAATAATAATTGTTGTACGGAGTGGTTACTTACATCAAAGTAATCCTCCCAAAATTAAACGCACCGAGTGACCGCTATCTGGTTAGGATCTCTAAGAGCGAGTATAAACCACATTTTATGCCTTTATCATCGCTTGGAACATGCAAAATCATATTTTCTAGACTATTATAGATTTATTTGTACAGTTCGGCACTACGCAATATTTGAAGACCTTTTCCCAAAATACGAATGCACAGGCAATGTATCACTGTTAGTGAATGTTACAACAGTAGGAGCACACCATGTGGGTTGAGTTTACAGGCATCACATGACTCAAAAGAAGCGTTTTCGCTGAATTTCAAGTTATATTTTAATAAAGAATACTGCAATTGACAAGAAAAACTAGTCATGTTATGAAATGTTCAAATGTTTGTAAATATTTGGGACTGAACTACCGTGGTTATCAGTCCCTAGGCTTACAAACTACTTAAACTAACTTAAGGTAATGTAAGGACAACATACACACACACACACACACACACACACACACACATATGCCCGAGGGGCAACGCGATTTACGACGAGGAGCAACCGCACGCTCCTCAGCAAGGCGCCTTAGAGCGCTCGACCATTCCACCGCAGCTCACATTATGAGCATAAGATGACATGATCACCCATTTAAGATGATTACCAGAGAACAGTCAAATACCCTGTTGCCCTTGAGAAAAGCACTTGCTTTCTGCATTCTGTCTCCAATCCCCATTCTCTCTCACACACACGATCTGCCTATGTCTCTTCGTCCCCTTCTACCTCCTCCAGCTCCTCCTCTTCTCTCTGTCTATCCCGCAATCCTGTCCGTCCTATACTTCCTTTCATCCTGTCTTCCATCTCTTCTTCCCCTCTCTCTCTCTCTCTCTCTCTCACCATCTCCTCTGCCTTTCTGCCTCTCTTTACCTCGTCGTAGATTCTGGGAATTAAGGAAGTAAAAACTTAAGGACTTCATAGGATTATGTGATAAGAAGGTGACGAGGAAACTTGTCTTACAGATAAAGAAAGCGAAATAACGAATGCAAGAAGCAATGTTATTTACAGACTTTATTACTAAGATGTTTTGATTTCCACTGCTGACCAGATCTTAAAACTAGATGTTGTGACATTGTAGTTTAGCGTTGTACGAGTGTTACTGCAAAGAAACCATTTAACCGAAACGTCTATAGAATGTGATTTCAAGAAACCTTACTACTTTTATGTGTCATTTCTACCATAAAACCGGATCGGTACACAGGCCTGAAGTTGGTATTATTTTAAAACTTCTATTCAGTAATCATTATTGGAGATTTCAGTGCTCGATAGAAAGGCAACATCCCTCTTAACGGCATCGTGTAGAAATGACTTATAATTTCGTATCATGTAAGTTTCTGTTGCCTCCATGTATAATTAGTATTGAATTCGGTATTTCACTTTTCGTTTTCAACTATTTGAATTATGACTGCACAGTGATACAACGACGAAAGTGTATAGTTTCCATGTCTGTTTGTCCTTCTGTTTTTCAAGTGATTTCCTTAAATTATTCTAGGCAAATGGCAACATGGTTCCTTTTCAAAAGCATAGCCAATTTCCTTCCACATTCTTAACGAAACAATACTAGCTTGTACTCCATTTCAAATAACCACGATGTCGACAGGATATTAAATCCTAATCCTCCTTTTCTGGTTTCGTAAATTTTACGTGATACTCAACAAAGTCGATGAACAGGTGTATTGGACGCCAAGTTAATATGAACAGGGCCTACTCTAAAAGCGTTACTTAGAGGTTTTAATGGGCTTTATGATGAAATTACAGTAGGCCTTGACCACTGAGTTATATTCGACTTCAAGTTAGTTAATATTTAACAATTAATAATTATCGCTGGACTGTTGTGATTACCTAGAGAGTTCGTGAGAATGGAACAACCGAGAAATAAACTACGAAGATACTATATGGAAATCCCGACTCACACACACTGAGGAAAACCTCTTCCTGTTTCCTTCGTCCCTTTATGGTTTCTAGGAGTCTGGAAATTGCAAAGCTCATTCATCAAGTGCTTTTCATTTTATTAGCAGCTACACTGTAATCGTAGCGTTGTTTTTATAAAATGAATTACATATTCTTGACATTACTGACACAACTTTTTGTTCCTTGTTTCATATTCTCATCATAAATGCTTCTCCTTTCACTTAGAAGCTGGGATCGAACTAACATTGAAATTCTTCAGATGCTTAATGTTCCCGCAGATGGTGTCCTATTTTTCAGTCACTGGGAAAGGATTATATGCACGGTTCCTTTGATTGGAAACTGTATGCTCGAGACTTATGAAATTTGTTTCTGAAGTTCGCGTTTTGAAATCAGTGTAATGCTATCTTTACATTTGTGCATTTATGTGTTAGAGGTGGTGCCAATGAAATTATTCACAAGGAAAAGACGCCGAGGAAATGGAGTCTAATGCAGAATAGGCAACATTGCAAAGTACTTTTGGCAACCCTGTGAACGGCGAGTTATTTCCTGGTTAGCACAGAATTAAGCTGATAAATTTACTTGATTTTTCATGTCATTTCCATTAAACAATCTGAGTGATTTTCACTTAAGGTGTGAGATGAAGTTATTAATTCATGTTTTTGAGTGCAGGAAAGTGTTTCAGGCGAAGTTGCAACCAGTCTCTTCTTTTACGTTTCGCTTCATCTGGTCTACTAACTAGTCGCCCAGTAAGAAAGAGCCTCATACTGTAAGTTTTCGCTAGCCTTGATAGTCGCCTGCGATGCAACGGTGCTTGCGGCTCATGGAGCCAGTCTCGTTCGTAGTAAATTTTTCAGCTATTCGGTGATAGAGCTACAAGTATCCACATAGAAAATCAATAGGAAAATCTCAAGAAAACTTTTAATTCAAAAGTGTTTAAGCTATTTCCGGTCCCATATTTTCTTATATCTGGAAGAGTCTGAAATTGCTTAGGTAGTTTACTCAGTTCATGCCCACAGAAACAAACTGTTCCAAATTAACGAAGTCGTAAAATGATGTTTTCAGTGCATTTTTGTCTGGAATGAATTTTTGTTGAAGATTGTTTGATTAGGAGCGGGAAAGGAAAATATTTGTGAGCAAGTGATCAGAAGAATACGTGAGAGAAGTATTTTAAAAACCGAGTCTTGGAGGGTTCTGTTTGTGAAATCAGTAGAGAACGGTATCGTGTAGTAGCAATACGTTATGAAATTCTATAGGTTGTTTCGCTCACTGTGCTATTGATCAATTCCATGCATATTGGCAGCCCATACCAGCACAAGGGACGCACCTCGGGCGAGGTGTTTGCTAAGTAAGTGCACGTGCGGGGCAGTAGGTGATTCGGCGCATAGTTGATCTACAGGAAACGGGTTGGAATCCTGTCTCTAATTTGAATTTTAATTGATGATAAGAGCTTTAATACAGGAGGACAAAGACAACTGTAGCGATTAAAGTATTCTTATTCGCGTAACTGGGGATGTAGGGGACCCAAACGCTCGAGTTTGCGAATACCAATTGGCCTTTCAACACTTTTAAAAATGACAGCTCTCTTATGATTTTATCTGTACTTGTACCCTGCCTACATCTAAATAAACAGAACATTAATAAATAAAATGCCTTCTTCACTTGATAAAAAAAGTAAATAGTTCTTTCTTTGATACCTTCATTGGCATCGACGTCATAAACCTTCTTCATTTTCATGCTGTTTTTGGTTTTTCTTAAAGTTCGTGTAATAATTTAAGATTAAATACTTTATTACAGAAGGGTTGAGATTAACACTAAAATTTTTTTTTTCTTCGAAGTAATGTAAATCTTCAAGAAAAATAATCAAGAAAATAAGACTCTTCCATTTAATATAAACAAACCTTTGTCTGTGATGACAACATAATTTAGTATCGTGTCCAGTTTCCATTCTCCTCTACAACTTCACTTAGCCGCCGGGGAACAGAGGTAACTATTTTCTTACAAACCCACTATTCTGGCAAAGCTCTTGCCATGCATCCTGAACTGCTTCAGATAGCGCTGTCTTCGTTGCTGGCGTAAGTCTTCGGCTCCTAATAATCTTCTCCATCTCTGCCCACACGTGCTCTATGGGATTGAGGTCAGCATCTTTGGGAGGCCAGTCCAACATGTCAACGTCTCCGTTCACTCGAAACCACTGTTTCACACAATTTGCTGTGTAGACCGGGGAACGGTCATGTTGGAATATTATTCTGCCTTCCGGAAACGTCTCAGGAACAGAAGGAAGCATTATGTTATCCAGTATTTCACAGTAGCAACTACTGGTAAGCGGACGGTCCAGTTCCCACAGAATGCCGCAACCATTTGCCGACATCCATCCCCAAACTGTGACAGCAGTACGGCCACACCTTTGCCTCTGATGGACATATATTCTGTCAAATCTCGCTCCAGTTGGACGAAACACATGAACAGAACCGTTTGGTGCTGTGGAAAATATCTTCTCGTCAGTAAATATTACTTGCTCCCAGAACGAAATTGTTTACGTATACCAGTACGAACTTTAATCCGGCAGTCTTATGTTGTTCTGTCAACATTTCCTTTATCGCCGATTTTCGTCCATATCTTCCATCCTCGTTGAGACGACGGCGGATGGTCTTCTTACAGGTAGATGTAGAACGTTCCAAATTTCGGTGCTGGTGCGGAATGGGCCTTCATCACTGCAGCGAAGTATATCATTGTCTTGCTCCTTTGTCGTAGTGCGTGGACGTCCGGGTCGACGAGACTACTGACATGGCCTTCATCTGCCATCCTCTTCACCCACTGGTGTATCGTGGATTTGCTGTATCCTAGAGCAGGGGAAATGGCGCTGATACTGTATCCCTCTTCATAAAGTGCAAGAATGCGAACTTTATCAAAGCTCTTGAGTTGTGGCATTTCGCAAGTAAACACCTATCGACAAGGCAAGAGGAAGCGAAGTGCCATACAATGTGGAGAACACTTTCTTTGCCTCAGAAGTCAAACTCATTCCCAACTACTTGCTTTTAAAAAGCGTTCATAAACAAGTTATTACGAATATCGTGGAAATGAATTTTGTCTCTAAATTTCATACGTAGTAATACTGACAGTGTGTCTGAGATTAAAAGTAAAATTTAGATGCACATAGTGGTTAAGATCGTTATTGTCCCGGCTATCGTATTTCTTAAGAAAGTGTGTTACCTTACGTATGACATTATACCAGTCAGTAAGCGGAGGGTATTGGAATAGAAGCATGGCGTAGTGAGTAAGACGGCAAGTTGGTAATCTGTCATAAATCGGTTCAAATCCCGTCCTGCCTAGTATTTTAATTCGTTGTACACAAAGTATTCTTTTTTGAAGAGTCAACGTATATGTAGCTCTCGAAGTATTCATAACACATCATACATTTTTGCATACGCCTTCCGTTACTCGGTCGAGGAAGGCAAGGAAAAAAAAAAAATACACCTACTTTTGAGCATTAGCACTGTCTTCGGTTGATAATCGTTTTGCATTTTTATCTGTACCGTACTTTATGGTCTTTATTTCAGCTGATGATTTCCATAGCTACAGAAACACAACTTATGATACTTCTTACGGCAAAATACTTATGCTATCAGGCGAAAAGATTAATTTGGCCCAGATCTCATCCTACCCTGACAACGAGCTATTCTTATTTACTAAATATATGAGAGATGATATGTCGGGTCCGGTGGTCTCGGGATAAAGCGTTCCACTGGAAACCGAAAGGTCGCGAGTTCGATACCCAGTCGGACCTCGGAATTTTTGAAGTCTCCGTTTTAATCCGGCCTTCACCTCTCAACGATGTCAGGAGTCACCAAAAACGACACGTGGTTCGGATTCCACGATAAGCTGTAGGTCCCCTTTCCCCGGGTGGATAACTGGGGTAGGCTATGGACACGCAAGTCGCCGAAGTGGCGTCCAATCGAAAGACATGCACAAGGCCAATGAGCCACACGAAATTTTAGCACGTTTTAAGAGGAAATGAAATTCCTTCACGAAATTTCTTAACAGCGTGAACTAGTCGTTTGTGAATCAATTACCGGGTTTATTTCTCTGGTTAGAAAGTAAATCTACCAGGAGGTAAGGACTAGAGAAAAGTCTCGTACTGGAAGGTCAGCCAATTTTATTTCAGTGAGTACAAAAATCAAGTAAAACAAACAATGAAGTTGCAGTTTAGGTCAAGCATATACAGAAATGTAAGCCATAGTACAAGTAAATTCTCGAATTCATATGCATTGCATACACGCGCAGTAAGTGTTGTAGTGTTGTTATGGAGCCAAATAATTCAATGCCGTATTTCCCGGTAAGAAAGAGCAGAGTTTAACAGTCTTCACTACATCATACTGCATCAGCTGACGCGACTGACAAGGAGACGGTCTGACATGTGTATATTTTTAACTGGCACGATCGTGTCTACTTCACCTCTGGTAACACCAAGTGAAGATCGTCAAGTTGCATCGTAGTTAACAATCCGCATTAAACCGAATTATTTCGCTATCAACTCGGACAGAGCCGATTTATCGTTGCCAGTAACAGGCAGAATACACGGCAATCAGTAACTACGTCGCTAGAAAGCTTTTCTTATATTACAAAACTTTATTTTATAAACCAATGGTCCTTTAAGGTCACGTGTCTCGTATTGAATTTCACTTGAGATCTTAATAATTATGGTGCTGGACTGGGAATCTAATTCGGATCTCCTCTTCTGCCGCACTCGACACTCCCGGAATCATATAATTGAATCATTTCGCTGCTTTCTCCGAGACTGCCGACTCCTCTAGGTCTCCACGAAAGGCACGTATATGGATTCGAATCCAGGTAACACAAAATATTCATAATTTCATTTAACACCCTAGATAGAGCACACTGGACTACTAGAAAAAAATTATATTGAATATCTCTTCGTGCATTATGAACGCGAATGAGGGTGCTGCGGTGGTATTGGGGTAAAGCGCTTGGAAGGTAACTGAAGGGTCGCGGGTTCGAAACCTAGTCAGATCTGTGTTTTAACCCAGCATTCACGTCTCAACAATGTGAGGAGTCGTCATAAACTACACGTGGTTTGGATTCCACGTTAAACTGTAGGTCGCCTTTCCCGGTTGGATAATTGGGGCAGGTTAGGGACATGCGAGTCTCTGAAGTGGCGCACAGTTGAATGACTTGCACCAGGACACTGAGCCACACGTTATTATTGTTATTATTATTATTATTATTATAACAACGATAGGTGCCGTGTTACTTGTCAGTCACGCACGCATCGTCATTCCTGTTGAGTTAACATTTGAGATTTAACGTCCATTCGTGCTTAGAAAGGAAATCGGTAGGTTCGGGGTTCGATTCCAGGGGACGCATAACGTAATTGTATCCAGATTACAGATTAAAACACCACGCTGCTGGTGAAATAATTCGACTACTAACATCTGACACTTAGTTATCTTCCATTTAGATACCGGGTATGTTACAGAAAATCAAATGTTTGTAAATCTATGAGACCAAACTACTGTGTAAGTGATGTGTAAGGATTAATTAATGTTTTATGTGACGGAGTTTGTTATATGAGACTGTAATATGTTTCACAATACTTAAGATATGTTAGTTTAATAAATTGGATTTAATAAACGTTATGAACTTAATAAGCTGTTTCCTTTTATTTGCAAACTCGTGGTGTTAATTTACATCTGGAATGATTGCCATAAAGCGCAGTTGTCTGTAGTGGCTTCATTTTGAATAGTCGAACGACTATACCGCGGAGCGAGCAGAGCACCCGCAAGACACGTACGTTAGTTGGGTTGCATGCACATCAGGCGAAACGCAATTCAGGTCGTTCGGATATTTTTGCGCATGGTAGTACATGGAAACCACGTACTTTTTCCTTCGAAATAAATAGGCAGTGATCAGAAATGTAGGTAAATCATGAAAAGAACTAGTCCGTTGCTAAAAGAAAAGAAAAAAAAAAAGAAAAAAAGTTAAATTTTATTGAGCCATCATATTCACAAGTTGTGTTTGTAACTCTCAGACTTAACCATGCAGCTCTTTAACTTCGGTAAAACAATGTCTAATTGCAACACACAAGCACACACAAAACAAACAAGTAAATACCCAGATGAAAGCCACTGTAACGTTGGTCGAAAAGTCGGTTATTTAAGTAATAGCCTTCTTACATCATGACGCGGTACAACAACCAGAAAACTTTTATGTCACGTGAATACTGTTGTATACGACGTACCTTCCCTTATAATCTCTCACTGTCAGTCTGAAACGCACTGCTAATTCGTTGTTGGATCCCGCAGCCTGGTTCCAACAATTTTAACTTCTGATTCCCACCGACAAGTATTTCTCTCAGCGTTCTCCCTAACAATGGTCCAAGTGGTCGCGCTTGAACTGCAGTTCGCACTGACCTACTCTTGTGTAGTCTAACAATCAGACGAAATGTGTCCATCGCGTGAAACTGGCGACATTAAAGCTGAATTGATATCCCGTTGGCAATTAACTTTGCTACTAAATCTCCAAATCCAGATGTACAAATGAGTATTTCAATTAGGCAAGTAAAATAATTAAATTGACGCCACGTCCAAATTATTTGGTCGCGTTCCAGTAATGACACGCATGTCGCTGGTTCGCAAAACTTGCCCCATACTCACGTGTGAAAGTTTCGCGGTGTACGGGGGAATCCCCAAGAAAACTGTATCGAAGGGCATCAGTGGAGAGAAAGCAGCGGTGGTTGAAGAGAAAGACAATAGACTGCCAGCCAGAAGTGGAGTGTCAGTGGGAGGGGAAATGGATGGGGCATAACAATGGCAGTGGGGCAGAGAGACATCACGATGATTCCGTGTGGCATTTATGACCGTTACACCCCGAACGGGATTCTGTTTGGCCTGTATAGTACAAGTCTCTTTAGTTGACGCAACGTCTGTGACTTGCGTGTCAATGACGATGTTCCGAACCGACGCTGTCCACTAGAATACGGAGGCTGACGGAGACACACTTAGAATGGCAGAGAAACAGACAAAGAAAGAGTGATTGAAAGGAGTAAACATATTGTGAAAAACAGACCGGAGAAAGTACCATTGGGAAGAAATACTGGATAAAAGGACGTAGAAGGATGTATTAAGAGAACACGAAATGTTCGCATGCTTTTTTGACGAGGAAGACGGATATCGCATTGAAGCTGATGTCTGACATGTTTTGTCAGAGTCTTTTTATTACTATTATTATTATTTTGTACTCCGCTTGTTCGATACGGATTCGTCACAGTCCTTTGGAGAGCAACATATTCGCCAATTTTGTGCTCCACTGGTATTTGCATGTTTAGCTACAATTTCCTATAGATCCATTACCCATTTTAAGGCTCGTTTCTTTCACGACAACGATCTATCAATTTATTTTAATATCGTACTGTTCACGTGCTTCTTTAAATTTCCTTATCATATAATATGCATCCTACTTCGGCGAAAATTACATGTTGGTCGATGAAAGTTATTATAGTACACAAGTTTTTTGCACTTTTTCCGTTTCTTATGAAGCACAGGTTTCGTTCCAAAACATTTTTTTATAAGAGTAGTAATTAAGCAGCATTCTTGCTGCAGTTCTATGCTAACCTTAAATTTCTGTGACTGAATTTACCGACTTTAACACAACAACTATTACACTAATATAACGTATTATAGTAATTTGTAAGTTCTAGTTATCCAGTCCTTCCCACATCCCAGAAAGAAGTACGCTTTGACAGGTCTTATGACATAAACCAAGTGCTCTGGTTAATCGCCCGTCTAACGCAGGAGATTTCATCAATTTCTCAATTCCTCAGCGTAAGAAGTGTGATGACTCGAGACTATAAGTCATGCTTCCTGGTTAATCGCCCGTCTAATGCTGGAGATTTTATCAATTTCTCAATTCCTCAGAGAGAGAACTGATGTCTCGTGACTTTGTAAACTCATGCTTTCTTGTCTTTTTTAATATTTTTATGATGAACTGTTCCTTAAATTCGCCGAGGAAATAAAATGTATCGTAACAACAACAGATTACAATTTAGAAGCATAAAATTTTCACTTTTCAGTGGAGTGTGCACTGATGTGAAACTTCCTAGTATATTAAAACTGTGTGCCAGACGGAAATCTGAACTCAGAACCTTTGCCTTTAATGCAATGGTCCTGGGTTTGAATCCCCGACTGGCATACAGATTTAATATGCATGGAAATTTGAATTATGATGTTCATAATTTGCTGGTTTTCAACTACCGTCTGTACACAAAGATTTTGACAGAGGACACGAGTGAATAGATGGTTCGTGAGCATTAAGAAAAAGAAGATAGAGAGAAAAGAGTGCTATGTTGATAATGAGGAATGAATCAAGGTAATAGGGACAATAAATCTGTAGGCAAGCTTGCGGTAGAGGCTAAAATTGTGGCCTGTAAAAACATGCTCACCACCATCACACAGCAGAAAAAATTCGTTAGTCGTTAATACTGTAGCAACAGTTTATACTCTGTGGTTTCTATAAACCATTTCGAAAAGAAATGTGTTTATTCACGTTGATAATTAAAAGCGGTGTTTGCATTTACTTGCAAATTCGAGTATACAAGAAATAATTAGGAATGACAAATGAAGGGAAAAATAAAATAAAGTGTATCCTGAATATCCGTTTTATTTATCGCCTCGCACAAGTGCAAAGTGGGTTCACGCCGCCATATTTCTGTGCCTCACGTAATATGTGTCAACGGGCAGCTTGTGGTTTGCGGCTTGCGGCCACCCAACACGTAATTCAGAATTTTTTGCAAATAACACTGTGTTGATTCCTGTTCCTTAATATGAGTTCGCGGTTTTGCACAACTTTAAAATGTGTTGTAATATTGTCCCTTCACGGGCAAAATGAAATACGGTTCTCAACTGTATATTAATGACCCTGTTTTGAATTTTATGCGTTACGAGTGAGCACAAAATTCACGTAAAGCGGCTAGAAAATAAATATACCGTGTATAACGCTTCTAGGACGTAACGTCGACTCATTCTACGGAGGCTCGCAGCATCCCATTAAGGTGCTTGTGCAAATGTTCTGGCCCATAATCGTGGGCAGTTCTTCTTCCCGTGGAACTTAACGTTTCCGCAGCAGCGAGGTCGTTAGAGGACCATTAAGTAATCCTTATGCAACAGGCGACCCGCCTCCGCTGCTGAGGTCACTAAATCAAGGTTTTAGCCGGTTTCGTTCCCGAGGAGAGGTAGCTGGCTCGAATCCTGTCGACGAAAGGAAATTGCCTCCATCTTTGTTAACAGAACTGTGTTTCATCACAATGCGAGAGTGAAGGTCGGGGTGAGAGTTTAAAATAGGGAAAGTTTAATTTTTAAAAACTCACAACCACCAACTGCGAACCAAATTCCTAAACATGCAAAAACACTGTAATTGTGATTGCTACTGTTTGACTCGTTTTCTAGGGGATGATATCACACGTTCGCAGCTTTCCTTCCCTGCATATGATTAACAAAAAATTCATAATAAAGTCAAGTTCATGAGAGAAAAGGGTGTACTACCTACTATTTTTGAAAACACGTAAAAGTTCACTTTATGTTGTTTATTTCACAATAGTAGAACTCTGTGGCTGATACGTCTGTACGTCGACACATTTATCAAATAAAGTTATAGATCGTGAGCCCCCAGACGAAATGAACATTTGTCGAAAATTGTTTTCACACCATGAGGCTGTCTCAAACACCGTTTATCTTCATGACTATGCGGCGACACGTGTTACATTAACAAATCACAGTCACTTTAATTCAATGCAATGCACACCTTGTTCCAACGGCTAAATATTCACAAACACACGTTAACACTCTATTCAACTTGGTGCAGTCTACGACGAGCAACCACACGTGGCGATTGCCACTCAGATATCTATAACCTCCACCTGGAGATCCACATGCCGACCGCCTTAGAGCGACGCCGCCCGGCCAGCTACCCCACTTCTTCCGACTCGTCACTTCCTGCCCTCGCGCGCGCGTGCGCGCCAAAAGCTCAACTGCCCGGGTTTTTTCCCTACGTCATCAACTTCCCCATGTGAGCTGTTGTAACCGACTTCCAACGTATAGCGCTCAGCCAATACATTTCTAAAACGTTACTTAAAATCAAAATAATTACACTACACATTAAACAAATTTCTTATGTTTTTATATTGGTATACACATCCTTTGCACTATTTATTACAATCGTGCAATTTCTTATATCATAGATAAGTGATTTAACTGAATATTTCAAGATAAAATACACAAGATTAATTGAAAATAAAATGAGAAATAGTTAATATATTACTTTTATAAACAAACATTGCCATGCTAGTTGTGTAACTGTCTTGTATTCATTGGTAATTTATTACTTTTCATTGTCAATTAAACATATTACGTCAGATGTGACTATATCAGCTAATGTATTGTTTATTTGGCAACAGGCTATTTTGTAATGAGGGCCTTAAAGGTTCCTAACTGCATCGTATTACTTCAAATGCAAGTAGTATTAGAATATTTTATTTCACGCTGTGCACTGCACTGCACCTGGCACTCGCCATTGTCCCTCTCTCCCCTCACCGGAAACGAGCCTGGAAAATCCTAACCTGGAACAAGCCACCAACGTCGGCCTGCTCGCTGGCCTCCCGTCAGCTACGAGCACACAGCAAATCTCAACGTGGAGAATTTCTACCTATGGCCTAACTATAAATGTTGTCACCCAACTGCGTACATACATTGCCACCATAATTAATAAGATTAAAATTGTGTAACATTTAATGCATTGGCATGTTCAATGTTTGCAGTGAACTTCATACTGTTTAATTATCAAATGCTTTTAATTACCAGTATTTCTATTGGGCGGTAATCTCACAACAATCGCATCAACGATACGGCATTGTATGGCAGTCAAATAAAGAAACATTGATTTTATGTCTTAAAATGATGTCATACAATGAAATAATATTTTAAGGGTTCATTCAGCGGTATATTAGGATATCGGCGGCAACACGTATTGAGACGCCAAGGACTAAGCCCCAGTTTCTCATGCATCTCAGTGGTTGTGACATCATGTATTATGAACTACGTGTCGTTCAGTGATGTAATAATACCTATAACACTTAAAGACATAATATAATTTTCAATGATTCCAAATCGCTGCGTAATATTTTATTTTTATTTAACAATGGCGATTTCGGCTACAAAGCCATCATCGGGTTAACTGCAATCGTGTAATATAAAAGTCACATGGTATTTTGATTATACATACTTCCTGTAATGTGGTTTTTCCATATAAGATCGTTGTCATGCCACCAATATGGTACAGTTAAATTGCTGTAGCTAGCTATAATAAATTGCTTTAGCTGTCATTTGCTGGTGTATGTCAACGACATTCTATGGTTACAATAGCTTGTTTATACTTATACCAACGATGTATTAAACAGGTCAAAGTGTGTATTAAATTTTGTCCCTGATTATGATAGGCAATGATACTGCATGCCTCCAATGGTTTGTTTATCAACGATATACAAAAATAATTTATTTTGGGTGTAATATGCGTTAAAATTTATCACTGGATGTGTTGTTATTAACCTGGTTCCCCTTTGAATAATTCAATAAAATTTTTCGAGGAAACTTTTATGTTTTAGATCTGTTTGTTTATTAATTACGAGAAGTGGTTCTTTTTCGAGGTGTAAAAGTATCTCTAATTCTTCCAAGATGTTCATTGTTGGTCCTTTAGGTGTAATGTGTAACACTTGGAAGAATTGGACATACTTTTACACCTCGAAAAAGAACCACTTCTCGTAATTAATGAACAAACAGATCTAAAACATAAAAGCTTCCTCGAAAATTTTATTGAAATATTCAAAGCGGAAAAAGGTTAATAACGACACGCCCAGTGATAAATTTACACGCATATTACACCAAAGAGCACCTTCTAAATTATTTTCGTATATCGTTGGTAAAAAAACCATTGGAGGCATGCAATATCATTGCCTATCCGAATCAGAGACAAAATTTAATACACACTTTGACCTGTTTAATATATCGTTGGTATAAGTATAAACAAGCTATTGCAGCCATAGAATGTCGTTGACATACATCAGCAAATGACAGCTAAAGCAATTTATTATAGCTAGCTACAGCAATTTATTATAACTGTACCATGTTGGTGGCATGACAACGATCTTATATGGTAAAACCACATTACAGGAAGTATGTATAATCAAAATTTATGTAAATATCGCACCATGTGACTTTTATTATCTAACGAATTTTATATTACGCGATTGCAGTTAACCTAATGATAGCTTTGTAACCGAAATGGCCATTGTTAAATAGAAATAAAATATTACGCAGCGATTAGGAATCATTGAAAATTGTGTCTTTAAGTGACATATTTAACGCTGCAGGACCCAAATATTACAAAAAATACCTATAACCTTTGCTCAAGCGCAAGCAATATCTTGTTCACAAAGTTTCATCGCAATCGGATGATCGGTACGGCAGCGCATAAAATACTGACGAACAAAAATTCATTTTTATATATTAGATGACTCGTGGTCGAATATCTGATGGAAATCACTGAGAAAAGATCAGGATTCTATGCTGAATGAAGAAGCAGCTCCCAGCCGAAATTATGCGAAGTTTTGTAGCTGTTTGATCATCCGGCATAGAGTTCTGATCTTACTCCCAGTTATTTCGATCTTTTCTCGCACCTCAAGGAATTCCTATCCTTCGGTCAGCGTTTGACTAGCGACGAAGAGCTGAAGACGAGTGTCACACGCAAGCGACACACTTATACGACACAAAAGACAAAAGTAAATGCCGCGATACGAAAAGTGTCTCAATTATTTTAGTGATTCTTTCGATAAAAGCTCAAACATTGCTGTACCTTTTGCCAATAAATCTTTCATATAGCAATGTTGGTCTTGTTTCTATAATAATAATAGGAATCTTAATACCTCACTCCGTATATGGAAAATCAATGAGTGAAAAAGAAGTGATATCTGGTGTCACTAAGATAGTTTTACAGGCCCTATATAGGTCCTAATCTACATAAATGATCTCGCAGATAACCTGTACAGCAGTCTTAGGCTGTTTACAGATGATAGTTATTTACCGTCTAGAAAAGTAATCATAAGATCAATACCACTGACAAAAGGATCTAAACTACATTATATGACGCGAAAAGTGACAATTGAACCTAAATAAAGAAAAGTGAGATCATCCACGTGAGTAGTATGAAAAAGTCTGTTAATTACACTATAAATGGCACAAATTTGTAGGCTGCCATGCAAAAGACTGAATTTTGTTGGCAAAGCATTGTGAATATACAACAAATCGACTCCACCTTATCCGTCATATTCTACAATATTGATGCACGGCATTGCATCCTTAAGAAGGGCGGCTCATTTGTATTATCACACAATAGGCAAGAGATTGTCAGGGATATAATACGCGAGCTGGAGTAAAACAAAAAACAAGAAAATAAAAAAGCTAAAATTGTTAGGGATGGCTGAATGTTAATTTTGAATCGGTAATTTTTGCCTGTTTTTGTTAATGTTTTCCTCGGAATTAAGAAAACCCCAGACAAACATTTTATCACAAGGTAAGGGATAGGGAAGGGGTCAAGTTTTCACTGTCATTTCCTGTATATTCCGTGGACGGTATGAGATAAAGCCCTCAGCTTACTCCATCACCTTATGTGCACGAGTTGTTAACTATAACTGCCGGAGATGATGGTTGTATGACTGTGTTGTGTGCCTGTGTTATTGCGTTAGTCTTCTATTTTCTGAATAAGGCCATGGCCGATAGCTGCAAGTGTTGTATGTGTGTGTCTTTTGTATGTGCCTGTCGCAGCTCGTCGCCACATCTTTGCGGTGAGTGGTAAACTGTCCTTACTATGAAACTTCCTGGCAGATTAAAATTGTGTGCCGGAACCGGGACTCGAACCTGGGACCTTTGCCTTTCGCGGGCAAGCGCACTACCGACTGTGCTATCCCGACACGACTCACGATGCCGCCCCACAACTTTACTCCTGCCAGTACCTCGCCTCCTACTTTCCAAACTTCACAGAAGCTCTCCTGCAAACACGCAAGACTAGCACTCCTGGAAGAAAGGATATGGTGGACACATGGCTTAGCCACAGCCTAAGGGTTGGTAAACACTATTCTGGCTCCGACGACTGTGGAAGGAAGTACTCCACCGAATCATGCTGAGGGGAAGGCATGCTGTTAGGATTTAACGTTCTTTGTGATCAGGCAGACTTGGTTTTTCAATTATAGTTCTCTTGAGTAATTCTTTCGCTATGCGAGGTGAAGTGCTTCTTAATTTACAGAACTCGAGTAAATTCAGTATAAATTTATTATTTGCATTTTCATTCCAGTGATTACTGTGTGTCCAGTTTTGCTCAAGTTAGAATATGTGTGTGTGGCCTTCAGTCTTTGTGTAAACCTAGTATGTTTGATTTCCTTTGTGTTTTTAACTAACTTTTCACATCATGTCTGTCTCTGTGAGTACACTAAATATTTCTCAGTTTTCCTTGTTTGATTCCATATTTCCTGTCTTGTATTGCACCATGAGCTTTCGTAACGGTCATTACTTCAGCCTTCAGCCACTCTTTTCTTAATACTAGTTTTCTTCTATACAAATTCTCACGTGTGCTTTACTCGCTTATTCTACATTAATTTCTGTTTGTAAATGCTTGAAAGTCAGCATGGTCACACACCACATGGTACTTAAGAATAGTGAGCTGCTGCCTCCCCACACATAAGTTCGTTTAGTGTGCAGTATAGTTAAATTTGTGATCAAGACACCCGTCATCTCATCAAGATGCCATTGACACTTCGTTTTGCCACTGCTTTCATGTGTTCCAGCATTGTAATGTACCATCAAGCATTACGTGCTGTCTGTGAATGAATGAATGTGCTTTCAGTTACCCATTGTGTATTTGATAATTTCCTCCCACGTTATCTCCATATTCATAAAGGAGAGAAACAATTTTACTATGGGCAGTAATTATATGATTGAATTCATTTTTGTACAAGGTGTGCGCTTAATTTGGTCTACCCACAATTAGTTGCTTGTTCATTATTCTGAATAGATTATGATTTTAAAGTATCAAACCTCTGCTTTATGCCGTCCCATGTTTAACTATATATGCATTTATTTTTAACATTGATTTTGGGTTTGTTAAATGTTGGCTGCTCCCTTAAGCAGTGAGCAGTTAGTTAAATTTCTGTTGCACATGTACTGTGGCCACTCATAAAGTAATTTAGAACAGCAGTGAGCGTTTTAACTTACATTTGCAGATCTCAATTCCTCGAGATTTTGCCAATTTTAATAACAGGCTAATTTCAACCTGTAGCATTTCGTATCACTCTGTAACCTTACCTATTTCCTAAAAATCTCGCGTTTTTACTTTTCCCAGAATAGTATTATTTTCACTGTGTTAAAATTCTGTCTTTCGACCCTGTAATATGTCCTACCTTTCTGAACCTTGATTATTAGCTAGACATCATTCCCCTTCTGCAAATGGTTGCATGACCTATCTCGCGGTTTTAATTGTGTTAAAAAGTATATATATTCTGAATTCTTAGATCCGGTGCTGCTCTGTTTTGACCTGAAACCTTTACCATGCAGTAGTTCTCTCCCTCCTGTGCAAAACGAACACCGTAACGCCCGTTTTAATTATTTAGTGAATTTTCCTATTTAATAGATATCTTGAATCTCTCTGGAAACTTATTCTTCGTGATTGTATCACACTCCAAGTGGTTTTCTATAATGTGCATTTATTCCCTCTGATGGCAACCCTGAGCCTAAGCCACAAGATCATATATTACGGCACAAAATTTCTCTTTTATTGATGTGCTAGTGAACCTGCTGTACTGTGTGGCGTCCTGCTGCTGTCGTTGATGTTTGTGTGTGTGTGTGTGTGTGTGTGTGTGTGTGTGTGTGTGTTTGATGCTGGTAAGTATGGCTTGGGGAATGTGTCATTGTGAGAATATATATCACTTCCTCCCTTCTCCCCTCACTATGTTTTCGAAACAGAAACAATGGAGTAGGATCAATATTGAATGTGCCAAAGGTCGTACAGCTTGACTGTCAACAAAGTCTTCAAGAGCGCCAGTATGGTAAAAGTTATTGTGATCATCATGTACGACTGTGATGGTGTTATAATAATACGTTACGTTCCTCCACGGCAGACCATCAATGCACAGTATAACTGTTCATTTTTGGAGCACCACCTGCGATCAGCTTTGTGAAAGAAGGAGCAACACGTTCTGTACAACCCACCCATCATTTTGTACGACAATGGATGGTGGCATACAACATAAGCTGTGGCTACTCTGTTCGGTCGATGGGATTGGGAAGTACTGTACCATCCACCAACCTCCCTGGACTTTAATCATTGTGACTATGATTTGATTCCGTTGATGAAGGAACCACTTCGTGGCATCCGCTTCAGAACTGTTGCTGAGATTCGACAGTCAGTAGGCGGCTCCATTCGCGACATCCACATAACAGGCTCTGCTAACGGTATACTACGCCTTCCACATCGCTGCTAACGGGATCTGCGCAGAGGTAGTGTCTACTTTGAAGACATGTAACAGGTGCAAACATGAAACGCTTCTGTATAGGTTTTGAATAAATAGTTGCCACTATTTAAGTTTCATCCCTCGTATTTGAGTTGTAGTCCCAACTCATTAATTAAGGATATAATTAAAGTTTTATAAAGTGTTTAAAACCAATCATAATGAAATTAGTAGTGAATTACCATCAAGAGGAATAGTAGGACAACGCATGTCGATTTCCTACATTACGCATAATTTGACAAAAACTATTTACCATTCATCCGCCACGCATTAAATGGGTCAATGAAACACGGTTATAGTAAACATTAGGACAGCAATTTGATTAATTAAATTCTGTGTTAGTTGTAAAAATCATTCCATATGAAATTTATAGGGATCACTGTGTCCTCGGTGGCGGAGTGGTCAACGCGTGTGCCTAGTAAGCAGGAGATCCCGGGTTCGAATCCCGGCCGGGCACAAATTTTCATTCGCCACAGTTTGGTGTTTCATCTAAACCTAATACAGTGAAGACATAAACATCGCAAATTGCGATTTATTTCAGTTATATATATGTCCCCAACAGGCAACTGAAATTTCAGTGAGGATACAGAAATACGCTCGATTACTTGCGAGAATACAATGTTAGGCTGCGAGCAAGAGGAACTAATGGGCAGGGGCACTACCATCGTACTGTGCGATATGCTGAGAATTAGGTCGGGATGGGAAGTGTACCCACGTAGCTTAATGGATTTCTCTGGCGCTGAGCTCAACGCGTTCCGTCATAGGGCTAAGCGTCATCTGAAATAAAAAGAACTGAGCCAAGAAATCAATAACAAAACCCGATCTCACATTCGCAAATGACTGATGTACTCGAGGGCGGTAGAGAGTCCTTAAGGCGACTGATGGCTCGAAGCTGGAAATCCGGACTCTAATCCCATTCCAGCACAAATTTTCATTACTTTATTTAAGTGCCCTGCAACGGTCGAGATTTTTCAGTATTTCTTATTTATCTTATTTGGATGCCTGCTCTTTACACATTTGGCCCACTTTAGGTTACGGTAGTAACAATAAAAGCGGGCCTTTGCGATCGCCTTTTGACAGCTCGAAATTTAAATGAAAAATGAAAATAACGGCTTAACCATTCACCCGACACGGAAACTGAATAACCGAATTTTTAGAGGAGATACTTCTCTACAACTTTGCTCATTTATGTTTTTTTCATATCTCGTATCGTTTCAGCGATATTTGCAAAAATAACGGCGATTTTGGGATGTCTGTCTGTCTGTCCGTAACGTGTTCCCTGTTTTTAAGACGAACCGTTCAACCGATCAGAACCAAATTTTACAGACATAATTGTAGGCCCCCAGAGACCAGAACTTCCTTTTTTCAAATTTTTCGGACAAAAATACGGTAGTAATACCAAAATAAGCCGTTTGTAATGTAATTTTAATTGAAAATAAACCGTTCATCTGACGCGAAAATTAAATAAACTAATTTGTACAGGAGAAAATTCTTTACAACTTTGTTCCCTTGTGTTTTTTTTTTTCATATCTCGTATCGTTTGAGAGATATTTGCAAAAATAACGGGGTTTTGACACCGTCCATTGAATTAACAAAAACCAGCCGTTCGCAGATGTCACGTGACATTCCTCGCCCAGAACTCTCTGTGGCATACGCCATCTTGCGTTGCGTATTTGATTATTTTCTTATTGTAACTTACACGTTGTCATTTCAAAGCCATGGCGAACTGAAGAATTTAAAAAAACACATCGTTCTTCGTACCATAAATAATAATCTAGTGTCTACAAATGCCATATTAGCATCGGTTAACAAGGGCCATCAATAGTATGTGATTACAGAACACAATTCCAGCTGTCATTTATAGCGTAGTCGGCAATGCGTTGGACTGTGACGCTCAAGATCATTGGTTCGAAACCCGCCACTACCAATTATTCTTCCCTAAAAGGGTTTCAGACACTCTTGTTAATTAATTTTTTATTATTTAGATTATTATTTTGGTCCAAAATGTTTGCAAAAACTTATAAAAATACAAATCTAAAGTGGGCCGTAAAACACGTCAGTGAGATATTTTTGTTTTCTGTTCATCGATGTTCGTAAAAATAGAGCTAGATTATCTTTGGGGTCGGTGTTGTTGAATCTCTCGAGGCGCAGAGATCGGTGTTAGAGTTGCAGTGGGACACAGTAGTCGGTAATGATCTAGAAACGTGTTTTTCAACCTGTGGGTCGCGACCATCAAGGATATCACGCGAAGTCTTGCTCCGGGAGTCGCCGTCATATGAGTAAGTACTTGCACCGAAATATAACTAGGGGTTACAAAAACTGATGTCTAAGTGAAAAATATTCGTTGTTAAAATTACGGAGTTCCTTGTGTAACATTCAACATGAATTGAATAGATCATAGACTTCTTTATAACGAAGCGTGAAAACTGTTTTCAGGAACCAGTGAGAGGGTAAACGAACAGAATACAACAAACTGTCTTAAAAAATTTGTTAAAATGTCTACTTCCTTATAATTTTTTTAAACATTGCGACCTTTTTTAATGATCGTAATTTACTTCTAAGTCTCGCATAAACTGCCTAGACTACACGACTCTGTCGGTGGGAGTCTAACCCGGAACCCTGGCCACCACGGATCATCCGGACTGCACAACGCCGCTGACAGACGTCGAACTTCGGATCTCGGGCGGACCGACTAGTAGACGGCGCGACGCCTTGGCTCGCCTGATACCAGCATGTCAGCACACCTGTGTCGTGGCCGGCGAGAAATAAAGGCCTGAGCGCGCACTTCATGCTACGTAAGCAAGGTAGTTCCTAGACGGCGCGATAGCTAGCCCATTGGCCGGCCGCTGGGACACTGCCCACTGCGTCATAGCGGGCAGCCACTGAGCTAGCGATCGCCCAGGCTCCGAACTACCCGCGGCCAATGGGAAATACAGGCCTGAGCGCTCACATCGTGCTACCGTAAGCAAGGTATTTCCGAGCCGGAGCGAACGCTAGCTCAGTGGCTGCCCGCTGTGACGCAGTGGAAAGTGTCCCAGCGGCCGGCCAATGGGCTAGCTATCGCGCCGTCTAGGAACTACCTTGCTTACGTAGCATGAAGTGCGCGCTCAGGCCCTATTTCTCGCCGGCCACGGGAACTACGTTGCTTACGTCACATGATATGCGCGATCAGCCTTGTATTTCCCGTTCCCCGCGACCTGTGTTGACCCCCGCCGCCAGCCCAGCCAGCAACAGAGACGTCACGCTTCGCTAACCGCGCCCCGCCTCCTATGTCAGACAAACCCAATTACCGCAGAGCGAGCAATTCCACAGACGCGCTGCGCACGAGCCTTCAGTGGGCTGCTCGCCTCGACTACGATGGAAAGAAGAGTTAAGGAACGACGCAACCATGTTATCGTCTCTCATTGTTCAACAAAAAGACGTATGCTCAATAGGAACTGCTGTTTAACTATCTCTCCAATACCGAATTCCACAGCCCACATAACCATAAAGGACACATTGTCATTTTACAACATCGGTTTGAATATCAAGAACTCAGATGGAAAACCAGTTCTGAGTAAAGAAGGCAAAGCTGAAAGGTGGAAAGAGTGTATAGAGGGTTCCTACAAAGGAGCAGGAGCAGGAGCAATTACCATATTATTAACTGACCGAAATCTTAATACATCATTCTTTGACCTAGCAGGAGGAGGTGATCCAATTCTTTATCAACACTTATTCTGATTCTTTGATCATCCAGAAGTATACATTCTAATTTTACCAGGATTCGGTATTATTTCACATATCTTTTGTCAAGAAAGATGAAAAATTGAATCATTCGTAACCATTGGTATAATTTATGCAACAATGACAACATTAGCTCTTTACTCGCACGAAATGATGAGTGCTATCGACAAGGGTTCTCAAAGTGATTCCGTATTTTTATATTTCCAGGAGGCTTTTGACACCGTACCTCACAAACGGCTTTTACTCAAATTGCGTGGTTATGGAATATCACCCCAGATTTGTGACTGGATAGAGAATTTCCTGTCAGACACAGTACGTAGTAATCGATCGAAAGACATTGACTAGCCGCGGTGGAGTAGCCGAGCGGTCTAAAGCGTCTCGCTGCGGAGCGCGCGGTTGCTCGCCGTGGAAGTTCGAGTCCTCCCTGGGGCATGGGTTTGTGTGTTTGTCCTTAGGTTAGTTTACCTAGGTTTAAGTAGTTTGTAAGCTACGGGCTGATGACCACGCAGTTTGGTCCGATAGATTTACAAACAATTGAACATTTTGACATTGACTAAGCATAGGTGATGTCGGGTGTTCCACAGGGTAGTATTATTGGTCCTCTACTGTTCCTTGTCTACATAAACGATTTAGGAGAAAATCTGAGCAGGTCTCTTAGGTTGTTTGCAGATAACGCCATCTTTTATCGTCTAGTAAAGTAATCTGAAGATCAAAACCCAACTGCAAAACGATTTAAATAAGATATCAGTATGGTGCAAAAATTGACTCTAAATAATGAAAAATGTGAAGTCGTCCATATGAGTACGAAAAGAAATCCGATAAACTTTGTTTACAAGATAAATCAAACTAATGTGAAAGCCGTAAACTCCACCAAATTTCTATTACTATTACATCGGACAAACTGAGAAAAACACGTAGCTAATGTTGTAGTTGGTAGTTGGGTTATAATTCAAGAAAATCCATGTTCTCTTTTTTGGGTGGAAAATGGTTACGGATAAATAAAAGATACTTATTTACTTCGTAAATTTTGATTCGCTAAAACTCTCCCTCCCTCCCACAGGGAGGGGTTTGAGAGAGAGGAATTAGAGTTTTACAAATTGTTGACCCAAAAATTAAATTTTTCCACAGATTCGAATAAGTTTTGCTTGTTTCGTGGTTGGTCGTGAGGCCACACAACTATTATTTATGAAACAAATCATCTAGCTAACTAACCAACCAAACATCCTACTTACTAAAGAGTGAACTCATTAATTAACAGAGTAAACATAGTAAAAGACTAACAGAGGAAAAGACTAACCCCGGGGGGGGGGGGGGGCTTGGGTGATGGGCTAAGTTTAGCACCAGCAGATGTCTCCCTCGAAAATATTCAACTTTGAAATCTCCACATTTTTTCGTGTGAAGCTGATGTTTCGAGTTATTGTAGTTTGTCAACTTAAAATTTACACCCTGTATATTTATATAGGATGAATCACCTAACAGTTGCACCGCAAATATAGCGGAAACGGAAAGTGCGATTGATGTGCGATTTTCACAGAATGGATTGGTAGTCAAGGTCTCGTATTGTTAGCCAATAAACAGATTGTAAAAATACTTAGAAAGTGTATTTTTATGCAAACATACAATTTTTCTAATGGAACAATGGTTGTTTCTGGAATTTTTGAGACCAGCTGTGTACAAAGAATTTTGAGTGGCATTTTTATCACGTTTAGTTTGGCAGCTACAACCATCAAAGTTTTGGAGGTGGAGGCTACGACAACGTAGCTGATTGACTGGTGGTCATGAGACAGTGGGCCGTGCCCCTTGGCCGAGAGGACTGAGGCGCGTCAGTCACGGCCTGCACGGCCACTACGGTCGGGGATTCAAATCCCCCTCGGGCATGGATATTTGTGTCGTCCTTAATATAGGGTAGTTGATAAGTATGTAAGTTTAGGGACTGATGACGCCGTAGTTAAGTCCCATAAGCTATACAAACATTTGAAAACATTTTTTCATTTGCCGTGCCCCAGGAGCTAGCCACTTGGCAAGTCAGCTACGATATCGCAGCCTCCGCCCCCAAAACTTTTAACGGTTTTAGCTGCCAAACTAAACGTGAAAAAATGTCATTCAAAATTCTTTGTACACAACTGGTGTCAAAAATTCCAGTTCATGATAGAAACAACCATTGTTCCATTTAAAAAACTGTATGTTTGCATAAAAAATACACTCTGTAAGTAATGTTATAATCTTTTGTTGCCTAAATATACGAGCCCGTGACTACCAATCCATTGTGTGAAAACCGCTCATCAATCGCACGTTCCGTTTCCGCTATATTTACGGTGCAAGTGTTGAGTGATTCACCATGTATACTGGCTTAATTTTTAATTTTCGTGTTCCGCAGCGTTGGAAATGTCTTCGAAGGACATACGACTCAGTCTTTAAAAGACATTTTCATCGCTGAAGAAGAAAGAAATTAAAGAAAAAAAAAAAGAAAAAGAAAAAAAGCCTTCCATTTTAATTTAATCGCACGTCATGTGGTGCGGCACAATTAGTATCTCTTATCAACAGATTTGGAACGATATGATTTCTAAAATGGAACGGGCACTTTTCACGATACTGATTCGCAAGTACCAACACAAGTTTCTGCTTTTCGTTACGAATACCTCTTATCGCTGTTGTTGCACCAAACATCGGCTACGAGCGTCGCCGCTGCACCTGTGGATAGCATTGTAGTTGCTTGTTAGGTGATGACGTTTACAGCTCCCCCTGTATTATTAGGCTTCCGCGAACTGCAGCGGCTGTCGTGTTTTCCGGTAGGGCGGCGCCGTTGTCCAGCTGGCCACCACACCCCCTGTTCTCACTCAGCTGCGTGGGTGCCGGCCGCCACCCTGGCGCTCCGTTCCACACCGGCGCACATCCATCCCAGGTCGGGTCCACGCCAGCTCCCTTCTACGACACACCCAACTGCTTCCTCATTCAAGCAGCGAGTTTGGCGCGTTATGCGGGCTTTGTATAGCGTTATTAAAAGCAGATCTCCACCACAAGTGAGTTACTACCTGACATATAAACTCGGTCAAGAACAGCTCAAATAATCTTCACATCGATTATTACATTCATCAGTTCAAAAAAAAAAAAAAAAAAAAAAAAAAAAAAAAAAAAAAAAAAAAAAAAAAAAAAAAGAGAGAGAGAGAGAGAGCAGAAAATTCATAGTGTAATACAAACACTGAGGATATGTTCAAATGTTTCTAGAGCTTATGGGAGTTAACTACGGGGTCATCAGTCCCTAAACTTACAAACTACTTATCAACTAGCTATTACTAAGGACGGCACAAATATCCATTCCCGAGGGGAGGATTCGAAGCCCCAAACGTAATGGCCGTGCAGACCGTGACTGACGCGCCGCAGACCGCTTGGCCACCGCGGCCGGCCTGAGGATATTTAATTTTGTTGTTCAAATGTTTGTAAATCTATCAGACCAAACTGCGTGGTCATCAGTCCGTAGCTTACAAACTACTTTAAGCTAGGTAAACTAACCTACGGACAAACACACACACACCCATGCCTCAGGGAGGACTCGAACCTCCACGGCGAGCAACCGCGCGCTCCGCAGCGGCTACTCCACCGCGACTAATTTTGTTGTTTGTTAAAAGAAGCGACAATACTTTTCACCTGGGCAGATGCAAAAGCGATTATCAACCCACCCCATCATATACGAGACAAGTACACAAAGTAAGTTCCATTTGGTTATATAAACCAAACGCGTACAGATACAGAAAAAGTATTTACTGTATAAAAATCTACAACTGTTCAACCACTTTTCCACATAACTTCCGAATTTTGTAGGCACTTGTCATAGCGTGGCACACGTTTTTGTGTGCCTTCTTCATAGAAGGTTGCAACCTGTGTATTCAACCATGTGGTAACATGTTCTTTTACCTCATCATCGTTGAAGTGTTGACCACCAAGGACAGATTTTAGGTGTAATAAGAGATGAAAGGAGTCTTCTTCTTCCCTTCACGATGCCGCCCGACCTCACAAGGCGAATGTGACCAAACAACTCTTACGGGAATTTCACTGGGACGTGTTGTCGTTCCTAGCGACTTTCTTCTTACACCTAAAACCTGTCCATGCTGGTCAACACTTCAGCGATGATGACAGGCTGAAAGAACATGTTACCAAATGGCGGCAACCTTCTACGAAGAAGGCATACAAAGACTTCTGCCACGCTATGACAAATGCCTACAAAATTTCTGAAGCTATGTAGAAAAGTAATTTAATAGTTGTATATTTTTGTACAATAAATATTTTTTCTGTATCTCTACACGTTTGTTTTATATAACCAAACGGAACTTACTTTGTGGACATACCTCGTATTTCTCATCGATGTTTTTTGGTGGGTACGCCATATCTCCCGTGTTACTTATCCAAAGTTAATGATTGAGGTATCGTTTTCAAGGTTTCGTTCACCACTAATGACGAAAAAACACAGTTTAAAGTTATTGTTTTCATAAAGAAACTTTATTGTGCAAAAAATTGTATTGTTCGTACAATTCAAACCCGGCGAACGGTCGTAAATGAGACATGTATTTACGGCCACCGCACCGAGTATCCGTTTGGGACGGCCGATATAAAAGCAATGTAGAAGGTGCCATCTATTGACAATCTATTTGACTAACAAGAATGAGAGCTCTTGCAGTTGTTTAGATTATCAATGCAAGCCAAAGACCTTCTTTGATGCAAGCAGAGTTTATCGCACGATTTCGGTTATACAGTTCGATGTAACGACGAAAAATTCACAAGTAATTGAACTAACAAGCACTACAGTTCTTGCAGTTGTTTACATTCTTTACAAAAGCGTGGTTTATCACAAGATTCCTGTTTCACACATCGATGCACAACAGCAGTTGGAATTTTTAACCTTGTTCAAATCTTTGTATAGCTTATGGGACTTAACTACAGGGTCATTAGTCCCTAAACTTACAAACTACTTATGAACTAACTAATACTAAGGACGGCACAAATATCCATGCCCGAGAGGGAATTCGAACCTCCGACCGTAGTGGCCGTGCCGACCGTGACGAGCGCCTCAGTCCCCTCGGCCACCGCGGCCGGCTCACTTTGTTCAAGCAAGTGTTGTGTACTGCACGAAGGAACTGAATTACCTCAACGTTCAACATCACAGGTATTGAAACTTATAATAATTTATTTAATTCCCTGCTACTTTATAGTGTGAGCAACGTTACGTGCCAGGACGTATTATTTCTTATAATGTTCTTCTGTATTGCAGTTTTTCCAAGATGCCACGGAACACAACATGTAAGCCGAGAGGAAACCTCCAAACAGAGGACGTTCTACAGCACTGGAACGTGTCACGTTGTATTGAATTATATAATTTCCCTTACAATGAGACTAATATTTGTTGCTACTATTACTAAATTTATTATCTAGTATACATATGTACTTGCATCTGCCTTTTTCTGCATTACCATCTTACTTACCTGTGACTGATCTGGTCACAGTGCACGGGTAAACTAGTCTTATATATTAAAAAAATCTATTAGAAGTAAAGTCAGTCGGCCAGACCAAACTACCCGGCCGATTTCCTTCATTTTTGTTTTAAACGAAAGGGATTCATCCACAGATTTGTCATCAAGTATCAGAATTTACGTAACTTTCGCCTTCCTTCTTTTATACTCAAACTCGACTTCCTTCTGTATATTTATTATGGGGATTTCCTTGCGTAAACTAAAGTCAGACGGTCAGACCGTTCTATCCGACCGATTTCCTTAATTTTTGCTTTAAACGAAAAGTACTCACTCGCAGATTTGTCATCAAGTATCAGAATTGAATTAAATTAAATCTCTCCATCCTTTATTGGCCCACTTTAGGTTACGGTAGTAACACTAAAAGTGGGCCTTTGCGGTCGTCTTTTGACAGCTCGAAATTTAAAAGAAAATAACGGCTTAACCATTCATCTGACACGAAAATTGAATAACCGAATTTGTAGAGGAGAAAATTCTCTACAACTTTGCTCTGTTGTGTTGTTGTTCTTTTTTTTCATATCTCATATCGTTTCAGAGATATTTGCACAAATAACAGCGATTTTGGGATGTCTGTCTGTCTGTCTGTCCGTAACGTGTTCCCTCTTCTTAAGACGAACCGATCAACACCAAATTTTACAGACATGATTGTAGGCCACCAGAGACCAGAACGCCCCTTTTTCAAATTTTTTGGACAAAAAATACGATAGAAATACCAAAAAAAGCCGTTTGTAATGTAATTTTAATTACAAACGAACCGTTCAACTGACACGAAAATTGAATAACCGAATCTGTAGAGGAGAAAAATCTCTACAACTTTGCTCCCATATGGTTTTTTTTTTCATATCTCGTATTGTTTGAGAGATATTTACAAAAATAACGGAGTTTTGACACCCTCCCATTGAATTAAAGAAAACCAGCGCTTCGCAGATATCACGTGACATTCCTTGCCCAGAATTCTGGATACGCCATCTTGCGTTGCGTATCTGATGATTTTCTTATTGTAACTTACACGTTATCATTTCAAAGCAATGACGCACTGAAGAATTAACTAAAAACACGACGTTCTTCGTACGATAAATGATACTCTAGTGTCTACAAATGCTATATTAACATCAGTTAACAACAGCCATCAATAGTATGAGATTAAAGAACGCAACTTCTAATTGTTACCTGTAGCGAGGTAGTTAGCAATGAGTTGGACTGTGACGGTGAAGGCCAGTGGTTCGGAACCCTCCACTACCTAATACTTTTTTTTCCTAAAAGGGTTTCAGACACTTTTATTAATTGATTTTTTATTATTTAGATTATTATTTTGGGCCAAAATGTTTGCAAAAACTTATAAAACTACAAATCTAAAGTGGGCCGTAAAATATGTCAGTGCGATTTTTTTTAATTCAAACGCGGTATTTTTTTGTTCTTGCATTGAATATTTTAATCGGTTTGTTTAACGATATCTTCGATTCTAATTAAGGTAAGCAGTTCCTTTTGACCTAACAACACTCAGTGGATCAAGCTCTTTCATTTGCGCTTTTAAACACTTGCATTGATTGATTATGAAGAAAGCTATACGTGTTCAACTTTAGTTCCATTTTTTTCCAACTTTTTTGTCATTCCACTAACGGTGCGAAGTACTTGCATGGATCCTCTAGTTAATATTAGTAATATGAGGAAATTGCGTTACCTTTAAAACTACATGTATATCAGAAATAAGAGAAGTTTTATTCTTAAAAACAAAGCTTGATTTCACCTGTAAATGGACAAAACTATTACTCAGTGAGGAAAACTCAGTCACGTGACTCGGGCCCACATAGGTCTACGAGCTCGAACTTGTATTTTGTTCGTCAAAATACATCACCACTTATATACATACTTCCCAATCCACCCAAAGATGTCTGGCGGAGGGTACGCAGTCCAACTACTAGTGTCTTGCTTTTCTGTTCCACTCCACACTGAACGAGGGTACAAGATTTGTATGCATCTGTACGAGCCGTAATATCTCTTATCTTATTTTTGTGCTCCGTAACGCGAAATGTAGGTTGGCGGCAGTAGAATTGTTCTGCAGTCCGCTTAAAATTCCGCCCTTCTAAATTTCTTGAAAAGTATTTCTCGATAAGAACGTCGCATTCTCTCCAGCGAGTCCCATTTGAGTTCCCGAAGCATATAAGTAACACTCGCGCATTGATCGACCCAATAGTAACAAACATACCTGCCCGCCTCTTCCTTTAAACCGATCTTGTAGGCATCCCAAACACTTTAACGTTTTATAGAAGAATCACATCTTCCCAAAGTTTTCCCAACATAATGCAGTCAACCATCCACTTTCCACACGACTTTTCTAACATGATCGTTCCATTTAATATCGTTGTGCAGCGTTACGCCTAGATATTTTATTCACACGACTCTGCCAAGTAGTACACGAGTAATGCTGTATTCGAATATTACGGGATTTTTTCTGCCTTACATTTTACGGCATTTAGAGTTAGCTGCCACTCCTCCCATTGCCTAGAATTTTGGTCCCAGTCATTCTGCTTCCTATTACACTCATTCACTGACGACACCTTTCCGTGCACCACAGCAGTATTAGCACACAGCTGCAGATTACAACTCACTCTGTGCATCACATCATTTACACTCCTGGCCTTTAAAATTACTACACCACAAATATGACGTGCTACAGACGCGAAATTTAACCGACAGGAAGAAGATGCTGTGATATGCAAATTATTATCTTTTCAGAGCATTCGCACAAGGTTGGCGCCGGTGGCGACACCTACAACGTGCTGACATGAGGAAAGTTTTCAACCGATTTCTCATACACAAACACCAGTTGACAGACGTTGCCTGGTGAAACTTCGTCGTGATGCCTTGTGTCAGAAGGAGAAATGCGTACCATCACATTTCCGACTTTGATAAAGGTCGGATTGTAGCTTACGGCGATTGCGGTTTATCGTATCGCGTCACTGCTGCTCGCGTTGGTCGCGATCTAATGACTGTTAGCAGAATATGGAATCAATGGGTTCAGGAGGGCACTACGGAACGCCGTGCTGGATCCCAACGGCCTCGTATCACTAGCAGTCGAGATGACAGGCACCTTATCCGCATGGCTGTAACGGGATCGTGCAGCCACGTCTCGATCCCTGAGTTAACAGATGGGGACGTTTGCAAGACAACAACCATCTGCACGAACAGTTCGATGACGTTTGCAGCAGCATGGACTATCAGCTCGGAGACCATGGCTGCGGTTACCCTCACAGACAGGAGCGCAACGAGGAACCTGGGTGCACGAATGGCAAAAGTCATTTTTTCGGATGAAGCCAGGTTCTGTTTACAACATCATGATGGTGGCATCCGTGTTTGGCGACATCCCGGTGAACGCACATTGGAAGCGTGTATTCGTCATCGCCATGCTGGCGTATCACCCGGCGTGATGGTATGGGGTGCCATTGGTTACACGTCTCGGTCACTTCTTGTTCGTATCGACGGCACTTTGAACAGTGGCCGATACATTTCACATGTGTGGCTCTACCCTTCATTCAATACCTGCGAAACACTGCATTTCAGTAGAATACTGCACGACCGCATGTTGCAGGTGCTGTACGGATACGGGAAATGTTCGACTGCTGCCCTGGACAGCACATTATCCAGATCTCCCACCAATTGAAAACGTCTGGTCAATGGTAGCCCAGCAATTGTCTCATCACAATACGACAGTCACTACTCTTCATGAACTGTGTTATCGTATTGAAGCTGCATGGGCGTCTGTACCTGTACACGCCATCCAAGCTCTGTTTGACTCAATTCCCAGGCCTATCAAAGCCGTTATTACGGCCAGAGGTAGTTGTTCTGGGTACTGATTTCTCAGGATCTATGCACCCAAATTGCGTGAAGAAGCAAGATGTCATGAGAAAAACACAGGACTGGCGTGTTTTACGACTCACATGATGTTTTACTATAGTTTTATTATTTTTGCAAACAATTCTGACAAAAATAATAAAAATAATAAAAAAATTACGGGAGATACGATTACCATTGTACTGTTGCATTTACATCATGCACTCAACATGTAATATAACTCTATAAATATTTCCATTATCTTTTTGTATTAAAATATTATCATCAGTCTTGCCGTGATTTTCATTGTCTGTACTGGTTTACGTAAAATCAACTGACAGTGTTAAATCGCCGTTATTTTTACAACCATAATTTCTTTTTAAGAATATTTTAAATACAGGGTGAGTCACCTAACATTACCGCTGGATATATTTCGTAAACCACATCAAATACTGGCGAACCGATTCCACTGACCGAACGTGAGGAGAGGGACTAGTGTAATTGGTTAATCTCGTTCAGTTGCGTGTTGTAACAAACACGTATTGTGGCAGCCTGCGGCGACATTATACCAGATGTGCTGCGGCGTGTACGACATTCATTACGCCATAGATTGCAATTGTGTGCAGCAAATGATGGCCACCACTTTGAACATCTATTAGCCTGACATGTCGGGACACACTTTATTGCACTCCATAATTGGAAAGGTAAACCACGTGTGTACGTGTACCTCAACCCTCACGGTAATGTACATGTGCTTCAGTGAAAAAGACCAATAAAGGTGTTAGGATGTGGACGTAATGTGCTGTTCTAGTCTCTTCTGTACCTGAGGTACACCACCGTTCCCTTTGGATCCCTACGTAATTCGGTGCTCTCCGATACACACAATCGAACAGCGGAGGAGTGGTACTCAAGCGTCAACTTCAGGTTACAATATCTCCGGATGTAATTAACATTTTACAATGCAACAAACGGCACTGATTACGTATTTGTTTATATATTCAGATGTGCTAACAAAACTAATGGGGTTCCATTTAAAAAAAAACGTAGGTTTGTATTGACCAATTACACTAGCCCATCTCCTCACGTTCGGTCTGTGGAATCGGTACGTCAGTATTTGATGTGTTTTACGAAATATATCCAGCGGTAATGTTAGGTAACTCACCCTGTATATCGTCTGTAATAGTAAACAAAATACAACATGGGCCAATTCCGACCTTCAGTAGAAAAATTCAACCTGAAGCGTACATCAATAACAGTAGTAATTGTAAGTGTAATTTTCGGCTGTTTGCTGATGATGCTGTGGTGTATGGGAGGGTGTCGTCTGTAATTGACTGTAATAGCATACAGGGTGATTTAGACAAAATTTCTAGTTGGTGCGAAGAATGGCAGCTAGCTCTCAATGTAGAAAAATGTAAGGTGATGCGCATGAGTAGAAAAAACAATCCCATAATGTTCGAGTACAGCATTAGTAGTGAGCTTCTTAATGCTGTCACGTCGTTCAAATATCTAGGCGTAACATTGCAGAGCGATATGAAATGGAACGAGCATGTAAGGACAGTTGTGATTGTTGTTGTTGTTGTTGGTTGTGTAAGGGGGACAAAACTGCAATGGTCATCAGTCCCCCGACAGTTGTGAGTAAGACGGACAGCCGACTTCGGTTTATTGGGAAAATTTTGGGAAGATGTACTTCACCTGTAAAGAAGACTGCGTATAAAACGCTTGTACGACCACGTCTTGAGTATTGCAGATCACTTTAAAGGAAGACATAGAGGCGGTTCAGAGGCGAGCAGCTAGATTTGTTACCGGTAGGTTCGACCAATGCGCGAGTGTCACGGAAATGCTCCGGCAACTCAATTGGGGATCGCTGGAAGAAAGACGACGTTCTTTTCGTGAATTTCTGTTCAGTAAATTTAGAGGGCCGGAATTTGAAGCTGCGTGTAGTACGATCTTGCTGCCGCCTACTTACATTTCGTGTAAAGATCACAAAGACAAGATAAGAGAAATTAGGGCTCGTACGGAGGCATATAGGCATTATTTTTTTCCACGTTCAATTTGGGAGTGGAATAGGGAATAAAATACCTAGTAGTGGTACAGTGTACCCTCCGCCACGCACCTTACGGTGAATTGCGGAGTATGTATGTAGATGTAGTAAAGTGAGGTGGAGTATATTCCGTTCTTGAACATAAGCAAATAATTATTTAAAAATTTCGAAACTGTTATGTATCGTCACAAGAAGAAACGGTTAATTTTCGAGCTGTGCAAAGGCTATCTGAATGGCTCACTTTTTTAGTATTACTACCGCAACCTAAAGTGAGCCAAAAGGGCGAGCTGAGTTTCTCACCATCGACCAGCAAAGTTGTTGCCTCCTCGCAGTCAATCATTCAGGGCTGCGGGATAATCCATAACGACGAACGCCCCGCGACCTGCTCAGCCCTCCTCCCGTCGTCTCCTTCTGTGGCGCGTGTCGCGTCGTGATAGTGCACGAGTAACGATCTCGGGATTAGCGCGCCGCAGTGTTTTTGCAGCTGCTCATGAATATCCCGTCAGAGGCGTAAAATAAAAGTTAAGGATTACGGGAGGTCGGAGGCGGCACATTACGGCGGGCTAAGCTTTATGCACACAGGGATGGGGGTGGGGGGTAGAATGCCTCCCCTGGCGGCAGTCTTTCGGCCTGTCTGCGCAGGAAGCGCGGTCCCTGATCTCATCATCGCGCTGTTTGCACCGCCGGCACCGTATACAACGGCGCCGCCCCCGCTGGGACCCACCCCACCCCACCCCACCCCCACATCACATCACACCACATCCAGCCAGAGACGTGGCCGGCGGCGCACCAGTTTTTTTTAACCTCGTGCTCTGTCCGGCGAGGAAATGGGGAGCGACGGAGACATTCAAAATGTTCAAGGCTGGACACCTTGTATTACAGAGGCTCTCATAACAATGTACATCTTGAGACCTGAAACGACTAAAAAGGATACTGATGAATGTCTTCCCGCTGCGTTGGAGTGGCCGAGCGGTCTAAAGTGCCTCGCTGCGGAGAGAGCTCTTACTCGCCGTCGGAATTTCGAGTCCTCCCTGACACATGAGTGCGTTAGGATTAGTTTAAGGGGAGCCGGAGGTGGTCGAATCCAAAAAATACTTTTATAATTTATTTTTGTCCACTTTAGATTACGGTAGTAACACTAATAGTGGGCATTTGCAACTGTCTTTTGACAGCTCGAAATTTAAATGACAATAACGGCTTAACCATTCATCTGACAGGAAAATTGAATAACCGAATTTTTAGAGGAGAAAATTCTCTACAACTTCGCTCGCTTATGTTTTTTCATATCTCGTATCGTTTCAGAGATATATTGCAAAAATAACGGCGATTTTGGGATGTCTGTCTGTCTGTACGTAAAGTGTTCCCAGTTTTTAAGACGAACCGAATGTTCGAATGTTTGTACAGCTTATGGGACTTAACTACGGGGTCATCAGTCTCTAAACTTACAAACTACTTATGAACTACTTACGAACTAGGACGGCACAAATATCCATGCCCAAGGGGGGATTCGAACCCCCGACCGTAGTGGCCGTGCAGACCGTGACTGAAGCGCCTCAGTCCCCTCGGCCACCGCTGCCGGCTAAGACGAACCGTTCAACCGATCAGCACGAAATTTGACAGGCGTAATTTTATGCTGCCAGAGACCAGAACCTCCATTTTTCACATTTTTCGGACAAAATTATGGTAGTAATACCAAAAACTGCCGTTTGTAATATAATTGTAATTGCAAACGAACCGTTCATCTGACACGAAAATTGAATAACCTAATTGGTAGAGAGGAAAATTCACTACAACTTCGCTCTATTATGTTTTTTCATATATTGCATCGTTGCAGAGATATTTGCAAAGATAACGGCGATTTGACGATGTATGTCTGTCTGTAACGTGTTCCCACTTTTTAGGTCGAACCGTTCAATCGATCGGCACCAAATTTTACAGACATAATTTTTGGCTACCAGACACCAGAACCTCGCTTTTTCAAATATTTCGGACAAGAAATACCTTAGTAATACCAAAAAAAGACGTTTGTAATGTAATTTTAATTACAAATAAACCGTTCATATGACGCGAAAATGAATAACCGAATCTGTAGAGGAGAAAATTCTCTACAACTTTGTTCCCCTATGTTTTTATCATATCTCGTATGGTTTGAGACATATTTTCAAAAATAACGGAGATTTGACACCCTCCATTGATCAACGAAAACCAGCCATTCGAAGATGTGACGTGACATTCCTCGCCCAGAACTCTCTCTGGCATACGCCATCTTGCGTTGCGTATTTTATGATTTTCTTATTGTAACTTACACGTTGTAATTTCAAACCAATGGCGCACTGAATAATTAACAAAAACACGTTGTTTTTCGTACGATAAATGATAATCTAGTGTCTACAAATGCCATATTAGGATCAGTTAAGAACAGCCATCAATAGTATGAGATTGAAGAACGCAACTTCTTGTTGTTAGCTGTAGCGTAGTAGTAGGCAATGCGTTGGACTGTGACGCTGAAGATCAGTTGTTCGGAACCCGCCACTACCTAATTTTTTGTCTTAAAATGGTTTCAGACACACTTATTAATTAATTCTTTTATTATTTACATTATTATTTTGGTCCAAAATGTTTGCAGAAGCTCTTAAAACTGCAAATCAAAAGTGGGCCCTAAAACACGCTAGTGCGATTATTTTGCTATCAGCAAGTGATTGGGACAGTTCTCTTTAATGAAAACTTTGAATTATTGTTCTACTCGTCCTAGAAGTGGAGTTATTCCCATTTTCCTCTGCGCCTGCACAGGAAATTGGCGGGGCCGCTGAATGTATCTGACTTCTTAGCGAACTACTTGGCTTTTCTCGTCCTAACGTTGAATATTTCCGTATGTTACTCATACAGTGAGTGTGCAAGGGTTCGCTACATTGTTTTCTGTGATAAATGAAGCGCTAAGAGCGACGAACATCCACTTTGTTATTGTTTCGAATTACGTCAGTGCTGCGCCTGTGATGGAAAGTCAATGGGAAGGAGAGGCAGGCTTACTGATGAGGTGATTGAACGTCTACACAGGTACTACGGGTATGCAATAAGGCAAAATACAACTAATGCTAGTGACATGCAGAAAGCGGTGTGGGCATTGTTCCTTCATACTGCCTCTTCCAGTGAATGCCCTCAACACAGCCTGTGGCCAAAAGATTACTGGTCCAAATATAAAGCCAAAAGGGGCTATGATCACAAGCCTGGTTTACCAGCAGCTGTGATAAACACAGTAAATCCAATTTTTCATGACAGCACAGCCATAATTGCTACACAAATGTCTACACGGAAAAACGCAGAATCCTAATGAGAGCTTAAACAATTTAATTTGGACAGTGATTCCTAATAGAGTATTTGTAAGCATAAAAACACTACACTTCGACATTTATGATGCAATAGCAACCTACAACCAAGGAAATAGTGTGAAGTGTGGGAAGGCATTAGGATTTCAAGCTGGAGTGAACACTGTACGACGAGTTAGAAATATTGACAGAGAGAGGGTAAGAGCAGCCGCAAGAAGAGAAAGGAATATGAAATATGACGGAACAACAGGCCAGAAAAGAAGACCAAAGACGGAAGCTTTTGGAGGATGAAGAAGAAGACCCTGTTCCAAAGGATTTCGGGTTTGCAGCCGGTCGTCGTAAACTTCACTCCACGATATTTCAACCGGGCACCTGCCAGTCATCTTCAGGTGAGCCAACAAGGACTGACGAAGACGCTCTCAGCTCCGCTTTATATAGCACGCTGGTGGTATTACCGTGCATGCGTCGAAGACACAATCACTATGTTTGCATGGAACACATCTTCCGGAAGAAGAAAACCGATTTTCGTAAACCGTTTATCGCTGTCATGTTTACGTGGCATAGACTGAATCGGATTTCCTAGCTCACTTAATATGGCCGCTGAAAAACAGTTGATTCAGTTCCTGATTTAGTCAGCAAAATCGATATTCTTCTTTATTTAAATACACAGATTCATGTTCACTCTAATGTGTATACTTATATTTCACATTAGAAAATATCACTATTTCAATATGTGCCGAAAATTCTTAACCAGAAAACACAATCTGACAAGGCAAGAACACTTCAAAAACGGTTGTGTTTACATCGGCACGAAAGTCGATTATGGAACTGGAAAACCGCTTTAGAGAAGCGGATTTCCAGAATCGATTTCAGGGTGTTTACATGACCAACCAAAAGCGGAATTGGGTGTTTGGTTTACGAAATCCGGTTTTGTGGGCCCATGTAAACGGGGTGGGTGACGGTGACAGAAGAACGACACCGCCCGACGGCAGCGCCCTCGCTGTTGGAACTGCAAGGATCAGCTGTCTTCGATACTGCCGCTGGCCGCAGTTATCGGAGCTTTCTGGCGTCTTCGTCTAGAACAAATGTCGGAGATGATGATGATGATGATCGTGTGGCATTTATCACTGTTAGACCCCAACTGGGGTCGTGTTCAGCCTGCCTGGTGCAAGTCTCTTTATCTGACGCCACTTCGGCGACTTGCATGTCAATGATGATGGAATGATGATGAGGACGACACAACAACCAGTCCCCGAGCGGAGAAAATCTCCTACCCGACCGGGAATCGAACCCGGGCCCCGTCGGGATTCCACGCGTTATTCAGCTGGTAGCCGCTGTCACGGTTCATCAGATTTTCCGCAATGAGTATTTCAACGGATTCTTTTATAATGGAGTCCCAGAAGGATGTTGTTGTGGCCAAAATTGATGTTTTATCATACTCCATTGTATGTCAGTTAAAAATACAAAGCTCTGGAACTGCAGACTTGCTGGATTGCAGAAGGCGAGTGCAATGTTGATGTTCTGTACAGCGTTCTTCCACGGTGCGTGTTGTCTGTCCTATATAGGCCATACCACATTCGCAATGTGTTTTATAAATTTCCGCCTTCCGCAGAAACAAATCATCCTTTAGTGTTCCCAGCAAGTTAGAAATCTTAGATGGTGGACGAAAAATCACTTTCACCTTTCTTCCTATTTTGAAGGAGACATTTCCAACGAATGGAAGGAAAGCTAGCGACTTAGCTGGCACGTTTTCCACTTTATCCACTTTCCGGTTCCTGGTTTTAGGTGAGAACACCCCTGTCGAGTATCCATACCGTCATTAAATGTGCAAGTTCTTTTGGTAGACTTTCTGCATCCGACCTGTATGGGCCCTGTGTACAAGGGTTTTAAGGACACTCATCGTTTGGAATGGGTGATGGCAACTTGAGGAATGCAAATACAAATCAGTTTGCATGGGCTTACGATACACAGAATGTCCTACAGAGCTATCACTCTTCCGTTTAACCAAAACATCAAGAAATGGAAGGCAGCCATCTTTCTCTAATTCCATAGTAAATCGAATGTTCTCATGAATGGAGTTAAGATGATGCAGAAACTCTATTACTTATCTTCTCCGTGGGGCCTATAATTTCCTTCCGATTTGATTACTTTGTGACAGTAAAACTGTGTATGTAATGAAAGACTATTTCAAATGCGCACTTGTGTACACAGGAGATGCCACCAAAGACATTTATGTTCAGTAACACACAACGACTATAATGTAATTATAATAAAAAACATTATTATTATCTCTGTTGTAATTAGTATATAAATGCATTTTGCCCAAGAAATTGTTCTCTTTGTTCTTGTGCTTCTTGTCTGATTGTCAATGTTATAGGGCGTATTCGTTCGGAATGCATGCACCGGAGGATCGCACAAGTACTAACAGGGGAAGTTGTGCCGACGCACACGCCGACGTTACTTCACCATAAGTCAACGTGCTCCGGAGAGGCGCTACGCCGAATATTGACCCACCCATTTCTCAAGAACAAATACAAGAACCGTCAACATTGGTGGCCGCTGACACAGATGTGCTGCCGAACAATCAGAGCACAACTTCTCCGCTGAAGAAGCACGAATGGACGTTTACATGGTAGCCCCCATAGCCGTCGTAGCTCTTGAACGCCGGGAGTTTCTGCACCACTCTGACACAGAGGTATACACACGCAAGCAACGATCGCCGAAGCGGCACAAGAAACGCCGTCCATAGCCGTCGGACACCTGTTCGACTGGAGACGCTGAAACACAAAGTGAGGATAATGAGCTTCAAAGCACACATGTGGAGTCCCTTCTACAGGTCTGCATTATGTCCGATTTTTACCGGCGAGTCCCGCTCGCCTCTCTGTCTCTCGGGAGTGTGCGGCCGAGCGTCCTCTTTAACCGGTTGCGGGCAACCGATCGCCAGCGCTCGGCCGAGCGCGCCGAACGCTCGGTCGGTCGCCAGTGGCCGGCGCACTCAGTGACGGCGAGCTGCACCACGTCACACTGCTTGAGATCAGAGGCCACCGCTTCACATTAACCACTCACTTCTTTCTTTTACAAATGTCTTTCGTTGTTTACTATCAGCTCTGTAGAACTGATAGTAATATTACATTTGAATTGATAGTAATATTGCAATTGCATATGTTACATTTGATGTTTGTTAATATGATGCACACTACTGAAGTTTCGTGTTTGAGGTGATCTTTTATTCCATCGTTTAAACTGTAATGTCTGTATATAGTATTTTGTTCGTTCGGTAGACAAACGGGAACACAGTAGTCTAATCGTGGGCTATGTGTAGCGTATCTCCAAACTCGGCCTCGTATGCGTTGTACCACGCGCGTAGGCCGGGGTGGTGATTTCTGGGGCTCAAACCCCTCCAGAAATGTTGACAAAGCTAACAATAATTGGCATCATTGTGTAGCAGGATAAAGTCCGGCTACATTTTGACAAGTCAGGGAAACAGTTATACATGCTCCATACAGTCTCGATTTCTTCCCATGTGATTCCGATATGTTTTGGAACCCTGAAAAGGTACATTCATAGTCATCGGTATGTTTGTGGTAAACATGGTACTGTAGCTGATTGCAAACATCTGTGCACGGAGGAATTGACCGTCATGTCTCATAGTGGGTTAAATGTATTAACAGTTATGGTGATTACTACTGAAATAATGAACAGTTTTACTATCGGTAATTAAAATTTCACTCATATATTACAATGTCAGCCACCAATATTTCTTGATGTTCTTATGTAACCCGTATCTACACACATCTTTCTTGTCACTGATAGCCTACGCGTACTGAAAAAATTTGAGTGCTTTTATGTCAAGCTTCACGCACTGCCTTTCCGATTACCGTCCGGGTTTAGATCAGAATTTTCGTATCTTCATTAATTAATTTGCCTTGTTCCGAATTTTGTATATATAGCCTGATGACTCTCTAGTATACAGTCCTTTGGAATGAAATATATCTTCTACACTATTAGTGCCGTTTGCGATTTTATTAAGAGTTCACGTTAATACAATGTTCAGATGTTCAGATGTTTGTAAAGTCTATGGGACTTAACTACGGGGTCATCAGTCCCTAAACTTACAAACTACTTATGAACTACTTACAACTAAGGACGGCACAAATATCCATGCCCGAGGGGGGATTCGAACCCCCGACCGTAGTGGCCGTGAAGACCGTGACTGGAGCGCCTCAGTCCCCTCGGCCACCGCGGCCGGCGATACAATGTTCGTTCATTGACTACCCCTCCCGAAATGCTGGCTACGCCTATGCGTTGTACTAATATTGAATGCAGGATCGGGAAGGGATGACGGAGTTAGGAGTAATATTCACGAAATTTTGTTTGTTATCTACTTGCAACGGCAAGTGGTCATTGCAATCCTGCTCCGCATTTACTTTGCAGTGTCGAATTATACCTGTTGTGCTTGACTGGTACGAAACTATAGTATTACATGTGGTACATTGCACAAAACCAGCAAAAGCCTGCGTGCAAACTATTTCCAAGCTTCACTTTTCGCCTCCTGTCCCGACATGTCTTTCTTCTTCATGACTAAAGAGCCGCTCCTAATTCCCTCCATAATACTTTTCTTCGTTTCATGAATTGAGCATTTACGCTCCTATACTTTGTTGATCCATAACGCTGTCTGCGTTGCTCGAAGCCAGGTTGGTTTCTAATGTGATTCCGCAGTGTTGAGCGCGCGGCGGTCGCGCTGTCACCGGCCGAGACTGTGAGAGCGCTCGAGCGGCCGGCAGTGCTCGACGGTTGCGCCGGTAACCGAGAGGCGGAGGGCGACCGGCCACGTGGGGCACTAGACGGCCACAGCCGTGCCGCAGCGTGCGCCTACCCCAGCCGTCGAGCAGCGGCACCAAACGGGAAACGCTCGAGCGGTTGTTTTCATCGAAATGCAGAGCTCTAGTCCCTTCTCAACGTACAACAGAATAACGCGAACCGCCCAGTACACGAGAAACATCCGACATCATTAATCGGCGACCAACAAGTGGGTCGGCCGTCCAACCCTGGTACAGACCCACCGCTGCTACAAAGCCTAGCGGGGGTATCTCAGCGAGATTTGAAACTGCTTCATGTCGTCTGGTTCGAAGATGCTTATTTTCATTCACTGCTTTCATATTGGACCATACTCTGGGGCAATTCAACATTAAGTAAAAAAGGTATTCATTGCACAAAAGCTTGTAATCAGAATAATTGCTGGAGCCCACCCAAGAGCATCCTGTAGACATTTATTTAGGGATCTAGGGATCTTCACTGTAGTTTCACTCATGAAATTTCTTATTAATAAACCGATCCAATTCAAAAGTAATAGCAGTGTGCATAGCTACAACACTAGGAGAAAGGGTGATAATCATTATTCAAGGTTAAATCTATATTTGGCACAGAAAGGAGTGGATTATGCTGCCACAAAAGTCTTCGGTCACTTGCCAAGTAGCATCAAAAGTCTGACAGATAGCCAACTAGTATTAAAAAGAAATTAAAGGAATTTCTGAATGGCAACTCCTTTTACAACGCAGAAGAATTTTTAGATAAAACGTAATAAAAAGGTAATAAAATATTTTTAAAAACAATAAAAATGTAAATAAAAAATCTTTAAAATATTGATTGTCATGTATAGACAACATTTACTAAACTGACACGTTCAACAACATTATGAAATGTCTTATATATGATCGATGGAACAAGTATTAATCTAATCTAAATGTTGACCCAATGAACGACGACCCGGACTCGGCACCAGCCGCGACCCCACCCCCGAACACTAGTCATTCAGGAGATGCCGAGGGCTACGAACGTCACAATACTCGACAAACGTTCAACTCCACACCGACAAACTCAATCATGAACGCTTTACACCGTACAGTGCAGCAGCAGGTACCATTATAGCATAAGTCGAACTACAGCTATTAAAGGACATGTTGAGGGCGTCGGATGTTGACATAGTCCTCCTACAGATGTCTGTGTCGACAGTTTTCCCGCACTGTATGGGTACGACACATATATTACACCAACGCATGACGGCGCCAGCGGGTCGGCGGTACTTTTACGTGACGGTATCGACGCTGAAGACGTGGTGTATCTGCCGTCAGCAAGGGGGCTTGCGCTGACGTTACGTGGGCTCCGCATCATCAACATATATGCTGCGTCAGGTACAGACCGACGGCGGGACCGTGCCAGATTTTATACAGAGGCGATTGCTTCTCTTTTCTTGGTTCCAGATGATCATTTTTTTACTTGGAGGTGATTTCGTGTGCTTGCCCCGAAAGGTCAGCACCCTCATTACACCTCGTGTCAAAAGTTACGACTGCTGGTGAGAGATACAAACTTGATCGATACTTGGGGTAGCGTCCATGGCATACTATGCAAATATTTAGCAAGTCGTATTGATCGAATTTATGTAACACGTGGTCTCACAAATGCCGTTCTTGATGCAGAAATGTGGCCCGTTGCCTTCTCTGACTATACCGCATATCGCACTCCAACGCCTGAAGATGCGGAGGAGTCGAGGACACCTGGAACACCTGCGAGTGACGCCTACCGACATTCCCCACAAAACTAGAGTGGTGGTTGGATTTCGCCAAGCCTTCTATACGCCGAGCGATGATTGCATACGGAACACCATGAACTTCTATTTTACGACGCTGCGGGAGAGCTCTCAACACTGGCACCAGATCGGCACTCTGCAGTCAAAAGGGTAGAGGCTCAGACAACATCCATAATGCGCCGCAACCTAGAAGGCACTGTCGTCCGAGCTAGAGTTTTTGACCGAGTACAGGGAGAACCACCGTCGATGCACCACGTCATCAGGGAGAAAGAACAAAGTCGGAAAGCTTTAATACACGTCTTCGACTTGCCGGAAGGTAACAGTCTAACAACGCAAAAAGATACTGACACCGCCTTTATGGGACATTACCGACACCTCTACGACAGAATGGAACACAATGAGGCGTCTTTTGACGAAGTTCCATTAATATTGTCAGGTATCCTTGATGCGACGGCGGAGGGATTACTGATGGCAGATGTTACGGAAGATGAAGTGGCGGAAGCTCTGGGTAAAGGCAACCGAACAAATGACTGGGACCGGACGGACTCCCGTTAGAATTTTATCGGACATTTAAAACTCTCATGTTGCCTCGATGGCCTGATATGTGGCGAGAACTCCGCAAACCCCCCTTACATCCACTTTTGTAGAGGGCATGATAATTCCTGCCCCCAAATCGTCAGGAATACAAGACTACCGGCCGCTGACCTACACAAGGATACTTGCAGCTCGCATTAAACGCGTCCTCCGGCAAGTGATTTCTCTTGATCAAAGTCTTTCAGTGCGGACAACAGTATCCAGACAGCGCTCAGTGACTACCGCGATGTGATAGCTTTGGCAACAACCTGTCGTCTCAATGCTGTTTTGGTGTCCGTGGACTTTGGTCGCGCTTTTGACAGAGTGAGCCATACATACATGGCAGAAGTGATAACGAAAATGAACCATAGTAATGCGACTACTTCACAGTGCTCGTGAACGTACCAAAATATCCAGATCTGTGCGCAAGGGTGTCTACTCTATGCCATAGCTGTCGAGCCGGTAGTTTGTGGCCTTCAGAATAGAACAATTGAAGACGACCTTCCCTTCCTGGCACGGTCTGGGAACGAGATACGAACGGCACTACACTGGATTGATCAGTGTGGCTCCGCTACAGGAAGTCGCGTTAATATGGAGAAGTCTAGGGCTATGAACATTGGACGAGAGCTGCCAGATAACAGCGTGGCACCATTAAGATTAATGGACACTATTAAATGTTTGGGAATTACATTCACCAACGACGTCAGACGCACAGCAGCGCTCAAATATAGACGGCTCCTGCCGTCTCTCAGAACGAGTGTTCGAGATAACATGCTAAGAGCCTTAGACATGATGCAACGGGTCACGTTTGTGAACATTCGCCTGACATCGCGCATTCCACACTTGGCGCAAGTAGTCCCGATGCCTGTGGTTATGGAACGCTGCCTCTTAGCGGCCTTTGGGTACTTCGTGAGCGCAGGTCTAATTTTCAAAGTCCGATACGAAACTCTCAGCCTCCCCATTAAGCGAGGGGGCCTCGGCCTTGTCCATGTCCGCGGACGCGCTGTGGCTCTCTATGTCAGTACGATGGTCAAGATGTGGCGTCGACACAAGTCTGTCCGGCACTTGAATTAGCACCATCTTCTCAAACAGCGCCAGTTTCGGTCGGTCACATATCACCGACTCTTGCCCATATTCGTACCTTTTTAGTCAAATACAATTATGTACAAGAGGACCTACCGACTACCAGGACCACAACAGCACGCGATATAAACTGCTTACTGTTACGAGGACGACCAAGCAACGTGATAGAGAAACGGCACCCGACAGTAACGTGGACAGTAGTATGGCGGGCAGTGCATCATGTGTTTCTTGACACAGAGACACGTGGTATCAGATAATCAGATAGTCAATGGAAAATTCATGACGCGTGCCCGATTACATGCTATGCATAGAGTGGACACTCCTTTGTGTACTCAGTGTAATGCATTGGATAATGAAGAACATCGCCAGAAATGCGGCACTTCCGCAGTTTAAATTTTTTACCTGACGATAAAAGTATTCATCGCATGGTCGCACTGTTGTGTTGCGGTCTTTAGTCCGCAGACTGGTTTGATGCAGCTCTCCACGCTATCCAGTCCTGTGCAAGTCTCTTCATTTGAGAATACGTTCGGCAACTTACATCCTTTTGAATCTGCTTACTGTATTCGTCCCTCGGTCTCTACACTTTTTATCCCACACACTTCCTTCTAATGCTAAGTTGACAATTCCTTGATGTCTCAGAATGTGTCCCACCACCCTTCTCTTAGTCAGGATATGCCAGAAACTCCTTTTCTCCCCAAATCTGTTAAGCACCTCCTCTTTAGTTACGTGATCTACCCATCGAATTTTCATCATTCGTCTGTAGCCCAACATTTCAAAAGCTTCTATCACCTTTTTGTCTGATCTCCTTATCGTCCACGTTTCACTCCCATACAATACTACACTCAAGACAAATGCTTTCAGAAAGGACTTCTTAAAATTTAAATTAATATTGGATGTTAACAAGTTTCGCTTCTTTAGAAACACTTTTCTTCCCATAGCCATTCGGCATTATATATATATTTCTTACTTCGTCCATCAGAAGTTACCTTGCTACCCAAATAATAATACTCATCTACTACTTTTACTGTCTGATTACATAATCTAATTCCTTTAGCATCGCCTGATTTTCTGACATTACATCCCATTACCCTCGTTTTACCCCTGTTGATGTTCATCTTATATCTTCCTTTAAAGACACTGCCCATTCCATTCATTTTTTTTATTTATTCTCCCTGAACTTTAATTCCCTTCCACATTTCTCCTTGCATTCCCTCACAGCTTGCTCAATGTACATATTGAACAATATTGAGAAGGCTACAACCCTGTCTAGTAGCGTACATTTGAGGGGAATTCCTTTGAAACTGCATGTTGCGAATCTGTCTTCATCTAGGAACAGCCCGTCATATATTTGTGCACATATAAATACAAAATAAGGTATATGATGTTGCGGTTAATTGTGAAGTCAGTAGTGTACGCATTGCCAAGGAGCAAAAAAATATTTACCGCCGGGCGGAATCGAACCACCGAACGTTTCAATAAAAATCAGATCTTTTATCTGTGACTTATATTTGGAAACATTTTTGTTTCCCTTTTTGGACAACAACTGTCTAATTTAAATTTATATATAAAGAACAGTCTAGAGTGCAATTTTTTTACTAGTTTCGGTCTTCTTTTAGACCATATTTAGGAAATTTAGCTCCACAACACCAACGGAGCTAAATTTCCTGAAGGTGGTCTAAAAGAAGACCGAAACTAGTATTTTTTTTCCTCTCTCCAGACTGTTCTTCATATATAAATTTTATCTGTGAGCCAAACACCACTTTGTAAACAGATTCTGTCAGGGGCAGTTGATAAGGTGCATATTGTGATAGATCCGCATAAAAATTCCTATTATTTCCTAAATACTTAGCCACCTGGAGTTCCCACTTGGTCCACTTTCATAATCACCACGCCCTAAATGAACCATAAATCTGGACGAATTCTGCGATGACAAGTAGGCGTCCTCTCCTTGTTAGGGAGTCAGTTCAAGTAGTTGTACGTTTAGGGACCGATGACTACCGCGGTTAGTTCCCATAACTTGACAAACATGTAAACATTTGCAGTGACTCCACATCTGGAATGAGCTCTGCACAGACGCTACTTTGGAGATGGCCCCATATCAAGAAATCGGATCGGTTGTGAACCGGTGAACGAACAGGTCATCCAATTGGACCTCCTTGTCTGATCCATCGACCAGGGAAGACAGGATTGAGACGTTAACGTCGAAGTGGGCTGGAGCACCATGATACAGCAGCCACATAACACTGGACCAGTATGAGGAACAGCACTACACTCTAGGGCGAAACAGGTACTCGTGACACAGTGTGTATTACACTGCTGTCTCTTTAACAAATAATGTTTTAACATATTATGGTCTTTAGCATGGAAACCATACAAGTTCATTAAACCTTTCCATCAATCTCTACTGTTTGTACGAGGTGGTAAAATCCGTCTGTGTAATCGGGGGAAGAATTTGTCTGTCAATTGAAGTGCGACAAAACCAAGCTCGTTTCACCAACTGCGACTTAAACGCTCGGCTTGAATTGGGCCACAAAAGCTTATAGTCCTCCACAATGTTCTGAATAGTGCATTTAGAGCGTTATTTTAGTATCTCGGGGTTTGGTGTAACTTTCGGTATCTGGAATCGCAATATTGTAGCAACCTCTTGACAATGTCGAATACGAGAAGTCAGACTCAATTAATGTGGACTTATTGGTTTCAAATCATGAAGTGCAACATGAGGTAAGTTTGAATTAGTAGTTTAATCAAACACTTTAAATAAACTGACAAGATAGCAGTTATACAATAATCACTTTCAACAATGAAAATTCAAAGTACTGACAGGCATAGTCACTGCTTCGAAATCTGATTAAAAACTGAACTACCGTGACCTCTGCGGGCCGTCTTTAGGGTATACAATCCTCAACACTGCCCCCGGCAGAACTAAGAAATTATTAAATTTACAATCAGTTTTCTCAAAGGACATTTGATATTCTATAAAACAAGCTTAAGTATGATTTCATCTTTTAATAACATATAAACCTTCGTAAATGTTTCTAATTACCAAAAAGTACTTAAATGTGGTAAGCTACAATTGATATTACATTTATCGTAATGAAGAGGTGCAGGATATATACTGGCAGTAGAGAGAATCCGATCATGTGTTGTTTTTACTGCTTCTGAAATGTACTGGGTGATCAAAAAGTCAGTATAAATTTGAAAACATAATAAATCACGGAATAATGTAGTTAGAGAGATAGAGAGGTGAAAATTGACACACAAGCTTGGAATGACATGGGGTTTTATTAGAACAAAAAATAAAAATTTCTTACGCGCGTCGTTTGGTATAATCGTGTGCTTAGCCGCCACTTTCGTCATGCTTGGCCTCCCAGGTCCCAAGACCTCAGTCCGTGTGATTATTGGCTTTGGGGTTACCTGAAGTCGCAAGTGTATCGTGATCGACCGACATCTCTAGGGATGCTGAAAGACAACATCCGACGCCAATGCCTCACCATAACTCCGGACATGCTTTACAGTGCTGTTCACAACATTATTCCTCGACTACAGCTATTGTTGAGGAATTATGGCGAACACTTCCTGTAAAGAACATCATCTTCGCTTTGTCTTAATTTGTTATGCTAATTATTGCTTTTCCGATCAGATGAAGCGCCATCTGCCGGACTTTTTTTTTTACTTTTTGCTTCTAATAAAACGCCATGTCATTCCAAGTATGTGTGTCAATTTTTACCTCTCTGTCTACATTATTCCGTGATTTATTAAGTTTTCAAATTTAAACTGACTTTTCGATCACCCGGTACATTATGTCAGGATTTGCCGAGGTTAGTACCGGACGCCCGTCTTCTGTGTCGCTGAGGTCGGCGGTGGGGCTGTGGTACTTCGGCGGCATGCCACTGCCGGCTGACACTGCCGTCAGTGCTGGTGTTGCTATTCGGCCAGCTGACTTTCACGGTCGATGGCGCAGCCACGCCGCTCCGCCCACTCGCTGATCGCTGGTCGTCTCCTATCGATGCCTCGCTGCCAGATGAGCGGTGACGGAGCCCCTTCAGTGCTGCCGCTGTGTCCAGGAACAGTGGTTCGAACCCTGACGCGTTCCTCCGGTCAGGAACTTGTCCCCATCTCGTCGATATTGCTGCCAGTGGCTGGCGAAATGACTAGAGCCCATCACTGCGACATGACGTCACGCTGACCTCTCGAGTGGCCAGTTGTCCGGACTCGGGAGATGAACCGCCAATCGCTGACGACGACCTCCGAGCTACAGCTGCTTGTTGCTTACTCGCTGTCGTACTGGTGCACTCCGAACTGAGCTGTGAACTGTCGCTGGTCTGAAACATGTGCTTTTTATTTCACTCGGCTTGGCCGTGTTCTCCCAAAAGTGTCGCTTCAAGTCACGCAGAAGTCGGGGACTTCGACAGACGCTTGGTGTATTGAACCTGGTCGTTACACACTTGCGGCTACTGTTGTGTTTGTGGTTCTGACCGATCGCGGTATTGGAATGCAACTCTTGCCTCAATCACTGGCTCTGAACCGGCTCCTCACTGCCTGCTTCTTCCACACTGTGACTATTTCGTTCATCTACCTAAAATTTATGCAAAGTACTCGGGTGATGATACAATAATAACGTGGAAAATATTAAAACATTTATGTAGCTATGATTCACGACTATTTTCAATATCGTGACGAGACTAATTAAAAAGAATGTGTACTCTGAATTTATCTACACAGTGGATCTGACATAAACGATTTAATTCGTTAGTCTGTCAAAATTATATCTAAAATTAATTATTAGTAAAAGCTTACATGCTCACATATTATCACATGATCACATTGTGTTAAATTGGTATCTGAGCTGAAATTCACGACATTTATTTGGTCAGTCATGTGCATTCATATCTTTGCAGATTTACGTTAAGCTATTTCGTAATTACTGTTCCTATCACCAGACTGAAAACTGGAGTGACAAGATATAAAGCGAACATGAAGAAGTAGGGTGTCAGTGACGATTAACTTTTTGAGTGTGGTGTCTGCAGCAATCCTAGTATACCTTGCGACGAACACCACTTGTTCAATGTTAATGACAGTGCCCGTCTAGCAGCAGAGTACTGGTCTAACAGTGTGTGTTATTCTTAATCATACGTGTATATTATAACTGAAGTTATTGTGCACTTTATTCGTCGGGCAACCACAGTCGAATTGATTCATTTTCTTGATAACACACCGCTGCGACTGTTAAAAATTCTTTACTAAGAACTCACGACCGGTATCGCAAATTAAATTTACATCACCATGTGCTTATTTCATTCAAGTCTTAACCATAATATGTTACTTTGACACTAAACTAGCTGATCCCATCATTCCGTCTGACGGCGGCAGCAACAACAACGTCTCCTCCCCCAACTGTCTTCTCTAGTGGTAAAGTGCCAGTACGCAGATTTTAATCTTCTTTTACCCCCTGTCGCGGCTTTAATGCTGAATACCGTTCTTAGTGTAATGTTTTATATCAGATGTAGGCCACTGGCTGATGAAAATTTACTGTTTTAGATATGGGATTTTATTCGGTTTTTAATACATGTTCACGGAGTCCCACTTTTTGGACAAAAGGGATTTTGTAGGTGGTTTTATAGGCAAGTTGGTTACAACTCTAGAATAATGGGATCAGCTAGTTTAGAGTCAAAGTTTCTTATTACGGTTAAGACCTGAATGAAATAAGCACCTGATTATGCAAATTTAATTTGCGAAACCGGTCGTGAGTCCTCAGTAAAGAATTTTTAACAGTCGCATGTTGTCAAGAAAATAAAGTTTTGTGCCTTGTGGACTCGCGTAAATAAATGAAACCAATTGATAGGCTATTTCATATTGCTTATTTACTTATGATTCTAATTACATAATCCTATGTTTATTCAGATATGTATGGCAGACGTTTGTTTATTTTTTCACGAGTGTTTGAAAACATTATAGTTTCGCTGAGGCTGAATGCCCACTGTCAAACTTTGTCAAAAGAAAGAATGGACTACCCTGTAGCACAACATGTGGCTGAACAAAGCATTCTGGATTTCAGCGTCTGCTTTTCTACCCCATCCATCTGAATCCTCCCCTCCACCACCAACTCTTCTAAACTGTGCAGATGAGAGTTGCTTGTTCATCGCATTCTACAGACCCGCAACCATCCTGGCCTCAACCTAAGATAACTTGCCCCCCCCCCTACACCCTATACCTAACATTATTCCCCCCCTCCTTCTCCACTCATTATCCTGTATCCCTCCAATTCGTGTCTTCCTTGCAATTGTGTGGCGCATCTTTCAATATTTCTTTAATTAAATACTTTTTTTCTTTATTATTTTTATCACACCCACTGACATTCCTCTGCACCTACCTTTATCCCCTCCCGCCTCTTCCCTTCACTGTATTCAATGTCATATCTCACATTCACCCCTATCAAAGCCTTCACAATCCATCATGCAACGCGGCGTCCTTCCCCCCCCCCTCCACTCCCCTCCTCACTCACAGTCAAATTGCTTGTGGCACTAGAACGGCCGGACATGGTGGTTGTGTGTGTAGTGTGTGTAGTTCAGAGCTTTCCTAACTGGGTGTCGCACAAAATAAAATAAAAAAATAATAATAAAAAACTCGTCATAAAATAACCCAAAATATCCTTATCTTCATATTACCCTGAAGACTCGCCTGAAGCTAATCATCCTTCTCTTTATTCAGTGCACCACAGATCACGAAGGAATGATCGGTGCACATTAAATGCGTGCTCAGCCGCTAGTTGGCAGCTCTGCTTCAGCAGCAGTAGACACTCAGGGTTCGTTCAAGCAGTTGCCAGATTCCAGCAAACTGCGCATGCGCAGAACTGCTGCTGATACTCGATAACAGCTCTTCCAATGCGCAATTTGCTGGAACTAGCAGCTGCTTGAACGAACCTTCACTGTAGTCTGCTTTCCTTCTCAAAAAGCTGCAACTGAGTGATTTTTAATTGATTTATCAAAGCCACGTCACCCTCGGTAGCGTTTCATACAATTAAATGTCAATCAATGACACAGTGGCTGCAAAAGCTGTCAAAGGTTGTGAAAGCAGTCACAATTGTTCACTGACTAAAGCTATTCAGTAGCGATGTTTAGTATAGAGTATGGCCAGGTGATTAACGGAGAGTAGTATTTAAATGCAGTGATCGTTGGTTCGAACCCTGGTATGCGTTAATATTTTTTTCTCTCAGTTTCCCGTATGTAACAGATTTTGGGACCAGAAATGACATTCATATTCTTACTTGTCACAAATATTTATCCATTTTTTCCGAATATGCCGGGACTTCCGAGGTCGTGGTGAAACAAGAACCTAACAATAGAACTTAAATAATAATTAATCACTTGTCAGAAATATATCCTCTTTATTTCTGAAAATAATGTGATAATATTTAACTGAAAGGGAGCAGCCACTGTGCTGTCTAAATCAGAAATCCGAGCAGCTAACTTCCAGATGCCGTTTTCAATCGATCCAGAAAACCCGTATCTGGCCCTGACATGAACACTTGACAGCAAAAAAAGTGGATCACTCCTGAATTCCTAAGTGGAGACCGCACCTGACGCTATGCAACCACCATTGCACAGCTGCGTTGCAGGTCGTCAAATCATTGCACAGTACAGTTATTACCTACCCACAATAGGTACTAAGTAAGTCTCCTATTTCTCCTAATGGCATTCAGGCAAGGTACAAACCAATACTTTCGTACAACAAATAATAGAATAAACGTCATTAGAGGTGAGACAGTAACACTTATAAATCAAATTTAGTTGCAATATGTGAAAAGTCACTTGTTTAGTGACGTGATGTGTTTTTGTTCAGGATCTGAATCTGAACGCACTGTTAAGCAAAAAACAGTTGTATGCCTGATCGAGATGCAATTACAGGTCACGCACTTATTCGTGGCCCCTCTCTGATCGGCGGAAGTCGGCTGAGCTCGTGTGTCAACGGAATGTTTATGCTCTTTACCAACCTTACCTCGTAACAGCATTGTACACTGTAGACCTCGTCAATGTATTGTTGATTTGTGCTTCGTATTGACTATTGTCTTCCACTTTGTTATTTGCTAAAATAATATAAGAAAGAAGGCTGACCTTGAAAGTGGTGTGAAGAATGTTAATTCTGATTTTTATTCTGTTACGACAGTAAAAAGAGGCAGAGAGCGTTGTTACACCCGCTTAATAAGTCCCTTTCAAATATTAACATTTCGTAGATATGCGTTCCACTTTTCTATTACTCAACCATTAAAGTGATATTTAATTTCGTGTTCCATCTGTAACGCCTTAACCCCTTACATGTTGTTTCTTTTAAAACCTGTAATCTATACGCCGTAATCTGCCGGCACTGGGGGAAAGAGGCGGGGCTTGTTCTAACAGCCAATCCGCTATGAGCTGAACGCAAGCTTCAGCTCCCAACATTCTCCGCTCAGGGGCCACGTTTAAGTGCGCGTGATCCCTAGGCATAAATAGACGTAAAACACTGACGTTTTCATTAGCTCCTTAGACCGATGTCTGAACACAGAAATAAATGATAATCTTAGCACTGTACCAGGAGTTGCATGAAGCTCATATTGTTGGTGAGAGGTAACCGCTGAAGATACGTAATATAGTGCAATTCACAGATGTCACACATCATAAAGTTGTAGAATAGAATACAGTGTATTGATGATTTGTTAACTAAGCATAATCAGGTGTCACATATCAAATATGTTCACAAATAGCGTTATACTGGTACCTGAAACGACGATACAAATAATTTTTCCCCGGCATGGACTCGAAACCAGCACCATTTGCTATTGTATAATAGGAAGGACCAATGCTATTTATTGTTTCTTCCGGGCACTCCAACCCTGCACATACCGTCACTCTTGACCTGACACCATGAGGCGTCAACAACCACATTGTCGTTCACCAGTAGTTAGGATCACACCTTTCGTAGAGACGTGGAAGGGGTTTGGTATTTTGCGAAAACTTTGTTTAATTTAGTAGCGCATGGACATGTGCAATTTTGATTTTAAACAAGGCAGAGTCCTGCGTTCTTTATTGGAGTTACTGGAGGTGTAGATGGTATTTTTGTGGCCGTTAAAAATTGTTATCCCCAGCGGGAATCGGACCCATACCTTAGCTATTACAAGTTAACCTCATCGCGGTCTCCAGCGAATTACAGATGCGTTGGCATAATGTTTTGTCATAATGGAGTACTCATTAGACAGTATGACCAGTCAAAGAGCTCAGAGGTGTCTGGCTAGGTAAGACATTCTTTTCCGCACGGGATGACCACGTAGTGTGAGGCGCCTTATCGCGGATTTTGCACACACACATATATATATATATATATATATATATATATATATATATATATATATATATATATATATATATATATATATATCATTCACGTTTTGTGCACTTATAAAGTGTTCTCATTGTCTCTGAAACAATAAGTGCTACGAAATAGAAATACACGATTGTTCTGTTATTCATAGTGAGGGTGAGTTAATAGGATCGCTTTAGTTTCTCGACTGTTCCACGCTTATACGAAGATCGAGAAAAACAAGTGCCAAAAAGGATATATGTGAGTTCTAATTCCCATTATATTATATTATATTGTGGTATGCTAAGTTCAACAGTGCTTAAACTTACACACTACTTTAACTTATTCTAAGGACAACACACACATATCCATGCCCAAGGGAGGACTCGAACCTCCTACGCTAGCAGCCACCCGATCCATGACATGGCACCTTAGACCGCGTGGGTACTCTGCGCGGCCTTCTTACAATTGTAACATACTTTGTACGGTAATGAGTACAAAAGCTCTTTGCATTTTTAGGAGAAGTTTGGTGATTGAAATCTCATAGAAGAAGCGTGCTACACTGAAAACTCTTTTGCTATAATATTTTGCTTTTCCACCTTATTCCCCTGCCGTCTTCGCCCCTCCCCCCCCCCCCCAAAAAAATGTAAAACATCCGAGACCTTCTTTTCCGCTAATTCACTATAGCCGGATAGCCGGCCGCGGTGGCCGAGGGGACTGAGGCGCGTCAGTCACAGTCTGCACGGCCACTACGGTCGGGGGTTCGAATCCCCCCTCGGGCATGGATATTTGTGCCATCATTAGTATTAGCTAGTTAGTAAGTAGTTTGTAAGTTTAGGGACTGATGACACACCGTTGTTAGGTCCCATAAAAAAAATAAAAAAAAAAAAATAAAAAAAAAAATTCACTATACCGCACTATATCTTTTTCCAACTTTTTCAGTATCCTCCCTTTATACCGTCAGGTTATAATCGCACATTGCTCAGCAATACTGCGGAAGAGGTGGAGCAATTTAGGGTTTATAGCCTCCTGTGGAGCCTCCTATGGAGACGTTTTAATTTTCTAATGGTTGTGTCAATAACAGGCGCTAGTTTTATCTTCACCAAAACATCTATATTTCGTAGTTAACGTTGTTTTCAATTGTACCCACCAGAAATTTTGTTAGGTGTATAATCCTTAAATTTGTTTTGTTTATCGATTTCTCAAGGACTGACGAAAATTTTCTGGTAATAATATTTATGTTTCGGGTCAATTGTCGAATTTGCATCGTGAAGATATAACTTCAATATCATTTTAAAATTGGCTCTGCTTTTCTGAGGTGCTTACTGAACAGCAGCATAATCTGCTACAAATATTTCTCAATTCGATGTAGCAGTTTGTAGCTCTGACAGAGATTGGGTAAAATGTTACTCTCGCTCTAATTTGTAACTGAGAGCTACTGCCTCTTAATCTTTAAAGAGCGTCGACATTTTCATGAAGGAAGCGAACAGCTGCAGCGTGAATCGCCTCCTCATTGCCCTTATGAAGGCCGATGCAGATAATTCAGAAAGTAGGGATCGAGAATAGTTGTAGTTGCTACGTGAAATTCATCACCCTCATCTGTAATCATATATGTGATAAGTAAATGACACACCAAAGTTCAATTTTCAGACATTTTAATTGGAATACCACCAATAAGTGAATCTTGAAAGGTTCTTCTATATACATATATGTGTCGTGACTGTTCTTTCGAAAGAACAGACACCACATAAATATACATAATTAAGGAGAAGACGAGAACAGCTCCAGCCTTCAGCGCAAATGCACACTACGCCTGAACTCTCGTGGTAATCGGCAAAGTGCCACGAGCAGTGAGTGCAAATTGGAAACGGCAACTACGTGAGCAGTGTGAGGAAGTTTGAGTCTTGTGGGTGACGAGGGGGGAGAGGAGTGGTAGCCCGCGCACCTGTGATGATCGAATTCCGAATGGGCACAACTGTTCAACTTCCTCCATGCGTGCACTCAGTGGCCACAAGCTGCTTGTGTCTGATTATTTCTTTTAATCTAGGTTCTTCTGTGTCATTCCAGGAAGCAGTACAACTATCACCAAAAATGATCTACCGTGTTGTCATTTCACTACAATAGTTTTACCAGGAAGATCATTTGTCTACAGGCAGTGTCTTTCTCGAGTGGTCCAACACCTTAGGAGAACATCTTGTGCACACATTGGCTTAATTACTTCTCCTACGACGTGAGGTCGAGCATTGATGTATTTATAGTGAGAGAGACGAATGGAATGTTGCACAGATATATAAAGAAAATAAAAGTAATCCACTGAGTTACAGGTCCATTGTATTGATATCGACATGTAGCAGGACGTTTGAAAAAATACTTTTTCCAGCGTTATGAAATATCTAGAAAAATTAACAGCAAACCGGCAAAGGTTTCTAAATCTTTACTCATGTGAGACTTCGGCGATACTATATTTTCATGATCTACTGAGTACTGTCAAACTAATTTCATATTTAAAGAGTGCCAAAACGATTTTTGGTATCTTCATCGCCGCAGTAGAGTGGCCAAGCGTATTGAGGTGCTATGCTCCAATGCGCGAGACCGCTCCTCGTCGGGGGTTCTAATCCCACCCCTCGGGCATGGATGTTTGTGTCGTCTTTAGTATAAGGTATTTCATAAGTAGTTTGTAAGTTTAGGGACTGATGACCCCGCAGTTAAGTCACTTAAGCTTAACAAAAATATCTTCAGCCTTAATCAACTTCGAACCATATCGCTTTCCTAAGTTGTGGGACTGGACACGTGATGTCCTATCTGCAAGGTAATAGTTTTCAGTAACAGACGAGGAGTCATTTAGTGAAAAGGACGTGGCGAGTGTAATTCTTCCGGCAAATTGAAGTAGACTTCTCCTGATTCGAATATATATTCGAAATATTTAATGAGCAATCAGAATATTGCCCTTAGATTTTAGGTAGTTAATGCTGCCCACTACTAAACTCAGAAAAGAAAAGTCAGTTGCGAAATGAATTTGAACTTGTATCTTCACGGCGAAAATGGCGACAATTGACCTTAAACATTAATATGCATTTGGCTCTGAACATAATAACTCAGAGTTTCGTCAGCATTCTAGATATCGATAAGCAAAACAAATTTTAACGTTATACATATAACGAAATTCCTGGGGGTGCAATTAAGAACAATGTTAACTGTGAATAACACATGTTTTGGCGAAGGTGAAACAAACGGTCTGTTATTGACACTACCATTAGGAGATTTACACGTCTCCTAAGGAGACTAACAATCCTATAATTGTTCCCCCCCTTATGCAGTACTGCTGTGTAGTGTGTGATTATTACCTGATGGAATAGAGGGAGGACGTCGAGAAAGTTGAAAGAATATATCAGATTATAACTCGCACATACGCTATTTGGCACTTGTATTTATTATTATTATTATTAGTAGTAGTAGTGGTAGTAGTAGTAGTAGTATTTCGAGCTTAGTATAAGCGTGGAACAGTCGAGGAACTGAAGCGATTATATGAACCCATTACGAAACACTTCACTGTGAATAACAGAACAATCGTGTAAATGAAGAGCCCTAGCAGAAGGTAATTTCCGTTGTTTAGCACTTATTGTTTACAGACACATTGAAAACACTGTATAAGAACAGAAAACGTGAATGATATACTACATGTATACATTTGTGTTGTTGCCACCAGAACTGTTTAATTTTACAACATGCTTACATTTCTAAGATAACTACATATTTCAGTACGTCTAGATCTAATGTAGAGCGCTGAAAAGAGAGAATAATTTTCTGTGTTATATGATTGCTATCTATGTGAATCTATGTGAAACATTATGTGGGACTGCGTTATCATGATTCTATTCTTTCACTTCGTTAAATATTTGAATGAAGAGTTAAAAGATAACGTGGCTGCTCATTTTATAGCAAAATAGCTCTAGGTGTGGTAGTTTATAATACACGTTAGGGTAGGTTTGCAGAAACTTTTCAAACTTCAAGGGTTGAGTCTCGCCGGCCGCGGTGGCCGAGGGGACTGAGGCGCTTCAGTCACGGACTGCACGGCCACTACGGTCGGGGGTTCGAATCCCCCCTCGGGCATGGATATTTGTGCCGTCCTTAGTTGTAAGTAGTTCATAAGTAGTTTGTAAGTTTAGGGACTGATGACCCCGTAGTTAAGTCCCATAAGCTTAACAAACATTTGAACATTTGAATTTGGTTGAGTCTCGCTGCATTAGCCGTGGCTTGCGAGCTATGGGCTGGCCGGTCAAAAACAGCTGGAGCCGAGGCGAGGCTTGGCGGAAACCAGCCAGCTGGCGGTCGCGGAGGCGGGCAACAGCCCTCAGCAAAGCGCAGAGTGGGGCTCTGACGTAAATACAGAATGTTTACTTCCTGTCTTCACAGTGAGAGCGGAAAGCAGAAATACAAATCAGGCCGTCTCACTGTGAGCAAACAACTCGAGATAGAGTCGTCGCATTTACTGAAGAGAAGCTGGTCCAATAGCGTTATAGATTATATGCTGAGTTGCATAACGGAAGAAACAAATAATGAGGGATTCTGAATAAATTATAAGTCCTTCAATTTTTTTTTTTTTTAATCTCATCTCTATTTTCATATTTCGTAAGTGAGAGACTGTGAAAGATCTCTTGACAACAGAAATAAAATATGAGTTTCTTTTTCCTTTGAGCTACCTTTAAATTGAAGTTTTTTTTAATATACAGTTCCTTTATTATCCTATTTTTATTATAAATTTATATACCTAGTGACAGTTTTCCGTGTCAATATGTCAAACACATTGAGTGAAGAGAGAAGCATTGAATTGAAGTAAGTATGGAGTTCTGGGTTCGATTCCTCCCTGTGGTACAAATTTTATTTCAATGCTTCTCCTTTCACTCAATATCCTATTTTTCTTACATTTATACTCATCCTCCATGCAAACAGAGTAATCCGTTTACATGGACGCTGTCAAAGTAATTTTTGTTATTTCAGATGTCTCTCTCCTCCCCTCCATCCATTAATACATCCTCTATCCTTCACAAACTACGCAAACGGTCTTGCATTTATTAGTAGTTAATTTCTCTGCACGGCTACTACAGTCGGGTGTTTGAATCCCCCCTCGGGCATGGATATTTGTGCCGTCCTTAGTTGTAAGTAGTTCATAAGTAGGTTATAAGTTTAGGGACTGATGAACCCATAGTTAAGTCCCATAGACTCTACAAACATTTGAACATTTACTTAATTTCTCTTCTGTTCTCTCTCTCTCACTCGCTGTTGCCGCTCTTGCATCATAACCTCAGTTACCCTTCTGGCTGGTTCCCTCACAATACAGTGATAAAATCTATTGGTTTCCGTTGACAGCATGCACTCTCTTTTAATTTATGCTTTCGTCACTGTATATAAGTCATCTCTATGAGACCGTGTCCTTTCATACCCCCTTACCTGTAATAAATTCTTCGTTCTGTGAAATACAGAGCTCTGGTGTTTCGATTGACCTCTCCTGCTTTCATCCCAGCAGACTATATCGTTACACATGGTATATATTTCCCGTTTTAGAAACCGTTTTCTAATGCGTAAACGACGCTCCTTGCTACTTTTAAGGTGCGTAACATTTCATTTATTATGGTAAGAGCTATGTTATATTCTTGAGCGCCGCGCAGAGTAGCTGCGCGGTTTAAGGCATCATTTCTTGAATTGGGCTTCTGCTCGCGTCGGTGGTTCGAGTCCTTCCTCGGTCTTGGGTGTCTGTGTTGTCCTTAAGATAGTTTAAGTAGTGTGCAGACTGATGACGTTAGCAGTTAAGTCCAATAAGATTTCACACACATTTTTCACACAAACTTGAGCGAATCGAGACTGTAGTTAAATAAACAGACAGCAACATGTCATACAAAATCACTACAGAGCATACTGAAACGTAGTATATTATGATACGCAATGCTACATTATTCTACATACTGTATATAACTTTCTTGTTATAGTCCTAATGGACAAATCACCCGAGGTCATTAGTCCCTACTTAGCCTTACATGCTACTTGAATTAATTTATGCTAAGGAATACACGCATACACACACACACACACACACACAACTACACATGCCCGAGGAAGGAGTCGAACCTCTGGCTGGAGCGACCGCAACCAACTCCGTGACAAGACGCCTCAGACCGCGAGGCCAAGAAATTACTGTTACGTAGACAGATACCGCCGAACTATTTTACTTCTCGTACAATGTGTTCTGCACTCCATTTTGACGAAAAACATTATACTACCACATCTGAAAAACGGTAGTTGATCGGGCTGATGCCATCTTGTAATGGCTGAGGTATGGTTTGATTCCTGCTGGAAAACATTTTTTAACAATCGCAAACGTCCCCCTCTCCACCGCCAATAGCGGCAAGTAAGAAATTTAGGACTGTGGCGTCTTTCAAATCACATTACACATGTCAATTCGCTACTGACTAGAACAAAGTTGGATTAGTTTTCGTTGTTTCTACAAAATGCCAAACCCCTCCAGGTCTCTACGAACGGCGCGATCCTAATTACTAGTAAACGAGATTGCGAGAGTTGTTACCTAGTCAGCTGAGGTCAACGCTGACGATAGGCGCGGAGTTGGAGTCCCAGGCATCACAACGTTATTTATTGCGCTACTTCAAAATCTTTGTAAATCTATCGGACTCAACTGCTTGGTTATTAGTCCGTAGCCTTCAAACTACTTAAACTAAGGTAAACTAACCTAAGGACAACGCAAACACTCATGCCCGTAGGGGGGACTCGAACCCCCGACGGCGAACAGCCGCGCACACCGCAGCATTGTGCTCCAGTGCGCACGGCTAATCCGCCGCGGCTTGCGCTACTTCTAGCCAAACATATGCACATCCCGCTAATGGTGAGAACAGTGACTATTTCATCTCTTTGCGTATATATAATAAATAGCGAATAGAGCCGGGGTTGGGTCCCTGCCGGGAAAGAAGTCAATTGTGTCATCATTTCAAGTTCAAATATAGCGCTATCTGTGAATTTATTTAATATCTGACGCGTGATCATGCTTCGTTAACGATTCATATAGGTACTGCGTTCTATTCCACAATTTTATGCCGTTTGACACCTGTGAGTTGCACTGTATTATATACCTTTAGTGGTTACCTCTCAGAAACAATTTTAACTTCACGCCATTCCTGGTGCAATGCTAAAGTTAACCAGGTTCGGACATTGTCCTTGTAAACCATGAAAACGTCAATGTCTTACGTCTCTTCATGCCTAATCTAGTCTCGATCAGAAACGCGAGCTTTTTTTGGTCAACAGTGCGTTCAAATTCAGAGCACGAACAAAAACTCATTGTGTTTATAAGGTACCCGATTTGTCACTTATTGTAATTAAATTGAATTTACGTTGCTCTCTTGACTCTAATAACCTGTATTCTAATGTTTTTGTATGACGGTATTGAATTACATGTGGACCGACTGCCATAAGGAGCAATGTTCTCTACTGCTTCTTAGGTACCCATTGTGAACAGTCAAACGACTGTACTCTACAGGGGTTTTGAATGTGGAGTACCCGCAACGCAGCTACGTTAGTTGGGTTGCATTCAGCAGTGATCCACGTTTTTTGCTGTCAAGTGTACAGACGATAGCGAAATACGGTTTCCGAAATTCAGTTTTCGTGTTTCGGAAGTTGGGTCGCATGTAGGAGAAGCAAGTATTACTGTGTGAGTTAGGCATTGTTGACTGCGGTGTTAGTATGTTGTACATATCTGTAGTTGCTAATGCTTGGGATGAGTGTACGTAATTGCTGCAGTCAGGATCAACATTAAACATGTCATTGCGTACGAGAATTTCAGTTTCGTTTACAAACTACATTTAAGCAAAACTGTAAACTATAAAAGGGTGCCGACATGAGGGAATGTTTGGAAAGCACTGGTGTAGTCTGAGTGATTGTGTGAATGCATGTGTTTCTTTTTCTGATGAAGGCCGTAGCCAAAAATTTAACTTGTGCGAATGCGATTGTCTGTTTTCGTGCCTGTCTGCAGCTCAGCGAGCCTCTTTTAATTGAATGGTAAAAGTGTTTCAATATTGCTGCAGGTCTTGCCTGTTACATATTAGATGACGTATCCATACTGAAGCCTTGAATTGTGAAGTCAGTCGCAAGTGATGAATTTGCACTGCGGAAACAACTGTGTCTTTGCGTAGGAAAATATAATGTTACAAAGGAAAATCGGAGGAAGAATTTTTCCATCTACATACATACTCCGCAATCCACCGCAAGGTGTGTGGCGGAGGGTACACTGTACCACCACTAGGCATTTCCTTTCCTATTCCACTCCCAAATAGAACAAGGAAAAAAAGGATGCCTATATGCCTCAGTACGAGCCCTAATTTCTCTTATCTTGTTTTTGTCACTACACTAAATGTAAGTAGGCGGCAGCAAGATCGTACTACACTCAACTTCAAAATCCGGCCCTCTAAATTTCCTCAGCAGAATTTCTCTAAATGAACATCGTCTTTCTTCCAACGATCCCCATTTGAGTTCCCGGAGCATTTCCGTGACACTCGCACATTGGTCGAACCTACCAGTAACAAAGCTAGCTGCTCGCCTCTGAACTGCTTCTATGTCTTCTATGTCATCTCCTAAGACAAAGTTAAATATAGGGTCCATAGTGTTACAATTGGGGGCTCGTGTCTGGGATTTCTAGATTGCTATGCAGCTAGGCCCGAAGGTTTGGGAAACTAGGAATGACCTACAACAAGTAATGAATGCTACCGTCGAACGCAAGAAGCCAACACACATCATAGCAACGCGCTGCTGCACCATGCAGTTATACGGGCAAGCATTGTTTTCTACAGTGTGTTAGCCATGGCTGACCAAATTAAAAACTCATCCAGTGAATGTGGGTCAGATGGAACAGGTAACGATGGAGGTAGTCCTACAAGGTCAGAGGGGGCTGAAAGTAAATCCATTGGGGAATTTGAGGTCAGTTTACCACCGTCGAATCAGATAAAAAATATGTTAACAATGCAGGACATGAATAGTCAAAATAGAGCTATGAATAATAGTTCGAATAGTAAAATTGCAGAAATGAATAATAAAATTGGAGAAATGAGTAGTCAAATTAGTAGTGAAATTATTAATATGGATAATAAAATTGGTGAATTGAATGACGAAATTAAAAATCAAATCCATCGGTTGCTGACTTAGCCATACCGGAGCCATGAATAATAAAGTCAGCCACATAAGACTGCATCTGCACCGAGAAAGCGGTCGCGTGTTTTTTTACAAACAAATTTAATGTCACTCTAAGCGAAGAACATATTTGTCAGAAGACAAAATATGAACAACAAACGGACAAGACGGTTCCTATTCGCAGCATGAAGAGAAATTTACCTTTTAATGCTTCCTCCGGCTTCGAAAATACCCGTAAAATGTTATGGCCGGTTGTTTCCTGTCGCTGCCATCGCGTGATAAAAATGAAATACGGCAGCGGAGGTACGTGACGGGCAAGGCGAGAGCTGCGCAGTAAAACAAGAGGCGTGTCCTGGCGCGGTCGCCACTGCTCGCCGGCTGGCCGGCTATCGCTTCATCCGCGCTCCGGCAGCCGCGGCCGCGCACTTTTTCACACAATTGATGCCCGCTGCCGCAACAGACACTGCGCACCCTCCTCCTACCCCCTACCCTCCCCCGCCCCCCACCGGGCAGAACGGCTGTAAACTGGCGCCGTTTTATGGGCGCCGCGGAAATTTGCCTGGACTCTGCGCTGCGAAGCTGCAGCGCAGCTGGAGACGGGGGTGAGGGGAAAGGGGATGGTGGTGGTACTGGTGTGTTGGGGGTGCGATGAAGTAGAATGTGGGAGGGGAGGGGAGGGGCGCAGGACAGGGGAGCGGCGCAGTGAGGTCGGTTACTCGCCGCGGGGGTGCGCTCTGCTCCCCGGAGAATTTACACCACCTCATTGAAGACTGCAAGGGGTGGTGGGAAAAAAAATAAAGAAAAATTCATTTCTCGGCGTCTTTAATATTTCACGAGGGCAGCGAGGTAGCTTATCATCAAGCCACAAATTCTCACGGAGGCGCTGGGGCAGATACTGCTGGCTTGAAAGGTTTTAGTCGAAAGTTTTTACTTTTCTTCCCCCAAAGCTATGGTATTTAATACTTTGCTGTAACAAACAGGTGCTTACCAATATATTCAGTATATAGTTTCTTAAACCATAATAGTTTCAAAAGGAATAGGTTCACAGATTTGTGACTGGCTGGAAGACTTCCTACGTAATAGAACGCAGGACGTTGTTCTCGACGGCGAGTATTCATCAGAGACGAGTGTATCGTTAGGCGTGCCCCAGGGGAGTGTGATAGGACCAGTATTATTTTCTATCTATATAAATGATCTCATGGACAGAGTAAGTTGTAATTTGCGGCTGTTTGCTGATGATGCTGTGGTGTATGGAAGGGTGTCATCTTTAACTGACTGTAATAGTATACAGGATGACTTAGACAAAATTTCTAGTTGGTGCGAAGAATGGCAGTTAGCTCTCAATGTAGAGAAAAATGTAGCCGTCCGCGGTGGCCGAGGGGACTGAGGCGCTCCAGTCACGGTCTGCACGGCCACTAGGGTCGGGGGTTCGAATACCCCCTCGGGCATGGATATTTGTGCCGTCTTTAGTATAAGGTAGTTTATAAGTAGTTTGTACGTTTAGGGACTGATGACCCCGTAGTTAAGTCCCATAAGCTATACAAACATTTGAGAAAAATGTAACGTAGGAAAAACAATCCTGTAATGTTCGAATACCGCATTAGTAGTGAGCTTCTTGATGCAGTCGTGTCGTTCAAATATCTAAGCGTAACATTGCAGAGCGATATGAAATAGAACGAACATGTAAGGACAGTTGTGAGTAAGGCGGACAGCCGACTTCGGTTTATTCGGAGAACTTTGGGAAGATGTACTTCATCTGTAAAGGAGACCGCGTATAAAACGCTTGTACGACGACGTCTGAGTATTGCTCAAGTGTTTGGGACCCGCAGTAGGTCAGTTTAAAGGAAGACATAGAAGCAGTTCAGAGGCGAGAAGCTAGGTTAGTTACTGGTAGCTTCGACCAATGCGCGAGTGTCACGGAAATGCTCCGGCAACTCAATTGGGGATTGCTGGAGGAAAGACGAAGTTCTTTTCAAGATAAGAGAAATTAGGCCTCGTACGGAGGCAAATAGGCATTCTTGTTTTCCTCGTTTTATTTGGGAGTGGAGTAGGAAAGGAAATGCATAGTAGAGGTACAGTGTACCCTCCGCCACGCACCTTCCTGTGGATTGCGGAGTAGGCATGTAGGAAATGCCTTATTCGAGCCGCAGATGTAGTACTTTTCTTATTTTTCTTTCTTAAAATATATAGGAGTAGACATAAGGATTGATTTGAAATGGAACGACCATATAAATTTAATCTTGGATAATCCGGATGCCAGATTGACATTCACTGGAAGAATCCACAGAAAGTGTAGTTCGTCAACAATGGAAGCAGTTTACAAAACACCCTTTCGGCCAGCGCATGAGTGTTGCTCATCAGACTAGGATCCGAACCGGGTAGGATATAATAGGGGATAAGGAGAGCAGCATGCTTAATTATGGGCTCATTTAGTGATCACGAATGTGCCACAGATACTCCAGCGGCAGACGATGCAAGAGACACGTTCTATCCTATACTGTAGTATCGGCTTCCGTCAACATCTGAGAGCTTACGTTTGTCTAAAACAAATTTATTCCTTCCTCCTATGTATACGTCGCGAAACGACCACAAAGATAAAATTAGAGAGGTTAGTGCCCAGACGTGACTAGAATAGCACATGGGTGTTACAATTGTACGCAAAATATCCTCCACCAGACACTATAACAGGGGTTTCAAAGTATAATTGTAGGCGCAGATTATCGGTACCGATACGCGTTTCGCCTTCTGTATAAGGCATCAGTATTGTTCTCCGAACAGTGTCTGCTTCATACAGGATTTTGTACAGTCCAACTTCTACGGGAAACTTAGTAGATTTAGTTTTGTGCCAGAATTCCATTCAACGATGTTGTGGACATTCATTCATAATTGATACTATAGTGGATAAGTTTTGGTATTTGGGTAACAAAATAACTTCTGATGGCCGAAGTAAAGTATATATGAAATTCAGAATGGCTATAAGAAGAAAAGGATTGCAGAAGAAACGAAATTTGTTAGCATGTAATATTAATTTAAATATTAGGAAGTCCTTTCAGAAAGCATTTTTCTGGAGAGTACCACTGCACAGGAATGAAACGCGGTCGATAAGGAGTTCAGACAAAAAAGATTATATAAACTTTTGAAATATAATGCTAAACATGAGTGCTGAAGATTATATGAGAAAATCGGGTAAACAATACGGAAGTTCTGAACAGAATTGGGGGCAAAGAAGTTCTGGCATATCTTGACTAAAGGAGTGATCGAGTGGTGGGACACGTTCTTAGACGTCAAGGAATCTCAGTTTAGTATTGGAGGGAAGTGTTTGGGCCAAAAATCGTGGAGTGAGACCAAGAGACAAGAGAGGTTCCAAAGGATGCGGTTGTCGTTCTTATTCAGACACAAAGAATCTTGAACAGGATAGGGTGGAGAGCAACATCAAATTGAAAATCACAACCGCAACTGTGAAACAAATCTCTTCTGTTGCAAGTATTTTGCTTTCCATAGTCTAGGGAACGATACTTTGTACGGAAACAACCAAGAATTGTCCAGTAAACATCAACTCTACAATGAATACGTTAAGAGCTGCGACCGCAGTATCGAAGATAATAAATTGTATTTTAGAGCCCTTGTTTACTGAGCGTTTTTCCTACTAAAATATTTCTTCCATTTCAGCGATGTCTGATGACATTTTCGGACATGGATTCCTGTCTACATTTACAAAGTCTCATCCAGAAGTATCTAATATGAATTGTAAAACACCCTGTACATTCCGTGCCACGCGGGAATAGACGAGCGGTCTGGAGCGCCACATTACGTATCGGAGGTTCGAATCCTCCCTCGGACGTGGATGTGTGTGTTGGTCTTAGGTTAATTTAACTTAGTTTAAGTAGTTTGTAAGACTAGGAACTGATGACCAACGTAGTTTGGTCCCATAGGATTACAAATATTTGAACATTTCGTACATTCCGTATGTGGCAACCCAGTTGAAATATTGACCATTTCCTGTAAAGACTGATTTTTCACGCTTGGCACTCTATCTGACACTACTGTGTTTCTATACACATCGGAGACTGCAAGGGTGTGGCGAAAAAATACAACAATAAATCCGTTTCTTGGGGTCTTGACGAGAGCAGAGAAGACTCTTACCATCAAGTCACAAATTCTCAAGGAGCCGTTGGGCTGTTTCCTTCTTCTTTTTATTTATTTATTTATTTTTTTTTTTTTTTTTTATTTTTTTTTTTCGAGCTTTGCTGCTTAATACTTTTCTGCAACAGCATTTAAAATTAACATACAGTTGCTTATAGTCCGAACAAAATTATTTGCTATTTGACATGTCTGTTATTTTCCCCCAATCAGAGCGCTCAGCTTCAGGTCCTAACTAGTCACCGTTTGGCAAAGGCAACTACCACAATTAGTCAGTTCATTTCGAATTCTTTGGTTGGCTTTCAAATGTTCAAATTTTTGTAAAGCTATGGGACCAAATTGCAATGGTCATCAGTACCTACACTTAGAAACTAGTTTAACTTATGCAAAGGACAAGACACACACACATACACACGTCCGAGGCAGAACTCGAACCTCCGACGGGGAGAATCATTTTTCCTTACACATGCAACATCTTAATACAATTCAGTTTAATGGACGCTTTTATTCCAGAATAATAGTTCCACTCTGCAGAAGAGTTTGCGCTGATATAAAACTTCCTTGGATGATTAAAACTGTGTGCCGGAACCGGGATTCGATGGTGGCACTTTTGCCTTTCGCGGGCAAGTAGGAGGCCGGGTACTGGCGGAAGTAAAGCTATGAGGACGGATCATGAAGTGTGCAGGGATAGCTCAGGCGATAGAGAGCTTACCCGTGAAATGCAAAGGTCCCAGGTTTCAATCCCGGTTCCGGCATATAGTTTTAATGCGCTAGGAAAGTTTCAATGCTTTTATTGTTTCTTCAGAATTCTCTTTCGGGAACAACGGGACGTGCCGTATTCGTTGGTAAGCGTAAAGATCGAACGCTAAGTGTTCACTGATTATTTATCAGTTTTGCCAAGCCGTCAGGCAGCACCGAAAGTACTGACCGATTCTCTCATGTATTTTTCCTACGATTTTCTGAGGTAGATTGGATAAAAGAAAATGGTTTCGGTAATTTGCTTTGTGTAACAATTACACACGGTGACTCCAGTTCCACTGCACATAAGCTATTCATGTACGGGTAATTTCAGCAACTAGTCTGTCCCCTTTCAGAACAAAACAATACCCCTCGTTAAATTGAAATTTTGCCTTTCGTTTCGCGACCATTTCAATTTGTTTGGTAACAGCATATTTTTCAGGTTAACAATTTTTCTATGGCTTGGCAATGTTTGGCCCACACTAGCTACAACCATAAATTTCGTACTCGTAATTTACTTTTTGTAAAGGTAACGATTCAGTATTATGTTCAAAATCGTGTATCTGCGAAAGTTCTTGCCCGAATCCTTTGAAAGTTTGACACAATGTTGCACTAGAATAAGCACAATTCAATCTGATTTCTCTTATTTTATGAAGATGACCATGTCTTCCTATGTATTTTGTGAGTAATGAAATGCCAAGATCGCGGTGTTTCGTTTTTATTTATAACAGACGACCGGTTTCGATGTACACAGACATCATCTTCTGGTCTCTGCACTAAATATTAACCTTATTACATAAATGCATATTGTAGCCAGTTGGATAGTACTGGTGGGATGTCACACATCACAATACGCCGTTTATTTGTCAGATATAAAACTCGTATAGTCATATATGCATAAAGAACCACCATATTGTACAGTTGTGAGTGACAACAAGCTACTTTATATACCTATTTTAAATATAAGTCAGAGATATAAATATATATAAATTTTATAATGGGGAAACATTGTTACCAAAAATCTCATAAGTGGCATATAGATAGATTATACATTATATATTAAAGAAATAGGCATCTGAAAACCTTCCTGTGTTAGAATGCAACGTTGCGTCAAAATTTAAGCTCAATCGGTGCACAACTGTTTGAGCTTTTTAAAGCGTACGCAACGTTCTAATACATAGAGATGATTGAGCCGAGACACTGTTTGATTTTTTTGGATAAATGCACATGTTTTTATATAAAACTTTATTTGCAAAAAGAAACGAATTTAGTTTTAGACTAATTATTATATCTTCAACAGATAAAGTGATCACAATGAAACAGCATCTTTTGTAGTACACAGAACCTAGAAGAGGAAATAGACATGTTAATTATGCGTTTGATCCTGAAACAAAAGTAATTGTGAAACAATGTTAGGCTTTCTTACAGATGATACTTGCAAAAAATGACAAAGAATCATTACTTAACATGAATGTCTGAGATGAACAGTGCTATACACTGCCAATCATTGCAATAATCAAAATCTCCTTACCTTAAGATAAAATAATTAGCATTCAAACCATTGCATCCGTTTTGCAGCTAGAAAATTGTAAAAAAATAATAAATCCTCATCCTTGAGATCATGCTGAAATTCTGATCGCACGCCAATCATAGCAAAATTTTTCTCGCTCTGCACGCTGTCATGCCAGGGAGCAGTCTTTCAAGATGGCGGCTGATGAAACGAAACCTATCCCGGCGCCAAACGCGCGGGCGGCAGACATCTCAGACACAGACATTCCTCATCCCAGAACCAAAATTAACATCTTTATAAATCTGAAAGTTTACCTTTCAGATCAAAAACTTCTAATTGGGTTCCTATTTCAACTGTGATACAAGACGGAAATGTGGTATGTTGCCGGCCGTAGTGGCCGAGGGGACTGAGGCGCTTCAGTCACGGTCTGCACGGCCACTACGGTCGGGGGTTCGAATCCCCCCTCGGGCATGGATATTTGTGCCGTCCTAGTTCGTAAGTAGTTCATAAGTAGTTTGTAAGTTTAGGGACTGATGACCCCGTAGTTAAGTCCCATAGACTGTACAAACATTTATTATTATTATTGTGGTATGTTCACTAGAGTCCCCAGTATATTTTTCTATTCGTACAACGCCAACATCTACCAGAATTTGCCCCTTGACTTTCAAAGAACACCTGACCTCAGTTGTAAGGCTTTTTTCTGTCTGGAGTCCTGAGATCATCCCACAGTGTACATTACAACCACTGGTAAGGCTGATGAGCATTTAAACCGGCAACCCACTTATTAACGACGTCAGTGTAGAGACAGGAGTTAGTGATCATGATATCGTCATTCAATGGTGACCAAATTTAATAAACCATTGAAGAAGGCTAGGAGCATGCTTTTGTTAAAAAGAGGCGATGAGCAATTGTTAGGATGACACTTTGAAGAAGGACATCGTGTAGTTCCAGGTACAATGGATATAGAGGAACTGTAGACCAATTTTAAATGCAATGTAAATGTTAGGGAAATATGTGCCCATAAAGTCGATTTACCGTGGTAAAATAATAACGTTAGAAAGCTACTGAGAAAGCAAAGACTGTTGCACTCTCGGTTCAAAAACGAACACGCAGACGATGACAGGCAAAAGTTAGTAGTGATTCGTGCGTTTATAAAATGATCGATGCCCGAAGCATACAATAATTACCACAGACATACCTTACCAAAGATCTTCCCGAGAACCCGAAAAAATTCCGGTCCTATGGAAAATCAATAAACGGGTCAAAGCCCACTGTCCAGTCACTCGTTTATCATTCCTGGGCAGTGATAGAAGAAAGCAAACGGAAAGATGAAGTTCTAAATTTAACCTTTAAGAAATCTTCCACGCAGGAGGACCGTACAAACTTACCGTCATTTGATCAACGCACTAACTCACAAATAGTAATAGGTATTCCCGGTATAGAGAAGCAGCTGAGAGAGCTAAATACAAAAAAGTCTGCTGGTCCCGATTGAATACCAGTTCGACTTTATAAAGAGTATTCTGCGGCATTAGCCCCTTACTTAACTTGCATTTTGCGCGAATCTTTAATTCAGCGGGAAGTTCCTAGTGATTGGAAAAAAGCGTAGGTGACCCCCGTTTATAAGAAAGAAAAGGACAATATCGTTGACATCAGTTTCCTGTAGAATTATGGACCATATTCTCAGTTCAAATATAGTAAATTTCCTTGAAACGGAAAAGCTTCTTTCTATGAATCAGCACGGGTTTATGAAACATCGTACATGTGAAACTCAGCTTGCCTTTTTCTCACATGATATCTTGCGAGCCATGGATGAAGGGCAACAGGCGGATTGTGTTTTTCTCGACTTCAAAAAGGCGTTTGACGCGGTGCCATACTGCAGACTGCTAACGAAGATACAAGCATATGGAATAGGTTCACATATTTGTGACTGGCTGGAAGACTGTAAAAGAACGCAGACGGTGTTCTCGACGGCGAGTGTTAATCAGAGACGAGTGTATCGTCAGGCGTGCCCCAGGGGTGTGATAGGACCGTTATTATTTTCTATCTATATAATTGACCTGACGGGAAGAGTAACTTGTAATTTGCGTCTGTTTGCTGATGATGCTGTGATGTATTGGAGTGTGTGGTCTTCAATTGTAACAGCATACAAGATGTCGAAGAGAAAATTTCTAGCTGGTGTGAAGAATGGCAGATAGCTCTAAATGTAGAAAAAAGTCAGGTGCTGCACATGATTAGGAAAAGCAATCCCAAAATGTTAGAATACAGCTATAGTAGTGAGCTTCTTGATTCAGTCGCGTCGTTCAAATATCTAGGTGATATGAAACGGAATAAACATGTAAGGACAGTAGTGAGTAAGGCGGACAGCCGACTTCGGTTTATTGGGAGAATTTTGGAAATATGTACTTCATCTGTAAAGGAGACCGCGTATAAAACGGTTGTTCGACCATATCTTGAGTATTGCACAGGTTCTTTCGACCCGCAGCAGATCAATTTAAAGGAAGACATAGAAGCAGTTCAGAGGTTACTGGTAGGTGCGACCAATGCGCGAGTGTCACGGAAATGCTCCGGCAACTCAATTGGGGATCGCTGGAGGAAAGACGACGTTCTATCGTGAATGTCTGTTGAGGAAATTTTTAGAGGGCTGGAATTTGAAGCTGAGTGTAGTACGATCTTGCTGCCACCTACTTACATTTCGCGTAGAGATCACAATGACAAGATAAGCGAAATAATGGCTCGTACGGAGGCATACTGACATTCTTTTTGGGAGTAGAATAGGAAACGAATTCCTAGTAGTGGTACAATGCACTCTCCGCTTGGCGCCTTAGGGTGTAGATGTAGATGTAGAACTGGCGCAAAGAAGTGCACGCTCTGAAAAGGCGAAGGAAATTAAACGAGACTTGGCAAAATGAGCAGTTATGTGTTGCAATTTCAGGGATTACAAAATAAATACTACCTCGAACAATCTCGCCCCCAAAGCAATTCCACCAAGAAAACAAATACACCGCAATTTCTTCGAGCAGTATGGTGATGAATTTTTTGTAATGTTAGTCGATGACAACCGCTGTTGTTTCGTGGAAAGTGAGAACTTTTCAAATGTTAGCTTCAACAACATCAACGAACAAGTATTTAGGTAAAATAAATAAAACAGACGCTCTAGCATAGAAAATACTACTGATATTACTGTTGGAATAGCAAGGATGTATTCGCAATATTTTCCAACTCTAAACGTCCATTTCCCTTTACTACTTTGACACAGTTCCTACAGCGTATATTTTTGCCAGAGCTATGCGCTGGAGCAGATGCAGAGGCTTTAATTGAATTTTGGTAAGTAATGTTTTTATTTACAAGATAGCGACAGCAATGTTTCTGTGGTCTAACAATCTTCAGAAAGCAACATCACGACAGCAGTCAAGAGTTTCCTACGCTGGTGTACGACATAAGGTGAGCTCTATGCGCTATCTGCACTTCAGAGTAAGCCATGCAGCCTAGGTTAATGTTTCACACCATATAAAAAGAGACTCTGTAACCAATCAATGTGTAGGTGTGAACTGAATCAGGAAAGCAACGTTGATATTCCTTAACAGAAACAAACTTGACATTACCTGACGCCGGCCGCGGTGGCCGAGAGTTCTGCGGCGCGTCAGTCACAGTCTGCACGGCCACTACGGTCGGGGGTTCGAATCCCTTCTCGGGCATGGATATTTGTGCCGTCCTTAGTATTAGCTAGTTCATAAGTAGTTTGTACGTTTAGGGACTGTTGACCCCGTAGTTAAGTCCCATTTGAACATTTGAACATTACCTGACATCTCAGGTTTTGGAGGCGATCTGATAGTGTAATAATACTCTTTAAAAGTGAAATGCCAAGATCGCGAAATATTTATTTAATGACTGCCGTTTTAAGTGGTTTATGTTACCATCATCTGGTCATATCACATTTATAAGTAACGGGTGATCAAAAAGTTAGTATAAATTTGAAAACTTAATAAATCACGGAATAATGTAGATAGAGAGGTAAAAATTGACAGACATTCTTGGAATGACACGGGGTTTTATTAGAAACAAAAAAAAAATTTTTCAATGTCCGACAGATGGTAGTTCATCTGATCAGAAAAGCAATAATTAGCATAACAAATTAAGACAAAGGAAAGATGATGTTCTTTACAGGAATTGCTCAATATGTTCACCAACAATAGCTGTAGTCGAGGAATAATGTTGTGAACAGCACTGTCAAGCATGTCCGGAGTTACGGTGAGGCATTGGCGTCGGATGTTGTCTTTCAGCATCCCTATAGATGTCGGTCGATCACGATACACTTGCGACTTCAAGTAACCTCAAAGGAAATAATCGCACGGACTGTCTGGGATCCTGGGAGGCCAAGTCAGGAGAGCTGCCAGTCAAAGCGAAGTATTTCATTTTAACCAGACTCTCCCCATAATTCGCCAGTTGACTGCCCATGACCATAGTGCTCGTAATACACTACATCTGGAGCCGTCATTAGTGTTACTTAAACATCCTAACTATTGCCACTATCGGTAGTTGAGTAACAGCGTAAAATTGTGACAGAGAGGCTTGTTAAAATCTTAAATTGCTCAAGCGATCACCAGCTAAGGTAGGCGGAAGCAGGTCATCGTTTCTGTCGTAAAAGCGACGCCAGTCTTCCTGACGACAGCAGGCGCTTCGTCGGCGAGTTGAAAGCCTAAAGTCAGCGGACGGATGTGTGCGACAGAGGACCAGCATAGAGAGAGGGTATAAACGTCGGCTGGTAAACATTTCATAACTACACGTAACTCTGTCAGAAGAGTAAGTAAGACCGAGGATACGTCAGCGGTTGAAGGGTTCACTGAGTGGACGCTGTGCTCAAGTATGACACATTCGGTCGTTACGAACCGTCCCATATGGCATAGCTTCAGCCGATTCTGTATATAGTAAACCCCCGGTTTTAGAAGTCTTTGGAATCGAAGATGCTCAGGAGAGTAGTCGTCGATTCAATTATCTAATGTACACTTGACAGCAAAGAAAGTGGTTCACTGCTGAATGCAACCCAACTAACGTAGCTGTGTTGCGGGTACTCCACATTCAAAACCCCTGTAGAGTACAGTCGTTCGACTATTCACAATGGGTACCAAAGAAGCAGTAGAGAACATTGCTCCTTATGGCAGTCGGTCCAGATGTAATTCAATACCGTCATTCAAAAAACATTAGAATACAAGTTATTAGAGTCGAGAGAGCAACGTAAATTCAATTTAATTACAATAAGTGACAAATCGGGTACCTTATCAAACATATTCAATGACACAATGAGTTTTTGTTCGTGCTCTGAATTTGAACGCACTGTTGACCAAAAAAAGCTTGCGTTTCTGATCGAGACTAGATTAGGCATGAAGGGACGTAAGACATTGACGTTTTCATTGTATCGGTTTACAAGGCCAATGTTCGAACCCGGTTAACTTTAGCATTGCACCAGGAATGACATGAAGTTCAAATTGTTTCTGAGAGGTAACGACTAAAGTTATATAACTCACAGGTGTCAAACGTTATAAAATTGTGGAATAGAACGCAGTACCTATATGAATCGTTAACGATGCACGATCACAAGTCAGATATTAAATAAATTCACTGATAGCGCTATATTTGAACTTGAAAAACCGATACTATTGACTTCTTTCCCGGCAGGGACCCAATCACGGCTCTATTCGCTATTTATTATATATACGCAAAGAGACGAAATAGTTACTGTTCTCACAATTAGCGGGATGTGCATATGTTCGGCTAGAAGTAGCGCAAGCCGCGGCGGATTAGCCGTGCGCAGTGGAGCGCCTTGCTGCGGTGCGCGCGGCTGTTCGCCGTCGGGGGTTCGAGTCCCCCCTACGGGCATGGGTGTTTGTGTTGTCCTTAGGTTAGTTTACCTTAGTTTAAATAGTTTGTAAGCTACGGACAAATAACCAAGCAGTTGAGTCCGATAGATTTACAAACATTTTGAAGAAGCGCAATAAATAACGTTGTGCTGCTTGGGACTCCAACCCCGCGCCTATCGTCAGCGTTGACCTCAGATGACTAGGTAACAACTCTCCCAATCTCGTTTACTAGTAATTAGGATCGCGCCGTTCGTAGAGACCTGGAGGAGTTTGGCATTTTGAAGAAACAACGAAAACTAATCCAACTTTGTTCTAGTCAGTAGCGAATGGACATGTGTAATGTGACTTGAAAGATGCCACAATCCTAAATTCCTTACTTGCCGCTATTGGAGGGGGAGAGAGGGACATTTGCGATTGTTAAAAACTGTTTTCCCAGCAGGAATCAAACCATACCTCAGCCATTACAAGATGGCATCAGCCCGATCAACTACCGATTTTCAGGAGTAGCAGTATAAAGTTTTTCGTCAAAATGGAGTGCAGAACATATGGTATGAGAAGTAAAATAGTTCGGCGGTATCTGTCTACGTAACAGTAATTTCTTGGCCTCGCGGTCTGAGGCGTCTTGTCGCGGAGTTGCGGTCGCTCCAGCCAGAGGTTCGACTCCTTCCTCGGGTTGTGTGTGTGTGTGTGTATATGCGTGTATTCCTTAGCGTAAATTAATTAAAGTAGCATGTAAGGCTAGGTAGGGACTAATGACCTCAGGTGATTTGTCCATTACGACTATAACAAAAAGTTATATACAGTATGTAGAATAATGTAGCATTGCGTATCATAATATACTACGTTTCAGTATGCTCTGTAGTGATTTTGTATGACATGTTGCTGTCTGTTTATTTAACTACAGTCTCGATTCGCTCAAGTTTGTATGAAAAATGTGTGTGAAATCTTATTGGACTTAACTGCTAACGTCATCAGTCTGCACACTACTTAAACTATCTTAACATAAGGACAACACAGACACCCAAGACCGAGGAAGGACTCGAACCACCGACGCGAGCAGAAGCCCAATTCAAGAAATGATGCCTTAAACCGCGCAGCTACTCGGCTCGGCGCTCAAGAATGTAACTTAGCTCTTACCATAATAAATGAAATATTACGCATCTTAAAAGTAGCAAGGAGCGTCGTTTACGCATTGGAAAACGGTTTCTGAAACGGAAAATATACACCATGTGTAACGATATAGTCTGTTGGGATGAAAGTAGGTCAATCGAAAAACCAGAGCTCTGTATTTCACAGAACGAAGAATTTATTATAGGTAAGGGGGTATGAAAGGACACGGTCTCATAGAGAGGACTGATATACAGTAATGAAAGCATTAATTAAAAGAGATTGCACGCTGTCAACGGAAACAAATAGATTTCATCACTGTATTGTGAGGGAACCGACCAGAAGGGTAACTGAGGTTATGATGCAAGAGCGGCGACAGCGAGTGAGAGAGAGAGAACAGAATAGGAATTAACTATTAATAAATGCAAGACCGTTTGCGTATTTTGTGAAGGACAGAGGGTGTATTAATGGATGGAGGGGAGGAGAGAGACGTATCTGAAATAAAAAAATTAATTTGACAGCGTCCTTCTAAACGGATTACTAGTATTACTGGGTAAAAGGTATAAATGTAATAAAAAATAATATATTGAGTGAAATGAGATGCATTGAATTAAAATTTGTACCTCAGGGAGGAATCGAACCCAGAACTCCATACTTACTTTAATTCAATGCTTCTCCCTTCACTCAATGTCTTTGACATATTGATATGGAAAACTGTTGAAATAAAAATTGTGCCATGGGTGAGAATCGAGCCCAAACTTCCATACTTACTTTAATTCAAAACTTTTCCCTTCACTGAATGTCTTTGCCATATTGACGCGGAAAACTTTCACTAGGTATATAAATTTATAATAAAAATAGGATAATAAAGGAACTGTATATTAAAAAGAACTTCAATTTAAAGGTAGCTCAAAGGAAAAAGAAGCAGATATTTTATTTCTGTTGCCAAGAGATCTTCCACAGTCTCTCACTTACGAAATGTGAAAATAGAGATGAGATTTAAAAAAAATTTAAAGTACTAATAATTTATTCAGAATCCCTCATTATTTGTTTCTTCCGTTATGCATCTCAGCATATATTCTATAACGCTATTGGACCAGCTTCTCTTCAGTAAATGCGACGACTCTATCTCGACTTGATTGCACACAGTGAGACGGCCTGATTTATATTTCTGCTTTCCGCTCTCACTATGAAGCCAGGTAGTAAACATTATGTATTTACGTCAGAGCCCCGCTTTGTGCCGTGCTGGGGGCTATTACCCACCACCACGACCGCCAGCTGGCTGGTTTCAGCCAAGCATCGCCTCGGCACCGGCTGTGGTTGACCGGGCTGCCCGTAGTTCGCAAGCCACGGCTAATACAGCGCGACTTAACTCTTGAAGTATGAAATGTTTCTGCGTACCTACCCTAACGTGTATTATAAACTACCACACCTAGAGCTATGTTTCTATAAAATGAGCAGCCACGTTATCTTTTGACACTTCATTCAAATATTTAACGAAGTGAAAGAAAGAATCATGATAAACGTAGTACCACATAATGTTTCACATAGATAGCAATCATATAACACAGAAAATTATTCTCTCTTTTCAGCGCTCTGCATTAGATCTAGACGTAATGAAACATATAGTTATCTTAGAAATGTAAGCATGTTGTAAAATTAAACAGTTCTGGTGGCAACAACACAAATGTATACATGTAGTATATCATTCACGTTTTGTGTACTTATACAGTGTTTTCAATGTGCCTGTAAAGAATAAGTGCTAAACAACGGAAATTACCTTCTGCTGGGGCTCTTCATTTACACGATTGTTCTGTTATTCACAGTGAAGTGTTTCGTAATGGGTTCATATAATCGCTTCAGTTCCTCGACTGTTCCACGCTTATACTAAGCTCGAAATACTACTACTACTATTACTAATAATAAATAATAATAATAATAATAATAAATACAAGTGCCAAATAGCGTATGTGCGAGTCACAATCTGATATATTCTTTCAACTTTCTCGACGTCCTCCCTCTATTCCATCAGGTAATAATCGCACACTACACAGCAATACTGCATAAGAGGGGGAACAATTGTAGGGTTGTCAGTCTCCTTAGGAGACGTGTAAGTCTCCTAATAGTAGTGTCAATAACAGACCGTTTGTGTAACCTTCGCCAAACCACGTGTTATTCACAGTTAACATTGTTTTTAATTGCACCCCCAGGAATTTCGTTATATGTATAACCTTAAAATTTGTTTTGCTGATCGATATCTAGAATGCTGACGAAACTCTGAGTACTTATGTTCAGAGCCAAATGCATATTGATGTTTAAGGTCAATTGTCGCCATTTGCGCCGTGAAGATACAAATTCATTTCGCAATTGACTTTGCTTTTCTGAGTTTAGTAGTGGGCAGTATTAACTGCCTCAAATCTAAGAGCAATATTCTGATTGCTCATTATAAATTTCGAATATATATTCCAATCAGGAGAAGTCTACTTCACTTTGCTGGAAGAATTACACTCGCCATGTCCTTTTCACTAGATGACTCCTCGTCTCTTACTGCAAACTATTACGTTACAGAAAAAAATGTTAAAATGTTTGTAAATCTATCGGACCAAACTGCGTGGTCATAAGTCCGTAGCTTACAAACTACTTAAACCTAGGTAAACTAACCTAAGTACAACACACACACCCATGCCCCAGGGAGGACTTGAACCTCCACGGCAAGCAACCGCGCGCTACGCAGCGAGACGCTTTAGACCGCTCGGCTACTCCACCGCGGCTTACCTTGCAGATAGGACATCACGAGTCCAGTCGCACAACTTAGGAAAGCGATATGGTTCGAAGTTGATTATGGCTGAAAATATTTTTTTTTTTTCCTTTTTCTTTTGCTAAGCTTAAGGGACTTAACTGCGGGTTCATCAGTCCCTAAACTTACAAACTACTTATGAACTACCTTATACTAAAGACGACACAAACATCCATGCCCGAGGGGGGGATTCGAAACCCCAACTAGGAGCGGCCGCCGGCTGCGGTGGCCGAAGGGAATGAGGCGCTCCAGTCACGGTCTACACGGCCACTACGGTAGGGGGTTCGAATCCCCCCTCGGGCATGGATATATGTGCCGTCCTTAGGATTAGCTAGGTCAAAAGTAGTTTGTAAGTTTAGGGACTGATGACCCCGTAGTTAAGTCCCACAAGCTATACAAACATATGAACATTTGAGGAGCGGCCTCGCGCATCCGAGCATAGCACCTCAATGCGCTTGGCCACTCCACTGCGGCATTGAAGATACCAAAAATCGTTTTGGCAATCTATAAATATGAAATTAGTTTGAGAGTACTCAGTAGATCATGAAAATATAGTATCGCCGAAGTCTCACAAGAGTAAAGATTTAGAAACCTTCGCCGGTTTGATGTTAATTTTTCTATATATTTCATAACGCTGGAAAAAAGTATTTGTTCAAACGTCCTGCTACATGTCGATATCAATACAATGGATCTGTAACTCAGTGGATTACTTTTATTTTCTTTATATATCTTTGCAACATTCCATTCGTCTCCCTCACTATAAATGCATCAATGCTCGATCTCACGTCTTAGGAGAAGTAATTAAGCCATGCATAATGTGTGCACAAGATATTCTTCTAAGTTGTTGGACCACTCTAGAAAGACATTTCCTGTAGACAAATGATCTTCCTGGTACGACTACGGTAGTGAAATGACAACACGGTGGATTATATCTGGTGATAGTCGTACTGCTTCCTGTAATGACAGAGAAGAATCTAGATTAAAAGAAATAATCCGACACAAGCTGCTTGTGACCACTGAGTGCGCGCATTGGGGAAGTTGAACAGTTGTGCGCACCCGGAATTCGGGTCCAGTTCCTACCGTTCCTTGAGCAGTTACGGTAACCACTGCACGAGTGGGAAAACAACGATCATCGCAGGTGCGCTGGCTACCACTCCTCTCCCCCTCATCACCCACAAGACTCAAACTTCCTCAAACTGTTAATAAAACTCTTATGGGTATAAAACCGCGTCGTCATATTATAAATTCCACCGACGTTTCGGCCACTGTTGCAGGCGGCCTTCATCAGGGTCTGTCAGACCCTGAAGAGTTTTATTAATAGTGGCAACGGCCGCGGAAGCCTACGACTGCATTCCACAAACTGCTCACGTAGTTGCCGTTTCCAATTTGCACTCACTGCTCGTGGCACTTTGCCGATTACCACGAGAGTTCAGGCGTAGTGTGCATTTGCGCTGAAGGCTGGAGCTGTTCTCGTCTTCTCCTTAATTATGTATATTTATGTGGTGTCTGTTCTTTCGAAAGAACAGTCACGACACATATATGTATATCGAAGAACCTTTCAAGATTCTCTTATTGGTGGTATTCCAATTAAAATATCAGAAAATTGAACTTCGATGTGTCATTTACTTATCACATATATGATTACAGACAAGGGTGATGAATTTCACGTAGCAACTACAACTATTCTCGATCCCTACTTTCTGAATCATCTGCATCGATCTTCACAAGGGCAATGAGGAGGCGATTCACGCTACAGCTGTTCGCTTCATACGTGAAAATGTCGACGCTTTTTAAAGATTAAGAGGCAGTAGCTCTCAGTTACAAATTGGAGCGAGAGTAACATTTTACCCACTCTCTGACAGAGCTACAAACTGCTATATCGAATTGAGAAATATTTGTGGCAGATTATGCTGCTGTCTAGTAAGCACCTCAGAAAAGCAGAGCCAATTATTATATCTTCACGATGCAAATTCGACAATTGACCCTAAACATAAATATGCGTGTAGTTCACCACATCATTCCCAGAAAATTTTCGTCAGTCCTTGAGAAATCGATAAACAAAACAAATTTAAAGATTATACACCTAACAAAATTTCTGGTGGGTACAATTTAAAACAACGTTAACTACGAAATATACATGTTTTGGTGAAGATAAAACAAGCGCCTGTTATTGACACAACCATTAGAAGATTAAAACGTCTCCCTAGGAGTAAGCTACGGACTGATGACCATGCAGTTTGGTCCGATAGAATTACAAACATTAGAAACATTAGGAGACGGCAGGGTGATGAGATGGGGAAGCAAAATATTAAAACAAAAGAGTTTTCAGTGTATCACTCTTCTTCTATGAGATTTCAATTACCAACCTTATCTTACAAAATCAAAGAGCTTTTGTACTCATTACCGTACAAAGTATGTTACAATTGTAAGAATCCTGTGCAGAGTACCCGTGCGTAACTGACTAAATCTGATTTTGATCACCTGTCAACTGTTTGTACTTCGAATTGTCACCATGTCTATGTCATTGTTCCTCTGTTGCTTTTTCGCCTGTCTTGTATTTTAATTTTCATCTCATCAATGTATTTTATTCTCTCGGCTGAAGAGCAGCCTCTGGAGCTGCTGCCAGCCTACTGGTGTAATAGCTGGTGTGAAAACACAATAAAGGAAAAAAAATAATACCCGCGCGGTCTAAGGTGCCATGTCATGGATCGGGCTGCTGCTCGTGTAGGAGGTTCGAGTCCTCCCTCGGGTATGGGTATGTGTGTGTTGTCCTTAGAATAAGTTAGTTTAAGTAGTGTGTAAGTTTAGCATACCACACACATTCGAACATTTGATTTGAATTTTAAGAATAATATAATGGTAATTAGAACTCGCATATATCCTTTCTGGCACTTGTTTTTTTCGATCCTCGTATAAGCGTGGAACAGTCGAGAAACTAAAGCGATCCTTTGAACCCATTACGAAACACTTCACTATGAATAACAGAACAATTGTGTAAATGAAGGGTCTCAGCAGAAGGTATTTCTGTTTCGTAGCACTTATTGTTTCAGAGACAATGAGAACACTATAATTGCACAAAACGTGAATGATATACTACATATATATATTTGTGTTGTTCCAACCAGAATTGTTTAATTTTAAAACATACGTAGTTTTCTAGGTTGAATACATATTTTCTTGTGTCTAAATCAAATGCAGAGCGCTTAAAAGATAGTTTCCTGTGTCGTATGATTGCTATCTAGGTGAAACATTATGTGGTAGCTGCGTTTATAATGATTCTATTCTTTAACTTCGTTAAATATTTTAATGAAATGTCAAAAGATAAAGTAGCTGCTCATTTTATAGCAAAATAGCTCTAGCTGTGGTAGTTAATACTACACACTTGGGTAGGTTGGCAGAAACGTTTGTGGAAGCCAGCAAGCTGGCGGTCGCGGTGATGCCCAACAGCCCGCAACATAGCGCAGAGTGGGGTTCTGACGTAAATACAGAATGTTTACTTCCTGGCATCATAGTAAAAGCAGACACCCGAAATACAAATCAGGCCGTCTCACTACGAGCAATCAACTCGAGATAGAGTCGCCACTCTTACTGAAGAGAAGCTGGTCTGACAGCGTTACAGATTCTACGCTGAGATGTATTATGAAAGAAACAAATAATGAGGGATTCTGAATAAATTATTATTACTTTAAAATGTTTTATATTTTTATTTTTAATTTTTTTTAATATCTCCTAAGTGAGACTATAGAAGAAATAAAATATGAGTTTCTTTTTCCTTTGAGCTGCCTTTAAATTGATTTTTTTAAGTATACAGATCCTTTATTATCCTATTTTATTATAAATTTATATACCTAGAGACAGTTTTCCGCGTCAGTATGTCAAAGAAATTAAGTGAAAGGAAAAGCATTGAATTAAAGAAAGTATGGAGGTCGGGGTTCGATTCCCGCCCGTGGCACAAATATTAATTCAGTGCTTCTCATTTCACTGAATATCCTATTTTTATTCATTTATACCTAGACTCCATGCATAGAGACTAATCAGTTTAGATGGACGCTGTCGAAGTTTTTTTTTTTTTTTTTTTTTTTTTTTTTACAAATACATCTCTCTTCTCCCCTCCATCAATTAATACACCCTCCGTCCTTAACGAAATATGCAAACGATTTGTCTTGTATTTATTCGTTGTTAATTTTTCCTCCTTTCTCTCTTCCTCTCTGTCACCTCCCTTACAACTGAGGAGTTGTCCTTTTGGCCTATTCCCCCAAAAAGCTGTAAAAAATGGTAGTTTCCGTTAAAACAACACTGTCTCTTCTAATGTCTGCTTTTTTTACTGTCCATGGGTCCACTCTATGAAGCAGTGTTCTTTTATATCTCCGATAATCCATCCTTCGTTCTGTAAAACATTCGTTCCTTTCCTCTCGGCCCTAAAACAAACTGTGATATATAAGTAAGGAGTACTTTGCAAGCATTTCACTCTTTTATTTTCCAGTTCTGCACTCCTGTTTATTCTTAGATCCCGCCCTCCCTCCTGCTACCCCTCCCTTGAAATATTTATCTGCATCTCCGTGCTTCTTTTCACAATTTTTTGGTTGGCAGATTTTTTTTAATCACTTTCATTATTTCTCTGTCGTTGATTCTCGAAAAGCACGTGGATAAAATGGACAACTGAACCTTACCGTGCAAGCACTATTGTCGCCATTAAAGTGGACATCTATTCTGACAAATACCAGTATCCAAGCTTTGAAGTGGCAGACACTGAAGTTCTCCCCCGTCCTTCCCAGTTGGATATTATGCTTCGCATGTAATCGTATTTTCGATGCGACATTGTACCAGAATCCTCATTGCTGTTTTCTAACCTCAGTATGACTATTGAAGGCAACCACACCGTGAAGAATAATTGCTCGACACACTTGCCAGTTATCGGATACCTTGTCACTGACCATACTAGTAAATCACAGAAACCTCCTTCATTGAAGTCTGTTTGTGTTCCTGAACGTGGTGAATGAATGTCAAAACGAAGTTACTCCGAATTCCAAATTTGTTAATCCACGTTCCTCATAACTATAAAAATGCCTGATATTCAATTTATTGTGGCAACAGCTAACCAACAATCTTTATTATAATGAGCTCATAGTTAAATAAGCTTATGACAGAATGCCATACCAAAATGTAGCATACTAAAACGTAGTATAATATCATGCAAAATCCGTGATAAGGCGCCTCACACTACGTGGCCATCCCGTGCGGCCAAGAATGTCTTACCTAGCCAGACATCTCTGAATTCTTTGACTGGTCGTACTGTCTAATGAGTACTCCATTATGACAAGCCGGCCGCGGTGGCCGAGGTGACTGAGGCGCTCCAGTCACGGTCAGCACGGCCACTACGGTCGGGGGTTCGAATCCCCCCTCGGGCATGGATATTTGTGCCGTCCTAGTTCGTAAGTAGTTCATAAGTAGTTTGTAAGTTTAGCGACTGATGACCCCGTAGTTAAGTCCCATTAAGCTTAACAAACATTTGGACATTTTGAACATTATGACAAAACATTATGCCAACGCATTTGTAATTCGCTGGAGGCCGGGATGAGGTTAACTTGTAATAGCGGGGTCCGATTCCCGCTGGGGGTAACAGTTTTTAACGGCCAGAAAAATACCTTCTACACCTCCAGTAACTCCAATAAAGAACGCAGGATTCTGCCTTGTTTCAAATCAAAATTGCACATGTCCATGCGCTACTAAATTAAACAAAGTTTTCGCAAAATATCAAAACCGTTCCTAGTCTCTACGAACAGTGTGATCCTAACTACTGGTGAACGACAATGTGATAGTTGACGCCTCATGATGTCAGGTCAAGAGGACGGTATGTGCAGGGTTGGAGTGCCCGGAAGAAACAATAAATATATCAGCTGTATTCGTTCCTATAATACAATAGCAAATGGTGCTGGTTTCGAGTCCATGCCGGGGAAAAATTAATTGTGTCGTCGTTTCAGGCACCAGTATAACGCTATATGTGAACATATTTGATATGTGACATCTGATTGTGCTTAGTTAACAAATCATCAATACACTGTATTCTATCCCACAACTTTATGATGTATGACATCTGTGAATTGCACTATATTACGTATCTACAGCGGTTACCTCTCAGCAACAATAGGAGCTTCATGCAACTCACGATGCAGTGCTAAGATTATTATTCATTTCTGGGTTCAGACATCGGTCTAAGAAAGTAATGAAAACGTCAGTGTTTTACGTCTATTTATGCCTAGAGATCACGCGCACTTAAACGTGGCCCCTGAGCGGAGAATGTTGGGAGCTGAAGCTTGCATTCAGCTCATAGCGGGTTGGCTGTTAGAACAAGCCCCGCCTCTTTCCCCCAGTGCCGGCAGCTTACGGCGTATAGATTACAGGTTTTAAAAGAAACAACATGTAAGGGTTTGAGGCGTTACAGATGGAACACGAAATTAAGTATCACTTTAATGTTTGAGTAATAGAAAACTGGAACGCATATCTACGAAAAGTTAATATTTGGAAGGGACTTATTAAGCGGGCGTGACAATGCTCTCTGCCTCTTTTTATTTTCGTAACAGTATAAAAATGAGAATTAACATTTTTCACACCACTTTCAAGGACAGCCTTCTTTGTTATAAAAGAAGTCGTCGGGGTATGTGGACTTATTTTAGCAAATAAGTGGAAGACAATAATCAATACGAAGCACAAATCAACAATACATTGACGAGGTCTACGGTGTACAATGCTCTTATGAGGTAAGGTTGGTAGAGAGCATAAACATTCCGTTGACACACGAGCTCAACCGACTTCCACCGATCAGAGAGGGGCCACGGAAAAGTGCGTGACATGTAATCGCATCTCTATCAGGCATACAACTGTTTTTTGCTTCACAGTGCGTTCAGATTCAGATCACGAACAAAAACATCATGTCACTAAACAAGTCTGATAACGTATCTGACTTTTCACTTATTGCAACTAAATTTAATTTACAAGTGTTACTGTCCCATATCTAATGGCATATCCTGACAAGCTGGGAATCTACCGCTCAGCCCCAGCAATTGGTTCAATTATCGATTCTCATATCTTTTATAGTGTAATTCTTCTTTAATAGGCAGGTAAAAATGTTGGATCCTGTCACTTCCATAGTGTATGAAGTGGAAAGTAGATTGCATGCAGTTATTTAATCAAGATTTAAGATGTTGGCTCGTTAGCCAGTCTAAACTGTTCACATAATATGTCAGCGCTGTAACAAACTACGCAATGGTGAAAAACGAGCAAACAGACGGGACTGAAACCGATATGACCAATGGAAAACTTATACTACATATTGAATTTTGGATGTGCGCAATAAACTTACGATTGCGAACAATCAAAGTACCAAAACACTGCACAAAATTGTTTCAATGTACAAAAGCTACTCGGTGTTCTTGAAGCTTTCTTAATTATACCTGTTAAACGAGGTGGTTTACAAAACTGTCAGACCTGGAGAGCAACGTAACAACTAACAAGGCAGGAAGTGTTCTGAATTCATCTATTAAAGATCCCCACAGACGTTAAATCCCCACAGACTTTAAATGAACAAAGTAAGAGCATATGGTCTATCAGACTAATTGTGTGATTGGATTGAGGATTTCCTAGATAACAGAATGCAGCATGTCATTCTCAATGGAGAGAAGTCTTCCGAAGTAAGAGTGATGTCAGGTGTGCCACAGGGGACTGTCGTGGGTCCGTTGTTGTTCACAATATAAATAAATGACCTTGCGGATAACATCGGAAGTTCACTGAGGCTTTTTGAGGATGATGCTGTTGCATATAGAGAGGTTGTAACAATTCAAAATTGTATTGAAATTCAGGAGGATCTGCATCGCATTGAAGCATGGTGCAAGGAATGGCAATTGAATCTCATTGTAGACAAGTGCAATGTGCTGCGAATACAACAAAAAAAGATCCTGTATCTTTTAGCTACACCATAGAAGGTCAGCAACTGGAAGCAGTTAATTCCATAAATTATCTGGGAGTAGGCATTAGCAGTGATTTAAAACAGAACGACCATATAAAATCTATCGTCGGTGAAGCAGATGCCAGACATAGATTCATTGGAATAAAGAAATGCAGTCCGAAAACAAAGAAAGTAGGTTACAATAGACTTGTTCGCCCACAGCTTGAATACTGCTCACCGGTATGGGATCCGTACCAGGTGGAGTTGATAGAGGAAGTAGAGAAGATCCAATGGAGAGCAGTGCGCTTCGTTACAGTATCGTTTGGTAATCGCGAAAGCGTTACGGAGATGATCGTTAAACTCCAGTGGAAGATCCTGCAGGAGAGACGCTCTGTCGCTAGGGACGGGCTTTTGTCTAAGTAACGAGAACATACCGTTACCGAGGAGTCTAGCAGTATATTGCTCCCTCCTACGTGTATCTCGCGAAGAGATCATGAAGATAAAATCAGAGAGATTAGAGCCCAGAAAGAGGCATTCCGACAATCTTTCTGAGGTCAGGGTTTCGAAATCGAGGAAAGTATATTATGAAACTATTTGGAAGGGCAGGACCAACACGTGTCGTTGGTCGTTCTATTTAATAATAATCTATTTACCAATAATACACCGTAAAACAAAAACAAAATTATCCAACGAACATCCCCTGACAACTCTAACAATTAATTGGGCAGTGAATAAAATAAAAACTTTACATTGTCCTTAAAATTCATTAACAAATAACTTTCCAGAGCATAGACCAACCTTTAACATAGCTTTAAACTAGATTAACCAATAACTTGAAAAGCCAAAATGCGTAACAGCAGGGCGTAAAGGAAAAAATAAAAATTACAATTTCACTTACTCAGGCTAGAGACACTATCTTACACAGTAATTAGCCCAAAGCAACAGACAAGGTACGGACTTTATTCGCCCTGCTTAGGAAATGCATAAACTTAAAAAAGACAATGTTCATTGATACAATACAAATAAGAAAAATCACTAATAAGATATAAATAGAAGCAATCCGAATTAAATTTACTTGCTTAATCAGCAAACTGCCTTAAGTGTGAACCTTTACATGAGAAATATTAAAATCTTTAAAAGCAATAATTAAACACGCCTCAGTGGCCCCCGACTGTCGTCCACGACCTCTCTCAAGACGTAAAGAGTAGGTAAAATAAAACTTAACGAAAGGAGAAGGCGCCAAAAAGGCGGGCGCGAGACTTGTAGATCTCTGCATGCTACGACGAGCCAGGCGTCACCGCGGCGCTGATGAGACAAACAACTGGACAGAGGGCCCACAAGCAGCGGAACCTGTAAACATAATTGCAGCGAGGGCAGTTTCTTACCAAGGACAACACAAACCACATACATATCTCAAATCTTAATATAAAGACTTACTGCTAAATCGGAAATACTGCCAGAACAGTGCTAGCCAATATACGTGGATAGTGGGATTCTTCAATTAATTTGGTTAAAGCCAGACCCAAGCACTAAAGGAAATTAAACAGTAACAACTCGGCACCAATGTCAACAAAGTAATAACACGCGCACAGTACAGTTATTATACGTAATATTAAAGGAACACACACATCTTCTGTCAGGAGCTTCCCGGAATCCAAGGAGCTGTTCTCAGGAAAACTAGCGCTCCTCATTTTCAAATAAAATGGTTGAAATTTCTGCAGAGATGGCGACTTCGATGACAAGCGGCGACAACATTCGAATATGGAAGCGGCAGTCATCCATAGCGGACACCAAAGTTCCGCTCAAAACAAAGACTGTCGCCTCGACCCGTCCTGTCGGCCAAAACACCCGCTTGGAGTTCAAACGCCAACTGACTGCACTCGGCAAAATTCCAAAACGTCCGCACATAAGGCAAAGATACTCCACTCTGAAGGCGGATCCTGTCGATAGTCGCGGCAAGTGGCGCCAGAGAACCCGCGCAGCGTAGGGACGGTGCCCCGCCACGGATCACTTTCTTTCCGCGAACAATAGATCTACATAGATACTCTGCAAATCACATTCAAGTGCCTGGCAGAGGGTTAATTAACCACTTTCATAACTTTTCTCTACCGTTCCATTCTCTAATAGCGCGCGGGAAGAAAGAACACCTCAATCGTTCCGTTTTCGATCTGATTTCTCTTATTTTATTAGGATGGTCGTGTCTCCCTAAGTAGGTGGGTGCTAGCAAAATATTTTCACATTCAGAAGTAAAAGTCGGTGATTGAAACTTTGCAAACAGATCACGCCGCAATGAATAACGTCTTTCTTTTAATGATTTCCACCCCAATTCGTGCAACATTTCCGTGACGCTTTCGGTTGTAAATACGGAGCTATTGCATCAGAATACTCTGAGAGTGACTGGAATCGGAGGGAGAACCAATAGTGGCACTCAAGGTACCCTCCGCCACACACCGTCGGGTGGCTTGCGGAGTATGGATGTAGATGTAGATGTAAATCAGACAATGCAAGCCTAAAATCATTTAACACACGAACTAGGGCCGAGATTCAAAGAAATTGCGTTTAGAACATACAACGCTGCACAGTGGCTTCAGATGGGGTGTGCTGCTGTCATCACATCAACACCAGGAGTAATACCTGAAACACAAGCATCCGCGAACAGTGCTAATAGGTCTACTGCTACGTTTATCGATTTGATATCGCATGATATGCCTATTTTTCAGTCAGCAACAGCGCAACGTCAATATCGTTACACCAGTCAATGATTCCATAATTGACCAAAGTAATTATTAAAAAAAACACTAACTGACAAATATGATAGTCTTGACGGTACTGGAAACATTCTTACAGCTTTTTACGTATAATGGCCATTAATATTTGTACTGTTCAGCGACTTTACTTCCTGCAGAAAGAATTTTCTCCAAGTCAGGAGAAATTAACACGACAGACTAAAGCACAAGAATTCAAATACCATAATTTTATAACACAAAATTTCCATATCTTATATTGCTGTGCCATATTCCTCAGCAGAGAGGGGTGTCGCAAAGCCTCGTTCGGACGCTCGCCGTCACAAAAGGAAGTACTTGTGCTATAAAATAACTGGAGGTTCACTAATACAAAAGTGAAATTTATTTAATGTTAAATTTGTGGAGTTCCTTGTGTAAGATTTATTATGAATTAAATATATCATAAATGATTTTATAAAACAATGCGTTAATTATGAATAAGCGCAAAACACGAAAAAAAAGTACAATAGGTAATTCTGCAAAATTCGTAAAAAGTCTACTTCTATATAAATTGCCTGTACAGTGGGACCATTTTCATGAGCATAATTCGCATCTGAGTCTTTCCTGAAATGCGAAACACTGGTTACGCAAAATATATTTTACTGTTGAACTCCAGCATGTGTAATTTGGAACTTGATACCCCAAGTGTATTAAGGTAACTTAAATCACTTAACAAAAGTACATCTTTCGATCCTGATTGTATACTAATTAGTTGCCTTTGAGAGTGATGCAATAGCCCCATACCTAATTATCATATACAACTACTCGCTTAGCGAACTTTCCGTACGCAAAGGCTGGAGAGTTGTACAGGTTTAGCCGATACTAAAAAAAAAAAAAAAAAAAAAAAAAAAAAAAAAAAAAAAAAAAAAAAAGGAATAGGAGTGAACCGCAAAATTACAGGCCTATATCACTGACGTCGGTTTGCAGCTGGATTTTAGAACGTATACTTTCCTCAGACATTATGAACTATCTCGAAGAGAACGACCTACTGACCCATAGTCAACACGGATTCAGAAAGTATCAGTCTTTCGACACACAGCTAGCTCTTTACTCAAATGATGTGATGAGTGATATAGACAACGGATGTCAAATATATTCGTTATTTCCAGATTTCCGGAAGGCTTTCGACACTGTACCTCACACGCGTCTTATAATCAAACTGCGTGCTTATGGAATACAGTCATCATTGTGCGATTGGATTCGTAATTTGCTGTCAGACAGGACACAGAACGTTTTAATTGACGAAAAGTCATCGAGTAGAACTGAAGTGACATCTGGCGTCCCCCAGAGAAGTGTTATACGACCCCTATGCTCCTTATTTTTGTAAACGATTTAGGAGACAATCTGAGTAGCTCCCTTAGGTTGTTCGCGGATGATGCTGTCATTTGTCGGTTAGTAAACTAAGCAGAAGGTCAATAGGAACTGAAAAAATATTTTGATAAGATATCTGCACAGTAGCGAAAATGGCAATTGACTCTTAATAATGATAATTGTGAATCATCCATATGACCCTAAGAGAAGCCCGCTAAATCTCATTTACACGATAAATCAGTCAAAACTATAGGTAGTAAATTCAACTAAATACCTAGGAGTAACATTTACAAACAACTGAAATTGGAAAGAACACAAAGAAAATATTGTATGTAAAGCAAACCAAAGTTTCGTTGGCAGAACACTTAGAAGATGCAACAGTTCTAATGAAGAAACTGCCTACACTACAGTTGTGCGACCTATTTTCAAGTATTGCTGAGCATTTTGGGATGCTACCGAGTGGAACCGACAGACGATATAGAGAAAGTTCAGAGAAGGGCAGCTCGTTTTGTACTGTCGCGATATAGGGGAGAGAGTGTCACAGAAATTATGCACGAGTTGGGGTGGAAATCACTTAAAGAAAGGCTTTACTTGTTGTGGCGAGATCTATATGCGAAATTTCTTTCACAAAATTTCTCTTCAGAATGTGAACATATTTTGTTAGCATCCACTTACATAGGAAAACATGATCATGAAAATAAAAGAAGAGAAATCAGAACGAAAACGAAAAGATTTAGGTGTTCCTTTTTCCCCCGAGCTGTTAGAGAATGGAACCGTAGAGGAACAATGTAAAAGCGGTTCGATGAAGCCTCAGCCATGCACTTCAATACGACTCTCAGGGTATTTATGTAGATGTAGATGTAAATCTTGTCAAAATCGAATAATGTGCTTCATTCAGAAAAATACACTAAAAGAACTTCAACCAACAACTTAAAAGAAATCAGTAGCAAAATAAAGAAGATCAAATTTGTTTCCTTTGAGATAATATAGTTTCGTTACGGTTGATGAGGAGGGGGGCTGACCAGAATATTTTTCATTCAAAACTTCCGGGCTCATAAGCCGTGGTCGATTTGTTTACAAAATACTTTCCCCTAACGTTTCATCTTCGGCTGCGGAAGACGTCTTCAGAGCTACAGTGGCGAATTGTCAACGTTTCATCTTCGGCCGCGGAAGACATCTTCAGAGGTAGAGTGGCGAACTGCAATAAGAACTTTTTTTTTTTATTTATTTTTTTTTTTTTTTTATGGCTGGTGCTGCAGCCGAAGTACTACCGCCTTTGGCGGCTGGACTTCCAGGGTGAAAGGTAAGAGGATTATTTTATCTTTATTGTACTCATTGCAGGGGGTTAGGGCTCACAAGGGTCCTTTTTGTCCTGCATTCCCGACATCAAAATTATCTGTCAAGTATCGATGTTGCCAGTTCTCTTATAGCTGAAGTGTAAGCTCCATATTGATGCATAGTGTTCTAAGTCCACTGACGGTCCTAGATGGTGACTGGTAGATTCTATTTCTCCTGTTTTTCGGCAGCGATCATGTCCAATATATACCGCCATTGAATTTTCGTTAAGACTGGATAGGTATTGACGTATAGTGTGTCAGTTTTGTGAAAGTACTTGAAAATCGGTTTCAAGAGCCGTGGGTCCGAAGGTCTGTGAGGCTTAGTGGGTTTGACGGCCGCTAAATAGTAAGGAATGGGCGATTGCCCAGCTTTAAATTTATCCGCTTCTTGTGCTGAAAATTCCATAAATTGTGGTAGGTCTTTTGTGCTTTTCACTAAGGAGTGCACCTTCTCGTATTCAATTTGCTCTTCGCTCTTGGGAGTGGATACCGATCCCGTGGATGGTGACGAATCTTGAGTCTGTGTTCACAGTGCTGGCTCAACTGTGTGAACCGCCATGTCCCCTTGTGTACAGACGTCCATCACTTCCTCGGGATCGTCCGTTTGAGTGGTCGCATGCGAGGGAGTGCGTCGTGGTTTCGGCTTCTTTAAAGAGAGAACTTCCTCTCGGAGTTGCTGCACTTCGGTTCGTAGCGCCGCTAGTTCCTTCCTAACGGCGGCACGCTCCTCCTCCATCGCCGATAAAATCGCAGCGATGGTGTGCTCCGAATGTTGTGCCGTGGCCTGCTCATGTGCTGGCGGGCTCGCAGGTCGAGCCTCGGTCCTCGCTGATCCCCTGGCCGTAGTGGCGGTTGTCAGGACGCTTGTTCCTGCCTGCTCATCTTCCCACCGTGTGACGTAAGGGCAGCGGCGGTGCTTCGCAGCGTGTGCGCCGCCACAGTTCACACATATGTGTGGAGCCCCCTTTGGTGCCGTGCAGTCGCGTGTATCGTGCGACCCTGCGCATTTTAAACACGCGGCTGCGTTGTTACATTGCAGTGCTGCGTGGCCAAACTTTTGTCAACGGTAGCACTGCAGTGGTCGTTGTCGCGTCTTCTTGTGGGGCACAATGCTGGTCAACAAGAGCAAGTGCTCCAGTATCGCAGCAACTAGTGTCCTTCCTCGTTCGCGGCGTACCATGGCACGTGTCTGGGCGCGAGCGCGAGCGAGCGAGGCTGCGTGCGGGACGGCCTCTCGGCGAAAACTGTAGCGCGTGCGATAAGAACTTGAAGGAGCGCCGTAAATATAGGCGATGCAGAGGGCACCGCAAGACATCACGTGACGTCGGCTACGACACTATCTCTGGTATTGCCAACATTCTTAGCAGAGAAGAATCGATCGTCCTTCCGCTGGTGTAAAGCAGAAGTCCAAATTCTGTCTAATTTAACAGCTTCATCTTTCCTGTTAAAATTATTGCGATGTTTATAGATCTAGATTGCTTCTCTATATGTGTGCGCAAGATAGTGCGGAAGTTTTTGCGATGACAATAGTCTCATTAAATTTAATTTCGTGGTTGCCTTCTTGGTATACATGTTCCGCTATGGCCGATTTCTCCATGTGCCCCAAGCGGCAAATCCTTTTATGTTCGATCAGACGAGTGTTGACGCTTCCTTTTGTAGTTTCTATGTAGACTGAACCACAGATGCAGGAAATTTTATGTACACCTGGTGTATTCAACTGATGTCGTACATCGTTTGCAGAGCATAAGTATCCTTTTATCTTCCTCGTAGGTCTGAAAATGGTTTCTACCCCATACTTGTCCAGCACTTTTCCAATAAGGTCTGTAACCTTATTTATGTTCAAAAGTTCAAATGTTTGTATAGCTTATGGGATTTAACTACGGGGTCATCAGTCCCTAAACTTAAAAACTACTTATGAACTAACTAAGGACGGCACAAATATCCATGCCCGAGGGAGGATTCGAACCCCCGACGTAGTGGCCGTGCAGACCGTGACTGGAGCGCCTCAGTCCTCTCGGCCACCGCGACCGGCCCTTATTTATGAACGGAAGGAAAACTTTCCCCTTGGGCGGTTGTTGTTCCTTGTTGACATTGACTTTCTCCTTGGGACGAAGGGCTTTGACTATTTCTTTGGTAGAATAGCCGTTCTTCTGGAAGGTGGATCGTAAATGCTCCATCGCATCTTTTAAATAAATAGGTTCGCAAATTTTATGCGCGCTGTCAACCAAAGTTTTAACCACACCTCTTTTTTGTCTGGGATGCAGGTAACGATCAGTATGAGTAGCCTTCCTGTAGACCTTATGGCCTAACGTCCCGTCCACGTGGTTGATTACAGACACATCGAGAAAATTCAGCTGCCCGTTGCTCTCGGTTTCCATCGTAAATTGTATTCTGGGGTTGATACCACTGAGATGCGTTAAGAAGGCATCTGATTCCTCTGCACCGCCACTCTGAAGATCTTCCGCAGCCGAAGACGAAACGTTAGGGGAAAGTTTTACAAATCGACCACGACTTATGAGCCCGGGAGTTTTAAATGAAGTTTACGTCGGCCATGAAAGCTTACATTGTACGATCAGAATATTTTTGTTCGGAAGGGAGTCGCCAGAATATTTTCCCTTGGAAGAGGGTCGGATATTGGAAAAGGTTGAAAAACACTCTTCTAAAGAATAAAATAATAGAAAGTTTTTTTTTTCATTTAAAATATATCCCAAAATAATCGATTGTTATCGTTACATCCATAAGAAGCTTCGACAATATAAAGCGAATAATCAATGATATTTTGAGCCGCAGAAGGAAGAGTATTGAGTGCACGTTTGGTATGGCAGAAGAAAAATTCGCTATTTTGATGCAGAAACTGTAAATGACATCATAAAAGCTAATTCTTCATAACTACGTACACAAATATGATGATATTGATTATATATCCCTAGACATGGGCGAGGAGACTGATACAGGATTACCTACAAATATGGAAAGACAACAATTTGTAATACATACCGGTTCTTCAGCGATTTGTATGAGGAATTATTTGTAGACATCTTGGATACTCCAGAAAAGAAATAACAGAAAAAGCATGGCAAGAGGTGGCACACAAAGTAAACATGTCAGGTATAAAGAGTTATATACTTCTTTTTTCATTATTTCTTTAATTGTGCAAGATGTTTACGTTACAACATACATTGACACTATTTTTCTGGGTAATATTGTTGTGACAACACTACTTTCTATTCTTGCATTGCATATTTCCACTGCCATTGTAGAGAAGCACTAGGAGAAAGTAAATAATTTTTTTTAATAATTCCTCATACAAATCGCTGAAGAACCGGTAAAAAGGTCATAGAATCGCTGAAGAACCGGTTAAATGGTTTTTACCCCGGTTCTTCAGCGATTTGTATGAGCAATAATTTGGAAAATTATTTCCTTTCTCCTCGTGCATCTGTACCATGCCAGTGGAAATATGCAATTCAAGAATAGAAAGTAGTGTTATCACAACAATATTACTCAGAAAAATAGTGTCAATGTATGTTGTAACGTAACCATCTTGAACAAAAAAATAAATAATGAAAAAAAAAAAAAAGAAGAAGTATATAACTCCACATACCTGACATGTTTACTTTCTGTGCCACCTCTTGCCATGCTTTCTGTGCTATTTCTTTCCGGAAGTATCCAGGATTTCTATAATGGTAGAGAAATTCATGCTTCTCCACCTCTCCAACGAATTTTATATTCATTTCTTAGTCACTCAGTCACCCTTCAAAGAGAAAACAACTTTCGATGAAAATATTGATCACGCAACCACGCAATAAGTTAACTATGGAGGTATAAGTAAGAGTAGCCGTCACTAAGTACCTGGCTGTTGGAGATAACGTGCCAGTGTCACACACACACACACACGTGTCGCGACAAGGCGGCGCGGAGGCGTGGGCGTCCGCCTGTCGATACACAGGTGAGGCTGCGGCGGCGGCTGCGCCAAAGGCGCGGGGGCGGCGGGGGCGGATGTGGGACCTGCAGTCACTCCACAGGGCGGCGCCGCGCCTCCTCGCCCGACGGCAACACTTCGCGCACGGAACCGCTCGCTAGATCCAACTGCCCCACTATGCTTCAGAACTCGGTGTGGACAAACGCAAAAGACTGTTGACAGGTGGCTACGGCTTGACGGCAGGGGTGAATATTCCTGGCACGCACCGTGCACTAGGGATGGCGGTTATTGCTGAAACAACTGGTTTTCGGTTATACCGGTTCTTTTCATCTCCAGTTTAACCGCACTGTAAAAACTGCTCAAGATAACCGGTTTTTTAAATAACCGGTTTTCGGTTTTTTATAGCCATTATTTCCAGTAGAGTTCGACCGAAACATGATTTTCGGCCGAAACAGAAACCGTAATCGATTTTTCGGTTCATCTAGTTTCGGCCGAAACCGAAACGTACGAAATTTAGTTAAAATTTAGGTAAATTTACGTTATACGACAAATCACTAGTTTTCCATATTTGCAAGATCTCCTCCCAATACTACGCCTTCTTGAGTGTGTGTAAGCCTAACCAGGAGGCCATACAAGACGATATACGAAGCATATAGATTTTCTGGCCTAGTATTTCCAAATTTGCGAATATTGATCCAACCACTCCGTAATTGGACTTGTGAGCCAGCGCATACGAATATCTCGTTATATACACAATATATGTGTAAGTTAAGTCAGTAAACGAACTTCAATCAGTGTTGCAGAAGTATTTCGAAAAATAAAATCACAGATCCGAAAACAGTATGATTGTTGTCAGTGTAACTTTAACCAAATTGAACTAGCAAAGCTGTGTACCACATGATCAAAGAATGTTAAAATGGGTGTGCGTTCTTATGAGACCTAACTGCTTAAAAACTACTTAATCTAACTTAAACTAACTTACGCTAAGGACAACATACACACGGATCACCGAGGGAGGAGGAAGGACTCGAACCTCCGACTTGAACAGCCGCGCAGTCCGTGACAGGGGGCCTCAAAAATCTAAATGTCCAAATGTTTGTATAGTTTATGGGACTCAACTATGGGGTTATCAGTCCCTAAACTTACAAACTACTTATGAAGTACTTACGAACTAGGACGCCACAAATATTCATGCCCGAGGGGGGATTCGAACCCCCGACCGTAGTGGCCGAGCAGGGGGCCTCAGACCGCACGGCAACCTGCCGAGGCACCACAAGATCAATGTTACCTAAACCCATATTGGTTATTAAAAAAAATCCTCGCTTTCAAGGAATCACATTAATAAAACTTGTTAGCATTACAATATGATAATACATTAAAAGTTATTATTCCAAGCTTACATAATAGGTATATGAATCAAATTTACCTTCTCTTCCAAGAAACATTTTGGATGCTTTTTTCTTAAATGACACACAACCGATGTCTGGCGACGAACCGGCCGCGGTGGCCGAGGAGACTGAGGCGCTTCAGTCACGGTCTGCACGGCCACTACAGTCGGGGGTTCGAATCCCCCCTCGGGCATGGATATTTGTGCCGTCTTTAGTGTAAAGTAGTTTGTAAGTTTAGGGACTGATGACCCCGTAGTTAAGTCCCATAAGCTTAACAAACATTTGAACATTTTTTCTGGCGACGACAGCAAGGAACTGCCGCATGACCAGACGGAGGCAAGTCTCGTACACTGCCGGTGCACGCGCGTCGTCTAATAGGCCACGCCACACGGCTACAGGTGCATCGATGCCTCAATAGCTGCACCAATTCTTAAGTTCTTATGCCACGCGTTTTGCGCGTTTCTGACGGCCGGGATTGTTCTTAAATTGTCACTGATCGCTTTTCTTAGTTACTGCGATGACCTAATATTTCACAGCAGTGGAAATTTTAGGAATAGCCCTAAATATTAGGGTCTACTAGTTGAAGTATTCGTACCGGTTTTTTTACCCGGTTCTTGGCAATAACTAAAAAAATTGGTTACAACCGACACCAAATAAATACTGAAGAAAACCGGTTATTCAAAACTAAAATACTGGTATCGGTTTTAACCGGTCGGTTTTTCCCATCCCTACCGTGCACACAGTTTTCTGTACCGCAGTTCTGCAGTGATGCCGTGTGCGCCCCTCACTGGGCCAAACCGTCGAGGTGCACCATTTAACACTTTCTGGACACGATACTTTATTCATCGGACAACCACAGTCGAATTGATTCATTTTGTTGATAACACACCGCTGCGACTGTTAAAAATTCTTTACTAAGAACTCACGACCGGTTTCGCAAATTAAATTTGCGTCATCGGGTGCTTATTTCTATCAGATCTTAACCATGTGATACTTTGACTCTATACTAGCTAATCCCCATTATTATTCTAGAGTTGTAACCAACTTACCTATAAAACCATCTATGAAATCTTCCTTCAAAAAGTGGGGCTCCATCAACATGTATTAAAAACCGAATAAAATCCCATATTTAAAACAGTAAATTTTCATCAGCCAGCTTTTCATCTAAAGAACAAGGAGGAGTCAAGACCCCTACAGATAAACTGGGAAGGTATTTCACTAAAACACAACGCCACCCCTAAATATCTGGGTGTGACTCTTGACCGAACGCTTACCTACAAAGAGCATTGCATGAACACCAAATGCAAAGTAGCTGCTAGAATTAATATTGTTCGCAAGCTCTCAGGCTCTCTGGGTGCACAACCCAATACATTAATAACCACAGCCCTGTCCCTGTGTTGCTCAGCTGCAGAATACGCGTGCCCAGTATGGTAAAACTCATGCAACGCTAAACAAGTGGATGTGGCTCTAAACGAAACCTGCCGCATTGTTACGGGATGTCTAAGGCCAACGCCAGTTGAAAAACCACACTGTCTGGCTGGTATAGCGCCACCTGGGATTAGAAGGGAAGTCACAGCCAGAATGCAACGAAGAAAGACATCGAAATTATCAACCCATCCCCTTTTTGATTATCAGCCAGCCGATAGCAGACTCAAATCAAGGAAAAGCTTTCTGCATGCAACGACGGAGCTCGACAGATCACCACTACTGACCAGGCTGGAGATGTGGAGAGCAAAGATCGGGGACGTTGGTGGCTGGATGACCCCACAGGAAGCACTCACACCTGGCTATGAGGAGGACTGGATGACGTGGAAGTCCCTCAATAGACTGCGGACCAACGTAACAAGATCCAAAGTCAACATGAGAAGGTGGGGCCTCTCTGATGCATCTGTCATGTGCGAGTATGGAAAAGAACAAACCACGGAGCATCTGCTGCAGTGTGAGCTTTGTCCAGCCTGCTGTACCATGCAGGACCTGACTGGTGCTACCCGTGATGCATGTGATGTAGTCAGATTTTGGGCTAGCATAGTTTAATGTTTAATCCTGGGGAAAAGACCTTTTGAACTGTTATCACTGTTACTTGTAAATATGTGTACTATTAATGGCTAATTTGTATTTATATTCATTGATCTTCATTTTTGTTTTTTTGTGTTTCATGTTATGTTTGTACAAGATGGTTCTGACACGAATAAATAAATAAAATCAGCCAATGGCCTACTTCTGATATAAAGATGTTTATACCACAAGATGAGAACTATGTGAAACCAAAGACTGACAAAGGTTATCTTATTATAGGATAGTTCTTATCTTGTGGTATAAACATACTCTTTGGTTTGTTTACAAGCTGAAAGTTGTGGTAGTGGCTGTAAAGTCGTAATGTGTGTGAAGTGCTTGTTAATTTCATCACTTGAAAGTCGTGGGAGGTGTTGTGGTATGTTGATGGAAAAAAAGTGTAGTGAAATCCTATCCAAAAGCGGACCAAATATGGACATATTAATTATGAAGCGCATAGTGTAAGTAATGTCTTGAAGACAAACTTGTATTGTAATTACTCAGTATAGCATACCAAAATTAGTGTTTACTTTTGGTTTCTCGTTTTCTGCCCTGCCACAGATACAAATGTAAATTTGGAATAAATATATACCATCTGATGATGAGCTGCTAGGCAGCTTGAAACCGGTAATGGTTCAAATAAATCTTCATTAAGAAGAAACAAAAGGCGACTGGTTGCATTAATTTCTGAAACCTATTTCAAGAAACAGTCGCAGGTTCCAACACAATGGATAAAAGTTTTAGTTCATAAGTAGTTTGTAAGTTTAGGGACTGAGGACCCCGCAGTCCCATAAGCTATACAAACATTTGAACATTTGATACGCACCTCAACATAGGTGTCGCACAAGAATGATTCTAGGGCTTCGAGACAACTAGGGTGTGTGCAGCCAACACCACCTACAAGACAAGGCGTCACAACTGGCTGTGCCTACGTCACACCGAGAGGCCGCGAACGCAAGCTGACTGGCCGGTCGCTACGAGGCGGTGGGCGTGCCCCAGCGGCCAGCCAGTGAGCTGGCGGCCGCGGCCTCTCAGTGTGACGTAGGCACAGCCAGTTGTGAGGCCTTGTCTTCTAGAGGTGTTGGTTCAGCCTGCTTGGTGCAAGTCTTTTTATCTGACGCCATTTCTACGACTTGCGTGTCGATGGTGATAAAACGATAATGAGGACGACATAACACCCAGTCCCCGAGCGGATAAAAACTCCGACCGGACCGGGAATGGAACCCGGGTCCCCTGCGTGGAAACTAACCATGCTGTCCACTAGACTACGCAGGAGTGCTTCACAACCGCTACAAAAGCGTTTTATGTTTGCACGTGTTACTGTCTTTCAAAGTAGTCAGCATTGTGTAGAACCCATTGCCAGCAATGTGGAAAGCGTAATATACCGTTAGCAGAGTCTGTTCTGTTCATGGTGCGAATGGAGCAGTCTAATGCCTGTCGAATCTCTGGGTTCTGAAGCGAATAGTCCCTTCATCTTCGGAATCAAATCAAAGTCACAAGGACTTAACTCTTTCAGTCTTGGTGGTTAGTGTTACTAACCACCTCTTTTCGATCACGGTACATCTATTCCACGCAACCTAGCGGTAAACGGTTGAATTAGTATGTCCGTTTGGACTGTGCTTCAAAACAAACGACAGATTCCGGGCACATTGCATGAATATCAGTGCCTACCAGTTGCACTGAATATAGCGCTAACGTACCTTGTCTCGAGTGTCTGATAAAAACATCAATACAACGGGTACGTAACATGTTTTCTGTAATGTATTTTATTGAACGTATTCTCATAGACCTATTTTATGTGCGTTGGCATGCAGGTACTGTTACTTTTGTGTTTTCATTGAGTAGTTACAAAGAGAATGTGGTGGTTTGGACAATACTTGTTTGAAGACATCCCTTCAGGTAACGAGAGCATTTGTAGCTCTTACGATGACGAAGAAGAGGCAGCGAATCAGCCAAATCCGATGGTGTTAGGTGATTTGAGTGGAGTTCAAAGTGCTCCTGACGACAGTTATGATTCTAATTATGGCCTCCCTTTGTCTAGCCGGTTACAACGGACGCCTGATTCTACAGACTCTAATAATGTACGTGCAAACATGCCGGTTATGATTGCTCCAAAATGGACGAAGTATTATAGAATCGATATGCCTGGTGCGTTTTCTGAAATAGTGGATGTGTCAGCACTAAAATACCTCCTGTGCGTACTGTATGGTAGTGTAGTACATGTAAAGTGCCTCTTTGCTTACGCAAAGGTAAAACATGTTTTGCAGATTTTAATAAAAATAATTTGTTTTTGTTTGTTTTGTACGTTTGTAATGATGATTCATGTAATAAATAACGTTCACAATCATCCTAGGATTATTTATAGCAATAGTCATGGTGGTTAGCGATAGTGACCACCTCAGTCCTTGAAAGCCTGAATACCTATATTATGTTTCCTCTATTGTCTGTGATATTTCAGTTGAAACAGTTGCTTCAATGAACAGACATTGGTAATTATGTTCCTATTGTAAAAGTGTGACCGAAAGAGTTAAGCTACAGCTTGCGCTGTATGCGCCCGGGCATTGTCGCCCAAAATAATAGGTGCGCAGGAAGTGTTGCCTCTTCTTTCTCAAACCTGGTCGCAGGAGATGCTCCAAAAACGAACAAGAATACTGTGCAATGACAGTCTGCCGTGGAGGAACGTAATGCGTTACGATAACACCACCTCAGTCGTACACGAGAATCATCATAACTTTGGTCAAACTGGAGCTATGACGCACTTTCGACTTTCGCCATTCACTGGATTGGCGTTTCAGTTTTAGCTCGTACCATGTGGCCCAAGTCTCATCCAGTACTACGATACGGCGTAAGAAAGCCTCCCCTTCGCGCTCACAGTACTGCAAGTGCGTCTGAGCAGCGTCGTTACGCACCCATTTCTACATTTCCGTCTATTCATGTGAAACCCATCGGGATAGAATTTTTCGCATGTCCAGGCGTTTCTTCAGAATGCGGACAGTCGTTTAATCCGGTTTCGTGGGCGAGCTCACGAATTGTCTGTCGTCGATCACTGGCCACTAATGCGTCAACAGTACGCACTTATTCTTCAGAGACGCTAGGACGACCTGCCCGATGCATGTCTGCCACAGTTTGCCGACCTTCAGTGAAGGCTTTTACCCAACGTATGGTAATGTCGATGCCGGGAGCCGTACCGCGCGATCCGCGGACGCCTGGCAGGCGTCTTTCATGAGACACCCTGTATAATAACTCATGAAATACAACCTCTGATAATACAATTCAGTGAACAGTACTGTAACATTAACGTAGATGAAATATTAACTACAGTGGGCGAGCGTTCTGGTAAACAAACGCCAGAGTCCTTGTTTCGTGTACTGGAGTCGTACCTTGCATAGACGTTGCACGAAATGCGGTCAAAACTACAACGTACGTTGCAGCGTTCAACGTCGTTTCATCAGGTAGTAATTCTTTGTAGATAATGTCTCGACTATCGATAAATGCGATGATTATAGTTGTGATACGTGATTTTTGGGTCTGACATTCTGCCATTCCATGCTTTGCCGTTCCGTTTCAGGGACGTATCGAACAGGTTTCATCCTCAGTGAAAATACGGTTTAAGAAATTGAAGCCGCACTGGAGTGCCCACGTCGTATAAGGCATCATGCTATCGACTGGCCGGTGGCATACGGCGGAGGTTCGAGTCCTCTCCCGAGCATGGTTGTGTGTGATATCCTTATTGTAAGTTAGTTTAAGTAGTTTGTAAGTCTAAAAGCTGTTAGGTCTAAGAGGTTTACGAACATTTGAACAAGAAAATGCGTGTCGCATCGTGTGAAGCCTCTAAACATACGTGCTTCTGATCGTCAGTTAAGTAATGCGGCACCAGACGGCAATACGTTTTCCTCTCCGTTAACTTCTGGGTAAGGGTTTGACGCACGGGTTCACGGTTACTCGGCGATCGTTCGTAATTGATATCCTCACTTTCTCAATATATTTGTCAATGACGAGTCGCCAGTCTTCCGCTACGAGGATTATCAGAATCACTTTCCCGGCCTCCTCGAATACAGGCGAACCTCTCGTATACACTATTCATAAACACGCTTCAGCATCGGAAATTAAGGAAGCAATTATTGCTGCAGCGGAAATTAAGGAAGTAAGAATGTGTACAATATTTTGTGTCCCAGCCTCGTCGCCACTTTTGTGTCTCGTCCGCCGGTTGTCGCAGGTGTCGGTGGCCGAGTAGAAAGAGTCCGACACAGGAATAAAGGATGCACGCTTGTGCAGGTACAGAGGTGACCAGCAGAAACTAGAAACACTAGAGTAAATTAGAACGAGATATATATTTCATGGAGTCTTGGTAATACTTAACTTTACATAGTTCTTGACTGCAGAATGCTGATACATAGTTTACATAGAGACCTGCCTACTAATGATTCCTAGTGCCTATCCGATAGCCAAGTCTTCACTGGTGCCTATCTGATTCCCAAGTCTTAAATGGTGCCTATCTCATTCCCAAGTGAACGATACAGTAGTCGTGGCCACGAGCGGAGTTGCAGCAGAGGGCGCTCGTGGCTGACGTCGTAAGAACGCCGCGCCGTGCGTGCATGGCGGCGCGCGGCGAAAATAGGTGGCGCGCACTTCATACTTGTGCGACACCACACAATATGTGTATATATATATAAAAGATATCGAACTGAAGGCGAGGCATTGTATTAAAATTCGTGCGGCGGCCGGCATTCGAACGCGTGATATCCTGCTTACTAGGGAACATGGCCCCCACATTCGATTCTGGGTCCTGGACCCTGAATCAGAGACGGGCCCTTTCCACGTCTCTTTTTTACGGTTGTGTGCAGTAGTTTCTAATTGCAAGTTTATATCTTAATCATGTTCTTTTTAGAATGTAACTTAGTATAATAAGGCATAAATTTAATACGGTAAGCTTCATTTATAGAATTATTTTACTTAAAATTGAGACTTTACTTACAATAGCCGTAGCAGGTCCGTATTCAGAATTAGGATTTTTTTCGGGAGTGGGTATGGGGGAATCAGTCAATTATGATGTAAATTCTAACTTTTGAAGCTTTATAAGTTGAACTAAAGGCGCAGATGTATATCAGTAGAAACCACACTCAATTTTATGCAATACAAATCTCGAAGGAGCAACTTCAGCATACTTTTAAATATCAGGAGTTAGGTGAATAGTGAGGCTTTTTTTGGGGGGGGGGGGGGGGGAGGTTGATCCACTTCATGCAGCTCCCCCGCCCTCTTGGCTATGGCCCTCGGCAGACGCAGACGCAGCACCAGGTAAGGCGGAATTGCTGTACACACATGAAAATCTCATCTTCGCAGGAAGTTGACGTAAAGAAAAATATGTATCACTACACTACGCCGAGAGCTAATCCACCAATTCCTTTTCCAGCTACGCCAAAAGTAACGTCAAACTGCTGCATCAATGGCATGACTTGAGAACGAATCCCTAAGCGGCATGACAACCAGAGTAAAATGTTTTATAGCTGGCATCTCGTGTACTTGGCATTTAATACTAGAAGGATCGCATGCAAGCTACTAAGTAGAAGAACCTCTGGTGCCAAATAGGTACCATACAGTTTTATTGCTTATACGGGCAGATTTTGAAATATAAATTCATTGTAACCATCGTATCTACTTTTATTAATTTTTAACAGTGTAAGGTCCAGATAGGAATGTTGATAATATGAGGATAGCTAACAAATCATCATAAAGCTGAGCTGCCAACTAACTCATATTCACATTCATACAACTTGTAAATTTTCGGCCATGACCTCCTTCAGGAAAGATCACACTCACTCACACAATGAATCAGTCAGCTGCACTACCGTAATTACTGCTGGAATGTATGGCATTGATGTCGCATATTGAAACAACAAGGAGACAACAGTTGGTTTTATTTCATATACAGTATTACAAGAAAACATGCCGAAAATACAGAAAAAGCTATGAGAGGCCAAACTAGCCCTGCAGTCCTTCTAGTTAGTAATCTTAATAAAAATGTTCAAATGTTTGTAAAGTCTATGGGACTTAACTACGGGGTTATCAGTCCCTAAACTTACAAACTACTTATGAACTACTTACGAACTAGGACGGCACAAATATCCATGCCCGAGGGGGGATTCGAACCCCCGACCGTAGTGGCCGTGCTGACCGTGACTGGAGCGCCTCAGTCACCTCGGCCACCGCGGCCGGCGTAATCTTAATATTTAGGAAACTATTTGAAGTAGAACATTCTAAAAGAGTGCGCACAGTAGTTTGGTCACCTTAGTTAATACACACATACAATACCAACCAATGGCAATAACTAAGAGCATCAATCGAAGTTATCGTTTAAGATAAGCGGTTTATCATAAGTATTTACTACAATTGCCAGTAGAATATTCTAAAATTTCGTTAGATGAAAAAAATTCAATTTTTTTTTCTAGTATGTTTTTAGTTTCAGTAACAAAAAAATTGAATCATTTAGGGCTGAGCACAGGCACAGACAAATATATACAGACAGGAAACCTCCGTAAGGGCCCGGTCCCACACCCACACTCAGGGGTGCGGTGCGGGGGGTGCTGAAGCAGTTCCATAAGATGTCCCATGATGGCGCTGCGGTCAGAAGCAGCTCTTTAAACTGGCCAGAGCAGGCAGCAGGTAGCGGCTGTCCCCACCACCACCTCCCCTCAAACGCCAGCAAGCCGGACACAGCCGTGGCCTTGTGGGGCGGCGCAAGCTCTCCCCTCAGCCTCCCCTCCACGTTACCCTCTAACGTGCGAGAGGCACCCTCAGAAGCGCCTCTAGTGTGGTCTACCGGTACTAAGCCAGGAAACCGCCTGACACCTGCTAACATCTTACGGAACTATGAGGGGAGCGTAGGAAGTGGTTTAGGGGGGGGCTGCTTCTCTGTATATGTTACTCTGTGATGCCGGACACAGCCGTGGCCACGTGGAAGGCGGCGCGAGCTTTCCCCTCAGCCTCCCCTCCACGCTACGCTCTGATGTGCGAGAGGTGCGCTCAGAAGCGCCTCTAGTGTGATCTACCGGTACTAAGCCAGGGAACCACCTGACATCTGCTGGAATCTTACGGAACTATGAGGGGATTGTAGGACAGAGGTTTAGAGGGGGATCTTCTCTGTATATGTTACTCTGTGGTCCGGGTCCCCTTCAGCAACGGGCCCTGGACCCATGGATCGACCCTGCCCCACCCTTGTGGGGGCCATGCTAGGGAAGCGCTGTAAGCACCAAACCGCCGCCTTAAAGCACGTGTTTAATTTGTATCAGAGACCAGACGAAACAGTTTTGACCACCGGAAGAGAAAAGTTCGAATCAATGTTTCTCTCCTCGCCAGACCAGCGTATATTCAACGGCAGAGCGAGCTAACAAAGTTTGTGCGGCGTCGTTATTAGTTTCATTTGGGTCACGGTCCCGCGACAAAAGTTCATCTGGCGGAGATGTTGGAATAAGAGCAGGCCTGGCCGCCGGCTCGCCAGTTAAATATTGACTGTGCGAGCGCGGCGCGCACGAACTCCCTGAGCGGCTTACGGGGCTCCATTGTGATTTCGTTTCCCTCCTTTCCTGAGCTCGGATACGCCGTTCGCGAGGGAAAGGAAAGTAAAGAAATTAATTACTCATTCCTGCTGCAGGCTCCAGCTGTAACAATAAGGCCGCAACAGCGGAACCAATTAGCAGAGCGGAGGTCGCAGCGAGGCCCGACGTCGGCGATTAAAATTCAATTACGCTCCTGCCAAGAGTCTTCTGCCAACATCGGTGACGCGTTCTCCGCCAGCATTGAAATTTAAACCCCATTCTCAGGCGTGCGCCGAGTACTTGACATACCAATGTCATAATTCAGTCGTCCAAAATTAAACATCATTCCTCCAGTATCGAGAAGTCAGAGTTCGCAGTTATGAGAAATAAAGCCCATTACCTCGTTCGTTCAGCTACATCAAAATAATAAGCGTGGATACATATTCCGTTCCTGTGTTTCCGTGTCCAAATAATAACGGCAGCGAGAGACAAAATTATGGGAACTAGTATTGCCTGTGATCGAAAATCGACCAATTGTGTTTACAGTGGTCACAGGGGGAAAAATTTTACGTATCATGTCGGCGGCCTCGCGTGATTATGTTGGCAACATCAACAACACGATAGAAAATCTTTGCCGATTTGTTTGAACCACATAGAATGACTCGATTAGTGTATCGTATAGGCCATGCCGTTCCTATGTGGAGATGAAGAGGCTTGCTCAGGATAGGGTATTGTGTAGAGCTGCATCAAACCAGTCTCCGGACTCAAAACCACAACAACAAACATTCAGTATCAAATTTGGGGCTGTGCGCATCAGTTTTCTAATCTCCAAAATTTCTAGTTGGGTCAGTTTTGCACCTTTACTTTCAACATGTAAGACTTTTACATCTATAGCGTATTTGTGCTCTTGTTCTAAGCAGTGTTGGGCAAAGGCATAATCTGGTGTTCTTAATCTCCAGCTTCTGTGGTGTTCCCTAAGTTGTAAAGAGTGCCAGTCCTGTTACATAGGACAGACAGGTCGGTCAATTTGTACCAGGGTTAGGGAACACCACAGAAGCTGGAGATTAAGAACACCAGATTATGCCTTTGCCCAACACTGCTTAGAACAAGAGCACAAATACGCCATAGATGTAAAAGTCTTACATGTTGAAGGTAAGGGGGCAAAACTGACCCAACTAGAAATTTTGGAGATTAAAAAACAGATGCGCACAGCCCCAAATTTGATACTGAATGTTTGTTGTTGTGGTCTTGAGTCCGGAGACTGGTTTGATGCAGCTCTCCACAATACCCTATCCTCAGCAAGCCTCTTCATCTCCACATAAGAACGGCAACCTACATCTGTCTGAATCTGCTTACTGTATCCATCTCTTGGTCTTCCTCTGCGGTTTTTACTGAATGAACAGACAGAATTCAATTATTCACCTCTTTTAGACTATGAGTAACTTCTACATAGTAGATAATAACAATATCACTAACAATAGGCAAGAAGCAAGGTCTTGTACTGTAAACTGTTCATTTTTTATCGAGTTACAATAATGATCAGTAATTTCATTAATAGATAACATCATTAAACACAATATTAGTACAATATATAATTAAGGTTGTTCTAATAAGGTAATACAAGTGTAATAGTTCCTAAATTGCAAGGTAAAAGTATTTTCTTCTAATGTTAAAATCGATAAACAGAGACCTGTAGTATCATAATGGTTTGTCTTCACTGGTGTAACAACTTTGGAATCAGTAAGGTACTTGAAAATGGGCTCATAACCCGAAACCTAGGTCGTAAAAATAAACTTTTGTGAAACAAGGCAATAACAAGTGTTCACTTACTTAATTTGAAATGTTTCACCAAGAATCGACAGTAGAATATGGTTAAATAATGTGTTTACCCGGGACAGTTAACTTATATACTAGGGGATTTAAAATTTGAAATTTTTCTCCAAATCAAGCTAGATCGGAGAGCTTATTACAGAAGCTAGTTATATGTAATATATAAACTACAGATAAGGAAAACTGCTCAAAGTTCAAAGCCATCGTACAATATGCATTAGATGAGTATGTTCCAAGCAAGATCGTAAGAGATGGAAACGAGCCACCACGGTACAACAACCGAATTAGGAAACTGCTGCGGAAGCAAAGGGAACTTCACTGCAAAATTAAACATAGCCAAGGCCTTGTAGACAAACAAAAATTAAACAAAGCGAAATGTAGCGTGCGCTATGCGAGAGGCGTTCAACGAATTCGAAAGTAAAATTCTGTGTACTGACTTGGCTGAAAATCCTAAGAAATTTTGGTCTTATGTCAAAGTGGTAAGTGGATCAAAACAAAATGTACGGACACTCTGTGACGAAAATGGCATTTAAACAGAGGATGATACTCTAAAGGCTGAATTACTAAATGACTTTGTCCAAAGCTGTTTCACAGAGGAAGAATGCACTGCAGTTCCTTCTCTAGATTGCCGCACAGATTATAAAATGGTAGCTATCGAAATAATTGACAGAGGGATAGAAAAACGATTAAAATCGTTCACATGAGGAAAGACCGCAGGACCTAATGGGATACTAGTTCGTTTTTACACAGAGTACGAGAAGGAACTTTCCCCACCCTTTTCTTGCAGTGGTGTCCGTAGGTCTCTAGAAGAGCTTAGCATTAAACAAGATTGGAAAATGGCGCAGGTCATCCGCGTTTTCAAGAAGAGACGTCGAACAGATGTGCGAAACTATAGGCCTATATCTCTAACGTCGGTCAGTTGTAGAATTTTGGAACATGTTCGAGTATAATGACATTTCTGGAGACTAGAAATCGGTTCTGTAGGAATCAGCATGAGTTTCGAAAAAGGCGATCGTGTGTCCACGAGACTCAGAGGGCCATAGACACAGGTTCTCAGGTAGATGCTGTGTTTCTTGACTTCCGCAAGCGTTTGATACAGTTCCCAAAATGTTCAAATGTTTGTAAATCTATCGGACCAAGGGTAGGGAGTAAGACAGAGTTGTAGCCTTTCTCCAATGTTATTCAATTTGTACATTGAGCAAGCTATAAAGGAAAGCAAGGAGAAATTTGGAGAAGGAATGAAAGTTCAGGGTGAAGAATTAAAAACATTGCGTTTTGCCGACGTCATAGTAATTCTGTCAGAGACAGCAAAGGACCTGGAAGAGCAGTTCAACGGAATGGACAGTGTACTGAAAGGTGCATATAAGATGAACATTAACAAGAGCAAAACTGGGGTAATGGAGTGCAGTCTAAGAAAATCAGGCGATGCTGAAGAAATTAGATTAGGTAACGAAACAATAAAGAAGGTAGATGCCTTTTTTCACTTAGACAGTAAAATAACAAATGATGCAGAATGGCAATTGGTAGAAAAGCATTCTTGAAAAAGAGAAATTTTTTAGCACTGAATATTGGTACTTGATTTAAGCCTAAGGAAGTCCTTTCTGAAGGCATTTGTGTGAAGTGCTGCCTTGTGTGGGAGTGAAACATGGACGATAAACAGTGCGGACAGAAAGAGAGTAGAGGCTTTTGAAATGTGGTGCTACAGAAGAATGCTGAAGATTAGGTGGGTGGATCGTCTAACTAATGAGGAGGTACTGAACAGACTTAGGGAGAATAGGAATTTTTGGCATACGTTGACTAAAAGAAGGGATCGATTGGTTGGACACATTCTTAGACATCAAGGAATTGTGAATTTAGCGTTGGAGGGAAGTGTGTGGGGTAAAAACCGCAGAGGAAGACCAAGAAATGGATACAGTAAGCAGATTCAAACAGATGTAGGTTTCCGTTCTTATGTGAAGAGGCTTGCTCAGGATAGAGTATTGTGGAGAGCTGCATCAAACCAGACTGAATACCACAACAACAACAACGGACCAAACTGCGTGGTCATCAGTCCGTAGCTTATATACTACTTAAACTAAGGTAAAGTAACCTAAGGACAACACACACACACACACACACACACACACACACACACACACACACACACACACACACACATGACCCAGGGAGGACTCGAACCTCCGTCGGCGAGCAACCGAGCGCTCCGCAGCGAGGTGCCTTAGACCGCTCGGCTACTCCACCGCGGCATGCAGTTCCCCACAGATGTTTAATGAAGAAAGTAAGACCATATGGTCTATCAGACCAATTGTGTGATTGGATTGAGGAGTTCCTAGATAACAGAAGCCGCGGTGGAGTAGCCGAGCAGTCTAAAGCGTCTCTATGCAGAGAGCGCGGTTACTCGCCGTGGAGGTTCAAGTCCTCCATGGGGCATGGGTGTGTGTGTTGTCCTTAGGTTAGTTTACCTAGGTTTAAGTAGTTTGTAAGCTACGAACTGTTGACCATGCTGTTTGGTCCGATAGATTTAGAACATTTTTAGATTACCGAGGAGTCTAGGAGTATATTGCTTCCTCCTACGTATATATCGCGAGCCGCGGTGGAGTAGCCGAGCGGTCTAAAGCGTCTCGCTGCGGAGCGCGCGGTTGCTCGCCGTGGAGGTTCGAGGCCGGCCGCGGTGGCCGAGGAGACTGAGGCACTCCAGTCACGGTCTGCACGGCCACTGCGGTCGGGGGTTCGAATCCCCCCTTGGGCATGGATATTTGTGCCGTCCTTAGTTTTAGTTAGTTCATAAGTAGTTTGTAAGTTTAGGGACTGATAACCCCGTAGTTAAGTCCCATAAGCTTAACAAACATTTGAACATTTTTGGAGGTTCGAGTCCTCCCTGGGGCATGGGTGCGTGTGTTGTCCTTAGGTTAGTTTACCTAGGTTTAAGTAGTTTGTAAGCTACGGACTGATGACCACGCAGTTTGGTCCGATAGATTTACAATCAGTTGAACATTTGAATATCTCGCGAAGAGATCATGAGGGTAAAATCAGAGAGATTAGAGTCCACACAGAGGCATACCTACACTCTTTGTTTCCGCGAACAATACGTGACTGGAATATGAGGGAAAATCGATAGTGGTACTCAAGGTACCCTCCGCCACATGCCGTCCGGTGGCTTGCGGAGTATGGATGTTGATGTAGATATGCCAAGAAATTTAAAAAAATTCTATTCAAACAGTGTGTTTTTCTGACTCTAGCATATCGTAGCGAAACTTAGAGTGTAAACGAGTGTTTTAAAAGAAAACTACGGAAAGCTCATTGAGAAAATGTAATGGCCACTACTAAGCTTTAATAAGGAAGGTCGAAAATGAATTGGAGACATGAGAGCATTAAAAGTTTGAAGGCCCTAATATATAAATGGGTACGAAATATCGCACGGAGAAATGACGTAAGATAGTGAAAGGCCGTATTTGTGCGGAGTCCAGAGAGAGAAGAAACTGTCAAGGAACACAAGCACACCGCTGCCAGGGGGGCAGTAAGAGAGAGGAGCATAGAAACAGCTCCTGAAAATGTCGTTCTCAGCTTAAGGTTTAACAATTTACGCCTTTGTAAAGTTAAATTAGCTGAAAGATAAATATAGACCTTTGTAATCATGTATGGGATAAATAATTTCTCTCATTTGGGAAAATACTTAAATTAATTATGCCCCTAGTAAAGTTCGATAGCCGGCCGCGGTGGCCGAGGGGGACTGAGGCGCTCCAGTCACGGTCTGCACGGCCACTACGGTCGGGGGGTTCGAATCCCCCCTCGGGCATGGATATTTGTGCCGTCCTTAGAATAAGGTAGTTCATACGTAGTTTGTAAGTTTAGGGACTGATGACCCCGTAGCTAAGTCCCATAAGCTATACAAACATTTGAACATTTTTGAAAGTTTGATATGGAGGTGGAGTAAGTCAACAGTAATTCTACGCAAGGCAGAAATGCAGTTTCGCGGCGGAATGGCCGAGCACTCTAAGGCGCCTTGCTGCGGAGTGTAAGGTTGCCTGCAGTTGGAGGTTCGAGTCCTTCCTCGGCCATGGACGTGTGTGTGTGTGTGTGTGTGTGTGTGTGTTTGTGTGTGTTGTCCTTAGGTAAGTTTAAGTAATTTGCAAGCGTAGGAACTGATGACCACAGAAGTTAACTCCCATATTTTGTGTCTCGTTTCCGTCGTAGGTGTCGGTGGCCGAGTGGAATGAGACCGACACAGGAATAAGGAAGCACGCTTGTGCGGTGTGGAGGAGAGCAGCCAGAAACTAGAAACACTAGAGTAAATTAGTACGAGATATATATTTCACAGAATTTATACAATACTTAACTTTTACACAGTACTGCAGAATGCTGATACATATTTGACTAGAGTCCTGCCTAGTGCCTAACTGATAGCCAAGTCTTCACTGGTGCCTATCGGATTCCGAAGTCTTTACTGGTCGCTATCTCAGTCCCAAGTGCACGATGTCGTTCAGTGGTGGCCACGAGCGGAGCTGCAGCAGAGGGCGCTCGTGGCTGTCGTCGTAAAAACGCCGCGCCGTGCGTGCATGGCGGCGCGCGGCGAAAGTAGGTGGCGCGCACTTTGTACTTGTGCGACACCACACCATACATTTGGAAACAGATAAACATTTTTGAGAAATTAAATTAACAAAAGCAGTGCACTACCTTCCTGGAATGACACACAGATCGGCCGTCTGACGCAGTTCGTCACATCTCCACTAGTCATGCGTGGTTGTTTACACCTTTGTAGGGCTTGTAAGCGAACTGTACGCTTACATCTTTGACTGTCCGAGTTGATATCGATTGTCGATCACGTCCGAGGAGTCGAGTTTATAAAGAGCAGCAGTTGGTGTGCGTGACTGAGAGCGGGCTGTTGTAGCTAACTGCGGCAGTGGTACGAACGAAATGGTCTTTATTGAAGCTGGTGCAACTAATTGAACAGCGATACTTACTAATGAGCCACGCTAAGCTATCGTGTATCTTTACAGTCAGTGGAATGCGTATTTCTGTCAAAGTGCGCGCTAACGTGTGTCGTGTCGTCGAGAGAAACAATCAATCGCGTCGCAACGGTAACGTTTTTATATATGGACTGAATCTAAATGAAGAAGATCTGACTAACTTGGTATTTTGATTTCGTAAAATACAAACTTTCGTCGCAACCGTGACATCAAGATTATCGGGCAACCGCGTCGCGATCGGACGTGTCGAACTGGCAACAATTGCTGTAACTGAAGTTGGACTGCCATTGCACGTGATTAACATACTGGGTTAGCATATTGTGTAGTATGTGCTAATACCTCAAGCTATTCTTTATTCTGGAACAGTCAATTACTCACTTGTGTACTGTTGATTTGGGACGATGTGCGAACCTTCAGCCTGTCTGTTATTCTCTTTGTATTACTACAGTGCAACCAAATATTATTGCATGATTTCAATACACCGATTCAAAGCTGAATTAACGTGTGTTAATGAATGAGAATCCTCTACTGACGTTATTGCATCAGAGTGAAGTGCATAGTCTAGAAGTAAGATATCATAATGGCTCAGGGGAATAATGTGGGCAGGCACACGGTCAGTTTCAACTAAGAATCCGCCCACAACCATCTAACGATCATTATCAAAGCGACACTTCATAACTAACTTAATATATAAAGAAATATTTATTTCCCCGAGCGCATTACAAGCTGACTGATGCTTGTAAATCCATGGGACAAAACAGCTTGGTTATTAGTCCCTACTTAACCTAAGGTAAACTAAACTAAGGACAACACAAACATCCATGCCCGAGGGGGGAATCGAACCCCCGACGGCGGACGGTCGCGCATCGCAGCACGGAGCTCCAGTACGCGCTGCTAATCCGCCGTGGCACAGTGGAACTGTTTACGCTTTAAATGTCAGTGTTCAGGAGGCCTTCGAACTTAGGAGATGCGACAATTCTTTTATATTCGTACTAGCTGGAACTCGGCGCGTGGCTGTCGCAGAAGAAATAATTGTGCTAAAAACGTTTGAAATTTGAAAATGTCAGCTTCTTTAATTACATGTGCTGCTTCAATGGCCCTTCAAATACATTTGCCAGTACGACACGCGCGCCACCTACTATAAGCTAACTATACTATGTCCATAACCTTCGCGTAAGGGCAAGAAGAAAGTTGAAGTTTTATCGCAATCCGATGAATGTTATGGCATCGCATAAGAAACGAACAAATATATAAATGAGGTTACAAATCTTCATCTCGTCGTTTCCCTTCTCTCTGTTCACCTTCTCCCAACTCCTCCTGTCCCTTTCTCTGACCATTTCCTTCTCCCTTCCCTCTGTTCGTCTCCTTTCACACGTCTGTCACCATCTCCCCCTATCTCATTCTCCTCCTCTCCCCTCTCTCTGTCCGTCTCCACCTCCACCTACTCCTCTCTTTCTTATATATGAAAACATACATATATGCGCCAAATTTCATGCTGACTGGTCAAAGTCGCAAGGTACCCTCTGCCATGCTAAAGGCACTGGATTGCTGATTATAAAAATCTCCTTCATGAAAACATACAATTATGTGCTGACTTTCATTGTGACCAGCAGTGCCGCATTAAGCCCTGTGTAGGCCCCTAAGCAATCCAAATCTTGGGGCCCCATTTCAAATCCATCCTTTAATAAGTTACTAATTTTCCAACAAATATCAACAATATATTGGTAATAATAATAAAATAATAAAATTGAGGTAATCCATAATAATAAAATTGCGATATTCCACAACCGAAGCATTCGTTTGATTTCAAGGACATTTCATGTTCATTTCACTAGACGTTAATCGGTTATATCGCGAAATGGACTTACCCATTTCATATGCTGAAACCATGTACAGCTCAAACATTTTCTCCGTTGGAAATCTGTCTAGTAAGGTCTTAAAACTTTACCGGCGTTTGGCGAAAATAATTTGAAAGAAAGATGTGAAAACCAGTTTCTTTTTTTAGGAATTGAACCATGTCAAAAATGTATGTGAACAAAAAATTAATTGAGAATTATGACGTGAGTTAGTAAAAACAGGTCTCCTATTTTCAACTTACTTCCACTTGAAGATAATTGGTGGAAAAATTTGTACCTCATTACTTGGTTTGGGCGGCCGGCCGCGGTAGCCGAGGTGATTGAGGCGCTCCAGTCACGGTCAGCACGGCCACTACGGTCGGGGGTTCGAATCCCCCCTCGGGCATGGATATTTGTGCCGTCCTAGTTCGTAAGTAGTTCATAAGTAGTTTGTAAGTTTAGGGACTGATGACCCCGTAGTTAAGTCCCATAAGCTTTACAAACATTTGAACATTTGATATACCTGGTTTGTGCTAGATCTACCTGGCACTAATGCTGCTCCATCACAGATACTTTATGGGCGGCGAAACAAAATATTCAGCGTGAAAAAGAAATAATTATAACAAGAAATCATTTTCGAAATACTTCATCAATTCATTATTATAAAAATCTATAAGAAAATACCGAATTCTTAAGTGACAAAAAGATTGTAATCTAAGGGACCAAATTTTTGTGGTCGTCGGTCCCTAGACTTATAAACTACTTAAAAGGACAACACACTACTAAGGACAACATACAGACACACCCATGCCCGAGGGAGGACTCGAAACTCAGACGCGAGCGGCCGTGTGGACCTTAACGTGGCGCAATCTGAGGTATCCATATCTGTCCCATATTTTGGTTTTTGAAATCTGGCCACGAGCTACAATAAACTTTGGTGTGAACAAATTCCGCTGAAGACTAAGAATGGCCCTAAGTGACCTTCTTGTACTCCTCAAACTCAACTATAAGGACCCATTTCGTACCATATATATTTTCTATCACTTGCCTGCAGACAAACAACTAAAAGTCAACTAATTATGATTTAAAACGCAAAAATCTTTCTAAAAAATTCTCACTGTTATATCGGTGCACATGGGGCCCCTAAAATGCACGGGACCCGTAGGCAGCAGCCTACTCTGCCTTATGGGTAATCCGGCACTGGTGACCAGTCAAACAATTTGAATATTTGTGGTAAGGTACCCTCCGCCATGCACCTACGGAGGCTTACGAAAGGTAGGCCATGTATTAATTCCGGTTATAAGCTATCTTCGTTCCACATTTCATTCAGTTCTGTCCAGCTATTTCAGTGAGAACAGTAACAAACGTGTTAACTCACTTCAACGTACCCTCTGCCATGCACCGTACGATGGCTTCCTAAAGGTAGCGCATGCGTTAATTCAGGACGTAAGCTATCTGTATTCCAAATTTCATTCAAATCCGTCCTATAGTTTCAATGTGATAAGAAACAAACGTATTAACCTCTTGTAAGGTACCCTCCGACACGAACCGTACGGTGGCTTACCAAAGGTAGCCCATGTATTCAAATGTTCAAATGTCTGTAAATCTATCGGACCAAACTGCGTGGTCATCAGTCCGTAGCTTACAAACTACTTAAACCTAGGTAAACTAACCTAAGGACAAAAAAAACACCCATGCCCCAGGGAGGACTCGAACCTCCACGGCGAGCAACCGCGCGCTCCGCAGCGAGACGCTTTAGACCGCTCGGCTACTCCACCGCGGCTGCCCATATATTAATCAGAGTAGAAGCTAGCTCTGGTCCAAATGTGATTCATATCAGTCCAGTCATTTCAGCGTGAAGTCTGAAGAAACGAAATAACTAATAGTTCAAACGAAGTTAATTTTTGTATGCCTATAACCTGCGCAAGAGTGCAATCAATGAGTTAAGGTACGGTATGGCCGAGCATGAAGTACAAACAAAAGAAAAACAAACATTAATTTTATATTTTATTTTCAAATTCGCATTAAAACCATACATTGGTAACAACAAATTCCTGCTGCTGGTGGTTTTCACCCCAATGATTCGGTACGCTTGGCATGCATCAAAGCTGACAACCAAAAAACCGTCATTTAAAAATGCTTTCCACTTTTAAAAAGCTTTCTTAATTTAAATTGCTTACATAAGATTCACATGGTGTGCACAATATTTATCACATATTTTTGGAAACATTTTTTTTCACTTATGGGGAACAGCACTATTATTTAAATTTATATATAAAGAACAGTCTAGAGTGCAAAACATTTTATTTTTTGAGAAGTTTCGGTCTTATTTTAGACCAGCTTCAGAAAATTAAGCTCTGAAATACATCGTAGTTACATTTAGAGGACTTTCACAATATACATTATTCTCAAACTTAAACTAAATTAATAAAGAGAAATAAAGCGATGTTATATAATCATTGACGTTGTGGAGCTGGCAGGAAACTTGGAGCCTTCTAGTGCGTCACTGCTGGCTGTAGCAGTACAAGGTTTACTGCTCTTAAATAGCTGAGGCGTCGCTCCTTTGCCAGCTCCACTTATCTTTGTAGCCAATGAAAAGACTACATAGATGAATTTAGCCAAAAAATATATAATAATTAGCCACACATTTCCTTGTCAATATCTAAGGTAAAATAATTATAGTCATCTTTATGATATTAAAATAAAGATTAAAACATTAAAATACTGACAATACATTGTATCAAGTTCTTATTAATATTTTCAAAGATATTCTATGAGTGGTATTGCAGCGCTGTATGTAATTTTACTGGTATTAAAAAATTAACTATAGAATTTATTTAAGATACATGGAAAAACATTTTAGGATATGATACCTTGCAGAAAACCATTTGGTTCATTTGTCGTTGAAATTTGTGTAAAGCTATTGTTTTATTGATAACGTACAAATAACGGTTAATTTTACTTTTTACAATGCTATTGTAATAAAGTAAGGGAAAGGGAATGTACATACATATGAAAGGTCCATTATCTATTGTATAAAGCTTTAGGTTGTCATTAAAAAATATATGCTGTGTTGTAACATTGTAAAATATTAGCAATGAGGTGTCAAAAACAGAACAAGTTACAATTCAAATGGCGTCATGGAATAAAACACATAACTGTTTCTTAATAGTATAAAGGATAAAATTAAGATATTCACTCATCTTAGACATTGACAAAGAAATGTGTGGCTAATTATAATTTTATATTTTTTGGCTAAATTCATCTATGTTCCTGCCAGCTCCACAACATCAATGGGTATAACATCGTTTTATTCCTCTTTATTAATTTACTTTAAGTTTGACACTAATGTATATTGTGAAAGTTCTTTAAATGTAACTATGATATATTTCAGAGCTTAATTTCCTGAAGATGGTCTGAAATGACCGAAACTAGTCGAAAAAAATAAAAATTTTTGCACTCTAGACTGTTCTTTATACACAATATTTATGTTTTAAATGTTTCTTTGATGAGCACCAGGCAAACATACAGTTATTTGATGGTCGCACTAACTACCAAATGGAGGACATAGGCATATCTGGTGTAGAGAAGAGCTGAGAGAGTTGAAAACAAACAAGCTCCCAGGTCCAGATGGGGTACCATTTCGGTTTTACAAAGAGTACTCTGCGGCATTGACCCCCTACTTCGCTTGCTTTTATCGCGATTCATTGATCCAGAGCTAAGTTCCAAGCAACTAGAAAAAAAGCGCAGGTCACTCACATGTATAAGAAAGGCAAAAAACAACAGACCCATATAATTACAGACCAATATAATTAACATCAGTTTCGAATTTGTGACCATATTCTGAGTTCTAATATAGTAAATTTCCTTGAGACGGAAAAGCTTCTGACCACACAGCAGCACGAAACTAGAAAGCAATTATCGTGCGGAACTCAGCTTGCCCTATTCTCTCACTATATCTATGAGATGAAGGGCAACACACAGACTTCATATTTTTCGAATTTTCGAAAGACGTTTGACACGGTACCGCATTGCCGACTGCTAAAGAAGGAATAGGTACCCATATATGCGAGTGGCTCGAAGACTACTTAAGTAATAGAACCCAATATGTTGTCCTTGATAGCGAGTGTCATCGGACACAGCCACGGTGGAGTGGCCGAGCGTTCTAAGGCGCCTTGCAGCGGAGCGAGCATTTGCTCGCAGTTGGAGGTTCGAGTCCTCCCTCGGGCATGTGTGTGTGTGTGTGTGTGTGTGTGTGTGTGTGTGTTTTGTTCTCAGAATAAGTTAGCTTTTGTAAGCCTAGGAACTGATAATCGCAGCAGTTAAGTCCCTTAGATTTACAAACATTTTTACATTTCACCAGAGACTAGAGTATCCTAAGGAGTGCCACAGGGAATTGTGAAAGGAGTGATATTATTTTATATCTATATAGATGTTCTGACGGACAGAGTGAGTTGCAATATGCGGATTTTGCTGTGGCGTACAGGAAGATGTCGCCACTGAATGACTAAACTAGGATGCAGGATGATATGGACCAAATTTCTAGTGGGTGTGAGGAATGGCAGCTGGCTCTAAATGAGGAAAAAGGTAAGATATGCTGATGAGTAGGAGAAACAATCGCGTAATATAGTGTGCTGCTTGACAGAGTCGCATCAATTAAATACCTAAGCGTAACACTGCACAGGGATATCACATGGAACGAGCATACAAGGACAGAAGTGAGGAAGGCAGATGGTCGACTACGGTTTATTGGGAGAATTTTCGGAAGACGTGATTTGTCTGTAAATATGACCGAATATAAACACTTGTACTACCCCGTCTTGAGTATTGCTCAAATATTTTGGATCCCCCCCCCCCCCCAAGATCGGTTTAAAGAAAGACATAGAGGAATTTCAGAGGCGGGTGGCTAGGTTTCTTATTGGCTGATTTCATCAGTGTTCAAGTGTTACTGAAATGCATCGGCTACTCAAATGGGAGTCGTTGGGGGGAAGGTGACGTACTTAGCGAAAAAACACTGTTGAAGAAATTTAGAGGACCAGAATTTGCAGCGGACTGCAGAACGCTTCTAGTACCACCAACATTTCACGTCAAGACCACAAAGACCACACTGTTGAAGAAATTTAGAGGACCAGAATTTGCAGCGGACTGCAGAACGCTTCTAGTACCACCAACATTTCACGTCAAGACCACAAAGATAAGATCAGAGAGATTAGGGCTGGTACAGGTGTATACAAGCATTCCTTTTTCCCCCGATTTATATGGGTGTGGAACAGGAAAGCAAGTAACTAGTAGTGGTACTAGGTACCCTCCGCCACACACCTTTGGGTGGATTTGGGGTAGGTATGTAGATGTACGAGGCGCGTCCAGAAAGTAAGTTCCGTTTCAATTTATCTCCGCTGCAGCGCTGCGATTGCAGTTCCGCACATGCGCTGTAGACGATGTGTATCAAGGAGAGGTACGTGCGCCATTTGGAGATCGCTGTCAGTGAGGTACGCTGTGTTGTGCTTGTTTGAAATGTCGCCGTTGACTGAAAATCCCGCCGCCTGTGAAATCAGGTCGGTGATTCGGTTTCTGAATGCGAGGAAAGTGAAACCAAGTGAAATTTATCGGCAAATTTGCGATGTTTGCGGACCAAATGCAATGAGTGATTCGATGGTGAGAAGATGAGTCCGACAGTTCAATGGCGGGCGTAGTGATGTGCACGATGAAGAACGAAGTGGGCGTCCACCTTTGGTTACAGAAGAACTGGTTCACGCGATTGATGACAAGATCCAAGAAAACCGTAGGTTTACAATTAGTGCTCTCGCTATGAACTTCCCCCAATGACGACGATCTGAAAAAAACTGTTTCCAACTGGTTGAAGACACAGGCGGCAGATTTCTATGAAGAAGGAATATAAAACCTGGTGCCACGCTATGACAAATGCCTGAAAAAGTTTGGCAGTTATGTGGAAAAGTAGTTTAAGAGTTGTAGAATTTTGTGCAATAAAAATTTCTTCTGTATCTGTGTACAATTTCATTTTATTACCAAATAGAACTTACTTTCTGGACGCGCCTCGTAGATTTTGTACTTTATTTGCCTACTCAATTATTTACGTCCTCTGCAGAACAACTTACTTCTTCCCCGTTTCTGAGTTTCACGCAGCTCTACCGTTTGTTTGCGTGGACGTTTTTTGACACCTTTCACTTCTTTTCCTCCCCATCCATAAGCATTTCGGCTGCAACAAGTGCGTTATACAGCATTATTTGAGAAGAAACGTTAAATAAGCATCTTTGCCCAGAGGGTTGTAGCAGGACTACCAACTCTCGCAGCATATCATGTAGGCATATCGATTCCACGGAAGAGGGCGGGGGGGGGGGGGGGGAGGTTGGAAGTCGGCTTCCGGCAAACTGGCTCCTTCCGACTGCAGAGAGAGAACTCGAACTTTGCGTGAAGAGCGCGTAGGACGTACGTTTATTAAGCACCTTGCTTATCTACGGCTCTTCCTCTCCCACATGGAAGTCTCTTGCAAGAACTGAGTAATTATGTTTGGAGTTATGAAAGTTTGGATGTATATGACACTAGTTAGTGAAAGGCGATGAACTTTAGCCAACTAGAACTTCTAACAATGCGTCATGAGACAGCGAAAAGGCAGACAAGCGCCATTTTCAGAGTAGTAGTCGATCTCCGAGCGAAACAAAGTGCTTGGCTGCGTAAATTAAATGTGTTTAAATTTACAATTGCCTTGTCTTAATCGGTTGCTCGAAGAACTTGTGCTACTAGTGACGCAGGTTGAAGTGTCTATAAGACAATCACTATGATAATGCAATCAGAAGAATATCACGTACAAAAACATCAATACATGTTCACTACCTGTATATTTAAATATCGTTCTCCCGAGTAAATTTATGATCTACTGATGAAAATACTTTTTTTGGTTGAATTGGCCATCCATGAACCGTAAAGAATTTAAAATTTCATGGCTTTTCCATCTTCTCGTCACGAAACTTCTTCATTCGTTCTTTTATTCTCTCCTCCTCAGAAATGATACTTGGCCACAGAACTTCCACTTCCTTATTGTGTCCGTAACCTTTTGAGAGCGCTTGTTGGGATTTTCGTTTTTCTTCTTCTTCCAAGTCCCATCGGTAATCTTCTGTAGTGCGAGTTTTCTTCCTTCCCTTGTTGTCGAGTTCTTAAAGTTACCCATTCTTATTTAAAGTAAGACACTCCAACTTATACAACGCTTCAGGTTTTACGACTGAGTTATAACGTTCGATTTTGGTCTTGTAGGATAACGCCTGTTTGTTGTAGTTGTTCTAGGTTACCTTGAAGGCTATGTTTAGTTTTTTTGGCTCTGTCACTGTTTGCCTAAGTCCGTTAGGCTGGATCCATTTCCTAAGGTATTCAAAATTCTCTTAATCTTCCCATGATTTACTTCAATGAATCTCTCAATTCTGTACGCCATATATTGCGTCTTTGCATAGGAGATTTGAATCATGGGAGATTTGAAGACTTTTCTTCCTGCGATTTGACGAAGACTGTCAAGCATCTTTCGGGCGTCTTCTCTGTTGTTGGCTAAGGGAGCAAGATTGTCGGCTAAAGCTAAATACTTGATTTACAGTTTCGGTCCTTCCCCCACAAGGCGTATTCCTTCCGAATTTAGGAAACTTTTCCATTATTTTATACAGATCGATGTTGAAGCAGATTGGGAATAATCTATATCAATCCATGACACCTGTTTTAATTTCAAATGTATCTGAAACTTCTATGAAAAACTTTACTTTCGAAATAGTACCCTCAGAGTCTGTCTAATAATTTCTCCCGGTTGTTTTCTTTTAAATGCCTATCGAGTCGTATGCCTTTGATCTCTTGTTTGGAGAATGTTTGGAGACTTTTCTTATCTAGTTTTAAAATTTTTAGACTGAACTGATTTTCTTTTCCGGAAACGAGCTTGATATGCTCCTATTAACTCTGATCAGCACAACTCTAGAGAGTATCTTATAAGCGATTGTAAAAAAGAGAAAACATTTTATAAGACTGGAAATTTGTCACAGTCACAGACATGTTGTCCATGTCCGTCGAATGATCGCTATTCCTGTGCGTATACATAAACAGATTCATTTATTCATAGACTAGGCATTCATATTTTTTTCTCAGTAACAAATCGTCGAAGAAATAAATCTTCACTCAAGGGTCAGAGAAACACAAGCACGGATATAGAAAAAGCAGAAGTGTGTAAACAGAGGACGGCGTAGCGGTCGACAACGCCTATACAGGATGAATCTAAATTCGCGCACTCGGACTTCGCAGCGCGATTTCTCAAATGCTAGAAATAAAAAAAAAGTCTCTCACAAAATTCTTTCCTGCTCATATTTCGGGCAGTAAATGGTCGTCGAAGAATGAGATGGGTGTGTGTCCAATACGTCAGTGTGTTTCAGAATTAGACTACTACACCAACAAACTTCTAGGGGATGTGGGAGGTGTCTTGAGGAACAAAGTGCGCTTAGGAACCCATGCCCGGACATGTCGAAGTTGCTGGAGGGGATGTCTAGCGGCAGGAGCTGGTACCTGTAACTTGCAGTCTCCGTAGCGTCGTTGAATGGCGTTTCCGGGCATGGGTTTCCATACTCATTTTCTTCCTCAAGACACCTAATACATCCCTTACAAGTATGTCGCTGTAATTATGAAACACATTGACGTATGGTACACACAGCCATCTCAGTCCTTGACGTACATTTACTGGCGGGAATATGCGCGGGATGAAATTTTGTGGGAGACATTTTTGATTGCTGGCTGTTGAGGAATCGCGCTGCAAAGCCCGAGTGCGCGAATTTAGATGCACCCGGTATAAGACAACAGGTGTCTGGCACTGCTGCCACAGTGGCAGGTTATCACGGTTTGTGAGTTAGAACGCGGTGTTATAGTCGACGCACTAGAGTTGGGACACAGCAGATCTGAGGTAGCGATGAAGTGGGTATTTTTCCGTACGACCATTTCACCAGTGCACGGGAATGGAGACAACCTAATGGTCCGTACACGTCAGCAGCGGACTGTTGAATCTGCTGGAGGTACTACAATGGTATGGGGCGTTTGCAGTTGCAGTGATATGGCATCCCTGATTCGTCTAGATACGACTCTGACAGGTGACACGTACGTACGCATCCTTGCTGATCGCCTGCATCCATTCTGTCCATTGTGCATTTTCAGCAGAACAATGCGACACCCCGCAAGTCCAAAATTGCTACAGAGTGGCTCCAGCAACACTCTACTGGGTTTAAACACCACCGCTGGCCAACAAACTCCCCATACATGAACATTATTGAGCGTATCTGGGATGCCTTGCAACGTGCTGCTCAGAAGAGGTCTCCACCCCGTCATACTCTTACAGATTTATGGACAGATTAGATTAGATTAATACTTGTTCCATAGATCATATATACATTTCGTAATGATGTGGAACGTTTGAGTCTAGTGAATGTTGTCTACACTCGACGATCAATATTTTAAGGATTTTTATTACTTTTTTTTTTAAGTTTTATCCAAAAATTCATCTACATTGTATAAGGAGTTGCCATTCAGAAATTCCTTTAATTTCTTTTTAAATACTAGTTGCTATCTGTCAGATTTTTGATGCTACTTGGGAAGTGATCAAAGACTTTTGTGGCAGCATAATTCACCCCTTTCTCGCCAAAGTTAGATTTAACCTAGAATAGTTAATATCACCTTTTCTCCTAGTGTTGTAGCTATGCACACTGCTATTACTTTTGAATTGGGTCGGATTGTTAATAACAAATCTCATGAGTAAGCTACAGTGAAGATCCCTAGATCCTGCAGGATGATCTTGGGTGGGCTCCAGCAATTATTCTGATGACACGCTTTTGTGCAATGAATACTTTTTTACTCAATGTTGAATTGCCCAGAATATGAACCCATATGGAAGCAATGAATGAAAATAGGCGTGGTAAGCTAATTTACTGAGATGTATATCACCAAATTTTGCAATGACTCTGATAGCATAAGTAGCTGAACTCAAACGTTTCAGGAGATCTTCAATATGTTTCTTCCAATTCAGCCCCTCGTCAATGCAAACACCTAAAAATTTTGAATATTCTACCTTAGCTACAGATTTATGTTCAAATTCTAAATTTATTAATGGTCTCATGCCATTTACTGTATGAAACTGTATATACTGGGTTTTATCAAAGTTTAATGAGAGTCCATTTTTAGAGAACCACTTAATAACGTTCTGGAAGATAGCATTTACAATTTCACCAGTTAATTCCTGTTTGTCAGGTGTGATAGCTATACTTGTATCATCAGCAAAAAGTACTAGCTAAGCATCTTCGTGAATGTAGAATGGCAAGTCATTAATATATATTAAGAACAGCAAGGTGCCCAAGACCGAACCTTGTGGGACCCCATTTTTGATAACTCCCCAGTTAGAGGAATTAATTGTTTCATCTATATCATGTGAACTGCTTATTTCAACTTTCTGCACTCTTACGGTTAAGTGTGATTTAAACCATTTGTGAACTGTCCCACTCATACCACAATACTTAAGCTTATCTAGAAGAATCCCATGATTTACACAATCAAAAGCCTTTGAGAGATCACAAAAAATCCCGTTAATGTCCGTTTATTCAAAGCTCTGCAGGATGTACGGTGTCAGTTCCCTCAAGCACTGCTTCAGACCAGTGGCGGATCCAGGGGGAGGGTCATGGGGATCATGATCCCCCTCCCCCCCCCCAAAAAAACTGTTTTTTTTCGTATTAAGAGTGTAAGAAAAATTCTGGAATTCCTATTTTTGAAATAGTCTTATTTACTTTTATTCGTCACATTAACCACTTCAGATATCCTCATCGTGTACTGTTTACTTATATCGAACACACGCCACCCCTACACATAGGCGACTCAAATAATCAGCATTTCTCTCTTAAACTCACTCTTATAGCCACGCCCTGCGTTCCAAATACCAGTCGTAGTGCAAAGTGAAACACTGAATGCACATTTCGATTTCACACTGTGCCAGTTATGACTTTGCCAAGGATCCTATTATATTTCTTAAATTAACTGTGTGACAGATGTAGTTTGCAAAGATTTGTAGACATTTTTAAAAATCAATATTTTATGGAACTGCAATTTCTTCATTATTAAGCTGAAGAATTGTAGTATTTTTGTCGACGAGGTGTGCTATTTACTCGTCTAAACAAGTTATTAGTTATTGTTGCTATTATTATTACACTAAAATATACCCTCAAAGACTTGCTCATTGCGTACACTCATCATTTAAAAATGTGTATTCCAAATGGGCAAGCCAAGGTAAAAAGCATATACCGGCAGCTGAAATTTCATTTGAGGACATCCAGGATCGACAAGTTTTCAGAGAAAAGATCAAAATTACTAAAAACCTTATTCCGCTTACTAGGCCAACTCCAAGTCCTGCCGGCAAATGGTGAGAAGAGAGAAAATAAGCACAGTTAGCCATAATGAAAATCTTCTGGCAAAAGAGGAAAGTACCATGAGAGAAGAGAGGAGAAACCTTCGTGGTCCATATGAGGCATGTACAGTAAAATGTCATACACATTAAGAACAATATAAATTTAAAATAATTGTACTTTACCGTTATTAAAATCGTACATATAATGATATGTTAACACGGAGTATGATAAAAAGGTATATTATTCTGGAAGGGAAGGGCGCGGGGCCCCCCCAAAAAAAAAAAAAAAAAAAACAGTGACCTGTGACCCCCCTCCAAAATCGAACCCTCAATCCGCCGCTGCTTCAAACATTAGTCGAGTCCATGCGGAGTTCTGCTACGGCACTTCTGCGTGCTCGCATGGGCCCTATTACTCGGTATATTAATTATATGTACCAGTTTCTTGGGCTCTTCGGCGTAAAATAGACTACTGCGCACAATCTAATGACGAAAGTAAATTTTACGTGGTGGGTCACTGACGTGTAGCTTCGTTTGATTAATATTTAACCGTACACAGCAAATAACTGCTACAGTACAACGAGATTATAAAAACATGTGGGCGACTCCATCCGGAATCTGGTGCAGAGCGACCACATTAAAATTGGAGGAACCAGCTTTGGCCGCATTGAAATCTTTATTTTTTATATACAATACAGATCGATTTCGGTCAGTGCCTGACCATCCTCAGTGCTGCAAAAAAATAAAAATAAAAATAATTAAAAAAAACTACGAAATCAGCTTCTAGAAGTCATACACAAATTTAAAAACGTAACTGACAATATTCGAACGTCTAGGCTATCACAATATGAAGAGAAGAAATATTACATAGTGCCATACGTTGAATCCAAGCCCTGTGGGCACACAAAAACTTGCACTTTGAATATTAACATTAAGAAGGCAGTACATAAGTAGAATGTCAAACATAAACTGATTTCTTGGTTAACAAACCTAACCGCGTGTGTGCGGATAGCACCCAGCGCCCTCTATACAAAATTTAAGTTACAATAAGTCATACTTTTTAGACGACATTTGTGCCGTCCGTAGTATTAGCTAGTTCATAAGTAGTTTGTAAGTTTAGGGACTGATGACCCCGTAGTTAAGTCCCATAAGCTTAACAAACATTTGAACATTTTGAACAACATTATGCAAAGAGAGTCACAACTTGAAAAGTAAAAATTACAATAATTATATAACAACAAAAATACATAAGTAGAAGAAATGATTTGTAAAAGGAGTGATATTCATTACATTAAGAAAAACAGAATACAGAAAACAGGCCAAGTGCGCCCTCTGTCAAACCAATCAGTAACTTAATGCAAGACTTGTCGTAGCTCTCTAAGCAAATACGACATTTGAAATGTATCTTCAGTGCAGCAAAACAAATCCAATAGTACATAAATCATAAATCAAAACATGCTACTTCAGTCAGGAAACCATGTGAATCTTTAAACTGAACAGTAAGTTAATACTAGAGTTGTCATAACCAAGTAAGAGTTTATAAAAAGTTAGATGCGCGGGAGTGACCGTGCCCTCTAAGGCGCCTTACGGCGGAGTGCGCGTCTGCTCCCCGTCGGAGGATCGAATCCTCCCTCGGGCATGGGGGTGTGTTGTTCCAGCTGCAGTTTGGTCCCATATCTTAAAAAAATTTGGATAGAGGGTTGCAGGGATACATCTGGTGGCAGTATAGGGGACACGAGACATAAATTTGCGGTGCATTGACACAGTTTGATTTCTACTCCGGCGATTCAAGAGATTTCCAACGTGACTATAGCCCCACGACGGGAATTCGATACCCCTAGATCCGCAACGTCAAGAGTGTGTCGAGAACACCAAATGTAAGGTGTTACAACTCATCATACTGAACGAAGTAGCTGACGGTCCTCACTGAATGCCCGAGAGCTGCAGTGTTTGCTTGTATTTGTCGGTAGTAACAGGCGAGCAACACTGTGTGAAATAACCGCAGAAACTGGCGTCGGACGTACGACGACTGTATCCGTTATGGCAGTGCGCTGACATTTGGTGTTACATGGCTGTTTCACCAGACGACCGACCCAAGTGCCTATGCTAACAGCACGGCCGTCCTCAGCGCCTTCCTGCACGCGTGATCACACCTGTTGGATTTAGGCGACTGGAAAACCGTGCATTGGTCAAATGAGGCTCGATTTCATTTGGTAAGAACTTGTATTAAATTATGAAAAAGGAAAAATTCCTGCTCTGCAAAATTATTTATTTGGTTACAAACCTTATTTTACTGGCCAAGTAGGAACACTAGCATCTTTATTGCCTCATTACCTAATCTGATTACTTCAGGTCCATGATTTTCTTTGCATTCCATTACACTTGTTTTGATCCTGTTAATGCTCATACGCTTCCCCCTAGACATTGTCCATTCCGTTCAGTTGCTCTTCCATGCCATTTGTTGTCTCCGACAGAATTACAATTACTAGTATTGCCTGTGGTCGAAATTCGACCAGCTGTGTTTGCGAAGTCATGAAAATAATTTTTTTTGTAATTGCAATTTATTCAGCATTGCAAATTTGTAGATTTTATGTTAATGCTATGAGAACAGGTGAAAGAAAGGGCAAAGAGCAAATATGAGAGGATGAAAGACACGAATGAGGGAATTAATTGCTTTTTTTCACAATTTAGCATTACGAAACTTCAGTAAATACAACATTTTTCTTAAAAATCGTTTCATCATTCGCTAAATGTCCTTATTCTCTACATTCACAAATATAAAATTTCAAACCATCAAACGATCGAACTCTATTTGCTACAACATATAGCTGCCCATGTGTGAAAACTGGTTTTCTTAATAGAATCCCAACTTCTTCAAATGTTTGTCCTTGAGACTTTTCATTGGCCTTCTTCTATGATTAATATTAAAAATCTGTACCCTCAGGATAGTGTTAGCGTATTTATATAATGATTTCTTCACCCTTAACTTTAATGCCTTCTCCAAATTTCTCCTCGCTTCTCTTCACAGATTGAATGAAAGCCACAACCCTGCTCCAATCGCCAACATTTTCCAAAAAAAGTTCAAATGTTTGTAGAGCTTATGGGACTTAACTACGGGGTCATCAGTCCCTAAACTTACAAACTACTTATGAACTAGCTGCTACTAAGGACGGCACAAATATCCATGCCCGAGGGGAGATTCGAAGCCCCGACCATAGTGACCGTGCAGACCGTGACTGGCGCGCCGCAGTCCCCTCGGCCACCGTGGCCGGCAACATTCTCCTCCGAATGCAAAAATATATTGTTGACTCCCATGTTCATAGGTAGGAAAGATCATCAAAATAAAATAGGAAAAATCAGAGTTCGAACGGAGAGATTCAAGTGTTCTTTCTTCCCTCGCGTCATTCGAGAATGTAATGGGATATAAACAGTATAAAGGTGGTTCGATGAACCGTCTGCCAGCTACTTAAATGTGATTTGCAGAGTATCCCATGTAGATGTAGATGTAAATGTAGATGTACTCCCGTCCCCAACACCTACGTTCCTTTTATCCCTTCGTCTTGTATCTGCTGTCTGGTTTCTGTCCAACTTTCAAATAACTTTCTGCCCTTAAAACAGCTATCCTTCGTTTGCTCTTCATTTCCTATCTCATGATTTCTTGTTTTGATGAGCAATCGTACCCACATCTAGGAACAGCCTCACACACCCGCATCCTGTGATATCTTCGACTAAAATACTAACAATTGCAGAGCTCACTGTAGAACGTTTGTGATGCTCACCAGGCTGCTGACTTCATAATTTTAAAGAGTGTATTCCAGTCAAAATTTCTTAGAGAAATGATCATAATACCAGGGTCGTCCACAAAGTAAGTTCCGTTTCTATTTCTATCCACGCCAGCGCTACGATCGCAGTTCCGAGCACTCGCGGAAGTTACTCTGACTCAAGGAGAAGACATGTACACCATTTTCAAATCGCTGCTGCCGATTTTTGTTTCTGCTAGTACTGACAAAGCTTTTACTCTTATCCCCTTTTCCCAAGGCTTTTCAGCATATATATTGGAAAGTGCTAGTGACATGCAACAACTTTGTCTACGTAGAGTACCCCCGTACGTCGTCTGCAGTAGTATTCCTGTGTTTGTGTATTGACGGAGGTTATCGAAAGAGCCAAAGAAAGGCGCCTCATAATCTACCGACACGATATATATATATATATATATATATATATATATAGAGAGAGAGAGAGAGAGAGAGAGAGAGAGAGAGAGAGAGAGAAGAGAGAGAGAGAGAGAGAGAGAGAGAGAGAGAGAGAGAGAGCCGGCCGCGGTGGCCGAGGGGACTGAGGCGCTCCAGTCACGGTCCGCACGGCCACTACGGTCGGAGGTTCGAATCACCCCTCGGGCATGGATATTTGTGCCGTCCTAGTTCGTAAGTAGTTCATAAGTAGTTTGTAAGTTTAGGGACTGATGACCCCGTAGTTAAGTCCCATAGACTATACAAACATTTGAACATTTTTGAGAGAGAGAGTCACATAAATAGTACAGGAGTTGGGAGTAGTAATCAAAACGAGACTTTTTTTATGTGTTAGCCGTAATTGAAAATGCCGCCGCATGTGAAATCAGATGTGTGATTCGCTTTCTAAATGCAAATAAAGTTAAACCAAAGGACATTCATCGGTAAATCTGCGAGGTTTACGGACAAAATGCTATGTGTGATTTAACGGTTAGAAGATGGGTCAGACTGTTCAATGAAGAACGTGATCAAGTTCACGATGAAGAACACGCCCGTTTGTGATTACTGGTGTACTGGTTCACACAACTGAAGATTAAACACAAGAATACACAAAAGGCGCCGAAGATTGCTGTCATAAAATTTTATTTTATTTTTTTCCACGATATTGCCCGACCTCACATGGCGAATTGGACCAAACAGCATTTACAGGAATTTCACCGGGATGTGTTTCATCATCATCCGTACAGCCAGGAACTCACTCCTAGCTACTTGCATCTTTTTTTACACCTAAAATCTCTCATTGGTGGTCAACACTTCAACGATGATGACGAGCTGAAATAACATATTACCACATGGTTGAATACACAGGCAACAACTTTCTGTGAAGAAGACATACCAAAGCTTGTGCCACGCTATGACAAGTGCCTAAAATTTCAGAAGCTATGTAGAAAAGTAGTTTAACAGTTGTAGATTTTTGTACAAGAAATATATTTTCCATATCTGTACACGTTTGTTTTATATAACCAAACGGAATTTGAGGACATACCACGTATTAAAGATATTATTGCAGAATTAATCAGCACAAAGATTAATTAATAACAACATCTTGTCGTATTCCTGTTATCTTCCGCCAAGCCTCTTCATCCAGCGCATCTTCCTTGTCGATCTGGTCTGTCCAAGAACGTCGTGGTCTTCCGCGCTTACGTCTGCCGGGTGGTTTCCATTCATAAACCTCCTTTGGCCACCGGTGATCTGGCATTCTCATCATACGTCCGTACCATTTCAGTGATTTTCTTCAATTCTGTCTATCAGTGTATCATTTGCCTTTATTCTAGCTCTTACTTCATCATTAGTTTTTCTTTCGATTGTTGATATCCTGGCACTCCTACCCAAATAGTCCATTTCCACAGCTTTTAGTCTTCTTTTGAGATCCGCATTTAATATCCATAGTTCTGATCCATAGCATAGCACTGATTCAACCATTATCTTACCCACTCTTTTTCTTATTGTTGTTGGAAATATCCTTATCCCACCAAAAAGAATTCATACACCCTAACACCTTTCTGCTTTGTTTTATTCTGTATTTTACTTCTGTGTGGCCCAATCCATTTTTATCAATATGTGCCCCGAGATATTTAAATTTCTCTATTTGTCTCTTAACTGCTTCGTCATTGATGTTTACTTCAAATTTAGTATCACTATTCACCACCAGATACTCTGTTTTTGTTAGACTCATTTGTAGCCCCCATTTGCTGTATTCGTGATATAATCGTCGTATCATGAACTCAAGGTCATAATCACCTTTTTCTATAATGGCTTGATCGTCAGCAAAACTCAATGAAAATATATGTACATTGTTGACAGTGATTTCCATTCCTCTGCAGCTGTTTTTCCAATTTCGGAGAGCCACTTCTACATATAAACTGAATAAGATGGGTGATTATGCAGTTGTCGCAAACCTTAGTGACATTGATAGGTTCTGATATGTTTGAACCTTGTTCAATCTCTACCACATTATCTGTACATTTTAATAATACTTTGTAAAAGGTGATCATCCATAGCTATATCTTCCATAGTTCCCACACCTTAGATCTAGGGACTGTATCGTAAGCTTTTGCTAAATCTACAAAGGCATTGTGTAGCTCCTTCCCTACTGGTATAAATTTCTCCAATAGTTTTTGTAAAATAAATAGGTTATCTTTACATGATCTGTTCTGCCTAAAGCCGCTCTGGCCTTCCCCCATATGGTGGCCCACATTTTGTCTAGTTTTTTCAAACATTATCTTGCCCAATAAGCGACTCATTGTACAGTTGACTCTAATGCCTCTATAGCAGTTTGCGTTTTTTCTATTCCCTTTTTTTGAAAATAGAAAACCATATACGACTTTTTCCACTCTGAGGAAATTTCAATCCTTTTACAACAGTTGTTAATCAGGCAGGCTATTCGTTTCTGCAGATATCTTCCTCCAGCCTTCAATAATTCAAGAGGAATGTTTCCTGGGCCAGACTATCGGCCATTCTTCATTTTATTTAATGCACACTTCACTTCCTCTGTTGTAATGTGTATATATAGATCCGTTACTTCTCTTCATTTCCTTTGCGTGCAACATGGCCTTTCATCAGTTAAAATGTTGTGGCGTAAAGTCAGCGCCATACGCCAGACGCACGAAAACGATAACGAAGGCTGGCCGCGGTGACCGAGGAGACTGAGGCACTCCAGTCACGGTCTGCACGGCCACTACGGTCGGGGGTTCGAATCCCCCCTCGGGCATGGATATTTGTGCCGTCCTTAGTCTTAGCTAGTTCATAAGTAGTTTGTAAGCTTAGGGACTGATGACCCCGTAGTTAAGTCCCATAAACTATACCAACATTTGAACATTTTGAACATACTTCCGTGCATTTTTTATGGTTTTTATTAACAAATTACACTAGCCCATCTCCTCACGTTCGGTCTGTGGAATCGGCACGTCAGTATTTGGTGTGGTTTACGAAATATATCCAGCGGTAATGTTAGGTAACTCACCCTGTATATCGCCTGTAATAGTAAACAAAATACAACATGGGCCGATTCCGATCCTAAGTGGAAAAATTCAACCTGAAGCATACATCGCCGCGGTGGAGTGGGCGAGCGGTCTAAAGCGTCTCGCTGCGGAGCGCGCGGTTGCTCGCCGTGGAGGTTCGAGTCCTCATTGGGGCATGGGTGTGTGTGTTGTCCTTAGGTTAGTTTACATAGGTTTAAGTAGTTTGTAAGTTACGGATTGATGACCACGCAGTTTGGTCCGATAGATTTACAAACATTTGAACATTTTTTGAAGCATACATCAATAACAGTAGTAAGGTTCTTAAACATAAACAAATAATTATTTAAAAATTTCAAAACAGTTATGTATCGTCACAAGAAGAAACGGTTAATTTTCGAGCTGTGCAAAGGCTATCTGAAAGGCCCACTTTTTAGTGTTACTACCGTAACCTGAAGTGGGCCAAAAGGGCAAGCTGAGTTTCGCACCATCGACCAGCAAAGTTGGTGCCTCCTCGCAGTCAATCATTCATTTTTCGATAATGAAGAAGGTAGCGGATGACGTCCGGCAGCCATCGCACGCCGGCGCCGCGTATCCTGGAGGGAGCAACGGAGATGCGCGCCCTCTACCAGCTGCTATATCTAGGCCGACATGCGTCAGGAAGGGCACATCTGAACTCGGCTCCGAAATAGGCAGTCACTATGAAAGACGGCTGTCTGCCATCTTCCCTAGGTTTTTAACTTTGTAATTTATCTAAATTCAATACACGGGCTGTTTTGCTAAATGAGAACCCCTTTCATTCGATGGTATGAGGAATAGCATTTCATTTCATGTTTTTAAATGTTAGTTTCTATAATATTGCTGGGATTTTTATTATTCTAATAATTTATCATTGTGTATATGAATGTGGCAAGATGAACGGTTTCTCCGTGACGCCACTGTCCCTGTGAGAATGTGTACTTGCCTTTTTTCTGTATACAGGGTGTTTCACTGTGTGTGTGTGCCTCTGTAACTTATAAAATAACAGGTGACGGGAAATTTTAATGCGGTAGGTCAACACAAGAAATGTTACACTTTCTGCGTATCTATGAATATAGTTTATTGTATCATTTTCCAAAGAGTTACAGCACGAATATATAATTTTTTAAATGGAACAATAGTTTTTTCTATCGTGCATTGGATTCATTGAAACCAGCTGCGTCCAAATCAATTTAAACTCCATTCCTATCACTGTTAGTTTGGGAGTACAACCCTTCAAAGTTTCAGGGACAGATACCTCAAACGCTGCGCATAATGCAATGCGCCTTCTAAATGTGGTGCGGCCGAATTGTAACGTCGCCGGTGTCACGGAGCGAGAAGCTTCCTCGATGCGCTGTTAGACTGCCGACTGTCGCCGCACGCGACCGTATACCCGACAGTTGGAGCCACACAAACAACTTGGGCTCAATATAAGACAGTTACTGACATCGGATGACGATGGCATACACGAACAACGAGTACGTTGACATGTTGCTAATGCTCGGCGAGTGCCGACACGATGCCACCGAAGCAGCCACGGCGTATGCCGTGAGATATCCTAGGCGAAGAGCCCCAGCAGCCATTACGTTCTTACGTGCAGAACAACGACTTCGGGAAACAGGCAGCTTTGTAATGCGCCGTAGTAACAGACGAAGACCTGCAAGAAGTGAGGAGACGGAGGTTTTTGTTTTAGCTGCACTACACCACGAACCTCATGTCAGCTTACGAGCCGTTGCTGCAGTCGCTGGTGTCAGTCTCACATCTGTGTGGCGTATAGTACACGGCCACAGGTTTCACCCGTACCGCCTGTCACTGACCCAGGAGCTGCATGGGAACGATTTCCGTGCAAGAGTGACTTTCTGTGAGTGGACCATGCGTAATTTCACGCTGGAGTCTTTACAAAGTGTTATGTTCTCTGATGAGTCCACGTTCACAAATTATGGTGCAGTGAATCGCCACAACATGCACTACTGGGCCGCAGACAATCCTCGGTGGGTACGACCTGTCGACCGTCAACGTTGGTGGTCTATTAACGTGTGGTGTGGAATCCTTGGGGATGAAATCATCGGTCCACACTATTTCCCAGGTACAGTGTCAGGTGAGTTATATCGGGCTTTTATAGCCGACAGTTTGGGTGGTCTCCTTGAACAAGTGTGTCTACACACGAGAGTCCGTATGTGGATGCAGCACGATGGTCACCCAGCCCATTCTGCGCGTGCTATTGTGAAAGAACTAAACAACAGGTTTGCAGGAAGATGGTTGGGGCGCCATGGTCCTCATTCGCCCGATTTAACACCCATGGATTTCTTTTTGTGGGATATCTAAAGGATCGTGTTTATGTCACTGAGCCCACATCCCCAGATGATCTAAAATGGCGCATCGAGGACGCATGTCGCTCCGTCACACCTGCGATGTTACATCTCGTCCGCAGATCCTTTCTACGGCGCATTGCATTATGCATTGAGGAACACGGACACACATTTGAACATCTCATGTAAATCAACTTCCCACCGCCATAACATCCATCACCCACCACACAGCGTGTGGTATCTGCCCCTGAAATTTTGAAGGGTTGTTGCTCCCAAACTAACAGTGATAGGAATGTATTTTAAATTGATTTGGACGCAGCTGATTTCAACGATTCCAATGAACAATAGAAAAAACTATTGTTCCATTAAAAAAATATATCTTTGTGTTGTGTTGATACAGTAAACTATGTTCATAGCTCCGCAGAAAGTGTAACATTTCTTGTGTTGACCTACCGCATTAAAATTTCCCGTCACCTATTATTTTATAATTTTCAGAGGCAAACACACTTAGTGAAACACCCTGTATGCATGTATTAGCATCTTCTAGCATGGGAGTCTGAGTCTGCATGTTCCCGGTTTGATTTAAATGGAAATTAATCTTGCTATTATCGCGTACCATCTCAAGTAAAGGAAGGCAGACCAGAGCCACCTACGAAGTTTATTTTCCTTGTGTTTTGTGGTACATCCTGGTTCACTGAATACCGCCTACGATAGCGGCGCCTGCTTCTGCTTCGTATCAGCACGCTGAGTTGGGTGAGTTTCGCTTTGCTTCGTGCATGTGAGTGGCTGAATGCTTGTTGATTGTAAATCCTTCCCCCCCCCCCCCCCTACCCGACGATGTCCAGTTCAAATTACTTTAGCTTAATTTTCAATGTGGGATGCATTTTATTGTTCAACAAAATTGATTTCCCCATTTGCGCATGTTTGAACTGAATAAATAATTAATTGTCAGTGAAATATTATTATTCTTATGAATATTTGTTAATGAATACCTTCCCCTTTTTATTTATTGTTGTTTTTCACCAGTGCACAGAACAAATTCAGATGCAAATTATCATGTTTTAATTCCGTCGCTCCATAAATTTTCGCACAGGCACCTTCATGAAATGGTTTAGTTCGGGGTGACTTGTATATTAATGATTGTGTGTAATACTCGTGATCTACGGCGTATGTTGGCCACCGTCTCCGTGTCTTCCTAAACCTAAAAAATTTTGAGTCAGTTGTAAATTCTGGGCCAGGGAACAAGGTTCTGCTGAAGGAAGTAGTAGTTCACGCGAATCCTTTCGCTGCTTATACTGCCAGAGTTATATGTTTAAAGTAAGCTTTTAACTGGCTCCTTTCAGTCAGAATTATTTTTACAATTAACGGTGGTCGTTCAACTATGAGTAAGCGCAGCTAGCATCGTGCAAGATGACGCCGCCACGAGAACAGAACTAAGCTGAATATTTGTAAACGTTGGTGAATGAAACTTTTATTACTAATCTGTATAGCTGTTTTAGCAGTCCACGCATCCCAAGCGTCGTGAGCAGATCGTCTCATGAAAGAGAGGCTGGGGAGGACAAAACACATGGCGACGAGGACTAAACATAATAGGTCTGCATAATGCTTTTTCCATCCCTTTAAGGGAATTAGGCTGTCTAGTGCTTTGTTTATTTGAGATTTCTTCATACTGGTAATTGTCCTCCATACTTCTGTTGTTTCTGATCCACCTATTAGACTCTCAGTTTTAATACATTTCTGTTTCCATATCTTGTTCTTTTATAATTTAATTCTGTTTCTTAATTCGTAAAAAAATAAAATAAAATAAATAAGTAAAAAGTCACAGCAGGAACTGAAACATTAAAAAAGTTTTATCCCGGGTGCTATTCGAGATTGATAAAGCATGAAAATAATCTGAAAAAGATTCGATGTACCCTCTGCGAGGCACTTACGCGTGAAATACAGAGTAGTCAAATATTAGATGGATACGCAATGCTGGTAGGTAACTGTTGGGACACAGTGAGCGTAGCGCGTGTTGCTGGCGTATTAATTAGGGGAGTGGGGAAAGTTGAGGCAAGTTGGTGGAGTTGGGTGCGAAGCCGCGGCCGCAGTGCCCTGCTGGGAAGGCTGGGCCTCGCGCGCCTCTGTGTGGCTCCGGAAGCTGGCCGCGCGCAGCGACGCTCGAGTACACAGCGCACACGCCGGCCTGCCGCGCCTCCTCTGCTAGCTGCCCGAAACAGCGCGCCTCAAACGCCACGACGCGCCACGGCGTGTGCGCGACGCTTTGCACGCCGCTGCTGCCGACAGGCCGACAACGCAGCACCTTTGAGACAGCCCGAACAGTACGTCAGCCTTTAGTCGAGGCAGATGGCGCGCCAGAAACACGCCATACAGCTGATGCTCAGAACTGAGGCACGTCGTCCGGCTGCCTCAGTTTGCAGAGACCCCGATGACTTGTTGGTTTATAAACGATTTCGCGGAGGAGAATGGGGCCGGCCGCGTTGGCCGAGGGAACTGAGGCGCTCCAGTCACAGGCTGCACGGCCACTACGGTCAGGGGTTCGAATCCCCCCTCGGGCATGGATATTTGTGCCATCCTTAGGATTAGCTAGTTCATAAGTAGTTTGTAAGTTTAGGGACTGATGACCCCGTAGTAAAGTCCCATAAGCTATACAAACATTTGATTTTTTTTTTTTTATTTTTTTTTTTTTTTTTTTTTTTTTTTTTTTTTTTTTTTTTTTTTTTTTGAGGAGGATGAGGACTCGGGGATAGGAATGTGCGTCTGCAAAAGAATGATCTGATGTTCGCCTGCAAACGAAAGCGCAAAGTGTGCAGCTCCTCCACGCCCGCACTAGCATGGTGACCATCACAAAGGTTCCACTACAGCTGTGCAACTGTTAGTACTTTTATATATATATATATATATATATATATATATGAATTTATTTTACCTGCCAAGATCAAGGCCCTCAGGCCCTCTCGTACAGCTAATCAGGTTTACTCAAGCTGAACAATTACAGTTTGTGTAGTACATTACAAACATACCATGTGTAATGCCAGTATTAATTATTCCAACCGTTCGTGGCAGGCCGCAGTGGCCAAGCGGTCTGCGGGGCGCCAGTCACAGTCCGCACGGCCGCTACGGTCGGAGGTTCGAATCCTCCCTCGGGCATGGGTGTTTCTGTTGTCCTTAGCGTAAATTAGTTTAAGTTAGTCAAGTAATTAGTGTGTAAGTCTAGCGACTGATAACCACGTAGTTTGGTCGCATAAACGTCACACACATTTGAACATTTTTTCCAACCGTTCGTGAAAGATTAGCATTCAAAAAATACAACTCATCGGTTGCAAAGCTTGAGGTTGATTACTTTACGAAGGTTTCGGCTTCAACTGTGGAAGGCTTTATCAGAAGTAAAAAAAAATACATTAATAAATAATAATGTCACATGAAATGAACAGACAGTGGTTTTTCAGCAACATATCTCACGTTTAAGATACTTCTCTTAAATGCTTTCATAGTTTAACCCGAAACCTTGGTAAAGTAATCAACCTCTAGCTTTGCAACCGATGACCTGTATTTTTTTAACCAGTGTTAATGTTAAAAATAAGATTACTAGATTGTAATTGTAACAAAGATAATTATAAGAATCGAAAATGATAACAACAATAATGGCTATGTATATGATAGTAAGTATGTTTTATATTATGAACAGCCGCGGCGGGATGGCCTTGCGCAAAGGCGCCCCGCTGCGGTTGGCTCGGCCATTCGCTGACGGAAGTTCGAGTCGTCCTTCGGGCATCTATGTGTATGTGTGTATGTGTGTGTGTGTGTGTGTGTGTGTGTGTGTATGTTGTTCTTAGGATAACATAGTTAGGACCAATAACGTTACAAACAATTGAACATATTACGAACATCAGTCTGTGAGATTACCGCCTAATAGAAATACTGGTAATTAATAGCATTTCATAATTAAACAGTATGAAGTTCACTGCAAACATTGACCATGCCAATGCACTAAATGTTACACAATTTTAATCTTATTAATTATAGTAGCAATGTATGTACACAGTTGGGTGACAACATTTATAGTTAGGCCATAGGTAGAAATGCTCCACGTTGAGATTTGCTGTGTGCTTGTAGCTGACGGGAGGCCAGCGAGCAGGCCGACGTTGGTGGCTTGTTCCAACTTAGGATTTTACAGTTCGTTTCCGGTGAGGGGAGAGAGGGACAATGGCGAGTGCCAGGCGCAGTGCAGTGCACAGCGTGAAATAAAATATTGTAATACTACTGGCATTTGAAGTAATACGATGCAGTTAGGAACCTTTAGGGCCCTCATTACAAAATAGCCTGTTGATAAATAAACAATACATTAGCTGATATAGTCACATCTAACGTAATATGTTTAATTGACAATGAAAAGTAATAAATTACCAACGAAGACAAGACAGTTACACAACTAGCATGGCAATGTTTGTTTATAAAAATAATATATTAACTATTTCCCATTTTACTTTCAATTAATCTTTTGTATTTTATCTTAAGGTACTCAGTTAAATCAGTTATCTGTGGTATAAGAAATTGCACGATTATGATAAACAGTACAAAGGATGTTTATACTAATATAAAAACGTAAGAAAATATTTGTTTAATGTGTAGTGTAATTATTTTGATTTTAAGTAAAGTTTTAGAAATGTATTGGCTGAGCGCTGTATGTTGGCAAATCGGTTAGAACAGTTCACATGCGGAAGTTGATGATGTAGGGGAAAAAACCCCGGCAGTTGAGCTTTTGGCGCGCGCGAGGGCAGGAAGTGAGGACTCCAGAGCATGTGGTGTGGCTGGCCAGGCGGTGTCGCTCTGCATCAGTCGGCATGTGGATCTCGAGGTGGTGACTTTAGATTTGTCTGTGGCAATCGCCACGTGTGGTTGCTCGTCGTAGACTGTACCAAGTTAAATCGAGTGCTACTGTGTGTTTGTGAATATTTAGCCGGTGGAACAAGGTGTGCATCGCACTGAATTAAAGTGACTGTGATTTGTTAATGTAACACGTGTCGTCGCATAGGCATGAACATAAACGGTGTTTGAGACAGCCACGTGGTGTGAAAACAATTCGCGACAAATATTCATTTTTGTCTGGGGGCTCACGAGCTATAACTTTATTTGGTAAATGTGTCGATGTACAGACGTATCGGCCACAGGGTTCAAATATTGTGAAATAAACAACATAAAGTGAACTTTCACGTGTTTTCAAAAATAGTAGTTAGTACACCCTTTTTCTCTCATGAACTTGATTTTATTATGAATTTGTTTTATTAATCATATGCAAGGAAGGAAAGCTGCGAACGTGTGATATTATCCCCTAGAAATCGAGTCAAACATTCGCAATCACAGTTCCAGTGTTTTTGCATGTTTAGGAATTTGGTTCGCAGCTGGTGGTTGTGAGTTTGAAAAAAAATTAAACTTTATCTAATTTAAACTCTCACCCCGACCTTCACCCTCGCATTTGGGGGCTCGTCCGGGATAAGTTCACGTTGGACTTGCTCGGACGGAGAGATTAGGGTGTGTATAGGACAGTGAACGTTACGAACAGTTGCAAACAAGTGCACGTACGCGACGAACAATTTCAAGTGTGTGTGGCGGCTGGCAGCAGAGATCGGGATAAATTCACACTGGTGTTGCTCGGACAGAGAAGTAGTGTGTGCTTAGGACAGTGATAGTGGACAAAACAGCATAATCGGGCGATACGTAAACGCGACGCGCGGTTAACGACGGTTGGTGACTGGCAGAGTTCGGGCGCGGGCATCCGTAACCGGCGATCGACGTCGCATCGGACCGGCAGCAGTGAGCGGCAGCGCGCGGGTTCAACGCACTCAAATTTCATCTTCTGCAACGGACGGCAGTTATCGTTGGGACTTCGCAAGTCGCCAACGGAGCGTCGGGGCCCAGCAGCTTCGATTCTACAAAGGATAAGGGATGCAGTGAGGACATATTCCAGCCACAGCTTCTACAACAGACGTCAGCGAGCGTTGGAGACGTCGCAGCTCGTTGCAGCCAACTTCTGGATTAAAAGATAAGTAAAGCAGCTGGCGCTATAAATTGTTGTGTGTTAATCAAGCTTTCTTGTGATAACGATAATGGATAGGGTTTTTAAAAACTCGCCAAGCGACGTAATTTCAGAGAGTAGCATACCAGAAAGTCCAGAGAGGGTAAATACTGGGGGAATGTTGTTGACACCGGAGATGTTCGCAGCCATGTTAGCGAGTGTTAGCTCACATTTAGAATCAAAAATAGGATCAATAATAGAAAATTCATACTCAAATTCAGCATCAAAGTTAGAATCAAAAATAGAAAATTCAAACTCAAATGTAGAATCAAAAATAGAAAATTCAAACTTACATTTAGAATCAAATTTAAAATCAGAAATAGGAACTGTAAAATCAGACTTGAAAGCAGACTTTAAGGCAGACATTGGGGCACTACAAAATTCAATGTTTGCATTAAAGGCAGGAAAAATCATAGACATTGACAAACAGATAGGAAGTCTAACAGAACGGTTTGAAAATAGGGAAAAGGAGACACATGCCAGAATTGGTGCTATTGAGACTGAGGTAGGAGGCAAGTTGGATGATGTGAAACAAATATGTGATCACAGGAATGAGGGCACTATGCAGGCGTTGGCTGAGGTTAACAAGAGGATGGTTGCAGGTATTGAGAAAACAAAAACTTTGTTGTCAGGAAAATTAGAGAATAGAGAATGTAACTTTAGGAAAAAGATAGAACAAGTAGTGACAGTAAACTATACTGAGATTGAGAAGGTGAACACTAGAATAAATAGTCTAGAATTGTGTACTGCATCAGGAAACACTAACTGGTCCATGGTGCAGACACCTAATGGCAGAAAGTTTTCAGGAGTGGGTAATTATCATCCAGTAGATTTTTTGGCTGCATGCAAGGACCAATTTGTGCCTGGTATGTCAGACCAGTGTAAAATGAAGTTAGCAAAGAGAATGCTTGACTGTTCTGCTCAAACTTGGGCAAATCAGTGTGCTGATAAATTTGTAACTTTCGAGGCGTTTGAAAAGTTGTTTTTAAATAAGTTTTGGGGGAAGGCCAAGCAAGCTAAGGTAGAAAATGAATTCTTGAACGAACCAAACTATATGAAAGGGAACCCAGAATTTGAAGTAATCATTGAGGAGGAGCTGTTCATTCAAGATTTATTAGTCATGAAGGGACTTTGTTTAAATCTAATGTTAAGAAGTGATTTCCCGTGCAAATATGAAGCTCAGTTGAAGTATAAAGTGTTAAAATTAAGTCTGGAGGGATGCATGAAGAGGGTGAAATTCAAAAATTTGTAAGTGATAAAGATTTAATGGCATGTTTACACAAGTAACTGCCATAAACCAGTGTAAATCATGAAGTATGAGATTCAATGCATTGTAGATAGTAGGTTAAGAATTTGTGTATATTTATTCTGTGGTCTGTGTTAGTATGTACTTGTGTGTTTAGATTTAAGCATTGCGGTCAACTTTACAAGTGCTCTTTGTAAATGTTTTTCTGTTGTTGTTTGTGTTAAAACATGTGCTTGTATCACATTTGCAGTTCAACAGTGGTACATGAGGTAAATATGTATGCCAACACTAAAGGATAGAGGAAGTAGGAGTGTACTGTTTATGTGTGTGTATATGTGAGCAGGACTGGATATGTGGTGTGAGTTGTGGGGTGACTCGGAGAATGAGAAAGTGGTGGACATTGATGCAGGCAGTGGGGTCTGTGGCTTAGATAAATTGTGATGAAAATGTCAGCTGACAGTGTTGCATATGTGGGTGTGACTGACCATATGGGTCAGAAGTGAGGAATGTATGTTTGTTATGGTTGTTTTGGCTAAAGGTAGGTTGGATTGAGAAATGTTTCAATGAGAGAAAGTGTTTGCTCTTTAATGTCTGTCTCTTTGAGTGTTTGGTAGGTAATGTGTGTAATAGGGAATGCTCTGTATTGTTATATTAAACTGATTCTGATAACACATTTTGGTTTCTTTAATATGCTCAACTGTTGACTGAACAATTTCTGCAACAACAGTTGACGAGAACTATTTTTCTGTCTAGCCTGAGTATCAATAGGGTTTGGTGATACTTTATTTTTAAAAATGTAGATGTTTTGTGAGAAACTAATTTTGAAATTAGACTTTAAACTTAGATACTTTATTGTGGGGAGTACTTGTGGAAAGCACATGATGCTGATGACAGGGATCCAAATTTAATCTCACACCAGCAAAAATATTTTTTTTTTTTTTTTTTTTTTTTTTTTTTTTTTTTTTTTTTTTGGTGCGATGGGGTAGGATTTGTATTTATGTTTGTAGGTGTCATTATGATGAAAGAGAAAATTCTCTATGATAACATTCTTTTGGTAGTATTATTTGAGCTTTAAGATATATTTTTGACATAGGCAGGTTTTTTTTTTATTATTTGACGGAGTAATACTCCAAGTAGGCCACATATTCTCTTGTCTGTTTCATCTGAAGCTATGGCTGATGAGAGTGCAGGCATGGTGGTTTGGGTTAATCTGATAATGAGTAACACCAGCCACTTTCAGTTCTTAATTCTGTTGATTTACATGTTACTGTACATGTCTCAATGCTTAGTTTCAATTGCACCAAGTCTGGATGGCAGGGGGGTGGGATACAAATCCAACCGAATCCTGGTGTCCAGACAAACTTTTGTCTATGTTGACTCATGAGTGCCTTCTGCTCTTCCTGTTCCATGTAGGGTGCATATGACGTGTGTGAACAAGAACGCTTGATCCAGTGCCATGAATCTAAGCTGCAACAGCATGTTGGTTGAAATGACGGAGACATAGGACCGTACACCATGGACCAGAGTTGCTGCAATGATGACTCTGGTGTTCTCAGTGTCAAAGTGGTGAGAGATTTCCTTTAAACAAGTGAAGTGTACACCGTCAAAAGTTTTTATAGTGATAATTCTAGTTTTTCCATGTAGAACAAGGTCCTCTAAAGACTAAAGGTTAATAATATTATAAATTTGGTGCCAATTCTGAATATAAACAACAGGCACACTTAAAATTCATGGATGTTATTAGTTATAAGGATTCTTTTCTTAAAAATATGCACACACTATAAGTGGTCTTAATGGTACAAATATTGGGAAATTATCTCACTGCCCTGTTTATTTTTTATTTATCTATTTATTTATTTTTTGCATTAGTTGAGGTCATAATTGGCATAGTGTTTGAGCCAATCCGATTATATAATTTTGTAATTTAAAAATTTTGCTCATTTGAATGTATTAATTTTGGTGCTACTTGCGCCATCCTGCACATGGTTTGGATGCCGCAAGTGGGGGTATTGTGAGATTACCGCCCAATAGAAATACTGGTAATTAATAGCATTTGATAATTAAACAGTATGAAGTTCACTGCAAACATTGACCATGCCAATGCACTAAATGTTACACAATTTTAATCTTATTAATTATAGTAGCAATGTATGTACACAGTTGGGTGACAACATTTATAGTTAGGCCATAGGTAGAAATGCTCCACGTTGAGATTTGCTGTGTGCTTGTAGCTGACGGGAGGCCAGCGAGCAGGCCGACGTTGGTGGCTTGTTCCAACTTAGGATTTTACAGTTCGTTTCCGGTGAGGGGAGAGAGGGACAATGGCGAGTGCCAGGCGCAGTGCAGTGCACAGCGTGAAATAAAATATTGTAATACTACTGGCATTTGAAGTAATACGATGCAGTTAGGAACCTTTAGGGCCCTCATTACAAAATAGCCTGTTGATAAATAAACAATACATTAGCTGATATAGTCACATCTAACGTAATATGTTTAATTGACAATGAAAAGTAATAAATTACCAACGAAGACAAGACAGTTACACAACTAGCATGGCAATGTTTGTTTATAAAAATAATATATTAACTATTTCCCATTTTACTTTCAATTAATCTTTTGTATTTTATCTTAAAGTACTCAGTTAAATCAGTTATCTGTGGTATAAGAAATTGCACGATTATGATAAACAGTACAAAGGATGTTTATACTAATATAAAAACGTAAGAAAATATTTGTTTAATGTGTAGTGTAATTATTTTGATTTTAAGTAAAGTTTTAGAAATGTATTGGCTGAGCGCTGTATGTTGGCAAATCGGTTAGAACAGTTCACATGCGGAAGTTGATGATGTAGGGGAAAAAACCCCGGCAGTTGAGCTTTTGGCACGCGCAAGGGCAGGAAGTGAGGACTCCAGAGCATGTGGTGTGGCTGGCCGGGCGGTGTCGCTCTGCATCAGTCGGCATGTGGATCTCGAGGTGGTGACTTTAGATTTGTCTGTGGCAATCGCCACGTGTGGTTGCTCGTCGTAGACTGTACCAAGTTAAATCGAGTGCTACTGTGTGTTTGTGAATATTTAGCCGGTGGAACAAGGTGTGCATCGCACTGAATTGAAGTGACTGTGATTTGTTAATATAACACGTGTCGTCGCATAGGCATGAACATAAACGGTGTTTGGGACAGCCACGTGGTGTGAAAACAATTCGCGACAAATATTCATTTTTGTCTGGGGGCTCACGAGCTATAACTTTATTTGGTAAATGTGTCGATGTACAGACGTATCAGCCACAGGGTTCAAATATTGTGAAATAAACAACATAAAGTGAACTTTCACGTGTTTTCAAAAATAGTAGTTAGTACACCCTTTTTCTCTCATGAACTTGATTTTATTATGAATTTGTTTTATTAATCATATGCAGGGAAGGAAAGCTGCGAACGTGTGATATCATCCCCTAGAAATCGAGTCAAACATTCGCAATCACAGTTCCAGTGTTTTTGCATGTTTAGGAATTTGGTTCGCAGCTGGTGGTTGTGAGTTTGAAAAAAAATTAAACTTTATCTAATTTAAACTCTCACCCCGACCCCTGTTACCATTTAGGAATTTCGTCGTAATGTTTGTGCTAATTATGAGTTATTCACATCAAGCAGAGACATGATGATAGAATGGGGTGAAACATACATAGAAAGGGTAGATTCGTTAGAAACAGGTAAATAGAATGGTAAGATTCAATGCTATCATGGAAAGAAGAAACAAATTATAAGAGCATAACAATGGACGCTATGCACTCGTTAATATGTAAATTTTGAGTTTCCTGTTGAAAGTCGAGTGGTTTTGGATAAGACGTAGATTACAGGGCAGTGTGAAAAAGTTCAAATGTTTGTGGATCAATGCGACTTAACTTCTTTGGTCATCAGTCCCTAGGCTTACAAACGACTTAAACTAGTTTAAACTAAGCTTAGGACAACACATACCCCCATTCCCGAAGGAGGACTCGAATGTCCAACGGTGAGCAACCGCCAGTTCCTCAGCAAGGAGCCTCAAAACGCTCGGCCACTCCACCGCGGCAGGGCATTGTGATCCACAGCAGTATGGACGCGATGGATGTCGACACGGAGAGAGATTTTGTGTTATGCAAAGTTAGAGCCCAAGTGCTAGACAAATTCGATCTGGTATTGCGATTGTGGAATGATGATAATTGTTCAATTAAGAAATCGATTAAGTAGGCATAGCGTATGAAATACGCGCCACTTACGTGGCGCCTCGAAAATGTTCAAATGCTTGTATAGCTTATGGCACTTAACTATGGGGTCATCAGTCCCTACACTTACAAACTACTTATGAACTAGCTAATCCTAAGGACGGCACAAATATCCATGCCCGAGGGGGGATTCGAACCCCCGACCATAGTGGCCGTGCAGACCGTGACCGGAGCGCCTCCGTCCCCTCGGCCACCGCGGCCGGCAAGTGGCGCCTCGAATTAGATGAGTATATGAAGGACTGATATGATCGTAAAATCGTATATTATACACGTATCTAACGCAAGCATTCATCACTAGCACGAGGCGAAGATATCACAGGAAGCGGGTGTGTGAGGTTGTTTGTAGGTGAGGATACGATTACCCATTAAGACAGGAAATCAGGAGGTAGGAAATGGAAGAAGAACAAATTAAGGATAGAGGTTTCAAAGGATGAGAGACAGGGGGGGGGGGACTTCTGCGTCAGTCTGGACAAGTAGTAAGGGCATTTGCGGTCGTCTTACTATCTGCGACAGACTTTCAGAGATAATGTTGTGTTAGCATTAGATATCGTGAAAGTTCGGTACCATTGGCAATGTTCGTCGTAAGAGTACCAGTCCGAGCCGTTGTGAAGTACTGATTATGCCGATTATGTATCCTGAGCCAGGTGCAGTAAGTATCTTCCTATAACAGACGACGTTTTCATATGTGAGGTCAATTGCTGACAACGAAAGCAGTTAAGCAAATCAAGGAACTGTTGGGAAACCTAAAAGTAGACAGTCGAAGCATTTGAAATATGATAATAACAGGAGTTTGAATAATACCTGTGGGTATTCCCCTAAGTCATTCTCGGCAATGGACTGAGGCGCTTTAGTCACGGTCTGCACGGCCACTACGGTCGGGGGGTTCGAATCCCCCCTCGGGCATGGATATTTGTGCCGTCCTTAGTCTTAGCTAGATCATAAGTAGTTTGTAAGCTTAGGGACTGATGACCCCGTGGTTAAGTCCCATAAGTTCTACAAATATTTGAACATTTTTGATTCTCGGCAAATCCCGGGATGGTTTCTTTCAAAGGGCATATGTGCTCAGTCTCTACTGACCACGATGTCGACGGGACTTTAAACCCTAATCTTCCGTCTCGGATTTTTATATTCCAATTTCTTTTTCCCTTTTCATTTTGGTATTAAACTTTGTAAACATAAAAAACATGAGTCCTAGGTGCATCTGAAGGTTTGAGGTCAGGATAGGATAATATTCAGATCTGAGTTAATTGCCATTGTACTTCGCGTGATTGTCAATGATTTAAGCTCGTGAATTTCTGGAATAAAAAGCCGTCTTGGTTGGAATGAGTCATTTATTAAGCTATGAAATGTCTCGCGCGGCTAGGGCATTTTCAGATATCTTAAAGCGACGAGTGGTTTGTCATTCGAACTCATACATCTTCTAATACATAAAGCGGACTGTCCGTGTGTTTGTATGTACGTGTTGCATACAAATCTACAGTTCCAATCTCTATGAAATTATGTACACGTAAGCTTCAATCCATGAGGACGGTCGCTGTAACACATAGTTCACGAGATATGATGTCATAAACAATGAGCACTCCCATGAACCACAGACATTGCCGAGGTGGGGTGGCTTGCGTGCCTCAACGATACAGATAGCCGTACCGTAGGTGCAACCACAACGGAGGGGTATCTGTGGAGAGGCCAGACAGACGTGTGGTTCCTCAAGAGGGGCAGCAGCCTTTTCAGTAGTTACACGGGCAACAGTCTGGATGATTGACTGAGCTGGCCTTGTAACATCAGCTAATGTGGCTTTGCCACACAGTTACTGTGAACGGCTGAAAGCAAGGGGAAACTACAGCCGTTATTTTTCCCGAGCAGCTCTACTGTATGAACATATGATGATGGCATCCCCTCGGGTAAAATATTCCGGAGGTAAAATAGTCCCCCATTCGGATCTCCGGGCGGAGTCTACTCATGAGGATGTGATCATCAGGAAAGACAATACTGGCATTCTAGGGGTCGGAGCGTGGAATGTTAGATCCCTTAATCGAGTAGGAAAATTAGAAAATTTAAAAAGGGAAATGGATAAGTTGAAGTTAGATATAGTGGGGATTAGTGAAGTTCGGTGACAGGATAAACAGGATTTCTGGTCAGGTGAGTACAGGATTATAAATACAAAATCAGTTGGGGGTATCACAGGAGTACGATAATGAATAAGAAAATAGGAATGCGGGTAAACTACTATAACCAGCACAGTGATCGCATTATCATTGTCAAGAGAGATACGAAGCCAACACCAACAACAGTAGTACAGTTTTATATGCCAACTAGCTCTGCCGATGATGAGGAGATCGAAGAAATATATGAGGAGCTAAAGGAAATTATTCAGACAGTTAAGGGAGAGGAAAACTTAATTGTGATGGGAGACTGGAATTCGGTAATAGGACAAGGAAGGGAAGGGAAGATAGTAGGTGAATATGGTCTGGGCAAAAGGAATTAAAGAGGAAGCCGCCTGGTAGAATTTTGCACAGAACATAATTTAGTTATAACAAACACCTGGTTTAAAAATCACAAAAGAAGGTTGTATACGTGGAAGAGACCAGGAGACACCGGGAGATACCAGATAGATTTTATAATGGTAAGACATAGATTTCGGAACCAGGTTTTACAATGTAAGACTACCCAGGGGCAGATATAGACTCTGAGCATAACTTGTTGGTTATGAACTTTAGGCAGAACCGGAAGAAACTACAAAAAGGTAGGAAAATAAGAAGATGGGACCTGGATAAATTGAAGGAACCTGAAGTTCTTAAGAATTTCAGAGGGAGCTTTAGGCAACAATTGACAGAAAAAGTGGAAAATAAAACAGTAGAGGAGGAATGGGTAAAATTGAGAGATGAAATAGTTAAGGTAGCAGAGGACAAAATAAGTAGGAAGGCAAGACCTACAAAAAATCCTTGGATATCACAGGAAATACTAAATTTAATCGATGAAAAGAGAAAATATAAAAATGCAGTAAATGAAACAGGCAAAATAGAGTGCAGACGACTAAGAAATGAGATTGACAGGAAGTGCAAAATGGCTAAGCAGGAGTAAGTAGGGGAAAAAAGATACAGCCTACAGGAAAATAAAAGAAACATTTGGAGATAAGAAAAACAGCTCTACGAATATCAAGTACACTGATGGAAAACCAGTTCTCAGCAAAGAAGGGAAAGCTGAAAGGTGGAAAGAGTGTATAGAGGGGCTCTACAAAGGAAATGAACTCCGAGACAATATTGTAGGAAGGGAAGAGGATGTAGATGAAGATGAAATAGCAAATACTGTACTGAGAGAAGAATTTGACAGAGCCCTGAAAGACCTAAGTCGAAACAAGGGCCCTGGAGTAGATGATATTCCCTCAGAGCTACTCAAGTCTCTGGGAGAACCAGTCATGACAAAATTGTTTCACCTGGTGTGTAAGATGTGAAGTACCATCAGACTTTAAAAAAAAGGTTATAATCCCCATTCCAAAGAAAGCAGGTGCAGACAGCTGTGAAAACTACAGAACCATCAGTTTAATAAGTCATGGTTGCAAAATATTAACACGAATTATATACCGAAGGATGGAAAAACTGGTAGAAGCCGACCTCGGGGAAAATCAGTTTGGGTTCAGGAGAAATGTAGGAACACGGGAGGCAATACTCACTTTACGGCTTATCCTGGAAGATAGATTAAGAAAAGGCAAACCTACATTTCTAGCTTTTGTAGATTTGGAGAAGTCTTTTGACAATGTTGATTGGAATAAACTCTTTCAAGTTCTGAAGCAAGCAGGAGTAAAATAAGGTTATTTACAACTTGTACAAAAACCAGACAGCGGTTGTCAGAGTTGAAGGGCATGAAAGGGATGCAGTGGTTGGAAAGGGAGTAAGATAGGGTTGTAGTCTTTCTCCATTGTTATTCAATTTGTACGTTGAACAAGCTATAAAGGAAAGCAAGGAGGAATTAGGAGAAGGAAGTAAAGTTCAGGGTGAAGAATTAAAAACATTGCGTTTTGCCGACGACATAGTAATTCTGTCAGATACAGCAAATGACCTGGAAGAGCAATTGAACGGAATGGACAGTGTGCTGAAAGGTGCATATAAGATGAACATTAACAAGGGCAAAACTAGGGTAATGGAGTGCAGTGTAAGAAAATCAGGTGATGCTGAAGGAATTAGATTGGGAAACGAAGCAATAAAGGAGGTAGATGAGTTTTGTTACTTGGGCAGTAAAATAACAAATGATGGTCGCAGAACAGTGGATATAAAATGCAGAATGGCAATGGGTAGAAAAGTGTTCTTGAAAAAGAGAAATTTGTTAAAATCGAATATTGATTTAAGCCTAAGGAAGTCCTTTCTGAAGGCATTTGTATAGAGTGTTGCCTTGTATGGGAGTGAGACATGGACGATAAACAGTGCGGACAGGAAGAGGATTGAGGCTTTTGAAATATGGTGCTACAGAAGAATGCTGAAAATTAGGTGGGTGGATGGCGTAACTAATGAGGAGGTACTGAACAGAATTGGAGAGAAAAGAAATTTCTGGCATACCTTGACTAAAAGAAGGGATAGATTGGTAGGACACATTCTTAAACATAAAGGCATTGTGAATTTAGCGTTGGAGGGAAGTGTGTGGGGTAAAATCCGCAGAGGAAGACCAAGAGATAGATACAGTAAGCAGATTCAGACAGATGTAGGTTGCCGTTCTTATGTGGAGATAAAGAGGCTTGCTCAGGATAGGGTATGGTGGAGAGCTGCATCAAACCAGTCTCCGGACTGAAGACCACAACAACAACAACAAACAATGAGATGCGCGGGAAACTGCTGCATTAAGCGACAATGCTGCTTATTTTCTCCCAAACCATTGGACCGATTTCAACCAAATTTGTTACACATATTCCTTATGTGAGATAACAATTGCTGTAGGAGTACGAACCACAGGAGATATAACGCCATAAACTATAGAAGTTGCAAGTAACTACCACATAATGTGACGAGACTTAATGAATACACTATATGAGAAAAACAGTACTTCGCGACTTCCAACAAACTTCAAACCTTTGTTAAATTTATTTCTCGCTGACAACCATATTAAAAAATTGAAAGGAAAAAAAAAGTTTCGTCGGAGGTTCGAGTGCTTCCTGGGCATGGGTTGTGTTGTCCTTAGGTTAGTTTACCTAGGTTTAAGTAGTTTGTAAGCTACGGATTGATGACCACGCAGTTTGGTCCGATAGATTTACAAACATTTGAAAAATGTTTCTCGCTTTCTACTTTACCGCAGTTCATGGACTAAAACTACGGTATTCGGTACGACGTTACAATGTATAATTTGTACGCTACAAATTGTAGCCGCAGGAAATTTCATAGACAGTATACACACATATAGTTGAATGTATCTTCTAAATTGTATCACAGTAAGACACGTAGTCTATGAGACATGAGCACATAAACAGTAATGTTCATGGAAAACCTCCACATCACGCACCAAGTTTTGATCTATTACTTCTTTACTACTAATTTTATCCCCAACAGATTTTACAGACATACAGCCCTTATACAAATGAATATATATCTGACAAATGGCAGAAATAAATAGATAAATATCCGGTCAATGCCATGTTTTCAGCTAGTAAGTATATATGAGAACTCCAATTATAAAAACCACCAAAACGTACGTATTTCCAAGCTCACTAAGTAGCTGACGGAGTCGCTAAACGGAGAAATATAAGCAATGTCGTCTAGTCAGGCTGCTATCTTGCAGTTTAGCGCCTCGTTCAACTGCTTAACAAGATTGTAAATATGTACACTGTAGTATAGTCGTATAAGGTGACTATATAAGTTGCCGGCGGCGGTGACCGAGCGCTCTGCGGCGTGTCACTCACGGTCTGCACGTCCGCTACGGTCGGGGGTTCGAATCCCCCCCTCGGGCATGGATGTTTGTGCCGTCTTTAGTATATCCTAGTTCATACGTAGTTTGTAAATTTAGGGACTGATGTCCCCGTAGTTAAGTCCCATAAGCTCTACAAACATTTTTTTAAACTATATAAGTTGAAATGACGAACCACTCCCCACTTTAGATGTCTGAAGATATCCAAGCGGGACTAAACGCTGAGTAATAACCGCCTGGCTTTCAAACTAAACATTCACTCAAGAAATTCACGACATCTGTCGTTTACCACCGCCTGGAATATGGAACGAGAAAACTTATTTAAGATAATTGCGTCACATTGTCTGAATGCTGTCCGAATTGTGTCCTAATTGTGCTTTAGAATTTGATACTGATAACTTAAGTGGAAGGTGCTGTAATTTACGCATCAAGAAATTGTGTTTCTTATCTTCCTAAGCCGACCGCGGTGGCCGAGCGTTCTGCGGCGCGCCAGTCACAGTCTGCTCGGCCTCTACGGTCGGGGGTTCGAATCCCCCCTCGGGCATGGATATTTGTGCCGTCCTTAGTATTAGCTAGTTAATAAGTAGTGTGTAAGTTTAGTAGTTAAGTCCAATAAGCTCTAAAAACATTTGATTTTTTACCTTGCTAAACAAAATTGAGAAATTGTGTGGTGTCGCACAAGTATGAAGTGCGCGCCACGTACTTACGCCGCGTGCCGCCATGCACGCACGGCGCGGCGTTCTTACGACGTCAGCCACGAGCTCCCTCTGCTACAACTCCGCTCGTGGCCACCACTGGACTGCAGCGTTCACTTGGGAATCAGATAGGCACCAGTTAAGACTTGGCTATCGGATAGGTTCTAGGAATCATTAGCAAGCGGGCCTCTATCTAATCTATGTATCAGCATTCTGCAGTCAAGAACTATGTAAAAGTTGAGTATTACTAAGTCTCTATGAAATATATATCTCGTTCTAATTTCCTCTAGTGTTTCTAGTTTCTGCTGTTCCACTGGCTGGTCACCTCCGTACCTGCACACGCATGCATCCTTTATTCCTGTGTCGGTCTCTCTCTACTCGGCCACCGACACCAGCGGCAACCGGCGGGAACGAAACACAAAACTGGCGACGAAGCTGAGACACAAAAAATTGAGTTTATAGCATACCACCTACGTCGTAAAGTCTGTAGGATTGCTCTCATTACTCCTGTGTTCTGCTACCCTCTCTCCTGTACAGGAAGGAGAATTCGCAGTCTTTGCTACCCAGAATAAAGTCGCCATCTGCTTCTAACGAACAAGTGACTTTCTGAGGAGTCTTCCTTGAAAGGAATCCTCGCTTCAGGTCCTTGGCTTAATCATTTCTGGTCGCTTTTTCTCAGTGTCAAGCAATATAAATTTTGCAAAAACATTCTCGAACTTTTATCTTATTACGTACAACAGGCCAAGAAGTTTATTCATTTTGCCGGTTTCGGCAGGTTAAGCTGTCATAATCGGATCTTTCATTTCATTCACCACATCATAAAGAAAACCCTTCAAAACTTACTTATTCAACAACGTTGGTGTTTACTTGTCATAATACAAATAGAATATCAAAAACATCATGCTTTAGTGTAATATTTATTTGAATAGATCGCCCTCCCCCCCCCCCAAAAAAAAAAAAAAAAAAAAAAAAAAAAAAAAAAAAAGTAGTTTTGATCCCGGACTTCTTGCCGTGTCAGTTATGCATGAAACTTCGAGCTTTTGACAGTTGCTTCATCTTCGGCAGGAGCAACTGAGTAAAATGTGGTAGCCTTAAATAGCCCAGTGACAATTCTGTCGCAGATGAACGTCTGCAATGGTGGCTTCCCTCCCTTAACACGTTGGTGGTGGCTCACGCTACTGGTGCGTGAAGGCTGCCTTGTCTTCCGGACAGCGCACGCCTGTGTGGCGTCACCGAACGTGACCAAGGCTCACAGACTCGGCCCGGCTTGCAGGTTAAAAGGAACACCCTGACCAGGTCTTCAGTAGGCAGTTTGCTGTCATTGAGACTGGTTCGTCCGTGAATTAGTCAACTGATATAAGCCAGCTCTTTGAATATTCATCTGCAATACAGCACCATTTGATTTTTTTTTTTTTTCGTTATAAAAGGTATCTCGTAAGACCGATTTCCCAGGGACATATCGATTTTTTTTTCTGATGTACACTGGGACTCGGCGTTTTGACGAAATTGGCGAGGGGGTCGAAACACATCTGGCTACATCTTGGACTTATATGTACTGTAATATAATTCTGTTTCTTTGTTCTTGTACATTTAGATAAATTATGCATATATTGTCAATACATTTTCATTCTTCTGTACATTCATTGAAGTTTTGAAATGTAGGTTTGTTTTGAATACAGATGTATACATATAAGTGGAAGTGATTTTATTTCAATTACTGTTTTTATTCATGTATTTACAATTGTTTTATGTACATCTGTTTCCTGTATGATAAATAAATTCTTTATATCGATTATTACTTGCCCCCCCCCCCAATTTTTTTCTATTCTTGTGTCTAAATTTCAAAGGGAAGTATAACTTGAAAAGAAAAAGTGAAAAATAGTAGCGTTACAAAATAGATCAGAATATGAAATATACCGTTCAAAATATGAATTCAAGAGGTTCGTTGTTGGTTGTTTGTTATGCGGGTTTGCCTCCCATAACGCCACTATCTGTCCTAGCGGTTTGTCCACGCCACTGTTGCATGATGTCAAAATTATACTGATATCGTGGTATCAAATTTTTTCTTGGTATGTATGGCATTGTTGGGTACGTAAGGTTCAATTTACGTCACGAAAGAAGTCAGGCCCAAGTGAAAATAAATCACCAGTCAATCGTCCCGAACGTGTTAAGCCGTTGTCACACAGAGCGTGTGTCTGAATGTATGCAGTCAACGTGCCGAGGCCAACATGCGACTGAACGCTCGCAGACGGCGTGACCTGTGCATACGGGACGTGTTCCTCAACGAGCTACAGTCGATCGCACGCCCTCCAGCAATAGTGTCAGCGGCGTCAGGTTCTGCAGCCGCACTGTTTACCAAATGAAAAGAGTGAAATTCCTGCTTTAGCTCTATTAAAACGCACATTACCGCTCTTGAGCATAAGTTCGCCAAGTTCTACCTCTACTATAGACCTAAGTAACAACGAAATATCTCTTAGAAAAATTTCAGGTTATCAATAACGGCAGCGATATAAAATTAGAATAGGCCTTCACACAACACAAACATTATTTCCATAGTCTCGCTTTTTTTAGTAAAACTTAAATTTAATTCTTTCTATATATATATATATATATATATATATATATATATAAGACGATTTCAGTCATTTTATTAGAAGAAATACTACCTTTAATGACCGGTTTTCGAGATATCCGCAATTTACACAGTTACTTTCACTTTCTTTAAAATGACATATATTCATAAGATCTAAGTTACTTGTATATAAAACCCGTCAAAACAAGCTTCTACTAACGGCCAATATGGCTTCTTCATCTCTGTACCGAAAACAGCTTGCCCCGCTCCTCCGGATAGTCATGTGGTGTAACGGTGGAAGTTCTCCCATCTTATTGGTGAACATTCAGACGAACGTTGTGACGTCACAAACTCGGCATTGATGCCAACGAGAAAGACAGGCCCCAGTGCACATGTCATCTTACGTAAACAAGGTAGTTCTGAGCCGACGCGATGCTGGCTGCTGGGCACAGCCCACTGCCTCATAACAGCCAGCCACTGAGCTAGCGATCGCGCTGGCTCAGGACTACCTTGCTTACGTCACATGACATGTGCACTGGGGCCTGTCTTTCTCGTTTGCCTCGCTTGGCACATTGACCACACTCGTTCAGATACACGATCTATGTGCCGACGGCTATAGGATAAAGACATAGTGGAGCGGCGAGTCAAGAGCCAATCGGCTCTTCAGTGTACGCCGCTTCTAATAATGCACACAGTCTAATGGGGTAACACACAGTGGAGCTGCAAACAGCGCTGCTTGCAGCAACGAGACGCTTGACTGCTCGAGAATTCAGCCCCTATTTCTTTGCTGCCTTGCTCCAGCCGAGACGCGTTGCTGTTGTTGTTGTTAGATGTAGAGGGGACTAAACTGATGAGTTATCAGTCCCTTTTCCCAACTAAGAGTTCACACCCATAAAACCTAGCCACCCATGATGTAGCACTCGACCAGTATACGCGGGTAATTTAAAATGGAAGGCACATTAGTTGCTCGGTACGTTTCTTGACTGCACCCTTACTTCACACATAACATTTCTTTTTTTTAACGTTTTTATTACTTAAAAGTTATGATAATTGCGCACTTTTATTTGTCAGACTTATATTTGTCGAACAAATGTGTCAATAAATGAATTTATAATGTATTCAATGACATTGTTGTCGTCATTTTACGTTAAGCTTTCTTCTGTTAATTACTATTATTACTACAACTAATATTACATAAAAGTTCTTTTGTAACTTGAGCGGTTTGCATTGACAGAAACACTGTATTTCTTCTTTATATTGCCCGTACATGTTTAATAGCAGTTGAAGCGTCTACAGTGGCCTCTTATTTATTTATTGTTATTTCTGTTTTTCTATTTTTATTTCTTTCTTTCTTTCTAATTATTATTTTAATTATTTCAACGGATCCCGAGGAAAAGTACAAACGAAGATATAATAAGAAGAAATAAATAAATACCCACAGAAGATGCTGCAAGTGTACTGAAAGTGAAAAATGTATGGGTAATAAAAAAAGTAATGGGAAGTCTTTGCTCAACGCAGAGCGAGACACAAACTAACCAAACACAGAAGACAGGAGCTTAAACCTGAATATGATGTCAACTAGTTTGTATTTTCCTCATTCTAATAATAGGCTGGAGAAAAAAGTAAGGAATAGCTTCTCTTCAGCCTCAGTTGGCTGCTTTACAAAGTTAACGCATTTCGATTGCGTATGTCATGCAACCAGTTTCAAGATGCACTGAAATAGTCTGTAATTCATGGTTATATGTTGAAGAAACATTCGGGAAATTTCTGTAGTAGATGGAATGAATGGTGATATTCGCCGACTTGTTAACGTTCATTAAGTAAACTGAACCACAGTTGCTGCCTTGTTTCACAAAACTTTGATTTTCACGACCTAGTTTCGTGTTACTAGCCAATTGTCTAGTGACTCAGAACCCGAAACCTACGTCGTTAAAATCAAATAAAATTTTGTGAAACAAGTGTGGTTCAGTTTATTTAATTGAAATTGTTTCACCAAGAACCAACAGTGGAATAAATAAATACGTCTGCGTTCATAATTTACAGGGTGGAGAACATAATTCCTCGTCCATAAAACCAATAGCACTTTAAGTGCACTACCTTGATACAACACGTCATCTTCGCTGTTTGATGACCTTTTCCTGACTGTCGCTGCAACCCTCGCCGCTCCACTGTACGCCGCTACCACCTTTATTCAAGAAACGCGCAGCTTCATTCGCCACTTGACTCTTGACTCACCACTCCACTGTTTTCACCCTCAGTATTTTGGACACTACACGGAACGTCTCTGCTGCTTCTCTGCATCGATCGCTCGCTTCCGTGCACCGGTAACAAGTAAAAATGCCCAAGTTCCACTCGTCGATTCCGATACCGGTACTTGAATATGTTGTAGTCTAGAGCAAAATATACTTGCCCTGCGAACGGTGAAGTGGATGAAACTCCTCCAGAGAGAAACGCACATGTCGTAGAATCAGCAGGACATATAACAAAAATATCGAAACGTAATGTTCATGCTTGCTACAGTACTTCACAGCTGTGCAATCACGTCTTTAAACGTTTTAATACATATAGAAATCCTCCCATCACCCCACAATACATATTTGTACTATATCTAATAGAATATTTAACCAGAGATCACTCGCGCGTGAGCATTTTGCTTATAGTAATTTTAAAACAATCGGCATTTTGCCACTTTTAAAAAGTCAAATATGTGTGTTTCCATATAAACGAAACTAGAAATACTTATTTATATTAAGTACATTACAAACTGTTCTTTGACTGTCAGAAAAATGCTATACACGCGATCGATCGCGTAACTTTTAAAGGCGTGAGTTCTCGCGGGTTAACAACAAAGTCAACCGTATATGAGAAAGACGTAATAACATTATCTTAAACCAGAACACTGTAATCTGTTAATATTTCTTTCTTTCAATGGGTATATCTTTCCGCAGAAGAGCCGTCATCAGGTGTCTTATTTTGCAGAATATATATGAGTGTTCCATACAAATCTACAGTTTTGTTCCAATCTTTATAAAATTTTGTACACGTAAGCTTCAATCCATGAGGACGGTCTCCGTAAGTGTAAGAATCACATACGATATATAGTTCACGAAGTATGACGTCATAAACAATGAGATGCGCAAAAAAAAACTGCTGCATTTTGCGACAATGCTGCTCATTTTCTCCTAAACCATTGAACGATTTCAACCAAATTTGGTACACACATTCCTTACCGTGAGGTAACTATTGCTGCATGAGTAAGAATCACATACGGCACATGGTTCAAAAGATATTACGTCATAACCAAGAGAAATCGCAAAAAATGCCATATAATGCGGCGAGACTTTCGAAAAACACTCTATGAGAATGACAGTACTTAGCGACTTGCAACAAATTTTAAACATAGTTTCAAATCTTTATTAAACTTTTTCTCTCTGGCAACCATAGTAAAATTATGAAAGGAAAAACTTTCTGGCTTACTACTTTTCCACTGTTTATGGAATAAAACTACGGGTTTCGAAATTACGTTACGATTTACTCATATAGTTGGTGTACCTTCTAAATTGTATCACAGTTCGACACATAGTTTATGAGATATGAGCACATAAGCAATAGCGTTCATGGAAAACCGCCCCACCAAGCACCAAGTTTTAATCTATTTTTTCTTTACTACTAATTGTATTCCCAAGAGATTTTACAGACATACAGCCGTTATACAAATGAATATAAACATGGAAAAATTGCAGGAACAAATAAATAATTACACGGGCAACGACGGGTTTTCAGCTAGTATATATATTACAAATTTTTAATTATACGTGGTTTAGTACATACGGTATTCAGAAGAGCTGTTGTTTTTCCATAACTATTATTATTTTAAGAAATGCATATTTTCAACCATCAACTGTTGGTTGTATATACGACTTAGTTTTGAAAAGTAAAATTAAACAGACTGCTTACATTGGTGCATTTTCAGTAACCATATCTATGTCTAACAATAAAAAATACGTACAGTGTCATGGTCTTCATGATAAAAAAAGTCTTATTAGATTTTTAGGTGTTTTATTGTAGAAAAAGTAAAAAATTATCAGATACTACAATTTTACACTTAAAAATCTTATAAGAGTCAGTTAAAGCAAAACCGCTCTTCTAAATACCGTATATACTACACGCAGTATTTTTAGAATTGTGTAAATCATATCTGTATAATACTAGCCTAAAGGTATGTATGATTTTGTAGAATAAGACACCGAAAGATACATCTCGCGAAAGTAAGAAATAATAACAGTATTACAGTCTTCTTGTTGAACCTAACATAATTATGTCAATCTACGGCATCATTAACGCTGTGGGCCGAAGATATAATAAGTTTCTTAACACCCTGCAGTCGCAGTACTCAAGTATAAGTTGCAAGTTGTTAATATCCGCCAACATGGTTGAATTTGTCCTCGGACAATCTTATCACTACAGCCTCTTCAATTACAGTCTGTGGAAACGTGGTACAATTTTATATATATATATATATATATATATATATATATATATATATATATATATATATATATATATAATTGTAACAGGATGTTATGCCTGTTCGTGAGGCTCCCCTCAGCGACTTCCGATTTTCCTAATTATCGACTTTTAAATTGCGGTCACTTCTGTACAGCGATTTGGAACCTTTGGAAGTGCGGTCCCAGGCCTTCAGGTACTGGGATTGTGTAATTAAAGAGGCTGTGTAAATGAGAATGTGACAGTGGATATAGTCTGAGTGGCGCATGGAAACAGCAGAGACATCGAATCGCGCTCAGCTTCCACGACACTAAGGGCATAGCGGCCCCGTCAGTGCAGGCGTTGACACCTACTGTGACTTAGTGGCTGACCAGGCAGAAACTGCCATTTAGAAGCTGTCCGTGGGCTATAACAACAGTAAAGAGAGTTACCTCCTGACGAAAGCGATGGAGAGAATTACCGAATGATCGAGGTTTTATCCAGAACGCACGAGGCAAGAAGTCTGAGAATGCTTTGTGCTCTTAATGCCGTCGCAATATACTTCGTTTTAGTTATACATTTTATTGCGTCTTTGCCATTGGACAGTCGCTCTGCGACCTTCCTTACGGTACTAACCAGTAAGAATCGGGCTGTACATAACTCACGGCAGTAAAATTTTTATAGCTCATTGTCTCTGTTCAAACGGGTGAGTTATGTATGTCAGCTTCTATGCCCTAAACAGCTACCCAAACTGTTTAAATAAGATCAATAATCTGTAGTTCAGCCAGTCTATCAATTTGCAGATAATGACGCGAAAAATATATTTAAACAAACATTTAAAGCTTTAAATAACCATCAAAATGGATTCTAAGATAATGTTCAGAAAAGATTCACAAACATGGAGTTCACGCTTGAGTTTCGCAACGTGCACTAACACTGAATTGTGTTATTTCAAGCGTCATATTCACTTCACAATTTCTCGGCACGTAATATATGTACCGCAATGTAACCAACGCCATCCTTTTTTGCGGTTTTTCGTTATATTGTTTGTATAAGAAATAATATGGGGTATCAATCTAAAAAAAAAAAAAAAAAACATAATTTTGTGTTGAAAGTAATATTTGTTTATATTTGGGATGTCTCATACTACTTTCAAGGAAAGTACAAACACAAATATACCAAAATCGTCTGAGCGATAATGTAGACGTCCCTTATTCTACTAGCGATACTCTCGCATCTGCAAAACTTTGCAGTCGCCCATTAGAGGCCTCTGCGTGAGCCACGCCGCATTGCACCTTGACCTGCCGGTCTACCAGTTGGGATCACTAGGGACAGTGCGGTGTGCCTCTGAAGTTGAGTTTTGTGACGTTATTTGTGTAGTGAAGCGTCAGATGGGTCGGCGATTGGTAATCAATCCTGATAATGTATTGCGATTGGTTGATATGAAATTGCAAAGAGTCCTTCTTCGTGAATACGCTCTTGGTGTAGAAGATGAATCATTGACATGTTTTCTGGTATCTATTATAGTGCAGAAATATGAGCATAGATTAGAAACACTATAGTATATACCAGGTAACATGCGAATGATTCATCTTCTACACCAATATCATCTTCACGAAGAAGGTTTCTTCGTAACTTCATCTCGACCAGTCACACTATATTTTTACCAATCGCCGACCTATCAGACGCTTCACCACACAAATAACGTCACAAAACGCAACTTCCGAGGCACACTGCACCGTCACTACTGGTGTACCGGCAGGTCAACGTGCAGTGCGGCGTGGTACACGCAGAGGCCTCTAATGGGCGACTGCAGAGCTTCGCAGATGAGGAAATATCACTAGTGCAATGAGGAACCTTCACATTATCTCTCACACGATTTTCGTGTATTTATATTTGTTCGAGCCCAAGTACTTTCCTTGTTAGTGTCATATGCCACTGCCGGAATTCATTCTTATGAAAACCGTATTTCAATATCGATTGTTTTTCCAATAATATCTGGGGTGAAAAGATTAAGTGGACCAGCCCGCTTATACGTATTAGCTTTTATTGTCAGCCATTTCCATATCAGCTTAGAAATCCCTTTCATGCCAGACAGAGTAATGAACTTTCAGTCAAAATAGCTGCTGTATTTTGTAGCTATTTTTTAGCCTGTGCTGAAAGCAACAAGAGGAAGAGAAAGAGGAGAGAGCAACAAGTTTCATTCAAGCGTAGTTTTAGTCTGTTACATGCTGTGTTCTGTTCGTGTGCTGGAAGTACAATGAAGTGCAGTTAGCGCGTAATGCCTGTAATTCATCGTGCCTTTTAAATGCGTAAAAAGTGCTCACATTTTTTGCTACAAAATATTCCTATGTGACCGAAAATGAGGAACATTTGTCTTCCGAATTTCGACAGTGCTGAACACTGAGTTTCGTTATTAAAACTTTTTGGAGGACATTCTGTCCGTCGTAATCTCACATCAAGTACCTTTATTCGCAACAGTTTGATCAGCAATACCATTCAGCATTTATGTGCAGTCCTTATTTACCACAGTTTCCTTTCCAGAAGCTTTGTGGCTTTTTGGGAAAGAGATTCTGTTCAAACGTGTTTCGACAGTTTATGCTTTGTTTAATATTCCACGGTAAGTCCGTTGTGGCCAATTTGTTTATGGAGGACTTACTGTATAAGCGGCACGATGTGCTAGTTTGAAAATCACAGTATTCTGGAAACACATTGACGTCACATTTGTAGTGTAAACCTACGGTGAGGACAAATTTCATCTGTGGAAATACTGAGTTAAAAATGGAAATCGAAAAACAGGGATACCTTCCGTTTATGGATTTTTTACTTCGGCACATGGCATATTGGTAAATGCAGTTTATCAAAAACCACTCACACTTGTATCTCCTTGCAAATAGCTGCCACAACCTCCCCGTACGATGAATTTTCTCAGAAAGCTTGTTCACAGAGCACATATCATCGCTAGCGAGAGCTTTATTCACGTTGACCTTGTTCGCTTAACAATTTGTACGTGGGAACTCTTCACAAAAGATACGTAAGATGCTACGAGATGTAGAGAGATTCAAATTCATGATTTTTCAACCATATGTCGGAAGCCTGTACTTAATGGTAGTAGAGGACATTGACACTAGTCAGTCTAATAGGTGAGCAGATGCCGAAATTAAAGAATCTAGTTCATATTTTTGAGACTCACTGGAGAAGAAAGAAGAAAATAGTTTGCCGTGGACAGCTTTTAGCTTGAACGAGGCCTATTTTTTGGCTTTTTCTTTAGCAAAAAAAAAAAAAAAAAAGAAAAAAAAAAAAGAAAAAAAAACCATGCGTCTCAACAATGCGGTGAATATCGACTTATTGATATCCGACTACACATTGATCAGTTATGGAACCACTTATTCGGTTTATGTATAGATATTTGTATGAGGTAAAAATACAATTGCCAATACGTCAATAACTTGAAGCCGACGTCTGCTATATTATTTACCACAAAACATTAAAATCTCGTGGTTTTATAGAGTGGAATTGTAGTTGTGTGACCAAAAATACCAGCTTGCGTCGTTTACATGGATACTAATTGTTCCGTACGTAATCTAAAGTGTAAAAAAATTCAAAGAAACGAGCAATGTGGGTGAATCTAAAAACGAAACCACACTAGAAACTACTGATCATAAATACTCTCCACGATCAATAAAAGATCCACTATAGATGCTCACTATAAACTGAGTAAAAAAAAACATTAATGGGAAAAAGGTATTCCAAAAGAGGTTGAAATGAGCCGGTTACTGAGAACAAACGGCATCTCCGAAAAGAGGAAGTGCTGCAACCGCTGTACCTCTACAACAAGCGCATACTCAATCTACGCGAGGCGGCGTGGTATACAGTAGAGTGCTAAGTGTCTGATAAGAACAAGAAAAACTGACAAATAAGCCGATGCTCGCTAGAGGGATCTCAAACAAGGGCAACTGAAGGCTGGGCAGCGCTTACAGAATGTACACTGCTGTTCTCATAAAAAGGAAAAAAATTTCAAATACATTAAAATATACAGTGATGTATTTTAAACTGTATAGACATCTCTTAACCTGTACAAACATATGAACGAGAGATTGTCGAGTTCAACACAGCACAGCTGATAAACTCTGACATGAGGGTATTTTAGCATGGGATATTGCCATTACCTCATCATCCTTTAGTATTTCCCTACAGCGTTTCATTTTAAACTGCAATGAAAATAACGCCTCGAATTACGTGGAAGACCTGCATGGTGGTAGAAATTTTGAACTGAGAGTTATACAAGAAGTAGTCTTCTGTCGAATATATCCGAGAACTGTGAAGTCTTCAGTGATTACAAACTTATAGACGTTATTATCTTACCTGAACGAAAGAAAGGTATTAATAATATGTCACAAAGACGGAAACAATAAGCACTTGACCGCAGAGAGGAAAAAAACAGCAACATTTTGCATGTCGCAGATGGGATTGCATAGTTACCCTCTATTTGCAAAAATGGTTTTGATTTAGTCTTTTTTATTTAAATGGTTTGCCAGCTAATAAGTTATTATGGGCATTGCTAATAAAGGTAAGTGGTTCATGCTCTGACCGAATGATGTGACAGCTGACTGCCGGGTTTTATATATATATATATATATATATATATATATATATATATATATATATATATATATATATATATATATATATATTGCGCAACGGATAACAATACCCCGGGTATTTAATCAATTGTCACAACCTTCGATACAGAGTTGGGGTAAACTATGACAACTGCCCAGAATTTAGCTTTTACCTGCATCTTAATCGCTCATCGGATATTAGTGACTTTTTTTTTATTTCTGTTACTAAGATTGCAGCTTCTTCCTTAGATGTATATGGGCGGAGGAAAATCTTTTTATAGTAAAGTCCGACTAACTCAGGACAAGATTTTTAATTTTTCTGATAGTATTCAAATAAAGGCAAATTAAATGTGCAAAGGAACAAAAAATGAAATTTGAACACTCGTTGCCGACCAGACAAACATTTTGATCCACAGGCTCTAAGATTATCTAACAAATAGACTTGCTGGTCTCCTAAACATATAAATTTTAAACTTGTTTCACGCCACACTGCATGGAAAACTAGAGATAAAAAAGGGATTTAATGGACTCGTAAGGATATCCCTCTTCACAGACGCACTCGCTCAACAACCACGTTCACACAGCATGCACTGACCATTCCATTTTTTTTTTTTTTTTTAGGCTAGCAAAGGAAATTAAAAAAAAATGGATCAGCAAAGAGGGTGTCCGTTATAAATTGCTGATTTTAATGCAAGACGTGAGACACGCAATGGTATCTACCGCTCAAATCTTACAGAATCCCAACACATGGCTCCGCGATTTCCAGAAAAATAAGTGCCCCCCAGAAAATAAAAACAAATATTATTAGAAATTCCATCTGTTCCTATAGTTCCATTGTACGATAAGACGCCACTCCACCCCACTCTGCTCAATTGCCACCAAGCTCCGCCACGTGGCCTCCGCGGCTCATTCTGCTTTAGGTCTGATTACAGAAAATTCCAAAATCAATGAAATACCGGACAACCCGCGGTAGAATATGAGATCTAGCTTGTTCCCGTGGCTGCTATCGACCGCTGAAGGTGCATTTTTACTTTGAAATTGCCAGACTATGGGCCTATTGTGTAATAGCGCGAAAATTTGTCTAAGTCCCATTACACAATGAAAACTCCGTAAATTCTCACACTATTTTCTCCGCACAAACTTTAATATGGGGGTTTTCCAAAAGCTTTACTAAATCAAAGAAGCAAACGTAGCGAAACCTCAAAGCGTGAGGTAGCAAGCGGAAAGCAAGTCCCCAGCGTTAAGGTTAGTATCAAACTATTTTACTTAATCTAATTGAGCAAAAAATAACCAAAATCGCTAAACTTTCTGACATATTAACACAAATCTGCTTCAACTATTGCGTTGCGAGTCAGATTCAGTATAATAAGACACATTTTTTACCTACTTGCTTACCACATTAACAGCAGTCCAGCACAGGACGTCCGTCCTCTCGGGCCTCCAAGCTAACAGTGCCAAACATGGCATCTCCTGAGCCCAACGAAACGCTGATTTTTTTTTTTTTTTCTTTTTCTCCAAACGCGAGGAACATACGTGCCTTTGGCCGGTCCCTGCCTCCCCCTCAAGACAAGCTACACCCGAGAAATCCACTGCCAACCTTCCTGTTTCCCTCACCTAAGCCAAAGATTTGGTTAGTAATTACGGAAAATAATCTACTCAAAAAAACATTCACACACGCTCTTTTTCTTGGTAGGGGACCAGAGGAAAAAGGAAGTTTGACAAAAAATAATTATTAAAGCAAATTAGTTCCAGATCTAACTGGCCAGAGAAGTTAATCAGCGTTACAGTTCGTAATTATTCTCCATGAAAGTGTCATTATCATTTGATTTACTATGGAGCTAGCCCAGAGGGCTTAAATGGAGCGTACTGCAGTACCGCTTCAGGCTATAGAACTTCCGACATCTCTCGGCCATTGTGAGAACTACCACATCGCATACAGTGGGTAGTTCAGCAAACAAATCTTCATGATGGATGAGTCAGAGCTTTTATTAAGTGGTACGACCATATATTTACGTTTGCCGAAACGGTGGTACACCTACCACCTACTCTGAAAGGGTTAACGAAAGAGATGACATATGACAGAGAGGCAACATCACGAGCAGAGTGAAGTGTATCGAACAACCCTCCATCATGTTTCACGGAGTCAAAATGAAGCGGCATGCTGTACGATATAGCGTAAGAAAATTACGAAAATTTAGGTAAAATAGAAACTTCACGTAAACACATGAAATTTTTTTGTGTAGGCATACTTGTGTATAATACAAATGTTCGCAATAAGTAACAGATATTACACACATCAAAGAAATTGTGGAATCACCTTGGTTCCAAAGTCCGCTGAAGACTGGCGTTGAATGTGTACCCTACATTGCATCAAGAAAAGTTCCTTAGATTGTACGTAGATGTCACTCAATACGTACATCATGTAAACAACCATGCATGAGCCAAGCGACCGCCTGGCCAAGACGGCCGATCAGTCATAATACCAGGAAAGAAGAACACTGCTTATGTTGACTGTACTTTTTCCATGCCTAAAAGTCCGAAGTTTTATTATATCCGCATCGTTACTTTGTCCAACCTATTGGAACAAACTGCCTTACTCATCAATCCCTAAGCTTACAAACTACTTACAGAAACTTAAGACAACACATCCACCCATGCCCGACGGAAGAGTCGAACCTCCGGCGGGAATGGCCGCAAATTCCTTAGTATGACGCCTTAAACCACGCGACGGCGCCTACAGTTTAGATTAGATTAGTTGGTTCGTTTCCTAGATCCGTGTTGAGGTGATCCTCGTGGATGTCCAACATGTCAATTTTTTTAAGTTGATAATATAATATTACTAATATGGTTACATACACTTTTTACAAGCCGATAATATAATAATATTAATAGTATGAATACAGACACATGCATCATTTGGTTCTATTAAAGAATTCGTCAGTGGAGCAGAAGGAGTTGGCCACTAGAAAGTCTTTTAGGCTCCTCTTAAACTGATCTTTATTTGTAGCTAAATTTTTATGGTTGTTGGTAAATTATTGAAAATATGTGTTCCTGAGTAGTGGACCCCTTTTTGAACTAAAGTAGGTGCTTTTAAATCCTTGTGTAGATCATTTTTGTTCCTAGTATTGTAGGTATGAACTGAGCTGTATGTTGGACACGGGGATATATTATTTATGACAAATTTCATTCAGGAATAAATATACTGAGAAGCAGTAGTTGATATACCCAGTTCTTTCAAGAGGCTTCTGCAGGATGTCCGTAAATTTACACCACAAATAATACGCTTTTGGACTCTGAAAACTTTTACCATATGACATTATGGAATGAAAGTAAGCAAAGTATACAAGCTTTTGTATTTTTATGTTTCCTATGTCTGATACTACTCGTATTGCAAATACAGATTTGTTAAGTCGTTTCTGCAGTTCTGTGGTGTGCTCCTCCCAACTGAATTTATTATCAGGCTGTAATCCCAGGAATTTTATACTGTCAACCTCGTCTATCTGCTCTTCTTCATACTTTAGGCATATACTGAATGAGAATCTCTTATATGTAGTGAGTCTTTTCAAAGTTTAATGTCAATGAGTTGGCTTTATTAATGTTAATGAACATATCATTAGCAGACCTTTCTAAAACTAAGCTCGACATGCTATTTATTGCAATACTTGCATCATCTGCAAATAAAACGAACTCTGCTTCTGGCAGTGTAACTGATGAGAGGTCATTAATGTACACAAGAATAAGCAATGGCCCTAAGAAGGATCCTTTTGGAACACCACATGTAATTTCTTCCCAATCTGATGATAACTGTTGGCTTAAGTCACTAGTCCCTTGCACTGGCACCATTTGTTTTATGTTAGCAAGGTACGACTTGAACCATTTTGCAGCAATTCCCATGACACCATAGAATTATAATTTACTTAAAAGGTTGTTATGGTTCACATAATCAAATGCCTTTGATAAATCACATAAAATACATGGTTTGTAATGAAGTACATTCTCACTGTATGTGTAAATAGCCTTCTCGATATCGGAACCTTTCAGAAATACAAACTGTGTTCTAGACAATGTGTCATTTGAGGTTAGGTGGTTGAGAAGCTGCTCATACATTACCTTTTCTAGAATTTTTGAGAATGCCAGTAAAAGTGAAATCGGTCTGTAGTTTGATGGAGGGACTCTGATCAGAGGAATTTTCCAGACATGTCGTAATGAACCAAAGCGACGTTTAGATGTGGAGGAGGTACAGAGATAGTGTAACTGCCGATGACTTGCTCTGGCCGCATGACTACTACTACAGCAGCTGATGACCGCTAATACGAATTTTAGCTCGGAGGGAGAGGAACGCCACCATGTTGAATAATGATTTTCATGCAGCCACAGGACGTCTTGTTTCGATTCGAATTGTACGTAATACATCAACTTCACTCCTGACATCCATGGCGAGGTCTAGCTTTGACAGATAGCCACCAAGCCGGGTGACAGAGAGGGGCAGAAAAACATGCTGAAAGGACTCATGAGAATTGCCATCAAGTGCTGTTCACAGACGAGACTCTCATCTACATTGAAACAAATAGATGTCGCAGACGTTGTAGGAGGCAGCCTGATCGTCTTAGACAAGTGCAGCTAGGTGGGGGTTCCCTGATGTTTTGGGGTGGCGTTATGTGGGGCTACCGTACGTCAGTGGTAGGCGAAGAAGACCATCAAACGGCTGTATAGTACAGGGATGACATCCTCCGACACATAGTGCAAACATAACGGCAGTATTTCGGTGAGAGATTCGTCTTACCACATGGATATCGCATTTTAGAATTTGTTCATATGTAAGGTACGAGAAGTTCAGAACTCAAATAACAATCAGCTAATGCCATTCAATGCAACTCTCAAAAATTCTCGAGAAAATCGACTTTGAGGTTTTGGAAGTAAACGTAAGTACCAATCATTAAATGAATTGAGGCATACATGTGTAGCTCAAAAAGGTGGTAGCCTACTGGCATTACAACTCTGGGTTCGGTGGTTCGAATCCTGTCGTGACAGATTTTTTATTTATTTTTTTCGTTGTGTTCGCATACGTACACAATTTTAATATCTAATGGTAATTTTATCGAAAAGTTCACGTATTTTTGTTTATTCGTAATCTCTATATATAAAAATGAATGTTTGTCTGTATGTCCTCTATGTGTTCATAAACCATTCATTCGATTGCAGTGATCTTTGGTGAACTGTTCACCGTACGCCCACGAAGGTTCCTGGCCCTAAAACAAAAGAGTACGACAAATAGCTCAGGAATATGAGAGCCTACTGCGTGAGAATACCCTGATTTATGCGTCAAGGGAGTAGTTAGGGTCCTGCAACAAAGTTTGCATGTAATTTCGGACGTTTATGAATCGTTTTGTAACTGCCCCCCCCCCCCTCCTCCGATACGCACACACAAAATTATGAAAAGAAGTCTACCGCTCACAACAGTTTCCCTGTTGATGCCGTAAAGCTGTCTCATCAGGCACGACCTTGTATCAAATAAAGTTAGCATTACAGATTTGCATCTTACTATTTATTTTTGTCTGCACGTCTCCCTTAATTCTCTTTCATCCAAAATTAAGCAATCTCTTTTCTTAATCTTTATCTATATAAAAGCTAAAGGACACTCACTCACTGACTAAACACAAAATCTCGAAAACTACTTTACCTGTTGTTGTTGTTCTGATCTTCAGTCCGCAGACTGGTTTGATGCAGCTCTCCACGATATCCTGTCCTGTGCAAGTCTCTTCATCTGAGAATACTTTCGGCAACCTACATCCTTTTGAATTTGCTTACTACATTCGTCCCTCGGTCACCCTCTACGATTTTTACCCCACACGCTTCCTTTTAATGCTAAGTTGACAATTCCTTGATGTCTCAGAATGTGTCCAACCAATCTATCCCTTCTCTTAGTCAGGATATGCCAGAAACTACTTTTCTCCCCGATTCGGTTAAGCACCTCCTCATTACGTGATCTACCCATCTAATTTTAATTATTAGTCTGTAGCACCACATTTGAAAAGCTTCTATCATCTTTTTATCTGAACTCCCTATCGTCCACGTTTCACTCCCATAAAATGCTACACTCCAGACAAATGCTTTCAGAAAGGACTTCCTAACATTTAAATTAATATTGGATGTTAACAAGTTTCGCTTTTTTAGAAACGCTTTTCTTCCAATAGCCATTCTGCATTTTATATCTTCTTTACTTCGGCCATCAGAAGTAATCTTGCTACCGAAATAACAAAATTCATCCACTACTTTTATTGTCTCATTACCAAATCTAATTCCTTCAGCATCGCCTGATTTTCTGACATTACATTCCATTACCTTCGTTTTACTCTTGTTAATGTTCATCTTATATCTTCCTTTCAAGACACTGTCTATCCCATTCAATTGCTCTTCCAGATCTTTTGCTGTCGCTGACAGAATTACTATGTCATAGGCAAACCGCAATGTTTTTATTTCTTCTCCCTGCACTTTAATGCCCTCTCCAAATTTCTCCTTCCATTCCTTCACTGCCTGCTCAATGTACAGATTGAACAACATTGGGGAAAGGCTACAACCCTGTCTTACTCCCTTCCCAACCTCTGCGACCCTTTCTTGCCCTTCGACTCTAATAACCGCTGTCTGGTTTTTGTATAGGTTGAATATAACTCTTCGCTCCCTGAGTCCTCCAGAATTTGGAAGAGTATATTTCAGTCGACAGTGTCAAAAGCTTTCTCCAAATCGACAAACGCTAAAAACCTAGGTTTCCCTTTCCTTAGCCTATCTTTTAAGATAAGTCGTAATGTGAGTATTGCCTCTCGTGTTCCTACATTTCTCCTAAATCGAAACTGATCTTCCCCGAGGTTGGATTCCACAAGTTTTTCCATTCGTCTGAAATAATTCGTGTTAGTATTTTGCACCCATGACTTATTAAACTGATAGTTATGTAATTTTCACACTTGTCTGCACTTGCTTTCTTTGGAATTGGAATTACAATATACTTCTTGAAGTCGGAGGGTATTTCCCCTGTCTCATAATCTTGCATATCAGGTGATACAATTTTTTTATGACTGGCTCTCCTAACGATATCATCTACTCCAGGGGCCTTGTTTCGATTCAAGTCCTTCAGCGCTCTGTAAAATTCTTCTCGCAGTATAGTATCTCCTATCTCAGCTGCCTCCACTTCGTCTTCCATTTCTAAAATACTGATTTCAAGTTTATTTCCTTTGTATAGGCCCTCTATAAATTCCTTCCACATTTCAGCTTTCCCCTCTTTGCTTAGTACTGGTTTTCCGTCTGAGTTCTTGATATTCATACAGCACCTTTTCTTGTCTCCAAATATCTCTTTTATTTTCCTGTAGGCGGTATCTATCTTTCCCCTAGTTATGCATTCTTCTACGGTTCTGCATTTGTTCTCTAGCCACTCCTGCTTAGCCAGTCTGCACTTCCTGTCAATCTCATTTTTCAGACGTTTGTACTCACTTTTTCCTGTTTCACTTGCTGAATTTTTATATATTCTCTTATAACGTTTTTCGCCTATGAAGTTAAAGTTTGCCAAGATGCAGTTTATAGGTAGAAAACGTCAGCTAAGAAAGTATTTTGTGATAAGTTCATGGCGGAGCATACTTCTCCTACAGACTCACGAAATCTACAGTTTCATTCCGATCTTCAGGAAATTTCCCATGCTTGACCTTCAAAACAAAAGGAAGGTCACTGTCTACTTTACGTTTCATACGGTGCAAGGGGGAGGACACTTTGCAACATAAAAATGATCCTTAAATACCTTGGTCGCGCCATAACTTGAGAACGGCTCGACCGATTTCACAGATCATTTTATCGTTGCTTTCTTTATTCTCGGAACAAGGGTTGTATGAAATAAAACTGGGATATTTGAGAACAACAAAGTGCGTTTTTCAATATGACCCTACGTTTCTACTGCATAGAAATCTATAGTCTCGTTCCGATATTAATGAAATTTTGCACACTATACCTTAAAAACTAGAGGAATGTCACTGTCTGTATAAAATTTCGTTCGGTGCATGGTGGAGGGTACTTAACTTACCGAATTTTATAAACCTCAAAGTTTTGCTGCAATCTTTATGAATTTTTGCACACATGACCTTTAAACCGAGCAGAAGATCACTGGGTACATAAATGTTTGTATGGTACATAACAGAGGGTACCTTGTTTTCTATATTTTATAGAAAGTTGTTAATAATAATGGTTTCAATCAAAAGAACATAAGTTACATTTTTTACAGTATTAGCTTCACTATAAGTTGACGACGGTAGTCTTTGATTGTTGTTTGTGAAGAGCTACGACACTGTTTTTGGAAAGTCTTCTACATAGCTACTAATGGCTTTCCAAGTTGCTAACCTAGTCAACATCGTTTTACGTGACGACAAGATTTTCATCTCGACTACATAAATGTAAACGAAACCTGACACAACACGTGCAATTACAGATTCCAAAATGTTTTATACAGCTGAATTCGAAAACGAAAGAAATGTGTGTTCCAGTGGGATTCGAATTACCGACTCTATCGTACTGAGGCTGCAGCGCTATCACTGGCGCTACACTGAGAGACACTGCAACTATTTTATTATTGATACTTACGCGTACTTTGTAAAACTTTAAAGTCGATTTTCTCGAGACTTTTTGAGAGTTGCGACGAATGGCTTCGGCTGATTGTTTTTTAAGATAAAGATAAAGAAATTTTAAAATCCGATATCCATGTGATCTTGTTGTTAGATTCACCGTCTAGCAACTGCAGCAAGGTGGTGGTTCCATGACGTTTTGGAGTGGCATGTGGCACCACCGTTCGTCACTGGTGGTCATAGAAGGCCATCAAACTGCTGTACGGTACAGGGATGACGGCGTCCGACATATAGCACAGCCATATCGGCAGCTGAGGAATTCGTCTTAATGGGCGACAATCCTCGCGCTCATGATGCACATCTTGTGACTTCGTTCCTTCATGACAACGACAAAGCAAGATTACAATGGCCAGTATGATCTCAAGAAGGGGAGAATGGTGAACAGTGGACCACTTTTTCCAGATTTCAGTCTTTTGCTTAAGTTATTACAAGAAATTAACTTTGAAAAGTGTTAGCACATAGAGAATATATTAAGCTTTTATAATGTTGCAGACACTGTCAAATGTCTTTCAGTATTTTTTTAAAAATACATTTTTCTGAGATAATGCACTCTGGTTCACTGTTCCCCAAGTATGAACCAACAACTAGGGAACTATGAACCAATTCCAATTTTTATTTATTTTTTTGTTTTACTTCCTGCTATGCCTTCAAGTAAAAGTTAGAATCATGGTTCTTGTTAGTTAGATGCAGTACATAAGTTGATGTACAAAAAAGGACTGAATAATATCTCAAATACAGTACGATGGATATCAGTATTTTTAAAATTTTAATCCAAAACTTATGTAAGATTTCTGCTCTTTTATTACACCACACTGCCTAGGATTTTGCAAATGCATCTTAATGCAATCACTTGGTAAGGTTACATGTTTCTTTTTTTTTTTCCATCTGTAACATAAAACTGTCCATACACTTTACCACTTTTCTTTAAATATTTTATTTCGAAATCACCAGGCACATTCCTTTCTTTCGCTATGGGCTATGAAGGCTCTATATTATTTCTTTATTTGGGTGGTTTTCATCTTTCACCCTTGCAAGCACATAATCCGCCTTCCTTATACTGATGAAGTCCAGATCAGGAAATGGATCACTGTCTCTTCAACATCCAATTAACTAATGACATCAGCTGATGACATAGCATTATCAAATTCTCTCAAGTTGCTACCTGCTGAGTCTGTATCAGAACGAAACTTCATCTTCTTCTTCTTAGCTTGTACTGCAACTCTCTTTGACTTCTGTTTGATCTGAAGGGCATTTTCTTTTCTTTCTTCAAGTTAGCGTTTCACTGGTGTGTCAGTTGCTATTATTCTTCTGCACTTTCTGCATCCTCATTTAGTATTTTCTCCAACTTTGGGATAAGTCTGCCGGTGAGCACTTAAGAAATTCTATTGTAGGACTATCTTTGTGTATGTTTACTGTCTCCTCAACAGACATTGTACTAGAATTATTTTGTGGTCCATCTTTCAGAGGGGTGAATACTACCTCACAACTAGTATATATATTATTATTACGTAAAGAAGTTATTTATAAAATTAATTCCCATAGATATTATGCTGAAACGTCTTATATAGTGAAACAGTGGTTCATCCTTACCTATTTTGATTGGTTCAGTTCCCCAATACTCCAGTCAGAACAAAAAATTTGCTTGAAGATTGTGTAGTCGGCCTTTGTGTTTAATATTATGCCTGTAAATAGTTAAACTCAATACATTCAAAATGTATGTGCTATTAAATGTATGATTTTTAAGGAAGTAAAATTATAAGTGGAAAACCCAATGATGAAAAATTACGGTTCTTCCGTAGAAATAGGAAAAACTCTTAATTTCCCAGTGGTTCACTATTCCCCACCCTCCCCTACATTGAAAAGGGCTGATTTTGGAAGTGACGTCTTACTAACCAATCTACCGCATCGCCGTTGAGGAGTGGGACAATCTATACCGTTGATGATGTTCTGTACAGTATTCCACGACGACTACCGGCGTGCATCAGTGCAAGAGGACTGCAATCTGTAACATAAATTCAGAATGTTTATGTTATTGTCGTACAACTTCTCAATTTTACGAATAAAGAGAACTGAAATGTTACATATGTCTCTATTCAATTTTTATGCAATAGTTCATCAGCCTCTAGAGTCGTAGTAAGACAACACATTTTTTTTTACCTTGTATTTTTAAATATTACCTAGCTGGGCCGAGATATTCGTAGCTATATTTCATTTTTTCTTGTACAGGGTGATCAATCAGCGCAACCTCCTTTAAAGAAATGTTTAAATGTTTGTATATCTATCGGACCAAACTGCGTGGTCATCAGTCCGTACTTAACCTAGGTTGAACTAACCTAAGGACAACACACACACCCATGTCCCAAAGCGGACTCGAGCCTCCGACGGCGAGCAACCGCGCGCTCCGCAGCGAGACGCTTTAGACCGATTTTTCCCTCTCACCTGGTAGATCTATGGTTCTCGGCTTTCTTTTCGGACGAATCATGGTTCTACCTAAGTGGATATGTTAATTCGCAAGATAATCCTTACTGGAGTTAGGAAAAGCCTAACTTAATTCACAAACAGCCCGTGCACGATCAAAAAATAGGAGTGTGGTGCGCTGTTAGCGGCGAGAGAATAATTGGCCCTATATTCATTCAGGTAACAATTAATAGTGACAGGTATGTTAAAAACATATTGGAGCCTTCATTTGCGCAATTAACTGAAAGAGAACATGTCTTCGCGAAATTGCAGCAAGACTCTGCGACGGCACATACAGCCAACTTACCATTACGGGAAATTGGTAATGTGTTCGGTGAAAGATTTTTCACTAAGAACATTTGGCCCCCTCGTTCTCCCGATTTAAGCACGTGCGATTTTTATCTATGGGGAGCATTAAAAGAGAAAGTTTACAAATCAAATCCCCACACTTTACATGAACTAAAAACAAACATTCGTCATGAAATCACTGCATTTTCTGAGAGGAAACTTCAGAGTGTAATGAGGAACTTCCTCAGTAGGTGTCAGAAATGCTCAAACATCGAATGGAGGCAGTTCTAGCACCTCCTTGCGTAATACAAGTGATTAATAAACTTTTCTTTCTAAGTGTTTTTGTTGTGTATGTCAGAAATAACTTGCGCGCCAACCCGTATTACATTTAGTGCGGACTTCGGGCGGCCTGTTAAGCAGGCGACGCAACTGTGATCGCCGGCAAGTCGCACGGCGCAAACGCGGTTGCGCTGAGGACTGATCACCATGTAGTTGTAAACTGCTCAAACGTTATGCGTGTTTCAGAAAAAAAAAATCGGCATAATCGCACATAAGATGTATTGCTTCCAACAAATATCATCATCATTATATAAATACGCTAACACGAAACTGAAAGTGCAGATTTTTAATATTAATCATACAAGAAGACCAATGAAGGATGAAGCGTACATAATTCGAAAGGTGGTGTGTCATAGATGTTGCGAATATAAAAATTATGTGTGCACGTATCACGCAGCCATTAAGAGTGATAAACAGAAAAAGAAATTTTAGGATGATGCTTCAAATTCTCCCTAAGTTTTGCCTCCACAAGTTTTACCTGTTGCAGGTAAAATTAGCACAGTAAGTTAGCGCTTGGAGTTCCCATTTTAAGGTCCTGGGTTCGATTCCCACTTCCCCTAATTCTTTTTCAATTCTTCGTAATGTTCAGTTGTTAAATTTTGAATATAGTTTTTAAATTATATTTTTTTTTCTTTTTTTTTCATTTTCTTGACTTTGCAAACAGAACTGATCGAATTTCGACCACAGGCAATACTAGTAGAAATCAGTCGGTAAACACGACGCAAGATAGTAACTACATGGCACCGCACGGATCGCTAAATAGCTTTTGGTAGGGATGATCAATATTCGTCGATATTCAATCAGTATCATTGTTTAAACAGAGAACATCGATGTTATGTCCCTTAAAACATCGAAGGTATGGAAACCACATCGGACCACCGATTCTTCCATATTGAAAATTCATCTAGATGATCTAACAGAGATTTTGGTTTATTATGAGAAACAGACAAGATCACTTACAATTTTCTCATAGGACTAATAATTAAACGCGATCTATTTCTCCAGTAAAGAGTACAATTTTACTCATGGCAGCGCTCGAGTAGTATGCAGAAGTTGGCAGCAACCGCCAATTGCTAATAATGAAGCGTACGTTTTATGGCCAACATAAGCACACTACAACGACGCCGTAACTAAAATTTAGCAGTTTGAAGTTGTATAAGTTCATCGCAATTTCTTATTGCAAAGGGGCTAAAGTTGTGATTTCAGGTCATGGGAGCGTCAGCAGAGTTATTGTAGCGCACAAAGGTTGGCAGCGAACCAGATTCCGCGTAGTTAATGGCGCGCCACTTTGATGTTCAAATGGGAAGTTTGTGGGACTTAACTACTGGGTCATCAGTCCCTAATCTTATAAATTACTTATTGACTACCTTATACTAAAGACAGCACAAACATCCATGCCCCAGGGGGATTCGAACCCCCGACGGGGAACGGCCTCGCGCATCGCAGCATAGTTCCTCAATGCGCTCGGCCGCTTCGCCGTGGCCACTTCGATGTGACCAATGACAGGGCCGGCCGCGGTGGCCGAGGGGACTGAGGCGCTCCAGTCACGGTCTGCACGGCCACTACGGTCGGGGGTTCGAATCCCCCCTCGGGCATGGATATTTGTGCCGTCCTTAGTATAAGGTAGTTGATAAGTAGTTTGTAAGTTTAGGGACTGATGACCCCGTAGTTAAGTCCCATAAGCTTAACAAACATTTGAACATTTGAACCAATGACAGGCGGAAAACGATTGAATGAGTTCATAGCACCGGAATTATGGCGAGTGTCTGGTCTGTTGTTCTTGCGAGTGTCTTATAATTTTGCGACGTCGTGGCGAACCAGTCGATTAAATTAATGGAGTTAAGTGAAGGCAATAATCATTTTTTTTTCTTTTGTTACTGTTTACAATACAACCTGACCCAACTACGTTCACCAATCCACCTACCGAGCTCCATCTTTAAATTAAAAATACTAATCATTGATTATGTGCCTTATTTTTTTTTAAGAACGCGTCATTATTTCTTACAATACAAATTCAAAATGTTTCAAATGTTTGAATAGTTTATGGGACTTAACTACGGGGTCATCAGTCCATAAACTTACAAACTACTTATAAACTACTTTCAATTTTATTTAATGTTGTTGACTAACCTGTTTTAATTAAGGATTTAATAAAACAGCTGATGGTTAAAGATGCATTTTATTAAGTACAGGACGGCTGTTAGCACTCACCAAAACTTTTATATTTTAGTTTCGTGTTCTTGTAATACTTCGTAGCGGCCATATTTAAAATTGGCAAGAAACGAAATATTAACATCTATGGTTGGCATGCTCAGACAGCTGAAACACTGCCTTCGTGAAATCAAGGCCGTAGCATAGCCGTGATGAAGTCATGCATTGAGGTAAGACTCCTATAAACCCGAGCTGAACTATCCGCCATTTTCCCCCAAGCTGTTGCAGTTGCCACGTTCCGGACGAAGCTCACGCGTTACTTCGCGTTTCATTCAACTCGCTCATACTGGCAACTATTCACTGAATGAACCTGAAATTTTCATGAATATGTTCGTGAAGGGCTTTAGTACATTTTCAATTTAGTTTCATTTGCAGTAATCGTTTATTAATAGGATATACTGAGCGTTTACGAACATGTACTTACTGACGACGTTACGGAATTTTCGACAAGCGAGGAACTTTTTTTCTGTTGAAGTTAGGTGAAGACATTAAGAGAAGGAAATGTTCAAAATACATGAATTTTTCATCCTCTGCAAAAAGGAACTATGTGATAAATGTATAACTTGAAATAATGTCAGTTAAACATGCAGCATTGGGATCCGCTCGCCCGTCTACTAATACATCGTCTTCAGTATGAGAGCTACTAATAATGAGGCACAGGTTGTTAATGCATAATGTCCATACTTGACGATACTGTTACTGACTTCTTAACCCAGTAAATTTAATAGTTGCAAACTACGAAAGTGCTGTGTCTCTATGTAATATTCAATTTCAATTTTTCGGTATATCTCAATGCAGAGTGCTTTATTATGTGAGGAAATAACAAGTCAGTGCATTAGGTAGTGTAGACATTAATGGTATCTGTCATTTTCTAGTATTCTCGCATAAAATCCACATTAGATTAGTAACTTTTACTATTATTATTACTATTACTGCTATGCGTTAAATTGAAGGAAATGTAACTCTTATTAGTTTTTTTCAAACTGAGTAGTAGATCTTAAACACTTTGGAACAACAAGCAAAGAAATAAACATTTGTGACTGATGAAGGAATACCTGTAAACTGATTAATAAATCCCTAACATTACTCTTTTTCGTTCAAAAAATATACATTTCCTTGAATAATGCGACACTTAATGAAGTTTTGCGTAATAACCATATGGCAAAATAAGCCCCTTTTTTGTATGTTATCATTTGCCAAAATATCATTTTGATACCTCTAACGGTGTATGAGACGCGCTATATTTCATACTGGCCTTATCGGCATCAGAAATGAGTTCGCTACATAAAATAAATTTTAGCAATTCGAGTGAAAGGTAAAGATATTCTGTTAAATTTAAAATAAATTTCAATACGTCAGGAAAGTTTCATCCGCAGCAACATATGGTGTAACATCCACCAAACGGAATATCATAGTGTAAGAGTACACCTGTCGCTGTATCTTACAGTTTGATTTAACGTAATGTATATATTGTCTTAAATTTGTTCATTTCACCTATTTTCATTTCTTGTATGCTAGATATATTTCTTATGTAACGTCATTTCCTATATTGAATCATTTAGTGTAAACATGTACTGTATGTGTAAACCCGCATGAATGCACGGACATTCTTATGCTATAAGTTGGCAATGCGCCAGAGAAAATGTTGAACCTGTTGTAAAGACTGTCTTTGGTACAGAAGTAGTAGCTGTGAGTGTCGCGCTGCTGAAGCAGTCGCGGAGCGGACTCGCCAAAGTAAACACATAAATGTTTTGTTGATGGTGCAGAGGCACGGTAGGCGCAGTGTGGCGCTAGTTTAATGTAATTGCAGTAAGCCTGAGAGGCGTACTGTTTAATGTATTGAAGGAAGTGCGAAACAAGTTTATCTATACTCGAAAGTGATCAGTGTATTTTTTTTTTCATGTGTGCAAGAAAAGTAATTGTTTGGTTATCAAGTCTATTGTCACCGAGAGTGATCGTTGCTGTAATTACGGAGATTAGAAGGTGTATCGAGGTGATATCAACGCATGGAGATTTCAGCCAGACGAGCTGAACAAAGAGTTGTCGATAAAAATATTTTGAACCAGCAGTAAGTGTACCTATTGTAATGATATCTGTCTTGTATGGACTTCACGACGAATACGACGAAAACAGATGAGTACTTTTGTAACATTTTATTTTGTATGCATGTAAATGTAGTGTCAACCCAATCAGAATTTTGGTTCAATTGTATATGACTTATTTTGAAACCAGTCTTAATTTTGTAAGTAGTTGTAGTCACCCCATTATCACCATTATTAGATTGTTGATTATGCAAGCCTGTACATTGTCTAACAAGTTCAATCATTTTTCAAAGTAGTTACGACCAGTTTTAAAGAAATTGCTAGACGAGTTAAAGAATTGCTAAACGTTTTACATCCACAGAGACTAGTAATTAATGTGCAGTGCTGTTCTAAGTTTTTCAATCATTTATTATGCCAAAGCTTTTAACTTGCAAGAGAGTTTGCACGTAAAGTAAAGTTGGTTTCATTTATATAGAAAGTAACCAGGCTAACAGCAGTCAAAGTATTATAGTTGATTAACTAGACTTGACGAACGTAATTTTTATGAAATACGTTAAATGCCAGACTCTGCTCAGCCAGTTACACGCGTATGCTACCCAGGCCCTGGAACCAATTTAAAAAAAAAAAAAAAAAAAAAAAAAAGTTCACGTGAGGAACTTGAATGCTTTAAACAATATTAACAAAATTATTGGAAACTTTGACTGTAGTATTTGTGAAGCTCATTGCACCACGGAGTTTCACAGTACTGAGCTATTATCATTGCACTCAGAGTCTATCAGCTATTGCGATTTAGATTATAACACGAACACGCCATCATCACTACATGAATTCTGACACATTTATTAGTGAAGTTGTGCTGTTCGTGAATCGTAGGAGGTGCCAGTTGGAGACTGTAGTCAATACTAAGCAGATAGGGCCAAGCTTAATTAATTACCACAATGACTGTTTCAAGTTAATTAATATCATTTTTTATTTATGCAAAATTTTAACTTTAATTGCGATAGTGTTGTTGCGACCCATCAGTTGTGATTTGCTGCAACATTCAATAACGAAATTATTATTACTATAGCATATCATTACCCATAATGATTGTTTGACATTTTTTGACGTCCTCCAACAGGCCACTTTTACAATAGCAGCCCTTATTTTTTACTGCAAACTTTTCCTAACCTAGCGCTGTATCTTATTTCAAAGCCGATATTTTACTAACTATGGCTATTCACGAAATTATGCCTATTTTGATGCAATGCTGACATATAAAGATTTAAGTAGCGAAAAAATTATTTTTTCTACTAATTAGTTTTGGCGAAATCATTTGTGAAATATGGCAGGACGTGCGCCTCTATGCTGCTGGTGCAGCGCAATTCCAACCATGTTGGGGAAAACATGGCGGACGATTCAGCCTGGGTATTTAGGAGCTCTACATTGAGGCGTTATTGAGGCACCTGATTGGTAGGCCGACGTTTGCAATAATTTCAAAATCCATTTCATATGCCCACTTACCAATCAGGCGCCTCAATCCTGCCTCAATGCATGACGTCATCATGGCTATGGTACGGCCTTGATTTCGCGAAAGGCAGTGGCTGAAGTACAACATCCAGGCAGTATAGAGATCAGTGCAATCACTACAGAGTGTCGCTACCGGTGGTTTGAACTTTTACCCAACTCAGGATTGTTTCATTTGCAATTAATACATCGATGTTATCGGATATCGGAGTTTTCCTTTTATCGATGTCAACATCCAATATCGATCATCCCTAACTGCCGGCCGCGGTGGCCGAGGAGACTGAGGAGCTCCAGTCACGGTCTGCACGGCCACTACGGTCGGGGGTTCGAATACCCCCTCGGGCATGGATATTTGTGCCGTCCTAGTTCGTAAGTAGTTCATAAGTAGTTTGTAAGATTAGGGACTGATGACCCCCGTAGTTAAGTCCCATAAACTATACAAACATTTCATCCCTAACTTTTGGCTAACCTAATTTATCTGCTCATCAGGAAGAGTGTCGAGAAATACACGGATGAGAATCAGGTGAAGAAATACGTTTTCAGCCACAAGAACTGAACAACACACGAAGTCTTTATGGTGTTTTGATAAAGCAAAATGAACGTTATAGCTGCCTGCTTTGTAATTCCCAGTGACAAAAAGGCTATTTTCGCAGCAATCGTGTGTGCTGTTGCCGCTGCCGAGGCAATGCTGTGTTTCTCTCAGTTGTTCCCGCACCTCGACAGTTGATCTGCAAGGGTGACCTTTCGCCAGTAGAGAGATTATACGTCGCCGGAGCGTGGGTAACGAATGCCCGATTCGCGTGCTGCGGCAGGCGTTAAATTTGTCGGGCAGCCGGCAGCCGGTAACGACGTTTGAAGTGGCGTGCGGCGCGTGCGTTTGACAAGCCAGGTGCGCCCACCGCCGTGTAATTAGCGGCTGCAAATTCTCGTCCAACCAGGCCAGAGGGCGGAACAGGCGGGCGCGTTAGCGTTTAGGTCCGCGAATATCCGCAGCGCGCTTTGGGGCGAAACCACCCGCCCACACTGATTTGTAACACTCCTTTTAAAATACTACACGCCATTTCCGACCGGTGGTGTTAAAACTCTGCATTACATGGTGCAATTGGCGGTTACTCTATAGACTGTTGTGAACAGATTTTCGGAAGGTTAAGCATTACATCATAGTTTTACATCTACATAGATACTCTGCAAATAACATTTAAGTGGCTGGCACAGGGTTCATTAACCACTTTCATAACTTTTCTCTGCCGTTCCATTCTCTAATAGCTCATGGGAAGAAAGAACACCTAAATCGTTCCTTTTTCGATCTGATTTGTCTTATTTAATGGGATGGTGCTAGCAAAATATTTTCACATTCAGAAGTAAAAGTCGGTGATTGAAACTTCGTAAACAGATCAGGACGCAATCAATAACGTCTTTCTTTTAATGATTTCCATCCCAATTCGTGCAATATTTCCGTGATGCTTTTCCCCCGGAACGTGATAAAACAAAACGAACTGCCCTACCCTGAACTTTCTCAATATATTCCAGCAGTCCCACCTGGTGAGGGTCCCACAACGGGCAACAGTACTCCAGGAGCGGACGCACAAGTGTGATGTAGCCAGTCTCTTTGGTAGAGCAGGTGCATCTTCGAAGCGTACTGCCAATGAAACTTAATCTTTGGTTCGCCTTCCCCACAATATTTTCTGTGTGTCCTCTCCAGTCTAAGTTGTTCGTAATTGTAACTCTTGGGTATTTAGTAGAATTTACGACTTTAAGGTTTGACTGATGTATCGCGTAATTGAAGTTCAGCAGATTTCTTTTAGTGGTCATGTGTATTACTTCACACTTTTCTTTATTTAGTGACAATTGCCAATTTTCGCAGCAAGTAGAAATTTTGTCTAAATCGCTTTGCAGTTGCTTTTGATCCTCTGTTGACTTCACTAACCGATAAACAACCGCATCATCCGCGAACAGTCCAAGGGAGCTATTCAGATTGTCTCCGAAATCGTTAATAAACACGTGCAAGAGTAGGGGACGTATAACGCTTCCCGGGTGAACGCCAGATATCACTTCTGTTTTACCCGATGACTTACCGTCAATTACAACGAACTGTGTCCTTTCTTATAGGAAATCGAGAATCCAATCGCTCAGTTGGGGAGATATTTCATAATCACACAATTTCATTAGAAGCCGCTTGTAGGAAAATTCAGAAATATGGAATCGATTTGAGATCCCTTGTCGATGGCACTTATCACTTCAGGAGAATAAAGGGCAAGCTGTGTTTCGCAAGAGTGATACTTTCTGAATCCGTGTTGACTACTGGTTAATAGGTCGTTCTCTTCGAGGTAGTTCATAATATTCGAACGAAGTATATGTTCCAAAATCCTACTGCAAATCGACGTCAATGAGATTGGCCTGTAATTTTGGGGATCACTCCTATTGCTTTTCTTGAATATTGGAGTAACTTGGGCAACTTTCCAGTCTTTGGGTACGGATTTCTCGCTGAGTGATCGGTTGTAAATTATAGCTAAGTATGGAGCTGTTGCGTCAGCATACTCTGAGAGGAATCTAGTTGGTATAACATCTGACCCGGAAGATTTGATTTTGTTTAGTGACTTAAGTTGTGTTACTACTCCAGGAACATTTACTTCTAAGTTTCGCATGCTGGCAGCTGTTCTTGGATTGAATTTTGGAGTGTTCACTTCGTCTTCTTTGGTGAACGAATTTCGGAAAGCTGTGTTTAGTAATTCTGCCTTAGCAGTACTGTCATCGGTAGTATTACCATTGCTATCGCGTAGTGAAGGTATTGTTTGTGTTTTGCCGTTAGTGTACTTCACATATGATCAGAATTTCATTTTCTGCAAGATTACGAGACAGGATTTCATTGTCGTAACTACTATAGGCTTCTCGCTTTGAAGTCCGCGCTAGGTTGCGAGTTTCAGTAAAAGATTGCCAGTCTTGCGGATTCTGTGTCTTTTTAAATTTTGCATGCGCTTTTCTTTGTTTCTGCAACAGTGCTCTGACCTGTTTAGTGTACCACGGGAGGGTCAGCCCCCTCTTTTATTAATTTATTTGGTATTAATCTCTCGATTGCTACTGATATTATGTCTTTGAAAGTAAGCCACACCTGATCTACACTCGCATTTTTAGTTTTGAAACACCGGAGACTATCACTCAGGAAAGCGTGAAGCGAATTTTTATCTGCTTTATTGAATAGATATATTTTTCGTTTATTTTTGGTGCATTTGGGAGTTTCGACATTCAGTCTCGCTACTACAACTCGATGTTCGCTAATCCCTGTATCTGTTTTGATGCTCTTTACTAGCTCAGGATTATTTGTTGCTAGGAGATCAAGAGTATTTTCGCAACCATTGACTATTCTAGTGGGTTCATGAACTAGCTGTTCGAAGTAGTTTTCAGAAAAAGCATTCAGAATTAGTTCGGACGATGTTTTATATTTGCCGCCGGTTTTGAATACGTAATTATACCAACATATCGAGGGTAAATTAAAGACGCCACCTACAGTTATAGGGATTTACCTTCTTATGAATATAGATCTTCAGCAAGAGGCAGGTGCTGGAACACTACACGGCATAAATCAAGGTTCCTAAAAGTAGGGCAGTTACGAGATCATTCTCTTTCACAAATAAACTGCCGGAAAAAAGTTTGTACACCAAGATAGACGACGTCGATTTTGATCCGATGGTGGCTGATGTCTCCTGGGTTATAGTGGATGTACTAATAATAGTTTCAACGTTGTCCGACAATAAATGTCGTAGTAAGTTACATCCAAAACTTCGGACGTCAAGATAGATGGGTACCAAATGTTGTATATCGATTATCAACCGAAACTCCGATATAATTCGTGCTATGTGTGCAGTCGTCCATGAGAACGTGAAGAAACCGTAATAATAACACCTGACTTACGGAGTAACGGAAAAGCATAACTGTGAGAGCATATTATGTCCAGGTTCTATGGGTAGAGGTCTGCGCGGATAAGAAAACTATTATCCGCATCCACAAGGCCCATATCCGCAACCGCATCCATGGTACTTTATCCGCATGTTCGTTATCCGCATTCGCAGACATTAAAGTTTTGATTGGATAATAGTAATAGATAGAATTATTTAAAACCATGGTATATAATGATATAGTTATTGTTGGAGCGTCATTTCTGCGACAAGTTGCTTTTCACTTATCGAATCACTGTAAATGTTTTATACCTACTCCAAAACAGGCTATTCCAAACAGGAAAACATTGGCGCTCCATAGCGTGTGTGGTCGGATCACTCGGACTGAAGACCGCAAAAACATAACACAGGCATCTACTTAAATTTCAGTGGTTAAAACTGTTCGGCATAGACGTGATTTTACTGTTTTTACATTTAAAAAAAAAAAAAAAAAAAAAAAAAAAAAAAAGCTTCTTTCGGAGTTTTACAAAAGGGACATTTTATTTTCCCCACATTAACGCACAAGGGGTTATGTGACACAAAGCAAAGCATGTCATTTCAAGTCTTAAAACTGCCGTCTACTTCTAACTGGTAACTGTCAGCAAAAAGAGACAATGTCGGCTGCAGCTACGGCCAGTCTATACAATCTAACATTGTGTACCTTCCTAAATACGTTACTTCCACTGAACACCGTATCTGATTATGAAAGTTCCTATAAAATGCTATTGTCAATCTTTATTACTTCTGTCATCATTTATCTAATATATAAAGATGAATGTTTGTTTGTATCTTTCTTCGTCTTTTACGCGGGGCTGTACTGTTCATTTGGTTGCGATGAAACTTTGCCAACATATTGCTTGCAATTTCGCGATGGTTTCTGACATAATTAAATGACTGTAAGACACAAAGTTATGACATAATAAACAATTACATGCGCGGTAAATTGCTGCATCAGGCGACAATGTTGCACATGTCATGCTAAACTACTGGACCGATTTTAACCAAATTTGGTGCACGTATTCCTTCCTCGAAGTAACAATCGATGTACGGGTAATAAATAAGTAATTATGCTGCTTTGTCCTGTGTCACACGAATGTTTCAGCAAATTTGAAGTTGCCCTTTTGTGTCCAGTGTAAGACTATCATTTTTACATGCAAAACAGACCACTTTAGCGTTGATCTTTTCCTTGCCATCACATACGTGTCCAAATATTTTTATTTTTTCCCCAAATTGACGATTACAATTTGTTTTCCTTCACTAATGTAAAATAACCTCTTTCCACTTTACGCGATATAGTATCCATTGACGTCGTGTTCATTTTAAGAAATAACTGTCACTGTATTCACTACGATATACGTTGTCAGTCGGTCACTGCAAAGTGCTAACTGAAGGCAGCGGAAATTTGGCATGGCACCTCTAGTCCAAAGGCTCGAAGTTCTCGGCTGACATTTCGACAGACGTACTGAGCGGATATATCCGCAGATATCCGCAACCGCGCACACCTCTACTTATGGGCAAGCCGCGGCGGATTAGTCGTACGCACTGGGGCGCCGTGCTGTGGTGCGCGCGGCCGTTCGCTGTCGGGGATTCAAATGTTTGTATAGCTTATGGGACTTAACTACGGGGTCATCAGTCCCTAAACTTACAAACTACTTATGAACTAGCTAACTCTAAGGACGGCACAAATATCCATGCCCGAAGGGGGATTCGAACCCCCGACCGTAGTGGCCGTGCAGACTGTGACTGACGCGCCGCAGAACGCTCGGCCATCCAGAAACGTGCAGTAACCGTGTTAGAAGGTTCACCGCTCAGAGCAATTTTTAGTACGCTCAAAGTAGATTGCATAACGTCACAACTGCCGCGGTGGAATAGCCGAGCGGTCTAAAGCGTCTCGCTGCGGAGCGCGCGGTTGCTTGCCGTGGAGGTTCGAGTACTCCATGGGGCATGGGTGTGTGTGTTTGTCCTTAGGTTAGTTTAACTAGGTTTAAGTAGTTTGTAAGCTACGGACTGATGACCACGCAGTTTGGTCCGATAGATTTACAAACATTTGAACATTTTTTTGAACGTCACAACTGTGTCCACCTAATCCTCGATGGGCGAATGTGCCGTTATATTCTATTTGCTGTTTAAGTAATTCTTAATAATTGTTCCAATGGTATGACTCTAGGATGCGGACAATTACTGGGTTGATCCATAACAATAAACTTTGTTAACTTTCTTTATTACGGAACGGCAAATGTTAATAACTCTTTCTTTAAATACACTGATTAAATAACCGCGTGCCACTACGATAATGTCTACAAGGCCACACTGAAACATTTCAATATGCAATTACAACCGAAGACGACTGATGGGCAAAACTTTAGCCACAGCTAAACGCGGGTTACGGACGCACTGTCAACGTGCTACTGCCTCGCTCTGCGGTCGGCGGGAGACTGCTGCACACCGGCCAACAACAATAAAAGTTCAAATCTAAGCATTGTCGCCCAGCAGCTATCGCTTCACGCCAACGATCACTATTGTTTGACCAAAACGTACCAAAGAGGTTACTAAGCTAAAACCCTGTATCCTCACAATTGGTTTTTACTATTATAGTTCACTGCGCAGCCATTTGCAACAACATGCTGATTGAGAACCCATAGATACAAGCGGGAGGGGAGGGCTGGGGGAGCCATCTATTGGGGCGAAATACTATCCCCCCTTTAGCATTATGGTGTGTTGTATTACTAATATCTTGATATACATCTCCGATAGATTATTAGTATACTACGCTTATATGCATGAACTTCAGACTCGGGTCAGTAGCTTGAATGGCACATGGCGGAGGCCTTGCCGCGAGTATTAGAGGTCTGCATGTTGGCGAATTTGCTTGCTTGTGCTCGCTCGATCGTGCCGCGCTCGGTCTCTGCTTGTCCGGTTCTGAATGCTCGCGCGGCCAGCTGTGCTTGCTTATAGCGCCGTGGGGCTGCTGGACGGGCAGCGGTCCACACAGCAGCTGTGTGTGTCCGCACGCCGCTGCCGCTTCTGTTATGTTCCAAACAGGGCCGGCGCAAGCCCAAGTGCCGCCCCGAGCGAGATGCTACATTGCCGCCCCTCAACCCGTTCTTTGCCCACTTCAGGTTACGGTAGTAACACTAAAAGTGGGCCTCTGCGATCGTCTTTTGACAGCACGAAATTTAAATAAAAATAACGGCTTAACTATTCATCTGACACGAGAATTGAATAACCTAATTTGTAGAGGAGAAAATTCTCTTCAACGTTGCTCTCTTCTGTTTTTTCATATCTCGTAGCGTTTCAAAGATATTTGCAAAAATAACGGCGATTTTGGGATATATGTCTGTCTGTCCGTCCGTCTGTCTGTCTGTCCGTAACGTGTTCCCCGTTTTAAGACGAACCGTTCAACCGATCAACACCAAATTTTACAGACATAATTTTAGGCTAACAGAGACCAGAACCTCCCTTTTCCAAATTTTTCGGACAAAAAATACGGTAGTAATACCTAAAAAAACCCGTTTGTAATATAACTGTAATTGCAAACGAACCGTTCATCTGATACGAAAAATGAATAACTTAACAACTTCGTTCTATTATGTTTTTTTCATATGTTGCATCATTGCAGAGCTATTTGTAAAAATAACGGCGATTTGACGATGTCTGTCTGTCTTTAACATGTTCCCACTTTTTAGGACGAACCGTTCAACCGATCGGCACCAAATTTTACAGACATAATTATTGGCTACTAGAGACCAGAACCCCGCTTTTTAAAATATTTCGGACAAGAAATACGTTAGTAATACCAAAAAAGCCGTTTGTAATGTAATTTTAATTGCATATAAACCGTTCATCCGACGCTAAAATTGAATAACTGAATTTGTAGAGCAGAAGATTCTCTACAGCTTTCTTCCCTATCGTTTGAGAGATATTAGCAAAAATTACAGAGTTTTGACACCCTCCACTGAATTAACGAAAACCAGCCGTTCGCAGATGTCACGTGACAATCCTCGCCCAGAACTCTCTCTGGCATAAGTCATCTTGCGTTGCATATTTGATGATTTTCTTATTTTAACTTACACGTTGTCATTTCAAAGCAATGGTGCACTGAAGAATTAACAAAAACACAAAAAAATGATAATCTAGTGTCTACAAATGCCATATTAGCATCAGTTAACAACGGCCATCAATAGTATTATAGAATGAATCTTCCAAGTGTTGGCCGTAGCGTAGTGTGCAATGCGTTGGACTGTGACGCTAAATGTCATTGGTTCGAAACCCGCCACTAACTTGAATTTTTTTCCTAAAAGGGTTTCAGACACTCTCATTAATTAATTTTTTATTGTTTACATTATTATTTTTGTCCAAAACGTTCGCAAAAACTTATAAAACTACAAATCTAAAGTGGGGCATAAAACACGTCAGTGTGACTGTTTTTACAGAACATTTGTGAAATTTTATTTAAATACATCTACAAATCTGTAGGAAAAGTCAGCAATCAATCGCAATATTTGTTTTTACTTTTTTTTTAACCTAGGTTTCGGCCACTGAGTGGCCAGTTTCAAAACATATGTGCTTATATCTAAACCGTCATGTTGACAGTTACGTTCAGCACGACGGTATATATGTAAACATAACTCAAAGCATTGAGAACAGCCACTCTGTGCCAGAAATCTACGAAGATACGGAAAAAAGCCGGCCGCCGTGGCCGAGCTGACTGCGGCGCGCCAGTCACGGACTGCACGGCCACTACGGTCGGGAGTTCGAATCCCCCCTCGGGCATGGGAGTTTGTGTTGTCCTTAGTTTAGTTTACCCTGGGTTACGTAGTTTGTAATCTACGGACTAATAACCAAGCTGTTGAGTCCCATAGATTTACGAACATTTGAACATTTGAACTGACACTCGCCATCTGTCGTAATTTGCATGTGTCAGTTCTGTCGTGTCTGATTATGGAATAAGGGGTAACAAATTAGACATAGCCGTATCATGCCACTTTTCTGCGCTTTATTTTCATTCTAGCTATTGGGATGACGAGTGCTTATTTGACGAATTGCCAATTTTTTTAAGTAACAGATCATGTTGTTGTTGTGGTCCTCAGTCCGGAGACTGGTTTGATACAGCTCTCCACAATACCCTATCTTGAGCAAGCCTCTTCATCTCCACATAAGAACGGCAACCAACATCTGTCTGAATCTGCTTACTGTATCCATCTCTTGGTCTTCCTCTGCGATTTTTACCCCACACACTTCCCTCTAAAGTTAAATTCACAATTCCTTAATGTCTAAAAATGTGTCCCACCAATCTATCCCTTCTTTTAGTCAAGGTATGCCAGAAATTCCTTTTCTCCCCAATTCTGTTCAGTACCTCCTCATTAGTTACGCGATCCACCCACCTAATCTTCAGCATTCTTCTGTAGCACCACATTTCAAAACCCTCAATCCTCTTCCTGTCCGCACTGTTTATCGTCCATGTCTCACTCCCATACAAGGCAAGACTCCATACAAATGCCCTCAGAAAGGACTTCCTTAAGCTTAAATCAATATTCGATGTTAACAAATTTCTCTTTTTCAAAAACGCTTTTCTACCCATTGCCATTCTGCATTTTATATCCTCTGTACTGCGACCATCATTTGTTATTTTACTGCCCAAGTAACAAAACTCATCTACCTCCTTTATTGCTACGTTTCCCAATCTAATTCCTTCAGCATCACCTGATTTTCTAAGACCGCATTCCATTACCCTAGTTTTGCTCTTGTTAATGTTCATCTTATATGCACCTTTCAGCACACTGTCCATTCCGTTCAATTGCTCTTTCAGGTCCTTTGCTGTATCTGACTGAATTACTATGTCGTCGGCAAAACGCAATGTTTTTAATTCTTCCCCCCTGAACTTTTATTCCTTCACCAAATTTCTCCTTGATTTTCTTTATAGCTTGTTCAATGTACAAGTTGAATAACAATGGAGAAAGACTACAACCCTGTCTTACTCCCTTTCCAACCACTGCATCCCTTTCATGCCCTTCAACTCTGACAACCGCTGTCTGGTTTTTGTACAAGTTGTAAATAACCTTACGCTCCCTATATTTTACTCCTGCTTGCTTCAGAACTTGAAAGAGTTTATTCCAATCAACCTTGTCAAAAGCCTTCTCCAAATCTACAAAAGCTGGAAATGTAGGTTTGCCTTTTCTTAATCTATCTTCTAGGATAAGCCGTAAAGTGAGTATTGCCTCTCCATCCTTCTGTATATAATTCGTGTTAATATTTTGCAACCATGACTTATTAAACTGATGGTTCTGTAGTTTTCACACCAGTCTACACCTGCTTTCTTTGGAATGGGGATTATAACATTTTTCTTATCTTGTTTCGACTTAGGTCTTTCAGGGCTCTGTCAAATTCTTCTCTCAGTACAGTATCTCCTATTTCATCTCCATCTACATCCTCTTCCCTTCCTACAATATTGTCTCGAAGTTCATTTCCTTTGTAGAGCCCCTCTACATACTCTTTCCACCTTTCAGCTTTCCCTTCTTTGCTGAGAACTGGTTTTCCATCCGTGTCCTTGATATTCATACAGCTGTTTTTCTTATCTCCAAATGTTTCTTTTATTTTCCTGTAGGATGTATCTATTTTTCCCCTATTTATACATTCTTCTACAACCTTGCATTTGCCTTCTAGCCACTCCTGCTTAGCCATTTTGCACTTCCTGTCAATCTCATTTCTTAATCGTCTGTACTCCATTTTGCCTGTTTCATTTACTGCATTTTTATATTTTCTCCTTTCATCGATTAAATTTAGTATCTCCTGTGATATCCAAGGATTTTTGCAGGTCTTGCCTTCCTACCTATTTTGTCCTCTGCTACTTTCACTATTTCATCTCTCAATTTTACCAATTCCTCCTCTACTGTTTTATTTTCCTTTGTTTCTGTCAATTGTTGCCTAAAGCTCCCTCTGAAATTCTAAAGAACTTCAGGTTCCTTCAATTTATCCAGGTCCCATCTCCTTATTTTCCTACCTTTTTGTAGTTTCTTCAGTTTCAACCTACAGTTCATAACCAACAAGTTATGGTCAGAGTCTGTATCTGGCCCTGGGTATGTCTTACACTGTAAAACCTGATTCCGAAGTCTATGCCTTACCATTATAAAATCTTTCTGGTATCTCTCAGTGTCTCCTGGTCTTTTCCACGTATACAACCTTCTTTTGTGATTCTTGAACCAGGTGTTTGTTATAACTAAATTATGTTCTGTGCAAAATTCTACCAGGCGGCTTCCTCTTTCATTCCTTTTGCCCAGACCATATTCGCCTACTATCTTCCCTTCCTTGTCCTACTACCGAATTCCAGTCTCCAATCACAATTAAGTTTTCCTCTTCCTTAATTGTCTGAATAATTTCCTTTAGCTCCTCATATATTTCTTCGATTTCCTCATCATCGGCAGAGCTAGTTGGCATATAAACCTGTACTACTGTTGTCAGTGTTGGCTTCGTATCTATCTTGACAATGATAATGCGATCACTGTGCTGGTCATAGTAGTTTACCCGCATTCCTATTTTCTTATTCGTTATCAATCCTACTCCCCCAATTGATTTTGTATTTATAATCCTGTACTCACCTGACCAGAAATCCTGTTCATCCTGCCACCGAACTTCACTGATCCCTACTATATCTATCCATTTCCCTTTTTAAATTTTCCAATTTTCCTACTCGATTAAGGGATCTAACATTCCACGCTCCGACCCGTAGAATGCCAGTATTGTCTTTCCTGATGATCACATCCTCCTGAGTAGTCCCCGCCCGGAGATCCGAATGGGGGACTATTTTACCTCCGGAATATTTTACCCGAGAGGATGCCATCATCATATGTTCATACAGTAGAGCTGCATGTCCTCGGGAAAGGTAACGGCTGTAGTTTCCCCTTGCTTTCAGCCGTTCGCAGTAGCTGTGTGGCAAAGCCACATTAGCTGATGTTACAAGGCCAGCTCAGTCAATCATCCAGACTGTTGCCCCTGTAACTACTGAAAAGGTTGCTGCCCCTCTTCAGGAACCACACGTTTGTCTGGCCTCTCCACAGATACCCCTCCGCTGTGGACGCACCTACGGTACGGCTATCTGCATCGTTGAGGCACGCAAGCCACCCCACCTCGGCAATGTCTGTGGTTCATGGGAGTGGTAACAGATCATAAGAAAAATAAATTTTCCTATTCTGCATTCTTGAAGGAGAAAAATTCTAACTTATGAGTAACGACCATGCGCAATACTAATTGTAGTTTATATGAAAAGCACTTACCTATTACACCCCATGTTGCAAGACATTCGGGCGCACCAATTCTTCTGTTCTTGTGAAACGCAACGAAAGTGCCTCTGACCAATCTTGACTCTCTCGGCCAACTATCGAAAAGATTTCTGTAGTTTTCGTTGTAGAGAACGCAACAATACCTACTGTCTGGAAAGGCGAAATGGTGACGCGGCAGTGCCAGGAACTATGTCACGTGACGAGGTACAGCGAGGCTACGGTTAAACTAGCGCCCAAAAAGAAGCAAGAAGCTCACAATAAGTATGTGATCGATGATATGGATAAATGTATTGTTGTTGTTGTTGTTGTGGTCTTCAGTCCGGAGACTGGTTTGATGCAGCTCTCCACAATACCCTATCCTGAGCAAGCCTCTTCATCTCCACATAAGAGCGACAACCTACATCTGTCTGAATCTGCTTACTGTATCCATCTCCTGGTCTTCCCCTGCGATTTTTTCCCCATACACTTCCCTCCAACGCTAAATTCACAATTCCTTGATGTCTAAGAATGTGTCCTACCAATATATCCCTTCCTTTAGTCAAGGTATGCCAGAAATTCCTTTTCTCCCCAATTCTGTTCAGTACCTCCTCATTAGTTACGCGATCCACCCACCTAATCTTTAGCATTCTTCTATAGCACCATATTTCAAAAGCCTCAATCCTCCTCCTGTCCGCACTGTTTATCGTCCATGTCTCACTCCCATACAAGGCAACACTCCATACAAATGCCTTCAGAAAGGACTTCCTTAGGTTTAAATCAATATTCGATGTTAACAAATTTCTCTTTTTCAAGAACGCTTTTCTACCCATTGCCATTCTACATTTTATATCCTCTGCACTGCGACCATCATTTGTTATTTTACTGCCCAAGTAACAAAACTCATCTACCTCCTTTATTGCTACGTTTCCCAATCTAATTCCTTCAGCATCACCTGATTTTCTAAGACCGCATTCCATTACCCTAGTTTTGCTCTTGTTAATGTTCATCTTATATGCACCTTTCAGCACACTGTCCATTCCGTTCAATTGCTCTTCCAGGTCCTTTGCTGTATCTGACAGAATTACTATGCCGTCGGCAAAACGCAATGTTTTTAATTCTTCACCCTGAACTTTAATTCCTTCGCCAAATTTCTCCTTGCTTTCCCTTATAACTTGCTCAATGTACAAATTGAACAACATTGGGGAAAGGCTACAATCCTGTCTTACTCCCTTTCCAACCACTGCATCCCTTTCATGCCCTTCAACTCTGACAACCGCTGTCTGGTTTTTGTACAAGTTGTAAATAAACTTACGTTTCCTATATTTTACTCCTGCTTGCTTCAGAACTTGAAAGAGTTTATTCCAATCAACATTGTCAAAAGCCTTCTCCAAATCTACAAAAGCTAGAAATGTAGATTTGCCTTTTCTTAATCTATCTTCTAGGATAAGCCGTAAAGTGAGTATTGCCTCCCGTGTTCCTACATTTCTCCTGAACCCAAACTGATCTTCCCCGAGATCGGCTTCTACCAGCTTTTCCATCCTTCTGTATATAATTCGCGTTAATATTTTGCAACCATGACTTATTAAACTGATGGTTCTGTAGTTTTCACACCTGTCTGCACCTGCGTTCTTAGGGATGGGGATTATAACATTTTTCTTAAAATCTGAGGGTATTTCACCTGTCTCTTATATCTTACACACCAGGTGAAACAATTTTGTCATGGCTGCTTCTCCCAGAGACTTCAGTAGCTCTGAGGGAATATCATCTACTCCAGGGGCCTTATTTCGACTCAGGTCTTTCAGGGCTCTGTCAAATTCTTCTCTCAGTACAGTACCTCCTATTTCATCTTCATCTACATCCTCTTCCCTTCCTACAATATTGTCTCGAAGTTCATTTCCTTTGTAGAGCCCCTCTATATACTCTTTCCACCTTTCAGCTTTCCCTTCTTTGCTGAGAACTGGTTTTCCATCAGTGTCTTTGATATTTATAGAGCTGTTTTTCTTATCTCCAAATGTTTCTTTTATTTTCCTGTAGGCTGTATCTATTTTTCCCTTATTTATACATTCTTCTACATCCTTACATTTGCCTTCTAGCCACTCCTGCTTAGCCATTTTGCACTTCCTGTCAATCTCATTTCTTAGTCGTCTGTACTCCATTTTGCCTGTTTCATTTACTGCATTTTTATATTTTCTCCTTTCATCGATTAAATTTAATATCTCCTGTGATATCCAAGGATTTTTTGTAGGTCTTTCCTTCCTACCTATTTTGTCCTCTGCTACCTTCACTATTTCATCTCTCAATTTTACCCATTCCTCCTCTACTGTTTTAATTTCCCCTGTTTCTGTCAATTGCCTAAAGCTCCCTCTGAAATTCTTAAGAACCTCAGGTTCCTTCAATTTATCCAGGTCCCATCTCCTTATTTTCCTACGTTTTTGTAGTTTCTTTAGTTTCAGCCTACAGTTCATAACCAACAAGTTATGGTCAGAGTCTATATCTGCCCCTGGGTATGTCTTACATTGTAGAACCTGGTTCCGAAATCTATGTCTTACCATTATAAAATCTATCTGGTATCTTCCTGTGTCTCCTGGTCTCTTCCACGTATACAACCTTCTTTTGTGATTCTTGAACCAGGTGCTTGTTATAACTAAATTATGTTCTGTGCAAAATTCTATCAAGCGGCTTCCTCTTTCATTCCTTTTGCCCAGACCATATTCACCTACTATCCTCCCTTCCCTTCCTTGTCCTATTACCGAATTCCAGTCTCCCATAACAACTAAGTTTTCCTCTCCCTTAATTGTCTGAATAATTTCCTTTAGCTCCTCATACATTTCTTCGATTTCCTCATCATCGGCAGAGCTAGTTGGCATATAAACCTGTACTACTGTTGTCGATGTTGGCTTCGTATCTATCTTATCAAGCAGTAATTTTTATAGCATCACGAACAATAGAAAGAAATACGAACTTTGCAAAAACTACACAAACTTTGTCAAACAAAAATGAGTTTCAAAGCTAGCAAGGAAACCCTTAGAAGCAATGTTTTGTCTATGGATTTTCATTTTACAAGGTGTCAACATTAACGTTTTGTTTCGCTTGGCCGGCCGCGGTGGTCGAGGGGACTGAGGCGCTCCAATCACGGTCTGCACGGCCACTACGGTCGGGGGTTCGAATCCCCCCTCAGGCATGGATATTTGTGCCGTCCTTAGTGCTAGCTAGTTCGTAAGTAGTTTGTAAGTTTAGGGACTGATGACCCCGTAGTTAAGTCCCATAAGCTATGCAAACATTTGAACATTTTGTTTCGCTTGGACGAGAAGGCATTGTTGCTAAAAGACCATACTTTCTCAGGTTTTCATCACAATCAAAGCGACCAGTAGTTTATTTAGACGAAACATGGATTCACACACATTATACAGTAAATAAATGGCAAAGTGATAGTGTGTGAGTGGTATTGTCACACAAAAGTGCTGGCAGAGTTTGTGTTCATGCAGGCGGAGACAGGTGTTTCAGGGCTCAAAAACCAAAACGTCCGACTATCACTCAGAAAAGGATAGCAAACATTTTCGAAAAAACGTCGAAACTCAACTTATGTTAGGCTTACTACGAACGTCTTTATCCCTTGTAATTACTCACAGCATATTTACCCATTCGGAATACTTCTAGCCATTGTAGGTGTTGAACATGTTCGACTGTAGTAATGTTCAATAAGTTATTTTCCATAGCGCGAAAGAATAAATCACTCAACTGCCATTGAAGGGCTTAGCAAAATTGCTTAAAACTTAAGATGTAACCGCAGTATCTAACATTGCATTCGTATTTCCAAATTAGATTTCGTCTCCTACAAAATTAGTTAAGAAAACTGGCGTGTGCGCCAGACTGCTTCCCTTCCGGCGTACACACGACGGCGCTGCCACAGTGACGAGGAAGAAATTAGCCCTCCTCCCTCCCCTTGTTCAACAGGGGCGGCCAGCATGTACTCGAGACGCCATGCCACAGTTCCCGAAGCCGCTCCCTCCGAGGTTTGGTTTCGAATCCCCTCTTGGAAATGAATGTTGAGTACTACAGAAAAAAAAGGGGGGGTGGCAAATCTGTGTAAAGTGCTGCCCGTGCGGCCACACGTTTCGCACTTGCCTTGCGCCGGCCCTGGTTCAAATAACATGACGGAACTTCACCCGTATCATTTTATTTATGCAATAATAATCCTACGTTCTAGCAGGGTCACAATAAATAATACGAAACACGAAAGGGAAAGACTATAAACTATTGCAATGTGTACGTTACAGGCAAGAGAACTTACATTTTGCACCCCGGCAAGAAGAGTAACACAATTTTAAAACCGGCAGTTTTTAGTTTATCATTGAAAAATACGTTTGACGAGTTCCAACCTGGACCAAAAATGCCACATTTTGTCCGCTTGAGGAGAATCGTATAATTTATGTTGTAGTATAGTCCATAATATTTGTCATGGCAAGAAAAATGTTGCTAATCTCAAATATTACAGTTTTGAGTTATGTCACTGTTCAAGACGGAGTGATATTTAAGTTTCTTTCCTTATATATACTTTATTGATTCCTGTTTATAAAAGTCAGTTTTTCCACCGAATACATTACAAACATAACAAATAAAACTGTCTCCATATTATTCATTATTAGCATTATAATTACAATGAATGGTCAGAATATCATCGACCCGTTTTGGATGAAGTCAGCTTCTTTTGTCGGAGATAAGATTCCCTGCAACATTCACTAGCTGCGTTTGAGACCGGAACGCAAAATAGCACCTAGGTCCGTGAGAAAAGAATTCTTATTAAGGTGCTTCGGATTTACTCCTAAATTTAAAAAAAGCTTCCTCATTATGGTTCTTAATATATTCCCCGGATTTCTTCTTCTTAGAAAAATGTGTTGTTGCCAAAACTATGTTCCTTAATGTCTACTGTTCATCAAGAAAGTGCGCAGTAACAGACACGTAACATCTTCTTTCATACGGATCGGTCCACAAATCAGCTGTGCGCGCACATGCATTTGCGTCTACAGCATAGACAATGCTGGGCATCAAATTTGTCCGTAATTCATCGGCTTGTCTTTCTATGTTTCGTGCCACTGTCGTAGGTTGAGGCACAATGTTGGAGACGTCCACCTGTCCAAATTCCGAACCAGTATTTACAACCTCCTGGCAAAAAGAACGAAAACCACCTCCTGAAATCATTGTAAATGGGCGAAGATTCCTGGCACACAATTCGACACACGTTTTAGTGACAGTCTTTAACTCATGCCGGTAATGCTTCAGAATGTCCTTGTTCTTGTTGTCTCCTGCAGACATGTGCCTGCAGGTGTGTTGTGTTTCGATAAGATAGGAGAGCAGAACAATTGCCACAATAATCAGACGCATAGGATGCCGCGCTCACGGGTGCGGTTCCTTTAGGGGGATGCTTGTCCACCATTGGTCGAGCTGATCTCTACGACTTTACGAGAGTAACTCGGGCGTCCGATCCTTGATTGTCGTGAGTGCACTCGTGCTCTCCCGACAATCCATTTGCAGTCTGGGGCAACGTCCCAGAGATAAATTAAATTGGTCCCAATCCCTCGGTTCCGACCAAGGTTTTCGGAAGGTTTTCCTTGGTTGTAAGGCGTATGCCGGAACTGGTAAGCCCCTCCCACTTATTCCCAATTGGTATCCCCCCTTTGCCCCCCTATCAGCTTGTCTGATACTGGCTGAATAGAACCGCAACTCTTTATGGGCCTGATCTCAAACAGCCCGCTCCACCCCCTCGGAGTGGAGAATGAAAAGAATAAGGTTTTTTTTCCTACAATGAACGTAGCCAACATAATTTCCCTTGATTAAAAATGTTTAAATGTTTTCATTTAAAATAATTTCCCTACTGATCATTTACTAATTAAAATGTTTCGCAGACACTACTACGATCAGTATTTTTCGTACTGAGGATAAATTGTTTCGTATCAATTTTCTCTTTCACACTGTCCTTGGTCTCGCGTTCACGCGCCATGATCCTTCAGCATGTGAATGAACGGCAACCGCGTAACAGAACGGACAGCGGGCAATGCAAGCGTGAGGAATTTCAAATGTAGTTGCAAGCAGCGGGCGAAGCGGTTACATTGCCATCTACCGGACTGTCACGTAACTGCGTGATGTGATCGAGCAAGCGTGACCGCTAAATGCAGACCTATACCTAGTATTACTGCGCATGCCCCGCGCAATAATTCCGCTTCTATAAATAGCTCACGATATCGTGATGGGGGTCGACCTAGAGTTGTGAAGGAGCGAGAGCTGTCGTGCTGTTGCGTGTGCTTTAGTATGGAATGAGTTAAGATGTTACGAAATGCCGCGTTATCAGTAACTCTGATAATAAAATAAAACTATCTGGAATATTGAAAGGGAAAAAAGGCAACCAAAAGCACAGGAAGACTGTATTATCATAAAACTGAATAATAAGTGCACTAAAAATGTCGGAAAATATTTTCAATAATCATTTTCTAAATGTTGCGGAGAAAATAGGATCTACACGTTCCTTAGAAGAGGCCAAGTTCCTAATAGAAGGGGCCATACCTACACAGATTGGTACAATTGTAATTCCACCAACCTCTCCCATTGAAATCAGTGAAATAATAAACTCGCTAAAAAGTAAAAGATCTTACGGAATTGATGGCATTTCCAGCCGGGAACTTAGAGCTTGTTCTCAATCACTTACGTAACAGCTCTCTGAAGCAAGGTGTTTTCTCTGATAGACTGAAATATGCCATTGTCAAACTATTGCATAAAAAAGGGGATACAACAGATGTTGACAAGTACCGCCCAATCTCTCTTCTGACAGCTTTATCGAACATTTTTTAGAATGTAATGTATTCAAGAGTAGACCCATATTTGTAAAAACAAAGTACTAACCAAATGTCAGTTTGGTTTTCAGAAAGTCTTTCCAACAGAAAATGCTATGTATGCCTATACCGATCAAATATTAAATGCTCTGAACAACCGGGCATCACCCATTGGTATTTTTTGTGATCTTTCAAAGGTCTTTGATTTTGTAAATCATGGAATTCTTCTAGATAAGCTTAATCATTATGGTTTGACTGGGGCAGTGCACAAATGGTTTAATTCATACTTAACTGAAAGAATGCAGAAAGTTAAAATAAGTAGTTCATGTAATGTCAAAACATCACCCGATTCCTCAAACTGGGGGACTATCAAGGATGGATCGCCCTAGTTGTGCGATTCGATTCATGGTTTCTTGTCAGAAAGGGCACAGTACGATATAATTGCCAAGTCATCGATCAGAACGGTAGTGATATCTCGCGTCCCCCAAAGAATTGTTACAGAACCCCTACTGTTCCTTATTTTTACAAACGATTTAGCTGACAATCTCAGTAGCTCTTTCAGACTGTTCCCGGATGATGCTGTCATTTACGGGTTAGTAAAGTCACCAGAAACAATTGCCTATCTCATTGACGTCGATTTGCAGTAGGATTTTGGAACATATACTTTGTTCGAATATTATGTACTACCTCGAAGAGAACGACCTATTAACCAATAGTCAGCACGGATTCAGAAAGTATCGCTCTTGCGAAACACAACTTGCCCTTTATTCACATGAAGTGTTAAGTGCCATCGACAAGGGATCTCAAATCGATTCCATATTTCTGGATTTCCGGAAGGCTTTTGATACTGTACCCCACAAGCGGCTTCTAATGAAATTGCGTGCTTATGGAATATCTCCCCAATTGTGCGATTGGATTCACGATTTCCTATCAGAAAGGACACAGTTCGTTGTAACTGACGGTAAGTCATCGAGTAAAACGGAAGTGATATCTGGCGTTCCACAGGGAAGCGTTATTGGTCCCCTACTCTTCCTCGTGTTTATAAACGATTTAGGAGATAATCTGAATAGCTCCCTTAGACTGTTCGCGGATGATGCTGTCGTTTATCGGTTAGTGAAGTCAACAGAGGATCAAAAGCAACTGCAAAGCGATTTAGACAAAATTTCTACTTGGTGCGAAAATTGGCAATTGACACTAAATAAAGAAAAGTGTGAAGTAATACACATGACCACTAAAAGAAATCCGCTGAACTTCAATTACGCGATAAATCAGTCAAACCTTAAGGTCGTAAATTCTACCAAATACCTAGGAGTTACAATTACGAACAACTTTGACTGGAGAGAACACATAGAAAATATTGTGGGGAAGGCGAACCAAAGGTTACGTTTCATTGGCAGAACGCTTAGACGATGCACCAGCTCCACCAAAGAGACTGCCTACATCACACTTGTGCGTCCTCTCTTGGAGTACTGTTGCCCCTTGTGGGACCCTCACCAGGTGGGACTGACGGAAGATATTGAGAAGGTTCAGAGCAGGGCAGCTCGTTTTGTTTTATCACGTTACGGGGGGGGAAAGCGTCACGAAAATGTTGCACGAATTGGGGTGGAAATCATTAAAAGAAAGACGTTATTCATTGCGGCGTGATCTGTTTGCGAAGTTTCAATCACCGACTTTTAGTTCTGAATGTGAAAATATTTTGCTAGCACCCACCTACTTAGGGAGACATGACCATCCCAATAAAATAAGGGAAATCAGATCGAAAACGGAACGATTTAGGTGTTCTTTCTTCCCGCGCGCTATTAGAGAATGGAACGGTAGAGAAAAGTTATGAAGGTGGTTAATGAACCCTCTGCCAGGCACTTAAATGTGATTTGCAGAGTATCGATGTAGATGTAGATGTAGATGTAGATGTAGATGTAGAATATGATTTAGACAAGATTTCTACATGGTCCAAAAGTAGGTAATTTACCCTTAATAATGAGCAGTCATCCATATGACCACTAAAGAAAGCCCGTTACACTTCATTTACATTATAGATCTATCAAACCTACAGGCCGTAAATTCAATTAAATACTTAGGAGTAACAATTACGAACTTAAATTGGAAAGAACATACAGAAAATATTGTAGGAAAGGCGAATCAAAGACCACGTTTCACTGGCAGAACACTTAGAAAATGCAACAGTTGTACTAAATAAACTGCCTACACTACACATGTGCGTCCTATTTTGCAGTACTGATGCGCATTCAAGAATTCACAGCAGGTGGGACTAGCGAACGATTTACAGAAAGTGCAGAGAAGGGCAGCTGGTTTTTATTACCGCGATGTTGGGGAGAGAGTATCACGGAAATGATACAAGAGTTGTGGGTAGAAATAACTAAAAGAAAGACGTTAATCGTCGCAGCTAGATCTATTTCCGAAATTTCTTTCACCAGCTTTCTCTTCCGAATGCGAACATATTTTGTTAGCTCCCACCTATATAGGGAGACATGACCATCGCAATAAAATAACAGAAATCAGATGGAAAACTGGAAGATTTAGGTCTTTCTTTGCCGCGGCAGAGCGGCCGAGCGCATTGAGACGCTATGCTCCGATGCGCGAGGCCGTTCCCCGTCGGAGGTTCAAATCCTCCCTCTGGCATGGATGTTTGTGCTGTCTTTAGTATTAGTTAGTTTATAAATAGTGTGTAAGTTTAGGGACTGATGACCCCGCAGTTAAGTTTAACAAACATTTACACTTTTTTTGTTCTTCCTTTTCCCGTGAGCTATTGGAGAATGGAACTGTTAGGAAATATTATAAAGCGGTTCGATGACCCTCTGCCACGCACTGCAGTGTGACTTGCAGAGTCTCCATGCAGATGTAAATGTAGATCATTCATAACTCGCCTATCCTAAAATCACCAGATTCTTATCCCATACAGAATTTGCAATTACAAGCGAACTGGCACTTAAATAAACCCTCCTACAATGGAAACTGTGCAGCCTAACTGTGTTTTAGCTTAAAAACGTATCACGTAACACTCCCACTATCTCTGACGAATTCGAACATTTTTAAACAACTTTCATTCGATATGGGGTATCCGAAGAAGGTTCTGGTTTTATTTCCCTCGTCAAATTAGCCAATTATTTACGCTTTAGGCGGTATGTACCAAAAGATTGGAAAGTTGCACAGGTCACACCTATATTCAAGAAAGACAGTAGGAGTAACCAGGAAACTTCAGACCTATTTCATTGACGTCAATTTGCAGCAGGGTTTTGGAACATATCCTGTATTCAAATATTATGAATTATCTCCAACAGAATGATCTATTGACCCAAGGTCAACGCGGATTTAGAAAAACAACTATCTCTTTACTTACACGAAGTGATTAGTTTTATCGACAAGGGTTCGCAAATCGATTCCGAATTTTTTGATTTCAAGAAGGCTTTTGACACTGTACCTCACAGACGGCTTTTAATCAAATTGCATGGTTATGGTATATCGACACAGATTTGTGATGGATCGGAGATTTCCTGTCAGAGAGGAAACAGGTCGTAGTAATCGATGGTAAGGCATCGACTAAAACAGAGGTGATATCGGGCGTTCCACAGGGTAGTGTTATTGGTCCTCTGCTGTTCCTTATTTACATAAACGATTTAGGGGAAATCTAAGTAGCTCTCTTAGGTTGTTTGCAGATGACGCCGTCATTTACCATCTTATAAAATCATCTGAAGATCAAAACCAACTACAGAACGATCTGAATAAGATATCACTATGGTGTAAAAATTGGATATTGACTCTAAATAATGAGAACTGTGAAGTCGTCCACATGAGTACGTAAAGAAATCCGTTAAACTTTGTTTACAAGATAAATCAACCAAAAGTGAAGTCCGTAAACTCCACAAAATACGTAGAAATTACTATTACTTCAGACTTAAACTGGAAAGAACACGTAGATAATGTCGTGGGAAAGACGAACCAAAGACTGTGTTTTATTGGCAAAACCCTTAAAAGACGCAACAGAACTATTAAAGAGGTTGCATACACCACGCTTGTCAGTCCTTTTATGGAGTATTGCTGCCCAGTGTGGGATCCTTATCAGGTGGGTTTGACGGAGGACATCGAAAGAGTCCAAAGAAGAGCAGCTCGTTTCGTATTGTCTCGATACAGGGGAGACAGCGGTACGAAAATGATACAGGATCTGGGATGGGAATCATTACAACAACGGCGCTTTTCGCTGCGGCGTGGGCTACTTACGAAACTCAGTCGCCAACATTCTCCTCCGAATGCGAAAATATATTGTTGACTCCCACTTACATGGGTGGAAATGATCATCAGAATAAAATACGAGAAATCATAGCTAAAAAAAGAGATTCAGATGTTCCTTCTTCCCACGCGCTATTCGAGAATGGAATGGGAAATAAATAGTATAACGGTAGTTCGATGAACCCTCTGCCCGGCATTTAAATGTGGTTTGCAGAGTATTCCATGTAGATGTAGATGTAGTGTTATATATCACGAATGACCTAGTTTGTGTATTTAGATGATGTCGTTAACACTTACTGTTGGAATTAACCTTTCAAAGGAGGGTGCTCCAACACATCGACGCCAGATAATTCTGGAAGCAACGGCAGCGGAGTACGAATGCTCGCCGCAGGAACTGGAGTTTCGCTAGTTGTGGCACCTCATCAGGTCTGTGAGCGCGTGCCTTCTCCACCGTTCGCCCCAGTGGCTTCCGTTCCCACTCACTCGTTCTGCGGACGTGGCCGACGACGCCAACTCGCTTATCCGCGCCTCACGTACGCATTTTATTTTCTGAGGTGACTTAAAGCTTCCGGACTCCACGAGTTTCTCTAATGAACGATTTTGCTGGAGCGAATTGTTCGCGTACTGCGATTAGGAGCAGTAACTTACTGAGAAGGGGACTGTAACTGAGAAAGGCGTGTGACATGGTTGTGAAGAAACATTTCGAAGAGGACTTCCTGGGAGGAGAAATATAAATTCTGCTGTTTTTCGATTAGAATCCAAATGATGTTCCGGACAGATTGAAGGAAATGGGAATTCGCTGAAAATAAGGTAAAAGACGTAGGGTGGACCGGGCCAAGTTGACGATGCTAACGATAAAACATTTTCATTTTTGTTGTTGTGGTCTTCAGTCCGCTGACTGGTTTGATGCAGCTCTCCACGCTAACCCGTCCTGTGCAAGTCTCTTCATCTGAGAATACTTTCGGCAACCTACATCACTTTGAATCTGCTTACTGTATTCGTCCCTCGATCTCCCTCTACGAATTTTACCCCACACACTTCCTTCTAATGCTAAGTTGACGATTCATTGATGTCTCAGGATGTGTCCCACCAACCTATCCCTTCTCTTAGTCAAAATACGCCAGAAATTCCTTTTCTCCCCAATTGTATTGAGCACCTCCTCATTAGTTACGTGATCTACCCACCTAATTTTCGTCATTCGTCTGTAGCACCACATTTCAAAAGCTTCTATCAACTTTTTGTCTAAACTCCTTATTGTCCACGCTTCACTTCCATACAATGCTACACTCCAGACAAATGCTTTTAGAAAGGACTTCCTAATATTTAAACTAATATTGGAAGTCAGCAAGTTCGCTTCTTCAGAAACGCTTATCTTCCCATAGCCATTCTGCATTTTATATCTTCTTTACTTCGGCCATCAGAAGTTATCTTGCTACTGAAATAACAAAATTCATCTACTACTTTTATTGTCTCATTACCAAATCTAATTCCTTCAGCATCGCCTGATTTTCTGACATTACATTCCATTACCTTCGTTTTACTCATGTTCATCTTATATCTTCCTTTCAAGACACTATCCATTCCATTCAATTGCTCTTTCAGATTCTTTGCGGTCTCTGGCAGAATTACTATGTCATCGGCAAACCGCGAAGTTTTTATTTCTTCTCCCTGAACTTTAATTCCAATTTCTCCTTGCGTTCCTTCACTGCTTGCTCAATGTACAGGTTGAACAACAATGGCGAAAGGCTACAACCCTGTCTTACTTCCTTCCCAACCTCTGCGTCACTTTCATGTCCTTCGACTCTAATAACCGCTGTTTGGTTTTTGTATAAGTTGAGTATAACTCTTCGATCCCTATATTTTACCCCTGCCACTTTCAGAATTTGAAACAGTGTATTCCAGTTGACATTATCAGAAGCTTTCTCCATATCTACAAACGCTAAAAACGCACGTTTACCTTTCCTTAGCCTATCTTCATTTATTGTCGAAAATATGTTTTCGTTGCAAATATTATTAGCCTGGTCTTTTATTGCATTGTTCGTAATTATATATAAGATTCTTTACATATTATCAGGGTGTTTCTGTTAATTTTAGAAAGTTATGCAAAATGCTGAACTTAATTGTTGAGAGGAGAAAATATAAAAATTCAGCAAATGAATCACGCAAAAGGGAGTACAAACGTCTGAAAAATGAAAATGGTAATATTTACATTGATTGAATTGAGTGGATTCTGAGTTTTGTGTACCACCTGGAGACTATTAGCAGATGTACAGTTCAGTTCATGAACACGTCTTAAATATTTAACGCGAAGGTCTGTTAATCCAACCTGTCATTCTGTAGACCTACTGTGTGATTGCCTTCTTAACATTCTGGGGACTTCATACAAAATTTATGAAATCATTCATTAGCTTGCTTGTTCATGTCAGTTTTGGAAACACTAAAGACTGTTTTTTTAATATTCACTTAGAAAACAAGCCTTCAGTATTTACATTTAATGGATTTTGCCTGAGTAAACTGTTCAATTAACAGGCTTGATGCCTTGAGTTTCTTGATTTTATTGTTCATACCAGAGCTTTTAAAATATTAAATATTAATTTTTTTAATATTCTCTTGGACATCTGCCTTTGTTTCTCAGCCTTTGTTAAATAAAAGGGTGCCTTCAAACACTCAAACGCTGACTATCTTTGGTGTACTGACCCAGTCCTTCCATGTCCTCTGTCAGTGCTGAGCATTTTTTATTAAGTGATTTAAAAAAAAGCCTATCCAATCCCACCCTACAACAACTTCAATTAAACTTGCGGATTTAATGAAAACGTCCCTTGTTTGGTATTGTGGTTCCGATTTATGTGCTCTGCCATAGAATCTTGTGAATGTGATACCGGGTGGTAAGGAAGTGGCTACCTTGCAATTTACCGGAATCAACGTATTTTAGTCACCGGAACAAGCACGAAAGTAATCGCTGAAGAAATTGACACCTTTGAAGATTCAAAGTGTAAAATAGTAGTATCACTTTTTGATTATTAAAGGGATTAGTGTGGACATATTAGTCGGTGCGAACTTTTTACAAAATTACAAAATGAAAATAGAATTTAGAAGCAGTAAGGGTGCAGTAGTAAGTAAAAGGCCTCTGGAGACAAGCACGTTTTGCCACTTCAGGTGTTTGATGATCACCGAACCTTTACAGTTATTGCCAATATTGTCTCATTTTCGTTTCCTATTCTCAAATTATCTCCTCTTTATTCAGAAATTTTCCTATGTCAAATAGTGTACATAATGTCTCTACTTGTATATGAACTAAATTTCAGGGGAGAAAATATAATGTAGTTTAATAAATGAAACTTCCTCACTGGAGAAAGTAGTGAAACTAAGCAGAAGATTAATAGATTTTGTTGTGAATTATTATATTTAATAGTTATCTTCGTATCTTGATCAACAAGTCATGTAAAGGGTAATGAACAAGGTAAAGACAGTTTCAAGATTAAACTTTTCTGTGAAAAGGAAGGCAAGTAATATGTTTACTGTTGTTGGAAATTGATAAAATATTTGAGAAGAAAATTCCTTGTAAATACCGTGAGAATTGCTTTCAGCAGTAACTTGCTCAGTGATAATGTGCATTTTATGATTTTGAAATTTTGAGTCAACGGAGGTAAGATTTCTTGGATACTATTTTCATGTGTTATTACCAGATGCGGAACTGTGCTACACAAAATGTCGTACTGGAAAATGAAAATTTGAGCAATCAGGAAATTTTCTGATTAAGGCATAATCGTGGAAAATCATGGCTACTGTATTTGCGATCTAGTATCGATTGTGAGGAAAAAGACAGTGTATAACCATTCTCTTTTAACGAGTGCAACATCTAGTGTAGTTGGCTTCGATGTACTGTATTCTGCAATTAAGGCCCTATCTGAAACCTGAAATGTTACAGACATGGACTGAGGATAGAGAAAGGGTACCATGGTGTAAAAGAAAGTATGTGGGGAAAATGTAACGATCCCTTCCATATTTCTTCGAAACGCATGTGACATAAAATTATAAATTTCTCAAGGACGCCCACAAAAACCATGTTTGTGTTATTTTTCTCTGAAGTATATGTTTCTAGTATTGAAACAGCTCCTCCGGTTCTCTTCATAAAGTAAATGGAGTAAGAGTGTAAATATTTTCATGGCATAGCGGCTTTGGTTAATAGTATGCCGCAACACAATAACTAATTTATGATGAAATGTTTTTGTGTGTGTGTGTGTGTGTGAAGAAACTTTAATTTCAGGATGTCTGGAAAGAGTTAATTCTAATATGTTTCTAGGAAACAACAAAACGAGGAAACTCGCTAAAACAGGTTAATGTTACAAGAAACTTAAGTTTATTTGAAAACTTGTAAGTTAGTTATATTAGTTTCATTCTGGAAACATCTCTTAGGCTGTGGCTAAGCCATGTCTCCACCATATCCTTTCTTGCAGGAGTGCTAGTCTTGCGTGTTTGCAAGAGAGCTTCTGTGAAGTTTGGAAAGTAGGAGGCGAGGTACTGGCGGAAGTAAAGTTGTGAAGCGGCATCGTGAGTCGTGTCGGGATAGCACAGTCGGTAGTGCGCTTGCCCGCGAAAGGCAAAGGTCTCAGGTTCGAGTCCCGGTTCCGGCACACAATTTTAATCTGCCAGGAAGTTTCATATCAGCGCACACTCCGCTGCAGAGTGAAAGTTTCATTCTGGAAACATCTCTTAGGCTGTGGCTAAGCCATGTCTCCCCCATATCCTTTCTTCCAGGAGTGCTAGTCTTGCGTGTTTGCAAGAGAGCTTCTGTGAAGTTTGGAAAGTAGGAGGCGAGGTACTGGCGGAAGTAAAGTTGTGAGGCGGCATCGTGAGTCGTGTCGGGATAGCACAGTCGGTAGTGCGCTTGCCCGCGAAAGGCAAAGGTCCCAGGTTCGAGTCCGGTTCCGGCACACAATTTTAATCTGCCAGGAAGTTTCATAGTTATATTTTATTGAAGAATTAGGTCTCCTCCCCCACTACTCGTCAATCTTCCCCTTCCCTTCCACATTTCCCTTCTCCATCTCCTACCCCATCTTATATTCTCCATCTCTTCTTACAGCTCCGTCTAACCGAGAGTTTGTTTAGTGTTATGTTCAGTATATATTTACGAACGTTTTTCACTGAATGCTTTGAAATTTTGACACCAATATGCCAAACTTTTTAATATATATGTCATATTCATCTATATAAATACATGGCATTGGATACAACTTTGTCAAAATTTCATATACGATATAATTTCTTCTGCTGTCTCTTTTCTTCTTTACTGCGCTCTATCCATATTTCTCTACAGAGTCTTTCCCAGCATTGCAGTGCTCTTTCCTTTCCATTCCTGTTCTTCGTCAATGTGGTTCATCAAATCATATATGTATGTATTATACAAATACCAGACAACTTTCTAGCTGGTACTAGGAAACCAGTGTAAAATCCAATGCAACGAAGTGTCAAAATTTCAATACAATTTGTTCCGAACGTAAGAACATTTCCACTTGAAAAAAAAATCTAGATCTTCCTAACTCCAAAGCTCCGACAGCTCTTTACGGAATACTTTCAAATTCTGCTAAAACATTGCACCTAATTTTTTTAATATGAATCATATATGGAAGTATATAAATTTTAAAAGGGGAGACGTTGTTAGAAAAATGTTATACGTAAATAGGTTATCAATCATATGTTGAAGAAATAGAAAATAGAATTCTTCCCTGGAGTACAACGTTGTGTTAAAACATGAAAATATCGGTCAGGAACTTACGGAGATTAATGGTTTTTCAGATATGATCAAATTTTTACTAATATATATAGATGATAAGATGATAGCTATTTCAATTTAAAAAAAAGGTCAAAGAAGCTGGAGACTTTCTGCAGACCGTTTGGTAGATTTATGACATTTCAGAAACTGTCTTATAAAAAGAGGTTTCTCGGTTTCTCTATGGAAAGTGGTCGGTGATTTCATAGTACAGCTTTGCATCGCCTACAAAACTATCTACTTCCGCGATGTGATGGCGATAAACTTCCAGAAGACTCTCGAGGTAGGTGAATGCAATTTCGCTGCACCACAACAAATCACATCCTCTAGATTGCGTTTAACTGTTCCTCTCCATCACACCATCATAGATCTACTGTATACATTTCCACAATGGCTAATGAGGTCTATGGTTAATCTGATGATGTATACAACTTTATCAATGCTTGTATTTCACGTCTGTATAAATGCATACAACTGTACCAAGAAATTAGTAATGAGAGCATATAACTAAGGCCTATATAAGATGTGACATTGTGAGGTACAGGAGGTATGTACCCATAGTTTTTATTTTATTTTATTTTTTATTTATTTATTTATTTATTTTTTAATCGAGAGAAAATTTTTTTGCTATTATGTTTGGTAAATAAATTCTTTTGTACAAACTTTATGTTAATAGATCAGAATATGACGTTTAAGTAACGTGGAAACCGGTCATCCTAAGAAATAAAACATGGTCTTGGCTGGAAACCTGTATACATTGTAATTATTGTGGATACAATCTGTCATCTATCAGATTCATATGATGGTTCTTTCTTTTGCTTGTTTGTAAATGACAGTACAGTCGAAACTAGCCACCACTCCGTAAGATTTTAAGTTCTTCTGTGGCCTAGGCATATTTAAGAAATTATATTTTAAGTTTTAACAATTTGTAATAAGACCATCTCTCCTGCTTTTATAGTGCCAGAACTCGTAACCTTTTATTGACGTCAATGTTCGCATACAGCGATGGAATTTTTGGGCATGACAATGCACATCCCATCAAACATATTATATGGAACATAATCGCGAGTCCTTTCATGCACAGAACCGAGCGCCGCCAATATTACAGGCAAAAAGAGGGAGCACGGCACAACATCACTCCAGGGGACTGCCAACGACTTGTACAATAGTTCTGCCACTTTGCCACTTCGCCGGTTGAAAGGAGGTCCGACAACATCCGAGGCGCGTCCAGAAAGTAAGTTCCGTTTGGAAATAAAATGAGATTGTACACAGATATAGAAGAAATTTTTATTGAACAAAATTATACAATTGTTAAACTACTTTTCCACATAACTGCCGAAATTTTGTAGACACTTTTCATAGCGTGCCACAGGTTTTTGCATGCACCGTTCACAGAAGGTTGCCGCCTGTGTGGTAACAGCTTTTTATCATCGTTGAAGTGTTGACCACCGAGGACAGATTTTAGATGTATGAAGAGATGAAAGTCGCTAGGAGAGAGGTCCGAGCTGTATGGAGGATGATCAAACAGGTCCCATGGAAATTTCTGTAAGAATTGTTTGGTCACATTCGGTGTGTGAGGTCAGACATTATTGTGAAAAAAAATCTTTTGACACTAATCCTCTTCTTACACCTAAAATCTGTCTTTGGTGGACAACACTTCAACGATGATGACGAGCTGAAAGAACATGTTACCACGTGGTTGAATACACGGGCAGCAACATCCTATGAAAAAGGCCTCTCAGAGAGGACTCAGTTCTTAGTAATCGATGGTAAGGCATCGACTAAAACAGAGGTGATATCGGGCGTTCCACAGGGTAGTGTTATTGGTCCTCTGCTGTTCCTTATTTACATAAACGATGTATGGGAAAATCTAGGTAGCTCTCTTAGGTTGTTTCCAGGTGACGTCGTCAGTTACCGTCTAGTAAAATCATCTGAAGATCAAAACCAACTGCAAAACGATCTGAATAAGATATCTGTATGGTGTAAGAATTGGTAATTGACTCTAAATGTTGAGAAGTGTGATGTCGTCCACATGAGTACGAAAAGAAATCCGTTAAACTTTGTTTACATGATAAATCAATCAAATGTAAAGGCCGTAAACTCCACAAAATACCTAGGAATTACAATTACTTCTGACTTAAATTGGAAAGAACACGTAGATAGTATCGTGGGAAAAGATGCAACAAAACTACTAAAGAAACTGCGTACACTACGCTTGTCCGCCCTATTATGGAATATTGCTGCCCAGTGTGGGATCCTTATCAGGTGGGTTTGACGGAGGACATCGAAAGAGTCCAAAGAAGGGCAGCTCGTTTCGTATTGTCACGGTACACGGAGACAGCGTTACTGAAATGATACAGGATCTGGGATGGGAATCATTACAACAACGGCGCTTATCGCTGCGGCGTGGGCTGCTTACGAAACTACAATCACCAACATTCCCCTCCGAATGTGAAAATATATTGTTGACTCCAATTTACATAAGCAGAAATGATCATCAGACTAAAAGACGACAAATCAGAGGTCGAACAGAGAGATTCAGGTGTTCATTCTTCCCGCGCGCTATTCGAGAATGGAATGGGAGATAAAAAGTATAAAGGTGATTCGATGAACCCTCTGCCAGGCACTTAAATGTGATTTGCAGAGTATCCCATGTAGATGTAGATGTAGACCTGCCTAACATCACGTAGGCCTCCGCGAGCACTCAGATGCGCCGCAACACGACGTGGCGGGGAGCCCACTGATGTCTGAAGCAGTGCTGGAGGGAACTGACACCGTGCATCCTGCTGGCATGTCCACAAATCCGTAACAGTTAGATGTGACCTGGATATCATCTGAACAGCACGTTTCTAGACATCCCAGATATGCTCAACAAAGTTCACGTCTGCTGTGACAAGTCTGATTTTATATCCTTAATAGTTCTGTGCCGTGCCGGAGCCTTCTTGCAGTTACGTGTCGCCGGCCGGACTGGTATCGCTGGTGGTATCGACAGAGAATTCCACCTAAAGGCCAGAGGGCGTCAGTGGCGGCGCGCTGTTTTTCCTGGAGGCGAAAAGGTCGGAGCGGGGAACAGTAACGTTTGGACGGTGGCGCCGGAGTGAGTGACGTGTCCACAACGAACGACCATGGTCGGAGTTATACACGAGGGCATGTGTGTGTGCTCGACGCGGAAATGATCTGAAAAGTCTAGTCAGCTCTCAGAGACAGCTGGTGTTGTGAATAAACCTTAACTGGAGGAGCCAACGTGAGGAATGGTCCACCAATTGCGGCCCAACTGTTCCGAAACTTCGGGATGTACAAGGATTGTGTCACTTGTTATTGTGCTGTCTGTGCTCCCTACGGACGGAAATGGTTTGATGCCTGTGTACAGCCGTCCCGCTGAGAGACTTGCGCTGCTAACATGTCATGTCAAATTCTGCTGTGGTTGTTTCAATTTGACATTTACATGGTGTTTGGCCTATAGGTGCCCAACCTTATGTTTTCTGTGTATGTGTGGTAAGAGCTCCTGCGTTTCAGGTGTTTCACCCAAGTTGGTTCCTTGTGCCAAAACATTTAAGGCCCAGAAAAGGGGCAATGTCTTACTGTTGGATGGCAGTGCGTCGGGAGGACGTAAAATGTAGCTCCTGTGATGATGACTCAATTAAAGCCAACCTCTCAAGTTGAGTAATACCTTCATACTATGTAATTACGTAATGCCTTCAGAAAATGTTCTAATGTTTGTATAGCTTATGGGACTTAACTACGGGGTTATCAGTCCGTAAACTTACAAACTACTTATGAACTACCTTATCCTAAGGACGGCACAAATATCCATGCCGAAGGGGGGATTCGAACCCCCGACCGTAGTGGCTGTGCAGACCGTGACTGGAGCGCCTCAGTCCCCTCGGCCACCGCGGCCGGCAATGCCTTCAGACAAAACTGACTGATTTGTTTGCTTTCAAGTTCCGTCTGAGCAAGTCTAAGTTTACTGTTATTAATTCATTGATTTCATTTTGTTAAAGGTTGTCGGTAGTTAAGGTACATTCTCTGTTGATATTTGATTGTTGGTGAAAATTCTGTGTCATGAGATATGTGTTTAGTAACCAAAGGACACCTCTAAGTTTTGTTTTATGTAAATAATTGCTGTAATAAAATGGCTATATTTTATAACAGTTTATTTAGGCTCAGTACCTTACCACTTCCTCACCTCCCCTACCATATCAAGTTCAATAATAGTATTCAGAGTTTTCATATCTAAGTTTTGAATTGTAAATTTCATATAAGTCAAGTAGCTGGCTGGCAGTAAGCAAAGTAGCATGATGCAATCGATGGAAGGGGTGGGAAAAGCATAACAGATGGCACAGATCATGTATGGACCGTAAGAAAGCGCGGCAGGGTAGCATAGACGTGATCTGATTGGCTGCTGCCTTCCCTCTCGATGCTGCAATTCCTACTTTTCATTTATTAATATTTAAGAAAGTAAACATTAGATAATAGCGTAATTTCAACGTAACACTTTTCTGTTAATAAGCTTTCATTTGCGCACATTCGTATTTTGTTCATTGTAATTTATAAAAATAAAAAAAATAGCCGGCCGCGGTGGCCGAGGGGACTGAGGCGCTCCAGTCACGGTCTGCACGGGCACTACGGTCGGGGGTTCGAATCCCTCCTCGGGCATGGATATTTGTGCCGTCCTTAGTTGTAAGTAGTTCATAAGTAGTTTGTAAGTTTAAGGACTGATGATCCCGTAGTTAAGTCCCATAGACTCTACAAACATTTGAACATTTAAACTCCACTGGCATCCCGTGTTTTATGAAGAAAATCGCAGTTAGAGCCCTCAAATCATTTTCACAGCATTTTAGCTTCAGACATCAAGAATCTGCGACCTCTGTGCTGAAACTACGTGATACTTTATCTAGTTCGAAATCTAAGGTCAGTAATAAACAAAAGAACTTCTGTTGCACCAGTCTGTAGAATTGGTGAAACCTACGGCCCTCATGTAATATGCCCTTATGTACCTTGTGCAAATAGAACCATAAGGGCATACATTCCTAGTAATAGGAATGAGGATAAAGCAGGGGGAATTTATAAGAGGGTGGAAGATGGTGCTGAGAGACTGTTAGGAACTTTCCCACTAGACAAACATCGTATATGAAGACTTGCTCTCGGCCAGCGACTGTTTTCTCCCCTCTTGATAAACTCTTTTATTTCATTAGAACCGTAATTTTACAAAAAAATTTCCTCCAGGCACATTTTACTGGTGGCCAAGAGAGGTGCTCAGTTGAGTCCTCCTGGAGCCACTCCGTAGCTATTATCGACATGTGAGGCGACGCATTGTCCTGGTGGAATTCTCCAAGTCAGTCGGAATGTACAATGGACGTAACTAGACGCAGGGGACCAGTCAGTTTGCATACGTACGTATCACCTGTCAGTCTAGTCTTATCTACACATATCAGGGGACCCATATCTCTCAGACTGCATACATCCCACTACATTACCGAGCCTCTAGCAGCTTTAACATTCCTCTGCCAACATGCTGGGTCCGTGGATTTATCAGGTTGTCTCCATACCCGTGCACTTCCATCCGCTTGATACAATTACAAACGAGACTCGTCACACCTGGCAACTTGTTTCCAGTCATCAACAAGCCAGGCGAGGAAAAAAAACTTTGTGGTATGCAGTCAGCGAGGGTACACAAGTGGGTTTCGGCTCCGGAAGCCCATATCGATGATGCTTCGTTGAATGGTTCCAACGCTGACACTTGCTGAAATCCGCAGCAATTTGCGGAATGGTTGCACTTCTGTCACTTTCAACGATTCTCTTCAGTCGTCGTTTCAAAATTTTCAAATGTTCAAATGTTTGTAAATCTATCGGACCAAACTGCGTGGTCATCAGTCCGTAGCTTAGAAATACTTAAACTAAGGTAAAGTAACCTACGGACAATATACACACGCTTGCCCCAGGGAGGACTCGAACCTCCGACAGCGAACATCCGCGCGCTGCGCAGCAAGGCGCCTTAGAGCGCTCGGCTACTCCACCGCGGCCAAGATCTTTTCACGGCTGCAGCGATGTCTGCGGTTCTATGTTTTACCGCATTCCCTGTATTCACGGTACACTTGTGAAATGCTCGTACGGGAAAATCCCAACCTCATCGTTACCTCGGAGATAATGTCCCATCTCTCGTGCGCTGACCATAACACCGCGTAGAAACTCACTTAACACGTTCAGGACGATTGACTGGTGATTTATTTTCATTTGGGCCTGACTTGTTTTGTAATGTAAATGTAAGCTTACGTGGTCAAAAATACGATATATACCGAGAAAAAAAATTATATGCCACGATATCAGTGTAATTTTGACGTCACGCGAGGGTGGCGTCCGCAGGCCGCTAGAAGAGATAGTGGCGTTATGGTAGGCAAACCCGTATAACAAACAACCAGCAACGAACCTTTATCTGTACCGCAGATTGTTGTTTTCCAGCCTGAATTCATATTTTTAACGGTTTATTTTATACTCAGATCCATTTTTGAACCGCTATTAATTTTTATTTTCACTTTTCATGGGATATCTCCCCCTCAAATTTAGACATGTGAGTTTCAGAAAGTTTGGGAGAAGTAATAATTTATGTAAAGTATCTATTTATTATACAGGAATATACTTAAGTATAAAAACAATTGTAAATACATGAAGAAGAAACAATAATTGAAAGAAAATCACTTCGACTTATGTATAAACATCTGTAGTCAAAGTAAACCTACATTTCAAAACTTCAATGAATATACACAATAATGCAAACGTATTGACAATATATACACAATTTATCTAAATGTACAACAACAAACTAACAGAATTATACTATAGGACATACACAGGTCGTAGTAATCGATGGTAAGGCATCGACTAAAAAATAGGTGATATCGGGCGTTCCACAGGGTAGTGTTATTGGTCCTCTGCTGTTCCTTATTTATATAAAAGATTTAGGGCAAAATCTAAGCAGCTCTCTTAGGTTGTTTGCAGATGACGCCGTCATTTACCGTCCAGGAAAATCACCTGAAGATCAAAACCAACTGCAGAGCGATCTTAATAAGATATCACTACGGTGTAAAAATTGGAAATTGACTCTAAATAATCAGAAGTGTGAAGTCGTCCACATAAGTACGAAAAACAGATCCGTTAAACTTAGTTTACAAGATCAATCAATCAAAAGTGAATGCCGTAAACTTCAGAAAATAGCTAGGAATTACTAATACTTCAGACTTAAACTGGAAAGAACATGTAGATAATGTCGTGGGAAAGGAGAACCAGAGACTGAGTTTTATTGGTAGAGCCCTTAAAAGATACAACAGAACTATTAAAGAATCTGCATTCACTACGCTTGTCCGTTCTTTTTTTGAATATTGCTGCCCAGTGTGGGATCCTTATCAGGTGGGTTTGACGGAGGACATCGAAAGAGTCTAGAGAAGGGCAGCTCGTTTTGTATTGTCATGATACAGGGGAGACAGCGTTACGGAAAATGTTACAGGATCTGGGATGGGAATCATTACAATAACGACGCTTATCGCTGCAGTGTGGACTACTTACGAAACTCCAATCGCCAACATTCTCCTCCGAATGCGAAAATATATTGTTGGCTCCCACTTAACGTAGGTAGAAATGACCATCTGAATAAATTACGAGAAATTAGAGCTCGAACGGAGAGATTCAGGTGTTCTTTCTTCCCGCGTGCATATTCGAGAATGGAATGTGAGATAAACAGTATAAAGGTGGTTCGATGAACCCTCTGCCAGGAACTTAAATGTGATTTACAATCCCACGTAGATGTAGAAGTCCATGACGTAGCCAGAAGTGTTTCGACCCCTTCTTCAATGTCTTCAAGAATCCCAGGCCAATGATACGTCTGAAAAAAAACTTCAATGTGTCCCTCGGAAATTGGACTTATAATTTACCTTTTAGAAAGTAAAGTATCCAAATAGTGGAGTAATGAATATTCGAAGAGCTGGATAATATCAGTTGATACTTCAACTCACGGACGAACTAGCCTCAATGAGAGCAAACTGAGGACCTGGTGAGGCTGTTATTTTTAACCTTCAAGCCGGAACGAGGTTATGAGCCTTGGTTACGAGAGGGTTCGATGACGCCACACACGCGTGCGCCGTCCGGAACGCAAGGCGGCCCTCACGCCCCAGTGCCGTGAACTGTCACCAACGTGTTAAAACGTGATAGCACTATCCGATCTAACGCCTGCTCCACGCTCCTGTTTTGTAGAGGCGTTGCCGTCCTCTGTTTACGTATTTATTTGCATACGTATGCCTATACCAGTTTCCTTGCCTCTTCAGTGTATAAATCCACATATAAAAGCACACATGAATAGGAGTGTGCTCTTTATCGAATACTAACCAAACGGCAGTAAAATAAGTATAGACAATGATTCCGTCCTTTTCCTACAAGACCACATACCATAATGTGCGGACCACTATGACAGTCTGAAATAGTAATCGGCTTTTCTCGGAAAATTTCCAGACTGCGGGCTCTGAATGTAAACAAGATTATATTGTATGTATGCATCCGCATCCCGCTCCCGCTGCTGCCGGGTCTGGCTCTAACGAGTCCTCTCCATTGACTGGTCCTGCCACCACTTTTCTTCCTCCACTTGCTGCCAGGTCGCGCCTCTTCTTTCTACAGATGTTCTCACTCCCATTTTCCATCGTGTTCGTGGGCACCCTCTAGGTTTTTTCCATCCAGCGTTAGTTCTTCCATAATTTTGGGAAGTCTCTGCACACACATTCTCTTTAACATGTCCGTACCACCTTAATCTCTTTTTTCGATTTCTTCTCTCATACTTACTTGTTTAAGGTCCTTTCTAATATCTACATTCCTTACTCTGTCCATTCTTGTTCTTTCCTTAACTGCTCTAAGAAATTTCATTTCCCCTGATTGTAGTCTGCTCCAGACGCTTTCTGTCACTGCCCATGTTTCTCTTCCATAGGTGATAACGAATGGAATGGAGAGTGTGTTGAAGAGAGCGTATAAAATGAACATAAAAAAGAGCAAAAAAAAAAGATAATGGAATGCAGTCTTAGAAAATGAGGCGATGCTGCAGGAATTGCATTAGGTAACGAATAAATGAAAGTGGTAATGAGTTTTGTTACTTGGGTAGCAAAATAACATATGAAGGTCGCAGTACAGAGGATATAAAATGATGTATGGCAATGGGAAGAAAATCATTTTTGAAAACGAGAAATTTGATAACATCGAATATTAATATAAGTGTAAGGAAGTCTTTTCTGAAGGCATTTGTGTGGAGTGTTGCCTTGTGCGGGAGTGAAACATGGACGATAAGCAGTGCGGACAGGAAGAGAATAGAGTCTTTTGAAATGTGGTGCTACAGAAGAATGCTGAAGAATAGGTGGGTATATCGCGTAACTAATGAAGAGGTACCGAACAGAATTGGCGAGAAAAAGAATTTTTGGCGTACCTTGACTAAAAGAAGGGATCACTTGGTAGGACACATTCTTAGACATCGAGGAATCTTAAATTTAGCATTGGAGGGAAGTGTGTGCGGAAAAAACGCAGAGGGAGACCAAGAGATGGATGCAGTAAGCAGATTCAGCCAGATGTGGGTTGCCGTTCTTATGAGGAGATGAAGGGGCTTGCTCCGGATAAAGTAGGGTGGAGAGCTGTATCAAACCAGTCTCCGGACTGCAGACCATAACAACAACAAGTGACAATAGCTAAGTAGTGAAATAAGGAGTTTTTCTGGAACTTGCTTATTCCAAATCGGGTGTTTTATTGTTAGATAGAAATTGCCTCTCGTCTGTAACCTCATGTTAATTTAGTTGGCTATTCATCCATAGCTAGATATTTCACTCCCTAAATAAGTGAAACTATCTAACACTTTTAGGGGTTCTGCATTCAAAGTAATATTCCTGTTGCTCCCTTTGTCTCTTCCAAATACCGTTACTTCACCATTATCTTTATTTAATTTTAATCCATGCCTTTCCATTTTTTCCTTCCACGCATTCACCCCATATTACCATATCATCTTCAAAAATCATGTCTTTTTTATTTTACTATATCTTTAACTTCCCTATTCATTTCCTCCATCAAAATATTAAAAAGTGCGGGAGATAAAATACTTCCTTTAAACAAAATTCTAATTTAACGTAATTAAATTTCGTACTTATTTCTCTTTTTGTCATTCTCGAAGTTTTCCCGGCGTAAGGAGTACTCGATGAATTTTCTGGGTTTCAGCCGGGTAGTGTGGACCTACTAGCACGACATTTCGGCTGACAATCGTTCAGCCTTCTTCAGGTGAGTGTCAGCCATAGTGGCGAACACTTACCTCAATATGGATGAACTACTGGCAGTAGAAACACTGTTCCAGGAGGTCGATGTTATCCGGATGCAATCCTGAAACTTCATCGAGTATTTCTCTTGCTCTTTTTTACTTTCTGATTTGTGACGTCATCCGTTATCGTGACTTCCTGTAGACGCACTGACAGAAATGACAGACCGATTTCGTTCTGAATACATCAGAGTTATCAGACATGTGTAACGTATTTCCAGTAACCTTTCAGTTGCGTGTTACTTTCCTTGACAGTTTCAGCAAGTATGTCCGCAAGTGTGCCTTTGTGTGTGTGAGAGAAAGAGGGGGGAAGAACTTTTTTTTTAATAAAATAAAAAAAGTCTGCACTGACACACTTGAGTTTATCCGTCAGTTGTTAGAAACATCCATTTTTCTGCTCTGAATTTTATTTACAAGACCAGAATTTAACGTATATTTTCCTGCTGTTTGGTACGTTCTGTAGGGACTCATTTTTATTTTATTTTACGTGAAGCCAAATATATGCGTTCCACGGTCTCTCATTTTCATGTACTGGCAAAGATGAAATTCATGCCGGCCTCTGTTTTGCGGCTGTCACTGAATTTAACGTTTACAATAACAAACCTCCGCCGCTTTGCTACGATAATACCATAAACGTCCACAATTACCCATATTTTATAAGACATGGTATCTCGCTTCCGTAGCTTCGCTGTTGGTACATCTATGTTTCTCAAAATTGGGGATTCAGAAATAGATATTTGCTTTTAGACTTGCGCATAATAGTTCGCGATCGGGAGCGGTCACTTTAGTTCGCGGCTCGTTCTTTTAGTTCGTCCGCTCCCAGTGACGGCTGAGCGGCGTGGTCTGCGCATGCAGGTGAAGGGAAATGTTCCCCCACCTAGCTGCTTCATACGCTTGCCCTGTGAGCCGCTAACGATATCACGCATACCAAAAGAAACACTTTGTGGATAATTTCTCGCGTTTTAGTGTAGAGTTATCTCTATATCTTGGCATTATGGGATTTATTAGTCAGATATTGTAGAGTGCAGAATACTTCAAACAGAAATTTTGTAGCACTGAACTATGTAATCTAGCAGGCAGACGCTCACCTCGAAATGGCTCTCATCATATGATTTTTATTTCTGCTTCGCGCCCTCTCGCTATTGCCCGTCGGTCTTCGGAAAAGAATACAACGAAGTAAGAAACGAGATACGTTTGGCATAATAGTTCGCGACCGATAACGCATGTTTTAGTTCGCAACCGATCGCACATATTTTAGTTCGCCACCGATCGCGCATATTTTAGTTCGCGACCTGTAGCTCTCCTTTTAGTTCGCAGCTAGGCCGCGAAGTAGGTCGCTCTTCTTAGTTCGTCCGCACTCTCTGGCTTTTGCTAACGCTACTAAAAGAGCTCATTCTTTTGTTATGACAGTTTTTTTATATAATGATCAGTGTGCTATTACCCGTATTTTTGGGCAATTAGACGTCAAATACTTAAGCAAATAAACCAGTTATTTACACGAATGGGTGATACAATGATATTCAACTACTGTGCATACAGAGTACTCGTAGTATTTTATTTATTTAATATGAGGAGCATCGTTTCAAATCGTATTAAGTTCACGTGTGGACATAATTGAGTTTGATATATTTTTGTATACTTTACATAGCGATCTTTCATGCTGTCAATGTAACAAATCGGAGTCACTAACAGCGTAAATTGCGACTGTAAAGTAGCTGTTTTTTCAATTGTATTTAGTCCACTGAAACGTGTGTTTCAAATCGTATTGTGTCCAGCGCGAAACAGTATCGTCACTTTGCTCTGTTGTCTATGCTGACAGCTGGCGCGCTATTTTCAATCACAGTAATATTGTGAGTTTCGTGTAAGAGAGTAGTTTTTCGATTATGGAGGAAGAAAGGTTTCTGGAGTCAATTGGCAACAAAAAAGGACGTTATAAACGTGTTGGAGATCAGAATGTTTAAGTTAAAGATTTAATTTCTGTTAACAATGTTATTTCATAGTGAAACAAAAATAAGTGGTTAATTATATATTTACCATAGTAACTGGTTTTTATTTGTGTTTTTACAAATTATTGAATCAAAGCATATTAAGTCCAACACATTTTCTTTAAATTTGAGGAACACAACAGCAAATTTATTTTACTTTTTGACGTACCTAGAAGTGCACCTCAAATGAAACAACTACAAAATTTTAGAATTTGTGAAGTGTTCCTCGAGTTACGAGTAATCAGTGTTATGTTCTCCTGTAAAATTTAGTTTTTTGGACATAATACGATTTGAAACGATGCTCCCCATATGTCATTGAAGGAACATTACCTACAAATCACGCGATGCTGCGCGGTCTCGCGTCCTCTCGCTGTTCCCCGTCAGTCTTCGAAAAAGGAGCGGACGAACTAAGAGGCGAGGGATCTGAGGACTAGTTCGCGTAGTTCGCCTGTCCGAGTGCTCTTGAGAACTAGTTCGTTCGCGAACTACACAAGACTATTTGCTTTCCAGTCATTGCTCGCCAGATACGATTAAATTAAAACGAATTTGCTGGAAACTCCTTCAGTGAATTTCCTATTTTTTATTTAATACGAATTTCTTCTGTAGCGTATTTTCTTATTTTTGGAGACATTTCTGCAATAATATCTAACGTCTAACGCAAGCTCTAACCGTAAGAGCGGCGCCATATATTCCGCGAGCACTGTAAAATTCGCAACAACACGCCCCGAAAAGAAGGCAACCCGCGTGACAAAGAGAGACGAGGCTGCTTCGGAAAATGAATGTTTCGCAGCGTGACGTGACGTAGAACGCGTGTTATTCATGAGGGCGAGGCAGCACAAAGAAATCCGGCGTGCTTTGTTGCGCCTCGGACGTCCCCCCCTTAGTTGTCAGCGAGGAGTTGCGCCGAGAAATTATTTTTCATTTCCACAGTAGGATTTGTTTCGGAAAATGGCACCTACAAGTACCTCCTGATTTCCGAGCGCCTGCGCAATTCAGCGTGTAGGGCCCTTTGTGCTGGAGTGTTTTGTCGAGAGAGGGAGGGAGGGGGGAGGGGAGCAGTTTTCGCTTCCCCTGAAATTCCTCGTTTGTTTCACTGTTTCGACTTCGAGGAAAATCAGTGGGAGGGGAACGTTATTCGTTTGGTATTTAGTTTACGCTTATGTTTCCGAGAGGTGCCGTGTATTGTGGCCTCTGAGTATTCACGCGTGTTAACTTGTTTGGGGAAACTGGTTTATGCGACACAGGAGTGGGATGATGCTTTAAATAGCAAATGTAACGTTTATTTTCAGTGCAGTGAGTGCTCCATAATTAATAGCAGGAACTCTCACGGATGGAAGTATACGATAAAATGAGTAAAAAAATGTTCCATTAAACAAGCCTGCAAACGAGGCGAAATGTTGGGAAATGTGCGGCTGTGAGCGGTCACTGACTTCAGAATAAAATTTACGTTCACTGCCGAACACAGATGTCACCAGCAGTGTTCGTTCGTGGTTACCCGTTGTGAAGTTTGATGTGTAATTTGATGAACGGAATACCCCACACTTATCTGATCTTCCTTCGTCAACCTAAGATGTTCATATAGTTGGAGACATTCTACAATTATGTAAATATTTTTAAAGCCTTAATTTACAACAGTAGGACTATATATTTACGTTTCCTTGTTACAATATAAAGTATTTTTTTGTTGTTGTTGTTTTTTTTTTTTTTTTTCTTTTTTTTCACAGTGTATTGCTGATATTCTTTTAGCTTTTGTGCAAGTTGTTATATGCACTTATATTATTTTTACAGCACAAAAATGTTCAAATGTTTGTAAATCTTATGGGACTTAACTACGGGGTCATCAGTCCCTAAACTTACAAACTACTTATGAACTACTTACGAACTAGGACGGCACAAATATCCATGCCCGAGGGGGGATTCGAACCCTCGACCGTAGTGGCCGTGCAGACTGTGACTGAAGCGCCTCAGTCCCCTCGGCCACCGCGGCCGTTTACAGCACAATCCATTTCAATGACTTAACTGTTTACAATGAGTATATACTCTGCGGTATTCTGGAATTTCAATGATATTAGCACTGAAAAATGATTAACATACTCGATACTTTATTTAGCAACGGTTTAATTTACGTTAAAATCTGCGTCGTTTTCAGTGATATTAGCTACATATGAAGATCGTAATATTCTGTAGTTGAATATTATTTTTCAACTATGTAATTTATCTTAAGTGTCTAAAATTATCCTCTTTCTTTTTTGGAATCAATGAAGTTTTATAAACGACGTTTGTGCTTTAGACATGTTTCCTCGTTAAAAATTTTGTCTGGAAAATCGTCTGTGTGGATATAAACTAGTAGCTCTTCCAAAATCGTCATTACGATTCCGTTGGGTACACGATGTAGGAGTTTCATTGCGTTTTTTATTCGTTATGGTTTTTGTTTATGGTCACGTAAGTGTGTGAATATTTTGATTTATTTCTTTCGCAATTTCTTTAGTGTTCTAGAAAACTATTATCTTTTGGTTTGTTTGTCCAATGTAAAATTGATTATAGTCGTCACATGTGATTTTATAAATTCCTGAGTTCGAGACATTTGGGACTTTCATTTTACCTGATTTTATCTTCGTCTGTAAGATAAATATAATCGTATTATAATAAATAAAAAGGAACAAATATTTAAAATGTCATTTCCTGACTTGATGTAAATAGCGGGATCACCTGAAAAGAAGCTTCTGAAGTATTAGAATTATACTAAATATGAAATACAGTGTTTATAATGTTCTGGGTCCGCTGCGTCATATAAGACATTTAGAGACATTGTAAATTATTGATACCAAAGACGCTGCTTTCTATTAAATTATTTAATACGACAGGCCTGTTTCGGCGTGAATGCCATCATCAGAAGTACCTTGTAAGATCTCTGCTTCTCTTATATGTATACGTATTTATTTACATACGTAAAAGAACTGTTGTTATTATAGTTCTTATATAGCTGTTTATATAATTTTTTTAAATAATTCTTGTTGTCGATGTTTGACTGCTATTTTGACAGATATGCCAGCGGTATTAGCTGTCAAACATCGATAACATAAGAATTATTTTAAAAAAATTATATTTACAGCTATATAAGAACTATAATAACAACAGTTCTTTTACATATGTAAATAAGAACATACATATAAGAGAAGCTGCGATCTTACAAGGTACTCCTGATGATGACATTCACGCCGAAACAAGCCTGTCGTATTAAATAATTTAATAAAAAGCAGCGTCTTTCGTATCAATAATTGAATCGTCACATCGAATAACGCTGTATGGCACATTTTGCAGTTTATGGGAAATCGAAAAAAACTGTTAATTCCAGAAAATTGATGGAAAATAATAATGTACCAGTAGATACGTATCATTTGTGCATACAGACTCTTAAAAATACTTGTTTGTGCTTTCCAAAATTTCACTAAGTATAGTTTTTTTTTAAATTAGTTAGTTTTAAAATGGATAAACGCTGTATAGCACTGGATATACAGCTTTATTCCATATCACTCTGTACTCTGCTCTAATGGTAAGGTTGTCTAGAATCCAAAAAGTGTAAGTAAGAAAATTATTACAAGATACAAAAAATATTTATTGTAAACTGATTACATTGGTCTTAAAAATTGTAGTACATGAGTCTGTTAAAGTTGAGACACAAATCTGGTAGCCAAACTCAGCTGTCACACTGTAGGTTTTCGTAAAAATCCCGGTATTTTGGATCCATATATTTTATCATTTCCAACAGATCCTTTTTCTTCTCCTTCTGAAGTGTCAGTGCCCTGTTGTAAAGCAACCAAAAACCAGAAGACAACGGTAAATTTTTATTTGATGTTCACGGAACCCATACAGCATTATTCCACTCACCTGTGTTGAAGGTTGTTTCCCAAAAACCACCTTTCCTTTCCGTGATTTATATTCCATTCCAGCACCACGAAGCCTTTTCCTCTTAATATCCTGACAATTAGCGATGTTAATTTTCCTTTTCCGCGTGTTATTAGCTCGTTTCAAACCGATTTTGGTAAGCGTCACCTTGCTACACTCCGCCATTATTGTAACATACAGCATTGTTCCAGCAGAGGCGCGAAAACTTCGTGGGTCTCTTCGCTGTTTAGTGCTACCCTCGGACGGTAAACCGGTTAACTTTTACAGCAGGCGATGCAGACTGCCGCTTACATCATTATTCCACGCGATTCTACGAAATGTCAAAATGTGCCATACAGCGTTATTCGATGGCACGATTCAATTTACAATGTCTCTAAATGACGTTATGTGCCGTGTTATTCCGTTCAGCACTATGATATGGTAATGTTTCCTGCATATAAGCAGGACTGTTGCGTGTTCTGCATTCTCTCCAGATGAGGGAACGACTTATTTGTGAACACAACCCGGCGCCATTCGTTACGATTCCAATCCTGATGTTTCTGCGGCCTAAGCGGTGTCATGGTTTTAATGGGGCACACACCATAGGCCTCCGGGCTTAAGAGACCGCATTCCAAGGCGATTCGGACTGTTTGTGTCGATACTGCAGGTCCTGTTGCTGCCTGGAGGGTGCGTTGCAGTTGAGTTGCATTGAGCCTCTTGTCTCGGCGTTCTTCCGTTAACCGGCGATAACGGTCATTTTTTGCTGATGTTACACCCTTGGCTTTGCAATCTTTCAACGGTTCCTCCTGTCTGAAGTCCCTTCCAGGTCCTGGAAATTACTCTTTGGGACACTCCAAAACCTGCTTTACACTACCTGTTCACTCCAGCATCTGTAATTATTTTGGTAGAGTAAATACAAGTCAACATCAAACCCTCTGCAGCAACTTTGTTATTATCATTATGTCAGTTGCCGTAATGTTGTTGTGTCCACTCTGTAGAACGGACAGAAAAACGTCGAACCTTTTCAGTTCTTTCTGCCGATGACAATACTTCAGAAGCTAAATATCCCTGCCGGCCGCGGTGGCCGAGGGGACAGGCGCTCCAGTCACGGTCTGCACGGCCACTGCGGTCGGGGGTTCGAATCCCCCTTCGGGCATGGATATGTGTGCCGTCCTTAGTGTTAGCTAGTTCATAAGTAGTTTGTAAGTTTAGCGACTGACGAACCCGTAGTTAAGTCCCATAATCTATAGAAACATTTGAACATTTTCTAAATATCTCTATTGATCTTCCAATTGTTTCGACCAGTGTACCATTGAAATTACTATTTTTGTATTCTTACAAGGGAATTTCTACGATGATCTTAAATCTGTAGCTATGTAGAGTATACTAATGAAAAGTGTAAAATAAATCAATAGAGAGTGTGAGGATATAATATTTAATAATAAAATAACTGTGGGAATTGTACTTGAATGGACAAGTGCAGTTTAATAGCAGATAGACAGTGCGTTACGAAAATCAGTTGTAAACAGTGGTGGCCGGAGTGTTATTTGTCTGAGGCACGTGCGCGCCGAAAGGGGAACTCTTGCAACAACGCAGGCTACGTGTAGAGCGTGACTTTGTCATCTTACTGAAGTGTCTTACGCTAACGCAAGCAGGTCACCAGAGCGACAAGAACGTTCTAGTAGCAACTTTTCGACATAAATGGACCCCTCTAAGCACAGGTCGGCAGAGTCATCGGAAGACGGACAAGAGCTCTGACCAAACCTCCGGAATCGCCAGGGCGCCGCAGCCGTCACCGGAGGGTCGTGTCTTCGACGATTTAAAAGATTATCTGCAAGATATATTCATCGACTTTTTTAATTACCGAATCCCAAACTGTAAACTGGAGCTAAAATGTGTGTCCTGTTGTATTCACTGAGTGTCCCATGAAGATTCATTTTTCTGCTACTGCTCATATTGCTGGTGCGTCATTCGTGTTCTGTACCGCTCACTTGGACTTCTCGTGTCGTCTGCCCTATGTACACAGAACCCAGCTCACAGTGAATTTTTAAAAAAGTTTTATTGAGTTGCATAAAAAGTTCTCGGGTTTCCATACGCGTCAGGTGGTTAAAACTGCACGTGCTTTCGGCCAAGCACTTCTTGGCCATTGTCAAGCACATTGAACACCGACTCAAAGTATGCCCATATATGGCGATGTCGCGGAGCACCAGTGACGTCACAGCCGGCAACTAGTGTATATAAGGCCTTACTTGCAGTCACTAGGCAGTCAAAACCACTGGACAATGGCCAAGGAGTGCTTGGCCGAAAGCTTGTGGAGTTTTAACCACCTGACGCGGACGGAAACCCGAGAACTTTTTATTCGAAGTTATCGCCGCGAGACAATGCATTCCTACACGTTTTATTGAATTGTTCGTAGTCTTCATAGGATCCGACTAGGACCAAACTCTTCGCTGGTGGACGGAAGGTAATCTTAACATTGTTTTTCCTCAGAAATCTGCCTATTCCCTCCATATGGAAGCTACGCAACTTATTTACAGTCATCAATATCCTTGGTGCATTCCTTCTCGTTCGAGGATGATGAAAAGCAGTTATTATCTTAATGTTCGATTCCATTGTATGGAAGGATGAACTCAACGACCACAGAATAATGTTTACAAACATTAAACGAAGCAGCTTTGGCCGCAAAAATATCTTACATTTATTTTCGTAAATAGATATGAGTTGCTGAGCAACCATCTTGAGTGCTAATGCATAAATTCACAGCGGATGTTATAAGTCATGTAACATCTCCTGCGAATTTATGCATCAGTTCTGAAGATGGTTATTCAGTAACTGAAATCGATTTGCGATAATAAATGCAAAAGTTTTTCACGAACAATGCAGCTTCATTTAATGTTTGTAATAATTGTAGTTATAGCTGTTCACGGCTTTCCTTATTTGGAGCGAAGTGTAGCCAGCCAAGAGTTCTAATTTTGCATGGTTTTCATCGTCTCCTGTTGCGAGCGTGCGATGTAAGAAGGTACTAAATACGTCGGAGGACTGTGGGGGGTGATGGCAGCTACACGCCTGGAGATATAGATCTGTACACAGAATGTCCCAGGGACTCACCATTTCTACGTAGTACTAGCAAATGTACAAAGTGTACAGTCCGCTCTTTTCCATATCCATCGGTAACTAGAAGTACTCATGTAATCAGTTTAAGGAATCTCCCTGGTTCTTGTCTTCCATGGCGTCATAGAACAAAAATATCATTGACATAACGCCAGAAGTCCGTGGGATTTAAAATAGCAGACTCAAGTGATTTGCCCTCGAATTCTTACAGGGGGCAAATGGCATCCAATGCTGATGCCGTCTGTTTGTTTAAAGAATGCGTTGCTTCATAGATAGGTTGCGGAGAGAGTACTTTAAATATGGCTATCAGGTCCGCAAAGGGTAACTCACCAATAAAATGTAATGGGTGCATTTACGGCACTTGGATGAAAAAGGGAGACCACATCAAAGGTAAACAGTACACAGGAGCTACTAATCTTAACTGCAAGCGATCGAAATAAATCCTCAAACTTACGTGTATGTTGGTAACACTGGGACACGTTGAAAGAAGCATGTTGTTCTTTTAACAAATTTCTGGCTCAGATAGCCAGGTGAAAGAAGCGTGTCTTTACTATATTTCTTAATGGAACTGTACTAAATTGATTTACGATTCCCATCTATAGATCTTAAATAACATATTAAATGGTGGCAACGGAAACGCGGGCTAGTTTTTTCTCCTCCAGAAGGGAGCAAGAGACAAGATATTTGATCTAACTACACAACATTTACAAAATATATGGTGTGGGAGAATTTAAATTGGGAAAAGGGCTTAACGTGTAACAAAATTATTTATTGTCCAAGACATACACAACAAAGGGGGAGAGACCTATTTAAATACGAGGTACGTCCAGAAAGTAAGTTCCGTTTGGTTACATAAAGCAAACGTGTACAGATACAGAAAAAATATTTATTGTACGAAAATCTACAACTGTTAAACTATTTTTCTACTTCCGAAATTTCGTAGGCACTTGTCATAGCACGGCTCAAGTTTTTGTATGCGTTCTTCATAGAAGTTTGCCGCCTGTGTATTGAACCATGTGGTAACATGTTATGTTCTTTCAGCTCGTCACCATCGTTGAAGTGTTGACCACCATGGACAGATTTTAGGTGTAAGGAGAGATGAAAGTCACTAGGAGCGAGGTCCGGGCAGTACGGAAGATGATTAGACACGTCCCAGTGAAATTCCCCCGAGAACTGCTGGGTCACATTCGCCGTGTGAGGTCGGACACTATCGTGGAATCAAACAGCACCTTTTGACAGTAATCCTCTTCTTACACCTAATATCTGTCCTTGCTAGTCAACACTTCAACCATGATGACGAACGCGAAGAACACGTTACCACATGGCTAAATACACAAGCGGCAACCTTCTATGAAGACGGCATACAGAAACTTGTGCCACGCTATGACGAGTGCTTACAAAAATTCGGAAGCTAAGTAGAAAAGTAGTTTAACAGTTGTAGATTTTTTTTACAATAAATATTTTTTCTGTATTTGAACACGTTTTTTTTTATATAACCAAACGGAACTTACTTTCTGGACGTACCTCCTATAAAGCCCTTTCTACACGGGAAGCGATAGCTTACGAGGTTACCCATGATGCACCGGTGACGCCGTCCGCGTACAGTGTAGACGCGTCCACTTACACAAGATGCACTCATACGATCGCTTGTAGACGGAATAGCATGGATCCTATTCACACGCGTAAGGAAGTGCTTCGCGCATGCGCAGACGACCGAATGGGTAACCCAGCTGACAAACGAAGCAAAGTCGGGAATTTGTTTGAGAATGTATACTTATCTCCTGCTCAGTTGAACGTAGTTTTTCGACTCAGTAGTATTTTAGGAGATGATACTATAGATGAATTGCATTAAAATTTAATATAACCTATGTACAATTTATATTGAATACAGAGATACTGCTGTCAAATTGAAATCCAAACAAATGTAGATTAAATGCATATCAAGAAATTTTCACTGATTTATCCGTCGGTTTTTGGTAGTAAAACATCACAGTTACTACTCGTTCATTTCCACTTAGTTACCCGGTTTTCGGCTTACTGTGACATAGACATTAAACTAAGTCGAAAAACCAGTTCTCTAAATAAAAGTCAATATGGTGATCTACCAAAACCGACGAAAGAATCAGTCAAAATATCCAAATCAGTTTGTTGTACATACCAAGAGCCGTATCTCTATACCCAATTAAATTTTGACAGGCTTTATATGAAATTTTATCTGCAAATCTTCTTTATTACCATCATCTAAAATAACTGCTATTTTTCCTGAAACATGCTGTAGTTAAGATGTAATACTTGTTTTTGGTGAGCATCACTTGAAGCTTTATGAAAGTGAAAGGTCTATGTATAGTCACCTGAGCTTGTTCATCATATACATACAGGGAGTTTCACTAAGTGTGCTTGCCTCTGTAACTTATAAAATAATAGGTGACGGGAATTTTTAATGCGATAGGTCAACACAAAAAATGATACACTTTCTGAGGAGCTATGAACATAGTTTATTGTATCATTTTCCACAGAGTTACAGCACAAAGATTTTTTTTTTTTAAATGGAACAATAGTTTTTTTTCTATCGTGCATTGGAATCGTTGAAACCAGCTGCGTCCAAATCAATTTAAACTACATTCCTATCACTGTTAGTTGGGGGCTACAACCCTGCAAAGTTTCAGGGGCAGATACCACACGCTGTACATAATACATGGCTATGTGGTGGGTGATGGATGTTATGGCGGTGGGAAGTTGATTTACATGAGATGTTCAAATGTGTGTCCATGTTCCTCAATGCATAATACAATGCGCCGTCGAAAGGATCTGCGGACGAGATGTAACATCGCCGGTGTGACGGAGCGACATGCGTCCTCCATGCGCCTTTTTTAGATCATCTGGAGATGTGGGCTGAGTGACATAAACACGATCCTTTAGATATCCCCACAAAAAGAAATCTACTGGTGTTAAATCGGGCGACCTTGCGGGCCATGAATGAGAAACATAGCGCCCCAACCATCTTCCTGCAAACCTGTTGTTCAGTTCTTCCACAACAGCACGCGCAGAATGGGCTGGGTGACCATCGTGCTGCATCCACATATGGACTCTCGTGCGTAGACACACATGTCCAAGGAGACCACCCAAACTGTCGGCTATAAAAGCGGGATATAACTCACCTGTCAGTGTACCTGGGAAGTAGTGTGGACCTATGATTTCATCCCCAAGGATTCCACACCACACGTTAATAGACCACCTACGTTGACGGTCGACAGGTCGTACCCACCGAGGATTGTCTGCGGCCCAGTAGTGCATGTTATGGCGAGTCACCACCATAATTTGTGAACGTGGACTCATCAGAGAACATAACACTTTGTAGAGACTCCAGCGTGAAATTACGCATGGCCCACTCACAGAATGTCACTCTTGCACGGAAATCGTTCCCATGTAGCTCCTGGGTCAGTGACAGGCGATACGGGTAAAACCTGTGGCTGTGTACTAAACGCCACACAGATGTGAGACTGACACCAGCGACTGCAGCAATGGTTCGTAAGCTGACATGAGGATCGTGGTGTAGTGCAGTTAAAACAAACACCTCCGACTCCTCACTTCTTGCAGGTCTTCGTCTGTTACTGCGGCGCATTACCAAGCTGCCTGTTTCCCGAAGTCGTTGTTCGGCACTTAAGAACGTAATGGCTGCCGATGCTCTTCGCCTAGGATACCTCACGGCCTACGCCGTGGCTGCTTCATTGGCATCGTGTCGGCACTCGCCGAGCATCAGCAACATGTCAACGTACTCGTTGTTCGTGTATGCCATTGTCATCCGATGTCAGTAACTGTGGTATATTGAGCTCCGGTTGTTTGTGTGGCTCCAACTGTCGGGTATACGGCCGTGTGCGGCGACAGTCGGCAGTCTAACAGCACATCGAGGAAGCTTCTCGCTCCGTGACACCGGCGACGTTACACTCAGGCGCACCTCATTTAGAAGGCGCATTGCATTATGCGCAGCGTTTGTGGTATCTGCCCCTGAAACTTTGAAGGGTTGTAGCTCCCAAACTAACAGTGATAGGAATGTAGTTTAAATTGATTTGGACGCAGATGGTTTCAACGTATCCAATGCACGATAGAAAAAACTATTGTTCCATTTAAAAAATATATTATAGTCGACATGGTCGATTATAGAGAGTCCGCAACTGCACTACGTTATTTTAAAATGTGTTTATTTCAATTAGTACTCAGCCAGACGAGTTGCGGACGCAACTATAAGATCTGAAGATGATCCAAGTGATCGAAACATGTTATGAAACAATTTTATAGCAACTGTTGACAGAAATAAACACATTTTAAAATAAAAAATATATCTTTGTGCTGTAACTCTTTGGAAAATGATACAATAAACTATGTTCATAGCTCCGCAGAAAGTGTAACATTTCTTGTGTTGACCTACCGCATTAAAATTTCCCGTCGCCTATTAATTTACAAGTTACAGAGGCAAACACACTTATTGAAACGCCCTGTAGGTACCTCAAACCGTAGGGGCTGGAAGTATGTAATCCCATTTTATAATGAGGACGTTAACACATGTGAGTAACGTAGTTACGCATGAACTGCACGAAAACAATTAAATACAGTTTCACAGTGGCAGTCTAAAACACAAATAAATGTTTTAATCATCACAATATATCATACAGTTTCGAAAAGTGATGTTAACGCGGCGATTCATTTGCTGTAATTTGACAACAAACGAAGTAGACGTGTGAAGCAGACAACAAATGTGTACCGTTTGAACGCTTCTTTGTAGTTCGACGGTCTATCGCAAGGGGCGCTGCAGCTGACGACGACTTCCTTGTGCGTGTTGCACGTCTCGTATAGGAAGGGCTTAATAAACACACACATCTTACAAAGACTCTGCTGTGGCAGCCCCTCTCTGTGTAGAGTGCCCGCTTAACAGGCAGCCAATGCGGGCTGCTTAGCTTCCCTTTGTAGGCGCTCACACGTAAAACGTAAACATCAACAGCGACCAACTGCAGAAGAAACTGCTCTGTACTGCTGCACTACTTTACGGTTAGCCATGTGACAGTGCCCAGCCAATCAAAGCGGAGTAACCTGGTGTAGCCCTCGGCCGATGCCGGCTGCATAAGCGCACCGACGGAGTGTCGGCAGCCAGTGCATACCCAGCTACCGAATCCAGCTCCAGCGGCACTCAGGGTAGACCGTAGTTTTCGTGCCATGTATTGTAGTTGTTTTGGCCTAGCGCCACTTTTAAATACTAGTTGTTTGTGTGATGCTTTCACTATTGTACTTGGTGGTTGTCCCTAAGTAAATGAGCATCTTTTTCTTTGCGTTTGTTATTGTACGCCCAGAGGGCTTTTTGTTTAATAAACAGTTTCATTTTCAGGATTGTTTTTCCTGCAGATCGCAGTGTGATATTACAGATACAGGGGAAGCTAATTGTTTCTATGTGAAAGGCGGGTTTTGCCAGGTTGTTGGGTTCCCCAGCCGGCCGGTTAACAGTTTGAACCTAGTGAATGGAGAGGTACTCAGGGTTTTCCTAATGTGCTCGGAAACCGGAAACGACGCTCTTGGCTGAGCGAGGACGTCTACTCCGGATTGCAAATGAAATACAATATAGCCACAAACATTATTCTATAAATCCATATAAAATCAGGGAATGATCATATGGCAAATAAAATTAAATGAATGAATTCAGGAGACCGGGAGAATCAAAAGCCGTAATTACAATTTCAATACTCCTTACAGATAAAAAGCCGGCAAATTTCAGTACTATTATAATAATAATATAAGACTTATATTTACAATTATTGATACGTAGTGTTGGTCAGTAACATTTAAAGAAGCAAATGGGCAGCATTGCACTATGATACCTATCTTAAAAGACATTTGTGGACAAGAATTGAATATATTTACATAAGAAGCCATTGTAAATTAAATATTAATTGTGTAACTATTTTTCGACGGCGGCAGTATATTTGAACAGTGAGACACTACCTGAGGAAAGAGCTTCAGTCTCGACCGTTTTAATATTGTTAAATATATATTTGTTTGTTAAATGTAAACAACATTTGTAGGGAGGTGGTCAGAGCATTTAATTCTGCAATATTCAAATGTATAATATTTTGGAAGGGAAATTGTATTTTAAAGATGAGGCGTTAGGATGCGCAGAAGGATACAAATTTTGGGAGCAGGGAGAGCACGCTTTTCGAACGCTTGGGAAAGGACTCGTAACTTGTACGTGGTGGTGAAAGGTTGTGACGCTGGGCGGTCTTAAGCCGCATCACGAACTTGTGATTTGAAGAGATAGGCATTGTGGACCTTACGGGAATGTGACTGAAGAACTTAGTCTCTGCTTGAAAAGTGATAAACTATGCGTGGTAGTAGGGCTGTGGAACTGTGATAATTCAGCAATCGTGTACTTGTGTGATTACAAACTGTGTTTTGTTACAAATACTTTAATCGCGGATTAATTAGGAACTGAAATGTTCGATGGACTACACTAATTTACGAGTGATAATTTGGAACTTTTACTCTCGAGTGCATGTGATACTTGTAGTGCCTCTCATGAACAATAATTGGGGAAATATTCAGTCATTTACCGATATATAAAGTAGGAGCACCTCCGCATTTTCATGTCCAGAAAGAGAAATATACTCTATTTATAAAGAAGTGAATCACTTCTTTATCTTAGAATCCATTTTGTTGGTCATTCAGAGGTTTAATTTATGTTTGTTAAACTGGCTAAGCTACAGATTAATTATTAATCTTGTTTAAACAGATTGGGTAGCTGACATACATAACTGACCCCTATGAACAGAGACAACGAGCCATAAACTTTTAGTACCGTGAGTTATGTATTGCCAAAGATTTATTGGTGAGAGGAATAGGAAGGTCGCAGCAGGACGTAACAGACTCCACATTTACTTAAGATATATGGCCCTAATAATGCCCACCAGAAAAAGCAGTACTAGCGTAATTAATAATGATCATTTTTCAGGGGGCAGAAGGGAAGAATTGATACACATTCTCACACAGATACATGCGCCGTGCCATGCAGGTACTTACCGGCACCGAACACAAAAGACAGCAACGCTAGAAAAGGACGCTGTACGGAACAGCAGGTTCACTCGCGCACCAATAAAAGAAAAACTTTTGTTCAGTAGTGTATGGTCTTGTGCCTTAGTAGCTCTTCAGTAGCTGTCTACTCACCTGAAGATATCCGGACGTCTCTGAACCGAAAATTCTTAAAATAAAAAGAGTGTACTGCTTTCCACTGCTGCGTTTTTTAATATCTCTCTGTTTCTTGTTGTTTTTATAGGGGTCTATTAAATATGAAAGATCACGTTGAATGAAAGAAATTTGTTCTACATAGGTGATCTAAAACGGAATGGACTGAGAAAAAGGGAAAAAAATAATGCTGCTGCAGAAATAAAACTTGTGGACTGGGGAGGAATGTGGGAGAGAGAGAGAGAGAGAGAGAGAGAGAGAGAGAGAGAGAGAGAGAGAGAGAGAGAGAGAGAGTACGGGTGAAAAAGTAGCGATTATTTTTGTGTAGCGGAAGTAACGCCGAAAACACTGTGGATAAACAAATGCTCCGGATATTAAAACGGATCCGCGGGAAAAAATGCACGGTAGCTGATCTCAATTTGTTTCATTACAGGGGGTTGGGGAACCGTTTGGTGGGTGGGGGTGGGATCGATGGGGCTTTCTGTAGGGGGTGGGGGGGACGCAGACAGAGGCCGCGCGCTGTCGATGGCGCCGGCAGCTGTAAATCACTGCGCCGAGAATTGAAAGCGAGTGCTGGAACAGCGGAGGCAGGACTGCTGCCCGCCAGTGGACACCGCGTCACACCGCAGCACTGCACAGCCTGTCACTAGAGTGACGCACTGCGGGCCGCGACAGTCGCGCCAAGGCGTCATGTTGTACGAGAAAGTCCGAAAACGCTCTGTGTCCAGTGGAGGGTTTGGACAGCGTGAGTATAGCCTTTCTGGTACAGTACCACATTTTTCTGCCTCAACTCCCTACTTGACGTTTATACGGCTTTTAATTAGAGCGAGGCGCCATGGGACTATTATACGAGACGCGTTCCAGAAAGTAAGTTCCGTTTGGTAATAAAATGAAATTGTACACAGATACAGAAGAAATTTTTATTGCACAAAATTCTACAACTCTTAAACTACTTTTCCACATAACTGCCGAAATTTTGCAGGCATTTGTCATAGCGTGGCACCAGGTTTCGTATACCTTCTTCATAGAAATCTGCCGCCTGTGTCTTCAACCAGTTGGAAACAGTTTCTTTCAGCTCTTCGTCCATAGCGAGAGCACTAATTGTAAACCTACGGTTTTCCTGGATATTGTCATCAATCGCGTGAACCAGTTCTTCTGTAACCAAAGGTGGACGCCCACTTCGTTCTTCATCGTGCACATCACTACGCCCGCCATTGAACTGCCGGACCCATCTTCTCATCATCGAACCACTCATCGCATTTAGTCCGTAAACACCGCAAATTTGCCGATAAATTTCACTTGGTTTCACTTTCCTCGGATTCAGAAACCGAATCACCGACCTGATCGTACAGGCGGCGGGATTTTCAATCAACACCGACATTTCAAACAAGCACAACAAAGCGTACGTAAGTGACAGCGCCGCGGCTGATTAGCCGCGCGTACTGGAGCGCCGTGTTGTGGTGCGCGCGGCAGTCCGCCGTCGGGGGTTCGAATCTCCCCTCGGGTATGGATGTTTGTGTTGTCGTTAGTATAAGGTAGTGTATAAGTAGTTTGTAAGTTTAGGGACTGATAACCCCGCAGTGAAGTCCCTTAGACTTTACAGACAATTTGAACAATTTTGTAAGTGACAGCGATCTCCAAATGGTGCACGTTCTTGTCCTTGATATACATCGTCTACAGCGCATGTGCGGAACTGCAATCGCAGCGCTGCTGTGCAGATAAATTGAAATGGAACTTACTTTCTGGTCGCGCCTCGTAATAGTGAAAAAGTTATCCTCGTTGTAACGAAGCATGTTTGGATTTATTTCCGCGGTGGAGTAGCCGAGCGGTCTAAAGCACCTCGCTGCGGAGTGCGCTGTTGCTCGTAGTAGAGGTTCGAGTCCTCCCTGGGGCATGGGTATGTGTGTTTGTCCATAGGTTAGTTTACCTAGGTTTAAGTAGTTTGTAAGCTACGGACTGATGACCACGCAGTTTGGTCCGATAGATTTACAGACTTTTCTTTTTTTTTTAATACAAACAATATCTGACATAATCAGATAGTCATACCTAAAAAGTAAATGTAGCCAGGCGGAGCAGTCACTAGGGGCTGCAATGTCTCCGCTGCTAACGTCGCCAGATAGCTAACCGCGCATACGTACAAAGCACGTAGGCGGCCGCGTCGTCGAACTGTTCTTGCAGATGGTTGTTGTCTTGCAAACGTCCCCATCTGTCGACTCAAGGATCGCCGGCCGCGGTGGCCGAGGGGACTGAGGCGCTCCAGTTCAAAAATGTTCAAATGTTTGTATAGGTCATGGGACTTAAATACGGGGTCATCAGTCCCTAAACTTACAAACTACTTACGAACTAGCTAATACTAAGGACGGCACAAATATCCATGCCCGAGGGGGGATTCGAACCCCGGACCGTAGTGGCCGAGCAGACCGTGACTGGAGCGCCTCTGTCGCGCTCCAGTCACGGTCTTCACGGCCACTACGGTCGGGAGTTCGAATCCCACCTCGGGCATGGATATTTGTGCCGTCCTTAGTATTAGCTAGTTCATAAGTTTGTAAGTTTAGGGACTGATGACCCCGTAGTTAAGTCCCATAGACTATACAAGCTTTTGAACATTTTATACGCACGTATGTTATACGCGCTTTGTACATATGCGCGGTTAGCTATCTGTCGACGTTAGCAGCGGAGACATCGTAGCCCCTAGCGACTGCTCCGGCTGGCTACAATTATTTACTTTTTACGTTTGACTATCTGATTATGTCAGCTATTTTTTGTATTATTTTAGATTTTGACACGTAGTTTTAACATTCATCTTCGTCTGAAGAAGGTGCCCATAGCGGCATTGAAACCTTGTTACGATCATATTCGTACTTTTGCGACTGAGGGCTGCCCCTTAAAAAGTTTAATTGTATTGTGACACTCGCTGATTCACAGCCATGCACAAAATCATGGGACTATCATAACAGTGAAAAAGTTATCTTGGGTTTAATGAAGCATGTTGGGATTTATTCCCATTTGTTTGAATAACTGAATCTCCCGATAGCAATGTTACATAATAATTCGTACGACTCTAATTGGATACTTAACTGTAGAAAGATGCAAAGTGACAAATACATGAACTGAAGTTATTGCAAAAAAACTGCCTGTGGTGCAGAGTTTTAATTATTTATTCCTGAAAATTTTACTTGTTACAAATGAGAGTATCTTATCATATATTAGTGCTGGTTTCATGACACAGTTTGAATTTTATAGTTTTCCAAATGAAATGCCAAGATCGCACATTAATAGTTTCTTCAATGACGACCGGTTTCGGTGAATTGTGTCGCCATCATCTGGTCACTTACGTATTACAAGCTGGTCATCTTATTAAAATAAATGGGTATTAAATAACAAGTGCAACATTGCACTTAGTCACTACACAAGTTAAAAACATGACAGCTTACAAAATATAAAATTGAGTATTTTGTAAGCTGTCATGTTTTTAACTTGTGTATTTTTTATATAGTGACTAAGTGCAATGTTGCACTTGTTATTTTATACCCAATTTCTTTAACAAGATGACCAGCTTGTAATACATATGAGACCAGATGATGGTGCCACAGTTCACCGAAACCGGTCGTCATTGAATAAATTATTAATGTGCGATCTTGGCATTTCATTTTGAAAACTATAAAACGATCAGATCGCCTCCAAACCCGACTGTTGTTGTGGTCTTCAGTCCGGAGACTGGTTTGATGCTGCTCTCCACAATACCCTATCCTGAGCAAGCCTCTTCAACTCCAGAACGGAAACCTACATCTGTCTGAATTTGGTTACTGTATCCATCTCTTGGTCTTCCTCTGCGGTTTTTGCCCCACACACTTCCCTCCAACGCTAAATTCACAATTCCTTGATGTCTAAGAACGTGTCCTAACCAATCTATCCCTTCTTTTAGTCAAGGTATGCCAAAAATTCCTTTTCTCCCCAGTTCTGTTCAGTACCTCCTCATTAATTACGCGATCCACCCACCTAATCTTCAGCATTCTTCTGTAGCACCACATTTCAAAAGCCTCTATCCTCTAACTGTCCTCACTGTTTGTCGTCCATGTTTCACTCCCACGCAAGGCAACACTCCACACAAATGCCTTCAGAAAGGACTTCCTTAGGCTTAAATCAATATTTGACGTTAACAAATTTCTCTTTTTCAAGAACGCTTTTCTACCCATTGCCATTCTGCATTTTATATCCTCTGTACTGCGACCATTTTTTTTTTTTTTTTTAGACTGCACTCCATTACCCTAGTTTTGCTCTTGTTAACCCGTCTATGTCAGGTAATCCTAAGAGTTTGAATTGTTGGCCGCTGGTGGCAATTCAAACATAAACATTTATGAAAGGTGCTAAGTTCCATCAAATTGTTCTAGGTGTTAAGTTTTTAGTCACTCTCCACAGAGCAGCATATAATATTCTTTATGCTCATTATTTTCCAGATAAGGTATCATAGGCTTTAAATCCTTCTTCTTTTCATCTGTAATTGAATGGATTGAGGAAATAGATTCAAAGGTAGCAGATTGATTGTTTCCGGCATGTTTCCCTTTTTTGAGCACATGCACCTTATGGGTCCTTTCCATGTCGATGTAACAGTTGAAGAGCAATGATTCACAATAAAGAAGGGAATAGAAGTCTTTGCATACACTTTTAACGGCATCAAAGTGAAACAAACACAACTGAATGGCACATTGCACCATTCTTATGAAATCACACACAGTCCTCTTCATGTGTGATCCTCTTAGGTATCTTGCACCTTTCAAACCACTTATCTCATTTTTCATCAATTCGGCACTTAGCACCTTTATACAGTTAATTATCCAGTTAGCCTACTATTATTTTTTTTCCAAAACTTTGATTATATTTTTTTTCTGTCGAGACTAGCTGAAGTTATTTTCCATTATTTGAAGTCGCAGAAGTTTGTTTAATTAGCAAATATTAATTACTTCATACAAGAGACACATTGTTCTAGTGCGGACCGCTGTTCCGCCGCGGTTATATCAATTTACTCGGTATTATTTACGGTACGTTTTACTCCAGCCAGTTGAATGTAACTGTTTACTTTTCCATTATAATTATGTTAATGGAGTCGGTAAACAATACGTAATTTCCAGTGTCATTGTTTGGATGATATAAATAGGATGCTTTTGTTTCATCTTTGTTGGGAGGCACAATCCACGCCAGTAAGGAGTATTCAGTCGAGTCTTGTTTTGTGATGTATCTGAGGCACAATCCACACCACTTTGAATTTCGATTATGAATAATTATGAAAAAGTTCTTCAGTGTTAGTCGTTTAGAATGTGGATCTACAGTTATTACGAATTAACTCATCATATTCGTGGCACACTAAAGGTACACTTCGAACGTTAGTATTCCACACACGAACTGTGTAAATTTGTATTATTGACGTGTGGAATGTGCGTACTGGGTTGTGGTAACATTAATGAGACTTTTACGCTGGCCATAAATGGAGACAACTCGGTACTAATAATTCATTTAAGTGTCACTGAACTGCAATTGTATGTGTCGTCTACATTATTTGTAGTAGACTAGTTTTCCTCCATGAAATTTTTTGCCAGTCTTGACGATGCTCTCCGTCAAGAGGCAACGAACTACGACCCGGTAACGTCACATGGTGTGTGATCGGACGATCATTACAATTGCACACCTACGTGCCATGGACAGTATGAAGTTATCCATCAGCTCTTGAGGGATATTTGGACTATCTTCTATGGATGGAACATCCAGCTCTGCTACCGTTGTGGTAGGTGCTTCTGACTGGCTTCTGACAGATATGCTAAATGGGGTTTAAGTCTGATGAACAAGCTGCTCATTCGTTCCCTTAGCTGCAAGCAAATTGTCCACCAGTGCAGCTCTGTGGGGTCAAGCGTTATCGTTCACCATAAGGAACCCATCTCCTATGGCACCAGCCTAGGCCACAAGGAAATGTCGAAGGATCTCGTCTCTATACCTCTGAGCAAGCAAAGCGCCATTCTGAACGATACAGAGGTCCTTACGTACACCAATACTGACTCCTGTCCACACCATTCGTCCACCACCATGATATGGTGATGTTTCCTGTTTCCACGTTCTGTCGTTGCAGTCAGCCTCCTGTCTAGACGTGCTGATAACTGGAACTAACGGTTATCTCTTGCTGACGTTACCTGTGGACGAACTTGGCCTTGCTTTCTTTTTTCCTGTTGTCTGAAATCGCGTCCAGGTCCTGGAAATGACACTTTGGGACACTCCAATAGCTGCAGCCACCTCTGTCCCACTCCCAACCTTCCTATGGCTCTCCTTGCAATAGCTCGCGTAATTCTTGTAGTTGTTGCATTGTATTAACTGCTCACTACACTATCTGAACCCAACTGCTCCCCTCAAACGCCGGCATGCCGGACGCAGCCGTGGCCTCGTGGCAGGCGGCACGAGCTCTCCCCTCAGCGTCCCCTCCACGCTACCCTCTGACGTGCGAGAGGCACCCTAAGCCAGCGAACCGCCTGACACCTGCTAGCATCTTACGCAACTACGAGGGGAGCGTAGGACAGTGGTTTAGGGTGGGCTGCTTCTCTGTATATGTTACTCTGTGGTACTGGTAGACCACACTAGAGGTGCTTCTGAGGGTGCCCCTCGCACGTTAGAGGGTGGCGTGGAGGCTGAGGGGAGAGCTCGTGCCGCCTGCCACGAGGCCACGGCTGTGTCCAGCTTGCTGGCGTTTCAGGGGAGGTGGTGGTGGGACAGCCGCTACCTGCCGCCTGCTCTGGCCAGTTTAAAGAGCTGCTTCTGACCGCAGCGCCATCATGCGACATCTTACGGAACTATTGTAAATGCGACATAAAGTCACTGACGAGGTAGGCGACCATGATGAAATGATTAGGTAGTACTGCTGTGAAGCTGGTTAGGTCGCAAACTATTTATTATTGGTCACACTTGATGTACAGCGTGCCCTCAAAATGACGCGTTTCGGAATTACCATCATCAGATTAGAATCTAAAAGCATAAAAATTATAAAATAATAAAATTAATAAAATTCCTCACATGATAGAAAAAGTAGTAGGTTACAATTCAAATTGAAAATTATGATTTACGTCATGTTGTACCTCTTCCGTGCCATGTGCACACGTGAACAGATGGAATATGTTCTTCAATATACATACAAACGCAGACTACAAGTTTTAACACACATGATACTGTCCAGGTAGACATTTTTTGCCACCAGGTGGCATTACAAAGTGTATAGTGGCGCCATATCACATAAGGTATGCGTAATAATCACAAAGGTCAGCTGTGCAATTGTTGTACAAAGTATAAAATATAAAATTTTTTAAAAGAACAATTATACATATGCTTTTAAAAACACTTGTCAGTTGCTTAACCTTTGTTGTAAATCATGATAGGCTATATAAGCACTATGTAGTCAAAGTTAAAACCACATAAAAATAAAATTAATAAAAAAAAGTGACAGAATAATATTACATTTAAAATGAGATAGACAGCTCAACAAATCCAAAACATTGTCAAAGGTGTTTTAAAATATGACTAGCATTCCTTATGACAGTTGGCTGTAGCCATAGATAGAACAAGTAGTCATAAAATTAACATAAGGCACTTTACATCAGATAAGGAGGTGTAAAAACATTTGTAAAGGTAGTAGCATTCATCATAGATATAGGGAACCAGCGGGCTGTGCACTGTTCATAATAAATCCCGAAAAATGTCAAAGAACCATTTCCTGTGAGAACGGATTTGTTCGTTCAAAATTCCATCTGGGTTTTCCTTACAGCATTTGTAAATTTCAATATCTTCCAGAATGTCTAGGTCTAGACCTTTCGGCTCTACATGAAGAATTTTTAAGGATTTTTCAATCGTATCTAGATGATGTTTTTGTCGTTGAGATGACACCCCATAGCTGTATTATTTTTATTACAATGTTCTTTAAATCTGATTGAAAAATCACGCCCCGTTTGTCCAATGTAAACACTATCACATGATGCACAAGCTATTTTGTAGACTCCCGATTTTTTGTATTTACCCTTTTTGCTGTCAACAGAGGTACGCAATATTGTCTTAAGCTTATTGCGCCTCCGGAATCCTATTTTTATATTGGTTTTCTTGAAGGCGTTAGCAATTTGTTCACAGAAATGCCCTGTGTAGGTCATTGACGCAAATCTAGATTGATTCTTGGGGGGATTAGATTTAGGTGTTTTTCTTTTATTGAACACTGATTTACGAATGTTCTGTATCGCACGTTTGGTATATCCATTACTTATACCTATTTGTGTGATTATATCAATTTCTTTTTGAACTCTTGTTGCGTCAAGATCCAGTTTAGCCAACCTGTTGAACATTGACCGAAAGAAAGCATTCTTATGGGCGCGTGGGTGGCATGAGTCTGCTGCAATAATGACATCAGTGGTAGAGGGTTTTCTAAATATGTCTAAACAAAAGCCCGTAGATTGTCTGGTGATGTTCAAGTCCAAATAATTAATGCTCCTGTTTGATTCTACCTCTACCGTGCATCTTAGGATGTAATAGATTAAAAGATCCTGCAACTCATCTATGACTGATCCCGTACCTTTAAGTGTAACGAAAATATCGTCAACATATCTGCGATACAGAATAATCTTGTTGCATATTGACACATGATTAGCAAAGAATTTACTTTCTAAATGGTTGATAAAGATATCAGCCAGAAGGCCTGAAACTAGTTGCAAACTAGTTGCATTCATGATCGGTACTATAGATATAGCAAGTCATTTTCAGTCTTGCTTAAGTAATTGTATTAAGTGTTCTATTAATTCATGTTCGAACTCTGTATATGTTGACAGTGACAAATGGTCACAAACTATGATTTTTGATAGGCTGTATTATCTTTATTGTTAAATATAATCATTTATTTTGGAATTTTTTACCTCATTAAAACCTCTCACTTATTTGGCTGTGTTATGTTTTCATGCGTACAACTAATGGGAAATTGTTAGCTTAGATTGACTTAACTTGAGTTTTATTTTATTAATACTGATTCACAGAATGTTTTTTTAAAAAATTGTATATCATTTCGAGATCCTAACTTGTCGCCATTCGACGGTTAGGATTGGTCAGTTAATTTTTCTGTGTTTTTATATAAAATGCAGTAGCGATCCATGATAAAGATAAATTTGCATAAAAAATAACTTGTTAGATATTAAAATAAATCTGTATGTATGCAAATTACGGTGCAGGGTGAGGTGTATTGCTTTAATTTAGCAGATGTCATGTTTAATGGGCAATGAACAGTCACACCTAAACCCTTACACCACGACAACACACGCAGAATACACTTTTAAATCTTGATTCTAAGTGAATGTTTTTAAATGGAAAAGGGATCGTGTGATACATCAAATAACATTAGCACTTTACGAGAAGTTTATCCCTATAAACACATTTGAAGTAGCACATATCGTTCAAAAGTTACAACATATTTTGGTTGGAATTACCGGCAGTATGCTGTAACACTACATCGCAATCACAGCAGGAACTAGCCATTTTCATCCTGATTCAATTCCAATAATTTGTAAGAGGCAGATTTTTTTTACGTATTTGTCAAAATTTCAGTAACAGTCAATATATCTTTGAAGTATCGAAACAGTACAGTCTCAAAGTAACCGCGTCTAAACACCGTAAATCAATCTTTTGTCGCAATAATAGTATAAATAGTTCCGCAGCATAGCTACTCGCTCTCTCAGTCTTTGTTTCTCCCAACGTTAACAGCTCTCAGAATTTGTTTCTCGTAACGGTAAGATCTCACTCAGTCTTTGTGGTTGTATCTGAAATAGATAGTCAGGTGCAAAAAATATTCCGAACTTTTGGTTTACTATGATTGAATTTATTTGAAAGGCTTAATTAAATCGAACTTATACGCCAGTGCGTAAATAATATCTGTGCACTTTAATTCGGGAGAGGCTACGGGCTTAGAAAAATTCTGCCCCCCGATAGGAACGTAATAGTCAAGAAAATATTAATCATTGCTAAAAAGGTTTTCTTCGTGGACAAACATGAAATCAAATAACTTTAACTTGTTCAAAAAAAGGAATAATTTTAAATATTGACTTTGCCAAGAATATCAAACTGCGATTTTGTGAAATGAACTATAGAGAACTGCTTATTTAAAATATATCGTGTGACTTTGACAGTGTTTTGTAAATCTGTGCTTAAGGTGAAATATAGGAGAAATATTAATTTAAAATGTTGTGTCGACCACTTCAATCGTAGTTAGCACCTGACCTTTCCCTTGATAATTGAAGAACTTAAAAAAATAACATCTTTGAATTATCTGTGAATCAAAGTGATTAAAATATTTAAAATGTTATGACTTTTATGGGTAAAGGCTAGTGAATGTTTATGTGACGTGCTTCGTTAAATGGAACTATCGGGAAAGAAAAGATTATATTACAAAAAGAATTTATAATTTTTAAAACAAGCCCCTGAGATCACAGAGTCCATGTTCATCAGTTAAAATATAATCCATAAACTGTGTTAGGCTACGGAAAGTTAAACCAGAATATATGAAATATTATCAGGTGTACCAACTTAAATAACCAACGTATGACTCAAATAAAATTTTTACGTGCCTACTTATGTGAAGACGACGAAAGCTTGCATTACCGCTGATGTCGCTTCTATCATACGGAAGCACTACAATAAACCAAATAAATTTCCACCACCAACCAAAATAACAAATAAAAGGACTTCACAATGCTCCCGATAAAGGACAGTCATTTAATGTGTTTAACATGGCCCCCGAGTCGGTCAACGCACAACTAAAGGCGCTGAATCCAGTTGTCATGCGCTCGCAGAAGGATTTCCGCACAAATGGTGGCACACGCTTCTTCGATGCGTTGCTCGAGATGGTGTCAGTTTCTTATTTTCTCTGCATATACGAGTTGCTTTAAATGACCCCACACATAAAAGTCAAGCGGTGTGAGCAGGTGATCTGGGTGGCCATTCCACAGAACCACGTCGGCCAACCCAATGACCAGGAAACTGACCATCTAACCACTTGCGAATAACTGCTCCGTAGCGTGGTGGAGCCCCATCATGTTGAAAGTAAGAGCGAAAGCTGACAGCTTCATTGAGAACTAGGGGAACCACCAGTTCTCGCAGCATTTCCAGGTAGCGTTGGGCATTTAGGTTCTGGTCAATGAAAACGGGTTTAATTACACGTTTGCCCCATATTCCACACCACACCATAAAATGTTTAAATGTTTGTATAGCTTATGGTACTTAACTACGGGGTCATCAGTCCCTAAACTTACAAACTACTTATAAACTAACTAAGACTAAGACCGGCACAAATATCCATGCCCTTGGGGAGATTCGAACCCCCGACTTAGATTCCAAATGGCGCCCATGTTCGGTACATATATATTTTAATATTCAGGTTTCTAAATTCCTACAGAGTTTTTTAAGTACACTGGTCATAACTACAGGGTGAGGCAAAAGTCACAGTACACCCTGGTATTTCAAAAACCCTGCGGGATTTGGGAAACGTGAATATTCCAGTAAGATATGGATGAGGTAGTCTATCTTTCACGGTATGTATCAACCATGGACGCCATCTTTAAATGGGCCATCTTTATTCTAAATCAGTTTTTTTAATGAAAAGGGTTCGTGTGAGACATCAAATAACATCAGCATTTTACGAGAAGTTTATTCCTGTAAACACATTTGAAGTAGCACTTATGGTTCAAAAGTTACAACGCTTTTTTGTTTCGGGTATCTGAAGACGGCATTAACCAAGGAGGAAAGAACTGAGGTCATATTTTTTTTTTTTTTTTTTTTTTTTTTTTTTTTTTTTTTTTTTTTTTTTTTTTTGTATCCCATCCTCGTCGCCACTTTTGTGTCTCGTTTCCACCGGTTGTCGTAGGTGTCGGTGGCCGAGTAGACCGAGTAGAAAGAGACCGACACAGGAATAAAGGATGCACGCCTGTGCAGGTACGGAGGTGACCAGCCAGTAGGACAGCAGAAACTAGAAACTCTAGTTTCTGCTGACACCAGCTGCCGGCTGACACCATAAACTTTACGTCAACAACTACATGGGAAGGTTCAATCCAGTATGGATTCTGGTCTACATCTACATATCTACATCTACATAGATTCTCCGCAATCCACCGTAAGGTGCGTGGTGGAGGGTACTCTGTACGACCTCCAGTATCTGAGGTTGTGCCTGTTGACTTCACCACTGACAAAAAAGTTTGCTCGTCACTGAACAAGATACCGTGTGCAAAAGAGGGATCTTGTTGAACGTGCTGTAGGGCCCACGTGGAAAACTGCATACGTCATCCTCTGCTAGGTGCTGGAGTAGCTGCATCTTGAATGGGTACCATTGATATGAAGGAGTCGTATGACCGATGACTGGATGGTTCCACACTCTGCTGCCATACGCCGTGTGCTGCCATTTGGGCTCTTCACGTAGGACGCTAAAACGATTGTTAAGGATGTCTCGCCAGTAGCACTTTTAGGACGGCCACTCCGCCACTTTATCAGCCACAGTCCGGTTTCTCGGAATTTGGAAATGAAGCACCTGACACTGTTGTGTGAGATTGGAGGTCTTTCTGGGTGCCGGTAATTAAAACCCGCTGCTACGACACGGAAACTCCGGTCTCCAGACATCAAAATTGTGGTGTCGCACAAGTATGAAGTGCGCGCCACGTACTTTCGCCGCGCGCTGCCATGCACGCACGGCGCGGCGTTCTTACGACGTCAGCCACGAGCGCCCTCCGCTCGTGGCCACGACTGCTGCATCGGACACTTGGGAATCAGATAGGAACCAGTTAAGACTTGGGTTTAGGACAGGCACTAGGACTCATCAGTAGGCAGACCTCCACCTAGATAAACTATGTATCAGCATTCTGCATTCTTGAACTGTGTAAAAGATAAGTATTATCTTATTTCTACGAAATATACAACTTGTTCTAATTTAGTCTAGAGTTTCTAGTTTCTGCTGTCCCACTGGCTGGTCACCTCCGTACCTGCACAGGCGTGCATCCTTTATTCCTGTGTCGGTCTCTTTCTACTCGGCCACCGACACCTACGACAACCGGTGGAAACGAGACACAAAAGTGGCGACGAGGATGGGATACAAAAAAAAAATAATGACCTCAGTTCTTTCCTCCTTGGTTAATGCCGTCTTCAGATACCCGAAACAAAAAAGCGTTGTAACTTTTGAACCGTAAGTGCTACTTCAAATGTGTTTACAGGAATAAACTTCTCGTAAAATGCTGATGTTATTTGATGTCTCACACGAACCCTTTTCATTAAAAAAACTGATTTAGAATCAAGATGGCCCATTTAAAGATGGCGTCCATGGTTGATACATACCGTGAAAGATAGACTACCTCATCCATACCTTACTGGAATATTCACGTTTCCCAAATCCCGCAGGGTTTTTGAAATACCAGAGTGTACTGTGACTTTTGCCTCACCCTGTAGTTATGACCAGTGTACTTCAAAAACTCTGTAGGAATTTAGAAACCTGAATATTAAAATATATATGTACCGAACATGGGCGCCATTTGGAATCTAAGTCAATTAAAGAAAAATTGAACGGGATCAACAATGTAACCACTCCTCCACGTCACACTCCTTTATGAATGTTATGTTCAAAGCAATAGACTAGCAAGGTGATATGAAAACAGGAGAAAACAAAAGAAGCAAATAGTTGCAATCTAATGTTTGACAACTTGGCCAGGGATGTAAGTGTTATTGAATGAAGATCAGCATCTCTGAAAGGAAAAATATTTATTGCCAAAGAATATACTGAAATAACCGATATCTAGCTGTAGTAAAGCTAATGCAGTGAGCGCTCAGTTATGACCTACTCTCTTCTGCAAGAAGGAACTCAGTACTAACATTAAGTTAGCAGTACACCGCTCAGTCTTTGGACCAAATTTGTTGTATGGGAGTGACAGTGAGGTGGATAAAGGTTACCTTATTAATAAGGATGAGGTTACACATATGAAAGTAGGAAGGATAATTGCAAGTTCTAATAGATGGGAATATTCTAAATAATGAGGCTATCAAAGAATAACTGGAAATTAACATCTTAGATGGAAGCAGTTAGAACGAATAGACTTAGTTGGCGGGATGACGTATGCACCGGGTGATCAAAAAGTCAGTAAAATTTGAAAACTTAATAATTCACGAAGTAATGTAGATAAAGAGGTAAAAATTGACACACATGCTTGGAATGTCATGGGGCTTTATAAGAACAAAAAAATGTTCAAAAATGTCCGACAAATGGCGCGTGATTTTGGTTTTGTAACTGCTACCGTGACAGGTGAGAGATAGGCTGATATGTTACAGAATCGCATCATCCCCAGCCTGGCTGATAAACACATGCTGGAACGTACGACTTATATGCAGGATGGCGCTTCATCCCATATTGCTAGACGCGTGAAGGATCTCTTGCGCGCGTCGTTTGGTGACGATCATGTGCTCAGCCGCCACGTTCGACATGCTTGGCCTCCCAGGTCCCCAGACCTCAGTCCATGCGATTATTGGCTTTGGGGTTACCTGAAGTCGCAAGTGTATCGTGATCGACCGACATCTAAATTCAAATTCAAATGTTCGTTAAGCTTATGGGACTTAACTACGGGGTCATCAGTCCCTAAACTTACAAACTACTTACGAACTAGGACGGCACAAATATCCATGCCCGAGGGGGGATTCGAACCCCCGACCGTAGTGGCCGTGCTGACCGTGACTGGAGCGCCTCAGTCACCTCGGCCACCGCGGCCGGCGACCGACATCTCTAGGGATGCTGAATGTCAACATCCGACGCCAATGCTTCACCATAACTCCGGACATGCTTTACAGTGCTGTTCACAATATTATTCCCCGACTACAGCTATTGTTGAGGAATGATGGTGAACATATTGATCATTTCCTGTAAAGAACATCGTATTTGCTTTCTCTTAATTTGTTATGATAATTATTGCTTTTCTAATCAGATGAAGCGCCATCTGTAGGACATTTTTTGAAATTTTTTATTATATATATATATATATATATATATATATATATATATATATATATATATATATATATATAGTGCTAATAAACCCCATGTCATTCTAAGCATGTGTGTAATTTTTACCTATCTACATTACTCCGTGATTTATTAAGTTTTCAAATTTATACTGTTTCTTTTTTTTTTTTTTTTTTATCACCCGGTATATGCAGGGAAAAGTAAGGTTACCTAAGAGGTTCACGGATTCGCCAGGCAGTGTAGGAGCGGTCGAGGTAGACCAAGTGGAAGGAACTTTGAAAGACGACCGTCTGTCGTCTTCCACATATTTTTGTATATTTCTGTAAAGTTATAACTTATTTAATGTCACTAGATTATCAATTTCGTAAAACTTGAACCCCACTATTTTCAAGGCTGGAGGAATAGCATTTTTATTTCATGTGTTAAAATATTAGTTAATATTGCTAGGTTTTTCTTATTTTGTTATGTTAATAATTTATTATTATATTAATTAATGTGGCATAAATGTGGCTTCTTCGCTACGCCACTGTCCCTGTGAGAATGTGTACTTGTCTTACTTTTAAGTGGATGTGCGAGAATCTATGGCTTTCTGGATGTGGGGAGTGATAGCTTGCTTTGCATCGTTCTCACTGTCTCAGAGTTGATAGCTGCTGAGGCTACCAAAGAGGTTTCTACACCCTTTGGTTACAGTCCAGTCGTCGAGCCTTCTCTGGGGCGAGTCTCTCCGTCCCCACCGCCGCTGATCTTGGTTTTTCCAGCTTCCGTTGGCTTCCCGCGTCTCGTGGCCGCTCGGTCTGGTCATTCTGTGCTGGTCTTCTGGTGAGGTGACGTTGGTTCTGCTCTTGTGTTTTGAGATGGTAGCGTTTCATTGTCTAGCACGTTTAACTTAGATTCGTGAACTTAGAATCATTTTTTTGGAATATTTTCTCCGATCGTGTGCGGAAATGTGTTCTCGTTTTTCAGTTCAGTGATTTCCAATAGATAAACGCGGTGTGTGTGATTCTAGTTGCAGTTTGATAACGGCCTGATACGTTAAAACATTTTGTGATCATGTGACGGTGTATGAACTCAGTGTAAATACTTTCTAGCTTTGTGGGGCCCGATTTCTAATAGGCGATATGTTCATTTTTTACAGCGCACCGTTTCCTTCCGTGTGTAATATATGTTCCACGTGGATGGTTCATAGAACAAAGCCTTCAGTTTCCACTCTTGTCTGTTCACCAGGCAAGTAACTATGCGGATATCCTTCTGATTTCCACTAATATTTTCACATTTTATATTCACGTTTTCGATCTGATTTCTCTTATTTTATTGGAATGGTAATGTCTCCCTATTTAGGTGGGTGCTACCAAAATATTTTCACATTCAGAAGTAAAAGTCGGTGACTGGAATTTCGTAAATAGATCTCGCCGCATGAATAACGTCTTTCTTTTAATGCTATCCACCTCAAATCGGCAACATTTCCGTGACGCTTTCCTCCCTGTAACGTGATAAAACAAAACAAGATTCCCTTCTCTGGACCTTTTCAATGTCTTCGTTTAGTCGCACTTGGTGAGGGTCCCACAGTGGGCAACAGAACTCCAGGAGAGGACGCACACGTGTGATGTAGGCAGTCTCTTTGGTGGAGCTGGTGCATCTTCGAAGCGTTCTGCTGATGAAACGTAATCTTTGGTCGCCTTCCCCACAATATTTTCTATGTGTTCTCTCCAGTCTAAGTCGTTCGTAATTTTAACTCCTAGGTATTTTGTAGAATTTACGACCTTAAGGTTTGACTGATTTATCGCGTAATTGAAATTCAGGAGATTTCTTTTAGTGGTCATGTGTATTACTTCACATTTTTCTTTATTTAGTGTCAACTGCCAATTTTCGCACGATGTAGAACTTTTGTCTAAATCGCTTTGCAGTTGCTTTTGATCCTCTGTTGATATCACTAACCGATAAACGACAGCATCACCCGCGTACAGTCTAAGGGAGCTATTCAGATTGTCTCCTAAATCGTTTATAGTAGGGGACCTATAACGCTTCCCTGGGGAACGCCAGATATCACTTCCGTTTTACTCGATGACTTACCGCCAATTATTACGAACTGTGTCATTTCTGATAGGAAATCGTGAATACGATCGCACAATTGGGGCGACATTCCATAAGCACGCAGTTTCCTTAGACGTTCATCCGGTCCCAAAATAGCTCAATGTGGGACAGATATAGTGATTGTGCAGGCCAGTGTAGTTAGCGTGCGCCTAGAAGAGCACGTTGGGTTGTACAGGATACGTGTGGACGTGCATTGCCCTGTTGGAATAGCATATCCCCTTTCGTTGCATGAACGGCAGCAAGACGGGTTGATGATGGTTTTAGTGTACCGTGCACTGCTCAGCGTTTCCTCGGTGATCAGCAGAATGACGAGTGTAGCATATGGCTCCCCACACAATGAATAAATATTTTACAACCACCAAACTGCAATTTCTGTTACCGTTAAGAATATTGCGAAGGATTTGGCACAGGAACTGTAATCGAGTGTTCATAGAGGATTGCACAATTGTTCCGGCTGTGCCGATTGAGGCAGTGAACCGTAAAAAAGCGAAATTTAATCACTGACAAAAAAAAAGCCACAGTTTCAAGAATTGCGGAAGAAAATGAGAGCTGGATTCTATTAGTTTCGAGATGACGACAAAGAACAGATAATTGTACAAATGTTTCACTTTCAAATGGAGATATATATGTCTCCTGTTACTGTCCACAGGAAATGTTATACGGATAAAAAAAAGCTCTGCAGAGACTTGCTTTACCCACTGGAGCACATTCCTCTCCCTGATTTACAGCGCTCTGCTGCAGCGACATCGATAGGTTTTCGCCGGCGGTAGTAATGAAACACACGGCACGGAGCTTTGAGTTCACAGCGCCGGCGCGCACTCGTGTGAGGCAAATGCTCGGCGACGGACCGAGACCAGGGATTTGCGGAATCGGGTCGCACCTCTCCCCCCCCCCCCCCCCCTCCCGGTCTCTTACACACAGCTACTACGTGCTCCGGGAGAGCAGATATTTCCGAAGCGCTGTAAGCCTACGGTGCGCCGATTGCACGCGCACTCGGCAGCCCGATGTTGGCACGTCTGCTAATGGAGCACCGCACCGCGCAGTGCAGCCAACACAACGGCAGCCGCTGTCAATGCCCGCTGAACTGCGGGGAGAACTGTCCGAAGTTGAGCGGCGCCCAGCTTTCGCGCAGGGCCGTTTGTTTGGCGAATCCGCAAAACCCGCGCCTCGTGGCGGGCGGCGTCCACCGTGACGTGGCGGGATGCGCGCCCTCATTTCGCCTGCAGGTATTTAGCGGCTTACAGCGCGACGTCACACTTCGCACTGGAACAACTGGAATCAGCACGGTGGCACAGTCGCCAGCGCGACCTGCCACTGTTCCGAGGAACAACGTTTGGCACAGTTACCGGTTGACCGTGCAGTATTTCCAGATTGAGTTTTCAAAATTTTTTCCACAACAGACAATGGGAACAATGGCAGGAGGGTGTACATAATGAGGAAATCAAAGAAAAACTGGGAATGAACACTGTGAGATTACCGCCCAACAGAAATATTGGTAAGGCCGGTATTACACTATCAAATTATTGGACAAAGAATTGGACGAAAAACTTGGATGAAATATTGGTCATATTTTTTGACAAAGAAATTGGATGAAACGCAAAAGGGGGTATTACACTATCATCCAATATTTTGTCAAATTTGCTTCAAAATGGCGGTGTAATGCTCAGCTATTGTTTATACTACAGTTGCGTTGTGTCTGCATTTAGAAGAGAAGGAGGAAAAAAAAAAAGGAAACGCACTTGGATGAAACCGTGGATATCAGAGCGAGATAAATAAAATTTGTTACGGGACCGGGAGGATTTTTCTTTTTTATTCCGTCGGCAGAACAGCCACGCCGTTCACTGCTAATTATTTTGTCGCTCTTCATCCTTCACAATTTGCAATAGAGTAACAAAAAGTCTGACTCAAACAGTGTATACGAATAAGAGCAAGTTTCATTAAATACAGTTTTAAATGGAAAATGTGAGCACTGACAAAGAGGATAATCTAAATTGTTTATGACGTTATTAACAATGTAAGGGGGGAAACATTGCTGATAAAGTAAATAGGCTCTATTTATTTCCTTACAAAAATTGGCTGACGTATTTATATGTTCATAGATTCGCTTGCAAACAGATGTCCATGTTTTGAAAGTTGTTTCATTTCCCAGAACTTAGCACACCGCATTACCAAAATCATACATTCTAAAATCTGCTTCGGCTGTATTAAAATTTAGGGGTATCACTTAAATTCCGATAGTATATAATGACTTTTTTACATCACGGATTGTAACTCAACCTCACTTTTGCCGCGGAGTATTGGGCTACGCGAATTGACGTGACGGACAGTGTGAATTGGCCTTGTCAACTGTTATACAACGCCCCATCTGATTTTTAAAATTTTGTAGTTGCTAGAAAACACTACACAAACATTCCACTACTAGCCATGTTTACGAATACGAACGTTATGTCCAAGTAATGTCAGATATTTAACCTCCAAATAAAACAGCTGTAGTGGCAAGGAAGCTGTATACTACTAGCGCTCCAAGCGGTCACATTTCTCACTGCAGGAAACAGAAGACGAGCGATTTCTTTGATCAAATCTAGGCCGAGGCCGAGACTGGATGAAATATTGGACGATGTTCGCATTACACTACGTCCAATTTTTCTTTGTCCAATTCTTTGACAAATAATTTGATAGTGTAATACCGGCCTCAGGACGTAGTGTAATGGGAACGTCGTCCAATGTTTCATCCAATCTAAGCCTCAGCCTAGATTTGATCAAAGAAATCGCTCGTCTTCTGTTTCCTGCAGTGAGAAATGTGACCGCTTGGAGCGCTAGTAGTATACAGCTTCCTTTATTTTATTTGGAGGTTAAATATCTGACATTACTTGGGCATAACGTTCGTATTCGTAAACATGACTAGTAGTGGAATGTTTGTGTAGTGTTTTCTAGCAACAACAAAATTTAAAAAACTCAGACGGAGTGTTATATAACAGGCGACAAGGCTAATTCAGACTGTCTGTCACGTCAATTCGCGTAGCCCAATACCCTGAGGCGAAAGTGAGGTTGAGTTACAATCCGTGATGTAAAAAAAGTCATTATATATACTATCGGAATTGAAGAAGTAATACCCCTAAATCTTATTTATGGCCGAAACAGATTTTAGAATGTATGATTTTTGGTAACTTGGCGTGCTAAGTGCTGGGAAGTGAAACAACTTTCAAAACATCGACATCTGTTTGCAAGCGAATTTATGTACATATAAATACGTCAGCCAATTTTTGTAAGGTAATAAATAGAGCCTATTTACTTTATCAGCAATGTTACCCCCTTACATTGTTAATAACGTCATAAACAATTTAGATTATCCTCTTTGTCAGTGCTCACATTTTCCATTTAAAACGTTATTTAACGAAACTTGCTTTATCAACTTAACAATCTTATTTGTATACACTATTTGAGTCAGCCTTTTTGTTACTCTATTGCTGACTGTGAAGGATGAAGAGCGACAAAATAATTAGGAGTGAATGGCCTGGCTGTTCTGCCGACGGATAAAAAAAGAAAATCCTTCCGGTCCATAACAAATTTTATGTATCTCTCTCTGACACCCACGGTTTCATCCAAGTGTGTTTCCTTTTCTTTTTTCCCCTCCTTCTCTTCTAAATGCAGACACAACGCAACTGCAGTATAAACAACAGCTGAGCATTAAACCGCCGTTTTGAAGCAAATTTGACAAAATATTGGATGATAGTGTAATACCCCCTTTTGCGATTCATCCAATGTCTTTGTCAAATAATATGACCAATATTTCATTCAATTTTTTCGTCCAATTCTTTGTCCAATAATTTGATAGTGTAATACCGGCCTAATTAATAGCATTTGATAATTAAACAGTATGAAGTTCACTGCAAACATTGAACATGCCAATGCATTAAATGTTACACAATTTTAATCTTATTAATTATGGTGGCAATGTATGTACGCAGTTGGGTGACAACATTTATAGTTAGGCCATAGGTAGAAATTCTCCACGTTGAGATTTGCTGTGTGCTCGTAGCTGACGGGAGGCCAGCGAGCAGGCCGACGATGGTGGCTTGTTCCAGGTTAGGATTTTCCAGGCTCGTTTCCGGTGAGGGGAGAGAGGGACAATGGCGAGTGCCAGGCGCAGTGCAGTGCACAGCGTGAAATAAAATATTCTAATACTACTGGCATTTGAAGTAATACGATGCAGTTAGGAACCTTTAAAGCCCTCATTACAAAATAGCCTGTTGACAAATAAACAATACATTAGCTGATTAGTCACATCTGACGTAATATGTTAAATTGACAATGAAAAGTAATAAATTACCAATGAATACAAGACAGTTACACAACTAGCATGGTAATGTTTGTTTATAAAAATAATATACTAACTATTTCTCATTTTATTTCCAATTAATCTTGTGTATCTTATCTTGAAATATTCAGTTAAATCACTTATCTGTGATATAAGAAATTGCACGATTGTAATAAATAGTGCAAAGGATGTTTATACTAATATAAAAACATAATAAGAAATTTGTTTAATGTGTAGTGTAATTATTTTGATTTTAAGTAAAGTTTTAGAAATGTATTGGCTGAGCGCTGTACGTTGGAAGTCGGTTAGAACAGCTCATATGGGGAAGTTGATGACGTAGGGAAAAAACCCGGCAGTTGGGCTTTTGGCACGCCCACGCGCGAGGGCAGGAAGTGACGAGTCGGGAGCAAGTGGTGTAGCTGGCCGGGCGGCGTCGCTGTACAACAGTCGGCATGTGGATCTCCAGGTGGAGACTATAGATTTTTGTGTGTCAACTGCCAAGTGTGGTTGCTCGTCGTAGACTGCACCAAGCTGTATCGAGTGCTACTGTGTGTTGTGAATATTTAGCCAGTGGAACCAGGTGTGCATCGCACTGAATTAAAGTGACTGTGTTTTGTTAATGTAATACGTGTCGTCGCATAGGCATGAACATAGACGGTGTTTGAGACAGGCACATGGTGTGAAAACAATTTGCGACAAATATTCATTTTGTCTGAGGGCTCATGAGCTATAACTTTATTTGATAAATGTGTCGACGTACAGACATATCAGCCACAGGGTTTTAATGTGGTGTAATAAACAACATAAAGAGAACTTTCACGTGTTTTCAAAAATAGTAGTTAGTACACCCTTTTCTCAAATGAACTTACTTTATTATGAATTTTTTTGTTAATCATATGCAGGGAAGGAAAGCTGCGAACGTGTGATATCCCCTAGAAAACGAGTCAAACAGTAGCAATCACAGTTCCAGTGTTTTTGCATGTTTAGGAATTTGGTTCGCACTTGGTGGTTGTGAGTTTTAAAAATTAATCTTTCCCTATTTAAACTCTCACCCCGACTTTCACCTCACAACACCATAGATGAAGCAGTTAGAGCGAACACACTGAGGTGGTGGGGTCATGTTACACGCGTGGGAGAAGTAAGGTTACCTAAGAGACTCATGAGCTCGGCAGCGGAGGGTAAGAGGAGTCGCGGTAGACCAAGAAGAAAGTACTTAGATTCGGTGCAGAATGATTTTGAAGTAAAAGGCATAACATCAGACGAGACATCAATGTTAGCACTGAATAGGAGATCATGGAGGAATTTTATTAGAGGTACTATGCTCCAGACTGAACGCTGAAAGGCATATTCATTCTCTAATTATGATGATGATGATGATGATGATGATGATGATGACAGACAAGTAAAATTCCCCAAAATAACACTATTTCGGCACCTTTTCCCCAAATATCTGGAACCTAATTATTTCTTCAAATTATCATTTATTACAGTGTTGGCAGGTTGAAGAATTACGTGTTTGTAAAATTACCACATACATCATCAACAACGAAATAAAGTAATTAACCGTAGCCATGATGGCTATCTTTAAAAACCGTGACTGTGTGAAACAATAAATAAATATTCGCATTTCTGCTACCAGTCAAATATTCAAATGTTTGTATAGAAATATTCAAATGTTCAAATGTCTGTAAATCTATCGGACCAAACTGCGTGGTCACTAGTCCGTAGCTTACAAACTACTTAAACCTGGGTAAACTAACCTACAGACAAACACACACACCCATGCCCCAGGGAGGACTCGGACCTCCACGGCGAGCAACCGCGCGCTCCGCAGCGAGGTGCTTTAGACCGCTCGGCTACTCCACCGCGGCTGTTTGTACAGCTTATGGGACTTAGCTACGGGGTCATCAGTCCATAAACTTACAAACTAGCTTACAGTAAGGACGGCACAAATATCCATGCCCGAGGGGGGATTCGAACCCCCTACCGTAGTGGCCGTGCAGACCGTGACTGACGCTCCGAAGTCCCCTCGGCCACCGCGGCCGGCTGCTACCAGTTACTTTATTTGTTAGTGTTCAAGATAACATAGCACAACGCATGTTTTGCTCATCATTCGACGCTTTTTAGTCCCAGTCGGGCACCAGGCAGAACAGGATCTCGTCTGGTGTCTAACGGCCAAAAATGTCACGAACATCATCATACATACATACATACACAAATAATGCTTATGTTACCTATAATATGAAATAACAAACCTTTTTCAATAAATTCAATAACCTATACAAAAACTTCAGATTCACCCTTGAAGATGAAGAGAATAACATTATATCTTTTCATGACATAAAAATATCCAAACAGGGCCAAAAATTAGTTTGCAATGTTTACAGAAAACCTACTTGCACAGACACCACTATACCACACTGCTCCACACATCCGATCTCTCACAAACAAGCAGCACATAGACAATGCTATACAGAGCCTACAAATTTCCACTACAACACACAGAACTCCGACAAGAATTAGAAACCATTAATAACCTGCATCTGCATCCAATCTCTGCAACTCACCCGACGGTGTATGTATCACTATCGGTTATCCCTCCTATTCCAGTCTAGTTCGCGTAAAGAAAGACTGTCGGTATGCCTCTGTCTGGGCTCTAATCTCTTTGATTTTATCCTCATGAACTCTTCGCGAGATATACGTAGGAGGGAGCAATATACTGCTAGACTGCTCAGTAAAGGTATCTTCTTGAAACTTCGACGAAAGCCCTTCCGAGTGACAGAGCGTCTCTCCTGTAGAGTCTTCCACTGGAGTTTATAGATCGTCTCCGTAACGCTTTCACGATTACCAAATGATCCTGTAATGAAGCGCAGCTCTCCTTTGGATCTTCTCTACTTCCTCTATCAATCCCACCTGGTTCAGATCCCACAGCGGTTAGCAGTATTCAAGCAGTGGGCGAACAAGTGTACTGTAACCTACTTCCTTTGTTTTCGGACAGCATTTCCTTAGGATTCTTGCAATGAATCTAAGTCTGGCATCTGCTTTAAGTCTGCTGGCGACCCTTGATATTAACATTAATGAGGATTATATTTAAAATTAATTTGCATATCTGTAATTTTACACATTTGCATACCAGTGGACTGCCTCTGACGAGTAAAAATATATCCACTCAATTGGGTTATCATCCCTCCGTCTTTTGTTTTCACACGACGTCACAAAAGATGCGTCTAAACAGTTCGTAAAATAGGAACAGACAGATGAAGTGGAACGCTGTACTCTCTCTCTCTCTTTCTCTCTCTCTCTCTCTTCTCGTGTCCAGAGAAACAAGGGAATACTGATGAGGTATCAGTGGTATACGACAGAGAGAGAAAAACGCTTCAGGATAAAATATATGTTCGGTTAATTTTTTTACATTGTATCAACTCAGTTCGCAACACAGATATTTCAATCTCTGTTTCAAACTGCCCTTCACATCTTAACGATGTAAGGAGTCTCCAGGAATAGTGCTTGGTGGGGAGCCCACATTAAACGGTATTTTTCATTTTCCCAGTTGGTTAAATGAGGTAGCTTAGGAAACGCAAGTCGCCGAAGTGGTGTGCAATAGAAAAACTTGCACCAGTCCATTGAGCCACACGATTTTTTTTTTTTTTTGTGGCTGATAAAAAAAATGTTGCTGTTTGAGCACACATAAAAGTCGAACGTGTTCATGTCAATGTTTTGGTAAGGAGGGTGAATTACGACTAACGCATCTATTCAAAAATGTTGATATGGTTGTAAATCTACGGGACTAAACTACTGTGGTCATCAGTCCCAAGGCTAACAAACTATTCTAACTTAATTATCTTCAAAAGTAAAACGCCACGACTGCTATATGATTATTTAATTTACTGACGACCGGTTTGAATGGGCTATTCGACCATCTCCTGGTGGTATAAAATTCTGCAGTGTGGTCATCTTAATTTATTTTTTTTTAAAAAAGGAGGTTAAACGAATCGTGCAACATAGCATATAATCAAAATACATAGGTTTTATTATCAACTGCTTGCGAGAGCTCTTACAAGCAGTTGATAATATAATTTATGTCTTTTATATTTTACCGAGTGAGGTGGCGCAGTGGTTACACACTGGACTCGCATTCTGGAGGACAGTGGTTCAAATCCACCTCCAGCCATCCAGATATAGATTTTCCTTGTTTTTCCATATTCCAGGCAAATGCCGGGATGGTTCCTTTCAAAGGGCACAGCCGATTTCCTTCCCCATCCTTACCCTCGCACTCCGAGCGTTAGCTCCGCCTCTAACGACCCCGCTGTCGACGGTGCGTTAAACACTAATCTTCCTTCCTTATATTTTGACAAAGTGCTATGTTGCACATTCCGTTTAACCTATATTTTTTTTAAATAACGTAAGATGACCACATTGTGGAATTTTATACGACCAAATGATGGAGGCATATCCCATTGAAACCGGTCATCAGTAAATTAAATAATCATATAGCGATCTTGGCGTCTTACTTTTCACGATACATAATCTATGCAGATCGCCTACATCCTGCAATGTCAGGCACTAACCTAAGGACCACACACACACACACACACACACACACACACAAATATATATATATATATATATATATATATATATATATATATATATATATGCCCGAGGGAGGACTCGAACCTCTGGCGGGAACAGCCTCGCTGTCTCAGGCAAGGTCAAGGTACCTAGAGCCGCTTGGCTGTTTGCGCACTGCCGAGGCAGCTGGTTTACCACTTTTCCTCTTTTAAGCATGATTTGCCTATTTTGTGCTCCGAGAGAAGCTTTATCCAGCTAGTTTCTATATTTTCCTTGCTATGTGTGTTGCTTATACAAGACAAATTCTGCAAAACAGTAAGGTTTGGACTATTTATATACTTGGACACATTTGTATACAGGGCGTGACGAAAAACAAAATAAATTATGTGTTTTATATAGTGTAGATCCAAACACAGTCCAGAAAATTCTTTAGACATCTCCTCATTTAGGAGTCCTACTGGAATAATTTATAAAATACTAGCTGAAAACCCTGCGTTGCCCGGGTACTTATTTTTTGCAGTCTGAAGTAGGTCTCTCTCTCTCTCTCTCTCTCTCCTTTCCTTTTTTCTCTATCTTCTCTTCACTCCTGTATCTCTTTTCATCTCCTCATCTCTATCTCTCTCTTCCCATTTGCACTTCCCCTTTCTCTGCCATCTCCTCCTCTTCTCTGTCAAACTCCACCTCCACCTCTTTTCCCTCCGCCATGCACGGTATGAAAAATCTTATGTAAACGGTAACGTTCATAGAATGTATGACATCAACTGCGATTGGGCAAAGCTGAAAATGTGTACCCAGCCGGGATTCGAACCCGGGTCTCCTGCTTTCTAGGCAGTTGCGCTGACCCCTACACCACTGGGGACACAGTGATCAGCGCACCTGCAAGGACTACCTAAGCACGCCTCCCGTCAGATACAAATTCCCAGCTTCGCCCTGCCCACGAAGCTGGGAATTTGTATCTGACGGGAGGCGTGCTTAGGTAGTCCTTGCAGGTGCGGTGATCACTGTGTCCCCAGTGGTGTAGGGGTCAGCGCAACTGCCTAGAAAGCAGGAGACCCGGGGTCGAATCCCGGCTGGGTACACATTTTCAGCTTTGCCCAATCGCAGTTGATGTCATACATTCTATGAATGTTGAATAATAACAACTGCAGGATCAGAAGTGACGTCTGTTCTCTCGGAACAGACGCCACATGTATATATAAACGGTAACGCCATATTGTTTTGAAGGTTAAGTGTGCAAAATTTTTCCAAGATCCGAATAAAATTTTAGATTTTCTCGAAGTACGTAAGTAAAGTGTCCTCTGTCGTACGCCATATAAACTTTTAAGTAAACAATGACTTTTGCTTTGAAGATCAAGTGAGCAAAGTTTCATTGCAGACGAATGGCGGTACAGCAGCGTATAAAATGCGAACATATAGTATGCGGCAGTTTCCCACTCATTTCAGTGTTTATGCCGTCATATCTCCTGCCGCTACGGATTAGCCTTGCGTACTAGAGCGCCGTGCAGCTGCGCGCGCGGCCGTTCGCCGTTGGTGGATCGAGTACCCTCCTAGGGCATGGGTGTTTGTGCTGTCCTCCTATTAGTTTACCTTAGCTTAAGTAGTTTGTAAGCTACAAACTAATAACCTAGAAGTTACAAACTATCATACAATTAAATAAATCTGTAGGTACATTCAGAACATGATTGAATACTGTTTGCAAAATTGGTTGCAAATACATTCATTAACAAAGCAGCAATACATTTAAACGTTATTCATAATGCGGCAATTTTTCACGTAATCTCAGCGGTCATGACGTCCTATCTGTTGAGTCATCCCCGTCAGTATGTGTTGAGTTCTCGTCCCGGTCTAGCTTTCAGGAAAGGTTCGGTGCAGGATGTGTAGCAGCTAGAACAGGGATATAGCTAGTATAACAAGTTTTATTGACTGAAGAATACAATACTCAACTCCTATCTGTTCTTCTCTCTTCTAGCGGCGTCGTCTTCTGTACGATGCTAGCTGCGCTGAGACCTGGTTACTGCCTAGTTCGCTGCCGAGTTCTGACGGGCGTCCAGACGCATGTCGGCCTAGATATAGCAGCTTCTAGAGGTAGCGCATCTACGGTTGCTCACTCCTGGATGCGCGGCGCCGGCGTGCTATAGGCTGCCGGAAGTCATCCGCTGCCTTCTCAACGATCGTTCCTTGCGTCTGGCGTGTGGCGCTGACTTTACGCCACAACAACATCTTTTCTGTCCGTCTTCTCCTTTTCCTTTCTGTCCGTGTCCTCCTCCACCTACTCCTATCTTTCGTTCTCCGGTGTAGATTACGCGGTGGCCGGCCGTTGTACCTATCGCAACCTCATTTTTTTTTTTTTATTTTAAAAAATGTTTTATGTTTGTAAACTGTATAACTGAGGCTAGACCTGGATACCAGCCCTGTATTCCTTAAGCCATATTTGTAATTTTTCCTTTCAGAATGGTCAGTTTCCTGACAAAGTACTTAGTAGTGAAACCACTTTATAAAAAAGGAGAAAGGGATCATGTAGACAACTATAGACCTATTACTATGCCATTTATATTATTTTCTATTATTGAAAAGCCTGTATATTCAAGATTAATTGATCATTTCAGTTCACATAATTTGTTCAGTTCACATAAACTTACAGTTTGGTTTTAGAAGTGGTTTAACGACTGAAAATGCTATATTTTCGTTTCTCTGTAAGGCACTTGATGGGTTAAATAAGAGGCTACGGACGATTAGGCGACTTCTTTGATTGTGTTGATTACAAAATATTGTTGCAGAAGTTGTAATATTATGAAATACGAGGAGTAGCTCACAACTGGTTCACCTCTTACTTTAATAATAGAGCGCAGAAGGTAATTCTCCGCAGTGTAGAAAATGGCTATGACGTACAATCGCAATGGAGCACTATTAAGTGTGGGGTGCTGGAGTGCTCCAGGGTTCTGTTTTTGGACCGTTGCTGTTTCTTATTTATATAAATGATATGCCTTCGAATATAACAGGTGACTATAAAATATTTTAGATACCAGCCTGGTAGTGAAGAATGTTGCTCGTAATATTGACACAGTATCAAATAATGCAGTTCAAGAGATAAGTTCATGGCTTGTAGAAAACAAGTTGATGTTAAATCACAGTAAAACTCACGTTTTTACAATTTCTTACACATAATTTGACGAAAGCTGACATATTGATTACACATAACGCGCATATGATAAGTGAGACTGAACAGTTCAAATTTCTGGGTATTCAGATAGACAGTAAGCTGTCGTGGAAATCCCATGTTCAGGCTCTTGTTCCAAAACTAAACTCTGCTATATTTACCATTAGAACAATATCTGAAATAAGTTACTTTTCAACACGAAAAGTAGTCTATTACGCTTATTTTCACTGACTTATGACGTACGGCGTTATTTTTTGGGGTAACTCGCCTGATGCAAAAAGGATATTTCCGGCTCAAAAACGGGCGGTTCGAGCAATATGTGGTGTAAGTTCACGAACATCATGTCGACCCCTTTTCAGTAGTCTGGGAATTTTGACACTGGTTTCACAATACGTTTTTTCTTTAATGCCGTTTGTTGTTAATAATATCAGCTTATTCCCACGAGTTAGTAGCTTTCACTCGGTGAATACTAGACAGAAGTCGAATCTACATTTGCATCACACCATCTTGACACTTCTGCAGATAGGTGTACAGTATTCTGCAGCATCCATTTTCAATAAGCTACCACAAGAAATAAAGAATCTTAGCACTAACCCACACGCTTTCAAATCTAAACTGAAGAGTTACCTCATGGCTCACTCCTTTTATTCTGTCGAGGAGCTCCTAGAAAAGTTAAACAATTAAGGTAATTCAATTTTTTCTTTATTGATTCTTTTCACTTTGTCTTAAGATTTCCATGTGCATAGGACTACTTAAAAAAATTTCTACTACCATTCTTGTGTAAAAATTCATGTATTGACTTGTTCCATGACCATGGAGTTTCACTCCTAAATTGGGTCCTATGGAACAGAAAAGCATAATAATAAATAATTCAGCTAGCGGGGCGTGAGAAAACGCCTAAAACCACACTCGAGCCGCATACTGGTATTCTTTAATTTGCCGGTTTATTCGAACAGGGGACAGGCGCTTTAATGCGATTGGCTGTCAGGACGGGCCTGGTTATGAAATTGTTGTAGTCAAAGAGATTTGCACATCGGAAGTGCTTTGTGCCTCGTCGCGTGTACTAATTAGCTGGCAGCTGACAGGCCCCGTGCACTACACCGGCGCTCCCCCCACCCCAGTTGCTTCCGCCCCTCTCTTGCTTTGAGTTTTGGGAACAGCGGGCGTTCCGCCTGCGCCTCCGTCTGCACTCGGCACTTGTTGCTCGATGCAGCTCTGCGACACGGGGGAAAATCCTCGCCAATTTGCATCTCAAACGGGCGTCGTTTTCCAACACTTCCGTTTAACTTAATGGTTGTTACGTAATACGCTGATGTGCACCAGAAATATGTAGAAACACAGTGCGCCCGTATTATGCATAATATTCCAAAAGTTATGAACAGGCACTGACACGAAAAATTATGTACAGTCTTAGACAAAAAAATTGATCGCCAGCCGGCCGACACAGAGGCTAAGTGCGAGTCGGTCGCGCAGTGTGGACAATAAAATCGATCGCCCCTCAGAATTCTAAGTCCGGCTATATGCACGATCTGGCAACACTGTAGAATGCGGTACTATCAGGAGGAAGTGTTACTTCCTTCTCAAGACAATTCTGTACAGTATGAGCGCGTGGTCTCGTGGTAAAAGTCGCGTTTACACGCGTGTATGTAAGCAGTCGCGAGATCGAGTCTAACAACCTCCAATTTTTTATTTTTATTTTTTTTTTTTATTTTTTTTTTTTTAACCCCATATCGGCTGTCTTTGTTATCAGTGTGGGAGGACCTCAACTTTAACAGAGAAAACTCCCAGAAATAATTACTCGAAAGAGCTCGCTGCTGCATCACATCTGAACTGTTTACTCTCGGGAGTAGTGGGCCCCGGCTACGGCGACGCGCCAGCGGCTGCATCGCGGCAGCCGCCTGCGGACTCAGTGACAGCGGCGCGCCGCTCTGTGTCTATTTACCGGCTGTTATATCCTTACCTCAAGTTCTGGTACTTATATTACAGTCACGTATTGAAGTATTCTGACTGATATATATGAACATAATCTAAACGTCGTAAAGTGGAATCGGTATAAAGGGTCATAGGAGTGACTATTACCACATTTTTCTTGAACGTCATCAGGCCGCTCAATCAGGATTCCTACTCACGACTGTTATTAGTGACGAGTTATGATGCTCTCATTCTGACATCTTAAGAGAAAAATAATGACTGAGTATTAAAATATGTTTATACTCAGCAAAGTGCAACCACAAAGCCAGGGTGCGCCCTAATTTTGCAAACAACTGAGACACCATTTAGTCGCACTCTAAGGACAAACGACCTAAAAGATTACATCATGTTTTAGTCCTACACCATAATAATTCCCGTTGATTTCACACACAAAACATCGAATAGTGTGCTTTGGGAGTCACCTACTCTTTCGATCACATGTTCTCAAATGTTTATCTTTCCTGCCCCTCCTCGAATAACCTTCGACAAAAATTATTTCCAGACGAAAATACACGTCTAACATCGATTGGCGTCATAATTAGCTTGGAATCAGTTCGATTCTGCAGGGACATATTTGGTAAACTACCAGAACGTTGTCAGACTTTCCCATAATCTGAGAGAATATAGCAAGTAACCACAAGAGGTTTCTTGTTGTTTTCGATGTGGATTCGTGCAACTCCTGTCATGAAACCAGCTAAAAAGTTCTCCTCCAATGAGACCCGAACCATCGACCAAAGCCACCTCTCTGTGGGAGACTAGCACTTCACCGCAGAGCTAGCGAGGAGCTATGCACGCCAGCTCTTTCCTACTGCCACATACATCACTAGATCATTTATCTCGCAACGTAAGAGATAAGATTAGTTGGAATTTCATCGTGTAAACAATTTTATGGACCCAAAAGCATGAAATAATAGCCTTCTGTCGCCTCTCGACTGAGAAACCAGTCAGATTATTCAATGGAAATTACAGGAAACTTGAAGTGAATTTATGAGCATAGTTCTGTGCCAACCAGGAAGTAAGACCTCGGTACCAGCGTTGACAGACTTACACTGTGATGTTGCCAAGCTTTAGTCATACTATCAACAGGAAGAATAAGAGCCGAGGTGATTGCCAAGCGAGCTCGACAGAGACTTAGCTCGCGCCACGCGCGCCTGCTGGGGATCCGAACACCTACAGTATATGTCAATTATCCCTGCTCGCAATTCCGTAACTAGCTTTAATGAGTCGATCGTTGTCACTAATAAAAATATACACATGCACTGACCGCTAATATAGTAATAAGTGTCTCAATTATTTGCGTATTCTGTCTTAAGCGCAATAACAACAAACGTCATTCACCAGTGCTGTTTCACACTCCTTCGAGCATTTCCATTGATTATACTGAAAACATTAGATGTAAGCGTCAGTTTTCTTTACAATTATAAACTCAGAAAATATCTTTCTTGATATAGCTGTCAGTGGCACAAACGAACGAAGAGAGGCAAGCATGCGAAGAGAAATCAATGCAGCATTGTTTTTAAGATGTGAACATTTCTGGGACGGCTTCGGAACATGGAGTTCAAAATAAGAAGAGCTTCTGTTATCCAAACATATATTTAGGGACAGTAATGTATAGAATAATTTATCCGTCATAATCCTCCATGTTGTATTTTACTTCTTTTTTTCAGGTTGTCTCCAATTTCTTATTTCGTCTTCTTTCAATAGCCTCTAACTTTATTACATTCTTTATTGTAGTTACTTCAGGTTATTTGATGTTATTTCTTTCTAAGTATTTATTTACTTCTTTGGTCACGCTAATGTTGATTTATTCTTTCAGAAGTATACGTGTAATTGTTTCTTTAGTATTTTGTCATTCGTTTAATACATATGTCCGACAAAAGTTTACCCTCACTTAACCACTCTGACTGATATTTTTTTCCATATTTTTGTAGATCTCATTACTATGGATTTTCCAAACGTCTGTACTTTCTCCTGGACCGTTTTCTTTCTTATAATCCGTCTATTATTCTTTTTGTGTCGTCTGCATATCTGATTAGGTGTATGTTTGCAACACTTAAACTAATATTTATTATTCATTCTAGTATTAGCATCACATAATCTTAATGTATATGAATTTATACAATGCTGGCACTATTTATAATTTTCAACATCCCTCGTGCTGTCTTTACCTGTAACAACGTCGATGGGAGTTACGTGGGCAGTATTGTTGCAAACACAGAATATCAAACTGTTCAGAGTTTTTATACTTGCTAAGGTGACCATTAGACCCGAAAATCAGTATGTGGTTACCGGATTTTCTGACGATTGTTTTTGCGCATCTTCTACAGCATTAACGTGAGTGTTGTTCTGAGATAGAGGGAGTGGTGCTGTGGCTATGGTTTGCTGTTTTTTTTTTTTTCATTTTTTTTTTCATGCGGATGTATAGGGATCAACGTTATAATGTTGTTGTTGTTGTGGTCTTCAGTCCGGAGACTGGTTTGATGCAGCTCTCCACATTACCCTATCCTGAGCAAGCCTCTTCATCTCCACATAAGAATGGCAACCGACATCTGTCTGAATCTGCTTACTGTATCCATCTCTTGGTATTCCTCTGCGGTTTTTACCCCACACACTTCCCTCCAACGCTAAATTCACAATTCCTTGATGTCTAAGAATATGTCCTACCAATCTATCCCTTCTTTTAGTCAAGGTATGCCAGAAATTTCTTTTCTCCCCAATTCTGTTCAGTACCTCCTCATTAGTTACGCTATCCACCCACCTAATCTTCAGCGTGGAAAATCATTCAAAAAAGTGCTTTTGTCGTAGTAGTTGCCTTAATAAACAAACTTTCTTCAAACATGAATTATATTTGTGGTAGGTAGTTACAATCTCACGTATGTGGATAACATTCGCTTGAATCCAGACTGATCAGGCACTTTTCCATCAAAACTTTGTAGAGAGAAGAAATGTAGGCTCTTGCAGTGTAAAATTATACCGCGAACAGGTACTCTACTCAATCTGTGATGTTTCTTTTTGCAGGCAGGTTGAAGGTTTCACTAAAAATGTATAAAGCAGGCAACTTGTTTAAGCCGAATAGAGAAAATATATCGAGGTGAGTTTCTATGATACGATGCGCTAGGCTGTTCCCCGTCGGGGATTCGAATTCCCCGTCGGGCATGAATGTTTGTGCCGTCTTTAGTGGAAGCTAGTTCATAAGTAGTTTGTAAGTTTAGGGACTGAAGACCGCGTAGTTAAGTCCCATAAGCTCTACAAACATTTGAATTTGGAGTTTCTATAAAAATACAACATTCTGTTTTGCATCTGTTTAACGTGACTGCTTTCACACTAAAGATGAGATATGCGTGGTTAACGTCAAAATTGAACACAGTAATAAAAATTTTTGGAATTTAAATAAACTATGTTTTCGTATATCATCTGCATATTCCATGAAATGTGTACAGCACTCCAAGAATTAGTGTTTCAGTTACCTGTGCGACGAATTCTTTTCCTAATTCTTTTCTGGTACAGCAGACGATAATGCCTAAGAAGATACTGCAAGTCATTCCGTAACAAACGGACTACACATTTGAAGAAAGTCTGCCGTAATGATGGCGCTTCATAAATGAATTTACTGTGTCTAAAATGACTATTTTGAATAATCTTACACGAGATACACCACTTAATGATTTGGTGTGTTGTTGTGGTTGTAGTCTTCAGTCCGTAGACTGGTTTGATGCAGTTCTCCACCTCCACGCTACCTTATCTTGCGCAAAACTCTTCGCCTCTGAGTAAGAAAGACAGCCCACATCCATTTTGAATCTGCTTGCTGTATCCATCTCGTCCTCCACCCCTGCGATTTTTACCCCACACGCTTCCCTCCAATACTAAATTGACAATTCGTTGGTGTCTCAGATTGTGCCCTACCAATTGTTCCCGTCTTTTAGACAAGATATGCCAGAAATTTCTTTTTTCCCCAATTCTATTCAGTACATTCTCCTGTTGCAGGAAATTTCGAAAGCTATCGTCTTCTTGTCTGAACTGCTTTATCGTCCACGCTTCACTGGTGTACAAGGCCACACTTTGGACAAATTTCTCTTCTTCAGAAATAGTTTTCCTCCAATTGCATTCTACATTTTATGTCTTCACTCTTCAGGACATCAGAAGTTATTTACAACCCAAATAACAAAACTCAGCGGAGCGAGGTGGCGCAGTGGTTAGCACACTGGAACCACATTCGGAAGGATGGTGGTTCAACTCCATCGCCGGCCATCCTGATTTAGGTTTTCGTTTCCCTAAATCTCTCCAGGCGAAAGTCAGGATGCTTCTTTTCAAAGGGCACACCCGATTTACTTTCCATCATTATCCGAAATAGGGATTGATGACCTGAGTAGTCTAGTGCCTCCAAACCACAATCCAACCCTCCAACCCCTCCCCCTTCCCCCTCACACACAACCAACAAAACTCATCTACCACTTTTAATGTCTTGTTTTCTAATTTCTTTTTTTGCGGTTGTTAATGTTTATTTTATACTCCCTTTTCAAGACACTGTCCATTCCATACAACTGCTCTTCTAGGTCCATTGCAGGCTCTGACACAATTACTACGTCATAGGCAAATCGCAAATTCTTTACTTCTTGTCCCTGAACTTTAATCCTTTCTCCAAATTTCTCCTTTCTCTCCTTCACAGCTTGCTCAATGAACAAACTGAACAGCAGTGGGGAAAAAGCTACAAGTCTGTGTTACTCCCTTCCCAACTACTGTGCCCCTTTCATGCCCTTCGGATCTCACAAAAGCTGACTGGCGTTTGTACAAATTGTATACTACCTGCGGTCTTGCTGTACGGTGATATGAGTAGCTTGTTATCAAAGGCGGACATCTGTCGTTTGCGAATAACTGAGATAAACGCCACTTTTATTACTAAACGTGGAGTGAATACGTATGCATGTTAGTTTGGTCATCACTTAGTTGCGAATGATCACCAAAGCAGCCTAGAAATACACGTTTCCTAATTAAAACGGCGTTTATCTCAATTATTTGCAAACGACAGATAAGAAGCTACCCATATATTTATGCAGATTATGACCTCTACTGTCGGCATGATAACTTCCGACTATAGCCGCTGCACTTCTGTTAGTTGCGAAATATAGGGATCACGTTAGTGGTATAGATGGCACGCATTTTACTTCAGTTAGAAGCCTGGTATTCAGTGGAGGTTCCTCCTGGTTGGGCAACTGCTCCGATGGTCTTCTTATCAGCAATAAACTGCATCGTTTGGTATGATTCAGCAAGTCATGCTCAATCTGACATGATGGACACGGAAATTTTTAACTGGCAAAGGCCTCTAAGCGATATTTGAACCCGACTTGTTTGACACCGTATACAAAACATTAATACAGTGCGTTAATTACAAATACGTTCTTCAAATATAAATAGATGAAATAACTTGATACCTATTTATTTACAGAACCAGAGCCCCATCCATGAAAGCTGCGTCGTTCAAGAATGGTTTCACAGCCAAGATCGCATAAAGCTGATTGAGTTCGTTTCACGGTCACCGGACCTTAATCCTATTGAGAATATGTGGGCGGAAGTAACGAGGTCGTTGCCACTAGGATCAAGAAATGCAAGCGACCGTTGGGAAAATATAGAACATACATGGTGACAAATAAACCACAACGAAAATTATCAAGGCAGTTAGTAGAGTCAGTTCCAAGACGCCTTAGAGTATTATTACGAAATGATGCTGTATGGGTAGGCTATAGGAATAGTCCCTTCTCAAAAAGTCATGCAGTGTATGTGTATGTGTGTGTGTGTGTGTGTGTGTGTGTGTGTGTGTGTGTGTGTGTGTGTGTGTGTGTGTGTTTGTGTGTGCACGCGTGTGTGCGCGCGCTTGTGGGCGTGTGTGCGAGTATGTAAAAGACAAGCAACAATAAGAATGCTTAAAAGATCAATATGGAATGTTTTTATGACTTCTAAAGCTACAAAATTCAAGATTACCCCAACAATTTCCTCTAAATTACATAAAATGAAATAATGGAGAATGTTTTACATTTGTAAAAGGCTGGAAAAGGCAGTGCGTTCCGGCTGTAGAGACTCGCAACAAGTGTCTCTGTAAACAGCGCCCCACTCCAACACACGCCAAGACACAAACAGGAAGACGTCGTCTTAGCTCTGAACGCAGTGTGCCGATACTATCTCCACAGGTTTCTCGTAACTAAAATCAGACTCTATTCCGATGACTCTCTTCTTACCCGCACAGGAAGACAACCTAGGTGAGACCAAAATTCATGCAACACACGCGAAAATGAGGAGCTTTCCTGCACTCGATAGTGGTACAGAAGTAATAACCTTTCGTGAGAAGCATATAATAAATTTCCTTCTCTCGCATCACAGCCTTTTGTCAGTGTGAAGTGATAAAATCAATATGCTAGGCTTGCGAAGTCTGATATGATGCCTTTCCGTAATAGTAGTCCGGATCGTAAACATCATAAACTCCAGGACTTTCCTTCCTACGTAACTATTCCTCACAACCCTTTATTTATGGAATTGCGGACATCAAATTTTTCTTGTGACTGATCGATGTGTTACTTCACCTACTATGGCACTAGCTTTACCCGTCCACACGTTGCTCTGGCTTGTTGCAGATTAAATGGAAAAGAAAGATAAGAGGAACCATACATTTCTTTTATACGTAATTTCCTACTGCCTTGTGGATGGGAATTGGATATACGTCCTACATTCTCCGCTCCCCTTGTCCCTGTCCCCTCTCTCTGCACCTCTCCTCGTTACCCTCTCTTTCTCCATAATTTCCTCCCGCCTCTCTCTGTCCATATCCTCCTCCCTCCCACACTGCTTGTCCATCTTCTCCCCTCTCTCTTCGTCTATCCGAGCCTCCCCCCCCTCTTTCTGTGCATCTTCACCTCCTCCCTCTCCCTCCACGCCTCATCATTACGCTCTCCCTGTTCGTCTTGTCGTCACTTCTCTTTCCTCTTAGAACTCTTTCTAAGCTAGAGCCATGTTTAGTGTTATGTTCAAAACCGTATATTTCCGAAAGTTCTTGACCTAAAGCTTTGAAATGTTGACACAACGTTCTAATAAAATATGTGCATGTTTTCATATACCAAATTTTTCAATATGTATTATACATGAATTTATATAAACTTTATAATTGGAAAAAGGCTTATACTAAAAATCGCAAAAGTAACGCATTTATAGGTTATATATTTGGATTTAGGATAAATGTAGGAACACGAGAGGCAACACTCACATTACGACTTATCTTAGAAGATAGGCTAAGGACAATGCCGACTGGAATACACTCTTCCAAATTCTGAAGGTATCAGGGGTAAAATATAGGAAGCGAAGAGTTATATTCAGCCTATACAATAACCAGGCTGCGATTATTATAGTCGAGAGGCAAGAAAGGGCTGCAGAGGTTCGGAAGGGAGTAAGACAGGGTTCTCGCCTTTCCCCAATGTTGTTTAATCTGTAGATTGAGCATTAAAGTGCAGGGAGAAGAAATAAAAACATTGCGGTTTGCCGATGACACAGTAATTTTGGCAGAGACCGCAAAAAATCTGGAAGAGCAATTGGATGGGATGGACAGTGTCTTGAAAGAAATATATAAGATGAACATTAGCAAGAGTGTAACGAAGGTAATGGAATGCAATGTCAGAAAATTAGGCGATGCTGAAGGAATTAGATTAGGTAATGAGACAATAAAAGTAGTAGATGAAGTTTGTTATTTGGGTAGCAAGATAACTTCTGATGGCCGAAGTAAAGAAATATAAAATGCAGAATGTCTATGGGAAGAAAAGCGTTTCTAAAGAAGCTATACTTGTTAACATCCAATATTGATTTAATATATAATAATAATGGGCAGATCACGTAACTAATGGGGAGGTGCTTAACCGAATCGGGGCGAAAAGGAGTTTGTGGCATATCCTGACTAAGAGAAGGGATAGATTGGTTGGACACATTCTGAGACATCAAGGAATTGTCAACTTAGCATTAGAAGGAAGCGTGTGGGGTAAAAGTCGTAGAGGGAGGCCGAGGGACGAATATAGTAAACATATTCAAAAGGATGTCGGTTGCCGAACATATTCTCAGATGAAGAGACTTGCACAGGGCAGGGTAGCATGGAGAGCAGCATCAAACCAGTCTGCGGACTGAAGACCACAATAACAACATATAATATATTCAAGAAATGTGTAGCTAAGAACCATCCTGGGCTAGAATGCGACATTGAGTCAGAATTCCAAAGGAATGCGTCAAGAAATTTCGGAGATTAACTGCTATACGCCTAACATTTTTATATATAGACGTGGGGACATAAGGAGGGAAGTACACCCGCCCCCTCCTTTCATCGGTGAATATCGCTGCGGATGTGTTCATTCATTACAGACTCACAGTTGCCACAACGCTTTACATAATTAACGCAATTGTCAGATCATTCAGAGACTGGAGACGAACTGTAATAAAATTGACGTTTCTTTCCGAGCCATATTCATTCAAAAATTTAACATTACTTGAATCAGATCCCGCAGTTACACTTGGATAATTCCTATGCGTTTAAATTGATAGCTGAAAATGTTCGTTAGTGTGGAACTGCCTGGAATTTATTTAGAACTAACTCAAGAATCTAGGCACTCTGAAACAAAAATTCTAATCTGTAAGGCGCTTCTCACGTTTCGCGGAAAAGCATCAGCAGCAGTTATATTGTAACAATCGCTAATGTTGGAATTTCTATATCAGAACAGTAGGGATGCTTAGAGAGCAACACGGCGTCACGCTGTCTACCGGCTTTACAACGTGGTAGTCCTGGTGGAGTTAATCTAGCGCTGACATCGTAGGTGTCAGTGGCGTCTTCTCTTCTTATGACCAGCAGACCATCAAGAACATGCAGAGAATGAAACCAAGAACTCTTAACATTTGAAAGAAAACACTCGTTTGTCTGCTCCATTCCAATATACGATACACCTGTCTGAATAGGAATAAGAAGAAACAAAGTTAAATCGTATGGTAAATAATGAATTCTGCAAATAATTGCTTAGGTAAATTACCGTCTGCTACGCAATTGAAATGCCAGCCATTACACAAGAATACTACGAAACACCTGAGTTCGCAATCGTCAAATGACTTATAGAATTCGCCACACATCCCAGTTACTACTATAATATTGTTTATCTGTCAGAAACGAATTTATGTCAGTCATTGAACTGCATTTTGATTGGTGGATCTGTAAGAATGGAGGGGTTTATTTTTTCAGAATAAAAGTACAATAGCCTCTCAAAAAAAGCTGACAACGAGAAGCAAATAGGGAGGTATGAATTTGGATACAGTGTCATATTTTATTTAACATCTCCGGTTGCAATTCTCTTTGTCCGGGAAGGGTGTGAATTATGTTGCGGTGGACTGCAAAAATCGTTTTTCACTTCCAAAACGAGGTGACAGACTACTGCAAAGCAGAAAACAGAAGAAAGGAAAATATAGTCCCTGCCAGAAAGACACGATCATATTGTATTTCACTGCTATTGACTGGCATATTATTTGTCTGGTTATGTGTGTGGTACCATAATGTGGATGCTTTTTCACCCACTGCTGACAAAATCTTTCAGGGCAGAAAATAAGTCCTACAATCCGACGTAGTTGAGCGTCAAGAACCAGTTGCGCAAGGATAGTCTCTACAAGATCTGTCTGCCTGTCCGACTCAGAAGCACTCTATGGAAAATGAGCTCAAAGCTCAGCTAGTTGAACGTATTGTAATTTCGGTAAGTCTCTATTCTGAGCGCAGTGCAAGTTTGTGAACTCTTTGGCACCGGCGTGATCGCCGAGTTACTTCCGAGATAACGCAGAAACATGATAAATTCACTTAATATTTACTTGTCTGTTTGGTTGAATAGTCTCAGCTACTTTCTTTAACGGTGCGACATCGGCGCATTACTTTCTACTACAAGTGCAAGGAGGTAATACCATGAGGAAATTGGCGATTTTCTGTAGCCACCAGTGGAACAAGCAGGAAGTGAGACGTAGCAGCGCGTCAGTAGCCCTGAGATGCTTTGGGTCATAGTTCCAGTCCCTCTGTAGATCAGAATTTTAACCCTATTCTGATAGAGCTACTAGCCTTTTAAGAAGATAACATAAAGGCTACAGAATAAGTCACTAATAACAGCATTATACATAAAGAGTGAACTAATGACGTCTATGCAAAAACGCAATAGTTAGGATTTTGACGCTTTGAAAGTGAGTGTGTACTACTCCCGCTCCCAACTTTTGAATCCTGTCTGACCAGTGACAACGTCGCACGATGGTCAACTCGTCATATTCCATGACTTACGTGAGTTATAAGAGTCTTCCTTCATGTGTAAAATCATGAATACCGGAAAGATAAAAAATGTTCAAATGTTTGTAGAACTTATGAGACTTAACTACGTGTTCATCAGTCCCTAAGCTTACAAACTTATTATGAACTAGCTAAGACTAAGGACGGCACAAATATCCATGCCCGAGGGGGGAATCGAACCCCGGACCGTAGTGGCCGTGCAGACCGTGACTGGAGCGCCTCAGTCCCCTCGGCCACCGCGGCCGGCCCGGAAAGATCTTTCTTGAAACGAAAAATCTCTTTTGTGAGGTGATTTGCACAAAAGTACTCGCACCATTCATACGTTTCGAGCTATCTCCACTGCTGTCATACCTATGTGAGACCCAATGACAACATGTTTTGAAATACTTGAAGCATATTGAATATTATTTGCAAAAATAGCCAAGGCGATTCTTCCAGCTCGCTCGTCTAGAGGAGTGACCGCATCTGCAATTATTAGTTGTCTTTTTTAAGGGAGTGAAACTAAGATCAAGCTTACCAGTCAACAAAGAACAAAAACTATTCAACAAACGCAAAGAATAGCTCTACTAGGGAAAAGAAAGCAGGCTTCCAGTCCCGCTGCGGCACAAATTTTCAGTATTTCCGCTGTCTACCTGAATTCACTTTCCTGCAAGTACCGCGAAGTTTAAAGGATTCGATTAATGAAAGTTTGTCGTAAAGCCCCTTTAATCAGTCTCAAACAACGTATATCACACGGAAAGTGATTGTATACTCGGTAATAATAGACGGAGTTCCAGGACCTGTAATACTAATGAAATATTCGCATGTTTTATCCCTTGTTTAGTGACAGTGATATGGACCATAACAAAAGTAGGGCCTAGGTAATGCATTTCTGTGAAATCCATGAATTTGTATTACAGTGGATTGTAGGTGAAGAAAGTATTTTCATGTTCTTCCGATGGAGTTTGTAAACTTCCATTAACTGTTACTTCATTTTTAATTTTTGGCATATAGACGCTTTTTATTCGCTTAGTTCCACCATTTTTTGGTTTGTGGAACTGAAATGGACACCTCAGATATTCATCCAAATGAATATAAGTATTTACGTTGAGTATTCATCTTCAGAACAATAGCAGAATACTGTCGGGAAAAATGACATCAACAACTCCATTAATGTATATATAAACCTGTATTTTGTTTCATAATTTATTAGACATCTACAGTGGGTGGGTGATGAAGAACAGGAAGTGGACGTGAACGAGAAGTGATAGATTCATGTTTGTTGAACACATTCAGTAAGTAATAACGCTGTTGTGAAAGGAATGAAATCGTTCATAGGAAAATCAAGTCATAGAAATTTAGCCGCGTATAATTGGCAACTGATGGGTTTGTGTTACATACAGTGTCGATCCTGTTCACCAACTGTTCATCAATTCTTTCACAAACAGAACTTAATCTGGAATATCTTCCGACATAGTGACAATTTGGCGTTACCCATTGGAAGCATAAAAACAGTCACTGCAATTTCTATAACCATCTGATCAACTCTGACATCATATTACGGCCGAAAAAGAAAGAAAAAACCAACACACACACACACACACACACTGTGCAACTGCTGCATCCAATATCAGCAATATTCTCGGCTTCGTTAACCCATAGTTGTTTTGGATATGTGGCTCTTTCTGTCGTGACCGATCTGCACAGTCAAAAGGTTTTCAATATATCTGCTGTTCGAATTTGATAGGGGATATAATGGGACTCTAACCAACAGGTGATACGTTTCATTTTTGCCATATTTGTAGACTGGATGACAGTTTGGCTTAAAGATAAATTAATCTATACATTACTGTCCCTAATTATATGTTTGGATAACAGAAGCTCTTCTTATTTTGAACTCCATGTTACGAAGCCGTCCCAGAAATGTTCACATCTTAAAAACAATGCTGCATTGATTTCTCTTCGCATGCTTGCCTCTCTTCGTTCGTTTGTGCCACTGACAGCTATATCAAGAAAGATATTTTCTGAGTTTATAATTGTAAAGAAAACTGACGCTTACATCTAATGTTTTCAGTATAATCAATGGAAATGCTCGAAGGAGTGTGAAACAGCACTGGTGAATGACGTTTGTTGTTATTGCGCTTAAGACAGAATACGCAAATAATTGAGACACTTATTACTATATTAGCGGTCAGTGCATGTGTATATTTTTATTAGTGACAACGATCGACTCATTAAAGCTAGTTACGGAATTGCGAGCAGGGATCATTGACATATACTGTAGGTGTTCGGATCCCCAGCAGGCGCGCGTGGCGCGAGCTAAGTCTCTGTCGAGCTCGCTTGGCAATCACCTCGGCTCTTATTCTTCCTGTTGATAGTATGACTAAAGCTTGGCAACATCACAGTGTAAGTCTGTCAACGCTGGTACCGAGGTCTTACTTCCTGGTTGGCACAGAACTATGCTCATAAATTCACTTCAAGTTTCCTGTAATTTCCATTGAATAATCTGACTGGTTTCTCAGTCGAGAGGCGACAGAAGGCTATTATTTCATGCTTTTGGGTCCATAAAATTGTTTACACGATGAAATTCCAACTAATCTTATCACTTACGTTGCGAGATAAATGATCTAGTGATGTATGTGGCAGTAGGAAAGAGCTGGCGTGCATAGCTCCTCGCTAGCTCTGCGGTGAAGTGCTAGTCTCCCACAGAGAGGTGGCTTTGGTCGATGGTTCGGGTCTCATTGGAGGAGAACTTTTTAGCTGGTTTCATGACAGGAGTTGCACGAATCCACATCGAAAACAACAAGAAACCTCTTGTGGTTACTTGCTATATTCTCTCAGATTATGGGAAAGTCTGACAACGTTCTGGTAGTTTACCAAATTTGTCCCTGCAGAATCGAACTGATTCCAAGCTAATTATGACGCCAATCGATGTTAGACGTGTATTTTCGTCTGGAAATAATTTTTGTCGAAGGTTATTCGAGGAGGGGCAGGAAAGATAAACATTTGAGAACATGTGATCGAAAGAGTAGGTGAGGAATGGGTGACTCCCAAAGCACACTATTCGATGTTTTGTGTGTGAAATCAACGGGAATTATTATGGTGTAGGACTAAAACATGATGTAATCTTTTAGGTCGTTTGTCCTTAGAGTGCGACTAAATGGTGTCTCAGTTGTTTGCAAAATTAGGGCGCACCCTGGCTTTGTGGTTGCACTTTGCTGAGTATAAACATATTTTAATACTCAGTCATTATTTTTCTCTTAAGATGTCAGAATGAGAGCATCATAACTCGTCACTAATAACAGTCGTGAGTAGGAATCCTGACTGAGCGGCCTGATGACGTTCAAGAAAAATGTGGTAATAGTCACTCCTATGACCCTTTATACCGATTCCACTTTACGACGTTTAGATTATGTTCATATATATCAGTCAGAATACTTCAATACGTGACTGTAATATAAGTACCAGAACTTGAGGTAAGGATATAACAGCCGGTAAATAGACACAGAGCGGCGCGCCGCTGTCACTGAGTCCGCAGGCGGCTGCCGCGATGCAGCCGCTGGCGCGTCGCCGTAGCCGGGGCCCACTACTCCCGAGAGTAAACAGTTCAGTTGTGATGCAGCAGCGAGCTCTTTCGTGTAATTATTTCTGGGAGTTTTCTCTGTTAAAGTTGAGGTCCTCCCACACTGATAACAAAGACAGCCGATATGCGGTTTAAAAAAAAAAAAAAATCTGAGTTTGTTAGGGTCGATCTCGCGACTACTTACATACACGCTTGTAAACGCGACTTTTACCACGAGACCACGCACTCATACTGTACAGAGTTGTCTTGAGAAGGAAGTAACACTTCCTCCTGTTAGTACCGCATTCTACAGTGTTGCCAGATCGTGCATATAGCCGGACATAGAATTCTGAGGGGCGATCGATTTTATTGTCCACACTGCGCGACCGACTCGCACTTAGCCTCTGCGTCGGCCGGCCGGCGATCAATTTTTTTGTCTAAGACTGTACGCAGTAAGGTGCAAATAGATAAACAGGATTGAAGTTATATGGAATTTTATTGAAAACGACGGGTGCACGAACAGGCCAATAGAAAGCGCTGAACATGCGTACTGTCAGCACCCACAAAGCACGACTTTCATGGGTGATGGGCCCCCACACTATAGTTTGTACGTGAGATGTCTTCCACGCACGGTATAGTACCAACGCCCACACATTGTGGTGGCCAAATCAAGGAACCTACTGTCACCAATTATATTTGCTTCTTTTATTTATACCGAGCGAGGTGGCGCAGTGGTAACACACTGGACTCGCATTCGGAAGCATGGTGGTTCAAATCCACCTCCGGCCATCCAGATTTAGGTTTCCCATGATTATCATAAATCACTCCAGGCAAATGCTGGGATGGTTCCTTTGAAAGGGCACTGCCGATTTCCTTCCAAATCCTTACCCAAACTTTCCGAGCGTAAGCTCCGTCTCTAATGACCACACTGTCGACGGGACGTTAAACTCCAAGCTTCCTCCTTCCTTCTTTTATTTCTTGACGTGTTAACCCCTTCGCTAGGTAAATTTTATCACATCATTTTATACAACTTCTTAACGATGTTTCATAAACTCTTTATACTTGTAACAAGGGACTGATAACCTATGTCGTTTAGTCCCTTTCAAAATCAAACCAACTGTCACCAACGTATTTATTAGTTTTTGAGTAGGTGGATCACGGGAGGTGGGGACGACGACGTTGTCCGTACCTTTGGGTACAATTTCTCATTGATTTATTTGTGTCTGAGCTACATCCGTAATTAATTAATAGGCTACATACATAAGGTTACAAATAAAAACTAAGTAGTAATTATACATTCATGATTTTCACACATCACAAGTCATTATGGTCTACAGCTTTGTCTATAGCTCGTATCTTTCTCCAGTGTTTGGCACACTGCAGCGTCGTTGGCCAACCACGGGTCTTGGAAAGTGCATGCGGCCGGCTTGGATGGACAGCTCAGCAGGTCTGTCATCGTTTGTTTTTCCCTTCTTCTGCGTATCCCCACTTGAACAGGTCATCCTTCGATCATCCCATATTTGACTCTCCATTCCAGATGTGATCCAGCCGGTTTTCTTTAATGTTCCGACATTGCAAGCTCCATTTTTCCAATTTCTGTTTCCACATTCAAATGTTCAAATGTTTGTAAAGCTAATGGGACTTAACTGAGGGGTCATCAGTCCCTAAACTTACAAACTATGCTACTGGCCATTAAAATTGCTACATCAAGAAGAAATGCAGATGATAAACGGGTATTCATTGGACAAATATACTAGAACTGACATGAGATTACATTTTTAGGCAATTTGGGTGCATAGATCCTAGAAATCAGTACCCAGAACAACCACCTCTGGCCGTAATACGCCGGGGCATTGAGTCAAACAGAGCTTGGATGGCGTGTACATGTACAGATGCCCGTGCAGCTTCAACACGATACCACAGTTCATCAAGAGTAGTGACTGGCGTATTGTGATGAGCCAGTTGTTCGGCCACCATTCACCAGACGTTTTCAGTTGGTGAGAGATCTGGAGAATGTGCTAGCCAGGGCAGCAGTTGAACATTTTCCGTATCCATAAAGGCCCGTACAGGCCTACAACATGTGGTCGTGCATTATCCTGCTGAAATGTAGGGTTTTGCATGGATCGAATGAAGAGTAGAGCCATGGGTCGTAACACATCTGAAACGTAACGGCCACTGTTCGAAGTGCCATCGATGCGAACAAGATGTGACCGAGACGTGTAACCAATGGCACCCCTTACCATCATGACGGATGAAGTACCATATGGCAAAGACGAATACACGCTTCCAATGTGCGTTCACCGTGATGTCGCCAAACACGGATTCGACCATCATGATGCTGTAAACAGATCCTGGATTCATCCGAAAAAATGACGTTTTGCCATTCATGCACTCAGGTTCGTCGTTGCGTACACCATCGCAGGCGCTCCTGTCTTGATGCAGCGTCAAGGGTAACCGCAGTCATGAGCTGATAGTCCATGCTGCTGCAAACGTCGTCGAACTGTTCGTTGCAGACGTCTTGCAAACGTCCCCATCTGATGACTCAGGGATCGAAACGTGGCTGCACGATGCGGATAAGATGCCTGTTATCTCGACTGCTAGTGATACAAGGCCGTTGGCATCCAGCACGGCGCTCCGTATTGCCCTCGCCGGCCGCGGTGGCCGAGGTGACTGAGGCGCTCCAGTCACGGTCAGCACGGCCACTACGGTCGGGGGTTCGAATCCCCCCTCGGGCATGGATATTTGTGCCGTCCTAGTTCGTAAGTAGTTCATAAGTAGTTTGTAAGTTTAGGGACTAATGACCCCGTAGTTAAGTCCCATAAGCTTAACAAACATTTGAACTTTATTTTTTTCGTATTGCCCTCCTGAACCCACCGATTCCACATTCTGCTAACAGTCGTTGGATCGCGACCAACGTGACAGCAATCGCGATAGGCGATAGGCTACAATCCGACCTTTATCAAAGTCGGAAACGTGATGGTACGCATTTCTGCTCCTTACACGAGGCATCACAACAACATTTCACCAGGCAACGCCGGTCAACTGCTGTTTGTGGATGAGAAATCTGTTAGAAACTTTCCTCATGTCCTCGTTGTAGGTGTCGCCACCGGCGCCAACCTTGTGTGAATGCTCTGAAAAGCTAATCATTTGCCTATGACAGAATCTTCTTCCTATCGGTTAAATTTCGTGTCTGTTGCACGTAATCTTCGTGGTGTAGCAATTTTAATGGCCAGGAGTGTACTTTTGAACTAACTTATACTAAAGACAACACAAACATCCATGCTCGAGGGATGATTCGAACATCCGACACGGGAGGCCGCGCGAGTTTCCACATTAATTCCCTGGTTGTAGATTGACTTTTATATACTGGACGTTCAAATTTAATGAAATCTTTCCTCGATTTTAGTCTTACCTCCACTAGCTGATTTTCGGGCTGGGGATATCTCCTATCATCGCAGTGTCTGCTTCTTTGAGCCATCACCAACGTTTTGCTGTCTGATCTATGGGGGTGGGGGTGGCGGGATATTCCAAAATACATATAAATGAGATCACGGTTTGTAGGATTTAGGCATGTATCATTGAGAGCTGCCTCTAGCTTGTGGATGTGCATCGATCTCCTCCATGGCATGCATATTCAGATACAGCAGAATACAATGCCAGGAATGATGAACGAATAATTTCAGGATTTGCTCCCCAGTGTGAGTTTGGTAAATTTGCCGATTATACCGTTCCGTGTGTTGATTTTCGCGCTAGTTTTTCCTACATGTTTCTTATAGGACAATGTTCGATCTAACGTGAGTCATTCCATATAGAGATATAAGTGATGAAGTGATGAAGCGAAGGTATGTAAGGGCAGAGGAAAGAAGTCCCAGGGCAAGAGCCAAAGCAAAAACAACTCCGTGCAGTTAGGAACGGATAGTATAGGCAGCACATTTACAACTGTAATGGTAAGAAACTATTTTGGGTAGTTTTGGGGGAAACGTGGACCATATAGTAACATTGAAGAAGTGGAACGGTGTATAGTGTCGTTAAGTCAGAGTGCTGATTGCAGATAGTCAGTAAGCCATGAATTGAAGCCAGCCAACAAGACGGAGAAACAGTAGTGACATGTAAAAAAGATACATCGACACCGTGAGTAGACCGAATATTAAGTTAAAAACACATAGGCCTGACGTGCAAAATGTTTTTCAAAACTTGTTTTAACCTATTTATCGAAAACAAACTGTAAAACCTTTGCATCATTTACAGACCACAGAAGATGCTTTTAAAATAAAATAAAAACTAAACGCGCCTGGTGTAAAATAAATATCTTTATTGCAGTCAGCATAAGACAGGTTACCTCTTATAATCAATTTTAACAGCTGCTGTGGAATATGGCCACACAACCAAAAATTCTATGGAAGTTTCTTCGTGAGCTTCTTGGGCAACAAGAGCTGGAAAATAGGTGAGCAGCTATTCCAAAGTTCTGTTGTGTATGTCAAAGGTCATTTACATGGCACTGAAAAAGATGTTTCATACATGTCATACGGCCAAATAGGGTAACTCTGTCGTCAATAAAAACATTTCGTAATAATTTCAAGTAATGCGGTATATCGAAACAAAATAATATTTATCTTTTATTGTTCACAAGGTATAAAAACATTCCTTAGTGGAGAATACAATAAGTTGCTTCCACACTTCCAAATTCATCACTTTTATCGCACGTAACAGCTACAACAAGAACTTTAACTGCTTTAAGAGTTCTTACGATTTTCCGTAAGAAATTATTGTAAAATGAAAAGTTTAATGTGTTGGCGATCACAAATGATTTTGTTGACGTAGGTTTACCTGAAGTGAGGACTTTGTATAAAGTGCTTCACTGACTATTAATCTTATTTTTCCATGTTTAGTGTGCCAAATGACACTGAAATTTCTTCTTCCTCAGATAAGTAAACGCATTCGAAGATAAGAGCATTTTAAATGTGTTCTGAGCTCCACTTCACACATTGTTTTTTATTTAGCAAACACCATTTCGTTCTCTGGTGAAACATACAATGGTAACCTCATTGCTTACAATTTCATCTTACAATTATTTTGAAAGCAACGCCCTGTTTTTTAACTTCCCTTCTATCTCTAATATTTTGTTTTTCTATAGCGGTTATATTCTTCATAACTGTGTTCAAGTCCTTAATTCATTGCATTTTGTTTATTATACCAGGTTTCTGAAATAACTGACATTTCCAGTTCGGTTTTCTTGACATAAAAATTACAGTGTTTTAGGAGTCCTGTTTCTCATTCTTATGTCATTAACTTCGGCATTCTCTTTATTTACGTCATTTCTTCTGCGCTGTCTGCATCTGTAGCACCAGGAGTTTTTCAAGGAAGATCAGTGTTTTCTAAGATTGGATTCCATTTGATTGCAGTTACTCTTTTTGTTTGCAGGCCGAACAACCCATTTTACATGCTGCATTTGCAATTCAGTGGACGAAAATGATAGGCACATATCCTTGCATTTTCAATATTGATATAGTCATCTCACTTAAAACTAGATAACTTGGCAGATTTGTTTTCTAAATCTATAGAAAAACGATGGTAAAAAACGCCCTTGGTTCTACGCTTCTATGTTCAGTACAGCATCAGCACAATACATCTACTGCTACATATTTACTCTGCAAATCACAATTAAGTGCCTGGCAGAGGGTTTATCGATTCACTTTTATTATATTTCTCTAACATTCCATTCTCTAGTAGCACACGAGAAAAAAGAATATCTACATTTTTCAGTTTTCGACCTGATTTCTCTTATTTTATTACGATTATCATGTCTCCCAATGCAGGTGGGTGCTAACAATATGTTCACAAATAGATATCGCCCCAACGAATAACAGCTATATTTTAATTATTTCCACTCCAACGCTCTTGGAATAATACAAAACGAACTGCCCTTCTCTAAACTTTTGCTATATTCAGTTAGGCCCACTAAGAGGAGATCCCACAATGCGCGACTGTACTGTAAAAATAGGACTCACAAGTGTAGTGTAGGCAGTTACTTTAAAAAAACTGTTGCATCTTCTAGGTGTTCTGCCAATGAAACGAAACTTTTGATTCGTATTCAGTAAGATATTTTCTGTGAGTTCTTTCTAATTACAGCTGTTGACCAGCTTTGCCTGGTGAAACGTTGTTGTGGTGCCTCGTGTAAGGAGGACAAACGCGTACCATCACGTTTCCGACTTTGATAAAGGTCGGATTGTACCCTGTCGCGATTGCGGTTTATCGTATCGCGACATTGCTGCTCGCGCTGGTTACGATCCAATGTTAGAAGAATATGGAATCGGTGGGTTCAGGAGGGCAATACGGAACACCGTGCTGGATCTCAACGGCCTCGTATCACTAGGAGTCGAGATGACAGGCATCTTATCCGCAAGGCTGTAACGGATCGTGCAGCCACGTCTCGATCCCTGAGTCAGCAGATGGGGTCGTGTGCAAGACAACAACCATCCGCACAACTGTTCGACGACGTTTGCAGCAGCATGGATTATCAGCTCGGAGACCATTGCTGCGGTTACCCTTGACGTTTCATCACAGACAGGAGCGCCTGCGATGGCGTACTCAACGACGAACCTGGGCGCACGAATTGCAAAACGTCTTTTTTTCGGATGAACCCAGATTCTGTTTACAACATCATGATGGTCGCATCCGTGTTTGGCGACATTGCGGTGAAAGCGTGTATTGGTCATCGCCATTCTGGCGTATCACCCGGCGTGTGGTATGGTGCGCCATTTGTTACACGTCTCGGTCACCTTTTGTTCGCATCGACGGCACTTTGAACACAGGCCGTTACACTACAGATGTGTTACGATCCGTGGCTCTGTATGGGCCTTTGTGGATTCGAAAAATGTTCGTCTGTTACTCTGGCCAGCACATTCTCCAGATCTATCACCAACTGAAAACGTCTGGTCAATGGTGGCTGAGCAACTGGCTCGTCAAAATACACCAATCACTACTTTTGATGAACTGTGGTATCGTGTTGAAGCTGCATGGGCATCTGTATCTGTACACGCCATCCACGCTTTGTTTGACTCAATGCCCAGGCATATCAAGGCCGTTATTACGGCCAGAGGTGGTTGTTCTGGGTACTGATTTTTCAGGATCTATGCACTAATGTCATGTAATGTCATGTACAATGTAATCTAATGTAATATGTCAGTTCTAGTATAATATATGTGTCCAATGAATACCCGTTTGTCATCTGCATTTCTTCTTGGTGTAGCAATTTTAATGGCCAGTAGTGTACAAACCAAGAGTTTTACAGAAGTGACGAAAACTGAGCTACAATTCTTTTCCAAAATATCTTGGAGTCAGTTTAGATAGAAGCTCTGATCTACAAAGAGCACATTATTAAGCTTTCCCGCAACGTCGCCGCGAGAAACAACATATTGCAGAAGCTCATTGATACATCCTGGGGAGCCTCTACTATTTACTCTTATCTGCAATCAGCCGTAGCGGAATTACCGTGCGCATTAAGGCGCCTTGCTGCGGTGCTAGCGGCCGTTCGCCGTGGAGGATCGAGTGTGTTGTTGTTCTTCGTATAAGTTAGTTTAAGTAGTTCGTAAGTTTAGGGGCCGGTGACCACTGCAGTCAGACCCCATAACTTTACAAACATTTGAATACATGCCATCAGTCTGTTTACTCGTTTGCCGATTACTATGCACCGTCTGGTTGCAAAGCGTACGTGTGAAGAAGGTAGACACAAAATTAAATCATACAATGCGTTGCATTACTGGTACCATTAAATCAACTCCATGTCACTGGCTACCTCTATTGAGACACATCCCTCCACCTCACTTAAGGAGGAAGCAAACTCTACTAAGGGAAGCTAAGAAAATCTTTCCATCCCTTTTTTACCATTGCGTCAAGAATTCTGCCATCTATCACATCAGCAACTGCAATGAAGAACACCACTAAGTGTCACAGCGGGGCAACTCATTGGTGATGTATTTGACCTAAAGGAAAGCTGTAGGCGTGAGTGGTCGACAAAAACATTGGATACAAGTGCCCAACATCTTGATCGCACAAAGAAGCGAAACGGTTTTGACCTACCGAGGAAATTCTGGTGTCGCATCAACAGGTTGAGGACTGGACATGGTTGTTGCATTTACGTTAGACACAAGTGGGGCTGGATCAGTTCACCGATGTGTGAGTGTAATCTGGAAGAACAGATGCTCGAACGTCTGGTCTATCGCTGACCTCTTCATTCGTAACCTGCCATTACTGACGATTTGTCGCTCTCACACCCGGTTTAACTGAATGGTTGAGAAGAACGGACTTTAAAGTTTGATCTTACCTTGTTATGTGTAATTGTACATTGTATAAAAATTACCATACTATTAAAAAAATACTTAAGACTTATCTATGAATGTTGAGAGATATTTTCGGGTCCTTCATTAATTTTAACTTGGTATCATATTATTAAAGTTGAACATGAACTCAAATTATATAGTTTGGCCTGTTATTCATTGGCGAAAAATCTTCCCCGTATAGGGATTATCGAGTCACAAACAAAATGTTAAAAAGTAAAAAGGCAGCAAGATTGTTTGCACCTTCAGCTATCCTGTGCGTAAAGCGAAAGAAGAGTCGGCTGCTTATAAGGCTTCCGTCGCTAATGAGTGTATAGTATTTTCAGCCTCTAAGGATTAAGCCGCTTCTAATTAAGGAGAGGCGGGATACTTTCCTGGAGACGTTTTCATTTCACAGAACGGGGCTAAAAACCCGGAAGATGCCGCGTCAGACGAGGCTGCTGAACCAGACGCTGAAATTTAATTCTTTATAAGAATTTCTCAGAGGATATTTAAGGAGGCCGGCATAATTTTAATCCTATTGAAACACGAGATGTGAATTCAAAAAGAATTATGTCATACATTATTTCAATTGTCGAAAGTGTCTCGTTTATTAACGAAGCTTTGTTTGAATGCGATTTGGTCCTTCATGTTGTTTGCTTGTAGTTCCTTTTTTCAGTGTGGCTAAACATTGATTTTCCACGTAATATATTTAGAACGGTATGTGGCATATCTCAGTGAATACACATGCAAAATCACGATCTTTGACAATAGTCCTGTAACATTAACACATATAAATTATGAACAACAGTTACCTTACTGTACTTAGAAAGAGTCACCTCCCTTAACTCTGCAATACATCTCTTGGAAACTTTGCAGAAGTCTTTCTTTGGGATAGTGTTCAAAAGCATCTTCACGTTTCGTTGGATGTCAGGAATATCGTCAAATCTCTTTCCTTTCAAAGCTAGTTTGAGTTGAGGGAATAAGAACAAGTCTGTAGGAAGAGATCCTGTGAGTATGGTGGATGTTACAGTTGCACCACCTCCTTGCCAGGAACTGTTTGACGATACTGGCTGTGTATGGGCGAGCGATGTCGTGAACAAAGAACCAGGAACTTTTTTGTGCGTACTGCGTAGACGTCGCATGAAACTTGTCAAAATTTCATCGAAGCTTGCAGCTTTCAACGTCGTTCCCTCAAGTAGAAATTCCTTGAGTATAATGCCTTGACTGTCGAAAAAGATGATGAGCATCGTTTTGATGCTTGATGTTTCGGCTCTTACCTTTTCCCGACGAGGATATGTCGGAGAACGCAATTCCATGCTTTGCCATTTCGCGTCAGGTTTCATCCTCAGTATCAAAACGGTTTAAGAAATTGCATGTCGCATGTGCTGTTTCGACAAAATCTTGTGAATCCCCGAAACTTTCCTGCTTCTAATCGTCAGTCAACTGAAGTGTTATTACAGTACGTTTTCCGTAAATTCTTGGCAAGAATTTGTCACACGGATTCACGGTTAACCTGCAGTACATTCGATATCATGCGCACAGTTCATCGACGATCCTTCGTGATTAACGACTTCACTTTCTCAATGTTTTCTGCACTGACGGCAGTCGGCAGTCATCCGCTTTAGCGATTGTCAGAAACACTTTCCCGGGCTCATCAGAAATGGGCGAATCACTCGTACACACACCTGATCATCTTAAACACGCACCGACATCGCAATGCGTTTCTTTATGTGTCTTCGCAAGCTTGAAACAGGAGATTGAGATCGATCCGTCAAAAACGACTAAATGAGTTTAATTACGAAAAGTAGGTCGGGATAATACTCTATTAGTATTCATTATTCGTGGCATGCATCCGATTCGCATAAGAATTCGGGTATGGTGGGTATCCGCACTGAAGAAACGATCAGCGATTGTCCTCGCCAGAGTATATAAATTATGTATGTTTACAGACACTGAACCACTCGGTCTATAATTGCGCTTAAAAAACAATCGCTTTGTACACTCATGGCCATTAAAATAGCTACACCACGAAGATGACGTGCTACAGAAGCGAAATTTAACCGACAGGAAGAATATGCTGTGATATGCAAATGATTAGCTTTTCAGATCGACACCTACAACGTGAGGAAAGTTTCCAACGATTTCTCATACACAAAAAGCAGTTGACCGGCGTTGCCTGATGAAATGTTGTTGTGATGCCTCGTGTAAGGAGGACAAATGCGTACCATCACGTTTCCAACTTTGATAAAGGTCGGATTGTACCCTATCGCGATTGCGGTTTATCGTATCGCGATATTGCTGCTCACGTTGATCGCGATTCAATGACTGTTAGCACAATATGGAATCGATGGGTTCAGGAGGGCAATAAGGAACGCCGTGCTGGATCCCAACAGCCTCATATCACTAGCAGTAGAGATGACAGATATCTTATCAGCATGGCTGTAACGGATCGTGCAGCCACGTCTCGATCCATGAGTCAACGGATGGGGGACGTAAGCAAGACAACAACCATCAGCACGAACAGTTCGACGACATTTGCAGCAGCATGGACTATCAGCTCGGAGACCATGGCTGCTGTTACCCTTGACAGGAGCGCCTGCGATGGTGTACTCAACAACGAACCTGGGTGCACGAATGACAAAACGTCATTTTTTTCAGATGAATCCAGGTTCTGTTTACAGCATCATGATGGTCGCATCCGTGTTTGGCGACATCGCGGTGAACGCACATTGGAAGCGTGTATTCGTCATCGCCATACTGGCGTATCACCTGGCGTGATGGTATGGGATGCCATTGGTTACACGTCTCGGACACCTGTTGTTCGCATCGACGGCACTTTGAACAGTGGCCGTTACATTTCAGATGTGTTACGACCCGTGGCTCTACCCTTCATTCGATCCCTGCGAAACCCTACATTTCAGCAGGATAATGCACGACCGCATGTTGCAGGTCCTGTACGGGCCTTTCTGGATACGGAAGATGTTCGACTACGGTCCTGGCCTTCTCCAGATCTAACTGAAAACGTCTGGTAAATGGTGGGCGAGCAACTGGCTCGTCACAATACGCCAGTCACTACTCTTGATGAACTGTGGTATCGTGTTGAAGCTGAATGGGCATCTGTACCTGTACACGCCATCCAAGCTCTGTTTGATTCAATGCCCAGGCGTATCAAGGCCGTTATTACAGCCAGAGGTGGTTATTCTGGGTACAGATTTCTCAGGATGTATGCATCCAAATTGCGTGAAAATGTAATCACATGTCTGTTCTAGTATGATATATTTGTCCAATCAATACCCGTTTATCATCTGCATTTCTTCTTGGTGTAGCAATTTTAATGGCCAGTAGTATAATTTAAATGTTATTTAATCTTTTCTGAAGGCATTTTTCAGCATTGTATGGAAGGGAAATGTGGATGGTAAGGAGTTTAAAAGATGGTAAAAGCTTTTGAAATTTGGTACTACAGGAGACTGCTCAATATTAGATGGGTAGATCACGTAAGTGATGAGGAGGCAGTGAACAGAATTGGTCAGAAGAGAAATTTCTGGCATATGTTCAGTAAAAGTAGGAATCGATTGGTGGGGGACATTCTGAGACTTCAAGGAATCGTCAATTTAGCATTGGCCAGAAGTGTGTCGAGTAAACAGGGAGACCCAGAGACGAATACAGTAAGCAAGTTGCCGTTCTTATTCAGAGATGAAGAGACTTGCTCAGTTTAGGGTGGTGTGCAAAGCTGCACATGCCAATCTCCAGACTGGAGAACACAACAACAATGGCAACACTATTGTGGAGACACTGTACGATGGAATCTACTATTGCCGCTGATATACGTTGTTGAAATACGTGCCGCGGTGGAGTAGCCGAGCGGTCTAAAGCGCCTCGCTGCGGAGCGCACGGTTGCTCGCCGTGGAGGTTCGAGTCCTCCCTGGGGCATGGGTGTGTGTGTTTGTCCTTAGGTTAGTTTACTTAGGTTTAAGTAGTTTGTAAGCTACGGACTGATGACCACGCAGTTTGGTCCGATAGATTTACAAACATTTGAACATTTTTTGAAATACGTACCTTACTTCCGAGCAAATTGACTCGCCTGTCCCACATCATTGGCCTGCACACAATCGAGGGATAAACTCTAGTCTCCGATACCGCTTTGACTAATGACGTCATACATAATCGAGAGATACTACCAACACATGTTTATAACAACCCATCTCCCGAAACTAGAAGTCATATACGTAAATTGTGACAAACTATCGGTAGTTAGATTTCACCTAAACAGGTCAGATCTAATTAACGATACCGCCTCTTCAAAATACATTTAATAATTAGGTGATTTTAAAGAAAGCTTACACTCGCAGTAGTACGGCATGATATATATCGAACGTACAACTGTACATCGATTAAATGTTTCTGAACCGGAGATTCGGGCGCTACGTGCCGTCATGTACTAAAAAAATCTTCTTGTTTAACCTATACCTAACCTTCTTAAAGCTACGCTACAGATAACTTTTTTAAAGTTAGGTTAGGTATAGGTCAAACAAGAATTTCTTTTCTTTTAGTGCGTGAGAGCGCGTAGCCCCCAAATCTCCGGTTCAGAAGCAATCGATGTACAGTTGTGCGTTCGATATATATCATTTCAGGACGTACAACTTCCGAGTGTGATCTTTCTTTAAAATTACCATTGATTATATAGACAACATCAGGAGCTATAATTCAACACAAAAACGAAACAACAACCTGGTATCGTCAAAAAGATTTCCGCTATAGAGATCAAATCCAGTTAATGATACCAATTCACCATGTACCTGTATATTCACGTGAATTCCCGCCACCAACCACCAAGCGCCGTTTCTGCAACGCCACGTGTAACAATCTGATGTCCGCTTTGGCAACACTTTCACCAACTTCATTTCTACGCCACATTCAACACATTTGCAGTTGCCACCAAGAACCCCTAAAACTTGCAAAAATCGAATAACACCAAGAGGATAATACAACGCCGCCTAGGTGTCGTCAGAAACATCAGAGACACGTAAACAGTGAGTATTCAAACCACGCGCGGGACAGAGTGACGTAAAACATGACGTAATTGATCAAAGCGATATTAGAGACTAGATTTGACCCCAATCGAGGGAAACACAGTTACTTGTAAGAGAGCAGTCTAACGGTGTCACTGTGTTTCCGAAACATGAAGAACGGATTTGGATCAAGATTGAATGTGCCAGTATTACTGCTCGATTTTGGAGCATCACCTGCGACCAGCTTTGCGAAAGAAGCGGCAACACTTTCTGGCAACCCATCCATCATTTTGCACGAGAATGCGTGGGCGCATACAGAGCAAGCTGTGGCTGCTCTCTTCGGTCAGTGGGACTGGAAAGTACTGTACCATCCACCACACTCTTTGTGACTTTGATTTGATTCCGAAGATGAAGGAACCACTTTGTGCCACTCGCTTCAGAACTTTTCCAGAGATTCGACGTGCAGTAGACCGCTCCATTCGCACCATCAACAGGTCAACAGAAGAGACTCTCCTAACGGTATACTACGCCTTCCACATCGCTAGCAACGTGTTCTACACAACACTAGTGACTACTTTGGACAGTAACAGGTGCAACTCCGTGGCACAGTGGTAGGCTGGTGGACTACAAATCCAAAGATCGCCGGTTCGATCCCCGCCAGGCCCAAGGATTTGTATCTGTCACTTTCCACTTTTTTCAATTCTGGCAGTGTTGCCGATGTGCAAAATACCGAGTAACACCGTGGTTCGGAACCCACGTCAAACTGTAGGTCCCCCTATAACTGACTGGGTAAGTCAGTTCGGAGGTCGGAGGAAGGGAACGGCATACCACCTCCAACAGGACCATGCCTAGTAAAGCACTGTGGTGTTCAAACCAATCTTCGGATTGTTGACTGCTTTACCTTACAAACATGTAACGCTTTTGTATTGGTTGTGAATAAATAGTCGCCCTCCTATAAATGGCCTTTCATTCGTTGCTGAGAATTCTGTTGTTTGGCTTGTGATTGTATGACAAGTCGGTCACTTGACACTGTCAGGAGCGAGAGAAGATGTTATTGAAAAAACAGAAAATATTGTAACTATCGATGTATCTCTGACAGGGCAGGTTGTGGGAGCGGTGGGTAGTTGGTGGGTGAAGTTAAGCAAGCACAGTCAGTTCAGGTTCCATGTGCTTTTACTAAATTTGGAGCCTTATTAACTTATCAATAAAATTGCTTCTTTCAACTTGGCCTTATGACTTCCATCAGTTATCTGAACTGTCTTGTTGCGCCTTCAGCCTCTGATCGTAATACAAGTTAATAAGGCTCCAAATTTAGCAAATGATTAAAAAACAATAAAAGACACAATGAGCCCAAGAATTTAAGCGAAAGTGGAAAATTTAAATGAAAAGCAAGCCTTGTAAATGCAATATTATTTACAAATGATTCCTGTCATTTAATTGAAAACATCTCAGCTTACTTATTAAAATCACACTAAAGTGGGGCTCCAAAATTTAAGTGAACACAGCCCTTTAAAAATACAATTACGAAAGCACACTAAAGACGAGCTCGAAATTTTAAGTAAAGTCTGATCTTTATTATAGAGGCTGGTAACAGGAAACTGTGCTCAATGATATCAATAGGCAGAAGGCCAATAAAATAAAAACACAATAAAATTTACAAATGAGCGCTGCAATTTCAATGAAAACAGCTCAGCTTACTTATCAAAATCACACTAAAGGTGGGCTACTCGTTAATACACCCACACAGGTAAAAACAGATGAGCTGACTCAAAACATAAAGGAGAGGAACAAGGTGCCCAACGGTCAACAAGGACTACACCTCTGACACGAAGGAAGTTACACAAACGAATAGAAGGTCAAATTACAACCGCGGGGTGGCGATGCCTCACGGAGGAAAACATTTCTGCAACGAGAAGATAAAAAAAGGAAAAAAAGAGCTAAATAACTACGCCCATGAAGATGCGAGCCAGCGGAGGGACACAAACCAGAGAAATTCCCCAGTTACGTTAACCAAGTTAATGTACTTGCTACTCAGAGCAAAGAGAAAAATATAATTCAATTGAACCGAACCAAAAGTGCGGTATGACATGAATAAACAACTAACGACGTAGACACAGGCAACGGCGGTCCCTGACCAACTCACACACAAATTTGCGGAACCGGATGGTGTAGGAGGAGGGTGTCAACCAACGCGCGGAAACATCTGATACATCCCAGATGAAAAGGGCTGGAACGACGCGAGGCGCAGCCGGGGCTGAGTGTGGAGTACTCTAGCAGTTGTTGGCAGCTTCGACGCTTGGCGAGGGACGGACGCGGTGTCGCACGGCCGCTAGGAACGCGACCACATAGCCGGGAGACGAAGTAAACAGCCCGCGCCGAGGTGCTGTTATAACTTGACAGAAAAGGCCTCTCCGGACCAACCTCTTCAGCTCATGGCATGCATGGCTCCCCAAGGACAGACAGAGTGCCATCCAGGACAACTTCAAATGTTCAAATGTTTGTATAGTCTATGGGACTTAACTACGGGGTCATCAGTCCCTAAACTTACGAACTACTTATGAACTACTTACGCACTAGGACGGCACAAATATCCATGCCCGAGGGGGGATTCGAACCCCCGACCGTAGTGGCCGTGCTGACCGTGACTGGAGCGCCTTAGTCCCCTCGGCCACCGCGGCCGGCCAGGGCAACTTCGATCCACCCACCAGGCCAGGCCATGAACGGCCCCTTAATCAAAATAACTCGACCCTGGCAATGCCATGCATCGTATCAAACTCTCTGCCTCATACCCTCTCCGCTCTCCAATTGCGCTACCGTAGCGGCACACGCGACAAGGAAAACGCCAGTCAGGAGAGAATCGATGAGCGATAGATCGAACAGCGCCATGAGCGGTGCACGCACACAGAGATCGATGGTACTCGCGCCAGTAATTAAATCAAGGACCGGGTCAATCGAAGAAACAGGATCCGAGTCGGCTCAATCTCTTTAATTAGCGTTGTAGGCAAAATATTCTCAGGTATTGTTGATAGGAGAGTGCGGATATTAGTTCAAGACAAGTTAGATGAAAATCAGAGTGGGTTTAGGGATCTTAGAGGCTGTCAGGACCAGATATTTAGCTTATGGCAGATAATGAAGAAGTGCTGTGAGTGGAACAGGGAATTGTATCTATGTTTTATAGATCTAGAAAAGGTTTCGTATTCCTAGAAGGAAACTATTGTCAGTTCTATAAGATTATGGAATAGGAGGCAAACTTTAACAGGCAATTAAGAGTAGACGGCAAATTAAGCTCATGGTTAAGGGTAGATTCAGGAGTAAGACAAGGCTGTAACCTGTTACCACTGTTGTTCATACTATTCATGGATCATAAGTTGAGAACAGTACACTGGCAGCGCGAAATTAAAATAGGTGAAAATAAGCAGTCTCGCATATGCGGATCACTTAGTTGTAATGGCAGGTTGAAAGGTTCCAGACTAATATTTCAGAGCTCTATCAGAGGTGTAAGGGTTATGATATGGAGATCAGCGTCTCCAAAACAAAAGTAATGTCTGTGGGAAAGAGATTTAAACAGACAGAGTGCCAAAGAGGAGGAAGAACGTAAAGGTAGACAATTTCAAGTACCTAGGATCCATTTTCTCACAGGATAGCAAAATAGGTAAGTAAGTACGAAGACTAAGTTAGCAGTGCACCGCTGTATCTTTCGATCACATTTGTTCTATGGGAGTGAAAGTTCGTTGTATACAGGTTACCTTATTCATAAAGTAGAGCTTACAGATATGTAAGTAGCAAGAATGATTGCAGGTACAAATAGTTGGGAACAATGGCAGGAGGGTGTCCGTAATGCGGAAATCAAAGAAAAACTGGGAATGAACACCATAGATGCAGCAGTTAGCTCTAACAGGCTGAGATGGTGGGGTCATCATACACGCATGGAGAAGCAAGGTTACCTAAGAGATTCATGAGCTCGGCAGCGGAGGGTAAGAGGAGTCGAGGCAGACCAAGAAGAAAGTACTTAGATTCGGTGCAGAATGATTTTGAAGCAACAGACTTAACATCAGACGAGGCATCAACGTTAGCATGGAATATGGGATCATGGAGGAATTTTATTACATCTACATACATATTCCGCAATCCACCGTAAGGTGGGTGGCGGAGGGTACACTGTACCACTACTAGGCATTTCCTTTCCTATTCCATAACCGAATAGAACGAGGAAAAAAAGAATGCGTATTTTCCTCCGTGCGTGCCCTACCTTCTCTATCTTGTCTTCATGATCATTACGCGAAATGTAAGTGGGCGGCAGGAAGATCGTACAATACTCCAAATTCAGGCCCTATAAATTTGCTCAACAACATTTCTCGAAAAGAACGCCGTCTTTCCTGCAGGGATCCTCATTCGAGTTGCCGGAGCATTTCCGTGACACTCGCGCATTGGTCGAACCTACCAGTAACAAACCTAGTTGCTCGCCTCTGAACTGCTTCTATGTCTTCCTTTAAACTGATCTGCTGCTGGTCCCAAACACTCGAGCAATACTCAATACGCGGTCGTACAAGCGTTTTATACGCCATCTTCTTTACATATCAAGTACATCTTCCCCAAATTCTCCCAATAAACCGAAATCGGCTATCCGCATTTCTCACAACTGTCCTGACATGTTCGTTCCATTTCATATCGCTCTGCAGTGTTACGCTTAGATATTTGAACGGATCGACTGCATCAAGAAGCTCATTACTAATGCTGTATTCAAACATTATGGGATTGTTTTTCCTACTCATGTGCATCCCCTCCCATTTTTTCTACATTGAGAGTTAGTTCCCATTCTTCGCACCAACTAGAAATTTTGTCTAAGTCAACCTGTAAGCTGTTACAGTCAAAGACGACACCCTCCCATACATCACAGCATCATCAGTAAACAGCCGCAAATTACAAGTTACTCTTCCCGTCAGATCAATTATATAGATTGAGAATAATAGCGGTCCTATCACACTTCCCTGGGGCACGCCTGACAATACACTCGTCTCTGATGAACATTCGTCGTCGAGAACAACGTACTGCTTTCTATTACTTAGGAAGTCTTCCAGCCAGTCACAAATCTGTGAACCTATTCCATAAGCTCGTATTTTCGTTAGCAGTCTGCAGTGTGGCACCGCGTCAAACGCCTTTTTGAAATCGAGAAAAACACAATCTGCCTGTTGCCCTTCATCCATGGCTGACAAGACGTCATAGTATGAAGCTTTGCCATCTCAAGGACGGAAACTATTAGAGGCACTATGCTCCAGAATGAACGCTGAAAGGCATAATCAGTCTCTGATGATGGTGATGATGACGATGATGACTATAATAACACGGTTTCCTTTCCCCGCTATTATTAAAAGAAAATAGTGTATTTTTATATTATTTCGGCATGTAAAATTAATTATCTCTGAATGTCAGAGAAATAATTTAAGAAATTCACTTTCAATTTTTTTAAAAGAAAGAAGACACTCTTGCCTTTTACTTCGTAATGATAGCATCTTGCAGACGAGAACTGTACTTTATCATTTTATGTGGCCTATTTTATATGGATTTTCTACATTCAGGTAAATATATGTGTTGTGCGCGAATCTTACTTTTATTAATAAATTTTTATTATTAATTTTGTCTTATCCTCCCTCCGCCCATAATGTCTTTTTCAGCTTTGTTGAATCACCGCAACAATGGATGGCACAGTTTTTTTAGTTAATATTGAATGGTGATATTTCGTGTAGCCTGCCACTTTTGTTTCAAAATTTATTCCATAATATTATCATTTACCGGCAATAGAATCTGCAGTCGATTTTCTTCTAAACTTTTAGAAGTCCGATGTGTTTGACTTACGTAATATTCCTATCCGATTTTTATCACGTCACTTATTTTACTTTACGGTTTCTTACACGAGTCGTAGTTTGATATTGACGAACTGCCATCCACTGTTCGGCGAGTGGTTATCATATTATGAAAATTTCATTTACAGCCAAATTTCAACCACCGATGGATCTCTTGTTAAAGGTAACCGCTCGTCGATTCTTTTTGTAATGTTCTGCCTGCAAAACACTCCACCGTTAATTATCTTGCCATTTCATTTAAATGCATGTAATAATTTTTCCAAAGTTTTTCCCGTAATTTACTGATTGGGATCTTTCATAGCTTTTAACTTCAAACCTCTTCCTTCTGTAAATTTGTTAATCTCAAAAATTAAAAGCCAGGCTGGAACATTATATGACGACGATGAAAAGAAAATTCTAGGCATATTCTTAAGATTGGCAATAGTTCGCAGTGTGTGCGACAACCTAGCCCGGGAGAAGCTTAGCCGCCCGGCTGGTTGGAGACCCGGTATCTTCGAGACGCCTCGCGCTGTTATCGCATAACAGGGCGGATTCCTGGGCTCGGCGTCTACCGTGTTTCCGGAGACAGGCCGGCGAGAAGTTAACGCGATAGAAGGCTGCACTTTCGCTCGAGACGCTCATAATTGCGTTACTGGCGCCAGTGAAGGGCGCATCACGGGGAGCGGCCTTCAGGAGTTGGCCAGGCCGTAATTAGATCAGCACTGGCGCCAGCGATCCTGGCTTTACGGCCAGCCGCTGCCACGCCGCCCCCGAATCCCGCGCCACCAGAAACAAAAGCCGCGCCACCCCGCCCCGCCGATTACGTCTCTATGAGCACTGCGTCCCGCGGGGAACCGTCGCTCTTTCTCCCTCCCTCTCTCTCTCTCTTTCTCCCTCCCTCCCTCTGTCTCTGTCTCTCTCTCTCTCTCTCTCTCTCTCTCTCTCTCTCTCTTTCTCCCACCCTCTCTCTCTCTCTTTCTCCCTCCCTCTCTCTCTCTCTGTCTTTCTCCCTCCCTCTCTCTCTCTCTTTCTCCCTCCCTCTCTCTCTCTCTTTCTCCCTCCCCCTCTCTCTCTCTCTCTCTCTCTCTCTTTCTCCCTCCCTCTCTCTCTATCCCCCCTCTCGCTCTCTCTCTCTCTCTCTCTCTCTCCCTCTCACTCTCTCTTTCTCCCCCCCCCTCCGTCTAAACGTTTGCTAATTCTACACGCTGGTACTCCGCAGATACCTCGAGTCGGAAACACAAATGAAGGTTAATCTGTTTTGTCCCCGTTTTCTCGGGTCTCTTCCCTCTAAAAGGCTCTGCAGCAGCAAAAAGGCTCGTTCTTTATCGTCAGCTTCCTCCTCCGAGGTCTGATTTGTTGCGTTTTAATCCCAAGTGGTCGCGTGCTACTAATGTAATTCTCGTTCGAGCGTAATGTTTGGAAGGTAACCTTATCTCTGCCTGTCGGTGAATAAACCTGTACAGTACTGCTTTATAAAAAGTCCGTCCAACCTCTTTGGTAGTATCGAAACACCCGAGTTACAAAACAAAACGAAAATAAAAAATAAAATAAAACTGAAATCAGATCGAAAATGGAACGATTTAGGTGTTCTTTCTTCCCGCGCGCTATTAGAGAATGGAACGGTAGAGAAAAGTTATGAAAGTCGTTAATGAACCCTCTGCCAGGCACTTGAATGTGATTTGCAGAGTATCTATGTAGAACAAAGTATCACGAATGAGAATCTAAACTGAGAAAAATAAATTGTGTACTATCGCGTATTGTCAGGCAACCAAAAAAGTTTGTAAGTATATGTGCATATAATGTGTTTGTTCTCGTTGTGAATATTTTGATTATGAACTGTAAAATCCGAAATGTAATGTACTTTTTTTTTTTAATTTGTGCCACAGATCTGATGATAATGTTGTCAAAACACGTAATGGTAAAGTATATTGCGACCACGACATTTCAAAAAAAAAAAAATTATGCAAAGACTACCACACCAGTCAGGGCCGTGTTTACCAGGGGGTGCAAGGGGTACGGGGTACTCAGGGGGTGCCAGGCGGGGATGGCCGCGTGGTCTAAGGCGCCATGTCGTCGTGTAGGGCTCGGCCGGTCCCCTCGGAGGTTCGAGTCCTCCCTCGGTCATAGGTGTTTGTGTCGTCTTCAGAATAAGTTGAAATAAGCTAGTTTAAGTAGTCTGTAAGAGCAGGCACCGGTGACCTTAGCAGTGTGGTTCCACAAGTACTCCCACACATTTCGCCTGGCGAGCGCCCCATACCATGTGCAATCTGCCATTTTAATTAGTGAGCAACATTCATTACACCTGTATAAAATGTAGCCACTGATATGGTCCACAAATACGCCTCTTGGAGCTTTTGGCACAGCTTCCAATTTCCATGGGCAAACATAAGTGGCACAAAATAGATAAATAAAAATAAATAATGGTTTTGCTTATAAGTGAATAGAATTTTTTTTTCTAAGAAAAACACAACTCCACTTCTCTTACATTTTATGATTCCAATAATTTAATGTCTGTTTTTCAGATATTTCAACATCTTGGCGCATATATTTAACACTTCCTGACACAGTAGCAGAAAGTGAAAGGTCATTTTCCAGCCGGCCGCGGTGGCCGAGGGGACTAAGGCGCTCCAGTCACGGTCTTCACGGCCACTACGGTCGGGGGTTTGAATCCCCCCTCGAGCATGGATATTTGTGCCGTCGTAGTTCGTAAGTAGTTCATAAGTAGTTTGTAAGTTTAGGGACTGATGACCCCGTAGTTAAGTCCCATAGACTATAAAAACATTTGAACTTTTTTTTGTCATTTTCCAAATTTAAAATAATAGTCTGACAAATTGGACTATTATAAAAATAGAATCAAAAGTAGATTTCAAAACAGATGATATAATAAAAAAAGTTTACCGACTTAAAGGCCAGATTAATTGGACGCAGTGTTTGAAAATGTTTCTGTATTTTTATATAAGAATTAAATAAAAGAAATGGAACATAAAAATTAAAACATTTTGTTTTCCTTTTGGTGACAAGAGCGGGGGGAGGCGCCGGCTGTTTTTTACGCACCCCGCCGCCCAACAATGTCGCTTTGAAATGGAAGTAGGCTTGACTTCAAAGCAGGGTTGTCGACTCAACACACAGCACTTACACTGAAAGCAGGTTTATATACATATGGCGTCTGTTCCGAGAGAACAGACGTCACTTCTGATCCTGCAGTTGTTATTATTCAACATTCATAGAATATATGACATCAACTGCGATTGGGCAAAGCTGAAAACGTGCACCCAGCTCGGAACAGACGTCACATGTATATATATAATATGCCGGCGACGGGCAATGATCCTATCGTTAGTGGGGAGGGGTGGGCAAAGTTTGAAGCCCTTACTCTTACGGGAATTAGTTCGTAACTACGAGTTTGAGTACTGTGGGCAGGGCGAAGCTGGGAATTTGTATCTGACGGGAGGCGTGCTTAGGTAGTCCTTGCAGGTGCGGTGATCAGTGTGTCCCCAGTGGTGTAGGGGTCAGCACAACTGCCTAAAAAGCAGGAGACCCGGGTTCGAATCCCGGCTGGGTGCACATTTTCAGCTTTGCCCAATCGCAGTTGATGTCATATATTCCATGAATGTTGGAAAGCAGGTTTATTGCAAACTGAAACGTACACGCAGCACTGACTGCCTCTCGGCCAGAGTGCTCTGCTATTTATACACAGACAGAATGTACCAGAAATCAGAAGAATAGTTAACATAAGAAACATGTAGATCATTCTGGAAATGTTAATTACTAAAAAATAAAGTTTTACCGGTAGGCGGGACTGAATCGGTGACGCTATCCCTTGCGCCACGCCGGCAGTCGGTAAACGTGGGGTCTTGTGACAATATCATTAAGACGGCCCTGTCATCAGTATCGACATAGCCTCGGGACCTCGGCCAGTTGGTAGCACAGGTTACAGATTCTCGCTAGAGGCCGCGCACGTGTGAACAGTATCACGTGTGCGAAACCTGATTGGCCGATGCATAATTTAATAGACGATGTATGCAGCCTCTAGGGACTGTGCATCGTGATGGTCAAGAGTATTCTTAGAGTCAGCAGTGCTACAATCCAGCAGACAGAGTCTACTTTTTGGCAAGACGTGTCACGCTACCCAGAACATTGCCTCAAAACTTATCTCTGTATTATGGATAGCGAAGCAACTTTTATGCTCAAATAACTTGCCAGCCAGGTAAAAAAATCGACATCCGATATTTCGACGCAGCGAAATAATTATGCACTCTAAGGCGCCTTGCTGGGGTGTGCGCTGCCGTTTCCTCGGGCACGTGTGTGTGTGTGTGTGTGTGTGTGTGTGTGTTGTTCTTAGCGTAAATTAGTTAAAGTAGTTTCTAAATATAGGGTCTGATGACCACTGTAGTTACCTTTACAAACATTTCAACATTTTTGCCTATTTTGGGCAGGAGTATACTCTGCCATGCTCAAGGCAATACTGCAGCGATGGAGCAATGTGCAAAATGTTTTAAAACTTCTGTTTTCAATGAAAACAGGGAAGAAAGCGCGCAACAAGCAAACAGCATCATCACACGACCAAAGCTGAAAACTGTCAGAAATATTGATAGTAAACATTAGTTTCCAACAGGTGACGTATCAATAATTTTCTCCCTCTATTTTTGTCAAGTAGACAATAGGATTCCACGCAGAATTAAAGAAGACACTTCCGTCCCTACGCATAAAGTTAAACGGTAATTTCAATCGCTTCCTTGATAATACAATCCCAACGGCTGGAAGTGCATGCCAATATACTCATTCTGTTGTATTCCATAGAGTGACCTGTGTGAAGGCAGTGTTCGACAACAGAAGATTTGTTGGGTTGTTGTAATGTGTGTCACTTTGATGCTCAATTCACCGGTCCTCAACAGTAGTAATTGTTTGACCAATAGTTGCATGGGATACGGTAGATACCCTAAGAGGGCCTTAATTTTAGGTGGTGGTCAAAACACACATTTCACATCACATTTACGCAAGACACGGTCAATTTTGTTGGAAATACTGCCAAGGTATGGCAGAAAGGCCAATGATTTGTGTTCCACCTCTGTGCTATCATCACTATACCGTTGCACATTAGGCCGATAGCGCTACGCTCTTTTAATCTGCCCTTCACTATAAACATTCTGGCGAAAAGTTACCTCCAAATGGGACAGCACAGCTGACAAACTTTCCAGGTCTGAAATGACTACAGTGCTTATCACAGTCTGTAAGTAATTCTACAGCATCAAGTTGAGCCTTCATTTAATTATTTAAGCTGCTTTCGGCAATAAATATGATTGCCTTCATCAGAAAATATAAAATTTAACCTACAACATGAGATTGCAAAATTTATAAAACAGTCACCTTTTATAAAGAAGGAGAACTGAAGTATCAATTTGATGTATAGCATTGAGGCAGTACTTACAAGTCACATAATAGAGGTTACAAGTCAGCTGTCAAGCTTACGTCACATTTTTTTTTTTTTTTTTTAAAGAAATATAAGAAAAGCTAGCCACTAGGAGCTGCACGCCTGCACGGAGGCATCAGACTGGTGTGTGCTAAGTGTCCTCTCCCCTCCCAGCCTCGCGGGGTCCTGCACCATCAGTTTTAACAGTGCATCAAATCTTCAAATGTTTAACTACGGGGTCATCAGTCCCTAAACTTACAAATTACTTATCAACTAGCTTACACTAAGGACGCACAAATATCCATGCCCCTGGGAGGCATTGCTGTAACTGCATTTCATGTTTTAAGTCTTCATGCCCATGTCTTATGTTCTCTCAGCTGAAGAGCAGCACTTAATGCTGCTGCCAGCCTATTATCGCGTACACGCTAGTTTCAAAGTAACAATAAAGAAAAAAAATCGATAGCCGCAATACCAGTGCTGATATGTCCAGCACTATATGTTTTTATCTCTCCTTTTCCATTTCAGCTATATGACTTTGAAACAAACCACGCTATAACGCAAAGGCGAATTCAGGGCACGTGTCTCACCCAGACAGTCCACCAAAAAAGAAAATGAGAGAGAGAGAGAGAGAGAGAGAGAGAGAGAGAGAAAGAAAAGAGGGGGGAGAGAGGGAAAGGGAGGGTAAGAATAATTAATTTCTACTTACAGGCAACATACAATTGCGAGTTTTAAAATGCAAAATCTCTTTGTTGAACATAACGTAAATCGACTTTTTGATTTAATACTCCCATTTAATTGCTTATTTCTCCTTTTTTATTGAAATTTACGGTAAAACTAAACAAAACGTAAAGTCTTTCAGTGTTACGTGATTGGGAGATAAATGAGCCATTGTATTCATACGTAAATAAATTTAAAAGATTTAACTACAGGAAAAATCGTGAATTTCTAGGGCTACGTTCAGGCTGGCGCATTCAGGTGTTTTCGATAAACAGTTTATCTCTCTGGTTATTTTCCTAGACCTAAGAAATACTACTACCAACCACTCTCATCATCATCATCATTTATAGCATTCATGGGTATTTAAGATCTACAGCCGAATAAAAAAAGGGTACAACCACAGTTATAAAGGACCACAGACTGCACATTATAAAAAAATTGCCGAAGGTATAACAAAAATGAAAACAAAATTAAAAAGAAAACATCAGTCAGTCACAATCTCAACACAGAAGGTATTTATTGCAGATGGCGGTCCAACGTTGTCAGTTCCCAGCCTCATCTTCTACCGCTGTCGGCTCCACTTGTTTGAGGACTGCCAATTCCCGATCCTTACACCGCGTCTTCTATCGTCCGTTTGGGCGTCTTCCAGCAGGTTGGGAACGGAGACTATGGTTTGGAAGTATGTGCCCAAACCATGGTAGTCTCGCTGATATGAAACTACCTATCAGATTAAAATTGTGTGCCGGAACCGGGAATCGAACCTAGGACCTATCCCTTTCGCGGGGAAGTGCTCTGCCACTGAGCTATCCCGACACGACTCACGGTGTCGCCCCACAACTTCAATTCTGCCAGTACCTCGCATCCTACTTTCAAAACATCAGAAAAGTTCTCCTGCGAAACTTGCTGGCCGCGGTGGCCGAGGGGACTGAGGCGCGTCAGTCACGGTCTGCACGGCCACTACGGTCGGGGGTTCGAATCCCCCCTCGGGCATGGATATTTGTGCCGTCCTTAATGTTAGCTAGTTCATAAGTAGTTTGTAAGTTTAGGGACTGATGACCCCGTAGTTAAATCCCATACGCTATACAAACATTTGAAACCTTTTTTGCGAAACTTGCAAGACTAGCACTGCTGGAAGAAAGGATATGGTGGAGACATGGCTGTGGCTAAGCCATTTTTATGGTAGTAGAAATACAGACAAGTGTAATTTCCTAGACCTAAGAAATACTACTACCAACCATTGCCATCATCATCATCATTTATAGCATTCATGGGTATTTAAGATCTACAACCGAATAAAAAAAAGGGTTCAACCACAGTTATAAAGGACCACAGACTGCACATTATAAAAAAAATTGCCAAAGGTATACATTACAAACATGAAAACAAAATTAAAAAGAAAACATCAGTCAGTCACAATCTCAACACAGAAGATATTTATTGCAGATGGCGGTCCAACGTTGTCAGTCCCCAGCCTCATCTTCTACCGCTGTCGGCTCCACTTGTTTCAGGACTGCCAATACCCGATCCTTAAGCCACTCTCACACGGAGCATGGTTCGCGAGAAGTTTCCTGGATGGCGCGCTCGTCAGTCGGCTGCCGAGTAGGAATGTGGCCGAAACACACTGCGTGTCTCTCACACGGTGCAAGATGGGGTGCGGAAGCGTGCAGGCTGGCTTCGCAGAGTGGGCGCCAAGACGCACAACACGGCCGAGCTACTTTATTTATCAAACGATTGTAAAGAAACTACTCGGTAAAAAAATTTGATTCTCGCACATCTTATAGCTGCATTCTTCAGCTTCATGAAGATCTGTCTGCTATTTTGTTCGTGGTTATAGTTCTTGTGATATTAACGGATTCAGTATAGTACTATAAGAAATCCGAAAATTTTGCATTGAAAAATAGAGGTCGCCATGAATTTGCGTTTGGTGCATGATAAGTCATACGTTGCTGTGGATGAAATGTAGCTAAAATATTGAATTATTCTTTGAAGTTGGAAGGATGTCGCTATCTATCACCAATCTCGAGATAATGGGTTGTATGTAAGGCCCATGTTCCGTATCACGCGCGTCAGCGAAGAAAACGGAAAGAAATTTCCATAAAATCCCTTACATATTTTAAATGATTGGAGGTATCGAAGCAAGATTTTATCAAACGATAGCACACATATGATCACTTTACGAAACTTTTACATGAATCCCAATATTTAACAAAGTGCAGATATTAATGAATGAAGTAGTGGGATTTTTAAGGGCCATCAATGGCTGGTGAAACGAAAATTGCTGTTTTTCTATGTAAGTGAATAAGCTACTCATTTAATTTTAGAATGGACAGCTTCATGAAATACAAACTATCTTGTCCTCAGTATTATTAGTTTAAATATTCTGGACGTCTCATTACCCTGCCGTTTAGTCCCCTTACAAATCGGAACACTCAATGTTCTGTTGCTATTTTATCTGCTTAAAAATGTTAGTGTAAATAATATTTGTAAGGTCTGCTATGTTTTGGCAAAAGAAACGGATTTTAACATCGAAACAAGGGAAGTTACGTTGTCAGGGACAGGATGTGAAAATACGTTTGTCAGAAGAAGAAGAAAAGTCTGGTAGGGCACATAAATGTGTAGTTACATTGAAACTTAGTGGGGAATCAGTGAAAGTGTTTTATTTTATACTGTTTGTAGCTCGTATACGAAATATGTATATATTGAAACTATCGTCGAATCCGCTACCCTAGTATATTTTAATGATGAAAATTGTGTTTGAAAACAGGCGAAAAAATCTATTTTTTGTATCTCAATCTTAGAAATACAAAAACGTTTAACTTACTGGAATCCTGTAAACCAGCCACGATGGTCTAAATTAAATTCTTTTGACAAGCTGAAAGATGTTTGCGATAAAAAAAAAACACATCGCTCTGTGTTGGCACACTAACTAAAATATATGTACTCTAAATGATTTTCCTTATTTCTCAGAAATTTGAATGTATACATATAATCTCATCAGTTCGTTCTATATCATATAAAAACATACTGCGATATCGAATTCCTCTATAGTTTCAAATCAAGAAACTATTTATTACACAGCACTACCTTTTTTTTCCTTTTTTTTTAGAGTAATATTTCAGTGATGAGATTTCGTTAATATGCAGACACTTTCGTTGTAATACTAAACTCCGCTTCTGTTGTCAAAACAATAGAGTTTACAAATATTCCTCCCACTAACGTTTTTATGCATTTGCAGTTACCACATAATATTAAACTGTATTTAGTAATACTGAGAGCAAGACAAGTTAGTAGTATATCAAAATAATCATAAGCGGTATAAAATTAAAGACAAAGCAAATTTAGTTTTACCAGGTATCCGTGACTCCTTAAAAGTCCATTACTTCATTGAAGAAAATCTGTAGTTGCTCGAATAACGCGCTTCATATGCAAGTTTCGTAAATTAATAACGTGACAAAATAAACTTCATTTTGTGTAATATCCTTTCATAAAATCTTGCTTCGATACCTCCAATCATTTATGAGATATAAGGGATTATATGAAAATTTCGTTCCGTTTTCTTCGCTGACGCACGCGAGCGGGAACAAGTGCTTTACATACAACCCATTATCTCGAGATTGGTGATAGATAGCGACATCCTTCCAACTTCGAAGAATAATTCAATATTTCAGCTACAATTCATCCGCAGCAACATATGACCTAACGTGTACCAAACGCAAATTCATAGCGACCTCTATTTTTCAATGTAAAATTTTCGGATTCCTTGTAGTACGCTACTAAATCCGTATATATCACAAGAACTATGACCACTAACAAAATAATATTCATTTTATCATGAAGCAGAAGAATGCATCTATAAGTTGTGCCAGAATCACATTTTTTTACCGAATAGTTTCTTTGTAATCGATTGAGAAAGATCGCACTTGGCTGGCGGGCGCGTGGCACTGCGTTCCGCCTGGAGTGCTCTCTTCGAGTTCCCGCCTCGCTGGCCGCAAGGTCACACGCCATAGGCGACTCCTGATTGGCCAGCGCAGGTAACATTCCAAAAACATGCGAGAAAAATAGGACAGGCGCTAGTTCCAGAATCCTGCAGCAAACGGCCCTCCAGCAGGCCGCAGGGCCGGCCGCTCGCCCGCCCTGTGTGCTGCGCGGCATGCTTCCCGCAAATCTTGCTCCGTGTGAGAGAGGCTTTACATCGCGTCTTCTATCGTCCCTTTGGGCGTCTTCCAGCAGGGTGAGAACGGAGACTATGGTTTGGGAGTATGTGCCCAAACCATGGTAGTCTCGCTGATATGAAACTACCCAGCAGATTAAAATTGTGTGCCGGAACCGGGAATCGAACCTGGGACCTATCCCTTTCGCGGGGAAGCGCTCTACCACTGAGCTATCCCGACACGACTCACGGTGTCGCGCCACAACTTCAATTGGCCAGTACCTCGCCTCCTACTTCCCAAACATCAGAGAAGTTCTCTTGCGAAACTTGCCGGCCGCGGTGGCCGAGGGGACTGAGGCGCGCTAGTCACGGTCTACACGGCCACTACGGTCGGGGGTTCGAATCCCCCCTCGGGCATGGATATTTGTGCCGTCCTTATTGTTAGCTAGTTCATAAGTAGTTTGTAAGTTTAGGGACTGATGACCCCGTAGTTAAATCCCATAAGCTATACAAACATTTGAAACTTTTTTGCGAAACTTGCAAGACTAGCACTGCTGGAAGAAAGGATATGGTGGAGACATGGCTGTGGCTAAGCCATTTTTATGGTAGTAGAAATACAGACAAGTGTAATTTTGTTGATCGGGAAAACTTATCACGTTTTGCGTAGCAGCTTTACAAAGCACGAAGAAGAAATTGATTGAGTACAACGCGACACTGGAAATCTGATTTTAAGTTGTGAGGGAGCGACCTTTGACGATGAGCTTTTTCCCAATTTCTGGATTGTTGTTCAGTTAATTGTTTGATAATGACACAACTACGCCGAATACTGTACTGTCCGTCCACTATAAGTTGCGGATTCGTGCGATGGCCAGGGTTACCAAACGTCCTCCTTTTCCCGGACACGACCTCTTTTTGAGCAAGAAATTATACAAAATGTCCTTTTTTCTGAGTTCCTAGAAAGATAATTTATTTTTATGGCTTGGCAACAACGGGTTCGTTCGCCTTGCAGTTCCAAACTGTTCGCAACTCTCACGCGCATATACAGAGAGAAATTGCCGTTCACAATTTCGCTCTCCGCATGGGTCTGACAGTTGCAAATGATTCGAAACTTCTCTCCGAAGGAACCCAGTTATCTATCCTCTATTCAACCAGTGTATTTTGTCTTCTGTATTATGTTCTTTGGTGTTGCTTTTGATATACTTCATGGTTTAGGTTAAAGCTGTATTGTGTGTTCTAGATCGTATGTAGCCTTTCGCTTCAAAATAAATTACGAACTTAAATACGAATACAAAATGCCAAAAAGGAAGTCAATGTTAAATGATATGCTCTTGGAGAGGAAGAGAGGTAGAAATAAACACTGAGATGAATGAGTTTACCTGCTGGAACGTACATATCCGTTGCTAACAAAGGTAAGTCATATAGGTATGGTAAGGGTTAATATTGAATCCTATTAATGTAAATGACCGTTGTAGATTTTTTTTTCTATACCTGGTCGTAATGCCAAAACAGATCGTGTGTTTTCCCTTGTGAACGCACAGTGGAAAAAAAGACACGAATAGAAGATAGAAAATAGAAAACGTATTGTATGTGTACAGTACAATTTCAAACCTTTCAAATGCCTGAGATTTTATCAGTACGTGTTGAAAAACAAAAAGCTCTTGAGAGAGATTTTGTCGTCCTCCAAATATAATTGGCTCATCTACATCTACAAGGGATACTCTGCAAATCACATTTAAGTACCTGGCTGAGGGTTCATTGAACCACCTTTATACTATTCATCTCCTATTCCATTCTCGAATAGCGCGCGGGAAGAAAGAACATGCTTAAGGCGAAGTGCACAGTACCTTCAATGCCTTTGCTTTGGAATCATTCGTGCGTAACCGGGAGAGTTAGGGTAGCCAGGAGCTGGTGTCTCTACCAGCTCCAACGCCAATGTTAAAAGCAGCGTTTCTTCTCGCCCCTCCCTGCCGCTGGAGCACCAGTATGCTGCCTCCAGGGGGTACAGAAGAGAATGTGAACCTCAGCCGCGCATGCGCATTGCAACGCTGCGGCCGCGCTACGACTCGTAAACGCGCTGTCTCTGTGACGTAAAGCGTTTCTCATACGATAAAAAGTCTGAATGTGGATATAAAATGATCTGATAGGATAAAGAAACGAAGAATGGTAGTTCAAAATCACTTTTTATTTTATTCATCTATTTTTCACGACGAGCTTTTCTCCGGGGGTTCATTCAACTAGTAAACACATTAGGATGCTCAGTCACTAACGAAAGTGTTCAATAATTCAGTTAGATTTGCCAGACGGGAAAAGTAAAATATCTGGAAAAAATTCAGAACGTCGGTATATTGTAATTATTGTCGTGATAATTAAATTTTATAATTGTTACTATTTACTCTTAAAATGAACTTCCTACAGAAAATATTAACACTACTGGCAGATAATTAATTTGCGATTAATTTCTACGTTTCCATGTCGAAAAAAAATTTGTTAACTCGAAACCAAACTTACCCTCAATTAGCTGCAACGAATCTGACAGAGCAACGCGAGTGAAGATAGACACAACATCTAAACTCACTAAAATATCAGTCATTCAAATGCAATTTCTTACGTCGATTACAGGGATTGCTTTTGAATGACTCTGATATTTTAGTGAGTTTTAATGTTGTGTCTATCTTCACTCGCGTTGCTCTGTCAGATTCGTTGCAGCTAATTGAGGTTAGCCGGCCGCGGTCGCCGAGGGGACTGAGGCGCTTCAGTCACGGCCACTGCGGTCGGGGCTTCGAATCCCCCCCCCCCCCTCGGGCATGGATATTTGTGCCGTCCTTAGTATTAGTTAGTTCATAAGTAGTTTGTACGTTTAGGGACTGATGACCCCGTAGTTAAGTCCTATAAGCTTAACAAACATTTGAACATTTGATTTGATTTCGAGGAACGTGCTTTAGTGTCAGAGACTCTTAAACATGCGTGTTTTTTCAGATATGTAGACGACACTTTTGTCGTTTGGCCTCATGGTAGTGAGAATTTAAATGGTTTTTTGGAACAACTAAATTCAATCTACCCGAATATTCCGTTCACTATGGAGGTGGAAAAGAATAGCTGTCTTCCTTTCCTTGATGTGTTGGTCAGAAGGAATGTTGATGGTGCATTGGGATATTCTGTTTATAGGAAGCCTACTAGCACTGATTTGTATCTACGAGCTGATAGTTGTCACCATCCAGCTCAGTGTCAAGGAGTACTTCGTACCTTGGTTCACAGGGCCCATGTCATTTCAGAAAAATGTTCAAATGTTTGTATAGTCTATGGGACGCAACTACGGGGTCATCAGTCCCGAAACTTACAAACTACTTATGAACTAGGACGGCACAAATATCCATGCCCGAGGGGGGATTCGAACCCCCGACCGTAGTGGCCGGGCAGACCGTGACTGTAGCGCCTTAGTCCCCTCGGCCACAGCGGCCGGCTGTCATTTCAGACCATGAAAGTTTGTCGTCTGAGTTGTCCCATCTCGAGGTCTCCTTTCGTCAGAATGGTTATAGAGAGAGACAGATAAAACGTGTGTTGCGCTATCAGCTTACTGTGCAACGGGTGAGTGACGATAGTAATGAAGTGGCACCTAAATCTATGGCCTTTTTGCCTTACGCAGGAAGCATTTCCAAGACGATTGGTCGTATTTTCCGGGAATATGATGTGAAGTGTGTTTTTAGACCACCTTCTAAGATGAAGGCGCTGTTGGGGTTCATAAATGATGATCTTGGGTTGCGTAAGGCAGTTGTAAATCGTATTCCTTGCAGTTGTGACAATCATACATTGGTCAGACAATCAGGAAGGACTGTGGAAGACCGGGGTATTGAATACAAATGTTACATACGCTTACAACAGCTAAACAAATCCGCTGTTGCAGAACACTGTCTTGACACCGGTCATCCTATGGAATACAACAACACGGAGATCCTGGCATGCACCTCCACCTATTGGGATAGTGTTATTAAGGAAGCTGTTGAAATTAAACTAGCAAGCGACCTTATAAACAGAGATGGTGGTTTTTGTTTAAATTCTGCTTGGAATCCGGCACTGTCTCTCGTCAAAAAACAGAGGGATAAAATTAATGCTGCCTCACCTGTTGATTAAGTCACTATCCAAATTTTTTATGTTTGGTCATCTTTGGTTGTGTTGACTCTGCAGTGACTTGTACTGTGTGTGTTATCTTCCTTGTTTACCCTTTGCAAACCGAGGTATTAAATACGCTTGAACATTGCTTCCATGAGTCAGTTGTGCCTTGAGAATGGCAGGGTGTCCTCCTGTCGAAATAACGGCGGTTGTCGACGACGTCACCCGACAGCATACCCGTAAGTTGTTTGAACATTCATTACGCCGGGGCCAGCCGCAGTGGCCGAGCGGTCTGCGGCATGCAGCCACGGTCTGCACGGCCACTGCGGTCGGGGGTTCAAATCCCCCTCGGGCATGGATGTTTGTGCCGTCTTTAGTACAAGCTAGTTTATAAGTAGTTTGTACGTTTAGGAACTGATGACCCCGAAGTTAAGTCCCATAAGCTCTACAAACATTTGAACTTTACTCCGGGAAAAGTTAAGGTTTCACAATTTAATCAATTTTCGTCTGCCGCGCGGGAGTAGCCGAGCGGTCTGGAGCGCCACGTTGCGGATCGCGAGGCCTTCGCGTCGGAGGTTCGAATCCTCCCTCGGGCATGGAGGTGTATGTTGTCTTGGGTTAGTTTAACTTAGTTTAAGTAGTTTGGAAGCTACGGACTAATAACCTTGCAGTTGAGTCCGATAGATTATAAACATTTGAACATTTTGAATAATTTTCGTCTCAGATAAGCGGTTAAGGCGTCATCTGCAATTAAATTTTAAGCCGTCAAAAGCCCATCTCATACGGTCCGCTTTTAGTGTCACTAACCTGAAGTGGCAGCGGCGAAACAGCCGTGCGCACTGAGGTGCCGTGTTGTGGTGCGCGCGGCCGTTCACTGTCGGAGGTTCGACTCCTCCCTTGGGCATGGCTGTAAGTATTGTCATCAAGTTAGTTTAACTTAGTTTAATTAATAGTTTGTAGGCTACGGACTAATAATCAAGCAGTTAGTCCCAAAGATTTACAAACATTTCATCATTTTAACCTGAAGTGGGCCAAATGTTTCTTTTTGCCTGCCCTAGTTAATCCCATAAATGTGTCTGACAAGGAGAGCACATGGGTATCGGATTTTATAATTTTTGATATTTATGGTCTGTGAAGTTTAGCACTCAAGTAACAATCAACCAAATCCATTCGACGCAACCCTCAAAAAATTATCGACAAAATCGACTTTGAAGTTTTACAAATAAACGTAAGTACAAATAAGATTTGTCGGTGTCGCTCAGGTGATAACTTTGTGGCCTTACATCCTTATGATTGGTGGTTCGAATCTTGTCGTGACAGATATTTTTTACTTTGTGTTCGAATACTTACACAATTTTAATGTCTAACGATAATTGTTAATAATGATATTTCAATAAAAAATCGAAAGTATTTTTTTTTTTTTTTTTTTTTTTTACTGTATTGACTTCACTATTAATTGGCAACGGTAGTCTTTGATTGTTGAATCTGTGAAGAGCTACTGTACTGTTTTTGGAAAGTCATCTCTATAAAGTACTAATGTCTTTCGAAGCATAGTTTTGCGTGACGACAAAGTTTTCAGCTCGTCTACATACACATGAACAAAATCTGCCACAACACGTGGAATTAGAGATCCCAAAATGTTTTACATAACTGAATTCGAAAACCAAAAACATAGCTGTCACAGTAGGATTCGAACCACCAACTATGTGGTTATGTGGCCAGAGCGCTACCACCTGAGCTACACCGACAGATGCTGCAACTCTTAATTATTGGTACTCACGTGCACTTTCCAAGATTCAAAGTCGATTTTCTCGAGAATTTTTGAGAGTTGCGTCGAATGGCGCACGTACTATAAATATAAAGAAACTGACTGCTGTTCTAGATATTATGAATTGTGATTAAGAATATCTGTCTGCTAACTCAAACTGAGTTATCCAGGGCAGGCGGAGAGGTCGCCCTTTGCTTACTGTCCCACGGGGTTCCCCCTTCTACTCAAAGTAGAGCGCAATGGAGGAAACCCATTAATCTCTATACACTCTGGATGTTGAACTTCAGCCGTATTAGCGTGCCAGCCATAGATATTCATATCTAGTTTCTTGCCAAATTCATACATGGCTGCTAAGAAGCGTTTCAAGAAAAAGAGAAGAAAATATGTTCCGATTCCGCTCCTTTATCAGCCTAGAACATCGAAGATTGAATTAAATTCCAAATCAAGAGGTAAGCAAGCAATTCTTTGTCACATAATAACTGATGAAAACTCGTTTGCCCAATTTAAACATGGCGGACAATGCGAAATCGCGTGCAAAACATATGAATGTACAGGCACGTTGAGTTCTATTCTCAGACACCAGAGTTATACATCCAGTTTGTACAGAGATCACTGAGGAAACCACTGGCGGTACATTTGTAAAGGGTCACCGCTAGCTCAATAAATAAAGGTTATTTAAATGATGAAATATTAATTTATTTCTCTTTAACGCATTTCGTGCTTTTGGCGCATCATCAGAATACTGTAACAGAGAAAATGAACAAATATGTCAGTTTCATACCGCGGACCTATGCACTACAATATCAGGAGACAATGAATTGGGGTCGTGAACAAAATTCATTGGTCCCTGATATTGTAAGGGATAGGGGCAGGTGCGCCTCGGTTGCACAGAGGTAGAGTGCCAGACTACAAATCCAAAGGTCGCGGGTTCGATCCCCGCCATGTCCTTTCCTCTTCTTTCACCTCTGGCAGTATTGCTCATGTGAAAAATACCGAGTAGCACCGTGGTTCGGAACCCACGTTAAACTTTACGTCCCCCTATAACTGGCTGGGTAGGCCACCGGAGGAAGGCAACGGCATACCACCTCTAAACAGGACCATGCCTAGTAAAGCACTGTGGTGTTCAAACCAATCTTCGGATTGTTGACTGCTTTACCTTACCTTTTTGGTCCGCGGTATGAAACTGACATATTTGTATATTTTCCCTGTTACAGTGCAACTAGCACTGTATGCGGATGATACCGCACTCCACACCCACAGCATGAATGCCAATACCATGCATAAGTAGTTTGTAAGTTTAGGGACTGATGACCCCGTAGTTAAGTCCCATAGACTTTACAAACATTTGAACATTCTGAGAAATAAGAGGCAAGGCACTGGGCAGCCTGCGTGCCCTTTACCCATCCTTAATACAGAATCGGCACTGTCACCACACCACGGACTCACCATCTACACGGCAGTGGTGAGGCCGTTAATGGAATACGCATTTCCGATTTGGGGTAACGCAGCCCCAACACACATCGAATCTCTACAGAGGGTCCAAAACAGAGCCACCTACCCCGAGAGTACTCAACAAATAGACTCCACGAGGACACAGGGATGCAATTCCTCCAGGATAGGTTCAAACAGACAGCCACGAAATTCTATAAAACAGCAGAAAATTCCACAAACGACTTAATAAAAGTGCTAGTGTACAGGATGACCAGCCAGCTAAAATAGGTTCGGGAAATAATTCAAAAAATTTATTTCAAGACTTCGCCTAAGTTTTACAAGTGTTCTTCCGCCGCGACATACGCCTTGTCAACGTGACCAAGCCTGTCCACCTTGCAGGACAGAGCCGGCCAGAACCAGTATTGAATGCTGATTCTAAAGTCACGCCACCCTTCTGGCGTCCGTGCTGAAACTACTGACGTTTCCATGCTCCCTTGGAGCCAATAGCAGACACCCACGTTTGATCACGTGTGCCACTGCTGGAGGGCTGAGAAGTGCAAGCATCAGTTCCTTCGCTCTCTTCAGTTTGAGTTCTCGGACAGAACAGACGCACTCTAGAGGCTCAGCGTCTGTGCGGGGCGAACGGCCGCATGCCGTCCGCTCCCGCCTAGCGGCTGTTCAGCATCAGCCACCAACTGTGTGAACCATTACCGTAACCATTACCGTAACCTTTTCCGTTTTCTAATCCGTTTAGACTGGCATTCATTCATTGCATCCGACCCCAGGGCGAGTCCCGCCATGTATCCCGTATTTCAGAATATACCAAATACTAACTTCAACTCCATCTTTTATTTGCCATTCAGCCACCCTTTCCTAGGGCGCCCACAAGCCTTCACCGCTTCGCCTTCCATCCTGACAACGCTTCCAACCCATTTTATTTATGCAGCACTGGGATGGGTTGTATAATATTCCTATCATCCGTAGTATAAAGATCAAGTGCTGTACACTAGGAAAACCGGTACACCATAGGGAAAATACACGATGGCCCGATCTGCTGCGGGAACAGATATAACAAACAACCGAGGAAACATGTAAACATACATGCACAACAAATCAAGCCATGTACAACAATCAAAAATTGATAAACACCAAACCAAACACAGTGGCGTCGCACAAGTCCAAAGTGCGCGCCACCTACTTTCGCCGCGCGCCGCCATGCACGCACGGCGCGGCGTTCTTACGACGACAGCCACGAGCGCCCTCTGCTACAACTCCGCTCGTGGCCACCACTGAACGACATCGTTCACCTGGTACTGAGATAGGAACCAGTTAACACTTCGGATTCAGATAGGCACCAGTTAAGACTTGGCTATCGAATAGGCACTAGGACTCCTCAGTAGGCAGGCCTCTATATAATCTATGTATCAGCATTCTGCAGTCAAGAACTATGTAAAAGTTAAGTATTACTAAGTCTCTGTGAAATATATATCTCGTTCTAATTTACTTTAGTGTTTCTTGTTTCTGCTGTCCCACTGGCTGTTCACCTTCGTACCTGCACAAGCGTGCATCCTTTATTCCTGTGTCGGTCTCATTCCACTCGGCCACCGACACCTACGACGGAAAAGAGACACAAAAGCGGCGACAAGGCTGGGACACAAAAAACACCACCTCAAGAACACGACAAAGATAGTAAAACCAACACAGGCCGATCCACAAAAGACAGGCAAAGAAAACCACATAGAGATAGGAACTGTAGGAACAACCACTAAGGTTTAAACTACGTATACAACAAGCCAAGTTGGCTTGTCAATCCAGCGACTATCGATGACAAAGCGACACGTATTTCTGCCATTTATAAACAAGATTTCAAAACTCGATACCCATGTGTTCTCCTTGTAGTTATTTACACGCTATAGCTGCATATAGTTATTGGATTGTCTATCTTTGAGTTGCTGGGCTGTTGGCAGGTTGCAGCGCTTGAGCGGTCGTCAGGTAGCTTGACGCCTCGCCTGGGGCTGGCTCCGACAAAGGGGCCAGTATTGCATGCCTGCGCCTGTTGCCGCTGCCGGCCACATACCAGCCGTGTGGCGCTGCAGTCGCCCCGCTGACAGGAACGCCGCACACCAGCCTACCAATACTACCGCTCACACAGAATGCAACTGCCACAGGCCCAACTCACCTGACAGCCCAATTACTCTAATCAAAAATGTTCAAATGTTTGTAAATCTATCGGACCAAACTGCGTGGTCATCAGTCCGATTACTGTAATCTATCTATACTAATAATAAATCTGTAAATGTGGGGCTGTTGCTGTTCTCTTAAATCTTCAAAACTACTGGACGAATCTTCATGCGGTTTTCACAGGAAACACGAGAAACGTTTGGTCCAACATGTAGGCATAATTTTATCAAAATCGGATCACGAAACAAAAAGTTATCGTAATTTTAAGTGTTTTCAGTAACCGTGGTGTCTGTTCAAGTATTAAAAACCTCATATCTCCGAAACTACTTCACATATTTGCATGCGGTTTTCATAGGTAACTTGAGCGTAAGTCTGGACAACATACACACTTCGTTTCATAAAAATCGGATCACCGAAAAAGAAGAATACCGTAATTTGAAATTTTTTATCTATGACCGTCATGTGTATCTGTCTCTTCGAACACGTTTATCTCCAAATTTACTTGACAAATTTTCATTCGATTTTCACACGTAACTTCAGCATATCGTGCGGTTACATAAATGCTTCAAAAATTGAAATCGAATCAGAGAAAATATAGATATCGTAGTTGAATCATTTGTTTAAAAGACATCGTGTATGTCTGTTTGTTGAGGGTAATCTCCAAAAGTACTTCACGAACTTTCATGGGTTTCCACAGGTAAACTGAGAATAGTTTGGAGAGTAACATAGGCTTCGTTTCATCAAAATCGGATCAGAGGAAGGACAGATATCGTAATTTGAAGTTTTTGTATACACTATGCTTATAAATATGGTGTAGTACAGCAAATCTCCAAGAGTACTGTTCGAACTTGCGTGGGGTTTCATAGGTAAACTGAGAGTACCTTGAGGCAACATATAAGCTTCAATTCATCAAAATCGGATCAGGAGAAGAAAAGATATAGAAATTTGTAGTTTCTGGTGTATGCTATGCTTGAATTGCAGTGTAGTATAGAAAAGATCCGACAGAGGCGCTGTTACTTCATAGTATACCAAATAACCAAGGAGGTGTTCTAACCTCCTTGAAAATAACTAATAGATAGCAATGACGCGTTTTTTATTCACATAACTAGTGTAATACAATGAAACAAGGGCTACGATTTTCCTTACGGCAGCGATGTAGTGTAATAATGTTGGCAACGACCGTTGAATCCTTTTTGAAAAATCAGTCACGTACAATGAGGGGAACAATTCTTTGTGTTGATAATGAAATAATGAATGTTATTCCTACCAGTAAATGAAATATCTCCCAAAGCGAATATTTCGTTGCCAACGGAAAATACGAAATCTCTGCCACTGCAAATAAAATTTAACTCAGGTACGACAATTTCTTGCAATGCCATGGAAAGGAAAAAAGTGATTCTTTCCATGGGTATCATCTGAATTTAAAAAATAACGACGTTCCTTCGCGTCTATCGGCGTTTTTATTTACTAAGAATTCTTTGCAAGAAAAACCGAATTTATGTTGTACATCTTGAGTCCAGGAAAGTACAAAGTTAGGCGACGTTAGTTACATAGTACACCAAATAACTAATTAGGGCGTTGCTGAGTTTTTTTCATTCTCATAACTACGGTGTCATACACTACAAGAAGGGTAAATTTTACTTACGGCGGCGGCCTTGTGCGCTGATGTTGGCAACGGCCGGTGAATGCTTTTTTCAAAAATCAGTCACGTAGAATAAGGGGAATAATTCTTTATGTTCATGATGAAATATACAATTTATGCTAGTCTTTCCAGTAAATTAATCATCATCCTAAAGCGAATAGTTCGTTGCCAACTATAGCAAACTAAACTGCTGCCACTGCAAGTAAAATTTAACCTAGGTAGGACGCAATATTTTGTTCCCCTAGCTGTATGCCTTATGCTTTGCAATGTCATGGAAAGAAAAGAAGTGCATCTTTCGACGGGTACACCCCAAGGAGGTTAGAATAGTATAACCACTAAATTGTGCTTAGAGTAGAAATATCTGTGCATCTTATCAACATTAAGCTCTAATTACCACGTGATACTGAGACAAATCCACTCTTTCCGCACATTTATTTGCTCTTACGATTGGTTTGTACCGCACTGGCTGCAAAGAAGCCCCACCTTTTCGCAGAGCAGCCACATGACATGAAATAATATCTAAATAAATGTGTCGCAGAAGCAACAAGAAATTTGAGGAAGCGTCGCTAAAAGGGCCATTTACACTTAGTCATCCGTCTTAACGGAACAAAGATGAAGTCAGCGATTAGTAGATTTTCCCCAATATCGCGTGACATTTCCACCTTATGTTGAGGACACAAAATCTGTTCTGTGCATCTGAATGCTCACTCCAGAGATATTTCTGCTCTGTGCCTGGCACTAGAGATAATATACACACTCGACGACAAACTCATAAGAAACGTCTCTGCTTTCATAATTGTTCAGTACAATATTGTGATTAAAATTTGAAATTACTTACTATTGGTGCGGACTACATTAAGATAAAGAAAAACGTCGTCTTTTGCAGAGACAATTGTACCTCGAGTTCTGAATGTGTAGTTCTATTACAGAAGGTCGATTTCAACTTCATGCTTTACGAAGTAATCACTGCAGGCCGTGGGAACATGTATTAGTTGAGTGGCTGATGCTGCTTACACAGTCAAGACGATTCACTGGAAATACTATATTTATTGGAAAGTACTACACAGATGATCAGCTGACGCCATTCTTTCAACGATTACCGAGACGTACATTATCACACATTGACACCACCATGATGTCTTATTTAGACAGACATAAACTCCTCTGTTGTTTGAATTACCAGACTTTCAGCATTCGTCCAGTTTTGAATAGTAGGGATCACTGCATAAGTAATAAATACATTGTCCCCAGTGCAACATACTGCTACTTCAGAATACACTTTCTGTCAGAGATAAACAGTTTACTACTACACCATAGAACCAAACATGGCGCAGTTATTGTTATTATTATTTCTCATCTCTACGATAGAAGTGTTTTAAGAAGTTTACGCCAAACAGTTACAAACCGCAGTCTTAACTTTATCAACACAACCTAACATCGAATTTACATCGTTCCAGAGTACGGACATAAATTAATTTCACTTTTCGTATGAAAAACTTAATGAACATTCATCGTTTTCGACAATGACTTCAACTTAAATTTGACATTTTGGCTAGGACGACTGAGTTTACTGACAGGGCGATTAAACAAGGATTCTGTTTTTGCTGACCCAGGTCTGGAACCCTAAAAAACCATGACATACACAGGTCCATCTTCAACAATCGTTGCGAAGCACGGGCATATAAGCTAGTCCATAGATATGTGTGCTTAGGGTTAGACGTCCGCATTTTTGACGTTTAATGTGGCGTTAGCATACACTTTCATGATTTCTGCGTTTTTAGCTTTCGGAGTTAAGATCGTTTGATTTTCGTTGCCATCCAGTAACATCAACAACTTATATACTTTTCAGTTTGATTATTAAATTATGTGATTTTTTTCTTTGCTTAAAATCGATCTCTTATGCTCGAAAAACTACAGTCTAACTAGTGAAATGTAAAATATCGGATTATATTGCTTACAAATGATGTTCCAGTATTTTTAGCTTAGAGATAACTGCGATGTCTTAGTTCCATACCTGTGGGAGCTCGATTGAACAACTTGTTTTTGTGCAGTACCCATGTTTTCAGCGAAGTAGCAGTGGGGGCGCGTTCTGTGTGTTCACTGGTTCAGTGAACCCCGGAAAAAGCTCGTCATGAAAAAAAAAAAGTAAATGAAATAATAATTAAATAAAAAGTGTTTTTAAACTATCATTCTTCGTTACGTTCTTCCATCAGATCTTTTAAATGCACATTCAAAGTATTTTTATCACATGAGAAATGTTTTACGTCGCGGAGACGCTTACGACTCGTATCGCGGCCGCCTAATACAGGCGGCAGTGACCGCAGCGTTGCAGTGCGCATGCGCGGCCGAGATTCAAATTCTCTTCTGAACACCTGGAGGCAGTAGATGGCTCCGCCCGCGGCAGGGAGGAGCGAGGGGAGGGGAAACGCCGCTTTTAACATTGGCGTTGGAGCTGGCAGAGACGCCAACTCCCGGCTACTCGAGCTCTGGCGGTTACGCACGAATGGTCCCGAAGCAAGACAATGGAGCTACTGCGCACCTCACCTTCCACATGCGCAAATCCTCCGTGAAGGCAACATCTGTCCTTCATATTTGATTGTGGCGCATTGAAGATTTATCGAAAATACGTCATATTTCGTAAAATATCTTATAACTAAAAATTGAAGACGCATCAACTGTAAAAGCTTATACTACAGAAGATCCAATTATAAATAATAATGAAGTCACATATCTCCACCTAGCAGTCTTATTCCAGTCTTTTTGTTAAGAGATATGGGAACAACAATGTCTTTTGTATTATTACTTGCCACATGTCTTTGGACGTTTTAGCAAATGTGTCACGATTTTGAGGGCAAATGAAATCATACTCTTCGTTGTAACATATGTTTTACTGTTTTAAAAGATGTGGGGAAGAGCCGCCTTTGCCCGTGCATATGGTTAGTAGGGGGTGCTGCTTACAGTGTCACGTGACCTGAAGGTAGCTTGTCTCTTCATCGTAACAGATTCATTTTGTTACAGTCACTTACTGTGTTTTAGTGCACATGTGCATATTCATATGTTCTTGGTGTCTATTATCAAAGAAAAATTAATAACGTTCAGTATATTTTAGAAACACTCAGCCTTAAGCTTGGAAAAAAAGTGTGAAATAAAGAACAGAAAAAAGCGCAAGCAAGCCGAGGTAAGACAGTCTACGGATCTTTTGCGAAAATATATGTAAAGCTAGGGGGGGGGGGGGGACCAGAGTGCTTAGTTAACCCCCAGTCATCATAAGCACCAGCTGCCACTGCGAAGTATTGTGTTATATCTTCGTACAGCTGCATTTTCTTCACATTACGTATTCAATGGTGCAAATATACTGAATCCTGTATGATGGATGTTTAGAATATCAGAATATATGGATGCAATCCCTTAGTGAATTTTCTTCTTTCAAGGGGCTTCATTTTGCAGCTCAATCACGAACTTCTGTTGAAGTTTCTATAAAATATTGACTGGAAAAAATATTGAAATTGATGACAAAAAGTGTTTCGATCAACTTTCAAATTTTTAAAAACCAAAGCCAACAATTAGAACTGAGCCAGATGACATGGTGCAAATATATTGAGCCATGTAGCAATGAAGAGGAGTATAGTGAATTCAGGGCCGGATCTAGGGAGGGGCAAAGGGGTCAGTTACCCCGGGCGGCAGAACTTAGGGGGCGGCAAATTTTGGGATTTTTTTTTTTTTTTCACAGTACAGCATAGGCCTATATCTTAATAAAATTAAATGTAACAGAATTATTAAAAGTAAAATTAGTGCAATAAATTACCGGAATCATTTAATAAAACTAAAGTTCTTGGATGCTGGCAGCAGTATTCCTGTTTCGCAGGTACTTCGGCTAATCAAAGTTTCAGAATCTACTAGAGATTAGCCAAATCGAGGAACATGTTTCCTTAATTTCACAATGTTAATTTATTTGCATAGATTTTGTTGGGTTGCGTTGGCGTGACGTACTAAATGCTTTCTGTTGTACTGATGTGCATTGTTCCTCTTTTATGTATTTAAATTTGTATAATGTGTAATAATGGATGGTCGAAAACGGAGTAGTGGGACCGCGTATCGCAAAATAGCAGAAGAGAAGAAGAAAAAAATGAGTGAGGTGTTATCTCAGACACGAAAACTGGATTCCTTTTTCACAAAGCCTGCTGCCAGTAAAGAAAACAAAACATCAGGTAAGATTATATAATACGAATACGATTCGTAATGGATACCGTGAAGCTGTATTAATAGCGTCATTTATCCGTTTTCCGCCGTTTTTGAAAATTCTTGTAGGTGTATTCCATCTTTGCAATTAAATCAAAGACAATTTGTTAACTTCTGTACGCATTTCCCTTGTTTTATTTGTGAAACACTCTTGTTGGCGATTTCTGATGTTGCTAATTCACATGTGTCGTTCTGGACTTCTAGCCTGTTTAGTCTGACTGCATCCCCCAGATAACCGATTTCGTAAATATAACTTCATAGTGACGTAGATAGATTAGCAACTGGTATGGTAAGTAACAAAATGCATTTCATTTAGTTGTATTAAAATAGTTACGTTTTATGTCTCTTTAAAATCGTATTTATTCAGATTTTATTGATATTTTCCTTTTAACGAGTTCGTGGGATCGAAATGGATCCTACTTGCAAGAAAGAGAAAGACAAGGGTGTTAACAAAACATTAGGCAGCGTGCAAGTTACAATAATCGGCTACCTACGGACAGCTTTCTCTTTATATATGTTTTGTGGGTACGTTCAAGCAGTTGCCAGAGAACTAATTTCAATTGCTGGAAAGCAAGCGTTGCTGTGCCTGCACAGCTACAATGGTCCTACTAGAATACTGTTTGTTTATCCTTGGTGCTCTATGGGTTGAATGGTTATAGAACTTGAAAGATGACGCAACTCGTTATATGCAATGTATGGATTAATATGCAAAAACATGGTGCTCTTACGGTAGCAGTGAAGAAGGCACAAGGGCGGCGCGGTCTCGTGAAGCGTAAACGCGTCGGAGGCGACCCGAGGAAAACGCGTGGCGGCGCAGGTGGGAGGCGCGTCGGCGTCGCGGCACGCGGCACGTCGCGATCGCGCGAAACACCGCCACTTACCGCCGCGTGGCGTGTCGTTCGCGATAGGTCGTCGTTTGGCGTGCGTCCACCCCGGAAGAAAAGTGGGAACTAGGGATGGGTCGAAAATCGCGTATCTGTTAAGAGTCACAGTGATTTGGAAGTAGCATTTTTCACAGTCGCAACTTTACGGATTCTGACTGCGATTTCAGTCGCAGTTTAGAAGCACTGTAGCACTAAAAGTAGCAAGTCGCAACTAAGAATAGCAAGAAGCAGTTTGTACTCTGCCATCTGTTGCTCGAAGTTTGTACTAATATCTTTGAATTGGGCAGGCTATAGAGTCTACCTGCGATTTCAGTGACAAATCGCGTTTAAGAGTCGCAAGTAGCAACTAAGAGGCGCAGTTTAGACTTTGCCGGCTGCCATCTGTTGGCCGAAATTGGTACTTCTAGCTTCCTGCCGTCTGCCTCGTGTATGTGTGGCTTTTTGTGTATGTGTTGGTCGAGCGCCATCGGCTCAAACCAGTAAGCTGAGCTCGAACGTCCTCACTGGTACAAACTGCGATTTCAGTGAAAAGTCGCGATTAAGAGTCGCAAGTAGCAACTGAGAATAGCATTTAATATTCCGCCTTGTGCTACTTGTTGGCCAACTGTCGTACTTTCACTCGTGTGTTGTTTAGGGATGTTGTCGAATTAATGAGCAAGAAGATAATTTTCTTTGTGAAAATGTTTACACTTAGTGGCACTATTTTACCTGGCGGCAGCACTTACATGTTGTGAAGCAAAGCCTTGCATGTATGTTTTTAGGTTATAGTTGGTAAAGACAACAAATGTGAATGCCAAATAAATATTGTCTTACGGACTTGATCCCTGTTTAAAATAATTTTTCGTCATAGAACCTACAACTATTATGGGAATTCAGAATACGTATGTTACATTGCAAATCTGGTTTCGACGAATATTGTTGCTTGCGTTATACATCGTACATAAAATAAAAATTCCAAGGGGGTGATATCAAGTGGTCAACTAAGTACCGGTAATTTTACGAAATGTTTAACAGTAGGCCAACTCCATTTTCAGTGTGGACTGTGTTAAGTACTGCTATATAGGAGTAAACTTCTATCTTCGAGGATTCTATAAAAATATTACACTTGAAAATAAACAAGTTTTTCGCGTAATAGAAAGTTTTATTTTATCAGATTTGTTTTAGGTTTAGGAATGTTGTTTTCCGCCTTTTTCATTTTCGTACATTCCGTCCTGTGATGACATGAGTGAAAGCATATTGGTGGTATAGGATCCTTTAGTATTAAAACTTTTGTTTACTGCAGTGGTGCCATAGTGTGCTTATGTTGGCAACGACCGATGAATGATCCTAGAAATCTAAATCATACAGAATGATTGAAATAATATTTTGTTTATCATAAAATAAATAATTGTTATTCTTAATCTGTGGTTGTAAGGTTTCTTGTGTGTAACCCTGTACAGTCAGTAAGTTAAAAATTCTTATAAAATGTAGCTTTAGTTGCCAACATCAGCACACTAGGTCGGAACGTCGATTAGTAAAATGTAACGCAAGCTCTTATCTATAGTTATTTGGCAGAATATGTAGTGATACCGAAAGGTTTTAAAGAGTAAATGTAATTTTCAGAAGTCACTCACTTCGTATTTCACATTTACTTATCTCTTTCAAATTGGTAAGTGACTTATATCACAATGTTAAAAAAATCTTTTCATTCATTCTACAGGTAAGAACATAGCACTTTCGTTGCACTGTTATAGTTGCTGTGTGTCTAATCTTCCAAATGTTTCTGTTAAGGTAGACTACAGGCCTACTTGCCGATTTCGGTTACACTTTACTTGCGAATAACCTCACTTTTAACAATACATTACACACCAAACACTGAAATAGCTTTTAGAAGACTAATTGACATTTGTCGATGTGTAAATAATCCCAACATTACACGTAAATTGAGCATCAATATCCTTTTTTTTGTATATATTTACATGTAGGAAGAGGATCTGTTATGGATGATATATATATATATTGTATTTGCCACACACATCGCCTAAGTCACGGAAGTAGCAGATATCACGGAAGTAGCAAAATCGCAGAAGTAGCAATATCAGTAGCAGAAATCACAGAAGTAGCATTCAGAGTCACCGAAATCGCAGTTTGAGTGCGGAGGGATACATGTCGAGGATTTGTACAGTGCGATTGTAAACAGTGACAAATCGCAACTAAGAATCACAGATATCTAAAAGTAGCAGTCACAGAAATCACTAATATCGCAAAATCGCAGTTTAGCCCATCCCTACTGGGAACTGGCGAGACCCGGTCTGAAAAAGCTCTTACCTGGGCCGGACTGTCCTTTTGTCCGCGGGTGGCGCCAGGCACCCCGACAGGGCAATAAACCGTGTCGCCTGGTGGGCGGATACAGGAAGCTGCCGCGTGATAGCTGCACACTCACATTGTGCACAATATTATGTTAAAGCAAAAGCTGCTCTTCCGAATGGTGCATTTTAAATTAAAACAGAGGTGACCTATATAAATAGATTAGACTCCAAATTTGGTCAAATGTAATGTTCTGGTTTTTTGGAGGTAACTTTCTGGAAGATAATTGTTGACAATCTGGAACTGGAAAATGTGAATCAGTTCAAGTACCTGGGATGTTTTATTACAAAGGATTCCAGCTGCACCAACGAAATCCGAGCAAGAATCAGAGAACCAGAAAGCTGCTTTCAACAAGAAGAGGACTCTGCTGACCAGCAAGCTGAATTTGGCATTAAGGAAGAAACTGGTAAAGTGCTACATTTGGATCATTGCACTGTATGGAGCAGAGACGTGGACCATGAGAAAGAAGGAGAAAAAATACTTAGAGAGCTTTGAAATGTGGTGCTGGAGGAGAATGGAAAAGATCAAATGGACGGATCGCATGAAAAATGATGATGTACTGAGAAGAGTAGGAGAGAAGTATTCTGCATACAATTCTACAGAGAAAGGCTAACTGGACTGGACACGTACTTAGACACGAGGGACTCCTACGCGATGTCATCGAAGGAAAAATAAGAGGAAACACAGGACGAGGAAGGAGGAGGATTCAGCTTCTGGACGACATGAAAGATGGAAGGAGATACAACAGACTGAAGGAAGAAGCTGAAGACAGGGAACAATGGAATCAGAAATTCTCCGTACAAAGACATGGACCTGCCACTAGGCAGAACACTATATAATAATAACTTTCTGGACCATTACCTTAGGAAATACAAAAGATACAGCTTTGTCATTATTACATTGGCTTGCCAGGCACAACACATACGCAAAGGCAGAATAACAAGGCGTAAAAAGGCTTCACCGTTTAATAAGGGATTGTCGAAGTTGACCTTAAATTTCTTGTCACGGAATTTACCCCTGACTTTGAAAAAAAAAAAAAAGTTAAATTACTGTTCAAACTTTACTTGTGACAATGTAATTTTTTAATTCTCTGCATAAAAGTGATCTAGAGACCTAGATTTGTAAATGTGAACTACCTTACATGCGTAGCGAGAAATCTTTTCGCCACAAAAAACAAGTTTGGCCTCTGGTATGAAGCCTGTGTTCAATGAACCAGCAAGAACGATGATTAATCGGCCAACCTGTACCAGTAGGAACTTCCAAACCACCGTTCCCTTTGGAGTCGTGCCATATGCAGGGTGCCTCAAAAAAAAAAAAAAATAAATAAATAAATAAATAAATAAATAAAATAAAATAAAATAAAATAATAATAATAAATAAAAATAAAAAATAAAAAAAACCGACAACGCTTAATATGTTGTGCGGGGAGGCAAACTGATCGGTCTTCAAGAAGGAGCCCATTTCCGGAAACGCTCTAGACTCTAGAGCATTCAAGTCTGAGAACGAACTGTTGTCATCCGATCCCTTTCGGTGCCTGCTTACAGAAGGTACGCAACCCTTCAGACATCTGTGTCTTGTGGATGGACGTCCTGATCCCAATAACATTCCTGCGTACGAAGTCTAAGATAAGTGCGCATCCTCATTACGTGAATAAACCCAGCATGAGTAGCACATCACACTGTCTACATTGCAAAAGGGCTTCAAACTGTGTACCTCCTACGTTATTGCAGAGCCTACATTGACGCTGCTGAGACGCAAGCACATGAGCAAATATGTGCGAGTGTATTTCAACTGTTTCAGTCAACAATTCCTTCTCAGACTGCTGTCCAGCGCCCAAGCCGAGCGTTTCCGGATATGGGCTCCTTCTTGAAAAGCGATCACTTTGCCGTCCCGCACAACGTACTAAGCGTTTTCGGTGTTTTTTGCGGCACCCTGTATATTTACTGGTGTGGTTCTGTGAAACCCATGTTTCATCTAACTACACTAAAGGCCTGATGTCCTTTGCAGATTCAAGAAATGGAAATGGAGGACTTAAAGGAAAGGCCAAAGCAGCGGAACTGGCAGATACCTACACAGAAGATCTTAACAAGGAAGAACTTATTTTTGAAATTGAAACTTTCAAACATCATGCACTGGCAATAGACAAAGCCTTGCAAGATGCCACTGCATCTTTCACAACATACCAACAACATCACAGAACTTTCAAGTGACCCAACAAGCAGATATCAAAGAAATGTAAAAAAGACTTTGAAAAGTTTAGACTCAATTTTCACTGATATGCAGATCAAAAGAATGATACAAAAAAAATCCCAAGGCTCCCACTTTAAAATCATTACTAAAACTTCATAAACCACAGATCCCGATACGCCCTGTGATAGCTTGCACAAACTCACCAACTTTTCACCTAGCCAAACAAACACACAGTCTACTACAGAAAACATACAAATACACAGAAAATAGAAACCTAAAAAACTCAGATGATCTAATAGAGAAGTTAAAAAATGAAACAATACCAGACACAGCAACACTAATCTCATTCGATGTAACTTCAATGTACACACACATCCAACACAAGAAACCATCCACATATTTGAAAGACACCTACAGTCACAAGGAGACATGCCTGCAGCACACATACAAGAAATATCAACCATTCTCAAACTTATCACAGAACAAAATTATTTCAGTTTCAATAATAAATTCTATTCCCAACAAGAAGGACTACCAATGGGATCACCAATAAGTGGCCTCCTTGCTAACATATTCATGAACCACATTGAAAAACAAATATTTGACAAAATTGTAAAGCCAAAACAATACAAGATACAATATTGGTACAGATATGTAGATGACATAATTTGCCTAGTAGATGAACCACAGACACGCATAAACGAACTGCACAATGACATAAACACCATCAATCCACACATACAATTCACCATGGAGACAGAAACAGATCAGAAACTAAATTTCCTTGACCTCACAATACACAAGAGAAACAACAAACATGAATTTAGCATTTACAGAAAGCCAACAGTGACCAGCACAATCATACATCATCATTCTAATCATCCAATCACACACAAAGAATCCAGTTTCAGATACATGCTTCACAGACTGAACAGAGTTCCCATGAATAAAAAAGACTACACAACAGAATTAAACACAATAAAACAAATCGCACATGAGAATGGCTATAACACAAAGAGAATAGATAGATTACACAACAAAATTCAGAAGCAGACAACAAAAAAACCACATCCAAACACAGCCAAACCAAACACAGTGCACAGAAAATCAACAAACAGAGAACAACAAATGGCACATAATGACATACAACAATAAAACCACACACAGAATAGGAAACATATTAAAAAAAAAAAACAAGGACTCAATATAGGATACAGAACAAACAACACAATACAAAACAGAATGACCCAAAAGCCAGGCAATATTGACAAATACAACCAATCTGGCATCTACCAATTAACATGTAACTGCTGCCAGGCTGTATATGTGGGACAAACATGCAGGAACTTCAGAACAAGATACACTGAACACTTAAGAGCACTAAAAAGTAATAGTTCTCACTCAACCTTTGCAGACCATCTAATATCAGAAAATCACCACCCCACAAACATAGAGAAAGACCTAAAAGTTCTTAAGACCAGCAATAGTTTATACCATAGATTGACAATAGAGGAAAACTACCACATACAAAACGCAATAGCACAAGGAAAAACTGTACTCAATGAATAAACTTCACTCTGCAACAAAACACTATTTAGCACAATAGAGGAGATGTACAAATAGTCTTCATAATAGTACTCTGATCACTCACTCCTATCCCTAATCCCTGTCAGACATACACAAAAACCCACATAAACACTCCACTAACACACATCACATCCGCCTCAGAAACAAAAATTAAAACGAAAATACCAACACACACACACACACACACACACACACACACACACACATACACACACACACACAGCCAGATGTATACGCACATACGAAATGCAAACAAAAAGTAAACACATCCACAATACTGTCTTCACTCCAACATTCCCCATCAACAGACGAATATAACACGACACAAATAGTAAACACTCGTATTTTCGCGCGCAACTTCTTCAAAAACAAAACACCAAAAGAACAAATTAACAGCTTCCAGCTGTATTCATACGCCAAATATTACCATTGGCGTAATGCATAGCACGAAAAACGTGGAAAACGAGTGACATACACATTCAAACCAACAGTAACAAGCAAATTACAACAGAAAAGGAAAAGAATCGTAAGTAATATACAGAAATAACGCGTTTTTCTCGGACCGAAAAATAGAAAGCAAGAAATCGTTAACTGTTTGTTATGTTTGCAGATGACAAGTTTGTACCAAAAAAACAACAAATAAGTAGGCTTCTTTAAGGAGTTTTATGTAGCCTAATGTAAAAAAGGTATGTAAGAAATGTGATACTCATATATCTAGTCCTAATATTAACTGAACTGAAATAGTTTATATAGTCAGATAACCTAAGTAAAAAATTTAATAACGATTGAACCTAGAAGTAACTGTAAAGACTATTGTACAGTAAACATAATTTCAGGACAAAATAAATCATCCCACTGATGATAGCACAAAATGTGCTGAAACATGTTTGGGAACAATTAAAAAATCAGGTGTCTTGCATACGGCGGAAAATCCAAACCAATTTATCCAAGCAAGCACGGAAGAAAGAAGAACAGCACCAACAAAAAGATGATTATTTCACATTTTGATTTATAAAAATAAATTGGTAGAAGGGTATCCGAACCTTACTACAACGTTAAAAATATACCTGACCATCCCAGTTTCTGTTTCGTCTGGAGAAAGAAGTTTCAGCAAACTGAAACTAATTAAAAATCACTTGAGGAGCATGATTCCTCAACAAAGATTAGCAAATCTGTGTATAATATCCATTGAGCACAAGCGAGCTGCTTCTATCAACTATGCTGATATCATAAACATTTTTGCACAAAAAAAAAAAAAAAGCTCGAAAAGTGAAATTAATTGATTTTTGTACAATGAGTAATCATGTTATATATTTGTATATATTAAAATTGTAATGTTTTTCTTTGACCTTAATTCAGTCAATAAAAAAGTTAATGTACTGAGATGGTAACATTTATTTAGAAATATGTAACCCAAATTTGTGTCAAAAATGTCGATTCTTATGGGGGTGGGGGGGTGAATGAAGGGGCGGCAAATTTAAGCTTGCCCCCCTTCATAAATGTCCTAGATCCGGCCCTGGTGAATTGCTTGAAACTTCACAGTTCTTTTTTGCAGCGCCATCTCGCAGTTCTTGTGCACAGAGAGATTGTTGTCTTTAATACAGTCACAATGGACAAAAGAGGGAAATAGACCAACAATTGACTCTGTAAAGGGTTTACAACTGTAAAATTTAGTTTCACGCATTTGAATTGCAGAAAGTTTTTTTTTAAATGTAATTGAACAAAAAGAACTTTTGAAGTAGATACGTTCAAATGAGAAATACACAAGGGCACAGTCCTGAAGTAATGTAGATTATTTGTGTGTGCTGTGTGTAATATTTAAAGTTTTTTGTTTCTTTAGGCAATAAATTTAAAATATATAAAGTGTCCTAATTTTACATCCTAAAATATAGAAAATGTCATTTTTTTTTTTCATTTAGAACCTGGGAACCCTTTGCGTGATCAGAAAGTAACGGGACAATTTTTTAATGAATGAAGACTCAATAGGGAGCGGTGTGCTCCACAACCATATCGATATATTTAACAGAAGAAACTTCAGAATTGGTCGTAATTTTAGTTGTTTATCTATATCTGCAAATCGATTTTGTAGTCGTCTTCAGGGCTGCATTTCAAGAAACAATCAATACAGGTAAAATATTGAATGTAAAACATCCAGTGATAAAACCACGCCGGCCGCAGCGGCCGAGCGGTCTGCGGTGCGCCAGTCACGTTCTGCACGGCCACTATGGTCGGCGGTTCGAATCCCCCCCCCTCGGGCAAGGATATTTGTACCGTCTTTGGTATTAGCTAGTTCATACGTAGTTTGTAAGTTTAGGGACTGATGACCCCGTAGTTAAGTCCCATAAGCTCTACAAACATTTGAACATTTTTTGATAAAACCACAAAAGTAATTACACGCCAATATCTCTATACACCATATACAAACCATTAAGAACGACTTAAGCACAATGGAAAAGCAGAATCCAATAGTCAGACAAGTCGTTCGACTCATATGAAAAAGTTTTTGCATCTTAAACATAAGCAGTAATTAGGAGTATTACTGGTGTGAAACAAGAGTGAAAAGAGATGTGTAATATTTCGGTTATAAATCTCTATAAAGTACATTAAAGCAATACATAAGATTGTCACATTCCCGTAACATGTTGTTGTAGTTGTGGTTTTCAGTCCGGAGACAGGTTTGATGCAGCTTTCCACCCTACTCTACCCTAAGTAAGCCTCTTCATCTCCTCATAAGAACGGCGCCCACATCCATTTCAATCTGCTTACTGTATTCGTCTCTTGGTCGCCCTCTGCGATTTTTACCCCACACACTTCCCTCTAATGCTAAATTTACGATTCCATGACGTCTAAGAATGTGTCCTACCAATCGATGCCTTCTTTTAGTAAAGGTATGCCAAAAATTCCTTGTCTCTCCAATTCTGTTCGGTACCTCCTCGCCGCGGTGGAGTAGCCGAGCGGTCTAAGCGTCTCGCTGCGGAGCGCGCAGTTGCTCGCCGTAGAGTTTCGAGTCCTCCCTGGGGCATGGGTGTGTGTGTTGTCCTTAGGTTAGTTTACCTAGGTTTAAGTAGTTTGTAAGCTACGGACTGATGACCACGCAGTTTGGTCCGATAGATTTACAAACAACAACAGTACCTCCTCTTTAGTTACGCAATCTACCCACCTAATCTTCAGCACTCTTCTGCAGCAGCACATTTCAAAAGCCTCTAGCCTCTTCTTGCCTGGGGCAACACTCGACAAAAATGCCTTCAGAAAAGACTTCCTAACAAATTAATAGTCGATGTTAGGAATGTTTTCTTTTTCAGTAACACTTTTCAACTTATAGCCATTCTGCATTTTATATCCTTTATACTTGCGCCCATCAAATGTTATTTTACTGACCGAGTAACCAAACTCATCTATCAACTTTATCGTTTCGGTGCGTAATCTAATTCCTTCCGTATCGCCTGAATTTCTTAGACTACATTCCATTACCCTTGTTTTGCTCTTGTTAATATTCGTATTATACGCTCGTTCCAACACACTGCCCATTCTGTTCAATTGCTCTTCAATGTCATTTGCTGTCTCTGAGGCCACGACGGTCGGGGGTTCGAATCCCCCCTCGGGCATGGATATTTGTGGCGCCCTTAGGATTAGCTAGTTGATAAGTAGTTTGTAAGTTTAGAGACTGATGACCCCGTAGTTAAGTCCCATAAGCTATACAAACATTTGAACATTTTTTGAGCTGTCTCTGACAATTACAATGTCAAACGTACAACGTAGATAGCCTAATAAATTAAAATTGTCAAGGGCAAAATACAGAACATAAACATTCAAAGATTTTATAAATTTACAAACACAAAACGTAGGAATCTATTGTCCATTTCATAATGATTGACCCCTGACTTTGAGCTCATACTCTGGTCACATCGCACGACGATCATCAATGTTTTATACCAGGGGCGGCTCCTGCATAGGTTTGCAGGTTTGCGCTACCCCCAGGAATAAATCATATTGTTAAACGCTGTTTTCTGTTAGAGAATCTGTGCAGGGGGAGAAGTAGCGCTCCATTTATCACTTTTGAAACGCCCGGGCTGTTACGCACCGACCGCTCCCGAGTGGTCCGAACTTGGCCGACAGCGGCTGGGTTTGCAGCCGGCCTGCAAACGCCGACTATGGAGTCTCAGGGGGTGTGCGGGGTGCGGGGGCAACGCTTGGCAACAGTAGCTTCGTTCGAGTGGCGCTGCTGACGGTCAGGAACAGTTTGAGGCGTTCGAGTGGCACTTCTGACTCTTGCTGACGATATCTGACTGGCCAATCTGGTGTTCGAGTGGCGGAGCTGATAGTTGGCGACCGAAAGTTTAAGTCAGCGGATTTTCGTCAAACTGTTTTCTGACTGACTCCAAAGCGTTTAACAAGCCTCGGCCAAAAGACAAGCCCGCATATTTACGAAGAGGTTTGTGTTCTAAGTCCTCGATTTTCTCTTGATTGAGGCTGAGTTTGTATATTAGACAGGCATTCTTTCAACTTATGTGGCCTTCTAATACAGTACGTCCCCTTTTTATTACATCCATACATACTATAAATGAAATGTGTGGAAATTTTCATAACATACAAATTTAAAGATGAATGTGTATGTTTTTACAGTTTGGATTGTGATATATTCGCCTGAAAATGAAGTCAAAATAGTCCTACTGAGATTTTCTGTGCCATCTGTAAATGAAGTGATTGACACATAAGAATAATATAGTTCACAACAGGCATTAGCAGTGATAGATTTTTATAACCGACATATGTGCCACTATAGCGTCTCACAGTTACTGTTCCGTGTTTCTCCTTGTGGTTATATATTATGGAAATCTATTAGTGCCAATTTTTGTGTCCCAACTTCGTCGCCGCTTTTGTGTCCCAGCCTCGTCGTAGGTGTCGGTGGCCGAGTGGAACGAGACCGACACAGTAACAAAGATAGCACGCCGGTGCAGGTACGGAGGGGAGCAGCCAGAAACTACAAACACTAGAGTAAATTAGAAAGAGATATATATTGCACAGAATGTAACAATACTTAACTTTTACATAGTACTGCAGAATGTTGATACATAGTTGTTAGAGGCCTGCCTAGTGCCTGTACAATAGCAAAGTCTTCACTGGTGCCTATCTGATTACGAAGGTCCTAACTGGTTGCTAACTCAGTCCCAAGTGACCAGTCCTTCAGTCGTGGCCACGAGCGGATTTGTCGCAGAGGGCGCTCGTGGCGGTCGTCGTGAGAACGCCGCGCCGTGCGTGCATGGCGGCGCGCGGCGAAAGTAGGTGGCGCGCACTTTGTACTTGTGCGACACCACACCCCTCCCCCCCAAACCGCCGCGCCGTCGTGGCGTAGGGCTGAGGGCCACGGCGACGGCACTGGGAGGAGGGCCTGGGCGGGGGCGTTACTGGTGGGACGGGCGTCGTAGCTGAGGCTGGGATCGAGACGCCGTCCGCGCCCCGGCATCCGCCTTGCGATCCTCCAGGGAACCCACCGAAACCTGGGGAAGGGCGCACCCCCCCGCCCAGAGGGAGCAGGTCATCTTCTTCTGAGGTGCCTGGCCCAGGCGGCGGCGGCACGCACGGTCCCGGAGTCCCTCTCGGTGACGGTGTCATCTGCGGCGGCGACAGCGGCGGCATCGCGTCGATCTCCATCGGGACGATCTCGTAGTCCGGGGACGCTGGACCCGTTGACGAACGATGTGGTTGTGCTCCCTGGCGGTGAACTGGGTCTGGAATCAAGAAACCGGAGACAGGATCGCGCGGCCTATGCAGACGCAATTGGTTTGCGTGGCGCCGCAGTTCCGACCCTGTGGAAGAACGTACAACATACATATTGCGACCGAGCACGCGCTAAATGGTGCCCGGCAACCATGTCTTCTTGTTGCCAGCAAACACCCTGTACAGCACCGGCGTGGAAACCTGAAAACGCGTAGCGCCATACGAACCGACTCGGTGCGTGGGAGGCTGCAGCAGGTGAAGGAGAGTGCGGTGACGGCGGCCGTGTAGCAGCTCGGCAGGAGACGGGCCGTCACGTGGCATGCACCGATACGTAGACAGGAAAATTTGAAGAGCTTGCTGCCTGGAGTGCTGACCTTTCATCTTCTCCATGTGAGACTTGAATGTTCGAACGAAACGTTCTGCTTCACCATTGGACTGAGGGTGAAAAGGTGCAGTGGTAATATGCTGAATACCATTCACACGACAAAACTGTTGAAATTCCGCACTAACAAACTGAGGTCCATTGTCACTGACGATAGTTTCAGGCAAGCCTTCGATGCAAAACACTGATGTTAAGGCACTGATTGTACTAGAAGCTGTCGTTGAGTTCATGGCAATCACAAAAGGAAACTTGCTGAAACCGTCTACAACGATTAACCAGCGCGTATTCCAGAAAGGTCCGGCGAAGTCAATATGTAAACGTTGCCATGGTCCCTTGGGGCGTGGCCAATCTGAGAAACGTTGCGGAGGAGCCGCCTGATGCTCCGCACAAACTGTACACTGTGATGTCATGCTCTCTATCTGAGCGTCCATACCAACCCAGGTACAATGACGTCTGGCCAGTTGCTTTGTCCTAACAATACCCCAATGTCCTTGATGCAGGAGGCGTAACACTTCTCGTTGCAGGGAACGAGGAACAATCACTCTTGCTTGGTCGTTGTCGGTATGCAACAACAGTACACCCTGACTTAAAGACAATGCATGACGTTGTGCAAAATAACGTCGAACCAGAGGCCGATCAATGTCTTTGGCTCTGGCAGGCCACCCTGAGCGAACAAAACGTGCTACCACACTTAATTCTATATCCGCAGCTGTTTCCTGTGCAACCCGACGAGAGTTCAAAGGGAAATCTGCGACAGCGGAAGCATCTCTGGAGTCTATCTGACAACATGCCATTTCTGAAGAATCAAACGACACATCCTGGCCAACCGGAAGTCGTGAAAGTGTGTCCGCGTTAGCATGTTTAGTGGTAGGTCGGTACAAAATCTCATACTGATAATTAGACAATATCAAGGACCATCTCTGAAGCTTTTGTGCCGTACGTGGCGGAATCGGCTTTGTGGGTGAGAACAACGACGTGAGAGGCTTGTGGTCTGTCAACAAATAGAATTTTCTGCCATAGAGATAATGATGAAACTTTGTGACGCCGTAAATGATTGCTAAGGCCTCCTTTTCTATCTGACTGTAATTCTGTTGCGTCGGCGTCAGTAGCTTGGATGCAAAGGCAATAGGACGATCGTGACATCCAATACGATGCGACAGAACAGCACCCAGACCGTACGACGAGGCGTCAACTGCTAACACTACACGCTTCTGTGGGTCAAAGGGAATCAAACATGCCTCACTGAGTAGTGCAGACTTTAGTTTGTCAAAGGCAACCTGACAATCTTTAGACCATACAAAAGGAACATTCTTCCTACGTAAGTGATGCAGTGGAGCTGCAATCTGAGAGGCATTGGGAATAAACCTGAAATAATAGTTAAGCTTTCCCATCACTGCTTGCAATTCATGCACATTCTTAGGAGGAGGCAAGTCTTTGATTGCTCGAAGATGTGACTGTAAGGGATGAATTCCTTGGGCATTAATCATATGGCCTAGGTACTCTATTTCAGTTTGAAAAAACGAACACTTTGCTTTATTGCAACGTAGACCTGCTGCAGTCAAAACTTTGAAAAGGCACTCCAGGTTTGCTAAATGTTCTTCAACTGTACGTCCGGATACCACAATATCATCTAAATAGTTCGAACAACACGGTACAGAAACTGTCAGCTGTTCCAAAAAACGCTGAAAAATAGCAGGGGCGGAAGAACTGCCAAAGGGTAGGCGTTGAAATTGAAAAAGGCCCATGTGAGTATTAATGACGAAAAACTTTTTTGACTCGTCATCAAGTGGAATCTGTAAGTATGCCTCTGCTAAATCAATCTTAGAAAAGAAACGAGACTGTCCTAATTTGTCCATTAGTTCATCCGGTCTGGGCAGAGGGTAAGTGTCTACAATTGTTTGACTGTTCACTCTTGATTTGAAGTCCGCACAGAGACGAAGTTTTCCTGACGGCTTGGGTATAATTACTATAGGCGAGGCCCACTGACTCGCAGAAACAGGAGAAATCACCCCACTATCTTGCCAACGTTGAAGTTCTTCCGCAACTGTATCACGCAAGGCGAAAGGCACTGGTTTAGCTTTACGAAATTTTGGAACTGCAGATTCTTTTAAAGTTACATGTGCCACGAAGTCTTTTGCACAACCTAGTTCCGGCGAAAACAAGTCACTATATTTGTCACACAATGCATTGATTTTATCCTGAGGCACTATTGACGAAATTTGAAGCACATCTCTTTGAATTGATAAACCAAACAAGTCAAAAGCATCTTGTCCAAAAATGTTCTGTGACGATTTGGCCTGAAGAACTACAAAAGCAACTGTTTTTGTTACACCTTGAAAAGAGGCGGGCAGGCTACATGTTCCTAGCACGGGAATATTTTCACCTGTATAAGCTGTTAACACTTGCTGTGACGGCGACAATTTTGGCGAACCCAGAAGTTCATAAGTATCTTTATTAATTAATGTAACAGCGGAACCAGTATCAAGCTGAAATTGCACAGTCTTATTTTCTATGGAGAGATTTACAAAAAGTTTGTGCTTCTGGCGCACGACAGGTGCGCGAATGTGGGCAACATCTGCTACGGTTTGTTTGCTGCGTATGCGCGGGCCGCGTAGTGAAGGAAGCGGCTCAGACTCGGCACGCAGGGGATTAACAACACTGTCACTAGATGGCACTACCGCCGGATCGGCGTCCGCGCAATGCGAGGCTACTGCACTAAAATTACTTTCAGTATCTACAACAAGTCTACTGTCACTAGCTACACAGTACTGGGCACTATTACAAGGAGCAGTTGCAGAAGGCACTATTTTCACTACAGGAATGCACTGTTCATAGTCATTTTGCTTGTCCCGAACCCGTTTCCGTTGCACTGTTTTACGCGCTCGTTGGCGCTTGCTACGTGGTGCACTATATAGTTTTGCCATAGGCGCAGAACTACTTTCTTGAAATTGAGATCCAAGGAAAGCACTGTTCAATTCTACAGCCCGTATAACATTTACAGAATGAACTGTTCTCGCACTTTGCGAAGCACCGTTTCTAACGTTACTGTTCTTTGAGTTTTTAATTTGCATACACACAGACTGCACATGTCCCGATTTGCCACATTGATAACAGGTTGCGTTGCGACTAGGGCAATGAGCACACACACTGGGGGCAAGACTTACGAACATTTTTCTGAAATGAGCGTTGGCGCCCGTTATGCAAATTACTGTGTCTAACACTACAGGGCGACCTTTGCGTCGCACTTTTACTCTGGCTACTGTTCACTGTCTGTTCAGCACGGCCGGTAGAAAAATAAGAATCACTAGTGCTATACTGAGAACTACGGCTAGGAAAGCGTCCGTTGCGGCGCACTGAATTTACACTGTGGCTTTGCATTTCTACATCTGCTAAGTCAAAAGTATCATGCGCTTCTATAAGCTGCAGTACACTGTCTAAAGAGGGGTCAGACTGTTTCAGAATTGCTGCTCTAATTCTGGGGTCCTGAATATTCTGCGTAATCGCATCCCTCAACATCACGTCACTATACGAAAGTCCACAAGAGCAAGTAAATTTACATTGGCGGGTTAAGCCCTTCAACTCAGTGATCCAGTCTTGGTGTGACTGCTCAGGTAATTTTTTAAGTCTGAAAAATCGGTACCGCGCCGCAGCTACGAGAACTTTTCTCTCATAATGAGCATTCAGTGCATCTACTATTTGTTCAAAGTCTACATCACGAGGAGATGCGTTGGGGAAAAGTTTTTTCAGTAACACGAAGGTGTTGGTGCCCACCACAGATAATAACAGATGCTTCACTTTCTGACCTGTAATTTGATGAGCCGCGACGAGTTCTTGAAACTGTGCGAAGTAGTCGCTCCATTCTTCCTCACGTTCGTTGTACTGGCGAAATGTAGGAAGCGTTGCGGCGGCAGGTGTGGGCTGCTGAAGCGGCGGCTGTTGTTGTTGGTGAGCAGCCTGTGTCGTCAACTGCGACACCGCTTGCAGGAGTTGAGTGATTTGCGCCGTCTGTAACTGAATAATTTCCATTAAGTTCGGGTTCGGGCTAGTGGCCATGCTGACCGATTAGGCGCCGCGCATACAAGTAAATTATAACAAAACACAAATGCAAGATAAATGAGGACGCTCTGCAACAAAAAAGTCCACAAACACGTAACTGAAAATGTTCCCCCAAAAATCTTATAATAAGGGTGGGTGGGCGGGAGCAATTTCTGCGTGCTCCGACTGCTGCTGTCTGGCTGCTGCAAGCGGGCTGGTCCAAGGTTCTATCACTCCTCGTCGCCACTTTTGTATCCCATCCTCGTCGCCACTTTTGTGTCCCAACTTCGTCGCCGCTTTTGTGTCCCAGCCTCGTCGTAGGTGTCGGTGGCCGAGTGGAACGAGACCGACACAGTAACAAAGATAGCACGCCGGTGCAGGTACGGAGGGGAGCAGCCAGAAACTACAAACACTAGAGTAAATTAGAAAGAGATATATATTGCACAGAATGTAACAATACTTAACTTTTACATAGTACTGCAGAATGTTGATACATAGTTGTTAGAGGCCTGCCTAGTGCCTGTACAATAGCAAAGTCTTCACTGGTGCCTATCTGATTACGAAGGTCCTAACTGGTTGCTAACTCAGTCCCAAGTGACCAGTCCTTCAGTCGTGGCCACGAGCGGATTTGTCGCAGAGGGCGCTCGTAGCGGTCGTCGTGAGAACGCCGCGCCGTGCGTGCATGGCGGCGCGCGGCGAAAGTAGGTGGCGCGCACTTTGTACTTGTGCGACACCACACCAATGTTGGTATTTCTACACTAAATGTGTAACTTCTGGGAAAATCATGTACGATGATAATGCTTGCACACCACCTGCAAATTTTTGTATACTAATTTGCATGTTTCATTTTTTAAATTTTATTGTAACTCATAATAATGGGACAAAATGCATATGAAGTTGTATGTTACCAAATATTCCTTTCACACACAACTATACTAATTTACCTCGTTTTTGTATGAGGTTTTGTCAGGTTAAATTGGCTACATTATTTATAACTGGGGGGGGGGGGGCATGTTTACGTATATTTTGCGTTTTGTCGAAGTTTATGATCAGAATTTAATCCACAATGTATTTCTAATGGCGGAATGCACATTGTCCGTCGCCGATCCGCCACCTCACGTCAACGTGAGCTTTCTCAAGAAGAATGTTTTGATGGAATGGTCGTCTGGTAACATCGCGACTCGCAAGTTAACCTAGTTCCGTCACGCGAATTTTATACTCGACATATACACGGTTTGCAGGCAAATGTGTCTTGTTAATCTTTATTATTATACTTTGGTTTAACGGTAAATTGCAAATGTTTCATGACGACTTAAATAGTTTTCTCAATTGAGAAATACATAACATATCGCCAGTCATAACCTCACTTTCAACATCGGTAGAGGGAAAAGATGCCAACTAGCGCTATGATTGGCCAAACTGCGAAACAGGTGAAATAAGCGTTCGAGTTGGCTTCGGAGTTGGCAACTGTCAAAAAGCGCGCATGCGCAGTAGAGGCCTTCCAAATCGTCAGCAACTGTCAGGAACTATCAGCGTTTGGGCCACTCGAACGAACCTAGTGTTTCCCTATAGGCGCCTTGAGTGTATACACATCGCGGCCGAGCCACCCTGTCAGCCGTAGAAACAGAGTCCCAACTCTCTCGAAGACAAGCGGAGTCGTCGGCACTTCGAACGAAGCGGGCTTTTCGCGACTTGTTGCAAGTTCACGTGTAGCTGCGAGAGAAGTAACTGTGCTTTGTGTCCGTTCTTTAGCGTATGTTATAGTGAAGTTTGAGGCTCAAGTGAAAAGGTGAAATAATGAAGCAGGTAAGATCCTTGCTTTATGAACCCTTCAATTTACGTAGGTTTGAAGAGAAGTTGGAAATCAAGAGGCTAGGTAGACCGATTCTCAGTTTGACAATTTCTCAGAGAGTTAAAACGAAAAGTAATCAATTCAACAGAATTTGACTCCGAACTGTACATCAAGGATGAATGGCTGTGTGGCTAAGATGTGAAAAACGCCTTATTCCTACACTAAACAAGGAGTCAGTGACATTCAACACCTTCACTATAAAATTAGGAAATACAAACTTTCTTCGGTCCATGTCAATAATGTTTTCAATATTTCAAGTCTAGGCATTGTAAATGTAGCCACTTAATTAATCAGTGAATACAGAAGGTCCGTGGCATTACATAATGAAAAGGTTACATATAATAGGTACATACTAAACCTAATAATTAATTGCATTCGTTCCTGTGGTTCTTTGGATCTTGCCATCAGAGGAAATGAAGAGACTGAATCATCTTCCAATCCTGGCGTTTTTCGTACCTTGATAAATTTTAGTGCAGAATTAGATTCAGTATTAAATCGCATTTGGAAAACGTAACAGTTTTTAAAGGCATCTCAAAAACGATCAATAAAGAACTCCTCTAATGCATGCTTCAAGTCTGCCAAGAGGAAATTAGGAACGAAATCAAGGGTGCCGAGTACCTGACTGTAATAGCTGACGAACCAGGGATTTAGCCTGTGTTTTCCAGATGGTTATATTATATAGGCACACCATTAATGGAAGACCAGTTGAACGATTTTGGGATTTTATAGGACCAGAAAAGCATGATGCCCAGACTTTGGCAATCCATTCATAGAACAGTTAAGTGACCTTTTGGACAATTGTCCACACAAACTAATAGCGCAAATATATGATGGTGCATCAGTCATGAGTAGTTAGTCACTTGGAGTGCAGGCTCTTGTGACGAAAAAGTTTTCCAATGCTTCATTCATTCATTCATTTATTGCTATGCCCACCAGTTAAAACTCATGGTTAAAGCCGCTTCTATTAATAAAGATGTGCGATTATTTTTCGCCAAAATTTAGGGACTTTGCAGTTTATGATTAATGTACATCTATGATATCTTGGCTCAATAGCAATTTTTTAGGAATGCATTGAGCTAACACAATGGAGAGGCGGAATCTTTTATTGGTGAAAAAACTGCACTGCCATCTTTTCTGGTCACCAGTCGCCACTGTTTTATACCACACCGGAATCGTTGAAATGGCTACTCTTATTTGATGTATGAATACTACATTTTATTTGAAAAGGGGACGACTTATGTAGTAATATGTAAGAGAAAGTGTGCCTTTTCTGGCTTTTGTCGGCGAATGTCAACTTTATGGATGCACATAAGACTGTAATTAGGATAAAGTTTTCCTTTGCACAGTTCAAAGATTCTACCTTTTGCTGATTAGTCGTTTCGTCGCTATAATATAAAACGCAAGAAGGTGCGATTAAGCTTTCCGTTGTAGATATTGAGACTGAGAGGCCACTGCTGTTAAGCTTGAACTTCTGTTGGTGACATCAGATGTCATTAATAATATATTGTCCCCGTGTTTGCCGGCCGCGGGGACTGAGGCGCTCCAGTCACGGTCTGCACGGCCACTACGGTCGGGGGTTCGAATCCCCCCTCGGGCATGGATATTTGTGCCGTCCTAGTTCGTAAGTAGTTCATAAGTAGTTTGTAAGTTTAGGGACTGATGACCCCGTAGTTAAGTCCCATAAGCTTAACAAAAATTTGAACATTTGTCCCCGTGTTTGTCAGTTAAGAGTCTGTAAAGCAACTGCGTTAGTGGCTGCAGTATACGCGACACTCGTGGAGCGTACTTGTCACACCGGCGCGCCGCCACTGTTGTAATACGCCAGAAGCGACTATTCAACTGTGAAGAACGACAACACAGCACACGTGAGCACGTAGCGCATAGAAACGAAAAAGCAAATAAATTAATTATGTGATATTAGCGCTCGGTGAAGATTTATGAGCATAAAAATATAACAGATGTGAAAAGCAAGGAGAGAGCTTGCATTTACACTTTTCGTCTTGTTACTACGTATCATCATTAGGAGAACTGCAGCAGTCTACACTTACCATTATTCGGATAAAACGACTAATCAGAAAATAACGAAATCCGTCTGTAAGTAGAACAAGGTAGGATCTTTAAACTGTGCAAAGGAAAACTTTATCCTAATTACGGTCTGATTTCTGTGCTTCCTTAAATTTGACATTCGCTGATAAAAGCCAGAAAAATCAAGCTTTCGCTTAAATATTATCGTGTATGTCGTCCCCTTTTCAAATAATATGCGATATTCATACACCAAATAAAAGTAAACACTTCAACGATTCCGGCGATGTATAAAAAAATCTATGTTCGTCATACAATGTAACCAGAATATGAGCTCAAAGTCATGGGTCAATCATTATGAAATGGACAGATAGCCCTAGTGGTTCACACCATCTGGCGTAGCTAAGTCGACATATTAATCGTCATATAAAAAGTAAACATATAAAAATTTAACAATCTCAGTCGATTCGTAAATAGTACACATGAACATCAGAACACAAACTTAACCCAGAAATTTCGCGTCCTTTATAATCCGATTTTCATTTATTATTACCTTGTTGGGACACCTGTTCCTGATGTATGTTTACATTTTCACTTGTGTTAAATATTTTGTTTAACCTTGAAAGTCGAAAAATTGCGCGTGTTTTCGAGTGCTCGTCGAATTTTTTAGAAAAAGTGACGTCAAAAATTTCCATTAAATTTTCTTGAAAAATAGTATAAAATGCAGTATTTAACTTTAAATGTTTAGTATGGCTTTTGGCTTATCTACTATGATCAGCAGTGCGCGGTATTAAAATGTTCGTAAACGGCGCGTGCGATTTTGCGATTCTTTAGGGATCCATATCTTAGGTTTTATTCATCTCAGAGTGAAGGGGTAAAGTGTTGTGGATAGATCTTGGCCTAGTGTCATTTGTGTACATACAGGATATCCAGAAAAGGGCTCCCTGATTTCAAAATTAAATATATCAAAAACAAAGATCGATAGAGGAATGCAGTAAACGGTATGTTTATTGTGAAACCTGTAAGAAGTTTACACAACAGTTTGAAATAATAGTTACAAAAGCTGCTAACAGATGGCGCTGTACGCTGTACAGCTCATATCAGCATACATAAGTGAAATAATCGTATGAAAACACTGTTTGCAAACAATCACATCACAATATTTTCAAAATGTTCACCACTGGCACTACAGAGGTGGCGCAAACGAAGAATGAAATTCGCCTTCACATTTCGTAGTGTCTCAACCGAAATGGATTCACATGCCACAGAGATCGCCGATTCAAGCTCGTCCAGCGTGGCGGGATGCTTCGGGTAGACCTTGTCTTTCACTGTGCCCCACAAAAAAAGTCACAGGGAGTCAAATCCAGCGAATATGGAGGCCAATCCATGCCTGCATCAGTAAATTTGGGATATTCCAAAGCAATAACTCGATTCCCGAAGTATTCCTTAAGAAATTGAAACACTTGTTCGGTCCGATGTGGTCGGGCTCCATCTTGCATAAACCATTCAGTACCTGGTCGATCCTCTAACGCTTGCTGTGTGGCGACAAATTGTTCCGAAATTGAGAAGTAACGTGCACCAGTGACCGTTTCTCGAATGAAAAAAGGGCCAATAATGCCTCTGCTGCATACTGCAGCCCACACAGTAACTTTAGGAGAATACAGGGGTTTCGCTTCACACCAATATGCCTTTTCGGAACCCCAAAATTGCCAGTTCTGCATATTCACGTACTGCATCCATTCAGGTGGGAGTGTGCTTCATCTGTAAACCAGATGCAGCCAACATCAAATCCTTCACTACCAATCATTGTGAGCATCTGATTAGCAAACGAAACCCTTGAAACTTCCTGGCAGATTAAAATTGTGTGCCAGAACCGGGACTCGAACCTGGGACCTTTGCCTTTCGCGGGCAAGCACACTACCGACTGTGCTATCCCGACACGACTCACGATGCCGCCTCACAACTTTACTTCCGCCAGTACCTCGCCTCCTACTTTCCAAACTTCACAGAAGCTCTCCTGCAAACACGCAAGACTAGCACTCCTGGAAGAAAGGATATGGTGGAGACATGGCTTAGCCACAGCCTAAGGGATGTTTCCAGAATGAAACTTCCACTCTGCAGCGGAGTGTGCGCTGATATGAAACTTCCTGGCAGATTAAAATTGTGTGCCGGAACCGGAACTCAAACCTGGGACCTTTGGCTTTCGCAGGCAAGCGCACTACCGACTGTGCTATCCCGACACGACTCACGATGCCGCCTCACAACTTTACTTCCGCCAGTACCTCGCCTCCTACTTTCCAAACTTCACAGAAGCTCTCCTGCAAACACGCAAGACTAGCACTCCTGGAAGAAAGGATATGGTGGAGACATGGCTTAGCCACATCCTAAGGGATGTTTCCAGAATGAAACTTTCACTCTGCTAAGCCATGTCTCCACCATGTCCTTTCTTCCAGGAGTGCTAGTCTTGCGTGTTTGCAGGAGAGCTTCTGTGAAGTTTGGAAAGTAGGAGGCGAGGTACTGGCGGAAGTAAAGTTGTGAGGCGGCATCGTGAGTCGTGTCGGGATAGCACAGTCGGTAGTGCGCTTGCCTGCGAAAGCCAAAGGTCCCAGGTTCGAGTCCCGGTTCCGGCACACAATTTTAATCTTCCAGGAAGTTTCATATCAGCGCACACTCCGCTGCAGAGTGAAAGTTTCATTCTGGAAACATCCCTTAGGCTGTGGCTAAGCCATGTCTCCACCATATCCTTTCTTCCAGGAGTGCTAGTCTTGCAAGTTTCACAGGAGAACTTCTGTGAAGTTTGGAAAGTAGGAGGCGAGGTACTGGCGGAAGTAAAGTTGTGAGGCGGCATCGTGAGTCGTGTCGGGATAGCACAGTCGGTAGTGCGCTTGCCCGCGAAAGCCAAAGGTCCCAGGTTCGAGTCCCGGTTCCGGCACAAAATTTTAATCTGCCAGGAAGTTTCATATCAGCGCACACTCCGCTGCAGAGTGAAAGTTTCATTCTGGAAACACCCTTAGGCTGTGGCTAAGCCATGTCTTCACCATATCCTTTCTTCCAGGAGTGCTAGTCTTGCGTGTTTGCAGGAGAGCTTCTGTGAAGTTTGGAAAGTAGGAGGCGAGGTACTGGCGGAAGTAAAGTTGTGACGCAGCATCGTGAGTCGTGTCGGGATAGCACAGTCGATAGTGCGCTTGCCCGCGAAAGGCAAAGGTCCCAGGTTCGAGTCCCGGTTCCGGCACACAATTTTAATCTGCCAGGAAGTTTCATATCAGCGCACACTCCGCTGCAGAGTGGAAGTTTCATTCTGGAAACATCCCTTAGGCTGTGGCTAAGCCATGTCTCCACCATATCCTTTCTTCCAGGAGTGCTAGTCTTGCGTGTTTGCAGGAGAGCTTCTGTGAAGTTTGGAAAGTAGGAGGCGAGGTACTGGCGGAAGTAAAGTTGTGAGGCGGCATCGTGACTCGTGTCGGGATAGCACAGTCGGTACTGCGCTTGCCCGCGAAAGGCAAAGGTCCCAGGTTCGAGTCCCGGTTCCGGCACACAATTTTAATCTGCCAGGAAGTTTCATATCAGCGCACACTCCGCTGCAGAGTGGAAGTTTCATTCTGGAAACATCCCTTAGGCTGTGGCTAAGCCATGTCTCCACCATATCCTTTCTTCCAGGAGTGCTAGTCTTGCATGTTTGCAGGAGAGCTTCTGTGAAGTTTGGAAAGTAGGAGGCGAGGTACTGGCGGAAGTAAAGTTGTGAGGCGGCATCGTGAGTCGTGTCGGGATAGCACAGTCGGTAGTGCGCTTCCCCGCGAAAGGCAAAGGTCCCAGATTCAAGTCCCGGTTCCGGCACACAATTTTAATCTGCCAGGAAGTTTCATATCAGCGCACACTCCGCTGCAGAGTGAAAGTTTCATTCTGGAAAGGAAACCCTTTGTTGCACAGCTCGTACGGGTATGGCCTGATGCGTGCTGGAACGCTTCAAACCAGTCTCAGATGCAATTCTATGGACGGATGACATTGGATTTCGCTGTATAATTCTAGAAACTGTGGCGATATTTTCAGGCGTAACTGCGGTTTGCTTGCGGCCAACATGACCCACTAGATCATTAGTTACGCTGCCTGTTCGTTGAAAGTATGCGAAGAGCGTACGAATGGTTTTCGCATCGGGTCCTTTTGGAACATTAAATCGTGCTTGAAAACTTCGCCTTGTCGCCGTAGGACTCTCTTCTAACCTGTGGTACTCTAGCACCAGAAAAACGCGTTGTTCAATGGAGTACATGGTTTTAATCTCTTCCTTCGGTACGCTAACCTCTTTTCACGTTTCAATAGTGGAACTAATCGCTCTGGGCTTCGGATCACTATTTATACTAGGCATTACGTATGGTGATTACAGCGCCATGTTAGAAGCTTTTGTAATTATTATTTCAAACTGCTGTATAAACTTCTTACAGCTTTCACAATAAACATACCGTTTACTGCATTCCTCTATCGATCTTTGTTTTCGAGATATTTAATTTTGAAATCAGGAAGTCCTTTTCTGGACACCCTGTATTAGAAGAATGGGTATACTACAGCTATCACACAGTACATCGACAAAATTTTCGAAGTTACACACTTCCTGGAACCATACAAATTAAGCAAATCAGTTGGATTTTGTACATTACATGTAGTCTATAGTGGGCTTTAAACAGCTTACAAAAGCACCATTCATTCATGGGCGGTACCTGAGAAAATCTCAAAAACAATTATTTTTGGCTACAAAAAAAAAAAAAAAAAAAAAAAAAAAAAAAAAAAAAAAAAAAAAAAAAAAAAAAAAAAAAAAAAAACGAATTGTGAGGATGGTCACTTCGATACTTTCTATTCATTGCAAATCTTCGAAATTTTTACCATATGTACTTATGATGATATTCTCGAGGCCGTTTCTAAATTTTTTTCGATATCGTTATCCGTTACCGAGATCCAGAGGTTGAAACTTATCATAGTTTTGCACAAAATCTGATTTTTAGCCGTTTTAGCACTGTGAATCCCAAATATCTAAATAACTAACCATAGAAAATTGTTCAAATATTTACAGTACATCCTGTAGATATTTACTAATAATCGGCATTTTCAGTTTACGTAAACCTTAGTCCGTTAGCAAGATACGGCCGAAAAACCGCGATATTTTGCTAGAAAAATTGCGTTTTGTTTCACGACTTTATTGGATACAGCCTCCCTTACGTAATGATGGCGAACATCAATGTGCTTTGACCTTTTGTGATCTGAAGGATCAACAGACAAATTTCAAGCACTTTGATTATCATTAAACAAAGTTATATTCTTATTATAATTTATCAGTTCATGTAACAAGTTTCTTAAATAAGTGGCTTCTCGGCACGCTTCAGAAAGAGCCATATACTCAGATTCTGTGCTAGAAAGAGCAACAGTCTTTTGCGTAGCACTCTGCTATGACACTACAGAACCGCATAACTTAAAAATAAAACCAGTGTATGACTTTCTGTCTAAAGAACAATTTGCCCAATCTGCATCTACATAACCACGTAATTCTGAATCTCCCTTTTTAAACTTCAGAACATAGTTCTTGGTTTTCTTCAAATACTTCAAAATTCTCTTAGCACATACCCAATGTTTGACAGTATAAGAATTATTGAACTGGCTTAAGTACCTCACACTGAAAGAAATATCAGGTCTCATGAGTACTGATAAATACATTAAGCTACCTATAAGAGCTTGATAAGATACATCATCAATTTTGTTCTCCTTTCCATTTAGAAAATCAAGTTTAGTTTCAATAGGAGTCTTTTCAATAACTGACCAATATAGTTAAAGCCAACACTCCATTTGCCTTATCATATTTAATCTCCAAACAATTCTTTGCCATTTCCAAATCCTTTACTACAAACTCTGAACTTAACTTAGTTTTCAAAAGATTAGTGTCATTTGAAAAAATATAAAAGTCATCAACATAGAAGGCTATCATAGTAACTAATGTTTTGTAAACAAACAAGGTTATAAATCTCTTAAGATCTCTTGTATCTTAGACAGCTTAAAACATCATTTACTTTTTCATTTCACACTCTGGATGAGTGATTTAACCCACACATAGCCCTTTTCAACTTTAAAACTTTACTTTGATCCTCATAAAGATTTAATCCCACAGGTTGTTGTAGGAAAATATCCACCTTGAGAATACCATTTAAAAAAGCAGTCTTAACATCAAGAAGAGTAGGAAGGAAGGAATCTTAGGGTTTAATGTCCCATCGACAGCTTGGTCATTAGAGACGGAGCGTTGGGTAAGGATGTGGAAGGAAATCGGCCGTGCCCTTTTTAAAGGAACTGTCCCGGCATTTGCCTGGAGTGATTTAGGGAAATCATGGAAAACCTAAATCAGTATGGCCAGAGGTGGATTTGAACCACCGTCCTTTCGAATGTGAGTCCAGTGCAAGAAGAGTAATGTTCAAATCTAATTCAACAGATAAAGCCATCAAAAGTCTAAGTGTTGAATGCCTTACCACAGGAGAGGTTTCATCATAATCAATTCCAGGTTTCTGAGTGAAACCACTAGTCTAGCACGGTGCTGCACTTTACCTTCACTGTTCACCTTTCTTTTGAAAACCTACTTACACTGCACGACACTAGCATTTTCTGCAAGATCTACCAGTTCCCAAGCATTGTTGTCTTCAAAGGCTTGTAATTCTTCCTCCATGGCGTGTTTCCATTCTTCTCTTATCAGGTCTGATAACGGCCTCCTCCACGGTTGTTGGGTCCTCTAGTTGATCTTAAGTTAATGCAGAAAAATAAATCTCGTAATCTTCTATTTGGTTTGACCTACTGTTGGGATCTTCTGATATTCTTTCCTTCATCTTCTGGTGCAATAGGGTTTTTATCATCAGTTGCTTTCTTTGCTGTAGATGCAACTTTTGAGACATTATGTAAATCCTCCGTTGATACATCACCCCCTCCCCCTCCCCTCCCCCCCACTGAAGTGATGACTTTTTCTTGATTCTGTATTTTTGTTTCTGCATCATCAATATTTTCCATTACGGGCACAACTTGCTTATAACTACATCATTTGCTTCAGGATCATAGAGCCTATAGCCTTTTGTGGTGTTGCTATATCCCACTAAGATCATTTCTTTTGCCTTCTTGTCCCTTTTTGTTCTCTTGGCTTTGGGAATATGCACCATGACGTTGCTCCCAGTTATCCTCAGATGACTAATGTTGGGTTGGGTATCTTACCAGTCCACAGTTCATAGGGTGTTTTATTTCCTAAACTTGAACTCACTGACCTATTTTGCAAATATACTGCACTATTAACAGCTTCAGTCCAAAATCTTTTATCAAATTTGCCATCAAATAATAAACATCTTGCCTTTACTACCACAGTTCTGTTTAACCTTTCTGCTAAACTATTTTGTTCTGGTGTATAGCTGTTGGTTGACTGATGTATGATACAATGCTTCTTCAACAAACTGTCAAAATTCACACAACAGAATTCTTTTCCATTACCTGTTCTCATTGTTTTGATTTTCCTTTCTTGGTGATTCTCTGCCAATTTTTTTTTTTTTTTTTTTTTTCTTTTTTTTTTTTTTTTTCTTGAAATTTTTCTGTACTTTCATCCTTTGTCTTCAAAAAATAAACAAATCCCATTTGTGTACAGTCATCTTCCAAGATGAAAAAAAATTTTGTACCACCTAATGACACAATTTCCATCGGTCCTTAGAAATCTGCATGCACTATTTCAAGTGGTTTAGAGGCTCTAGTGCTCCCATGTGGAAATGTCAGACTTGTTTGTTTGCCTTCATTGAACACTACACAATTTTGTTTGCTAATGCCAATGTTAATGTCTGCACATATCATTCCTTCAAGAGCACCATTTCCCATTTTAATAAGATGCTTTGCATTTAGGTGACCCAACCTTCTATGCCAATCATTCCCAAAAATTCACTTCTGTCGGCAATATTTAACTCGTAGACACATTAACAAGGTTTCCAGTTGCAACTAGTTCATGAATCTTGTTATTAATATTGCACCATCACTACTAATTTCATCAAAGTTTACTTGTTCAATCAACCAACTTACAGAGAGCAAATTTGTTGTTAGATCTGGAGCACACATAGTTCTATCCAACTGACAACACTGGGATTTCTGGTTTATTTGCAGCCATAATTTTTTGTGTATTAATATCACTTGTCTTGTATTCTATTCATTCTTCATTCACTGTGAGATGCACACTAGCACCTGAATCAATATACCACTCATTTCTGTTAAAAGAGCCAGTTACAAACAGTGCACTAAAAACATTTGAAGTTCTGCATTGCCTAATTTCACTGTCACTATTAGGTCACTTACTTTTAAAATGTCCTGGTTTCTTGCATTTATGACAAACAATATCCTTCCTGTTATGACTTCCCACTGTACTTCCATTCCGGTGAGAGACCTTAGGTTTAGTTTGACAACTTCCCGGGAGTGGAAGGACTTACCTTAGGGGAAAAAAGAAAAGGTAAACAAACAAACAAACACACACACACACACACACACACACACACACACACACACACACATGCAAACACACCAAGACAGACATTTTTAGAATATTGTCGCATTGAAATGGAAGAAGGCTTGACTTCACAGGCAGGGTTGTCAACTGAACACAGGACTTATACTGAAAGCTGGTTTATTGCAAAATTAACGTACACGCAGCACTAACTGCCTCTCGGGCAGAGCGCTCTGCTATTTTTCACAGACAGAATGTACCAGAAATTAGAAGAATAGTTAACATAAGAAACATGTAGAAATTGCAAGTGAACATAAGAAACATGTAGAATATTCTGGAAATGATAAAAACAAATAAATAAATTTTTGCCGGAGAATGGGATTGAACCAACGACCTTCGGCACAGCAATTGGTGATGCTATTCATTGTGCCACGCCGGTAGTTGGTTAACTTGGAGTCGCGGCATTACTCCCTCTCCTAAAAGAACAGTGACCTGCTGTTAGGTTCCCTTTGGAGTATGCAGCAATGTCCTGGATCTTGATCCTGTCATGGGTCCTCTGTATGGCAGTTCTGGAGAATCCTTCGCTTCTGCACGATTACCGATGACAGATGTTCCTGTCATGGCTTCATTAGTATGATTATTGTCCTTAGAGACCTTGAACAAGAAGCCATTTTCACTTCTCTGCTCTTCAGGTTCTTAGTAAGGCTCCACGAGGAGGATGTGAACAATGTCTCTTCATTTTTGTCGTTTCGACAACGGCTCATAAACCTCAACTTCATATGTGACATCTGACAGGCGGCGTATGACACAGTACGGACCAAAGTATCACTTCAATAACTTTTCTGATAGTCCAACTTTCCATACAGGGGTAAAAATTTATACCAGATCTCCTGGGCTGTACACAACAGGCCGGTGCTTGTCGTTATACTGCTGATGGTCCTTCTCCTGGACATCCAGTGTCCATATGCAAGCCAGCTGCCTTGCTTCTTCAGCCCTGGTGATGAGCTGTTTCACATAGTCATTGTGTCGTCCAGCTGGAATTGGAACAGCGTACTCATTATCGTCTCAGCTTCACGGCCATGGAGCAGGAAAAACAGCATGAAGCCTGTGGTGTCTTGTCTTGTGGTATTATAAGCAAATGTCACGACTGGCAGTTATTGTATACCAATCCTTCTGCTCAACATCAATGTACATTGACAGCATATCTGCTAAGGTCTTGTTAAAATATTCTGTAAGACAATTTGTCTGAGGATGGTATGCAGTTGTCATTCTGTGGACAATATGGCAATGTGACATTACCTCTGATACTAGTTTTGACTGGAATACTTTTCCACGATCAGATATCATCACACATGTGCTCCATGCTTCAAAATAATGTCTTCTAGAAGGAATTTTGTGATCTCTGGAACTTCTGCAGTCGGCACAGGTTTGGTGACAGCGTAGCGTGTGAGGTAGTCAGTGCAGACTATTATCTGTTGGTTACTGGTTGTCAACTTCGGGAACCTCCCTAAAAGATCGATCCCAACTCACTGAAATCGAGCTGCTACAGGTGGAATTGGTACGAGATGCCCTGGAGGTAATTGCGGCACATGCTTCCATTGCTGGCACTCTTTACAGTGACTCACATAGTGCTTGACAGATCGGTAAAGACCTTTCCAGTAATACCTGTATCTGATTCTGTCTAGGGTCTTCACGAATGCCAGATGATTGGATAGTGGATCATTGTGGACATACTTGAGAATAGCTGGCTGGAGATGAGCTGGAATGACAAGTAGCCATTTTGGGTCCAGTGGATCCTAGTTGCTTTTATACAATGTCCCGTTTATAAGTTGGAACTCTCCATTGGTCGGTTCTCCTTTCTCCAAGGCCTCTATGATTTTTAATAGTGCTGGATCTTCCCACTGTTCAGCTGTAACATCACCTAATTCAGTGAGGGCTGAAATTTCATTCAAGCTGTTGTGTTCCACTAATGGATTCCTTGAAAGGCAGTCAGCATCCTTGTGTTTGCGCCCGTTCTTGAATACCACTATGACGTAGTACTCTTGGGAGTTTTAATGCCCATCTTGCTAGTCAACATGATGGATCCTTCAAGCAGGTCAGCCAACACAAAGAATGGTGGTCTGTTACGACTGTGTATGGTTTGCCAAATAAATGCGGCCAGAACTTGTTGGTAGCCCAGATAACCGCCAGACATTCTTTCTCAGCTGTAGAGTAGTTTATCTTGCACTTTGAGAGTACTCTTAATGCATAGGCTATCATCTTTTCAGCATCTTCCTGAACTTGTACAGGCACTGCACCAATCCCACAACCACTTAAGTTCAGTTTCCACATTCTCATCGTACAAGGCTAGAACTTGTGCGGAAGTTAGAGCCTTGTTAAGTGCCCGGAAAGCACTTTCTTTTGTCTCATCCCAGTAAAACTTGGCGTCTCCCTCTAGAAGATCTTGCAATAGACACATCGTCCACTTAAGGTCTCGAAGCAAGTTGTCCAACATGTGGCTGGAGCATTACAAACACTACGGTCAGGGGTTCGAATCCCCCCCTCGGGCATGGATATTTGTGCCATCCTTAGTGTTAACTAGTTCATAAGTAGTTTGTAAGTTTAGGAACTGATGACCTCGTAGTTAAGTCCCATAAACTATACAAACATTTGATTTGAGCATTACAAAATCCAAACGGCATTACTTTGAATTCATAGAGGCTGTCAGGTGTAATAAAAATCGTCTTTTCCCTGTCAACTTCATCAACCTTGATTTGCCAGTAACCTGTCCACATGTCCATAGCTGAGAAGTGTGTAGCTCCTTTCAAGCAGTGTAAGGTGTCGTCAATGCATGGCAATGGATAGACATCTTTCTTTGTGATTTTGTTCAGCCGACGATAGTCAACACAGAAACGTCACCTGTTGTACTTGGCAACTCGGTTGAACCCTTTTAACCATTTGTTGGAGTCCTGCACAGCATCTCCAGAGAACACCAACACATGTCTGACGTGCAGCTTGCTTACCACTGGTTTTGTGTCCATGGTTCTTCTGATAATACGGACTTTTGGAAGGATGTATTTGGTATATCCCTTGTATTCCGGTTCTAGTCCGTGTAAGCGATGGCTTTTACGTTGCATAATGAGAGCCACGATGATGCAGCTGTTGCACAGGATACCCGGCGCCTCAACCGAATGATGTCATGTTGAAATGGAAGCAGGCTTGACTTAGAAGGCAGGGTTGTCAACTGAACACAGCACTTATACTGAAAGCAGGTTTATTGCAAATTTAACATACACACAGCACTAACTGCCTCTTGGGCTGAGTGTTCCGCTATTTATACACAGACAGACTGTACCAGAAATTAGAAGAATAGTTAACATAAGAAACATGTAGAATATTCTGCAAATGATAATTACAAAGAAATAAATTTTTGCCAGTGGACGCGATTGAACCAACGACCTTCGGCACCGCGATCGGTGATGCTATCCTTTGTGCCACACCGGCAGTTGTGTATATATGGACAGAGCCTCTGCCTCAATTGGTATCTCTGTCCAACTTCTTTGCTTTTCACAAATGTCTGTCTAGGTGTGTTTGTGTTTCGATATGTCTGAGTGTGTGTGTATTTGTTTACCTTCCTTTTTTTCCCCTAAGGTAAGTCCTTCCACTCCTGGGATTGGAATGACTCCTTTTCCACTTCCTTAAAACCCACATCCTTCCCTTTTCCTCCCCTTTTTTCCTCTTTTTCCTGAAGAAGCTGCCAGTGGTGGCGAAAGCTTGTATGTGTGTTTGTGTGTGATTTTATTTGTTTCTCTCGACGAGCCGGTCCTTTTGGTAAGTCATCTCTTTTCTATATATATATATATATATATATATATATATATATATATATATATATATATATATATAGTATAAAATAAAGATTTTTGACTTACCTAAAGTACAGGCTTGTCGATAGAAACACGAAACACACAAAAACACACAACCATTCGAGCTTTCGCCACCAGTGGTGGCTTCTTCGGGAAAAAGAGGGAGGAAGGAGAGGAGAAAGGGAAGGATACGGGTTTTAAGGAAGTGGAAAAGGAGCCATTCCAATCCCAGGAGTGGAAGGACTTACCTTAGGGGACAAAAAGGAAGGTAAAACAAATACACACACACTCACACATATCCACATCCAAACACACCTAGGCAGACATTTGTAGAAACCCAAATGGAAGGTAAATAAATGCACATACACCCACACATTTATGTGCATTTATTTACCTTCCATTTTTTCCCCCAAGGTAAGTCTTTCCTGTCCCGGGATTGGAATGGCTCCTTACCCCCTTCCTTAAAACCCTCATCATTTCCTTTTCCCTCTCCTTCCCTTCTGCCTGATGAAGCAGCTAGGCTGCGAAAGCTAGCATTTGTGTGTGTGTGTGTGTGTGTGTGTGTGTGTGTGTGTGTCTGTGTGTTTATTTGATGCTATTACTGCCTGTGCCCTTTCGCCTGGTAAGTGTACTTCATCTATTTTTTACGTATATTTTTCCTTTTAGGACACAAGTACACTTAGGCAGACATACTGTAGAACTGACAGTTCTACAGTATGTCTGCCTAAGTGTACTTGTGTCTGTGTAAATGTGTGGGTGTGTGTGCATTTATTTACCCTCCATTTTTTCCCCCAAGGTAAGTCTTTCCTGTCCCGGGATTGGAATGGCTCCTTACCCCCTTCCTTAAAACCCTCATCATTCCCTTTTCCCTCTCCTCCCTTCTGCCTGATGAAGCAGCTAGGCTGCGAAAGCTAGCATTTTTGTGTGTGTGTGTGTGTGTGTGTGTGTGTGTGTCTGTGTGTTTATTTGTTGCTATTACTGCCTGTGCCCCTTCGCCTGGTAAGTGTACTTCATCTATTTTTTACATATATTTTTCCTGTTAGGAATTTTTCCTCTATAATATATATATATATATATATATATATATATATATATATATATATATATATATATATATATATATATATAAAGAGATGACTTACAAAAAGGACCGGCTCGTCGATAGATACGAATAAAATCACACACAAACACACATACAAGCTTTCGCCACCGCTGGCAGCTTCTTCAGAAAAAAGAGGAAAAAATGGGGAGGAGAAAGGGAAGGATACGAGTTTTAAGGAAGTGGAAAAGGAGTCATTCCAATCCAGGGAGTGGAAGGACTTACCTTAGGGGACAAAAAGGAAGGTAAACAAATACACACACACTCACACATATCCGAACGCAAACACACCTAGATGGACATTTGTAAAAAGCAAAGAAGTTGGACAGAGATACCACTTGAGGCAGAGGCTCTGTCCGCAGAACTGAGGCAAAGATGCTAAAGATGGTGGGTGGGAATTTGAATTTAGTGGAGGTTGAGACCAGGTAGGCAACGGGAGGAGAGAATAAGCTGAAGGGCAAGTTCCCATCTCCGGAGTTCTGAAAGATTGGTGTCAGTGGGAAGTATCCAGATAACCCGGACAGTGTAACACTGCGCCAAGATGTGCTGGCCGTGCACCATGGCATGTTAACCAACAGGGTGATCTTCATTACCAATAAACACTGTCTGCCTGTGACTGTTCATGCGAATGGACAGCTTGTTGCTGGTCATTCCCACATAGAATGCTTCACAGTGCAGGGCATGTCAGTTGGTAAATCACGTGGGTGCTATCGCAAGTGGCTCTGCCCTTGATCGTGTACACCTTCTGGGTTACTGGACTGGAGTAAGTGGTGGTGGAAGGGTGCATAGGACAGGTTTTACAATGGGGGCAGTTGCATGGGTAGGAGCCAGAGGGTAGGGAAGGTGGTTTGTGTATTTGATAGGGATGGACTAGGAGGTTACGAAGGTTAGGTGGACGGTGGAAAGACACTCTTGGTGAAGTGGGAAGGATTTCATTAAGGATGGATCTCATTTCGGGGGAGGATTTAAGGAAGTCGTATCCCTGCTGGAGAGCCACATTCAGAGTCCGCTCCAGTCCTGGAAAGTATCCGGTGACAAAAGGGGCATTCTTTGGTGGAAGGTTCTGGATTTGGGGGGATGAGGAGGTGGCTCTGGTAATTTGCTTCTGAATCAGATCAGGAGGATAGCTGCGGGATGTGAAAGCTGTTATTAGGTTATTGGTGTACTAGTTCAGGGATTCGGGACTGGAGCAGACTCTTCTGCCACGAAGACCTAAGCTGTAGGAAAGGTAACGTTTGATGTGGAATGGATGGCAGCTGTCATAATGGAGGTGTTGTTGTTTGTTGGTTGGTTTGATGTGGACGGATGTGTGAAGTTGGCCGTTGGACAGATGGAGGTCGACATCAATGGGATTTGGAATAGGACCAGGTGAATTTGATGGGACCAAAGGAGTTGAGGTTGGAGAGGAAATTCTGGAGTTCTTCTTCACTGTTGGTCCAGATCATGAAGATGTCATCAATGAATCTGTACCAAACTTTGGGTTGACAGACTTGGCTATCCAGGAAGGCTTCCTCTAAGCGTCCCATAAATAAGTTTGCGTACGAGGGGGGCCATCCTGGTTTCCATGGCTGTTCCTTTTAGTTGTTGGTATGTCTGGCCCTCAAAGGTGAAGAAGTTGTGGGTTAATACCCAAGCCAGCTTCATCCTAACCCAACCTAATCTTTAAGGTGTCGGTTATGTGACTCTGTGATCAATGATTACCCCCCCTCCCTCCCCTGTTCTGCTGCCTAATGGCGTGTTTTGTTTACTCTTCTCCCTTTCTACAGGTGTATTTATGAAACACACATACAAAATATGAAAATAATAAAAATAAAGTAGATGCAGGTTTTTATTTTATTTTTTTACTGGTACAGAATCTTTTCAACTTTGTTTTGCTTATACTAATTATTTGTTTTCCAGTTTGGAGCTAAATTACAAGCTGATTTTTTTTCTGGCTGATGTTCATGAATGTGCCAAGTCAGTTTCATATTAAATTAATAATAATAAGTTCCAGATGATTTATTCAAAGGCTATAAGAACGATTCCAGTCAATCTTAGGATCTGTCACTTATAAAAAACCTTCATCTCTGTCCCTGTTGTTGTTGATTTACTCTGTCGTTCAGAATCCACATTGAACTTTAGGTCCCTCTTTAACTGGTTGGGTAAGTGAGTTCAAAGGTCAGAGGAAGGATATAATGTACCATCTCCCACAGGACCATGGCAGGTAAAGCACTGGGGACCTAACCAATCTTCAAATTTTCACCTAGCTTCGGGATTGCTGTACTACTGTTCACTTTGAGTGGTAAAGGGGTGGGTTAGTCTGAGACTGACATACCACACCAATTTATAGCCAGACTAGCATTTATAGGTCGTTCTTGACTTCATCAAGACACAGTGAAATTGTGATTGGCAGCAGTTGATCAAGGCAGATAATATTTAGTTTCGGTTGTTCATGGTGTTGGCCAAGATATGTCATTTATTTCACTGCCAAATGTAAGGAAAATATATTACTTACGAAATCTGTTATAAATAGCCCATTACATTTTATAAAGAAAAATAATATTTCTTACACATAATATTTTAAGCTGGAGTAATATTTATTGGTCTTGTCCACTATTGACGATAATAATATTTCCGTCTAAATATCTAGTACCGGATGATCAAAAAGTCAGTATAAATTGGAAAACTTGATAAATATGGAATCATGTAGATAGAGAGGTAAACATTGACACACATGCTTGGAATGACACGGGGTTTTATTAGAACAAAAAGAAACTAAAGTTCAAAAAAATGTCTGACAGATGATGCTTCATCTGATCAGAAAAGCAATAATTAGTGTAACAAATTAAGACAAAGCTAAGATGATGTTCTTTACAGAAAATGCTCAATATTTTCACCACTTTCCTCAACAATAGCTTTAGTCAAGGAATAATGTTTTGAACAGCACTGTAAGGCTTGTCCGGAGTTATGGTCAGGCATTGGTGTCGGATGTTGTCTTTCAGCATCCCTAGAGATGTTGGTCGATCACAATACACTTGCGACTTCAGGTAACCCCAAAGCCAATAATCGCATGGACTGAGGTCTGGGGATCTGGGAGGCCCAGCATGATGGAAGTGGTGGCTGAGCACATGATCATCACTAAACGACGCGCGCAAGACATCTTTCAAGGATCTAGCAATATAGGGTGGAGCGCCATCTTGCATAAAAATTGTATGTTCCAGCAGCTGTTTATCAGCCAGTCTGGAGATGATGCGATTCTCTCACATATCGGCGTATCTCTCACCCGTCATGGTAGCAGTTACAAAAGCAGAATCACGCAGTTCCTCCAAGAAGAAAGGCCTGATAACAGTAGACATGGTTCGAATAAAACCCCATGTCATTCCAAGCATGTGTGTCAATTTTTATCTCTCTATCTACAATATTCCATGATTTATTAAGATTTCAAATTGATACTGACTTTTTGATCATCCAGTATATAAGCAAGCATAAAATTTGGTTGTTTTGAACAAAAATATAAATGGACTCACTCCATGTCATTATGGTTTTCCCAAGGGATTTACTGAACATGAAAATCTTTCAAAGAGACATAATCTCTCACTACTTTCAAAAAATATCCAAATATTAGTAAATCTATCGGACCAAACTGCATGGTCATCAGTCTGTAGCTTAAAAACTACTTAAACTAAGGTAAACTAACCTAAGCACAAACACACACACACACACACACACACACACACACACACCCATGCCCCAGGGAGGACTCGAACCTCCGATGGCGAGCAACCACGCGCTCCACAGCGAGGCGCCTTAGACCGCTTGGCTACTCCACCGCGGCTCTCACTACTTTCACGTACCTACATCACCACTAATTTACACTAAGGACCACACACACACACACACACACACACACACACACACACACACACACATGCGCCTGAGGGAGGACTCGTATCTTCAGCAGGAGCGGCCACCCAGTCCGTAGCATGATGCCTTAGCCCACATGGCTAGTATCCATGGCTCTGTTTTATACTTCAAGCTGTTATTAGTTATTATCATCTTATGAACATCTATTAATATGTCATCTATGTACTTATTTCATTACTCTGTAATTTCTGTGATGATGTCTCTACGAACCTCCGAATATCTGTATGAAATGCATTCCCCCATCTTTGAAAGAAAGTGAAAGTTGGAAGTGTTATGAGTTTACAATATTGCAGTGATCATGTGGCTCAATGCCATAAATGCTTATATTGATTTCCATTGTAAGTAATGTTTCCGCTGCTCAGGTGACGTAATATCAAAAACACACTACCAAATTCAGTAAAGTAGTTTAACATCAGTAGTGATTAGTCTTAAAATATTTTGAAAATATATATGTAAATTCATTTTCTAATGTGATTTGAAATTATTTGGTCACATTCATGTCCAATACTGTTTTAAATGACAGAGGGCTTGTTGTTTCAAATTGATGATTACAAAATATGATTAATAATTACTAATAATTCTTTTTATTTAATGATTTCATATTTAGTTTTTCTCTATGAGGATCTGTCTTGAGCGAAACACTGGTATTTATTTTTATACCCATACATGAGTTCATGAACTCATTAGAAAGATGTGTTAATGTGCATGAATTAGCAACCAATTTCAGTAGGACATAGTGCATTGTGAGAAATGATATACAGGTTAGTGTGCCGAAAAGTGTGAGCTAGTTGAGTACCAAACAGGTTGAGTGAAAAATCACAAACTTCAAAGAAGTACCATCTCCAGAGACTTCTTCAGAAATTCCAAAATGAAAGTGATGATTTCAAACAGTATTTTGTCTGGCAACTAAAACTGGTTTCATCATTAGGAACCTGACACAAAAGGCCACAGTATGGAATGGCACCACTTTGATTCACCATCAACACAATTTGGCAGTGGCCATTCATCGCAAACTGTGGTCAAGATAGACCACTCTGTTTTACAACATGCAGATGAGCATATGTTTGATTTCAGTGGGTGCTTCACAAGTCTGGCCATCTGGATCCTCGTCCCAACTACCAGTTTTTCTTAACTACACAGATGCGAGTTACCCTTAAAGTACATTCTCCAATCCCAAAATGATCCTGGTCTCAACATATGATAACCTATTTTCTACCCCATACCCAACAGTTTCTGTGCCCCCTCTACCCTATGTTTCTCCCATTCCATGTGTCGTGTGTGTGTGTGTGTGTGTGTGTGTGTGTGTGTGTGTGTTTGTCTGTTTGTTTGTTTTGTACTATGTGATGTACTATGATATAGTTTTGAATGTTCAGTCAGTGATCTATGTGTATACTATCTGTACAATGTCTTGTAAATACAATTAGTAGTGTAGAAGTAATAAATATAACATCATGCTGATTGTCAGAGTTTTACTGCATGAACAGTGGAAAAGTAGTAAGTGATAAGTCTTTTCTTTCATCATCTTTTTTTTATTTATTTATTGGTTTTTCTGTTCCATAGGACCCAATTGAGGAGTGAGACTCCATGGTCATGGAACAAGTCAATACATTAATTGTTACACAAGAATGGTAATAGAAAATTTTTAAGTAGTCCTTTGCACACAACAATCTTTAGACAAAATAAAGAATCAATAAAGAAAAAAAATGAATTAGCTTAATTGTGTAACTTTTCTAGGAGTTCCTCGACAGAATAAAAGGAGTGAGCCATGAGGTAACTCTTCAATTTAGATTTGAAAGCGTGTGGATTAGTGCTAAGATTCTTTAGTTCTTGTGGCAGCTTATTGAAAATGGATGCCGCAGAATATTGTACCCCATTCTGCACAAGTGTTAAGGTGGTGTGATGCAAATGCAGATTCGACTTCTGTCTAGTATTCACCGAGTGAAAGCCACTAACTCGTGGGAATAAGCTGATATTATTAACAACAAACGACATTAAAGAAAAAACGTATTGTGACGCTAGAGTCAAAATTCCCAGACTACTGAAAAGAGGTCGACATGAAGTTCGCGAACTTACACCACATATTGCTCGAACCGCCCGTTTTTGAGCCAGAAATATCATTTTTGCATCAGGCGAGTTACCCCAAAAAACAATTCCGTACGTCATAAGTGAGTGAAAGTGAGCGTAATAGACTACTTTTCGTGTTGAAAAATCACTTATCTCAGATATTGTTCTAATGGTAAATATAGCAGAATTTAGTTTTGGAACAAGATTCTGAACATGGGCTTTCCATGACAGCTTACTGTCTATATGAACACCTAGAAATTTGAACTGTTCAGTCTCACTTATCACATGCCCATTATGTGTAATCAGAATGTCAGCTTTCGTCAAATTATGTGTTAGAAATTGTAAAAACTGAGTTTTACTGTGATTTAACATCAACTTGTTTTCTACAAGCCATGAACTTATCTCTTGAACTGCATTATTTGTTATTGTGTCAATATTACGAGCAACATCCTTCACTACCAAGCTGGTATCATCAGCAAACAAAAATATTTTACAGTCACCTGTTATACTCGAAGGCATATCATTTATACAAATAAGAAACAGCAACGGTCCCAAAACAGACCCCTGGGGCACCCCATACTTAATTGTGCCCCATTGGGATTGCACGTCATAGCTATTTTCTACACTGCGGAGAATTACCTTCTGTTGTCTGTTATTAAAGTAAGAGGTGAACCAGTTGTGGGCTACTCCCCGTATTCCATAATGTTCCAACTTCTGCAACAATATTTTGTGATCAACAAAATCAAACGCTTTTGTTAAATCAAAGAAGACGCCTAATGTCCGTAGCTTCTTATTTAACCCATCAAGTGCCTCACAGAGAAACGAATATATAGCATTTTCAGTCGTTAAACCACTTCTAAAACCAAACTGCACGTTTGACAATAAATTATGTGAACTAAAATGATCAATTAATCTTGAAAATACAGCCTTTTCAATAACTTTAGAAAAAACCAATGGCATAGAAATAGGTCTATAGTTGTCTACATTATCCCTTTCTCCTTTTTTATAAAGTGGTTTCACTACTGAGTACTTTAATCTGTTAGGAAACTGACCATTCTGAAAGGAAAAATTACAAATATGGCTTAGTACGGGGCTAACATATGGAGAACAGTACTTTAGAATTCTGCTAGATACCCCATCATATCCACAAGAGTCCTTAGTCTTTAGTGATTTAATTATTGACTCAATCTCACCTAAGGAAGTATCATGAAGGACCATTTTAGGTAACAGCCTCGGAAAGGCATTTTCTAAAAACGTTATTTGATTACCTGTAGAAACTAGAGTTTTGTTTAGTTCCCCTACTATATTCAGAAAGTGATTATTGAATATTGCACATATATCTAACTTGTCAGTAACAGAAACATTCCTAATACGCACTGACGTTATATCTTCTACCTGCTGCTGCTGACCTGACACTTCCTTCACAATTGACCAGATAGTTTTCATTTTATCCCAAGAGTTTGCTATTCTTTTTGCATACCACAGACTTTTTGCATTCTTAATGACATTTTTCAGAACCTTACAGTACTGTTTGTAATGAGCTACTGCATCTTCATTCTGACTGCTTCTAACATTTTGATACAACTCCCGCTTAGTTCTACATGATATTCTTATCCCCTTTGTCAGCCACCCTGGCTGTCTGTTATTGGAAGTACCCTGTTTTGATTGTTCCAGCGGAAAGCAACTTTCAAACAGCATAAGAAATGTGTTCAGAAAAGCATTATATTTATCATCTGCATTATCGGCACTATAAACATCCTGCCATTCTTGTTCCTTAATTAAGCTTAAAAAGGTCTCAACTGCAACTGGATTAACTTTTCTGAGTAGTTGATAATTATGTTTAACATTTGTTTGAGAACAAATACTTTTTAGAATTAAAAGTTTGGCATCGTGGTCTGATAGGCCATTAACTATTCTGCTGACAGAGTGCCCCTCTAATAATGAAGAATGAACAAAAATATTGTCAATGGTAGAACTGCTATTTCCTTGCACTCTCGTTGGAAAAAATACTGTTTGCATCATGTTATAGGAATTAAATAGATCTAACAGCTGACTTTTCCTTGAGCTATCACCTACACAATTAATGTTGAAATCTCCACACACAATTAAATTTTTATACTTCCTATACAGTGAACCCAGAACCAATTCCAGCTTGGGCAGAAACATTTTAAAATCTGAGTCAGGGGATCTATAAATAACAACTATTACTAGTTTAGTTCCATTAACATTAACAACTCCTGCACAACATTCAAATATCTGTTCTGTGCAGTGTTTAGAAAAATCGATTGACTCCGATGAAAAATCGTTTTTTACATACATAGCCACTCCCCCACACTGCAAGGAACTCCTAGAGTAGAAGGCAGCTAACCTGTATCCTGGCAAAGGAAGTCTCTGAATTGTCACACCACTGAAAAAGTGCTCTGAAATACCAATAATGTCAGAATCAGTATCAATAAGCAGTTCATTAACTTTATCCCTGATACCCTGTATATTTTGATGAAAAACAGTAATTCCCTTATTAATTATATTCTTAGACTTTGTCAAAGGTGGTTCCTTTCTTAGAGGGACTTCCTTTAAGCAGGAATACGTATCAGCTGTCTTCAGTCTAAAAAAGGTGCAGCCCTAACACCAACTACTACAGGAATTTTTCCATGAGTGACACCCCCACCCCCTACTACACTGTCACCTATGAGCTTTGACCAACCTCCCCTTCCCATGCCTATTGAGGTGCAGGCCGTGCCTAGTAAAATCCGATCTTTGGATAGTCTCAACTGGCACCACTGCAATGTGATCCATGCCCTCTGTCATCAGCGCCTTCCCAAGCCCCATGTTAACACGGCTGACAGCCGTATTAAGACAAGGCCTATCATGACGCTGAAACAGCTGCACGAAATGCACATTCGTGCCACCAGTTTGAGTTGCTATCCTTTCCAGATCACCACCTATATCATATTCCCCGTCCCTATCAAGACTATTCCCGGCCCCACCCACTATAACTACCTGATCCTCTTTTGAAAAATTCCTACATAAGTCCCCTAAGTTACAAGTGACCTGAGCTAACCCTGCACTAGGCTTCACTATGCTGGTGACCTGGTACTCACTCCCAAGTACTTCCTGCAACTGTTGGCCAACACCTCTGCCATGAGAACTGCCTAGCAGCAGAACCTTCTTCCTAAGAGCCCTCTCTACAAATTTCGGCTTCCTAACAGCTGGATCTTTCAAGGATCGCACATGATTGTAACTTATTTGTGTTGTGTTTTTGCTGTATTGACTATGTGACCAACTAACCACAAAAACATATTTATTGAAAACATAATAATAGCTACAACATAATAATAGCTTACCATTGAGTTCTTACTCATTTTGAAAAAAACTTAGATTTATTAATGTACTTCACTGCATAATTGGGGAGCATGATTTCTTTGCTGTAATCAATATTATGTGAGTGGCAGGCCACTTGTAGGTTAAACAGTGGAATTTTCTAACTGGTATGATGTTTGGCAAGTGGGGTCAATATTTGTGTGATTCTGGAATGTTGTCTGCCTATTAAATTTTACAAATATTAAGTGAGGAGATTAAGCATTTGAATATTATGGGCAATTTGGTTGGTATGTGTGTTTCATCAGACTATCCAGTTGTTGGGGGTGAGTTAAACAATGTTTATAGAAGATAAAAACAACACAGGCAATGGACTGGGGTCAAGTCAAATTTGTTGTTAAATTAACATGTCATGCAGCAATGAATAGAAAGCAAGACATCTCAATTGACAAAACAAGATCAATTAGTAAACAAAATCAGATGGCTGTCAGCAGGAAAACCACATACTGCTTAAACCACAACTAAAACAGGCAAGAGAGTGCTGAATAAAATATTCATTATAATGGCCAAATTATTGTATCTAAGGTCCACAGATTATTATTAATGTAAAACCTGCTTAAATTGAGTAAGCAGGTATAAACCATATTTCATACAAGTTTACAGTTGGATGGCCAGCAGGCCATCTGCTCCCCTAATGGCACTATTGCTCCACCACACTGCTGTGCTGTCAGAGTGGGAACTTTGGAGGAATAATTGCCGAGTCACCACTTAGATGACAGAGATGCTGTGCATCGAAAACAACACCATCTTGCATGTGATTTGGTTTTATATTATCCCATTTTAGGAAATATGCGAAACTGAAGCTACATCCTGTAACAGTATTCTACTATTACTGATTGTTGGCACAAAAGGAACAAAAATAGAATTATCTGGGAGAAAAAGGAAAGGAAGGAAATTAGGATTTAACATTCCATCGACAGTGTGGTCATTAGAGATGCAGCTCACACCTGGAGTTTTAGGAACAGATAGGAAAGGAAATCAGCCACACCATTTGAAAGACACCAACCCGTCATTTACCTGGCATCACTTGTGGAAATCAAGGAAAATCTACATCTGGGTGGCCAGAGGTGGATGCAAATCACCATCCTCCTGAATTCAAGTCCACTGTGTTACAATTGCACCACCTTACTCAGTTTTTGTAACTGCACCCCATATACCCCGGCCCAACACAGTCATACAACCATCACCTCCAGCTGCCGCACTTCGAATCACGCTCTGCAGCGAGTAAATCAGGGAGGGGAGAGGGGATAGGAAGGTTACATCATGGTGGTGTGGATGGGTTAGATGGGAATAACAAGATGCAGCTTAGGAATGGAGTGGGGAGGCAGGTGAGGGGAGAAAAATAAAATAAAATAAATATTAAAAAACAAAATGCGTGCACACTGCAAGTACACAAGACTGCACACACACACACACACATACACACACACACACACACACACACACACGATCACACATTCACGCACCACTCAAAGTTATCGTAGGTTGAGGCCTGGATGATTTCGGGATTGGAGAATGTATTGTATGTGTACAATAAATTCTCCAATCCCGAAATCATACAGGCCTCGACCTACAATAACTTCCCTTTTTTCCCATACCTTGCAGTTCCTACCTCTATCCCAAACCTCACCTATTTTAAGTAGTGCATGAATGTGCACATACAATACATTCTCCGATCCCGAAATCATCCAGGCCTCAACCCATGATAACTTTCCTTTTTCCCCATACCTTGCAGTTCCTACCTCTATCCCAAACCTCACCTATTTTGAGTGGTGTGTGAATGTGCAATTGTGTGTGTGTGTGTGGGGGGGGGGGGGGGTCTTGTGATGGTTGTATGACTGTGTTGTGTGCCTGTGTGATTGTGTGAGTGTTCTATTTTCTGAAGAAGGTCATGGCCGATAGCTGAAAGTGTTGTATGTGTGTGTGTCTTTTGTATGTTCCTGTCGCAGCTCATTGCCACAACTATCACTTTAATATGTCATGGCTGCAAAATACCAACACAAATTATTTAAAGGCGATTAGAATAACTGTTATAATCTGACCTTGGCAAAGATCAGTTTGAGTTAGGAGGCAATACTCACATTAAGACTTATCTTAGAAGAGACATTAATGAAAGGAAAACAAGTTTTTAGCATTTGTAGATCTGGAAAGGCTTTTGACAATTTTGACTGCAAAAAACACTTTAAAAAGTTTGAAGGTAACAAGACTGAAATATAGGAAGCAAAGAGTTATGTTCAACTTGTAGAAAAACCAGGAAGCAGTAATTAGAGTTGAAGGACATGAAAGGGACACGGTGGGTTGTAGTCTTCCCCCAATGTTTTCAATCTGTACATTAAACAAGCTGTGAAAGGATGCAAGGAGAAGTCTGGGGAAGAAATTAAAGTTCAAGGAGAAGAAATGGTTTGCTGATAACATATCAATTGGTTACCTCGCATATTACGCCAATGGAGAGCAATCTGTTTCAATGTTAACAAAATACACCTTCTTTATGTTGTTATGCCATTTCCTTGACTGGTTTTAACTATTTGATCATCATCTTCTGAATGGTTTACAAGGTCTTTATTTGACATGCATTCCTAACTGAAGACCTTGTAAACCTTTCGGAAGATGATGATTTAAATCATTGAAACCAGTCAAGGAAAATATATTTTATCAGTGGTCTTGGAGTAACAACCTAAAGAAGGTGTATTTTATTGATACCTATATCCAATTCTTGTCCAACCCACAGTGTTCCTCCTCATGAACTCCCAATAGCACCCAGACCTTTTTTATCTGACCTCTTTAACCTACTTCATCTCTCCAAACTCCCTACCCACACTCCACAACATCCAATGCCAAAACAACCCCAGAACTCTGTGGTTAAATTGTCTACAACAAACCTCCACCTCTTGGAAGTTTCTATTTCATCCACAGGTCTTACCTTCAGCCCTACACCCCATTCAATCATGTTGCTCTTGTCAAAGACCTACTCTACTTTTCCCGATCCCTACAATGGAAACAATACTTTGCCACCAATCCCTCTGACCATAGCCAATCTAATCACAACAAAGAACCTTCCCTATCCCGGTTGACACCACCATCCAACAGAGATCCCCCTGCACTCCCAACTAATCACCCGTTGGTTACCCTCCATAAATTTCTCACCTGCAACTTGGCTTCACCATCTTTCCCCAAGTCCCACTCTAAGAACTCAAACCTTTTAACAGAGGAAAGGAGAGCCATCCACAACCTTAAATCAAATCCTGGCATAATCAACCTTCCCACAGAGAAAGGTTCAACCATTGTAGTTATGGAAAACAGTTCACTACCTGGCAGAAGGGCTACGCTAACTCATTGACTCTTCCACCTACACCATCCACAAAAGAGCGCTCCCATTGTCACCCAGTACTACCCTGGACTATAACAACTAAATTCCATCCTTTTGATTTTCTGTCCTCATGCCCAGAAATGAGAGACAAGTTCCTTGCCACCCCTCCTAATGTGGTGTTCCGTCTCCCTCCCAACCTCCATAACATCCTAGTCCATCCCTAAGCAACTCCGAAATGCAGCCTTCTGCCACATGGATCATATCCTTGTGGAAGACCCCATTGCAAGACCTGTCCAATCCACCCACCCAGCATTTTCTATTATAGTCCTGTCACAGGCTTATCCTACCCTATCAGAGGCTGGGTCACTTGTAAGAGGAGCTGTGTAATTTACCAGCTGTGCTGCAATCGCTGTGCAGCTTTCTATATTGGCAATACAACTAACCATCTGTCCATTAGAATGAATGGCCACCGGCAAACTGTGGCCAAAAACAAGGTGGGCCTCCCTGTTGCACAATATGCAGTGGAGCATATGCTTGATTTCAATGACTGCTTCACAACCTGGGCCATCTGGATCCTCCCACGTACCACCAGCTTTTCTGAACTGCACAGTACATCCTCCAATCCCAAAACTATCCAGGCATAAACTTATGATAACTTCCCTCTTTTCCGCACCCTACAGTTCCCACCTCTCTATCCTAATCTTGAGTGCTGTGTGTGTGTGTGTGTGTGTGTGTGTGTGTGTGTGTGTGTGTCAGGAGGGGGGGGGGGTTCATTCATTCTATTTTATTTTCCTCCACTCACCTGCCTCTCAACTCCATCCCTAAGCAGCATCTAGTTCCTCCCATCTAATATGTACATACTCTGGAAGGCTGTGCTATATCCATCCCCACCACCATGACACAACCTTCTTAACTCCCCCTGGTTCTCCTGTCTCCACACCGCAGAGCTTGATTCAGAATACGGCAGCCAGAGCTGACGGTTGTTTGACTGTGTTGTGTGCCTGTGTGACTGTTCCCAATTAAGAATAAGGCCATGGCCAGTAGATGAAAATGTTGCATGTGTGTGTTTTTTTGTGTGCCTTTCCTGGCTCATCATCTTATCTTTGCAGTGAGTTGAAAACTGTCCTATTACTATAATATTTTGCTAACTTAAACTCCATGTAAACTTCAAGTATAGAGTTACTTAGCCCAAGGTACCGTGGGGGCTACCATAATAGTTAAAAAGTCATTCTTGTTCTCTAATGTGGTGTGTGATCACCTCGGACAGCCAGTACAGTTGCACACCTGCATGACATAGACAGTAGGAGGTTATTGCTAAGCTCTTGAAGGACCTTTGGCCATTCTTCCACGAGTGCAATATCAAGCTCTGCAACCAATGTGGGAGGTGGTGGTAAGGCTGCAATGTGCATCCCAGACATACTCAATTGGGCCACTCCATTCATTCAGTTCCTTCAACTTCAAACAAATTGTACAACAGTACATCTCTGTGGGGATGAGCAATATTGTCCACCAGAAGGAAACCATCTCATGTGGCACCATCATAGGGCACAACAAAAGGTCAAGGGCTCTTGTCTCTATACCTCTGAGCAGTCAAAGAGCCATTCTGAATGACACTGAGGTCCATACTTCCACCAATACTGACTCCTGCACGTCATTCGTCCATATTCTCTCCAGATAAGGGAACGACAACGGTCCGGCTGATAACAAAATCTATACTCATCTGTGAACAGAACCCACTGCCATTTATCATGACTCAAATCTTGATGTATCTACACCCAGTTTCTGTGGGCTTAATGGTGTCATCATTTTAATAGAACACACACCATTGGCCTTAGTGGGTAGAGGGTCACATTCCTGAAGATGATTTGGACAGTTTGCATTGATATTGGGTTACTTTCAGTATACTCTCTCAATGGGTTCTTAACCAGAGATAACAATCATGTCTTGCTGATTTAACCCATGGATGATTTTGGCCTTGCCTTTTTTAATGGTCCCTGTTTTCTGAAATCACATGCTGGTCCTGGAAATTACATTTTGGGACACTCCAATAGCTGCAGCCACCTCCCTCAGTCACTCCCAACCTTCCTGTTGCTCTCATTGACTTAGCTTTGGGTACATCACATTCTTGTTGCATTGCACTATCGTCTCAGTATATTATCTGAACCCATCTGCTTGTGCAATTCATTTGCTACAGTAAATATAAGTCAACACCAACCCCTCTGCAGCAACTTTTTGTTATTAGCAGTCTTGTTTGCCATAATGTTGCTGTCACCACTCAAAAGAAGAGACAGAAGGACATCAAACTATTTTAGTCTATTTTACTGATAACAATACTTCAGAACCTACTGTGGATATCTAAACTAATCTCATAATTGTTTTGACCAATGTATTTAAATGCCAGTCACAGAAAAGAGATGAAGCAAATAATAGGGCCACTAAAACAAATATTCATGTGGACTGTATAATGTGCCAGACTATGTCTTTAAAAATTCCTCTCCTTTTGGAATAAAACCACTAGTATATATAGTGAACACATTCTTACCAAGTGTAATCGTTCCCAAAACCTTTAAAACAGCTGAAATAACTCAACTCTTCAAAACAAGGAGACACAAAATGTAATTAACTTTTGATCATTATACCAACTCAGGTTATTTGCCAAAATATTAGACAGTTTTCTATGATAGACTACTAAGCTACATGACAAAAAATTTTTACTTTCACCAAATCTACTTGGATTCAGCAAATCGAAGTCTACAATAACAGAAATCCATGAGTACAGTATTTAGAAGTTATTTTTAATGCACTGGATGACAGATAACATGTCACTAGTATTTTCCTAGATCTTCAAAAGCATTTGACATAACTTACCATGACTTTCTTATTCAAAAATTAACTAAAAAATTTGTCAGTGAATTCCAAAATCAGTGGATAACATCTTACCTAGAAGGCAGGCAGCAAATGTTAGTTTAAGGCCTGATGATAATAAAGGAAATAACTTGTAACAACACATGCCTCCTATAAATCATCAATAAAGTATGAAATATGTGACGTACCAGGTTGTAAGTCGTTGCCTCTTGATGTCATGACATGGCATGACTGATGTCAAATAATGTAGGCGACATGTAGAATTGCAGTTCATTGGCCCTATAATGACTTATTAATGCGGAGTTGTCCTCATTTATGGCCAGCATACAAGTCTCATTAATAACAGTCTCCACAAATACATACACACATTCCACATGTCGATAATACAAATTTATACAGTTCATTTGTGGAATACAATTCAACTGTGCCCCCGCGAACGTTTCGAGTATTTGCTCCAGTGATTAATTACAAAAATCATTGTTTTTAAGCTATATTTAATAATTTCCATTTGCTATAAATATAAGTGTTGTTAAATTAGTGGAAGTGTTAGTGTAGTGTTAAATAAGGAAAAACGGTGTAAAAAGTTTATGTTTCTTCTCGCGTTTAGAGCACGTATTTGTAGACCTAATTTAACGCGCGCGGATCATTGTAAACAGTGACTAAAACTTATATCTAATTACCCATTCTTCTGCTTTTTCTCTTCTCTGAATATAGTAGTTAGGATTTATAAAGTCAATCAGACACAAATAAAAGGAAAACAGCGTAAATTTCATGATTTAGCAAAAGTGTGTATAGTAATCCGTGTTTATAGGCCTAATTTTTGTTTTTGTGAGCAAGTTATTTTTAACCAGTGCCCTTTCAGTTAATTATATTTGTGTGAACAGATTTTAGTCTCTCTTGGTGTGTAAGTTTCACATTTTAGTCAGTACTTAATCAAGTTTTTACGATTTCTATTTTTGACATGGGTGAGAAGTGTGTGACATGCTGTAGGACGTTAGTTCCAGGGTGTGGTGTGATAGTTGTAGTGGTTTCTTTCATTGGTGTGAATGTAGTGACATGGGAAATGGGGACATAAATGAGGCTCACCAGTGGTTTTGTAGGATGTGCGATAGAGTTAGGAAAATAATGGAACAGAAGGGGTAAATTGCAGCTCTTCAAGCTGAATTAGATAAGGCAACAGAGATTCTGAGCAGGTAAAGGAGGGAGAAGGGTGAACAGCTGTGGGAAGTGGCAACAGGTAACAAGGGGAATAGGCTTAAGACAGTTTGAGACAGCTTTGTCATTAATCTGAAAAATAGATTTGATATGTTGTCTCATTCAGCCTTATGTAGCTGAGGCTGTAGAAAAGACACAATAAACTTTCAAGAAGGATTTGAAAAAGGTAGGGAAAACTGTGAAAAGAAAGAAAGTCTTGTTATTAGGTAGCTCCCATGGTAGAGGTGTTGGCCAATTACTGCAGGAAGAGCTAGGATCAGAGTACCAGGTTACAAACTTATTCAAACCAAATATGGGTCTGGGTCAGATAACAGCTCCTTGTTTTAGTTATAGATTCTAAACAGAACATGAAGACTGCAAAATCTGCATACAGGAGAGTAGTCAACCCACCAAAAATTGAAAATTTTAGAAAATTCCTCCAAAACATGAACTAGAAAGATGTATATAGTGCTCATGGCATGAATGAAAAATATACTTATCATGTTTGAAAACTGTTTTCCTCTAAAAGTAACTCAAATTAAATAGAAGTCTATAATAAAACCACAGATTACACAGGGAATAAAGGTGTGGTGTCGCACAAGTCAAAAGTGCGCGCCACCTACTTTCTCCACGCACCACCATGCACGCACGGCGCGGCGTTCTTACGGCGTCAGCCACAAGCGCCCTCTGCTGTGATCCCGCTCATGGCCACCAGTGAACGACATCATTCACTTGGAACTGAGATAGGAACCAGTTAACACTTCGGAATCAGATAGGCACCAGTGAAGACTTGGCTATCGGACAGGCACTAGGCAGGCCTCTAGCTCAACTATGTATCAGCATTCTGCAGTACTGAGCTATGTAAAAGTTAAGTATTACTAAGTCTCTAAGAAATATATATCTCGTTCTAATTTACTCTAGTGTTTCTAGTTTCTGCTGTCCCACTGGCTGGTCACCTCCTACCTGCACAAGCGTGCATCCTTTATTCCTGTGTCGGTCTTTCTACTCGGCCACCGATACCTATGACGGAAACGAGACACAAAAGCGGCGACAAGGCTGAGACACAAAAAAAGGTTTCATATAAGACAAAAAGGAAAATGTATCTATCAGCCAAGAGTAGTTGCAATGATGATTTAGCTAAATATAAGGAGTACTGTAAATTTTTTTAAAAAGTTATTCAGGTGTCTAAACAAATGCACTATGAAAAGAAGATAGCAACACCAGGAAACCAAATAAAGACAATATGGGATATAGTGAAAGAGGAGACTGTTAGAACAAGAAAGGAACAAGAGCAGGTAGCATTAAGAGTAGATGAGACATTAGTAAGTGATGGGCATAGTGTGGCAAATCTATTTAACAAGTACTTTATATCTGTTACTGATAGTATGGGATTTTCTGGTCAGTAAATAATGCCCTTGAATATTTGAAACTAGCTTTTACAGATAACTTAGGTACATGAATATGTCACTCACTTCATCACAGGAAATAACTTCCATAATAAAATCTTTAAAAACAAAGCATTCTAGTGGTTACGATAAAATATCAACATAATTAATTAAAGTGTGTTGTTGTGAATTTAGCACAATTTTAAGTTATTTGTGTAACCAGTCTATTATAACTGGAACATTTCCCGATTGGCTAAAATATGCAGATATTAAACCTCTATTCAAGAAATGGGCTAAAGAGATACCATCAAACTACAGACCGATTTCACTTTTGCCTGCATTCTCATAAATTCTAGGAAAGGTAATGTACAAGTAGCTTCTCAACCATCTGACCGTGAACGACATATTGTCAAGAACGCAGTTTGGATTTCTGAAAGGTTCCAATATCGAGAAGGCTATTTACACCTACAGTGAGAATGTCCTTAATTCAGTAGATAATAAATTGCAAGCAGCAGATATTTTCTGTGATTTGTCAAAGGCATTTGATTGTGTGAACTATAAGATCCTTTTAAGTAAATTAGAATTCTGTGGTGTCACAGGAAATGTTGCAAAATGGTTCAAGTCGTACCTCACTAACAGGAAACAAAAGGTGTCAGTGCAAGTGACTAGTGAATTAAGCCAACATCATCATCGGATTGGGAAAAAATTACATGTGGTGTCCCACAAGGATCCGTATTAGGGCCATCGCTTTTTCTTGTGTACATGAATGACCTTCCTTCAGTTACACTACCAGAAGCAGAGTTCGTTTTGTTCGCAGATGATACAAGTATTGCAATAAAAAGTACATCAAGCATAGTTATAGAAAGGTCTGCTGATGATATTTTCATGAACAGTAATAAATGGTTTAAAGCCAACTCATTGTCATTAAACTTTTAAATGACTCACTTCATGCAGTTCAGAACATGTAAGAGATTTTGCACCAGCATATGCATTAAGTATGAAGAAGAGCAGATAGAAGAGGTTGATAGTATTAAATTTCTGGAATTACAGCTTGACAATAAATTCCGTTGGGAGGAGACACCACAGAACTGCAGAAACGACTCAACAAATCTGTATTTTCAATACGAGTGTTATCAGACGTAGGAGACATAAAAATAAAAAAGCTTGCATACTTTGCTTACTTTCATTCCACAATGTCATATGGTATAATATTTTGGGGTAACTCTTCAAGTCAGTCAAAAGTCTTCAGAGTCCAAAAGCATGCAATACATATTATTTGTGGGGTAAATTCATAGACGTCCTGTAGAAGCCTCTTCAAAGAAATGGGTATATTAACTACTGCCTCTCAGTATATTTATTCCTTAATGAAATTTGTCATAAAAATATATCCCTTTTCCCAACAAATAGCTCAGTTCATACATACAATACTAGGAACAAAAATGATCAACACAAGGATTTAAAAGCTCTTACCTTAGTTCAAAAACGGGTCACTACTCAGGAACACACATTTTCAATTATTTACCATGAAGTAAAAACAAATTTGCTAGAAATAAAGAGCCTAAAAGACTTTCTAGTGGCCAACTCCTTCTACTTCATTGATGAATTTCTAAATTGTACCAAATGATGCATGTATCGGTATTCATACTATATTAGTATTATTATATTAACAGCTCAAAAAATGTATCTGTATTTATATTACTAGTATTATCTATTATTCCGCTTGTAAATTTTGTTTCTTGACATGTTCCACATCCACGAGGATCTCCTCAACATGGGTCTACGGAATGAAAAACAAATCTAATCTAATATAAACAAAACTCTGAGGTGGACAATTTAATGTGGCACAAATATTAATAATGCATTCATAATATTGGTAGAAACACTTTCCATACGATTAACACTGAAGAAGTTTTAGATAATTGTTCATAATCGGCATTCAAAGTGACTTGGATTGTGCCTCAGATGCAACACAAAACAAAACTCCCTACTGATGTGGATTGTGCCTCAGATGCAACACAAAACAAAACTCCCTACTGACGTGGATTGTGCCTCAGATCAAGGATGAAACAACACTCATTTACATGGCATGAAAGCATCCTATTTATAGTTAAGATACAACAGACTTTCACTAGGAAACCGACGGTTTCAAAAAAAAGTACATAGTAGGAGGAAAGTTCTGTTGTTAGGAAGTAGCCATGGCAGAAGTGTGGGCCAGATTTTGCAGGAAAAACTAGGTGACAGGTACAAGGTCACAAACTTTTTCAAGCCCAGTGCAGGTCTTAGCCAGGTGGTAGAGGATATAGGTTCCTTGTGTAAGGGTTTCACAAAACAGGATCATGTTGTGATAGTGGATGGGGTGGGAAACAGCATTGATAGGGATCAGGGCAACAGTATTGAGTATGACCTGATTAAGATAGCTTAGCTTCTGCAACGAACCAGACAAATGTTGGACTGTTGCCTGCTTTCATGCAGTATGATCGACCCCAATCGAACCGCTCTGTCAGGAGGGTCAATATGGAGATTGATCAACTACTTAGAGCAGCTACTCTGTCAGACATAGGTTTGATTCCTGTTGATGGTATTGACAGGCAGGATTTCACTAGGCATGGCCTGCATCTCAATAGGAAAGGAAAGAGGAAACTGGCTGGGTTGATAGCAAACTCCTTAAGACTAAGATCATTGTCCAGTGAGAAGCTCAGGCAGGCAGGCAGTAAAAAGGTTGAAAAATCAAATGTCTCTTACAAGTAAAGTAAAAAATAATGTTAGCATTTTTCACCAGAATATTGGGGGACTAAAGAATAAAACAGATGAGCTTTTGGTTTGTTTAGATAATATAGAAACTGAAAATGCAATCCATATTCTATGCCTGTCTGAGCATCACATTGTACTGGTATGGAAAATGTGAATGTCAGTGGATATAAATTAGCTTCTAATGTAAGTAGAGATAATAAGGTAAGAGGAAGAGTTGACACATATGACAAAAGCTATCACAGTGTAAAAAATTTAGAAACAAAAACGTTTTGTGAAGAGCAATATATTGAAGCACGTGCCTGCTAGCTTAAACTCAATGATGATTATCTTATAATTGCAACAGTATATAGGTCCCCTTCAGGAAACTTCCAGTTATTTCTGGAAAACTAGGATGCCTTGTTGTTGCTGTCTGTCAGATAAGGGGAAGCAAATTATTATTTGTGGTGATTTCAATGTAGATTCACTAAAAGAGTGTAATAGGAAGAAAGACCGGGAAGTCTTACTTTGCTCAATCAATCTGACATCCTTATTGATTATCCCCCTCATGTAGTAAAGGACAGCAGTATATTGATAGATAACTTTTTTATAGACCAAGAAAGTTTAACAAAGTAAATGCTTGTCCCGTTAAGAATGGTTTTTCTGATCATGGTGTACAGCCGGTAACACTATATGACATAGCTCCATTCAGTAATTCAAAATAGTCCTCCAGAGTTGTGTGCTCGATTAATGACTTAACAACTAGAAATTTCAAAGAAAGTCTACAGCAGTTAGACTGGGATGAGGTTTATAAGCAACATGATGTTAATTTTAAATGGAACTTATTTCATGATACATTTGTAAGGGTACTGTTTCCCCAAGAAATTAGTTAAATATAATTGTAAGAAACCACGCAAAAAACCTTACTAAAGGAATAAAAATATCTTGTAATTGAAAAAGGGATCTATACCTATCCGAAAGAAAGAGTAATAACCCAGAAACAATAAAATATTATAAAAACTACTGTGCTACAGTAAGAAAAGTTATACAAAATCAAGAAGCATGTGCACCATGTCAGATTAGTTCCTCTGACAATAAAATTAAAACAATTTGGAATATTATTAAAAGGGAGACAGGGCAACCAAGAGCAAAGGAAGAGGGTATTACCATCAAAAAAATAGAAAACATTATTAACAAAAAGTCAGAAGTTGAAAACATTTTTAATCATTACTTTGTAAATGTTGTAAAGAAAATAGGATCTAAATGTTCATTAGTAGGAGCAAGGCAATTAATGGAAGAGGCCATACCTACACAATTTGATACAATTGAAATTTCACCCACCTCTCCTTCAGAAATTGGGAAAATAATAAGCTCTCTCAAGAGCAAAAGGTCATATGGAATTGATGGCATTTCCAGCAGGGTATTAAAAGCTTGTTCCCAAGAGATAAGTAGGATTCTCAGTCATATGTGTAATAGCTCTTTAAAGCAGAGTATTTTTCCGGATAGACTGAAATATGCTATTGTTAAACCTTTGCATAAAAAAAGGCGATATGTACTATGTCAACAACTACCACCCCATCTCACTTCTGACAGCTTTATCCAAAAATTTTGAAATAGTTGACAAACAGGAATTAATTGATGAAATTGTAAATGATATCTTGCAGAAAGTTATTAAGTGGTTCTCTACAAATGGACTCTCATTAAACTTTGATAAAACCCAGAATATACAGTTTCATACAGTAAATGGCATGGCACCATTAATAAATTTAGACTTTGAACATAAATCTGTAGCTGAGGTAGAATATTCAAAATTTTTAGGTGTTTGAAATGAATATTATAGAAGGAGACTTTCCTGGTGAGAAAAACATGTATAAAATAAATATTGTTTGACTTACCAAAAGTGCAGGCTCGCCGATAGAAACATAAAACACAAATAAAAACACACAAACATTCTAGCTTTCGCAACCGTTTGTTGCTTCATCAGGAAAAGAGTAAGAAAGGAGAGGAGAAAGGGAAGGATATGGGTTTTAAGGAAGTGGAAAAGGAGTCGTTCCAACCCATCTTTAGCATCTTTGCTTCGGTTCTATGGACAGAGTCTCTGCCTCAAGTGGTATCTCTGTCCAACTTCTTTGTTTTTTACAAATGTCTGTCTAGGTGTGTTTGCATGTTTCCATCAGCGAGCCTGCACTTTTGGTAAGTCAATCAATCTTTATTTTATACATATTTTTAGGTGTTTGCATTGACAAGGGATTGAATCGGAAGAAACATATTGAAAATTTCCTGAAATGTTTGCTATCAGAGTCATTGCAATATTTGGTGATATAGATCTCAGTAAATTAGCTTACCATGCATATTTTCATTCAATGCATTCATATGGGATCATATTCTGGGACAATTCAACACTGAGTAAAAAAGTATTCATTACAGAAAAGCATGTAATCAGAATAATTGCTGGAGCCCACCCAACAGCATCCTGCAATCATTTATTGAGGGATCTTCACTGTAGCTTTGAAACATTTCTTACAGGAAAAATATATATAAAAAATAGATGAAGTTTACTTACCAGGAGAAGGAGCACAGGTAGTGATAGTAACAAATAAAACACACACACACATAAATGCAAGCTTCTGCAGTCCAGTTGCGTCTTCAGGCAGGAGGGAAGGAGAGGGAAAAGGAAATGATGAGGGTTTTAAGGGAGTGGGTAAGGAGCCATTCCAATCCCGGGGGAGGAAAGACTTACCTTGGGGGGAAAAAAGGAAGGTAAACAAATACACACACACACACACACACACACACACACACACACATTTACACAAATGCATACACACCTATGCAGACATACTGTAGAAAGCAAAGAAGTTGGACAGAGATACCACTTGAGACAGAGGCTCTGTCCAGAGAACCGAGGCAAAGATGTTAAAGATGGTGAGCAGGAATATGAATTTAGTGGAGGTTGAGACCAGGTGGGTAACGGGAAGTGAGAATGTGTTGAAAGGCTAGTTCGCATCTCCGGAGTTCTGAAGGATCGGTGTCAGAGGGAAGTATCCAGATAACCCGAATGGTGTAACACTGTGCCAAGATGTGCTGGCCGTGCACCAAGGCATGTTTATCCACAGGGTGATCCTCCTTACCAACAACACTGTCTGCCTGTGACTGTTTATGTGAATGGACAGTTTGTCTGGTCATTCCCACATAGAACGATTCACAGGGCAGGCATGTCAGTTAGTAAATCACATGGCTGCTATCGCAGGTAGTGCTGCCTTTGAACATGTACACCTTCCGGGTTACACGACTGGAGTAAGTGGTGGTGGAAGGGTGCATAGGACAGGTTTTATAACGGGGGCGGTTGCAAGGGAAGGTGCCAGAAAGTAGGGAAGATGGTTTGGGAATTTCATAGAGATGGACTAGGAGGTTATAGAGGTTAGGTGGGCGGCAGAAAGGCACTCTCGTTGGAGTGGGAAGGATGTCATGAAGGATGGATCTCATTTTGGGGCAGGATTTAAGGAAGTCGTATCCATGCTGGAGAGTCACATTCAGAGTCCGCTCCAGTCCTGGAAAGTATCCGATGACAAGAGGGGCACTTCTGGGGTTCTTCTGTGGAGGTTCTGAATTTGGGGGGGGGGGGGGGGGATGAGGAAGTGACTCTGGCAATTTGCTTCTGTACCAGATCAGGAGGATAACTTCAGGATGTGAAAGCTGTTATTAGGTTATTGGTGTAATGGTTCAGAGATTTGGGACTGGAGAAGACTCGTTTGCCATGAAGACCTAAGCTGTAGGGAAGGGAACATTTGATGTGGAATGGATGGCAGCTGTCATAATTCAGGTACTGTTGTTTATTGGTAGGTTTGATGTGGTCGGATGTGTGAAGCTGGCCATTGGACAGATGGAGGTCGACACTGAGGAAAGTGGCATGTGATTTGGAATAGGACCAGGTGAATTTGATGGGATGAATGGAGTTGAGGTTGAAGAGGAAATTCTGGAGTTCTTCTTCACTGTGAGTCCAGATCATGAAGATATCATCAATGAATCTGTACCAAAATTTGGGTTGACAGGCTTGGGTACCCAGGGAGGCTTCCTCTAAGCGTCCTATAAATAAGTTTATGTACGAGGGGGCCATCCTGGTTCCCATGGCTGTTCCCTTTAGTTGTTGGTATGTCTGGCCCTCAAAAGTGAATAAGTTGTGGGTTAGGATGAAGCTGGCTAGGGTATTAAGGAAAGAGGTTTTAGGTAGGGAAGTGGGTGGTCAGCGTGAAAAGAAATACTCCATCGCAGCGAGGCCCTGGGCATGTGGGATATTTGTGTATAAGGAAGTGGCATCAATGGTTACAAGGATGGTTTTAGGAGGTAACTGGCTAGGTAAGGATTTCAGACTATCGAGGAAGTGATTGGTGTCTTTGATGAATGATGGGAGACTGCACATGATGGGTTGAAGGTGTTGGTCTATGTAGGCAGAGATTCGTTCTGTAGGGGCATGGTAACCGGCCAGAATGGGGCGGCCGGGATGATTGGGTTTGTGGATCTTGGGAAGTAGTAGAAGGTGGGGGTGTGGGGTGTCGTTGGGGTCATGAGGTTAATGGAGTAAGGTGAAAGGTTTTGTAGGGGGCCTAAGGTTCTGAGGATTCCTTGAAGCTCTGCCTGGACATCAGGAATGGGATTGCCACAAACTTTATATGTGGTATTTTCTGAAAACTGATGCAGTCCCTCTGCCACATACTCCCGCCAATCAAGTACCACGATCGTGGATCCCTTTTCGACTGGAAGAATGACAACATTCCTGATGCCCAGGCAGAGCTTCAAGGAATCCTCAAAACCTTAGGCCCCCTACAAAACCTTTCACCTGATTCCATTTACCTCATGACCCCACCGACACATTAAAAAAATTCCTTAAAATATTGATTGTCATGTACAGACAACATTTACTAAACTGACACGATCCACATCATTACAAAATGTCGTATATATTGCCGCGAGACCCCACGTAAACTGACTCTTGGCGTGGCGCAGGGGATAGCGTCACCGACTGTGGTGCTGAGGGTTGGCGGTTCAATCCTGTCCACTGGCAAAAATTTATTTCTTTGTAATTAACAATTCCAGAATTTCTTATGTTCACTTGTAAATTCTACTTGTTTCTTACGTTAACTATTCTTTTAATTTCTGATACATTCTGTCTGTGTATAAATAGCAGAGCACTCTGCCCGAGAGGCAGTTAGTGCTGCGTGTATGTTAAGTTCATAATAAACCTGCTTCCAGTATAAGTGCTGTGTTCAGTTGCCTTGAAGTCAAGCTTCCATTTAAACACGACAATATGATCTATGGAACAACTATTAATCTAATCTATCATTCAAACAACGTCACTGAAAATTATGTACCATTAATTATGTACATTAAATTAATTATAATGGAAAAGTTAACAATTATATTCAACTGGCTATAGTAAAAGATTGCGTAAATAATACTGAGTAAATTGATATAAAAATCTTGGTTAAACTTAGTTGGTTGGTTGGGGTTATAAAGGGACCAAGCTACTATGGTCATCAGTCCCTTTCTCCAATCATAGAGGTGACATAAAAGATCGTTAAAATGGGACATAAAGTGTTAAACTACATCAAACTGTACATGGAAGACATCATAAATAAAAGGAGTAAATAAAAGGGGAGAAAGAAGAGAAATTTAAAAGAATACCAGAGTGTCTACGCTGCGTGTTCACAGAAATAAAATAACATCCAGCCATTCTGTAACACATTCAAATCACCTGCCTTAAAAAAAAATTAAGCAGGTGCAGAACAAATTTATAAATCATAGTCAATAAACATCACACAGAATTATATAATCCACTGTTATGAATAAAATTTAAAACAGAGTCAGCCACAGGGGCATTGTCACCTAAAACAAGCTTTAAGGAGTCAGGGAGATTAAAACGCTGTCTTTGAGCAGAGAAATAAGGGCATTCCATTAACATGTGGGCAACTGTCACATGCTTACCACATCGACACCGAGGAGGGTCCTCGCGACGCAGAAGGTAACTGTGCATCAGCCAAGGACCTCCACACATTCTTTGTCTCCTTTATTGCCCATAACTTGTTGGGTGATTGGAGGGAACGCCATTCTGCAATCCACAGCCCAAGAACTCGACTGTGTAACTGCGAACGGAGGTCATTAACTAGGATACTTATATCCAAGGTAGGTTTATGGATAGCCTCCTTTGTTACACTAACAGCTAGCTCGCTTCCATCTATCCCAATGTGCCCTGGAGTCCATAGAAACACCACTGACTGCCCACATCGGTCGATGGCATATAAGGATTCTTGGATGGCCAGCGCCAAAGGGTGGCGAGGAAAGCATTGATTAAGGGCCTCTATACCACTCAGGAAGTCACTGAAAATGAGGATTGACTCCACGGGGCAGACAGAAATATGCTTGAGTGCACGAAGGATGGCCAGCAGCTCTGCAGAGAACACACTGCAACCGTCCAGTAGGGAGCACTGTTCATTGTGTCCTGCATGCATGTAAGCAAAGCCAATAAGGCCTTCTGCCATCTAATCATCTGTGTAGATCACCAAGGAGCCCTGGTATCTGTCAAGAATCAACAGAAATTGGCGGCAAAGTGTCTCAGGGTGGACAGAGTGTTTGGAGTTCTGTGACAAGTCTATTCAAATAAGAGGTCGAGTAATACACCATGGTGGTGTATGCGACTGGAATTTGTACAGGGATGGTAGAGGAAGAGACTCGAAGTCACTCAGAAGAGACCAAACATGGACACTAACCGTCAAACCTGATCTCGGCTGTCGTTGTCGAGTATGTAGTACTCAGATCGGAAAGAGGAGATGGTAGTGTGGATGAGAAGGCATACCATAAACGTGGACTGCGTAATTCACCAACAGTTGTTGCCATCTGATTCACAGAGAAGGCACCCCAGCCTTCACTAGGAGACTGTCCATGAGGCTGGTTTGGATAGCCCCAGTTGCGAGTTTAACTCCACAGTGGTGGATCAGATAGAACCTGCAGCACTGACGGAGATGTGGAACCATATGCTATGCTCCCATAATCAACCTGCGACAGGACAAGAGCTTTATAGCAGTGCAGCAGGGTATTCTGGTCTGCACCCCAAGTGGTACTGCTAAGGCAGCAGAGGGTGTTGAGATGCTGCCAACACTTCTGTTTCAGCTGATGAATATGTGGTTGCCATGTGAGCAAGTCATCAAACACCAGTCCTAGAAATTGATGCGTTTCAACTACAGTGAGTAGTTGGCTGTCAAGATACAGCTCTGGGTGTGGGTGGACTGGTTGTCGACTACAGAAGTGCATAACATGTTTTGGCAGCAGAACATTGCAACCCATGGGGGAGAGCCCATGTTGGCACCTTGTGTATGGCTCCCTGCAGCTGGCATTCCACAAAACACATGCTAGACAAGCTAAAATAGATGCAGAAATCGACAGCATACAATGAAGGGGGTTACTGACGACCCAACAGCTGTCACCAAGACGTTAATGGCCTCTAAAAATAGTGGGATGCTTAAAACAGAGCCCTGAGGGACCCTATTCTCCTGGGCATGAAGGGTGCTGTAGGATGCACCAACTTGAACAAGAAAGGTATGGACATTTAAAAAATTTTGGATAGAGCATGAGCCACAGAGATGCCACCCATGTAGTGTGGTTAAAATGTGGTGTCGGCAGGTTGTGTCATACGCCTTCGACAAGTCAAAAAACGTGGCTACCAGATGGTGATGTAGAGAGAACGCTGTCCAGATGGCAGACTCAAGACAGACAAAATTATCCAAGGTCGAGTGCCCCTCACAGAAACCATGGATCCAGCAGGCCCCAACATTCAGGGAGCCACGACAGGCGCTGGCTCACCATGCGATCGAGCAATTTACAAAGGACATTTGTAAGGCTGATGGGCTGATAGACATCCACATCTAGTGTGTCCTTACTGGCTTAAGCATGGAACAATGCTGCTCACTGGCCACTGTGACGAGAAGACACCACCCCTTCAGATGTGATTAAACAATACAAGAACGCGTCCCTTTGAATCGTCAGGCACATGTTTCAACATCTGATTATGGATTCCGTCTGGCCCAGGGGTGGAGTCAGGGCAATGGGCTAGTGCACTGACAAGCTCCCACTCACTAAACGGAGCATTATACACTTCAGGGTAGCATGAAGTAAATGACAGGTGTTTGCACTCCATTCGCTGTTTTAATGTACGCTAGTCAGGTTGATAGTTTGCGGATGCAGCGGCGCAAGCATAGTGTTCGGCAAAAGTCTCGGCGATAGTGCTGTGATCTGTACATACAGCCTCTTGAATAGAGATCCCAGGTGCTGCTGCCTGAGGCTGGTAGCCATACAGGTGTAGGATCTTTCTCCATACTTGTGAAGGAGAGATACGCGACCCTATGGTGGACACGTAATGTTCCCCCAACATTCCTGTTTTTGCCTCCATATTATCTGCCGAGCATGAGCACAGTCGTTTAAAAGCAATAAAAGTCTCGAGTGACTGGTGTCACTTATAGCACTGGAGAGCAAGCCTACGGTCTCGAATTGTGTCTGCGACTTCCAAGGACCACCACGGCACTGTCTTTTGCCGGGAACATCCTGACTGACAGAAGAATGCGTGCTCTGCAGCAGGTAAAATTTTCTGAGTGACAGTCACAACCATAATGCCAATAGTGTCAACTGGGAAAGTTCCAAGAGTGGCAACAGGAACGAATTCATCCCAGTTTGCCTTGTTTAAAGCCCATCGGGGAAGTCCTCTAGGGCAGTAACGATGGAGTAGTGATATGGAAATAGGTAAGTGAGCACTACCACACAAATCGTCATGTGTCCTCCAATGGACAGATGGTAAGAGGGCAGGGCTGCAAGCCGACAGGTCAATAGATGAGAAAGGGCCATGCACCACACTGAAATGCGTGGGGGCTCTGGAGTTTAGAAGACAGAGGTCGAGCTGGGGTATTAAGTTCTCTGCCGCGGCCACTGACTATTGCTTCACCCCACTAGGTATTATGAGTGTTAAAATCACCCAGAAGTAGAAAAGGCTTCGGGAGCTGTGAGATCAGTGTAGCCAGTGTGTAAAGTGGTACATCACCATGTGGTTGAAGATACTGGCTGCACATGGTTACGTCTTGTGGTATCCTTACCCTGACAGCCACAGCTTCTAATGGTGTCTGAAGAGTGTAACGTTTCTGCTATGTTGCACGCTCCTTACAAAAATCAGTTGCCAACATTATAAACATGAAATATCTGACACCTAAAATAAAACTTCACTACCGGACATGTAAAATATCACATTTTCGCCTTCAGTTTGAAATTCTATTAACACTATTAGTAAAACACTTTTAAGAAATAGTATGTTGATTTAAACATAACTTTGGCTGTCCTTTTACGTAATTTTCAACTTTTAATACTTTCATAAATAATAGCTGCAAACAGTAAAAATGCATTACACTTTGTTTCGGAAATTATACTAATTTGTATACAAACAACAATACTACATGTTATAACTATTGCACAACATGACTACATATATACCTTTTGTTTAAATAAATTAGGGCAGACCATGTTTTATATATCACTTGATCCTAAATTAAATACTGATCATTTTTCATGCACTAAAATTAATAGTCCGTTTGGTACTAAGAAACTATCTTCGAAATTAACAAAACTACAACAACCATATACAAATCCGTATTAATAAAAAATTAGACCGCAAACTGAAATACATTAAAATCCCATGTCACAATCATAGTACGCCTACACAATATTGGTGAAACAAACATGTGTGCACTTCGAAAACACAAATAACGTAAATAATTCGAGCACTGTAAACACTAGTCAAAGGATGACTTTAAATTTGTGTACCACATTAAATACAAATTTCATGAAACACGTACATACATTGAGATAAATAGTTAAAGCTTAAATGTAATGTTTTAATTTCTGTATTTTGGTATATTTAATGTAAAAGAATATTGTTTAATTGTGAATTACAAAACTTTGTATCAATCTTATTACGCAGTTACATAGAAAGATGTTTGAGAGAAACCATTTTTGTTAGACTTCTAGCAGTCACAAACCTGTAAGCAGCTCTGTTGGCTAATCGTTGCATTTTTTTTTTAATTTTGATTGTGCAACAATGTGAGTGATTTAAACTTTATTTAAATGGAAATAAAATCTTTTCCATATCAACTGACATGTTTATGATTTACGAAAAGATCCTGTAATAATATCATCAAAGCTTTTAGTGAATGCCGATGACAGCTCACAACGCAATGGACTACAGTCAGCATATAAGATAAGTTCTCTATGCAGACGACACAACCATTATCAACTCAGGACATACTCTAGACTCTGTACAAGAAAAAAAAAAACATAATACTTGAAAAATCTGCTCACTGGCTTAGTGCAAACTCCCTACACATTAATGAAACAAAAATTGAGGAAATAATCTTTAATTTGAAAGTGTCAAATAAAGAAAATAAATCTGTTAAACTGTTAGGAATGATGATCGACCAGAAACTCAGCTGGGATCAACACATCACATATGTCTGTTCCAAACTTGCACGAATTATTTTCCTACTGCACAAGTTGAGGAATAAAGTTAGCGAAAATTTACTGATACATTCTTACTTTGCCTATTTCCACCCTCGTCTTTCATATGGCATTCTGCTCTGGGGAAATTCTCCAAATTCAGCATCAGTCTTTAGATGGCAAAAAAAAGCTATTCGATGTATAGTGGGGTTATCTCCTAGGGACACATGCAAGGAATATTTCAGAAAACTCAACATAATGACAGTTCCTGGTTTGTACATTTACTGCTGCCTATAACATGTTAAAGAAAACATTGCTCAATATCCCCTAAGGTCATCTGTCCACTCCCATAATACGAGACGAAACCACACAATTGATCTGCCATACTCTAGACTATCCAAGATTCACAACTGCCATAAATATGTAGGCCTTGAATTGTTCAATATGCTCCCTAAGACTGCACAAACAGTATATATAAATAGATTTAAGATAACCCTAGGGCAGTGGCTCATAGGTAAAGCATTTTACTCAATTGATGAATATAAAGAGTGTAATATGACAGATTTGTTGTTTTAACATAATTATACCTACTGTATAATATAAATTTGTAAAAAGTATTTTTAATTGTGAAATTAACACTATTTAATATTACAACTGTGTGTGAAATTGTAATTCAACTTTTGACGAAGCCCATTGTATGAGAAAATACTGAACGGCAAATAAAGATTCTTATTCTTATTTTTATATCAACTTCATCTACAGTGGAATGACTTTGCTATAGCGACTGTGAACTAATAAAACTTTCCGTGATTTTGGAAAATATTAGGGCTCAGTTTGAGTCATTCCCAAAAGGGGTGACTGTCGTTAGAAGTGGTGCCATGACCAAAGGATTTTAAAGAGTAGGGTAGGTGGGGGTAAGTGTACGCAAAATTTGCATGAGGGCATGTAGGGAGAATCTAAAGGAACCTAGAGATATGAAAATTTTACTGTAGTTAAAGCATGTTCCTGGTAACTAAATGGATTTCTCAAAATAATGATATGTTTTTTAGTTTATGAATAAATTGTAAGTTTCCAAGGAAGTGTTAGTGAGTACACTTGCCCCATTGAGTGGGGCAAGTGTACTCACACACGTACTCTTGCCCCATTGAGAGGAAAACATCTGAAATAATGTCTAATTTTGTAAAATTGATGATATTCTTTTTTGCAGATATCATCTTTTATTATATAATAGACATTAAAAGTACAGCATTTGTAAGCAAATATGAAATAATAGACCAAGAGAAAAACTGAAACTTTGCTAGAAAAACTTGAGCAAATGATAGAGAACATCTTACAACATTATCAGTCTAATAAGGCACTTTAGCTGCTCAGGTCATCCTGAAATCCAACCGCATCTTTGATTCTAATAGAACTAGACTGCACAGTTTGTGATACTTTCTTCACAATTTCGTCATTTTGCAAAAATGCCTGCTCTGCTGTCTCAATAAACTGAAATGTTTCAGGAATCCTGTTATATATAAAAAAATCCTTCAAAACCTGCATTATTAACTTATGTGATTGTTTCCACATAAATTCTGTATGAAGCCTTCCCAAACACTTTAGAAATAACAAAATCACCTTTTTGTATGGTCCACTTTCATAAGTCTCAGACTTCAAAGTCCCAGTTGTTGGAGTCTTCACTATTATGAAGGGAAATTGTATCAGACTCGCTAGAAGAACTACCAGAAAAAATTAGTCTCCTTTTCGCTACAGTTTTAGATTTTTGATCTTTAACTTGCACCTTTCATCTGCTTTCCGCTTCTTATTAGCGGCAGCCTTCTGCTTTTCTGATAGAATAATATTGTTGCTGAGAAGTTGTCATACAGTTTTAAGAACTTCATCAGTCAGGGGTTTCTTTTTGGTTTTCCTGGCGTAATTCCTATTAGGGAAAAAGAAAATTATAAAAACATCAGGGAGCTAAGTCTACTTGGAATTAAAAACAAGCAATAGTAAAGTAATGTCCGTTACAATGTAATGTAATGTCCATGTAGTAGTAGAGGGTAAAGACTGTCAGTATTTTCTGCTCATCAAGGGGGCAAGTGTACGCACTTATGTGAATGCGTACAGTTGCCCCTTGAAAGCAGCGTACGCTTGCCCCATTTTGCGACTTCCTACATTTTTAATTTCTACAAAGTTAAGAGTATTCGCTTTGGGTTAATTACACTTTCTACTGAACAATAACATCATAGGGCTTCAATATGAGATTAACACGGAACAAGAAATTTAAAGATCACGCAAAATAGTGGGAACGAACTTACTTAAAAACTACAGTGAGAATGTTGAAAACAGAACTTACCTCTTTGTGCCACGAACACTGCCTGACTGACGCTCAGAGTCAGTGCTTCTCCGTTTGACATCACTGTCGAGTTAATAATGTCACACAGCTGTCAAACAAAACTGTTTGGAGCCAAGATTTTGAACTGCATACACTTACCCCAGTGCGTACACTTACCCCCACCTACCCTATTCACTAATGTAAAATGTGTTTTAGGATACAAGGAAAATGATTTATATGATGGATGTGCAGTGAAACAACAAAAAAAGTGCAGAATTCTACTACAATACTATCTACACCTACGATGTCAAAATTTAATGGAGGAAGATGGCAGTAATTTGAACTACTCGATTCCTGTATCGCCGCATCTTTGTGACCAGCTAAGTACTTTTCCAATCACTTTAGTAACTTTTGTAGTGACTGTTTGTGTGATAGGGGTTTTATGTGGAATGAAAAGATATTTTAAAATGGATACAGTAAGAAAGGAGGGACATGATAGTACTCACGTTACGGACTTTGATAGTGGGGTAGAAGGTTCTGGTATTGCGAGTTTTACACCGATTGCAAGATGCAGCAGGTCCCATTTTCTAGTGATTTACAAGAGACTGGACAACATATTAGTAATATGGCAGCAAACACGGAAATAGAAAATAAATCGATCTTGGAACTTTTATTACAAATGAAAACCGAACTATCTGACATGAAATCTCAAACAAACTCAATTAAATTTGAAATTTGTAAAACAAATGACGCAATATCAAACCTAGAAAATAGAATGTGCCAAACAGTGACCAATTTAAAACAATGTATTGGAGATCTAGACACAAAGTTTAGTGCTAGACTCGAAAGTGTAGAAAGTGAAGTTACAAGAAATGTTTCTCAGATTACACAAACAAATGACCGAGTGAATAAAATTGAGGACAGTGTACTAATTGTAAATACTCAGATCCACACCACCAAATCAGAGTTAACTGGAAAGATTCGCGATGTTGAAGAAAAATGTAATAGCAATCTTAACTGTGGTATAAAAGAGCATACAGATAAATTGAGTGTGTTAAATAATAAAATTGAAAATGTGAGCAAAAGTAATTCTGAATTGAAGGTGGAAACCCAGAGTACAGTCTTAGAATTACAGCAGAGGTTAACTCAGATTCAAGAAGGGTTAGATACAAAAACTTTGATAAGTCCAAGCTTTGCTAGTTTAAGTAGTGTACCTGTAAGAAGTTTCCCAGGTGACAAGAAATTTCATCCTGTGGACTTCATACAACAATGTCAAGATAGTTTCTTATATGGCATGAGTGACACAGCAAAGATTAAATTTGTAAAACATTTCCTTGAGGGTGAAGCACTTTCATGGGCAAACCAACTGAATAGCAACATTAATACCTATTCTGAATTTGAAACTAGTTTTTTAAATAAATTCTGGTTTGGTGCAGAAAAGTCTAGAATTAAAACAGATTTCTTGAATGGACCTATGTATAGGGATCACGTGGGAGATATGAAAGAATATTGTACAGAACAACTGAAGAAACTTGTACATTTAACAGAACCATTAGATGTGATTACACAAATATGCCTTGTGCAGGAGGTTACCTAGTTGGATACAAAAAGGGTTGTCTTACAGGACCTACAGATTCTGTTGAGAAGTTTCTATCTTTTTTGGGACAAATAAATTCATATGAGGAAAGAAAGAGTAACCTGAACCAGGGTCAGATAGATTAAATTGTGGTATGTCAAGTAATAAACATAAAAAGTTCATGCCAAATATAACCAAAACTTTAACCCACAGTTAGTACCTAACTTTGTTCCTACATACAATTCCTATGTTACTCCACCTTCTGTTCAGAACTATAATCCAGGCTACAATCAGAATTTTGCACAACCTTTTAATGCTAATCATAATTTCCAACATAAGGGTAATGGTTATAAACAGGATTACAATAAGAATCAAGGAAAAGGAAACTTCTATAATCACAACAGTAAGCAGTGGGAGAAGAGCAATGAACAAGGTGGCCAGGGAAACTAAACCACTCTCGTTTGGAGGTCCTCAACACGAGAGACTTTACATGTAACAAGGCAGGGACCAATGATGCTAAACAAGTAAATGTTAATGACAAACAGGGGAAGGCTATAGATTTGCAACAGACACATACAGTAAACAGTGGGACTACAGATGAATTTTGGACAACTATTGGAATAAAAATGTAAGTACAGTGAATTTAATTAAGAATAGTAATGATACCATGTGTAAATTTGAAGAGGGTGAGTTAAATAATGTGTTCAAACTGGATTTTGGCAGTAATTTCAATGAAAAGAATAACTTAAAGAAAACTGTTAGCTTCAGTAATGTGATAGAACCGATAATAGATGTAACAGATGGAAGAAAAGTAGAGGGTAGTTCTGAGAAAAATTGTAATATTAGTAATATAAGTAACCATATATGTGTCATTACAAATGATGAAAATAATGCTGAAGTGAAGTATTTTATAAGTTTAAAAGAAGAACTGATCTATGATAATGAGGATAGGGAATTCTTTAATGTAGATGATAAAAAAGTGTATTCTCAGAACACTTACTATATTTAAAATCTAAAACGTTGAATTTATTGCAGTCTGGTATATGTCCGTTAGATGAAGATAATGATGAATTTAAGTACTCAGATGGTGGAGAGATGTCAGAAAGTTTGTTTGAAGTTAATACATATAAGTTAAATGGAAATGAATTTGTAGCACCTGTGAATTTAAATATGTGATATAAGTAATCAGAATAGCTTTGATGATGTAGAGGGAGATTTATTAACTGAACCTGAAAGTCACACAGAAAGAAAAACTTTGAGTATTCCTTTTGTTAAAGTAAAAGTAGGAGACTGGGAAGGCAAGTGCTTGTTAGACAGCGGTAGTCAAATATCTGGCATATCGGAATTATTAAGTAAAGAGTTTCAAGGCAGTAGTAGCTATTGTGAAATACCTCTAGTTGGTGTAAAGATCAGAGGAGCCACTGGAAGACATAGTAAACCAGTAAAAGTACAGGCCTTTGTTACATTTCAGATAGACAATATAAGTTTTGATCATGGATTTTTAGTTATACCAGATCTTGGTGAGGATTTTTTATTAGGATCAGATTGCTTATTAAAGACAAATGCAGAAATAAACTGGAAAAAAAGAGTTTAAGTAATTTCAACCAACAAGGAACACATTAACACACACATTTCTTACAGGAGGAGGATACTTATTTAAATGTTGATAGTATGAAAATGTAATGTGTCTTAAAAAAATTTGCAATATTGAAGAAGAACACATTAAGGGGGAGAAATTAGATTTTGGACTGTTAGTAAATGAGAAGGTTGCCAAAGCAGCAGGTTTAACATATTCTGGAAAGGTTGAACTTGAAAGTCTGTTATGGGAATACAAAGATGTATTTAGTGATGCACCAGGTATTGTTAAAAAATTTCAGTGTGTTCTTAAGTAAAACCACATAAGCCGTTCTTCCAGAAACCATATCATGTAGCTATAGCAAGAAGACCTGCGGTAGAAAGAGAACTTAAGAAGTTAGTTGATTCAGGTGTAATTTAAAGAAGCAGTAGTGAATACAATAACCCCATCGTAATTGTTTTAAAACCAAATGGTAGTATCCAAATAGTATTTGACTCAAGGTTGTTAAATAAATGTTCAGAGAGAGTATGACCACCCAGAAAAGATGGATGAACTACTTCATAAGTTTAGTAATGTTAAGATAATGTCTAGCCTTGATCTTATATCAGGATTTCATCAAGTGCTTTTGGAACCTGACTCACGGAAATATACTGCTTTTCTCTATAATGGTAAATACTATCAGTACTGGGTTGTACCTTTTGGACTTACTGTTTCACTTGCAGAATTTATTAGGGCTTTAGATGATGTACTAGGATACGAACTTAGAACCAAGCTTGCAATATATGTGGATGACATTCTGGTAAACTCTGTTAACTGGGCAGATCACTATGGGTTACTTATAAACTGTATCAAAACAAACTGTAAAATTGACACGTTCCATATCCTGTGATTTAGTCACAACATGGATCACCGGAACAAGAAATAAATAAATAAATAAATAATTTTTTTCAAAACTGTATGATAGGGGTATATCCCTAAAATTAGAAAAATGTAAATTTGGACTTTGTGAATTGAAATTTTTAGGACATCATATTTCAGAAAATGGAATATCAAGTTTATCAGGGTCAGGATAAAACTTAATGCAATCTCTCAACTACCACCACCTAGAAATAGAAAACAACTTAAATCATTTTTCGGTACAATAGGGTTTTTCCCACTCCCATGAACCACAGACATTGCCGAGGTGGGGTGGCTTGCGTGCCTCAACGATACAGATAGCCGTACCGTAGGTGCAACCACAGCGGAGGGGTATCTGTGGAGAGGCCAGACAAACGTGTGATTCCTGAAGAGGGGCAGCAGCCTTTTCAGTAGTTACAGGGGCAACAGTCTGGATGATTGACTGAGCTGGCCTTGTAACATCAGCTAATGTGGCTTTGCCACATAGCTACTGCTAACGGCTGAAAGCAAGGGGAAACTACAGCCGTTACCTTTCCCGAGGACATGCAGCTCTACTGTATGAACATATGATGATGGCATCCTCTCGGGTAAAATATTCCGGAGGTAAAATAGTCCCCCATTCGGATCTCCGGGCGGGGACTACTCAAGAGGATGTGATCATCAGGAAAGACAATACTGACATTCTACGGGTCGGAGCGTGGAATGTTAGATCCCTTAATAGAGTAGGAAAATTAGAAAATTTAAAAAGGGAAATGGATAGGTTGAAGTTAGATATAGTGGGGATTAGTGAAGTTCGGTGGCAGAATGAACAGGATTTCTGGTCAGGTGAGTACAGGATTATAAATACAAAATCAATTGGGGGTATCACAGGAGTAGGATTGATAATGAATAAGAAAATAGGAATGCGGGTAAACTACTACGACCAGCACAGTGATCGCATTATCATTGTCAAGATAGATACGAAGCCAACACCGACAACAGTAGTACAGGTTTATATGCCAACTAGCTCTGCCGATGATGAGGAAATCAAAGAAATATATGAGGAGCTAAAGGAAATTATTCAGACAATTAAGGGAGAGGAAAACTTAATTGTTATGGGAGACTGGAATTCGGTAGTAGGACAAGGAAGGGAAGGGAAGATAGTAGGTGAATATGGTCTGGGCAAAAGGAATGAAAGAGGAAACCGCCTGGTAGAATTTTGCACGGAACATAATTTAGTTATAACAAACACCTGGTTCAAGAATCACAAAAGAAGGTTGTATACGTGGAAGAGACCAGGAGACACCGGGAGATACCACATAGATTTTATACTGGTAAGACATAGATTTCGGAACCAGGTTTTACAGTGTAAGACATACCCGGGGGCAGATATAGACTCTGACCATAACTTGTTGGTTATGAACTGTAGGCTGAAACTAAAGAAACTACAAAAAGGTAGGATAATAAGGAGATGGGACCTGGATAAATTGAAGGAACCTGAGGTTCTTAAGAATTTCAGAGGGAGCTTTAGGCAACAATTGACAGAAACAGGGAAAAATAAAACAGTGGAGGAGGAATGGGTAAAATTGAGAGGTAGGAAGGAAAGACCTACAAAAAATCCTTGGATATCACAGGAGATACTAAATTTAATCGATGAAAGGAGAAAATATAAAAATGCAGTAAATGAAACAGGCAAAATGGAGTACAGACGACTAAGAAATGAGATTGACAGGAAGTGCAAAATGGCTAAGCAGGAGTGGCTAGAAGGCAAATGCAAGGATGTAGAAGAATGTATAAATAGGGGAAAAATAGATACAGCCTACAGGAAAATAAAAGAAACATTTGGAGATAAGAAAAACAGCTCTATTAATATCAAGGACATTGATGGAAAACCAGTTCTCAGCAAAGAAGGGAAAGCTGAAAGGTGGAAAGAGTATATAGAGGGGCTCTACAAAGGAAATGAACTTCGAGACAATATGGTAGGAAGGGAAGAGGATGTAGATGAAGATGAAATAGGAGACACTGTACTGAGCAAAGAATTTGACAGAGCCCTGAAAGACCTAAGTTGAAACAAGGCCCCTGGAGTAGATGATATTCCCTCAGAGCTATTGAAGTCTCTGGGAGAACCAGCCATGACAAACCTGTTTCACCTGGTGTGTAAGATGTATGAGACAGGCGAAGTACCCACAGACTTTAAGAAAAATGTTATAATCCCCATTCCAAAGAAAGCAGGTGCAGACAGGTGTGAAAACTACAGAACCATCAGTTTAATAAGTCATGGTTGCAAAATATTAACACAAATTATATACAGAAGGATGGAAAAACTGGTAGAAGCCGACCTCGGAGAAGATCAGTTTGGGTTCAGGAGAAATGTAGGAACTCTGGAGGCAATACTCACTTTACGGCTTATCCTAGAAGATAGATTAAGAAAAGGCAAACCTACATTTCTAGCTTTTGTAGATTTGGAGAAGGCTTTTGACAATGTTGATTGGAATAAACTCTTTCAAGTTCTGAAGCAAGCAGGAGTAAAATATAGGAAACGTAAGTTTATTTACAACTTGTACAAAAACCAGACAGCGGTTGTCAGAGTTGAAGGGCATGAAAGGGATGCAGTGGTTGGGAAGGGAGTAAGACAGGGTTGTAGCCTTTCTCCGATGTTATTCAATTTGTACATTGAGCAAGCTATAAAGGAAAGCAAGGAGAAATTTGGAGAAGGAATTAAAGTTCAGGGTGAAGAATTAAAAACATTGCGTTTTGCCGATGACATAGTAATCAGTCAGATACAGCAAAGGACCTGGAAGAGCAATTGAACGGAATGGATAGTGTGCTGAAAGGTGCATATAAGATGAACATTAACAAGAGAAAAACTAGGGTAATGGAGTGCATTGTAAGAAAATCAGGTGATGCTGATAGGATTAGATTGGGAAATGAAGCAATAAAGGAGGTAGATGAGTTTTGTTACTTGGGCAGTAAAATAACAAATGATGGTCGCAGTACAGAGGATATAAAATTCAGAATGGCAATGGGTAGAAAAGCATTTTTGAAAAAGAGAAATTTGTTAACATCAAATATTGATTTAAGCCTAAGGAAGTCCTTTCTGAAGGCATTTGTATGGAGTGTTGCCTTGTATGGGAGCGAGGCATGGACGATAAACAGTGTGGACAGGAAGAGGATTGAGGCTTTTGAAATATGGTGCTACAGAAGAATGCTGAAGATTAGGTGGGTGGATCGCGTAACTAATGAGGAGGTACTGAACAGGATTGGGGAGAAAAGAAATTTCTGGCATACCTTGACTAAAAGAAGGGATCGATTGGTAGGACACATTCTTAGACATCAAGGAATTGTGAATTTAGCATTAGAGGGAAGTGTGTGGGGTAAAAATCGCAGAGGAAGACCAAGAGATGGATACAGTAAGCAGATTCAGATAGATGTACGTTGCCGTTCTTATGTGGAGATGAAGAGGCTTGCTCAGGATAGGGTATTGTGGAGAGCTGCATCAAACCAGTCTCCGGACTGAAGACCACAACAACAACAACAGGATTTTTCAGGAAATTTATTGAAGCTAAGTATATAAACCAACCTTGTTTGAGTGATCTACTTAAGAAAAACACACTATGGAAGTGGAATGATAAGTGTCAAGTAGCCTTTCATAACCTTAAAGATGCTTTGTGTAATTGTGATATCCTGTGCAGACCTAATTTTAATTTTCCGTTTTGTCTAAGTTGTGATGCCAGTGAATATGGGTTGGGAGCTCATTTGTTTCAAACCATAATGCAAGATGGTGTAGAAAAAGTCTGTTCTATAGCTTTTGCCAGTAGACTAATGTTAAAACATGAAAGGAATTACACAGTCACAGAAAAATAATTACTTGCAGTGCATTGGGCATTTACTAAATTTAGAAGTTATTTATTTGGACATAAAACCATAGTATACTCTGACCATAAAATCTTAAGCTATTTACAAGAGTGTCGACTCTACCATGATCGACTAACCAGATGGGCTATGTACTTACAACAATTTGACTATGAAATTCACTATATCAAAGGTTCAGAGAAGGTAGTAGCTGACACATTATCTAGAATGCCTGTGGATAATAACCAAAAGTTTTATGATTTATCTGAGGAAAGAGAATTTACTATTATGTACAAGAAGGGGGTGAAAGAAGAGAAAGCAATTAAGACAATATGTAATGATATTAGACGAAATGAGAATCATGATGAAAACTGGAGGTTAGTAAAAAGTTTATTAGGTAAGCCTGGAGAAGACAAAGTTGGTAAGTACTATAAAGTATTCAAGGGTATATTGTTCAGAAGGATGAGTGAAGATTCAGATCTATGGAAGTTATGCTGACCAAAAGATCATATTGACAAGCTAGTAATATATACACATGAAAGTTATGGACATTTTGGTGCTCAAAAGTGCTTACAGAAACTCCAAGAAAATGTGTATTTTTACAATATGTCTAAACATGTAAGGAAAATAATTTCTGAATGTGACAAGTGCCAATGTGTCAAGGTAAGTAATCGAACCTATCAAGGTGAAATGCAGAGTATTATACCAGATAAGTCTTTAACCTTAGTAGCTATAGATTTATATGGACCACTACCAACTGCAAAAAGTGGATATAATTACATTATGGTATTGGTTGATCTTTTCTCAAAATACTTCAGTCTATATCCTTTAAGAAAAGCTACAGGCAAGCAGTTGCAGCAATAGTCAAAAATAAATATATTTCAGATGTTGGAAAACCTGAAAAGATTCTTTCTGATAATGGGTCATAATTTCTATCTAATATGTGGAGGTACATGCTCCAAAGGACCAAAATTAAACACATTTTGATATCTGTTTATAATCCATCTAGTAACCCAGCTGAAAGGTATATGCGTGAGATAGGGAGACTTTTCAGAACATATTGTAGCCACAAACATGTTAGTTGGATAGAATACTTAAATATTTTCGAAAATGTAATGAATAGTTTACAACATTTATCAACAGGATTTACTCCATATGAAATATTATTTAACAGAAAACCAGAAAACTTTCTAAATGAAAATATTGAATACCCTGCTTGTATACCAATTACAGCACAAGATAGAGAAGAAATAGTTAGAGTAACAATGAATAAGCAAGCAAATAGTAGAAAGGCTAGGCATAATAATAAAGTTAAAGCTTACAAATTGCAAATTGGGGACTTACGTCTTGTAAAGACACACGAGAAATCTAGATTACTGACTTCTGAGTTAAATTTTTTTTTTCATATATCGATTGGTTTACCCATGTTCCAGAAAGTTGCTTGGCCTCAGAAATATTACTGCACTTAAACCCTATATACAGAAATCTAACTAATATCTAGTACTATCTAGTACTCATTACTGGTTCTTCATCATAAACTGAATATAGGAAAAATATATATGTTAATGACTCCAAAACAAAACAAAAAAAAAAGCTCTGTGCATGATATGTTATTAGTGTAGATTCCATGTCTGTGTATATAATGTGGCACTCCATAACTTAGTTAACCTCATAAGTATAATCAAAATTATATTAGTGTGTTAATTATGTATGTTTTCAAAATGTTGTAAATATGTAACAGTTTTCCCTCAGAGGGATAGGTCACTCTTTGACCTGTCAAGCTGTTGACGCCAGCTCAGGTCCTCAGTTATGTACTGTGATCTTTCTATTAATCACATCCACAGTGCATTACAATTCAAATTCTTTAATTCTTTTCACTCTTGTTAATCATTCATTAGTATTTTTGTGTTGTTGGTTGAATTTTGTGTTGTACTTTGATGTGTCAAGAGGGACTTGCTAACAATTAGTACAAAAGTGACTATAAGCATGGGAGGACACATAGGCCACACAAGTGTTGATCAATGTAAAATTCAATTTCTATCCTTGAGCGTACAGCTTAATAGGAAAATATTTAATACTGGTTTAAGATGATCATATTATAGTATATTGAACATATGACACAGCTTTGGCTGATGCAAGGTTTAATTTTCATTTTTATTCTTAAAGTTTACAATCGTACAAAGGTTATAAAATTAATTACATGATGAAATATTGATGTTTTACAATTTACGTACTTGGAATGTTTATCATGCATACTTGCACATACTCATGATGTAAGGTCATACTGTCTTTTGTCAGAAATATGAAGGTTAATGAACCATTACAGATTACCTATTACTCATTATTATTATCATCAAACTTGCATAATTTTGTATTTTTCATGTGGAACACCTCTGTTTAGTTCATGACACACTTGTTGACTTGCTCATGCATGCAAGCTTTGTGTATCAATTTACAGTTGATTACAGGGTGTTTAATTTTGACATGGTACTGTATCTGAAATGATCAGACACACCATATGTCAATTTTGACTTTTGTGTAGTATATAATTATGAGATTTTACACTGTTAACGTATACATGTACAGACTTTCAGAACACTTAAGATAGTTACTCATTTTCATCCACTTCTATTGTATGATTGTCACTCATTGTCAACCACTACTGGACAATATTGAATTTTGATTTTGAGTTATTGGGGGGTAGTAACTGTTCACCATTCAACAAACACAGGGTACTCTGGACTGTGTTGTGTTTGATTGGGGCAGTTTGTTCAAATAAGAACAAAAACTATGTGCTGTTTTTACTTCTGCAGAAATAGTCAAGTTGCCAGTTGCATCTTGTTAACTCTTGGTAAGGTAGTTACCATTAATACATACATTCCGTTTAGAAGATTATCTATGAAAATTAAATGGTGTATCGTAATACCTTACGAACATTAAATTGTTAAACAAAATATAAGTAAATGCAACCACAGTCTTTTTCTGCTTATGTAGCCATTTGCGAGTCAGTTACCTGCCCTGGCATAATTTAATGGCAGTGTATTATTCCGCCCTCTCTTGATTACTGCCTTGAGAGTGGGTGTAGTTTGGCAGTAAAAAAAAAAAAAAAATAATAATAATAAAATCTCATTTTTCTTCAAATTTTTCCCTGATTTGGGAAAAAATTGACACTTTGATGGATGAGTTGAGAACTGACACTTATTATTTTAATTTCCATGCTTGATTTGAGCTATGAGATTAACTATTGCCACTGCTAACTACTCGCGGGGGGTTGGTTTTTTAATTTTTATTAATGCATATGTTTTTTCAATAAGTAAAATATTATGTAATACTGTTGTTTTTGTTTCTACTCTTTACTACTGCTCATTCTCAATCTCTAAAACTGTATGAGAAATATTCAATACCCACAGTACTTGAAAAAGTTTCAAAACCACGATTACATTTTTTGTCTATATAACCATTTTAACTATACCATAATTTTGAATGATAAATGTTTGATGTGCTCACTGAGAGCTTGTGTCTATCCACTGTTTTACTATTTAATTATGTCATTCATTCCACTCAGTAAATTGACTATAAATTTTGAAGTTATTACAATGTAAAACACCCTTTCTAGAGGAATTAGGAGCTTAGTTCTCAAATAATGGCATTTACATACATGTACACATAGAAGAAAATTATTCTGAGTAAAATACTTTTTATATTTGGATTAATACCATGCATAACTGTTTACAATATAAATATCAATGCTCTTTGAAGAAGCATCAAGCAACATCAACAACCACCAGCATTCGCAAGACTACAATCAACACACTTTTTTTTTTTTTTTTTTTTTTTTTTTTTTTTTTTTTAATTTTAGCCTAAACTAATACAGACTCACTATGAACACTTAAATCACAACATATTGAAACGATAGTACACAGTGCACCCTACATTACATTTCAGGTACACTATGAAGGGGGTGTGTAACGTTTCTGCTATGTTGCACGCTCCTTCAAAAATCAGTTGCAAACATTATAAGCACGAAATATCTGACACCTAAAATAAAACTTCACTACCGGCAATTTAAAATATCACATTTTCGCCTTCAGTTTAAAATTCTATTAACACTATTAGTAAAACGCTTTTAAGAAATAGTACGTTGATTTAAACATAACTTTGGCTGTCCCTTTACGTAATTTTCAATTTTTAATACTTTCATAAATAATAGCTGCAAACAGTAAAAATGCTTTACACTTAGTTTCGGAAATTTCTGTACCTATATAGATACTAATTTGTATAAAAACAACAATACTACATGTTATAACTATTGCATAACATGATTACATATATACCTTTTGTTTAACTAAACATATATACCTTTTGTTTAACTAAATTAATTATATATCACTTGATCCTAAATTAAATACTGATCATTTTTCATGCACTAAAATTAATAATCCATTTGGTACTAAGAAATTATCTTCGAAATTAACAAAACTACGACAACCATATACAAATCCGTATTAATAAAAAATTAGACCGCAAACTGAAATACATTAAAATTCCATGTCACAATCATAGTACGCCTACACAATATTGGTGAAACAAACATGTGTGCACTTCGAAAACACAAATAACGTAAATAATTCGAGCACTGTAAACACTAGTCAAAGGATGACTTTAAATTTGTGTACCACATTAAATACAAATTTCATGAAACATGTACATACATTGAGATAAATAGTTAAAGCTTAAATGTAATGTTTTAATTTCTGTATTTTGGCATATTTAATGTAAAAGAATATTGTTTAATTGTGAATTACAAAACTTTGTCATCAATTTTATTACACGGTTACGTAGAAAGATGTTTGAGAGAAACCATGTTTTGTTAGACTTCTAGCAGTCACAAACCTGTAAGCAGCTCTGTTGGGTTGCCGCTGCATTTTTTTAAATTTTGATTGTGCAACAATGTTATTGATTAAACTTTAGGAAATAAAATCGTTTCCATATCAACTGACATGTTTATGATTTACGAAAAGATCCTGTAATATCATCAAAGCTTTTAGTGAATGCCGAAGACAGCTCACAACGCAATGGACTACAGCCAGCATGTAAGTTCTTTTTATATCAACTTCACCTACAGTGGAATGACTTTGTTATAGTGTCTGTGAACTAATAAAACTTTCCGTGATTTAGGAAAATATTAGGGCTCAGTTTGAGTCATTCCCAAAAGGGGTTACTGTCGTTAGAAGAGGCACATATTCACTATAGACAGAGTTAAGGATATACACACACAGACACCACCTGAGACTGTTATACACACGTTGATTACAATAATATCCCCTGTACCCATGAAGGGCAGGGGTCCGCATTGCTAGAAACTAGGTCTCCTGGAGAGCAATGCAGAGAGCATGTGTTAGGCTCAAAAGTTGGCGCAGCTCAGCCAGGTGGAGGAAAAAACTGCCACAGTGCCACTGGAGAATGACAGTGTTTTTGAGATGATGGGCCATAATACAAATATAGAGCAGGTTATTCCATGGGGACATCTGCTGCCAACCATTTGGTATCTGCCTAGTCAAAATTCATAGATTCTGGGGCATCAGTCAGTGTGAGATCCTCAGGTGATGTGAGGATCTCTACCTCATCTTCTGAAGCAGAAGGTAAGGGTAGCTGTGGCTTTGAAGCCATCTAACAGTCCTTTTCCTTGTTCCTCTTCTTCTTTTCCTCTCGCTGACCCTTTGGTTTGCAGGGCCCAGGGGGTTTCTGAGAAATGCCATGCGGTATGGAGGAAGAGCGGGAGGTTCTTCGACCGGCAGGTTAATGATCCTTAAGCCCGCGGCCAGGATCCTCTGGAGCACTCTGAGTACACTCAGACTCAGAGTCTGTATCTGCCGCTGGATACGTCTTACAGTTTAAAACCTGCTTCCAATACCTATATCTTACCATTATAAAATTTATCTGGTACCTCCCAGTGTCTTCCATGTATACAACCTTCTTTCATGATTCCTAAACCAAGTGTTTGTTGTGATTAAATTAAGTTTCTACCAGGTGATCTCCTCTTTCATTCCTTTTGCCCAGTCCATATTCACCTACTATTTGTTTCTTCCCTTCCTTTTCCTACTTCCTAAAGATCAAAGGGTTGCCACCGATGCTTTCGTTCTGGCTTTCGAGGGCGATTCACTGCCGAGAAGGTCAAAGTCACGATATACCAGTGCAACATTAAACCATACTTCCCGCCTCCTATGAGCTGCTTCTGGTGCTGGGAGTTTCAGCATATGTCACCCCGATGTACTTTCAACCCCATGTGCAGGAAATGCGGGTGTCCATCCCATCCGGATGCTCCATGTACACCACCTCCTGTCCGTGTGAACTGCAATTAGTTATATCAACTTTGTTCAACAGATTGCTCTCATCTGCACAAGGAACTTAAGATCATGGAGATCAAGACCTTGGACCAACTCACTATTCCGAGGCAATCTGAAACTATGAGTGGCTCCACCCAGTTCGTAAGCATGCATCTGCTATTGTGTCATCCGCACTCTCATTGGGTACGACATCTCCCACTGTGCCACCTCCTCTTGTGGGCCCTAAAGGCCAACCATCTTCCACTGCCCCCTCAATGGAGAAGGCGCTTCTGCATCCCCTATTGAAACACCTGCAGTTGGGGGAATGCTCTCCCAACACTCGGGGACACCAGTCCCCACCTCCCAGCTGGAGAAGGAACAGCCTCCTCCGGCTCCTCTCGCTCAGAAGGGTTCCCTCGGGACACCCCCTTCTGAGTGTACTCAGAGTGCTCCAGAGGATCCTGGCTGCGGGCTTAAGGATCATTAACCTGCCGGATGAAGAACATCCCACTCTTCCTCCATACCTGATGCCATTTCTCAGAAGCCCCCTGGGCCCTGCAAACCAAAGGGTCAGCGAGAGAAAAAGAAGAAGAGGAACAAGGAAAAGGACTGTTAGGTGGCTTCAAAGCCACAGCTACCCTTATCTTCTGCTTCAGAAGATTAGGTAGAGATCCTCACATCACCTGAGGATCTCACACTGACTGATGCCCCAGAATCTATGAATTTTGACTCAGCAGATACCAAATGGTTGGCAGCAGATGTCCCCAAGGAATAACCTGCTCTATATTTTTATTATTGCCCATCAACTCAAAGACACTGTCATTCTCCAGTGGATTTGTGGCAGTTTTTTTCTCCACCTGGCTGAGCTGTGCCAACTTTTGAGCCTAACACCTGCTCTCTGAGTTGCTTTCCAGGAGACCTAGTTTCTAGCCTTGCAGACCCCTGCCCTTCATGGGTACAGGGGATATTATTGTAATCAGCGTGTGTATAATAGAGTCTCAGGTGGTGTCTGTGTGTGTATATCCTTAACTCTGTCTATAGTGAATATGTGCCTCTTCAGACGCCATTAGAAGCTGTGGCTGTCAGGGTAAGGATACCACAAGACATAACCATGTGCAGCCATTATCTTCCACCAAATGGTGATGTACCACCATACACACTGGCTACACTGATCTCACAGCTCCCGAAGCCTTTTCTACTTCTGGGTGATTTTAACACCCATAATACCTAGTGGGGTGATGCAATAGTCAGTGGCCGCGGCAAAGAACTTAATATCCCAGGTAGACCTCTGTCTTCTAAACTCCAGAGCCCCCACGCATTTCAGTGTGGTGCATGGCCCTTTCTCATCTATTGACCTGTCGGCTTACAGCCCTGACCTCTTACCATCTGTGCAGGAGGACACATGATGATTTGTGTGGTAGTGCTCTCTTTCCTATTTTCATATCACTACCGCATCGTCACTGCCCTAGAGGATATTTAGCAACTAACTGGCAGTCTGCAACCTTTGTAAATCGTCCACGACACCTCTGTAAACTAACTCACACAGGTTTCTCAGTTTAATCGTGTGAGTATTTTATATATATAGAATGTTCACCACTCACTAATCTCAGCACCATTGCATTTCTGATGTCTGCAGGCTTTTTGTCAACAGTAATGTTACGTTTGACGATACTGTTCATTATAGACGACAAAGACACGAAGTCATCTTCCTTCATTTCAACCACAATGAATTGGTTCGTTTGTTTGCTCTTTCTTATAAGTTCAACCCATTTTGCTGGAGTGTACACAGCCTGTGTCTTTCTATTCAGCTTCTCAATAACTTAAAAATCCCTGAAATTTATCGAACGTGTGACCAGGGAGAAGAAATTTGTGTTCAACAACATCAGAACATATTTTATCTAGGAGGTACAACCACAGATCTAGGATAATATAGTTTCTATTTTGTCCAACACACGAATCAGAATAAATGATGAGCCTTTGATGACGTTCTTCCTTCACCATGTCTAAAGTCTTTAAAACGCAGCTAGCTACTCCATCAGCCCCTCTAAATGCAACATTCTTGGACCACACACACTTCTCATCACTACAACGGTGAATACAGAAATTATATGCCCAAAGTCGAGATACATTATATGATGTTGGCAATGCTTGTTGTAAGTCCATGCACAAAATGAGTGCATCCCTAACATCCTGTTTTGACTCTTTTTCAGAGCACTTATATGCAGCTTCAGTTTTCTCAGGATGTAGTTTGATGTCTGTGGATTCGGAGTTATTATGTGCCTCAGCAGAATCACAAATAAGACATGTATCACTAGACAGCGATTTAAAAGCAATATTATGTTCCGAGTTGAAAATCCTTTCATACACATGTTGTCTCACTGGGACTTTTATCTGTATTTTTAAGAGCTTCACAGTACAAACGATACATTTAAGCAATTGAGTGAATAGAAGTTATGTAGGACCTGTTTGGATTCTGCGTTCTACTATAATGTGATGTGTAACTTGGAAACATTTCAATGTGATTTCTTATCTTATTTTTTCTCTCATTGTCAATGGCATGAGGTCTGTTAGAATACTTGCCTCTTCTGTCCTGTCTAGGTTTATGAACAGTTACATGTGTCATAGATTCATGACTCTCAGTGTCACATTCTTAATTGCTACGGACAGTCCTCAAACATTTTACAGGAATTGCATGAAAAGCAAGTACAGTCCTACACACTTCAACCTCATTAACTGAAGTGTCAGGAATAAAATACCTGAAAGAAAACTTCCTCTGGTTTACTGTTGGAACCTTCCTTTTCTTTGGATGCACTTTGCTGCACTTATTAGGCCGCACTAAACCATATAAATAAGCATTTTGCTTATTATAATCTCCCAACCATAAAACTCAATAAATATTGCCTCCTTCTGTTCTTCATTCAATGTTGACTATTTGCAGAAACTAATTTTGCAGCACGTATTATTGGCACTACAAAACACTTTTCCACTGGTAATGTGTCAGTCCTGGTTTTTTTTTTTTTTTTTTTAAAAGACAGCAAATATAATATGCTCTCTTTTTCAAGGAATGGGCACATAGCACTGTGCTAGATGGCATCGGCTCCCTTCCAAAATCACAAAATCACTCAACAGGTGGCATGTGCCCCTTTTCCACTGGGCCCCTAATTTTTCAACAGTCACAAGGAAATAAAAAGAAAAGTATAAATCGAAACAAATTAAAAACTGATTGGTGATCATATGAACAGTTGTTTTATTTAAATCTGAATATCAGCAGTTTACAAAGTGAGCTGATAATAGTCTTTAAAAATTTGTCATTGGTGGGACAGCAAATGGACATAGCACTGAATGTCCACCAACATTTTACAAGAATTTTGCATTTTTTGTTTTGAAAACATTGAGTTCCCACTAATAGAACAATTTTCTACATGATGAAACACCAATAAATATTACATAACTAAAACTGACATAAAAATTGCAATCAAAGAGCGTCATGGGTGGGACAAGTAATTGTCACAGGTGGGACACATGAGAAGTACAACCTGTTTTTACAAGTTAAAATTTATTTCAGTTTATCAGTTTTAGATGAATAAGTAATTAACATATTTATACCTTACTTCCCATTTAAACAACTTTGTAGGAAAGTTTTGTTACCAATAAAAAAATTTCAATACAGTATTACTTTAAGGTCCTGAGTACCTAATTACTTCACCTTAAAAAAAGCCACTACTATTAATGTAAGGCACACTGTAGTTTATTAGTTACATTTTCAGCTGTATTAAAAATTGATTCAGTTGAATTACAGGGCACCACCCATCTTTGTTACCATTTCAGGAGCCAAACAAGTTTACGAAAGATTTTTATAGAGTAGATTTTATTGTTGTTGATAGGTGCGCATGATTTATGTTGTATTGTGTCTTTTAGTGGTTTTTTATAGGTCAAAATATATGTTCGGTAATATTTCCTTGTATTGTTTTGTATGTCGGGGGATTGATTTTTTTGTAGTTCGACATGTTGATGACGTCATGTGTAAAGGTCAACGGGTGGTATCCCATGATTTAGTTATTAGATTTTTCGCTGCATTATATTTAATATCTGTGTATCCCCCAAACTTTTTTTTAGAAAAAGAGCACTGGCGACATCTATGGACGCCGACAATAATGGTGGTGAAATATGAATCTCAACATGCTCCCTCAATTTTTACAAACAGTTATACATCAATCAATTGAGTCTTAAGTTTGTGCTTATAGGATTAAAATCCAAATTCTTCTACAAACTTTTCATACTTCACTGCAGAAGAGCCTGTAGTGTAACATTGATATACTAAATGTTTACGATTAAGCACAAGACATCAAATTTTATTTATTTGTGGGCTTAGAAATACAAATGTTCAAATGTTTGTAAAGCTTATGGGACTTCAGGTTCTGCCCACTTGACAAGTACAAGATCCATAGACTATATTTACTCTCGTGAATATGAAATCATATAGAAGCAAGGAAGATCATGGACAAGAATACTTAAAAGTTGAATGTTCAATTGTTTTTTAATAATTTAGGTACACTTCACTTTATGTCTGAATGTTGAAGAGTGAAGTTTGACTCTGTCTTCATATTTTAAGAGAAATACAACGCTTTTGTAGTTAAATGAAGCTTCTTTGCCTATTTAGTCAGTAGCTATTGCTGTTAATGTGTAAAGGCAAACATGCAGTCATCCTCCAACAAGCAGCAAGAACTTTGAAGTCTGATTTAAAGGCAGACAAATTAGTTACTCCTACTGAGCACTGCTTAGCAGGATCCATTAAAAAGGAGTTGTATTGTACAACCTTTTACAGAACCTGCAAGAATAATTCAAGATACACAAAAATAAAACAATTATGTGGTGTTTAGCAAAGGCTAAAATACATGGTCACACTACAAGCCTTCATCAGTATATCTACCATCATGTCTGTTTGCTGATATTCCAGTCACAGTGGGTACTTTTCTAGGGCTTCAGACATGAAATAATATTTGATATGGTTTGCTTTGTCTCTGAGTGAAAACTGTTTTTTTCTGCTCACTTTCTAACTGACTGATTGTCATTAATCAATTTCTTGTCCATGGTTCCTTTGAGGTATCTAAGGATTCACTTAGCTGCCTACCAATGAACAAAACTATGGCTGTTGCTGTTCTGGCTTAGCTTATTGACAACACAGCCTATATCAACATATCAAGGTCAGCACTGATGGCAAGGTGCATCAACACTCCAAGATCATCTTTCTCCACTTCTTTTATCTTCTGCAAGAAGTTGGCCAGTGATTCTGGCTGTTCCACGAATATGTATGTGTCAATTTCACCATTAAGAAATGGGGGAGGGGGGGGGGAGGAAATATCCAGTTGTGAAACACAAGAGTTAAAATTCACAGCCAAAGCCATGAGTAGCCTAGATGATTCAATTCTTGTGACTGGCAAGAATGTTTCAACAAAATAAATCTGAGGGCTCTGGTTTAATTCTTGTGCAATTATCCTTGCTTTTCTCCTCAGCAGTGAGGTATAACTAAAGCATTTATTCCTCAAAACATTCCAGTAGACAATCACCCTTTTATGTGTTGGTCTGTCTACAATGTTCCAGCTTTAATTTTTTATCAGTGACCTGATTTCAACATATGTAACTTCAACCCACTCTTGATTATCTGGCCCATTTAATGCATCTTTGACATTGAGCTTTGTTGCATTTGGAGTGAAGTTGATGTAATGACTTGATCATCTGAGGAGTCTATATCTGGTAGAAATTGGTGAGCAGGTGTGATACTTGAACATCGGATGGTGGCTCTGATTCAATGCTTTTATTCACATTCATATCTTCTGCTCCCAACTCCACAGAAATGCTTCTTTTCTGGCAATGGTGTTGCTGACCTTCAAAAAAGACCACAAAGGTTTCTTTGGGCTCAAAATGGTTATGATCAATGGACTTTACCTCTCTTGACATATAAATTTTGTGGTCTCTTGATACCCATACACAATAGGTATTTGAACACTCTGAGTAGCCCACAAATATACCTTTTTTGCCTCTTGCATCAAACTTTCCATTTTGGAAATTTATCCAGGATAATAACCTTTTCACCAAATGTGAGATAGGTCTGTTTTCTTATTTAGCCACTTTAATAGTTCGATTCGAAAGTCCTTTAGTCAAGCAACAATTTCACATGCAGTTATCCTTGGTGAAGACTTTGGCCCAAAGTGATGGTGGCTGTCCCTACTCTAGCAGCATGCAACAAGCTACGTCAACCAGATAACTGTTCTTTTGTTCGGCAAAATCATTCTGCTGTGCTGTGTAGGTAATCGTCCTATGTCACTGTACTCCTGTCATCCGGGAGATGGAACCCATTATTCTTTCATTGCAGTATTCCTTGCCTTTGCCTGTTTGGAAGAATTTAATTTAATGACCAGTCTCATTCTCAACATGGTTTTTGAATTCAACAAACTTGTCAACAACTCCTTTATGTCAAAGGAAATAGACATGACACCATCTGCTGTGATCATCTATACAAGCCACAGAAAATTGTGCTCCACAGTTTTTTTTTTTTTTTCCCCCCTCTCTCATTGGTCCACAGACATCATAATAGATTAATGCTACAAGTTCACATGAATCCCTTCCATTTTGGTAAAAGGTGTCGACATGATTTTTCCTTCAAGACATTGGGACCACTCTAGTTACATTTCAGGCGGTACAGACAAGCAGCCTTGCGAGCTACTTTTGGACACATTCTCCGAAAACTGTCTTGAGTAGTTAAATTGGCAACCCACGCACAATGGAAATATTTGAGACCTTATAGCCACGAATAGGCCTGACCTTATTAATGATGTCTGTGTAGAGACAGGAATTAGTTATCATGATATCGTCATTGTGTCGATGGTGACCAAAGTTCAGAAACCAATCAAGAAGGCTAGGAGTGTGTTTTTGTTGGGAAGAGGCAATAAGCAAATGTTAGAATCACACTTAAAAATGAATGGGCATTGTTTAATTCCGGGACTATGGATGTAGAGGAATTGTGGACTAAATTTAAGAGCATTGTAAATAAAGGGTTAGAGAAATATGTGCCAGTAAAGAGAATTAAGGATGGAAAAAAACCGCAGTGGTATAATAATAATATTAGAAAGCTGCTGAGAAATTCTGTGAATATTAAACCAAAGACTGTTACACTCTCGATTCAAAAAAGAACACGCAAATGATGACAGGCAAATGTTAGTAGAGATTGTGCGTCTATGAAAAGATCGATGTGCGAAGCATACAATAATTACCGCAGCCATACCATACCAAAAGATCTTTCCGAGAAATTCTGGTCCTATGTAAAATCGATAAGCGGGTCAAAGCCCACTATCAAGTCACTCATTGATCATTCAGCGGCAATAATAGAAGAAAGCAATCAGAAAGCTGAAGTTCTAAATTTAACCTTTAAGAAATCTTTCACGCAGGAGGACCGCACAAATGTACCATCATTTGATCAACATACTAATTTCGAAATGGAGGACATAGTAATAGGCATTTCTGGTGTAGATAAGCAGCTGAGAGACCTAAATACGATAAAGTCTGCTGGTCCGGATGGAATACCAGTTCGGTTTTACAAAGAGTATTCTCCGGTATTAGGTCGCTACTTAGCTTGCATTTATCGCAAATCTTTAATTCATCGCAAAATTTCTAGTGATTGGAAAAAATCACAGGTGACTCCAGTTTATAAGAAAGGTCAGAGAACTGACACACATAATTACAGGCCAATATTGTTGACATCAGTTTACTATAGAATTTAGAAGCATATTCTCAGTTTGAATATAGTAAATTTATTGAGACATAAATGCTTGTTTCTATGAATCTATGGTTTAGGAAACATTGTTCATGTGAAACTCAGCTTGCCCTTTTCTCACATGACATCTTGCGAGCCACGGATGAAGGGCAACAGGTGGATTGTGTTTTTTGACTTCAGAAAGGCGTTCAATGCGGTGCCACACTGCAGACTGCTAACGAAAATACGAGCTTATGGAATAGGTTCACAGATTTGTGACTGGCTGGAAGATTTACTAAGTAATAGAATGTAGTACATTGTTCTCGACAGCGAGTGTTCATCAGAGACAAGTGTATTGTCAGGTGTGCCCCAGGGGAGTGTGATAGGACCACTGTTATTTTCTATCTATATAAATGATCTGATGGACGGAGTTAAGTTGTAATTTGCAGCTGTTTGGTGATGATGCTGTGGTGTATGGGAGGATGTCGTCTAACTGACTGTAATAGTATACAGGATGACTTAGACAAAATTTCTAGTTGGTGCGAAGAATGGCAGCTAGCTCAGGTGATGCACATGAGTAGGAAAAACAATGCCATAATGTTTGAATACAGCATTAGAATTGAGCTTCTTGATGCTGTCGGGTCATTCAAATATCTAGGAGTAACATTGCAGAGCAATATGAAATGGAACGAACATGTAAGGGCAGTTGTGAGTAAGGCGGACAGCTGACTTCGGTTTATTGGGAAAATTTTGGGGAAGATGTACTTCATCTGTAAAGGAGACCACGTATAAAATGCTTGTATGACCACATCTTGAGTATTGCTCAAATGTTTGGGACTCACAGCAAATCAGTTTAAAGAAAGACAGAAGCAGTTCAGAGGCGATCAGCTAGGTATATTACTAGTAGGTTTGACGAATGCGCGAGTGTCATGGACATGCTCCGTCAACTCAATTGGGGATCGCTGGAGGAAAGACGACATTCTTTTCATGAATTTCTGTTGAGGAAATTTAGAGGGCCGGAATTTGAAGCTGAGCGTAGTACAATCTTGCTGCCGCCTACTTATATTTCGTGCAGTGATCACAAAGACAAGATAAGAGAAATTAGGGCTCATATGGAGGCATATATGCATTCTCTTTTTCTCGTTCTATTTGGGAGTGGAATAGGAAAGGAAATGCCTAGTAGTGGTACAGTGTACCCTCCGCCATGCACCTTATGGTGGATTGCGGAGTATGTATGTAGCTGTAGATATGGTGCATTTGGTGAGGTCAATGTCAGTGAATTTCAAACCTGTCACTTGGTCATTTTTGAGCATTTTAACCGTTTCCTCCAAGTTCAGGTGACCTAATTGAAGATGCCATTTTGCATATAATTTTTCATAATTTTCGACTCAGCAGTTACACACAGCTAGAACAAGTTACCAATTCTGTTTGCAAATACTTTGACTTTATGATTGTTGTCCCTTACAACTTTTTCACAAAAGTCATGGTGTGATCATTGTTCATGACCTTTTAAACAGAAATTAGGTTGATTCCAAATTTTGGCATGGCATCTTGTTTTCATTGTTACAGAATTGGCACTATTGGCTGCGGCTAGCTGATCATGAGGATAATACACGATGAGCTAGCCACTCTGCACACACTAAAATCCTCCAGTTAAAAACAAGACATAAACCATAAATGAAACAACTAAATAGAACAATAAAGCCAGCTCTGTGAATAAAACCTGAAACACAGTCAATCATAGAAGCGTCGGCAACTAAAATCAGAGGAAGTGCAGAAGGCAAGGCAGCTAAAAGTGGACAGTCCACCAGGATGGCGACAAATGTCTACAAAGCACCACATTGGCAATTTTGTGGGTCCTCTAGGCATGTTAACCCCGTATGGCCAATATGTAGTCTGCAGAGAACAACAGAGTCCCTATGAGAGGCCCGCAGGGAGGATTTCCACACAGCCATAGAGCACTTGACTACATGGAGCTTATTTGGTTCATTCAAGGCAGCCCATTCTGAACTCCAAAGTCATTTCAGTCACAGATCTCTGTCCTGGAGACTAATCTCCAATAGCCATCATGTGGTGGCCCACTTGGCCAGATGATCGACTCATTCGTTCCCCGAGATGCCAATATGGCCTGAGGTCCAAACAGAAATAACTGAATGGCCTGAATTGCCAAGACTGAAAATGGCATCTTGAATAGACTGCACCAAATGGTGCTTGGGGAGAAATTGGTCAAGGGCTTGCAGCCACTCAGGGACTCGCTGCAGATAACTGTAGATTCCTCAGGGCGGACTCAATGAAAAAGAGCCACCAGCTCAGCTGAAAAAACGGTACTCCATAAACATAAGCATACCCAGCACAGCTGTTTAAAAGGGGACCGCCCGTGTATACTATTTCTGCACCATGGAATGAATTAATTAGTAACTGGAACTGGTGACAGAGAATCGATGGTGAAAGAGATGTTTTCATGTCACTGGACAAGTCTATCGGAAACTGTAGGTGAAGAATCAACCATGGAGGTGTATGGGAAGGTAAGAGAAAAAGGGAGGGAAAGGACTCAAAGGACGTAAGAAGGGAATGAACATGAACCGCAACCAGGAGACCCAACCTTGGCCATCAGCGTGGGAAAAGGACAGCTGGGAAGAGGAGCCTGTAATTCGGGTGATCAGGTGAAGCGTGAGTTCAATCAATGTACAAAGCCAGTAGCTGTTGCTGGCAGATTCGTAGGGAAGGTACTCCAACTTCGGCAAGGAGACGCCACTGGACTCCTGTACAAAACCCCTGTCGCTACAGACACCACTATGATGAACTGGTTCCAAGACATGCAGTGTGGAAGGAGCCTTAGAATCATAAACCAGGCTGCCATAATCCAGTCGTGATTGCCTTATATAGATCCAGGCTCGCCAGATAGTGTGATTGAGGCAGTGGTGTCCGCACTTTTGTTACAGCTGTTGAAGGTGTGGGACTCACGTGAGCCAGGTATCGAACAGCATGCCTAAGAAGCGGTTTCTCTCTTAAATTCGAAGGAGGTTATCACCCAAATACAGCTCAGAATTCGAGTGCACTGTCCGACAGTCAAGGCTGAGATCTGAAAACCATGGTCCAAGACCCAGGACTGCACTTTTCTGATGACTCCCTGCAGACGCCTTTCAGCAGCACCTATGCCAATGGAACTGAAGTACAGGCAGAAGTCATTGGTATACAGTGAGGAAGAAACCGATGACCCCACTACTGCAGCAAGGCCATCGATAGAGATAAGAAAGAGGGGAACTCTAAGGACAGAGCCCTGTGGGACTACTTTCTCCTGTACATGGAGTGAGCTAGGGAAGGTACCTACCTGAACCCAGAGGGAGCAGAGTGAAAGGAAGTGGGAGTGGACCCCACAAGCCGCAACTGTGCAGTGTAGCCAGAATATGTTGGCCCCAGGTGGTACCATACGCCTTCTGGAGGTCAAACAAGACAGCAACAAGGTGCTTATACCTAGTAATTGCCCATAAGAATGTCAGGCCCAAGAGCCACTAGGTTGTCAATAATGGAGTGGCCTTGACGAAAGCTCTCCTGTTGTTATTAGTGCTGTCAGGCCAAATTCTTTCCTTTCCCCATTACAAACTGGACTATCAGCTTTCTTTTATAAGTATGGATCACGGAAACTGATTGATGTTGTCATCCTTGGGATTTTGCGCCTCTTATTCCGAAGCTGTTCATCTTGAAGTGTCAGCAATCATGAGGCCATCACTACAAATAGATCCGACAGCTTTCCATCATTTTGTCCATGACAACGCTGATTTTAACACACGTACATTGGATGGATATAATACCTTCCACACAATGGGAGGAATACATTTGATTACTCCTAGAAATGCCATTGCTACGGATCAAAGAATTGTTCGAGTAAAGAAACCAATACCAGCTCCACTAATTGGTGAGATGGGAGCTGTTTCCTTAAAACATTTTGAGAAGACACGTTCTATTGGATTAAAGAATATCACCTGATACAATAATACTCTCTTTATCAGATCTACTTTGGCTTTATGGCAAGTGGAAAGATCTGCCTGGAATTTCAGGATGGGGTGGCTTCATGGAGCAAATCACAAGTAGTCTCCCCTTTCATACAACCTATGTTGCTTGTCTACCATTTATAAACGCTCCACCATCTGACCACAATTCAATATATGTATAGCTTTAGTCGCATTCATAGAACAGAGCAAATCAATGAATCAACAAGCAACTGTGAACACCTTCGATCAGCCTCTATACCTAAAGGCAAGATTTATTGTAGCTTGCCACCAATGAGATGCCGATTTTGATAATGTCATCATTAGAATAGGTGGGTTTCATCTCCTGATGTCGTTCTTGTAGGCTATAGGCTACTTCATGGATGGTAGTGGATTGAAGGAGTTATTCAATTCTATTTATGCCCAACAGTCAACAGAGAAAATCCTGACAGGACACGCCTATTCGAGAGTCATCAGAGCACTGTACAGAAATAATTCTATCGCACCTTTATTTCTCCACTTACTACAGATTTGTCATACGTATTCAATGAACTGTGAAGTATTTAGGATTACGGCATTGATTGTGTGTTTTAGGCGTTGAAGACATGAAGGGCTGTTCCGAAGAAATTACGCAACCCGTGTCGAAGAAGGCCCGTATCAGCACATGAATCATATAAAATTGTACAGAACTTCGTCTCTTTTATAAGGATTTACAATAATTTTTAATTTCATGAAATAAAAACTATATATTTATGTTCATTTTTGCTGTTTTCAAAAAATGACTGATTTTCCTGATATTTTACCTCTGTTTTTTGTGGAAACCATACGGTTTACAGAAAAATGTTACAGACATAAATTGTAGGTAATTTTCTCCTCTTTATTTTACTACTCAGCCACATTTAGTGTAAATAGCTTGCTTTATGAGATATAAGTTGATAACCGCAAAAAAAATGCGATTTTTAGTGAATTTTTGTTGATTTATCATATTTGCCGAGGGAATTTTTGTTGGACAACTTCAGATTCTTGTTCAGCACCCAAAAAAACATAAAATAAACCACTAAAAACAATTACACCACAATTTTCGACTTCAAACTACCATTTGACTGGACTAACTGAGGTTTTTTTTATAGAGGTTTTTACCATCCTCATGACCCTGGCGATTAAGCCACGATCCCCGGGCTCTGCAACGTGCAACATTCCACTGTCGCGCCATACGGTGGTCATTGAGGTATGCACAGAGGTTAAGGTATGAAGAACTGTTGGTGCGACACAGTCCCCAGCTCAGGTTTGCCAAGCCCATACTCAGCAAATAAATGCTGAACCCCTGAGGGGTTTTCAGATTACTTACTATATGATAACATCATTTGATACATTGGCAATCTTCAGAGCACCTGGTAAAACATAAAAAAATTATAAAGTTGGTAGTTCAATACAAAAAAACTAATATACAAAAAAATTAAAGTTTAAAGTCAGAGTGACATAAAATACACATCATGCAATACAGTTTGACAATACTACAAGGACACATATAAGCACCCACAAGGAAATGAACCATACCAATATAATGAATAAGAAAATAGGAATGAAGGTAAGGTAATATGAACAGCAGCGTGAATGCATTATCATAGTAAATATAGGCATAAAGCCAAAACTAACCACAGTAGTACAAGTTTATATTGCCAACTAGCTCCGCAGATGATCAGGAGATTGGAAAAAAAAAAAAAAAAAAAAAAAAAAAATGGTATGTTGAGTTAAGAGAAGTTATTCAGACAGTTTAGGGACTAGGAAATCCTGTCATGGGAGACTGGAACTCAGTAGTAGAAAATGAAAAAGAAGGACAAATAGTAGGCTATTATGAACTGGGGAAAAGGAATTTTGCATAGAGCACAATTTAGTCATCACAAACATTTTGTTTAAGCATCATGAAAGAAAGTTGTATACATGGAAGAGACAACGAGACACTATAGCATAATTTAACTCTTTTGGGTTTTTATTACAAGCCAAATTTCTGAAAGTACATTAGTTTCCTGTTATCAGGGGCTTTATTCTCATGCGTTTTGCAACATATGGTAATTTTAAGAATTGAGAGGTGGATAGGGACTGCGGCTGCTTTGTATGGATTCAGGAGAATTCTTAAGATGCTAACTGACTCCAGTGAAGGCAGCACTTGGCACAATAGAACTGAGAAAACAAGATTAATGTAGTATCAGTTAACTGCAGGAGCATCCATGGAAAGATGTCCACCCCCGTAGCTCAGATGGCAGTTTCGCTGACTACACACAAGAGGCCTGCGTTCATTTCCCAGCAGGGAACTGGATGTTGTGTGTTGTTATCATCATCATCAATATACAAGTTGCTGAAGTGGTGTCAAATAAAAGAAGACTTGAGCTAGATGGCCGAACAATCCCACATGGGACTTCCAAGCCAAAAATGCCATACAATCATTTCATTTCATATGGAAAGATCCCAGAACACACTCTCACTTTTAGATAGTAACAATGCCCATGTACTACCAGGGATGGAAAGCTGTTTCAAGTCAGATGTCAACAGTAATGAAATCCTAAACTCTGAATGGAACGTAAACTGCAGAGAAAGGCTGAACATTGAAGGGGGAGGCATGTTTATAGTGCTAAAAAATGTTATTGCGTCAAGTGAAATTATATTCAGAATGAGAAGTAATTTGGACGAAAGTCAGTATAAAAAGTGATTTAAGTATGGTATTTGGAAGCAGCAGTATGTCGGAAAGTCTTGGGGAAAACTTCAAATATTTTTCCCGTAGGTTTCCTAATCATGTCATAATTGTAGTTGGAGATTTTACTTACTGGATATAGACTGGGAGACATGTTTAAGACAGGTGGGAGGGACAGAGAATCTAGCAAGTGCTGTACCTGAAAATTACCTCAAGCAGTTCAATAGAAAGCCGATTCATGGAGATAACATGTTAGACCTGCTGATGACAAATAAACCCGAACTTTTCCATTCATTTAACGCAGTTCACGGAATTCAGAATGATAACGCTGTTACAGGATCAATGAATATAGCTATAAATAGAGATATAAAAAAGGTAGTAAGATCTTATTTAGTAAAAGGTAAAAGAGGCAGATTTCAGAGTACTTCAATGCTGGAAATGATAGTGTTTTGTCCTTCCCGGCCTGTCTTTCAGGAAAGGTTCTATTCAGGATGCGTGAGATGGATGGTCAGCTAAAGCAGCTGTACTGATTAGTAATACAAGTTTTATTTATGAATATTTACAATTACTTAACTTTTGACACGTCTGTCTCTCCTCGCGGCAGCATCTTCTTCCTCGACGCTAGCTGCTCTGAGTCCCAGTAACTGCCTATTTTGGAGCCGAGTTCAGATGGGCCTTCCACATGCATGTCGGCCTACATATAGCTGCTTGTAGAGGGTGCGCTTCTCTGTTTCTCCCTCCAGGATGCACGGCACCAGCGTGTGATTGGCTGTTGCTCATCTGCCTTGTTCACGATCGTTTTGGCGTGTGTTGCTGACTTTATGCCACAACAAATAGTTTCCTCTCTAACACTGACAGTGTTGAGCAACTGTTGACAAAGTCCAAGTGTACCAAACAATACGCTTTAGATAAGTACATGAAAATAATGTTGAAAAGAGAAGAGTGTGGCTGGCCGGTACTAACCATAGTTTGGTATCGCCACTAGTACATATCAAAAAATGACCCAAATGGAAAGAAAATAAACTAAATGTTTCTTCTATCTTTCCGAAATGTATGTTTCCTTTAACAAAGCAAGATGAGGTAAGAGAAAGGGGACAGAAGAGAAAGGAGAAAGAAGAGAAAGGAGACAGAAGAGAAAGGTTCCTCACAACCTAGGTCATGAGGTGGGGTGGGTAAATGTGGACATCAACCAAGTTAGAAAAATGTTATTAAAGCAAAGAAAACTTCAACAGAAGTATAAATGTAGCCAGAATCTAGCAGATGAGCATAAATTACATGATGCCAAAATTAGCAAAAGAGCAGTCATGCGAGAGTCATTCAACCACTATGACAGCAATGTTTAATGTAATGACTTGGCAAAAATGCTTAAGAAATTTTTGTCTTATGTCAAATCGGTAATCTGCTCGAAACAGCACAGACAGATGCTCTGTGCCCACTTTGGTGTTGAAATGGAGGATGACACTTAAAGTCCAAAATATTAAATGTATTTTTCCAAAGCTGTTTCATAGAGGAAGATTGCTCAGTAATACCTCCTCTAGATCATTGAATGGATGACAAAATGGCAGATATTGAAATAAGCATCAGAGGGATAGAAAAGCAATTGAAATAGCTTAACAAAGGAAAGGCCGCTGGACGTGATGGGATATCAGTTTGATTTTACATGGAGTATGCGAAGCAACTTGCCCTCCTTTAAGAAGCAGTGTACCAAAGGTCTCTAGAGGAGTGAAGTGTTCCCAATGATTGGAGAATAGTGCACGTCATTTCCGTATACAAGAAGGGTTGTCAATCAGATGCACAAAACTCTCGGTCTCTTTCATATTAATTGTGACCATGGCCCCATACCTCCAAGAATTTACATCTGATTTATAGTTTATTCATCCGTGTACAACAAACTGAATAATTGATTCTGGTCTTACATTCACATCAGTTGAATTATTGCAAATGATTCTGAACCATCCAACATTACCACAAAGTCACAGCTATCAACTGGTGGGACAGGAACTATCCAGTACCCAAATTGCGATGAAGAATGACAGAAAAATCGACCAAAATGCCAAGAAAAATGCTTGTGCTCTTCTCTTATCCACTGAACGTAGTGAAAAGATGGTAGCTATTTGGTTTACTCCAGTTTTTAATTCACTTCATCCTTTTAATTTGGCAACATTTATATATTTCTGTTTCATATATTTACATTATTATGAGTTTTTAAACTCTATTTGACAATCTACCACTTTTAGTGTTGGAAAATTTATTTAATTGTGGTGCTACATTATCTTACAATAATAAGAACTCAACAGCTGCATGGTTGGAACCCATAGTCACAACAACAAAGTATCTAACAAAAGAGCAGTAAAATTATACCCACCTACCTAGTAATGTAAAATGTAACAGCTTGTTCCACCACAACTACACGTAAGATTTTGAAAGATGATTGTAGTACACTCATTACATCTTGACACAGCAGCATTTTTTTAAAAAATCGAGGTCCTGCATGATCTCAGACATGACAAAATTAAACAACTACAATGTGGCCATGAGAAAATACCCTATGTTCACATATTTCCCGTCTAGAGTGCAAATGTTACAGCTTTAAGTCTTCTGACAGTCAAGTAATATGACATACAGAACCATTCTGTTTGTCATGGTGTCAGAACAACTAATGTGGAAGCACACACACAGCTAATTATCTCTTATTTCACTGCTCATAATTACAGAATTTTATTGCATACGAATAGAAATACAAAAATTATACAACATATAACCAAGAGATGAACTATTTTATAAAGTGCCTAAAGTGTATGCTTCAGTTATTTGCTGTGAACAGCACTGCATAGACTGGCCAAGCATTTCTGAAAACTTTGTGTTACTCCTAATCTAGTTCCATTGTCAGTGTGTTTTTAACTTTTGGCTGTGAGAAAAAAAGAGAAAAATGTACCTTTTTTCCAAATTTAAATTTTACTTCTTATCCCTACTCTCTTTTCTGAAAGCAGACAGATTACCATTAAACATCCAAACAAATCACAGCATAAAAGTGTATAAATGTATCCTAATATACGAAAAAGGATAAAAATGCAAATGACTCACCAACTATTTTGTCAAACTTGAAATACTACTCATATACTAATGGACCAAATTAAATTTCAATTAACAGTTTCTCTGTTGTAATATCAAGGGTACACAGCAACATTTTACATAACAGATGGGTATGAAGTACAAATATGTCAGACTGCTGATTCAACCTTTTATTTATTCCTATAAACTTTTTCATAAAGGCATAACACAAGTATTAGTTTGTAATAATTCAATATTTACACATATGCATAATTTTCACAAGAAAAATGCAATAAAATATTCATCTTCACTTTTTAATCAGTACATTAGCACAAAAATAGGAAGCTCCGTGGTATCAAAAATAGTGTCAGGCTTGCTTGATTGACGTAATGCAAAGTGATAGCGACGGAGTGTAAGTCTCATCTACAAAATGAAACCATTCTGGTCACTTGAAAACTATGACATAAATCACTAACAACATAACATCACAGTACAAAAAGCAACATTAACTGACCAGATACATCACAATATAAAAGCATAGCTCACACACAAAAAATATTGTTTTTGTACAAAAACACTTTCATTATAAGAGTAAACTTAAGGAACATACATAGGATTCATCATAACTTCTTGTAAATATAGTCAATATTGTTGAAATGAGATAGAATGGCTGGCCAGTACTTACCATTGTGCTGTACCGCCGATAGTAACACAAAATGAAAAAACAGAAAAAAAGGGACAAAGGGACAAGCTTTCGGAACAGAGTTCCTTCGTCAGGTGGGAGAGAAGGGAAGAATAAAGGATGGGAATAGAAGGGAAAGGTGGTTCACGACCTAGGTCATGAAGGTGGTGTTTCGGAAGTGTGGGCGTCAGAGATACTGCATGTATGTACTGAGCCAAGCCAGAGAGGATAAATATAACTAAAAAGGAAAGATCAAGTAGTAAAGAGAAGAGAAGAGAGTGAAATTAATGATGCTGAGGGGTGTAGGAGGGGCGGGGGGGGGGGGGTGTGTCTAAAACGTTTTTCATAAACAGGGAAATATGGATGGAACACACACACACACACACACACACACACACACACACACACACACACACACACACGGAGAGAGATAGAGAGAATGACACAGAGAGCGAGAGGGCGGTAGAGAGAGAGAGGGGGGGGGGTAAGGAACGGATAATTAATAGGTGAGCTGAGGATGGAGGAAGGGGAGGGGTTAGCGTAGATTTAGGCCAGGGGGGTGGCGGGAGGAGAGGATATGTTGGAGGGCAAGTTCCCACCTCCGTAGCTCTGAGGGACTGGTGTTGGTTGGTACTATCCAAATGGCACGTGTGGTGTAACACGTGCCCAGGTCCCTGGAGTTATGCTGGAGGGCATGTTCTGCCACAGGATATTGGGTGTCCCCCAGGCGAACAGTTCGTCTATGCCCATTCATCCGCTCAGCCAATTTGTTGGTAGTCATACCAACATAAAAGGCTGAACAGTGGACACATGTCAGCTGGTATATGACATACGTTGTCTCACATGTGGCCCTGCCTTGAATTGGGTAGGTTTTTCCTGTGGTGGGGCTGGAGTATGTGGTAGTGGGAGGATGCATTGGACAGGTTTTGCAGCGGGATCGGTTGCAGGGGTAGGAACCATTAGGTAGGGAGGGTGGTTTTGGGATGTTGTAAGGTTGGACAAGGATGTTGCGGAGGTTGGGAGGACGGCGGAAGGCTACTCTGGGTGGTGTGGGAAGAACAGTTTGGAGTGATGGTCTCATTTCAGGGCATGACTTGAGAAAGTCATAGCCCTGTTTGAGGAATTTGTTGAGGCATTCCAGGCCAGGATGGTACTGGGTGACTAAGGGAGTGCTTCTGGGTGGTCTGGGATTAGGAACATTGTTTTTGGAGGGAGAGGAATGGACAGCTCGTGAGATCTGTTTGTGGACGAGGTCTGTAGGGTAGTTGCGGGAGAGGAAAGCATTGGATAGATTGTTGTTGTAGCTGGTGAGGGATTCGGAACTGGAACAGATACGTTTCCCACGGATGCCCAGGCTGTAGGGAAGGGATCGTTTAATATGGAAGGGATGGCAGCTGTCAAAGTGGAGGTACTGTTGTTTGTTAGTGGGTTTAATATGGACTGCGGTGTGGATGTGAGACTCAGCAAGGTGAAGGTCAACATCAAGGAAGGTGGTTTGAGTTTTGGAGAAGGACCAGGTGAATTTAAGGCTGGAGAAGGAGTTAAGGTCGTGGAGGAAGTTCAGAAGGGTTTCTTCACCGTGAGTCCAGACCATAAATATATCATCTATGAATCTATACCAAACCAGGGGAGGCAACTTCTGTGTCTTAAGGAATGCCTCTTCCATGCGGCCCATGAAGAGGTTGGCATAGGAAGGGGCCATCCTGGTACCCATAGCTGTCCCCCTGATTTGTTTGTAGGTCTGGCCCTCAAAGGTGAAGTAATTATTGTTGAGTATGAAATTAGCAAGTGTGATAAGGAATGAGGTTTTTGGGAGGCTTTCAGGTGGGCGTTGGGAAAGATAGTGTTCCAGAGCTGATAGACCATGGGTGTGAGGGATGTTGGTGTACAGGGATGTAGCATCAATGGTGACAAGGAAGCTATCACGTGGGAGGGGCATAGGGATGGATTTGAGGCGTTCCAGAAAGTGGTTTGTATCTTTGATATAGGATGGGAGCCTGCAGGTTATAGGTTGGAGGTGTTGGTCTACCAGAGCTGAGACACGTTCTGTTGGAGCTTTGAAACCTGCTACTATGGGACGGCCAGGATGATTCTCTTTATGGATTTTAGGGAGTAGGTAAAAGGTAGGCATGCGAGGTTCAGGCGGAGAGAGAAGTTCTAAGGAGGCAGTGGAGAGACCTTGTAACGGACCTAGGGTTTTAAGAATTTTCTGTAGTTCAGCCTGGACTGAGGGAATGGGGTCATAAGGAATAGGTTTGTAGGTAGAGGTGTCCGAGAGTTGACGCAGCCCTTCTGCCACATACTCCCCTCGATCAAGTACCACAGTTGTGGAACCCTTGTCCGCTGGGAGAATTACAATGGAGCGGTCCGCTTTCAGCTCTCGGATGGCTTTGGATTCAGCTGGGTTGATGTTAGGAGTGGTTGGTATGTTGTTCAGGAAGGATTGGGAAGCAATGCTTGATGTGAGGAATTCCTGGAATGCCTGCAAGGGATGGTTTTGAGGAAGAGCAGGAGGATCTTTTTGGGAGGGAGGTCGGAATTGTTCAAGACAGGGTTCAACAGCGGCTCTGCTGCCTGGGGGTTGTGACTGGGTGCTGAAGTGGTATTTCCAGTTGAGGTTACGGGTGAATGAGAGGAGATCCTTGACCAGGGCAGTGTGATTAAATTTAGGTGTAGGACAGAAGGTTAAGCCTTTAGACAGGACAGATATTTCTGGAATGGAGAGGGATTTGGATGAGAGGTTAAGGACTGAATTGGAATTGGTATTGGGTGGTTTCTGCATGTGGTGACGGTTGTGATAGGTTCTAGGAGGGGTGTGTGCTGGGATTGGAAGATTCAGTAGGGAAGCCAGGCTTGGTTTGTTGCCAATGAGTGGGGGGTTTTGAGGGTGGTGGTGTGGTGGGTGGTTGTGGATTATGGGAAGAGGGATACCACTTCTGATATGATGGACCAGTAGTTTGGACAGTTTTCTAAGGTGTTGTGCGGCATTCAGTTCAAGTTTACAGTTGGCTTGTTGTATTATGGATCCAAGTGTGTTATTTGAGCCAGGTGCTGAGAGGAGAAGTATTTTGGAGAGAGAGAGGAGTTGTTGGGAGTGGTGGTTACACGAGGCAACATACTGTTGGAGGATAAGACGGGTGAGAGCTAAGGACTGCTGAATTTGAAACTGTAGGAGGGACTGATGGAGACAAGGATTGCATCCAGAGATGGGAACTTTTAAAGTGAGTCCTTTGGGGATTGTTCCAAATGACAAACAGGACTGGAGGAAAAGAATGTGGGATTGCAGTTTGGCTATAGCAAATGCATGTTTGCGGAATGACTGAAGGTACTGTGGTATAGGGTTGGGATACATGGTGGATAATAGGTTTGAAATAATAATAATATGTTATATATCATACACATACACACACACGCACACACAAAGGGGTATAATAGGATGAAAATTTATCGAAAATATTAAAAAAAAAAAAAAAAAAAAAAAAAAAAAAAAAATCAATATATAAAAAAGTTCAACGAAAGAATTTACTACGAAATTGTAATTACCAAGTGCCAGTGAAAAATGTTCGTAGAGGGCCGAAAAAAGGGTTTTAGGCGGCAGAAAAACGATCGCTAGCTGCACATAAAAGGTAATTACCGTCCATTAAAGATCGCTGGCGGCACCTTAAAACTTACCAGCGGCACAAAATTTATGGTCAAACCGCAGATAAACAACCAAAAACGCCATTATACAGTAGCCATAACGAAAAAGTCGCTGGGATTATGGTCGAAATAAATTGTAAACAGTGCCACAATGTTGGATTGTTGCAACAATCTCCAGTAAGGGAGGCGTTTCTTTAAAAAATGACTGTTTAGTAAATGATCAAATAAAAGGATGTGGGCGTAAAATTGCACAATTGTAGGAAATATATGGGAGGATAGTTAATTACAAGACGTTACAGAAGGAATATAGACAACAATGGCGAGATAGAAAGAGTTCAGACGAAAGTTATGAATGAAAGCAAACAGATAAAAGTAGTTGAAACAATAAGAAGGATGTAGACCACGAAGGTAATATTCGATTAATGATGAAAATTCTCCTCAGAGATAATAAATATTGTTGAAATGAGATAGAATGGCTGGCCAGTACTTACCATTGTGCTGTACCGCCGATAGTAACACAAAATGAAAAAACAGAAAAAAAGGGACAAAGGGACAAGCTTTCGGAACAGAGTTCCTTCGTCAGGTGGGAGAGAAGGGAAGAATAAAGGATGGGAATAGAAGGGAAAGGTGGTTCACGACCTAGGTCATGAAGGTGGTGTTTCGGAAGTGTGGGCGTCAGAGATACTGCATGTATGTACTGAGCCAAGCCAGAGAGGATAAATATAACTAAAAAGGAAAGATCAAGTAGTAAAGAGAAGAGAAGAGAGTGAAATTAATGATGCTGAGGGGTGTAGGAGGGGCGGGGGGGGGGGTGTGTCTAAAACGTTTTTCATAAACAGGGAAATATGGATGGAAACACACACACACACACACACACACACACACACACACACACACACACACACACGGAGAGAGATAGAGAGAATGACACAGAGAGCGAGAGGGCGGTAGAGAGAGAGAGGGGGGGGGGTAAGGAACGGATAATTAATAGGTGAGCTGAGGATGGAGGAAGGGGAGGGGTTAGCGTAGATTTAGGCCAGGGGGGTGGCGGGAGGAGAGGATATGTTGGAGGGCAAGTTCCCACCTCCGTAGCTCTGAGGGACTGGTGTTGGTTGGTACTATCCAAATGGCACGTGTGGTGTAACACGTGCCCAGGTCCCTGGAGTTATGCTGGAGGGCATGTTCTGCCACAGGATATTGGGTGTCCCCCAGGCGAACAGTTCGTCTATGCCCATTCATCCGCTCAGCCAATTTGTTGGTAGTCATACCAACATAAAAGGCTGAACAGTGGACACATGTCAGCTGGTATATGACATGCGTTGTCTCACATGTGGCCCTGCCTTGAATTGGGTAGGTTTTTCCTGTGGTGGGGCTGGAGTATGTGGTAGTGGGAGGATGCATTGGACAGGTTTTGCAGCGGGATCGGTTGCAGGGGTAGGAACCATTAGGTAGGGAGGGTGGTTTTGGGATGTTGTAAGGTTGGACAAGGATGTTGCGGAGGTTGGGAGGACGGCGGAAGGCTACTCTGGGTGGTGTGGGAAGAACAGTTTGGAGTGATGGTCTCATTTCAGGGCATGACTTGAGAAAGTCATAGCCCTGTTTGAGGAATTTGTTGAGGCATTCCAGGCCAGGATGGTACTGGGTGACTAAGGGAGTGCTTCTGGGTGGTCTGGGATTAGGAACATTGTTTTTGGAGGGAGAGGAATGGACAGCTCGTGAGATCTGTTTGTGGACGAGGTCTGTAGGGTAGTTGCGGGAGAGGAAAGCATTGGATAGATTGTTGTTGTAGCTGGTGAGGGATTCGGAACTGGAACAGATACGTTTCCCACGGATGCCCAGGCTGTAGGGAAGGGATCGTTTAATATGGAAGGGATGGCAGCTGTCAAAGTGGAGGTACTGTTGTTTGTTAGTGGGTTTAATATGGACTGCGGTGTGGATGTGAGACTCAGCAAGGTGAAGGTCAACATCAAGGAAGGTGGTTTGAGTTTTGGAGAAGGACCAGGTGAATTTAAGGCTGGAGAAGGAGTTAAGGTCGTGGAGGAAGTTCAGAAGGGTTTCTTCACCGTGAGTCCAGACCATAAATATATCATCTATGAATCTATACCAAACCAGGGGAGGCAACTTCTGTGTCTTAAGGAATGCCTCTTCCATGCGGCCCATGAAGAGGTTGGCATAGGAAGGGGCCATCCTGGTACCCATAGCTGTCCCCCTGATTTGTTTGTAGGTCTGGCCCTCAAAGGTGAAGTAATTATTGTTGAGTATGAAATTAGCAAGTGTGATAAGGAATGAGGTTTTTGGGAGGCTTTCAGGTGGGCGTTGGGAAAGATAGTGTTCCAGAGCTGATAGACCATGGGTGTGAGGGATGTTGGTGTACAGGGATGTAGCATCAATGGTGACAAGGAAGCTATCACGTGGGAGGGGCATAGGGATGGATTTGAGGCGTTCCAGAAAGTGGTTTGTATCTTTGATATAGGATGGGAGCCTGCAGGTTATAGGTTGGAGGTGTTGGTCTACCAGAGCTGAGACACGTTCTGTTGGAGCTTTGAAACCTGCTACTATGGGACGGCCAGGATGATTCTCTTTATGGATTTTAGGGAGTAGGTAAAAGGTAGGCATGCGAGGTTCAGGCGGAGAGAGAAGTTCTAAGGAGGCAGTGGAGAGACCTTGTAACGGACCTAGGGTTTTAAGAATTTTCTGTAGTTCAGCCTGGACTGAGGGAATGGGGTCATAAGGAATAGGTTTGTAGGTAGAGGTGTCCGAGAGTTGACGCAGCCCTTCTGCCACATACTCCCCTCGATCAAGTACCACAGTTGTGGAACCCTTGTCCGCTGGGAGAATTACAATGGAGCGGTCCGCTTTCAGCTCTCGGATGGCTTTGGATTCAGCTGGGTTGATGTTAGGAGTGGTTGGTATGTTGTTCAGGAAGGATTGGGAAGCAATGCTTGATGTGAGGAATTCCTGGAATGCCTGCAAGGGATGGTTTTGAGGAAGAGCAGGAGGATCTTTTTGGGAGGGAGGTCGGAATTGTTCAAGACAGGGTTCAACAGCGGCTCTGCTGCCTGGGGGTTGTGACTGGGTGCTGAAGTGGTATTTCCAGTTGAGGTTACGGGTGAATGAGAGGAGATCCTTGACCAGGGCAGTGTGATTAAATTTAGGTGTAGGACAGAAGGTTAAGCCTTTAGACAGGACAGATATTTCTGGAATGGAGAGGGATTTGGATGAGAGGTTAAGGACTGAATTGGAATTGGTATTGGGTGGTTTCTGCATGTGGTGACGGTTGTGATAGGTTCTAGGAGGGGTGTGTGCTGGGATTGGAAGATTCAGTAGGGAAGCCAGGCTTGGTTTGTTGCCAATGAGTGGGGGGTTTTGAGGGTGGTGGTGTGGTGGGTGGTTGTGGATTATGGGAAGAGGGATACCACTTCTGATATGATGGACCAGTAGTTTGGACAGTTTTCTAAGGTGTTGTGCGGCATTCAGTTCAAGTTTACAGTTGGCTTGTTGTATTATGGATCCAAGTGTGTTATTTGAGCCAGGTGCTGAGAGGAGAAGTATTTTGGAGAGAGAGAGGAGTTGTTGGGAGTGGTGGTTACACGAGGCAACATACTGTTGGAGGATAAGACGGGTGAGAGCTAAGGACTGCTGAATTTGAAACTGTAGGAGGGACTGATGGAGACAAGGATTGCATCCAGAGATGGGAACTTTTAAAGTGAGTCCTTTGGGGATTGTTCCAAATGACAAACAGGACTGGAGGAAAAGAATGTGGGATTGCAGTTTGGCTATAGCAAATGCATGTTTGCGGAATGACTGAAGGTACTGTGGTATAGGGTTGGGATACATGGTGGATAATAGGTTTGAAATAATAATAATATGTTATATATCATACACATACACACACACGCACACACAAAGGGGTATAATAGGATGAAAATTTATCGAAAATATTAAAAAAAAAAAAAAAAAAAAAAAAAATCAATATATAAAAAAGTTCAACGAAAGAATTTACTACGAAATTGTAATTACCAAGTGCCAGTGAAAAATGTTCGTAGAGGGCCGAAAAAAGGGTTTTAGGCGGCAGAAAAACGATCGCTAGCTGCACATAAAAGGTAATTACCGTCCATTAAAGATCGCTGGCGGCACCTTAAAACTTACCAGCGGCACAAAATTTATGGTCAAACCGCAGATAAACAACCAAAAACGCCATTATACAGTAGCCATAACGAAAAAGTCGCTGGGATTATGGTCGAAATAAATTGTAAACAGTGCCACAATGTTGGATTGTTGCAACAATCTCCAGTAAGGGAGGCGTTTCTTTAAAAAATGACTGTTTAGTAAATGATCAAATAAAAGGATGTGGGCGTAAAATTGCACAATTGTAGGAAATATATGGGAGGATAGTTAATTACAAGACGTTACAGAAGGAATATAGACAACAATGGCGAGATAGAAAGAGTTCAGACGAAAGTTATGAATGAAAGCAAACAGATAAAAGTAGTTGAAACAATAAGAAGGATGTAGACCACGAAGGTAATATTCGATTAATGATGAAAATTCTCCTCAGAGATAATAAATATTGTTGAAATGAGATAGAATGGCTGGCCAGTACTTACCATTGTGCTGTACCGCCGATAGTAACACAAAATGAAAAAACAGAAAAAAAGGGACAAAGGGACAAGCTTTCGGAACAGAGTTCCTTCGTCAGGTGGGAGAGAAGGGAAGAATAAAGGATGGGAATAGAAGGGAAAGGTGGTTCACGACCTAGGTCATGAAGGTGGTGTTTCGGAAGTGTGGGCGTCAGAGATACTGCATGTATGTACTGAGCCAAGCCAGAGAGGATAAATATAACTAAAAAGGAAAGATCAAGTAGTAAAGAGAAGAGAAGAGAGTGAAATTAATGATGCTGAGGGGTGTAGGAGGGGCGGGGGGGGGGGGGGTGTGTCTAAAACGTTTTTCATAAACAGGGAAATATGGATGGAAACACACACACACACACACACACACACACACACACACACACACACACGGAGAGAGATAGAGAGAATGACACAGAGAGCGAGAGGGCGGTAGAGAGAGAGAGGGGGGGGGGGTAAGGAACGGATAATTAATAGGTGAGCTGAGGATGGAGGAAGGGGAGGGGTTAGCGTAGATTTAGGCCAGGGGGGTGGCGGGAGGAGAGGATATGTTGGAGGGCAAGTTCCCACCTCCGTAGCTCTGAGGGACTGGTGTTGGTTGGTACTATCCAAATGGCACGTGTGGTGTAACACGTGCCCAGGTCCCTGGAGTTATGCTGGAGGGCATGTTCTGCCACAGGATATTGGGTGTCCCCCAGGCGAACAGTTCGTCTATGCCCATTCATCCGCTCAGCCAATTTGTTGGTAGTCATACCAACATAAAAGGCTGAACAGTGGACACATGTCAGCTGGTATATGACATGCGTTGTCTCACATGTGGCCCTGCCTTGAATTGGGTAGGTTTTTCCTGTGGTGGGGCTGGAGTATGTGGTAGTGGGAGGATGCATTGGACAGGTTTTGCAGCGGGATCGGTTGCAGGGGTAGGAACCATTAGGTAGGGAGGGTGGTTTTGGGATGTTGTAAGGTTGGACAAGGATGTTGCGGAGGTTGGGAGGACGGCGGAAGGCTACTCTGGGTGGTGTGGGAAGAACAGTTTGGAGTGATGGTCTCATTTCAGGGCATGACTTGAGAAAGTCATAGCCCTGTTTGAGGAATTTGTTGAGGCATTCCAGGCCAGGATGGTACTGGGTGACTAAGGGAGTGCTTCTGGGTGGTCTGGGATTAGGAACATTGTTTTTGGAGGGAGAGGAATGGACAGCTCGTGAGATCTGTTTGTGGACGAGGTCTGTAGGGTAGTTGCGGGAGAGGAAAGCATTGGATAGATTGTTGTTGTAGCTGGTGAGGGATTCGGAACTGGAACAGATACGTTTCCCACGGATGCCCAGGCTGTAGGGAAGGGATCGTTTAATATGGAAGGGATGGCAGCTGTCAAAGTGGAGGTACTGTTGTTTGTTAGTGGGTTTAATATGGACTGCGGTGTGGATGTGAGACTCAGCAAGGTGAAGGTCAACATCAAGGAAGGTGGTTTGAGTTTTGGAGAAGGACCAGGTGAATTTAAGGCTGGAGAAGGAGTTAAGGTCGTGGAGGAAGTTCAGAAGGGTTTCTTCACCGTGAGTCCAGACCATAAATATATCATCTATGAATCTATACCAAACCAGGGGAGGCAACTTCTGTGTCTTAAGGAATGCCTCTTCCATGCGGCCCATGAAGAGGTTGGCATAGGAAGGGGCCATCCTGGTACCCATAGCTGTCCCCCTGATTTGTTTGTAGGTCTGGCCCTCAAAGGTGAAGTAATTATTGTTGAGTATGAAATTAGCAAGTGTGATAAGGAATGAGGTTTTTGGGAGGCTTTCAGGTGGGCGTTGGGAAAGATAGTGTTCCAGAGCTGATAGACCATGGGTGTGAGGGATGTTGGTGTACAGGGATGTAGCATCAATGGTGACAAGGAAGCTATCACGTGGGAGGGGCATAGGGATGGATTTGAGGCGTTCCAGAAAGTGGTTTGTATCTTTGATATAGGATGGGAGCCTGCAGGTTATAGGTTGGAGGTGTTGGTCTACCAGAGCTGAGACACGTTCTGTTGGAGCTTTGAAACCTGCTACTATGGGACGGCCAGGATGATTCTCTTTATGGATTTTAGGGAGTAGGTAAAAGGTAGGCATGCGAGGTTCAGGCGGAGAGAGAAGTTCTAAGGAGGCAGTGGAGAGACCTTGTAACGGACCTAGGGTTTTAAGAATTTTCTGTAGTTCAGCCTGGACTGAGGGAATGGGGTCATAAGGAATAGGTTTGTAGGTAGAGGTGTCCGAGAGTTGACGCAGCCCTTCTGCCACATACTCCCCTCGATCAAGTACCACAGTTGTGGAACCCTTGTCCGCTGGGAGAATTACAATGGAGCGGTCCGCTTTCAGCTCTCGGATGGCTTTGGATTCAGCTGGGTTGATGTTAGGAGTGGTTGGTATGTTGTTCAGGAAGGATTGGGAAGCAATGCTTGATGTGAGGAATTCCTGGAATGCCTGCAAGGGATGGTTTTGAGGAAGAGCAGGAGGATCTTTTTGGGAGGGAGGTCGGAATTGTTCAAGACAGGGTTCAACAGCGGCTCTGCTGCCTGGGGGTTGTGACTGGGTGCTGAAGTGGTATTTCCAGTTGAGGTTACGGGTGAATGAGAGGAGATCCTTGACCAGGGCAGTGTGATTAAATTTAGGTGTAGGACAGAAGGTTAAGCCTTTAGACAGGACAGATATTTCTGGAATGGAGAGGGATTTGGATGAGAGGTTAAGGACTGAATTGGAATTGGTATTGGGTGGTTTCTGCATGTGGTGACGGTTGTGATAGGTTCTAGGAGGGGTGTGTGCTGGGATTGGAAGATTCAGTAGGGAAGCCAGGCTTGGTTTGTTGCCAATGAGTGGGGGGTTTTGAGGGTGGTGGTGTGGTGGGTGGTTGTGGATTATGGGAAGAGGGATACCACTTCTGATATGATGGACCAGTAGTTTGGACAGTTTTCTAAGGTGTTGTGCGGCATTCAGTTCAAGTTTACAGTTGGCTTGTTGTATTATGGATCCAAGTGTGTTATTTGAGCCAGGTGCTGAGAGGAGAAGTATTTTGGAGAGAGAGAGGAGTTGTTGGGAGTGGTGGTTACACGAGGCAACATACTGTTGGAGGATAAGACGGGTGAGAGCTAAGGACTGCTGAATTTGAAACTGTAGGAGGGACTGATGGAGACAAGGATTGCATCCAGAGATGGGAACTTTTAAAGTGAGTCCTTTGGGGATTGTTCCAAATGACAAACAGGACTGGAGGAAAAGAATGTGGGATTGCAGTTTGGCTATAGCAAATGCATGTTTGCGGAATGACTGAAGGTACTGTGGTATAGGGTTGGGATACATGGTGGATAATAGGTTTGAAATAATAATAATATGTTATATATCATACACATACACACACACGCACACACAAAGGGGTATAATAGGATGAAAATTTATCGAAAATATTAAAAAAAAAAAAAAAAATCAATATATAAAAAAGTTCAACGAAAGAATTTACTACGAAATTGTAATTACCAAGTGCCGGTGAAAAATGTTCGTAGAGGGCCGAAAAAAGGGTTTTAGGCGGCAGAAAAACGATCGCTAGCTGCACATAAAAGGTAATTACCGTCCATTAAAGATCGCTGGCGGCACCTTAAAACTTACCAGCGGCACAAAATTTATGGTCAAACCGCAGATAAACAACCAAAAACGCCATTATACAGTAGCCATAACGAAAAAGTCGCTGGGATTATGGTCGAAATAAATTGTAAACAGTGCCACAATGTTGGATTGTTGCAACAATCTCCAGTAAGGGAGGCGTTTCTTTAAAAAATGACTGTTTAGTAAATGATCAAATAAAAGGATGTGGGCGTAAAATTGCACAATTGTAGGAAATATATGGGAGGATAGTTAATTACAAGACGTTACAGAAGGAATATAGACAACAATGGCGAGATAGAAAGAGTTCAGACGAAAGTTATGAATGAAAGCAAACAGATAAAAGTAGTTGAAACAATAAGAAGGATGTAGACCACGAAGGTAATATTCGATTAATGATGAAAATTCTCCTCAGAGATAATAAATATTGTTGAAATGAGATAGAATGGCTGGCCAGTACTTACCATTGTGCTGTACCGCCGATAGTAACACAAAATGAAAAAACAGAAAAAAAGGGACAAAGGGACAAGCTTTCGGAACAGAGTTCCTTCGTCAGGTGGGAGAGAAGGGAAGAATAAAGGATGGGAATAGAAGGGAAAGGTGGTTCACGACCTAGGTCATGAAGGTGGTGTTTCGGAAGTGTGGGCGTCAGAGATACTGCATGTATGTACTGAGCCAAGCCAGAGAGGATAAATATAACTAAAAAGGAAAGATCAAGTAGTAAAGAGAAGAGAAGAGAGTGAAATTAATGATGCTGAGGGGTGTAGGAGGGGCGGGGGGGGGGTGTGTCTAAAACGTTTTTCATAAACAGGGAAATATGGATGGAAACACACACACACACACACACACACACACACACACACACACACACACACACGGAGAGAGATAGAGAGAATGACACAGAGAGCGAGAGGGCGGTAGAGAGAGAGAGGGGGGGGGGTAAGGAACGGATAATTAATAGGTGAGCTGAGGATGGAGGAAGGGGAGGGGTTAGCGTAGATTTAGGCCAGGGGGGTGGCGGGAGGAGAGGATATGTTGGAGGGCAAGTTCCCACCTCCGTAGCTCTGAGGGACTGGTGTTGGTTGGTACTATCCAAATGGCACGTGTGGTGTAACACGTGCCCAGGTCCCTGGAGTTATGCTGGAGGGCATGTTCTGCCACAGGATATTGGGTGTCCCCCAGGCGAACAGTTCGTCTATGCCCATTCATCCGCTCAGCCAATTTGTTGGTAGTCATACCAACATAAAAGGCTGAACAGTGGACACATGTCAGCTGGTATATGACATGCGTTGTCTCACATGTGGCCCTGCCTTGAATTGGGTAGGTTTTTCCTGTGGTGGGGCTGGAGTATGTGGTAGTGGGAGGATGCATTGGACAGGTTTTGCAGCGGGATCGGTTGCAGGGGTAGGAACCATTAGGTAGGGAGGGTGGTTTTGGGATGTTGTAAGGTTGGACAAGGATGTTGCGGAGGTTGGGAGGACGGCGGAAGGCTACTCTGGGTGGTGTGGGAAGAACAGTTTGGAGTGATGGTCTCATTTCAGGGCATGACTTGAGAAAGTCATAGCCCTGTTTGAGGAATTTGTTGAGGCATTCCAGGCCAGGATGGTACTGGGTGACTAAGGGAGTGCTTCTGGGTGGTCTGGGATTAGGAACATTGTTTTTGGAGGGAGAGGAATGGACAGCTCGTGAGATCTGTTTGTGGACGAGGTCTGTAGGGTAGTTGCGGGAGAGGAAAGCATTGGATAGATTGTTGTTGTAGCTGGTGAGGGATTCGGAACTGGAACAGATACGTTTCCCACGGATGCCCAGGCTGTAGGGAAGGGATCGTTTAATATGGAAGGGATGGCAGCTGTCAAAGTGGAGGTACTGTTGTTTGTTAGTGGGTTTAATATGGACTGCGGTGTGGATGTGAGACTCAGCAAGGTGAAGGTCAACATCAAGGAAGGTGGTTTGAGTTTTGGAGAAGGACCAGGTGAATTTAAGGCTGGAGAAGGAGTTAAGGTCGTGGAGGAAGTTCAGAAGGGTTTCTTCACCGTGAGTCCAGACCATAAATATATCATCTATGAATCTATACCAAACCAGGGGAGGCAACTTCTGTGTCTTAAGGAATGCCTCTTCCATGCGGCCCATGAAGAGGTTGGCATAGGAAGGGGCCATCCTGGTACCCATAGCTGTCCCCCTGATTTGTTTGTAGGTCTGGCCCTCAAAGGTGAAGTAATTATTGTTGAGTATGAAATTAGCAAGTGTGATAAGGAATGAGGTTTTTGGGAGGCTTTCAGGTGGGCGTTGGGAAAGATAGTGTTCCAGAGCTGATAGACCATGGGTGTGAGGGATGTTGGTGTACAGGGATGTAGCATCAATGGTGACAAGGAAGCTATCACGTGGGAGGGGCATAGGGATGGATTTGAGGCGTTCCAGAAAGTGGTTTGTATCTTTGATATAGGATGGGAGCCTGCAGGTTATAGGTTGGAGGTGTTGGTCTACCAGAGCTGAGACACGTTCTGTTGGAGCTTTGAAACCTGCTACTATGGGACGGCCAGGATGATTCTCTTTATGGATTTTAGGGAGTAGGTAAAAGGTAGGCATGCGAGGTTCAGGCGGAGAGAGAAGTTCTAAGGAGGCAGTGGAGAGACCTTGTAACGGACCTAGGGTTTTAAGAATTTTCTGTAGTTCAGCCTGGACTGAGGGAATGGGGTCATAAGGAATAGGTTTGTAGGTAGAGGTGTCCGAGAGTTGACGCAGCCCTTCTGCCACATACTCCCCTCGATCAAGTACCACAGTTGTGGAACCCTTGTCCGCTGGGAGAATTACAATGGAGCGGTCCGCTTTCAGCTCTCGGATGGCTTTGGATTCAGCTGGGTTGATGTTAGGAGTGGTTGGTATGTTGTTCAGGAAGGATTGGGAAGCAATGCTTGATGTGAGGAATTCCTGGAATGCCTGCAAGGGATGGTTTTGAGGAAGAGCAGGAGGATCTTTTTGGGAGGGAGGTCGGAATTGTTCAAGACAGGGTTCAACAGCAGCTCTGCTGCCTGGGGGTTGTGACTGGGTGCTGAAGTGGTATTTCCAGTTGAGGTTACGGGTGAATGAGAGGAGATCCTTGACCAGGGCAGTGTGATTAAATTTAGGTGTAGGACAGAAGGTTAAGCCTTTAGACAGGACAGATATTTCTGGAATGGAGAGGGATTTGGATGAGAGGTTAAGGACTGAATTGGAATTGGTATTGGGTGGTTTCTGCATGTGGTGACGGTTGTGATAGGTTCTAGGAGGGGTGTGTGCTGGGATTGGAAGATTCAGTAGGGAAGCCAGGCTTGGTTTGTTGCCAATGAGTGGGGGGTTTTGAGGGTGGTGGTGTGGTGGGTGGTTGTGGATTATGGGAAGAGGGATACCACTTCTGATATGATGGACCAGTAGTTTGGACAGTTTTCTAAGGTGTTGTGCGGCATTCAGTTCAAGTTTACAGTTGGCTTGTTGTATTATGGATCCAAGTGTGTTATTTGAGCCAGGTGCTGAGAGGAGAAGTATTTTGGAGAGAGAGAGGAGTTGTTGGGAGTGGTGGTTACACGAGGCAACATACTGTTGGAGGATAAGACGGGTGAGAGCTAAGGACTGCTGAATTTGAAACTGTAGGAGGGACTGATGGAGACAAGGATTGCATCCAGAGATGGGAACTTTTAAAGTGAGTCCTTTGGGGATTGTTCCAAATGACAAACAGGACTGGAGGAAAAGAATGTGGGATTGCAGTTTGGCTATAGCAAATGCATGTTTGCGGAATGACTGAAGGTACTGTGGTATAGGGTTGGGATACATGGTGGATAATAGGTTTGAAATAATAATAATATGTTATATATCATACACATACACACACACGCACACACAAAGGGGTATAATAGGATGAAAATTTATCGAAAATATTAAAAAAAAAAAAAATCAATATATAAAAAAGTTCAACGAAAGAATTTACTACGAAATTGTAATTACCAAGTGCCAGTGAAAAATGTTCGTAGAGGGCCGAAAAAAGGGTTTTAGGCGGCAGAAAAACGATCGCTAGCTGCACATAAAAGGTAATTACCGTCCATTAAAGATCGCTGGCGGCACCTTAAAACTTACCAGCGGCACAAAATTTATGGTCAAACCGCAGATAAACAACCAAAAACGCCATTATACAGTAGCCATAACGAAAAAGTCGCTGGGATTATGGTCGAAATAAATTGTAAACAGTGCCACAATGTTGGATTGTTGCAACAATCTCCAGTAAGGGAGGCGTTTCTTTAAAAAATGACTGTTTAGTAAATGATCAAATAAAAGGATGTGGGCGTAAAATTGCACAATTGTAGGAAATATATGGGAGGATAGTTAATTACAAGACGTTACAGAAGGAATATAGACAACAATGGCGAGATAGAAAGAGTTCAGACGAAAGTTATGAATGAAAGCAAACAGATAAAAGTAGTTGAAACAATAAGAAGGATGTAGACCACGAAGGTAATATTCGATTAATGATGAAAATTCTCCTCAGAGATAATAAATATTGTTGAAATGAGATAGAATGGCTGGCCAGTACTTACCATTGTGCTGTACCGCCGATAGTAACACAAAATGAAAAAACAGAAAAAAAGGGACAAAGGGACAAGCTTTCGGAACAGAGTTCCTTCGTCAGGTGGGAGAGAAGGGAAGAATAAAGGATGGGAATAGAAGGGAAAGGTGGTTCACGACCTAGGTCATGAAGGTGGTGTTTCGGAAGTGTGGGCGTCAGAGATACTGCATGTATGTACTGAGCCAAGCCAGAGAGGATAAATATAACTAAAAAGGAAAGATCAAGTAGTAAAGAGAAGAGAAGAGAGTGAAATTAATGATGCTGAGGGGTGTAGGAGGGGCGGGGGGGGGGGTGTGTCTAAAACGTTTTTCATAAACAGGGAAATATGGATGGAACACACACACACACACACACACACACACACACACACACACACACACACACACACACACACGGAGAGAGATAGAGAGAATGACACAGAGAGCGAGAGGGCGGTAGAGAGAGAGAGGGGGGGGGGGGGTAAGGAACGGATAATTAATAGGTGAGCTGAGGATGGAGGAAGGGGAGGGGTTAGCGTAGATTTAGGCCAGGGGGGTGGCGGGAGGAGAGGATATGTTGGAGGGCAAGTTCCCACCTCCGTAGCTCTGAGGGACTGGTGTTGGTTGGTACTATCCAAATGGCACGTGTGGTGTAACACGTGCCCAGGTCCCTGGAGTTATGCTGGAGGGCATGTTCTGCCACAGGATATTGGGTGTCCCCCAGGCGAACAGTTCGTCTATGCCCATTCATCCGCTCAGCCAATTTGTTGGTAGTCATACCAACATAAAAGGCTGAACAGTGGACACATGTCAGCTGGTATATGACATGCGTTGTCTCACATGTGGCCCTGCCTTGAATTGGGTAGGTTTTTCCTGTGGTGGGGCTGGAGTATGTGGTAGTGGGAGGATGCATTGGACAGGTTTTGCAGCGGGATCGGTTGCAGGGGTAGGAACCATTAGGTAGGGAGGGTGGTTTTGGGATGTTGTAAGGTTGGACAAGGATGTTGCGGAGGTTGGGAGGACGGCGGAAGGCTACTCTGGGTGGTGTGGGAAGAACAGTTTGGAGTGATGGTCTCATTTCAGGGCATGACTTGAGAAAGTCATAGCCCTGTTTGAGGAATTTGTTGAGGCATTCCAGGCCAGGATGGTACTGGGTGACTAAGGGAGTGCTTCTGGGTGGTCTGGGATTAGGAACATTGTTTTTGGAGGGAGAGGAATGGACAGCTCGTGAGATCTGTTTGTGGACGAGGTCTGTAGGGTAGTTGCGGGAGAGGAAAGCATTGGATAGATTGTTGTTGTAGCTGGTGAGGGATTCGGAACTGGAACAGATACGTTTCCCACGGATGCCCAGGCTGTAGGGAAGGGATCGTTTAATATGGAAGGGATGGCAGCTGTCAAAGTGGAGGTACTGTTGTTTGTTAGTGGGTTTAATATGGACTGCGGTGTGGATGTGAGACTCAGCAAGGTGAAGGTCAACATCAAGGAAGGTGGTTTGAGTTTTGGAGAAGGACCAGGTGAATTTAAGGCTGGAGAAGGAGTTAAGGTCGTGGAGGAAGTTCAGAAGGGTTTCTTCACCGTGAGTCCAGACCATAAATATATCATCTATGAATCTATACCAAACCAGGGGAGGCAACTTCTGTGTCTTAAGGAATGCCTCTTCCATGCGGCCCATGAAGAGGTTGGCATAGGAAGGGGCCATCCTGGTACCCATAGCTGTCCCCCTGATTTGTTTGTAGGTCTGGCCCTCAAAGGTGAAGTAATTATTGTTGAGTATGAAATTAGCAAGTGTGATAAGGAATGAGGTTTTTGGGAGGCTTTCAGGTGGGCGTTGGGAAAGATAGTGTTCCAGAGCTGATAGACCATGGGTGTGAGGGATGTTGGTGTACAGGGATGTAGCATCAATGGTGACAAGGAAGCTATCACGTGGGAGGGGCATAGGGATGGATTTGAGGCGTTCCAGAAAGTGGTTTGTATCTTTGATATAGGATGGGAGCCTGCATCTTTGATATAGGATGGGAGCCTGCAGGTTATAGGTTGGAGGTGTTGGTCTACCAGAGCTGAGACACGTTCTGTTGGAGCTTTGAAACCTGCTACTATGGGACGGCCAGGATGATTCTCTTTATGGATTTTAGGGAGTAGGTAAAAGGTAGGCATGCGAGGTTCAGGCGGAGAGAGAAGTTCTAAGGAGGCAGTGGAGAGACCTTGTAACGGACCTAGGGTTTTAAGAATTTTCTGTAGTTCAGCCTGGACTGAGGGAATGGGGTCATAAGGAATAGGTTTGTAGGTAGAGGTGTCCGAGAGTTGACGCAGCCCTTCTGCCACATACTCCCCTCGATCAAGTACCACAGTTGTGGAACCCTTGTCCGCTGGGAGAATTACAATGGAGCGGTCCGCTTTCAGCTCTCGGATGGCTTTGGATTCAGCTGGGTTGATGTTAGGAGTGGTTGGTATGTTGTTCAGGAAGGATTGGGAAGCAATGCTTGATGTGAGGAATTCCTGGAATGCCTGCAAGGGATGGTTTTGAGGAAGAGCAGGAGGATCTTTTTGGGAGGGAGGTCGGAATTGTTCAAGACAGGGTTCAACAGCGGCTCTGCTGCCTGGGGGTTGTGACTGGGTGCTGAAGTGGTATTTCCAGTTGAGGTTACGGGTGAATGAGAGGAGATCCTTGACCAGGGCAGTGTGATTAAATTTAGGTGTAGGACAGAAGGTTAAGCCTTTAGACAGGACAGATATTTCTGGAATGGAGAGGGATTTGGATGAGAGGTTAAGGACTGAATTGGAATTGGTATTGGGTGGTTTCTGCATGTGGTGACGGTTGTGATAGGTTCTAGGAGGGGTGTGTGCTGGGATTGGAAGATTCAGTAGGGAAGCCAGGCTTGGTTTGTTGCCAATGAGTGGGGGGTTTTGAGGGTGGTGGTGTGGTGGGTGGTTGTGGATTATGGGAAGAGGGATACCACTTCTGATATGATGGACCAGTAGTTTGGACAGTTTTCTAAGGTGTTGTGCGGCATTCAGTTCAAGTTTACAGTTGGCTTGTTGTATTATGGATCCAAGTGTGTTATTTGAGCCAGGTGCTGAGAGGAGAAGTATTTTGGAGAGAGAGAGGAGTTGTTGGGAGTGGTGGTTACACGAGGCAACATACTGTTGGAGGATAAGACGGGTGAGAGCTAAGGACTGCTGAATTTGAAACTGTAGGAGGGACTGATGGAGACAAGGATTGCATCCAGAGATGGGAACTTTTAAAGTGAGTCCTTTGGGGATTGTTCCAAATGACAAACAGGACTGGAGGAAAAGAATGTGGGATTGCAGTTTGGCTATAGCAAATGCATGTTTGCGGAATGACTGAAGGTACTGTGGTATAGGGTTGGGATACATGGTGGATAATAGGTTTGTCAGCTTTGGTGTTTGTCACTTACTTCAGTAATAAACTCATTTGTTATTAAATGTTATAGCAAATAACTTTGAAAAATCTTTAGATGTCACATACTCTCCTCCATTTCCTTGCTATAATTTTAGTAAAAGATGGACATGAACCAAATTACAGCAAAGCACATGCCAGGGAATCAATGTTAGATTTTACTTCAAAATTATATGAACTAACGACTTATAATTATCTGCGGTTAGAGGATCTGCACATTAAAGTTAAATGTTCAATGGTATATGACATTACACATTGTCTTTTCATCATGCTCAAATAAATTATTTCAATTAATTTACATTATACCTTACTAAACAGTCTGAATGAGCTCTTAAAGAATTTCTCTGTTGTACTCCTTTTCAAGACCTACCTCACACTCCTATTTTCTAAATACTAACAATTCTTTCAGAATCTCTAACCAATCACAATATGTTACCCACATACCTATCATGAGTGCCAATGGTTAGCCCCCCCCCCCCCGCCCCCCGAAGAATCAAGTCCCTGTTAAAAAAAATTATTACTTTTTCTCCATTGATAGTTCAAGTGTATTCATTGGGAGGCAACACTGTACTGCAGACTGCTAGAGTCTAATATATGGTTAAAAATAGAGAACTCTCATGTTAAGGCCACATTATAAAGATCATCTGCTTCGAGCACTGAACTGAATACACAAATATTTTGACCTTATTATTTCTTCTAACAACTCTTAGATTTTATGGTGCTGTACAACTCAGTATTACATAGAACATCTCGAACAGTAATTACTATTATTTTTGCTTTTCTGATCTATGGAGAACTGCCAATATATGCAGGAAGAGATATCAGAGTAACATAATAAGTACAGTGAGAAGTAAAAATATTAAAATTGTAAAATTCCAAACAAAAGTAAATAAATTAAATAAAAAAAAAAAAAAAAAAAAAAAAAAAAAAAAACACAACTTAAAGTATTGCAGCAAATTCCACAGGCAATAAAGTGTGAGGACATAAAGTGAAATTGGGAGTACTGGAGAAATATGAAAATATATGTAATATGTGTCAACAATATAATTATGTTGGTTTACAACTCACCACAAATCCATATGTTAAGATGTGGCAGGCACTTAAACAAACACACACACACACACACACACACACACACTACACTTAAGCTATCGTCCATTAGCCTTTATCGGGAAAAAGAGCATTTACATAATCACACAGCACTTACATGCTTTGTAAGGCCATGCTGTATCAATCCCCACAACCTCCTTGTAAACGTCGTGTCCCCCCTCCCCTATCCTCCTATCCCCTCACTGCAGAATATGATTCAGAGTGCAGTGGCCAAAGGTAACAGGTTGTGCGATGTGCCTGTGCGGATGCTCCTTTTTCTTATGAGGGCTAATGGCCAACAGCTTTAGAGTGTGTGTGTGTGTGTGTGTGTGTGTGTGTGTGTGTGTGTGTACGCACACGCGTGTGTGTTGAATGTGCTTGTCACACCTCGTGATATGTTTTTGCGGTGAATTTTAAACTATCATCATTATTCTGTTGAATTCCAACCTGAACATGGAATTGCAAACTACTCTGAAAAGACAGATAGTCAATGACCATTTGGTACAAAATAACTACAATCCACAGATAATTTTTCACTCAGCCAACCAGTTTTGTCACACTCACTCAACAGTTAATATTTGCTTTTATTTGTGTTTGCCACTCTGATTGCAGCTCACTTATCACTTATTCAACATATCTAATACTTCAGGACTATGCTCTCATTACATAATCACAGACAGAGTTTCGTTAGACATTATACTAACTTAATTTTACTAATTCAGGGAGATCGCTGCATCCACGGTAACTAGCACTTTTAATGATACCCATCAAAATGCTTATATATGGAAATTGAAAAATCAGTACTAAACATAAAAGGATGCTCAGTTTCCTAAAACACAGTACACAATACCCTATAAAGAGGAACAACAGCAATCTCAGTATGCAATTTGTGATGTTTCCAATGGGACAATAGTTTCTTAAAAATATAATTAATTTTGAAATGTATATGTATATTACAAACAGCATGATTTAACATAAACAAAAGTGCATCACTATTTGCTCTGAGAATAATCACTATTAGGGCTAATGGATGCATACCGATATCCATATAGTCGTGATTATTTTAAAGAGAGACTGCACATGCTGCCTTATAAATACATCAAAGATTGCCTTTCAAAATCATTATCTGTTTTGTATTTGGAAATACTAGGTCCCCTTAAAAATTCCCTATGTAATTAACCAGAGCATACAATTTAAACACTGAAATTTAGCTTTCAAAATAACAAAATTCAGTAAAAACTCTTATTAAGACTATTCCCACAGATAAGACCACAGAACCAGATACTAGACAAGAAAATTTCACACTTAAAAAGACAGAGCAATTTAACTCACTTCATAAAAACTGTATTTAGATAAAATCAATTATTTTAGGAAGTAATGCAGTTGTCAGTAATAACACAACTGCTGTGTAAAGTGACCAAAAAGCTATCTCTATCACAGATTTGAAAAATAGTTGAATAATACACTAAAAGACACAGTATGTTTCTTTAGATTTCAAATTACTACAAAACTCAGTCTATAAATAAATCAATTACATGCTTTCTAAGATACCTTCTGATATAATAAATAGTATTAATTCAAGCTCTAAAAATTTCCTCTTCTTCACAGAACATATGTTCACCATATTACAGCAATAATGGTGTGATATCAATTCCTTTAAACACTGCACATTTTTCGTAGCAATAACATAGTTCTTGACAGTAGTTTAAAGCCACAAAAATATTTAAAGAAAGCATGAAAATTTTATAAATTACTTTTTGATTCAAATTTTCATGCTTAGTTACATCACTGGTATAAAGTTATACTCAAATCCTAATCATTTCTTCATCGCTATCACCAAATCCAGCATCTCCTGAAGCATTCGACATCCTCACTTCTCCACCTGCATTGAGCTGGAACAAAACAAGAAGAAGTGTTAATATTCAATCTCTCCTAAATAAAAAGTTAAATAACATAAAAGCTTGCAAATAAAGGAATGAGCAAAGATAATCATCCGAAGGTGCTTTTGTGCCTTTTGCTCACTCAACACTTCTGTTTTTACTCATTTCACAGTTTATTCCACCTGGAAATTTGACATTAGATTTTCAAATCAAAAGCTGGGTTTAATTATTCAGCAGTGTTAATTGGATGCATATTTAAACAATTGTTACATTCTGTCTTTAGCAAAGTGGATGCTGAGAGTAACACTATTTATAATGTCTCATTACGAAGATCACTTGTATATGCCAAAGAAAACATAAGAAAAATTAATTTTAGAGCTGAAGTGCATTCCGACAATACACGGCATAAGAGTAACATAGACCTCCGTAATCAAGGCTCACATTGAAACATAAGACACATCAGTTACTTAGTATGAAATTCTACAATAAACTCCCCAGGACAGTAAGAGATCTGCCATTGAATAATTTTAAGCATAACTTAAATGTGTGGTTCGAATGTATGCCACATTACTCAACTGATGAGTTCCTAAACAGCGACATACATAATATTTGCAATAAGCTAACATTAACAGAATCACGTGAAGTATGGCTGTATGTGTGTGACAGTTATGTCCACATGGGAAAATTGTAATGTATTATTAATACTTGTATCATTGTATTATCATTGTACTATTATATTAAGATGTTATTTTTTTAAATCATATCTTCTATTACGCAATAAGCACACTGACAAAACCAACTGTATGGAGAACATATTGAAAGGCTAATAAAGAATCTACTCTATTAAAATTGATAATTAAATTGCATCTGCACAAGTCCCCTTCAAGGTAACTAAGCAGTTTGTTTCTTGTGATGCACTTTCCAATAGAACTACAATCATATTTTGAAAACGGAATTTTCCCTTTGCATTAGTTTACACACCGATAAGAAAATTCCTGGCAGATCAAGACTTGAACTTGGGAGATTTGCATTTTTCAGGAAAGTACTGACTGAACTACACACTTTTATTGTCCCCAGTTCTTCATCTACTACCTTCCAAACTTCACAGTTCTCCTGAAAACCTTACAGGACTAGCACATCTGGTATATTGGAGAGACGGCTTACAAAACAGGCTGAATGATAATTCCAGAATGAAATATTCACCCTGTAGTGTAATGTGCAACACTGTGACTCAAACTTGCCTTTTGTGAGCAAATGTATTACAGACTGCTCTTCTTCTGCCAGTATACAGTAGAACGTCAATTATCTGAAGTAATTGGGGGACATGGGTGTTCGGAAAACTGGTTTGTTCGGATAATCGAACTGTACATGTTTATTTGCCAAAAAGAAGTACTGTACAGTAAATTTATTCATAAAAACAGGCATCTCCTTTAGTATTACAAAGTAACGTACAGAGGCAACTTCAGTAGGAATATATAGTACGTGGTACAGTTCATTAAACAAAAATATATACGTATTACATAAACATTTTGCATTAACAATACATACAGCATACAAAATTAACGTTTAAAAAAATCCTTTATTTTCTTCCGTCTAAGCAAGTCTACACGCTTACGAGCAGCTAAGTCACATACTTTCTTCATTACAGTTATCTGAAACTGGTCACTTTCATCTTGGGCTTCAAACCATCGCAAGGCAGTATCTAAACAAGTGAACGCCTCAGAAGATGTTGGTATACTTTCATCTTCACTTTCTGGGGCACTGATTGATGAGATGCTGGCAGTGTCATCTTTATCAGTAACGACGTTTACAATCTCGCTGTCCTGCTTGATTTGGTGTCCTGGATCTGCACCATCGATATTCATCCATTCATGAACGTCTTCATCACATTTGTGGCAATCTATTTCTTTTAACATACCGAGAATTTTGGACATATCATTCTGTTCGTCATTTTCAATCATACCTTGTGAATTTTTTTCTGTGCCCAAAATGTTATTCCAGGCTTTTTTTTTCAAATTCTCTTCCTTTACACTATTTCATGCTGCGCTGATCATGTACGACACGTCTTTCAAGTCAATATTCTTATGAGTTCTTAAGAGACTTTCTTCTCCATCCTCTTCTCTTTCTAACAATAACTTCCGCAACAATTCTTTCCTGCAATATCATTTGAAAGTCTCAATAACACCTTGATCCATGGGCTGTAAAAACGAGGTTACATTAGGTGGAAGAAATATTACCTTTATGAACTCATCTTTTTTGTTTAAAATATCACATGATGGATAAGTTGGTGCATTGTCAAGGAGTGGTAGTATTTTATCCCTCTTCCCATTCTTTAGCTGATGAACTTTTACAGAGGGTACAAAAACGTCCAGAAACCACTTTAAAAAAATCGTACTATCCATCCAGGTGCTCTTTTGTGAGGTGTACACAACAGGCAAGGCTGATATATTAAAGTGCTTGAATCAACACGGTTTTTTACTTTTACCAATGACGAACATAGGCAGTCGGTGACTTCCAGTAGCATTAGCAGAAGCCAAAGCTGTAATAAGTCCTTGCTTCTTTTAGGACCAGGTGCTGCTAATTCACAATGTGAAACAAGAGTTTTTCTCTGTACAGCTTTCCAGTTAAGTCCAGTTTCGTCAGCATTGTAAACATTTTTCGAGAGCATAATCTTCTTCCCTTAATACGTCCGTTAGTTTGACTTTGAAAGAATCAGCTGCTGAAGAATCAGCCGACAGTTTTTCTCCCTGTATTGTAAGCTCACGAATGTCGTGTCTTGACTTGAAGCGTTTTAACCAGCACCTGCTCACTTTAAAGTTCGAAGGCCCTCCAAGTTTTTTGTTGAACTGCATTGCCTTCTCACACAGAATGGGACCTGAGATATGTTCTCCTTGCAATCTCTTTTGTGTAAACCACTTGTAAACAGCATCATCTAGATCTGTGTTAGTGGTGAGCATCATAGTTTTATGGCTTGTTGATCCATAAGAAGAATCAAGCATAGTAATAAAATTTGCTATGCTCGTCTTTTGTATTTTTATAACCGTAATTGTCGACTTCCCCAACTTGTACTTGTTGGATAAAGAGGTTGCAGATTCACTTTCTTCTAACCTTTTAATAATCTTGTACTTGTCCCTCATAGAAAAGACAACACATTTACTTTTAAGCATTTTGTATCATCAAGTTCACTTCTTCACGCAGCAGCACACAAGTGGTCGTAAAAGAGAACAGAAGGTGACTGTTTGCACCGTGAGAAGCTTTTCTTGGAAGCGCGTAATCCTTCAAACAGCGCGGAGCGGCATGCCTCAACTCTAAGCTGGCGCAGCTGTTGCTGTGAACAGCTTTGATACTGCCACTACTTCTACTGCCAGTGTCAAGCTGACAGAACTGTGCTGATTGTTGAAACACAGTGACTGGCAGCTTGGCCGGTCAGCAGCGCCTTGTGAAGGCCCCATTAGAAGCAATTTTCCACCAGCGGTGGCCCATTGCGGCAACTACTGTGGGAAACTTTGTTGGTGGTATGAGCGAGTACACAGTTCGGTTAAGCGGTCGTTCGGTTGACCGACATTCGGATAATCAATGCTCTACTGTACTAATTCGGTTGACTTCCTTTTCTGGAGGACACTTTTTGAAAGACAGATGTCAGAAGAGGGTAACTGTTTGGAAGGCTGTTGCGTGTTTTGCTATAACATCCGATTGGCAGACACCAGCAAATCACCATTTTGTAGCCAAGAGAAGCATTTACCTGCAGCATAGCTTTGAGGATTAGGGTTAGCAGTAGCAAGTTATCAGTTAAATTATTGTTGTGAAAAAATAATGATAAGATGTACTACAAATAAAATGTTTATATGTAGAAGGGGTAATGACAGGGTATTACTTGCAAAAGGGCACATCTATCAATACAACATACTACTGCACCCTCCTGAGCTCTTTGAGAGAAGAAAAAGTTACAGAAAATTGCCACGTGGAGTTCTACTGCATGAGGATAACGCACCAGCACATAAAGTCACCGTAACACTGGATACTCTGCACGACTATGGGTTTGAATTTTTACGTAATGAGCTATATTCTGCAGATTTGACTCCAGCAGACTTTTTTTCTTTCCCCAAACATAAAAATACGAAGAATGTGATTTGACAATGATTATGCACTGATTGATGCTGTGAATGTCTGGTTGGGCACGGAATTGAAGACCTTTCATTTGGTTTGCACAAGTTATCTGAGTATACCCATCAATTTAATAGTGTATGCAGACATGATATTGAAAAATAAATTGGTATTATGAAATTTCTACCTTCCTTTATTTGCTAGGCTACAAACTTTTCGTCTCCCCCTCCCTTGTATTGTACATTGTTTGCATAGTAATATGTAGGATACATTTAATACAGTAACACTTGTGATATTATGGTGCATGGTTACAGCTAGGGTTATAATACAATCTAGAAGTTTGGTTAGTTACTTACAAGTTATTAGTAAATTATTATTGTTATCAGTGCAGTTACTTTTTTTATTTAGTTATTATTCAACCAGGTACGCCCTAAGGCTGTAGAAGCAGTGGTCAATTAGATATAACTTTACCACAGCCTTGAAACCTGTAACACTTAACTGATTGTACATCTTTTGGCAATTTTCTAAATATCTTTTTCCCCAGATGTGGGAATCTGTTTTTGCAGAGCTATTTTTAGATTGTTGTGTATTAAGTTCCACTTTTTGCCTTGTGTTGTGATTGTGTATGTCTTCATTTCTTAGAAATAGTGTGGGTTTTTCCAAATATTGCTTTATGAATACTAGAGTTTCATAATATGCAGGCATGGGAGTGGAAGGATCAGCCACTTTTTGAATAGTGGTTTGCAGGATTGTCTGGAAGTGACACCTTCTATGATTCTAGTTATTCTTTTTTGAACAAGGAATAGTTTGATGCTGTTTGGAGAACCAACCCAGAAGATGACACCATACTTCACAAGTCACTGAATATTAGCACAGTAGACATTTCTTAAACAGTCTTTGCTGCAGCAGCTTTCAAGGATCCTTAGGACATAACAGAAAGAATTCAATTTTTTGATAAGGTTGTCAATTTAGGTTCCCCATCTGACATTATCTGACAATATGTAATTGACCACTTAAAAAAACTTAGACTAGGCACCTTGACAACCCCAAATGGGGTTCATGATCAATAAAATCATACAATAAGAGATATATAGAAACATACATATATACACATTATATAGTGAGAGGAAGGAAGAATAGAGGGCAAGAAATGAATTATCATTACGTGAGTTGATAGTGGGATTGGAATGGCTCCTTTTCCACTTCCTTAAAACCCATATCCTTCCCTTTCTCCTCTCCTTCCTTCCTCTTTTTCCCGAAGAAGCTGCCAGTGGTGGCGAAAGCTCGAATGTTTGTTTGTTTTTGTGTGTGTTTTATGTTTTTGTCGACGAGCCTGTACTTTAGGTAAGTCAAAAATCTTTATAATTTTGTACCCACACAATTGTCTGTTTTGATCTTTCACTACAAATTTTTATGACCTGTGCCATCTTACAGTAACATGCATTCGAAAGAAATGACATAATAACATCACAGGATCATATAAAATGAATTGGCTGTCAGACATAATAGCTTCACATGTCAAAACAAGGCTATTGAACACCTTGTCAACAATCATTCTTTCTCGCCATTGTAAGTGTACGGAAGGTTGCCAACTGCTGGTGTCACGCAGTGCAGAAACATGGAACTAGGATGTGTTGCACACGTTATCATGGTTCATCCATGGTTGTGTGATGCACTTCTTAGTGCAACTCACAAAGAAAGAAAAAGAGCAAAAACAGAACTGCATAACTGTGTGTCCATGGCCTGAAAGGATGATAGGAGGACAGAATGTGCTTGGTGGGAGTATCCAGATAGCACATGTTGTGCAACTTGTGTCCAAGTCCCCGGAGTTATGTTATAGAGCATGTTCTGCCACAGGATATTGATTGTCCCTCCAGAAGAACAGTTTGCCCATGACCATTCATGCATTGAGCTAATTTGCTGGTGGTCATACCAACATAAAAGGCTTTGCAATGAACAAGTCAGTTGGTAAATGTCATGTATTGTTTAGTGTAAGCATGTATTGTAAGTTTTTCTTGTGGTAGGGCTGGAGTACATGGTTGTGGGAGGATCCAAGGGACAGGTTTTGTAATGTGGTTGGTAACAGGGGTAGGAACCATTAGGTAGGAAAGATACTTTAAAGAAATGATCTCATTTCAGGACGTGACTTGAGAAAGTCATAGCCCTGATGGAGCAATTTGTTAAGGTGTTCCAGGATGGGATGGGTACTGGTTGACTAAGGGGATACTTCTGGATAGTCTAGGGTAACGGATGTTGTTAATGGAAAAGGGGGAAGTACTACTTGAGAAATTTGTTTGCAGACAAGGTCTGTATGGTAGTCATGGGAGAGGAAAGCATTGGATAGGCTGTTCGTGTATGTAGTGAGGGATTCATCACTGAAGCATATTATGTTTTCCACAGATGCCTAGGCTGTAGGAAAGGGTTTGTTCGATATGCAAGGGCTAGCAGCTATCAAAGTGAAGGCAGAGTTGTTTGTTTGTGGGTTTAATATGGATTGAAGTGTGAATGTGAGACTCAACAAGGTGGAGCACAACATCTAGGAAAGTGACTTGGTTTCTGGAGAAAGACCAGATGAATTTCCGGTTAAAGAAGAAAATGAGGTTTTGAAGGAAGTTCAAATTTTCTTCACCTCACAGAGTAGCCATTTAACATCCCCCCAACCTCCACAACATCCTCGCCAAATCTTACAACATCCCAAAACCACCATCCCTATCTAAGGGTTCCTACACCTGTAACTGATCGCACTGTAAAACCTGTCCCATGCATCCTCCCACGACGACTTAACCCAGCCATAACACAGAAAAAACTTACACCAGTCAAGGTGGGGCACATGCAAAACAGTCATTTACCAACTGACATATTTTCATTTCAAAGACTTTTTGTTGGTATGACCACCAACAATTTGGCTGAACACATCAATGATCATGGAGGAACTGTGTACATGGGGGAAAACCAATACCCTATGGCAGAGCATTCCCTGCAACATTGTTTGCCTGAGGGACAATCAATATCCTGTGTAGAAGCAGGTCTTCCAACATAACTCCGAGGACCTTAGCATGTGTCACAACATATGTGCCATCTGTGTACTCACAGCTAGTACCATTCCATCAGAGTAGCAGAGATGGGAAATTGACCTCCAACACATCCTCTCCTTCCACCATCCTCCTGGCCTAAACCATTAGCCTCTCTCCCTCTGTTTTCCTCAACTCACTTAATCATTAATCATTTCTTGCCTCCTATTCTTATGTCCTTTCATTATATAGTGTGAGTGTCTCCCCTGCCCTCCCCCCAAATTTCATATATTTCTTAACCTCCCCCCCCCCCCCCACTACCACCATCGTTTCTCAGTTATCTTCTCTCAAAGTCTTCATCTATCCTCTTTGCATGGCTTAGTGTTTATCATACAATATCTATGACTACTGTATATCACCCTTCACTCCCTTGCCCCATGGCCTAGGTTGTGAGTAACCCATCTCTTCTACCCCGTTTCTCCTCCATCCTCTCTGCTAACTGAGATGGAAGTGAATTCCGAAAGTTTGTAATAATGTCTATTTTCATTTGTGTGTGTGTGTGTGTGTGTGTGTGTGTGTGTGTGTGTGTGTGTGTGTGTGTGTTTTATTTATTTGTTAGTTTCATCTTGTGGTCAAGTAGGTTATCTACATCTACATGGGATACTCTGCAAATCACATCTGCATATATTTAAAATACATTTACAAAAGGTTAGTGGAAAAGGTGGAAGAAGGTTCAATTGGGGGGTTGGCACCTCCTAACATTGTATACTCCTCACATATGTAAAATTTACTCTCTTCCTTGGTGCAATTCCAGAACATCCTCAATATGATCACACATCATGTGTTGCATTCATATCACTCAATGATGATTTTTCTATTCTCCTTGCTTTGTATTGAACACCGACTACTTCCAGCATGAATTTCACTTTGTACTTGGGGAATTATCAATTTTCAGTCTCTTACTAAATAAATAAAACATAAATCTAGCAATACATGTTTTAAAAAAAAGGAAAGCATTATTGGTTGTAAATACGTCATATATATTCAAATAGATTCTTCAGTGTTGTAAGGATGAACCCAGAACAAATCTAGACAAACCAGCAAAAATGATTTTAAAAAATGGCTACACAGTACAAAAAGAAGAAAAATTTCCAATTACTCAGTGACACTACTAATCAACTGCTCTCTAAAAAATCAAATTACACATGGCAGATTTTTTATTAACTAATACCACTATTTGTACCACCTCCCACAATTATAAGGGGTGACCAAAAAGTGTATGTTTGAAGATAATACCAGAATCAGTGTAATAATCAAGAAAAATTCCCATGAGCACTGAGTCAATCATCCTATTGACGTGAAGGTTGAAGGTATCCATTCGGTTAAACACTATGCACTGCTGAGAAAAGAAGTCCATTAATTGTCTGTTTCACATCCTCGTGCAATAGGAATTGTTGATTCTTCAATCCCTTTCATAGAGTCAAAAGTAGACAATTTCCTGAGGTCAGGACTATAGCGTGGATGTCCAGTGTCTCCGACTTGAGTTAATGAACTTATGCATTGCATATGAGATATGGTGACATGCACTATCGTGAAGCAACAGGACCTCTTTTAATAGTTCTACTGGAAGATTCAACAACCAAGAAAAGAGTAACAACATGTTGGCCCTGTTTGGAAGCATTTGGTAACATCATCATCTTAATTCACATTTCTGCATTTACCACACATGTTGGAAAGACATTCCACACTAGTCTCTTACTTTCATGTTGATGATTAGTTGCGTTCCATTGCATATAGACTCCAGAAACACCTTCAAACAGAAACTATGTGATCACCCCATATCATAGTAATGAAGTGTGTGTGTTTATGTCATCATTGTCATCTTTATATATGCACATGGTAACAAAGCAACCACATGTAATCCAAAGACATATGAATGCGCGAAGAGTATTCATGCAATAAAAAAGCATATGCGTCTAACACACAGTCCACATGCAATTAAAACCACCACTACTACCAAGCACAAAAACAACTCATACAACACTGACTTGTCTGAAAGCTCAAAACTGCAGATAATGTCCAGTCCCTTCACCTAAAGGTCACTGCTATCATCACTCGCCTGCAATGAAAAACCAAGCAATAAACAAAAAAATGCATAAAACATGCAAGTCAATTATTGGACAAAAAATAAAATAAAACAAACAAACATTGAAGAAAGCTCACAAGAAAATGAATATAGACTGGCAGATAAGCTCAATTTTCTTCTGCATTGTTACCAACAAGAAATATGGGACTTGTGTCTGCCTATCACAAAAACAACACTCAGCTGATTTCAGAAAAACTTACCATTGCACCTGATCCAAGAATATTTGTTGGTACTTTAAATACCAAGGATAGAACCAATGAAGGAATGGGCAGAACGCAACATTTATAACAAAAACAGTAAAGAAATCTGTTCAGTGTAAGTAAATACACCCCCCCCCCCCCCCACACACACACACACACACCCACACACACGCAAAATGGACAATCAATAGCTTTTCAGTTTCATCTGGTACATTAACATTAAGGAACAATAAACTAATAAGCTACCTACATGGTGCATCTGAAAACTTCGATGAATCGTCTCATATTTTACAAACCGCACTGATGAGGATTAGGTGTCTGTGCATACACATTGAGAACTCGTATCGTTGCAACATGTAGTGCAAAAGGGAGCAACATGTTAACATAGAGTTTTGTTTGAAATTAGGAAATACAGTGACAGAGACCCATGGTATGTTGATGCAAGTGTATGGTGTTGAGGCAGTGAGTAAAAAGTGTGTGTGAGTGGTTGCAGAGATCCAACAACATGCAACCTCAATGCTTCAAGCAATTCCACAAGCAGTGTTTGCTGACAGTTTCCAACAGCTGTAAAACCAATGCAAGATGTGTAGTTATCCAATGGCAATTACTTTGAAGACCAGTAAAGGTGTTTTGTTTGTAAGTCTTGTTTTTTATATTTCCTGAGCCCATTCGCCGAACTTTTCAGACGCACCTTGTACTATCAGAATTAAGATCCATTCTTTTGACATTATCAGATTCGTTTTTATGTTTATTATGATTAATTATAATTTCTGCCTTAATTGAGCTGTTTCATGTTCAAACTGAAGCTTTGCTTCAACCTGTGTTGTTATGCCAAATCTCTGGTCTGTAATTAGACTTTATGTGAGATGAGTAATATTTGATCACCTACACTGTGGCACTGCATGCACCTGATCATAGCATGCTCAATTTCAATGGCTGTTTTACAACCCAGGTCATATGAATCCTCCCGTTCTACAATAACTCATCTGAATTGCACAAATAGGAATCACCCTTAACAACACTTTCTACAGGCCCCGCAACCAATCTGGCATCAACCTGAAGTTACTATCAATTCAAATCTCTTTTCCAACTGTGTGCCACTGATTTTTCTATTATGTTTCAATATTTTAAACATCTCCACCTACCTCTACATGCATACCCAAAGGTAAATCATGGAGGGTACCGACCACTACTAGTTACTTGCTTTCCTGTTCCACTCCAACAGAGAATGAGGCAAAAATGAATGCTTGTATGCATCTCTAGGAGACCTAATCTCTCTCTCTGTGCTTATCTTTGTGGTCTTTACATAAAATGTAAGGTGGTAGCATTGGAATCACTCTACACTCTGCTTCCAAATCCAGGCCTCTAAATTTCTTCAACAGTATTTCTCAAAAAGATCATCGCCTTCCCTTTACCAAATCAAATGTTCAAATGTTTGTAAAGCTTATGGGACTTAACTATGGGGTCATCAGTCCCTAAACTTACAAACTACTTATGAACTAACTTATACTAAGGACGGCACAAATATCCATGCCCGAGGGGGGATTCGAACCCCCCGACCGTAGTGGCCATGCAGACCGTGACTGGAGCACCTCAGTCCCCGCGGCCGGCTTCCCTTCACCTTTCTGAAGCATCTCAGTAACACTCCCTTCACTGACTCCCATTTGAGTTTCTGAAGCATCTCAGTAACACTAAAACACTGGTTATACCTTTCAGTAACAAACATAGCTACCTACCTCTCAATCGATTCTTTATCTTCCTTTAAACCAATATACTCAGGATATGAAACACTTGATCCTCTGCTTATGCAAATTCGCATTACAAGATATTAGATCACAACTCCAGCTTGAATGATGTCAAGCACATAAAAAAAAAAAAGAAGAAGAAAGAAAAAGCTTCCTGGTATGCTACACACTTGAAACTTTTGACACAGCCAAGACGTGAATAGCAGTGCAATATGAACTCACTTTTGTGTGGTGGGTACATTGTGTACCACTGCAAATTTCCCCCATTTCCTGTTTCAGTTGTGAATGTCATGCGGCAAAAATCAATTACTGGTAAGCCAAATCGAGACCTTCAGTTTTCATGTTCTCTGCCTTTTCATGAGAAATATGTAAGACAAAGCCTTATGTTAGTTTACTTATGTGAAACAGAAATGAAATACCCCCCAAATTGGCTTGTATTGAAAACCTCATATCTCAGAAAGGTGAATACAAATAATTTTCTTGTATTATTATATAGAAAATCTCATATTTGAGCAATCAGTAAGCCAATTAGAGACAATGATCTCTGTTCTGCACACTGGTGAGAAAAAAGAAACAACATGTATTTCTAGGCAACCATTTTAAGTGGAGAAACCATGTATAGCTTTTCTGTGATATCTGGTTTTCAATAAAAGTCAACAATATTTCTAATTTCATTGTTGTCTCCCATATTTCTCATCAAAATTTTACAAATAACATCACAGCAATAACAAATTGGCTAACCCTATACCTAGTTTTGTCTGAAAAGCTGTCATAACATAATCTTTTAATATAAAATAATTTTACATTTTTAATTACTAACCTTCGAGTAAAAGTTACGATGTCCGTATCTTGATAGGAGAAAGTTCCTACAGCGAATGCGATTATTTTGTTTTCTCAGCACTGCCCCAAGAACTATTATGACGACAATGAACAGTAGGCTCACCACAAGTGCAGCTGAAATATTTTTTACATAACATTATAATCAATCTCTCAATCAAATAATTAGACAATAAAAGTTGATCAGTGCTTAAAACCAAAAAGTGCACATTTTTCGTACAAATGACATCTAATTGAGTCTATGACACATAACTCCAACTCTCTCCATTATTCACTCCCTCTCTATTACCTTCTCCATGTCTAGTTATGTATGAGGAAATTGAGAAGCAAATCTCAATGGTAACTGAAAGAGACAATATAAGAAATTAACATCAGAAAAACAGTAATAAATAAAATGCACAAAATTCCTATACAGAATCCAACAGCACACTGCACAATTCTCTGCATAAAAATCATACATGCGCAATCCAAATTTAGATTTGATTTGCACCTTGTATTAATCAAATGAATTATTGACTCAATCTTCCACATTTAGCTGACATATCAATAACAAAAACATTTATACTATGCCCTGGCTTTATGTCCTCAAATTGTGCTGCTAGCTAGATACTTCCTTCACAAATGGCCATATTGTTTTAATTTGGTCCTGAGACTTATATTTTCTTTTTGCATACCACATACTTTTTAACTTCAACATTTTTCAAAACCTTGCAATACTGTTTATAACGGGCTACTGCAGCCCAACAGCAACTGCTTTTAACCTTTTGATGTAATTCCCACTTTGATCTACATGATACTGTTATCTTTCTTGTCAGCCATGCAGGCTGCCTGTTAGTGGTAGTAAGTTACCCTATTTCAAGCTCTCTAACAAAAAGCAAATTTTGAAGAGCATGAGAAATGTGTTGAGTTCCCTGAACGGAACTTCCCAATAGCAGACATTTTAAAATTCCCCTGCAAAACAACATTGGCCCCTGTGATAAAATTATTCCTAATAGCAGACATTCTTCATAACCGACACTGTAATGTATCCCCCAACAACAATTAAAACTTCCAAACCACAGACACTGTAAAAGAAACAGACAGTTGTAAATTAAACGGCAACAATCATTAACAAGCATTTGAATGTTTTGTGAGTTAAGGTGCAAAAAGTGTTGAGACATATTTTGGTTCTAATGGACAATGTTGAATCGGGTTATGAACTCCGAAAATCTATCAATGTATCGGATTTCTTCAGTCTTAAAACTGCATCCACTACAGTCAGCAACTGTTTAAAGGAGGCAGAGTGGTTCAGCTACTGGCAGAACTGCGAAATAAAAGAATCTCAATATATATGAGCAACAAATTCATACTTTGAGAGAGGCATTTGGTGAATCTAAGGGTTATGCTAATACTGATGATAAACTGTTTACTGGAATTTCATTAAATAGTGTAAGTGAACCCATACAAGAGCTTCATGAAGAAGAGTATGATGACAATGTTGAGAATGGACAACAGGATGAAGATAGAGAGGAATATGACATAAATGAACTGGAGTTCATTCCACTTTCAAGTTATCAGGCTGCTGAAGAAGTAAGAAAATTGAAATTATTTTTTCAGTGAAAAGGGATGAGGAGGGACTTAATTTAATGTTAGAACTTGAAACACATATTGAGGAGACAATCATATGTAACTCTATGGGTCAGAAAAAATAGATGATTACTTCAAACCGACTTCCTGAATGCCTGAAAGAAATTTTAGTACTATATTATGCTAGTGTATGGTGGTTTGGTAATGTAGTATTGTACTTAAATAAAGACAAATTTTCAGTAATTTAATGGTTATCAATGGAACAGTGCTTTCCTACCCAAAGTGCATTGTATGTAACATATTATATACTGTATTTTTACCATTTTCTTAAGAGCAGAGACTTCTTAAAAGCGGACTGTTTTATTTTTCCCGTTGTTGTCCATTGTTCAGATGTTCTACTGTGTTCATTGTCTTCTACCACTCCAGTTACTTAATTAAGTTTAAAAAAAGGCCTCTATTGCAATTTGATCTGCTTTTCTAAATAGTTTTCATTTACCAGGTGTTTAACCACAAAAACATTTTTGAGTCAAAATTTGTACATCATGGTCTGAAAGACCACTCACTTTTCTAAGAATGTCCTAATAATAATGAATAAACAAGCATGTTGTCTATAGTTGTACTGCTGTTCCCTTTTACTTGCACAATCACTTACACAATTTATGTCAGAATGACCACATACAACTAGTTTTAGGAACTTCCTAGAAAGTGTGCCTAGAACTGTCTCTAGCATGACCATAATGTTTTAAAACCACAGTCAGGGAATTTGTAAATAACAACAATTAGAAGTTTAGTTTCATTGAAATCAAACTACTCCTGCACAACACTCACTAATAACCAACACAACCAAATGCCTACGTGTATAAATAATCAACACAATTAAAAATAGACAAAGTTTGTCCACAGTTGGTGACTCCAGAGAATAATTGTCATATTAATATTATTAATAGTAGTAGTAGTAGTAATAATAACAACAATAATAATAATACATTTGCTGCATTGGGTATGCTTCCATTCACCTACTACATGATCTTTTCAATCAATCAACAACTTCATCTTCCTAAGTCCCTTCTCTCCATATCTTGGTGTTTATGGAGTAATGTTTCCTCTGGCACCCTGATAAAGTAGTTATCATCACAAATTACAACTGCATGCTATTTTAGTTTCTTAATTTGTTTGCAATATACAGTGGTGAAACTGTGGTTTGCCATTTTACTGAGCAGGTCAATATTCTTTTTGAGACAGCATAAGCTGCATAAGAAAATCACCCTGACTGTTAACAGTGTTACTGGGCCAGAATAAAAAGTGGGGTGCAGGTTAATAATGGTAGTGATGTTTTCCTTTTCTGCAACAAATATATATGATAATACCTAGGTGAAGAAAAAACATGGAAAAGAAAGAAATAGCCATGTAGCATCATTGGTTGTGAGATTCAGAGGCTACATTCATTAACTGAATTGGAAGATCAATGTACAGGGCCGTACCAAGGCCGCGGAAAGACTGGCACCCAGCAAGAGCACAGAAATGGAGAGCTGTGGATACTAAACGCTTGCCAAAAAAGAAACCTAGTACAGTTAACATCTAGAGGCACATGACTTCTGTGGCATATGTTCCAATCTTCTGCCTGCGAGAAGGAACCTTCTCCTATTTCTGCAACTGCAACGATATCACACTGTTGTTTCTTCAGCCTCATTTCTTCCAGGCAGTTTCTCAATCCCTCAAGTATCCCTGGGGAGCAATATGACCCAAATCTAGAACTACTTTTGTTCGTGGAATGTAAAATTTATTAAAAAGGAATAATGACTTTATCTGAACAGCTAATATATTTTTATGTCAATTCATTAAAATACTGCCACTATATCCCATGTAAATTACTTGGGTCTTTATGACCCCATTAACACTTAGCAAAACAAAAACAATTTTAGCAAATGGGTTAACCCTCCAGTGCTCATGCCACATGAAACACATCACAACCATTATTAAGTTGTGATCACCATGCACATTTTCATGCAAATATTTGTTCAGGCTTTCTTGCTTACGATTTTCTACATATATTTTCCATATTTATTGTTATTTCTCATTTTAGTTGTTTAAAGTGATCCCAGAAACACTAGTGGAAGTTTCTGAAGTTAAGTTGACATATTATAAGTCTGACAACGATGTTGGTATGGAAGACCACAATAGTGATTCTGAACAGTCACAAGTGGGAGATGACAGTCAGGAAACTGTTCCAGTTCATGTTATGGCAGGTAACTACAAAATTTACATTGGGAAAGACAATGAAAACCTTTGAACTAGTCAGCCTCTAATTACAGGAAAACAGTTCTAAAAGCATGGTTAAGATTTTAACTGGACCAAAAGGGAGTACCATAAATGCACTTACACATTTAGAAGTATTTAATGTTTTTATCAATGAAAACATGATAGAAGGCATCGTAGCTCATACCAACAGAAGAATTGATAAAAGACATAGGGATACCAACCATTGCCGAACTCGTGATTGTACAGAGTCAACAATAGGAGAAATTTGGAGTCTTTTGGGGGTACTTATTCTAAACCTGGAAATGTCACATACATGGACGTCACAAAAATTTCAGGATGTGAAGGCATTGTGCAACAACTGTGAAAAGAATGTCTTCAAGAATGATGCTTGTCAAAATGTTGTTTCTCCTGTTATTCTAATGACCAGCAGGTGGAAATTTGTTCAGACTGAAGATGTCAACATATTTTCTAAATAAAGTTGACTGCTCTTACAATTTAAAAAGTTAACAAACTGATGAGTCTTTTTATTTGTTTTTACTCCTTGGTTTCCCTAAAAATGACTTACGTCAAGATAAAAGTATTGTGCCGTGGCAAGCTAACTCACATAAAATCAGATAGCATGCCGAACTGGACAGTTAAAGAAATGATTAATACTCAACAGTCACCATATGGATTACGTTTCAACAGTGGGTGTGGTTCCCAAATCCTCATTCATGTTCAACAATGAAATGTTGACTGATATCTCCAGATTTTTTTAGATTCATGTCAAATGAAGGCTGGACTGAAACTGTTCACCCTAGAATACTTCAAGTAAGTGAAATGGGGATCGAACCTCAAGTACAACACACCATTCCCTGCTTGGAATGGCTTAAATGAGAGACGTATACTTTTAAAAATATAGGCCTGTAACAGATTTAGAAGCCAAATACAACAGAAATTAATACAGCTGCATGAAATAGTGATTTCCAGTACAGTATGATGACTTGATAACAATACTGACTGGCATTGCTTTCCATTCATATATTTTGAGGTTGTTTACTGAATTTATAGTTCCAGAACATCAAAAGAGCTTTCATGACATTTATGTAACTTCCAGAGACTGCAGCATTTTGTAAGTACAGTTTCGCAAACTTCTTAAGGTCCAATATAGGTGAAGCATGCATGTATCTTTGAAGGGCACTTGCATTAGTTACATCAATAAATACAGCATCTGTGACAGGAATGTAATAGGATCTTTTGCATAGACATGAAAAGGGCAGGTCTTACACTTGGGACTCTGTTGATATGGCACGGAAAAGCTGTATGTACACAATGCAAGAAGTTCTCAGTGGAACCTTCATAAAGCTGATATCTCCAAAATATTGTGTGTCATCTTCTCACTTAAAATGGCTACCTAGCCATATACACAGTTCCTTGCTCCATACTGGACTCTCAGAAGACAATAATGGTGCTGTGATTTTCATCACTGCAGATGTGTCATTCATAGTTGGCCACACTCTATGAAAGCAACCTTTAGGTGTAGAAGGGATGATTGTTATCAAAATAGAGATACTATTGGCAACAGGGGTGAGCTTGATATGTACAAAGACTCTTATACAGCCCGTTAAAGAAGATAGACAATATACAAGAAGTGACTTTTGGGCTTATGATGACCAGTACACGCAGAAAGAAAAGAAGGCACTGTTAGCTATGGTAGAATGAGCATAATTCCCGAGCCCTGGATGCAAAACATGAAAATATTATCAAAAAACATATACCAGAATATGAGACTTGGTGTCTAGGGGCTAAGGTTTCCTTCTGAGAGCACATACACAGGTTAGCAAATAGTCATGAGCATGCCACAGCTGTCCCAAAATTTTATTTACATATTTGATCCAAAAGGAAAAACAGTTACAAATATCAAAATAGTAAATGATTACTATAATTTATTGTTACAAGTTATGATAGACAAATAACACTATATAATAAGCTATGTGCCAAGTAATAAATTTACCTGTGTTTATACCACCAGTAGAGACATCATGGTGTGCCAAATGATCATGGATTGTTGGACATATTGTTGGTAAATTCCATCCAATAGTAGCATTACATTCATTTTCCTGGAAGGGAAAATATTCTGTCATGAATTACATCAATAATATTGCACTGCATCAATTTCATTTCAAAAAGATAAAGTGTGACAATTTCTTAATAAGAAATAGGATTGATGTCACTTTCTAGATGAAGCACACTTCAATAAATATTTATACTTATTTATTTTACAATATTTCAGTACATGGGACATGTGACTATATTCAATTCAATCTGGTGGTAAAATAGTCTGCCAACTTCTATAAGCCGCTTCTCATCCATGATTATGTTTGTTACAAGCAAAACTGGTTTGGGAAATAAAGATGAAAACATACAGCTGAAGACTCAACATGATTCATTTCTTCATACAAATGTGTATCAATACTAAGTTTACCAGGGGGCAAAGGATGGAAGAGGAAGATGACTTGGTTTTCTTTCTTTATTCATATGTTTTATATTTTAGTTCTGCTTTTGAATCCTTCAAATGAGCAGAAAGCTGTTTCATTCCACTACTTGCGTAAGACACCCTTCATTCACCTGAAGTCAATTGCTGAAGTCAAGTTAAACCTACATTTAAAATATTTGGAGAAATTCTGAATCTGCCCCAAAGGAAGAAATTTCACTTTTTTACTATAGCGTGTTATTAAATTAATGACAATATTCACACAGTTGATCAAAACTACTACTGAACCTTTATATCAGAGGTGGGGGTTGGGGGGGAATGGGTACCTGGATTTCTTTTTGTACATTCTTCCATACTCCACAAGCCACCTCACAGTGTGTGGTGGGTGATACATTGCACACAATGGTCACTTCCTCTTATTCCAGACACTAATGGTTCGCAGGAAAAATGATAACCTGTGTGTCTCTGTGTGGGGCTTAATCTCTCTAATTTAATCTTAGTGGTTGCTTCCCGAGATATAAAAAGAAGGAAGCAATATTTTGGTTGACTCTTCGCAAGATGTATGCTCTCAGAACTTTGACAGAAGACCGTACAATGATTCAGAATGTCTTCTATCATCTGCAACTGGAGTTTCCTAATCATCTCAGGGCGCTTTCTCACTTACTAAAAGAACCTGTAATGAAGATGTTCTCCATTGGACCCTCCCTCCCTCGCCCCCCCCCCTCTCTACCATGTTGTACAAATCTTGCACTGATGAGCAATACTCAAGCACTGTCCGAACGAGAGTTTCAAAAACTACATACATTGTTGATGGACTACACTTTCTAAGAATTCTTCCAATAAATCTCATTCTGGCATATGCTTTATCCATGACAGCTTTTCTATGGTCGTTCCATTTCAAATCACCCCTTAAGTCGACTCCCAGATATTTTGTGGAAGTAATTGCGCCCAATGTTTGTCCTGCTATCACATAGTTATAAAGAATCTTTCTTTCTATGTAAACACAGCACATTACTCTTCTTTATGTGAGCCTCAATTGTCATTCCCTGCACAATGTAGCAATTCACTGTAGATTCTCATGCTTTTCGCTATCCTCTTCCAGTGTGGCGACTTCTCGATAAACTAAGCACCATTCCCAAAAAACCTGATTGAACTTCAGATTTCGTTTATTATGTCATTTATACATACTGTGACAAGCAACAGTCATTAACACTACCCTGGGGCACATTTGAGATTACTTTAACATCTGAAAACTTCTCTCCATTGAGGATGACAAGCAGAATTTTGTTATCTAGAAACGCCTCAATTGAGTCACACAGTTGGTGTGATACTCCATGTGCTACACTTTGCACTTTGTTCATCAGGCAAAGCTATGGCATGGACAGCCATAAGAAGGTTGGAAGTGGGCCAGACACACAGGGACGTGTCTGCAGCTATTGGAGTGTCCCAAAGTGTAATTTCTGGGATCTGGATGCCATTTCAGACAAAAGGAGCTGTTAAAAGAAGGCAAGGCCAAGGTCGTCCACAGGTAACATCAGCAAGAGATACCGATATATCCAGCTAACAGCCCATCAAGACAGGAGACTGAATGCAACTTAGCTGCTGTGCACCCTCCAGGCAGCAACAATACATGTAGTATCAACACAAACAATCTGAAACAGCCTTTGGGAAATGTGGCCTATATGCACGCAGAGGCCTTTGGTGTATGTCCCATTACAATGACATCATTTAACCTGCAGAAACTGGGTGGAGGAACATCAGGATTGGAGTCTTAACGAATGGCACTGGGTTCTGTTCCCAAATGAGTCACGGTTTTGTATTCAGCTGGACAATCACCATTCCCTCATCTACAGAGAACGTGGAAATGGGAACAATCCTACTTATGTGCAGGGAACATCACCATTTCATTGTGGCGGACTAACTGTATGTGCAAGATTCAGTATTGGTGGACTTACGGACCTCTATGTCATTCAAAATAGCTCTTTGACTGCTCAGATGTATGGAGACAAGATCCTTCGACCTTTAGTTGTGCTCTATGCTGGTATCATAGGAGATGGGTTCCTTCTGAAGGACGACAATGCTCTTCCCCACAGAGCTGCACTGGTGGACAACGTGCTTGAAGCTGAGGGAATTGAATCAATGGAGCAGGCAGCTTGTTCACCAGACTCAAACATGATTATGTTCGGGATGCACTTGGCAGATGCATTGCAGCCAGACCAGCACCTCAACAATGGTCGCAGAGCTGGATATTGCACTCATCGAAGTATGGCCAAAGGTCCCTCAAGAGCTAATTGAAACCCTCATACTAGCCCTGCCACACATGTGTGCAACTGTACTGACTGTCTAACCACACACCATATTAAAGAGCAACGAGAATGATTTTTTCACTAGTAAGGTAGCCCCGTGGTGCTACCACTCTGAGTACAGTGTTGAGACAGCAAAAGGCCATACTGTATCACACACAAATTACAATTGTAACCAATACGGTGTGTTGTGTTATGGTCCGCAGTCCGGAGACTGGTTTGATGCAGCTCTCCACACTACTCTATCCTGAGCAAGCCTTTTCATCTCCTCATAAGAACGGCAACCCACATCTACTTGAATTTGCTTACTATACGCGTCTCTTGGCCTCCCCCTGCGATTTTTACCCCACACACTAACCCCCAATGCTAAATTTACGATTCCTTGATGTCTAAGAATGTGTCCTACCAAGCGGTCCCTTCTTTTAGTCAAGGTATGCCAAAACTTCCTTTTCTCACCAATTCTATTCAGTACCTCTTCATTAGTTATGCGATCTACCCACCTAATCTTCAGCATTCTTCTGTAGCACCACATTTCAAAAGCCTCTATTCTTTTCCTGTCTACACTGCTTATCGTCCATGTTTCACTCCCATACAAGGCAACACTCCACAGAAATGCCTTAAGAAAAGACTTCCTTACACTAAAATTAACATTCGATGTTAGCAAATTTCTCTTTTTCAAAAATGCTTTTCTTCCCATTGCCATTATGCATTTTATATCCTCTGTAACAAAACTCATCTACCACCTTTATTGTTTCGTTACCTAATCTAATTCCTTCAGCATCGCCCGATTTTCTAAGACTGCACTCCATTATTTTTGTTTTGCTCTTGTTAATGTTCATTTTATACTCCCTCTTCAACACTCTGTCCATTCCATTCAACTGCTCTTCCAGGTCCTTCGCTGTCTCTGCCACAATTACAATGTCATCAGCAAACCGCAATGTTTTTATTTCTTCCCCCTGAACTTTGATTCCTATTCCAAATTTCTCCTTGCCCTCCTTTATAGCTTGCTCAATGTACAAATTGAACAACATTGGAGAAAGGCTACAACCGTGTTTTACTCCCTTCCCAACTGATGCTTCCGTTTCATGCCCTTCGAGTCAAATAACTGCGGTCTGGCTTTTGTACAAGTTGTAAATAACTCTCCTTTCCCTGTATTTTACCCCTGCTGACTTCAGAATTTGAAAGAGTGTATTCCAGTCAACATTGTCAAATGCTTTCTCCAAATCTACAAAAGCTAAAAATGTAGGTTTGCCTTTCCTTAATCTATCTTCTAAGATAAGACGTAAAGTGAGTATTGCCTCCCGGGTTCCTACGCTCCTCCTGAATCCAAACTGATCCTCCCCGAAGTTAGCTTCTACCAGCTTTTCTATTCTCCTGTAGATAATTCGTGTTAAAATTTTGCAACCATGACTTATCAAACTGATGGTTCTATAATTTTCACACATGTCTGCACCTGATTTCTTTGGAATAGGGATTATTACATTTTTCTTAAAGTTTGAGTGTATTTCGCCTGTCTCATACATCCTACACACCAGTTCAAATAGTTTTGTTATGGCTGGCTTTCCCAGAGACTTTAGTAGCTCTGAGGGTATGTCATCTACTCCTGGGGCCTTGTTCCGACCTAGGTCTTTCAGGGCTCTGTCAAATTCATCTCTCAGTATAGTATCAGTATTTCATCTTGATCTACTTCCTCTTCCCTTCCTACAACATCGTCTGTAAGTTCATTTCCTTTGTAGAGCTGCTCTATGTACTCTTTCCACCTTTCAGCTTTCCCTTCTTTGCTGAGAATTGGTTTTCCATCTGAGTTCTTGATATTCATAGAGTTGCTTTTCTTGTCCCAAATGTCTCTTTTATTTTCCTGTAGGCGGTATCTACTTTTCCCCTTCTTATACATTCTTCTACAGATTTGCATTTGGCTTCTAGTCACTCCTGCTTAGCCATTTTGCACTTTCTGTCAATCTCATTTCTTAGTCGTCTGTACTTCATTTTGCCTGTTTCATTTACTGCATTTTTATATTTCCTCCTTTCATCAATTAAATTTAGTATTTCCTGTGATATCCAAGGATGTTTTGTAGGTCTTGCCTTTCTACCTATATTGTCCTATGCTGCCTTCACTATTTCATCTCTCAATGCTACCCATTCCTCTTCTACTGTTTTATTTCCCCCTATTTACCAATACGGTAGCTGAATAAAATATGTAATTTTATATTGTGTATGATCTCACCTGATCCCCTAAATGTTTTTCAAGTTTCAAAATGCAATTTGAAATAAGTAGAAGCATGTAAGTAATTATTTCGTAGAAATCTGCACCCGATTACTAACCAAAACCGTATTTCATTTAACAAACTGCAGTTCGTAAAATAAAAGTGCAGCTATACCTCGTATTGGGGCATATGACAATCTTCTAACCTTAGTGACTGGAACCAAAAGAACACTTAAAACCGATGAACTACCAAGAAGCATTTGCCTGGCTTTATTCGAGCATAGAAGTGCTTACAGAGAAATTGAGGTAATGTACGAGGGTAGACAATAAATAAATCACAAACGCCAGAATAGTCTAGAAGCATTTTCCTGGCTTTATTCGGGCATAGAAGTGCCTACATCGAAATTGAGTGAATGTACGAGGGTAGATAATAAATAAATCACAAACGCCAGAATAGTCTAGAGGATATCGTCTAAAATTACGCACCAGTACGAATCTAAATGGTGGTATAACAGGAGGAAGACAGCCTAGAGATAGTGTAGCATGCGTATTGGAGGATTTAACCAGTGCGTGCATGTCTGAAGGTAACGGATACAGCGGAGACTGTAACTGTCAAGAACAAATGAAATGTATTCGGTCGCGCGGGAATGGCACTGCGATCTAAGGAGCCATGCTACGGATTGCATGGCCGCTCCCGCCGGGTTTTCGAGTCCTCCGTCGGTCATGGATGTGTTTGGTATCCTTAGTGTAAATTAGTTTAAGTACGAGTAGTTTGTAAGACTAGAGACCGATGTCCCGAGCAGTTTGCTCCCATAGGTTTACATATTACATTTGAAATGTAGCGGTTGCCAATATGATTAAGCATCAGCTGTACAATTTATTGGTGACGTGTGAAAAATTTTGCCGCTCCATGTCCCCAACTCAGGTTTCCAGCATTTCGCAAGTGGTCGCCTTAGCTTCGGAATAGTGGTGGTATACCCGACTGCTTTTTAACAACAATTTGGCCGGTTTCCATTTTTTCGTTCAGTCCTTTTTTCTGTTCTGTCCCCCCTCCTTCCCCAGAGGAATAAAACGGCCGAATGGAATTTGATTCCGTAATGGCGATTGTGCCAGCCCACCACAATATTGCAGCAAAATAAGGAGTTTTAGTTTAGTGAGTGATATGCAATATATATTTTACAAAAATTTACATACAGATTTAGTTCCCATGATGGAACATCATCAGTGCAATTAGTAATGATGACTCATGTACTCTACATAAAACATTTGTCTAATCCTTTCCTGGTCCACGTCACAAGTTAAAAAAATTGTGACCTGGAGCAGGAAGACCTTTTTTAGTTATTTTATGGACTTGACCATTTGACCATTAACCCTTAGCTTTCCAGATCATTTTTCTGTCACACACTGTCCCAGGTGCGGTCTGACAGACCGCAATTTTTAAATAATCATAAGTAGTTCTGATTGTAATCTAAGTGAAATAATTCAATTTATTACGCAAAAGACAGTGTAGTATGGTGTGGTACATTAGATTTTACACTACAGATAAGGCAAAAGTTCCGAACTGTAACGCCATATTCACATTTTGTTTGTCCGCGGAGGAATAACCGCGCGCACTGAGGCGCCGTGCTGTGGTGCGCGCGGCCGTTCGACATCGAAAGTTCGAGTCCTCCCTCGGGCTTGTGTGTGTGTGTGTGTGTGTGTGTGTGTGTGTGTGTGGTTCTTATGATAAGTAAGTTTAAGTGGTTTGTAGGTTTAGGGACCGATGACCACTGCTGTTACGTCCCATAACCTTACAAACATTTGAACTTTTATTTTCCTTCTCCTGTCAGAAAAACTCCTTGCAATTTTTTCACGATTGTTTCAACTCATCCTGTTTAAGCATCTAAAACTGTCTACGCCCTTTACAAAGAGAAAACAGAGATCCAAAATCTTACAGCAGGTTTCACTACAAAACATGATACTTGTCACAAGAACAAGTATCTATATGAAGTTGCTTCACAAGCTCTTACATTTCCACGTTTAGACTTCCGATCAAATATCAAAATATCTATTCTACAACACATCACTATGTACTGCAGGAATATAAATTTTGCAGAACGGTACATCTGATTATAAATATCTGTGTGTGTGTATGTATGTATGTATGTATGTATGTGTGTGTGTGTGTGTGTGTGTGTGTGTGTGTGTGTGTGTGTGTGTGGGCGCGCGCTTATTTTTGTTTTGTTTAGATAAACCGAAGTAATACTCGGGAAGGGGGGGGGGGTTGTATACTGGGTTACGACATTATGGGAGATATTGTAATTAGTACCCGCTTAGTCACAGGTCTCTTTTTGCTACAAAATACTATAAATCTGACAGCACTTAATAATGACAATTTACATTTATAATGCCACCGCATAGTGACTAGTAAGGTATAGAGTTAACTGGAAATAGAACCCAATTACTAATACGCAAGTTTCTAATATGCTCGTAGCTTGAACTTTAATATTCCTGTCAATCGTCTGTCCAAGACGTCAGTGTTTATGGATTACCCCGTATTAACGATAAAAGACGGCTTTTCTCCACCAGGAAGTTTTCAATACAGTCGAAAACAAAGTTACATAATACACAGTAATGTATCTTCTTTTCCCAGTTTTCAGTGCAGTACTGAATCCGCAGCTTAGAAACAACGAAGGCACAAGATGTCGTCTAATCATGATTCTTCGTAAACTGTGTGTAGATAGAGATTATCATCGTCAGTAGTACTGTCGAAACTAGTATTAGCGGCCGAAAAGCTTATTTTGTTATATCTCGGAATACGTTCAAGAATTCTGCTACAGTACAAGCGATGCAGAACTGCAACCTAATACAACAGTTCAACTACTCATGCTATTTGCTCTATGTTTCACTTGATATAAGCTGGTTGGTTTCAGTCACAGCACTTCGTGTTTCCATCGAATTCCGATGCGTTTCAAGACGGAAACTGTTTTCAAGAATAGGAAACAGATTTTAAATGTCACTTTAGTTATTTACTGTAAAACTTTAAGGAAATAATCGGTTTCTGTGAAACGTCAGCGTGTACAGTGTACACATTTCATTAGCCGTCAACGTCAATTCGAGAGTTGCTTACAAATGTACTGCACAAATTTCTCTCTGTGAGTGAAAGCAAATGACTGAACTGAAAGTAGCCCGTGGAAATAGATAGCTTCAGTTCCGATATATGTCAATTCGTATTTAAAAAACTAAAATTAATTTAAAAAAAAAGAGAGAGAGAGAGAGAGCACGATGTTTACTTGAAGACACTATGAAATTACCAATTCCTTTTATCCAAAAGACAACTGGCAGAGGCTACCAACAGTTAATAAAGTCTGTTGATTTTTCGCAGTAAGTTATAATTAATAGTTGAACATTGCCAAAATGTCGTTAGAGCTGTACACGTTGTTGTTGCTGTTGTTGTTGTGGTCTTCAGTCAGCAGACCGGTTTGATGCAGATTTCCATAAATAACAATAAAGCAAACAAAAAACACTAAAAAAATTTTAAATGAGTAAAAATTCAGAGAGAATATATCGAATTTTATGACACTGCCAGATACGGCAGTGGGTGTGGGAGACCAGCTGAACGTACTGCAAAAGAGTTGTACGACAAGCATGAATGGGACTGAAAAGTAGTCGTGGTAAATCAGGACTAGTGGGTGTGTAGTCGAATTAAATCAAGAGACGCTGAAGGAAGTGGACTAGTAAATGAAACATCGGAAGTGGTGAATAACATTGGTTTTCAGGGCAGCAAAATAACTAAGGAGGACGCAGACTTAGTGGGTATAAAATTAAGACTGTTAGTAACAACACAAGCGTTTTGGTTAAACAGGAAGTTCTTAACTTGGAATATAAAATTAAGTGTGGGAGAGTTGTCTTATGCAAAAGTGAAAGGTAGACGATAAACAGCAGAGGTCGAATCCGATTGTGGATTAAATTTAAATTCTCAACAGCAACAAACAGTTGCGGAATCCCTGCCAGCTTGGATAAGCATGTTTTCAAAGGTACTGCTGTTGAATAAGGATGGGGATTAAATGGATACATCAGATACCTCATGAAGAGGTACCGAATCGAGAAGGAAAGAAATTGGTGTGGTGCCTGTTCCTTCGGACGTCCGAATACAATAAGTATTTAAACACGACGACAGCGTTAGCTTCAGTTATTTCACCGCAGATGCGGTCATACGTCCGACCTCGGACGGGAATCCGTAATGGCTAGTGTAAGAGGGCATGGACGGTAGGGGCACTACAAACATAGCGTGCGACTTGTGAGAATTTGAGACGGACGGGAGGCGAGCACGGGTGGCCAAGTGGTTAAGGCGACCGCTGGCCCGAAACGGGAGACCCGGGTTCGATTCCGGTCCGGCTCACATTTTCAGTCGTCGCCATTGCTTAATATTAATGCCCAAATGCGGCCTCTGTCAATCCTTTCTTTCCTATCCTTCTTCCTTCCCTTCTTTTACCAATCATTTGCACATACTATTTGGCTGCGAAGCAGGTGTGGTGTGTGTTCTTTCGGACGTCCGAAGGAACAGACACCACACAAATACAATAAGGAATGACTTGTGCAACTTTCCAGTCCTTGGGCACGGAACGTTGGCGAAGCGAGCGGTTGTATATGATAGGTAGGTATGGGGCTATTGAATCAGCATACTCTGAAAGAAACCTAGTTGGTATGAAATTGGGACCGGGAAACTTTTTCTCCTTAGGATTCTTCCAATAAATCTAAGTCTGGCATCTGATTGACCGACAATTAATTTTATATGGTCGTTACATTTTAAATTACTCTTAATGCTTACTTCAGATAATTTATGGAATTAACTGATTCCTGAGAAAATGTTCAAATGTTTGTAAAGCTTATGGAACTTAACTGCGGGGTCATCAGTCCCTAAACTTACAAACCACCTATGAACTAAATTATACTAAAGACAACACAAACATCCATGCCCGAGGGAAGATTCGACCCTCTGACGCGGGCGGCCACGCGATCCGCACCATGGCGCCCCAGACCGCTCGGCTACTTCCGCGCGGCCTGATTCCGGGTGCTAACCTGCTATAGTGTAGTTCAATGATAAAGGACCTTTCTTTCTATGTATTCGTAGCACATTACATTTGTCTACACTTAGATTCACTTGACATTCCCTGCACCATGCGTCAATTTGTTGCAACCCTCCTGCATTTCCATACAATTTTCCATTGTTATAACCTCTCTATATACTACAGCATCATTCGCAAAAAGCTTCAGTGAACTTCCGATGTTATCCACAAGGTCATTTATATATATTGTGAACAGCAACGGTCGCATGACACTCCCCTGTGTCACACCTGACATCACTCTTACTTCGGAAGACTTCTTTCTCTCCATTGAGAATGACACGCTGTGTAGATGTAGACGCACTTCGTATTTAAAGGAGGCACAGCAAGGCTTGCGACAATACTGTTATGAACGTCTCTCCCTGCGAGGGGCTTACATAGTGGATTGTACGAGCTACTCATGGACAGCAGGCAGTATGTGGCTGATCCGGAAGGAGTGCGTGGATAGCGCAATCTTAACGCGACCGCTATATATATATATAAAATTGTCCAATGCGATCGGCCCAGATCAAGGAAGAAAATTACATAAAAATGGTCAGATCTCCGTATGTAAATGCTTTCTTAGAAAAGCAAACCAAACCAGACACAACCAAGAAGAGACAAAGTACCAGTACCGAAGAAACTTTCTCGGGATAATCTGAACCTTCACGAATGAACCGAAGGAGGATGTTTTAAAGTGCCCGCCCGGGGTGTGGCGAAGTATACAAGGAACCTATAGTGGGAGCCAGGATTGTCATAATTGTTCCCAATGGTAGCCTAAAGGTGATGAAAGACATGGTTAATTTTCTTGTGATTTATGTTAGTGCGCACTCATTCACTATATATCGCGTACTGTATCAGACGAAGAGAGTAAAGAGTAGAAGCGAGCAGTCTGACACAAATGTTGACATGTAAGTTTGTGTTAAAAGTTAGACAGCTGTAACTAATTTATGTTGTTCGTAAATAAACGAGTAATAATAATATGTGTAAGGAAAGTTTGTTTTGACTTGCTCAGCTAGTAGATATAAACGGTTGAATACTACGTGCGTACTCTTTCCGGACTTTTCCCCTACTGCGTAGTCTTCTGCAACAAATTTCTGCCTAAGGATCTGCAGACGCACCCCTGATATACCATAGTTTGTGTGTGTGTGTGTGTGTGTGTGTGTGTGTGTGTGTGTGTGTGTGTGTTTGTTTGTTTTATTCGAAGTTAATAAACATAATATTACATTAGTTCATCTATAATCCGCGTGTCACCTCACGGCCTTTTCGTACAAGAAGCGATATATTTGGTTCAGTATTCTAGTAAAAAACGCTTTTGAAAGTTAGACAGAAGCCCATGCCACGATAAATGGCGCATCTCTTGCAGCGTCTGCCAGCTTCGTCGCGTTGCAATGGAAGTAGGCTTGACTTCGAAGGCAACTAAACACAGCACTTATACTGAAAGCACGTTTATTACGAACTCAACGTACACGCAGCACTGACTGCCTCTCAGGCAGAGTGTTCTGCTATTTATACACAGACAGAATTGACCAGAAATTAGAAGAACAGTTAACATAAGTTAATTACATTTACAAGTGAACATAAGAAAGATGTAGAACCTTCTGGAATTGTAAATTACAAAGAAATAAATTTTTGCCGGTGGGCGGGCTTGAACCGGCAGTCCGTGACGCTATCCCCTGCGCCACGCCGGCAGTTGGTGTTCGTGGTCTCTCGCGGAAATATATATATATATATATATATATATATATATATATATATATATGTATATGTATATTGTCCATTATGTGTCATGTTGACAGAGCGAGCCGGCCGCGGTGGCCGAGGTGACTGAGGCGCTCCAGTCACGGTCAGCACGGCCACTACGGTCGGGGGTTCGAATCCCCCCTCGGGCATGGATATTTGTGCCGTCCTAGTTCGTAAGTAGTTCATAAGTAGTTTGTAAGTTTAGTGACTGATGACCCCGTAGTTAAGTTCCATAAGCTTGACAAACTTTTTTTTTTGACAGAGCGCCTTCTTACAACTAACCATTCGTGTGACGCGTGAAACAGCTGTTTATTCAGACGGCACTATTTGTTTCTATTGCCAACCTAGTTGAAATATAGCGTACCTTCTCGTTTTCTCCAGGTTAGCAAACGAGAGGTGTATCTGGCAATGACAAACGCAAAGCACTTAACGATGACATTTAATTGGACGTTAAAGGGATCTTCTCGTTTTACTAACGAGAAGATTAACGAGAGATGGACGAACCGGCCCTAAGTATACCGAAACCGGTCTTCAAAAATTAATTAATTGCGATGTTGACATCTTAATAGTTTTACAGTTTATTTTTCTTGTAAGTTACGGTCGCTGCTCACAACAATGTATAATGAAAGTGGTCCCCGGTCAAAAAAAGGTCGGTAAAGACAGAAAGAAGTGTGGGGATCCCGGTGTGGGGGTTGAAGAAACAGCGGTTGCGCGAGTCCCGGGCGCGCTCCGTTACAGGGAGGCCCCTCCGGTATCCCCGGTCGTAAATACGGCGGGGCGGCGTGGGCACGCGCCGGCCCAGTGGGTCGGCATGAATGGCGGCGGGATTTCCCGGCTCGTGCTCTGGTCACTGTCCCCACGCTTGTCTGCATCCCAGCCACAACAAACCAGCAGCCGCTTCCGCAACCGTCTGCTCGCTCATTCCCCTCCCGGCTTAGTACTGCACAACCGGAAACGTTTACAGGCGCGTTCTTAGGGCATTCCGGGCATGACCGTAGAGTTGTCCTGACATCACGGTGCCTTCCGCAAAGTTAGAAATTAGATTCTAGTACAGAAGATTTTATTCTTATATGTATGTATCCGCATCCCGCTCCAGCTGCTGCCGGGTCTGGGCTTTAACGAGTCCTCTCCATTTGGCCGGTCCTGCCACCACTTTTCAAATCAAATGTTCCAAATGTTTGTAGAGCTTGTGGGACTTAACTACGGGGTCATCAGTCTCTAAAGCTTACAAACTACTTATGAACTAGCTAATACTAAGGACGGCACAAATATTCATGCTCGAGGGGGGATTCGAACCCCCGACCGTAGTGGCCGTGCAGACCATCACTGGAGCGCCTCAGTCCCCTCGGTCACCACTTTTCCTCCTCCACTTGCTGCCCGGCCACACCTCTTTCTACAGATGTTGTCACTCCCATTTTCCACCGTGAACGTCGGCGCCCTCTAGGTCTTTTTGCATCCAGGTTTAGTTCTTCCATTATTTTGGGAAGTCTCTGCCCACGCATCCTCTTTAACCCAGATAAGGCTAAATTAATTTTTGTTTGGGTTTTATCAAAAACTTTCTCACTCACATACAATAACTGTGACTCAACAAAGAAAGTACATGTTGGTTTAAACAATGGAAAGGTTCTGTTGCATGAAATGTGTACTACTGCCATCTGTTGTAAGGTAGAATAAACTAGTAGTAATAGTGGTTAAGTTCCTCTGTAAAAATCCTGCCTGAAGGACAACAACCGTAACTGGGTTATCAAGTCCGTACCATCGTAAGCTAATTTTTTCAGATTTCTTCTCTCAAACTTACTTGTTTAAGGTCCTGTCTAATATCTACATTCCTTACTCTGTCCATTATTGTTTTTCCCTTAACTGCTCTGAAGAATTTCATTTTCCTTGCTTGCAGTGTGCTCCAGTTCCTAACTGTCATGGTCCATGTTTATTCTTATATGTTGTGTATATATTTGAGAGTATGTAGTCTCGAACTTTTCGATCTAAAAAAGCCTCGAAACAACTTTTTGTGGCCAAAAACCTGCTAAATCTCGGCACGTTTTACATATTTTTGCATATTATTCGGAAACTGTGCAACCTACCGAAAATGATACCTTCGCCAAAATGAAAGACCTTCTTAAATACCGCGATGTAGTAGCCGAGCGGTCTAAAGCACCTCGCTGCGGAGCACGCGGTTGCTCGCCGTGGAGGTTCGAGTCCTCCCTGGGGCATGGGTGTGTGTGTGTTTGTCCATAGGTTAGTTTACCTAGGTTTAAGTAGTTTGTAAGCTACGGACTGATGACCACGCAGTTTGGTCCGATAGAATTACAGATATTTCCTTCTTAAATGACAAGATCTGTGCAACCATTCGGCCGCAATCTGCTGTGTGTGTGTGTACTCTTCTACTTTGTGGTTCGCACCTGACATGTTAAAAGCAAAAACAAAGGCAAAAAATGTTCAAATGTTTCTAAATCTATGAGACGTCACTACTTTGGTCATCAGTCCCCCAGGCTTACAAACTACTTTAACTTATACTAAAGACAACAAATACACCCATGCCTGAGGGAGGACTCCAACGGCGAGCAGCGGCGCGCGCTCAGCCACTCCACCGCGGCAGACAGATAGGGACAAAACAGCTGAGAGACAAAGCAGTCAACACCTTTGAACAGCTCGCTGCCTAGTTTCACTAAAATCTGTAAATCAGCACGGTTCTAAATCCCCCGGTGCTAGCGATCAAATTGGAGGAGTCCACACGCTGCTGAAGCTCCCAAGCAGTAATAACCTGTACAGTAATGTTTTGTGTTTCGTTTTGTTTGTTTGTTGTTTGTGTGTTGCATTGTACACTTCCAAAAACGAGTGCTACAACAAAGGAAAGGAAATTTTTACCTTTGTGTATAAAATTAGAAAAACTAAAACGAGGAGAATATGTTCAAATGTTTGTACAACGTATGGGACTTAACTACGGGGTCATCAGTCCCTAAACCTACAAACTACTTATGAACTACTTACGAACTTGGACGGCACAAATATCCATGCCCGAAGGAGGATTCGAACCCCCGACCGTAGCGGCCGTGCAGACCGTGACTGAAGCGCCTCAGTCCCCTCGGCCACCGCGGCCGGCGCTCTTGAATATGCTTTCGGCGAAGTTACTGTTGCTGACTGTCGAATTAGCCGACATAATTTGGATCAGTTATCTTGACAAAAATGATCTCAACACTCACTTAGCCGAAGAAGTCAGGCTTTGAAAAAGCAATTGAGATTGTTCATGTGATTCACACAAAGAAGGTAGAAGGGTGTTCCGATTTCAGGACCCAACTTGCAAGACAAAGCTTGTTTTTCGAAAACCAGCTGCAGGAGGGACATGACAGTCGACTGGCTCGACAAGTGGAAGAAAAGATATGAAGTTCGTTAATAGAAGTATGTGGAGAAAATTGTCTGGTGAAAATTACGAACCTATCATCGCGAATCTTTCATTCTATCACCTCGTCATTTTCTGCTCGTGGTGGAGCCCATGACGGTCCTCTGACAGCTCTTACCCGATGTCTGACAACTCCGTGCTTGGTTCCACATAAATCGTTATTTCTACAGTACTGGTGTACTTGCACAGCTGACAGTAGTTTTAATTAGGTAATACACGGCCGCACGGGAACGGCTCTGCAGTCTGGAGCGTCACGTTACGAATCGCGCGGTTCGCGTCGGAGGCTCGAGTCCTCCTTCGGGCGCGCGCGCTTTTGTGTGTGTGTGTGTGTGTGTGTGTGTGTGTGTGTGTGTGTGTGCGTCCATGTCGACTTCACTCCTAGCGTGTTGTCACTAAGTAGAGAAAGGAACGTTACGGTCTCAAGAGTTATCAACATAACCCTTTCAGGCACTGCACGCACAAGTGTGCGTTTCTGGTTTTGCTCGCTTTATTTCTTTGTGATTCACGCTAGGAAGTTCGGACCTGCATCTCACAATCATAGATGGACTGTGGTAACCTGAGCAATGTGTTATAGTTCTACACTGTGTGGTACCAGCACTCTGCGAACTTCCAGTACATTTACAACGGCGGGAAAAAGACTTGTTGACCTATTGATATCCTTGTTCTGAGATGTGAAGCTATCATAACTGACAGCCAGTTGATTTTATATGATTCTGTTATGTTATTATGTCTTTTCTTTCAAAAGCGCGTTACTGTAAGATAGTGCAGATCATAAAATTTTTTAGTGACGGCCCAAAACAGACAATTGTGTGAGTACAAAAATTTTGAAAATATTTTTTTAATCTTTTATGTAATGAATTACTGTACGTATTTTGTATCTTTCTATATTAATGTCACATAATCTACAACCATGAGTCTGAAAGGAAAAAAATGTCATTAATGACGAAGTTCTTAACTCCGTTTCTTCTGAAGATGAGTATGTTCACCACTGCGCCACATCGTTCGCCCATACACGAGCAGCGACAGAAAGAACTGGTTTGCAAGACTACACGTAGTTTTCGACTACTTTCTCAGGAATAGGTGGCACGTTATTTTTTAATACAACAAGAGTTCTTACAACTATCAGTATGGTTTGTGTCTGGTGCGTGTTAACAGAGCTACTTCCATGTGCCTTTACTTACATTATCAGATTATCAGTAATGGAGGGAGTATGGCTCGGAAGAAACGCAAGGCCAGGTAAGTACGTGTCATTTCCAGAAACTCCAAATACGTGTGCGTGTATTGCGGAGCCACCAGAGGCAGCCAGGCAGCCAACAGAGGTGCAGAAACCAGTTGCGCGGCCGGTGGCCCCTACCAGTCAGGCCTTGACCCGTGCAGCTTACGACATACTTACAACTTGCAGAAGTGCCGCCTGTTACTGCTACAGAACCACGCGCCTTGTGACCTAAGATAACTAAAGACCGACCTCAAGCACGCAATAACAACGCGTATCTCCCTTACATTAGATGATAAATTCTACATTTGAATCAGGATATTTGCCAGGTATTTTAAAAGAAGGGATTTCTGTGTTTAAAATTGAGACCGGCTCCACACAGCAAGTGAGATATTTACGACAGCACAAAGCGCTTATCACTCGAAACTCTATAAGAGTCTGCATAAAATGAATGATATACAATTGAGGACAGAATAAACCAAAGATAGATATAGATACTTTGTTCTTCGTTTATGTGGCCATGATGTGCGTAGTTCTTTTCATAATTACGAATGGTAGTGTTTGTCCCCACTCCCATGAACCACAGACATTGCCGAGGTGGGGTGGCTTGCGTGCCTCAACTATACAGATAGCCGTACCGTAGGTGCAACCACGAGTTTGTGACACTTGCGAGGAGTGACACTTGCGCGGAAAGGGAATTTGTAGACACTTGCGCGGAGACCCGGACGCTGCAGGTAGTGAACAGGGTGTTCCAGAAGTAGGGATACACCACCCCTACTTCACGCCCTCCAACCGCTACCTGTGCCGTATTCAGGAAAAGGCCCACCGAGCGAGGTGGAGCTGTAGTAACGGCCCGGAGATATCACAGCCTCATTCAACAGGGAGATAACACGTCATACAAATATCACTCGATTCAATACAGCACCATGTGAAGAGGAATGTGATGAAATCGGAATTGAGCGCAACCGTTGCTAACTACAATTTCGGATTTACTGCATTTTGAGTCATAATTCGCATCTATATTCGCATTTATCGCAAAGCGAATTTTTCCTGTCCCTAGTAATACCTCTAAAAATAAACACCTGATCAAGGCACTAAAAGCAAGGGCAGATCTTTGGGTGTATTACTACAAATAACTAAAACACAATTTGATCGTGGAATTATATACAATCTCATTATAAAGGTTTTTTGTAGGTGGGTTTGAGCAGCTTTTAAATATGTTAGGAATAGCATTATGAAATATAGACAGCTACACCTTATGTTCATTATGAGATATCGATTTCGGCTAATTTTAGGTCATCTTCAAGTCTCAAACAACAGGTGTTACTTATGCATTTTTCCAGTGGCACTCATAACCTTTAACTGTTTACACACGAGGTCTAACGTTGTTAGTCGCGTTAGTGATGAAAACAGAACCCAGAATCTTTGCGTCTAAATGGTATATATATTGGTGTGATGTCTTATTTCGAAAGAACAAACATCACACCAATACATATATAGCTCTCGGTAAAGTGGAACGGTACGATGTCGTTACGTAGCACAGCACGGCGACTGGAAACGCAGGAGAGGTGCAAACAACGTTCTCTCCTCAGAGGTATGATTCTAATTAGGTTCGACGTAGACTTCTACAACATACAGTCTATACGGCGAAGATTACACCAAAAAATTTAACGTTTCGTCTACTTTGGCGATAGCAACCAAATTTTAAAATCGTGTCTACTATGTAAAGATTTAGCAACACAAAACGCTTCAAGTCCATAACTTCACTGGTTTTAGAGTTCTCAATTTTTAATATGTTTTTAATGTTATTACATAAAAAATTTGGGACTCACACTACAATTTTCATATGGCAGATTTTGTAGGTACATTCACAAGACATAATTCAACGGTTCTGTGCATTCATTTTATGAGAAATACCAATCATTTGTTTGCAGTGTTTATTTCAAATTTCTACATTTAAGTTTCTTTAATTATTAATACTTAAACGTGGTTATGAAATAAATTACGTGTATATGTGTAGTCTTATGCGGCCAAACTACTTAGGTCATTGGTCGCTACAGTTACACACTACTTAATCTTACTTAAAATAACGTAGGCAAAGTACAAAAAAACATACCCATGTCCGAGGAACGACACGAACATCCGACCGGACCGGCCGCGCAATTTGTGACACAGATTACATGTTCGATAATATTAATGCATAGAAGTATGAAATCACGTCAAGACTACTTCCTGCAAAAATTTCGACAAAAAAAGTTGGCACTGAGTTTAGAAAAACAAAATTCTGGTGTATTGGATTTTAACATTTATCAAAAAATGAATGTTACTACAAGAGATACAGCCATTCAAATTTACGGGCACCATAACGTTTTCCCTTCCTGAGTAAATGAGCTGCTTCTTGTAGTTTCAACACCGTTTTCTTGAATGTTCTGAATATAAATCTTCACACAGACTTCTTGAGGAGGAGATTGATATGGATATCTGATTGTAAACCACTGCCTATTACCTTAGACCTTTTTGACTGTACTGAACAGGAGTTCCGGGTATTCCGTAATTTATATTTATGCAGTTAACAGGCAATGTAATTTATAACCAACTATTGGCTGTCAATTTCGCTTCATTTTTCCTGGAAGTCTTGCAACTTGTTTCTCCCTGTTGGTTTATGCCAAGTTCGGAGTAAAAATGGTTCTATATGACGGTGATGGAAAACAGAATTTAACTCTGGCATTTTTCGGTGTGTGACATTCCCTTAGATGTATTTCTAATTCGAATACAGCCAAATCGTTTTGGGGTCTACGAATAAACGCTTCAAGTATGTAAAATACTCATTGACTTATTATTAACATTTTTAATTGAAGGTTTAAGTTTGCGTCTCCTATTAAAAAGCATAGTAGCTATTTTTAAAGAGATGGAAGTTGCGTGATAGTGGGGTTAACTACATAGCGGTCAATTACATCAACGTATCTGTACAGGATGCCTAATATATTTATTGCTTGCGCAGGTGTCTTGATATGCTTAGTGTTCTGAATAATATGCTTTTAGGAGGTATGACTGTGGAAAGTCATCGTCTTGTAGTAGCAAAGAATGTCTTAATAACTTTCCAAACATTATCACTATTAAAATACCTTTTTGTTTTCAGGAGGAAAACTCACCGAATTCATATGTAGTTAGAATAAGTTACTATATTGCTCTTCAGCTTTGAAAGGGTTGTGCAATTTCACTGAGTTTCGTGTTATGTTGACAGTGTGGAAACTTGACAACAGCAGTGCTAGACTTCTTGGTGTGCCTGTACCCAGGAAAAGCCATTAGCCGCCGCAAGGGTCCCGGGTTCCGCGCAAGTGTCACTCCGCGCAAGTGTCACTCCGCGCAAGTGTTCCAACCCCGCAACCACAGCGGAGGGGTATCTGTGGAGAGGCCAGACAAACGTGTGGTTCCTGAAGAGGGGCAGCAGCCTCTTCAGTAGTTACAGGGGCAATAGTCTGGATGATTGACTGAGCTGGCCTTGTAACATCAGCTAATGTGGCTTTGCCACACAGCTACTGCGAACGGCTGAAAGCAAGGGGAAACTACAGCCGTTACCTTTCCCGAGGACATGCAGCTCTACTGTATGAACATATGATGATGGCATCCTCTCGGGTAAAATATTCCGGATGCAAAATAGTCCCCCATTCGGATCTCCGGGCGGGGACTACTCAGGAGGATGTGGTCATCAGGAAAGACAATACTGGCATTCTACGGGTCGGAGCGTGGAATGTTAGATCCCTTAATCGAGTAGGAAAATTAGAAAATTTAAAAAGGGAAATGCATAGGTTGAAGTTAGATATAGTGGGGATTAGTGAAGTTCGGTGGCAGGATGAACAGGATTTCTGGTCAGGTGAGTACAGGATTATAAATACAAAATCAGTTGGGAGTATCACATGAGTAGGATTGATAATGAATAAGAAAATAGGAATGCGGGTAAACTACTATGACCAGCACAGTGATCGCATTATCATTGTCAAGATAGATACGAAGCCAACACCGACAACAGGTTTATATGCCAACTAGCTCTGCCGATGATGAGGAAATCGAAGAAATATATGAGGAGCTAAAGGAAATTATTCAGACAATTAAGGGAGAGGAAAATTTAATTGTTATGGGAGACTGGAATTCGGTAGTAGGACAAGGAAGTGAAGGGAAGATAGTAGGTGAATATGGTCTGGGCAAAAGGAATGAAAGAGGAAGCCGCCTGGTAGAATTTTGCACAGAACATAATTTAGTTATAACAAACACCTGGTTCAAGAATCACAAAAGAAGGTTGTATACGTGGAAGAGACCAGGAGACACCGGAAGATATCAGATAGATTTTATAATGGTAAGACATAGATTTCGGGATCAGGTTCTACAGTGTAAGACATACCCAGGGGCAGATATAGACTCTAACCATAACTTGTTGGTTATGAACTGTAGGCTGAAACTAAAGAAACTACAAAAAGGTAGGAAAATAAGGAGATGGGACCTGGATAAATTGAAGGAACCTGAGGTTCTTAAAAATTTCAGAGGGAGCTTTAGGCAACAATTGACAGAAACGGAGGGAAACAAAACAGTAGAGGAGGAATGGGTAAAATTGAGAGATGAAATAGTGAAGGTAGCAGAGGACAAAATAGGTAGGAAGGAAAGACCTACAAAAAATCCTTGGATATCACAGGAGATACTAAATTTAATCGATGAAAGGAGAAAATATAAAAATGCAGTAAATGAAACAGGCAAAATGGAGTACAGACGACTAAGAAATGAGATTGTCAGGAAGTGCAAAATGGCTAAGCAGGAGTGGATAGAAGGCAAATGCAAGGATGTAGAAGAATATATAAATAGGGGAAAAATAGATACAGCCTACCGGAAAATAAAAGAAACATTTGGCGATAAGAAAAACAGCTCTATGAATATCAAGGACACTGATGGAAAACCAGTTCTCAGCAAAGAAGGGAAAGCTGAAAGGTGGAAAGAGTATATAGAGGGGCTCTACAAAGGAAATGAACTTCGAGACAATATTGTAGGAAGGGAAGAGGATGTAGATGAAGATGAAATAGGAGATACTGTACTGAGAGAAGAATTTGACAGAGCCCTGAAAGACCTAAGTCGAAACAAGGCCCCTGGAATAGATGATATTCCCTCAGAGCTACTGAAGTCTCTGGGAGAACCAGCCATGACAAAATTGTTTCACCTGGTGTGTAAGATGTATGAGACAGGTGAAGTACCCTCAGACTTTAAGAAAAATGTTATAATCCCCATCCCTAAGAAAGCAGGTGCAGACAGGTGTGAAAACTACAGAACCATCAGTTTAATAAGTCATGGCTGCAAAATATTAACGTGAATTATATACAGAAGGATGGAAAAGCTGGTAGAAGCCGACCTCGGGGAAGATCAGTTTGGGTTCAGGAGAAATGTAGGAACACGGGAGGCAATACTCACTTTACGGCTTATCCTAGAAGATAGATTAAGAAAAGGCAAATCTACATTTCTAGCTTTTGTAGATTTGGAGAAGGCTTTTGACAATGTTGATTGGAATAAACTCTTTAAAGTTCTGAAAAAAGCAGGAGTAAATTATAGGGAGCGTAAGGTTATTTACAACTTGTACAAAAACCAGACAGCGGTTGTCAGAGTTGAAGGGCATGAAAGGGATGCAGTGGTTGGGAAGGGAGTGAGACAGGGTTGTAGCCTTTCTCCAATGTTATTCAATTTGTACATTGAACAAGCTATAAAGGAAAGCAAGGAGAAATTTGGTGAAGGAATTAAAGTTCAGGTGGAAGAATTAAAAACATTGCGTTTTGCCGATGACATAGTAATTCTGTCAGATACAGCAAAGGACCTGGAAGAGCAATTGAATGGAATGGACAGTGTGCTGAAAGGTGCATATAAGATGAACATTAACAAGAGCAAAACTAGGGTAATGGAGTGCAGTGTAAGAAAATCAGGTGATGCTGAAGGAATTAGATTGGGAAATGAAGCAATAAAGGAGGTAGATGAGTTTTGTTACTTGGGCAGTAAAATAACAAATGATGGGCGCAGTACAGAGGATATAAAATGCAGAATGGCAATGGGTAGAAAAGCGTTTTTGAAAAAGAGAAATTTGTTAACATCGAATATTGATTTAAGTATAAGGAAGTCCTTACTGAGGGCATTTGTATGGAGTGTTGCCTTGTATGGGAGTGAGACATGGACGATAAACAGTGCGGACAGGAAGAGGATTGAGGCTTTTGAAATATAGTGCTACAGAAGAATGCTGAAGATTAGGTGGGTGGATCGCATAACTAATGAGGAGGTACTGAACAGAATTGGGGAGAAAAGGAATTTCTGGCATACCTTGACTAAAAGAAGGGATAGATTGGTAGGACACATTCTTAGACATCAAGGAATTGTTAATTTAGCGTTGGAGGGAAGTGTGTGGGGAAAAAATTGCAGGGGAAGACCAAGAGATGGATACAGTAAGCAGATTCAGACAGATGTAGGTTGTCGTTCTTATGTGGAGATGAAGAGGCTTGCTCAGGATAGCTCAGGAGAGCTGCATCAAACCAGTCTCCGGACTGAAGACCACAACAACAACAGTGTTTGTCCGTCTATGCAACTATAAATAAAATGCGATTTTTCTCACCTGACGCGTTTCGTTTTAATGACAATAAAACATATTCAGTAGTCTGTAATGATAGAAGTCTACACTTTGTTGTTGTTTTTTTTTTTTTTTTTTTTTTTTTTTTTTTTTTTTTTTTTTTTTTTTTTTTTAGGTCGAAAACAGTTAGTTAACGAAACATGAAAAGTAGACCTAATGTTTGTTACTAACGGAAATTTTTGTCTTGTTTTCGCCTCACATCATGGAATGCCGGTCTTTTTCGTGCAGCACCGCCAATTCTTCTTGCTTCATCATTGTTTTTTCCGCTAGTTTCACTTTTACTGTTGCACTGTCCATAATTGTCTTTCACAGATCAGACGTGTTTGTTTTGATCGTGACTGAGTCTTCACAGTGTGGAATTGTAATGTTCCCAACATGAAAATTGAAAATTTGTGTATGATTTATAATAAATTCTGTTATAGTATATTTAATTTTGATGTAAGCAGCAATGAGGTATACGTTAAACAGACTCAATAGGATTCCCCTAAACACTTCTAATTACCATACAGAGCTAGCTATTATAAAACAAATAGCCTAAAAATTGGCTACGAAAGACCCTTGTAGACAAACTAAACAGGAAAATAAAGACACAGTTGAAGAAAGAACCAACAAAAACCACAATGACACAGAAAAACAGCACACACATTAAAAACTGACATACACTGACCTACCACAACAAATTCACATACAAAATAGGTAATGTATCCAAGAAACAAGCAACCCAATTCAAAACACACGCCGAAACTAAAACGAAAAACGGACTAATACCAACAATCTGGTATCTATCAGCTCAACTGCAGAGATTGTGGTAATATATACATTGAGATGATTGGCAGAACATTCGACACCAGATACAAAGAACACATCAGGGCATGGAAGTATGGTAAAAATCACTCACCTAAAACAAGAACATCACAGGTCGAGCACTATAGAAAAAGATATGAAAATCATACAGACCAGTAGAGACAGACACCTTCTCCCTTTCCAAGAAAACCTCCACACACACAAAGCACAAATACACAACAAACAATTATTCAATGACCAAATAAATATTGGAAACCAAATATTATATAAAATAACAGAAAAAAATCACATAAAACTCTGCACTTCATGCCCCTAACTCTATCAATCTTCTCACAAATCTCATTCCACATCCCACTATCAACGCTCCACAGCTAATGTCAAATAAAATCACATACCCACCTCTCCCCTAAACATGAGACCCTCCCAACATGTGACACACATTGAAATAAAGCTCCCAAACCTGCACGCTCCCTGCTAACAACCACTCAACCTGTTACCCCGCATCACAAACTAGATTCAACTAAAGATACAACTCCCAATCCTCCACCCCCCCCCCCTGCCACACACACACACACACACACACACACACACACACTACTACCATTACCAATAACGTTGTTTCTTCTTCACAATGAATATACAGTACCTTAATTATTTCATAGAAGCCAACTGTCAAACTTCTCCCCTCTCCCAACCACCACTCCATCTCTTGCTCCTCGCCCTTGTCTTCCATGCCACTTCACGTCCCACCTTACCACATTCCACCACCATCCCTCCCACTCACCCCCCTCCCAATTCCCATTTCAAAAAATTGTAATTTTGCCACACTATAACATAATTTATTATAAAACATACAAAAAATTACAATTGTGATGTTGGCAACACTACAATAACACAATGTGCAGACTCAGTCACAATCAAAACAAACACGTCTGATCTCTGAAAAACAATTATGGACAGTGCAATAGTGAAAGTGAAGTTAGTTTTCAAATTATTCTTATTATTATTGTTTTACTCTATCTTTTAATTCCGAAGGTCTTTAGATGAGAGAGGAGCTGCAACGCTGCATCGCACAACTTCAGTCAATATCCGAACGTCCTTTCTCTCTATTTCGTCCCGCCTATTGCGCTACTTTCAGTTTTCTGAATTATGAAAGATGAAACAGTTATTTTAAAAATTCTTACAAACCATCGCTATTCACGATTCTGTGGTTTGTTACGTTTTGTTGGTTATCTTCCATCAGGTAATGCGATACGGCAGCCGTCACATGACGTGTCCACAACATCTCAAATCTGGTTTTAAAAACACGATTCCGTTCGGCACGTCTCACTCTGAATCTAACACGATTACATGCACCCAAAACAAGTTTTCACCTTGCCTTCTGCAGTCAAAGGTTTGGTCTCCATAAGTAACAAAGAACTGCACTACATCTCGTTAGACGTTAAGATCTGACTTCGGAACACTTCTTTTCGCATCGAATATCGCATGGAGAAGAAGTAAAGTCACGAAAGTTACCTCCATCAAATCCATCTGATGTGTGAATGAATACCGTATAATTAGTAGTTTCGTATAACCGAGCTGCCTTATCTAAATCCGTCACAAGTATTACAAATCTTTCGCACAGGTGCTGATGAAATTCCTTTTTTATATTATTATTATTACTGAGACGCCAATGTTTGTCATCTGTTTTTGAAATGCAGAGGGTGTAATTTGTGATACTGAAATGCCAATGTTTGTCATCTGTTTCTAAAATACAGAGAGTGTAATTTGTGGTATCCTACAAATCAGTATAAAATTGCACCACCTCTTATCTTTGAACACAACTCTCCGGCTTGTTGCTTCAGGATCTGCTATCAGCTGACTGAATAAATAAATACAAGAGTTAATATTTAAGGGAAAATGTGTTTAGCAGAGATAACAAACCCAGTTACATTATCTCCCCAATATGAAATGCCCTACATTTTCTTCATTTAATGTTAGCTATTAAGCAATGAACCAAAACCAATCAGAATGATAAATATTACACTACACAAACAAGGATTTGAGCCAGTGCAGGCCGAGCTAGTGATGTAATCTAGGAATCTTTACAGTAGCTTCACAATATATATATTCACTTATGAAATTTGTTATTAACAATCCAACTGAATTCAAATGTAACTGCAGTGTGCATAGCTACAACACTAGGAGAAAGGGTGACATACACTATTCAAGGTTAAATTTAGCTCTGTCACAGAAAGGGGTTAATTATTCTGCCACAAAAGTCTTTGGTCACTTACCTAGTAGTATCAAAATTCTGACAGATAGCCAACTAGCATTTAAAAATAAATTAAGAGAATTTCTGAATGGCAATTCCTTCTACACATTAGATGAATTTCTAGATAAAAGTTAGTACTTTAGGAAAATCTTAAAAAATAAAAAAAATATATTAAAAAAAAAGAAATAAATTAAAAAAAAAATTAAAAAAATGTCAAATATTGAGTGCCATGTAATATTATGTATAGACACACTTCATTTAACTGACACGTTCCACATCATTACGAAGTGTCGTATTCATGATCTATGGAACAAGTATTAATCTAATCTAATAATAGTCCGATGTAACACGAATTTTGGCCGCATGTATAAGGTGGGAGGGGTGTCGGTGGCATGAGTGGCTTCTGTATGGTTTTGGGTCTGTGGCAGCATGGCCCTGGAAGCGACTCCGCTGTGTGTCCTTTTATTGTGCATGATCAGACTGAAAACATCTCAATGAAGGTATGACCATTAAATGCAATAAAACATGTAAAATGACGGTAGAGATTAGCAAAACGAATGCCAAGTTTTGGTAAAATATTTGAATGGTCGTCACACCCCCAAAGCATAAAATCTTGATTTTCAACAGTTTTGATTTGTTACGTCAAGTTTTCATCATCAGGCATGATTTCCTTTAGCACTGATTACAATGATAAGCTCGAGAGGAAACTCTCGACAATAAGGGATGATGTGTCACTTTATGCCCATCATCTACAAAAATTGAAATTTACGCAGTATATAGTTTTTAATGTCATCTGTGAGATGCCTGACTTTCTTTTTTTTATATATAACTCAAATTTAACCCAAATATTGAAATCTTAGTAGTGAATGGAACCTTCGCAATGAATATCATTCACTATTTTTAGGTCGAGTATCAGGTTTACACAACAATATATCTTTGAAACGAATTGAAATTATTTTTAGAGTTTTGTTGTCATTGAAAAGGGAAAAATTGATAAGTATTGCCGCGAGGTAGTGGCTGCGTGGTTCAAGGCATCATGCTAAGGACTGGACGGTCGCTCCCGTCGGAGGTTCGAGGCTTTCCGCAGGAATGTGTGTGTGTGTGTGTGTGTGTGTGTGTGTGTGTGTGTGTTTTATTACTGTAAGTCAGTTTAAGCAGTTTGTAAGTCTACGTACTGATGACCATAGAAATTTGGTCCAATAGGTTTACAAACATTTGAAGATTTTTTTAAAGTACTTTGTTATATTGATGAGCCGCCGTCATTAAATGCTTTTATAGCCATCTGACTGTATAAGTACCTTTATTCTTTTGATACACTACCCAAATTTTGGCTTTAAAGGCACTCAATTTGCAAATTCTATTCAAACAGTTGGAACATACAGGTTGTATCGAATTTGCACTTGGAAATGGCTCTAAAGGTGGTGTATTAAAAGAATAAAGATACTTATACAGTCAAATGGCGGTAAAATCAATAAGAGGAAGAACAACTGAATGTTTTACAGTTTAATTGTGTTTTAAGGTACCCTCTTGGTAAATCGTGTTACTGAAAGTAAATGTGTTGTTACGGTACATCAACACTTAGTAGCAAATGTGTTTTACCATGATTTTTTTCTGTTGTTATTTACCGTTTCATGTTACGTAAAATAAGTTGGTATTAGAGGGTTAAGTAAGGGTTATGGTATGAAGATAAATTTCCCCAAAACTTATGTGACAGATTTTAACAGGTTGCGTGCCAAATAGGATGAAAAAAAGTTAGAACACCTTAATAGTTGCAAGTACCTAAATAGTATTTTCTCAGAGGATAGCAACATAGGGAAAGCAATTGAATCAAGGTGAGCGCTCAGTTACGATCTACTCTGTTTTGCAAGAAGAAAGTCAGTACTCAGTACCAAGATAAAGTTAGCAGTCCACTGTTAAATATTTCGACCAATTCTGTTACATGGAAGTGAAAGTTGGGTAGAAACATGTTACCTTATTAATAAGCTTGAATTTACAGATAAGAAAGCAGCAAGGATGATTAATGGTACTTATAGCTATGAACAATGACAGAAGGGTGTCCATAATGAGGAAATCAAAGAAAAACCAGGAATGACCATCATAGATGAAACAGAGCGATCGGGCTTAATGGTGGGATCATGTTACACGCGTAGGAGAAGCAAGGTTGACTAAAAGACTCATGAGTTCGGCAGTAGAGGTTACAAGGAGAAAGTACATGGATTCGGTCAAGAATGAGTTTGAAGTAACAGGCTTAACATCAGAGGAGGCATCAATGTTAGCATTGAATAGCGGCTCATGGAGGAATTTTATAAGGGGGCTATGCTCCAAAATAAACTGTGAAAGGCCTACTTAGTCTTGATGATGATGATGATTTAAGGTGTAATGGGGATGAGACCTAAACATTCCTGTCGAACCCAAGTCCATACTCATAGTTACGAAATAATCTCGCTCAAATGCGAAAAGGAAAACGATAGAACTATATTTTAAGAATTTAAAAAATTCCACTTGCCAGTCAGCTGTTGAATTGTTCTACTCTACGCTCCTACGAGCATATGCGTAAAATTGTTGTTTAACTTAGTTTTCGGTGGTACACCGATCTAGGCCAGAATCTATAATTTGCAATTACTTCCACACTCAGCCATCTAGAGGGAATTTTCCACTGTAACAGTTATCTGAAAAATTTTCAGTTCGATTCACATACAGAGAACACACAGAGTGAATACTTGGAAAGCGCTCTCTGCCTTATAGTCTAAATTACTTTTGTGGTCCCTGCTGGGACGATATACGGGATATTGTAGTATATTCCTAGACTTGTCACTTTGTTTTTGCGAATTGCTACGTATGCTTTCAAAGAACATTTTGCGTCCATTCTCGTCACTTCAGTTATTTTAACTTATCCGTAACGCCCCAACAAAAACGCGTAAGCTTCTGCTCTTCCATGTACATGCTTCCACTGTTAGCGTCATTTGATACGACCCCCATACATCTGAGTAACAATGTAAAATGTTTGATACGAATGTCTTGAAAGTAACATTTGTACACTGTTTACATCCCGCTCTTCTCCCCCAGTAACCAACCAAAGAATTTAACTGAACCACTCTCAACTCTCAATTTACGACTAAGCAAGTGTGATAATTCCATTTCATATCCCTACAAACTGTTACATCCAGGTATTTGTATCAGCTGACCAATTCAAGTATTATGCGAAGAATACAACTTTTTTGGACATTTGAAATAACTTGTCAGTCTTTGGATCACTCACACTTTCTCAAGATCTGATTGAATATTTCCGCTGCTGACATCATCTGCATTAATAACGGACAGTCTCAGATGATAAAAACAATTAATTTTGTACACGGGTATAATATGTAATCAATAACACAACTAAAATAGTATGTAGGAAGTTTTGGCATGTCAAATTGTAACACTCCTCTAATAAATAATTAACAGTGTCCTCGGAGTCTTTCGCGGTGAAAGAAGAAATGATTAACAACTTTGAAACTCAAAAACGTTTAAGTGGTGTCAAATCAGAACGCCTCGACTGAATGTGTGAACTATATTACTCCTATTTACGCAGTATACGTTCATACTAATTTCTGTAACTCGCATAGCAACGTTTAAAATGTCACCACACGAGTCCCAGCTACACTCTGGGATTTCCCAATTGACTGCAGACCCTGAAAATGTTTACATAAGACGAGCGAGCAAAGTTGTCAAGTGCACAACCGTCGGCAGAAAATTTCTAAGTACCTCTTCATTTCTTTCAACCGTAAGAGAAGTAGCGGCCGTGAGTGGAGTGGAAGATGAGACTCGTCTTAGGCAGAGTGTGACCTTAGCATCGGACTGAAACAACAAACCGACAAGGCATACTGCCTACTGCAGGCTGTTACAGAACATCTGTTACTACATTTAATAGCGTTAAATTTATAAAAGATACACAGAATTCAATGTTTTCTCTCATACACAGTTACTTAGTGCACAAGGAGAAAAATTTAGTCACATACTACTGTCTTTTGCGTATCACTTTCTTAATGCCAAAGTGTTTAGCCTGGATGTCACGCGTGAGTTATAACTCTCATTTGAAGCTACGTACGACAGAAAATGTCACCAAGATCTGACATCTTAAAGTCCGGGTCTAACAGGGTAGCTGTAAAACAAGTTTACATTTGTCCTTAAAACATTTTGTTTATTTGCAGCCATATCGCGATACTATGGAACACGCAGATGATGTTAATGTTATTGTTTTCAGTTCGAAAGACTGGTTTCAAGTTCTTCTTCTCCGCAGTAATCTCTCTACAGGAAGTCGCTTCATCCATTTCAACCTATATCCATGTGAACTTCTGACCTTATCTTTTCGTCTCCCTCATCCTCTATAATATGTAACCCCCCCCCCCTCTAACCACCACCGCCACCACCACCAGTACGATTGCTTGATAACTTAGAGTGTGTTATCGGTCTATCCTTCCTTTTAGTCAAGTTACACCACCAACGTACTTGCAGTCCAATTCTATTCAGTACACTCTTCCTCATTTGATACGCGATACATGCATCTTATATTCGGCATTCCTTCTTAACACATTTCGTGCGTTTCTACTATCTTCTTGTAAGAACTGTTTATCATCCTTGATACAATTTCGTACCAGGCTACACTCAAGACTAATATTTCCGGAAAAGACTTCTTAACACTTTAAATTTAGACTATAGAAACTTCTCCTTAAACGTCTTTCTTATCATTGCCTGTCTACATTTTTTGTATGCAGATCCTTCGCTGACTTCAGCGTAATTCCAATGTCACAGGAAAACTTCAAAGTTATCATCTGTTTTCCAATTCCTAAATTTCTCCTTCCTGTCCTTCAGAGCATTCACAATGAACAGTCTGAATAACACTCCTTTCTCAACCACACCTTTCACACCTTTCGCGGCCTACGACACGTACAACTATCGTCTAATTTCTGTTAAAGTTGTTTGTTAACTTTTCGCTTCCAATATTTTTAAGCCCGCCGTCTTCGGAATGAGAAAGGGGGTATTTCAACAGATTTGTCGCGTCTTTGAACATTTCCCATAACTGAAATTGATTTTTCTAGAGATCGTCTCCAACCAGAGTTTCGTCCTTCTGGAAATAATTAGAATCAGTATTTTGTAACAACCATTATTTAAATGAATACTCAAATCCGCCAGCAACTTTTTAAATTCAATTTATAACATTCTTCTGATAGTTCGAAGGAATTTCGTCTGTATCATGCATCTTGCGTATGGCCATAAAAGGTATTAAATGCCCGAACATGCATTTTTTCGCAACTGACATCCGTCGTCGGCATCAAAATGAGCTCTCTACGGGCTCGAATACAATAACTGTTGGGTTACCTAAAAGATGGAAATGTGACACTGCATGGAGCAGTCCTGCCGCCAGATGTTAAGCTCCTTTATTTGTATAAACCTTTGATGACTTGAGAGCAGTTTTGATGACGAGATGAAGTGACTATAACAACGGAAGGACTGCCCCAGACCGAAGAAAATCTAAAGCCCCAAGATCTAGGGTCAGATGATAGTAATAATAATAGTAGTAATAATAATAATAATAATAATAATAATAATAATAATAATAATACATTCTCGTATTCGTCGTAGCACAGAAGCAAACAGCCACCGAATGTCATAGTGGCAACACTGCTGTAGAGACACTATGCAATGGAATCTACTATTGCACCCGATAGCACACATTGTTGACATAACTACCTTACCTCCGAGCAAATAGACTCGCCCGTCCCACGTCACCGGCGTGCGCACAGTCGAGAGAAACACAGTCACTTATGAGCGAGCGGTCTAACGTAACGGAGTCATTATATTTTCGAAATAGGAACAACGGTGTTGGATCAAGTTCGAATGTGCCAAGAGGTCGTACAGCACGACAGTGTCATCAAGGTTCAAGAAGCGTGCGGGGAATCCTGCACTGCCTTACAGAACAGTGAGTGTCACGTTGGTCAAAAGCCTTCAACGAAGGACGGCAAACTGTTGCAGACATGCATCGCCCCATCGGGCAGGTCATCAATGCACAGTATTACTGTTCGTTTTTGGAGTATCACCTGCGACCAGCTTTGCGATAGCCACGGCAAAACTTTCTGCGCAGCCCACCCATCATTTTGCACGAAAATGAGCGGAGGCATACAAAGCAATCTGTGGCTGCTTTGTTCCGTCGATGGGACTGGGCAGTATTGTACCATCCACCAGGGTTCCCGGACTTATGTCCTTGTGACTTCGATTTGATTCCCAAGATTAAGGAACTACTTCGTGACATTCGCTTCAGGACTATTCCAGACATTCGACAAGCAGTAGACCGCTCCATTCGCACTATGAACAGAACAGGCTCTGCTAACGGTATACTACGCCTTCACGCCTTCCACATCACTGGTAATGGGTTATACACAACGCTGGTGACACTTTGCAGGACAGTAACAGGTGCAAACATGAACCGCTTTTGTATTGGTTGTAAATAAATAGTTGCCACTGTTTAGGTTCCAACCCTCGTACAAAGAGGATCAGACAATTCGGTGGACGGGATACGACAATCACCCGCCCATACCTCAAGTAGTTCGTCGTGCGAACTGCAATATAGAGTCTTACATTATGCTGCTGGAGTATTTCATTTGGTAGGCTAGTCATGAAGGTTCTGGTAACGGTGTGATGTTACAAAGTCCCCCAAGTCATTGATTAGACTTTTCTTTCAGTTAAAACTATTCCGATATGCTAAATGTGTAAGTACTCTGGGCGTAAGCATGTTGTACTGGTAACTCCACCTGAAAAGTTTCTGGAAAGCCTCCAAATCACCACTCTTGCCATACCCAATAAATATATAAACCGTGATTCCCAGTCGTCTACGAACACGGTGGCGTAGATATGCCATCGATATGCCAGTCACAAACAGAAGAGAACCACATTGGTGAATACAAATTATGCAGCTATCTCCACACCTCTTTGTTGTCTGTGGTACGGTATCAGAATATTTGTTTCCGACTGTGATTTATCCGGATTTCTCAGTCAGTAACAATTCTATGATGGCCTCGTCCTGGTAGGAGAAGTTTCTACTTTTCCCGACACATCCCATCACTCCTCGTGCTGCGGTCACTGCGTCACAACCATTTATCTATGCGACCTGTCAGTACGACTTTAGGTTCACTCTTGTCAATGATTTGAAGTTTCTAAAATATAATAAAAATATACGTAGCAATAACAGAAACGTGCAAGAGGGCATGGGCATGCTTTGTTGATTTGACAACTCCATCAGAAACGTTCCAATAACGTCAGACACACCATATAGCCATCACGAACCCTCACCATTTGTGTGTACCGAAAATAACCTCGCAAAAGAATCAAATTTTCACTAACAAAACATTCAGGCATGATAATACTTGGGTAACAGTTTGGCAGTCACAGCATAACACTTTAATGTTTAGTTACACAATTACAAAATTCAAAATGTGGCCAAGCCACTGTACCTGTGTGTATTTATCGACGAAAAAAAAAAAAAAACAACGATGTTTCGACTATGAAAATAAATGATAGTGAAGTATTATACATTTCCGATCCTCTAAAAAGGTTTGCGGGATTTTATCGTTCTCGGGACACGATATTTCAACGGTTCAACTGGCCTCCGTCTCCAGGTGAGATTGTTGGTGCACAGTCCCACCGGAATCAGTTCCAGCGTCATGTGCAATCTCACCTGAAGACGGAGGCCAAATGAACCGTTGACATATATTGTCGTTAGAACGATGAAGTCCGGCTGCAAACCCAAGTAGAGCACCATTTATTACGTTCAGAAAATCTATGTAATTCAATAATGAAGTGTGTCTTTATTTGTGATATATATTCGCCGTACACTGGGCTTCTTCGAAAACCGTCCCAGTCGGATGTCAGTTCTCACAGTGATTACGACCATATTTCAGAAGGAAGCTTCGAACGTCGTCCTTTAATAAGCGAACCAACATCGAAGCTTGTCAATCACGATGGAAATAGTACTGGAGAATAAACACTGTCTATACATACAACCGACTACGGTGACGTCGTGCTTGAGACAACGGCCTTCTAGAATGGTTCAAACTTAATTTGTTCTTAGTTTGTCTATTTCACCTCAGGTGAATAGCGCAGGTCGATAGCTTTCCTCAGTTCTAATAGTTCTAATGATTCAAATTGTGACCTGTTTTAGATGTTAAGTATTTTACACTCCTGGCCATTAAAATTACTACACCACGAAGATGACGTGCTACAGACGCGAAATTTAACCGACAGGAAGAAAATGCTGCGATATGCAAATTATTAGTTTTTCAGAGCAATAACACAAGGTTGGCGCCGGTGGCAACACCTACAACGTGCTGACATGAGGAAAGTTTCCAATCGATTTCTCATAAAGAAACAGCAGTTGAACGGCGTTGCCTGGTGAAACGTTGTTGTGATGCCTCGTGTAAGGAGGAGAAATGCATACCATCAAGTTTCCGACTTTGATAAATCGCGATTGCTTTTTATCGTATCACGACATTATTGCTCGCGTTGATCGCGATCCAATGACTGCTAGCAGAATATGGAATCGGTGGGTTGAGGGCAATACGGAACGCCATGCTGGATCCCAACAGTCTTGTATCACTAGCAGTCGCGATGACAGGCATCTTATCCGCATCGCTGTAACGGATCGTGTAGCCCCGTCTCAATCCCTGAGTCAACAGATGGGGACGTTTGCAAGACAACAACCGTCTGCACGAACAGGTCGACGACGATTGCAGCAGCATGGACTATCAGCTCGGAGACCATGGCTGCGGTTATCCTTGACGCTGCATCACAGACAGCAGCGCCTGCGATGGTGTACGCAACGACGAATCTGGGTGCGAGAAGGGCAAAACGTCATTTTTTCGGATGAATCCAGGTTCTGTTTACAGATCATGATGATCGCATCCGTGTTTGGCGACATCGCGGTGTATGCACATTGGAAGCGTGTATTCGGCATATCACCCGGCGTGATGGTATGGGGTGCCATTGGTTACACGTCTCAGTTACCTCTTGTTCGCATCGACGGCACTTTGAACAGTAGCCGTTACATGAGATATGTTACGACCCGTGGCTCTACCCTTCAATCCGTGCGGAACCCTAAATTTCAGCAGGATAATGCACGATCGCATGTTGCAGGTCCTGGACGGGCCTTTCTGGATACGAAAAATGTTCGACTGCTGCCCCCTGGCCAGCACATTCTCCAGATCTCTCACCAACTGAAAACGTCTTGTCAATGGTGGCCGAGTAACTGGCTCGTCACAATACGGTAGTCACTACTCTTGATGAATTGTGGTATCGTGTTGAAGATGCATGGGCATCTGTACCTGTACATGCCATCCAAGCTCTGTTTGACTCAATGCCCAGGCGTATCAAGGCCGTTATTACGGCCAAAGGTGGTTGTACTGGGTACTGATTTCTCAGGATCTATGCACCCAAATTGCGTAAAAATATAATCACATTTCCTAGTATGTTTGTCCAATGAATACCTGTTTATCATCTGCATTTCTTCTTGGTGTAGCAATTTTAATGGCCAGTAGTATACTTCCTTTCCCCGTTGTATTCATTTTTACTATGATTACACTGAGAGTAATTATATTCGGAACAAATAAGATTCCTCTTCTCGACCCACATCCTGAGTTAATCGCGACAAACAAATGACGAAATGGTTCAAGTACCGTATCTTTCCTCCATGCTTTTTCAGCTGAAACAGGCTACTATGTCTACATCAGCGATAATTTAAACGCTATTATTGCTCCTAAATGAGTCTTCTTTCAAATACAAAACTGCTAAGCAGAATACTTCTGATTCCTTCTATGCACATATTACACACGCATCGCGAAGTCCACGTTAAGTTATTCACATAATTACTGAAATAAATTTGGACTGAATAAGGAAGATCGCCTACAAATATTTCAATGCTGATTTTCATTTTCCAACGAATAAAGAAGGTTTCTCCAATCAGTAATGTCACAGTAGCGTCAAGCGCAGCATGGTTCTTTTCAAAGGAACCATCTCGTAATTTGCCAAGACATATTTAGGGAGAGCACAGAAAACCTAAATGAGGATGAATGGAGGTGGATTAGAACGACTGTCCTCCCACATATGAGACCAGTGTGTTACCATTGCGCCACCTCATTCGGAAAGGGGATCAGCTGCCCCCACCCATAGAATTTCAAAGACAGCTTCTTAATGATGATGTTATTTATGGTATTTACAGTGTATCAGAAATGATTATAAGCCTATTTCATTGTTGTTCGGTGCAAAGTTATAAGAATCAAGCCGATTGTAGCACAAGTTACGGGATCGGACGTACTCTACAGGCCATGCAATCTCAACGTACTTTCCAGGGGAGGGTCGTCGCGACCAGGTGTCTTTCGAAACCGCGGCTACACCAACCGGAAGTATTTCCGGCACGAGCTCAACGGGTTGCTGTGGGAATGCTGAGATCAAGAGGGTGCCGCTAAAGGCCGCATTCCGTTGGCTACTTAACATGACAAATCGCGGCCAGAACGGGAAACTTTCTACGGGAAGAAGTGTGAAAGTGTTAGACCTGAGCCGGCCGCGGTGGCCGAGGGGACTGAGGCGCTCTAGTCAAGGTGTGCACGGCCTCTACGGTCGGGGATTCGAATCCCCCCTCGGGCATGGATATTTGTGCCATCCTTAGGATTAGCTAGTTCATAAGTAGTTTGTAAGTTTAGGGACTGATGACCCCGTAGTTAAGTCCCATAAGCTGTACAAACTTTATTATTTATTTATTTATTTATTTATTTTTGGTTAGACCGGAAGTTTCCGAACTTTTATTCTAAAGGGCCATTTCGAGAATCCTGATATGTACTTTAATGGAACACCAGATTCATTTTTAAGGTCATGAACGAGAAAAACTGTGATATTCAAATTTAAGACATAAATAAAAACAAATAGCTCATAATAATCCGTTCGGCAACTCTATGCTAGAGCATAAATGAGACAGCTCCTCAGCCACACGAGGCAGCTGATATTGAGTTACTCAGAGCAGGAGTCCGACTAGTTTTCTAGTTGATCCTCATCATTCTGCTGTGACTATTGATGTCCAACTGAAAGCACTTCACGATGAAAGACTGGCAGGCGGAATCATTGGTACCTAAGTATTTATTGGCATTCACAGCTCTAGTGCTTCACTTGCCGTCGTTGATTCTATTTTGCCATAGTTCATTGAGACAAAAATGTTGAAATGTTTATAAATCTATGGGACTTAACTACTGCGGTTATCTGTCCCTGGGCTAACCTAAGGACAACAAACACAGACACACCCATGCCCGAGGGAGCACTCAAATCTCGGACGGGGCTCCGCACGAAGACGCATTAGGGCGCTCGACCAATCTACCACGGCTGAAGCCTTACGGGTACGAATAAACTATGACAGCGTTCTTAGCTTTTCAATAGATTCTTTCAATTTTTGAGCACTTTTTTTTATTTAAAACTGCTTCAGTACAGTATACTGCAAAGGATGTTAGAAATCAGTTAAACGACCATGAATTGGAAAAATTGATAAACCAAAAGGGTATTGCAGGAGACAAAGAAATTTTATGCTACTCTGTTAATGAAGCAGCAGCAACTACACAACGATCGTCGCAGTCTAATACTGAAATACTGAATATTGCTCGTTTCCAGTTGAATTTACAAAATAAAATGTTGGTTCCTTCTGGAACATTAATGCTCAAAACTGGAATTAATTTCTAATCATTCGTTTTTGGAAATTACACGGCCGTTTTCCTGCTGCAATCTCTATTTAATCCAGTCGCGTTTCGCTCTCTTCTAACTTAGGGCATCATCAGTGGATTGGTTAACCTATAAATTACCTTATTTATTTATTTTGATGTGTTACGTTTGTATGTGTCACAGTATTATAGCTAAAATGTAATTTATAGATAAACAAATCCAATGGCGATGCCCTAAAATAAAAAACGCCGAAACGCGTCTGCGTCAAATACAGAGACTGCAGCTCGAAAACGGTGGTTTCGTTAGCAAAATTGAATATTTCGATACTTGTTGCGGAAGACAGCCACGCAAACAAACATGTTGATTAATAATTATTAGATTCAATCATAAAAAGAGATTCGCCAGTGCATGCTACAGGTCAAGAAACCATTTCCTCACTCTACACGCACTAAGTAGTAAGAAGTAAGTGTGGAGCAACTGTGAAGCGAGCTCTTGGTTTGTTTTACTCTCTTCTCCAGGATAAACCTAACCACATCTTTTTGTCCTTTACGTTTCCTTTATGATCCCAACAAACTGGGGAAGACAGCGGGAAACCAACTTTCTCCCCAAGAAAAACCATCATGGATTTATCGACATATGTACCTGGGCTCAATGGTCCAGGAAAGGTCGGGGTCTTCACAAGATCTACGACGTAGAACTACCCTTGCGGGGACGCTGTCTCGAAGCTGACAGTGAATTGGAAAAACCGACTCAACACAAGGGCAAAGCAAAAAAAAAACTGTTATTTTTGAGCTGTGAGCCTACAGAAGATTTCTGAGAATATCACGGACGGGCAAACGAACTAATAAATTAATCCGTCAAGAACCCTGCCTGGGGAAGAGGTTGACCACTATTTGTTTCCAAAGAATCCTCCAGTTCTTCGGCCACACTGTTCGGCGACAGGGGGGGTAACTTGGAAAAAATAATCGTCCAAGGACGAGACCAAAGAAAACACCACCCAAAATATGAAGTCAGATGCCGTGAACCGAAAAGACGGAGATATTCTGTTGAGATGACTCGCTGATAGGTCAACACTTTCAGCTATAAAGACGGAGTACTGATTGGTTGAACTGTATAATGTTTTGACGATCAACCTGTCCAACAAAAGAGAAAACAGGAAAAGCACGAAATTTACAGTTTATTTCTGACGTCTTTTTTTTTTCTCCGTCATTTTTTGTACATTAGTTTTACTGTAGCGAAAATCAACATTTGTTTCGATGAACAATGGACGGAAAAGACGATTTGGCACAGTAGTACTATGTTATATGAAGGAATGGTTCTTTTCTTTGGGCTAAGGACTCGCACGCTACAATTCACTAGACTACAGAGACACACAGGCTGAACCCGACCTACAGGTTGTTTAGCGACATTTATCGAATACTTTCGCGTAAGGGATAAGTGGCCTTCGGTGGCTCATTAAGCAGCAATAATGTACTTACTGCTTATTCGGTCTTTTGCCGCAATCTCCCTTCTTCTGAGAAGATGCCGAAACGCTTGTAAAATACATTCACCAAGAGTACTACAACAATCTTAGGACGAGACACGAACCCTTTTACCATAGTCTGTTCAATCTGTTTTAAATTTTGGCAAACTTAAAGAGCGAAGCCGCTATGGTCATCGTTTACTTGAATTGTTACAAAGTGGTTTTGAATCCACGTTGAATTGCAGGTTCCCCTATAACTGACTGGGTAGCCTAAGCCAGCTCAAAGATCGGAGGATGGCAATTGCAAATCTGCTGTGCCAGGGAAGTCGTTTTGTCGTTACTTCTTTACTAATGGAGCTGTTCGCAACTCATTTCGCAAACGAATTAAAACTACAACAGCACGGGTGAATTCCAATGCAACCTTTTATCAAAATTTAAAAGCAATCGATTAACAAGATTCGGAAATTTGCGATTAGGAACATTTATATTTTCTCATAAGCTCGGCAAGTTCTTAACCTCTTTACATTTTATTGCTTTCTATCATTACGTGTACAGCAAAAGTTGAGAAATAATTCGAATAGAAAGCAGAAAGAAATATTTATCGTTACTAGTCTTGTTGCCCGCTAGATTTTCGTACTACAAATGTAATTTTGTCATTATTGTTCCAGTCTGAAGATGCGCCAACCGCACGAAACGCGTAACTAATAAAACAATCAAAATTTTGCAAAAAAAAAAAAAAAAAAAAAAAAAAAAAAAAAAAAAAAAAAAGGTTCAAATTTTTGTTAAGCTTATGGGACTTAACTACGGGGTCATCAGTCCCTAAACTTACAAACTACTTATGAACTAGCTAAGCCGGCCGCGGTGGCCGAGATGACTGAGGCGCTCCAGTCACGGTCAGCACGGCCACTACGGTCGGGGGTTCGAATCCCCTCTCGGGCATGGATATTTGTGCCGTCCTAGTTCGTAAGTAGTTCATAAGTAGTTTGTAAGTTTAGGGACTGATGAATCCGTAGTTAAGTCCCATAAGCTTAACAAACATTTGAACATTTGATTTGAACTAGCTAATCCTAAGGACGGCACAAATATCCATGCCCGAGGGGGGGTGGATTCGAACCCCCGACCGTATTTTGCAATATAGACTGATTTTTATTCGAATTCTTAACGTCTTAATGATCTGAAATTTTGTCACAGCGTTTCATTCAAATACGGACATTGCAACGCCTGCTGGGTACAGATAGTAACCCTTTTTTATGGCCAACGTTGGACCAATATTATGAATGAGGGGTTTTTTTTTTTTTTTTTTTTTTTTTTTCCCTCATCCGAAATCATCCTTCCCCAAATGTGTTTGTTAATTTTTTAATGGTAGTGTCAGTGTTTGTCCAGAAGCATCTGTTTTGTGTTTCAAGTCTTCCGTTGTTATCTGTAATTTCATCATGTCTTCCTTGATCCCGGTGATCCATCTTCCACTGCTCTTTCTGTTCCATAGCTTCTCAATTATCCTCCTGCTAATTCTATTTTGTGTTGTGCTCGTCAAATATCATAGGAAAGAGATCAGTTTATTTTTCATTGTGCTTAACACGGTTTATTTCTTTACAAATAGTTTCATTTGAAGTTATTCTGCACACCCCGTTTTTAGGTATTTTTTGTTTTTGCATTTTCTGACTATCCCCCTTTCTTTTTTGAGTAGTCTGTCTATTGCTACAGCGTTGTTTTTTTTTTTTTTTTTAATACAGTTTTGCTAGCAAATGTTATTTGCGGCTGTGTGACTGTTTTGTAGTGTTCAGTTTTGTGGCTGCTGAAAAGCATTTTTGTTAGAAGTGTTCTCGTCAACATGATTTGTTTTATTCTACTCAGATATTAGCAACTCAAAAGAAACTTAAATAGCCGAGCGCTCTAAGGCGCCTTGCTGAGGAGCGGGCAGTTGTCCTCCCTCGGGCATGTGTGTGTGTGTGTGTGTGTGTGTGTGTGTGTGTGTGTGTGTGTGTGTGTGTGTTGCCTTTAGGTTAGTTACGTAGTTTGTACGCCAAGAAACTAATAATCACACTAGTTAATTCCCATAGATTTATAAACGTTTAAACATTTTCTTTCACTTAAATTGGAACTATTTTAATTTCTAGTACTTTGTTCCTGATAATATTTTCTTTTTCAAGACATACTATCTTGTCACCATTTACTTTTAAAAAAATCCAGTATTTCTTATTGTATTTTATAGATAGTAACAATATAAAAGAACCAAATCGAAGGGGATCGAGGTAGATTGCTAGGCCTTTGCCGATAACATTGCCATTTTGTCAGACAACATAGACGCCGCTGGAGTTCAAATCGAATTGTTAAAAGAAATCGCTGAACAAACCGGCCTGCAAATTTCATTCGAGAAAACAGAAGGCATATGTAACATCTAAGCCGCTCCACCAAAACTTTGTACTAAATATGCGGTCATCGTCCGAGCGGACAAGTTCAAGTACCTAGGTGAGATTATAATGAAAAATGGACTGGACAAGGAATCGCTTAGAAAAAGGGTAAGCAAACTAGAAACAGCCCACCAAACATCTCGCACGACCTACAAGAGATGTCTTTCCCAAAACACTAAGATACGTCACTACGAAACAGTTTTGAAGCCAGTAGTTCGGTATGCAGCTGAAATCTTATCCTTAAATACTGATAAACGACTCGAACAACTGGAGAAAAAGTGTTCAAATGTTTGTTAAGCTTATGGGACTTCACTACGGGTTCATCAGTCCCTAAACTTACTAACTACTTATGAACTACCTACAACTAAGGACGGCACAAATATCCATGCCCGAGGGCGGATTCGAACCCCCGACCGTAGTGGCCGTGCAGACCGCGAGTGAAGCGCCTCAGTCCCCTCGGCCACCGCGGCCGTCAGGAGAAAAAAAGAGCGCAAAATCATTAGAGGAACCCTAGGATCCAAGTACAAAAATGACATCTATCAAAACAGATACAACAAGGAAGTCTACAACAAAATAAAAATAAAAAATTACAGACACAGTCCGTAAAAGGGAAGATTTTATGGTGACCTAAAACGAATGGACGGAAATAGGTTAAAACATATTTCCCTTTTTTTTATTCAAAACTAAAAACTAGGATGTCATGGTTTGAAAACACCAAAGAAGACCTCCAGATGGCACATCATATCAAACCCCAAGATGCGTTTGACGGATTTCTTTTACGAAAGAAGATAGTAAGAAACGGAATAGCCCGAGACCAGCATCCGAAAAGAAGAGCTCAAGCAGGCCCACTCGCAACGAATCAGGGAAGTCTGGGCTCAGAGAAAAGAAAGGCTCAGTGCAAAGTGCAGCAAGACTTAACGTGGTCCTAGTTGGCCCCAACGAATCTAATATATAAAGCAGTGTCCGTATGTGTGTACGTGTTGCATACAATCCACAGTTTTGTTCCAATCTTTATGAAATTTTGTACACGTAAGCTTCAATCGATGAGGACGGTCGCCGTAAGTATAAGAATCACGTACGATATATAGTTCACGAGATATGACGTCATAAACAATGAGATGCGCGAAAAACTGCTGCATTTTGCGACAATGCTGCTCATTTTCTCCTAAACCACTGGACCGATTTCAACCAAATTTGGTGCACACATTCCTTACCGTGAGGTAACAATTGCTGCATGGTTAAGAATCACATACGGCACGTGGTTCAAAAGATATTACGTCATAACCAATAGAAATATAATGCGGCGAGACTTTCGAAATACGCTGTATGAGAATGACAGTACTTAGCGATTTGCAACAAAATTTAAACATAATTTCAAACCTTCATTAAACTTTTTCTCGCTGACAAACATAGTAAAATGATGAAAGGAAAAAAGTTTCTCGCTTACTACTTTTCTGCTGTTTATGGGATAAAACTACGGCATTCGGTATGACGTTACAATTTATAATTTCTACACTAAAAAATGTAGCCGCAAGACATTTTACAGACGATATACACGCATATAGCTGAGTGTACGTTCTAAACTGTATCACAATAGGACATGTAGTTCGTGAGATATGAGCACATAAACAGTAATGTTCATCTAAAACCGCCCCCGTCACGCACTAAGTTTTAATCAAATCAAGTGTTCAAATGTTTGTACAGCTTAAGGGACTTAACTACGGGGTCATCAGTCCCTAAACTTACAAACTACTTATGAACTAACTAAGACGAAGGACGGCATAAATATCCATGCCCGAGGCGGGATTCGAACCCCCGACTGTAGTGGCCGTGCAGACCGTGGCTGGAGCGCCTCAGTCCCCTCGGCCACCGCGGCCGGCAAGTTTTAATCTATTATTTCTTTAGCACTAATTGTATTCCCAAGAGATTTTACAGACATACAGTCCTTATAAAAATGACAGGAATAAATAAATAAATATACCCGGGCACCGCCGTGTTTTAAGCTAGAAATATATAAAGACAATAAGAAATACTATTGCTGGAAGTTTTAAGTGAATGCTTAATCGGTTGTATGTCGTGGAAAAAGAAAATATTGTTGGAAATATATTAGAAATTAAAATAGTTCGAGTTAAAGGGTCACTAGTGAACCAGAGGGCAGTTTTCTTTTCCTTCTCCCCCCAAACGTACAGTTACTGGACGTTAAGCCCATTTTAACAAGGCATGATTGAATTACGTGATAGTCGCTGCTGTGAGATCATAGGGTGGAAGGCCGAATTCGCCTGCTCTTATGGAAGCGAGTGGAGTGTGTGTGCTGGTGGAGGGGGCAGGGAAGGTCAAGTTTTGGTGACGGCGAAACCAAAGCCGGAGTTTTGGTCAGCGTACGCGGGAAACCCACGCGGTCGGCCGCAGGGAAATCCCCGAGTGGCGCCCCGGCACGCGACGCAAGCCGCCTGAATGGTGATGCGACTGCCGAACCGAACGGGCCACACAGCAAGCCGGTTCCCACGCCTCTCGTCTGAGCCTCCCCCTACTGCTGGGAGACAGGTGACACGGCGGACAAGCTGCCAGTGGATAGCCTCGCCGAAGTCCACTGCGTAAGAGGAGAGCCCAGGTCGGAGATTAGCGTCCCGTCCACGCAACGTCACTACACGCGCTGACGCAGGACGGCGGCGAGACTGAAGGTCTCACTCGCATCAGCTGGAGCAAAGCCAATGAAAGTAACCCAAGGAGACAGTCCGAAAGAACACACACACACACACACACACACACACACACACACACACACATATATATATATATATATATATATATATATATATATATATATATATATATATATATATATACCAGCATTGCCGTGTATTTATTTATTTATTCCTGCCTTGAGTTGGTACTTCTCCTATCCTTTCTCTCTGTCCATCTCCTTTTTTTCTAAAATCATGTTATATTCATCGGATATTATATAAGAAACTAGCTTAAACTCGCGGCTCCGCTTGCGTATTGGTTGATTATGATAGATAAGCTGTCTTTCAGTAGTGTGCTATTCGAGCTGAAGACATTGTAGCATGCATAGACCAAAGATATGGTCTGTGGCATCACGTTTCGAGGTTAGAATCTCTGGAGATGCCCTAACACTGAAAAAGTGAAGCCAGCAAACTGCGCATTCCGGCATTTGTTTGTGCCCACAACATTGGGCATAATGTGTGCGTATGGGAGATGTAGTCATTGAAATGTACATCACATGTAAGTAAATACTCCAATGTGACTGTCGATTTAGTTGCTTTACTTAAAGAAGGCAATATTCACATAGAATATTAACTGAGAAATCTTTATTTTGGGCACAAAAGTATGGCTCCTCTGGTTTCAAATCAATGCTAGTTGTCAGCATAGGTAACGCCACCTCCCATTTATTCTAACCTCCTGGCTATAGAGTCGCAAACGTCATCTCTGGCCTTCAGTCCGATTTTTTTTAATTTGACGATTTTCAACCACCATATCTTCCACCCCCTTATAGCTATCGGCATGGGACTGCTATGGTGTACAACGGGAGACTTCGGACAACAATTACACACAGGCCTGTAGTTTTCGCTGCAGAGCGAAATATTAACACACACACACACACACACACACACACACACACACACACACACACACGCGCGCGCGCGCGCGCGCGCGCGCAGAGTTTTATATACACCAATAACTTTCCATCCCAATATACGTACTCCACCCTTTTATCATTATCAAACCTCAAGCAACAATGCAACCAATAAAACCATTTTCATAGAGTAAATATAATTTTGAAAGAGTAGCTATTATTTCGCGTTATATTCTTCAATTTTGTATCCCATCCTCGTCGCCACTTTTTGTGTCTCCTTTCCGTCGTAGGTGTCGGTGGCCGAGTGGAATTGAGACCAACACAGGAATAGAGTTAGCACGCTGGTGCAGGTACGGAGGGGAGCAGCCAGAAACTAGAAACACTAGAGTAAATTAGAACGAGATATATATTGCACAGAATTTATACAATACTTAACTTTTACATAGATCAGTACTGCAGATACATAGTTGATACATAGTTGAGCTAGAGTCCTGCCTAGTGCCTGTCCGATAGCAAAGTCTTCACTGGTGCCTATCTGATTCTGAAGTGTTAACTGCTTCCTATCTCAGTCCCAAGTGCACGATGTCGTTCAGTGTTGGCCACGAGCGGAGTTGCAGCAGAGGGCGCTCGTGGTTGTCGTCGTAAGAACGCCGCGCCGTGCGTGCATGGCGGCGCGCGGCGAAAGTAGGTGGCTCGCACTTTGGACTTATGCGACACCACATTCAAATTACTAAATATCTATCCGATCGCCATAAAACCGTGCCTAAAACCTTCCCCGGGTCGACATTACGAACTGTACAAATTTTTAGCTCTTTATGTCTTGTGGTTGAGACGAGATAAACGTACACCGAACAGACATTCACATTTATAGATATTGGAGATAACGCTGTTTTGCGTAATGTTCAAAATTATAAGTGCAGTATCCAAACAAAGAAAGATAGTAGTCAAATTACAAATGACGTATAAAATTCGTACGACCTCATATTTATTCAATTATATGTTGTACAAGTTTTCAGGTATATATTCATTTGTATAAGTGCTGTATGCCAGTAAAATCTCTTGGGAATAAGATTAGTAGTAAAGAAGTAATAAATTATAACTTGGTGCGTGATGGGGCGGTTTTCCATTAACGTTACTGTTTATGTGCTCATATCTCATGTACTGCGATACGTACTGTGATACAATTTAGAAGGCACATACAACTATAAGTCTATACTGTCTGTAAAATTTCCTGCGGCTACAATTTCTAGTGTAGTTATTATAAATTATAACTTCACAACTAATGCCGTAGTTTTACTCCGTGAACAGCGAAAAAGAAGTATGCGGGAAACATTTTTTCTTTCATCATTTTGCTGTGGTTGTCAGCGATAAAAAGTTTAATAAAGGTTTGAAATTATGTTTAAAGTTTATTGCAAGTCGCTGAGTAATCTCATTCTCATTACTGTATTCATGAAGTCTCGTCGCATTGTGTAGCAGTTTCTTTCATCTTTTATTGTTTATGACTTTATATCTCCTGAACCATGTGTAGTATGTGGTGCTTACCATTACAGAATTGGTACCTCACGGTAATGAATGTATGTACCAAATCGGTCCAGTAGTTTAGGAGGAAATGTGCAACATTGTCGCCTAATGCAGCAGTTTTTCTCGCATCTCATTGTTTCTTGTTGTTGTCTTCAGTTCGGAGACTGGTTTGATGCAGCTCTATCAAACTCTATCCTGAACAAGCCTCTTCATCTCCTCATAAGAACGGCACCCTATATCCATTTGAATCTGCTTACTGTACTAATCACTTGGTCTCCCTCTGCGATTTTTACCCCACACCCTACCCTCCAATGCTAAATTCACTATTCCTTGACGTATAAGAATCTGTCCTAGCAATCGATCCCTTCTTTTAGTCTAAATTTGTCAGAAATTCCTTTTCTCTCCAATTCTGTTCATTAGTTACGCGATCTACCCACCTAATCTTATGACGTCATATCTCGTGGACTATGTGTTGTACATCATCCATGCATTTACGGCGACCTTCCTCATGGATTGAAGCTTACGTATGCAAAATTTCACAAACAATGGAACAAAACTGTAGATTTGTGTGCAATACGTGCACACAAACACACGGACACACTGCTATATAGGTTAAGGGGTCGGCGTCAGTGACCCAGATGTGCAAGTGCACATGATGCTGTGGTTCCAAAACTGTAGATTGCGTTACCTATTCGGGGAAGAAAAATATTTTCATAACATTGGTTTTCAAGCCATAAATAAAAGGAACAATTAAAGGGACCTGTACGTGAAAATGAATAAAAAGTCGAAAAATTGTCTACTTCTGAAAGAGAAATTACTCCCTATTCTAAAAATTTATGGTTTATTTACTTTTAAATAATTATAGTCTTAAACGCTCTTTGAACAAATGTCGGCACACTGGCCACGCCGATGCTTCAGGCAAGGAATATCGCCATAAACATTCCAAGCCTGCCACTTTTGTGGAAACAACAAAGCCAATAGACGGGAACCGTGCAGATAAAAAATTACTTAGCAAATGTCTATATGGCCGTACACAAAATTCTAATGAGAGTTTTAACGGCTGCGTGCGGCAACGAGTACCGAAAACAGTGTTTCTTGGATGGGCAGTACTCAAAATTGGTGTGGTGGATGCTGTTATCTGTTCCAACGATGTTGTAATTATCAAGGCGAAAGTAATGGACAAATTATACATAAAACCAGGAAATAACTTGATAGCTGCTCTGACTGCCATAGATCATCAACGACTTGTTGAAGCACGAAGAGCTGCGGAAGTCACCACTAAAGAGTTCAGAGTAAGGAAAAGACTCCTGAAAAAGTCTGCCCAGGATAAAGAAGCAGATGACCAGCAAGATTATGCTACTGCAATCTTCTGAAAGAGGCATACGATGAATAAATAACATTGTGAACATTCTTTTCTCAATTTCCCCACGTTAACTGATTCTTCAGTCGGTTTTTGGTAGAACAAATTTATTGCAAAAATTAAAATACACAATTTGTGTTTGTTCTACGGTTTTGTTTATTTTTTAATCGATTTTCGGCTTCTTAGGCCATCATCAGACATCTACTAATGTTTAGTCAAATAACTTGCGTTGTCAACAAACCAGAAGAGATGTTACGCGTAGAAAAAAAAAATATCTTCTTTGATGGAGCAGTTATAGTGTAAATAAATATTTAAATGAAAACCGTAAATTAATAATACAGCAAAAGGGAACATATATATACTGTACATCGATAAACAGTGAAAACATAACAAATTCTTGACAACAGTGACTACAGTGATTAAAATAAAATATTAATTAAAATGTTCAAATGTTTGTAAATCTATGGGACTCAACTGCTTGGTTATTAGTCCCTAGCTTACAAACTACTTAAACTAAGGTGAACTAATCTAGAACAACACATACACCCATGCCCGAGGGAGGGCTCGAAACCCCGACGACGAACGGCCACGCACACCGCAGCACGGCGCTTCAGTGCGCATTGCTAATCCACCGCGGCAATAAAATTAAACAAGAATCTGAACTTTGAAGGGTTGTTCAAAACACAAGGTGACACAAAATCTGAGAAATGTAGAATAAATATTTGAAACCTTGGACACTATTATAACTAAATAAACAAATAGACCAAAATAGAGGGGTGGGTAGGAGGGTATATGTGGGTTGCAGGGGAGAATTCTGATGCTTAAGAAATCGGTGAAAATAAACTTATTCAGTTATAGTGATCACAATTAAATAAAGAATTACTGTAAGGACAGAGTAGAGAATAATTTGGAATATTACTACTAGCAAAGAAAGATAAAAATCTGGTGTGATACATTGGAAAGCTTAACTGGTATTAACACAGAAAGCAGATAAACAGTGGCTGTACCAAATTTAAATTAGATTTACAACTTCATATCAGTAAGGGAACTGTAAGACAAAAGTACTGATTATTACAATCATATGCTGGCTTAAAAACAGAGTAATGTAAAATAAGGTAAACGTAAAGTAGTCATCAATCCGAAGATTGGTTTGAACACCACAGTGCTTTACTAGGCATGGTCCTGTTTGGAGGTGGTATGCCGTTGCCTTCCTCCGACCTTCGAAATGACTTACCCAGCCAGTTATAGGGGGACCTACAGTTTAACGTGGGTTCCGAACCACGGTGCTACTCGGTATTTTTCACATGAGCAATACTGCCAGAGGTGAAAGAAATGGAAAATGACAGATTAAAATCCTACGACCTGGCGGGGATCGAACCGGCGACCTTTAGATTTGTAAGACCGGCACTCTACCACTGTGCAACCGAAAGAAGATACAAGAATTGGAGGAATATAATGAAACAGCCTGGTGAGAGGTATCGGATATTCCGAGGATTAGGGTGGGTTCAGAAGTGGTGATGTACTGAGGACTGTTTGATCATTCTAGCCTGGACTTTGAGCCAGATGTTTGTTTATTTCTTTCTAAGGCCTCCTGTAGATTGAATAACTGCCCTTTGTTAGCTAAGTGGAGTACGTGCCACTGTGGTTGTTATCTGTGGCCCTCACTCAGAACTTGTTTAGCAAAAGTGGAGTCTACTTCTACATCTCCATAGGATACTCTGCAAATCAGTGCCTGGCAGAAGGTTCATCGAATCATCTTTATACTACTTATCTCCCATTCCTTTCTCTAATAGCACGCGGGAACAAAGAGCACCAGAATCACTCCGTTCGAGCTCTGATTTCTCGTATTTTATTCTGATGATCATTTCTACCTATGTAAGTGGAAGTCAACAATATATTTTCGCATTCGGAGGAGAATGTTGGCGATTGCAGTTTCGTAAGTAGCCCACGCCGCAGCGATAAACGCCGTTGTTGTAACGATTCACATCCCAGACCCTGTATCTTTTCCGAGACGCTGTCTCTCATGTATCGTGACATACAAAATGAGATGCCCTTCTTTGGACTCTTACGATGTCTTCCGTCAAACCAACCGGATAAGGATCCCACAATGGGCAGCAATACTAAAAAAAAAAAAGGCGGACAAGCCTAGTGTATGCAGTTTCTTTAGTACTTATGTTGCATCTTTTAAGGGTTCTGCCAATAAAACGCAGTCTCTGGTTCGCCTTTCCCTCGACATTATCTACGCGTTCTTTCCATTTTAAGTCAGAAGTAATAGTAATTCCTAGGAATTTAGTGGAGTTTACGGCCTTCACTTTTGATTGACTTATCTTGTTAAACAAAGTTTAACAGATTTCTTTTCGTACTCATCTGGACGACTTCACACTTCTCATTATTTAGAGTCAGTTGCCAACTTTTTACACCATAGTGATATCTTATTTAGATCGTTTTGCAGGTGGTTTTGATCTTCTTCAGATATCAATACACGGTAAATGACGGTGTCATCTGCAAACAAACTAAGAGAGCTGCTTAGATTTTCTCCCAAATCGTTTATGTAAATAAGGAACGGAAGTGGACCAATAACACTACCCTGTGGAACTCCCGATATTACCTCTGTTTTAGTCGATGCCTTACCAGCGATTACTACAAACGGTGTCCTCAGACAGGAAATTCCCTATCCAGTGGCAAATTTGGGGCGATATGCCGTAACCACGCAATTTGATTAAAAGCCATTTGTGAGATACGGGGTCAAAAGCCTTCTGGAAATCAAGAAATACGGAATCAATTGGAGAACCCTTGTCAATAGCACTCATCACTTCGTGTGAATAAAGAGCTAGTTGTGTTTCGCATGAACAATATTTTGTAAATCCATGTTGACCTTGGGTCAATAGATCATTCTGTTCGAGATAATTCATAATATTTGAATACAGGATATGTTCCAAAACCCTGCTGCAAATTGACGTCAATGAAATAGCCCTGTAGTTTAGTGGGTTACTCACACTGCTTTACTTGAATAGGTGTGACCTGTGCAATTTTCTAGTCTTTTGGTGTATATCCTTCTATGAGCGAGCGGTTGTACATGGCTGTTAAGTAAGGAACTATCGCTTCATCACAATGAAATAAACCTCTAATGGGTATACAGTCCGGACCAGAAGACTTGTTAAGTGATTTAAGTTGCATCACTACTCTGAGAATAACTACTTCAACGTTAGTCATTCTGGCCTCTGTTTGTAATTCGAAATCTGTAATATTGGTTGCGACTTCTTTGGTAAAGGGGTTTCGAAAAGTTATGTTTAGTAACTCTGCTTTAGTAGCGCCATCATCGGCTGGATCGCCATTACCATCAAGTAGTGAGGATATTGTTTGTGTTTTGCCCCTATTTAACAAATGACCAAAATCTCTCTGGGTTTTCAGTCAAATTTCGAAAAAGAGCGTCGTAGGCATCTCAGAAATCCTCGCTAAATTTCGAGCTTCTGTATAGGATCGCCAATCCTGGGGATTTTGTGTTCGTTTAAATGTAACATACCTTTTCCGTTCTTTTTGCAACAGTGTCCTGACCTGTTTTGAGTACCACGGAGGATCACCACCTTTTATTAATTTATTTCGTATAAAACTGTCAATTGCTGTCGATAGCACTTCTTTGAATTGGAGCCACATCTGGTCTACACTTACGTTTGTTGTTTGGAATGAGTGGATGTCTTTCAAGAAGCAATGTATTGTATTTCTGTCTGCTTTCCTGAACGAATATACTTTCCGTCTATTTTTGGTAACTTTGGGATTTCCGATATTCAATCTAGCCACGACAGCTCTGTGTTCACTAATATCTGTATCCGTCATATTTTACAACCTCCAACTGCATTCATACTCTATTAGCATAGTTGCTATGCACCTACCCGACTGGCTAATGTAAAACTTATCAAAATCCGGGAAAATAAGTATTGGCTAATATGTGGGGCTTGTCTTTACTATTGAAAGTAAACTGGACAGTTGTGTTGCTGGTATAATATGAAATCCTGAAGTTAGAGGATTTCAGAATTTTGGCTACACTCTGTGATACGTGTCCTAGATATGGAATAGTACACCACTTCTTGTAAATAGTGGACAAGCAGGAGGAGCACAGAGGGGGGTAGACGTTTTAGTTTTTGTTTCCTCTGCAAGATATGGTCAATTAGGACTGGATCCAGTTACTCTGTGCTTGTGTAGAGTCTCGCTGGATCGTCCTGGTTATCGAAGAGTTTATACCAAAGAGACAGATTTTGCGACCTGTTATTGTAAACGTGGTATAGAAGATTGACGTTGTATGCGCTGGCTACAAATTCAAACTTTGTAGAAGCGTTTCGAGCCACGAAGAAAATGCATGACAATGCTGCGGTTCACAGAGGTCTGTTAAATTGTCCACTATAGGCAGCGGACACTTGTTTACGCGCTTGGCAGGCCAACATAAGCGCATAAAAGTTTCAGAATCACACGAAACTTTCTTCGTTACCTTTATGCAGAACTTCACAGCTTTGGCAGTACGACGTGAAAATAGCTGAGCAGGTCTTCCACAGCTCTACTGTGCATGTAAAAGGTGATCGGAAGAAATTATATAAATATGATACCACCGAACAGGGTGGTTCTTTCGTCAATAATAAGATTCCGTAATAATTTCAGGACATGCAGTGTATCTAAGCAAAATAATATTTTCCTCTGACCGTTAACAGTGAAAAAACTGCGTCTTACTTAGGGTACACCAACCTGCTTCCACACTTCCAAATTCATCGCTCTTATCGCATGTAACAGTTAAAGCAGAAACTCCAATTCCTTTAACACGGCATTGGTGTGTAGGGTGTGGTACACCCCATACGATTTATTTTTCCAGTTAGATGGCACGTCACACAACTTTGTAGTTCCAGGTATCTGCCACGGGACATCTGCAGAGTACCGCTGTTGTGTTTTTCTAACTGTAGTCGTAAACAGTACTTCGTGGGGTGCTGCTGAATCGAAACTGAGCTCACTGGGGTGTGTAAAACTGTCTGTACGTGAAGCATATATTGTTTGTTGTAGCCTTGTAATGTGCAACAAGTTAAAGTATGCAATGTAATGTATAGTTTCTAAGTTACATTGATATTTTTGTTGTCTTTAGTGCAAATGACTTTGGCACACAACACGAATCTCAGTATTGTATGACTCAGTAGTTATAGCTTGTATGTGATAAATAATTAATAAATAAAATCCGACTGTAGTATTAACATTGTTTATTAATAATATACAATAATTAGAACCTTAGTAACAATTAAGTGTTAATTAAAACCTAAATTCAGCCTTTTAAACATAAATAAACAACTGGGGTGTACCACACCCCACACACCACTAGAGTAAGAATTATAGGACACACCACTGCCGGGTTAATTGTTCTTACAATATTCTGTAATAAATTGCTTGTTATTCTAACATCACAACTTTGAGGTGTTAACTGGTCTCGAATGGTTTTGCTGACGTAGCCTTCGAGGACTAGGTATAAAGCGCTTGATCTACTATTAACCTTATTTGTCTACGTTTAGTGTGTTGAATGACATGGCAAAGGAAATTTCTTCCTCCTCCGATAAGCAAATACCCGGTGATCAAAAAATCGGTATAAATTTGAAAACTTAATAAATCACGGAATAATGTAGATAGAGAGGTAAAAATTGACACACATGATTGGAATGACATGGGATTTTTATTAGAACAAAAAATGTCCGACAAATGGCGCTTCATCAGAAAAGCAATAATTAGCATAACAAATTAAGACAAATCAAAGATGCTGTTTTTTACAGGAAATACTCAATATGTTCACCACCATTCCTCAACAATATCTATAGTCAAGAAATAATATTGTGAACTGCACTGTACAGCATGTCCGGAGTTATGGTGAGGCATTGGCGTCGGATGTTGTCTTTCGGCATCCCCAGATATGTCGGTCGATCACGATACACTTGCGACTTCGGGTAACCCCAAAGCCAATAATCGCACAGACTGAGGTCTGGGGACCTGGGAGGCCAAGCATGACGAAAGTGGCGGCTGAGCACACGATCATCACCAAACGACGCGCGCAAGAGATCTTTCACGCGTCTACCAATAAGGGGTGGAGCGCCATCCTGCATAACAATCGTACGTTCCAGCCAGGCTGGGGATGATGCGATTCTGTAACATATTGGCGTACCTCTCACCCGTCACGGTAGCAGTTACAAAACCAGATGCACGCAGTTCCTCGAAGAAAAAAGGCCCGATAACGGTAGATGTGGTTTTAATAAAACCGCATGTCGTTTCAAGCATGTGTCTCAATTTTTACCTCTCTATCTACATTACTCCGTGATTTACGAATTTTTCAAATTTATACTGTATTTTTGATCACCCGGTACATTTGAAGATAACGTAACGACAGTTTCAATGTATTCTGAGCTGCACTTCTTAAACTATTTATTTAGCAAACCGAGTTTTGTCCTCATGTGAAACATTCAGATGTAATCTCCTTTCTTATTGTTTCGTCTTACAGATATTTTGAAAATACTTTAACTTTCGTCCAGTTCGGTTTTTTTTTTTTTAAGATAAAAATGACATTGTTTTATACGGTCTGTTCCACTTTATTCTTATGTTAACTTCACGGTTCTCTTTTTTGTATTTTTTTTTCTGATATCTGATTTTTTCATAGAAGATCGGTATTTTCTAAGATATAATTGTATTTGACTTCGGCAACAGTTTTGTAGGCAGACCGAACGATCCATTCTGCATGCTCCCTTTGGAAACCAGTGGACGAAAATCGTTGTAACACATCCTTGTATTTTCAGTATTGGTATAGTTTTCTTGTTTACAAATAGAGAACTTTCCAAGGCGTTTTCTGAATCTATAGGGAAACGATGGCGTGTGTTAAAAAAATAAAAAATAAAAAAGCCCTTGGTTCAATGCTGCAACGTCCAGCATAGCATCAGCACATCTACAGCTACATATTTACTCTGCATATTACAAATGTTCAAATGTTTGTAAATCAATCGGACCAAACTGCGTGGTCATCAGTCCGTAGCTTACAAACTACTTAAACTAAGGTAAACTAACTTAAGGACAACACACACACCCATGCCCCAGGGAGGACTCGAACCTCCACGGCGAGCAACCGCGCGCTCCGCAGCGAGACGCTTCAGACCGCTCGGATACTCCACCGCGGCTGCATATTACATTCAAATGCCTAGAACAGCCTTTATCGAATCGCTTTCGTAATATTTCTCTAACGCCCCATTTTCTAATAACGCACGGGGAATAAGGAACACCTAAATCTTTTGAGTTTTCGATATGATTTATCCTATTTTATTATGATGATCACGTCTCACTACGTAGGTGGATGCTAACAAAATATGTTCACATTCGGAAGATATATTTGGTGAAAGAAATTCCCAAACAGATGTTGCCGCGGCAAATAACGCCTTTCTTTTAATGAATTGCATCTCAACTCGTGCATCACTTGCGTTACACTCTTTCCCTCGTATGCAATAATACAATACGAACTGCCCTTCTCTGACTTTTCTCTAAATCTTGCGTCAGTTCCACTTGCTGGAGACTCCACAATGCGCAGCAATACTCCAAAATAGGACGACAAGTGTAGTGTAGGCATTTTCTTTAGTATAACTGTTGCGTCTTCTAAGTGTTCTGCCAATGAAACATAACCTTTCGTTCGCCTACCCTAGATATTTTCCGTGTGTTCAATTTCAGTTGTTCGTAATTGTAATTCCTAGGTATTTAGTTGAATTTTAGACCTTTACATTTCAGTGATTTGTGATGTAAATAAAGGTTAACGGATTTCTTTTAATGGTCATGTGGATCAATCGAAATTTTTCGCATCTTGCCGACATCTTATCTGAACTGTTTTGCAGTAACTTTAGATCTTCTGGTGACTTTACTGACGATAAACGACAGCATCGTCGTCTAATAATACTTTCTCCTAAATCGTTTATACATATTAGTACTCGTCGTAAAATAATGGGAACGACTCACAAGATTATAAGAAAAAAACGTAATGGAAAACAGCCTGGCTTACTAATTAGGCTTAACATGCGAACGCACAACGTCAGAAACAGAAATTCGGTCCTGCAGACAGTACCCGTAGCCGCCCATTGACGTCAGTCTCCGCGAAGGGACGACCGGCAAACGGGAAGTACGCCCCCCTCGGCAGCCAGGTAGAAGTTGCAGAGTTCGTGCGTTCCGCTTGCGGAGTGATTTAATGACCCTATAAACGTTTCGTTTAATCGTCCAATCAAGCAACTGAGCAACCAAGCAAATTCGTAGCAGCGTATACACGTTCCGACCACAGACGTAATATATGTCTGTGGTTCCGACCAACTGTAAGCAGCGATTCCAGCGCCTGCCAGTTCTGGTGTCGGGTTATCGCACTGTTTTGTCTTCGCGTGTCCGCAGCGGTCGCTGTGCAGGCAGCAGACTATCATCACTCATCAGGCAGGAAGTTGGTCCGGAAGTGCCTCCACACGTCGGATTCAAGCTCGTTGGATTCAACTTACTGCCGATAAACTGGTCTCGACTAATGAGAACCTGTGTATGGGCCTTCAGGAGAGTTGCCGAATTCTAGTGTTTCGTTTACCAGCAGCAGGTAGAAGTGACAGAGAAAAGATTTAACAGTGTCAGTTATAAAGAAGAGCTCATGGCGTTACATTTCCGCACATGGGATCCTTATCAAAATACGAGGCGCGTCCAGATAGTAAGTTCCGTTTGGTAATAAAATGAAATTGTACACAGATACAGAAGAAATTTTTATTGCGCAAAATTCTACAACTCTTAAACTACTTTTCCACATTACTGCCGAAATTTTGTAGGCGCTTGTCATAGCGTGCCACAAGTTTTTGCATGCATCCATCACAGAAGGTTGCCGCCTGTGTATTCAACGATGTGGTAACAGCTCTTTATCATCGTTGAAGTGTTGACCACCAAGGACAGATTTTAGGTGTAAGAAGAGATGAAAGTCGCTAGCAGAGAGGTCCGAGCTGTATGGAGGATGATCAAACAGGTCCCATTGAAATTTCCGTAAGAATTGTTTGGTCACATTCAGTGTGTGAGGTCAGGCATTATCGTGAAAAAAAAAAATCTTTTGATAGTAATCCTCTTCTTATACCTAAAATCTGTCGGTGGACAACACTTCAACGATGATGACGAGCTGAAAGCATATTTTACCACATGGTTGAATACATAGACGGCAACATTCTATGAAAAAGGCACACAAAACCTTGTGTCATGCTATGACAATTGCCTACAAAATTTCGGAAGCTATGTAGAAAAGTAGTTTAACAATTGTAGATTTTTATACAATCAATATTTTTTTCTGTATCTGTACCCGTTCGTTTTATATAACCAATCGGAACTTACTTTCTGGACGCGCCTCGTGTTAAGTACTCACTCCTCTCTGTAAGTCCTCGAAGTTTTTAAGGGAATTTCTGTACAATGTGTACGTCAAGGACAATTACTGCAATATTACACTATCCTAAGACCATCCAAAATTACATCAGTGTCTATGAATGATTTCCGTCCAGGGAAAAGTGTTGTGGTCTGGCAGTGAAATATGTTGCAAGGTAGTAGCAATCCTCCCTAGATATTCACTGCGTTCTTATTCAAATAGAATAGTCTGGAAATTGAATCAAAACCCCGTATTTCCGCTACCAATGGCGCATAGCATTTTTCGTATAAAACGTAAAATGGGTTCGCATTTGCAATGTTTTCATTATCTGTACTGGTATGCACGGAGATCCCTGAATATCGCGAAGTGCCGCGGCGGAGTGGCCGACCGGTCTAAAGCACCTGGCTGCTGAGCTCGCGGTTGCTCGCCGTCGGAGGTTCGAGTTCCCCCTCGGGCATGGAGGTCTGTGTTGTCTTCCGGTTTAAGTTAGTTTAAGTAGTTTGTAAGCTTAGGGACTGATAACCACAGACGAAGTCCCAAAAGATTTACAAATATTTTTATCGCGAAGCCAAGAGAAGCTGCTTTCGCTTTTATCATAAAAACAGCTAGCTATATGCCATTGTGCCTGAGGACCTTTATCATGCTTTATGTCATTAGTTCTCCCAATATCACGAATTACCCATTAACATGCTTTATGTTAATAGTCCACCCAACATCACGAATTACCGTTCTGAACTTTCCCACTGAATTATACGCATCCTTCCGAATTAACCCTAGTCTGTGCTTATGTGGCGTAACGACTAAATAATCCGTAAAGTAACAACAATAGTTTCATCTAAAACGAGGCTGCCTAGAATGGTACTATCAGTCAGCAACTGTTCTGTTATTGTGTCCTTCGAAATGGGAATACTGTAACAGTCTGAACCAACGAAAGACGAACAGATTCAGATGAAAAAAATAAAATAACGGGTCTAGTTTTGTCTGTCGTTAATATTTTAACTATGCAAATAAAACTGAGCAATGCGTAAGTATATATATCTTTAAAGGGAGAGGACATGATTACAACAGGCGGGACCAAAGGCTAATAAATCGAGTAACCTACAAAACCTAAAAGAGATACTTTCAGGAATTCCGATCTTGTTTTTAATACGATAGTTCTATTCTGAAGAGTGCAGTAAGGACAGAAAAAGAAACGAAGAAAAGACACGAGAATAACACAAAATGCGGAGAAACAGCACAAAGGGCCTAACATGGCTTAAAGTGTGTAAATTATTTAACTGTCATTGAAAACAAAAAAATCTAAATCAGTACTCGCATTTCGAAGTGCGTCGCAACATTGTAAATTACGTTAAGATTGAGTTACGTTGGATGTCTAGCAGAATTCTACTTTCATCACCTTCTTAATAACGTTAGTGTTATTTATAATTAAGTTTCCCCCCAAGATTCAAAACAGAAACCGGTTATTTCTTTATTTAGTCCCTCCTTAAAATGTTGCAGACTGCGTGAGAATTTATTTCCGCTAAGACCTCCCCCCCCCCCTTCCAAACACACACATACATCGTCATTCTTTAATATTAGACAACTGAAAAGTGACTAGTTAAAGGTGAAAACTGATCCACAATTTCTGTAGTCACGCCAACCGTCTGAAACATAATGTTGTAAAAAATTGAAAACCGAAAGACACATTTGCGCTCTATACTGGTCCCAAGTTTTCTCGTGTCCGTCGATATCACACGTCACTGTACTAATTTTACGTATAAAAAGCTGTTTCCCAAGTAGCTTTCAGAAGCGCGACACTTATACCTCTTACACATTTACGAATCGGTTTATAAAGTAGATACATTGATAAAGTAGACGATTTTCCTTAACCCAATGATGACATTATGCGTTACTTAACATATGCGTTAATATGTCAAGATTTTTTCATTAAAATGTTTTTAAAACGAACAGTCGAGACGTCAGTATTCCTCCGACTAGGGCCAAGGCACATTCGCTTTTGTTATCCTGAGGTAGCAGAATTTTTCCTTTGCTTTTGCGTAGGTTGTGTGAATGTAAGCAATTATTCCACATAATTAGGGTTAACCAAATAAATGACTCGTTCCTTATAAATCTAAATTAACCAATCTCTTTTAGAATGTCCCACAGATTTCACAGTCACCTATAGTGCTTGCTTTAGGGTCCTGCAATTTTTACAAAACAATATACGTGGTGTGTGTGTGTGTGTGTTTTATCTGCACGACTTACGAAGAGACATTTCCCGTTAGTTCCTGAAACTGCATGGTATGCAGTTCTGCATTCGTTGGCTGTAATCCATAGCAGATTCTTCTACGAATTCCTGAATCTGTTTGGCATGTAATCCTTCCTTTCCTAACTGTAATTTGTTTGCCTCGCTGATCTACCTCAAATCTGGCGATGAATGAATGACCATAAATATCTTGATCGTTTCCAATTATATCGAACTGTGAACGCAAAACCAATGAACTTGAAGGCAGCTACCGAGGGTTTCATACTGACTCCAGTGAATTATCAAGATGGAAACAGAATACTGGGCCGAATTTCAATTTATTCAAAACCAAAGCATATTTATGCAAATTTTATAATTGATAATGTCGTCTTATCCCACAATAAAATGTGTAAAACCGTCACACCAATCAGCAAAACCACTGAACGAAAATTTTTAGGGCTTTTACAGAGAATTTGAGTATGCTGCATGTAGCCATTATTTCATCGACATCGAGTCGTACAAAAACCACATATCTTAATTTAAAATCTTTAATCGGCGTTTCTCTCTGTTCGTCTCTTTGAAACTACGGTACTTGTCGCATAGGAAAACTGGTTTCACAGGTAAATATTACGCGTATCTTGGTGCGAGATAAATTCTTTATTTCATCCAAATTAGACTAGAGAAAGGATATATATCTTAGTTAAAAGTTTGAAGGTTTTAAACTGCCAGCCACGACGAAACTGTTTCACCTGGTGTGTAAGAGGTATGAAACAAGGGAAATACCCTCAGACTGTATTAAAAACAAAAGTCATGGTTGCAAAATATTAACATGAATTATTTACAGAAGGATGGAAATGCTGACGTCGGGGAAGATCAGTTTGGATTAAAGAGAAATGTATGAACACGGGAGGCAATACTCACTTTACGGCTTATCTTAGAAGATAGATTAAGGAAAGGCAAACCTATATTTCTAGCTTTTGTAGATTAGAGAAAGCTTTTGACAATGTTGATTGGAATACGCCCTTTCAAATTCCGAAATCAGCAGGAGTAAAATATAGGGAACGGAGGGTTATTTACAACTTGTACAAAAACCAGACAGCGGTTAGCAGAGTTGAAGGGCATGAAAGGGATGCAGACGTTGGGAAGGGAGTTAGACATGGTTGTAGCCTTTCTCCAATTCTATTCCATTTGTACATTGAGCAAGCTATAAAGGAAGGCAAGGAGAAATTTGGAGAAGGAATTAAAGTTCAGGGTGAAGAAATAAAAACATTGAGTTTTGACGATGACATTGTAGTTCTACCACAACAAAAGAGCAGTTGAACGGAATGGACAGTGTGTTGAAAGGTGAATATACGATGAATATTAACAAGAGCAAAACAAGGGTAATTGAGTGCAGGCTAAGAAAATAGGACGATGCTGAAGGAATTAGATTAGGTGACGAAACAATGAAGGTGGTAGATGAGTTTTGTTACTTGGGTAGTAAAATAACAAATGATGGTCGCAGTACAGAGGATATAAAATGCTGAATGACAATGGGAAGAAAGCGTTTCTGAAAAAGAGAAATTTGTTAACATCGAATATTAATTTAAGTGCAAGGAAGTCCTTTCTGAAGGCGTTTGTGTGGAGAGTTGCCATGTATGGAAGCGAAACATGGACGATAAACAGTGTAGACAGGAAGAGGATAGTCTTTGTAAATGTGGTGTTACAGAAGAATGCTGAAGATTAGGTGCGTGGATCGCGAAAATAATGAGGTGGTACTGAACACAATTGGGGAGAAAAGGAATTTCTGGCATATCTTGACTAAAAGAAGGTATTGATTGGTAAGACACAATCTTAGGCATCATGGAATCGTAAATTTAGCAATGGAGGGAAGTGTTTGTGGTAAAAATTGCAGAGGGAGACCAACAGATGAGTACATTAAACAGATTCAAATGGTTGTAGGTTGTAGGTCTTATGAGGAGATGAAGAGGAGGGAGACCAACAGATGAGTACATTAAACAGATTGAAATGGTTGTAGGTTGTAGGTCTTATGAGGAGATGAAGAGGCTTGCACAGGATAGGGTATTTTGGCGAGCTGCATCGAACCAGTCTCCGGACTGAAGACCACAACAACAACAACACCAACAAAGTTTGAAGAGTCTGATCTACTATAGTAAATGAAAGAACCTATTACACGATGCTGTTATTTTGTACATAGCGCTGTTGGTTCTCTTAGTTTATAGTTTAAAACCATTGACAGTAGCAGCTTTGAAAGCTAAAGTCAGCGACAGAATTAGGAGTCACAACGTTATCTTTACGAATACAAATTAAGATGAATTTAACTGGCTAGGATGTAAGGATTTACTGATTGTGCACTCTGTGTATTAAAAACTTACCGAACTTTGTTTGCTTCTTTCAATAGGCTGTTATTTATATTTTTCTTCTTGGGTAGGAAAAAAGAATTAATTGACCAAACTGATACTATAAGGGTTCCGTTCCTAACGGTTGGGAGAATGAACTCTAAAATGCGACAATATCCCAAAGACTAACTACCGCAGCAAAGCAACATTATAATCATCACCAATATTTGTAGTAGTCAAGTTATTAGTTTTTGTCAGCACTGTTATTCTTACTGTTACTATACAGATTCAAATAAATTTTACTTCTACTGATTGTATTACCGTACATCATATTCAACTGTCATTTCTTAAGAAATTACGACGTAAAAGTGCTGTTTCTGTTAAAACACAGGTCTGACTCATTAAACGGTAAAAACTAATCTGATCTGCTTAAGTAAATACATATTTGTCCGTAGAAACAGTCGAATCTGCCAACACGTCTCAACAAACATTAAAATGTACAAATATGGTTTGTTCAAAAACGTTGAATGGGTGCGCCTCGGTTGTACAGTGGTAGAGTGCCAGACTGCAAGTCCAAAGGTTCGATCCCCGACAGATCCTAGGATTTTTATCTGTCACTTTCCACTTCTTTCACCTCTGGCAGCATTGCTCATGTGAAAAATACCGAGTAGCACCATGGTCTGGAACCCACGTTAAACTGTAGGTCCCCCTATAACTGGCTGGGTAAGTCAGTTCAAAGGTCGGAGGAAGACAACGGCATACCATCTCCAAATAGGACCGTGCTTAGTAAAGCACTGTGGTGTTCAAACCAATCTTCGAATCGTTGACTGCTTTACCTTACCTGAAATGTTTGTAAACGCCGCGCTAGAGTGGCCGAGCGGTCTGCGGCGTGCCAGTCACGGTGTGCACGGCCGCTGCGGTCGGGGGTTCGAATCCCCCTTCGGGCATGGATGTTTGTGCCGTCCTTAGTATAAGCTAGTTCATAAGTAGTGGGACAGATGAACCCGTATTTCTCAGAGATTTACAAACATTTGAATTTTTTGTTTGTAAACCTATGCGACCAATCTGTCAGAGTCATCGGTCCATAGACTTAGAAATTAACTAACTTATGTTCCGAGCAAGACACACCAAACCACTGCCCTGGGGGAGAACTCTTAAAACTCCGATGGGGAGCGGCCGCGCAATCCGTGGCAAGGCGCCTTTGACAGCACGGCCATTCCAGCGCGGTTGGATGCTTGTATTCTGCTTGACAAGGTATCACCTTCGTATGCAAACTCGTTTAGGAAGAAGAAAACGCCGTTCCCACGATCGTATTTTTGAGATATTTGGAATTTGTGAGTATTTGGGTACCACTTGGCAGACTCCGCGGCTCTCAACGCAACGGCTTGTCAGAGCTATAACAGGTTACGCAGTTGAATGTCTAGTTTCCCACTGAAGGTCGTTGGGTTCCAGCGGTCGGCATTTTCCTTCTTCGTTAATCCATTATCGACACCACCTAGCCGGTTCAGACTGCTGCTGATTTTTAATGAATTCTTCCAGCAAGTGCTTCAACTGGTTTAGAGAAACTACAGACGTCCCAAATCAAGAGGGCAGGATGGGAACGAAATCCCAATTTCTACATAACCAAAGCAAGTCCACCGTCACCAACATTGTGCCACCGCTCTCAAGGAAAGCCCTCCAGATGGAAACCACCCGTCGCTCCATCAACTTCGGCCAGCTTATGACAAATGTATCGATCGCATGCTTTTAAAGCAATATGATAATGAGCTACTAAGAACCGACAGAAGAATCCGTGGGAATGTCACAAAGCAAAGGAAAATTAAGTTTGTTTGGGTTAATTACTAACAGCTCTACCTCTGTACTCAATAAAAATTGAACGCAAGTTATATGACATTTTTGTTGCAACTCGTCCGTAATATCACCTCCTATAATAGTTACTATTCCTCCTGAAACACGTTCTATAATGAAACTTCCTGGCAGATTAAAATTGTGTGCCGGAACCGGGATCGAACCTGGGACCTTTGCCTACCGACGCAAGCGCTCTACCGACTGAACTATCCCGACACGACTCACGATGCCGCTTCACAACTTTACTTCCGCCAGTACCTCGCCTCCTACTTTCCAAACTTCACAGAAGCTCTCCTGCGAAACATGCAAGACTAGCACTCCTGGTAGAAAGGATATGGTGGAGCCGGCCACGGGCCTGAGGCGCTCCAGTCACGGTCTGCACGGCCACTACGGTCGGGGGTCCGAATCCCCCCTCGGGCATGGATATTTGTGCCGTCCTTAGTATAAGGTAGTTCGTAAGTAGTTTGTAAGTTTAGGAACTGATGACCCCGTAGTTAAGTCCCATAAGCTTAACAAACCTTTAAACATTCGTTTATTTTATTTTATTTTATTTTATTTTTTTATTTTTATTTTATATGGTGGAGACATGGCTTAGCCACAGCCTAATAATATCCGCTTTTCGGTGTCCTGCATTTGTTGCAGGTGGCCTAATGACGGCTTGAACGGCCAAAAAATTTTCATTTCCAGTTTTATCCGTAACTATTCGCAAAAAGATACAAAGGTTGCATCACCTTCCTTCCAACGTCTCCTGAAAACTGACGTTCATATGAAAAGTCATGTACATGCAGTACCTGAGCTCTAGTTCTTTCTTCAAAAACGCTAGCAAACAGGTGATTCAGTACTGATAAGAAACGGTTATTTATTTTGTTCTGACAACCTAGTTATTTTGTGCCTTTTTCTGAAGCAGTTTCGCACTGCTTTGGGGATAGTCTCATTCTAGAGCCAGTTGTCGACAAAGTAGTGAAATACCGCGAGAGCCTTTCGTCATCAGGTGTTTATGCATGAATTCCAACATTCTCCCGTTATACAAATCCTAGCTAATCTACTGGCTGTAGGCCTCAGAAGGAATCTTCTCCACAAACTCTTTTTCATATGAAAATAACACCCAAATTACTTCACTTGACGTAAAAAATAGGTCACGGTATCTCAGCGCATAGAAGAACTGCTTGTTTAATCAGACGAAATAGCAGAACATATGCGTCTCTCTTCTTATTAGGAAGCAACACATAAACAGTAGAAATAATGTTTGTTTCGTCATTCTGGCCTCCTAAATATGTCCATATGGTATAGATCAGTGCAAAATGTGAGCTGCAGCTCTTTGAATGTTCCAACTAAAAATAAAACTTTTTAAGCTTTCATTTGTGCCCATGTCCAATAAAAAAATGATTATCATCTTCTGTAATTTATCGTCTTATAAAAGAGAACTGTGCGCCTCGGTTGCACAGTGGTAGAGTGCCAGACTACAAATCCAAAGGTCGCGAGTTCGATCCCCGCCAAGTCCTAGGATTTTTATCTGTCACTTTTCACTTCTTTCACCTCTGGCAGTATTGCTCATGTGAAAAATACCCAGTAGCACCGTGGTTCGGAACCCACGTTAAACTGTAGGTCCCCCTATAACTGGCTGGGTAAGTCAGTTCGAAGGTCGGAGGAAGGCAACGGCACACCACCTCCAAACAGGACCATGCCTAGTAAAGCACTGTGGTGTTCAAACCAATCTTCGGATCGTAGACTGCTTTACCTTTTTTAAAAAGAGAACTACAGCCATCTCCCTCTTTACGAGCTCTGCCGAAGATAAATCCCATAACAGTTCTTGACTTTCCTTGGTACTCCCGAGCTTCACTCCGGTACGGACACAAAATTCTCCTCATAAATTCTCAGTTAAGTATCACAGTAATAAAGTAATTATCTTTATTATTAAGATTTTCTGTTTCATTCACGTGTATCTCGGATCACTGCGTAGTTTATTCTCAAACGCTCCCCTTCGCCGACTATACTTGCTCTTTCACTTACATAGGTGCTTCATCAGGTGGTCCATGTTTATTTAATGAATATAGATCTGTAATAAATATTGACACAAATATGCATCACAGATATTACAGTTACTTGAAGTCTAATTCCACTTGCAAAGTTTACGTCTAGCATAATTAAAAAAATACATTAATAAGAAACAACACAATAGAACAGCGATGCTACTCCAGTGTCTCATGAAATACTGCCACACGTTCAAAAAATTATATCGCGAGTCTTAGAAAATCATTTTTCGTTGCTTTCTTCATATTTTCGATTGGTCTATTGTGCATGTTCTCAATTCAACTATAAAACAGGAAGTGTCTCTAATAACCATATTTTTCGTCTGATTCTCTGCCGAGGAAGAAACACCAACAGCAGCTGCCCACGCATGAACGGCTGACAGGACGACATAAGTGTAAATATGGTACAACAGGCAAGTAGGGTAATAAGTCGAATCAAAATGGCGGTTTACCTTGCATTTATTTCCTTTTATTCCTAGTAGATTCTTACACATTTCTGCATACCTCTGTTCAAAAGCAACGTTAAACTAGATTCATTATACGACTGTCTGTGTCTGAGCGTGTGTTTTCTCCTTCAAAGACCCAGCCTGACTCCATGATTACACTTTTGTAGCCCTATCATCAGTTCGTACATGGGCTTTCTGAAAAAATGTTCAAATGTTTGTACATCTATGGAACTTAACTTTGTTGGTTGTACTTATTAGTCCCTAGGCTTACAAACTACTTAAACTATCCTAAGGACAATACACACATACCTATGCACGAGGGAGGATTCGAACCTCCGACGGCGAGCAACAACGCGTTTCGTAGCGAAGGGCCTTAGAACGCTCGGCCACTCCACCATGGCGGGCAGCTTTCTCCTGGTGGTGTTACTTCTTCAGCAGTCAATCAAGCGTACAAACATATTATAGCCATTGTCCACTTTATAATTGAATTTGGAAGTAGCAAAATCGACCAAATGCTTAAAAAAAGCAAATATGCATAATTTAACGAGAGAGAGAGAGAGAGAGAGAGAGAGAGAGAGAGAGAAGAGATGGGGGAGAGGGAGAGAGATAGAATGTGCACACTTACAATGACTAGTTTTACATTGTTTTTGAAGAGAGGCATAGAGAACTACGCTTGAGTTTACAAAAGTACCAAGAGAGAAATCAAATGTTCAAATGTTTGTAAATCTATCGGACCAAACCGCGTGGTCATCAGTCCGTAGCTTACAAACTACTTACACTAAGGTAAACCAACCTACGGACAAACACACACACCCATGCCCCAGGGAGGACTCGAACCTCCAACGGCGAGCGACCGCGCGCTCCGCAGCGAGGCGCCTTAGACCGTTCGGCTACTCCACCGCGGCACTAAGAGAGAAATAGATAATCAGCTTTCTCCCAAGCATGTAACATGACGGCACCTTCCCAGTCTGTTTGCTCTAACTGCTTCATCTACGGTATTCATTACCAGATTTTCTTCGATTTCTTCATTACAGACAACCTCCAGCCATCGCTCCCATCAATTAGTATATCAATCATCCTTGCTACTTACATACCTGAAACTTCGACGGTATTACTAAACTAACATCTTTCCATCCAGCTTTCACTGCCATACAACAAAGTTGGTCGAAAGATTAAACAGCGTATTGCTAACTTAGTTTTGGTACGTGCTAAATGTTTGTAAGCATGTTGAGCCAAACTACTACGGACATTAGCCCCTAGACGTACAGACTACTTTAACTTGCACTAAGGATAACACAAACACCCAGGCCCCAGGGAGGACTCGAACCTCCACCGGAAGCGACCGCAGAGTCCGTAGCACTATGTCTTAAGACCATGCGGCGACTCCCGCGCGGCGGCATTGGTAGTGATTACCTTTTCACAGAAGAGAGTAGATCGTAGCTGAGAGCTCGCTGCTGTAACTCTGCTACGCCCTGGTTCTAGTTCTTCCACTACGTTGCCACCCTGTGAGCAAATAGCTCCTAGCAATTGAAACTGTCCATCTGTTCTAACTTTGTTCCTCGTACTTGGCACTCACTCCCACAGACAGCGCTTTTGTTTTGGACCATAAATCTCGCGCCTCGTTTGAAGTGACGTTACGAGAGCACCTAAGGCTCCTGTAAGTATGAGCTGACGCATCCGCCATTTTCATTCCTGTAGCTCGTAAGTTAAACATACTGCGGTGCTATAGGATTTGTGTCACGGCACTTTAGCAGGACATTATGGGTGGCTGTGTTCCCATAAACTGCTCAGGTCATTCCAGAGGTGACTACAGAATGTTTAGTTTCCCCAGAGATTCTGAAAGAAGAAAAACATCAATCTCTAACTGTCGGCGCAAAAACTGGGAACCCGGACCGAGCACACAGTTATGTATTGTAACTAAATATTATTTATTATTATGACTCGAAGTATTATTTAATAGTAAAGCTGCATGTCGGGAGTTAGCAGTCGCAAAATATCATAACACAGCAAAACATCAAAGAACATACAGTTTTTAGAGCCAATATGTGTGTCTTATATAGTATATTGAGAAATACACCACATCAAAAAGTTCTGTACTGACATTGCGCAAATTGTTGAAGATACTTCTATTACTTTATTGCGAGAAAGTATTACAAACACTAAAACGGAAAATATAAATATACTAGGCAAAAAGATTAGTTACGGCTGTGGCAGCGTACTCTTCTGAGATAGGTAACTACCGTTGAATACAATTTGTGGTATTTCGGTGTTTCATCGACATAACTTGTAGGATGCAATTTGGAAGAATGGTACCTGATGTTTTATCACAATTTCTCATTAGTAAATGCCAAAATTGACGCTTATCTAAAAGACACTATAAAATAAACCGACAAAAAATACTGGGTAAAATTTACTTACGGCTGCGGTGTAGTGTGCTAATGTTAAATGTCGCCGGCCGCGGTGGCCGAGGGGACTGAGGCGCTCCAGTCACGGTCTGCACGGCCACTACGGTCGGGGGTTCGAATCCCCCCCCTCGGGCATGGATATTTGTGCCGTCCTAGTTCGTAAGTAGTTCATAAGTAGTTTGTAAGTTTAGGGACTGATGACCCCGTAGTTAAGTCCCATAAGCTGTACAAACATTTGAACACTTTTTTGTTAAATGTTTGTAAATCTATCGGACCAAACTGCGTGGTCATCAGTCCGTAGCTTACAAACTACTTAAATTAAGCTAAACTAACCTAAGGACAAACACACACACCCCCATGCCGCAGGGAGGACTCGAAACTCCACGGCGAGCAACCGCGCGCTCCGCAACGAGGTGCTTTAGACCGCTCGGCTACTCCACCGCGGCAGTGTGCTAATGTTGGCAACGAAATGTTTGCTTTACAAGGATTATTAAATTACTGACAAGGCGAGGGTATTTTACATATGAAAACCTGTCAACCTTAGAGAAGGCTCAACACAAAGGATCTATACGATTAGGTTTTCAAATAGCATTCATCGTTTGTTGTCAACATCGGTACCGTGTGCCTCTACGACCGTAAACTTTAGATCATGTACACTAATATTCTTTTTCGTTTTAGTGTTTGTAATACTGAAACTTTCTCAATAACGTAATAGATGTACATTCAGCAATGTGAGTACAAAAATCCGATGTGGTGAATTTGTCACAGCAGACAACAAACACTTATTGCAAGACGGCAAACAAACCTCGTATATTGACAGGCATTATTCAAATACAAGCAGAGATCGCTTAAAACCTTTATCTAGATGACCAGTTTCGGCAGAATTAAACGTAGTACGCGATTTTTATCACGGAGATACATATATTTCAATTTTTATTTATTTATTTATTTATTTTTTTATTTTTTAATCTATCGGACCAAACTGCGTGGTCATCAGTCCGTAGCTCACAAACTACTTAAACCTAGGTAAACTAACATAAGGACAACACACACACACACACACACACACACACACACACACACACACACACACACCTCCAGGGAGGACTCGAACCTCCACGGCGAGCAACCGCGCGCTCCGCAGCGAGTCGCTTTAGACCGCTCGGCAACTCCACCGCGGCCTATATATTTCTTGCGCTTTTTTTTCTTTATTTGTACAGCAAAGAAAACAGCAATAAGTAAAGAAAACGCGAGCTTTTTGTGTCTAATCAACATATCGATGTAAACAAGAGCGGAATGCAAGCTCAAAGTGCCGGCCGCGGTGGCCGAGGGGACTGAGGGGCTCCAGTCACGGTCTGCACGGCCACTACGGTCGGGGGTTCGAATCCCCCCTCGGGCATGGATATTTGTGCAGTCCTTAGTATTAGCTAGTTTGTAAGTAGTTTGTAAGTTTAGGGACTGATGACCCCGTAGTTAAGTCCCATAAGCTCAACAAACATTTGAACATTTGATTTGAACAAGCTCAAAGTAGCACGATCTAAGGCTCTATGCCAGGCAGTTGTAAAAATTTCACTAAACTTGAATAAAACAACACTGTTCGTATAAGCTGTGTGCTGTGTTTAGCATTCGCAGGGAATGAAAATGGCAGATGCGCCAGCCTGTGGTTTTAGGAGCTCTAAGAGCACAGTAACGGCAGGCGCGCGCAGTGCGTTGCGCTGCCGCTGGTGTCCTGCAGGAAAGCGTGCGGCCGGTCACGATGTCCACTAACTGCAGCAAACCGCAGGCAAACAGCCGCCGCGGGATCAAATTATCCCGCTTCCCTCAAGGCTCTCTCGATACGCCGAAACCTGAGAGGACTCGTCGTGCAGGTTTCTTCACGGGTACTCTTCGTAGAACGTTGTAAAGAGCCGGAAATACAAGGACGCCAAGTCAGCATTTTTCTTGTGTGTCAGAGTTCCTAATCGTTAAATATATGCAGATTGTCACTTATCATAATTTCATTTCTAATATCGAAAGATAGAAGAAATGGCTCAGATCGTCGGAGGAGGTGAGGGATGGGGAGATGAAAAGTAAATTTGCTTGAGACAAAATTTGAAGAGTATTACAGAATTTTAACACTGCGTTTAAGAACTATGAAACACGCAGGAGTACGTGAAATAGACCTGAAGACACCGAAAAGTTTCACACACACTGTTTATACGACGGTACGAATAAGATTTCGAAATCAGATTTTAAACTGCACTTCAAAGTGCAGGTGTGAACTCTGACCATAATCGTTTATGAAAAGCAAATTAAAAACGAATATATTACCGAGATGCGAGAATGAAAAAAAAACCTGAGGTTACTGAGGATTTTCAAAGAGCATGAGGTTACTACAGGATGGAACGACTCGACCAGAAGGGGAAAGAGTAGCCTAGAGAGATGGTAGTGAAGACAGCAGAGGATCGACTGGACGGTTACAAGGCGTAGTGTGTGTTCTTAGATAACACAATGAATTTAACTGACGAAAAAAATGTAAATATTTAGGCAGTGACATAGCAAAAATACAATATCGACGTTTAAAAAGAGAAATTGGCAGGCGTAGGGATGCGAAGCCGCAGGGGAATACAAGATTATGAGAAAGATGATGCCACCTACAAGATTGTTAGAGAAATTTTTAGAGAAAAAAGAAGCAAGTTTATGCATATTCTGAGCTCAGACCGGAAGCCAGTTCTTATATGTTAATAGTGCATTCGTAGCATTTGTAAAAAGTCTCCGTTTGAAGGCGTTGCTGCAGCGAATGTGCAATTTGGGGAACTTCGATACGAATATACACGGTGTTTCGCTAATGTGTGCAAAACTTTAACAGGGGATAGCCGATACTCCACTGCACAATTTGAGGTAGAGAACCTGGGGTCTAAGAAGCCAACTTAAGGAGATAATGGAATTACAATCACACTCCGGTGTACTTTTTGTTTACATTAGTTACAGGTAGCTGCAGCTAGCATCCATACCATTTGCTCCGTATCTTACAAAATATCCTGAAACTGACGTCCAAGATCCTCAATGCAAACATAACGTTCGAGAGCAAGATTCTGACGCACCCTGATCAATATCGCTGTAGACCTGTAGTGTTTCAAATCGCATCACAAGCAGTTATAATTCTGGCAACGAATTCCATCTTCATATCCAATGGGTTCTCATGCATAAGTGACTTTAGATATTCCCATACCAAATAATCCAGGGTATTCAGGTCAGGTGACCAATTCCAATCCATCGACAAGGAAATGACTTCCTAGTAAGAGGCTCGTCGTCCTTGTTTCCTCCCAGATAATAAGGAATGCAAATTAAAGATGTTTGTAAATCTATGGGAGCTAACTACTGTGATTATGTCCCTAAGCTTACAAACTATTTAAACTAACCTAAGGATGACACACACACCCATGCCAGAGGGATAATTCGATCCTCCAACGGGTAACAACCCCGCGATTCGCAGCAACGTGCCTTAGAGCGCTCGGCCATTCCACAGCGGCCGTCTGTAACTCACAGAGGTATGTTTATTGGAACCATACAGATTCTTTACGAAAACGTAATCAGTATAAATCTTTTAGTTCTAGTACTTACTTGCGAAGGAGTCGAGTGGCAGCCCACTGCTTAACAGTACAGAAACTTTCGCCGCTACGGAACATTGCTGCTTGTAGTCTTGGTTAGCAGATTCATTTGCGGTAATTAGCTATCGACAATTAGAGAGTAACGGTTTATTTCTACGTATCTGCAGCACGACAAGGGATGACGACCGCAAGGCATTTGAATCACACAGAAACCCAGCAGTCCTCCTTGCCAATTACGCCAAGTATCGCCAAACTGACCCATAAGACATCGGTTGGCACTAAATATGCTGGATCTTTAAGTAACACATACTTGTAAATTACAAACTGTGTCTATAAGAGAAATACATATCTTGCAAGTAGTGGTAAACTTATAAAAGGAGGAGGAAGAAACTTAAGATTTAACATCCCGTCGACAACGTATAAGTACAGGAAATGAAATCAGCGTGTATTTTGAAAGGAACCATCCTGGCATTTGCCAGGAAATAACGGAAAACCTAAATAAGGACGGCCGTACTCCCGAATGTGAGTCCACTGTATTACTACTGCGCCATTACCACCGAGCTAGGTGATAAAACTGATAATTAGTTCGGACATTTAACTTACTTTCTGATTTGACATCGTTTTTGCAACACTGCTAGTTGTTATTGTTGGGGTCTTCAGTCCGGAGTCTCATTTGATGCAGCTCTGCACCTTACTCTATCCTGAGCAAGCCTCTTCATCTCCTAACGAGAAAGGCACCCTACATCAATTTGAATCTTCTTACTGTATTCATCTCTTAGTCTCCCTCTGCAATGTTTACCCCACACACTTTCCCCCAATGCTAAATTAACGATTCGTTGATGTCTAAGAATGTGTCCTACCAACAGCTCCCTTCTTTTAGTCACGATACGCCTCAAATTCCTTTCCTCCCCAATTCTATTTAGTACCTCCCCATTAGTTACGCAATCTACCCACCTAATTTTCAGCATTCGTATGTAGCACTTCTTTTGAACAGCTTCTATTCCTGTTTGAACTATTATTGCCCATGATTCACTAACGTACAAGGCACAACTGCATTCTTAACACTTTAATATTCGATGTTAACAAATTTCTCTTTTTCTGGGACATTTTTCTTCCCATTGCCATTTTGCACTTTACATCATATGTACTACGACCATCGTATGTAATTTTACTGCCCAAGTAATAAAAGTAATCAACCACCTTTATTGTTTAATTACCTAATTCCTTCAGCATAGCCTGATTGTCTCAGACTGCAAGCCATTTCCTTTCTTTTCCTCTTGTAAGTTCATCTTATACCCTCCTTTCAACACACTGTCCATTTCATGCAATTACTATTCCAGGCCGTTTTCTGTCTCTTAGGAAAACCGCAAGTTTTTTATTACTCCTTCCTGAACTTAATTTCCTCCTCCAAATTTACTCTTGGTCTCCTTCATTAGTACCACATAATATTCAATGAGACTAACTAGTTGCGGTGGTTTCTTTTGTCATGTTTTGTCTTACCTGGTGGATATATAAGTACTTAAATTTTTCCAGTCATACATAAAGCAGAGTAAAATAAATACATAAATAAATAAAAACGTAACTAGAAATTGACTGTGTTGTGAGATGACAACTACCATATGCGGCATTTAGTCTACGATCTCTTTTAGATGGGTAGTTGAGCAAAGTAGCTAGATACTTTATCTACAAAACATCTTCACATTGGCGTACCGTATATGGAAGTACGTCTCACGAGGGACACCTTGGACCTCGATGCTCGGAACCCCGCGAAAGCATGCTTAGCCGCGGTGGAGTAGCCGAGCGGTCTAAGGCGCCTGGCTGCGGAGCGCGCGGTTGCTCGCCGTCGGAGGTTCGAGTCCTCCCTGGGGCATGGGTGCGTGTGTTGTCCTTAGGTTAGTTTACCTTAGTTTATGTAGTTTGTAAGCTACGGACTGATGACCACGCAGTTTGGTCCGATAGATTTACATACATTTGAACATTTTGAAAGCATGCTTACAATAACAGGCAACTTAAAAAAAAAAAAAAAAAAAACAGTGGTGTGCGCCTTTTCCATGTGAAACGACGCACTTTGCTAGCGCCACTAGATGGCAGCATAGTGTAGCTGCACTAACCAGTGCTCAATTTGCTCGAGTGGTATAGCTGCAGTATGCATTTGTCTCTTGGAGTGTTTCCAAGCGAGTTAATCTACAAATTGTGTAGAGTGCACTGATATCATGAAGAGAATTAATCCTACGCATATGGTGCAAATATTAGAGACCAAGTTGCGTCGTGCTGAATATGTAAATCACATCGGGGCCGAGAATATGGAGTTCGCGGATATATAACATAATAATTCAGAAATATAATGGGCGACGACACAGAAATACATTACTCTGTATCGTTATACGGAATTTGCAGGACAGGAGGAAACTGAACATGGCTCTTAAAGTGGAACACGAAATTCATCTCCGGAGCAACAGAAACAAGTCAAGTCACAGTGATTGCGAAAGTGATTTGGAGTGATAACGAGGCTTTAGTGAGGTGTGCACAGTGTTCTCGCCCACTTTGTTCCAACCACTTCATAGAAATCCCACAACTGCACTTTGAGGACTAATATAAGCACCTTCTTGTGTAATACTGCTGTGTATGTGTGTTTTGCGCTATTACAAGTACTTTAAGAAGTGAGTTTTTGGCATTGCCGATTCAATGTGTAAAGATAAACTAACGCCATTAAATTGCTTATAATTTCCTTCCCATGGTATTGATATTTTGTTACTTTGTTTCTCTCTGTTAAAATGTTATTTGTGGTACAATTGAACGTTTTGCATGGAAATGGCGCGCACCACAGCCCTCTTTATGACTTCCTGATATTCCAAGAATGGTTTCGTGCGGTTTCGAGCGTTCGGGGCAAAGGTGTTCCTTGTCAGTACGAAACACGTAACCCAATGAAAGACACGTACCCATCATTTAGAAAGCTTCGTATTATGAGCTACATTTTCTATCCCACCTTCGTATTTGTTCGTCTGTTGCGCATGCTTTGTGATGTTGTGTAGTGCCATGATTAGGGCGACCAACTTTTCGTCACGGGTTTAAGAGATATGACCAAGGTCTGACCATGATTATAAGGGAGAATAACGAAGATTCAGTCACAGTTAATTTAAACTGCACAACTCTACGTATTTCCTTTGAATGGATGACATTGGGGATACTTAGCTTACATTTACTCATATATCTCACTTTGGGGTAGATCTACAAGCCGAGACATGGTTTTTAAAAGTGCAATGACATTTCTGAAGCAAATTCAAGAGTAGTATTACAGTGATTTTTATATGCCAATTTCTTTGTTATGTTATTATTTAAGCAATGGTACAAGTCAATAAAATCGTCTCTGACGCATTTTTCCGTGAATTGACTTGAGCTGTTCAATAACTTTTCAGTAGTAGTACCAGAAAAAAAGCCTTTCCTATTCACTTTCACAATAAAAACCTATTCTCTGTAAATCCAAACGAAAGTATACATGAACACTTCACGGTAGGTGAAACATTTGCCGCGCCGGGAGCGCCGTGTTGCGGTGCGCGCGGCCGTCCGCCGTCGGGGGTTCGAATCCCCGCTCGGACATCAATGTTTGTGTCGTCTTTAGTATAAGGTAGTTCATAAGTAGTTTGTAAGTTTAGGGACTGATGACCCCGTAGTAAAGTCCCTAAAGCTTTACAAACATTTGAACATTTGTGAAACATTTTGCGCTAACTTTCCTGAGTTCCCGATTGGTGACGACATAAGCGGTCTATCAGTACTTTCGAAGAGTTGAGAAATGATGTGATGTGTGTATTAATTGAGAAATTAATAATACGCATCTGTGTAAACTTTGTAATCCCGTTTAGGGAGTCATTACATCCGTGTTTTGTCACGGTTTAGACGGTTTAACTGCTGATCGGTACGATGCGATATCATCCATAAGTTGGTACTATTGACTAAGAAGTGCTAAAATACCGGAGAACCCGTATATTACGGGAGAGTTGGTCGCCCTAGCCCTGAGCGAGCCGAAATCCGCATCGGCACTACGTCAAATGCCTCATTTGATTCAGTTACGAGATACGTCTGCGACGTCTTCCGAAAACGTAGCTCGAGATAACGACCTCTGTGTGTAAGGACCTTTACCGCCGAGATGATGTGGCTTTCAAGATGCCTGCCATCTAGGCAGCTGACGCGTGCTAAGGTCAGGGTCGTACAGCTTCCCATGAAACACTGCTTAATGGATACTCACCAATAAAGTCTTGAGTAATTCCACAGTATCTGCGAAGGTACAGGCTGTGCACACGACATGCTTCAAGAGTAGCAGCTTTAACGCCAACAAACTGATTCTAAGCTATATTGCGATACACCGTTTGCGATTCGCCGTTAGTCGACCACCCTAAAACGATGTTTTCGGAGACCGCTAACTGAATTCCTCGTAAGATGATTCAAAAACAACGAATGAAAAATATTTGTTTGGGTCTTGTTGTCATCTGCAGCCTGAAAATTGGTTTAAGGTCATTCTCCACGCTAGTATATTCATATCAAGAGTGGCCATCTTTGAATAAATACTGCAACCTACAGCAATTTGAATGCGCTTGCTACTTCCATGTTTATGTTTCCGTGTACAGTTTTGAACTCCACACACCTATCTCAGTTACCAAACTGGTGATTCCTTTTTGCCTCTCGTATATGTTCGACCAATGTAACCGTTTTTAAGTCAAGTTGTGTCATAATATTTTTTGTAAGTTGCTGTTCTTATACCCAGATGAAGAGGCTTGCACAGGACAGGATACCATAGCGAGCTGCATCAAACCAGTCTGCGGACTGAAGACCACAACAACAACAACAACAACAACAACAACAACAAAAGCAATGATGCTGGCGGTAGCTGGTCACATGCTCAGGAAATTTACAAGTTATGAACGATTAACTGCATTCCGTTGCAATTACATATTTCAGCAGTTAGTACAGAGTCATGCTTTTTTGGAAGTATCGTGTCATCGCTGAGAAACTGAATAAAGTCGTATCTTGGTTCGAACTGTGAGTTCATTTGATTCATCTCGAATAGGACTGTAAACTGCGTTTAAAGGCCGATTCGTTTTGCTGGTGGTCCTTGCAGCGAATTTTACCCTACAGGAAGATGGCGCTACTTCTTCAGCTCTGTAACAGGGTTAACCTCTATATCCCCTTGATAACTCTCTAACTGCACAGATAAACAGAACAAACTGCACGTCAAATTACCGAGCGAGGTGCCCCGGGGGGCAACTCTGGATTCAATTGTTCAAATGTTTGTAGAGCTTATGAGACTTAACTACGGGGTCATCAGTCAAAATGTTCAAATATTTGTATAACTTATGCGACTTAACTACGGGGTCATCAGTCCCTAAACTTACAAACTACTTATGTAGTAGCTAATTCTAAGGACGGCACAAATATCCATGCCCGAGGGGGGAATCGAACCCCCGACCGTAGTGGCCGTGCAGACCGTGACTGGAGCGCCGCAGTCCCCTCGGCCACCGCGGCCGGCGGCAACACTAGTTTAACCGAAATCTTCCTTCCTTCCCTGCATGTCAAATTAACATTACCTTTTTCTTCATTGCGTTTATATTAATCATTTTCCCCTTCCGATACTGACCGTAAAATCGTAAAGTGAAAGCTATTTTTCTTCTTACTTGCAGATTAATATTGTTTGGCGGAGCGCAACTCGATCCTAGAACCTTCCGACAAAACCTTTGCCTATCCAGACGACAGAATCGTGTCAAATCGTTACCAATATTTTCTGTCAACCTGTAGATCCAAGGCGCCCATGTTTCTTCTGCCACGATTTCTTGCCATGGTTCATTTACATTCACTGAAATATTTGTCACGTGTGCTACTCAAAAGAAATACCAAGAATGCGTAAGAACCCAGAAAACTCGTGCAGACATCTATACATTAAGTTAATTGTATGTTAATGAGGTAAGCCTCCAGAGAGTGTGCCTATAATAAAACCATATTAATTAGCAAGAACGTATTGGAGAGTCGCCGCAAACGTTTATTTCTGGAATCTTTTTGCTGAGACGACCCTTTCTGCACGTACTTCCCAGTGCTAAAAACATGTTGTCCTTGCGTAATGGACTCAATGGAGCCCGTCTACGGAGACTTCGGGTCGCAACGTACGGCCTCTGACGCTGCTCCTGTGGGTATTCCCCGTGATAGGCAGGGACAGTTGTTTTTATTCGGGCACCTAACCGAGGACGCTGTTAATATTAATAGTATGAGGAAAATGTAAGCTACCACATTTGATTAATGTTCTGACAGCTTCTGCACAAGAAATGATACAAAGAGCAGAAAAATAAACCAAAGATCGTACCATCACGCAGGTAAGTTCATGTTGTAACACATCTGAAGTTGTATATGAACGTTTCGCAAAATAAGAAATTCCTTGGTGTTGCAGTAGGACCAATAAAATACCAGTTGTCGGCAAATATAGCAGCTGTTTCTTTCCAATTTTTATGGCACATATGACTTCTCTGAAGTTATTCATTCTGCGGAATACAGGGGGCTCTTTTTTCATTTTTTTTTTTTTTTTTTTTTTTTTTTTTTTTTTTTTTTTTTTTTTTTTTTGAAATCGTGTGGCATAGTAGGTGTGAAGTCCGCTTGGGTAGATCTCAACCCACCCCGCAGGTCAGGTAGTCGGAAGGGAGGGAAAAAAATCATCTCGAGAGCCAAGTAAGATGGCGTTTTAGTCTGGACTTAACATAGAATTTTCTTATATGAACTGTTTACTACCATGTCTCACTTCCTTACAAAGTTATACTCCAGACAAATCTTCAAACAAGACATCGTAACAATAAATATTTAATGTCAACTAATTTCAGTGCTTAAGAAATGCTTTCAACGTCTCTGACATTCTATATCCTCTCTACTTCGCCTATCATAAGTTGATTTCTATGCAAATAACGAAACTCCTGTAGTAATTAAAAAATGCTGTCTCTGTTGCATTTTTTTAAAATTATTCAACACTGTTGTTGCACCAGCTGCCACCACCACCATCATGGAATGGAATGAAATGTACTCCTGTAGTAATTTTATTGTATCGTTCTTAATCCAATTACCTCAGAATCAACAATTTTAATTAGACCACTTCCAATACCTTCGTTCTTTTGATAATGGTCATATCCTAATTTCAAGATGTAGTCTATTCCGTTAAATTGTTCAAGCCCTTCGCTGTTTCAGATACAATTACGTCATCGCCAAACCTCAATTTCTATTTCTTCCCCCTGAACTGTAATTGCTTACTCAAAGTTTTCTTTGGTTTTCTATCTACTTGCGCAAATTTCAGACTGAGTAACATTCGAAATAGGTAGAACTATGTCCCACCCCCTTTAAATCACTGGCTCCCTTTCATGCCCGCCCCTTCGATCCTTGTAACTGCTGACCTTAACAAGCTATTTCATGAGTGTATTCCAGTAGACCCTGGCAAAAAAGAAAAAAAAAAAAACATCTAGAGCTACATACTCTTTAAAGGTAGGCATTTACTTCCTTCGCCTATCTTCTAAGGTAAGACGCGGAGTCAGTCCTGTCTCGAACCTTCGGAAATTTTCCGAGACCCAAACCGATCATTCCCGAGAATAGCTTCTATTAATTTTCCCCATTCTCTTGTAATTATTTTGTTTTAGTATTTTGCAACCATGACTTATTAAAGTGGTAGTTTATTCTCCATTTTCTGAGCCTGCTGTGTGAATTATTACGTTAGTCTTGAATTCTCGCCGGTGTCATACATCTTGCATACCAGAAGGAATAGTTTTATTATGTCCGACTGCGAGTTCGTTTCCCTTTACAACCATCTACTTGTCCCGTCTTTCAGCTTCCCTTTCTTTGCTAAGAACTGGTCTTCGATCGGAGCTGTTGATATTCCTACCGCTGCTCTTCTTTATCCCAAACGTCTCTATCAATTTCGTATAGTTGGCAGTCAACTACCCTAGTTATACTGGGTGAATCACCTAAAACCTGTACCGCAAATATTGCGAAAATGGAAACTGATATTGGCGTGTTGATTTCACGAGTCAGGGGCTCGCATTGTTAGCCAATAAACAGGTTTTTGTAGTACAGATGAAGTATTTTTGGTGCAAACTTACACATTTAGATGGAACAATGCCTATTCATACTAACAAACTAAAAGTAGGCTAAATTAGAAAGTCAGTGGTGTTTATTGTAGTAATCTAATGCCATTCGTTTGCGAGAGACTGTGAAAAGTTTCGGATTCGGCACTTGTTCTGTCCCACGCAACCTTCGTAATTGCTCGGTACGTTGGTGTTTACATTCGTTTAATAGTGCTGGAGTGCTGCTTGCGTGCAGTATGACTTGCTAGTCAGTTCAAAATGTTCAAATGTTTGTTAAGCTTAAGGGACTTAACTGCGGGGGTCATCAGTCCCATCAGTCCCTATACTTACAAACTACTTATGAAGTAACTTACACTAAAGACAACACAAACATCCATGCCCGAGGGGGGATTCGAATCCCCGACGGGGAACGGCCTCGCGCATCGGATCATAGCGCTTCAATACGCTCGGCCACTCCGCCGCGGCGCTCGTCAGTTAATGAGTGACAATGCAAACGGTAGGATGTGAATGTACGATAGGATTTAGAATGTAGAAAAGGCCAAAATGCGCATGATGTTTGAATATTTACAAAGCTTGTAGTTCATGCTTCTACGGTGTATACAACAAGATCTCCCAACAGATGTCACCCTTTTAGGCAATTATTTATCAACCTCTACAAGCAGTTACGTGAGTACTATACAAGGCAACAGAAGTGGCGACAAAAGTGGAGAAATTAATGTTCTGGCTGCTGTTGCAGTTGATCCGCGCGTTAGTTCCCGCGCAATAATACGAGCAAATAGCATGACCAATGCAGTCTCCATCGACATTGGTTCCATTTCTATCACTTTTATTTCCATCAAGAGCGACAAGGTGACGACTATTGGAACCCTGATACCTTCTGTACACAGGCATTATGTGAGAATACTCTAGATGTATCATGTATATAATTTATTAAAGAAACTACATTTACCACACATGGCGAGGCCGAGACATGCATTATTGGTCGTTTGACAATCCCCGTTGGTTTCGTCAAGTGGAACGTCAGCGTTCATGGAGTGTAAATGTGTATTGTGGGATCGTTAATCATCAGCCCATAGGCCAAATTTTCATAGATGGTACAGTATCGTAGCCTCCAAGAGACCGTCAGCCACGGCGTTCCTCTGCAAACTAAGAGAAACCTACATCATAGTTGTCCAGCCCATAGTGTACGGATTACAGCAGCAGTCTTCACACATGTTTTCCAAATCATTGGACGCAGAAAACTCTTGTAGACAATTATCCACGGGAAAAGCTGAAAGACGTTGTCTATAAAGACGTGCCAACTACACTCGATATGCAACGGCGTATTATTGTAGACTGCTCGGACAAAATCAAATGCACAAATGTTTGTAGAGCTTATGGCACTTAACTACGGGGTCATCAGTCCCTAAACTTACAAAATACTTATGAACTAGCTACAACTAAGGACGTCACAAATATCCATGCCCGAGGGGGGATTCGAACCCCCGATCGTAGTGGCCGTGCAGAGCGTGACTGAAGCGCCGCAGTCCCCTCGGCCACCGCGGCAAGCTTGCTCGGACATTTCCGATGAAATGCCAACACACACCAGAATGAAATCATGTACTGTCGCTGGTGGTGATCATTTTGAACACAGTCTGTGATTTTCAACTGTCTCCTTACTGATCAAAATCCATATCACTAGTGTATGTTCTCTTATCTTGTGTGTGCTACCGCGAGTAGTTTTCAAATACGTCTGTGCGAACGTCTCACAGTACGATATTCAATAGGCACTGTTTCATTTAAAAATGTGCATATTTGCACAAAAATACAGTTTCTGTGCCTTATTTAAAACTGTTTATCGCTTAACAATGCGAGTCCCGGACTAACAAGCATCCTCTGAAAATCGCATCTCTACAGCACTCCCATCTCCGCAATATTTGCGGTTCAAGTTTCAGGTGATTCATCCTGTATATGCTTCTATATCCTTACATTTGTACTCTACCCATTCCTGATTAGCTATCTAGCACTTCCTGTCAATTTCAGTGTTTGGCGTCTGTATTTCCTTTCGCCTGCTACATTTGCTGTAATTTTACATTTTCTCCTTTCATTAATTAAATACAAAATATTTATTTTATATCGAGTTGTCCTCTGCTACCTTCAATATTTCATCTCTCGAAGCTACCCATGTGTTACTTCTCGCTTGAGTGAATCCTAACCTAATGCTCCCATTGAAAGTCCCCTCCACTTTACCCAGGTTTCCTTTCTTTTCTACCTTTTTGCAGTGGTTTTTTTTTCCAGTTTTATTCTTCAGTTAATAACGAATAAGTTAAGGTCGGAGTCTACACCTGTCCCTGGATATGTCTAACAGTTTAAAATCTGGTATCTAAACCAATGTCTTACCATTACAAAGTCAATCCCGTCTATATCAAACCATTATAAAATCAGTCTGAAACCTTCCGAAATCTCCTGGTACCTTCCACGTATACAAAATTTTTGTTGACTATTAAACCAAGTGACTGTGTTAGTTCAATTATGCTTTGAGCAAAATACTACTAGACGGTTTCCTCTTTCGTTCCTCTCCCCATTCATAGTTATCTATGATTGTTTGTCGTCTCTTCCTTTCCCTACTTCCAAATTCAAGTCACAAGTTTTCATCAACTACCTGAATGATTTCTTTTACCTGAAAACATATTCTCCCGATACCGTCGACTGCCGAGCTTGTGGGCTTATAAATATTGTTATGGGTTAAAATGGAAACAGCCACGAGTTGCAGGTGTGCAGATTTATTAGCAACCGGTTTAAGGCACTTGTTGCCCTTCTTCCGGTATATTAATTACGACCTATAAGTTCAGTCAGAGAATTGTGTAACAACACTGTTATTGCACAGTGCTCTGAGTGAACATAAAGGACAAGTGTAAGTGCCTTAAACCGGTTGCTAATAAATCTGCAAACCTGCAACTCGTGGCTGTTTCCTTTTTAATCTACGTACCACACACAGTTACTGCCACGGATAAAACATCCACTGTTGTGGATGTTGGGATTCGTTATTGTCTTGTTCGTCAGACACGTAAAGCACCAAATGGCGTCCACGCGACAAACTGACAACAGGCAATGACCAAACATCTAAGCGTTAAGTATTGAGTAAAGGCGTATCTGGCATCTGAAGATCAGTTCGCTGAAGTTTACTCCCGTCTCGTACCGTCCGTGACCGGCTGGTTTTACAGAATCGGTAGTACTGGTTGGCAGATGAGGTCCTGGTATCCTGAGGTTCGACGACTGGCGTTCCCGTGGATACGTCGTAACAGGCCAGAGAGGACGGGTTCCGTACCTAAGCAACCGCGCGTTTCGCCACACCGGTTTTACGACACAGGCGCCTGCGCAGGGTGGCAAACAAGTCGCCTTCTGAGAACTCTTTAAGCGAGCCGGCGACGGACTGCTCGGAAAGGCGCGTTGTCATTACTCCAGTCCTTACAGTATTTAGGGGCTTCAAATACGCACTATAGTAGCTGCAGTGTAGAAGTTATACAACATGTGACAATAGAGTTCGGTAAATAGTCCTGTAACATTAACGTAGATGAACTATGAACTACAGTTACCCAGTTACCTTACGTCCTTCAAAATAGTCACCTCCCAGTCCGAGGGATTGGAAGGGGGAAGAAGGTTTAACGTCCCGTCAACAGCGTGGTCATTGGTGACGGAGCTTCGCTAGGGTTTTCGAGGAAGGACGCGGGAAGAAATCGGTCGTGTCCTTCGAAAGGAACCATTCCGGAATTTGCTTGGAGTGATTTAGGGAAATCACGGAAAAACCTGTATATGGATAGCCGGAGGTGGATTTGAACCACCATCGTCCCGAATGCGAGTCCAGTGTCTTTCCACTGCACCACCTCGCTCGGTCCGAGGGATTAACATGTGGTTAGTATGGTGGATGTTGCACCACCCCCTGTTTGCGAGGAACTGTTTGACGGTATTGGCTGTGTATGGGTCGCCGTACCGAAATCTTTTTTTTTAACAAATCAAGTACGGCCTAATAGTAATTCGTCAAAACATCTCTATCTGAAACTTTTCCACTGTCGATGCTGATAACAGATGCACACCAATTCTTTCTTTCTTGCCAGGATCCATCGAATGAAATTTTCGGCAACAGCGTGTTCTGCAACTGTACTCACTGACTCCATAGCATACCTATCAACTTCACTTCTCACTGCAGAGAAGTGTTGATAGATTTTGTAGAAGGGGGGGGGGAGGGTTCGAAAGGTTAAGCAAATCATATTAGTGTCAAAAAATTCCAATCTTCAAACTTACTGAAGCACTAAATTAAGAATCGCGTACCCTCTCGCGTTGGAGGTTCGTGTCGTCCATCGGTCATTTGTGTACGTCTATGTTGTCCTTAGGTTAGTTTAACGTAGTTTCAGTAGTTTGTACGTCTAGGAACTGAGATACATGATAGTTTGGTCCCGTAGGATTAAGAACAGTTGATTTGATGTCACACTTACTTCTGAAGTCTTGAAAATCTTTCCGCTTTCGCAGCCCAAACACATTATTCGCAAAGTGCTCACCAGACCATTGCATTCACATTACTTTTCAGAAATTTCAATTTCCCCCTACATATAAGGCAGCATACTGTTTCACACAAAGCTGAAATAAGTATTCGGAGATTAATAATGAGATAGTTTGTTTCACTAGCTGAGGCTGCAGTGTGAAAACGGTCATTTCCCAGCGGTTTTTTCTTGGAGTCACTCAGAGGAGTAAGATGACTGTCACTGTTTACAACTAAATTATCATGTCCTTCGAAGATAACCGCTCTTTTTACAGCTGCTGTATTTGTTCTACGGTAGCTATTTCTCTTGCTTCGCATTCTGAAAAAGATTCCTTTTGGTTTAGTCATCATGAAAAGTACCACACAAGACACAGAAACTACAAGATTCGTAGGTACCGGTTGCTGTCAAACACTAATTTATTTACAGTTCAGCAGAATGAGGTTCTTAGCGTACTTTAGTTTAGGCAGTTTGTAAATCTACGGACCGAAGATCTTAGCAATTTGGTTCCTTAGATTTAAAAACACTTGAACGTGGTAAAACTTTACGTGCAGTGTCCGGAACGCGAACTTGCAAGTAGTCAGTAACAAGGTAAAGTGTGTAATTTAAATTTGTGATTACTCTGCTTTTCTATATGATCAAACCTTTAAATAATCTGTAATACTGATACAATATTTTACAACCAAAAAATATGGCGTTCCAAAAAAAAATGTTCAAATGTTTGTTAAGCTTGAGGGACAACTGCGAGGTCATCAGCCCCTAAACTTACAAATTACTTATGAACATATGGCGTTCAATTGGCTAAAAACATGGTGGACATGTAGTCAAGTATAACCTTAACTCTTTGAACAATCTTATACGAAACAAAAGAAACCACACTCATGTAGGCTAAATAGTTCCAGGGAAAAATATCAACATCTGAAACAATGGAGAACAAATTCTCAAATTATTTTCACATATTTCTTTGAAATAGAAAATAATCGAATATTTCAACAAAACCTAACAAATTATGAAAACATCCAAATTTTTATAATCTGCATCAGTGTAAAATATTGATAATATTGTCATTTTGGGTTATATGATTCCCGTTAACGAAAACGAATTCACGTTTCATTATCCCCATTTTTCAGTTCAGACACTACTGTTACTATGTACGAGAAATAGTTTCAAACTTTAAATGATTTATATGCGCTTGGAAGCGCTAACATCTTGTGCCAACTTGCACAATGGTTTTTCCAAGCTAAAATAACCAGCAACTTCTGTTCGTTTAATTTAAGCGATACTTCAGTTCATTAGGCATCTAGCACACCGCCTTTGAACCGAATTACTAACCCCTACATCTGTTTCCGAGAAATTTTCAGGATATCCCCCCCCCCCACTCCCATACTAAAGCTATGTAATTATCGCCTTGTGGAAACAAATTTTCAACAGAAAAATATGTCCTCCAGTTCAAAGCACCATGAGTTAAAAACGAATCGAAGAACTAAAAAGTAAAAATCGCATTCAATAGCTTTCACGAACTGAACAAAACAGATGTTACATATTTTGACTAGACGAAAAGAGACAACACGTAAGAAAATTTTGTTTTTAGCAGTTATTTCTGCTAGTTTTCAGCTTTAATTAAAAATGAGTCTGAAGGTAGGAAGAAGTATACAAGACTATCACAGAGAATATATATGAAATTTTTGAAAGACTTGTGTATCTTCCCCTGCGCTGAAGACGCTTTATAACTGAAATCGGCTACACATAAAAATAACTAGACAGCACAGAGCCCTGTATTTCTTGGGGTTAAATGTTACTCAGCAAAATAACTAATGGAAACAGTCGCGTATCAAAGAAGAAGCAGTTCTACTTACTAGTGTGCTCTGTCAACTTTGCTTAGAACTTCCAAAGAACCTATACCAGCAGTTCAGTGCACTGCGACTTTACGAAACACGGTATTCCCCCCTTTTAGAGATCTGAAACCTGTATTTAGACCAATTGGAGGTGTAAATGGAAGCTGTACCAATACACATGTTGGATCAAAGCCATGTTTCAGAAACAAGGAAGTTGCCATCGGCGTAAATTACTCATCCAGCTTCCTCAAAATTAATTGATCCACAGCAAAGGTGTGACTCACTACATCAATCTGAACTCCTGCTTTAATTACTGTCGATAGGTAGCGCGAACAATGACTGAATGACCGCGGCCGTTGTCCGAGAGGGAGGGGTGGGTGGGTTCTGGAGTTCAAACCCCTCCAGAAATGTTGACAAAGCTAACAAAAAAATGTCACATTCTGTATGTGGATATAACCCGCCAACGTTTCGCCAACGCTGGGGCTCCATGCAGCCCCGATTTCTGCCCATGCGCCTCCCATATTCAGCAGAGTAAAAATCGTGGTCCTGGAGTTAACGGCAAACATTTGAGCATGGACGAATTGAGCGTCTTATCTCACAGAGTTTTAAGTGTATTAACAGTTATGGTAATTACTACTGAAATACACCTAAAACAAAGGATAAAGTGCAGCCCTCGGTCGTGAAGATAAAGAGTATTTGAACAGGTTTCGGCAATAGCTAAGATTGCCTTCATCAGAAAATGCCGGCCGCGGTGGCCGAGAGGACTGAGGCGCTTCAGTCACGGTCTGCACGGCCACTACGGTCGTTCCCCCCTCGGCCATGGATATTTGTGCCGTCCTAGTTCGTAAGTAGTTCATAAGTAGTTTGTAGGTTTATGGACTGAAGACCCCGTAGTTGAGTCCCATACGCCTTACAAACATTTGAACAATTTTCATCAGAAAATATAAATTAATACAAGTCACATAATAAAGATGAGTATGACTTCCGTGTTTTCCGATCAGTAGGAACAATTCCTTGCTCAAGGTACCCATGATAACTTATAGTGAAGAGCTGGACAAAATCTGGGGGACATTTGTGTAAAACTGTCAATGATCCTGTTGGGCCCTAGAGTTTCATTGTGCTTTACAGATTTGAGCTGTTATTGAACATCACTGTTAGTAATTACAATGTCTGTCAGCAATATTTCTTGATGATCCTATGTAAATGAAACAATGTTCCTGTCTACTCGAAAGAATATCGGTACTCTAATTTTTGACAGCTTTCATCTATCGCCAAAATTTGGGCTAGGGTGTGCTTCTCTGATAGTGCTTCCCAAGTTACTGAAAACGTCAACGCAGTGACTATCAGTTTACCTATTGCCTATCTTCATGATATGATTTGTCTTGATTCTGTTTTGAAGAGTACCTACATTCTTAAGAGGTTTTGAGACTTACTTTCTATACCGCAGTGACATGCTAGTATACAGACCTTTGGAATGAAATGTTTTATTCAGGGTAACGTTATTTACAATGTCTATCCATCGAAAATGTCTCCCGCTACGCCAAAGGATGTGACCGCAAAGACAGAACGCCGAAGACAACGAATGCGTTGCGCCGTGTTCTGCACAACACTCAACCGTGTCTGAGAAGTAAACAACCACACCACCCCCTCCCCCCCCCCCCCCCCCGACAGGCCTTCACGCCGAGCACCCCTCGTGACCTTCAGGCTGCCCTTTGTTGCCAAATGCTTCCCCCGAGCAGCCTCCTCCTCCTCTCCCAAACACGAACGCCAAGTGTTTGTCGTGGGACCGACCTCCTGTCGATGTCTTGGCTGAAATTCGCGATGTCACCCCCGTCAAAAATTCGAAATCTACGCCTATGGTTTTGACTTACTAACGGTACAGGTGCACATCGGCTGAACTCGTTAACTCACTGACAAAATCGCGTGTCCCCCCTCGGGCATGGATGTTTGTGTTGTCTTTAGTATAAGTTCATAAGTAGTTTGTAAGTTTAGGGACTGATGGCCCCGCAGTTAAATCCCATAAGCTTTACAAACACTTGAACAGAATTATGCGACACAATGCTAACAATGAATTTATTCCGAAAGAACAGGCTACACAGCTTTTCATATTTCGCTTTGTGCATTAATAAAATTGGCAAATTATTTTTACTTCTTTCAATAGGATTTATTTGTTTTGTTGGCTAGGAAATACGAATTCACTAACTAAGTGAACCTACAAGGGTACCGTTTTCACTGATTGAAGTACTGAACCCTACAAAGCGACGATATGCGAAGGCCTTTCTTTAAGTGTCTATAATAGGTTTCCCGTTTTACGCTGACTGCAATAAAGATCATACATTTTATTTCTAGACTAGAAACAAACTTTTCATGCAAGTTCTTTGTTTTTAAGTTGGTTTATAATTCTCTTACGGTGTTAATAGTACTACTTTACATCCCAGTGCGTTTTTTTCTTGGCATAGCTGGTTTGTGATTCACGGCCGGCCGCGGCGCGTCAGTCACGGTTTGCACGGCCACTACGGTGGGGGTTCGAATCCCCCCCTCGGGCATGGATATTTGTGCCGTCCTTAGGATAAGCTAGATGATAAGTAGTTTGTACGTTTAGGGACTGATGACCCCGTAGTTAAGTCCCATAAGCTATACAAACATTTGAAACATTTGAACATTTGAAACTTCGACTATTTTTGTCTTTTTCCGTTCCATTTTTTTTCCACTTCACTTTAAATAAAGCCTGCACATTACCCGTTTTTCTAGTGGAATGACTTTCGATCTGTTTTTCACTTCACCACTGTGTCACTATGTTGTTTTTGACTCTCCAACTGTTTTTTGTGTAGGTTGTGTTGCCAACTTTTCCCTTTTTTTTTCTTTTTCTTTTTTATAAATTATGTATGTATGTGTGTGTGTGTGTGTGTGTGTGTGTGTGTGTGTGTGTGTGTGTGCGCGCACACGAATGTAATTAAGAGAATAAGATGTCAAAGATATGCGCCAGATTTGTATCTTATATTTAACTTCAATTACGAAGCATGGGCTTATAGCTGGTCTTAAATAAGATGCTGCTGTAACTGTTCTTCGTCAATGGCGAAAATTGGGAGCCGCGGTGGAGTAGCCCAGCGGCCTAAGGCGCCTCGCTGCGGAGGGTTCGGTTGCTCGCCGTCGGTGGTTCGAGTCCTCCCTGGGACATGGGTGTGTGTGTGTGTGTGTGTGTGTGTGTGTGTGTGTGTGTGTGTGTGTGGGTGTGTGTGTGTGTGGGGGTGTGTGTGTTCTACCAAATGCTGTAGGGACATTATTTCAACGTTCTGAATTTCACAATTGCTGTAAAATAAAAAAAATTAGAAAATATACTTCTTAGTAATAATAAATGTAGCCACACTGGAAGTACAAGTAAATTGGATTGAAATACAAATATAAATGAGAATGATTTGTAGAACTGAGAAGCAGACTTGTTGAATTTTTGTTATATAAATCGAAATTATGCATATAATGAATAGTTTGTGTGATATCGTCCTCTAAAATCATCACTTTTCGTAACCGACGACACAAACGATTTCTGCATGCACCAAGCACAACTACATTTTGCAAATTTTGCAGAAGTATTTAGTTTTGCTGTCCTTTCACCTATAGCATCTTCCCCTTCATCCCCACTTATTTCAATATTGCTATCATGATCACTGTTTATTTCGAAGTCTGGATCAGCGTCAGAATCGTCAATTTCATTATCATCATCGTATTAAATGTTGCCAATTTCACAGTATGAAACACTTTCTCTTGAAATTATATATTTTAAATTATTGACATCAGAAATAGTTCACAAAGTAATTTGAAACTGGAAGAGACACCAAATAAAAATAGACCCGCACTGGTAGAAATCAATAACGTAAACGGTCTGGCTGGGTCTGACAGACCCTCCAGATTTTTGGAGAACTGCCGAACATTGTCTAAACAATTTAAAACCTTATTCATGTTAACGCTTTCTCTTGCATGTTTCAGGAAGCTAGCAGAGCACTCGAGTCAGATCAGCGACTATAAGCATATAAATTCATTGAAATAGAAACTAGTGGGTCTCACAGACCCAGCCCGACCGTTCTTGGGTTAAGTAGTTTGTAAGCTACGGACTGATGACCACGCAGTTTGGTCCGATAGATTTACAAACATTTGAACAACTTGAGCAAATGGTGAGCAAGAACGAAAAAACTGCATCTCGCTAAACAGACAAGCCCAAGGCTACCCTACCATTCACGGGTACCCGTCTCCAGACTACGGGCTATAATTATTTTACAGTAAAAAAATAGTTAAGAGGCTTTCTGCAGTTATCATAAGAGGCAGTCAAATGCGTCATTTACGGTTACGCTAGCAACACGGTAGTATAATGCAGAGTGCTGCTACATACAGGGATACGAAAACCGGGGCTTTGTCTTCATTGTTTGCGTTCAGGAGTTTGGTGAGAGGCATTCCCAGCAGTCTGACCTGCTAATCTTTCCCGATCAGCTCGTGGTGAAAGTTCCAAGGTTTGGACCAATAGTTCCGTGATTACGCTGTCTGTTGGTATTTCTAACACCCGATGTCCCACCGTCTGCGGCGCCCTTGTTCCTCCAAAGTACATATAAAGCACGATGAAGGGCACGTTAAAGAGACTGCCTAAAATCCAAAGGAGTTCCCATGGGAACTGTTTCGCGGTCTTAATCCAAAATAAAGCCAAACTCTTAAAAGTAAGGGATCACAGTTGAAGCATCTCAGCGTTTATTTGACCATGTGGCTAAGGTATGCTGTTTAATGGTTATATGACCGGGTCCTCCTCGCCGCACTAAGTTGCCAATTATCGTAAGATAGCGAAGTCGTGTGTGAAGTATGTATCGAGTGTGTAATTAATATATGACCGAGGGGATTGAGGCGCTTCAGTCACGGTCTGCACGGCCACTACGGTCGGGGGTTCGAATCCCCCCTCGGGCATGGATATTTGTGCCGTCCTAGTTCGTAAGTAGTTCATAAGTAGTTTGTAAGTTTAGGGACTGATGACCCCGTAGTTAAGTCCCATAAGCTTGACAAGCATTTGAACTCTTGAATTAATATATCCTATTTAAATGTGTTTATTTATGTTTCTCAACTGCTCTCGTTTGTTTATGTTGCCCTGTGTGATTCTCAGTTCATTAATGTCTTCTTCTGTTTCAGTTATTCATTTGGTCTTGTTTTTACTAGTTTAAACTATCTCAAAGATTTTTCTTGTAAGCCTGGTCTTGCCCAGCCTGCTAATATATCCATAAAATTTCAACCTTCTCTTTCTAAGGATGTTACTTATTGTGTCCGAGTGTTAGTAAATCTCTCTCTTGTTAGTCTCTATCCAAATTTCTTCACGAAAAGCTTGTCCGAGTATTTTCTTAAATTTTTTCTTTCCTGCTTCTCAATTTCTCTTATTTTCGTGTGACGATGAATACCGTATTTTCTGAGGTGTAGAGTGCTTCAGGTAGAACTACTGTTTTGTAATGTCTTATTTTTACGTTGACAGAAATACATCTTTTATTGTAGTGATTCCAAGAGAGTGTTTATGCTTCTTGTAATTTGGAGCTTCTTGTTGATTTGCTATTGTGTTCAGTCCTGATGGTTGGCTGATCTCTCCTAGATATCTGAAGTATGTAACTCGTGCCACTTTCCCGTACCGGGTTGTAATGGGTAGATTGTTTGCTGCCTTGCTTTCCATGTTCTTACTTTTGGGAAATTTGTAGACCAGCTTTCTGCGATACTTCGTTCAGCTTCTCAAGTGCAAGTTTGGCTTCTCATCAGGTTAGGATGGCAAGATCGCCTGCGAAAGCAAGACACTTAAAATTGATTATCTGCTCTTTTTAAATTCAGAGCTGAATTCCTTTAATTTCCTTTTACTATGTCTTCACAATTTTGTCCAGAAACATGTTAAATAAAAGGAGAGAGAGAGACCATCTCCTTGGCGAACACAGGTATGGATATGAAATGCTTCTAACGTTTCTTTCATGAAATTTAATTTGGTTGTTGAATGCCTCTAAAATATGGAATAGTGTTTGCCTATTAATGGAGTCATAAACAGTCCTCAAAAGTAATCACTTTATTTCTGAACTTTCTTATTTGTAAAATTGTCTTTAGGTACCATATCTGTTCTATAAAGATCGACCTTTGGGAAATCCTGCCTGATACTTTCCTATTAATGGGTCTGCATGTTCATCCAGCCGACTTACTAGGGCTTTTGAAATGATTTTGAATACTACTGGGAGCAAAGAAATTCCCATGTGAGTCTGCGGGTAGCTGTTCACTTTCCCAAATGTTTTATACACTTATGTGGGTCGCTGTCATTTAATTTCCATATTTCTGTTCTCATTCCAATTTCTCCATGAGATTTGTTGTTTTTTAAAGAGTTGATTATTTCCGTTACTTCCTTAAAAGTTGGTGGTTTTGAATCGGGATTGGATGGAGGCTTTTCATACTCTACTTGTGCTATGGAGTTGTGGTCGGCTATAGCAGAGTTTGCCTTAAAAATATACGAGCAGGGTTTTAAGCACTGAGCAGATTAATCTTACGTTAGTGAATTCCGTATATGAATTTTGATAACATTATGGATTAACAGCGATCTTACGAGTAATTACTAACGCATGTGACAAGGCAGGCTAGATCGCAATTCCTTTATTTCCTCTCCGTAAGAGGAAGTCTCAAAAAAATGTTCAAATGTTTGTTAAGCTTATGGGACTTAACTACGGGGTCATCAGTCCCTAAACTTACAAACTACTTATCAACTACCTTATACTAAGGACGGCACAAATATCCATGCCCGAGGGGGAGGGATTCGAACCCCCGACCGTAGTGGCCGTGCAGACCGTGACTGGAGCGCCTCAGTCTCCTCGGCCACCGCGGCCGGCAAGAGGAAGTCTGACGACGGGACTGATCAAGGGCTGAAGAAATCATCTCCGTCGTAGCCTAAAGTGATTATCTAAGGACATAAAGGTAAACATATGTATAGTTCGGAATTTCTCAAACCTGGGTACAGAAACCAGTTACTAGTGAAATATAGAAATTGCTATCGACACTTCCTTGTTACAAAAAAGTAATAATTCCGTATAGATTTCTTTAATGGACTGTGCCACTGATTGTAAATGCATTTGTGGTGTATTTGATAGCTATCTCTAAAACTGTTTTAATCATCGAGCTCTCGTTATTTATCATTAAGCACAACAGAGCATTAATGCTTAACTGGATCATCTAAATGTTCCTCATAAAAACTATAAACGTTAATGTTTTTTGTCCATCTGACGTAGGTATCTTTGAGAATCCCATCGGCTCTAATCATCCGAACGCCATCAGCTGTTATAATATTGTGGTAGTTGGTTTGAATAAAACAAATATAATGTTTATGATCGTCTGAAAGCATTTGTCCGGAGTGTAGCATTGTATGGGAGTGAAATGTGGACAATAAGAAGTTCAGACAAAAAGATGATAGAAGCTTTTCAAATGTGGTGCTACAGACGAATGATGAAGATTAGTTGGGTTAGTCGCGTAAGTAATCAGGAGATGCTTAACCAAATTGGGAAGAAAAGAGTTTCTGCGTATCCTGACTAAGAGAAGAACCCGGTTGGTGGAGACCGAGGTACGAATACAGTAAACAGATTCAAAAGGATGTAGGTTGCCGAACTTATTCACAGATGAAGAGACTTGCACAGGACAGGGTAGCGTGGAGAGCTGCATCAAACCAGTCTGCGGACTGAAAACAACATCGTCTTGATTGACAACCTGCTAAGTCGGCAAACCCCAATGTGGGAGGCTAAGATTTCAACACCATGCCGACGAGAATGGACTCTGTAAGAGGAAGTGAAGAAATCATCTCCGTCTTAGCCTAAAGTGATTATCTAAGGACATCAAGAGAAACATATGTATAGTTCGGAATTTCACGAACCTAGGTACAGAAACTGTCTACAGCAATGTCACTTGATGCATTTAGGATACACGTAACTGACCAAAATTTTGAAAGCACGGCCTTCGGTTTACATAAGTTCGCTACCATATTAATGAACACTTCTTTTTTCAGTTTATTCATTTCTTGTCCAAAGCGGAGTCAGACTAACAGAATTTTGAGCTTTTGGGTTTTTGTCAAATTAATTCTTTTACAAATATAAATTTCACATATACAAGGTAAGACGTTGACGGAAGGCATCTAACGGATCTCTCCTTCGCTCTCTGACACAACCTTTCCCAGTTGCTCAGCCACAGCTTCCCTTCCAAGTACGTGGATCCGCAATCTCGTTTCTGTGTAAGTTGTAAATACATTTGCGTACCGTGTACTTTACCGCATGCTTCTTTCAAAAGTCTAAGGTGTATATTCTAGTTAATAACGTCCTATATTTCTCTGGGTCCCAAATTTATTAAAAAAATGTTCAAATATGTGTAGAGTTTATGGGACTTAAATACGGGGTCTTCAGTCCCTAAACTTACAAACTACTTATGAACTAGCTTATACTAAAGACGGCACAAACATCCATGCCCGAGGAGAGATTCGAGCACCCGACCGCAGCGGCCGTGCAGAACGTAACTGGCACGCTGCAGACCGCTTGGCCACCGTGGCCGGCCCCAAATTTATTTTCCTCGGGGATGTCTTGCACCAGTTCTTCCATTCTTCTGCAAATAATTCGTGGCAGTATTTGGCAATCATGACTTACTTAAAAATAGTACAGTAACATCTGTCAGCACCTGCCTCCGATGTAACTGGGACTACTACTGGAGTATTTTAAACTGCAGGGCCAATTTATCTTCAGAAAGAATTTCGCAGGTAGTCTGTGGATGTTTTCAGAGTATTTTGGTACCAGGGACCCTTGATATCCAGTGCATAGTAACGTAGTTATAAACAAGGTTTTTTGGTTCTCTTAATCAGTTAACAAGTTAACAGTGAAGAAGCCTGTTAATATCCACCCTCGAAAGCATTCAATGCATATCACAGGATAATGCGAAGTATTGTGATGTGGCTACTTGAAATATACAACTGTGTGCATTCCAGTTATGGAGCAGAGAGGTCAGGAGGAAACTATTCTCAAAAGGTCAAGAGCTAACACACGACGATACCGTACTCCAAAATACGTGAGAGTAAAGTTGGATCGTTTCCACATTTTCGAAGGGCATTGCAAGGATGCAAAACAGGAGGGCTGTGCTAGGAATAATATTATTAGAAAGTGGCAGGCAAAAACTGGGGAACACATGTGTTCTCCGCAAATCTGCCATTCTCTGTGCTTCTCCGCTGCTGTATATGCAGCACCACCGTAACAGAACTACACCCACGCTAAAAGGTTAATGTTGCTCTAAATGAAACAGAAGCTTATTCTAACAGGCTGCTCACGGGCAACTTCCTTTTATTATAGTTGTTTCTTGTGGAACACAGGGCTTTACGTTTGTTTCATATTAATTCAAATGCTTCACGTATACGAGTACCGAGAGACCGACTATCACATGGTATATAAAAAGCCAGAGAAGGTAAAGGTGAACCACCTCACAAAAGTTATAAATTATAGCACTTTGCACTTGCAAGATATAACAGGAATGGCCGAGACAATAAAAGGGAATCCTCGCTAAATCGTATCTTATGAGGAAATGGGAACACAGTCAAAAAGCTTTTTTGACTGAATTGTTGTATGGAAGCCTGCGTCACCAGATTGTCTCACCATACCTAGGTTCGATGGTGCCTTGACATTACACATGATGATCACAGCTGATATTTCAATTCCTTATTTGTTTTTATGAGTTATTAGATAATGGAATATATGATTGAAATAACCTTGAACCAAACTATTTAAGTTCGACGTTCCTTCATTTCGTAATTTATTTCAGAATAGTTTACAAGCATTTGATAATGGCGAGACAATTTGCAGGGACTAATTATGAAAATTTAATAAGTTAGTGAAACTGTGGCTCTGAGTTATGAGGATATTTATTTTGGTGTATTTTCCACTCAGGGAGTACTGGAAGAACTTGACGCATACAACATATGGAAGATTCTTAATAGGCTGATAACTTGCGTATCAAACTGAAGTTAACCGGAAAAAATTGAAATATATATCAGGGGACGAGTTATGTAAGTGTGGTGAACCTCAAGATCATCAGCAACTATTCAACTGCAGGGGGACACACTGAAACATGCTTGACGGACGATCTGGTTGTCCCTAGTGATTGCGGACTTAGAAAATGAAATGTGTTTTAAGCTTATGGGACTTAACTGCGGGGTCATCAATATCTAAACTTAAAAACTATTTAACGATTTACGCCTCGCGCATCGGAGCATAGCGCCCCAATGCGCTCGGCCACTCCGCCGCGGCTGGGGAATTACGACAGCTGAGTTTTTTGACACCGCGGGGAAGACAATCACGTATATTTTGTAATCATAAATAAAAATTACATTTACTGATCACATACCTGAGGTGCATATCGACAAACGTTTTAGAAGTTTATCTATCCACAACGATGTATCATGTTAACGAGCTGACATAGAAGGAAAAATTATCCAGGAACAGAAAAGTGCTTGACTGTAAAGAGTATATGGGCGTTACTGTAGCTTGCAACCACAAGCAGCGGGAGGGACTGCAATAAGTTCGGCTCCAAACAACAGCATATGTTGTCAGATTTTTCAAAATGTTCAAATGTTTGTAAATCTGTCGGACCAAACTGCGTGGTCATCAGTCATCTACATATACTACATCTACATGGGATACGCTGCAAATCACATTTAAGTGCCTGGCAGAGGGTTCATCGAACCGCCGGCCGTGGTTGCCGAGGAGACTAAGGCGATCCAGTCACGGTCTGCACGGCCACTACGTTCGGGGGTTCGAATCCCCCCTCGGGCATGGATATTTGTGCCGTCCTAGTTCGTAAGTAGTTCATAAGTAGTTTGTAAGTTTAGGGACTGATGACCCCGTAGTTAAGTCCCATAGACTATACAAACATTTTGTTCATCGAACCACCGTTATACTATTTTATCTCACATTCCATTCTCGATAGCGCGCGGGAAGAAAGAACACCTGAATCTCTCCGTTCGGGCTCTGATTTCTCGTATTTTATTCGGATGATCATTTCTACCTATGTAAGTGGGAGTCAACAGTAAATTTTCGCATTCGGAGAAGAATGTTGGCGATTGTAGTTTCCTAAGCAGCCCACGCCGCAGCGATAAGCGTCGTTGTTGTAATGATTCCCATCACAGATCCTGTATCATTTCCGTAACGCTGTCTCCCCTGTATCGTGACAATACGAAACGAGCTGCCCTTCTTTGGACTGTTTCGATGTCCTCCGTCAAACCCACATGATAAGGATCCCACACTGGGCAGCAATATTCCACAAAAGGACGGACAAGCGTAGTGTACGCCGTTTCTTTAGTAGTTCTGTTGCATCTTTTAAGGGTTCTGCCAATAAAACGCAGTCTCTGGTTCGCCTTTCCCACGACACTATCTACGCGTTCTTTCCCATTTAAGTCAGAAGTAATTGTAATTCCTAGGTATTTTGTGGAGTTTACGGCCTTTACATTTGATTGATTTATCATGTAAACAAAGTTTAACGGATTTCTTTTCGTACTCATGTGGACGACTTCACACTTCTCATTATTTAGAGTCAATTGCCAATTCTTACACCATACAGATATCTTATTCAAATCGTTCTGCAGTTGGTTTTGATCTTCAGATGATTTTACTAGACGGTAAATGACGGCGTCATCTGCAAACAACCTAAGAGAGCTACTTAGATTTTCCCCTAAATCGTTTATGTAAATAAGGAACAACACAGGACCAATAACACTACCCTGTGGAACGCCCGATATCACCTCTGTTTTAGTCGATGCCATACCATCGATTACTACAAACTGTGTCCGCTATGAGAGGAAATCCCCTATCCAGTCGTAAATTTAGGGCGATATACCGTATCCACGCAATTTGATTAAAAGCCGTTTGTGAGGTACGGTGTCAAAAGCCTTCTGGAAATCAAGAAATACGGAATCAATTTGGGAACCCTTGTCGATAGCACACATCACTTCGTGTGAATAAAGAGCTAGTTGTGTTTCGCATGAACGATATTTTCTAAATCCATGTTGACCTTGGGCCAATAGATCCTTGCCGGCCGAGGGGACTGAGGCGCTCCAGTCACGGTCTGCACGGTCACCATGGTCGGGGGTTCGAATCCTCCCTCGGGCATGGATATTTGTGCCGTCCTTAGTATAAGGTAGTAAATAAGTAGTTTGTAAGTTTAGGGACTGATGACCCCGTAGTTAAGTCCCATAAGCTTAACAGACATTTGAACATTTTTTTTTATCCTTAAGTAAACTAAACTAAGGACAACACACACACACACACATGCACCAGGGAGGACTCGAACCTCCGACGGCGTGCAACCGCGCACTCCGCAGCAAGGCGCCTTAGACCGCTCGGCTACTCCACCGCAGCTCAGATATTTTCACTTAAATGCCCCGATAAAGGGGAGCCGGGAAGGGGGGAGGGAGGGACGAGCGCGGCAGAGATAAAATTAAACGAGCCACTGATCCGTTGCGCTGCACGAAGATAGAAAAATATCTCTGAGCAAGCTCCGAAATTATGTTGGCAGGCAAACGAAGCGCGAGAGGCTGGTGAAAGGCGCGGTGGCCAGGTGCAGGGCGGCCTGCCGCTTGGGGCGCACGCGCGACTGGAGAGCGGGACAGGACACAAAGGGCGGGTTCCAGGTAGAGCGGCAGGAAGCCGCGGCCGGCGGCCGGCCTAGTGTCCCTGTGAACCCTTCAGGGAGCCCGGCGCCGCGGGGGTCGAGGGGGGGGGGGGGGGGAGGGGAGGGGCTGTCTGCCGGCGACCCCCGCGACTTGACCACCCAGACACCTGCCGGAAACCATCGCCATATTTCACATCGCCTTCTGCTTCGTGCCACAGAGTAATATTTGTCTGTGTCCGTGCTCACCGCCGATTTCTTCTACCACCGTCCAAGATACGGGGTGAAGCGAAATTCGCGCACTCGGGGTTCGCAGCGCGATTCCTCACATGCCAGCAATAAAAGTGTGTCTCACAAAATATCGTCCTGAACATATTTCCGGCAGTAAATGGACACGAGTGACTATATGCAGATCAGAACTTTTGGCTCTCGGTGCGAAGTCGGTCACCTGACCACCCCCTCATCCCTCTCTCTCTCTCTCTCTCTTCCCCAAGCTGTGTTTACTTTTTGTAATTTCCGTCATTTTAGAACCCGCCGAATAGTACGTAGCGTTGCTTGTAGTGGTCACTTGAGCAGCATCTGAATACTATGTATATCACTGTACTGTTGTTTAAAGAAAACTCCTTTTGCTACTGCAAATGAAGGGTTTTATTTTTATAATTCACCCATGCGCGTTTCGCCTTTGTCACAAGGCGTCATCAGTGGGTGTTCTGAAATATTTACAGGTTTCTGTTTCTACATAAAGTTTAGGTTTCTTACATATGTAAAACATTTCGTTTCTGGTTTAAAACAGTTCGTTGTTTGCTATAAAATGGTGTACTTAAAGCACTTGCTACTCCATATCGGTCTCTTTCCGGCAACCAGGTCGAAAGGTTCAACTGCTTTCTGAAAAACTTCGCACTTTTCTGGTTCCACTGTCAGTGTGGCAGCAGAATGTTCAAATGTTTGTAGAGCTTATGGGACTTAACTACGGAGTCATTAGTCCCTAAACTTACAAACTACTTACGAGCTAGCTAATACTAAGGACGGCACAAATATCCATGCCCGAGGGGGGGATTCGAACCCCCGACCGTAGTGGCCGTGCAGACCGTGACTGGAGCACCTCAGTCCTCTCGGCCACCGCGGCCGGCCCCACCCATCGAGATCTCACTACTCTCTGTGATTAACGTTAACTCGTAAGAAAGCGTGAATATAGTCTACATTATTTAATTTGGATGTTTTCGAAGCCGCAAGGAAAAGTAGAGCAACCGCTCCTTCCCTTGTACGTCTCTGAGTCTGGGCAAGACTTGCCTTTTCTTGTCCCGTGATTGCATCAACTTCCATTCTGGTTCGCAACTATTCTACTACTGTTTATTGTCCGTCGACAGGATTTGTGAGTTTTTAAAATTTCTTCGCCGAAAGCAATTGTAGTTAACGTACAAACAACGAACGTATGACTAACTAACAAAACAATGGGAACGTTCAAGTCCACAAGTATCGCAGAAAGCGGTCAATTTCGTTCGACTTTAAATCATCGTATCTCGATAACCAATAGTGATTATTAAAAAAACCATTTTGACAAATCCATTTATCTAACTTCGTAGAAAGTTTTTAACATATTCCTACTGTTTTTCGAGTACAAGTGACAGACTCAAATCTCCCACACAGAGGTTTTTTTTTTTATTTTTATTTATTTATTTGCACGTAGAACAAAATCTGAAAGGTGCACATAAAATTGTGCCAGTATGTGACTTTTAATTTCATTCTCTACACGCACGCACGCACACACACACACACACACACACACACACACACACACACACAAAATGATTCGCACAGTTTGCTTGCGCGCCAGCCTCAGTTTGTTATAAAAAAATGTATACACACTTTGACGAAGATAAACGTATGTTATAGAAATTTACACCGAATAAAAATTACTGATATACCAAGTGTTCAAACTGTAGTCCTCCTATCTCCATCAGTTTCTGATGGCGTGTATTGTTGGGGAAGAACCGCGTGGTTGTAGTCGCCATGTTGGCTGCTCCCGCTGGAGGTTAGAGTCCTCCCTTGGGCCTATGGGCTGATGACCATAATACCGTAAAATTAACATTTGATTTGTTCCGGGATTTCAACTTTGGCGTGGATTATCATCAAGGGCACTTGTTTGATCTTAGTTTCTGGAGGGTACAAATATTGGCAAGAGTTACATGGAGATGCTCAGTGCATTCCGGCTTTGTTTGGGGACAACCTTTTTTCATCCAACAAGATGGCGGTCCTATCCATTACCATAACGGCTAACACATCTCGGACGAAGAGGTGCGACTGAATGCGCTGCACTTTCATTGGATTAAACCCCCTTGCCCGTTACTTATAGGGTTTACTCAAGAACGTAGTGTACGTCAAGAAATCTAGCACACTAGAAGAAATGCGCCGTGGCAGAGGCGTAACTAGGACTTGGCTTTGGGGGGGGGGGGGGGAGAGATAGATTTGCTTGACGAGCAAAATTTTAGTCAGTTTCCAGACAGACTACCATCTACCACTCCTGTTGAAGAAACTAATTCACTCCCATGTAATGAAACATTATGGTAAAACACCACAAGTTTTCAATCTTTACCTTTACCAGATTGCTGTTATACGATTTTTTTGTGTTTTTTTTTTTGTGTTTTTTTTTTTTCGGGTTCTGGGGGGGGGGGTTCTATCCCCCTCATCCCCCCCTCCCCATAGTTACGCCACTGCACCGTGGAACTGAGACGGATAGTCACACAATGCTGTAGCTATTCGGAGAGATGTCACCAACAATGAACAACATCGTGCTCGAGAACGTTTGAAGACGGGTCGATTATAGTTTGAACACTTATTGTAGCTTTGTCATTTTTATTCGCTGTAATATTTATGATAATATTTACGTTTTTGTTCATCAAAGTGTATGTACATTCTGTGACACATCTGCAGATAGACAAAGTTCTTGCTTAGTCTGGCCTAAACCAAAAATGTTTAGGTCCATATTCCTTCATCAAATAGTAGTCGAGCACCAAGAGCCTCCAAATCGCGATTCTGCACGCGGCCTTTCCAAACATATTTATTAGATCGCTACTGCATAGTAAAATATGCCTATGGTGAGGTAGACAGAGGGGTAGGGGGTCACTAATTATTTAGTTCATAAATTCCGAATTAAAGCAAATCTATTGACGCTGAGCTTGCTGTGAAATTATTTTAACGATTGCCATGGTATGGAAATAGATCAATTTCTAGTTAAATCTATAATAGTCTCATGGGGTGAGTGCAGATGGTACTCAGAAAATGAGAAGACATGACGCTGAGAAGTCTGCAGATCGGATTTAGTAGCTCTACATGCCAGCCCATAGTGTAAATTCTCTTCTTCTCCGTAAAATGATTACTATCCAACCATCTCAACCTGCTTATTACAGTCAAACAAAAGTCTCCCTATACTCATTATACTCCCATTATGGAGGACGGCAGTGAAATCCCACATCTGACGATTCAGATATGAGTTTTCCGTTCTGTTCCTGAATCGCTCCAGGAAAATACCGAAATAGTTCCTTTAGAAGGGCACGGTAGTTTTCCGTTCCCACCTTAACAATAATCTGATCTTGTGCTCAATCTCTATGACCATGATGTCGACCGGACGTGAAATCCTTATCTTCCTGCCTTGCATTCCTCTACAATATTTCTACATTCCAACCTCTGATCCTTTGGCATTCCTTTGATACATATGGGTAGTGCCAACGAATCAATTCCATATACTGCACGGTCTTTGAAAGGGGTGAGTCCTAAACCTGTTGCTGACAACCAAAAATTCGTATTCGAAGACTTAAAATGATCCCAGCATCCTTCTGCGTACGCTTTGAAATGGAATCAGCAGAGGTCTCTAAAATACTCTAGGTTGAGATTATTGCCTGGAATATTAGGAATTAATGAATATCAAGCGATCTAAACCTGGAATATAAATTTCGAAGTCTGACAACAGTTTCGTACTATTAATTCTGGTAGGTCGAAAGATGGAGAACGAATAAAATATGGCTGCACCAGTCGAACCAGAGACGATGCGGCTCTCATGAATATGAATGTTCAGCTGAGGAAACCGAGCAATTAATGCTGAATACTTTTAACGAGATATAACCAAGCAATTAATGCTGAAAACTTTGAACAAAATATAACCCAAGTGTAGATTGGTATGCCGAAGTGCTCCTATCGATAGAAATGATCATCAGAATGAAATACGAGAAATCAGAGTTCGAACGGAGAGATTCAGGTGTTATTTCTTCCGGCGCGCTATTCGAGAATGGAATGGGAGATAAATAGTATAAAGGTGGTTCAATGAACCCTCTGCCAGGCACTTAAATGTGGTCTGCAGAGTATGCCATGTAGATGTACGAGCAAGAGATCTGTTAAGAGAAGTAACCAAAGTAAGCGCTACCAAACCGAGAATGCTAAGTTTCACAATTCCTTTGGTTTCTGAGTCATATTGAATGTAAACCGCTTCAGCTGTATGGTACTTGTTTATTCAACCAAATACTTTCGTGACGTTAAAGTCAAATCATCAGGGTTATCTGTATGCAAAGAAGAGCAAATGCCACTAAAAGCACGTTATGTTAATTTACATTTGGGCTATAGGTAAAAATAAACTGTAAGTGGTACGTACTCACAAAATATTTCATATTTTTCAAAAAAATGTTCCAATGTTTGTAATTCTATCGGACCAAACTACGTGGTCATCAGTCCGTAGCTTACAAACTACTTCAACCTAGGTAAACTAACCTAAGGACAACACACACACCCATGCCCCAGGGAGGACTCGAACCTCCACGGCGAGCAACCGCGCGCGCTCCGCAGCGAGACGCTTTAGACCGCTCGGCTACTCCACCGCGGCATTTCATATTTTTCTCGGTGACTCTAGACGATCCGACATCCTCTGTTCCTGTTCCATAAAATGTCTAATGTTGGGATGTCTAGTCACCGAAAAAAATATGAAATAACTTGTGAGTACTTTTACCCTACAGTTTCCTTACCTACAGCCCAAATGTAAATTACCATAAATTGATTGTTAGTGGCATTTGCTCTTCTTTGTATACAGATAACCCTGATGATGTGACTAATGCAACGTAACTAGTAGACTGAATAAACTAGTACCATACAGCTGCAACGGTTTCCGTTAAATTTGACTCAAGTCTACAGCTGCGGATGCCCAAAATACATAATTTGTTGCTTTTGGTTTCTAATTTGAATTCTTTGCTAACCTCTTCAGATCTTCATGACGTTGTCACTTAGCAGTAGCGAAATACATGCATTAAGTGTCGAGAGGTTATTTACAGCTGGCCATGACCTCTGGCTCTGCCGATCCGTTGAACAATGACACTGCCCACCGTGTCCTCGCCTGGGAATGGCGTCACTGTGATGCGGCATGCGTGACTGGGGTGTGGCCAGCGCAATGCCCTCTCAGCCGCTGTCAGCTTGCCAGGCCTCGAAGTCGCGACTTCTCGGATATGTGACAAAAACACCCAGGGAGATTTGCACCCAACCCCAAATCTGCGACATTTGCACCCAGTCTGACCTGTTTACTACGTCACGACCTACCTGCAGCCCGTGCCCTTCCTAATCCGTCCCGGTTTTCGCAGTAATGCCACGCCGTCCAGTCCTAGCTCACCGGAAACGCTCTCTCGACACAGTCTGCCTGCAGTCACAGACAAATATACAGTGAATAACTTTAATATTCGGACACTGTGATATTTCACCCTTGGAACATCATAACTTTATTTGTAAGAAAACAAACATCTACATCTACAGCTACATACATACTCCGCAATTCACCGTAAGGTGCGTGGCGGAGGGTACACTGTACCACTACTAGGCATTTCCTTTCCTATTCCACTCCCAAATTGAACGAGGAAAAAAAGAATGCCTATATGCCTCCGTACGAGCCCTAATTTCTCTTATCTTGTTTTTGTGATCTTTACGCGAAATGTAAGTAGGCGGCAGCAAGATCGTACTACACTCTGCTTCAAATTCCGGCCCTCTAAATTTACTTAACAGAAATTCACGAAAAGAACGTCGTCTTTCTTCCAGCGATCCCCAATTGAGTTGCCGGAGCATTTCCGTGACACTTGCGCATTGGTCGAACCTACCGGTAACAAATCTAGCTGCTCGCCTCTGAACCGCCTCTATGTCTTCCTTCAAACCGATCTGCTGCGGGTCCCAAATACTTGGGCAATACTCAACACGTGGTCGTACAAGCGTTTTATACGCCGTCTCCTTTACAGGTAAAGTACATCTTCCCAAAATTCTCCCAATAAACCGAAGTCGGCTGTCTGCCTTACTCACAACTGTCCTTACATGCTCGTTCCATTTCATATCGCTCTGCAATGTTACGCCTAGATATTTGAACGACGCGACCGCATCAAGAAGCTCACTACTGATGCTGTATTCGAACATTATAGCATTGTTTTTTCTACTCATGCGCATCACTTTACATTTTTCTGCATTGAGAGCTAGCTGCCATTCTTCGCACCAACTAGAAATTTTGTCTAAGTCAACCTGTATGCTATTACAGTCAGTTGCAGACGACACCCTCCCATACACCACAGCATCATCAGCAAACAGCCGCAAATTACAACTTACTCTGTCCATCAGATCATTTATATAGATAGAAACTAATAGCGGTCCTATCACACTCCCCTGGGGCACGCCTGACGATACACTCGTCTCTGATGAACACTCGTCGTCGAGAACAACGTACTGCGTTCTATTACTTAGGAAGTCTTCCAGACAGTCACAAATCTGTGAACCTATTCCATAAGCTTGTATCTTCGTTAGCAGTCTGCAGTGTGGCACCGTGTCGAACGCCTTTTTGAAGTCGAGTAAAACACAATCCGCCTGTTGCCCTTCGTCCATGGCTCGCAAGATGTCATGTGAGAAAAGGGCAAGCTGAGTTTCACATGAACGATGTTTCCTAAACCCGTGCTGATTCATGGAAAGAAGCTTTTCCGTTTCAAGGAAATTTACTATATTCGAACTGAGAATATGCTCCAAAATTCTACATGAAACCGATGTCAACGATATTGGCCTGTAATTGTATGGGTCAGTTCTCTTTCCTATCTTATACACGGGAGTCACCTGCGCTTTTTTCCAATCACTAGGAACTTTGCGCTGAATTAAAGATTCGCTATAAATGCAAGCTAAGTAAGGGGCCAATGCCGCAGAATAGTCTTTGTAAAACCGAACTGGTATTCCATCCGGACCAGCAGACTTTTCCGTATTTAGCTCTCTCAGCTGCTTCTCTACACTGGAAATACCTATTGCTATGTCCCCCATTTCGGAATTAGTACGTTGATCAAATGATGGTATATTTGTGCGGTCCTCCTGCATGAAAGATTTCTTAAAGGTTAAATTTAGAACTTCAGCTTTCCGTTTGCTTTCTTCTATTACTGCCCCGGAATGATCAACTAGTGACTGGACAGTGGGCTTTGACCCGCTTATCGATTTTACATAGGACCAGAATTTTTTCGGGTACTCGGAAAGATCTTTTGCTAAGGTATGGCTGTGATAATTATTGTATGCTTCACGCATCGATCTTATTATAGACGCACGAATCTCTACTAACTTTTGCCTGTCATCATTTGCGTGTTCTTTTTTGAATCGAGAGTGCAACAGCCTTTGCTTTCTCAGCAGCTTTCTAACATTATTATTATACCACAAAACATATAACCAATTATTACATTACGTGATGTGTCTTGTAAGTATTAATATAAATTTTATTCACATAACTTGCATAACATTCTTAATAATACAATTTAAACACAACTCGGTCCTATATTCACGTTACTTTAATATTCGGACACTTTGCAGAACTAAGTATTTCAAGACAAAATTTTATGGAAAATAAATGTTTTAATATCCTGTTTGGGTAGCCATTCTGTTTTATCACTGTTTTTTTCTGCTGTATACTGCTAATGATATTTTTTAAATAGTCCGCAGATAGACCGTCCATTCTTCTTTTAGTCGACGCTTCACCCGTCCTTTGGTAGATATTGGTGTACTTCTTATATGTCGCTCCAGTTCTCTCCACACATTCTCAATCGGGTTGAGATCTGGTGAGTGGGGTGGTGGTTGTAGGACTTTGGGGCAGTTGTACAACAAATATTCCTGCACAATGCGAGCCTTATGTTTCGGGTAATTGTCCTGCTAAATTTGAATGTGTCTGATATCCCCATGGTTTCAGCACTTTTTCGTAAATTTTTCTTTCATATGTTCAAATAGACATATTTGTCCATAGTACTGTCGATGAACGCCAATTCGCCCGGTCCAAATGTCGATATACAGCCCCCAGACAAGGACGCTGCCACCTCCATGCTTTACAGTTGGTTTAATATTTTTGACTGTAAATTTCTCATTATTCTTACGCCACACCATTCTTCGTCCATCGGACCCACAAACGTTAAATTTACTTTCGTCGGAAAAAATGACGTCATTCCACCAAACTGCATCCTTCGTAATAAACCCCCTAGCAAAGTCCAAACTTTTCTGTCGATTCTGTTGATTCACATACGGTTTCTTCCTAGCCACTCTTCAATTGTATCCACTTTCTTTCAATTCTCTGCGAATCGTTTTTAGGATGTACCTTCTTGCCAGTCTCGTTTAGAAGCTCACGTGCTAATCTCGGTGTACTGAGTGTAGGATCCTTCTTTATTTTCCGTATTAGCTTCCTCTTGTCACGAGCATCCAACTTCTGTGGCTGGCCCATTTGTGGTATGGAGTCCACACGGTCCTCGTGTTTGCAACGCCTGACAATATCTGCCACAGTACTCTTACTCATGTTGAGCTTGGCAGCAATTTGTCGATATGATTTTCCTTTCGCATTGTGAAAAATCACAAGTTGTCGTATCTCAAAGCTGGTATTAGCTTTGCTTGGCATCGTACCGTCTGGACAGTCGACCGCGCTTGTAAAAAACACACCTGCCTTCTGACCACGGCGTGAACGGTGACAAGTGCGACACTGCCATCTGCCCGGATATTAAAGTAACGTGATCATCGAAGAGTGCTTTATTTTAATCACATTCTTTAACAACTGTTCTACGTTATGTAAAGAACGTTCGTACTGTTATTTACAAGACATGTAACTTCATGTAAAATTTGGTTATATTATATTTTTGTTTGTTCAGAATACAGTTATAACGCAGCAAACTAAAAATATCTTTGTGTCCGAATATTAAAGTTATTCACTGTATGTTACTCTGTGCTGCAGTCCCGAGGTCCTTGTCCACCTCAGCGGATGACTGCTAACTGTCAGTACGATTATGAAGATCGTAGTGTTCGGTTCGTGCAATTTGTGTATTTGTGCCAGCTGGGAACACATTTTCAGCTTTGCCCATTCAGTTGTCATATATTCTGTGAATATGTATTTTTTTTAACGTAACCACATATTCGAAAATTATCACTTTTTCGGAAATAAAACCCAAATATTTGTTTCTTCCTTTGTTTTGTAAACGTAACATACAATACTGTAGAACATCCTCTTCATATACAGTAAAAAGGCTTAGAACCAGAATTTAACGGTGTTGATAGTTTTCGACTTCTATCGCCGATACATAGGCGATATATCGATGTTCAAACCATCGCTGTTAACATCGCTGTTTTGGGGCAAAACGTCGATGTTTTCAAAACGTAGATTTATCGTTTGCATCCCTAGTCATCAGTCTTCTGACTACTTTGATGCGACCTGTCATCAAATCCTTAGCCAACCGTTTAGTTTCAGAGTACCATTGCAACCTACATCCTCAATTATTTGCTTGATGTTTCCATTCTGTTTTTCCCCTAGTGACGTAAAATGCCTCGACATTTGCAACTTGGGGCAAATGCCTAGAATGAATGCTTGGGCAAATGCCCAAAATTCATAAATACCCAGGCATTTATGGCTTTAAAACATAAACTTAAAAGCAGTACCTACAAAAAATTACGTGATATTTTGTACAATACCATAAACTACATATCAAATACTTCAATTATCTTCTGTTCTCATTTCCCAGCAGTCCAAGTTACATACAATGTTATACTGCAAACTTATGTTCTGCGAAATTTCTGCCTAAAGTCCAGGGCGATGTTTGACAGCAGTAGATTTCTCTTTCCCGTGAATGCCCTCATGGCTTGTGCTAATCTACTTTTTATGTCCCTCTTGCTTCTTCCGTCGTGAGTTAGTTTACCGCAAAGGTAGCAGAATTCATTGTCTTGGTGTACATTGTGATCAAATTCAAATGTTTTAGAGCTTATGGGAATTAACTAAGGGTCTCAGTCCCTAAACTTACAAACTACTTATGAACTAGCTTATACTAAAGACGACACAAACATCCACGCCGGAGGGGGCATTCGAGCCCCCGACCGCAGCGGCCGTGAAGACCGTCACTGGCACGCCACAGACCACTCGGCCACTGCGGCCGGCTACAGCACTGCATTTTGATCACCAATTCGGATGTTATTTTCTCGCTACTTTTATTTCTGTTACTTCTTATGACTTTCATCTTTCCTTGGTTTACTTTCAGTCCATGGTCTGTGCTCATTAGTCTTTTCATTCTATTCAACAGACCCTGTAATTTTCCTTCACTTTCACAGATGATAGCAATGTCATCAGCAAATCTTATCACTGATATCCTTTTACCCGGAATTTTTATCAGAGCTTTGAACATCTTCTTTATTTTCTACATTAAGTCTCTTCATTGTGCAATTTGAACAGTGATGGCGACAGTCCACAACCTTTTCTTACCCCCTTTTTAATCTGAGAATTTCGTTCTTGACTTTCGACGCTTATTGTATCGACTTCTTTCTTGTACAAACTATGTATTTTCCGCCTTTCCCTACATGCTTACTCCTATTTTTCTCAGAATTGCGAACATCATCCAGCACCTTACATTATCGAAGACTTTTTCCAGGTCACAAATCTTATTAATATGTCTTGGTTGTTCTTTAGGCTCGCTTCCATTATAAATTGCAGCAATGTATTGCCGTCAAGTACGGCCTTGTCAATGCGACCTCACAGCCCTCGGCTCTTCTACCTGCCGAGCAGAGACCGGACGGGGAGATTAGCGGGCCGCCCTTCGACCAGAACTGGGTGCTAATGTCACTGGGTGCTTTTGTCACTGGGTGCATTTGTCAGGACACCCGACTTCTCTCTCACTCACCAGGTTTCTAAAGCGGCCCCTACACGGTCAATAATATTGGCAATATTTCCCGGCTGCCCGATAATATTGACAGTCTAGAAGAAACGCAATAATATTGAGAACATAAAAAAATTCTGAAATATATTGCTTTGCATGTAAATACTGTGCCGTCTGTGAGCAGTATTGACAATATCTTTGACAGATTATCGCGATATGTTGTTACGTTTGCTGTTTCTTGAGTGAATCTTTGACGGTCCTTATACCAGTTTTTTATCCATCTTGTTTTGTTTTCGGCTTGCAACAAATTAAAGCAGTAATAACAGCAGCAGTGTCAATATCGTCCAACATTTAACACAACAATATTATCGATCAGTCTAGGAGACCGTGTAGGGGCCGTTTTACTAATCGTGAAGCCGAGTGTACCTTCTTTCAATCCGTCCACTACCCCCCCCCCCCTCCTTATAAGAGTACCACTTCCTTTTTCATATACGTAAGGAGTATTGTTATCTGCAAAGGCTGGTGGTGGATTGGCCGAGCGTTTTAAGGCTCCTAGTTGCGGAGCGCGCGGTTGCTCGCGTTGGAGGTTAGAGTCCTCCCTAGAGCATGGGTGTATCTGTTTGTCCTTAGGTTAGTTTAACTTGGTTTAAGCCTAGGGACTGATAACCAGAGAAGTCCGATAGAGTTACAAAAATTTATCTGCAAGGCAGAACACAGCAGCTGTGACTGAAGAGTCAGGTGTCGTACTACTCGCATAGCTCTTTCTTTGGCTTAATGTTTGTTTATCGTCAGGTCTTTTATTTATTTATTTATTTATTTACAGCGCTGTACAAGATAAGTGTACAAGCATCGACTCGTGCTTCAAATTGGTATCTTACAAGTCACTACAGAAAATTTTGAACTTTGTGTAACGCATGTTCGGAAGTTTCGCTGTCACACAGCTAACGAATGTTCAAATGTTTGTTAAGCTTATGGGACTTAACTACGGGGTTATCAGTCCCTAAACTTACAAACTACTTATGAACTAGTTACTACTAAGGACGGCACAAATATCCATGCCCGAGGGGGGATTCGAACCCCCGACCGTAGTGGAGCGGCAGCGGCAGCGGCTGGTGCAGACCGTGACGAGCGCCTCAGTTCGGCCACCGCGGCCGGCGGCCCATTGGAATAAATCCTTTTAGGTTGATGGTCTCGAGGAAGTCCCTCACAACATACATGCCACACATCAAAGTCCGTTGGTACCATACTTGGTGTTCCCCTTGTGAGCCTTGCAGCTGCATACAATCCCTATTAAAGGATATGCACAGATGGCGCTTTGGCAGCTGCGTCGCTACGCTCTTGAAACTACTGTCAGTGCACTACTATTATCCCATGTGCCACCCGTTGTCATTGAATCAAAATGGACGTCGTCTTTCAAGGTGTAATAACCCCCCCCCCCCCGCCACGGCAGCGGCTGGTGCATACAGAGTCAAATCTGGCAACAACTGGAACTCTTTGGGATATCCAGAATCACACACTAAAATAGTGAGTGAGGTAAATATAGGAAAGGTAGGGGATATGCCAGCCGACTATATTATAACCCCATACTGCTTCAACAAGCCTTTCAATATAACAATTGGAAGTAGGGAGCAGTGGGAGAAAATAGTTCGACACCGTACGGGGGATATTGTCTGGTTCAGTGACGGGTCAAAATCAGACCAAGGAGTTGGGGCCGGGTTACACGGGGTGCAGCCAAGACTGGAGGGAGTCATCTCGCTATGGAAACTGGCCTCAGTATTCCAGGCCGAAATACTGCCATCAGGGCGTGTGTGGAGGAGAATTTGCGTAGGTGCTACAAAGATCGTAGCATCTATATCTATTCAGGCAGCCAGCCAGCCCTGAGATCACTGGAAGCTCCTGCAACAAGGTCTAAAATTGTTGCACAATGTCACAGGGTTCTGGTGGAGCTAGGGGAAAGCAAAAGAGTAAACTTATTGGCCACTCGGGGATCAGTGGCAACGAACATGCCGAACAGATTAGCCGGTATGGGGACAGAGACTTCATTTATTGGACCGGAACCTGTCCTGACAATCACCAAGGCAATGATCAAATTGGAGCTACGTAACTGGCTCAGAAGACGGCACGTAGAATACTGGACCAAAGTCCGTCAACAAAAACATGGCAAGGTAATGATGCCAAAGCCATGTTTTAAAAGAAGCTCTGCAATCCTGGGCCTGAACAGGAGAGAGATTGCTGACAGGCCATTGGAATTTCAAAAAACACCTACATACAATGGGAATAACAGAAGAGGACCCTAAATTTAGGATCTGTGATGACGGTGATGAAACTGCATCACATCTAATCATCGAATGCATTGCATTGGAGAGTAAAAGGCACAGAACATTTGGGACAACCAGATCCGAAGAAATTGTGTCTAATAAAGAACTGGTAAAGGGTCTCCTTGCACTGTTCAAGGGCATTGGTTGGCTTTACTAGATATACAGGGAGCGATACCGCACAATAAACTTAGTTTCGGTGCGGGCAGTGGCGAATTGGACCAAGACAGTTTTGGCTTCCCTGAAAAAAATCAAATCAAATTAAATCAACCCCTCCCCCCAAATTGCCCAGCAGTGTAGCGTACGTAGAGCCGTTGTTTAGATGCCAATTCAATCATACAACCTGTTTGAGCGCATCAGTAGCATATATTCAAGTCCTTTAGCGTTATCTACAAACTGTATTTAGTCGTACACTTCACTGCTAGACTTCGAGACTGTGTGCTCTTCGCACATGAGACGTGAGGCGACAAGCAGCGTATCGTTCAATGAGCGTCGGCATCGAAGTGCCCAGAGCGGAAGGCAGACGTGCGCCAGCGCAAGTAAAGAATGTTGGAGGGGCGGCCACTGAGGCGCTTTCTACGGTGAACGGGAAAAGCGCTTCCTGCCTGACCACTTGCACGCCGTGCCTGCTACCTGTACGCCTCGCACAGTAACCCCAGTGTCATCTTGGGAACTAACTTCTATAAGCAATTTTGATTGGTTACGATTAACAAAAGATTGTGGAACCTAGTGGTGATAGACAGAGACAGGTACACTGCTCAAAACTGTTATGGGATCAGGTGGGACATATAAACTATACATATGGTAACGTATTTTATTTAGATACTAGCTTTAACCTGCAGCTCCGCTCGCGTGTTGGTTGATTATGACATAATACGCGAAATAAATTGATTTTTTTTGAAGAGATGTATTACAAGAAATTTCTTTTTTACTGCTTTATTTATTCTTATATTTCCTTATTCGTAGGCTTATCCTTACAAAGAAAGAGCTGAAGACATTGTAGCACACATAGACCAAAGATATGGTCTGTGGCATCACGTTTCTCTGTATATAACCTCCTTGCTATAGAGTCGCAAACGTCATCGCTGGTCTTCAGTCCGAATATTTTTTATAATTTGACGACTTTCAACCACCATATCTTCCACCCCCTTATAGCTATCGGCATGGAACTGCTATGGTGTACAACGGGAGACTTCGGACAACAATTACACACAGGCCATTCGTTTGCGTTCTGTAGTTTTCGCTGCAGAGCGAAATATTAACACACACCCTCAAGCAACAATGCAACCGATATAACTATTTTCAAAGAGTAAATGTAATTTTTCAAAGAGTAATTATTGTTCCGCATTTCGCATTATATTCTTCAAATTACTAAATATCTATCAGATCGCTATAAAACCGTGCCTGACCCTTTCCTCAGGTATAAATTAGTAACTGTACTTATATTTATCTGCGTGTTGTCGTTCGGACGTGATAAGCGTACACCGAACAGACATTCACATTAATATATATCTAGATAAATAGCTATCCGATCGCCATAAAACCGTGCCTAAAGCATTCCCCGGATAGACATTAGTAACTGTACAAATTTTTTGCTCTTTATGTCTTGTGGATAAGACGTGATAAACGTACACCGAACAGACATTCACATTTATAGATATAGATATTCCTTACAATTGTAATTTGTGTGTATACAGTACGATATTTTGCTGGATCTTTACTTGAGATTTATTTGGCGTTAATTAGGGCGAGGCAAAAAGGGGGTTACAATATAGTGAAAACGCCGTTATCGTTGCCCTCTAATATGGTCACCTCGGACGGCCAGTACAGTTGCACACTTGCATGGCATGGACAGTATCAACTCATCAATCAGATCTTGAGGGTTATTTGGCCATTCTTCCATGAGTGCAGTATCCAGCACTGCAACTGTTGTGGTTTGGCTGCAAAGCGTCTGCCTAGTGCATCTAAGACATGTTCAATCGGTTTACGTCCGGTGAAAAAGCTGCTCGCTCCATTCGTTTAGGTTGCCTCCACTTCAATCATGTCGTCCACCAGCGCAGCTCTGTGGCGACGAGATTTATCATCCCTCAGAAGTAACTCACTTCATATGGCACCAACGTAGGGCACAACAAAAGATCGAAGGATCTCGTCTCTATACCTCTCAACAGTCAAAGTGCCATTCTCAACGTCCGCCAATACTGACTCCTGCTCACACCATTCTTGTACCACCATGATGTGATGTTTCCTGCACGCAAGCAGGATTGTTCCACGTTCTCTCCATATGAGGTAACGACGATTGTCCTGCTTAACACAAAATCATTATTCATCAGTGAAGAGAATCAAATGTTCAAATGTTTGTGAAGCTTTTGGGACTTAAGTGCCAACAGAACCAACAGAAAGGCGTCTAACCATTTTAGTTCATTCTGCTGACGTCAAAATCTAGATATCTCAACTGATCACCTCACTGTTTTGAGAAGTGTAGTTACTGATTCAACTGCCAGTGGCCTACACTAAACTTCAAACCGCTGTGATGCACCATAGCTGATAAAGCATTCTGCACCAGTTATCGCATTATGCTCGAGGCCATCATCCTTACTTCCTACGTCTGTTGTCTATACCCTAAAACAGTGTTCCTCAAATGTCTTTTCGGGGGGTCGCGGTTCGAGGACGAAGTAGTTGCACTATTAAACAATCTGCCGGGTGCATGTGTAAATACTGCGGGTTCCTTAACATAAAATAAAAAATAAAGGCCTCAGAAAAGTGAAATTTATTTTCTATTTAAACTACGTAATTCCTTGTGTAACGTTAATTTTGAATTCTTTTGAATTAAATAGCACTCAGATAGTTTCTATAATAAAAACAGATAAATGAACAAATGCGATACACACTTTTGAGAATTAGAAGTTAAACAAAGTAAATGTGCACTGGGACGTTACATAACGGACATAAATTACTTATATCTTAGCTGCAATGCGAAAAGCTCGTTGTGTAACGTGTAATTTTTTTTTACCCCGTAGAATTCATGCGAAAGTACGATGTGTTCCAACAAAAAAAATACATACAAAAAGATTTACAAAATAGTTTTATAAGGTATTGACAGCACTTAAGTATCAACAGAACGAAAATCACCTAACAGTTCTTTTTTAATGTCCTTTGGAAGGTTGGGGAGGGGGGAATCGCCATTGTTTTTACATAGAATTGAGTATTCAAAATATTTGAGAAACACTGTCCTAAAGTGACAATGTCACTGTTTCGTGACCGCTCATTCCATATTGATAGGAGTAGAATCAGAAAATCCGCAGCAGAAGCACCAATAATGTGCTCCGCGTAACTCACAGCGTACGTTATTTCCAAGTTACGCGATTCGAGCCGAGGGGGGCGTGGCACATGGGAAGATGTAAACGGAGTCTCAGGGATATCGGACGACCTCCCAAAGTAATCCTCCTTACTCTGGCGTGGGGCTGCGCTGATGGTGAGCATTAAATCCCCAACTCTCTGGGAACAACACGGAAAAAAACGAATACTAATAATGAACAAAATAAAGAGGAGGGACCTTTGGAGACCTCTTTCACCATAACATCGGGCCCCGAAATTATGGTAACAAGACCGACCCAATGGGTGGAGAATGTAACCTCTCAAATGGACCAGATTAAGCTCAAACCCTTGGTTGGATGAAAAAGAAGGAAACTTCTCAAGAAGCAGATGAAAAAGGAAGGAAAAGAATGGCTTCCTAAAAATAAACTGACAGCATCAAAAAACCTCGAGCCTAAGACTCCAAAGCTAGACCGTCACAGAGCAAAGAGGGCACTCCAACCCCTTTTACCATGTGGGAGGAATCCTACTTCCAAGGTTCAACCTACCCAAAATAAGGAGAGGCAGTAAGAATGAAAACAGACATTCAGTTCCGTAGTCTCACTGTTGAAGATGGTGGTGATCCAACAAGGGTATCTACTTGAAACACTCACCTCACAACAGGTAGGTATGATCGAGTTGTCCCTCCTTGAGAAAACTGGAGGGGTGTGTGTGTGGGGGGGAGGGGGGGGGGGGTGGAATCCAGTCAAGGCCCCACTTTCAGGAAGGCTTATATAGATAAAGGTGTCCTCATTTTTGGCAGTGAGGGAGCAGGTGCAGGGGGCACTGCCATCATAGTGTGCAATAAGTTGAGAATTTGGGTTGGTAGGAAAGCGTTCGTGGATACCCAAATTTGTTACGACGACAGCTGGTCCAAAGCAGGAAATTTCGGTTTAGAATCACGGTTCAATACAAATTTTTAACTTTGCTGTTACATTTATTTCAATGCCCTGAACAGTCGAAATGTTTAAATTTTTCGAATTCGTAAAGTTATGGCCGTTAATATCAACAAATGGTGTCTGTTCTTTCGAAAATAATTGTAATCCCCGATGTCTGGTGGTCAGTGAAGGTGGTTTTCATTCGAAAGTAGCGGGAGACTAGATCATACCAAAGCTTAGGTATTATTGTTTTCTCTCTTATTTATTTATTTCCAATTACCTGTTTCGAATTGCCTGGCAGTTCATAAGAAGAAACGTCCTACCCCTCCTCTATTCCAACCACTTCAGAAACTGTCATCACTCAGACCAACTGGTGTACTATACCATATTCAGGAAAATTATCTGCCAAAATAGCCAAAATTATCAAACCCTGTAAATACAGAACTTCATTTTATGGAAGAGACACTGCAGCTCACATCCTATACGGCACAAGAGATCCTTTAAATAACTGTGGGGTTTATAATAAAATCACATGTAATGACTGCAGCAAACTGTATATAGGGCAAACAGGCAGAGCAATTGAAATTAGACTGACTGAACATGAACATAGCTGGAGACTGAAGAAGGCAGACTCCACATTTGCTGAGCACGTTCTAAAATAAGGACACAGCTACTAGGTGCACACAGAAGTGCTTCACATAGCCAACAAAGACAGGAAACTAAAACTGTTAGAAGCACTGGAAATAAACAACCATTCAGCCAAAAATCCCCAGCTAGTGCTAAATGTCCACGTACAATTGAGCAAATCTCCACTTTTAAGCTTCACATAATGTAATCAAAACAGTACCTACCACAGACCATCTCAATATTACACAGAGCCCCCATTCCTACAGTGTTTACTTTTAGACTTTAAGATCAAAACAATACCCATAATAAATTTTACAGTAATATGAAATGTAATTTAAATATGTGAAACTTGTCAGATGCTGTCAAATAAGTGAACTGTAAACTCAGAGTAGAAAACGTATTTAATGTACACTTTAAGTGACAATCTCAACATGTTCTACAATCTAAATAATGTTAACATAGTTTTTAATTCAGTAATATTTGGTTTGTAATGTGTTTCATCTTGTTCACTTACAAATTACATTGTAAAAATGTTAAGCAGGGCACTGATTACGTAAACATAGTCTACAAGATAAGAGATGATTTTTTGCAATTCCAACAAATTTCATGCAAAGACCGAGTATTCTGTAGGTTGTATCTTTGTTTACCATCTTCGAGAACCTAAGCAATAGCGTCTTTGTCGACGCTTGTCAACAGTTTATCAGATGATGGCCTAATAAGCCGAAAACTAGTTTGTAAATATACAAAAAATTAGTAGAACAGAAACAGTTTGTTTGTTTGCAACCTTTAATATGGAAGCGTTCTATCAAGAAGTGACGGAAGAATCCAGTGATAAGTATAATTTTATTTTTGTTCATAACATTTGGAACTCGTTAGGATTTGCACTTTTCTTCTGTTTTGTACTCGGCAAGGTAAGTGTTAACTTTAGGTTTACTTCCAGGTGTTCAAAAGTTGTTCATAACATACACTTCACTACAACAATGTCTTTGGACATCATAATATGTATTAACTAAACTGGCTTCAAAGCGTAGCAAATTAATCTAAGAGAAATAATGGTGTTTCCAGAATAATCGGATCACTCTCGGAAAATCCAGTAAAGAAGCAGAATTTCATCACCTTATTTACAAGATAATTTGTACGGAATTTCTTGGACAAAACTGGAGATCTAAGGAGAAATTTAATTTCTTCTCAAGATTTCCATTTAGCAGTGACCGTATCACTTTTCAGCTGACAAGGAAGTGTTATATCAGGGCAACCTTCGTACGATGTAGTTCGGGCAAAGGTTAGAGTGATGACCTCTTTTCGTTGGCGTCTGGTCTTACTTAAATGCATAATTTCGTACGTGCAAATATTTACATGGTAAACAACACTATTTAAGAGACAGTCGCAAGAGTTATAATGAATTTCACGTTATTGAAATTTATGCACGATATTCAAACGACCTTTCTACGTTTGTTAAGATAAGTGACAATGCATATATTTTTTTGCTTCTATCTAAAGCTAGATCCTAGAATTGACGTACGCTATATTGGGTCTAAAACAAAAACTGCGTATTAGTATTAGATCGATAACCAAGGTGAGTGAAGGCGTTGTTTGAATTGTGAACACGTTTCAAACGGAACGAAGAGAGAAGGTGAAAACAAGTGACAGCAAACGCAATTCTATTGAATAGAGTCAACATTGCTGGCAATCTAATCCGACGGTGGCAACATCAACACCCTTCACTGGCAAATAGAAATGCCCTTGCCGCGGTGGAGTAGCCGAGCGGTCTAAAGCGTCTCGCTGCGGAGCGCGCGGTTGCTCGCCGAGGAGGTTCGAGTCCTCCCTGGGGCATGGGTGTATGTGTTGTCCTTAGGTTAGTTTACCTAGGTTTCAGTAGTTTGAAAGCTACGGACTGATGACTACGCAGTTTGGTCCGATAGATTTACAAACATTTGAACATTTTTTTAAGAAATGCCCTTATTTATTAATTGAAGCCAAAACAGAGGCGTATCACCGTTAATAATATAAATGAACCATAATGTTCCAATTAAGGAAACGTAAAGCCAATAATAGCGGTTCAATTCCGTTAACATTTCTTATACTTATGTAGTTAAAAAACATTACTTTTCTCAGTAAAAATTATAAATATTTCGAACCACCACTTTTCGATCATACACCCCCGTAATAATGTATGTGAATATACTTCCAACCACTTTAAAACTATTCAGTTACACACTTCCGGAATTAACTATGTGGTTATCTGTTCCTTATCGCCTCCCCACCCAATAAACTGTGACTCTAAAATACAAAGGGAGGTTCACAGGCATAAATGTTTTCAAATGTTTGTATAGCTTATGGGTCTTAACTACGGGGTCATCAGTTCCTAAACTTACAAACTACTTATGGACTAGCTAACACTAAGGACGGCACAAATATCCATGCCCGAGGGGGGATTCGAACCCCCGACCGTACTGGCCGTGCAGACCGTGACTGACGCGCCGCAGTCCCCTCGGACACCGCGGCAGGCTCACGGGCATATACTTGACAATATAGACACAGCAGTACCAAAATCACGGATGAAACTAAGCGCAATAAAAAAGCAACCCATCAAAGATTAAACCGAGGCAGCTCGCACTATAAACAACAGAGCAGCCCACAAAATGAGGGAAACAACAAAACGTAGTCGAAATATACGTTAAGTAAGATCTAGATTAGCAATTTCTGTTAAAACTTCTTTTGCTGGGTTGTCTGATCGAACATAGGTATACTGCTTAACCAGATAACGATAAAAAGTTTTGTAGCTACGGGTACTATATGGAAGCTATTGTAATGCACTGACTGGCCAGTGATAAATTGTTATTCCAGCGCGAATAAACTATTGGAATCTTTCGCAACGTGTGTAATTTGTTGCATACCATTTTAACAAAACTCAAAGAAATCTCTCTTATTTTTACCTTGCGTAAGAAACGTATCATCCTGAAGTCCACGTAAGTGAAACCGCTTTAGTTTGTAGGCACAAGATTACTTACTACTAATGTTACGCCATTATTCTGGTTTTTTTTTTTTAATATACCGAACACACAAATGAAAGTTCACGTACATGATAATCACGCTATACTATTCCTCCTTTCTTTCTAATATATAGTTCTGGCTTGCTGGCCAAACTATCTCAATCTTATTAGATAATTAACAATCGGAGATTCAACCATTCGAGCTAAAGGCTGTTAGCGTCAGGTGCTATTGGGGGCCACACAGACTGTTGTATCAACAATACACACCTAATTCGTTCAACGTTCTTTTCCAGCGTGAGAAGTGCTCCATATAATTCAATTTTCTAGTGTTCAGTGCACACCAACTAATTTTCTTGTAGCTCACTGTACACCAGCTAGCAAACGTTTTGATCTTGGTGGATTTCTATCTGCAAGATCATGAAATAACGTCTTCGTGGGCGGAACAGCTGCTGTAATTAATTGCAATCCACTGTACCCCCAGCTACAAGACAAAGAATGTCCCTTCAGCTATCCTCCATCATCTTCCACATTAAGTTAGAGAGAAATGGTCACCATTCAGGATTTACACGCGATCATGCACCGATGAGTCGGTGAAATCAGTTCGTGTACCTATTTTATTGTGCTGTGCAGTTAACCAGGTATTCAAAATAAGAGAATAGGAAGGTCGTAGTATTAAGACTCGACTGGTGAAACAGCCACGAAATGCCCCTACTTGACTTCGTTTTCTGATTTGTCAAATGCGTAATGAAGATGGGTTTCCTTGTTTCAAAGACCGATCACATGCCAAGAAGTGACTTACCACAACGTTTCTCAACACTGTGTTTGTAAACCGATAAGCGCTCCGCGTCCGGATCAGGAATAAATATTTCTGCTGCACTTTCAGCGCTGTCTGGGCGCAGCTGATAAACATGCCACCAGTTTTTTGAAGCGATGAACTACGTCATATCTCCAGAGCAAATACACAGAGTACGTTGCAAATGGGCCGCTGTAGCATAAAGGTCCTCATATCTGACATCCACCTATTTTTAATGTAATAATCTGTGTAGTAATTTTCGAGACAGTGAAGTAACGTTCCTTCACACTTTTTCCTCGCAATTTCGCTAATGAAACATAAGAGAAAATTTGTTTCTAAAAAGATAATTTAATTTTCTTGTGTGAGCACCACATCTTTTTCTTTCAAAGAAAGTGCTACACTTAAAGATATGTCAGTTAAGTTCGTATAAATTGTTATATCTCTGTTTCGGTATGCCTTTCGCATTGTTTCGTCGCCATTCATCCCCTTGAACGAAGATGCTGCTTTGCGGTGGCTCTCAACAATAAATGGCGACAATAAGTTGGTGTACGATATTTTCATCTTCAGATAAGATGGAGGAAAAACGAGAAAGCAGTTTTAAGTTTTTGCTCATTAAGACTGATCGTGGGTGCTACTGTCACACAATTCACGAAGTCGTATCGAGAGCAAAAGCCATGTTTCATGGTGACCACCAATTGAAAACTCTATAAATCCTAATTACAAGTTCCTTGACTGACTATGTGAAGAATTCGACCACAGTTCCAGATCGATTCCCCATCCCCCCTTTTGCTTAACACTTCTCTTGAACGCGAGAAGATAAAAGCCGTGTGTCCATGTCTTGTTGTTGTTGTTGTTGTGGTCTTCAGTCCGGAGACTGGTTTGATGCAGCTCTCCACAATACCCTATCCTGAGCAAGCCTCTTCATCTCCACATAAGAACGGCAACCTACATCTGTCTGGATCTGCTTACTGTATCCATCTCTTGGTCTTCCTCTGCGGTTTTTACCCCATACACTTCCCTCCAACGCTAAATTCACAATTCCTTGATGTCTAAGAATGTGCCCTACCAATATATCCCTTCTTTTAGTCAAGATATGCCAGAAATTCCTTTTCTCCCCAATTCTGTTCAGTACCTCCTCATTAGTTACCATTCCTTAAAAAGGTATTAACTATAAATAGTTATCAAGACGAGAAATGAGTCACATACTGACAAAAAAATTACATTCGACTAGTCACGGCACATGCTGTGTAGTTATGCCATTTCCCAGTTCATAGTAGTAATCAAAAAGGTTTAGTCACTCTCATTGGTAAAACAGCTCGTACTTGCTTTAGGGACAGACTTACTTATCTTTCAAAGAGTGGATAATGGTGAACTTGGATTTCCGAAGGGCATTAGACTCACTATGACAACAGGTCAGAAACAGTTGAACGGAATATGTTCATTGATTTGTGACACGCTTGGAGAACAAAGTCCAAAATATAACAATGGGCGTACCTTAAGTAAGGGTAAAATGACTACTATCGTCCTCGGCGTAAATTAAACACGAAAGGAAAATGATCGGCGGCGCTTATCAGACGAGTCCTTGACGTCGATTACTCAAAAACAGCAGAGCTGTATCAGTAAGAGATTCATTTGTGAAAGCAACTTCGAAAATCGAAATTCCATTGCAGATTTTAGGCACGATCAGTGACAACAAAAAAGTGGATTTTTAAAAAGGAAATAATGCTTTTTAAACTTAATGGTTCTTTTGACAAACTCTGTTACTGAATGGAATTACATAACATTTCCTGTTAACGTGGCACATGTTGCTTTGCAAACTTTAAGTACTATCAGTGATATTACGTATGTGGATTTTTAAAAAGTGCATGTAGTGTCAGCAAAATCAGGCGATGCTGAAGGAATTAAATTGGGTAAAGAGACAATAAAAGTAGTAAATGACTTTTGTTATTTGGGTAGCAAGAAAACTTCTGATGGCCGAAGTGAAGAAAATATAAAATGCAGACTGGCAATGGGAAGAAAAGCGTTTATGAAGAAGCGAAATTTATTGACATGTAATATTAGTTTAAATGTTATGAAGTCCTTTCTGAAAGCATTTGTCTGGAGTGTAGCATTCTATGGGAGTGAAATGTGGACAATACGGAGTTCAGACAAAAAGATGATAGAAGCTGTCGAAAAGGAATGATGAAGATTAGATGGGTATATCATATAACTAATGAGGTGGTGTTCAACAGATAGGGGAGAAAAGGAGTTTCTGGCATATCATGACGAAGAGAAGGGACAGGTTTGTGGGACACATCCTGAGACATCAAGGAATAGTGAACTTAGCATTACAAAGAAGCGAGTGGGGTAAAAATAGGAAAGGGAGACCGAGGGGGCGAATACAGTAAGCAGATTCAAAAGGATATAGGTTGCCGAACGTATTTTCAGATGAAGAGACTTGCACAGGACAGGGTAGCGTGGAGAGTTGCATCAAACCAGTCTGCAGACTGAAGCCTATTGCAACAAAAACTCGAAGCCTCGGTGCCAAAAGAACTAACAGTATAGGTTCCCTCCAAATCGTATTTTTCATTTTGGCCCACTTGAGATTCTGGCAGTAACACTAGATATGGGCCTTTGCGACCGCCTTTTGACAGCTCGAAATTTAAATGAAAATAACAAAATGTTCAAGTGTTTGTAGAGTCTATGGGACTTAACTGTGGGGTCATCAGTCCCTAAACTTACAAACTACTTATGAACTACTTACAACTAAGGAAGGCACAAATATCCATGCCCGAGGGGGGATTCGAACCCCCGACCGTAGTGGCCGTGACTGGAACGCGTCAGTCCCCTCGGCCACCGCGGCCGGCATGAAAATAACGGCTTTACTGTTCATCTGACACGAAAATTTAATGAACGAATTTGTAGAGCACAATATTCTCTACATCTTTGCTGTTTTTTAATATCTCCTATCGTTTCAGAGATATTTGCAAAAATAACGGCAATTTGACACTGACTGTGTGCAACGTGTTCCCACATTTTAGACGTAATTATTGGCCGCCAGCGACCAGAATCTCCCTTATTTAAATGCTTCGGAAAAAAGATATGTTAGTAAAACTAAAAACAAAACGTTTGTAATGGCCTTTTGAAGGCACGAAATTTAATTTAAAATAACGTCTTAAGCATCCTACTGCAAAGAAAATTAAAGAAACGTATTTGTAGAGAAGAAAGTTCTCTACAAATTTGCTCTCTTATATGTTTTTCGTCATAACTCGCGCAGTTTCAGAGGTATTTGCAGAAATAGCGGCGTTGGATACTCTCGCTTGATTTTCGTAAAACAGTACAGGCAAACATAATAAACTTGTAAAAGAGGACAAAGTACCACGGCAGGGCAGGTGATAATATTTTTAACGGAAAAAATAAAATATGGAAAAGATATTAAAGTAATAGTCTGGATATGTAAAAGTTCAAAAAAGAGTGTGGCTGTCAAAGTTAAATTCTGAAAACCAAATATTTTTGTTAATATTTAATTTTATATTATTTAAATTTTTATTATTTTTGTCCGGAATGTTTGCAAAAAAGACATAAAACTACAGAAAAACCTAAGTGGGCCGTAAAACACACCAGTGCTATTTTTATTTTGAGTTCAGTCATTTGTAGGAGGAGTTCTAAATGTGAAATTTTAATAATGGGTGTAGATTTCTTGTAACATTTTTTTTTTTCAACTCACTGATTTCGAGATGTACGGTATGAAGTGACACAATATGACCTATCGTATTCTTTTACGTGGTTTCCTTTTTGTGATTTATAATGGCAAAATATAATTATTCGCACTCAATATCGCTAATGTATCGTATAACTGCTCATGGCAGGGAGCGATCTAACGCCAAGATCGCGGTATTTCGTCTTTATTTATATCAGACGACTGGTTCGATGTACATAGACATCATCTTCTGGCCTCTGCACTAAATTATAACATTATTACATAAATGCATATTGTAGCCAGTTGGATACAACTGGTGGGTTGTCACACATTAAAATATGCCGTTTGGTTGTCGGATATAAAACTCGTGTAGTCACATGTACATAAAGAACCACCATATCGTACAGTTGTTAGTGACAACAAGCTACCAACCCACCAATACAATCCAACTGGCTACAATATGCATTTATGTAATAATGCTATAATTTAGTGCAGAGACCAGAAGATGGTGTCTATGTACATCGAAACCGGTCTTCTGTCATAAATAAAGACGAAATACCGCGATCTTGGCATTTCATTATTCACGAAATGCTGATGTATCGGCCGCGATCTGTGAGTCAGGCGTGTTTACGTTGGATCTTGACGAATTCAACTGAATGTTGACTCCATTGCGTGGGTGCTGCAGCGAATGTTGACGACAGCGTTGATACCAATATGTGGACGTAGAGTTACACAACAGGCACGGAAGCGACGCTGCCGCTCTAACAGTAAAGGCTAGTCTACACGACGACACTACGTTGCGACACTCGTTTCATGAAATGTTTTGCGCGCAGCCGGCCGCGGTGGCCGAGGGGACTGAGGCGCTTCAGTCACGGTCTGCAAGGCCACGACGGTCGGGGGTTCGAATCCCCCCTCGGGCATGGATATTTGTGACGTCCGTAGTTGTAGCTAGTTCATAAGTAGTTTGTAAGTTTAGGGACTAATGACCCCGTAGTTAAGTCCCATAAGCTGTACAAACATTTGAACATTTTGCGCGCAACTGGTTTCGTGTATCTCTGTAGTCACAGCGCCAATACTATACACTTCAGTTTCGTTGTTTTGTGAGTGCCGTAGTCGCCGTAGAATGAACGTTTTGGTAGCTGTAAGAGTTGTGGCGGAGCTATTGCTTCTCTGTGTGAAGTCGCTGCATAAGACTAAACATAAAAAGAATAAGAAACGTGAGAATCCTGAGTGGATTAAAAAAAAGACGCCAGCTCGGTTGCTCAGCAACCTTGCTAAAAGAAATTGTGATCGAAGATCCTACGAGTTATTTTAATCAACTCAGAATGTTATGCGTGAAGCATCGTTACCAGAACGGAAATTACAAATTGCATTACTTTTCTTGTCAAATAGGTATTCGTCTCTACAGTACCTGTAGCGTGTTGCCAAATCCACAATTTCCATAGTTCATTTGTATAGGTATTTGGAATTGAATGTACTTTAATCTGGAATTCACCAATCGTCAACTCATCAATATTTAATTTACGAATAATTGCTTCAATAGCACTAACACCGCACTGCTTATTCCTGAAATTTTCATAGTTAAAATGGCACAATGCATCGCCTATATGTTCAAAAACCGAATTATTTCTTACTTTCCCCCCTTTATGTTGTTTCGCCAAAGTTGGAAGGTACCGAAACTGTTTAGTTTCGCCAACGAGATGCGCGAACGCCTGCCACGCATGCGCACTTGCCAGTAACGCAGTTTCATGAAACCTAGTGTCGTCGTGTAAACTAGCCTTAACAGGTGTAAACTAGCCTTAACAGAAAAATGACGCGATAGAAACGGACAACTTGCTATTTTAATGCTGTTATTTCCATACTTACGAGTCACAAAAAAAAAGAGGTGAATTTCCAATACAAACAGGATGATGTACAGGTGTTTGCAAATCTATGGAACGTAACTACTCTGGTAACCAGCCCCGAGGCTTACAAACTACTTTAACTTATGCTAAGGACAACAAACACCCATGACCGATGGAGGACTCGAACCTCCTGTTAAAACTAGCAATTATGAAAGTGAATTTTATCAACTCACTGGAACCATCCGGAATGCCACGATACGTGTCAACATTGAAGGTTGCAACACTGGCGATACTCATTCGCAACTTAAACTGCATAAAACTTGTGCACCGGATCCACAATAACAATGAAAAAATTGAGACCAAATTTAATAGAGGTAACAATCGTCAGTGACACGTACAAAGGCGAAGAGGTACACGATTCCACGCATACCAATCATTTCCAACGTTTAACAAATCGTATTCAAGCGGCCCCATTTCCCTTTGCGTCTTGCCTTTGCTATTAGCATCAACAGAGCCCAAAAATCGTTGACTACTGCTGGCATAAAATTAGAACATTCATGCTATTGACAAGGGAAATTGTATGTGGACATCAAAAATTTAAACGTTTTTACTCCAAATAGAAATACAAGTAGCATTTTCTATCTGCTGGTCTTAAGCGTAATTAATAAAACAAATACAAATTCCCACTTTTCTTAAATACAGGTTTGTTTTCCATTGCTAAAACTTCGTCGCACAATCTTCTTCGTCCATCCACTACAAGTCATCTGGCTACATTATTCAGTGCTACCCGTGAAGAGCCGGCTCGGATCGCTAAGGTTAATAACATTATTTAAGTCCCTCGCGATGCAAATTTTTCAACAGTTATAAATAGATCAGAGTCTATTTCTTGATCTGGAGAAATTATCCCCCCCCCCTCCGTAGAAGAATGACCACCACCACCACCCCTTCACTTCTTCTACTACTGTGTCATTTCCAGTTTCTCATTGAGAAAGACATTGTTCTCCTTTCTATCATTGAACATAATCTTCGTCTAGGATTTGTGAGTTCTGAATCCATTTAGTGGGTATGCTGGCTAGAGCATTCCGTTCTGTAAGTTTTCTTATAGAGTGGCGAACATTAGGACAACACTGTTTATATCTACAAGGTGTTCCTTTTTACCCGCGTGCTATTAAAGAATGGAACAGTAGAGAAATACCATAAAAGCGCTGTGTTGAACCCTCCGCAATGCTCTTCAATGTGACTTGTAGAGTATATAGATGTGATTTTAATTATTTTGGTTTGAATCCCTACTCAAGGATAGAAAAACAAGTATTTAGATACATTAAATTTAGGGTGTTAATATTGAGAGGAAACGAAAAGGTTCGCCGGCCGCGGTGGTCGAGGAGACTAAGGCGCTCCAGTCACGGTCTTCACGGCCACTACGGTCGGGGGTTCGAATCCCCCTCGGGCATCGATATTTGTGCCGTCCTAGTTCGTAAGTAGTTCATAAGTAGTTTGTAAGTTTAGGGACTGATGACCCAGTAGTTAAGTCCCATACACTATACAAACATTTGAACAACAATCGAAAAGGTTCAAATATCAAATGTCTGTAACCCTAAGGGACTAAACTCCTGTGGTCATCAGTCCCTATAGTTACAAACAGCTAATGACACAACACACACACACACACACACACACACACACACACACACACACACACACACACACACACACGTGCTCGAACGAGCACTCGAACCTCCGACGGGAGCGGCCGCGTAGTACCTCATAAGACGCCTAGAACCCCACGGCTATAGCCGCGCAAGGAAACGAAAACGTCTCAAACAGTATACTCTTCGTCTGCTACCTATTGTTTACGATTTTCGCTCTAGTAAGTAATGAGGCTGTGTTGTTCCGAAACCAGTTTTCACTGCTTGTGAAATCTATTCACCAGTCCCCTTCATCGACTCGCTAAGGCGTGACGTGACACCAATTTTTCGTTGCTATCACACTTTGATAATTAACTAGCTGACCGTTACTGAGAGCAAATTATAAGTGGGTTTTGCTGCAACAAATGAAACATTTACACGTAGTTCAGTATAAAACGAGTAGGAACGCATCGGTTATTGCTTCTCCTCACACAGCTAAATGTTATAAATGTTTGTAAATCTATCGGCCTTACCTACGTGGTTATTACTCCCCAGCTTACAGACTACTTAAACTAAGGTAAACTAACCTAAGGACAACACAAACACCCATGCCCGATAGGGGACTCGAACCCCCGACGGTGAACGACCGCAGCACGGCGCCCCCGTAACCACGGCTAATCCGCCACGGCCCTCACAATGGCCCATGACATTAATAAACATCGAAAACAGCGAAAAACGAGTGTAAGCAGTATGTTATTCCATCCTCTGCACATGTTTCAGTGTCCTTGGAAGGCTTTTACGTACTAGCGGCGCAGACATGTCAGCAAAGAGCAACATGACTAGCGCTGCAGAGTCGCGGGGTCAAGGCGATCACCCATGTCGTCATCAGCTACACACACACACACACACACACACAGAGAGAGAGAGAGAGAGAGAGAGAGAGAGAGAGAGAGAGAGAGAGAGAGAGAGCAGAAGGCGTCGCAGAACGCAGCCACGCCTACAAGAGCCAACGACCGCTACCGCTCATCTGCTCTTTTCCGGCGGCGAACGACTCGTTTCACAGCAAATATTTCAGTGTGAAATCACTAAAAGAGCAAAGCGCATCGTGAAATTTAAACAAAAATTTCCTACAAATTGATGGCCAGAACAGTCTAAAGTCAGCGAACAGTAGGAAAACTGATGCACTGCAGCATAGTGCACTGGTATACCACGGCCCAATTCAAATCGCTTGATAGTTGACGTTGGTCACGTGCCGTTTCAGTGTGGCCAAATAGTCTACCAGCTACCCCTCTGTTACAGGAAGCACAAGAGGAACGGGTTACTTTCCAAATGCTGTTAATATGGAACACGGAGTAATATTCAAAGCGACTGACGCGGGTTAAGGCGGAGATGCTACATCCTCTGTCAACAGCTCATTTTATGCGACAAATGATTAAACTGTGGAATTCTGCGCATTATGTGCCCCTCACGACGTAACCTAATGACACGAATGTTCAAATGTTTGTCAAGCTTAAGGGACTTAATTGCGGGGTCATCAGTCCCTAAACTTACAAACATTTTATGAACTACCTTATACTAAAGACGACACAAACATCAATGCCCGAGGGGGGATTGGCAATCCCGACGGGGAACGGCCTCGCGCATCGTAGCATAGCCCCTCAATGCGCTCGCCGCTCCGCTGCGGCTCCAATGACACGTCTGTCAACTATCTGTAAAATCGAGATCGCTTCAGTCAGGACGATTAAAGCTCTCTACGAGGAATTCAAGAAAGGAATTTCAGTTTCAGCGCTAAATACAAATTGTAATTTCTCGCTTTCATTGGTTTGCCTTAAAACAACTGCTGTGGCTACACGAAACGCCATGTTACGAGTTGATGGGCAGCTCTCCTAGCCATTAATTCCATTAAATGGATAAAACCGGCTGATTTCAATCGAATTAAGAATACCACGCCCTAGAAATGAATCCTTCGGAAAGGTCGACATCACGTCGTACGAAGTTCATCTAATGCAAGATCATAATAACTATACTTGGCGCTGAGTTGCGGACTGTGCGGAAGGATCTTGCATGTTTAATTAGTGCTGCTTATAGAGCGTGCGTATACTAACCAGCCAGTATGTCCACGTTTTGTACGAGTAACACAGGCGACGCGTCTTGGCATGGAAGCTGTGAGGCTTGGTACGTTATTGGAGGGAACTAGCAGCATATCTGCATGAGCTCTGACGCCAATCGGAGGGGCAGAACATCGACTACAGTTCGCCACTGTGCCATCATACCACTCCGTCACACTCCTGGCCTTAATGAAAAATGACATAGTTGTGACAAAGTCACGGAGGAGGCGGGCGACTATGATGAATGATAAATGAAGTCTGCAAAAAGCTGCATAGGCCGCTGTATTGATTAAAGTCATTAGTTGGTTACAAAAAGACTTTATTTGACGCGTTCCGGCCTGGGTCATCATCAGAATCTGTAAATGAAAATTAATAACAGCTATACAGTTTTACGACAAAAATATTACAAAACGTTGTATAAAACTTTGTGATTATAAATTCGGCACACGTACCCTGTGGTTGAAAGTAACCAGTACACATTAGTTACAATTTGGTCAGTAATATTCGTTAATGTTCTTCAGGTAACATCACAGAGCACAAAATGTTTTATATAATCTTTTTGTAATATTTCTGTTGTCACACTGTATAGTTATTACTATTTTTCATGGACTGATTCTGATGATGGCCCAGGCCGAAAAGCGTCCAATAAAGTAATTCTGTAACCAACTAATGACTTATCAATACAGCGACGTATACAGCTTTTTGCAGACTTAAGTCATTATTAAAAATGCAGCTGCCGTTGGGAAACATAATTGTCGAAAGCGGGAGCATGTGGTCTTCAACAAGTGTACCATACTACTTGGCCGTCATGGTGCCTGCACGATCTTCAGTGGACAAATGGATGCCCACGTGAAGCGTTTTATATGCGGTGTCGTTTACAGACGGATCACATCATCCCAAACTTAACCCAATAAAAATCGAAGTCGACTATCCTCCTTCCCAACGACTGTCCTCAAATGTTCGTTCCATTTCATATCGCTGTGTAGCTTTACGGCCAGGTATTTAATCGACGCAACTCTTCTCAGCAGCACACTACTAATGCGGTATTCGAACATTACGATTGTTCCTCCTGCTAATCTGCATCACCTTACATTGTTCAACATTTAGAGCTAGCTGCCATTCCTCGCACCACCTAGAAATTTGTTACAAATAATTCAACATCCTACTACAATCATTCAATGTCGACACCCTCTTGTATACCACAGCATCATCAGCCAACAACCCTTAGATTGCCACTCACTGTCCGTTACATCGTTTATCTGGATAGAAAACATTATCGCTCCTATCACAATTATCTGGAGCACTCCTAACGATACCCTTGTCTATGATGACCACTCGTCATTGAGAACAAAGTACTGGGTTCTATTTGTTAAGTAGTCTTTGAGTCACTCACATACACTGGTACCTTCGTTAGCAGTCTGCATTGCCCTACCGAGTCAAACGCCTTTCGAAAATCGAGAAATATGCTGTCTGCCTGTTGCCCTTCATCGATAGCTCGCAAGGTGACATGAAACAAAACTGAGTTTCGCACGATCGATGCTTCCTAAAGCTATGCTGATGCCTGGACAGAAGCTTTTCTTTCTCAAGGAAATTTTCTATATTAGAACTGAGAATATGTTCAAGAATTCTACAGCAAACTAATGTTAATGATACTAGTGTATAATTCTTTTTCCAGTTTTATACACGGGACTCACCTGCGCCTTCTTCCAGTTGCTTGGAACTTGGCGCTGGATCATAGAATCGCGACAATTGCAAGCTACGTAAGTGTGGCCAATATCGCAGAGTACTCTTTGTAAAATCGAATCTGGACCTGGTGACTTGTTTGTTTTCAACTCTCTCAGCTGTTTCTCTACACCGGCTATGCCTATTACTATGTCCTCCATTTGGCAGTTAGTGCGATCATCAAAAGGAGGTATAAGGAGACCGTTTGCATCCTCTATTAGGGAATGGAACGGAGATAAATATTGTGAAAGCGGTCCGGTGAACCCTCTGCCAGGCAGCTAAATGTGATTTTATTTAAAAAATTAAATGTTTGAATACCTTATGGGACTTAACTATGGGGTCATCTGTTCCTGAACTTACAAACTACTTGTGAACTAACTAATACTAAGAACGGTACAAATATCCATGCCCGAGGGGAGATTCGAACCCCCGACCGTAGTGGCCGTGCTGACCGTGACTGAAGCGCCTCAGTCACCTCGGCCACCGCGGCCGGCTCCTCCTTTCTTTGAACTGCCTTACCCAGCCAGTTATAGGGAGACCTACAGTTTAAGTGGAATCCTAACCACTGCGTAACTCGCCATTTTTCACAACTATAACCTTACCACAGGTGAAAAACATGATAAATGACATATAAAGAAGATACGATTGATGGCATCACATTTCCAACGACACTGCTGGTAGCATAGTTCCCCAAATGGGCCAAAGATTTTAAAAATCCAGAAATCAACCGTTTCTCATCGCTGTTAGCGTTGCCCTGGCGTCTGCGATTGCAGGGGCAGGACTGGCGGGATTGTGCGGCTCGTCGTAGGTCCTGGACAAGGGCCTTTTGGCACTAACGAACTCGGCATTTTTTGGTAGGACCTTTCTGGCGGTCTCCTCGCCGGTTGCAGAGTCACCAATGAAACTGCGACCCGGCCGAGAAGTGGGTGCAGCGCCTGCTACCAGTCAGCAGGGGGCGTTGGCCACAGAGGACTTGCGTGTGCGCAACGGTGGCGCGGTGGGAACCGAGGACGCAGCCAGAATACCGCGCACCTCATCGGCATGCCGCGCGCCCACGAATACTTACAGTATCGCTCACGGCCGCCATGAATAATTCTCCTCTCTCCCAGCAAGGACGTTTGGCACCGTAAAACGAGGGGGAGAGGGGTGGAAGGAAAATGGGCTTTCGGAACGCGGATCTTACTTTATTTAACACACACAAGGCATCGTGCACAACCTGACACGTGTCACTATATGCGCTACCCAGAATGCATCCTCATACTGTCTCATTATCCCATATCGTACAATACATACACATTTATGTAACAATCCTGATGATTTGTGGTAATTCTTTCAGTAATCAGTCGTAAATATATTTGTTTGCACATCTAGATTTCGACCACTGTGTGGTCATTATCAATGCTTAAAACAACATGGAGGTCGAGATGTTTTAAGTATTTTAATTGGTTTTAAGCATTGATAATTTCCACACAGTGGTCGAAATCTAGATTTACAAACAAATAAATATATATTTTTTACGACTGATTGCTGAATAATTACCACAAATCAAATACAGTCGTGGAGCACCAATTCCAACATGGAATCAAGCCTGATAAAATCCTGATGATACCTAGTAACCATCTTCTGACAAACACTTTTCATCTCTTCTTTACTCACTAACACTGAACTCTAACGGATTTCTCTAGGTTCCACAGCCTCCTAGGTTTTGTGTCTACCGAATAAAACAGCTTGGGCCTATTTATGTAACTAAAATGTTCAAATGTTTGTAAAGTCTATGGGTCTTAACTACGGGGTCATCAGTCCCTAAACTTACAAACTACTTATGAACTACCTACAACTAAGGACGGCACAAATATCCATGCCCGAGGGGGGATTCGAACCCCCGACCGTAGTGGCCGTGCAGACCGTGACTGAAGCGCCTCAGTCCCCTCGGCCGGCATTTATGTAACTAAACCAGATAGGTTACCAATGACCACTACCAATAAACTCATAGTTGCGATGTAGCATCCAGCATGAAAATTTTGTTATACTTACGTTGTTGTGATTTACTGCATAACAAAACAACATACATTCCAATTTCACAATTAGAATTAGGCCTAGTACTTATAAACCGTAAAAATGATTGTCGTCGTGGTAGAAAGGGAGGCGGTAATAGATTAAAGAGAGGTGGCGCGTATAATAGTGATGTCAAAAGTTCTCTCCATTTTCAGGTATGAAGTGTGTCTGTTAACGTCATAGGACAATTATAGCGATAGTGCAGCATGGTGAGCCTCTAGCGTGTGAAGAGAAAATAAATATCGAGACAAAGCAATGTGCCTGTCTGATCGCCTGATTGCTTAGAAATCGCGGAGTACCAGTTGTGTTACTGATAGTTTTGTGAGATCGTGTATAGACTAGAGCAAAAATGATAAATATGGCCACACACGAAACTTGTCAACATCAGATACGTATTTCATGCTGCTTAAAACAGAAGTGTCCTTCTCAAATCGAGGCTGATTAGCAGTTACTAGTAACTTCCCAACACGTTAGGCAAATTCTGGCTCAAGACGCGAACTCGCTTTCTAGAAACGGCTCCATAAGTGTATAAGGAGGCTTCATAAATATTTGCGGAAGAACATACGTTGTGTACCATAGACTGCAACGAATTAATCTTCAGCGATGAGAAGTTTAATTTTGATGCGCCGGATGGTTACCAGAATTACTGGCATGATTTCCGTACAGAAGAACACTTTCGGAGAAGCAGAAAATTTGATGGGGACACTGTTATGATCTACGATGTGTTTGAGCGAAAGGCACGCCCAACCTAGCACTGCTGCAACCCAAAATGGAGTCCGATGATTATATAGGACTACTAAAAATTGAGCTGGTTCCTATGTATGCAGGATTTGGCGATGATCATATGCTATTCCAACATCATAACGGCGGGATTCGCAAGTCTGTTCCAAGACAAAGTCGTGTCTTGAATATAAATGAATTCCATTTTTGACCTGACCACTTAGAAGTACATATATAACAATTGCATGAAGAATCTATTGGGGGGGCGGGGAGAGGGGGGGGGGGGAATCCTTGCGTGTTTATCGCAATGGATGACAGTTTGAGCCACAAGTCGAGCCGAGAACTGAAATTCGAATTGCTTGTACCTCAATTTCGGAAGACGTGATCACTGATCTTATACACTCAACGGCCAAGGAGATGTTCTCGGTTATTAAGAACAATAGAGGTACTTATACTAGGTCATAGTTGTAATCTATGTAATGTATACGTTAGGTTTCTCTGACATCAATTTCTTAACTGCTTTTATACTAATTTCCACAACAGTTTTAAGCCTTCCTACGCAGTTTCGCACAGCAATTTTATCGGAGCCTGGTGGCCTGCGGTTAGCATCTCGTAACGCTGCGTGCTCAGAGCACGCAAAAACCACAGCGTGTTCTAATAACCGTGCGCTTCCCAGAAACGAATGTGGAATGAGGTCAGGTTGCAGACAGCGAACTCACTTGCCCGCTCTCTGCCGCTTAGCAGGAAAACGGACAAGCTGACAACCGGCCGACGCCACACCCTAATATGGCGTTACACAACAGAATTGCTTTCAGCTCTCTTCTATTTAGCACACCTGTATGTAGGCTTAGGATCACTGGAGATTTGAGCAGTAGCGTAATATAACGATCTAACTACAATCGATAGCAACAGCAATGAAAATTCGCATATTCAAGACGGGAGGATTTTAAATAAAACATTTACAGTGTCAGGAATAAGGTCGATGCGTTCGATTGGCAGCACTGAATTGTACCGCTCTGAATTCGTGCTTCCCCATACGTTCATATTAGAAGAGTTATTATGTGTTTGATTTGGAGATAGTAAGCACATCGCAAGCAAATTGCGGCATCATCTTAAGAGCTAAAATTTTTAATCTTAATGTTTCGCCCACATAGAAGTCCAATTAGTAGATCCCTAGTCTAGTCCCTAATACGTTTAATATGAGCTTCACCCATGAAATCCTACGATTCACTCCGTGGTAATATCCTTCATAAATGATACCACTTAAGTGAGTTACGTATCAAGTACAACTCCCTCGTGTAATAGGTATGTAGATTTTTTGTCGATGGTTTTACTGTTATAATAACAGTTTTCTGTTCTGCAGGACCTAATTAAGAGTAAGACTCCATGGTCATGGAACAGGTCAATACATGAAGTTTAACACAAGAATAATAATAGAAAATAGTCCTATGCAGACGACAATCTTAAGATTAGCTTAACTGTTTAACTTTTCTAGGAGTTCCTCGACGGAATAAAAGGAGTGAGCCATGAGGAAACTCTTCAATTTAGATTTGAAAGTGCGTGGGTTAGTACTAAGATACTTGAGTTCTTGTGGCAGCTTACTGAAAATGGATGCTGCAGAATACTGCACAAGTGTCAAGATGGTGCGATGCAAGTGTAGATTCAACTTCTGTAGTATTCGCCGAGTGAAAGCTACAACTCGTGGGTATAAGCTGATATTATTAACAACAAACGACATTAAAGAATATACGTATTGTGACGCCAGTGTCAGGAGTCGACATAACGTTCGTGAAATTACACCAAATATTGCTCGAACCGCCCGTTTCTGAGCCAAAAATATTTTTGTATCAGTCGAGTTACCCCAAAAAATGACGCCGTAAGTCATAAGTGAGTGAAAGTAAGCGTAGTACAGTACTTTTCGTGTTCAAAAATCACTTGTTTCAGATATTGTTCTAATGGTAAATAAAGCAGAATTTAGTTCTGGTGGAACAAGATCCTGAACATTGGCTTTCCACGACAGCTTACTGTCTACGTGAATACCTAGAAATTTGAACTGTCCAGTCTCACTTATCATATGCCCATTATGTGTAATCAAAATGTCAGCTTTCGTCAAATTGTGTGTTAGAAATTGTAAAAACTGAGTTTTACTGTGATTTAACATCAATTTGTTTTCTACAAACCATGAACTTCTCTTGTACTGCATTATCTACCAAGTTGGTATCAGCAAACGAAAATATTTTACAATCACCTGTACTCCTTATACTCGAAGGCATATCATTTATATAAATAAGAAACAGCAGTGGTCCAATAACAGACCCCTGGGGCACCCCACACTTAACTATGCCCCATTATGACTGTACGTAATAGCCATTTTCAACACTGCGGAGAATTACTTTCTGTTGTCTATTATTAAAGTAAGAGGTGAACCTATTGTGAGCTACTCCTCTTATTTCATAATGTTGCAACTTCAGCAACAATATTTTGTGATCAACACAAACAAACGACTTTGTTAAATCAAAGACGACGCCTAATGTCCGTAGCCTTTTATTTAACCCGTCAAGTGCCTCACAGAGAAATGAAAATTAGCATTTTCAGTCGTTAAACCACTTCTAAAATCAAACTGTACGTTTGACAACAAATTATGTGAACTGAAATGATCAATTAATCTTGAATATACAGCCTTTTCAATAACTTTAGAAAAACCTATGACATAGAAATTGGTCTATAGTTGTGTACATTATCCCTTTCTCCTTTTTTATAAAGTGGTTTCACTACTGAGTACTTTAATCTGTCAGGAAACTGACCATTATGAAAGGAAAAAATTACAAATATGGCTTAGTACTGGGCTAACATGTGGAGAACAGTACTTTAGAATTCTACTCTATACCCCATCATATCGACGAGAGTCCTTAGTATGGTTGAGAGACGTGGCCAAAAACACAGGTAATAGAAAAGCGCATCCGTGCATTGGAGAGGAGATCTTAAGTAAAATCTACGGTTAGGTACAAAATACAGAAACTAGAAGATAGGAAAGAAGACACGATGAAGATCTGTATCGGCAGCTTAGACTGATGCAATAGCGAGACGACAGTGGACAGGGCATGTTTCTGAGCAGACGCCACTTTCTCCTAAGCGAGTACTGGTGCAGCAGCCAGGTAGAAAGACGGAATTTAACAATGATCCATTAAGAAGCAGCTTCAACAGCAAGCATTGGGGATACCCAGTGCCGAAGTAAATGGCAAGCACAGTAACTATTTTCTGTTACGATGCAATTGCACTTAGTCAAGATTTGTGGACTTGATGTGTTTTATCATTTCGTTACGTTTTATGTGCATCTGATGTGGGGGTGGTGATGGTGAGAAGAGATAATTGAAGTGGAACCCGAATGTATTCTGCATGTAAGAACTGATACGTGCTGCATGGTCCAAGACGTCATGCTTCGGAACTCTACCGCTGCTCCCTGTCCTTGGGGAGAGAGGGGGGGGGGGGGGATCAAGTCTTCCATCGGGCGCGGGCGCGCGCGCGCGCGCGCGCGCGTGCGTGCGTGCGTGCGTGCGTGCGTGTGTGTGTGTGTTGTCCATAATGTGAGTTAGTTTAAGTAGTTTGTAAGTCTAGGGACTGATGGCCATAGCAGTCTAGTCCAAACATTTGAATGTTTTAACTGCTACGTTTATGTACATATGAAAATCTAAATATAAATCTTACTTGCATTACTCCAGTTCTTTGTATGCACTGATGATTTGAAACTGGCCAAAGAGCCCAAAATTACCTGGCTGTATAAATGTATGTCTGCTAATTACAGGCCAGTGACGGATTAAACTCCTTCAGTTTCGTACAATTGCAGAAACCAGTTTTAAGAATTTATTAAAAATTTAGAAAGGCGGGAGCACAGTGAGTTCAGTATCTTGTGGTTTCAGTTAAAACATGGGTGGCTCCTTCTTCGATAGCGGCAGTGTCTCGTACTCTTGTTATTGATAGGACGTTTCTCGTGAAACTTCCATTCTGACTGAAATTGTGTACAGTACCGAAATTACTATTATGCTCTTACCGTTACACATATAGAGTCCTTTCTGGCATATATGACAGAACACCATGTAGCTTGTATATTTGGACGTATGCGGTACACAGGTAAAAGACAAGTTCAAAGTTCATTGCTGCAGCAAAATTAACTCTGTTCTCTTACACGAATACAGGTGAAACTGCAAACAAGTAGAGTAAAGGACACATTACAATAATAGTGTGCGTTAAGTGTCCGCTGGTGCAAAGCGGAAAATGCGGGTTCAGGGCCGGTGTGGCATTTTTTATCTTCGCCATTGAATTCAGTTCAACACTCTGAAGTATCCAAAATGTTTAGATACTTCTAACTCGTGTTCTTAGCGTCTGACTGCAGTCATGAATGATGAACTACACTCGCAATTTGCCATTCCATGCTGCACTACCATTTCTGGAAGAAAAGATTTCGCTGGAGAAACTGTTTATCCACAGCAGAGATACATGGTTCAAGTCGTGGTTGTAGCCAGGCTGGAGCTTCACATAGGTATTATATTCTTCGTAACAACATTAAGTGGTTGTTGTTATGAATAAAATGGCATTATGACGCTGGTACAGAAAGAGAACGGCTGGATAATGTTGTCACAGCAAACAACTGTACCCAATGAAGCTATTTTACGCGGAGAGAGAGAGAGAGAGAGAGAGAGAGAGAGAGAGAGAGAGAGAGAGAGAAAGAGAGAGAGAGAGAGAGAGAGAAAGCGCTGATCATTACAGGAACTATACGGAATTGCATTGTTGGCACCAGCACAGAGTAACACCAGGCGCCAGACCCACAAACGTCGTCAAGAGTGCCAATCCTGCACCGTGGCGTAGCACTCTACAAAACCTACCATCCTTTACATTGTGGAAAACTTGACCTACCTATCATTACTGTAACAGCAGTAGTCTGAAACAAATGCTATGATACCTGACGATTTAACTGTAACTAGCTTTTGAGAACACTGGATCGATGGTTGGTTTAAGCTCCACTAGCTTGTGGCCCTCGACAGTAGTGTGTAATTCACAATTACTGTTTATCTCAACTCTATTTGACATACCGGGTGATCAAAAAGTCAGTATAAATTTGAAAACTTAATAAATCGCGGAATAATGTAGATAGAGAGGTAAAAACTGACACACATGCTTAGAATGACATGGGGTTTTAATAGAACATACAAAAGTTCAAAAAATGTCCGACAGATGGAACTTCATCTGTTCAGAAAATCAATAATTAGCATAACAATTTAAGACAAAGCAAAGATGATGTTCTTTACAGGAAATGCTCAATATGTTCACCATCATTCCTCAAAAATAGCTGTAGTCGAGGAATAATGTTGTGAACAGCACTGTAAAGCATGCCCGGAGTTATGGTGAGCATTGGCGTCGAATGTTGTCTTTCAGCATCCCTAGACATGTCGGTCGATCACGATACACTTGCGACTTCAGGTAACCCCAAAGCCAATAATCGCACGGACTGAGGTCTGGGGCCGGCCGCGGTGGCCGAGGGGACTGAGGCGCTACAGTCACGGTCTGCACGGGCACTACGGTCGGGGGTTCGAATCCTCCCTCGGGCATGGATATTTGTGCCGTCCCTAGTCTTAGCTAGTTAGTAGGTAGTTTGTAAGCTTAGGGCCTGATGACCTCTTAGTAAAGTCCATAAGTTCTACAAACATTTGAACATTTTTTGAAGTCTGGGGGCCTGGGAGGTCAAGCATGACGAAAGTGGCGGCTGAGCACACGATCAATCACCAAACGACGCGTGCAAGATATCTTTCACGCGTCTAGCAATGTAGGGTGGAGCGTCATCCTGCATAAAAATCGTATGTTCTAGCAGAGCAGGTATTTATCAGATAGGCTGGGGATGATGCGATTCCGTAACATATCGGCGTACCTCTCACCCGTCACGGTAGCAGTTACAAAACCAGAATCACGCGTCATCTGTCTGACAGTTTTAAAATTTATTTATTTTTTCCTAATAAAACCACATGTCATTCCAAGCATGTGTGTCATTTTTTACCTCTCTATCTACATTATTCCGTGATTTATTAAGTTTTCTAATTTACACTGACTTTTTAAACACCCGGTACATAAGTTCTGTGGCGATGATGCCTTACATTTGTATACACACGTGTGCATATTTATATATCACACGTACAGATGCCACATAAAATGAGTGGCAGGAAAAAGCAAGTAATTGAGGACAAAGTGAATGTGTATTACCTAAAAGGCTGCAGTAACAATTATTACTGGAATTGCTTATAAGCAAGTAATTAATAATTATAACGATGTATGGCTCAATGTTTTGGTGCTAGTCTTTAAATTGGATACTACTTCGGCAACTTGCGTGTCCATAATGGGGCTCAGTTATCCAATCAGGGAAAGGGGACATTAACGTGGAATCCGGACAACTTATAGTTTCTGGGGACTCTTCTCATTGTTGAGACGTGAAGGCTGGGTTAAAACACCTCGGTTGTCCGCTCATATTTCAGTTTTTAGACCTAGGACACCAGATCCAGCACCACACAATTAAAGGAGAAACTCGAAGAGTTGAGGCTAAATATTTCCTTTACTTTTGTACATACACTGCTGCCCATCCAAAATGCAACACCAAGAAAGATCGCAGACATCACGGCCAAATGTATTTGGGAGATTAGTTGTACAAACACTACATAATTGAACACACATCCCCATACGAAGTGAGGGCGAGGATGAAATCAAAATTGGGTGTCGTCGCCATTACTGATTACAACCGCTGCTACACATATCAGCACTGAATCAAAGAGGTTCTGGATGTGTTGATGGGGCACTGCAGTCCATGGTGTTTCCACATATTGCCTAAGTTCATCTGGTGCGACAGCGAGTGCTGTATCCGGGGCCAGCCGTTCCGCAGTCCTCCAGATCTTGTAATGCCGCGTGCCACTGCGCGACATTGACCTCTTGCACACGGAACCATTCGTCGGGGCTATCACGTCGATCATACAGCACGGCTCGGTCTGTGCGCTGTCAACTCGCGACCTTTCAGCGACCGTTCACATAGTCCACAACTTTCGGCTACTGCCCGGCACAGAGAAACGAGAACGCAGCTTCTTTTCCAACGTATTTCCTAGGTGTAGCGCTAGCTCACCATCGCGAATATGTACAGCATAGTAACTGCGATAAATAACGAATAATTCCTCTAAAATAGTTACAAAATATAATCGATTATATAACACGTGATGATCTGTTTTCCTCACAGAGTTAATGAGTTATGAGGAATACTGAAATAATGCAGATATTTAAACATACCGACTTCTGAAACACTGTTGTTGTTGTCGTCGTCGTCGTTGTCGTCTTCACTCAGTAGACTGCAGTGATGTAGCTTCCTATATATTCTTTGGAGTGGCTTCGCACCCCCCCCCCCCCCTCAAATTACAAAAACTAAGATTTTTGGTGCTTTCAGCGGAAGATGGCTACCCAAACGAAGCTTTCTATACATGTTTGTCTATTATATCAACCTTGTTCACTTCCTTAAATACAACCTTCATCCACTGCAACTTGGTTATTCCATCCAAAATCTTTGCCTCCAACTTTCAACGCCTCTCATTTCCCTCCATTCCTCGATTGCTCAAGAAGTTTGTGACAAATTTCTTCACTCTGCAAGTTGATAAACTACTACTGCCGAGCGCTCTAAGGCGCCTTGCTGCAAAGAGCGCGGTTGCTCCCCGTCGGAGCTTCAAGTCCTCCCTGGGTGGTGGTGGTGGTGGTGGTTGTGTGTGTGAGTGTGTGTGTCTGTCTGTGTGTGTGTGTGTGTGTGTGTGTGTGTGTGTGTTGTCCTTACTTCAAGAAGTTTGTCAGCCTTGGGACTGACTACCTCAGTGGTAAAGTCCCGTAGATTTATAAACACGACGGGACGTTAAATCCAAAGCTTCCTTCCTTCCATTTATAAACAATTGAACATCATTACTTCACTATTAAAGAAGAAAGAGAAAAAAATGTTCAAATGTTTGTTAAGCTTATGGGTCAAAGTACTTATCAACTACCTTATACTAAGGACGACACAAATATCCATGCCCGAGGGGGGCCGTGACTGCAGCGCCTCAGACCCCTCAAGAAAGAGAAGTTTTACGTATGAAACGTATGTAGAAAACGAGGACTTCTAACGGGGATTGAGTACATAATATTTTTATAAGGAACCCTAGTTCGGAAATGTCATCCAGTGGCGCTAAGAGCTTTTTTTGACACTGTGAAAGTAATCTCTCCAACCGCAAGCTCTTTCCTCTCCAGCCATCAACGCAGACAAGAGAAAAGTGTACCAGTCATGCATTAACTTCCACCCCCATGAACCACAGACATTGCTGAGGTGGGGTGGCTTGCGTGCCTCAACGATGCAGATAGCAGTACCATAGTAGCTCCAACCACAGTGGAGGGGTATCTGTGGAGAGGCCAGAAAAACGTGTAGTTCTGAAGAGGGACAGCAGCCTTTTCAGTAGTTACAAGAGCAACAGTCTGGATGATTGACTGAGGTGGCCTTGTAACATCAGGTAACATGGCCTTGCCATGCAGTTACTGCGAACGGCTGAAAGCAAGGGGAAACTACAGTCGTTACTTATCCTGAGGACATGCAGCTCTATTGTATGACCATATAAAGATGGCATCTTCTTGGGTAAAATATTCCGGAGGTAAAATAGTCCTACTCAGGAGGATGTCGTCATCAAGAAGAACAAAACAGGCATTCTACGGGTCGGAGCGTAGAATGTTCTAACCTTTAATCACGTACGTAAGCTAGAAAATTTTAAAAGAGAAATGGATAGGTTAAAGTTAGATATGGTAGGGATCAGTGAAGTTCGGTGTCAGGGTGAACAGGATTTCTGGTCAGGTGAGTACAGGGTTATCAATACAAAATCAGTTGGAGGTAACGCAGGAGTAGGTCTGATAATGAATAGGAAAATAGGAATGCCGATAAGTTACTATGAACAACATAGTGAACGCATTATCGTAGTAAAGATAGACACGAAGCCAACACCGGCCACAATAGTGCAAGTTTACATGCCAACTAGCACGGCCGATGATGATGATATCGAAAAAATGTATGAGGAGATAAAAAGAAATCATTCAGGAAGTTGTTGTTGTTGTTGTTGTTGTTGTTGTCTTCAGTCCGGAGACTGGTTTGATGCAGCTCTCCACAATACCCTATCCTGAGCAAGCCTCTTCATCTCCACATAAGAACGACAACCTACATCTGTCTGGATCTGCTTACTGTATCCATCTCTTGGTCTTCCTCTGCGGTTTTTACCCCATACACTTCCCTCCAACGATAAATTCACAATTCCTTGATGTCTAAGAATGTGTCCTACCAATCGATCCCTTCTTTTAGTCAAGGTATGCCAGAAATTCCTTTTCTCCCCAATTCTGTTCAGTACCTCCTCATTAGTTACGCGATCCACCCACCTAATCTTCAGCATTCTTCTGTAGCACCACATTTCAAAAGCCTCAATCCTCTTCCTGTCCGCACTGTTTATCGTCCATGTTTCACTTCCATAGGTTTAAATCAATATTCGATGTTAACAAATTTCTCTTTTTCAAGAACGCTTTTCTACCCATTGCGATTCTGCATTTTATATCCTCTGTACAGCGACCATCATTTGTTATTTTACTGCCCAAGTAACAAAACTCATCTACCTCCTTTATTGCTTCGTTTCTCAAACTAATTCCTTCAGCATCACCTGATTTCCTTACACTGCACTCCATTACCCTAGTTTTGCTCTTGTTAATGTTCATCTTATATGCACCTTTCAGCACACTGTCCATTCCCTTCAACTGCTCTTCCAGGTCTTTTGCTGTCTCTGAGATTATTACAATGTCGTCGGCAAAACGCAATGTTTTTAATTCTTCACCCTGAACTTTAATTCCTTCTCCAAATTTCTCCTTGCTTTCCTTTATAGCTTGCTCAATGTACAAATTGAACAACAATGGAGAAAGACTACAACCCTGTCTTACTCCCTTTCCAACCACTGCATCCCTTTCATGCCCTTCAACTCTAACAACTGCTGTCTGGTTTTTGTACAAGTTGTAAATAACCTTACGCTCCCTATATTTTACTCCTGCTTGCTTCAGAACTTGAAAGAGTTTATTCCGATCAACATTGTCAAAAGCCTTCTCCAAATCTACAACAGCTAGAAATGTAGGTTTGCCTTTTCTTAATCTATCTTCTAGGATAAGGCGTAAAGTGAGTATTGCCTCCAGTGTTCCTACATTTCTCCTGAACCCAAACTGATCTTCCCCGAGGTCAGCTTCTACCAGCTTTTCCATCCTTCTGTATATAATTCGTGTTAATATTTTGCAACCATGACTTATTAAACTGATGGTTCTGTAGTTTTTCACACCTGTCTGCACCTGCTTTCTTAGGGATGGGGATTATAACATTTTTCTTAAAGTCTGAGCGTACTTCACCTGTCTCTCATACATCTTACACACCAGGTGAAACAATTTTGTCAAGACTGGTTCTCCCAGAGACTTCAGTAGCTCTGAGGGAATATCATCTACTCCAGAGGCGTTGTTTCGACTTAGGTCTTTCAGGGTTCTGTCAAATTCTTCTCTCAATACATTATCTCCTATTTCATCTTCATCTACATCCTCCTCCCTTCCTAAAATATTGTCTCGAAGTTCATTTCCTTTGTAGAGCCCCTCTATATACTCTTTCCACTTTTCGGCTTTCCCTTCTTTGCTGAGAACTGGTTTTCCATCAGTGCCCTTGATATTCATGGAGCTGTTTTACTTATCTCCAAATGTTTCTTTTATTTTCCTGTATGCTGTATCCATTTTCCCCTATTTATACATTCTTCTACATCCTTGCATTTGCCTTCTAGCCACTCCTGCTTAGCCATTTTGCACTTCCTGTCAATCTCATTTCTTAGTAGTCTGTACTCCATTTTGCCTGTTTCAAAGGGAGACGAAAACTTGATTGTGATGGGGGACTGGAACTCGGTGGTAGGAAAAGGAAGAGAAGGAAATGTAGTAGGTGAAAATGGACTGGGAGAAAGGAATGCAAGAGGAGATCGCTTGGTAGAATCATCATGAAAGAAGACTGTATACGTGGAGATTAGGAGACACTGGAAGGTACCAAATTGACTTTATAATGGTAAGGAATAGAATTAGAAACCAGGTTTTAAACTGTAAGACATATCCAGGGGCAGATATAGACTCTGACCATAACGTATTGGTTATAAACTGCAGATTAAAACTTAAGAGACTGCAGAAAGGTAGAAAAGTTAGGAGATGGAAACTGGACAAATTGAAGGAACCAGAGGAGGTTGAGATTTTCAGAGGGAGCATTAGGCAAGGATTGGATGAAACTGGAGAAAGTAATACAATAGAAGAAGAATGGGTAGCTCTGAGAGATAGAGTAGTGAAGACAGCAGAGGGCCATATAGGCAGGACAAAGCCAAATAGAAATCCCTGGATAACACAGGATATACTGAACATAATTGATGAGAGGACAAAATACAATAATTCAGCAAGTGAAACAGGAAAAAGGGAGTACAAACGTCTGAAAAAATGAGATTGACAGGAAGTGCAGACTGGCTAAGCAGGAGTGGCTAGAGGACAAATGCAGAACCGTAGAAAAAAATGCATAAGTAGGGGAAAGATAAATACCGCCTACAGGAAAATAAAGGAGATATTTGGAGACAAGAAACTCAGCTGTATGAATATCAAGAACTCAGACGGAAGATGAGATGGGTGATATCATACTGCGAGAAGAATTTGACAGCGCTGAAGGACTAGAGTCGAAACAAGGCCCCTGGAGTAGATGTTATTCCGTTTGAACTGCTGATTTCGTTAGGAGAGCCAGTCATGAAAGAAATATTCAGCCTGGTATGCAAGACGTATGAGACAAGGAAAATACCCTCCAACTTCAAGAAGAATATCGTAATTCCAATTCCAAAGAAAGCAAGTGCAAACAAGTGTCAACATTACAGAACTATCAGTACGTCATGGGTGCAAAATACTAACACGAACTATTTACAGATGAATGGAAAAAACTTGTGGAATCTGACCTCAGGGAAGGTCAGTTTGGATTTAGGGGAAATGTAGGAATACGGGAGGCAATACTCACATTACGACATATCTTAGAAGATAGGCTAAGGAAGTGCAAACCTACGTTTTTGGCATTTGTATATTTGGAGAAAGCTTTTGACAATGTCGACTGGTATACACTCTTTCAAATTCTGAAGATAGCAGGGGTAAAATATAGGGAGCGAAGAGTTATATTCAACCTATACAAAAACCAGACAGCGGTTATTATAGTCGAAGGGTAAGAAAGGGATGCAGAGGTTGGGAAAGGAGTAAGACAGATTTGTAGCCTTTCCTCAATGTTGTTCAGTCTGTACATTGAGCAAGCTGTGAAGGAATGGAAGGAGAAATTTGGAGAGGGCATTAAAGTTCAGGGAGAAGAAATAAAAATTTTGCAGTTTGCCGATGACATAGTAATTTTGTCAGAGACTGCAAAGGATCCGGAAGATCAATTGAATGGAATGGACAGTGTCTTGAAAGGAACATATAAGATGAACATTAACAAGAGTAAAACAAAGGTAATGGAATGGAATGTCAGAAAATCAGGTAATACTGAAGGAATTAGATTAGGTAATGAGACAATAAAAGTAGATGAATTTTGTTATTTGGGTAGCAAGATAACGTCTGATGGCCGAAGTAAAGAAGATATAAAATACAGAATGGCTATAAGGAGAAAAGCGTTTCTAAAGAAACGAAACTTGTTAACATACAATATTAATTTAAATGTTAGGAAGTCCTTCCTGAAAGCATTTGTCTGGAGTGTAGCATTATATGGCAGTGAAACGCGGACGATAAGGAGTTCAGACAAACAGATTATAGAAGCTTTTGAAATGTGGTGCTAAAGACTAATGATGAAGATTAGATGTGTAGATCACGTGACTAATGAGGAGGTGCTCAACCGAATCAGGGAGAAAAGGAGTTTCTGGCAAACCCTGACTAAGAGAAGGCATAGATTGGTGGGACACATTCTGAGACATCAAGGAATTGTCAACTTAGCATTAGAAGGAAGTGTGTGGGGTAAAAATCGTAGAGGGAGAGCGAGGGACGAATGCAGTAAGCAGATTCAAAAGGATGCAGGTTGTCGAACGTATTCTCAGATGAAGAGACTTGCACAGGATAGGGTAGCGTGGAGAACTGCATCAAATCAGTCTGCGGACTGAAGACCACAACAACATGCATTAACTTAAGGCTTATGATCATGCCTTAACTCCGTTACTGGGAACGGTATCGATGTACTACTAGTAAAGTGCTCATAACTCTTAAAGTATGCACTTTAGAGTCCATGTTCACTACATTTTGTTGTGGGTTTTATTTTTTATCTTTTTATTTTGTTTAATCTACACTACTACCTCCCTTCCAATAGAGAGAAATCTAGTAGCTAGCAGTAGAAGCGACTTGTTTCACAGTTTCAAAGATAAATAAATGCTCGTGGCGCCACTGAAAGACATTTCCGGACATGGGTTCGTTACTAAAATATTGCGTACCCCCCAACCCTCTCATTTTCCACTTTCATTTCAGACGCACTGTGTATTTTCCGTAGAGTACAATATCTTTAATTTCTTGCAAAGCTGCCGCACTTGTTTGTCCTTCTGGAACTCTGATGACACGAAAATGTTTCGTACACATTAACTAGCAGATTGGTTACTGGTAAAAAGTCCGTAGTTTATGACAAATATTTACGTGGAAAAAAAACTTGTATAATTTAAACGTTCTCAAGGTAGCTATATGATACCACGGAGCTTGATTTCCGTACTGAATCAGTAAAACGTCACATCGAAGTAGGTCGCGGCTGTTCCCGCCGAAGAAAGGTCCAGTCCCCACTGACGGTGTGTGTGTGTGTGTGTGTGTGTGTGTGTGTGTGTGTGTGTGTTGTCCTTAGTGAAAGTTAGGGTAAGTAGCTCGTATGTCTACGGACCGATGACCTCAGCAGTTTGGTTCAATAGGTTTACAAACATTTGAAAACGGAAGTACACCGACGCCAGCCACCGGCTCTAATGAGCTCACGTCCCATTTGGTTGATTAGGCCCCCGTTTTGACACCATGAGTTTCCGTGTGGACACCATTCTCGATCCAAAGGACCGTATGGAATATCAGAACCGAATTAGAGATTAAATTGAGGAACTGACAGTAAACACGAAACACACAAGTCTTAAAATCTTTACATTTAGAACTAACTTTGGGGGAAATAGCGTTAAATATACGACTATTACCGCTTGCAATATATACAAGGTGTGCACCACTGATCAGATTGTAGAGAAAAGAAATGTAGAAATCGCAGAAGGAGACCCAGAGATGAATACAGTAAGAAGGAACAAAGGAGTGTAAGTTGCCGTTCATAATCGAGGCTTCCACAGGATAGGCTACCGTGGAAAGCTACATCAAACCAGTCTTTGGACAAAGACCACAACAACAACAACAACAACAACGAAGTGGACTACAATACCTAATTACCAATAACAGCTACCCCTCGATACTCTTTCCACCGTCTTCGATGTTAATGCACACTGCCGCCCATCCAAAGGACCCGAAATTTCGTCGCCAAATTCAACTGGAAGATACCGCATTATACAAAGATCACATGTTTAGAATTACAGTCCCGTGTGAAGTGTGAGAGACAGTAAAATAAGCATTCAGTGAGGACAGGACTGTTGCCTATAATCGGTGCTATAGACTCGGTATTGATACAAAGAGATTCTGGATGTATTATTGATGAATAGTGATCCTGAATGCTTTGCAAGGTACAGCCTTCTTCCTGCAAGATAGTGGACCGTGGGGCTACAGGGACTGCACGACCCCACCCGACGGAACTTCAAGTCCTCCACCCGAAGGAGCTTCAAGTCTTCCCCTTGGGCGCGCTCGAGTGTGCGTACGCGCGCGCGCGAGTGTGTGTGTGTGTGTGTGTGGTCCTTAGTTTAAGTTATTTACAGTATGTTGTAAATCTAGGAATAGATGACCACAGTACTTTAGTCCCTTAGGTTCACAAACATCTGAACAAGATAGTGGAAAGTTCAAGAACGATGTTGGAAAGGAATATCGAACACGCACCCTTTACTCGAAAGTATACCACAAATTCAAAATAATATTTACTGGAACACAGGAAAAGAAAGAGCATGGTGAGCTGCCTAGTACTGATACAGGTTTATCATCTTACTCTTCTCATTTTACTGCTGTATGATTTCACGCGTCGTTCTACACTGGTCAAAACAATTAGGGGATCCGTTCAGATATCTAGGTTCTAAAGTATTATTACCGGAAGAATTAACTAAAATGGTTAGATGTCTTTCTGTCGGTTCTATGGACTGGACACAACATTATGGCAAGCGAGATAGGGTGCTGCTGAGGGTGTTGGTGTGGACTTGAGTTTACCAAAGAAATTATACAAATAGTTGAGTTCAGATAGCGTAGTGAGCAGGTACTGGAATGCAACAATAATGTGACTCACCCGAATCTAAGGCATAGAGAGCTATAGGAAGGTTGCAAGCAGGACAGACACAGAGGTGGCTGCAGTTATTGCAATGTTCCAATGTGTAATTTCCGGGACCTGAACGCGATTTCCGATAACAAGAACCGTTAAAGGAAGGAAAGGCAAACGTCGCCCACAGATAACTTGAGAAAAAGATGATCGTCATCTCCAGTTAACAGCCCATCGAGATAGGAGGCCGAATGCAACTCAGCTACAACGCACCCTCCAGGCAGCAACAGAACGCGTAATATCAACACAAAGAGCCTGAAATCGCCTTCGGGAAAGTGGCCTCTACGCGCGCACGCCTGTGGTGTGTGTCTTTGAAACCACGACACCGTTTAGTGCGCAGAAACTGGGCGAAGGAACATCAGGATTGGAGTCGTGACGAATAGCAGCGGGTTCCGTTCACATATGAATTAAGATCATGTGTTCGGCCGGACAATCGTCGTTCCCTCATCTGGTGTGGGCAGAGTCAGTATTGGCGGACGCACAGACCTCTATGTCGTTCAGAATGGCACTTTGATTCCTCAGGGGTATAGAGACGAGCTCCTTCGACCTTTTGTTGTGTGCTACGCTGGAGACATAGGAGATGGTTCCATCTGAAGGACGAGAGCGCTTGTCCCCACAGAGCTGCACTGGTGGACAACGTGCTTGAAGCTGAGGAAATTGAACGAATGGAGTTGCCAGCTTGTTTACCGGACGTAAACCCGATTGGACAGGTCTGGGATCCATTTGGCGGACGCATTTCTGCAGAGCAGCACTTCCCACAATGATTGCAGATCTGAATATTGAGCTCATGGAAGAATGGCCAAATATCCCAAGAGGTGATTGACAACCTCATACTATCCATGCCAGGCAGGTCTGTAACTGTAATAGTCGTCCGAGGTGGTCGCACACCATATTAGAGGGCAACGAGAATGACTTTACACTATTATGGTAGCCTCAAAGTGCCCCAATGTTAGTAAACGCCATGCTCACCTCAAGAAAAGAGATGTGACAGCAAAATACCGTACTGCACCACAAACAAATTACAATTGTAACGAAAATCTGGAAAAAAATACGTTACCATAAGTATATGGTGTAGGATATCTTAACTGATCCCCTGTTCTGAGCAGAGAAGTTACAGTTTATGGTTGGTTCAAAATGTTCAAATGTTTGTATAGTCTATGGGACTTAACTATGGGGGTCATCAGTCCCTAAACTTACAAACTACTTATGAACTAGGACGGCACAAATATCCATGCCCGAGGGCGGATTCGAACCCCCGAACGTAGTGGTCGTGCAGACCGTGACTGAGCTTCTTAGTCCCCTCGGCCACCGCAGCCGGCTTATGGTTGGTACATTGTTATCTACTGCTTTACGAATAATTCATGGTTTTTCATCCAAAGCTTCGCATTTCCTTTTGACAAAATTTAATAATGTTCTTCAGTTTACTACGTTTTCTGGCATTTGTTTGCATGGCAATGTTGGCCTTTTAAACGCGAAAATAATTTTTCGATGCTTATAGTGAATAATTTCACCGAGTACCGCGAATTGCTATCGCAGCATCAATCGACGTTGTTCATATCCTAAAGACGTCTCTGTGAAGTTTGATGCTCGTTGCCACGATTATTACTATAAATGTGATTTCACTATATTTCTCTCTCAGATAAACTTACCTTAACGAACACTATAATTGCTTGCACAGATACTAACCAGTTAGTGAGAAGGAGGTATGTTTACAGCTAGAAACTCCATCCCTGGCGACTCATTCTGATTGTCCGGATGTTCAGCTACCTGACTGCGGAGTTGCCGATTTAGAGTGAGAGATTAAGTGACATGTGTCGAATACCCTTCCAGTGGTCCGTAAGTCGCCGAAATAATAGTTTCCCCACGATGGTAGGTGGCGCTGCTGGCGGTCATGTGTGCGCCTGCGTTGAAATACTAACCGTATGTCTTTCGTTGTTGCATGCGCATTACTGTAAATTTGGATGCTTCTTTTAGGATGTTGTATTTCGGGTGGCCAGGAGTGCATATACACTGAAGAGCCAAATAAAACACAGAGATATGATAACACTAAAGATGACGACAGGTGCCTGGCGCAGGCGTTATTGGTTGCTGCTATGACAGTGGCAGGTTAAACACGATTTAAGCTGGTTTGAACGTCGTGTTACAGCCAGTGCACGAAAGATGGGACACTACATCTCCGAGGTAGCAATGAGGTGGGGATATTGCTGCAATACCATTTCACGAGTGCAACGTGAATATCGCGAACGAGGTAAATCATCAATTCTCCGACATTGCTGCGGCCAGATAAAGATCCTGAAAGAAGGGACCCCGCCACTACGATCGGGGGTTCGAATCCCCCCTCGGGGATGGATATTTGTGCCGTCTTTAGTATTAGCTAGTTCATAAGTACTTTGTAAGTTTAGGGACTGATGACCGCGTAGTTAAGTCCCATAAGCTCTACATACATTTGAAGATTTGAAAGAACAGACCAACGACAACTGTAGACAATCGGTCAACCAGACAGAAGTGGATCCCTTCCGCAAATTGCTGAGGATTTCAATGCTGGGCCATCAATAGCTGTCAAAGAGGGAACAATTCAAGGAAACATGATCGATATTGGCTTTTGGAGCCGAAGGCCCTTCATCTACATCTACATCTACATACATACTCCGCAATTCACCGTAAGGTGCGTGGCGGAGGGTACACTGTACCACTACTAGGCATTTCCTTTCCTATTCCACTCCCAAATTGAACGAGGAAAAAAAGAATGCCTATATGCCTCCGTACGAGCCCTAATTTCTCTTATCTTGTCTTTGTGATCTTTACGCGAAATGTAAGTAGGCGGCAGCAAGATCGTACTACACTCAGCTTCAAATTCCGGCCCTCTAAATTTACTTAACAGAAATTCACGAAAAGAACGTCGTCTTTCTTCCAGCGATCCCCAATTGAGTTGCCGGAGCATTTCCGTGACACTCGCGCATTGGTCGAACCTACCGGTAACAAATCTAGCTGCTCGCCTCTGAACCGCCTCTATGTCTTCCTTCAAACCGATCTGCTGCGGGTCCCAAATACTTGAGCAATACTCAAGACGTGGTCGTACAAGCTTTTTATACGCGATCTCCTTTACAGGTGAAGTACATTTTCCCAAAATTCTCCCAATAAACCGAAGTCGGCTGTCCGCCTTACTCACAACTGTCCTTACATGCTCGTTCCATTTCATATCGCTCTGCAATGTTACGCCTAGATATTTGAACGACGCGACCGCATCAAGAAGCTCACTACTGATGCTGTATTCGAACATTATAGGACTGTTTTTTCTACTCATGCGCATCACCTTACATTTTTCTACATTGAGAGCTAGCTGCCATTCTTCGCACCAACTAGAAATTTTGTCTAAGTCAACCTGTATGCTATTACAGTCAGTTACAGACGACACCCTCCCATACACCACAGCATCATCAGCAAACAGCCGCAAATTACAACTTACTCTGTCCATCAGATCATTTATATAGATAGAAAATAATAGCGGTCCTATCACACTCCCCTGGGGCACGCCTGACGATACACTCGTCTCTGATGAACACTCGCCGTCGAGAACAACGTACTGCGTTCTATTACTTAGGAAGTCTTCCAACCAGTCACAAATCTGTGAACCTATTCCATAAGCTCGTATCTTCGTTAGCAGTCTGCAGTGCGGCACCGTGTCGAACGCCTTTTTGAAGTCGAGGCCTGCATGATACATAGCTTTACACCTCGGCTGGGCCCGTCAATACCGACAATAGACTGTTGATGACTGGCAACATGTTGCCTGGACTGAAGAGTATAGTATCCAATTACATCGAAAGGATGGCCGTGTACGGGTTTGGACACAACCTCATGAATCCAAGGACGTTGCATGTCAGCAAGGAACTGTTCTATCTCGTGTAGCCTCTGTAACAATGTGAGTCGTGAGCAGTTGGAAAGAGATGAGACCCCTGATACGAGTCTGTAACGTGGCACGTAAGTATGCATCATGACATTCATGTCTGTTGTGAATTGGGCGGACTTGGGCAATTCCAGCAGGGCAATGCGACATCCCGTACGTCCAGAAATTCTACAGAGTGGCTTCAGGAAAACCCTTCTGAGTTTAAACATCTCGACTTCCACCAAACTTGACTTCGGACGCCAATACTGTACGCTCTACTGCCCTCGCTCTTGTGTGTTCTGCTGGACAATACTGCGCGCCAGTGTGGGGAAATAGCGTTCACACAACAAAGATTGACGTCCAAATTAATGAAGATATTTGGATTATCACTGTCACTGTCAGATCCTCGCCCATTCAGTGGCTACCTGTCCTGGCAAACATTATTCCTCAAGATCTAAGGAGGAAAGCTGCCGAGATAAAATTGATCAACAACATAAAGGCTCACAAGAACACTCCGCTGTATGATGCTCTACAGGATCTCCCAGCACGTCGTCTCCAATCACGGAAACCTCCCTGATGTGACCTCCGAGTGGCAAGAACGCTAGAACGAACATCCACCGGACAACGGCCACATCGTGCAAGATCCATCAAAGGAGGTTGAGGGATTCCATCTACCACCTGGTCGAGGCTGAACCGCATCAGGACTGGTCGAGGGAGGTGTGCTTACAACATGAAGAAGTGGGATTTCCTTCCATCTTCTGACTGTGATTGCAGAGCGAAGGAGCAAACCATAGGACACATCGTCAAGCAGTGTCTGCTGCGAGCATTTAGCGGTGACTTGGGAGTGTTTACATCAAGTTACAGGAAGTGCTCTGGACTGGTTGTCAAATTTGAACATTTCCATTTAATTGTATATATATTATTGTTATATACTTGTAAAACCATACGATAAATAAAAAACCAAACTCTGCAGACATGTACATTATTGAGTAAATGTGGAATGCCTTGCAACATGCTCTTCAGGAAACATCTGCAACCTCTCGTATTCCTATGGATTTATGGACAGCCCAGCAGGATGCAGATGTCAGTTCCCTCCAACACTACTTCGGACATTAGTCGAATCCATGGCTCGTAGTGTTGCGGCACTTGTGCGTGCTCGCGGGTGTCCAGCAAGATACTGGCCAGGTGTTCCAGTTGGTTGGTTGGATGGATGGATGTTTAAGGGGGACCAAACTGCAACGGTCATCAGTTCCCGGTGTTCCAGTTCTCTGGCTCCTCCGTATACAAATGTAATACGCACTGCAGCTACCATGAACACGGCAAGCAGCTTGAGAGTCTACCCGCTTCAAGGACAGAAACTGCTGGCAGCCAAACGATGCGAACATTACGGCCCAGACCTTGCCGACGCAAATGAGAGGCGGTGAGCACGTATGAACAGGGTGGGGCGCACACAATGGGGAGCGTGCTTACAAGAGCGGCGCAGGCCTGGGCGAGAGCTTCCGGGGACAGGCGGGAGATATCGCGGCGTGGGCCGCAGCGACGGCGAGGGAAAGTGGCGTGGCGGGCGCCCATCCCGGACCTGGCGGTCGCCCGAGGCACCGATCCACGCCGCAGCCAGCGGCGCATCCGGCTACCGACCGGGGGAGTCACGGGCCGTTCACGTAACCCTGCCACCACACAAACACCACTGTCCTCCTCTAAAACCACCATCTGACCATTACAGTAGGCCAGTGTTGCTCAACCTTTGAGCCCACTTCCGTGTTATAGAGGGTCGTTTGCGATGGAATTCTTGTCGTGTCCTACATAGGAAAGAGGGAAAACGTAGCAAGGTCAGTCTGCATATCCCGAGCGGAAAGGAGTGATTGCAGAGAGACAGTACAGGCATCTACTAGAGATGCGGATTTCGGGACTCGAGAGGATACTTGTTTAGGAAACTTTATGGAACTCCTAGGTACCTTGCATTGAATTTATTGCATCCCATTCTAAGTCTACTACACTGGGGTTAATTATTTATTTAAAAAAAGTATAAATCGTTTGCCACAACAGAAGCCAGTAATTACGTTCCCTAGCAGCATTTCCCAGACAGACGCACTCCCCGCGAGAAACAGACTGTCATGGAGCACCCCGAGGCCGACGGCGATAGTCACGGGCTGGCGCCCGACTCGTCTGACTGAGAACTCCCTTCTTGATCAAAAAACCGGGGGTTTTAACGGCCGGTGTGGGCGCACCTCTTTTCCCCACTTTCCGACAGTTAACAATTTCCTATTGGCCGCTGCTTGCTTCAACCAATCTAAATTGTGGTTTGTCCTCTCTCTCTGAGTCCTCTAGCGAACCACGTTTCAGCCCTGTCCTCTCTGCCATTCCCTAGGTGGGGAGGTGGCTTGTTTGTACACTAACAAAATCCATACTTGGTAGCAACATTGTTCAGCTGAAAGTAAAACGTCACGACACTACCCAATATTGGCAACAACAACAATGTTTTACATCAGTTGGCCCCACCTTAGGCTCCGCCTTAGGCCACGCCTCAGGGGAGCTGCTAACTTGCAGTGTTTCTTCTTTACCCTTACACTCTAGCCTCGTGGAACCACTGACGTTGCTGTTCCCAAGTGACTGGTATCAACTTTGCTACGTACATTAAAACGTGCCTGTTGGCCACAAAGTACTAATGTAACGTCTTACAACAGCGTCTAGACGCTATATGAAGTTACGCCCATCTTCTCCGAAAGGTAACCATACAAGTGTCTGTTTTAGCCTGTTATCTGCAATGGTCTCTATTTCTCAGCCTGGGGTGCGTCTCTGTGGCTCACACAGCCTCTCAACAATTCCAACAGTAAAATCAATATATGACATTCTGACAGCTTGAAGTCTAATTGCAAATTGTCCATCTGAGACGAAATCGTTCAAATGTTTGTAAACCTATGGGCCATGCTGGATATGCCCCCATTACACCTTTGGGTCAAGATGGAGGCAGCGGCTGGTGCATGCAGACTCAAAACTGGCAACAACTGGAACTCTTTGGGATATCCAGAATCACACACTAAAATAGTGAGTGAGGTAAATATAGGAAAGGTTGGGGAAATGCCAGCCGACTATATTATAACCCCATACTGCTTCAACAAGCCTTTCAATATAACAATTGGAAGTAGGGAGTAGTGGGAGAAAATAGTTCGACACCGTACGGGGGATATTGTCTGGTTCACTGACGGGTCAAAATCGGACCAAGGTGTTCAAAATGTTCTCGTCTCCCGTCCGTGTAAAGTTCTACAAGTCGCACGCTACGGCTGTAGCGCCCCCATCGTCCATGCTCTCTTACACTCGCCCTTGAGGATTCCCGTGCGAGGTCAAATGTATACGGTGAAGTAAATAAACGAAACGCCGTCTTCGCGTATTTTTATATATAGAATGGTGTGGTGTCTGTTCTTTCGGGCATGTCTGCAGATGCGGTAATAACCTTCGACCTCGTACGGGAATTCGTAATGGCGATTGTAAGAGACCGTGGACGATGAGGGCGCTACGTCCGTAGTGTGCGACTTGTGGAAGTTTGAGACGGACTGGAGGCGAGCACGAATGGCCAAGTGCTTAAGGCGACCGCTGGTCCGAAGAGGGAGTCCCGAATCGGATTCCCGGGCCGGCTCACATTTTCACTTGTCGCCACTGCATAATTTCAATGCCGCAATGCAGCTAATGTCAATCGTTTCCTCCCTAGTCCTTCTTAGTTCCCCTCCTTAATAAATAATTTGCAATCTCTGCCGTGCGTCTATTGTGTTTAGACTTGCCACATTTTAGGTCGCGCCGTTCAACTGATCGGCATCAAAGTTTAGAATCGTATTAGCTGTTTGGTTTCCAGCGATGAGAAAGTCTCTCCAGCGGATTAAACGCATGACCAATGCACTACTTTGGCTATTATCTGTCCGATTGAGGCAAAGTTGGTAGACTTGTGTAAAAGGCTTCATATCGCTCCGCAGAATATATATCTCTGTGTGTCTTCTGATCCTGCAGTTGTTATTGTTTCATATTCGCAGAATATATGACATAAACTGCGAATGGGCAAAGCTGAAAATTTGTACCCAGCCAGAATTCGAACTCTTGTCTCCTGTTTTCTAGACAGTTGCGCTGACCACTACACCACTGGGGACACAGTGATCACCACACCTGCAAGGACTACCTAAGCACGCCTCCCGTCAGATACAAATTCCCAGCTTTATCCTACCCACAGTACCCAAACTCGTAGTTTTGAAACTAATTTCCGTAAGAGTAAGGGCAGCAAACTTCGCAGTTGATGTCATATATTCTGTGAATATGAAAGAATAACAACTGCAGGATCAGAAGTGACGTCTGTTCTTTCGCAACAGTCCCCACATGTATACGTATAATATGCCGGTGACGGGCAATATTCCTTTCGTTAGTGGGGAGGGGTGGCCAAGTTTATGGTCCTTACTCTTACGGGAATTAGTACATAGTAATTACGAGTTTGAGCACTGTGAGCATGCGTCTCCATCATCTTCAAGCCAAGTGTCGGGGTATCGTCGGTTGCGAGCACCTCACTTCCCAAAACCCCTCGAATCGTTCAAAAATGCGTGTCTTTTGTGTTGATACAATTTTCTTGTAAAAAATGTACAATATTATAATTATGGGATGGACTTTCAGTGTATTTTTCGTAATGGAACTGTACACATGTTTCTGTTAGAAACGGGTGTCTCACATTTTAATTAGAACTCAGAAGCGATAAATCTGTAAGTATGAACCCACTGTATATCAATTTTAAAAGAAACAGATTTTTTGTTAGTTTCTCATAATTACATCTTCAATAACTATAGTCGTTCGTGAAAAGTTTCCAGGCATTGTGTTTATTCAAGTCAAAACAGTGTAATTATTTCTGTTCAAATCAGAATCAACAGTAATCATGGAATTACAGAATGTTATTATGGACATTAAATTTCACTTTCGCTAGCCCCGTGTTTTGATATTATGGAATCCCGTTACGTAATGCGCGGGACCTCCAATTACTTCCTCATTTTATTTTTTTATTATTTTATTTATTTATTTGGGACGGGGGGGCGGGGGGAGGGAAGGCGGTGTATTGCGACCGGCCTTGGAGTCGCAACTCAAGAGGTTGAGAAATGCTGCAATACGGTATTCCACTTTTTTTTCTTAAATTTTTACATCTATATCTATAAATGTGAATGTCTGTTCGGTGTACGTTTATCACGTCTGAACCACAAGACATAAAGGGCTAAAAATTTGTACAGTTACTAATGTCTACCCGGGGAAGGCTTTAGGCAAGGTTTTATGGCGATCGGATAGCTATTTATCGATATATATTAATGTGAATGTCTGTTCGGTGTACGCTTCTCACGCCCGAACGACAAGACACAGAGACTTAAATATTTGTACAGTTACTAATTTATACTTGATGAATGTTTTAAGCGCGGTTTTATAGCAATTTGATAGATATTTAGTAATTTGATGAATATAACGCGAAATGCGGAACAATAATTACTCTTTAAAAATTATATTTCGCTCTGCAGCGAAAACTACAGAACGCAAACGAATGGTCTGTGTGTAATTGTTATCCGAATTCTCCTGTTGTATACCGTAGCAGTTCCATGCCGTTAGCTATAAGGGAATGAAAGATATGTTGGTTGAAAGTTGTCAAATTATAAAAAAAAATTCGGACTGAAGACCAGCGATGACGTTTGCGACTCTATAGCAAGGAGGTCACATACAGCGAAATGTGATACCACACATCATATCTTTGGTGTATGCGTACTACAATGTCTTCAGCTCTTCCTCTGTAAGGATAATCATACGAATAAGGAAATATAAGAATAAATAAATAAATAATTAAAGCAGTAAAAAGAAATTTATTTTAATATATCTCTTTTAAAATATCGATTCGACGTTTCGCGCATTATCTATCATAATCAACCAACACGCGAGCAGAGCCGCGGGTTTACGCTAGTACATCATATTATACTCGTAAAATGCTTTTCAGTCTCAAATTTCATTTGTCACTTTAAAAAAACGGAAATGAGATTCAAATAAACTGAAAATCATCTGGAGCTCTCCATTTGAATCCGGCTCACACGAATTTGATAACTTCTGCCTGTTGCTGGAAAACCAAACACTCGAATTCGGCAATTCTCCTACATCACTCCTCCAACGAAACAACACCAGAATTCGGCAACTTGTACCTGCTACCGGGAGGCTTTATCCCCGTTTTTCACGCGTTTGCCGGTCGCCCGGTCCGGCGAAGCGTGACGTGAATGGGCCGCTACGTGTACTTTTTGCAGCACGCGCGCTGCTCCTGACCTCGTGCGCTCCCATTTTGTGCGTATTTCGTGACCTGTGGTGTCTACCAGACCTTTCTTTGTAATCTCCCCAATCGTACCCATTATTTAGCGAGAGGGCCAAAATCACATTTTATTCTGCTGATGCTAAACTGGACATAGAAACTGGGTGTTTCATTTAAGAACGGTGTTTCCTCAATAAAAGCCGGCTGCGGTGACCGAGCGTTCTGCGGCGCGCCAGTCACAGTCTGCACGGCCACTACGGTCGGGGGTTCGAATCCCCCCTCGGGCATGGATATTTGTGTCGTCGTAGTTCGTAAGTAGTTCATAAGTAGTTTGTAAGTTTAGGGACTGATGACCCCGTAGTTAAGTCCCATAGACTATACAAACATTTGATTTTTGAACGGTGTTTTCTGAATAAAACCTGTGTATAGTGGAGATCAAAACACATTGAAAATACCCTTAAGTTTTCTTCAAATGCGTTTGTACTTCCTTTGCCATGTTATTCAACACTCTGAACATTGACAGACCAGCTAAGTAGTCAATCTGGCGCTTTGAACAGTTCTTAGTTCAATTAAGGCTACGTCACAAAAACCATTTGAGACCAGCAAAACATTTCAGACTCTCCAACACATTAAAATTTTGGTGTAACAATAACAAACAATTAATAACAGACAATCGTGAGCACACTAGAATGGACCGGAGCTCTTACTGTAGCTGTTACATGCGATAAAGCAGCGATGAATTTGAAACTTTGGAAACAACTTGTTCAATACTTCTGTCTGTAAATCTATCGGACCAAACTGCGTGGTCATCAGTCCGTAGCTTACAAACTACTTAAACCTAGGTAAACTAACCTACGGACAAACACACACACCCATGCACCAGGGAGGACTCGAACCTCCACGGCGAACAACCGCGCGCTCCGCAGCGAGGTGCTTTAGACCGCTCGGCTACTCCACCGCGGCGATCAATACTTCATTAAGACGTATTTCTTACACCCTGAGAACAATAAAAGGAAAATATCTTTTTTTTTTTTCGATACACCGTATTTTCTGAAATTATTGTGAAATCATTTTATCGACGATAGAAGCACGCTATTTGGTGCTATCACATTTATAGAACATCGTTTGCATTACCAGTCAATTGACTTCCGATCAACCTTTGAGATCCACAAAGAAACTGTAGAATACCTACACTAATATTTTCATGTCGTGCTTCCAAAGCTATGAGATAAATTCTGCATAAAAATTGCGAAGAAAGTTTCGTAGAATTGAGTGTTCTGGAACAAGTGCGTGGTCATGTCGGCTTTCGAAACGCGCAAATACGAGGCGCGTCCAAAGAGTAAGTTCCGTTTCAATTTATCTCCGCTGCAGCGCTGCGATTGCAGTTCCGCACATGCGCTGTAGACGATATTTATCAAGGAGAAAAACGTGCCCCATTTGGTCATCGCTGTCAGTTACGTACGCTTTGTTGTGCTTGTTTGAAATGTCGGCGTTGACTGAAAATCTCGCCGCCTGTGAAATCAGGTCGGTGATTCGGTTTCTAAATGCGAGGAAAGTGAAACCTAGTGAAATTTATCGGCAAATTTGCGATCTTTACGGACCAAATTCGATGAGTGATTCGATGGTGAGAAGATGGGTCCGACAGTTCAATGGCGGGCGTAGTGATCTGCACGATGAAGAACGAAGTGGGCGTCCACCTTTGGTTACAGAAGAACTGGTTCACACGATTGATGACAAGATCCAGGAAAACCGTAGGTTTACAATTAGTGCTCTCGCTATGGACTTCCCCCAAGAAAGCTGAAAGAAACTGTTTCCAATGGTTGAAGACACAGGCGGCAGATTTCTATGAAGAAGGTATACAAAACCTAGTGCCACGCTATGACAAATGCCTTCGAAATTTCGGCAGTTATGTGGACAAGTAGGTTAAGAGTTGTAAAATTTTGTGCAATAAAAATTTATTCTGTATCTGTGTACAATTTGACGGCCGCGGTGGCCGAGGAGACTAAGGCGCTCCAGTCACGGTCTGCACGGCCACTATGGTCGGGGGTTCGAATCCCCCCCCCTCGGGCATGGATATTTGTGCCGTCCTTAGTTGTAGGTAGTTCATAAGTAGTTTGTAAGTTTAGGGATTGATAACCCCGTAGTTAAGTCCCTTAAGCTTAACAAACATTTGAACATTTGTACAATTTCATTTTATTACCAAACGGAACTTAGTTTCTGGACGCGCCTCGTACATTTTCGTTGCCTACAGACAACAATTTACCAGAGCACCGTGAATTGCAACCACAACATCAGGGTCTAATTTCTTCAGATCTTGAAATGCTTCCATAAGGTTTAAATTTATGGCCAACGCAAACTAAAAGTAGAGCGCCGCGATTACTATAAACAGGTCGCAAAATAAGTCTATTTGGCATTTTTGCCCTTCGACAGCCGTGAAAGGCAGAGCGAGACACTACACAATACTACAGAGATGCAAGCCAGTTGATGAGAAGGTGACGAGGCATGTTTACGGCCATAAGTACCATCACTGGTGGGTCATTAAGAGGGTTCGGCGCCCTGCTACCTGAGCGCAGAGTTGCTGAATTCGAGCGGAGGATTAACTGGCTCTTCCAGCGCCCTTCTTGTGCTCGTTAACTGTTGTTGAGCGTGCTCGTCGAATCGTGTGATGCCTGAGGCCTCACGGTCACAGAGTAATTTGTGTTTGTGTCACGGTTCAGCAGGCTGATGATGCTAATGATGATGACGATGATGTACTACTACATATGTGCAAAAGCTCTTTCGAAGTAAAACCTTATGCTGGGATTTATATTTAGAAAAGTGGTTAGGAAAGGTGTGAACTACTACAATAAAATTGTAGTTTTGAGTACTCCAAAGTCTGCTGAATTAAATGTGGCTTCAAATGTTCAAAAATGTTCAAATGTTTGTTAAGCTTATGGGACTTAACTACGGGGTCATCAGTCCCTAAACTTACAAACTACTTATGAACTAGCTAAGGACGGCACAAATATCCATGCCCCAGGGAGGATTCGAACCCCCGACCGTAGTGGCCGTGCAGACCGTGACTGGATCGCCTCAGTCCCCTCGGCCAAAATGTGGCTTCAACTCGATCACAAAACACGCATATGATAGTGGTCACTAAGTGTGTGTCTGTCGGTAAGGATCACTTGGATGTAAGTAAACATTCCATAGCCGTGCTTAGGACTTAACGTCCCGTCGACAGCGTGGTCATTAGAGACGGAGCTTACGCTCGGATTTTGGGAGGAAATTCGGTGGTGCCCTTTGAAAGGAACCATCCTGGCATTTGTCTAGAATGATTTAGGGAAATCACGGAAAACATAATCTGGATGGCCGGAGGTGGATTTGAACCACCGTCCTTCCGAATGCGAGTCCAGTGTGCTACCACTGTGCCACCTCGCTCGGTCGTGCGGAAAGGCCTCGTGATCTACGGACAGGGGAGCCGTTCCCGCCGAATGTTTGAGTTCTTCCTCGTGCTTGTGTGTGTGTGTGTGTGTGTGTGTGTGTGTGTGTGTGTGTGTGTGTGGGTTGTTTTTTTTTTCTCTCTCCTTAGTTCACGTTAGTTTAAGTAGGGTTGAGAATAAAAACTGTTACCAGTCACATTAAATATCGTATTTATTTATAAACTACCGGTTTCGGGCTTATGCCCGTCTTCAGGTTCTTAAAACATTCAAAATTTTATATATGTAGCATGTTGGTGGAGTTCACTGTAATGAAACAAATTGTTGGGTATTAATAATAGGGAAACTAATTGCAGGTGGCGAGATGACATGAACAAAAACACTGTTTACTTACATTTAATACTGTGTCCAATCCGCGAGTGTCCATGTCAAAGTGTTTTTGTTCATATCATCTCGCCACCTTTAATTGGTTTCGCTATTATTAATAGCAAATAATTTGTTTTCAAACAGTGAACTCCCCCAACATGTTACACATGTAATGTTTTAAGAACCTGAAGATGGGCACAAGTCCGAAACCGGTCGTGCCATAAATAATACCATACCATCTTTAATGTGTCTGGTAGCGGTTTTTATTCTCAACCCTGCATTAGAAACAGTCACGGAGTTCAAACACATCCATCTCTTCTCTATATATAAAAGCCAATTCCCGACTGACTGACTGACTGATCATCGCCCAGCCCAAACCACTGTAGATACAAACGTGATATTTGTAGAGGGTGTTGATCTTACTCTGTAGGCGTCATTTAAGAAGCGATTTTTCGATATTCCGTCCGTAAGGGGATTAAATAGGGGATGAAACTTTTTTTGAAAATACGTTGCTATTTAGGCAATTTTGAAGCTAGAGCTACAAAATTTCGTATTTTAATTCAGGGCTCGACTATAAAAAAACACGTGTTTCGGCATTTTTTGAAATTCAACCAATAAGGGGTAAAATAGGGGATGGAAAATTCTGTTTGCAAACACGTTGCTATTAAGACAATTTTGAAGCTAGAGCTGCAAAAATTAATATTTGTATTGTTGGCAAGAATTTAAAAAAAAAAAAAAAATACGTGTTTCGGTATTTTTGGAGATTCAACCGTAAGGAGGGTTAAATTGGAGAGGGGATGTTTTTCGAAAATCTGTTGCTATTTAGGCAATTTTGAAGTTATAATTACAAATTTTCGGATTTGGATTCGGGGTTCGAATTTAAAAGACATGTGTTTTAGTATTTTCAAAAAATCAACATTGAGGGGGTGAAATAAGGGATGAAAAACTTTTTGAAAATACGTTGTTACTAAGAAAAGTATGACCCCAGAATTACGATACTAACTCAAATGTTCAAATGTTTGTACATATTACGAGACCTAACTACGGGGTCATCAGTTCCTAAGGCTTACAAACTAATTAACTTAAACTAACTTATGCTAAGGACAACACAAACACCCATGCCCGAGTGACGAATCGAATCCCCGACGGCGAACAGCAGCGTGCACCGCAGCAAGGCGCCTCAATACGCACGGCCTTTCTGCCGCAGATACAATAGAATCACAACATTTCATTATGATAGTACTTAAGCTATATCTATGAAAATTTATATTAAGAGGGAGAAACAACTGGTGCAGACCAACCAGCCTACGCATGCGAAGCAGCAGGCGTTAAGCTAGTAATGGATAAAACAAACTTAGTTTAAGTAGTTTTTTTAAGTATGAGGACTGATAAACACAGCAGTTTCGTCTAACAGTTTTTAAACATTTGAACATTAGAATAACTCCATCTGAAATCTATTAATTCAGTATTGAGTATTACGCTTTGCATTTGCAAGGGTGTTAAGTGTTATTACGCCCAGGTTAGTGTGCTTGGCCGCGGCGGAGCGACCGAGCGCATTGAGGCGCTATGTTCCGATGCGCGAAACCGTTTCTCGTCGGGGGTTCGAATCCTCCCTCGGGCATGGATGTTTGTGCTGACTTTAGTGTAAGTTAGTTCATAAGTAGTTTGTAAATTTAGGGACTGATGACCCCGCAGTTAAGTACCATAAGCTTTACAAACATTTGAAAATTTTGGGTGTTTGTGTTTACATTTTCCGAGCAGTTGTTTACGACTTCACACGCCAACTTCGGTGAAAGTACAATTTTCATTTTGGTTGTCAGTTTTAATGTTTTCGTCACTGAGTCTGAAAAAGGCCTTTTTAGAGCATCGGATCACTGCAACTTTTTCCGTGAAATTTGGTTATTTATATTGTCACTAATTTCGTGCTATTTCATACTTTTACATTGTTCCGTTACCACGAAAGAGAACAAAATACAGGTTTGGTGTTGAACAGAAGACGCAAAATCTCTAAGCCACCACACTATACGTTGACTACCCGTTAACTATCGTATCAAACTGTTCGAACCACTTCAAAACTTCCACAGTCATTTCCCAAAAAGTGTTCAAATGTTTGTAAAGTTATGGTACCTAACTACGGTGGTCATCGATCCCTATACTTTCAAACTAACTTATCTTACGAACAACACAAACACCCACGTCCGAGCGAGGACTCTAATCTCCGACGTGGAAAGGCCGCGCGCACCGTACCAGGCCGCCTCAGTGCGCACGGCCATTCCGCCGCGGCTGTCATTTTCCATGGAAAATATTTAATGTTCGCACGCAAGCCAAAATAGTTGTCCTCTTAATTTCACTCTCTTTTAGCCTCCCAAGTTTCGAACCAACCTGAAAAATTTCTTTGTAATGAAACAACACGAAAAATGCGACGATTGCGTATACCTACGAATTAATCTGTATACCAACAATAACAGCATAGGCGCGCACTTCCTATGTAATTTTTACTGTGGCCAGAAACAATAATGTTCATTTAAAATCTAAATTCATTTGGAAGAACAATGACAACTCAATCCAATATGCAATACTTATTAACATACGCGCTTATGGTGTATAATGGGTCGCATCTTTAAGAATAAGGTTCTCCATACAAATAAGCCAGGAATAGCTTTACAAGATGTCAATTTTAGTTTAAAAAAACCTCTACTTTCAAGTGTCTTATTTCCGAAATGTAGAAATCGGAACTATTTTTATATTTCACAAAAAAGTGAGACAGTAAATTTTAAACGCGTTTTTCATCACGAAATACCTACAGTGTTAGCAGCAGAAGTACGAAAAACACTGGTGTATATACGGAACAATGATCATAGCAGCGTCACCTGACGGGAAATATTTGGTAGTCAGATACAGACACGGTGCATGTAATATCAGTGAACATACCGTCCGTGTGTAGAATGGAGAAGGTACACGACAAATATTAGTCGGACCGAAAGCAGATCGTCATGGCCCAAAGCCACGTCAGAAGCTTTCGGAATCTGCACGACTTCTTGGGTGTTCGAAAGGTGCTGCGGTGTCTTCTAACATTCGTCCGAACGTTGCGGAGTAGGGTGGCCATCCTTCAAATAGATGCCTGACATCATAGGCTAGGAGAGGTTGATCTGACTGGGATGTACAAATTTCGAGAAGAAAAGGAAAGAAGGAGGGTTGGAACGTCTAGGTCGGTATCTCAACCCTTCGCTACCTTCAAAGAACACTTTATTTAAATACAAGATTATTTGAAGCTGAGGAGTCAACAGTCTGTGAGGTCGAGCGTAACAACAGAATAAAGTCCAACTAAGTATTTAGCAGTTATCTTAAATAGGAATAACTAGTTAAGTTTTTTAAAACTGAGAAAGATACCGAAACATCGTCAGTCTTTAACAGTAGATAATGAAATACTAGCTTAAATTTTTTACTTAGAATCACGAACTCAATTTTTAAAGATAGAGAAACACCATCAGGCTTTACCAGTATTTTTAAGTATGAGCTCAATTTTCTTTAGTTAGAACCAGAAGCTCAATTTTTCTATTAGAATCATGAGCTCAATTTTTAAAAACACAGAAAGATACAAAATAAATTTGTATAGAATGTGCCTTTAAAACGGTGAACAAATTATTAGACAATAACGGACACACCATAGTGACACACTAAACCTTTCCATGTTTGGTACAATTACTACGATTTAGAAGGTTTGGTTCCCGATAGTTCACACGGCGGCGCCTAGAACCCGAAACAACTGATGCTGGACTGCCTGCGCCCCACTTTTCAAAAGTCAAAGTCTTAGTCACTACCGGAACATGTCCTTTACTGCACGCAATATATAGGTTGAGGCGGCTAAGTCACAACACCCCTTGTATCTCCCCAAACGTAATACACAAAAAGATGCCGTTTGGACACTGAATTGCAGAGACAGTGGCTACTTGAATACATCACATTTCATGTTTGTGCTATTTTTTATTAGAGAGATATGAGGCCATCGCCGGCCGCAGTGCCTGAGCGGTTCAAAAAATGTTCAAATGTTTGTAAGTCTATCGGACCAAACTGCGTGGTCATCAGTCCGTAGCTTACAAACTACTTAAACCTAGGTAAACTAACCTAAGGACAACACACACACCCATGCCCCAGGGAGGACTCGAACCTCCACGGCGAAGCCTGAGCGGTCTGCGGCGCGCCAGTCACGTTCTGCACGGCCACTACGGTCGGGGGTTCGAATCCCCCCTGGATATTTGTGCCGTCTTTAATATTAGCTAGTTCGTAAGTAGTTTGTAAATTTAGGGACTGGTGACCCCGTAGTTAAGTCCCGTAAGCTCTACAAACATTTCAACTTTTTTTATGAGGCCATCTCTAACCCTATGTTAAATTTTAGAGTAACATGATGGGCTTAAAAAGACGGTTTAAAATATGTGTATATTATAATATTTTGAGTCAGAGATATTTTCTCGTTTCGTATTCGTCTTTCGAAGCGGCGATGTCCGCGCGACCTTTCCTGTTGTGTAGAGTACATCGTAAACGTCGCGTGTTCGTCCTTACACAAACACGCCCATTTACCCGACAATAGTAATACAAACTGCGATATTTTGCGCAAAAATTAACTGATGATGTCGCGCAAATAAAGTTATTTGACAACTGTGATATCAAAATAGTAGACAACATACAGTGTTAAAATACTACAAGACGTTAATACATTTTAAGTAGCCCAATTATTTCGAACGTATTTGTTTTTTATTTGTAAATATTTACAATTAATCACAATACGAAGCAAATACACACAAAGATGCAAAATACATAGTCTACTGTACGTGATACTAAACTTTACTGAAGCATGTGCTCAAAATGTTTCCCCTCTGCTGCAATGCACATTACCAGTCGTCATGTGAACTGCTGTGAGGGTGTCAAGTGAGATATCAGCGCATGGTTCGATGATACGTTGCTTCATATCCTCTGGCGTAGTTGGTATTTGAGCATACACTTTATGTTTGACTGCTCCACACAGAAAATATTCAAGAGGAGCCAGATCAGGAGATAAGGCTGCCCACTTCACTTCAGCACGTCGTCCTATCCAACAGCCCGGGAATTTTTCATTTAACAGCTCTGTAGCCACACGGGAAGAGTGAGCAAGACAGTCGTCATTTTGGAAGCACATGCACTGACGCGTAGTTAGTGGTACCTCTTCCAGCAAAATAGGCAGAACGTTTCGCAGGAAGTGTGCATAGTTATTGCCAGCCGCGACGAAGTGACCGGGCGCATTGAGGCACTATGCTCCGATGCGCGAGGCTGTTCCCCGTCGGGGGTTCGAATCATCCCTCGGGCATGGATGTTTGTGCTGTCTTTATTATAAGTTAGTTCATAAACAGTTTGTAAGTTTAGGGTCTGATGACCCCGCAGTTAAATCCCATTAGCTTAACAACCATTTGAACATTTTAGTTATTGCCATTTAGTATATCAGGAATGACGTTCAGCCCGACAATGACATTTCCGACGATGCCGCACCACAAGTCAACATTCCACGATTGCTGATGGTGTACTTGTCCAAGCCAATGACGGTTCTGTTGATCAGTAATGCATATTACGCAAATTCACGTTACCATGGTTGGTGAAAGTAGCTTCATCAGTAAAAACCACCCGTTGAAGAAACGTTGGATCATCTTGTAGCCGCTGCAGAGCAAAGCGGCAAAATTCCTGGCGCCGTTCGAAATCCACACCGGAGAGTGCTTGACGTAATGAGAGGTGAAACTGGTTAAATATATGCCGGTGCAATATGCGTAGACACTTCTCTGCCTTATACCACATTCCGTGGCGATACGTCGCGACGAAACAGTACGGTCGTTGTGCGCCAACGCTAGAACGCCCTCTTCATGTACATCGCCAGTTGCAGTTTTCTGCCTTGTCCTCTGTATGGCATTCATGATCCCGATTAAAACAGTTTCTTGCAAGTAAGTGTAAGAAGTTGGCGCGTAGGACGCTCACTATCAGGATACAGCTCTCCACATCGCTTTGTTGTTTTAACAGCATATCTTCTGCTTTCACCACACACTAGAAGCATATCTAACTTCTCTTCGTTGGTATATATGTCTGCTCCAAGAAACAGTGACGGAAATGTGATGTCTCATTATCCCAGCAGCACATTTGTACCCTTCTCTCCAGCTACCTCGTGTGTCACCTTGCGGCGTTATCGAGCAGCGGGAAAACAACACCTTTCCTGTTAAGTTCCTTAGTGGTCAACAGGAAAGGTCGTATTGGACAACGCAGCTTCGAAGGATGAATACGATACGGAAACATATCTGTGTCTCCAAAACTATTCGCCTAAATATTATGATATTCAAATATTTGAAACCGTCTCTTTAGGCCCATCATGTTACCTAAAATTTAACATAGTGTTCCATTAAAAAATGCCCTCATATCTGTAATAAAAAACAGTACAAACATGTAATGTGATGTATTTAAGTAGCCCGCTGTCGCTGCAATTCACTGTCCAAAAGGCATCTTTGTATCTATTACGGTTGGGGAGATACAATGGGTGTTATGACTTAGCTGCCTCACCCTGTATATAAATAGATTCCCAAACTCCGATCACATCCGGATGTAGTTAAGTGCAGTAAGCACAAAGAATACAGCTTGGGGGTACCAGGATAGCAACGAAATGAAAGGCGCCACATACACACGGGCCCCACAAACTAAACATGATTACAGATAAATAAACGACGCGAAACAAGTAGCAGAACATCCCCAAAACGCACACGCACACGCACACACACACACACACACACACACAATTACCAAATTTCGACTGGGTAGTTAATGGCAACGCAGAAGTAAAAGGGGCAATGACCATCTTACATTACGACCACGCTCCCATCAGGCAATGGAAACGAGGACGGGTACACACCAGAAGAGCCACTGGGTGAACTGAGAAATTTACAATTGGAAGACGTTAAGTATAAAGAAAATAAGAACTCCAATTTTCTATCAAATTTTCACGTGCTTTATTAACATTAAGGGCATACAAATCAGTTGATTGCGCAACTAACCAAGATGATGTCGTCAATTATCCACCAGAATTTTTGCACTCACTGGATTTGCCAGGATTACCTCCCCATAATCTTCAATTAAAAGTAGGATCGGTGACCATTATGTTACGAAATATCAAGCAACCGCGACTTTGTAATGGCACAAGGCTAGCACTGAAAAAAATACTGAACAACGTGATCGAAGCAACCATTCTAAAGGGAAAATAGGCCTATAAGGTAGAAGATATGTTGCTACCCCGCACCCCAATGGTACCAACTGACGTGCCGTTTGAATTTAATCGACTGCAATTTCCAGTGCGGCTTGCTTTCGCTATGATCATAAATAAATCACAGGATCAGTCGTTGAGTGTTTGGGGCGTCAATCTGGAAAACCTATGCTTCTCTCATGGACAGTTGTATGTTGCCTGCTCTCGCGTCGGAAAACCAACAGCTTTATTTATTTACGCGCCAGGCAATCAAACAAGAAATATCGTGTACCACAAGCCATTACAATGAAAATATCACATTACTACTACTACTAAAAAGTCTTGAAATGTTCAAAATTGAAAAATATTATTATGGTAACACAAATCTAGAAATAACGTGATCACTCAGAAATATGTTTTATTACTACGAAGAGCCAATAACTTTTGACATAACAAAGTCTGTCGGTGAAGACCTATTAACATAAAAGATCAATGTAGTGTTGTTTTAGATACAAATAGGACAGAAAACGTCTGCCGGGGCAGCTAGTGATGAATAAGAAAACAGGCAGGGCACGGCAAATAACGAAACCGCCCAGGGCAACCGGGTCAATAATGACTCACGTGCGATCTTAATTCAAATGTTTGTGAAGCTTAAGGGACTTAACTGCCGGGTCATCAGTATTCTGCCTAGTGGCAGATCCATGTCTTGGTACGGAGAATTTCTGATTCCATTGTTCCCTGTCTTCAGTTTTTTCCTTCAGTCTGTTGTATCTCCTTCCATCTTTCATGTCGTCCAGATGCTGAATTCTTCTTCTTCCTCGTCCTGTGTTTCCTCTGATTTTCCCTTCGATGACATCGCGTAGGAGTCCCTCGTGTCTAAGTACGTGTCCCAGTTGGCCTTTCTATGTAGAATTGTATGGAGAATACTTCTCTCCTACTCTTCTCAGTACATCATCATTTTTCATGCGATCCGTCCATTTGATGTTTTCCATTCTCCTCCAGCACCACATTTCAAAGCTCTCGAAGTACTTTTTCTCCTTCTTTCTCATGGTCCACGTCTCTGCTCCATACAGTGCAATGCTCCAAATGTAGCACTTTACCAGTTTCTTCCTTACTACTACTTATGAACTAGATTATACTAAAGACGGCACAAACATCCATGCCCGAGGGAGAATTCGAATCCCCGATGGGGAACGGCCTCGCGCATCGTAACATAGCGCGTCAATACGCTCCGCCGCGGCGGAGTGGCCGACCGCATTGAGGCGCTATGCTCCGATGCACGAGGCCGTTCCCCATCGGGGATTCGAATTCTCCCTCGGGAGGTTTGTGTTTCGTATAAGTTAGTTTATAAGTAGTTTGTAAGTGTAGGGACTGATGACCCCGCAGTTAAGTCCCATAGACTATACAAACATTTGAACATTTGAAAATACGAGCCGACACGCCTCGCTAACGTCAGAAAATACTGGGCAGAGTACAAATGTGTGTGTGAACAGTCTTGACGATGTGCTTCCAGAGCCGACAACCCATGCATCTGGCAATGTTTAGGATTTTTAAGTCACTTTCCGCTTCCTTCACCTCTGTCAGTGTTGCTGATGTGAAAAATGTCGATTAGCAGCGTAGTTCGGAGTTCACGTTAAACTGTAGTTCCCCCTATAACTGACTGGGTAAGTCAGTTCGAATGTCGGAGGAAGGCAATGGCATACCACTTCCAAAGAGGACAGTGCCTAGCAAAGCACTATGGTGTTCAAACCAATCTTTGGATTGTAGACCGCTTTACATTCAACACCAACACATCGGCAACTACGACTGATAGGGCTACGAGATCACCATCACAGGACGTTGACGCAGTGGCAGAGCGTTGTAGGCTCTGATGAATTCCGATACCTTCTTCATCATGTCGATCTTAGGAACAGCTCCTTTACACCTGTGCTGCGGGACGACGATACGTTGCGAAAGGTACAGGTATAGCGCGACAGCCACCTAGCGGTAGAATGGGTGCAACTAAGAGGTCGACGGTGTTGTCAGCAGTGGAAATCAAAAAATCTCGAAAAAATGTTCAAATGCTTGTAGAGCTTATGGGACTTAACTACGGTGTCATCAGTCACTAAACTTACAAACTACTAATGAACTAGCTAATACTAAGGACGGCACAAATATCCATGCCCGAGGGGGAATTCGAACCCCCGACCGTAGTGGCCGTGCAGAACGTGACTGGCGCGCCGCAGACCGCTCGGCCACCGCAGCCGGCAAAAACATCTCGCTAATTGTATAGCTTTATTTCTTGGCGTCGCTGTTTCGCGTATTCTCTTGAAAGGACATTAGTCATCTTCCGCTGCAACCGGATAAGTGAAGTAAGTTACTAATTTTTAATTACTTCATTTCGAATAAAAATAACTACGACTTCCTGTGTCCCTTAGTACATGAAAACTATATTTATTTCACTCTATGTCTGAAAGGAGAACGCTAACGGATCGAAGAGATACAGACAGATACCATTGTGGCGTTTTGGAAATAATAAGCTTGTGGACATGGATTTTAATGAAACCATTTTGTCGAACGATTCATTTAAAATAAATTTTCATTACTTTGTAAACACAACTGGTCAATTTTCGATCACACGCAATACTAGTTCACTATTATGTTCTCCAAGGTTTTGGTTTCAAAAAACTTTCTGATATCCGTTCACTAGTTCGACCGTGGGCCTTTGTACCCGTACGGTACCTCTTAGTAGTTCTCTGTAGTGGCCAACGTCTTACTGTATCAGTGGAACTTCACCCTCATCCCGCAGACTGCATCGTTCACTGCGCCAGATGATGTCAGAAGGTATTTGAATTAAAAGGTAGTCTCTGTTGCATATTATAATATTTATTTCTCTTTAATGCGTTTCGCGCTTTTGGCGCATCATCAGAACACTGTAACAGGGAAAATATACAAATATGTCAGTTTCATACCGCGGACCTATCCACTACAATATTAGGAAACAATTAATTGGGGGCGTGAACGTACCTCAGAAACAGTTGGATGGCATTAGTTGGTGTAAAAGCACACGATGCTCAGCATTTTGGACTGGATAAAATCGGAGGATTTAATGAAAAACATCATCAAGTGTTATAAGAGGTGGGACAAAAAGTTCCTAAAGTGGAAATCAGATAATTTAAAAAACAATCGTGAATGTACAGTGGTAAGCAGAGCGAGTGTGGAGATGTATAACTTACCAGACCATCAGCGCTGTGATGGATAGGTCCGCGTTCACAGAATGAATATCGATACATCACATGAGCAAACGTTACTGCACGGACATCTGATGGTCAGGTGGCGTGAGAAAACCGCAATATAGCAAACGGCGCTAGGCAGCGCTGATAAACGCTGGCTTGCGTAACTAAGGTTTGGGCGGCTAAATTTGAATGATAAAATTGATCAACATGGTTGCAAATTATTAAAGGATGGAAGAAATAACAATGGATAGTAGTGATGAAGTATAAAGTACTTGTAAATTAGAATGGATGACAATAATATTGATAATTTATGTTAGTAAAATAATCATATAATTATACAGTCCTTATTGTTGTTATGGTCTTCAGTCCGGAGACTGGTTTGATGCAGCTCTCCATACTACTCTATCCTGAGCAAGCCTTTTCATCTCCTCATAAGAACGGCAACCCACATCTATTTGAATCTGCTTACTATACGCGTATCTTGGTCTCCCTCTGCGATTTTTACCCCACACACTTCCCTCCAATGCTAAATTTACGATTCCCCTATGTCTAAGAATGTGTCCTACCAAGCGATCCCTTCTTTTAGTCAGGGTATGCCAAAAATTCCTTTTCTCACCAATTCGGTTCAGTACCTCTTCATTAGCAGAACCGAGCTCAAGCAATACGAGAATTTGGTGGCGAAGGAGAGAGGGAGCAGTTATTAAGAGAGTACGGAGATTGCGACTTACAACTTACAATAAGGGGATCATGTAACTTTTTGTAAAGCTGACATCATTATGTCAAAATGGTACTGATTTTTACTTGTCAGTTGGCCATTGAGGCAGATATGGTCTGATGATTTAAGAAAATTCATAATTTCAATTTCCTTCAATTCAAATATGGATCCACTGTTATAAGAACAATGAACTTTTGAGTAATGTCAAAAGGTGTTAGATAAGTTCAGCGTCTAGGGACCCAGATGGTCCAATCCAGTCCTGTGAGTAATCCGACTGGTGGAGGTCAAGTCGGGTATGGAGGTGCTTGTAATGCGTCCATCAGCTCGAATAAGAGTGGCGCACGGCCAGACAGCACGCGGGACTCGGCAGATCAGACAGGTTTGCTCGACCTTGCTTTGATGACGACAGACGCTTCGCTCAACGACTCGCCGTGCTCTTGGCCACTCAGCTTTTCCGCCAAAAGAAACTCAATACCTGGTTTCTGGAGCGGACCTCCCTTACAGACGTCAATTTGCAGGCTAGTTACAAAGCTGTCACCACAAAAATCAAGGAAACTGTGTACCAGGTGAAGCGGGAATATTCAAAGATGTCTCTGGACCCGCATTCGGGTGGACGGCGGTTCGAACTCGCCTCCTGCCATCCTGACTTAGGTTTTCCGTGTTTTCCCAATATCAGTCATGGCTAATACCGGGCTGCTTCCATTCGAAGAACACGGCCGATATCCCTAAAATAAATGTTCAAATGTTTGTAAAGCTTACGGGACTTAACTGCGGGGTCATCAGTCCCTAAACTTACAAACTACTTATGAACTAACTTATACTAAAGACAACACAAACATACATACACGAGGGAGGATTCGAACGTCCGACGCGGGAGGCAGCGCGATCCGCAACGTGGCTCTCCAGACCGTTCGGCTACTCCCGCGCGGCCCGATATCCCTCCATGACAAAAACTAGTCGAAGGAGTGCTCAGTCTTTAATCGAGATGTCGACAGGACGATAAACCCTAACCTTCATTTCTTTCAAATATGTCCCAAAAAAGTGATACTATAAGGGTTCCGTACCAGTTTCCCACTGAATTTTGGTGTTCATGGCGATAATACTGAATGTCAATAAACGCCATTTGCTATTTATATCTTTCCAAGAGTCTCATCTTTTGGTGAATTTACTATATTATTTGCAACTAGGGTTACATACAGATTACAGTTCACAATATAATTCAGCTTTAATATGGTCTCCGTAATCCAGTCTACACTCCAATGCAATAATTAGAGACTCATATTCATCATTTTGGATTTGCAGACTTAGGTTTTTCGTATTGCGGTAAAAATATTGGGTATGAGGCCCACCTGATATACTAAGAACTATTTTTTCTTCGTGTCACCGAAACATAGTTAAGCACCACTGCCGCAACATCAGTGTTTTTTTAATTTATTTACAATTCTGAAAACGACATTTTTACTACAAACCTAGGTGTGATAGTTAGTGCCAAAAGTTCTCTATGTTAGTTTGCTTACTACCATGGCCTTACATTATATCGTAGGACCATTTTTAAAATATCATACATCGCTAACGTTGTCACCTGCAATCGGTGTTTTATCGCCCGGACATCATCCCTAATAAATTAGAGATGCCGTTCAACAGACAGCAAATCGCTACTGAACTAACGAAACCTGAAACCATAGTCTCTTTCTCTGGAACGGGTTAAAACGTATGAAGTTTACAATTTCACGTACAGAAGTCTTTGGTACTCGAACTATGTATAAAAATTTTAGGTGATAAGTCAATGCAACCAAAAGATTTGCCAGTCACAAATTTTGATATTGCCAAACTCTACCGCTTATTGCTGCAATTTAGTTATGAGTGCAAGTTGCGTAATATATACCTTATCTAGAGTTTTCGTCTCCCCCCGAAATAATTTCGTGCTGGTGACGCCAAATCAGAAATCAGTTACAATCTTTTTATTATTATTATTTTAAATGCATAGTTAACCATCAGCTGTTGATTGTTTTCAGGTTGGCTATGCATTTAAAAAAAAATATATTACGACTATTAACGTATATCTAACAAGGGAACTACTTGTACTCGAACAAACATATCTGCATGAACGTTTGGTTACAGGACCATTACGTACCCCTCAGTGTGCTGGTGGGTGTCATTTTTTCTGCAAAACTCTGCAATCGAGCTCTAGATTGCACTGACGATGTACTACCGCTTGCAATGAATAGTTCGACATTATCATCCCTATCATAATCACTGTGTGTTAGTGTTACAACAGTATCTGTTCATAACTTACGGTCATATTTCTGCACTTTCATAGATCCCAGAAAACATGCGAATGATTCATTTTCTACACCAATATCATCTTCACGAAGGAGGGCCCTTCGTAACTTCATCCCAACCTATCGCAATACATTAGCAGGATTAATCACCAATCGCCGACCCATCTGAGGCTTCACTAAACAAATAACCTCACAAAACGCAACTTCAGATACGCACTGCACCGTCCCTAATGGTTCCAACTGTTATACCGGTAGCTCAATGTGCAATGCTGCATGGCACAGTTAGAGGCTTCTAACGGACTACTGCAGAGTTTTGCAGATGCGGGAGTATCACTAATGCAATATGGGACCTTGACATTGACTCTCACGCGATTTTGGTGTATTTGTGTTTGTTCGAGCCCAAGTACTTTCCTTGTAAGTAAAAATCTGTCTTTCTATCTTAATATGACTGCAACCAAGGTCAATTTTACACCAGACGAGTTTCGCTTTTTATTTATGAAGCATCGACTGTGGTTTCGTGAAGTTGGATACACAGATTTCTACGTTTTTTATAGACTGGATATAGTAGGCCTATGTATAAAGTTTTCGTGCATCCTAACTCCGTTGGCATGTAATATACTTACAGTGTTCATGTTTCTTCTTCAGTTGTTTTGGATCCCACTGCTTTCCCCTCCCCCCTCTCATTTGCTAAGTTTGATGGCAATTTGATACGCGAATTAGGACTGTGTTACACTCGACTTCCCCCCCCCCCCCTTTTTTTTTTCTTTCGCCGCATTGGTGGGTATGAATTTAGCCTCATACCTGTATTAAAATTATATCTTTGATTCAGCACTGAAACGTATTCAGAACACTATTCGACATTTCTGTAACTTACTGCCCCATGGTCGGATATAGAGTTTTTTCCTCTGCAGATGTTCGTCAGATTTATAGCACTAGTAACAGGGACGAGAGTAAACGAAAGCAACGCATCAGCAGTTGCCAACAGGTATAGTAAGTCAAACATAAACAAATGAAAAATTACATTACCGAATTCAAATTGCACAATAAAACGAACTTAAAACATTCTAGAAAACTACGAATCCATCTATCGATATGAACGACTAACAAAAAGCTTGGGGATTCTCGACATGATTGAACTATCTATACATCTGTGCGGAGCCTCGCTGCGAGAATCCCACTCGCACAATCCGGATTTTTATTGTGATATACCGTACTGATTTTGTAATCTATACATATTATAAAAGTGGCTGTGTGTGTGTTTGTTCCACAACTCCTATTGAACTACTGGACCTATTTAAACCAGGTTTGGAACAAATATTTTTTACCTACGAAACAGACATCAGGGCTTATTCAAATGTTCAAATGTTTGTATAGTCTATGGGACTTAACTACAGGGTCATCAGTCCCTAAACTTAAAAACTACTTATCAACTACTTACGAAATAGGACGGCACAAATATCCATGCCCGAGGGGAGATTCGAACCCCCGACCGTAGTGGCCGTGCAGACCGTGACTGGAGCGCCTTAGTCCCCTCGACCACCGCGGCCGGCTCAGGGCTTATTACTTTATAACAATGAGATTCACAAAATCCTGCCCCCATCATGCAACGTAACTTGATTAATTTGAGAATGACAGCTCTTACCGATTTGTAATACAGATAACATTACACATAAATTCAAACCTTTAAGAAACTTACTGTCTCTGACAATCGCAGCAAAATTATAAAAGGAAAGAAGTTTACCGTTTACTACGGCATTCAGCACAACATTACAAGTTATTGCTTCTACCCTACTTATTATATTCGTAAGGACTTTCATGGAGTCGTTAACAATTAGGTTCATGAAAAACCGCTCTATCACGCATGGGTTTAGATTTATTAAGTCTTCGTTGGTACCCCTGTTCGAGACTTATTTTACAGTACACCACTAAATGTACCGTCGAAATTATACTACCACACACCGTTCAGAACGTATGCCGTTAAGAGGAATGAAATCCACGTAAATTCTCCCCATCACTCAATAGATGGTAATTTATTACGTCTTTAAAACCAACTCCATTCGCTACACTTTTCGCAGACAGTTTCCTGTACTCCACTGTACGAACCTCCAAAATTATTTCAGGACACCAATTCATAATAAGTATTTGACGTAATAAGGACTGAGTAGCTTGAAAACGAAACCGAAATGAACAGGAAGATACAAGGCGACGTCAGAGGGAAGAAGGAGGTGGACTAAAGTAATAAAAGTGGAATTAATAGTCGCCAGCGAAACGCTAGTACGTATGACTGTGCATACATCACACTGGATATCAATAGTACTTTTGCCTGTTCGGTTTCAACCATTCAATAATGGCTGCTTTTATTAAGATTTTTGCGTTTTTCATAAACCGTAATTGCGATTCCCCGTCACAACGTTATTTTTAAATGTCCCAGTATACATGGGTTCGCAAACGAGCCGTTTGGGCGATAATTACGAATGTATGGTTCCAAACCGTCACTGACCTCATTGTAAACATCGTCCTAGTTAGCACAAATTAATTTGAAATTTAGACTTTACAATTATGTTTTACATCGCATTTAGTTCTCATTTCACTTATGGATTATCTGTTAAAGGAGGTGTTCGAAGTGTCTTCCCTGCATCAGGGTGCAATATTGTGTTCGTCTGTGGAATTGATTTCGAATTCTTTCGAAAATCCGTGGACTTTTTCGGAATTTTTGACAAGCGTATACAATTCTCCGCACCACTTCGACCGTGTTAACGGGCGTGCTGTACATTTTGCTTTTAAGGTGACCCCAGGCACAAAAATCCAAAGGATTTAAATCAGGCCGAGGGGACTGAGGCGCTCCAGTCATGGTCTGCACGGCCACTACGGTCGGGGTTCGAATCCCCCCTCGGGCATGGATGTTTGTGCCGTCCTTAGGATTAGCTAGTTCATAAGTAGTTTGTAAGTTTAGGGACTGATGACCCCGTAGTTAAGTCCCATAAGCTATACAAACATTTGAACATTTGAATTTAGATCAGGTGATCTTGGAGGCCAAGATACACGTCCCCCGGACCAATCAATCTTTGTCCGTATGTGCGCGTTAGATGCCGCTTCATAGCAGCAGCAATTATGCCGGAGCTCCACATGCATATACACATAGTCCGACGTTGCTGAAGGGGAACGTCCTCAGAGCAAATCTGGAAATTATTAAAGTCTAAATTTCAAATTAATGTGTACTAAGACGATGTTTACAGTGGCGTCAGTGGCAGCTTGGAACCATGCATTCGTAATTATCTCGCAAAGGGCTCATTTTCGCACCCATGTTTACTGGAACATTTTTGCTTCTTTTATGGTGTACTTTCAATCGCGCAAGTTTGCGCCATCCTTTTTGATGCACTGTATATATTTCCTAGTACTGCATATTATGAACTTCATTAATGGTCTGACAGGAGTTTCAGATATAATTTCAATTTGTCTTTGAACATGTTACCATATTCTTCACAACGCTCAGTGAATACTTAAAATGTTTGTGTAGAAGTTCCTCACCCCTTGCCGGTGCCACATAAAGATTGTGCGGGGTCGCGAAAACGCACTTTCTCGCTGTCGGAGGTTCTAGTCCTCCCTCGGACGCGCGCACGCGCGCGCTTTTGTGTGTGTGTGTGTGTGTGTGTGTGTGTGTGTGTGTGTGTTGGTTAGTGTAAGTAACACACACGTTTGGTTTTAAACAGTGAGATCGAAGAGAACAAACTTAATGAGGTGGTAAATGTAGTGCGAAGCTATTTTCAGCATGACTAATCCAATTAGACAGCCGTTTGCAAAATGTGTTGAAATGTTTGTGAAGCTTATGGGACTTAACTACGGGGTCATCAGTACCTAAACTTGCACACTACGTATGAACTAGCATACGCTAAAGACGGCAAAACATCCATGCCCGAGGGAAGATTCGAACTCCCGACGGGGAACGGCCTCGCGAATCGTAGCATAGCCCCTCAATGTTCTCGGCCGCTCCGCCGCGGCGCAAAATGTGTCACCACACATCCTTACTACACGCGTCCAAGCGACGAACAATTTCTCAAAAAAGAAATGATCCAGAATGTAATGCTATAAACATTACAAAGTGAAATTTAAAATTAGGGCATATCTTTGGTTATATTCATCTCCAAATTGTGCTATTAAAAAACTGCAGAGCTAAGGCGTTTTAAAAGAGTGTCGTTTTCCAATTCAATTTGTGATCAATAAGTCACACAGTTATGTTATCATTTCACAATACGATAACTGCTTGCGACTTCCCAATAGTGATTTTCAACCTACTGGCAGATGTCTTATTTATGCAGTGTAACATCAAAACAAAAAGACTGTCAAAATTAAATCAACAGTACGGTCAACAAACATTTTCTTAATTAGAAATTATACTCGATTGCATGTAGTTCACGTCCTATAAATATTAATAGTGCATTTAGTTATACTTTTAGTGCTGCAGTCAACGGATTCCTCACATTATAACTAGCACATATTCATCACCCACACTGCTATACGAGTGCTTTACATTCCAGAACAATTCTCTACTTACAATTATGCCTATAGTTCTCGTTTAAACACTATAATAATGTCAATTACTGCTACAGACAAAAGCAGGATCTGATTCCAAACGCAAATTAAAACGGCGAGGGAGCCCGCAACGTATATAGATTTTTATTCGTAGTAGCTTCCTTCGACAAAAAGCTTTCTATTTAGGGAATGCCAACGTACAGGCAACGGTTATTTGTGGAAGCTAAATTTATTTTCTCGCAAGAAACACGCTATTTCTGGAAGGTTACTGTACGGCAGTTAATGGTATTAATCGGAACGGAAAATCAGAGCACGGTACGATGCACAGAAAACATTAAAAGCATAAACGCAGATGTCTATTTTGGGCTTGTCGCTGTACAGCAGCTATTTACGTCACACGTCGCCAATATTCCGGGAATGCCTTAAGGCGCAGTAAACATCATCGATCAGAATTATAAAAAGAGCACGCATTCGTCTAATGAAATAGACGAGGTCGATGGCCTTCTGAGGAATCCAGTTGCTCGGCGATCACAATAGAGAACACCGTTGAGAAAAATCTAGTCGCGAATCAGGTTCTACGACGAGCGAAGTAAAGATATATCGCTTTCCGTGGTCGGCGGCGAAACTGCTCCTCTCACTGTCAGCAAAATAAATAAATTATTGATCATAGAACCGAACCTTTCACAGTTTACTGAAAATTACGAATCAACACGTGTCCAAAGTAGAACATTTCGTATACATATTAGCCATGGAAGTGGAAAAAGCAAAGACAAATTATAGTCAATATATTAGCGCCATATAGTTAACACAAAAGAAGATGGCCCTATCACAAGATCGATGGCCTTGTATAAACTTAAAAATTACGCAACATCAACTCATTGCTAAATAGTTGAAGAAATACAATGATCTCAGCTGTCCTAATGAAAATAAGCAAGAGATTCAACACACGAAGCTTAGAGACACTAGAATAAGGAACAACCACATTCAGTTCGTAACTCAAAACACGTCAAATATTTCGCACAATATATTGCTTTCTACCAAACAAGAATCAGCTGCTTCGTCGAATAAAAAATGCTCAGGTAATATAGTAAATGATGGACTGAGAAACAATGATTTTAATAAGAATATTTACAATGCATAAACGTCAAATTCTGTGGTTGAAGTGAAATATGATGGAATGCAGTTTTTTCTTATATATATTTAGTAGTATTAACCCTTTCATTTACACATTATGAATTCAACTTTGAGAAAAATTAAGTATAATATGTATCAACATAATGAACTAAACATGACATTTGTTCGATAATTTGATTACGCTTATCGTTCATGTTTCACTACCGTACGACACAACAGTGCACACATTGCCTTCAGAAAAAGACTACCTAACACTTAAATTGTTATTCGATATCAAAAAATTTCTTGTTTTTAGATACGTATTTCTTCCCATTGCCATTCTGCATTTTATGTCAATCATTCCTGCGATCATCGTATGTTATTTTACTGTCCAAGTAACGAAAAGTCATCTACCACCTTTATTGTTTCGTTACCTAATTCCTTCAGCATTTCTCCTACACCACGTACCATTACCCTTGTTTTGCTCTTGTTAATCTACATTTTACACGTTCCTTTCACGGCAGTCTACAATCCGTTCACTGGCTCTTCCAGGTCCTTTGCTGTCTGACAGAATGATTGCTTTCCAATTGTGATTATTAAATTTGTCTTGAAGTCAGAAGGTATTTCGGTAATTCATACACTTTAGACACCAGGTGAAACAGTTTGTAATGACTGGCTCTTCCAGAGAATTCAGAAGTTCTAACGGAATGCCGTCCACTCCAGGGACGTTGTTTCGACTTAGGTATTCCAGTGCTCTGTCAAATTCTGCTGTCAGTATAGGTATTTTATGTTTCATTATCTGATAAAAATAACACGATGCCCAACAGCACGCTCACGGAAGAATAATTACATAACGTGACTCAAGGATATCGCGGCAGCGGAACACACAAAGATGACCTTGCCCAGCACTGCTGCACGAGAGAGAAATCCTTAGCCACGTTGCAGCAACGCAGTGGTCTAAGGAAGTGTACTTAGATATTCAGTTTTCGCCAAGTTTACCTACAGTAGAAACGATAGTGTACAAATTAAAACTGTCCTTCTTAGACATTTCAAGAATAAGGTGATAGCAAGCCGTATTAACTTTCACATGTCATTGGCAATGTTGGAACAGTGATTAATTGTAAGTAACAACATTATTGCGACACTTCCTTTTTTTTTGGGGGGGGGGGGGGAGCGTGGACGAGAACTGAGACAGTGTCATTTATTACGATATACCAACCAATACCGTAACATCTTGACAACATTTCGTCAAAATTTTAACTCGACAACGCGTTCCTACTTTCGTTGTTCACTGGCATATTTTCGCCAGGAGAGGACATCATGGATAGCGTCAAAACGCTCGCTAACGTTTTGAACGCCTTCTACTCAGTCCACTGTTGGACACCGGGTTGGGACTAGTTTAACGAGACCGGGATTACGCTGAAAGAAATAAAGGTTAAAGGATAGGGTTTCAGGTCCACTAGAAAATGAAGTCACTATGGACTGGGGTAAAACTTAAGATTAGGTAGAAGGTGCAGGACATTAGTCGCGTCTCTTTCAAAGGATCCTTGCCGAAAAACTTCCTCGAGCGAGACACTGAAAATGCAAACAAGAATTTTCACCACAGTCCTCTTGAATGAAAGTCCTGCCTCTTAAGCCGCGTAGACACTAACACAAAAGGACAACGAAAGACAGCCAACTGCGTTACACGAGACGTGCTTATTGTGTGTTAGCAAACCCGGCAACGCTTCGCATTAGCTTCCCCCTTTGTCTATACCTTCCTTCCCCTTCCTTTGTCCATCTCCTCCTCCCCCTACATTCACACCACTCCCTCTTACCCCACACCCTCCCCTTCCTCTCTGCGTCTGTAATCATCTCCCCTTTCATTCCCCCATATTCTTGTCTCCTCCGGATCTTTTTTATTGTTTCTGCAATCGAGAACTTGATTGGGGAGAAAAGTCAAAATGGACAGGTATATCAATTGGAAACAGGTTATTAGAGAGACGTTTCGAGCTGCTCTATCTGTGACGTTAGTAGCTTCAATGGCCGCATGTTTAATGGCTGCATTGTACGAAAAGGTATGATTATAAGTGTAGGCATAAAACAACTTTCCTGTTTTATGTTAACAATGTCTGGGAAGAAAAAACAAAACCGCACATGTTTACAGCACAGCATATTTTTCTCGCAGCGAGCAGTATAGAAATGTTTCTTATAACACATGTATATCTTCTTAAGAGTTTTGAATTAGATACAAAGTTAATGTAGCATGATCATACTTTAATGATGGAAATTCCATATGAAACAATACAATTAATTGAAATAAAATAAGTGGGATGGCAATACAACGTTTCGAAAGTCTTCGTGTTGCGTTCATTTCTTGTCTTATTAGGAATTGTTTTGTCGACGACCCAAATTATTTCGTGCGTAAACTGCAACTGAGGGAGGCGAACTCGACTGTACCATTTGTTTCAGAGTCATAATGGATCGCGCTTGAGAATTGCTTTTCGATTTACCTCCAAGCTCTGTGTACGATCTTCCTTGGTCTCATTGACTACGATCACGTAGTAAGATTGCGTTGCACGTACGCCAACCGATATTACGCCGACGCAATGGAGGCATTGTTCTAAAAAATAAACCACGATCTGTACTTAATTTAATCAAAATACCCACGGGTGTACTGCCAGTCTACAGTCACAATATTTCGGCGATCACACATGTCGCCATCATCAGGTGAACTGACGGACTGTACTTAATTTTTTTGTAACACTCAATAATACCACGAAATAACATCAATTCTATGTTTGCAATGCTCCAAAGATATGATCACCACAGATAACATCATGGAGGTAAGAATAATACGGAGGGACTTGTAAAGAAACAACGTTTCATGTTAAAGCTGTCTGACAGTTTTAACCTTGAGTGCATAACGCCATCTCCCTTTATTCTAACCTCCTTGGCGTATTTGTTCGTTCTGTTACAGCGTATTTGATCGCTAGTCGAGTAGCGAATGAATAATATTTTTGGAGAATCGAGAAAATGATCCCACCTGCAAGCGTACTTTCAGTTTATCTCAAATTCTGATATAATACGCGGTCAAATGAGACAAAAAGTATCCTATGTCCGTCTCCTGCTTCTAAGCTACCGCCCCACCAATTTTGAACCAAATAGGTTCAGACGTTCTTTAGTTATAAATAGTGCAACTAACACCACTTTCTTGTGTGTGTGTGTGTGTGTGTGTGTGTGTGTGTGTGTGTGTGAGGCAACCTAGAGCAATCGAAGCTGTTGGCCTTAGTTTCGGTTCGGACTTGGGGCGGTAAAATCTATGCGTTGCCGATTGGTTACCCTTGTGACTGCTATTTTAGTTTAGACGCAGGGTCGAAAGTTTCTTGATTCAATAGTCACTTGCCACGTCTGTTCAACGGCTCGGTATCTGTTATGTATACAAATTCTAGAAAATGGAGTGGTATGGCAGCAGCATTAAATCACAGGGTTTTATTGTAAATGATAATACTTCCGAATCAAAACTCTGAACATTTTGGGAGAAATAAGTGAAATATTACGAACTACTATGCATCATGCATAAAGAAAATGAAGTCTGAACTGACGTATAATCCCCACGAACGCCACATGCAAGCGAACAAAATTGAGTATAGTACCAACGTGACTTACTCGTAAATTGGTATTAGTAGGACAGGCTTCATACGGTAAAATAATAATAAAATGAACACAGAGGTAATGGAAAACTTTCATTTCGGGTACCTATAATAATAATAATGTCGCTGTTGGTGTTATCGTAATGAAAATCTTTCTAACAATCATTAAACGCCTTTTTACAACAATGGAAGCCTGAGAAAATTTGAAACTATAAATTACATTTTTAATTGTAAAAAATGAATGCGCTTTAAAAAGATGTTCGAATCCGATACATTTGATTCTGAATGAACTGTTTAGTTACAAAGTTAGAATTTATCCTCCTTACTTCGATTTTTCTAGCTGGTATATAACCTGCCTTTCTACACTGCTTACTAAATAAAAATAATCAAGAGTTCTTTCGCGATTATTTCACACTTTGATGAAATTTTTATGTTATTTTTTCCTCTTCAACGAAAGTATAGGGTTTTCGTTTACTGGTTTTCCACAACTCAGTATTAATTCCAAATCTATGTAGTTTTCATTCGTAAAATTTTAGGAAGTAGGCCATATTCCAATTCAGCTTTAAGATCAAATATTATTATTTTCAGTAAAATCACTGGCGTACATGCGACGATTCCTAATTCCTCTTCCTCCCATTAACACCGACCGGAAAAACTGTAATAAATTAATTACTTTATAACAAATTAAAATCGGATTCATCTTGGTTTGGAGAGGATCACGGGCCAAACTTTCGACGTTCGTTGGCCTTACGTATACCCCGCCTTTACACTCAAATGGAAGGGAATAGTTTTACCAGGGCGAGTTTCGCGTTGTTTTTTCGGAAAAGAGAGAGAGAGAGAGAGGGAGAGAGAGAGACATGTTCCACATCCACGAGGATCTCTTCAACATTGATCTACGGAACGAAAAACTAATCTAATCTAATCAGTTCATTGGACGAGAAGACTCCTTTCAATCCTTCAAGGATAATTTTGTTGTGGATCTAGTGTAAAGAAATGAACAATAACAACTCAACTACTTCATTATGTGTGGCTTTTAAAACATTGTTTTCATTTTACGAATTTAAATTAGTCATGTGAGCTATATAAAAAATGTTCCTAACACGAGGTGGCGTCGGCATGACGCCATGCAGCTCTCTTCCATGCTTAGCGCAATCGAAGAACAGAAGATGGATGTGTCACTAAGAGAACTTAAAGGGACGAGAGCAGTATGACCTATCTGCTCTTTTGTGCTCTGCACACCCACCAATGGAGGGACAGAGAAGTCTTTCAAAGATTGTTTCGTTCTCTATATATTTAAATAAAAATCGATAGAATTAAAAATATCTTGCTTTAAGAAATAACATTGACTTCATAGTAAGACGTAGATGAAGAAACCAGATCTTGAACTGTAAGATATATCAAGTGCAGATATAGACTCTGACCATACCTTGTTACGGACCAGGAGATTAAAACTTAAGAAACTGCAAAACGGTAGAAAACTGAGGAGATTGAACCTGGATAAATGGAAGGAACTAGAGGTTGTCGAGAGTTTATCAGGAAGCGTTAGGCAAGGAGTGATCAGAACGAAGGAAAGTAATATAGTAGAAGCTTAGCTTTGAGTCAAGAAGTAGTGAAAGTCACAGAATATCGTATAAAAATGTAGCAAGTGAAGCAAGCAAAAAGGAGTACAGTCGGCTTAAAATTACGTTGACAGGAAGTACACATGGACTATACAGGAGTGATAAGACAAATGCAAGTGCGTAGAAGAATGTATAACTACAGGAAAGATGGATACCGTCTAAAGGAAAATAAGCTAGACGTTTGGTGACAAGAAAGGTAACTAGATGAGTATCAAGGGGTCAAATGGAAAACTAGTAGTAAGCGAAGACGGGAAAGCTCAAAGGTGAAAGAATATATAGAGGACCAGAACAAGGGAAATGAACTTGAAGGCAATATTGTAGAAATAAAAGAACGATTAGATGAATATGGGATAAGTGGTACGATAGCATGAGAAGAATTAAAGTAATCAAAGATTTGAGTAGAAGTAGATGATATTTCTTTGTTGGGAAAGACAAGTCATAGAGAAACTGTGCCACCCATAGACTGAGGAAATACAGACATCAGGATAAATGCTGTATAATAATTACAATATTCCAAACAAAGCAAGTGTGAAAATTACAGAACTACCAGTTTAATAGGTCATGGTTCCACTAAAATGAATTATTTACAGACTAATGCAAGACTGGTAGAAACCGATCCTAGGGGAGATCAGTTTGGTCGTAGGATAAGTGTAGGAATATCTGAGGCAATACATCACGACTAATCTTTGGAAACGTCAAGGAAAATCAAACCTACGTTTTTAGCTCCTGTAGATTTGGAGAAAGCTTTTGACAATGTTGACTGGAACACTCCTATTTCTAAAATTCTGAAGTCAGCACGGCTGCTTACAACTTGTACAAAACCCAGATAGCATTTATCAGAGTCTACGGGCATGAATGGGACGTACTGCAGGAGAAGGGAGGAACACAGGATTGAAGCCTTTCTCCAATGTTATTCAATCTACACACTGAGCAAGCTGTGGAGATCAAGGGGAAATCTGGAGAAAGGATTAAAGTTCAGGATGAAGAAATAAAAACTTTGCGGTTTGTCGATGACATTGTAAGTCTGTAAGAACCTGCAAACACAACTGAACGGAATGGAGTATATCTTGAAAGGAGCGTATAAGATGGGGGTATCACAGGAGTAGGATTGATAATGAATAAGAAAATAGGAATGCGGGTAAACTACTATGACCAGCACAGCGATCGCATTATCATTGTCAAGATAGATACGAAGCCAACACCGACAACAATAGTACAGGTTTATATGCCAACTAGCTCTGCCGATGATGAGGAGATCGAAGAAATATATGAGGAGCTAAAGGAAATTATTCAGACAATTAAGGGAGAGGAAAATTTAATTGTTATGGGAGACTGGAATTCAGTAGTAGGACAAGGAAGGGAAGGGAAGATAGTGGGTGAATATGGTCTGGGCAAAAGGAATGAAAGAGGAAGCCGCCTGGTAGAATTTTGCACGGAACATAATTTAGTTATAACAAACACCTGGTTTAAGAATCACAAAAGAAGGTTGTATACGTGGAAGAGACCAGGAGACACTGGGAGATACCAGATAGATTTTATAATGGTAAGACATAGATTTCGGAATCAGGTTCTACAGTGTAAGACATACCCAGGGGCAGACATAGACTCTGACCATAACTTGTTGGTTCTGAACTGTAGGCTGAAACTGAAGAAACTACAAAAAGGTAGGAAAATAAGGAGATGGGACCTAGATAAATTGAAGGAACCTGAAGTTCTTAAGAATTTCAGAGGGAGCTTCAGGCAACAATTGACAGAAACAGGGGAAAATAAAACAGTTGAGGAGGAATGGGTAAAATTGAGAGATGAAATAGTGAAGGCAGCAGAGGACAAAATAGGTAGGAAGGCAAGACCTACAAAGAATCCTTGGATATCACAGGAGATACTAAATTTAATCGATGAAAGGAGAAAGTATAAAAATGCAGTAAATGAAACAGGCAAAATGGAGTACAGACGACTAAGAAATGAGATTGACAGGAAGTGCAAAATGGCTAAGCAGGAATGGCTAGAAGGCAAATGCAAGGATGTAGAAGAATGTATAAATAGGGGAAAAATAGATACAGCCTACCGGAAAATAAAAGAAACATTTGGCGATAAGAAAAACAGCTCTATGAATATCAAGGACACTGATGGAAAACCAGTTCTCAGCAAAGAAGGGAAAGCTGAAAGGTGGAAAGAGTATATAGAGGGGCTCTACAAAGGAAATGAGTTTCGAGACACTATTGTAGGAAGGGAAGAGGATGTAGATGATGATGAAATAGGAGATACTATACTGAGAGATGAATTTGACAGAGCACTGAAAGATCTAAGTCGAAACAAGGCCCCTGGAGTAGATGATATCCCGTCAGAGCTACTGAAGTCTCTGGGAGAACCAGCCATGACAAAATTGTTTCACATTGTGTGTAAGATGTATGAGACAGGTGAAGTACCCTCAGACTTTAAGAAAAATGTTATAATCCCCATTCCAAAGAAAGTGGGTGCAGACAGGTGTGAAAACTACAGAACCATCAGTTTAATAAGTCATGGTTGCAAAATATTAACACGAATTATATACAGAAGGATGGAAAAGCTGGTAGAAGCCGACCTCGGGGAAGATCAGTTTGGGTTCAGGAGAAATGTAGGAACACGGGAGGCAATACTCACTTTACGCCTTATCCTAGAAGATAGATTAAGAAAAGGCAAACCAACATTTCTAGCTTTTGTAGATTTGGAGAAGGCTTTTGACAATGTTGATTGGAATAAACTCTTTAAAGTTCTGAAGCAAGCAGGAGTAAAATATAGGGAGCGTAAGGTTATTTACAACTTGTACAAAAACCAGACTGCGGTTGTCAGAGTTGAAGGGCATGAAAGGGATGCAGTGGTTGGAAAGGGAGTAAGACAGGGTTGTAGCCTTTCCCCAATGTTGTTCAATTTGTACATTGAGCAAGCTATAAAGGAAAGCAAGGAGAAATTTGGAGAAGGAATTAAAGTTCAGGGTGAAGAATTAAAAACATTGCGTTTTGCCGATGACATAGTAATTCTGTCAGATACAGCAAAGGACCTGGAAGAGCTATTGAACGGAATGGACAGTGTGCTGAAAGGTGCATATAAGATGAACATTAACAAGAGTAAAACTAGGGTAATGGAGTGCAGTGTAAGAAAATCGGGTGATGCGGAAGGAATTAGATTAGGTAACGAAACAATAAAGGAGGTAGATGAGTTTTGTTACTTGGGCAGTAAAATAACAAATGATGGTCGCAGTACAGATGATATAAAATGCAGAATGGCAATGGGTAGAAAGGCGTTTTTGAAAAAGAGAAATTTGTTAACATCGAATATTGATTTAAGCCTAAGGAAGTCCTTTCTGAAGGCATTTGTATGGAGTGTTGCCCTGTATGGGAGTGAAACATGGACGATAAGCAGTGTGGACAGAAAGAGGATAGAGGCTTTTGAAATGTGGTGCTACAGAAGAATGCTGAAGATTAGGTGGGTGGATCGCGTAACTAATGAGGAGGTACTGAACCGAATTGGGGAGAAAAGAAATTTCTGGCATACCTTGACTAAAAGAAGGGATAGATTGGTAGGACACATTCTTAGACATCAAGGAATTGTGAATTTAGCGTTGGAGGGAAGTGTGTGGGGTAAAAATCGCAGGGGGAGACCAAGAGACGCGTATAGTAAGCAGATTCAAGTGGATGTGGGTTGTCGTTCTTATGAGGAGATGAAAAGGCTTGCTCAGGATAGAGTAGGGTGGAGAGCTGCATCAAACCAGTCTCTGGACTGAAGACCACAACAACAACATAACAACAGCAAAACAAGAGTAATGGTAATGGAATCCAGCCCAAGAAAACAAGGCTATGCTGAAAGAATTACATTAGTCAACAAAATAATAAACGTTGTACATGGTCTTCATTACTTTGGTAGTAAAATAACGTACGATGGTCGCAATACATACAGCTGATATAAAATTCAGAATGACTATGGGAAGAAATGAGTTTCTGAAAAAGAGAAATTTGTTAACACTGAAAATTGTTACGAAGTCTTTTCTGTAGACTTCTGTGTGCAGTGTTGCCTTGTAAGGGAATTAAACATGGACGATATATGGTCCAGACAAGGAGATGTTAGATGTTAAAATGTGGTGCTACAGATGAATGCTGAAGTTTACGTGGGTGGATGGCATAAGTAACGCGAAAGTACCGAACAGAATTGGGGAGAAAATTTTGTACAATATCGTAACTAGAAGAAGTGATCGATTGGTAGGATGCATTCTTAGACATCAAGGTATTGTAAAATTAGCATTGGAGAGAAGTTTGGGGGATACAAATCGCAGATGTGGACGAAGCGACGAATAAAGTAAGCAGGTTCAATTGGATGTGGGTTGCCGTTCTTCTACGTGGTGAAAAGGCTTGCTTAGGATGGAGTTAGTTGGAGAGCTGCGTCAAACTAGACTTCGAAATGAGGGGGAAATGGTCAAATATTTGTAAATCTAAGATGCTCACAAGAGTCGCCCGATGAGCTGCAGAAAGGCACACACAACAGAAAACAAAGATAAAGCTACAGCTTTCGGCTGTCACGCCTTCGCCAGCCATAGAGAACGAGCATAAGCACGCGCGCGCACACACACACACACACACACACACACACACACACACACACACACACAGCCGCCGTCTCCGCTGTTGCAGCCAGACTGTTGCAGGAAACGGCGGTTGTGTGTGTGTGTGTGTGTGTGTGTGTGTGTGTGTGCGCGCGCACTCACATTCGCGTTCTCTGTGGCTGACGAAGGCGTAACACCCGAAAGCTGTAGCTTTATCTTTGTTTTCTTTATGTGTGCCCTTCTGCGGATTATCGGGCGCCTCTGTGGTGAGCAGCATCATATGCCCATACGAATGTGCACTAAGGGATCACGTAAGAATACTTTAAAAATATAGCAGTAGACACTGACTTTGTGAATGACGTTGAAAGATATCTGAATTGAAGTAGAACGACGACGACGAAGAAGAAGAAGAATTAACGAACAGGTAAGGTAGATGTTAGACTGGGGTACAGTGGGAGAACTTCACACGCAGTCTGGGGTTCGAACCAAATAAAAGTGATAGAGGTAACAAAGAAGTTCCAAAGAAGGCGATTCAGTTTCTTTCACGTTAGTTCACAGAGCGTCACGGATATCTTCAGTCAATTTCAAATATGTTCAAATGCTTCTAAATTGAACGTAACTACTCTGGTCATCAGTCCCTAGCCTTACGAACTACTTTAACTTATGCTAAGGAAAAAATAAATACACCCATCCCCGAGGGCTTTCTGAGGGTTTATATAGAAGGAAATCGACCGTATACTGATTTAGGATAAATTAAAACTACGGAAAATCCGAATCCCAATGGTCCCACTTGAGTCGTATCAAGTTCTTCCTGGATGTCAGTCGGGTCTACTATACAGATAGTTCTGGAAGGCAGGGAAAGGCATCCACAAATTCACACGTATTTCATGATTTTTGGAACCACTCCCCGTCCTTACCACTTGTAAGACACTCCACCCCTGATGTGACGTCACATATTATGCTATTTTAAAATCATAAATTATTATATTAGAACAGCACGGTAGTGAATAATTTGTTCCCGTATAATTTTTTTTTAAATATAAAATCAAGAATAAATAACATAGCAGAAAATTCGCAAAACGAACCAAATGTACGACGGAAAATGTAATCACGTTCCATTCAGGCATATGGCGTAGCATTAACTTCGTTCTCAATTCAGTTTGCAGAAAAGAAGACCTAAACTACATTGTTTCTCATTTCAAATTGTTTAAGTGCACTGAAAATCATAAAACGTTAGAACTAAAGAGAAAGCGTGCATCATTCTGAGAAAGTCAAATGTCGACTGAGTAACTTCTACAAGCTGCCACTATCTTCAAAGGTTCTACAACAACACTGAAAATGGCTTGAAATAAATATAAATGAATACAAAATGTACATGAAACCAAAGATTTTACTTATTATTGTTATTATGATTGCATTCACGGACCTGTAAGGCGTACAGCAGAATAAAAGGCTACATACCACAATATAAAAAGAATACCACAGATTAACATTATGGCCGGCCGCGGTGACCGAGGGGACTGAGGCGCTTCAGTCACGGTCTGCACGGCCACTACGGTGGGGGGTTCGAATCCCCCCTCGGGCATGGATATTTGTGCCGCCTTAGTCTTAGTTATTTCATAAGTAGTTTGTAAGTTTAGGGACTGATGACCCCGTAGTTAAGTCCCATAGACTATACAAACATTTTTTTATTAACATTATGGATATCAACATATTTCATGAAAACAACTGGATTTATCTTATATGCTCATGCTCAACTTGGGGCTGCTTTGCCAGATATACACTTTACAAAATCTACTTTCCTCACTTCACCCCTTTTTAGTAACTCCGATGCATTTGGGTGAATACTAGTGAACCTCCAGAATAACAGTGTCTTGTAAAAAACGGAAGAAAATAGTTTTCTGCACAATGAAAAGTACCATCCAACAATATAATTTCCTGCTAACAGAGATTTTAGGACTGAATCGGGAGAGAAAATAACGATACCAGTTTCTGTGTCATTATTGAATTACCACTTCCAGTAGTTGTTGCCTCTATATGGAATACGGCAATGTCAACTTGCGTCGCAAATGTTTTGCAGTTCCGGCAAACCTTTTACAGAAAGGAGAATTATGAAGTTCTGCATAAACTCTACAGCCTTTCCGGTTATAGATTATCAAGTGCTTCTCCACGATTAAGTTTTGATAGACTTCCATTCAAAGCTCCGCCTTTTCTTGCAACATAAATTTATAACATTCTTCTATTAAGTGTTCTGAAATTAATGTGCTCATGTTGGTCTTCCAAACGCTAGAATAAGTGTTTGCTGCCTATCGTGAACAATTTCAAAGACTACTCTGAGGTATGAAATTATAGCCGTCACAATCTCAATGTACATTACCACGATTATTGTACTACGAACAGATTGCAAAATATGTTTATTTGCCATATTTTTCTCCCTTGAAAAAACCGAGCGAGGTAACACACTGGACTCGCATTCGGAAGGAAGGTCGGTCAAATCCACCTCTGGCCATCCAGATTTAGTTTTCTCCGTGATTTCCCTAAAACACTTCAGGTAAATGCCGGGATGGTTCCTTTCATAGGGCATGGCTGATTTCCTTCCCCATCCTTACCTGGACAATCCCAGCGTTAAGTTCCGCCTCTAATGACCAGGCTGTCGACGGGGCATTAAACACTAATCTTCCTTCCTAACCTTCTTCTTCCTTGAACAACAACAAAACGCTATGGACGTCTGCACAGATGCTAGCCAGCTGACAAGGTATGTTTGCACTGGTGAGTCATCCGGAGGGTCCGGCCGTACTGCTGCCTGAATGCAGAGTTCTTGCGCTCATTAAAAGAAGCTGGCCGAGAGGAATGGCCGCGTGTTCTAAAGCGTCATGCTACGCACTAGCGGCCGGTCCCGCCGGAGGTTCGATTCCTCCCTAACACACGGGGGTGTTTGTTATCTTTGGGGCCGTTTTCACCAACTGATGTTAAAAGTGGCATTAGCAAATGTAACGTAACATTTGTTAAAGCGTTTACAAGACTTAAAATTCTAGCATTTCACGAACTTGTTTTCTGAAAATGTTAACAAACACGTGTTAACGTTGAGAGAATTGTAAATATTGCAGATCTAGAAGGCTGTGAATGATTCGTATGATTTTATGAACGTACTACGATGCGCTTTTGTTTTTAGTTTCCTTTGCCACCAATATTTGATTAAAGTAAGCACACAACTGAAACAATGGCGGATGAACAAAATCTGAAGAGAAGTCGTGGGACAAATTTTTCGTCTTTGGAGAAAGAATTATTAATTGAACTAATAACTAAATATAAAGATGTTATAGAAAATAAGAAGACAGATGTGGCAAACGTAAAAGTTAAAGATGCAACATTATAATTTTGTTGCGCTCTTGTTCCTGGGCCGGCCGCGGTGGCCGAGGGGACTAAGGCGCTCCAGTCACGGTCTGCACGGCACTACGGTCGGGGGTTCGAATCCCCCTTCGGGCATGGATATTTGTGCCGTCCTAGTTCGTAAGTAGTTCATAAGTAGTTTGTAAGTTTAGGGACTGATGACCCCGTAGTTAAGTCCCATAAGCTTAACAAACATTTGAACATTTCTTGTTCCTGGACGCAGGAAAGGAGTCAATAGCTATTTTCTTAGTGGGTATCCACTATCTTCCAGTAGAACGCCTTCATTGATAGCTCCAATCTCATACTGAGCTCTAATGTGTGAAGCGTTGAAAATTGTACTATCATGTACCGAACGGCCCAACGTGCAACAATGTTTCTGATTAGGAAGTTACAGTCAGAAATAACCTGAACATTCACAGAAAAATAGCCTTTGCGTTTACGGTACATTTCCGCTCTGTTACCTCCAGGGGATTGTATTTCCACGTGCGTGCAATCTATGCAACCTAAAACTCCAGAAAAATGGAACTTTTCGTAGAAATCTAACACTACACGAGCTCGTTCATCTCCCGAAGGAAATGTTACGTACCTATGTCTCAACACTGCAATGGCTAATGACACTCTCGTCAAAATTCTTCTTACTGAAGCAACTGATACTCGAATATTGTCTCCAAACATAGACTGAAACGTTCCTGTCACATAAAAACGTAACGTAATTAACACTTGGAGCAAAGGTGAGATAGGAATATTTCTATTAGATCCATATTCCAACCTCTCCTGCAATTCCTCTGTAAACTTCAAAACAACTTGTTTCGACAGTCTATACCTCTGAAGAAAGTGCGTCGAAATCATTTCTCCTCGTAGGCCGTTCTCTATTGCGAATGCCATTTAGACGATCCAAATATAGTAAATCTACATCGAAAGCTGCAGTTGCGCCCGCCATCTTGACAATACTACATTTGTTAAACGCCTTAACAACAGAAATATGGACTGTCAGTTTAACACGAGTGTTAAGCTAACATAAGTTGATGTAATGCAATGTTTGTTTTAACTAATGCTGCATAAACTAACAACCGTGTTATCTCTCAAAATCTGTTGGTGAAAACGGCCCTTAGTATGAGTGAGTAATTAATCGTTTGTAATTTTAGAGACTGATGAATACAGTAGTTTGGTCCAATATGTTTACAAACGTTTGGAAAGATGCGAGTGTACCCATAGGTACAACGAGGGTGAACAACAACCCCGTCGCTGCCCACCCCTCACTATCATACGTAGTTCTCTCCCCCTTAACGTGAGACATTTATGGATGGTCCCAAGTCAACTATATCACAGCCTGAGTGTGTTGACGCCACAGTTTGTTATGAAATATCTAGGCGCTCATTATGTGTTGGTCGATTTGAGGAGTGAGACGGCTGTTTACAAATGGGCCTGCCTGATCACCTCCTACTAATGGCACAGCACTCTGCCGCCCCCTTAACGACTCTCGTGCTCACGAGACTTTAAGTTCCGGCATCGCAAGGACCTTATTTGCATCGCCATAATTCGTCTTAATGGGAACAGTCTCGTGTCGTTTCTGTAATCACATTAAAGCTTCGTGGTTTGAGCTAGGCCAGAAATTCTATCATACAGCTTGCAAGCTGTTTTGTTAATCGCGACATATTTCCAGCTTTTGTAATGTTAAACGTTACTAAAACCTGTGCACAGAACATGAGACAGAACCTGTAAAAACGATTTGGAGTTGTCCTCTTCGCAAAAAGTAAATACTGGACGTTTACGCATTTATCATTATCATCATTTAGAACTGATTATCCCTTTCAGAGTTCACTCTGGACCATAGGCTCCCTTATGAAAATTCCTCCATGGTCCCCTATTCAATGTGAACCTTGATGCTTCGTACAGTGTTTCCAGAAAATAACTCCCTGATTTCAAATTAAATATCTCGAAAACAAAGATAGATAGAGGAATGCAGTAAACGGCATGTTTTATTGTGAAAGCTGTAAGAAGTTTACACAGCAGTTTGAAATAATAGTTACAAAAGCTGCTAACAGATGGCGCTGTAATCGCCATACGTAATGCCTAGTATAAATAGTGATCCGAAGCCCAGAGCGATCAGTTCCACTATTGAAAAGTGAAAGGAGGTTAGCGTACCGAAGGAAGAAATTAAAACCATGTACTCCATTGAACAACGCGTTTTTCTGGTGCTAAAGTACCACAGGTTAGAAGAGGGTCCTACGGCAACAAGGCGAAGTTTTCAAGCACGATTTAATATTCCAAAAGGACCCGATGCGAAAACCATTCGTACGCTCTTCGCAAAATTTCAACGAACAGGCAGCGTAACTGATGATATAGTAGGGCATGTTGGCCGCAAGCAAACCGCAGTTACGCCTGAAAATATCGCCACAGTTTCTGGAATTATTCAGCGAAATCCAATGTCATCCGTCCGTAGATTTGCATCTGAGACTGATTTGAAGCGTTCCAGCACGCAGAAAATACTGAGACAGAGCCTACACCTGTTTCCATTCAAAATTCAAACGCATCAGGCATACCCGTACGAGCTGTGCAACAAAGGGTTGCCTTTGCTAATCAGATGCTCATAATGATTGATAGTGAAGGATTTGATGTTTGCTGCATCTGGTTTACAGATGCACACTTCCATTTGAATGGATGCGTGAATAAGCAAAACTGGCGATTTTTGGGTTCCGAAAGCCATATTGGTGTGAAGGGAAACCCCTGTATTCTCCTAAAGTTACTGTGTGGGCTGCAGTATGCAGCAGAGGCATTATTGGCCCTTTTTTCATTCGAGAAACAGTCACTGGTGCACGTTACGTTGCAATTTTGGAACAATTTGTCGCCACACAGCAACCGTTAGAGGATCGACCAGGTACTGAATGGTTTATGCAAGATGGAGACCGACTACATGGGACCGAACAACTGTTATGTTTTTTTGAGGAATACTTCTTTGGGAATCGAGTCATTGCTTTGGAATATCCCAAATTTACTGGTGTAGGCATGGATTGGCCTCCATGTTCGGTAGATTTGACTCCCTGTGACTTTTTTTTTTTTTTTTTTTTTTGTGAGGCACAGTGAAAGACATGGTCTACCCGAAGCATGCCGCCACGCTGGACGAGCTGGAATCGGCGATCTCTGTGGCATGTGGATCCATTTCGGTTGAGACCCCACGAAATGTGATGGCGAATTTCATTCTTCGTTTGCGCCACCTCTGTAGTGCCAATGGTGAATATTTTGAAAACATTGTGATGTGATTGTTTGCAAAGAGTGTTTTCATACGATTATTTCGCTTAGGTATGCTGATATGAGCTGTACAGCGTACAGCGCCATCTGTTAGCTGCTTTTGTAACTATTACTTCAAAGTGCTGTATAAACTTCTTACAGCTTTCACAATAAACGCACCGTTTACTGCATTCCTCTATCGATCTTTGTTTTCGAGATATTTAATTCTGAAATCAGGGAGACCTTTTCTGGACACTCTGTATGATGTTAAGTATTTCACTCCAAAATCATTGTTGGCCGAATCCAAGTATTTTTCATCGGTCTACCTTGACTACCATCTACTGCCTATACTACACTTGTGAGCCCTATTTTGGAGTATTTTTGCGTATTGTGGGATCCCCATCAAGTGGGAGTGACGGAGGATATAGAGTAAGTTCAGAGACGGGCAGATCGGTTTGTATTATCTCAATATGTAGGAGTGTGTGTACGGAAATGATGTACGAGTTCGAGTGGAAATCATTATTCGCCGTGGCGAGATTTATTTCCGATATTTCTTTCATTAACTTTTCTCTTCCCAATGTGAACATATTTTGTTAGCAAACACCTACATGGCAGACATGATAATCAAGGTAAGAGAAATCAGATCAAAAACCGAACGATTTAGGCGTTCCTTTTACCCTCGCGCTATTACAGAACGGAACGGAAGAGAAATGTGATCAAATCGGTTCGATGAACCGTCTGCAATGAACTTCAATGTGATTTGCGGAGTATTTATGTAGATACACTGCCGTCACTTCAAAAATATATATTACGTAATTGATTCCTTCTAGGAAATGCACCTCCTGCGCATCCGATAAAAAATGTTAGCTACTGCTACTGCTCTTTTCAACTGTACATATGAGTTTGCCTTTTAAGTGAGGGCTGGAACAAGTATGCGTCGATAACACAGAAATTCATATGAATACCTAATACGTCTTAATATGTACGAAATGGGCTTCAAAATATGCATAATGTCATCATGCCTCTTACAACAGCTTCATATAGGTGTTACGTGAATTTCAATTTGCAAGTTAAATTAATGCATTAGCTAATATCTCGTCCGTGATAAGCGTAGTGTTACTAAACTGTTTCTACAGTATGTAACGAGAAACGCTCAGAACGTTTACAGAATTTCCCTTACTATTATGAATTTGAGAACGAAATCGACGGAACTACAGTTTCTCCGTGCCTGTTTCTATTAATTCATACTATTTCGTAGTTTTTCCATTTCAGCACCTGTGAAATTTAGTTTTAAAAAAGCAGCAACCAGTTGCATCTCTTCTATTTTACTGTTTTCGGGCACTTGATTGGCGTTGCAACAGTTGAAGAGTCTGGTTACGGATCGCGCGGCCTCCCGCGTCGGAGGTTCGAGTCCTCCCTCGGTCATGGAGGTATGTGTTGGCCTACGATTAGTTTACCTTAGTTTAAGTTCAAAAATGTTCAAATGTTTGTTAAGCTTAAGGGACTTAACTACGGGTCATCAGTCCCTAAACTTACAAACTACTTATGAACTACCTACAACTAAGGACGGCACAAATATCCATGCCCGAGGGGGGATTCGAGCCCCCGACCGTAGTGGCCGTGCAGACTGTGACTGAAGCGCCTCAGTCCCCTCGGCCACCGCGGCCGGCAGTTTAAGTAGTTTGTAAGTCTAGGGATTTATAACCAAAGTAGTTTGGTTCCATAGAATTACAAACATTTGAGTCTGGTTAGGAGCAGTCACTATGTATACAGCATGTAATAACAGAATTCACATAATAGCGTTAGTAACACACCTACTGAGTACTTACTTTTAGTTATTAAGAACGAATAACTTGGAAAAATATTTCTATTTTGACATACTATGTATATAACTTACAATATTAGTAAAGGAGATACTGGGGTTTTTACAAGTTGATTCGAGAGAAATTGTTATAAGATGTTCTAAATGTTGTAGTGTTATTGGTGTTAAAACGAAGTGTATAGTCAGCAGTTTTCATTGTGCGTACAATGTGGAAATCATCATCATCATCATCATCGTCATCAATTGTATTCTGGCTTGCGGCAGGTCTTGTCATGGGTTGATCCTCTTCTTGTCATGGGTTGAGCGTCTTCCACTTTTCTTTGTCCAAAGCCAATCTTTTAATTTCTTCATATCTATTTCCTTGGATGTTGTCCAGCATTTGATATCTTGGCTTTCCTCTTCCTCTTTTTCCTTTCACCATTCCTTCTATTCCTTCCTTCAGTAAACAGTCCGTCCTCAAACAATGTCCAATCCAGTTTCGTTTTCCTAATGACTTCCAGCATGTTTCTTTCTTCTCCAACTCTTCTTAATACTTCCTCATTCCTTATTAGGTCTTCCCATTTCACTTTTTCCATTCTCCTCCATATCCACATCTCTAGTACCTCCAATCTTCTTTCATCTTCCTTCCTCAACGTCCAGGTCTCCGCACCATATAGCACAATACTCCAGATATAACACTTGGCAAGTCTTTTCCTCAGATCGTTCTTTAATGGTCCGCAAAGTAATCTCTGTTCCCTTTTGAATCCTTCTTTTGACATGGAAATTCTTTTCTTAATTTCTGCAGTGCAGTACATATCCATTATCATACTTACCAAGTATTTGAAGCTATGCACTTTCTCTATTTCTTCTCCCCCTATTTTTAAACGACATTTTGTGTTCCTTCCTCCAATTACCATGCTTTTTTGTTTTTTTTTTCTTGTTAATCTTCATTCCATATTCTTCTAATTTTGTGTTTAGGTCATCTAACATTGGTTCCATCTCTTTTGCACTCACAACCATGTCGTCTGCAAATCTAACACACTCTACTCGCCGTCCTCCAATACAAACCCCTCTGCTTCCATTAAAGCTTTCCTTGATTATGTCTTCAAGATAGATATTAAACAGTGTTGGTGACAAACAGCATCGTTGTCTTACACCTCTTCCCAGTTCAATTTCTTCGCTTGTCACACTTCCTATTCTTACTCTTGCTGTCTGGTTCAAGTACAAATTTGTAATTAGTTTTCAATCCCTCCAGTCAACTGCATGTTTCCTTAGGAGTGCCATCAATTTGTCCCATCTCACACGGTCAAATGCCTTCTCCAGATCAATGAATACGGCATACACCTTTCTCTTCTTCTCCATGTACCTCTCTCCTATCACTCTCAGTAGTCCAATGGCATCTCTAGTTCCTACTCCTCGTCTGAAACCAAACTGTTCCTCACCCATTACGGCATTCAACTTTCCATATAGTGTTCTGTTGAGCGTCCTTAGCAAGACTTTGGCTGTATGTGATATCAGACTCACAGTCCTATGTTCCTCACACTTTTTGCTGTTCTTTTTCTTTTCTGTAGGTATTAGGATACTTTCGCAGAAATCAATGTGGAAAAGAAGAAGAATAAAAATAGTACATTTTTCCACCAACAGATCGGTGTGCAGAGAAAGTTTCTGCAAAGATTCTTGAAACGAGCTAAATGGTTCAAAGAAAATGGTAAGGTAAAGCAGTCAACAATCCGAAGATTTGTTTGAACACCACAGTGCTTTACTAGGCATGGTCCTGTTAGGAGGTGGTATGCCATTGCCTTCCTCCGACCTTCGAACTGACTTACCCAGCCAGTTATAGGGGGACCTACAGTTTAACGTGGGTTCCGAACCACGGTGCTACTCGGTATTTTTCACATGAGAAATACTGCCAGAGGTGAAAGAAGTGGAAAGTGACAGATAAAAATCCTAGCGGGCGGGAATCGAACCCGTGACCTTTGGACTTGTAGTCTGGCACTCTACCACTGTGCAACCGAGGCGCACAAGAAAATGATAGGTAAGGGATATGATAGAGCCGCAACAATTAATGGGTCTGATGTTCAGCAGTACTAAGTAGGATTGCCGGCCGCGGTGGCCGAGGGAACTAAGGCGCTCCAGTCACGGTCTGCACGGCCACTACGGTCGGGGGTTCGAATCCCCCCTCGGGCATGGATATTTGTGCCGTCCTAGTTCGCAAGTAGTTCATAAGTAGTTTGTAAGTTTAGGGACTGATGACCCCGCAGTTAAGTCCCATAGACTATACAAACATTTGAATATTTAAGTAGGATTTCAGAGCTTCATCCAGAAACAATATATGGTCATTATTAAAGTCATTGCCTAAAACTCGTCTCAGACTCTCTCTTAACGTTCCACGGATTTTTTAAAAGTCTTAATACTGTAGAAGAAGGCATTTTCAGACAAAATACTCAAACTGGATTTTTTTTGGAAGAAAATATAGTAGATGTCAAGGTTACTGGGAGAAGATTTTTTGATCGTCAAGCTGTAGATAATGTTTTTGTTCAACAATCATGCAACTATTTCATGTTTTAGGTAGACCTTTCTGAATCACTGAATCGAGAGATTTAGCTACTAGGAAACAGAAAGATGTCGAGTGGCTTTGCTAGTTCCTGAATGTTTTCAGTGTTATGTTAAAACTTTCAGCAGATTTCAAATCATCAACATCGTTCGTTCGTAGCTTCCCAATTTATTAACGAATTTCTTAGGAAATTGGAAAAATCTTCATTCGGAAGATAAATTCGAGATTGAATAACACAGGGTACATGAAAATTCATCAACCTTATATAACTAACTGTTTGAATCTCTTAACGAGGATCCTAAACAGATAAAGTGAAGAGACAACCATACACATGACTCCCCTGGAAAGTATTACGGGAAAGCAGTACGTTGCCAGCAGTATTGTTTAAAATCACTGAAGATCTGGAGATTTCATCGAAACAAATATTTCTTGTTGTCAATCGACTCTATTCAACATAACTACCATTACAAGAATTTAGATAAGTTTCTCAAGCGGAATTTGGAGTACACGTTACGGTGTGAGAAATGACGTCATCACCAGAAGTCTCTTCTCCCTTCAAAATGTTTGTTTTTAATGCTTTAGTCAAGAACTTGTATCCCAACATATCTTTTCGAGCCTACTTAGGTCCCTACCAGTATTAATATGTGATTTGCTATGTCACTTTCGAATATGAAAGGTGTGAAGATTTACTTACGGAACATAAAGGGTAATTGGAGGAATTAGCTGCTTTCACTTGTCTTATTTTGTTTAGTAGTTTTTAGTATGTTTCAAATGTTTGGAAACCTTTTCGACCAAACAGCTACTGTCATTAGTCCCTATACTAATATACACTAAGGGAAAAAAAAAAGAAAACACACACACACACACACACACACACACACACACACAGTCGCGCGCGCGGGTGCCCCCCCCCCCTGACAAAGACTCGAACTTCAGGCGGGAACGCCCGCCCAGTCCGTAGCAAGACGCCTAAGACCACCCGACCATCCGCGCCGCTATTCTGTTTCAGACGATCCATTCATTTCTTCAAACTGTAAAATGTAATGTTTTGAACATGTAGAAACAATAAAGAGCAGTGATTTATTTCTCAGGCACAACGCATGTAATTTTTGTCTGTGGAAGATCTTGATAATATTCAGAGTACAACAATATTTGCACCATGGATCTGTGTAAGAAGATGGCTCACTTGCGAAACAGCTATATGTCTTCTTCTTATTCTTTCTTCTTCTTTTTTTTTATTTTTTTTTACCAGTGATCTCCAAACAACCTGAATGTGTAGTAACTTTGGTCTTTGAGCATAACACACATTGATCTATAACACTGCAGCATAGTTGCACATTCATATGTTTTGCACGTGATTTCCCATTGCCCGTCATGTTGTCATTTGGCAGTAAGTACGTGACAAACAATTGCTTTCTTACCTCTTGTTTCTAACGTGTCAATATGCGATGTAATATGCCAGTATGAGAGCACAGTATGAACTTTTTCCTTCTCGTGTTCTACTAAAATTTCGTAGCAGCCATGTTGTAATTTGCCAATAACCGCAATATGAAAAGTTATGGCTACCAAGCTCGGACAGCTGTAGTTCAATATACAGGTACTCTGCAGATCATTGCCTTACAGGCCCTATTTAGCGATTTTCTTCTATGAAATGTTCTATTCGTAATATCCTTGGAACAGCGAGTGCAACCATCACATTCCAAACAATTTGTAAATATACGCTAGTTAAATGAAAAGGTATGTAGTACATCGTGGAGGAGTTCTTTGCATTTAAGGCGTAGTTAAACTGGCAAAAAATGCGAGTTCGGCTAGGTGCTACGACATGAAAGGGAAGGAAGTTGTGAATAGGATGTGTTTTCAGTTAAATGTGTTCGGAAGTATTAGGTTTACTTACGAGTCAGTCATATACTGAACACGCGCGCAGTGCCGATCATTTATGCAGATCGGACAGAACGCGGTTGACAAGTAGTGGTCCTGCCATGTGAATTAATAAATGCCAGATGAATGCAAATCTTTTAAAATAATTTTTTGTGCTTACTTCTGTGTTTAAATGAATTTGTTTACCTTGCCATTTGATATTAAAAAAAGTTATTTACAATTACATTTACCCCACGAATTTGGGGTCAAACATGCCCCTGCCAGGACATGAGACTTACTACATTCGCCCGGGCAGTTAAGGGTCAACATTAGTGTGTGTGTGTAAGAACGAGACACGTCTCAACTAATGTGGGGACTTGTGAGACAAGTGCATAATAAAGTTGTGTAAATAGAGTTTGTTCACAAAAGGTAAACATTTGATGTGTTACTATTTGAGTATTTTGCGGTAATCCCTCAGCCTGAAGAAAGTAGGAGATGGCAAGAAGCCTGAAGAGCTTTTCCAGACGGTTAATCAATTAAGAAGAAGATTCTAACAGGCGACCAATCAACAACTTTAATTGAGCTTACAAGTAATTGGACTCAGGACTATCTCCGATTCAGTCTCATAACTACGTACTTTCCTGGTGGAGTTCCATTGACTTTTACACAAAATAACGCCGGTCAATATACACTTATTTACATAATCACATTATCATGGATAATTAGAAACTCATTGAGGTATCCTACACTAGAATTTTATTTGAAATTAGTGTACCTATCTGTGTTCATATCCCAATACTGTAGGTCACAGTATTTCTATATTCCATTATGTTTTATAAATACTTCTTCAATTTGTCACAGTATCAATCAGTACAAGATTGTCCAGTTAGGTTTCAGGTACCATTAACTTCATGTTATTCGGCCCAACCGTAACATTCTTCTCCTCTATTTAGTGAACCTTATATCAGAAGACTGATTTTATCAAAAGAAGGGAATACATTAAATTAGAATTCTAATTCATCTGAGTTATCATATTGTCAAATAAAAAATAGATAATTGTGCCTACTGTTAACCTGTTAAAATTGCGTTGTACATTTTAAAGAAAAATTTTTCTTGCTTAATTTTATAGACCAACTAATATTTGAATGAAAGCTACCTGAAAGCAAATTATGTAAAAAAAATATATAAATATTCATTGTCAAAATTAAGTTAAAAACTTTAACCTTTTTTAAGGACGCTAGGAATCGGATCGCCCCTTTACAACATTCTGGCTGCGTAACTGATGGAGATGAGAGCAGCCTCTATTAGCGATTACCATGAGCATGTAATGCTTCATACATTTCGTCAGGATGCTCCAGCAACCGTTTCGACGAGCTCATATTTCCATACAGAGTGTTCCACTAATTTAGCTGTTTAAGATGTACAACGAACCATTTCCGTAAGTGACTACGTATTTCGCTATAAAGTTAGCACCTTTTCTTTTTTATGTAGCACTATGAACTATCTTTAACGGCCACCGATTGCCATCGGAAAAAAGTGTACTGCGGCAAGTGGTCTTTGCAGTCAAAGACCCCTTATGGTCTTTAGACGTGGTACTGGGTCGTGCTAGCAGATGCAGAACCTACTTTTAATGTGTATTTCCAAACTGTTTATGAGAAAAATATTCATATGAACACTAATATCATCGTACACATTTTTCGATAACTCGCGACTGTCACTGAGAAACTATGATGGTTCGACTTCAGAAAGACAAAGGGTGCTTCATATAATCATCCGTTTATGAAAAATCGGACATTTCCACTTTGTTAAAATATATTGTTAACCGTTAAATTATTATTATAGGTTGGAGTCTATTACAATACCCTCACTTCAAATGTTCAAATATCTATGTGACTTAACTACTGCGATTATCAGTCCCTAGGTTTACAAATTACTGAAACTAACCTAAGGACAACACACACACACACACACACACACACACACACACACACACCTGAGGGAGGACTAACCTCCAACGGGGAGCAAAATGTTCAAATGTTTGTATAGTCTATGGGACGTAACTACGGGGTAATCAGTCCCTAAACTTACAAACTACTTATGAACTACTTACGAACTAGGACGGCACAAATATCCATGTCCGAGGGGGGATTCGAACCCCCGACCGTAGTGGCCGTGCAGACCATGACTGGAGCGCCTTAGTCCCCTCGGCCACCGCGGCCGGCAACGGGGAGCATAAGCGTGGTCCGCAACAAGGCACCTTAGAGCGCTCTGCCATTCCACCGCGGCTTATCCTCACTTTACTCATTACTCATTACAGGCTGATATAGCAGCATGTTAACGCGAATAAAAGTTTTGCAACAAAAAATGTTCAAATGTTTGTAGATCTATCGGACTCAAATGCGTGGTCATTAGTCCGTAGCTTCCAAACTACTTAAATCAAGGTAAACTAACCTAAACACGACACAAACACCCATGCCCGAGGGAGGGACTCAAACCCCCGACGACAAACGGCTGCGCGCTCCGCGGTACGGCGCTCCAGTAGGCACGGCTAGTCTGCCGCGGCGTTCTGCAACACTTTCATGACTTACATGTTATTTTATCAGAGATAACCTTTCTTTATACTTATACTGGCCATAGCACATCCGCTCTGTACAGCGCACACCGGGAACGGCAAACGTGGTCTGTGTACAAGGTTCAGTATTACATCATCTTTCCAGCCTCATTTCAAGCGTATGCATCTCCATCTACATGACAACTCCGAAAGTCACATTTAAATGCATGGCAAATCATCGAACCACCTACAGACTATTCCTTTGCCGATCCACTCTCCAACAGCCCGAGAGAAAAGCAAGCTCATTTTCCGTGCGAATTCCGATTTTTCTGATACTATTATGAAGATCAGTTCTCCGTCAGTAGGTTCGCTTTAAAAATATTTTCGCATACGGAGGAGAAAATTGGTGATAGAAATTTAATGAAAAGAGCTCGTTGTAGCGAAAAACACTTTTGCTATAATACATAGGTGTCCAAAACAATTTATCCACTGTTTTAAAGCCCATAACGTGCAAACTAATTGACGGACTTGTCTCATCTTTGGTAGTGTAATAGTTTGTAGTTCTGGCAATCGCCACACAAGCGTTGAATTGGGTTGTTTTGTTTTGTCAAATGACAGTCGCCGGATAGTCAGTGTTTTGTTCTTAGTTGCACCTAGTTACTCGAATAAATATGTACATTCGATGAAAGGAAGTCAGTTTTGAGGTGGTATTTTAAGTAAGAAAACATTAATCAGGTTCAACGGCATTAGTGAAATGAGTATCAAACAGAGCCACCGACACGTTTAACGATTCGTCGCATTCGAGACAAATTTGAAGCCGAAGGCTAAGATGTACACAAACAACGATCTGGACGATCTGTAACAGTAACAAGTCCAGCCAACTCCCGTCGTGTGTTAAAACAATTCACCCGCTCACCACAGAAGTCTTTGATGACACACTTACCGGTGTACCTTCAGAAGCTTCAGACATCCATTTTACCTGCCATCCGAGACTTGTATGGAGACGGAAGATTTTACTTTGAACAAGATGGTGATCCAGCCCACTACCAAAATCGTGTTAGGGCTTATCTCGACAAAAATCTACCAGGAAGATGGATAGGCTGTAGAGGTGCTATGGGGTATCCACCACGTTCCCCACATTTAACTCCTCTGGACTTTTACCTGCGGGGAACACCAAAGGACGTCGTTTATCGACAAAAGCCACGCACATTGGATGAACTTCGAGAATTCACCGTACATTCATTTTGAGATATTCAACTGAACGGGTTGCAGTCAGTAGTTCGTGCTGCAGTTCGGCGACATCGTTTGTGCGTGGATGTTAATGGTGACCATTTCGAAGTTGGACTTTAAGCTACACTTTCGCCAAAAATGAGACAACTCCGTCAATTAGTTTGCGTTCACATTTGTAACATTCACTGTTCTATAATTCAAAGGTGCTGCCTTTCTGCAAAGTTCGTAGTCCTATCGGGGATGTAACCCCTACCATACAACATTACTCCAGACGAGGAGTAGATCTGTAGCATGTTCTAAGTATTCTGCCAATATTACAAGGGCAAACCAGGATGTTTTTGTCCATATTTATAAAGCCTAATTTCGGCAGTGAATACCAACTCAACGTATCCGTGCCCAGTGTTGGATCTTTCTTGGTTCGGGAGGGCCTTACCTACCAGTAGCTCCACCGCAAAGCTATTCTGCTAGATATTAAAGACGGCTGTTGTGCTTCACTAGGAACGAAAGGCGATTCGTTCCCTATGCAGCAAGGAAAGAATGTCCGTCAGGATCTACAGTGAAATGCAGCGCACATACGGAACATACGGAAAAAGTTGTCTCGCTTGGAAAAGTTCGAAGAACTTTGTGAAGTCTTGCACGACAAAGAATGTACGGGGAGGATACGTTCGTTGCATGCTGACAACATTTTCCGCATGTATGTAATGGTTCCACAATGTCACGTCTGACATCTGCTAGCAGACGAAATTATCGAGGGATCCAGAATGTGGAGAAATGGTGCTGCTCGACGACAATGCGAGATCAAATGAGGCAATCAGAACTGCAGAAAAGCTCCGGGCATTACGCTGGGTCATGCTGGTCCACCCACAATACAGTACAGACCTCGGGCCTTAGTAATTTCAACGTTTTCGCACCGTTCCTGGCAGGACGACGATTCACAAGTAACGAAAAAGGGAAGACAGCAGTCCGCCGGACGAATTTTATCAGAGGAGCACCTCAAATGTAGACCTGCAAAGGGACAAATGTGTGTGCAGCTATGTGGGGAACGCGAGTAAAAACAATGTAAGGTCCGTAGAATATTATGTATATATTAATAACCTGTCTGGCTAATAAAAATTGGCGGGAAACACACTCTTGATTTGTCCTCGTACATCTACATTACTACTCTTCATCTCTACTGAGTCCCTGCACAGAACAGTTCTACGTTGGATACATCTTTCAAGGCGGTAATGCACATTTACGCCGCGCCATCTCCGGAATACACAACGCCGACTCATTTCCTATTTGACATAGCTCACGGATAGATGTAGCGTGACCAACTTTCTAAACGAAAATAAGGGAGATACTTATGTCCTTGACAGAAAATAAGAGAGATTAAGAGAACGGCGAAATATTCGCAAAAAAATCAAAGGAGTATTTGTAAAGGATAACTATTTATTTACACATCACGAATACTTACACATATTTTGCTACAAATTTTATACAAAGAATTCACTGCAGGAATAAGGAACATTCCTGACGACTTAAAGTTCAAATCTGATTAGGTTTATGCTACTTTTATTCTTTACATCTGTCCACTTATCATTCATACGAGAAAAGACGCTCTCGATGTGATCATTATTTCCTGGTAGACTCAAACATAAAGATACTAGTTTACCCAAGTTCTTAAAATTAACATTATTTGATTGAGCACTTTGCTTTATAAGCGTTTGATCGTGCTAGTCCAATACAGGAATATAAAGCTTCACGCTTCGAACGATACGTACACATATACTTTTTTTCTATATTGGTGGCCTTTTACCTTCGTCCTCGCTGTCCATCATAAAATCTTGAACAACAATTCATCCAGTGTGCTACCACTGCGCCTGCTCGCTCGGTCCGGCAAAGAAACAAAGTCAGATCTAACAAGGAAAGTATTTGTGCTCGAACAAAGACATATACACCAAAATCGTATGAGACATAATGCAAAGATCCCTTCTTGCACCAGTGATACTTCGGCATCTGCAAAACTATGCAGTCGTCCGTTATAGGTCTCTGCGTGCGCCTTGACACACTGCACTTTGACCTGTCGGTTCGCCAGTAGGGACAGTGCAGTGTGCCTCCGAAGTTGCGTTTTGTGATGTTATTTGTGTGGTGAAGCGTCAGATGGAGCGGCGATTGGTAATCAATCCTGCTAATGTATTGTGAGTAGTTGAGATGAAGTTACGAAGAAGCCTTCTTCGTGAAGATGGTATTAGTGTAGAAGATGAATCATTCGGATGCTTTCTCGTTTCTGTTATGGTACAGAAATATGAGCATAAGTTAGATACTGTTGTAACACTAACACATAATAATGATAATAGGGATGATAATGAGGAACAACTCATTGCAAGCGGTAGTGCTACGGTAAGTGCGGGAAGAGGCGATGGAAGCAGTTGCAGTGAATACCAAAAGTCTTCCGAGAAGGAGGTTAAAGTTGCAACTATCATCACGGCTTTTGATGACAATACGCTAGAAAACATGTACGATGATTATTACATAAGTTATAGTTAAGATATCTGCATTGTGTATGGCGTCTACAATTACATCTACAGTGCTATCTAGAGCATGGTTACAGAGCTTTGCAGAAAAACGACACCCACTAGCACATTGAGGTGTACGCAGAGATCCTGTAACCAAACGTTCATACAGATATGTTTGTTCGAGCCCATGTACTCTCCTTTTAAGTTTCTAACCACCAAGCGTCGGTCGACCATTTATAAGGTAATCAATTGAAATAATGTCAATATAAAATCATTGGTCTCTGCTGCCTTAACGTTTCAACGAATTCTGACAGTACGCGCATAATTTAAATGCTTGAAATTATATATATACAGGGTGTTTCACTAAGTGTGTTTGCCTCTGAAACTTGATAAAATAATAGTTGACGGTAAATTTTAATGCGGTAGGTCAACACAAGAAATGTTACACTTTCTGCGGAGCTGTGAACATAGTTTACTGTATCATTTTCCAAAGAGTTACAGCACAAAGATATAATTTTTTAAATGGAACAATAGTTTTTTCTATCGTGTATTGGGTTCGTTTAAACCAGCTGCGTCCAAATCAATTTAAACTACATTCCTATTACTGTTAGTTTGGGAGCTACAACCCTTCAACGTGCCCCAGGGGATAGCCACTCGGCCAGTCAGTTACGCTATCGGAGCCTCCGCCCCCGGAATTTTGAAGGGTTGTAGCTCCGAAACTAACAGTGATAGGAATGTAATTTAAATTGATTTGGAAGCAGCTGGTTTCAACGAATCCAATGCACGATAGAAAAAACTATTGTTCCATTTAAAAAATTATATCTTTGTGCTGTAACTCTTTGGAAAATGATACAATAAACTATGTTCATAGCTCCGCAGAAAGTGTAACATTTATTGTGTTGACCTACCGCATTAAAATTTCCCGTCACCTATTATTTTATAAGTTACAGAGGCAAACACGCTTAGTGAAACACCCTATATAACAGCCACTGAGCCTGAAAATACAGGAACCGGGAAATTATGGAATAAACGTGTTCAAACACGTGAGAATCCCGGAAAATAAGGGAGAGTTGGTAACACTAGATAGATGGAAGGATGGTCGTACTTTTGCCACTTCCGGAGACAAGGGCAATGAAGCCTAAAGTTTGCTAGCACAGTAGGGGTAACTGTGCAAACGCGCCAGTGCAGCTATTACGGCAGAAATAGCGGCCGGTCAGGGCAGGGGAAACACCTGTGCTGTGTAAGCGTGACGCGCCGGGCAGATCGCGGGACTCCGTGACGCAGGCGGACGCTGCCTGCAGCCACGCCAAGGCCGCGCACGGCCGCGGCCGACTGCCAGACTGGCGCAGCCGCTGTGGCCGCCTGTGTCTGCAGCCACAGCGACGACGCCGCGCCGCGTCAAACGACAATTAACACGTCATATTTATTTATCAGTGGCGGCTTTGAGAACACCTGCAGCTTTCCCAGCAGTATTCGTAAAATCTCTTTACAGTTACCGACCATTTTGACTATTCTTGAATTTAGCAAAAAAGCTTATGAGACTTAACTACGGGGTCATCAGTCTCTAAACTTACAAACTACTTATCAACTACTTACGAACTAAGGCGGCACAAATATCCATGCACGAGGGGGGATTCGAACCCCCGACCGTAGTGGCCGTGCTGACCCTGACTGGAGCGCCTCAGTCACCTCGGCCACCGCGGCCGACGAAGTAAAAATAATCAAGCCCTAAAACACATTAGCAGTAAAGAAATAAACGTACAATCAAATCATCTTTGAAAAATAAATAAAGAAGAATGGGTCATTGGGTAGAGTTGTTCATTAAAAACAAATTTATTAATGCCTCGTATTTCGTATTCCTGTTGGCTCCTTAAAAGTTCTTTGCCCCCCCCCCTTTTTTTTAACCACTTAATGCCTGAATTAATTTCTACTTCAAATAAAAAATAAAAAAATCATATATTGTGCTCAATATTGGGTCTTAGACCATTTATAACATCAAATATAAGAAATGTTACACATAGTTGGTATAATTAGGTATGTGTCAAATTTGCGACAACAGGCATTTGAGAAATAAAACGCTTATAACTCTTCATTGAGGGAATTTTTTTTTTTATTGTTCTCATAAGATTGAATACAGTGTCAGAACTCTTTGGGGGGGGGGGGGGGGGGGAATTCTTTTGGAATATACAGTACCGTATTCCATATTGTCTGTGATCTGCAAGTTGAAGATTGTTTGTTAACTTTAATTCCAATTATTTACTTGCTCCACCAAACTTAAAAGTACTCGCATATGCAAATCTCATCGATACACCCAATCTATATCTATATATAAAAGGCTTGTGTGTGTACGTGCTGACAGACTTTTCTCCATGACCACATACTGCCACCCACTGCTGGTTGTGGTGGTAGATAGCCCTTGGTCTAATGATGTTAGTAAGGGAGTTTGGTCGCGGTGCGTGGCAGTGGGTGAGTGTGATCAGTAAAAATTCGCAAAATATGCAATAAAACGATTTCGCATTGTCCGCCATGTCTAAATTTGGCAAACGAGTTTATATCGGTTATTACGTGACAAAGAATTGCTTGCTTACCTCTTGATTTGGAATTTAATTCCATATTCGATGTTGTAGGCTGATATGGGAACGGAATCGAAACATATTTTCTTCTCTTTTTCTTTAAATGCTTCTTAGCAGCCATGTTTGAATTTGGCAAGAAACTAAATATGAATATCTGTGGCTGGCATTCTAAGAAAACTGAAGTTCAACATCCAGAGAGTATAGAGATCAAAAATCAAATGTTTGTAAATCTATCGGACCAAACTGCGTGGTCATCCGTCCGTAGCTTACAAACTACTTAAACCAAGATAACTAACCTAAGGACAAACACACACACACCCACGCCCCAGGGAGGACTCGAACCTCCACGGCGAGCAACCGCGCGCTCCGCAGCGAGACGCCTTAGACCGCTCGGCTACTTCACCGCGGCTATAGAGATCAATGCAGCGACACTATCTAATGTGAAAGGTGTTATCGTTTGACAGCTGGGTCACAGAACAAGGAGTGGCTGGGTCAAGAAAAACTATGCGACGTAGTCCTACTCATATCCCGGCGGCCTCCTGTGACAATGTTGGCAACAGATGTTGAATAACGGGAATCATGTGACAGCGTCATAAGCCAATCGCGTGACACGCAAATATTTTGTCGTGAAATCAAGCATACAGCAAGAACAGCAGTATTTATGTACACTCTATGTGGTTCGGTCATCTTTGCAACGATTTTATATCGTGCTATTGTTGTTGCCAACATAAAAACACGAGGCCGCCAGGATAGAAAGTAAAATTTTACCGAATCAGATACATCCGTTGTTGTCACATGTCATTATGACCAGCACTTTCACGCGAAACTCTTTTGTATAGAGTCTCATGATTCACACAGTCTTACAATTCGTTCCAAATTCCTATTCAAGAAGATATTTGTGAAAACTGTTACAAATCAATATTCACACTTATCCAATATCGTTTTCAGAAATGTAATTTGCCAGCTGCTTTCGGCGCTGCTGTTGCAATGTGTAACAAAATTGAGAATAACGACGTATAATATCAAACATATAAGTTTTTAACTTCTCGGCGAGTTTTCCTCAATACTTTACCGACGATCGACAGAGACAAAGTTGAAAATGCAGATAGGCTAACAAATGAATAATAGAGCGCTACACAACGGTCAGAGTCATAATTCGATTAGTTGGTGTGGGTGATTTAATTATTACTATTTCTCATCTCAACGATAGAAGTGTTTTCAGAAGTTTACTTCAAACAGAGAATTACACACCGCAATGTTAACTTTATGAACACAACATAATATTGAATTTATATCGTTCCGGAGTACGGACTTAATTTCACGTTTTGTATGAAAAACGTTATGAATATTGAAACTTCCTGGCAGATTAAAATTGTGTGCCGGAACCGAGACTCGAACCTGAGACCTTTGCCTTTCGCGGGCAAGCGCTCTACCGACTGAGCTACCCCGACACGACTCACGATGCCGCCTCACAACTTTACTTCCGCCAGTACCTCGCCTCCTACTTTCCAAACTTCACAGAAGCTCTCTTGCAAACACGCAAGACTAGCACTCCTGGAAGAAAGAATATGGTGGAGACATGGCTTAGCCACAGCCTAAGGGATGTTTCCAGAATGAAACTTTCACTCTGCAGCGGAGTGTGCGCTGATATGAAACTTCCTGGCAGATTAAAATTGTGTGCCGGAACCGGGACTCGAACCTGGGACCTTTGCCAAAGGTTCCGGCACACAATTTTAATCTGCCAGGAAGTTTCATATCAGCGCACACTCCGCTGCAGAGTGAAAGTTTCATTCTGGAAACATCCCTTAGGCTGTGGCTAAGCCATGTCTCCACCATATCCTTTCTTCCAGGAGTGCTAGTCTTGCGTGTTTGCAAGAGAGCTTCTGTGAAGTTTGGAAAGTAGGAGGCGAGGTACTGGCGGAAGTAAAGTTGTGAGGCGGCATCGTGAGCCGTGTCGGGGTAGCTCAGTCGGTAGAGCGCTTGCCCGCGAAAGGCAAAGGTCCCAGGTTCGAGTCCCGGTTCCGGCACACAATTTTAATCTGCCAGGAAGTTTCATATCAGCGCACACTCCGCTGCAGAGTGAAAGTTTCATTCTGTTATGAATATTCATTGTTTTTGACAATTACTTCTACTTAAATTTGACATCTTAGCTAGGAGAACTGAGTTTATTGACAGAACGATCCAACAAGGATTCTGTTTTTGCTGACCTAGGTCCGAAACCCTAAAAACCATGATCTACACATGCCCTTCTTTAACAACCGTTGCGAAGCACGGGCATATAAGCTAGTTATTAATAAAATACCTTAAGACAATGTCAATCCAAAAGTAGTTACTATACGATTTAATACTCTCAGGTATATTATCGTGACTTCCACATCCACAGCTGACAACCTACTGTTCCGACGGCTTACCAAGGTTCTGTAATTCTTTTGCTCGCATAATGGTTTTGGCGCAGCTACGGAATTCAGTGTGGCCCGACTGACACATACATACCGTGACCGAGAATAACGTACATAGTACTGCCGCCGATCTCACTAGCTGAACATTTCCGATTGCAGCTGGAATCGGTAGCACATTTCTCAGCATTTCCGGCCTCTAATCGATATAAATTTGTAGGTAGGAGTCATAAGTCGTCGTCATTGGAGCTACTGCCAGCATATGCGAACTACTTCCATGCGTCATGTCAACCATAATACATGAAGGGGAAGTCGTGCAAAACATTCCGGCACTGCGTAGCACTTTCTCCGTATACGTTTCGTCGCCCCCGCGGTCGACGATGACCCTTCACTCCCCTTCACAAGACACTTTTGTACGTGCAGGAGCTGAGAAGGGACAAAAATGCTGAGACAAAAGTTAAAGCCAGCTATAACATGAAAAGTACCTCAGTTAAGCGTTATTGGAGTCATTGAAGTACGACAAAATGTATGTTCCAATTTGAAAAAAAAAAAAAAAAAGTACTTTAGGGGCAAAATTAAAAAAATAGGGACCTCTCAGGTACTGTTGAAAAAAAGGGACTTTAGGGACCAATCGGACCTCAGCTAAATACACTGTCATTTTGCAGCTGTAAATCTGATCCTCAGCTGTTGAAATTATGCTGAAAATTGGTGACTTTGGTATCTAGGGGAGATATTTAATTCTCTGATGCTGTACATCGCACACCTGAATCTTTATGACTGTGTGTGTGTGTGTGTGTGTGTGTGTGTGTGTGTGTGTGTGTAAGCATTATTTCGGAATATGGCAGTGTTTGTTAGCAATACGTTGCTCATAGTAAGCGGTTTGTTGTTGAAGGTGATGAAATATTCATTCAACGTCATCCAACCAGCAAGGGTAAAATAGAAACAGTTAAATACCACGATATAGATCCCTAAAACCATGACGGAACCTCCACCGTGCTTCACTGGCATGCAAAATCATAAGATTCTCTTGGGGTTTTCGATGCAACATCCAGTTCTTTATAGGAAGCAATGTAAACGATGATTCAAATCTGCATACCGCACACTTAATGTCATCGATTGTCCAGGATTTATGATCGTGGCACGGCACTGCAGCACTTCCAACCGTAGTTTTATGTTGCCTGGCCACAATGGTTCTTAATGCTAATCGGTCGTTCTCAGCCGACTTCGGGTTTCGCCCGCTATTCCTGTTCGAATGTTCAAATGTTTGTGAATCTATGAGACTTAAGTGCGTGGTTATTAGTTCCTAAGTAATAAACAACTTAAAATAACCTGAGGACAACACATACACTCATGCCCGAGGTTAGGACTCGAACTTCCGATGGCAAACGGCCGCGCTCACCGCAGCACGGTGCCTCAGTGCGCACGGCCATTTCGTCACGGCTACCCCTCTTCGTCAATGTTTTACATTGTCCTGAATACGATGTCATTACCGAGGAAACTGCCACTTGTGAAACGTTTACCCTACAAACACCAAGCACGGGCAAAAATTGCTTTTATCTTTCATTAAAAAAATCATAATAAAATATATCTCTTTGTTTAGAGGCCTTTTTCAATTTGTCTTTCACCTTAGATAGTACTTAGGAGTTTTAAATTTTTATGGTTACAATTTTAAAAACACCACAGAAATATACAAATTTTACGCCCTAGGATACATTTTGCCCTGAGATACTACTCCATGAGATCATAATTTATACTATCTTTCCTACAACCACCAAGCAGGATCAACCATGTTATTGTAACAGCAATGTCCATCACCTCTAATTTCAGTGTGTCCCAGCTATTTACAAGCCTAATAAGCCTTATACCAGCTGAAAATATTGTAAATAGTAGTGTATATAAACAAAATTTCGCAAGAATACGGCGCGGCGGAGTGGACCAGCGCATTGAGGCGCTATGCTCCGATGCGCAAGACCGTTCCCCGTCGGGGGTTCGAATCCTCCCTCGGGCAGGGATGTTTGTGCTGTGGTTACTGTAAGTTAGTTCATAAGTTGTTTGTAAGTTTAGGAACTGATGACCCCGCAGTTAAGTCCCATAAGCTTAACCAACATTTGAACAAGAATGCGAAACTAACATCTTCCGTCCTGTAACTGCTGATATTCCAAGATGGCAATTCTGCAATAAGGATCATGCAATGTACCGGGTGATCGAGAAGTATGTATAAAATTTAAAACTTAATAAATCGCGGAATAATATAGATAGAGAGGTAAAAACTGACACACATGCTTGGAATGACATGGGGCTTTATTAGAATCAAAAAACAAAGTATTGCTAGACGCGTGAAAAATCTCTTGCGGGTGTCGTTTGGTAATGATCGTATGCTCAGCCGCCAATTTCGTCAGTCTTGGCCTCCCAGGTCCCCAGACCTCAGTCCGTGCGATTATTGGCTTTGGGGTTACCTGAAGTCCCAAGTGTATCGTGATCGACCGACATCTCTGGGGATGCTGAAAGACAACATCCGACGCCAATGCCTCACCATAACTCCGGACATGCTTTACAGTGCTGTTCACAACATTATTCCTTGACTACAGCTATTGTTGAGGAATGATGGTGAACATATTGAGCATTTCCTGTAAAGAAAATCATCTTTGCTTTGTCTTAATTTGTTATGCTAATTATTGCTTTTCTGATCAGACGAAGCGCATTTTTAGAATTATTATTATTATTATTTCCATTTTGGTTCTAATAAAACCCTATGTCATTCCAAGCATGTGTGTCAATTTTTACCTCTCTATCTACATTATTCCGTGATTTATTAAGTTTTCCAATTTATACTGACTTTTTGGTCACCCGGTACATATGCTTCACAGACAACAGCTGAAAACGAAGACAATAAATGCATTTTACAGGATTTACAACTTATTGTAACATGGGCAATTCGCCTTTTGGTTGGTGCTCTGTGTAAACTAAAATACCTTGGTGCTGCTAGGGTTATACAGTGCTGCCTAAGGCTCCTATATATGAGCTCTAGTACTGTCGTTTTCGTCACAGGTTTCCTCACTAACTGGTCACCTCTTTGGAAGTCAGACTTCACGCATTTCACCGATCAGGTATGCTGACCGTTGCAGAACAAAACGTATAAAATATTGCAACGTACGCAGTGGTGCCAACTTCCATCAAGAAGTATGTTTTTTATTTTCCACCCACTGGGCATACTATCTTTTCATATGGAACGCTTCAAGCCTGTTATCGGGTATGTCAGTAGGACCATGGAACTGGCTTCCAGAATTAAAGATATCTCTCGTTATAATAAGGCAGTTTTAGGAATAAGAGAAAACTTCTTTCTTATACCTGCCATGTTGTAACGAGCGATATGTTTACGCGAATATAAACGGAAAAGAACCTGTCGCACAGCAGTAACTGCTGTCGGCAGAAATAGAGGGCCAATATCCTTGTAACAGTTTGTATTCTCCACTCGCGAAAGCAACGCTACATTAATATTCCGCATGCCACCGCACTGGGTGTGGCGCCAAGTACTTTGTGTACAACTTTCGTTCCCTCTACTTCTTGTTCCAGTCGCGTATCGTTCGCGACTGCATGTAAGCCTCTATGTGGGCTCTAGTCTCTCACATTTTATCCTCGTGGTCTTTCCGCAAGAGGCCGATTCTTCTAGAAATTGTGATTGCAACCAACGCCTCTCTAGCAGCGTCTGCCAATGGAGTTGGCCGATAATGCTTCTGTCGCTTTCGCTCTTGCTAAATAAACCTGCAACGAACCGTGCTGCTGCTCTTTTCATCTTCTCTATCACTCTCAAATCCTATCTGGAACGGGTCCCAAACGATGAGCAATATTGAAGTATTGGTGGAACGACTACTTTCTAAACTAGCTTTTTTCTTGATAGACTGCACTCCTACTCCCAGATATTTTACAGAATTTCAGCAACAATATAGTTACACAGTAAAGGAATTTCCTTTCCACATATTCACAACACGTTAAATTTGTTTCTGTTGAATAATAGTAGCCACTCCCTGTGCCATGGGTCGACAAGATGCATATTCAAAAAATATGTTCAAATGTTTGTAGAACTTATGGGACTTAACAACGGGGTCATCAGTCCCTAAGCTTACAAACTACTTATGAACTAGCTAAGACTAAGGGCGGCACAAATATCCATGCCCGAGGGGGCATTCGTACCCCCGACCGTAGTGGCCGTGCAGACCGTGACTGGAGCGCCTCAGTCCCCTCGGCCACCGCGGCCGGCGATGCATATTCAGCGTTTCTTTTCTTATCCAGGGTTACGACTTCCTTGTATGCTATAGCATTATCCGCGGAAAACCTCACTGAACTTCCGATGTTATCTAGTAAGTAATTTCATACCTGCCAATATTCAAAAATAGAAATCCTAAAAATTTTACGTCTTCATACAACAACCATATATTTTTGCGATTTCCAAACAGGGAACATTTTATTTAAAAAAGCCGCAACACGATCAACAGCATAACGGAATATGTTCAATTAAAAATGAAGTGAACAAATTTCTGCTCATATTACATCAAGGTCAGCTCCAGAAGTGGTAAAAAATGAATGACTTTTCCTACTGATATCCTTCCATTTCGTAATGGAGAATTGTTTAACGGGTTCAATACGATGTATTATTCAGTTCTTCTTCCGTAAGAAATGGTTATATCATACATATACACATGCTACAGAACGCGAATGTTTCACCTTTCCGCGATATATAATATACAGAAATTCGACAGAATATGCATCCCCGAAAGGCCGATAATAGCGTTTCTTAGTTGAACTATGTAAAACACTAAACCGCACAAAATTTGTCACGCAGTTGTACGAATACCAGAACCATAGCAAACGCCGCATAAAAGCAAGCATAAACAAAGATTTCCCGCTAACCTGCAGTCGAAGCACGAGGAGTATGTGAGATGCGATTATCGATAGAACGATCGACTTTCGCCGCCGGTGTTTCAAACACACAGAGTTAATTATAAAAGCGCAGCGACATTTTGCGAGAAGGGATTATTGTTACTATTATCGGTGGACTTTCAATCGAATTTCAATAATCAGAACACTACCACAAAATCCGGAAATCTCCCGGGAAAACCGGAAAACTGGCAGATATGTAATTTAAATAATTTCTAAAAAGTAATGGTCATATAAATACTCCCTTGCTTCCTTATTGCTGGCTGGACTGGAATGCACGGAGGCTGAAGCTAAAGCACAGGAGGAAAAGTCCTGCAAAATAAATTGAAGAACCAGGGACAGAGAAGTGTGAGCATTGCATAACCACCAGTTGGTTTAGTTTCAATTTACAAAATTCTATCATGAATTATTGACAGAGGAATTGATAAACTGGTAGAAGCCGATCTCGCGGAAGATCAGTACAGATTTTGGAGAAATTTAGAAACACGTGAGGTAACATTCACCTTACGACTTTATTAACAGATAGGCCTAGTTTTAGGAAAGGCAAACCTATGTTTTTAGTTTTTGTAGATTTGGAGAATTGAAATATACTATTTCAAATTCTGAAGTCAGCAGAGGTAAAAGTCTAATGGCATCAAAGGGAAGCAGTGGTTGGGAAAAGTGTAAGACGGGGTTGTACTCTTTCTCCAATACGGAGGAGCCGGCCGCGGTGGCCGAGCGGTCTGCGGCGTGCCAGTCACGTTCTGCACGGCCACTACGGTCGGGGGTTCGAATCCCCCCCCCCGCTTCGAGCATGGATGTTTGTGCCGTCTTTTTTTTTTTTTTTTTTTTTTTTTTTTTTTTAATTCGGAGGAGGAATCTTATTTTGAAAGGAGCGTGTAAGATGATCATTAATAAGAGCAAAACAAGAGCAGAGCAGCTAGACCAGACAAACCTTGATGGCAATCTGTTGAAGCAGCTTGGTTTGTAGCAACAATCAACACTGATTTTACTACTATCTTCCTAAGCTCACATGGGTCAGTATTTTCAACCATGTGATATTAGTATAACGTATTATGTGCCAAATAAATCCGGCTATGATACCTGCAGCCTACTTCGTGGGGCATTTTTAACTAGACAACGGGCAGAGCCGACATAAGTAATCGCGCTGGTAATCTGGCTCAGGACAATGCACAGGCAAGAGCAGCGAACGACTCAAGAGGTGCCGCGATATTATCGACATAGGAGGCGCTCTCACGCTACTTTATAAGAGGCAACTGAAAATACCAGTTTTAACTGTCGTGATTCTACAGAGAAGAAAACTTTCAACACTAAAGGAATAGGATCGCAAGCTATACTTGACGGTCCTTCTGTTTTCGTAGGTGTTACTCTGAATTTTGCGATAATCTTCAAGCAAGGTGTGGATTGCTTACTGTAACAATAGTTCGTGTTGGTTCTTTGAACAACATTGGAGGACTTAATAGTTTTAACGGTCTTGAAATTATTACTTGTAGGACTGGTTTCATAAAGCCACTGTGTGTGAAGGACGTGATAAAGGACAGACACATTCAAATATACACATCTCATCATCTAATGACCTTAAGAGTTTTGAAGTTTAAATTTAAAGAAAACGAAGGTTAATGCACTAAAGTGGAACAGCTTTAGGATATAATTTTTAATGCTGAGAAAGTTTTGATGCACATCTACATCTCCACAATATGGAAATATGAACAAAGTTCATTGAAGATGGTAACATCGTGACAGTAAACAAATACCATAAAGAAGTACGTTCAGCTGCAACAGGCACATAAAGACATTCATTCACACAAAAGTTCAACTTTCGGCCATTAGCCGTCGGCGAAAAAACACGCCATTTACACAATCAGACAGACACACTTCACAGACCACAACGGTAACCTCCCACCACTGCATTCCTAGTCACGCTCTTTGGCGAGGAGACTGGAGGAGGTACAGGAAGGTTGTAAGGCGTTGGTGAGGATGGATGCAGCACGGCCTTGCGGAGTGAGTGCTCTTACAAGGAAACTACACCAGCACTTGCTACAGCGATTTAGGTAAATCACGTAAAACGCAAATCTGTATGGCAGGAGGCAGGTTTGAACCGCCGCCCTCCAAAATGAGAGGGCCCACATGCTGATCACTGCGCCACCTCGCTCCATGTGTTCGTTCATAGGATACATCTATTATTACCCACATCACATCAATACTAAATTGGACGAAGTTATAAGTTTGAATTATCGAAAGTGCGGAAGGATGTGGAAGAGATTTATCCATCACAGAATCAAGCAAAAGAAAAGTTTCTTGTGAAGAACACATCTGAGATAGTGCCTACGGTAGAATGGCGTGGGTCGTTTAATGAAATGCAAACATATTGTGTAAATAAAATTTGCCTCTCCTTAATGCAATCGAGCGCTGCCATAGCATCGCGTCCCTCGGACAGAGAGCCATATCGAGAAAGAAATTACATCTAGTCGTATGGTTTGAGATGAAGACGAAGAACTCAGAAAATGTCGAAATACATAGCTCATTATCTGAATGCTTTTTAAAAAGCCCATATATAATTTAAAAACTATACAAGAATTTCGTGATGAATATTACTAAAAATCCAGTTTCTGATGGAAGTACAATGTTTTCAAGATTTTTACAAATTCAAGGCTTTTTGAAGGTTTCGAGGTTAAACTGTACCAAATCAAAGCTAATGAATAGAAAGTTAATCAATGAAAATACTGAGAACTGGTAAGTCTACAACAAGTGATCTTTTAAAGTTTCCTGGCGTATATGTCGTATTCAAGATTCTCGAATATACTGCTGGATTCAATCGTCGCAAGCCACTAGATTTCCGTCGAAATATCGTGCACCTTAAATGACTGGTTCACACAGTTCGAAACCATGAAACGTGGATCTTGCCGTTGATACGTGGCTTTTGGGTTGCACCGATGCAGATGGTGTTGCAACCACTGCTGAGAGGCCAGGCAAATTGTGTTTCCTGGCGCGGGGAAGTTCTTACATGGCAGCAATCTAGTTTACAGAGTAGAATCAAGTTTTACTGTGAACTGTTATACCAGGTTGACACTGAAATTTTAGAATATGCTAAGATACTCTTATCTACTTCATATTAAGATTAGAGATTCTTGTTGTACAAGGTCCCTAGAGTTCATAAACGAAGCAGAGCAGTATTTTAATCTGAGCATGACAATTTCTACCGTCGTAATCGGTCAATTTCGATAAATAGAGTTCTAACTTAGATTAAAAATACTTTTAAAAAGGCTTTCAGTGACTGAACAACTTCTGCTTCTGAGTGCTTCATTTATTATGTGAATATATTCCGTCTTTTCAGCATTATCTACTTTGAAATGAGATTCAAAAATGTTAAAACGAACGTACAAATGTTTAAATGTCTGTAAAGCTGAGTTTCCAGGGATTCCCGCGCGGCCGTAAATACGAGATGAAATTTTTGAAAAAGCTGTATGAGATGAAATTATTGAAAAAGATGTATGAGTAGACAATTTAGTCACATACTACATCACCGTCCTTTAAATCCGGACAAGAAGATTAATCGTACGATCCAGATGCGAAAGTTGACGTAAACAAAATGAATGGATGTGAAAGGAATTCGGTTTCCATGGGGTACATACCTGTTCAGAGTATCAAATGTTTGTAAATTTGTGGGGCTTCTTTGGTTATTAGTCCCTAGGCTTACAAATTACTTACAGTAAGTTCAACTAACTTAAGGATGAAACACACACACACACACACACACACACACACACACACACACACACACATGCGTGCGCGCACGTACGTCCGAGGAAGGACTCGAACCTCCGACAGCGAGCAACTACGCGCTCCGCAGCAAGGAGCTTTAGAGCGCACGGCCACTCCGCGGCTGCTCAGAGTATGAAGACACTGTAGACCGCTGGAAAAATACTGCATTAACAACGAAAGAAACACGTCCAAAAGCTGCGGAACAAGTTGTCGAAAACAATGTTTCGAAATAGGTGGTAGTGGTGGTGGTTGTGGTTTTGAGGGATCGCGTGGCTTTTTTGCCGTCTGTCCTAACTGGGGTCATGTTTGGCCTGCAAGTCGGACGCCACTTCAATGACTTGTATGTCGATAATGATCAGGACGGCACTACACTCAGTTCCGAGTGGGGATAATCCACAACCCAGCCGAGAATCGAACTCGGGCTAGCACGCTGTCCAATGAACCACGGGAGCATACGTGGTAATAAGTAATTGTACTCTTGTTCTTCACAAGTTGAGTGTACAACAAATTTGTTGGAGTGTAAGCACACGTACAGCATCTTTCTCTGCTGAGCGATGGCTGTGCAGTCGCGGCCGAGTGCATTGAGGCGCAATGCTCCGATGCGTTTCCCGTCGGGGGTTCGAACCCTCCCTCGGACAAGGATGTTTGTGTTGTCTTTAGTATAAGCCAGTTTATAAGTAATTTGTAAGTTTAGAGATTGATGACCCCGCAGTTACGTCCGATAAGTTTAACAAACATTTGAACATTTTTGATAACTGTGCAAGATATATTGCGCCGGCTTAAATAAGATTTCTCTGTATCATTGTCGTGGGGAATTCATTGTAAAAAGAAATAAGGCATGTGCGCTTCTTGTAAAACAAGTGGGCAATCCCACACATCCAGCAGTGAATGAAAGCAAGTAGTGCTGGTTGCAAGCAAAGGTCGACATCTCATCGCATAAGGTTACACACAGTCGACATGTCGTCCCAGGGTACACTAAAATGAGCCAGTGTGTTATCTCTTCTAACGGTTCCGCTCTCAACGGTCCGCTGGACAAACACAGCCATTAACCTAAACTGTTCGCCGAATTCCATGCATCCGGTGCAGTTCCATCGAATTATCCCAACCAGTTTCATGATCATTTTCAGGTTTATTAACCCCACATCACATATGAATCAATAGAGCGCGAAGCGTCTTAATAGATATGGCAAACTGCCGATCGCGGATTTTGGGAGGCGTTGTGTATGACTCCTATTCCAGTTAAAACTCCTGCGGTGAACTACTTTTTTTATTCCAACTATCGCCCATTTGTATGGCGATTAGACCATCTGTATCACTCTAGCTGTGTTAAAGCAACAAGCAAAATTAGAAAGACGAACCGGAGGATGTCCATACAAATCATGGGAATCAAAAACGCTCAAATGTTTGTAAATCTAAGTATTTGTAGAGCATATGGGACTTAACTACGGGGTCATCAGCCCCTAAACTTACAAACTACTTATGAAATAGCTTATACTAAAGACGGTACAAACACCAAGCCCGACGGGGAATTCGAACCCCCGACGGGGAACGGCCTCGCGCATCGTAGCATAGCGACTCAATGCGCTCGGCCGCTCCGCCACGGCTCATGGGAATCCAAGCATGCCTTTTCAAAAGGATGTCAATTGGGCTGAAATCAATGCTCAACTAAAATCATTACATTTATTTCTACCGTTCGGGGAAGTGTGTAGGGTAGAAATCGCAGAGGGAGACCAAGAGACGGGTATACTAAGCAGATTCAAGTGGATGTGGGTTGCCGTTCTTATGAGGAGATGAAAAGGCTTGCTCAGGATAGAGTAGGGTGGAGAGCTGCATCAAACCAGTCTCCGGACTGAAGACCATAACAATAATACAATTTATGTGCCAGCCATTTGTTTTCTTGGGAGGGTTTTGAAGTATCTCTTTTAGACATTTAAACTTGTATGTAATGTTCTAATTTTTTTAAACCTACTGGGTCTAAACTGTTATAGACATCAGTCCCTAGACTTACAAACTATTTAAACTAATTTATACCAAGGACAAAACACACACACACACACACACATATCCATGCCCGAGGGAGGACTCGAGCCTCCGACGGGAACAGTCGCCCAGTCCGTAGCATGACGCGCCTTATACAACGCGGTCATTCGGTGCGGCTTTAAACTTGTATAACCATTTAAATTTTGCACTAATTATGTACGTGGGTACCGACAAAACTATTTTTTTATATCGAATAATCATTTTCCTTTGTCAATATATCGTGATTTAAAGTTACACAAAATTTAGCACGTCCTGAGGCGAAGGCGAAGGTGGAGGTGGAGTTTTGCATTTTGTCAGTTACTTACCGTTCGTTGTTTGTGCGTTAATTACAGTAAAATAATCGCGATAAAAGTCTTTATTTAATTTTTGGCGAAAACGTTTTGAAGATCTTCAATTCACAACCCCTCTCACTAAGATAGCTATCACAACAAAAGTAGAATATGTCCTGGCCGGAGTCAAAGATCTAAAAGAGGAGAGTTGCCTTCTTATCTGGCAGCTTTCGTATGAGTTAACCGCAATTACCCAGTGCGGAGGTATCTAGGAAGGCTGCATCTGTAATATCAAGTATGGACGCATCCTACATCTTCAATGTCATACAATGTCATATTGCAGGGGATAATAAATGCGCCGGCCGCGGTGGCCGAGGTGACTGAGGCGCTTCAGTCACGGTCTGCACGGCCACTACGGTCGGGGGTTCGAATCCCCCCTCGGGCATGGATATTAGTGCCGTCCTTAGTTGTAGGTAGTTCATAAGTAGTTTGTAAGTTTGGGGACTGATGATCCCGTAGTTAAGTCCCTTAAGCTTAACAAACATTTGAACATTTTGAATTTGATAATAAATGCCATTCTGCGTGACGATGTGTTATGTGCCACGTTATATTATGAATCGTACTTATTTTCCATCAGCACGAGTATATTAAGATTGCAAGGATATATTCCACTCTGGTCCACAAACATTCAACCTGTACGCCGAATATTTGGAATTTGATTCGAGTTCTGCCGTATTAAGACTTGAAAAACTGGTGCTTTCCAATGCGCAGTTATAAACAATTTCAACCTGGCAGTGATCAAGCCCGGTATTTACAGAATACAAGAAGTTTTGATCACTACGTCCGAAAGATCCCGAATGTTATTTTCACACAGCAGCGGAATATGTGCTGATAAGAAACTTCCTGGTAGATTAAAACTGTGTGCCGGACCGGGGGAGATCCAATGTTTGAATTACATCCGTGTGAAATTTCATAAAAGAGTGAAAAATAAAAGACTATATTCAAAACACATGACAACATTTTTGCCTTTAATGCTCTTTCTATGTTTTGCACCTCCTATGTACTGCAGTTCAACTACATAAAATAACGATAAACACTTGTTTCACAAGTTTGTGTGTAGTTAAAAGAAATAAAAAGGAGTGGCCTCCTCTCTGGTAGCAACAGCTGCTGTAAATACATGCACTGTACTAAGAGAAAAGAAACGAAACCACTGAGCTTGTTTGCCATGAAGGTCAAGCATGTGACTCGCTTATTATGGACGCTGGTTGATTAGACATTACGATCGCAGTAAAGGTAAACAACGTATCCCTCGCAGCTTGAGAAACCGCAGGTGCACCATTTTATTCCAGCTATTTACTGCTAGCAGTTCTGCGAAAACAAATGAAGAAAATAGGATCCAGCATTTCCTATCTTCCAGTTTTTATTGATCAGTAATTTACAAGTTTTTGTCAGGCTTACTTGTGATGGAACAATACGTTAGTTATATACCTTCTTTATATAATCTTTTTCAGCTGTTTGAACACTATAGGCCTCGTTATTTGTGGGAAATCACTCATGATAACCTGAAGGGATAAAATTATTTGCTTTTGATTCTGTGGGCAGTCATACGGCTGCCTAAAAACACAGTTTTTAATTCTGTAAACTATCACGTATTGCAAACACTAACACAAAAATTAAAACAGTTTACTGGAACATGTCAACAAAGTAGTATAAAAATTCAGCTAAACATAAAAAACCTAGTTTGGCAAATTGGATAAAAACTGATGACATTCTTTAACCTGAATCAAAAACCCTTAGTTTTCCCAGACAGGTCGAAACTTCCGTAGCTTACAAATCGGGAATGTTTAGGGAGTGCTTAATTTCTTCCAGTGCAACTTGTGAGTATATAACTGAGTCATGGTGAATAACACTCAAGGCTTATTATAAAAGATTAAAATCTCTAACTCAAAATTCCCCTGCTAGTTTCAGTTACATCGAGCCAACTTCAGATTATTGTTGATAATTATACACTCCATAACGGTTTAAAAAGAAATAATCAAAATGGTTTTTTTTTTAATTAATAATGTCCACACAGAATGTGGAGATAAAATAGTTACCCTAACCACCAAGTGAAACGAAGGTCATAATGTAAGGTCAAACTGAAGCAATTTCTCATGACAGAGAACATCACAAGTATGTTATTACAACGAAGTATGGGCGTCATATTTCAGTCGAAAATTTGAGAATAGCAGCGTATTAACAGGTGTGACCAGCCTCCTCTTCACTGAAATACTTGTCAGACTGGTTTGTACAAGGTGTTTTTATACTATTTTCCTTGGTCGCTGTAATGGGCGATTGCAATACCACTCACACACCAGACTGTAATAACTAACTGATGATATTCCCTGTTATGAGAGAAACTTCTTCAAATTTACCTCAGTTTATTATCTTCCTTCCATTCGGTGGGTACGAACGAAAACCAGTTGTTTTGCCGTCAGATCCTGTATGGATATTGTCATTATAAATATCGTGTCAACTATGGGTTAAGCCGTTATGCCACCATCCAATAATATTTTAATAATCTGAAGGTGGCTCGATGTAGCTGAAACTTCTCATCAAGTATGAAAATAAATAAATAAAAATATCTATTTGGAGGATCTTAATCCCTCGTGTAAAATTTACGACAGACCTGTCACCGATGTTGACAGTGTCGACAAACATGAAATACTTAGGATTTGGACCACTAGTAATGAGTACCAATTGTGTAGGCCGAAACGTTTGAATACCATACAATGTGACGTGGTTATACAGATGAATTTTATTCCAACTACTATATTCGCTGATGCCTAGAGTTATATATGCGACTCCCTGTAATGCATCTTGCATGTAGCTGAAGAGCAGACAATTATGCAGATTGTGTGGCTTCAATAACCGTACTCTTCTTCTTCTTTTTATAATACTTTTCGCGAAACAGACAAGAGGGAGCGGGTTAAACGTAACACGGTCGACATATCAGTAGGAGAATGCACTTAGTATAGTAAGAAATAGAATCTTAAGGGATAAATCATTACCGCAGGGCAATACGAATTTGGACATCAGAGATATGGCTTCCAAATGAAGAAGCAGAGTAGTTCTGAGACATCTATGGAAATATTTCTGTTGAGCCAACAAGCATACGTTGAAGGAAGAAAGATAGGGTTTAACGTTCCGTTGAAAAAAAAAATGTTCAAATGATTGTAAACCTACTGAACCAAACTGCTATGGTAATCAGTCCCTAGACTTACAAACTACTTAAACTAACTTACACTAAGGACAAAACACACAGCCATGCCCAGAGGAGGACTCTGAACTTCCTGCGGGAACGGCAGTCCAATTGGTAGCCTGACGCCTTAAACCATGCGGCCATTCAACGAGGCATCCCGTCGACTTGTGTTGAAACTATTGCGTGTAAACGTCATGTTAGATATTTTACTCATACATCTTTCTTCCAAAACCACAAACCGGCTCTGTAGTTATTTTATTGCTACACTGAACGTGTACGAGACGAGACGAGTCTTTGGCAGAATTCTGGTGATTGCGCAGTAAGGTACCGGTGGCGCGCTTAGAGCAAATAATTTTATCGCTGTCGACCGGAAGGAGGCACAACGCGATTTCGCAACTATACAACCCGTGCAGACGGCTTGTTAGATTACACTCTAACATTCGTACATACGCTTTCTGCGTAAAGCGCAGTGTAAATATCTGAACACCAAGAAAAGTCGGTAAGTAGAACAGGTGTTCCCGTAACAGATGACTATTCTGAGCTACCGAGAATCGCGTCCAACCGTATACTGAACGGTAAGCAGTTATTCCTAGTCTAGTATGGCTAACTGATATGACGACGGCACAGTTTGAAGCCAGTACGATGAAATACATACGCCCAGCCTGGATTTCACTCCCTGCGAAGTTTAATTCATTCCTTACTTATTACAGTTCGAGAGCAGGGGCAATGGCAGTTAAATACTGCTATTTATTTCGCTATAAAATAATGAAGACACCATCAAAGAAAAACTGCACTACACCCATAAAAAACAGCAGAGAAACGGAAATTCGTCAAGACGTTATACAAGAATGAAAGCCCACTAGAGATATTGCAACTACAGTGGAACGGGTCTGAGTAATAAAAAGAAGGAATGTGTTTTGCTGAAAGCCGACCAATCCAATTAAAAAGGAACATTTTAGTAAAGCAAACACAGAGCACACGCGAAGTGTAAACAAATAACGATTGTGATTGGATTAAGAATTCTGCATTGAATTTCGTACGACTATTTAACACTACTCCACGATGCAATGGGTGTAGAACAGGACCATTTATTTAATACAAGGAGTAACAGACAAGATCAAACTGAAATTAAGCACTTAAAATGGAACGAGACTATGTCATTTAAACCCGTAAACTCAAAATCTGGTTCTTCATTCCCCAATGAAGAATTTGAACCGTCCTTACACTACTCCAATACAGCCCACAAAATAGTACCTTCGACTACGCCACCGTGCAGCGGCCGGAAGGCCTAACTAGTACAAAATACGATGTAATCACTTTTGTGATCATTTAGTGAATTACGGAAGCGACATCTGTTCTTTGTTGAAGCGCGTATCATCTCGCCGTACTTGGATTTATTTATTTTACGGAGAGGTATCAATGTACTGTAATACAACTATAAACCGAGGGTTAAAAAATACTTAAGTCATATGTTTGGCTCAAATTTTTACATTAATTTTATGTCTTGCGGATTATGAACGAGGTCATAGGCTCTTTGGTGAAAAAAGGATCGATGATACATCGACGGAATGTACGTAAAGCCTAAATGTAAATTGTAGGACGGTCATTGTACTCTGATGTTCTGGAATCCAAGTTCGACACAGTGAAGGAGTTAATAGGAGCGCAAGATACGTAGATGTGCTTCATCACCTTATAAGAAATACTTCATTGTCTCAATCCTATAAATTTAATTTTATAACAAAGACGAAACGTTTGTCAAATATTATAGGAAACCTAACTTCTTCAGACTTTACGTGCTGTAACGAGTCGTATGAAACTCCCGCTTGTCCAAAAACCACACCAGCCCAAGCCAGCCCCTCCCCCCTCCCCAAACCAATCTTCAAAGAAATAACAATAATAATAATAATAACATATACGGACTACCTACTTCAATGTCAATATAGTAAAAGAGATGGTCGCAAAACCTTTTAGGTAGCGCGCTATTTTCTGCTTGTCTCTCGGCTTTTACCACCGCTTGATAGTTTAAAACACCGAACTGCCGGTCGTACACATTACGTACATTGAGTGTCACACATTACCAAACTACTGCAACCAAAAGGTGGGGGGGGGGGTAATATAAGCCAATGAAATAACAGTTTATACACACCAAATAACTACAATTTACTGTTGCCTAAAGAATTGTGAGTTCAGAATCATTTAAGGAATTCGTGCCAAAAACTGTTGTAACTTTTTCGCAGAAGATCCTCATCACAGCTGATGAAAAAAATCATCACTAAATATTTGTACGTTACTGGCGGCACCATATGTGAAGAAAGGAGCGCATATGTTGCCTTCGGGGAACTCCAAAACGCGTGTAGTGTAAGCAGTTTACCAGTCACAGCTCTGGAGATTTTTTGAACTCTTTGGCGCGACAGTAAACCCAGCCCCCCCCCTCCTCCCCACAAACACACACTCGTATGTGTACTACTAACACTTTTCTCCACGACCACCAAGTGGCAACTACTCGTGGTGCTGTAGGGGTAGATAGCCATTGATCTAGTGATGTTAGAAAAGGAGTTTTGTTGCGGTCAGTGGCAGTGGGTCAGTGTGGCAAAGATAAATCCGTGAAATATAGAGCAATAAATAGTCTTTCAAAACGCTTATTACTCTGAATTGCTAACTTTATCCTACAGGTGAAAGTGTGTATATCGTTACATTCGCTCGACATAAGACAGGAAGATAAACGTTTAAATAAACTCCAAGATAAAATAACAGTTTTTTTTTTTTTTTTTTTTTTTTTTTTTTTTTTTTTTTTTTTTTTTTTTTTTGTAATCATAATATTAATACCATACCACGAAAATTGAAATAATAATTTTCAATATTAATTACATAAGGAGGACAACAAAATTCATCTAACTCGAAAGGTTATTTGTTGTAAATGTGCACAAAATACGTGCAAGAGGCCGTTAACAGTGGTAAAAACAAGTTGTTACTTTCATATCTATACCTATGGTTTGACGTTCCTTATTACGCATGTAAGTCTCAAATAATAGTAAAACGTGAGCATCAAAACCTGAAGTGCTACGAACTTCTGCCCTAGCTGACGATCGTGTGCTATGACAAAATGACACACGAAAGCAACGACGTTTCAAGAAATCGCATTCTAATGACGTCCATGATTAAATGGTTCTTTTGCATAAACACATGAATATAGTAGTGGAAGCAAAACATCGCAATAACGAAGTCCGTAAATATCGTTGTTTATTGGCTTGGATATTTCGCTTACGTTCCTGTAATATCTCGATTACACTTCCCGACGTTAGCACAAAATTTTAAGTAACTTCGGAAATTTTAATTTCATAATTGTGATTAATTTTAGGGTGAGGAGTGAAGGAGATGGTCAAGGAGAGATGATGGGTAGTACATAAAATGTAGAAAATTATTGCTTTTCTCAGTGACAATATACTTCGCATGCTTCCGGGTCAGTAAACCATTTGATCTGGTCTTAAAAAGACAAATTCTAGGCACCGCGTCAGAACTGCGCGGTCGCCCCCACCGGAGGTTAGAGTCCTCCCGCGTGTGTGTGTGTGTTTTAACTTAGTTTCTAAGCCTAGGGACTGATGGCCACAGCAGTTTGATCCTACAGATTTACAAACACTATTATTATTACTATTATTTATTTATTATTACTATTATTATTTATTTATTGAAAAGACAAATAGAAAAATTAGTGATACCAATGGTTTTGCATTAAATGATTTTCTGTGGATACATCTTTTTTGTAACTTTTCTGTCATTCCACGTGGGCCGGCCGCGGTGGCCGAGGGGACTGAGGCGCTCCAGTCACGGTCTGTACGGCCACTACGGTCGGGGGTTCGAATCCCCCCTCGGGCATGGATATTTGTGCCGTCCTTAGGATTAGCTAGTTCATAAGTAGTTTGTAAGTTTAGGGACTGATTACCCCGTAGTTAAGTCCCATAAGCTATACAAACATTTGAACATTTGATTCCACGTGGTCACAGAAACGCAGATGTGGGTACTCACTGCAGTATAGTATTTTCTCAGTGCGTCTGAGTTTGAGATAAATCTATTTACTTTCCCACTCACTTTATATCGGATTGAGTAACGGTGATATGTGGCCTCGTTCAAAAGCGAATACAAAATCAATGTTCAGCACGTCATCAAAGTATGACGAATGCACTGAACGTAATACCTAAGTGGCTAAAAATTCTCAGTTTACTGATTTTATGAAGATCGTAAATACAGTACATGCGATGCAAATGATTCTTACACTGATGAGGCGTTTCAAATATTTTCATTTTCTTCTATTCCTTCACATTTAATAATGTGACTGCAAACAGATTCAATGTGATTTCACTGAGATCTTGCAAGATGAGGCGCATCCAGAGAAGTTTACAAATTGCAAGCTGACGCGGTACGACACCCAGAAAACGTATGAACCAGCAGACTGACCGCGGAAGCCTATACAATTATAAACTTATGCATATGAACTCCACTGACAAATGGAATGGACCAGAATTTCATACAGGGGACAATAAGCAAAACAGCACAGCGTGAGACTATCAATTATACGATGCAGTACGCTGGCATTACTGGAATATAACTGGAGTGTTTGAGCCAAAGACAGCGCAAGCAACTTTTTAATGCTTATTATGTTCATGACAACTCTGTATAGAGGAAAAGTCATTTCAGCTACATGTGTAATTTGAACTATCAAAATAACTAATTAAATAACTAATGATCCCTTTTAATTACTTTCGATTCAGTACTAGTATTATAGGTCGAGCAGCGGAAGCGTATTAACAAGAAAAACTACATATTTCGTCTAACTCGTTTAATTTTGGATGGAGTTGCAACAGTAGGTCTTTTTTCCTCAAATATTTATATTGACATTTATATTCTACTATTTGTAACGTCACACATATGAGCTTTTGAGTTGAACATAGTATCTTCCAGTTACTTACTTGAGTGGTGTGACTTGGTCGACGGGACGCCAATTCATTATACTCTGACTTCAAAAAGAATATAGAATATATAAAATCGACCATGAACAATTAGCAGTGCTGAAAGGAAGCAAGAAAGTACAAAATTCGACATCACGTTCTAGTGTCTGAAGGTGCCAGACAACCAGCAGTTTATGTTGGCCGACATTGTACGGGCAGCAGTGGATGACCTTTATTGTGGTTTAGACTGTTGGTGACGACTCATGTTCGTTGGTTCAGTGGCGATTTGAGATTTCGCTTCTGTCACTTTCTGTTTCTCAGTTTCTCGCACATGCGACGACTTCTAAATCCTATTCTTTTAGGGTATAAACCGGGGAAATTATAATTAAGCGCTACATTATTATTATTATTATTATCGCATTAGTCCAATAGGACACGTAAGGTAAACTCAAACGGAGTCGCTTTTGATGGTTGGCCTTCCTTTGTGTCCAAAGTTGTTTAATCCTTTCAAAATGAAGGCGTTCTTTGATCAGACCACGGTGTTCCAGTCCGTTTTCTAATTTCCCTCTGACCAACTTTCCAATCGAATATCGTCTGTCTGAATGGAAGTCTGACTGAGTTTCACTAGCTAGTTTAAGATCCTCAATCGCTGCGACCCATCTAAATGTCTCAGTTTTTGCCTTACGTCTTGTTTTCATAGAATTCTTCTGTTTGTTTTGTCAACCTAGTGTATATAATTCTTTTACTTTGCCCAAAAAATTTTCTTATGTCATCATGTATGCTGTGTAGTCTTATATTTCCTTATTACTTCTCAGTCTATAAGATTCTCCAACATTGATTTTGGTGCCTAAAATATTCCTAATAACCTCTTTGTTTCTTTTGGATTTCCTCAATCTCCCTCTTTCTATTTAAAATTAAAAGTTTCTGCTCCATAAATACATCCAGGTCTCAATACTCTGCAGTAAAGTCGTTTATTGAATATACAAAATGATTTTCATTGTAAATATTTTGAGTTAATCTGAACGCAGTTGCAATTTTTTTGATAGCGAACAATGTTTGCTGCTTTTTCCAATTAGATAACACAAGAAAGAAAAACGTTACCAACTTCTGCAAGTTAACAGAGGCCAATAGGTGTTAGCGAATAACGTTCGGCCGAATCAATTGGCTACCGTTTGATGGCCTTCGCTTGCCTAGTGTGTAGACGACGAGGTCACTGGGAGCAAAAAACCAACAGGATGGGGAAAGCTCGTCGCTTGTGCCGTAGCGTTTTAGGGAGAACTTTGAGAACACAAATCTGGATTGTCAGACTTTTTTCCAGCAATGACTCGTGATCCAAGGCATATAGTTTAATTTGTACTGCCCTTTTTTTCTCTCCTTTTTCCTTTCTTTCATCTAGCTTTGTGGCGCTTGAGTAACGACGCTCTATCGTAGATTCGTGTAACTTTTGGCTCGGGCGGCGGGAATGCCAAGGATACGCGGGAATCTATGAACTATTTACTTTTTACATCTGTATCTCCGTTTTAAATTTGACAAAGTCGTTATTTACCACTGCACGAATTCTTCTTATTGCTTGTGAACTAATTTGCATAAAGAATTATCATACGTAACGGTACGTATTGGTGTTATCAGCATTTATACTTAATTTCGTGGAGAAGTAATAGGTGAAGGTGAAAATGTTGCATCCCCCCCCCAAAAAAAAAAAAAATAAATAAATAAATAAATAAATAAAAAATTACTTGACTAAATAACACAATGTTTTATCTGTTTATGACAGGTTATGATTTACGAAGTGGGCTGCAAATGATCATTTCGAATCCCGTTCTCATACTCAATTAACAGATTTTGCAACCAAGACAATCATTTACTCAAGAAATGTGATTGACGAGCGAAAGCTTAAGAATAGAACAGAATCATGATTGCAATGTTTCATTTCTGTTGCCCTTGGTATGCATGAGATGTACCATAGAAGTCATTTGAGTCCATGCTTCAGAGTATTTTTTTTATTATTAACCTATTACTTGCCAAAATTTCATTAGTTAATTTTTTGTAACGTATCTAACATTAATATGATGCCTTGGGCGACAAATGAAAGGAATATCTGTTTTAAAACATTTCAATATATTACAAGAAAAATTACAGACCGTCTCATTTTTGGGACATTGGCAAAACGTGCTATCAAAAGGCACAACATTACGGTCAATATATAAAACTCTAAGAAATGCCGTGAACAACACTTATTTATTATTATTGAGTATCTACTCAGTCTGAAATAAAACAAAACATTTGCCACATACATCAACATTGCACCTATCACGCATTATTCATATTTTTTCTTGCAGTATGCGTATTACATTTGTGTTTTGCTCGGTACAATGTAGTGATTGTCTGAATGCAGTCATACATCTGTTATCACATACCTTCCAAACAGTCTACTTCCTTGCAGACCTCTGTGTTTTGGATCTGATTAATTGTTGTATTAAAAGTACATCATCAGTTGTCTAACATCCAAAAGTGAGCACTTCTGATTTGGATCAGCAATTGGATATACACGACATGCCTTTACCATGTAGATATAAAGCCGACCGCGGTGGCCGAGAGGACTAAGGCGCTCCAGTCACGGTCTGCACATCCACTACGGTCGGGGGTTCGAATCCCCCCTCGGGCATGGATATTTGTGCCGTCCTAGTTCGTAAGTAGTTCATAAGTAGTTTGTAAGTTTAGGGACTGATAACCCTGTAGTTAAGTCCCATACAACCATTTGAAAATTTTGTAGATATTAATCATCTGAGCGAATAATGGGGGGAAAAAATGTTCAAATGTTTGTTAAGCTTATGGGATTTAACTACGGGGTCATCAGTCCCTAAACTTACAAACTACTTATGAACTACTTACGAACTAGGACGGCACAAATATCCATGCCCGAGGCGGGATTCGAACCCCCGACCGTAGTGGCCGTGCAGACCGTGACTGGAGCGCCTCAGACCCCTCGGCCACCGCGGCCGGCATAAAAAAACCAGATCTCAAGTAAGTACAAGGCAATTTTTGTATACAAGCTTTGCTTACAATAATATGACACACGAACGTAAGACTGATAATGTAATATGCCATTGTCCCTTTTTTGGAGACGCACAAAATAAATTGATATTACATTTACTTCAGGATATGTGAAACATTTTGAACCGTACATGGACATCTGTAGGTTCATAACGAACACACCCAGGCAACTAAATCACAATTTATTGTTGTACATGAACTACCAGCAGACATACAGAGTAGCTAAGGTAGAAACTAGGCAAATTAATTCCTTTTCCAAAATAAAATAATTAGAGAAAAATTTTATATTTTGAATTTGCGGGTATTATAAAAGTCAATACTTCCTCCGAACACAAAATCAAAGCTAGAAGTTTCAATGCTGAGGTAGAAATAAATATTTGCGTCCCGAAAAAGGGACAATGGCCAGTATTGGGTTAAAATCTGTACTACATTAAAAACGGTAAGACATCTACATCTACACGGGAGACTCTGCGAATCACATTTAAGTGCCTGGCAGAGGGTTCATCGAACCACAATTCCATTCTCGAATAGCGCGTGAGAAGAAAGAACACCTCAATCTCTCTGTTCGAGCTCTGATTTCTCATATTTTATTCGGATGATCATTTCTACCTATGTAAGCGGGAGTCAATATATTTTCGCATTCGGAGGAGAATGTTGGCGATTGGAGTTTCGCAAGTAGCCCACGCCGCAGCGATAAGCGCCGTTGTTGTAATGACTCCCATCCCAGATCTTGTATAATTTCCGTAACGCTGTCTCCCCTGTATCGCGACAATACAAAACGAGCTGCCCTTCTTTGGAATCTTTCGATGTCCTCCGTCAAACCCACCTGATAAGGATCCCAAACTGGGCTACAATACTCCAAAAATGGACGGACAAGCGTAGTGTATGCAATTTCTTTTGTAGTTCTGTTGCATGTTTTAAGGGTTCTGCCAATAAAACGCTGTCTCTGGTTCGCGTTTCCCACGATATTATCTACGTGTTATTTCCAATTTAAGTCTGAAGTAATAGTAATTCCTAGGTATTTTGTGGAGTTTACGGCCTTGACTTTTGATTGATTTATCTTGTAAACAAAGTTTAACGGATTTCTTTTCGTACTCGTGTGGAAGACTTCACACTTCTTATTATTTAGGAGTCAATTGCCAATTTTTACACCACAGTGATATCTTATTCAGATCGTTCTGTTCAAATGTTTGTATAGTCTATGGGACTTAACTACGGGGTCATCAGTCCCTAAACTTACAAACTACTTATGAACTAGCTAAGACTAAGGACGGCACAAATATCCATGCCCGAGGGGGGATTCGAACCCCCGACCGTAGTGGCCGTGCAGACCGTGACTGGAGCGCCTCAATCCCCTCGGCCACCGCGGCCGGCGGATCGTTCTGCAGTTGGTTTTGATCTTCAGATGATTTTACTAGACGGTAAATGACGGCGTCATCTGCAAACAACCTAAGAGAGCTACTTAGATTTTTACCTAAATCGTTTATGTAAATAAGGAACAGCAGAGGAACAATAACAGTACCCTGTGGAACGCCCGATATCACCTCTGTTTTAGTCGATGCCTTACCATCGATTACTACGACCTGTGTCCTCTATCCAATCGCAAATTTGGGGCGATATACCATAACCACGCAATTTGATTAAAAGCCGTTTGTGAGGTACGGTGTCAAAAGCTTTCTGGAAATCAAGAAATACGCAATCGATTTGCGAACCCTTGTCGACAGCACCCATCACAGGTTGTCGGGCCGAGGTCCAATGGCGCGGGAGATTTGTGGGGCTGTGACGTAAACAGATGGTGCAGGCCAGGGCAGCGCCGCGTCGCGCTCGGCCGCCGTGCTACGTGGTGCAGCGCGCAGTGCCGCCAGCGGCTTTTTGTGCCTAGCGCCGCGCCGGCTAGCCGCCCGTGCCGTCACGCGCCAGAGGCCGAGGTCGGGACCTGAGCACAGCTGATCTGGCTACGCCTCCCGCCCAACTCTGGGCGCGCGGTAGTCGCGCTGTCTCCCGGGAGGCTGCAAATGTCCAACCAGGAAATCTTGCGCCTGAGGATTACTCTACTCTCTGATGATATGTCCACTTTTTGAAATTTTTTTTGCTTCAAGTGACTTGTACACAGGGGCGGATCCAGGACAGCTTGCTGGTGGAGGGGAGGGGGGCGCGGCGGTGAAAGAATTCTCATCGTCAGCTAAACTCTGGCTAGGTGGAAAGGCTCTAGCACCGGACACCCCCTTTTTATCCCAATCCCACGCCCAATCAAACTAAAATTCTCTCCGTTTTACAGTTGTCAGAAAAAAAAAATAATAATAAGAAGAAGAAGAAGAAGAAGAACTGCAGTGATCAAGAGGCTAGAACTGGTGGAACGGAAGATTCTCAGGAGAATATTAGGACCTCGAAGAACAGAAGACGGTCAGTTTGGAAATCGATCCAACCAGGAACTCTATTCCAAAATAGAAAAAAAAATCCGACATCATTAAGAAAAGAAGGTGCGAGTTCTTTGCACACATTTGCAGAATGGACCAGGTTTTACAGTTGTCAAAAAAATTAAATAACTAAATAAAATAATAAGAAGAAGAACTGGCGTGATCAAGAGGGTAGAACTGGTGGAACGGAAGATTCTCAGGAGAATATTAGGACCTCGAAGAACAGAAGACGGTCAGTTTGGAAATCGATCCAACCAGGAACTCTATTCCAAAATAGAAAAAATATCCGACATCATTAACAAAAGAAAGTGCGAGTTCTTTGGACACATCTGCAGAATGGACCAGGGGAGGTTAACACAGCAAATATCACAATTCTTGTAGTACAAGAAAAGGAAAATACGGTGGATCCAAGAAGTAAAAAGGGATCTGGAAGAAATTGGAATACGGGATAAAGAAATACACAACAGGGTGATTTTTAAATACAAAATTCAGGCATTTGCAGGATTTGAGAACAGAACTAGACCGATAACGAAATCATCGTGGACAGAAGAGCGAAGAAAGATGCAATGTATGAGAATGAAAGAATACTGGAAGAGGAGGAAGAACAGAAGAAAGGAAGCTGATGTGAATTACCGTGGTCCAAAGATGGCCGAAACGAAAAAAGAAGAAAATAAAAACGATCCGCCTGTGTTTGTACATACACTGCTGGTCGTTCAACATGCAACAACTAGATGCCTTTTAACAAAATTTAATCACAATAGCAAATTTTTCACAGTTCCACTGTTGTAGGTATAGATGTATTACCAAAAGGTGACATCTATACCAGACCGGGGCTCGAGCCGAATTTCCCTCTCTTCGCTACTGGCCACCTTACGATTAAGCTGACCCAAATGTTCATACGCCACAGTAATTACGTATATGAAAGTCATGCGTTATCATTTGGTAATGCATCGATACCTAATACTGTGGAGCTGTGAGTAAATCTTTATTGGGAATAAATATCGTTAAAATTATTTAGACCTGGGTTTATCAACCTTTTTAAACCGCCGACCCCCTTTGCAATTATGTTGTTTCAAACGTTTGTATAGCTTAAGGGACTTAACTACGGAATCATCAGTCCATAAACTTACAAACTACTTATTAACTAGCTAACACTAAGGACGGCACAAATATCCATGCCTGAGGGGGGATTCGAACCTTCGGACCGTAGTGGCCGTGCAGACCGTGACTGACGCGCCGCAGTCCCCTCGCAACCGCGGCCGGCCTTTGCGATTAAAAATGTCCGGCGACCCCCTCCCCCCCGGCCCGTGATAAAGCTATGTCAATGATCCCAAATTCAAAGTATTTAATTTTATCAGATTGCCTTCCATAAAGGAGATTTTTTTCTTTTCGCCAACGACTGTATTTATGATATCCAAATGGGTGTTTTTGCAGCAATCACTCGTTATTTGCAAGAAACAGCTTTATTTTTTTTTTTTTTTTTTATTTTGCAGATCTAGATTTCGGCAAGTGACTTGCCATTATCAATACTAAATTAATAAGAAGTCATTGTCTGTATACATACAATATATGAAATATAACATTGAAGGAACCTGAGGTTCTTAAGAATTTCAGAGGGAGCTTTAGGCAACAATTGACAAAAACAGGGGAAAATAAAACAGTAGAAGAGGAATGGGTAAAATTGAGAGATGAAATAGTGAAGATAGCAGAGGGCAAAATAGGTAGGAAGGAAAGACCTACAAAAAATCCTTGGATATCACAGGAGATACTAAATTTAATCGATGAAAGGAGAAAATATAAAAATGCAGTAAATGAAACAGGCAAAATGGAGTACAGACGACTAAGAAATGAGATTGACAGGAAGTGCAAAATGGCTAAGCAGGAGTGGCTAGAAGGCAAATGCAAGGATGTAGAAGAATGTATAAATAGGGGAAAAATAGATACAGCCTACAGGAAAATAAAATAAACATTTGGAGATAAGAAAAACAGCTCTATGAATATCAAGGACACTGATGGAAAACCAGTTCTCAGCAAAGAAGGGAAAGCTGAAAGGTGGAAAGAGTATATAGAGGGGCTCTACAAAGGAAATGAACTTCGAGACAATATTGTAGGAAGGGAAGAGGATGTAGATGAAGATGAAATAGGAGATACTGTACTGAGAGAAGAATTTGATAGAGCCCTGAAAGACCTAAGTCGAAACAAGGCCCCTGGAGTAGATGATATTCCCTCAGAGCTACTGAAGTCTCTGGGAGAAACAGCCATGACAAACCTGTTTCACCTGGTGTGTAAGATGTATGAGACAGGCGAAGTACCCTCAGACTTTAAGAAAAATGTAATAATCCCCATTCCAAAGAAAGCAGGTGCAGACAGGTGTGAAAACTACAGAACCATCAGTTTAATAAGTCATGGTTGCAAAATATTAACACGAATTATGTACAGAAGGATGGAAAAGCTGGTAGAAGCCGAGTCGGGGAAGATAAGTTTGGGTTCACGAGAAATGTAGGAACACGGAAGGCAATACTCACTTTACGGCTTATCCTAGAAGATAGGTTAAGAAAAGGCAAACCTACATTTCTAGCTTTTGTAGATTTGGAGAAGGCTTTTGACAATGTGGATTGGAATAAACTCTTTCAAGTTCTGAAGCAAGCAGGAGTAAAATATAGGGAGCGTAAGGTTATTTACAACTTGTACAAAAACCAGACAGCGGTTGTCAGAGTTGAAGGGCATGAAAGGGATGCAGTGGTTGGAAAGGGAGTAAGACAGGGTTGTAGCCTTTCTCCATTGTTATTCAATTTGTACATTGAGCAAGGTATAAAGGAAAGCAAGGAGAAATTTAGAGAAGGAATTAAAGTTCAGGGGGAAGAATTAAAAACATTGCGTTTTGCCGACGACATAGTAATCTGTCAGATACAGCAAAGGACCTGGAAGAGCAATTGAACGGAATGGACAGTGTGCTGAAAGGTGCATATAAGATGAACATTAACAAGAGCAAAACTAGGGTAATGGAGTGCAGTGTAAGAAAATCAGGTGATGCTGAAGGAATTAGATTGGGAAACGAAACAATAAAGGAGGTAGATGAGTTTTGTTACTTGGGCAGTAAAATAACAAATGATGGTTGCAGTACAGATGATATAAAATGCAGAATGGCAATGGGTAGAAAGGCGTTTTTGAAAAAGAGAAATTTGTTAACATCGAATATTGATTTAAGCCTAAGGAAGTCCTTTCTGAAGGCATTTGTGTGGAGTGTTACCTTGTATGGGAGTGAGACATGGGCGATAAACAGTGCAGACAGGAAGAGGATTGAGGCTTTTGAAATATGGTGCTACAGAAGAATGCTGAAGATTAGGTGGGTGGATCTCGTAACTAATGAGGAGGTACTGAACAGAATTGGGGAGAAAAGAAATTTCTGGCATACCTTGACTAAAAGAAGGGATAGATTGGTAGGATACATTCTTAGACATCAAGGAATTGTGAATTTAGCGTTGGAGGGAAGTGTGTGGGGAAAGAATCGCAGGGGAAGACCAAGAGATGGATACAGTAAGCAGATTCAGACAGTTGTAGGTTGCCGTTCTTACGTGGAGATGAAGAGGCTTGCTCAGGATAGGGTATTGTGGAGAGCTGCATCAAACCAGTCTCCGGACTGAAGACCACAACAACAACAACAACAACAACAACAACAACAACAACAACAACAACATTGTCAAATTAGAAAAGAGTCAATAAGATGTACTTTGTATACCATACATTTTATGTTAGCATGTTATGCATGTGCATTGTATCATCCTCAATACACATGCATAACATGCTAACATAAAAAAAGGTATGGTACGTAAAGTACATCTTATTGACTCATTTCTAATTTGTCAATGTTATATTTCATATAATGTATGTATACAGACGATGACTTCTTGATAATTTAGCATTGATAATGGCAAGTCACTTGCCGAAATCTAGATCTGTAAAATAAAGCAGTTTCTTACAAATAACGACTGATTTCTGCAAAAACACCCATTTGGATTTAATTTTATTTTTAGCCAAGATCTTCGCAATCATACACGTTTGGTTAAAGTTGCAGTAGCGGAAATGAATCAAATGATGAAAGAAAAGACTTTATGACTACAAGTATATGATGTATGATTTTGTTATCACGAATAATAAGTTTCAATGTTTAATTCATGGCGACGTGTTGTCATTTGCGAGTATGAAACCATCAAAGCCGATGCATCTCTCCTTAGGATTTATACGATGCACATAAACTTTGGATTTACTCGAAAGGATACTGAAAAGCCTTCACCTGCAGCAAATTACTGTAATCCAGTAATAAAATGGTATTTTATTAGTTGAATAAAAATAAAGCTGCATTGAAAACTCCTTACCAGCTGCAATCTACTGTGATGCTGAGGTAAAAAGTTAGTGTTATGTATTGATTAAAAGTAATATAAAGTCAGTGGTTCTTTTTCGACACACTATTTGAACATGTCACTCACATACAAGATGATTGCGACCACTGTAAATAACTTTAGCAATATTTAACTAACGCTCTTGAGTCGCTTAGTTAACAAGTCATTATGAGGTGCAAAAAAGGCGTCAGTGTTTCATGTTTCGCTCGCCGCATGATGAGAAAGCAAAAGTGCCATAAGTACATCTTATACCTGTGACACGTTTGAGGTCTGATTAAGGACCACACGAATCGTGTCACAGCAAAGCTAATTTTCCACCTTTGGGTGACTTGCTAATTAAGCTACTTTCACGAAACCCTGTCATTTCTGTGTGGCTCTTTTGCCATAGTAGCTGAACGTCAAGAAAAGTGTGCCATCGAACATGATACTACTGCATCCTTGTAAAAAGGAATCTTAGGGTTTAACGTTCCGTCGACAGCTTGGTCATTAGAGACGGAGCTAACGTTCGGAGTTCTGGGAAACGATGCTGATGGAAATCGGCCATGCCCTTTGAAAGGAACCATCCCGACATTTGCCTGTAGTGATTTAGGGAAATCACGGAAAACCTAAACGTGGAGTGGATTTGAACCACCGTCCTTCCCAATACGAGTCCAGTGCTTTACCACTGCGCCACCTTGCTCTGTGCATCCTCGTAAGACCGCAACTCCCCGAGCAAAACTTCGCGACCCCCCCCCCCCCCCCCCCCACACACACACACTGGGGTCAGGACCCACAGGTTGAAAAACACTGATCTAGACCACTGTAATTTGCCACAATGAAGAAATAACACCAAAATGGCCTGGAGATATGGCAGGCAACGCGTTGTACAAAGATGACATGAGTAAAAATACCGCCGACGTGAAGTGAGGGCATCAGTATTGACTGTTGCTGTCATATTTAGCTGCAATCACTGCTACACGCCTCGGCAGTGAATCAAAGAGGCTCTGGTTGTTTTCTCGGAGTATGGCATCCATGCTGCTTCCACATGATGCCGACGTTGTTCTTATTGTGTGTCACATAGCTATAAGTGGCGGACCGTTCCTTTTATGCACGTTAGGCAGTTTCAAATGTTCAAATGTTTGTAAAGCTTACGGAACGTAACTGCGGTGTCATCAGTCCGTAAGCTTACAAACTACTTATGAACTAACTTATACTAAAGACGACACAAACATCCATGAATGAGGGAGGATTTGAACCTCCGACGCGGGAGACCGTGCGATCCGCGACGTGGCGCTCCACACTGCTCGGCTACTGCCGCGCGGCTGGGCAGTTTCCAGATACGCAGTAACAGATGGGATGTCATTGAGGCAATTTAAATGGGAGCGTCCAATTATTTTTGTTTTCTAATTTCTTTATTGTGTATTTGGTTTGCAGCTACCATTCAAACAGCATTTATTTCAACAGTGCCATGTGAACATAAAACAGCAATTATCGCAACATAGAAGTATTGAAAGATTGGCATCCAAACTTACGAGTATGTTCTGAAAGTAAAATTTCGGTTATGAAGTCACAAACGGCCATCACTGCTTACATAAATGCGATGAGAACAACCAAAAAATCGCTATGTCACGATATTGAGAATTTTGCTACAATACATATGTTATTAAGGTAAAGTGAAGAAAAAAACACGAAAAGACAAATATCCGACAGCTCTACAGCATCTATAACGACGGGTTCTTTTCAGCGGGCCACAGTAAGTCCAGTCACGGCCCACAAATGTTTCATTAATAGTCATAGAAGTATCGTCATAATTCCAGATTTTTAAAGTTTTGTGTACGATCGTCATAATACCATGCACGTTGACATTGTAATTTAGGATCATTGTATATTTTAGCAATAGCAGTGACGTGATACTAAAGTGTGTAACAACACTAAGGCAGTTGGTTGACAAAAAAATCTTTTCCGAAATACAGCAACCTGATACGAGGATCTGTGCGTCGGGATCGAAAACGCCTTTCGGGAGCAGAAACAAAAACTAAGAGTCAGATTTTTGTACCCAATGCACGAGAGGAGAAAGCTGTAAGAGCTGCAGAAATATTGTGAGGTAAGGGGAACGTTAACTAGGATGCAAACTCAAATTTGGAAGAAAAGAAGAAGAAAGAAGATTGGGGTTAGAAATTTTGGAACTTACGGGTATATTCTCGATCTATTTCTACAGCAATGTAGTTCAACCACAAGTAATGGTTGCGATATACGAAAATCTTGTTTAGTAAAAGATGCTTTGAACCGTGTGTGTTACGTCATTATTACACCGTCTGAACTACGTCTACGCTCATGCTCGTTTCTCACTTTAAAGGAAACACACACAGTGTGGTAACAGCGGTTACTACACCAACTCTCCCCCAATAACTAGGTTTCTTTCTTGTCCAGTCCACAATATCCCTGTTATTTGTACGATATTAAAAGCACAATGTCTGGGTTAGAGCTGGATTTCAGCCGAAGACACTTACTAGAGTCATACGGGAGGTATATTACGTTTTTTTTTTCTCTCTCTCTTTTTTTTTTTTTTTTTTTTTTTTTTTTTGCTTCCTTAGCCGCCCCCCTCCTTTCAACACCGCCACCGACCACTGACTTTGGTACTCATCCGCTTCATTTTGGTGGCAACTACTGTTCAATACGGTTATTATTACTTATCTATGCAACTTAAAATGTGTGAAACAATTATGCACCCAGATAATGCGAGCTGCCCACAGTTATCCATTCTTTTCTTCTCTCTCTCTCTTTTTTTTTTTTTTTTGGGGGGGGGGGGAGCTTAACTACGGGGTCATCACCAAACTACTTATAAACTAGCTTATCCTAAGGACGGCACAAATATCCATGCCCGAGGGGGGATTCGAACCCCCGACCGTAGTGGCCGTGCAGACCGTGACTGGAGCACCTCAGTCCCCTCGACCACCGCAGCCGGCATCCATTTTTTAAACGCGCGATAAGTCCGATGTATCTAGATTTACAGACGGATAACTAGGGTTCTGGCAGTGTGATCAACGAAGCAGCGGTTCAAAAGTGGTGCACGAGCCACACCCAGGAATTAAGTTTACCTACTTTTTTAAAACAAATACAACATAGTTCAGATACAACAATATTTTCGCTACTTTTCAACGTAGACACCAAAATAAAGAAACCTATATCGTGGGATCAACTTTTCCGGCCTCGTACAAGTCTGATGCATGTGAATGGAACAGGCTTGTGACAGTCGTCTTCAGCTCTTCCTCGTCGTCAAAATGGTGTCCGAGGAACTGGAATTTCTGGACGAGCTTGAAGACATGGAAGTCGCTGGGAGCGAGATCAGAAATTTATATAGGACAATCAAACACTTCCCAGCCCAACTTCTGCAAAACAGTTTCTCTGAGCCGAGCCGTATGTGGACGAGCGTTGTCATGAGGCAGCACAATACCTGCAGTAAGCAATCCACGGCTCTTGGCGTGCCGGCCGCGGTGGCCGAGGAGACTGAGGCGCTCCAGTCATGGCCTGCAGGGCCACTACGGTCGGGGGTTCGAATCCCCCCTCGGGCATGGATATTTGTGCCGTCCTTAGGATTAGCTTGTTCATAAGTAGTTTGTAAGTTTAGGGACTGATGACCCCGTAGTTAAGTCCCATAAGCTTAACAAACATTTGAACATTTTTTTTTTTTTTTTTTTTTTTTTTTGCTCTTGGCGTCGCAGATTTCCGCCGCGTTCACAGTAACGGTCAGCGTTTACTGTTTCACTTTGCGCAAGAAGTCAATGAGAAGAATGCCCTCCCTGTCCAAGAACACCGTGCGTATCATTTTCTGCGCCTATTTCAGTGTCGTCTTTGCTGAAGATTCACTGCGACGTCAATGCACTGACTGCTGATTGGTTTCCAGGGTAAAGTGAGAATTTCGCGACTCATCGTCCGTGACGATCCCGTCGAAGAACTCGTCGCTGTCATTATGATACCGCTGCAGAAAGCTTTTCTTTTTCTGCTCACCTGGCACACAATTTCTTGAACAGCATGCGCTTATTACCATTTTCCTGCAACAAGGATAGCGATATCTGCGGGAAATGGCTGCTGAGCTCAACAGTCGTGAAGTCACGGTTTTCCGGGATTCGCTGGCATCGCACCAGCTCAACCAGGTAGTCACTGATGAGGAAGGGTCACCCACTACGCTCTTCTTGACTTCTTGAGGCACACTTTGACGACCTTCAGAAAAAAAAGCCTACACCAGCGGCGCATCATTTGTTTGCCCATTATGTTCTGCTCGTAAAGCTGACAGAGCTAACAGTGAATTTCGATGGCCGGTATAATTGGTGCGTTGAGGAATCTTATCACTGACCGAAGATCGCAGTCGGCGGGAGAACCAGTGACAGACGCTTTTTTGGGGCAGTGTTGCCGCGGTACTGGCACCATGCGAAACCTGTTCAACTGGCATTTGGTTGTCACGCCATAGATTTGTTGCGCTTGCACTTTTTTCACAGCTAAATACGTCTACTTTCAAGGAAAGGCCGGCACGTCTGCATATAGCGACAGTGACACAGGACTACCTTCAGCGGGTTCAGTGGGGAATGTTTCAACAACCTTCATACAACCAGCACCTCCCATAGAAGAAAGCCTGCGCACGACGTCACAACATGGCGGCGGTGAGAGGCTTAGAGTCCTCCGAAAGATTGTAAACATTAGCAGTGCACACTGTTTATAGTGCATTCTTTCGTTCAGGAGTATATTTTTTTATTAAATTGGTGTTGTGTACGGTGTGATGGCTACGCTGGACGATTTGTGTGTGTGTGTGTGTGTGTGTGTGTGTGTGTGTGTGTGTGTGTGTGTGAGAGAGAGAGAGAGAGAGAGAGAGAGAGAGAGAGAGAGAGAGAGAGAACAACGTGTGATCTGTTTTACTGACAAAATGCCGTTTCGCTGTTCTGTGCCGAAATGTAGAGGAAATTACGACTGTGGCCCAAAAGTCAACGTCTTTAAACGTCCGGAGAAGAAGAAATGGTTATCAAGAATTCCCAGGATAACTTAGCTCCTTCTTCAAGTTAATGAGAAGTTTTCGTTTTTGTTTAACCTTATAAAAGAGTTTTAAGTAATGACTGTTTACCGTTAGATATTGCGATTCATTTTATTGACGTAACCACCCCCATTAGCTTATTCTTCTCCGGACGTTTAAAGACAGTAACTTTTCGACCACAGTTGTAATTTCCTCTTCATTTCGGTACAGAACAGCGAAATGGCATTTTGTCAGTAAAAAAGAGATCACACGTTGTTCTCACACAGACAAATGACCAGCGTAGCGATCACACCGTACACAACACCAATTTACGTAATAAGTATACTCCTGAACGAAAGAATGCACTATAAACAGCGTGCACTGCTAATGTTTAGAATCTTTCGGAGGACTCTAAGCCTCTCACCGCCGCCATGTTGTGACGCGTGCGCAGGCTTTCTTCTATAGGCGGTTCTGGTACAACCCGCACTTAGTCACAAGTTATAATCACTTACTCTTCAAGCTAAAGGAAGGAGTTTTTAAATGGACATCGCTACAGGAGGTGATGGACATAAAGAAGCCGTTTATCAGTGGTTGAACAACTTTGAGCCAATTGAGTATACAAAAGGCAAGTGCCTAAATATGAACGGATACTACACAAAAAGTAGTTTGGCTATCTATTGTGTGTACAATATAGTTTCGTTTAATTAAACTAAATAATTAATTCCGTGGGAAACAAAATTCTTTACTTTCTGAATGACCCTCGTAAAAAAACTGTTTTTATGAAGTCAATCGTTGCCTAAACCAGGGATGGCGAACCTTTGTCTTTTATATTTATTAGTGACATTAATAACGTTTATTATAGATTCAATTTGTGAACATTAAATACAGTGGCATGTAATTTAGACCTATATTTGGAGACTTAGATAGTAGAGAGAGTAAATTTTCGAAGTTTTTGATTTATAGCAAGGTGATACGTACATAGACATCACATACCTTTTTTTTAATTCTGAAACAAAACTGTTTGTAAATGTAAGCTTTGAAAAATTTCTCACAAAAATTTATTATGAGCCACGTAATACCGCGCTCAACGTGCATCACGACGTATAGCCCGTCGTCTGTGTGACTAGCAAAACAAAATGTAAGCAATGGACTCGCCTAATTGGCAATGTTTGCATAACAAGGATCCAAGTCGTCGTGCCGGAACTGCGTTTCGTGACCCTTCCTCTCCACAACCCGCACCGGCCCACAGTCCAACAAAATCTATCACGTGGAACTGGCAGCTTTAAAGTGACACTGATATCCCATTGACGATGAACTTTAGTAGTATGTCTTCAAATGTAGATGAACAAACCAGCATTTCAATTAGGGAGGTAAATTCTTAAATTATTTGGTTGCGTGGCGATCGTGCCACTGGTGGGGCACTCCATCCAAAAAAGCCACTCCGAAATTGAGCGTGTTATCTAGAAAGTGTGCGCCTCGGTTGCACAGTGGTAGAGTGCCAGACTACAAATTCAAAGGTCGCGTGTTCGATCCCCGCCAGGTCCTAGGATTTTTATCTGTCACTTTCCACTTCTTTCACCTCTGGCAGTGTTTCTCATATGAAAAATACCGAGTAGCACCGTGGTTCGGAACCCACGTTAAACTGTAGGTCCCCCTATAACTGGCTGGATAAGTCAGTTCGAAGGTCTACATCTACATAGATACGCTGCAAATCACATTCAAGTGCCTGGCAGAGGGTTCATTAACCACTTTCATAACTTTTCTCTGCCGTTCCATTCTCTAATAGCGCGCGGGAAGAAAGAACACTTAAATCGTTCCGTTTTCGATCTGATCCCTCTTATTTTATTGGGATGGTCATGTTTCCCTAAGTAGGTGGGTGCTAGCAAAATATTTTCACATTCAGAACTAAAAGTCGGTGAGTGAAACTTCGCAAACAGATCACAAGGTCGGAGGAAGGCAACGGCGTACCACCTCCAAACAGGACCATGCCTAGTAAAGCACTGTAGTGTTCAAACCAATCTTCGGATTGTTGACTGCTTTACCTTCTTTATCTAGAAAGTCACTTATTAACGATCTGAAAAAACTTTACGGTTGTACAGTGTTGCTAGAAATCACATGATATGGTATCACATCGAGATGGATTTCACAGTATTTTAATTTACCCTGTTTTATTACTAGTTCCGGCTATTTTCTATATAGTTAACACGGTGTCTGCGTCAATAGAAGACGTAACTAGCATCACGCGATCAAGTATCTAAATGATCCCTAAATTTCTGATGATTTTATATTCTGATGTTCTCTGGTGGTGAAAGGATCGGCCGCTAAAACGAGTTTAATGTTGCCCAGGGTGTGTCCGATTCAGTTATCACTGCTTTATAATTATAAGGCTTAACAAAATTACATACGTTAACAAATGATTTACGACTGACAAGCATTGTAAAGGCCATGCCCCAAGACAGAAGATTTTTTTGTTACTGTACAAGGAAACAAAAGCTGCTGGAGAGACCAGAAAAACGGGTAACCTCAGGGCAGTGTTAACATCAGCCTTAGAAACCCTTGCTCAGTATTATGACGAAAACTATCTAACAGTAAATCCAGAAGAAACAAACAGGTAGTTGAACACTGTATGGCAAAATATAAGTCTGGAGCATTTTGCTAATCATACATACCATGGTATCAAGCTAGACAGAAGTCATTGCTACACATTAAAGGGAAAGATTAGTAAGAGGAACTGTATCATTCGCAAATTGTCAGGATCAACGTGGGGAGCTCACCCGGAATTCTTGCGAACAACAACTGCGGAACTATGTTTTGAGTTTATCTGGAATTGCACCACCCCACATAAGGAGCAGAGTGGCAGGAGAGAAGGAGAGGAGGAGACAAATAGTGGATGATAAGCACCCAATGTACAACCACGTTGTGACCACTCCACGTCTCAAATCGCGGAAAAGCTTAATTCAGAGAACTGAACCTTTGAGCATACTGTCTGAATTACGCCGTGTAAACATATGGAAGGAGTCTGTTCCAATAGGGATTGACCGCGACATCAAGCAGGAACTGCAATGCGGACATGAACAGCCATATACTATATGGAGGACACTGAATTTATTCAGAATTGGAGTTTCAAGATGATGGAGCAACTTAGCAAACTGGGGCTACTCTGTGGACAGTAACTGTGATTGTGGAGTAGTTCAGACACCATATCATTTGCCTAAATATGCACAAATATGGACGTCTCCTGCACGCAACAAGATTTGGTCGTGGCTAATGGCAAATCTATAAGAGCGGCTAACTTTTAGAAAAATGACATATAGAAGACGATTGTTCTCTGGACACGGAAAGTAAACTAAGTAAGTATGCATACATTTAGAAATGCAAACACTTATAGCGAAACAGAAAACGTATGTTACACAGAGATTACAAGGCTAATTGAGGTAAGTAAATCTGTTCGTGCACTGGTACTAGCCAGTTTCGTCACTCTGCTACGACGATCATCGGTCATCAGACAAATTCTGTACTCGTTGGTGAAGATAATACAACGCCACTGACTGAGGTTCGCATTCCATGTGATTCCAGTTTGAGCGAGATGGCGCTGTAAGCCATATTTTACTTTATCATTTCAGGCAGATGTTGGGCTGGTTTCTCTGATAAAGCATGCGCTATTTATTACTAGAATACGTAAATAATTATCTAAGTAAAACTGCTTGAAGTTTTAACTGGTGTAAATTTCAACGGATGAATAAATCAGTAGGTTAAAATCAAATGTTCAAATGTTTGTATAGTTCATGGGACTTAACTACGGGGTCATCAGTCCCTAAACTTACAAACTACTTATGAACTACTTACGAACTAGGACGGCACAAATATCCATGCCCGAGGGGGGATTCGAACCCCCGACCGTAGTGGCCGTGCAGACCTTGACTGGAGCGCCTCAGTCTCCTCGGCCACCGCGGCCGGCTCAGTAGGTTAATGTAGCTATTAAACAGTACAGATCTGATCAGCTAGTGCGTGAAGCTTTGCTGGACAACAGATTCACAAATAAATAAGGCAAATATTTGTACATTACTTTTAAGTGACTTCATGCTACATACGTATCAAACTGGGCATACGTTAAATCCGATTCGGTGACCACAGTGCAAGCTTACAAAACATACGAAGTACAAACACAAGCTTTCCGCTAGTGCCATCCACTATATATCAGAATGGCGCGAACCGCAGAGGGTGTTCACTCATGTGCAAGCGATATTCTGCATACAATCGCAAGAATTCCTTTCGGCGTAAAAGAGCAAACGCTGTTAGTGTCCGAGGCAATACTGGGTAGCAAAGCGTCCTTGGATTTCCTTTGGCGCCTGACTGAACGATGTTAATACGCTTACCAAACGATGCCAACGGCCCAGCGTGTATATTCTCTGTCGTACGGAGCCAAGGTTACTACTGTTCGGAGCTTAAAATTTGGCGACTGCCCGAAGCAATTTGAGAACCTTTTCCTTAAGGGGGTCCGCATCACAACAGCTGTGACCGAAGACTCAAGTGGCTACACGCATTCTAAAGATGTGTCATTTTCCTGCTGACGACACCGACGTAACTGTCCATTGTAATCTGCGTGCTTCGTGCAGGAGGCGATTCATAGATGCTACTTCTGCACCAAAGCATAATATTATCACGTCGAATTTATATTTTCACAACTTACTGTTACGCCGATACACTAATTTCGAGTGGATGAGCCTCTCTTGCCCACCGGATTGAAACTTATTATCCGGCATTGGACCTTTATACTCTCGAATCGTTATTGACTGGTTTTGTTGAGAGAGGTGCACGTAACCACAAGATTACGAGCAAAGTATGAATTTAAGCTTTACTAAAAGATAACATTTCCAGTTCCGTGGTTAAGTATTAGATCGGAATCAATTTTCCTGTGATGATTAAATATTGGGTTTCCGAGTATCACTTGTTTTATATGTAAGAAAATCAACTGTTTTGATTAAGTCGGCTTGTCGAAGTACGGTTATCCCTCGTTAATTTTTAGTAATGAAAAAGTAAAAATTTTCTTTCTGACGTCAGGATAGAAGATGAGGCATGTGTGTATTATGGCAGTTTTCAATCCGTAAACTGGTTTGATGTAGCTCTCCATGTTACCGTGTACTGTACAAGCCTCTTCATCTGCTAATAAGAACGGTAACCTACATCCTTTCGACGCTGCTTGCTCTAATAGTATCTCTGATTTTTACCCCCCCCCCCCCCCCGACTATCTTCTAATGCTAATTTGCCGGCCGCGGTGGCCGAGGGGACTAAGGCGCTCCAGTCACGGTCTGCACGGCCACTACGGTCGGGGGTTCGAATCCCCCCTCGGGCATGGATATTTGTGCAGTCCTAGTTCGTAAGTAGTTCATAAGTAGTTTGTAAGTTTAGGGACTGATGACCCCGTAGTTAAGCCCCATAGACTATACAAACATTTGAATTTCTAATGCTAATTTGACGATTCCTTGATGTCCCTGAATGTGTCCCACCAAACATATAAATAGATCAAATGTTTGTAACTCTATCGGACCAAACTGCAACGTCATCAGTCCGTAGCTTACAAATCACTTAAACTAAGGTAAACTAACCTAAGGACAGCACACACACCCATATAAATAGAAAGGACTTTTAGCAGACCGTGAGATGTATTTTTATTTCTTAGGAAAAAGTACTGTTTACTGGTCGTGAATGAGGATCAATTTGGCGAGAATTTAGTGTATAATATTTCGGAATTCATTTAGAGTCTGAAGGCAAAAACTCGTTCATCTCTCATAAGATTCATAATGAACTGATTCACACTTATGATGCTCTAAAAAGTAAAATAATTGAGGAGGTGAAGCAAGCATCTGCTTTTCTGTGATGCCTGACGAGACTGCCGATATTAGTGGTACAAAACAATTATCAATCCGAGTTCGGTATTTGAGTTGTGACAAAAGTACCAAGAGGCTAACAATTTATGAAGAATTTTTGGAAACAGTAAACTGACAGGGTGGGATTGAAGTAGGTAAAAACGAAGCAAGCGGTCTTGCATATGCAGACGACTTAGCTCTGATGGCAGATTCGATTGAAAGGTGGCAAACTAATGTTTCAGAGCTCAATCCGAGGTGTAAGGGTTATGATATGAAGATCATCTCCCGAACGAAAGTAATATCTGTGAGGAAGAGATTTAAACAGATTCAGTACCAAATAGAAGGAACAAATATAAAACAGGTGGACAGTTTCAAGTACATAGGATGTATTTTCTCACAGGATGGCAACGTCGTAAAAGAACTTCAATCAAGGTGTAGCAAATCAAATGCAGTGACTGCTCAGCTAAGAAATACTCTCTTCTGCAAGAAGGAGGTCAGTACCAAGACAAAGTTAGCAGTGCACTGTTCTACCTATCGTAAAATTTTGTTGTATGGGAGTGAAAATTGGGTTGATACAGGTTACTTTATTCATAAGGCAGAGGTTACAGATATGAAAGTAGCAAGAATGACTGCAAGTAGATGGGAGCAATGGCAGGAGGGTGTCTATAATGAGAAAATCAAAGAAAAACTGGGAATGAACACCATAGATGAATCAGAGCGAAAAGGCTGAGATGGTGGGCAGATGCAAGGTTATCTAAGAGACTCATGGGTTCGGCAGTAGAGGGTAAGAGAAGTCGAGGTAGATCAAGGGGGAAAGTACTTAAGATTCGGTGAAGAAATGATTTTGAAATAAAAGCCTTAACATCAGCCGAGGCAGCAAAGTTGGCATTGAATAGGGGATCATGGAGGAATTTTATTAGGGGGACTGTGCTCCAGACTGAACGCTAAAAGGCATAATCAGTCTGTAATAACGATGATGATCTTCCGCTGCAAGAATTGAACGCAAAAACGAATTCGAAAACTAATATTAAGTTTCTAGAATACTGTAATTTGGATCTGAACAAACTTGTTGGTCACGGGTACAACGGTTGTGCTGCAATGGCTGATCCACATAGGCGGCGCCCAGAAAATTATTCAGTCCCAAATATCTCTGTGTTCTGTGAAACATGTTGGTCAGCAAAATACAAGAGTATCAGAATATTTGTTGAGAATTTTGTTAATATTGTACAAACTTTGGAAGAACTTTCACACGACGCATCAAACTCTAAAACTAAAACACGGCATACCAGCTCTACACGACTGCAACTCCAACGTATCTTGTGACGCTCTTAATAACTGCCGAGTATTCTGACAAACTTGAACCCGTGTGCAACCAATTACAATAAGTAAATACCAGCATTAAGGCAGTAAACGATCGCATAAATAAATCAACAAATACAATCAAATATAATTATATCTAACAATGATAATGCCTTGACAGAGTTTAGAAACATGTTTGAGAAATATGTAAAAATTTACGAGGAGTTACAGTTTGAATTTAAACGTCCTAGATTGGGTCAAAACAAATCTATAGATGAACTCAGCTGTCTGAAAGTGTGGAAAGCTTCATTAGAATATTTATCTTCATCCCATACTTAGACTCACTCACCTCTTCCCTGAGAGAGAGATTTTCATTAACCCACAGAAAAGCATTTCCGATTATGCATCTGCATGACGAAATTTTAAGAAAATTATACAAATATTCTTTTTTTAGTCACTGCAGAAGATATACAGAACTTTTACGGAAGTTTCTTAGATAATTTTGTTGTTAAAGCTTCGACGAGGTACGAACTGTATAAGGTTAAATTACTTGCGTCGTTTGACTTCAAGTCTGTAAGAGTATACAGATTTGTTTGCACAATCCACACCGTTCCATCCACCTGTGTGCAAGGCAATAACGATTGGCCTAACTATTCCAGCGACTACATGTAGCACAAAGCGTACATTTAGTACTCTACGACGTGAAATAGATCTACAACGGAAGACGCGAGGGTAAGTGCTCTATGCAAGCTCAGTGTTCACAGAAAGAGTGTAAAAGAGGATAATGAATTCGCTGAAAAGGTAATGAACAGCTTTGGACAACAGCCTAGGCACCTCGGGTTTTAATTTAGACAGTAATCTGCACCAAAGCTGACGCTGGAATGATTATGTTTTATATTATACAGTAGTAAAATTTTAAGTTCTCAATATTTTCTGTGTTTTCTTGCAAGCCGGGGGGGGGGTGCAAGTGCACCCCCTTGCACGCCTCTCCCGGCGCCCATGATGTCAGCAAGTGTACAAGAACAATTCCGGGTAAAGTCCTTACTTTTGTCAATTAATAAGGTCGAAACTGAATTTACAACCGAATTTTTTCTTCTTTCTCGATATTAAATACTAACTGTGAGATTCACAGATATTCTCCCAACATATAAATTATGGTCACGATGTGGATAAGTCTCTGAGGAAACACAAAATTAAATTTCATGCTCTGTATTTTATCACACTTATTAAAATAGTTCAGTACTACAAAACACTCATAATATTCAATCCTAACCAATCGCGAGGTCGAGCAGAAGAAGGAAAAGTCTGAACTACTACGAAACAAGACTATTTCCAATAAATTTTGTCACATTAGGCCAAAATGGTATCAAATGTCAAAAATCAAACGTATACAAGGTGTTCGGGATTCCCAGTTACAAACTTCGAGGATTTGGGGGGAAGAGAGAGAGAGAGAGAGAGAGAGAGAGAGAGAGAGAGAGAGAGAGACGGGGGGGGGGGGAGTACATATTACTTTTGGGCATGGGTTTCTTAACTAAATTTTGTGTCCTTTTCCACTTTGCAAAAGAGGGAAGATCAGGCTAATAACGTCCCGTCTACGTCGTGGTCATAAGAGACGGACCATACGCTCGAATTGAATATTCCAATAATAAGCTAGGAATTTGTGGATGAATCCCCTTAAGCAAGACACCTTTTTTGTTTTAATACCCTAACATACCTTCCGTGGGTATACCCAAACATGTTTCGGCACTTATTGTGCCATCTTCCGTGGGTATTTGGCTTTTATTTTCTAGAATAACATGTTACATATTTTGGTTATACAATCATTTGGACAAGTTGTTTGGTTTGACAATTTTCTTAGACATGTTAGGCCTAATTTACTCAAGGTTACATTATGTCATTCGCAGGATTTGCACGTGCATTAATTGCGGAATGACAAGTTTTCACAGTCTGTCATCTGCATGAAACATAAGAACACGCCACAAACAAGCAAGCAGCAACACCACAGCTCAAATGTAAGTAACCCAAACAACCACATAGAAATAATTTTTTATATAATTTTCAAGCGAATGTAGGCCTATAATAAAGCAGTCAGTTTTCGTAAATAAAAACATCTTGTTATTTACAAATTACAGGCTGTGAAAACTTGTCATTCCGCAATTAACTCACATGCAAATCCCGCGAATGACAAAGTAAGTACCTTGAATAAATTAGGCCTAATACATCTAACAAAACTGTCAAACCAAACAACTTGTCCAATTGATTGTATAACCAAAATATGTAACATGTTATTCTAGAAAATAAAAGCCATATACCCACGGAAGATGGCACAATAAGTGCCGAAACATGTTTGGGTATTAAAACAAAAAATAGGTGTTCTGCATAAGGCGGGTTCAACCACAAATCTAATACTGCAAGCAAGGAAGATACTGCTGCACCATCACAAGATGATCATGAGCTAGAAAAACGGACGTGGCTTTGGAAAGGAACCATTCCAGCATTAGCCTGGAGTAATTTAGGGAAATTACAGAAAAACCAAACAGGGTGGTCGGGGTGGGGGGGTGGGGGGGTGGGGGGGTTGAACCACCGTCCTCCCGAATTCGAGACCACAGAGTCCACTGGACTCGCATTCGGAAGAACGATGGTTCAAATCCACCTTCGGCCATCCAAATTTTAGGTTTTCCAACGTTTCAGTATATCTTTCCTGGCAAACGCCGGGATGGTTCCTTTTAAAGGGCATGTCAGATTTCCTGCCCCATCCCTAACAAAACAATCGGAGAGTGAGCCCCGTCTCTGATGACTAAGCTGTCGACGGGACGATAAACCCTAATCTTTCTTTCTTGCTTCCTTCCTTTTTCCTTCCGACCGTGAGTCCAGTATGCTCTCATTGCGCCACCTTTCTCGGTTCACCTTTACGAGTCCAGTACGTTTGTAACGGAAATGTCCGAACGCCCTGGATTGAAGTTGTAGTCGGTTGTGGAACAGACTATAGCGGTGACAAGCAGTTACGGGCCGCTAGTTACCCGGCACCTCCAAAGGTAGTAACGGGTAGGTATGAATGGAAACAGTGGTTCGGGCGCATTAGAGAACAAGGAATGTCACAACTCTCACCGGGTGCGTATAGCGGTACTGCCAACCGCTCAAAGAATTCACTGAGTAATACATCGACCTGTTTCCAGTTCATACAACTTGCAACTCACCGCACGTAAAACTAAACATGCCATCTTGTTGAACGTCTGTAGAGCTGTTCTCGGGAGAAAGCGACTGTTAAGTAGAAAGTACTTCTCCGCAAATGCAAGCGACAACATGATGTCAATAAATAACCCACAAGGAATGCAACATAAGAAACGGTGTTTTTATCAGAGAAGTCACGAAATGAAGTTAAAAATGTATCTATAACACGGTACGTAGTTGTAACGTACAATAAAAACTTTCTCTTCGGCAGACTACGTGATCCATCACTACGAAATTATACCGGTAAGTATATAAATGCATGTTACGTGGTTTTGTTTGTGTCACTGTAATACGGCATGTCCAATATTCTTGCAAAAGTGATCCACGGGTGAATAAAGCTACAAATACGTATAAAAATAGAAAAAAAACCTCGAAAGACTAAATACAGGAAGTTGATATTCAGAATGTTCTGAAGTGATGATTAGCAGCCGGCCGCGGTGGCCGAGGGGACTGAGGCGCTCCAGTCACGGTGTGCACGGCCACTACGGTCGGGGGTTCGAATCCCCCCTCGGGCATGGATATTTGTGTTGTCCTTAGTCTTAGTTAGTTCATAAGTCGTTTGTAAGTTTAGGGACTGATGACCCCGTAGTTAAGTCCCATAAGCTATACAAACATTTGAATTTTGAATGATTAGCATTCAGTCACCTCGGTTGCCTTGTTGCCTACAAGTGCCCCATACGTGACGGCACAGACGTATAAGGCGCGATGGTGTGCTGTGGTATAGCCACCCAGACTGCATACCCCTGGTTGCAAAAGTTCATCTGTGGTGGCTGACATTGGCTCACAGCATAGACACATATTACTACTCTGTCAATGATGTATACAGTATCATTGGTGTCACGGAAGTCTCGCCGCCATATAGCAAATCTACTCAGCATTTCCTGTTTTTAGTCATTTGTTATCAATTTCATACAACTTCGTCTTTTCTTGCAGTAGTGTGGTCGTTATGAAGTGCTATTTGTCGTGGGTAACACGTATCTTTAATCTTTTAACTGTTCTTACGAAATCTACATTGTGCTTTGACACATCAGTGATCGCGCTATTTGCTGTTTTTATTCACCTAGTACCAGTTACGAATAACTACTGCTTTTCTTTAAATAGTATGACCGATACACTGTTCTAGTTGTCATGGATCACAAGCATCTTACTTATTGTGTTTTTATGATAACTACAGTCTGCTTCAACTGGATTTATCATCTTATTCATAAGCATGTTGCAGTTTGTCGCCGATAGAACTGCGCATGCGCAGAGCTGTTGTCGAGTTCCATAAATAGCTATGCGCATGCACAGTTTTGCAGCGCGCGCGCGTGTCACTTTTTTGTTTTTCCGTGAAGTAACTGCGAGAGAGAAATGCTTTGTGCTAGACTTAATCGATATTCATTGCTGTTAGATATACATTAGTGTAATAATCAATTTTTAAAATTACTTTTACATTGAGTACAATAGAGAATACTGATTTATATATATATATATATATATATATATATATATATATATATATATATATATATATATATATATATATATATCGTTTGTGGTTTGGTATCCTGAACCATATCAAAATTTTATTAGAGAATCCAGCTGAATCTACAGGATGGTTTTATATTGTATTCATACCACCGATGTGTTTATGTTTTACAGAACTTAACATCGATGTTTCCCACTAAACACCAATGTCTATCTAACGAGATTCAGACAATTTCCTATAAAACATGCTTCGGACATGATCAACTTTATGTTGCCGGTTCAAGAGTCCGTGAAAGAAAGTGCGTAAAGTTAAAAATTACTGATGGTTCTCTTCAAGGAGAGCTTAATAAAGATGGAAAGATTTACACAATAAATGTGTACAAAGAAAGCTTTGACATCTAAATTGACATTTCATTATTTAAATCACCTTTATTTATTGAGCTAGCGGTGGCTGTTTACAAATGTACCGCCAGTGGTTCCCTCCACTGCACTTTACTTTGAGCAGTTTAGCAAGGGGAAAACCCCGTGGGGCAGTAAGCAAAGAAGCGTCCTCGCCGCATACCATGCGTAATTCAATTTGAATTAGCAGACACCTTTGCACAAATATTATTAATCATAACTCATAATATCAAGAACTGCAGTCAATTCTGTTGACTGTCGGGCTTTTATTCGTGTTCTCATAACATGATTTTACGATAAATGTGTTAAATGCATCTACTACGAAAGTATTAGCTTAAATGTAGAGCATGTTTAAACCAACTAGTAGAGCTTCCATCATCGTTTAGTGTCAGAAGATCATAGCAGTATCACATGGAAACATTCTGACGGAAGGTGAAGCACGACGGCGGCGTCAGGCTTCAGTTTGCCAGTCTATTATTATTATTATTATTATTATTATTTTATCTATCAGATCAAACTGCGGGGTCATCAGTCCGTAGCCTACAAACTACTTAAACCTAGGTAAACTAACGTAAGGACAACACACCCACCCATGCCCCAGGGAGGACTCGAACCTCCACGGCGAGCAACCGCGCGCTCCGCAGCGAGACGCTTTAGACCACTCGGCTACTCCACCGCGGCAAGTCTAGTAATGTATGTGTGTGGGTCACAACATTCAACATTCTGGTGACAAGTCTGGTGATCTGGCGGGCAAGGGCAAAAGGCCGACATCCTGCGACGCAGAGAAAACATGTATTCGTGCAGCAATGTGTGCTCGCGTATTGTCTTGCTGAAAAAACGGCGTCTGGCGTGTCATTCGACAGTGTATTGTTACTGGCCGCAGGATTTCATTCAATGGGTCACACTGGCCACAACGCCCTGGACGCGCACCGTCTGTGGAATGTGTTTGTATCTAATAGTACCCCCACACCATAACGCCTTGAGTTGCCTTAGGGAAAAGAGTAACATATAGGGGAATGTTTTTCAACCCGTGGGTCGCGACCTCTTACGGGGGTCGCAAGTCTTGCTCGAGGCAAGACCAACTACAATGTAGTTGGTCTTGCTCGGGGAGTCGCGGCCTTACAAGGATGCAGTAGCATCATGTTCCGTGGTGAATCTACGTCCCGTGACGTTCAGCTACTAACATTCAGCTACCATGACAGAAGTTCAACTTTCATTTTTTAACGATAACTTGAAACCTATTAGGCATATGGACTTCGTTCTGTACTTTAATTGTTCGTTCAAATGTTAGTAAATCTATCGGACCAAACTGGGTGGTCATCAGTCCTTAGCTTACAAACTACTTAAACTAAGGTTAACTAAGGTAAGGACAACACACACACACACACACACACACACACACACACACACACACACACACACGCCCCAGGGAGGACTAGAACCTCCGACGGCGAGCAACCGCGCGCTCCGCAGCGAGGCGCCTTAGACTGCTTGGCTACTCCACTGTGGCTGTACTTAGATTAAAGCTAAATAACACATCTGTAACTGTTGTTATGTGTGGCTTTCCCCGTGGGGTGATCATTAGAACCAATATTCTAGCCGAAAGGTGACTAAAATCGAAAATTTGAAGGTTTTGGAGAAATAAGTCAATTTTTGAAGTCCATCTCGGGAACTACTGGACTTACAGAGCTGGGCTTAAACTGTAGAATATTTTATCTATATTAATAGAGGTGTGAGTGACTTCTCATAAAGAAAAAGCACCCTTCAAGAGTTATAAGCCAAAACCAGAAAAAAAGTCCGAAAATTTCGAGGTTTTGTGGCTCTTAAAAGTTAAGCTAAAGGATTTCGAAGCTGCAAACTTGGTTTAATACTACTCTACATACCAAAAATTCTGCTTCCTCCAATTTTTTTGGACCTAAACATACCTCGCGACTGGTCTATTACGCAATGTTTCTCCCGCAGACGCAACTGTTGGCGCTCGGCCGTAGCTCCCCCCCCCCCCCCCCCTACACAGTCGCTCCACCTCTATGCGCGGAAGCGCCTTCTTATATGACGCCAGGTATAGTAGTAGCAGCTCCAGCCGCCAGTTTGGTTCCAAGCGTGAGCATGTGAAAGGCGGAGGTTTTTGCTGTTATTGCTTTGAAATGTCGCTCGCTTCAAGTATACAAAGCAAAAGGCATAAAAATATGTGGATTAAAAATTAATCTGGTCTTAATAAATTATTTTAAAACAGTTTCAAAAAATGTTACATAAAGTTGCACGAATTTGCCCAAGTGGGCGCGTATTCAAATGTTCAAATTTCTGTAAAGCTATGGGACCCAACTGCAGTGGTCATTGATTCCTAGACTTACAAACTACTTAAACTAAGGACAGCACACACACCCATGCCCGAGGGAGGACTCGAACCTCCGACAGCAGCCGTGTGGTTAGGTATTCTGAGCAATTCTTTCAGACTATTCTGCTCAGTTTGGGTGGATGGTAGATGCGCCACCAAAGCTCCGCTCACACGCGGTAACTCCCCGTTTTCGACTGCAATAACACATATTATCAATGGCGAGGATTCGGAACATTGAAAATCGTTCGTATTGATGACAACTTCAAACGATTCCAACTATCAGCTCTATTTTCCTCAAAATGAATCTAAAATTGTTGTATCAGTAAACTAGCTGCTACCCGCGACTTCGTCCATTCCTTTATTTAACAATCAATTTATTGACATAAACAAACACATTTTATTTTTAACAGAGAATTTATTAACAAACGAAAAACATACACCCTCCACTTTTGACACTTTTTTAACAATAAAATAAAACGTAATCACCCTTAATTTTGGATTTTTACACTGAACTTAATTACGTTCCAAAAACAAACGCCGTTCTTTTGAAAATTTTTCATAACAATAAAATTGACATACTATGAAGTGACACTTTTCGTTTTGAAACTTTTTTAAAAATAAAATTATTGATCTACTAAAAGGAAACAGCTGTCACATTGAAACATTTTTTCAATTAATTATAGATGTAATGAAACATTTAATTTGTCTTTGAACCGGTACATGATTTCTCTCGTTAATAACCAAAGTGCCACTATGCACAATCGCACATTATTAGTTACTATGAACCTTACAAAAAATTACTCTTGAAGTGATGGTCAACCGGGAGAATTTAGAAAGTTGGTTGCATTGTGAAACATCTTCAAACATACCAAAGCAAACACAATGATACAAAAAGGAGACTGAATAGTAATGGTAATTAATATTAATTTGCAGTAATTTGGCTTTCAACAATAAAGATGCTTTGTGAAGTGGGTCTTGGACAACATGGTAGACGGAATATTTATTGAAATAACAGAAAATTGTATTTATGTAGCCTCAATAACTAAGCTACTTTTCTAAACCTCTCCATAGACCACATTTTTACTTTTATTTTCCGGCTGCACACTATACAAACTATCAGATGCTTTGAACAAATATGGCCGTCCATAATGGCGGACGTCATAGCATCTTGATTATGATCGTGCATCTAGCAAGATCCTCCAGTGAAAGATGATGGCAGTACTACTATCTTTCTAAATTGAGCAAGCTGACCGTCAGTTCTTGTCATGCCGTCTTTTAAGTGGACATATTCTCAATTTAGAAGAATAAATGAAAAACATAATGCAGTACCTATTTGCGGATGTCACGGTTATGTTCAAATGTTTGTAAAGCTTATGGGACTTAACTACGGGGTCATCAGTCCCTAAACTTACAAACTACTCATGAACTACTTACGAACTAGGACGGCACAAATATCCATGCCCGAGGGAGGATTCGATATGATGTAATATCTCCTGAATTATGTGCCCTACAAAAATATTAATTACCAGGTTTGTAGAGTGGAATATTAGGAAACAGCCTGCGAAATGTTTTGTAAATGGAGTTGGTAGTAAAGACGTAGTAAATAACAGCTTAATGCTTATTAGGGCGAATTGTCATGCATTTCATTGTCTTTCACATCATAGCACCTTAACTATATGTCGTGATAGTATATTATTTCGAAGGTACATCCAGTGGTGTATATGTAAAAGTCTGCAAAATACGTCGGGAATAGAGTTAGTAGAAAACACATACTAAATCAAAGCGTCATGTATGATGGGGCGGTTTTATATGGACCTAATTGTTTATGACTCCATATCTCATGAACTGTGTGTCGTACTATGATAAACTGTCGAATGTACGTTCAGTAGTATGTGAGTCCACTGTCTGTAACATTTCTCGCGCATACAATTAATAGTGTACGAGTAATACATTGTAACATCATGCCAAATGCCGTAATTTTACAACATGATCGCCGAAAAAGTACTAAGCGACAAACTTTTTTCCTTTCATCATTTTTCTGCGGTTGTCAGCGAGAAGAAATTCCTACAAGTTTGAAGTTACGTTTAATGTTTGTTGTAAGCTCTTCTTCTCAAATAGTGAACTGATAAAGTCACACTATCACGTTCCGCAAGACGGGGAACTTTTCATTGTTTATGACGTCATATCTCATCAACTATCGGCCCTACAGCAACATCCCCTCTTAACTGACTTCTTCTATGAACTACATATCTGCCAAATTGCAGCTTCATAGATGAAGTAGTTTTCGAGGTTTCGTGTTTAGTCAGTGAGTGAGTGAATGAGTGTCCTTTCGCTTTTATATAAATAGAGATTAATAACCATGAATTTAGACTTAAAAAAGGTTTTCTTTTACAGCGTTCAAAAAAGTTTGTAAATCTATGGGATTTAACTACTCTGGTCATCAGTCCCTAGGCCTACAAACTAACTTCAGCTAAAGACAACAAATACACCCATGCTAAAGGAAGGACTCGAACCTCCGACGGCGAGCAGTGATGCGCTCCGCGGCTAGGCGCCTTGCAACGCTCGGCCACTCCACCGCGGCATTTTCAGCTAGACTACGGCATATGACAAAAAGCACCTAAGTACTGGGTGATCAAAAAGTCAGTATAGATTTGAAAACTTAATAAATCACGGAATAATGTAGCTAGAGAGGTAAAAACTGACACACATGCTTGGAATGACATGTGGTTTTATTAGGGGAAAAAATTAACAATAAAATAAAAACTAAAGTTCAAAAAATATCCGACAGGTGAGGCTACATCTGATCATAAAAGCAATAATTGATCACCTAAAACCGATTCCCTTCAATAGGTGAATAAAATACTTGTAATGGGTATTTAAAACACTTCAAATAAACTGCGGGCCTACGACATAGCATTCTTGTAGAAGTGCGTGAGTTTTAACATCCCCGTAGCTTTAAACACCGTTTATAAGTAAGAGCCGTATGAGCCATTATAATTAGTAAAAAAATCGTATTGTTATTGCATATATGTATGTATCCTTTGTTGTCGCCAATATATGTATAAATAAATGTCTGTAACAAAAGACCATAACTTCGAATCATTCACTAAGAAACATGTGTTGAAACCTGACATTTACAACATGATGAAATTGTGCATAACTACAAATTATTTAACCCATTTCGCATGGATTTGAAGTCCTTGTCGGTGTCAATTTTTTCACGACGTACTACGAGACACCCATTTTCAAAGCGCTAGTCTACGGATTTTGGGGAACAGATAACATGATGCGAACAGGTATCGCATCCCAAAAATTTCTTGAGTCAAAGTGAAAAGTGTTACTGGCACTGAGGTACTTTGAATAGATGAGAAAAGTAAAAATACTGAATTATTGTAATTCCCCGTTTTTGTAATATTTGTTCTATAGATCCCCTGATACTTGCGTTTTCTATTGACGGCATGGGCGTGCTGTACTACTGCTATCAAAAAGATCCATCCCTTTTAAACATTTGCCACTACGTGAAGTAACTGACTGGAACCTTTTGATGTTACCACAGGAGTGACCCAAAGAAACAAACACTATCTTGCCAGAAACAGACTTGCTTTCCTGTTGCAGTCTTGTATTGGAAAAGAATCAGTTGAAAGGAAGACTACTTCAACCAAAGTTCATCTCCGCTAGATGGTCTCTTCAGGTACTTCAGCAAGATTCCCAGTTACAGACAGGAAACGATAAGTGTTATTTTAAAAATTCATGGTATCCAGCTAGGATTTTTCACAATATCTCGACTGTCAATAACGAATAATACAGTACTTGTTATAAGTACAAGAATCTATGGATACTACCATTAAATGAGGGCAGTAACAGTAAGGCAACATAGTTAGAATATTATCATCTTCTTGGAATACTAAGTAACAAGGTAATAAATACTCAAGTATTATATGTACGAGAAACTTCACAAAGGGGAGATACACAATGGCATAGAATATTTTAAGATAACGTTTTGGTTCAATGTCCCAAACCGACGTGGAAATTGGCACCGTTTCTGCACACTGAACCAGAAAGTTAATTTAATATTTATATGTCTGTATCATTAATTGTGTCTCTCCAAATACTGAAATTTCTGGTCGATATATGTCAGCATCAATAAAAGATCCATCAAATCAAGAACAGGATAAAGACTTTCAGCAAAATGGGTGCGGCATCGTAGAAGCTATTACACAGGACAGCAATAAATTCACAGGTGTAATTGACAATTATGATTTAGCACTAGAAAGATAATACGTTAACAGAAGACTAAGACTGTTAAGCAATTTTGATGAAAATATGATAGTGACTATATTAGTAACTATATTATCGAATTACTTTATTAACTCCCCTCTGCACATTGTTAAAAGGTTTGTCAAAGATTTCTGAGAGAGTAATTAGGGGTTTTACGATGAAAAAATACTTTGACCCCCTTGCCCCCTTCCATAAATGAGATAAATAGCATTAAATAATCTCGCAACCTACTACGATAGGGCCCATTTGTACATTAGCATGACAGCATTTAAAAATTAACACTTCTAACTTTGCTACTGAAGTCTCTGGGAGAACCAGATATGACAAAATTGTTTCACCTGGTGTGTAAGATGTATGAGACAGGCGAAGTACCCTCAGACTTTAAGAAAAATGTTATAACCCCATTTCAAAGAAAGCAGGTGCAGACAGGTGTGAAAACTACAGAACCATCAGTTTAATAAGTCATGGTTGCAAAATATTAACACGAATTATATACAGAAGGATGGAAAAGCTGGTAGAAGCCGACCTCGGGGAAGATCAGTTTGGGTTCAGGAGAAATGTAGGAACGCGGGAGGCAATACTCACTTTACGGCTTATCCTAGAAGATAGATTAAGAAAAGGCAAACCTAAATTTCTAGCTTTTGTAGATTTGGAGAAGGCTTTTGACAATGTTGATTGGAATAAACTCAAGTTCTGAAGCAAGCAGGAGTAAAATATAGGGAGCACAAGGTTATTTACAACTTGAACAAATCCAGACAGCGGTTGTCAGAGTTGAAGGGCATGAAAGGGATGCAGTGGTTGGAAAGGGAGTAAGACAGGGTTGTAGCCTTTCTCCAATGTTATTCAATTTGTACATTGAGCAATCTATGAAGGAAAGCAAGGAGAAATTTGGAGAAGGAATTAAAGTTCAGGGTGAAGAATTAAAAACATTGCGATTTGCCGATGACATAGTAATTCTGTCAGATACAGCAAAGGACCTGGAAGAGCAACTGAACGGAATGGGCAGTGTGCTGAAAGGTGCATATAAGATGAACATTAACAAGAGCAAAACGAGGGTAATGGAGTGCATTGTAAGAAAATCAGGGGATGCTGAAGGAATTAGATTGGGTAACGAAGCAATAAAGGAGGTAGATGAGTTTTGTTACTTGGGCAGTAAAATAGCAAATGATGGTCGCAGTACAGAGGATATAAAATGCAGAATGGCAATGGGTAGAAAAGTGTTCTTGAAAAAGAGAAATTTGTTAACATCGAATATTGATTTAAGCCTAAGGAAGTCCTTTCTGAAGGCATTTGTATGGAGTGTTGCCTTGTATGGGAGTGAGACATGGACGATAAACAGTGCGGACAGGAAGAGGATAGAGGCTTTTGAAATATGGTGCTACCGAAGAATGCTGAATATTAGTTGGGTGGATCGCGTAACTAATGAGGAGGTACTGAACAGAATTGGGGAGAAAAGAAATTTCTGGCATACTTGACTAAAAGAAGGGATAGACTGGTAGGACACAGTCTTAGACATCAAGGAATTGTTGGAGGGAAGTGTGTGGGGTAAAAACCGCAGAGGAAGACCAAGAGATGGATACAGTAAGCAGATTCAGTCAGATGTAGTTTGCCGTTCTTATGTGGAGATGAAGAGGCTTGGTCGGGATAGGGTATTGTGGAGTGCTGCATCAAACCAGTCTCCGGACTGAAGACCACAACAACAACACAACTTTATCTAGTATACAGAAACGTTCCGTATTTGCCAAGAAAAGCAGCTTCATTTTTAGAATGGAATCGGAGGCTACACCAATGAAATTTTTTTAATGCTCCAAGTAAACATATGAAAATAGATGGTCGGGTTCGTTTGAGACGGGAGCACGACCTGACACGGACGTGCGCACTGCGCGACTTGTTCTGGAGTGGGGGAACGAAACGCTACCCAGCGCGGCGAGTAGCCGCCGCAGTTTGCTACCTTCCACCACCGCGTGGCGCTGGCGTCGCTGTCCGGTCCGCGCAAGTGAGCTCAGTGTGGTTTCAGTAGTGACGGGAGGAGGTTGTGTTCTGTGTTCAATGTGCAGCACCAGAGCGTCGCGCCATCTACCATCGGCTGCGCGCGTCACGTAACAGTAAGTGCCGGACCGATCGCCTCAACTACGACAGTAGCACTGTTTTCTGTTCCTGATAAATTATTTTGTTGTTCGTGCCTGTTTCCTACCGCGGTCACTAAAAAAAAAACTGGGAGATACGTCGCCTTTCAATGGTGCTGTAACGATAGACGAGCCAGAAACTCTACCGCGTCGACAGCAAAACAAGGGCACAATCTACGTTTATTAGCGAGATTCCCCCTCCCCCTGAATCGTTAAACTATGGAAAGATGGCTAAAAAAGCAGGCGTGCCTGGAAAAGTGACAAGACTGTCCGGCTTGACGTTTGCGTACAACAGTCCAGCACAAGTTAGTAAACTGGCAAGCGTTCATATAAAAACAAGCCATACGTCACTGTCCGACTTAGCGTTTACGTGAAACAGACTGACACAAGTGAAGTGACAGGCTGCTTAACGGGCGAGAAATGTTTTGGGATGCTCCTCGCGCAGCAAGCATCCGTGCGGGTCACGCCTGAAATGTGAGTCATGAGTAGCCAACCTAGCGGAACGCAATGTCCTCTGGGCTGTCTTGATGCGTACTGCTGCACCTCAACATAACCACTTAGGGCCAGAATATTTTCCACACATTCAGGTCCAGTGACATTAATTTCATTTGAACTTGTAGTATCCACGAAGTCTAATAAATACCCCAAGTGTCTTACATGCAAATTTGCACAATGGCTTATTTTAATGAAGTTGTCCCAATTATATAGATTATAAATGGGCTTTTGAAAGAGTTACTATTAACCGGACTTTATAAGAATTAATTTTCCTTAGTCTCTTCGGTGTTTGAGCATTACAGCGCCAATGACTATTCAGGTCACTGAAGTATGACCCTATGTGGTGGTCACACTGCCCCAGCAAATGATACTAAATGACATATTGCTTACTTAAGGGTGTTTATCTCCAAAAACTTACAATGTAGAGACAAAACTCTTTACAGTCAACCTCGTAGTTAATTATTTTTGGACATCCGTCAAAGAGACAGAAATGCATCTTTGCAACGGCTGAGCCTGACTAAACACATTGGTTTTAAATGCAATTCTTATTTTGAATGTTTAAGAATGTTAAGTGTACCTTTTTCTGGACCTGTTAACGCCTCCATTGAGAAAAATATCCCTTTATTTATTTATTTATTTTTATTCTGCTGGGAAGTGAGATTCCGAAAGTAAACACACTGTTTTATTTACTTTCGTGTAAGAAGCATGTCGAATAACTGATTAGCATCCTTTAACTCAATCAGCATCAACGCATTTTCAGTAATGCTTATTATTAAGTGGAGAGGGTGATGTAGATTTGATGATCACAGATAAAAGTTAAAAACAAAAATTTGACTGGTGTTGGCGTCTATAAAACAACATATGTATTAGAGAGATACTGTTGTTTAACTAGTGACCAAAATCTCTATATATCTCTTAGCTCCCTTAAAACTGCCGACCCACTACTAATGATGAGGGGGAGGGGGGGATTAAAAAACATAAATAAAATACAACATTTCTAATCTGTTCTTGAATTTTACTCACAACATAATTTTTGAAGAGCGTCTGATGTTGTATGGTACTGAGTTTCAAAATACTGAATATGACAATTTACCATGTATAATTGGTAAACCAATCTTTACTGCTGGCTATGGAACAAAAGTCAGAAAAACACATCAAAACAATAGTCTACTATAAAAGTCTAAGCGCTTAACAGCAAGTGCTTTTCGCGATGATTCAATAGCTACATGTTTGAAAACGTGGACGTCAACTATACTGTTCACATAATGTTCGTCATACACCTGACACGAAAAGTTGTATGAAAAGAAAGGTTTTCAGTTATCGTAATGCGACGCTAGTAAGTTGCAGTTTCCAAAGGAGCTGTGCTGTCGCCTTGTCATATTTTGTAACCGTTATGAGAGACCATCTTCGGCGAACTACGCACGGCCACCGCTGGACATTGTGTATGAAGTTGCGTCACGGCCGAGTTGCCATGTCTTCGGCGCGACTTTCCCCTGCCGTCCAACTAATGGCCAGTCGGCACCATAACAACTGTCCTGCGCAACAGGTCAGGCCGTAAAAGCACAGACAAGTCGCCTAACATATGTGGCTAATCTATTAAAACTAGTGCCACGTACCACATTTAATTAAAATATCATTAAAACCGTAGTTCCCGTGCGACTAATAGCTGGTCGATCGGGAACAGTTAAATGATGATGGTAACCTTAACGTGTAGATACACTAGGTTTGACGGCATTGTCTGGTTCCGAAAATATCTGTTGTTTGTTTCTGATTAATGGAGCCGTAAAACTAACTGAAGAGCCTATAAGTCCTTGTCCACGCCTGGTGCATGGCAGCGTTGACTAAAAGCCACGAAAGTGGTGCATTACTTGAGTTCCAATTTTTAAAACTCTTAAACAATGACTTACAACTGACGGCGAGACAAAAGTCCTTTGGCGTGTTTCTCGTACATGCCTTTCCTTCCAATATTTCTGTACGTATTAGTAACTGAACTAAATTTACTTTAGCACTTAACTGCATACTCCAATGCTTACATTTGCTGTCGACAGAGTTATTCTGGCAGGATGAAAACCGGCTAATTTCATAACAGATGGACAGGTTGATGTGTGTGTAACTAAAAATTTAGACTATGTCTAAAATTGAATTGCTTACACGAAATATTACAGTACATTGTGGAACTGTGGTAGACCCAAGTTTCATTATGCACAGGTGAAATACAGCTCTTTTACAAATAGTGTCAAAAAGTTAAAAACAATGTGGTTGTATATGCAAAATGCAGTTATGAATATTTGAAAGAATTGCTGGATTAAGTCATAAAAAAAGACTCGGCTTTGACTTCTCCTAGTAAATTTGGAGACAGCACTGTGACAAAATTTCTATAACCTACGACTTTGGGCTCGTCTGAAGATGGGATACCACCCATTGACTTTGACTCACGGCATTGGTGTGTTTTAATGTGTGTGCTTTTTTGTAAGTAATTATGTTGTGGCTGAGTTAGACGATAGTTTGTTTACAAGCAGAACATAGATTATAGCTTCACTCTGATAGTGTGACATAAGTTAACAGAAAGATTGTTTTCTTTCTCCCTTCCCTCCCCAAGTGAGCACTGAAGGCACAAATTTTTGGGCTGAGAGCTGTGATCGATGGTATATTCTGTTGTAATGTGTAATTTACAAGAATAATCACAGTTTATTTATTATCTATAGTACATAAGTATTAAGATATTATCCCATACACAGGTTTTCCAACATGTTGTCATGGGTCATTTATTCTGGACATTGTTTATATGGTGATGAAAAATGGAATTTACGAAACAAATCTAGCTGCAGAGAAAGCAGCATAATTTTACAATGTGATTCCACAAGACTGCTTTGACCCTTGAAGTCATCAACTTGTTTGATTATTTTTCTATGTCTCAATTGATTAGTGTCATTAATTAAATTTCAGGCTTGTTAAATTTTAACTGGTAATTTGGAAGAAGTGTTGCATATTGTAGTTGCAGCCTACTATCTGTACATCTTGAATTAACGAGCATTGCAGAGCCATCCTTGCTTGTTCACTCATAACAATTCAAGCTGTATTCTGTGGTTACTGTCCAGCCACGTCATTTAAAATTGTGACATATTCACAAAAAATGTGTTAAAGTACTTTTGTCAATCAAAATAGACAACTACAGTCTAGCTTGTCAAAATTACTTTGTCTACTACGCAAACACCGATGCCATAGGTCAAAGCCAACAGGTGGATTCACATCCTATGGAATGACCCAAGGAAGCAGATACCACACTTCTACTTTGATATAGAATAATAAGGATGTGCAACACAAAACTAAAATTGTTTATAAAAAATCATGTCTGAACAAATGGGTTCCACACCCAGTAGGATGAACTAGAGTGCTCAGTCACTGGTCTGAATAAAATACAGGTAGACTTGGAAGATATGTTTAACAATCTTCAATAGATGACACTTTGAAAAAGTCACTAAGGGTTCTTCTTCCAGCATAAATCAACAGACTATGAAGTATGAACTGGAACACACATCTCACATAAGATCCATATAAAATTAATTAAAGGTAATTCAGGCATCATATTGCTGTATTGTCAGTGCGGGGGGGGGGGGGGGGGGGGGAATCAAAGGCCCTCAACATTTTCTCAGAGTTGTCCGTTACTGAGAGGTGTACAATATTCTCCATTCAGAATTTGAGAGACTGTCATTAACAAGTCACCTGACATTAGTAGGCATTGTTTGTTTTCAATTAATCATTGGGCTTATCATTGTTACGTACCATTTTTAAGTTGTATTTTATCATGAAAAGATTTTAATGTATCTATACAATGATAATCACTGCAGATACCACATTTAGGATTGACAATCCTTGTAGGTACAGGTTTCCATATGATTTTCCTAACTGCATTCATATGACCTGTCTGTCAACAGAAATCAGAAGTTACTCATTTTAAAACAACACTGACAGATTCCTCACTAACACCTTGACTGCTCAATGAACTGAGTTCAGGCCTGCACTCGCTAACAGTTGGGAAGCCATACAAAATTTTAGAGTTAATGCAGCCACAATGCTACACTTGCACATAGTTTTTGATGACACATTGTTAACAATGATCATTAATGAGATGACGAAAATGTTGGTCTGTTTCTATGTACACATGGCAGTACTACCCGGCATAGAGTGTTTTTTCTATAAGACAGTTCGGAAACTTGATTTTCAAATGTATTACTCATGAAAGAAAATAACTTTCTTCTGAGAAATAATGTGTATACATTCACTCCTCCATAAAAAGTCATTCATGGAAGCATCGAAATAAATCAAAAGTAATGTCTTATTTTAAAAGTACACACTGCAATCTGTGGGTAACTAACAATCTCATCAGTTTTAGAAAAGGATTACAATGTGCTGCAAGGATTAGGCAATATTTTTTCTCTATTTCATTACATACTGACAGGGCCATATTTAGGGTATATGATGCCCCTGTGCAGTAATTCATTTTACTCTCCCTACCCCTGGCATCTCCACACTCTGATTCAACTAACATTAAAATAATATTTTTCTTTTTTTCTTCTATGGAAAAATTTTCTCACACACAAAACTTTGCCGCCCTGTGCGGTTCCACTTGAAATACGGCCCTGCATACTGCCATAAGTAATTTATTTACAATCCAGGACTGGTCCCAAAATAGTTAAAATGTTTTGGGAATGTAATTTCAGAGTGTAAATTAATAGGCAACAAATAATTATTTCCATCTGTTCTTTTATAATCATGGTATACTCTTTCTTTTAAGCATTCTGTAACATGAACCTTGTAAAATCTCACTGCCAATTGACAATATTGATAGTGACTCACAAAAACTGGGAATGCCAGAACAAAAGAGAAAGCATTTAAGATGTAATGCTGCTACTACTACTACAGGAGAATGCTGAAAATTATGTGGACTGCCTCTGCCACCCAATGGTACTCCACACAAGAAAACAAGAAGTTCTCCTTAGAATTGGTAAAGAAAGGATCATATGGAAAATACTTCAGAAGAAGAAAGAACAAATTTATGATATATATGTTAAGACATTGATGATGATGATCATAAAAGGAGCTGTGGAAGGTAAAAACTGTAAGAAAAGTCAGATACTGGAATACATATAGCAAATAATTGAAGATGCAGGGTACAGGTACTAGTCTAAGAGGAAGAGACTGCCACAGGAGAATTCTGGTAGGCCGCATCAAACCAGTGAGAAGATTTGTGACTCAAAACATATATAATGATGTGTGGTTTGCTTCAAAATATTGGAGGTATTACAAACTAGTATTATTGTTGTTGCCCAATGTTCACTTAAACAAGTCAAACTTATACTCTGATGAAAAGTCATTCAGCACCATTAATTCTGCAATCTAACCACCCAGTCTTCAGTATTCCTCTTTAGCACTGCATTTTAAATGCTTGTGTCATCATTGGCTGAACTCACTGTCCAATATCAATAAATACAAATATTTATTATCAATAGATATTGAAATAAGCACACCCTTTTATTTAACCGACTGTTTTTGCTACAAACAATTTGCATCAGAATAGTAAGGGAGGACTGTTTTGGTACGGTACTTAAGTAAGACTCCCTGTCAATTATGACTTCAGCTAGCAGCTTACAATAAAACAATGTCTTTCCTCATTTTTATTATTAATGATAAGGTTAAAATAATGAACTTATTGTCTGTTCAACAGGTGGAATGATGTCAGGAGTGTTACCAAGACTACTCTTGGTGTTTGTAGTATATATTAGTGGTTCCTCTGCATGTCATGATGCATGTCACTGCCAGCCATACAATGAGAAGTTTGAAATAATTTGTGCTCATAATCTGAGCACATGGAATGATTGGCAAGTAAAGGAAATCATATTTAGAGATTCATTAGAATTGAGCTGCAAATCGGGGACAAAACCTGAAGATTTATATACGTGGATTGACAGAAGGTTAGTGAAATTTCATTTAAAATTTCCTTCTCTCCCTTCCCCCTTCTCGATCTGTCTCAATAAAATCAGTCTTAATTACTATCAAGAATGCTTCAACTATACACTCAGTGGCAACATACATAGTTAATTCATGATTTTTTAGTAAATAACTTATTAATTCTAAAAATTTTGTTCACTTTACTGACAAAAAAATTATTCAATTTCACAGGAAAAATGACAGTGGACTACCACATCTGGAAAACATAAAAGTTGTAACACTGTTCAACTGTCCTCTGCCACCCAATGGTACTCCACTTAAAGACATTATTGGCTTAGGAGATGAAGTTAAGAAATTATATTTCAAATCCTGTGATGGAAATGGATTCCAAAGAAGCCACTTCAGTGGACTAAACACATCACTTACTCATCTGACACTTTATAAATGTGATATTCAGACACTGCCAACTGATGTTTTCCAAGAACTTGGACTATTATTGGAAGAACTTGATATGCGTGAAAACTTACTTGAAACTGTACCCTCTAACAGCTTGGCAACTCTAGGTGGTTTGAAATATTTGGAGCTTAGCAATAATAGGATACAGGCAATAACTGACAGAAGCTTTCTCAATTTGCCTTCTCTCAGATTGCTGAACCTATGGGGTAATAAGAATCTTCAGTTATCTAATGGTTCACTTTTGGGTTTGAGGAACCTCACATCTCTAGATCTAGGAGTCTGTAACATAAACTCACTCCCAGATGGACTTTTCTCAGACTTGAAAAATCTGCAAAATATCAGTTTAGTAGCAAACAATTTTTCAACTTTACCAGAACATTTGTTCTCACATACTGACCTCAGAGTTCTGAAACTGTTCCACAATAAACAACAACTACAAATTCCAGATAATTTACTCACAAATTTGAAGAACCTGAAGGAGGTTCACATGCAATCCAATGGCATACCAGAATTACCAGAAAATTTGATTTGGGATTCTCCTAATGTGTCTGTGCTCAAATTACAGCAAAATAAACTGAAGACATTACCTCCAGCCTTTCTCAAGGAAAAACCTAATTTGACAGTGCTGGACCTAAGTGACAATAGATTGGAATCCATACCTAGTGGATTATTTGACACAGCAAATCAATTGAAAACAATAAACTTATCACGTAATCGGATACAAACTATTCAAAAGTAAGTAGTTCATATTAAAACTTTGCTCCTTAAACTATTATTTAACAACAGAAATAATCTACGTACTTATATGTATTTATTTTACAGGGGTGTTCTACATGGACTGCAACATTTGTTGGAGCTAGATCTATCAAGGAATGATTTACACAAAATAGAACCTCATTCATTTCCTGACAATTCACCACTTACTTTCCTCGATCTTTCCCACAATAAGCTAACAGATCTATCAGCTTCAGAAGTTTACAATGGATTTGGAAGGGCGTCTGTGTTTGAGACATTGGGTCAGATGGAAGAACTCAATTTATCAAACAACTCCATTTCAGAAATTTATTCTGACTGGATGCTTCACATGCTTGATCTTAAGAAACTCAATCTGAGTTACAACAATATAACACAAATTAGTGTGAGTATAATTGTAGTTATTAGAGAATCAGAGATGGTGAGGAAGTGAAGAGCTAATATGAACAATGACCACAACATCTACTTAGACTTACACAATCTTGAAAACTTATTGACGTAAGGGTATGCAACAATTAAAGAAAATACTGGTGAAATGTTATAAACTATAAAAAAAGAGGCAAAACACTGCTGATTATCTATTGTATTCTGGTTCTATCTCAGTTCATCTTAAGATCTAAAGACTTTTCTCTTCCTCGTCTCTTTTACACTTGAATTTTTAATAGTGTGCTTGGTAGTGTCTGGTCATTTTCATGATTGTTGTCTTGTTTCAGATAAATGAAATGCAATTCCTTTCAAATGGTGTGACAGTTGATCTGAGAAGCAATAATCTCACAAAAGTGAATTTGGAAGCTGCTGATGCCATTGCACGAAGCAACAATGAAAGTATAAAACGCCATTTCATACTTGCAGATAATACTGTGGATTGCTGTACATCCTTTCATTTTCTGAAATATGTACATGGAAATGTTGATCCTGCAGTTTACAATATAGTTGATATTGATTCTGATGGAGTCACATGCCTTACAACAAAAAGGTAAGATAAACAATACACAATATAAAAACCTAGGACATCTTCATATGATAGTTATTATACACCATCATTCTTGCTGCAAAGTTGTTATTGTTACAGAGTAATGCTTGTTCTTACTCATGAGTTTTAGTCTCCAAATAATACATATAATACTGTTAATTTTCTAATCCATATGTCCCAGTGTTACATTTTTATTATGGGCATAGAATGCAACTCACTGTAAAGAGATTACTGAGCTACAGACAGGCATGTAGGAAAGACTATCAGGCTCGCACAACTATAGCTTTTGTCCACAAGTGCGTTACTCCCCCCCCCCCCCCCCCACACACACCCCTCTTGCCTTGGCTGCCAAGATGCGGTCATGATTGTAGGAGTTGTGCCTGTTTTATAATATGAATGTATTTTTGACAGAGGCTGCAGGTCAGTAATTGAGTTTACAGTGAGATGCATGTAATAATATTGCTCACTTATCATTTAAACTTCTGTATCCTTAAAAGAAATCTTAATGAACACCCTCTCCCTCCAAAATTTAACTTCCAATTTCTTAGAAATCACACCAAGCATGTCAATGTCATAGTATATCAAAACACACTTTTAACAGGCTCATTTCCCAGACGAAGCCACAGGAGCTCTTGTGTGAAGAACATTGCTGTCAACCTCCATGGGATTGCAAGATAAGACAGTGGGATCGTGCTTGGCTTCTCAGATGTGAAAAATGTTGGACAGGTGGAAGACAGCCTCCACTTCCTTCAAATTTTTCATGCAAGCCTCCCAGAACAAAACACTCTGAAGTTTATCTACATGATAATGAGTTTACTAGCATACCGAGAAGTGTTTTGTTACCAAAACTAAATATAACCGGACTGCACTTGTCTTACAATCGGCTGACGGAGCTCAATCTTCATGATATAACACCATTTCTGAAGGTAAGAACATTGCACACAATGTAACTAAAGTATTTACACTTTTATTTTTGTACATGTAGATGGCTGAGGTTGAATTGAAATATGTGTTGTAGCTGCAAAGACCATAATTCAAGTTTGTCTAAAGTGGTTCAAGTAATTGCCCTGGTGAGCTTGAGCCTCCACTTTGAATTCCAGTCACAGCACAGATTTTGATTCGTTCTTGACACTATTATAATTGTTGGTCACCCATAGTTACCAGAAACATGTTTTCTACACAGCGTTGCCACGGGAGAATAGCCGTACGCACTTAGGTGCCTTCCACGGCCACTCGCTGTTGGGGGTGGGGTGGGGTGGGGTGGGTTGGGTTGGGTTGAGTCCTTCCTCAGGCATGGGTGTTTGTGTTGTCCTTAGCATAAGTTCACTGGTTCACTAAGTTATTTTCAATTAATCCAGTTGCTGGACTCTTTATCTCGCATTCACAAGGTTGACACTTATTTCAGATTTGCGATATTATTTAAGGAGTGGATTTAGTAACACCACCCCATTACCCCCGCAAGTAAGTCCGAGTATCCTCCATCATCTGTGTACAGTGTTTTACAAGTTAAAAGTAAGTGAAAGTTTTCTAAACTGAAGTGGGACTGAGGTAGTAGCCCAGAATTCACCTAGTAGGATGTGGAAAACAGCATAAAAACCACATTCAGGCTGGCCTGGTATACTGGCCTAATAAATTTAGCCGGAAGCAGGTTCAGCATTGTCCTATTTTGCAAAGCTAAACCTTAAACAACACCACTACCTGGGCAATTAACTAATCCAGTTCCTATAATGGGAAACAATTTGAAATTTCTATAATTGTTTCTCAAAGTTACACCCAGACATGATATCAAGAATGATTGGTGTAAGCTTGGAAATGTAAATTCCCCCTGATGCATTATTTCTTCTCATAGTGATTTGCGGATGCAGTTCTCTACAGTAGCAGCTGTATCTGTCTTGCAAATATTAATTTGTTTATGAAATGGACATACTCAAAATTGCTACTTTCTTCTATTGCCCATTTGCTGGAAATTTTGCTCTGCCTGTAGTATACAAAACCTTAATATCAATGAACATGATGCAATGTAAGTTCCAAGTAAAGTCAGTAACTATGTTTACATAATTAAATTGAGGAAGTCCAAGAATCTTTTACAAAACATTGTGTTAACTAAAGGTTATAACAGAATCATGTACTTTCACCCAATGTTAAGAGAGCCAATATTTTATTAGTGTATAATCGTAGAACAAGTATTAACATCAAACCCAAAAAGTGTGAACTTTAAAGAATGTAATGCAATATAGTGTTTCCCAAGCTCTGCTAGTGCCATAGAACATGATCCTGCATCTCATTAGGCATAATCGTGACATGTATATATATAATATGCCGGTGACGGGCAATGATCCTATCGTTAGTGGGGAGGGTTGGGCAAGTTTGGAGCCCTTACTCTTACGGGAATTAGTTTAATAACTAAGAGTTTGAGTACTGTGGGCAGGGCAGAGCTGGGAATTTGTATCTGACGGGAGGCGTGCTCAGGTAGTCCTTGCAGGTGCGTTGATCACTGTGTCCCCAGTGGTGTAGGGGTCAGCGCAACTGCCTAGAAAGCAGGAGACCCAGGTTCGAATCCCGGCTGGGTACACTTTTTCAGCTCTGCCCAATCGCAGTTGATGTCATATATTCAATGAATATTAAATGACTATCACAAAATCTTTATCCACGAATTATTTCACGTCTCTTGTGGGGATTGCTTCAGTTACTACTGGAATCATTTATAACTACCTAATAAGTGCACTAACAATAAATTGTATCTCAAAATGAAATTCCTCATTTCTATCAGAGAAAAACAAGTACACTTCTTAGTCATGTGCCTAGTAGTAACTATTATTTAACAAAGCAATACGTATACATAATCCCACGACTTTTTTTTTTTCCTTCTTCTTCAATTAATTCATTTTATTTGATTACAGGAATTGGAGCTTGATCACAACAATTTTAAGCACTTAGATGATGAAGTTGTAAGTAGGATTCAAACAAAACAACCTCCACTAGAGAAAATTGCTTTGTCTGCCAATCCTTGGGAATGTGACTGTAAAACAAAGCAGCTTCTACAGTTTCTCCATGATGATTACACAAAGGTAAATTTCAATGTTTCCATTAGTGTCGCAGTTCACTGGAGGACTGCAAATTCGTATTAAGAACCAAGCATCTTGCTCAGTAAAACATACTAAATAATATAATCTCATATTGCAGGTAATAGATCAAAGAGCAATAATCTGCAGCGATGGCAGCCTACTCTCTGAACTTACAAATGATGATCTCTGTCCACTGCCCAAATTGGCAATTATAGTCAGCAGTGTATGCCTCGCAGTAATGGGCTTAACTATTGGTCTTCTGGCCTTTTTATACCATCGTTACCAAGAGGATGTGAAAGTGTGGCTGTACGCACGGAATTTATGCCTCTGGTTTGTTACAGAAGAAGAACTTGATCGTGACAAAATGTATGATGCCTTTGTCAGTTATTCTCACAAGGATGAGGAATTTGTTGTAGAAGAGTTGGTGAGAGGACTTGAAAATGGTCCAGTCCCCTTCAAACTGTGTCTACACTATAGGGACTGGATAGCAGGTGAATGGATTACAGAACAAATTGCACGATCAATTGAAAGATCGTGTAGGACTCTAGTTGTGCTTTCACCTAATTTTCTTGAAAGTGTTTGGGGAAAGATGGAATTTAGAGCAGCTCATAAGAAAGCGCTCTCTGAAGGCAGAGCAAGAGTTATAATTGTAATGTACGGAGAGATAGGGGATATGGAAAAACTGGACCCTGAACTCAAAGCATATCTCTCTACAAATACATATGTGAAATGGGGTGATCCTTGGTTCTGGGATAAGCTGAGGTATGCATTACCACACTCACAAAAACGCAGTGGAACTGTCAGGAGTAGGACAGTATCTGACAAAATGGAACTCATTGGTCCTGGAACACCAAGCCCATTAGTAACACCTACTGCTGAGGTGCATAATCCCATGGAGCAACATCAACACCATAATGTAAATGGTTACAACAACAAGGCTTTTAATTAAGTGATATTCTGCTCAAAGTTTTCCCAAATCACTGATAGTAAAGACTGCAAAAAATCATTATATAGTCAGTGAGAAAATGGAGGGTATAGAGAGTGCAAATGAATAAGAAGTGAGTGAGTGAGTGAGTGAGTGAGTGTGTGTGTTTACACATTTTATGTAAAGACTGGATATATTATACAAAATTCACGTGTACCTGATTTACTAGTAATCCATTTTTAAGACGATGCAGCTAAATGTGAACAGCAAATATTTTTATTTCATTACAATTGTTTTAAGTGCCATATTTTAAGCCAAAGCCTGAAATAATTCTTTAAAAAATGTAATGGCAGCTTGTTTAATGAACATTATTAAGTGTAATAAGTTCTGACTAAGTTGATGGCACAATGTAAATAAACAGTACAGCCAGTATCTCTTACAAATTTTGATTGTTTTATTGTACAGTAGTTACATATCTGCATGAATTTCCTTGTCAGTTCTAACTATGTATATACTGTAATTAAGAGCACTACAACAAAAATTTCAGCTTTCCTAAACGGTACCCACCTCCCACATATTCTTGTTTGTGTTTCTGCCCATTGAAGGTGGCATAGTATATTATTACCTGAGAGTCTGACACTGTGCAAGTGTTACAAAAATTGTTATGCATATATTTGCATTTGAGAACGCAAAACATTGAGAGAGAGAGGGGGGGGGGAGGAATGGAATGTTTACAGTTTCACTAAGTAAATAATGAATGCCACTTAAAGACTTGCTGATTGCTGACAAAGTTGATTATGATGAATGAAATTACATAAAAAATTTCTACTTCCTATAGAGTTACCAATTCTGTCTGATGCTTAAAATAGTACAAAATTCAGATAAACTTTATTACCTAATAAACTTCCTTGTGAGTATTTTGAAGCCTATTATGTACCTATATCTCTATACATAAAAATGTGTGTGTTTTGAAAATCTCAAAGTTCTTCACTGATTGAGCTCCAAATTTGCCACAACATGGCACTTTTGCGATTATTGGCCTTAATGTATGCACATTGTAAAATATATATTTAAATAATAGGTATGTTATACAAGATTTTGAACATCGTTCTAAGTTAGATTTCTAAGACGAGACACAGGAAGGGTAGGCAATAACGAAGAGGGGAGGGGAGATATACACATACTTGTTTAATTGTAACCTAGACTCCAAATACCAATTTTTGTAGTTCAGGCCGCAAAATTAGCTTAATAGCAGCATTTTTCAAAAATCTTTTCATCCCCTATTTCATCCCGTTAAAGGCTGAAAGATGCTTTTTACAAATGTCTGTCTAGGTGTGTGTGTGTGTGTGTGTGTGTGTGTGTGTGTGTGTGTGTGTGTGTGTGTGTGTGTGTGTGTGTGTATTTGTTTACCCTCCTTTTTTTCCTTCCACTCCTGGGATTGGAATGACTCCTTTTCCACTTCCTTAAAAACCCCTATCCTTTCCTTTCTCCTTTCCTTTCTTCCTCTTATCCTGAAGAAGCAACCAATGGTTGCAAAAGCTTGTATGTGTGTTTCTGTGTGATTTTATTTGTGTCTGTCGACGAACCGGTCCTTTGGGTAAGTCATCCGTTTTCTACTTTTTATATTTGTTTATCCCACCAGGAAAGTTTCCTTCTATAATTGTTAATAGAAGAGTATGTTGCTTTTTGAAATATAGCTGAACGTATTGTTTATTTTCTTAGTTTTATAGAATTTGTGCATTTGTTCTTTAGACAAATCATAATTTCAAAGAAAAATACATAAGGACTTAAAATATTTGAGTGGCTGTCTGAAACTCTGCTGCAACCAGTTTTTAAAGGTAGACAGGGCGAGTGATTACTGTGAACTACAACTATGGTACTCATGAGAGCTGGACAGCGTTAACCAAAAAGTTAATTTCATTAATAATTAACCCGTTATTAAAAATTTAACTTGGTTAAAGGTTAAAGCATTACTTTATGGACAATTTAACATTAATCGTTACTTCGGAACTGTATTGTGCAGCCATAAAATCTCGCCTTCAATATCTGACTCTATATTTGTGTCTTGTCATACCACTGAAATAGAGCAAATTAAGTAAAACTTATTACCCTACCTGATATAAAAAGATTGATACATATTAAGAAAAAAATTAATATTCATTACTGCACCCTGTGATCTTATTGCTGGAAAGAACTGAAGACTTCGGGATAGAGATGAAATATGATGTTAATGTGTATTAATCGATAACACACTTTTAGGCCAGCGGTCGCCTTAATTTCTCGTCTATCCGGAGTGCGTCTTCCAACCGCCCAAAATTCTCACTAGTCCCACACTAACAAAGTAGTAACTCTCGACCACATTTCTTAATGTTCACCATCAAGGATTTCCACACGAGGTCCAACGATTTTATCATATTAGTGATGAAGATTGGAACCCAGAATGCTATCATCACATGTGAATACTACTTATATATTGGTGTGATGTCTGTTCGTTCGAAAGACATGACAACAATAAATATTTACAATTAATGTTGATTGTGTGAAAGAGTGTTTGTTGCAGAAATGGTAATTTCAGTAGGCAAACTGGCCTATATGTATTCCTCTAACTTGTACTTCAAATAAACGTCTGTTAAGGTGGGACCCATTTTATAACTACTCTACTCAGAATAAAACAATGCCCTGTGATTGTTATACATTATTGAAGCTTACAATAAAATGAGTAACAGGCACCAAATCGTAATATAGCAAATATAACATAAAACTACATATATTCACAGCTACTGTGTAAGATACAATCATGTATTAAAAATTAGTAATTAGATTTAACTTCAAAATCTTTTACTATGGATGTTGACTGCTGGTACTACCTAACTTGATGTAACTGTTATTCATTAAGTAACACATATCAAGAGAGAACGCTGGCAGTAAATATTCTTATTTAATTTGGCTGCCGAAATTTAAATGCCGAACAGACTTTTCATGGAACATAGTTTATAGAAAATATGCTCTGCTTTCAAATTGGATCTACATACCACTGACTTACAATACTGCTCTGTTTGCATTGGGGATTAATAAGAGAAACAGTGTGTTAACAGTCCTAGAGTTCTGAATATGAATGTGTCACTTGATCTGAAGTTACGAATTGAAAATTCGGTACCGTTTGTTTATATACTGTAACCAACGTCCATATCCCCAAAGTGAGTAAAAATGGCATGATTTGTGTGCTAAAATACGCTGTCAAAACAATCAAGAATAGCAGGGCTACTGCTAGACAGATCCAGCTCAGCAACACAAACGTCAGTGGAAGTATTATTGCAGATGTCGATAATTAATGCGACATCATACAGGTTGTACAAACGCATTCTGAATTCGGTATGGAATGTTAGTTTTATGAAATAAAACAAACAAATATATATCTTCCCGATAACCATAAAAAATGGCACACTTATATCCGAACCTTTTCTGCTTGTGCTGAACACTCGCAAGACATTAACAGTGTAACTCTTTGATAGGATTCAGAATGGATATTTCAGCACACGATCGCTGTCAGAGCTGCCACCTGGCAGTGTTGTCAACTCGTGATGATTTTTTTCAGTCAGACCAACACCCAAAAATCCAATATCTCTGTATTTTCTTGCAAAATAAAGGAAAAATAAAATAAATCTTATAACTTGGGTCCCGTTATTTTGTTTACGCATCAGCAAAAAATTCCCCGTTTTCTCGCAGAAATAAAGATAAAATTAAAATTTGTACTAATCATAATATTCGTTACTTTGTTTAAGAGTCAGACAAGTATTTAAACATACGGCAATCTCAGCCAATGTTCTGAACTCACTAGCCAGAATTTCCCCAACTAACTTGTAAAGCAAAGCACATCATTGTTAGCGTGTTGCTGAGGCTCGTATAGTATCTTTGCATCCAGACAAATTTCAGCCATATGCATCCGTAATGTTTATTTTACTGACTTTTCCAGTCATTGAGATGTTTGTTATTGGGTTTTTAGTGCAACAATTTATTAAGATGCTATGCTACTTTCTTGGAAATATACTATGCTGCTGTCTTGCAGACACAGAAATATTTGCATCCGTAGTAGCTTTTTCAAAAAAAAAAAAAGTTGCATATTAGTAGTCTAATGCATCAGAAAATGTGCCAACCATCAAAGCTAAATTTTAGCTGTCATACAATTTTAAATTCCGTCCAATTTGACGGGGAAATCGTCAAGTTGGCAACACTGTCACCCGGGGAGGTCAGGTAGGGGAAAGAACCAGGGCAACACTATGCGATACGGGGTGAGGAAACACTCGAGTGCTCTAGTCAAGGGGTCTGCTTCACAACATGCATTGTGGAGAACGTGCTGCTTAAATTAAGGGCACTGACTTCATTGATTTCGCTGAACACATCTCATTCATTTTTATTATTCAGTCATTAGATATTTTTATTGTGAAATTTTGAATACTGGACATCTAGCTATTTGGGCCACTCAAGAAAGCTCGGAGGGCCGCAAATGGCCCGCGGGTCACAGGTTGAGTACCGCTGGTCTAAAACATTAGTTCTGGTATTTTATGTTTACACCATTTTCATTAAGTTCCTTGAAAAGTGTAAAAGTGCGATAGCTATTAATGTTTTGTGCTTTTATACTCTCCAGAGTAGAAATATTTTGCACCACTGTAATCTTTGTACTGGTGGTAACCTTTTCTAAGTAATCCTACTGTATCAAACAGCAATGCTCTTTATCATTAAAGTAATAAGGATGTGCAAGTATCACACATGTACAAAAAATTATATTCCTACATCTATATATTAACTCTGCAATTCTCATTTAAGTACGTGGCAGAGGGTTTATCAAACAACTTTCATAATATTATTTGCCATTCCACTCCCCTGCAGTGTGCAGGAGAAAAGAAACTCTTAAATCTTTCAGTTTTTGTAGTGAAAATGATGCCGAAGATTGTCCTTTTTTTAATTAATTAATTAATTAATTTATTATTTTTTTTTGTAATTTTTTATTACTGCACAACTAGTTTGAGTGGTCTAGTTGCTAACTTCAGACTCCTCTGTAATGTACAAAAATAAATGTAAGAACGGCAAACAAAATTTATAAAAGGTCTTATTTGCCTAAAGTTATATATTATACCATTCACAAAAAATAAGTAAAAATTTATGGCCACTTATACGCTTTAATTGAAAAATTGTTTGTTTCATATTACACTTTATATAAATGTCACTAATAAGTGGAGTATTCTGAGACATTTTCAAAATTTCGACGACCAGATGCAAGAAATGCTGTTTAAAGGACTCTGTGTAATATTTATAAGCTTAGGCATGAGACGGTGTTCCAGCATTATTGCAGTGCTTGGTACAACAATTATTTTTCTTCTAACTTCAACTGATAATTTCAATGATTGTAAACTGTTGGCACATTTTAAACACACGATAACACTACAATAGATTCATTATAAACTATGAATGATTATTTTGCATTCATCTGATGTATCCTGTGAAACGCAAATAACAATATGTTTCACTGGATAAAACTAATGAATGTTCCAGATGAACAATGCTGTAAACAATACACCAAGTGCTCACATCGTGAAAGCATTATACCACCCAAAGATTACTGTAAAATTTGAAACCGGTAATGATTTTTAAGGTAACGTAAAATAAAACCAATTGTGGCTGGATGCTGTTCCACACCAATAAGTTATTTCACATAGCAGCCACAGTCTCAAACTTGTAAACTGTATATGTGGAATCTTTCACAGTTCCAGAGCAGAATGAGAAGTGTGAAAAAGAGGTGATTCTAAAGAAAGAATTTTCTTCTTCTTAGCATTATAGGGGAAACATTGAACAGTAGATGGTGGAAAAGTAAATATCCTCCCCATGTTAGAACCAGATCTTGTAATATTATTACTCATTTACCTGGATCCAAAATTGAAGTTCATATAACAAAGACAGAAATAGATATTTTGGATTTACTCAAGAGAGTAAACAGATTACTCATTATCGCAAAATGTAGTAAAGTTCGTGGTAACTTGCATAGTAAGACAATCTGTAGATGGAGTACTGCATGAAACAGATAAAATGTCTGGAACATTCCAAACGTAAACTGTTTTGTAAAATAATGTGCTGTTATCTCCATTTGGTTTGCATTTTTCACCTAAATTACAAATCATGCTGTTTTGATCACTATACTATGTTCACTCTGAAAGGAGAAATAACTTTGCTATCTGGAAATGTTACCTTATTAAATTCTACAGCAAATTACTAGAAAATACTAATTGTGCATGTGTATGTAATGTGTTACATTTAGATATAATATAAAATCATAAATTAATTCACATACTCTGTTCAAAGTATCGAAATGAACCCCAATATTCTGGATGACGCGTTTCACCAGCGCAAGCAATGGCATCAGGAATTGGAGTGCAAGTGACAGAGTGTTAAAGAAATTGTTGCAACTGTTACTGTCCTGGATTAAAATGAGAAATCAAATAGGATTGTCGCTTTTATTAAAAGTAGGGAAGTAAAAGGAGGAGTTCATTTTGGACGGAGTGTTTTGCAATTCTAGAATTATTTCAACACACAAACAAGAAAACTTCAAAACTTTTGAGTTAAGCACTGTTGGGCTTGGTTAGCACTTTGATAGGTCATCGACCGTGTCTGCCGAGTGCTGTTGCAAGTAGGGTGCACTCAGACCCTTGGCCAATTGAGGTGTTACTTTATTGAAAAATAGTGGCCCCAGTAACACACACCGACTCAATGGCTGGGAGTGCATGGCACCGACTATGTCTTTCTCCATACCACATCTCCATACCACATCTATTGACACCTCCAGGCAGACGATGACATGGTGACCAGTCGGTACCCGATAGGCCTTTCGAAGCCTGTGTCAGACGGAGGAGATTCCAAACTTAATTTGCAGAGTGTAAATTGCATCATTTTGCTACTGTGACAGTATTCATCTTATTGAGCTATAGGTCATTAAATATTCTGAATTAAAACATTCTCTATGCTGAACAAATCACATGTAGTAATGTGCTGAAAAATTCTAATGTGAACATGGCATTCATGATCAACCAAGGAGGAACTGTCCTGGCAGGTTAAGAGCCCTTGGGCGACTCCTGAGATACTGAGTGTGCTACAGGAAAAGTTAATGATGAGTGCATACTATAATAGTTCAATGTTCTGAATTACAGAATAACTGCACAACTGACTACTCTTAAATAAAATGACTGAATACACTTCTTTCAGAAAAAAAAATGTAGTTCAGTTTTCTGTGATCTTCACAAGAATTTCAGGGTTGCCATTCAAATTTCCTATTTCTTAAATACTATGACACAAAATTGCTTGGTGTGTTCAATAACAGTTGATACTTCATTTGAGGTACAGTCCTTTACCAAGACAACTCAACACTTACCTTGCAGATGAAACAATAGCAACAATTTATTAACATAATTATGATTAGTAAAATTAACAAGTTGTACTTACACTAATCACATATGGGTCTCTGGCAGTTGCAGCATCACTGCACGCTATTTGTATGTGAGCAGTCAAGTTTTCACCTATAAACAAAAAAAGTAGTTGGTTTACTTGGAGAACATTTAACAGTTGACAAATACAACAGAATTTCCGCCATATAATTCAATTTCACAACTGTAGCTTCTCCTCATTTTCTGCACACTTCCCCTGCACAATTCTCAAACTACATCTCAGTCATGTTGCAAGCCTTTGGTCCAGACATGTGGTGCAGAACCCAGTAAACTACTGTTAAACCATGCTGCAAACAGCAGTACAGCATTAGTCCTTAACTACTACGGACATTGACAGGAACAGTTACTATGGAGGGGTCTCTCAGACTTCATTTTTATGTCTTATATATTAAACCACAGATTTTTATCCGCAAGATTATATTACAGATTCAAAACATAATTAGATGAAAAAATCTCATTTCACTTCCAATAAATCGTACAAAAAGTCAGCTTTCAGTTTATGTTTCATTCTTTCGGTGTAGAGCAACTACTACATTCCGTAAGTTAGTGAAGGGATAAATTTTACTTCTGCAATACCAAGTAAAAAGTAATTACGTGTGCTTTTACTGCAGAATCATATTTTAGTCTGTTTAAACTCTGAATTAGTATCTGCTCTGAATTAGTATCATGCTCACTAAATATCTCAAAATCAGGGCCATTATTGCCGTCATCAAATCCTTTATCTGAGGATTCACCAAAGCGTTCTTGGACATTCACATTTTGTTTCGGATAAAGCATGTTGCATAGAAGGTTCAGATTTCACTGCCATAAGGAATCAGTAAAGTTTAGTAAAAACGTGACATGCTAATGCTATGGTAGGTCTGCGAGACCTCTCAGTAGTGATGGGACAACCGACTGTTTTTAACAACTGATTGGTCAATCGGTTGTTTTTTCGTTCAGTCGGTTTTTTCAGTCGAATGAAACAACCGAATGAAAATAGTCTCTGTGATCGTATGAATGTTTTCTCTCACTGGCGAGGTTTGAGTGGTTTCAGTCGATGCGAAACAATCGAATGAAAGTGGTCTCTGTTGGTTGCAGCCGTTATATGAATGTTTTCACTCATTTGGTGGGTTCGAGTGGTTTCAGTCGATGCGCGACCACCGAATGAAACAAGTCTCTGTCCTTTATATGAATGTTCTCGGCATTGAGTGGTTTCATTTGATGCAATACAACCGACTGGAAAAAGGCTCTGCGGTTTCTGCAGTTATATGATTGTTTTTATTAATTCACCGACTTTGTGTGACTTTATTTGCATACTCCTTCAGTCTTTTCGGGTATAAATGAACCGTGATTCAGCATGAAACTTTCTTAGAGACAAATTTTATAAATATAGCACTGTTTCCATGTGTGTGTGTTTCTATCGCATGAAAATCTACAGTTTTGTTCCAATCTTGATGAAATTTTGCACACTTGACCTTCAAAGCAAGGGGAAAGTCACTGTCTACATCAAATTTCATTCGGTGCATGGCGAAGGGTACTTTACATACTGACTTCGACAAAAACCACAATTTGGCTGCGATCTTGATGAAATTTTGCACACTTGACTTTCAAGTGGCAGTTCACTGTTCATCTAAGATTTTGTATGGTAGATGACGGAGGGATGGAATAAACCTCCACACCGTTTCACCGATAACCACAGAAATATCTGTGACAAGAGTTCAAATGTTTGTAAATCTATCGGACCAAACTACGTGGTCATCAGTCCGTGGCTTACAAACTACTTAAACTAACCTAAGGACAACACACACACACCAATGCTCCAGGGAGGACTCGAACCTCCGACGGCGAGCAACCGCGCGCTCCGCAGTGTGGTGCCTTAGACCGCTCGGCTACTCCACCGCGGCGTAACAAGAGTGAATAATTATGAAACTTGAGATGAATATTTTCATATACTGTTAACAAATACAGATACGGTGAAGAAAATTTACAGCACTGATAAATGTTGTATGTCTTCTCGTACTGCTTCAAATTAGATGGAATTAACAAAAATATGTTTATAAGAAATATTTTTATACAAAATACTTTAATGAAGGCTTTTTTTACCATACCTAATGTTTAAGTCATCTTCGAATTTGGATCTAGCAAATATGCTCAAAGTTAACATACTTAACTCTGTCCTGCTAGAACCTTAGATATGTATGAACAAGAAGCCGCAAACCGCACGTTTCTACCTGTTCCCACTTCGAAGATACAGTATGCGAGAGCAAACTTGTAGAGATCATTTTGAAACACCCTGTAGTTTCCACGCTTCTTTATTGAGACAGTAATAAATCGACAACAATGCGTGATGGCACGCACCGCCCGCCAGACACTGTTGTGTGGAGTTTGGCGCGCACCTGCTTGCGCTGTCAGCAGTGAAAACGCAAGTGAGACAGCACCCCCTCTCGTGTCCCCACTCCCCGCGGTTCTTCGTGGTCATCGGCCACTTACCTTCTACAGATTGTGGGTGTCTGCGAAAGTAATCTGATCGGGCCCAGATGATCGGCGTTTTTGAAGTCTGGGGTGGGCGACTAAAGTGATCGCAGGCCTGCTCCAACGATATGACAAAACTTACTGCCTGTTTTCACTTGAAAAGAAAGTATGAGTAATTCAGTCAATGTACAAAACTGCAAAAGTTTCGCATGTTTTCATTCAGTTGTTCCCACAGACTAGCTTTCATTCGAAAAAAATAAACGAATATTAATCCAATATAGTAAAACTACGACCGACTGACTGTTTCATTCGGTTGTTCCCACTGACTGGTTTCACTCAAAAGAACGAATGAAGAGGCCAACGCACTGTGTAAATTTTTTCATTCGGTTGGTCCCATCGACTGATTTAACTCAAAAGGAAAGGAATGAGCGGTCCAACCGACTGTGTCGATTTTATTCGGTTGCTCCGACCGACTGATTTCACTCAAAAGAAGGAATGAGTAGGCCAACCGACTGTGTCGATTTTTTCATTCGGTTGATCCCATCGACTGGTTTCACTCAGAAGAATGAACGAATAATTCAACCGATACGAGAAACTACAACCGAATGATCGATTTTTTCCCAACAACCGAATGAATTGGTTGTTTTCATTCGATTGTTCCCATCACTACCTCTCAGGGCTAATAAATACGAAACAAAGAGCAGCAAGAATGCTGGCACATGCAGCTTGTCAGAAGGTACACGTAAGACTCAATTTCTCTTTGCAGGGTCACCTGAAATATTTAGACACAAAAATTTACCGTGGTCTGAGAGACGGTCAATAGTAGTTAAGGGTTAACTTCCATTAACGATAAATGCTTGTTTATTGGACTATAATGCCTTCAGGTCTTGCGTTAATAGTATTACATGAGCAATTAAGTCGTATATGTGTGTGTGCAAACAGAGAAAAATATTTATTATATCATTTTACAGTTGTATTTTTTTTATTTTATTTTTACATATTCTGCTGAATTTAGCAACTCCTATAAATAGCCCTCATATTTTCACTAGTTTATAATGAAAGCTTATTTAGTTTGCATCATTTGCACTCCAGACGATTTTGTCAGTCACAGTGATTTAACTTAAAGTGTCCTCATTTCCCACTTGTCCTATCACTTGAGAGTAAGAAGTTCATTTGCTGCCTTTGCAGTTTTTCCTTACAGAACCATAAGCATTAGTCACTCTGCCACGCATATAAGAAACTTGAATTGGTCTAATGTACCCAACTGTCAACATAAATGTATGACCTTTATAGTAAAATAAGAAGAATAATACCAAGTACTCCCACATTTACACTGCAATGTACTTTTTTATGCTTGTTGCTGCCCCCTCATAAATGATCCACTTTCACAATTACGTAACACAATAAACATTATGCCAAACCCATGAGGTTTGGATGGAGTGTACACTACAAGGAACGCATATCTCTTGTGAGAACTAAACTTTCATCAATGCACTTTAAAGAAATAATAGAATCTGTCATTGATTTTCTTGTATGGTGCACAATTCACCAGACTTCCCGGATTTTCTGATCTCCAAGGTCCTTAATGTTATTACCCAAGCGTAACATTCTTAGTAACATTACATACCACAGCCCTCAGGCACCCTCTACAGTATCAATTTTGCTTTCTGACTTCCTTCAGTCTTCTTACATGTCCATTGTAACTTTCAGCTATTCCTATAATTCCACCATACTTTTTTCCTCTTTCAGTTCCAATAACTTTGTATTACTTCATCATTCCTAAATAATCTTGCTGACCTCCAGAAATGCACCACTAATGCTTGCAGTTTTTCATTTTATTGGACCATGCCTTCACTCCATACAGAACTCTGCTCTCTAATATCACTCTGATTTTTAAGTTCGTTACATTCTTGCTCCAGAAATGAGTATCCCAATGACCTTACATTCACTAGTAATTATTTTATTTACTTCTATCTCAAATTTTCCCCTCAATTTCTAAAATAGATCCAAACAACAAAAAAGTGGTGACTTTTTTTCCTTGTTCTTTCCTTCAATGTACAGTCTATCTGGATCATCGGTAGCTATTAAGTCTTATGATAGTTAATCTTCGAACCCCATTTTTGTATTCTATTGCCAGCTGCCTACATAATTTACATCCTGTCAGTCTTCTGCTACAACAACTTGATCATCACAAATTGGAAATAATGCAAATAAAACTCCATTGGTATTTTCTAACCTCATTTTATTACATTTACAAGACTACATCCTATGATTAGTATCTATATAGATTGTAAATGAAGTTAAAACCACTTGAAACCGTTTATTGTAATGGTCTCTTGGTCGCCCTCAGCGATTTTTACCCCATGCAGTTCCCTTCAATACTAAATTCACGATTCCTCGAAGTCTCGCAATGTGCCTTACCAATCAATCGCTTTTTTTCATTAATGTATTCCAGAAATTCCCTTCCTCCCAATTCTCTTCAGTATCTCCACATTAGTTACACAAACTACCCCCCATTCTGTCGAGAAACTCCAAGAAAAGTTATACAATTAAGCTAATTCCTTTTTTCCCCCCTTCTTCTTTATTGGTTCTTTTCACTTAGTCTTAAGATTGTCATGTGCATAAGATTACTTAAAAAATTTCTATTACCATCCTTGTGTTAAACTCGTTCCATGACCATGGAGTCATACTCCTCAATTTGGTCCTGCGGAACAGAAAACCATATTATTATTATTGACGATGGGGTAATGACTGAAAGATAGGAAAATGGCTACTACCACAAAAATTGTTGTTTCCTCCCAATGGACAGATGGTAAGAGGCCAGGGCTGCAAACAGACAAGTCAATAGCCAAGAAAGTGCCATGCGCCACACTGAAGCGTTTGAGAGCACCTGTGTTTACAAGGCAGAGGTGAAGCTGGAATATTAATTTCTCAACATCTCTGCTGTGGCCACCAACTATTGTACCACCCCACAAGGGATACTGGGCGTTAAAATCACCCAGTAGTAGGCAAGGCAGCGAGTGTTGGGATATAAGTGCAGCCAAAATGTTTGGTAGTACATCACCATCCAGTGGGAGATATAAGCTGCAGATAGTTATATCGTGTAGTATCCTTACTCTGACAGCCACAGCTTCTAAAGGCATCTGAAGAGGCACAGGTTTGCTATTAACAGAGTTAAGGATGTATACACAGACTCCACCTGACACCCTACAATAAATTGTTGTGACCTCGGTAGTAACCCCTGTACCCACGAAGGGCAGGGTCTGCACTGCCAGGAACCAGGTCTCCTGCAGAGCAATGCAGAAAAGCAGGTGTGGTGCTTAGAAGTTCTCATAATTTAGTCAGGTGTCAGAAAAATCCACCGCAATTCTGCTGGAGGATGCTCTGGGAAGACACGAGGTACTAAGAACAGCTTTTATACCTCAGGATCACTTGCTGTCACTGCTGCTGAGGCTGCTGGATCGATGTCCATAGTTTCCGAGATGCCATCAAGATCTAGGTGCTAGAATTCCACCTCGTCTTCAGAAGCGGAGGTATGAAGTGTTAGTGTGGGATCCACCCCGGTCTCTTTCTTTTTTTCCAATTTTTTCTTTTTCCATTGTGCCTTTAACTGCTCAATCGACTTCTCTAGTCTGGAGGGCTTCGCTGACTCAATCTCATGGAATGAGGATGACCTCAAAGCCCTACGACCAGCCTTCGTTGACACTGTTGGCACTCGCTGGTGTCCGCTTTTTCAGCTGATGAAGGATGAAATTCAAGTGATCACTTCCTTGCCAGAGAAGCCAGAGGCGGCTGCTCGTTCTCTGGTTGGGGGTGGGGACCAATGTCCCCAGTGTTTGGGGGGGGGGGGGGGGAATTGCACCCGAAGTTGGGGTTTTGCGAGCAACACAGGAAGAGGTGCTCCCAACCATCTGGGGGGGTGAGTGAAGATGGTAGGGCCTGTTGGCCCACTGCAACTGGCTGAACAGATCGTGGTTTTGTTGCTGTAGATAGTGACAACGAAGCGGCCATAGCATATCAGGTGGTCACGCTTACAGGATGGAGCTTCAGGTATTTAGTATGTCAGCCTGTCCAGAGTCTTATATTCCATAATCTTCCTCTCTTTGTGCAGAACTGTGCATTGTGGCGAGCAGGGCATGTGATGCTGGCTGCAGTTGACACAGACTGGAGGAGGGGTACATGGGATGTTGGGATCACACCAGGATGACATGAGCCCAAAACTCCAGCACTTGAAACAAAGCATAGAAGGAGGAATGAATCACGCTCAAAAACCAAGATGAAGGCACCAGTGGCAGCTCTGTTCTCTTTCGGACCCTTACAGATACGCCGGATAAACTGAACACCTCACCAAACTAGGTTTGCTCTTAGTTTGTCATCAGATTGCAAAAAAGAGGTCTTTATGAAATATTATGCCCTGGACCATGTTTAAGCTCTTGTGAGCTATTATTGAAATGGAAACATCACCCAGCTTGTAATAGGCAACCAATGCCCATGATTGCACTGGGTATGACGTCGTTATGGGGACTGCCCCAGATCTCATTTTAGATATGCCCTCAACCTCTCCAAACTTATCCTCCAGGTGTTCCACAAAAAAATAAAGGCTTCATTGACTGAAAGGATTCTCCATCTGTCCTGCTAAAGACTAGGTATTTACGGGCGTAAGCCTCACCTTGCCAACGAGCCATACTTTCCTCCCTTGTGGTGGCCAGAGAAGGGAACGAGTGGCGGTCATCCAATTACTGCATTTAAATCAGGCCTTCCTCCAATGTTCACACACACACACACACACACACACACACACACTCGTGACCAGGGCAATTAAGCACGATCCCCAGGCTCTGAAACGTACAACTTTCCACCATTGCACACAGAGCTTACAGTGCCACAGACTGTTGGCGCGACACAGTCCACGGCTCGGGACTCCGGGTACTCCAAGACTGTACTCGGAAAATTAATGTTGAGCCCCTGAGGAGTGCTAATTAGTAATTCTAATAAAACTAAGTTAAATTAGGTATTACTGTGTTTCACAGTGTTAGGAAATCTTTGCTCTCATTAGTTTCTGTACTATTACTGTTAACCACTTAATGCCGGTTGTCGCAAATTCGCCTCATACCGTTGTGACCCATATATATGGAAGAATAAGTGTTTTCAGACCCCAGTGCCGGTTGTATCAGATTCTACAGGGACGGCGCAGTGCATGTGACATGTGCTACCATCTACCGAGCATTGACTGTCTTTCTATGACAACATTTGTGTATTGTGTGCGTGTTGCTAACCAAGACCTGAGTTTGTGTTCATTGTTCCGTGACATACTGCTAAATACAGAGGTAAGTTTCATTTTGAAAATTATATTTTGTTTTTCTAACATCTTTTAAGTATTTTATATCATATTTAGATGTGATAAAGCAGATAAAACTTTCTGTGAACACGTAAATACGGTTTGTGTAAAATATGCATCATCAGGCACTTGGGCACCTTTATGGGCAAATGCAAGTGATAAAATAGAACGAAGAAAGGACGATAATTTCCATTCGTCTTTAGCGCTAACTTCCTTCACTGACATTTTATTTGCGTTTTTTGTACCTTTATTTATAACAACTATCAATTGATTTATGAGACAAAAGAAATCTTTCAATGCAATTTACTTTGTTTACACTTCGCTACTGGCGTGCTGAGGAAGTTCTAATGAATTATTGTCGCTCTACACTTTTTTTAGCAATGGATCCGAAGTCCTTTTATGCCACAAAGAAAGTAAACACACGTTTGAAAACACGTGTGCCACCTGCAGCCGAATGTTCAAATGTTTGTTAAGCTTAAGGGACTTAACTACGGGGTCATCAGTCCCTAAACTTACAAACTACTTATGAACTACCTACAACTAAGGACGGCACAAATATCCATGCCCAAGGGGGGATTCGAACCCCCGACCGTAGTGGCCGTGCAGACCGTGACTGAAGCGCCTCAGTCCCCTCGGCCACCGCGGCCGGCCCTGCAGCCGAAAGTGATGGTAGTTGCCTAAGTGACTCTGAAGAAAGTGCCGATGAATATAATCCGACCAAATGGTTTGAAACAGAGGTGTAATTCTTGCCAGTACATTTGCATCTGCTCATCCGGTGAGCACAATAAAAAGATGGGACCGAAAAGAAAAAGCACGCACTCAAGTACCATGCCCTAGCATTGTTACAGTTTACAATACATTCATGGGAGGGGTGGATTTACTTGATGCTCTAATTTCCTATTATAGGAAATATTACCATAGATTGATTTTCCACCTAGTTGATCTTGTGATAGTGAATTCGTGGTTGCTGTATCGAAAGGGATTATGGTGCTTTGAAAATTCTCCATTGCAAACAAAACGATCTTCTGGAATTCAAATCCAGAATAGCAGATGCTCTCTGTAATCAAAGAAAAGACATGACACGAAAAAAGAGAGGTAGGCCCTCACTAAGTATGGAAATGGAAATTCAACGAAAGAAGCGTCGGGGTCCTATGAAACCAGTCCCTGATAAATCTACCCATAGCGATGCAGTACGTCATTGGCATTGTGTAACAGGAAGGCAAAGATGCAAAAGACCCAACTGTATAAATGTTATGAGAACAATAAAAAAAAATTTCCCTCAATGAAGAGTTTTAAGCGTGTTATTTCTCAAATGCCTGTTGTCGCAAATTTGACGAATACCTAATTATACCAACTATATATAACATTTCTTATATTTGATGTTATAAATGGTCTAAGACTCCAATATTGAGCACAATAAATGATTTTGGATTTTTTTTCTTGCAGCAGAAATTAATTCAGGCATTAAGTGGTTAACTACAAAAGCATTGTTGACAACCCTGTTAAATTATATTTGGATATGAAATACTATTAATTTAGTAGAGACTTGTATATCAATTTACTCAGTATTAATTACACTACGCTATCTTTTACTATAGCCAGCTGTATGTAACTGTTTACTTTTCCATTATAATTAATGTAATGAACTCAATGAACAATACATTATTTTCAATGACATTGTTTGGATGATATAATTAGGATGTTTTCATGTCATCTAAAGGAATCTTGTTACATCTTAGTTAACGGGCAGAATCCATGCCAGTTCCGAGTATTATTTGGAGTATTGTTTGATCCTTGATCGGAGGCATAATCCAAGTCAGTAGGGAGTCTTATTTCTTGATCTATCTGAGATACAACCCACATCACTTTTAACTTTAATTCTGGACAATTATGTAGAAGTTCTCCAATGTTTTTCTACTGATATTATGAATGGACTACTAGTATTTGTGCCAAATTAAGATGTACACCTCAGACTTGTGTATTCCACACACGAACTGTGTAAATTTGTATTATTGACGTGTGGAATGTATGTATGGAATTGTAGAGATTGTAATTAATGAGACTTGTACGCTCGCCATAAATGGGGACAACTGGGCAATAATGCATTATTAAAGGATCAATGAACTGCAATTCTACATGCTGCCTTTGTTATTTGTAGCACATTAGTTTTGTCCCATGAAAATTCAGCCAGCCGCTACCGAGAGCACCAATCAACAAGAACATCTAGAAACAAAGACCTACGCCTGGCATGTTAGATTTGTTGCCCTCTTGGGTCAGGATTCATCATTAAGGACTGAAAGGACTTACGACAAACTGTATTTTGGAAACATTGCATTACAAATAATGAGGTGTATGTAATCTTAACTGTGATTAAGGAATATTGTGTGGCACAGAACAGTTGATAGTGATACACAAGTGTTATTTAAACATCATTTTCCAAACATTTGCCTACAATTACAAATTTCAAAGCTGCATCTGCTAGTGTATCCAAAATCTACGTCGAGTGGCAGCCAACTGATGAAGGTACTCCACTGACACCATCATGGTAACTCAGCCAATCAACATTCCGAGATAGCTAGTAAACAGATGGGAGAAATTCCACCACACCCTTTGAAATCGCAGTAGCATAGGGTCATGGGACATCCCGTATTTTACGCGATTGTCCCAGAAATTTGTTTAAGTGTCCCGCAGTCCCAACAAAATAAACACGGGACGTAAATCATCCCGTTTTTTATTAACGGTCCCATATTTTTTTAAATAACTTGTCTAAGTATGGTACTCAGCAAAGTAAAGAAATGGAATACATATGCAGGCATAATAAAACAATAAAGAAAGTTTGCTTTGATTAACTGATACTGAAATGAGGCAGGAGTTTTGCAGCTTTTCCATGATTTGCAGGTGTCAGCGACGAGATGATGCATTTTCGGAACTCCAAATGGCCAAACATGAGAGCGAATAGCCATCTTTGCTCTTCATTTGTGTCGCCGACATATGCAGCGCACTTTTAAACCAGTTTGCTTTGTGTTTGTTTGCTATCTTTATAGTGTAGTCTGAGTTCAAATGTTTGTAAACCTATCGGACCAAATTGCATGGTCATCAGTCCGTAGCTTACAAACTACTTAAACAACACACACACCCATGCCCCAGGGAGGACTCGAACCTCCACGGCGAGCAACCGCACGCTCCGCAGCGAGACGCTTTAGACCGCTCGGCTACTCCACTGTGGCAGTCTGAGTTCGCCACATTTGGAAGATACAACTGATTTTACACTATTAGTAGCAGTTCATGTTATCTCGTGTAGTATATTGCATACTTTTATGAGAAATGCCAAGAAGAAAGTGTGTATTTACAGACGAAATGAAAACTCACTTTCTGTTTTTGAGAATAGAACAAGAAATGCAGAAATTATTTTGCACATTGTGTAAAAGTAGCTTTTCAATCGAACATGGAGTTCTATCTGATGGTCGCGAAGGAGTGGCCAAGCGCATTCAGGCGGAAAGCTCTGATGTGCGAGGCCATTCCCCGTCGGGGGTAAGAATCCTCCCTCGGGCATGGATGTTTGTATTTGTCTTTAGTATAAGTTAGTTTATAAGTAGATGTAAGTTTAGGGACTGATGATCCCACAGGTAAGAACCTTAAGCTTAACAAACATATTATTCGATCTGACGTTGGGCAACCCATTAATGTTGAGAAACAAAAACTAGCTGTTTCAAACAAAACTGTGTCGCAAAGCACAGTCTTTTGGTACAAACTGTGAGAAGATTGCTACTAGGAGCGATGAAGTGTCTGGAGGTAACCATTTCTTCAGAGCAATGTACAGCACAGCTGCCATCACCAGGAACTTTTTGAGAAAAAAATTACCTGTTCTAGGACAAAACGTGTAAATCTACATTAGTGAACGTGTTGGATCCATACGCATTGAATCAAATTTGTGCAGAGCTTAACAACGCAAAATGTCAGTTATGGTAGACACGTCCAATCACAAAAGTATAAAACTGATCCAGTTGTTGTTGTTGTTAGGTACTTTGTGCTGATCAGAGCATTCAAGCTAAGGCGATCGATTTCCTGAATATTACAGGTGAAACAGCTAATGTTTACCAAGTTTATCAAAATGTTCAAATGTTTGTTAAGCTAACGAGACTTAACTGTGGGGTCATCAGTCTCTAAACTTATAAACTACTTATGAACTAGCTTATAATAAAGACAGCACAAACATCCATGCCCGAGGGGGGATTTCAAACCCCGACGGGAAACAGCCTCGCGCATCATAGAATAGCACCTCAATGCGCTCAGCCGCTGCCAGGTTTATCATGGACATATTGGATAAATACCATCTGAGGGATAAAATTGTTCCATTTTGTGGTGAGAACTGCAACACAAATTTTAGATGAAATAAATCACAGTTTGCAATCTGTTGTGGCTCCACTGTACTAGGTTTAGATGGAATACCAAAGTGCGGCGAATGAATATTTGTGCCCGGCCGGGATTCAAACCTGGGATCTCCTGCTTACTAGGCAGACGTGTTGACCATTCCGCCACCGAGGACACAGTGACCAGCCCGACTGCAGAGGACTCTTCCCTGCACTCCTCCCGCCACACCCAAATCTTCATTCGCCATGCTCTCTCTTTCCTATTAACACAGCCTATTTGTTCTGTAATGCTCACAGACACAACACTTTATTCCCACATGCGGTGGCGCAGTGCCCAACGCGTCTGCCTAGTAAGCAGGAGATCCCGGGTTCGAATCCTGGCCGGGCACAAATTTTCATTCACCACACTTTGGTATTCAATCTAAACCTAGTACAGTGAAGCCATAACAGATCGCAAATTGTGATTTATTTCATTGATTGAACGCTGTAACGTCGTCAAAAATATATAATTGTATTCAAGCCAAGGCTGGGCTCCTGACAACAATTAATTGTGTCTCGATAGCTCATGGTCTGTTATCCCTGATGCGGGAATACGGTATTGTGGCTGCGAGCATTACAGAACAAATAGGCTGTGCTAATAGGAAAGAGACAGCGTGGCGAATGGAGATTTGGGTGCGACGGGAGACGTGCAGGGAAGAGTCCTCTGCAACAGGGCTGGTCACTGTGTCCTCGGTGACGGAATGGTCAACGCATCTGCCTAGTAAGCAGGAGATCACAGGCTTGAATCCCAGCCGGGCACAAATTTTCATTCGTCGCACTTTGGTATTCCATATAAACCTAGTACAGTGAAGCCATAACAGATCACAAATTGTGATTTATTTCATTGATTGAACGCTGTAACGTCGTCAAAAATATATAATTACAAACTTTTGGAGTTTCAGGAAGAAAGGGACAAAACAATGTTTTTGCTAGTTTGAAACCTATGCTGAAGAGCAACATCCAAGGTGTAGGTTGTGCAGCGCATATTGTGCATAATGCAGTGCAAACTAGCTTATATACTTCCAGTAGATATAGAAACAATTGTAAATAAAAATTATTCAGTATTTTCATACTCCAATTGTGTTGAAGAACTGAAAGAATTTTACTAGTTATCTGAAATGAAATATAAACAGGTGCTTCACAGTGTCAAGAACCGTCCATTAACAGAATTATTTATATTTATGATGGACTAAAATCTTATTTTTTGTCTCAAGAAAAATGTCCTACAATGTTAAAATAATTTTTCAGTGATCCTCAATCTTTGCTTTGGCACTGTTTTGTTAAGAGCCAGTTGAAGGCGTTTATGTCAACAATAAAAACTATTGAGGCAGCATATATGCCTGGATATGAAGTTTTGGAGCAGTTAGAATTATTGTTAAGTTAAAGCGAGAAAGGAGGAAAACTTTGCAACTTTAAAAATTGAATCATTAATAAGTGCCTTGCAAGAAGACGGCTTACTGAATAATTTAGATTTCTTGGGGATTTCAAGTTTGTTTTACAGCACAGTAACTGTACATATTGAGAAATTGGTGTACCCATTTCATGTGCTCAAACCATTTAATTCATGTGCTCAAACCATTTAATTAGGTTCAGCTCGAACAATCAACTCCATGGAAGGCTGTTCAACAAAGTCTTAAAACCTTAGCGGAGTTTGATGGAAGAATTTTGAAAGAAATCTGTGAGGTTCAGCTCTTTGAGGAAGTGAACCATATTAAGAATGTATGGGAAGTGAAAATTCATGAACTGAGAACTATGAAATGTGTGGTGCAAAATGGCTTTTTATTTTCAACGTACTTGGATCTGAAGATATATGGTGTAAAAATTTGCAGCTCATTATTGGGTTTGTGCTAGCTCTGTCTCACACTAACGATGCTGCAAAAAGAGTGTTCTCGCTCACCAATTGTTTATGGACTGACGAAAAGATCAGATTTAGTACACATGCTGTGAAGGACATAATAATAACAAAAAGTTATTTTCAGGTTACATCATGTGTTGACTATTATAAAAGTTTATGTGAAAATTTCAAGCTCCTCAATGCCACACATCCATATGTAAAATGTAAGTGAGTCAGATCAATAAATGGAGTAAACAATAAGAATGGTATCTCCTACTTGTTTATGGCAACAATAAAATATTTTTTTACTAATGTATTTTATTTGGCTTCTGTGGTGGGAGTATATTTGGTTAATTTTCCATTGGCATTTGATTTAGTATTTCTCGTTAATTAAAAATGCTCATCACTTGAAATATTGATTATTTGCAACGGAAATAGCTTGGCAGAGTGATGTGTTGAAGGAATGCAGCAGGAAAACACGTACATTTACCCTGGCCCAGTTCTATACTTTTACCAGTATGTATTCATTACTCTTAATGTTTGTTTCCTTTTTCCCCACCCAAAACACCAGGTAAAATATTACTTATGTCAGTGACATAGTCAGCTGATGTTGGCAATGATGGTCGAATGGATTCTTGAAAATTCAATCACGTAGAATGAGGGGATTGGGGAATAATATTTTGTCTTGAACATGAAATAAATAATGTTGCCCCTGCTCCATAATTGACAGGTTCTTGTATGCGCCATTCTCCATTCAGTAAATTCACTATACTCTTCCGTTTGTTAACCGAACATTTCGTTGGCAACATTAGCCAAATTCGCTCCCGCGGCTGTAAATAAAATGTAACGAAAACTGCTGATTCACGTGCTTGTCACTTTGTATTATTATTATATCGTCAAAAGTCGCAACTGCTGTGCACAAAAAACAATCAAAGTTTTTTCAAGAGACACAAATGTAATTACAACACATCAGCCAAGGGTTGTGGAAGGGAGGGAGGGGGGCCACTATGTTTGCTTCATGCTATAACATGTGTGCATTAATTCGTGTGTTTATGTTTGCGTTATCGAGTTACGCTAAGATCGCCCATACTGTGTAATCTTTAAGGGATAATCGCTATCTTAATGATGTCATAAGTGAAGGTAACATTTGTTGTCTCAATATTCAGTCAACATGTGGTATCGCAATTTTCAGTACCCAAATATGTCCTGTATTTTGATTTTGGAAATCTGGTCACCCTAAAGTAGCAACTGTCCCTCGATATCGCGTTGAAAGCAGTGCTGTACATCGTTGATCTCTGCCAAGAACGCCGATCGCCGCCAAGAAAACATTATCTCTAACATAAAGTTCTTCAAAATCAACCATTGATGATAAATGTGGGGATAAATGTATTGAAGGATGATGGACAGCAGGAAGCAAATGTAAATGACATAAAGAAAGAAGTTTGCTTTGATCAGGTGGGTAGAATTGGTGAGAGAATCACATACCATAGGAGACAATTAATTATATCAATCTTTGTCTCGTGTAAGTGGAATAATGGATGGGGAAGTGAAAGCTTCATCCACTACGATAAGTAATGTAGCTGGATAGTTTTGTTGTAGGGAAGGGAATGTTTGATGTGGAATGGATGGCAGTTTCAAACATTCCCTTCCCTACAGCTTAGGTCTTCGTGGCAAACAAGTCTGCTCCAGTCCCGAATCCCTGTACCAGTACACCAATAACCTAATAACAGCTTTCACATCCCACAGCTATCCTCCTGATCTGGTACAGAAGAAAATTTCCAGAGCCACTTCCTCATCCCCCCAAATTCAGAACCTTCAACAGAAGAACCCCAAAAGTGCCCCTCTTGTCACCGTATTTTTTCCGGGACTGGAGCAGACTCTGAATGTGACTCTCCAGCTAGGATACGACTTCCTTAAATCCTGCCCTGAAATGAGATCCATCCTTCATGAAATCCTTCCCACTCCACCAAGTGTATCTTTCCGCCGACCACCTAACCTCCGTAACCTCCTAGTCCATCCCTATGAAATCCCCAAGCCACTTTCCCTACCCTCTGGCTCCTACCTTTGTAACGGCCCCCATTGTAAAACCTGCCCTATGCACCCTTCCACCACCACTTACTCCAGTCCTGTAACCCGGAAGGTGTACACGATCAAGGGCAGAGCCACTTGCGATAGCACCCACGTGATTTACCAACTGACATGCCTGCACAGTGAAGCTTTCTATAAGGGAATGACCAGGAACAAACTGTCCATTCGCATGAACGGTCACAGGCAGACAGTGTTTGTTGGTAATGAGGATCACCCTGTGGCTAAACATGTCTTGGTGCACAGCCAGCACATCTTGGCACAGTGTTACACCGTCCGGGTTACCTGGATACTTCCTACCAACACCAATCTTTCAGAACTCTGGAGATGGGAACTTGCCCTTCAACACATTCTCTCTTCCCGTTGCCCACCTGGTCTCAACCTCCGCTAAATTCTAATTCTCGCCCACCATCTTTAACATCTTTGCCTCGGTTCTGTGGACAGAGCCTCTGCCTGAAGTGGTATCTCTGTCCAACTTCTTTGGTTTATACAAATGTCTGCCTAGGTGTGTGTTTGCATGTGGATGTGTGTGAGTGTGTATTTGTTTACCTTCCTTTTTGTCCCCTAAGGTAAGTCCTTCCACTCCTGGGATTGGAATGACTCCTTTTCCACTTCCTTAAAACCCGTATCCTTCCCTTTCTCCTCTCCTTCCTTCCTCTTTTTCCTGAAGAAGCTGCCAGTGGTGGCAAAAGATTGAATGTTTGTGTGTTTTACGTTTCTGTCGACGAGGCTGTACTTTAGGTAAGTCAAAAATCTTTATTTTATACATATTTTTCCCACCAGGGAAGTCTCCTATATATTTATTACAGAGGAAAAATTCCTAACAGGAAAAATATATATAAAAAATATATGAAGTCCACTTACCAGGCGAAGGAGCACAGGCAGTGATAGCAACAAATAAACACACAGACACACACACACACACACACACACACACACACACACACACACACACACACAAACGCAAGCTTTCGCAGCCTAGCTGCTTCGTCAGGCAGAAGGGAAGGAGAGGGAAAAGGAAATGATGAGGGTTTTAAGGTAGTGGGTAAGGAGTCATTCCAATCCCAGGACAGGAAAGACTTACCTTGGGGGAAAAAAAGGAGGGTAAACAAATACACAAACACCCACACATTTACACAGACGCAAGTACACTTAGGCAGACATACTGTAGAAAGCAAAGCTTATATATTTTTTCATATGCTGTCTGAAGGAGTGTGTCATGTTATATTGGTACTTTGGTGCACGAGAATAAATATTAGATTTGGTATGGGAGAAAAAGTACGATTTTCAACTTTTTGCTTTACATTTCATTTTAATTTTTGATTAAGTGTACCCTACATAGAGATTTTTGTGGTACAAAGCAAGTTTCCATTCTTTCTCATTGATAATAGAATTTCAAATATGATGTGTATCATATTACAGTAGGAAATAGATGTTTTTGTGTCATTAGTAATAAGTTTTGTTTAGGTACTAATGTAGGGACTTTTCTATATTTTTCATGTACTCTGTCGGAGGAGAGCCACCTCCACAACAAGGGCACTGTGACATGTGTGACAACCATTTTTGGACATGATGAAGGCATGGACCCACCGTGAAGCTAAGTGAAAGTTTAAGAGCTCTAGTGAAGTTTGCTGAGAGAATGGAGAGCTAATGTGTCCTCCCTTTACGTGTCAAACGAGAATAAAACCGGGAAATGAGTGTTCCTCCCTTGAAATGCAATACTTATTGAGTGATGTGTACAATTTTGTAAATTTTCCACTTTCCCTGGTCTCTCTGAAGAAGCGAAAGCTCAGTTTTGTGTGTGTGTGTGTGTGTGTGTGTGTGTGTGTGTGTGTGTGTGTGTGTGTGTGTATTTTTATTTGTGTATCACCGAACCAGTGCCTTTTTGCCTGGTAAGTCCAACTTTCTTTACTTTTTATAAATATTTTTCCGAACAGGATTGCTTCCCTCTCCCTCTCTCTCTCATATTGAAATTGATTAACTTACCCAAAGGAATGGCTCGTAGATAGACACAAAAAACAACCACAAAAGCACAAATAAAAACAAACAGAAGATACAAGCTTTCGCAACCTGTGGCCGCCTCTCCAAGAAAAGAGGAAAGAAGGAGGGGGGGGGGGGGGAAAGGAAAGGATGCGGGTCTCAAGGGAGTGGAAGGACTAACCTTAGGGGGGAAAAAAGGAAAGGTAAACAAACACACCAAGGTAGACATTTGTAGAAAGCAAATAAGTTGGACAGAGATAACAGTTGAGGCAGAGGCTCTGTCCAGAGAACCAAGCAAAGATGTTAAAGAATGGTGGGTGGGAATTTGAATTTAGCAGAGGTTGAGACCAGGTGGGCAATGGGAAGAGAGAATATGCTGAAGGGCAAGTTCCCCTCTCCAGAGTTACGAAAGATTGGTGTCAGTGAGAAGTATCCAGATAACCCAGACGGTGTAACAATAGCCAAGTTGTGCTGGCCGGACACCAAGGCATGTTTAGCCACAAGTGGCTCGGCCCTTCATCGTTTACACCTTCTGGGCTACGGGACTGGAGTAAGTTGTGGTGAAAAGGTGCACAGGGCAGGTTTTACATCGGGGGCGGTTACATGGGTAGGGGCCAGAGGGTAGGGAAGGTGGTTTGAGGATTTCATAGGGATGGACTAGGAGGTCATGAAGGTTAGGTGGCCAGCGTAAAGACACACTTGGTGGAGTGGGAAGTATGTCATGAAGGCTGGATCTCATTTCGGGACAGGATTTAAGTAAGTCGTACCCTCGCTGGAGAGCCACATTCAAAGTCCGATCCAGTTCCGGAAAACATCCGGAAGCCTTCATGAATACCCAAGCCTGTAACCCCAAAGTTTGCTACAGATTCATTGAAGACATCTTTATGATATGGACTCTCAGTAAAGAAGAATTTCAGAATTTCCTCTCCAACCTCAACTCCTTTGGTCCCATCAAATTCACCTGATCCTATACCAAATCCCATGCCACTTTCCTCGATGTCGACCTCCATCTGTCCAATGGCCAACTTCACACACCCGTTCACATCAGAGCAACCAATAAACAACAGTATCTCCATATTGACAGCTGCCATCCATTCCACATCAAACGTTCCCTTCCCTACAGCTTAGGTCTTTGTGGCATACGAGTCTACTCCAGTCCCGAATCCCTGAGACCAGTACACCAATAACGTAATAATAGCTTTCACATCCCGCAGCTATCCTCCTGTTCTGGTACAGAAGAAATAGCCAGAGCCACTTCCTCAGCCCCCACAATCACAGCACTTTCCACAGAAGAACCCCAGATGTGCCCCTATTGTCACCGGATACTTTCCGGGACTGGATCAGACTCTGAATGTGACTCTCCAGCAAGGATACGACTTCCTTAAATCCTGCCCCGAAAGGAGATCCATCCTTCATGACAACCTTCCCACTCCACTGAGAGGGTCTTTCCCCTGCTCACCTAACCTTCATAACCTCCTAGTCCAGCCCAATGAAATTCCCAAACCACCTTCCCTACCCTCTGACTCCTACTCATGCAACCGCCCCCATTGTAAAACCTGCCCTATGCTCCCTTCAACCACCACTTACTCCAGTCCGGAAGGTGTACATGATCAAGGGCAGAGCCACTTGTGATAGCACCCACATGGTTTATCAACTGACATGCCTGCACCATGAAGCATTCTATTTGGGAATGACCAGCAACAAACTGTCCATTCGCAAGAACGGTCACATGCAGACAGTGTTTGTTGGTAATGAGGATCACCGTGTGGCTAAACATGCCTTGGTGCATGGCCAGCACATCCTGGCCAGTGTTACACTGTCTGGGTTATCTCGATACTTACCACTGACACCAATTTTTCATAACTCTGGAGAAGGAAACCTGCCCTTCAGTGTATTCTCTCTTCCCGTTGCCCACCTGGTCTCAACCTCCACTAAATTCAAATTCCCGCCCACCATTCTTTAACATCTTTGCTCAGTTCTCTGGACAGAGCCTCTGCCGCAACTGTTATCTCGGTCCAACTTCTTTGCTTTCTACTAATGTCTACCTTGGTGTGTTTGCGTGTGGTTGTGTGTGTGCTTGTTTACCTTTCCTTTTTTCCCCCCAAGGTACGTCCTTACACTCCCGGGATTGGAATAACTTGTCACCCGCTCCTTTAAACCCACATCCTTTCCTTTTCCCTCTCCTTCCCTGCTCTTTTCCTGAAGAAGCAACAAATGGTTGCATTTGTGGGTGTGTGTGTGTTTGTGTGTTATTTATGTTACTGTCATGTACCTGTACTACTTCGCCTGGTAAGTAAACCTCATCTACTTTTTATATATATTTTTCCTGCTAGGAAATTCTTCCTCTATTTTCTTTGTATCTATATCTGTATTTGAACCTGGCCAATAATGGGCCGCAAGAAACCTAAGACTTTTTGGCTTTCCTTCTCTTTTCCTCACAGAACCTCTTCACTCGTTCGCTTCTATTTTTTCTCTTCTCCTCAAAAATTATCCGTCTGGGTCTTGTGTTTGGTGGTTCCTCTCAAAATGATATGATGATGTCAACTCTGCTTCTGAACTCTCCTCTGTTGTGGACCATCTGTGGTGTAATTCCAGCTTCTGCTGCATCCTTCCCCACTTCAACTACCCATTTAGACGTAGCCTTTAACACCGTGATGTAACTGAAGATCTTTTTGAACAGTCTGCATTCATCCATCCTCAATAATGTCCGTAGAACTTTAAGCTCCACTTCCTCATTGTGTCCGTAATCTTTTCAGTGTGCTTGTAGAGTTCTTCATCTTTCCTCTTCTTCCTAGTCCCATCAGTAGTCTTCTATGGCCCGAGTATTTTCCTCAGAATCTTCCTTTCCTTCTTATCGAGTTCTTCAAGCTCCCCTTTCTTATATAAAATAAGACACTGTGAGGCATACAACGCTTCAAGTTTGACTTATTTTGGCCTTGTAGGATAATGCACATTTATTGTATTTGTTCTGGGCTAGCTTTTGGTGAAATCTAGTTTTCTGGCTCTTCCTTTGTTAGCCTCTATCCAGTCTGTTGGGTTGGATCCATTCTCCTAGGTTTTTAACCTTATCTGTACTCTTAATCTTCCCATGATCTACATCCACTAATCTCTCATTTCCGTGTCTGTACTCCATATATTCCATCTTTTCGTAGCAGACCTGAAGACCCGTTTTTCAGAGATTTCATTAAGACTGTCAAGCATCTTTTAGGTATATTCTATATTATTGGCTAAAAGAACAAGATCGTAGGCAAAAGCTAAACACTTGACATCCAGGCTCTATCTTTCCCTCCCTAGGCACACCCCTCTTATTCCTTCCGAATTCAGAGCCTTTTCCCAGGTTTTCATTACCTCCTCCAGATCGATGTTGAAGAGGAGTGGAAATAATCCATCTCCTTGTCAAACCCGTGTTAATTTCAAACGGGTCAGAAATTTCTCCTAAAAACTTGACTTTTGAGGTGCTACCTGTCAATGTTTAATGATTTCTCTTGATTTTTTGTCAATTACAAAATCTTCCAAAGTAGTAAGTAGTGTTTGTCTGCCTATATAGAGTCATATGTCTTTTTAAAATCGACAAATATCAATACCGTGTTCTGACTCCTTATAGCTCTTATTCGGAGAATGCTTTTTTAGATTGAATATCTGCTCGGCACATGATCTTCCTTTCCGGAAACCAGCTTGGTATTCCCCAATTAAGTGAGCAGCCTGTTAATAATGATTCTACATCTACATACATACTCCGAAATTCACCGTAAGGTGCGTGGCGGAGGGTACACTGTACCACTACTAGGCATTTCCTTTCCTATTCCACTCCCAAATTGAAAGAGGAAAAAAAAAGAATGTCTATATGCCTCCGTACCAGCCCTAATTTCTCTCATCTTGTCTTTGTGATCTTTACGCGAAATGTAAGTAGGCGGCAGCAAATTCCGGACCACTAAATTTACTTAACAGAAATTCACGAAAAGAAAGTCGTCTTTCTTCCCGCGATCCCCAATTGAGTTGCCGTAGCATTTCCGTGACACTCGCGCATTGGTCGAACCTACTGGTAACAAATCTAGCTGCTCGCCTCTGAACCGCCTCTATGTCTTCCTTTAAACTGATCTGCTGTGGGTCCCAAACACTTGAGCAATACTCAAGACGTGGTCGTACAAGCGCTTTATACGCGCGGTCTCCTTTACAGGTGAAGTACATCTTCCCGAAATTCTCCCAATAAACCGAAGTCGGCTGTCCGCCTTATTCACAACTGTCCTTACATGTTCGTTCCATTTCATATCACTCTGCAATGTTACGCCTAGATATTTGAACAACGCGAAAGCATCAAGAAACTCACTACTAATGCTGTATTCGAACATTATAGGATTGTTTCTTCTACTCATGCTCATTACCTTACATTTTTCTACATTGAGAGCTAGCCGCCATTCTTCGCACCAACTAGAAATTTTGTCTAAGTCATCCTGTATGCTATTACAGTCAGTTACAGACGACACCCTCCCATACACGACACCATCATCAGCAAACAGCCATTAATTACAACTTACTCTGTCCATCAGATCATTTATATAGATAGAAAATAATAGCGGTCCTATCAAACACCCCTAGGGCACGCCTGACGATATCCTCGTCTCTGATGAACACTCGCCGTTGAGAACAACGTACTGCGTTCTATTACTTAGGAAGTCTTCCAGCCAGTCACAAATATGTGAACCTATTCCATAAGCTCGTATCTTCGTTAGCAATCTGCAGTGTGGCACTGCGTTGAACACCTTTTTGAAGTCGAGGAAAACACAATCCACCTGTTGCCCTTCATCCATGACTTGCAAGATGTCATGTTAGAAAAGAGCAAGCTGAGTTTCACGATGTTTCCTAAACCCATGCTGATTCATTGAAAGAAGCTTTTCAGTTTCAAGGAAATTTACTATATCTGAACTGAGAATATGCTCTAAAACTGATGTCAACGATATTGGCCTGTAATTGTGTGGGTCAGTTCTCTTTCCTTTCTTATAAACGGGAGTCACCTGCGATTTTTTCCAATCACTAGGAACATTGCGCTGAATTAAAGATTCGCGATAAATGCAAGCTAAGTAGGGGGCCAATGCCACAGAATAGTCTTTGTAAAACCAAACTGGTATTCCATCCGGACTAGCAGACTTTTTCGTATTTAGCTCTCTCAGCTGCTTCTCTACACCGGAAATACCTATTGCTGTGTCCCCCATTTCGGAATTAGTACGTTGATCAAATGATAGTACATTTGTGCGATCCTCCTGCGTGAAAGATTTCTTAATGGTTAAATTTAGAACTTTAGCTTTCCGTTTGCTTTCTTCTATTACTGCCCTAGAATGATCAACGAGTAACTGGACAGTGGGCTTTGACCAGCTTATCAAATTTACATAGGACCAGAATTTTTTCGGGGTCTCGGAAAGATCTTTTGCTAAGGTATGGCTGTGATAATTATTGTATGCTTTGCGCATCGATCTTTTTATAGACACACGGATCTCTACTAACTTTTGCCTGTCATCATTTGCGTGATCTTTTTTTAATCAAGAGTGCAAGAGTCTTTGCTTTCTCAGCAGCTTTCTAACATTATTATTATACCACGGTGGATCTTTTCCATCCTTAATCTTCTTTACTGGCACATATTTCTCTAACCCTTTATTAACAATGCACTTAAATTTACTCCACAATTCCTGTACATCCATAGTCTCGGAATTAAACAACACCCATTCATTTTGTAAGTGCGATCATAACATTTGCTTATCGGCTCTTCCCAACAAAAACACGTTCCTAGCCTTCTTGATTGGTTTATGAGCTTTGGTTACCATCGACGCTATGACAATATCATGATCACTAATTCCTGTCTCTACACAGACATCGTTAATAAGGTCAGGCCTCTTTGTGGCTATAAGGTCTAGATTGATTTTTTTTGGGCTTTATATAATTTTGTGGCCAGCATAGGACGAAGAAAATGTGAAACTTAGATTAAGGTTATTTTTGTAGTTATGTACTTGGGTGTATTTCATATGATTTATTTGTAGCTATTTGATTAACTTTCTTATCAAGGAAGGGAAGAGTTTTATTCAATTTGTATAAAAACTAGACAACAATTAGTAGAGTCGAAGGACATGAAAGGGTCACAGTGGTTGGAAAAGGAGTAAGACAGGATTGTAGCCTTTTCCCAATGTTGTTCAATCTGTACATTGAGCAAGCAGTGAAGGAATGCAAGGAGAAATTTGGAGAGGGAATTAAAGTTCAGGGAGAAGAAATAAAAACTTTGCAGTTTGCTGATGACACATTAATTCTGTCAGAGACTGCAAAGGATCTGAAAGAGCAATTGAATGGAATGGACAGTGTCTTGAAAAGAGGGTATAAGATGAAAATCAACAAGAGTAAAACAAGGATAATGGATCTTAGTGTCAGAAAATCAGGCGATAATGAAGGAATTAGATTAGGTAATGTGACAATAAAAGTAGTAGATGAATTTTGTTATTTGGGTATCGAGATAACTTCTGATGGCTGAAGTAAAGAAGATATAAAATGCAGGATGGTTATGGGCAGAAAAGCTCTTCTGAAGAAATTAAATTTGTTGACATCCAATATTAGTTTAAATGTTAGGAAGTCCTTTCTGAAAGCATTTGTCTGGAGTGTAGGACTGTATGGAAGTGAAACCTGGGCAATAAGGAGTTCAGACAAAAAGATAATAGAAGCTTTTGAAATGTGGTGCTACAGACAAATGATGAAGATTAGATGGATAGATTATGTAACTAATGAGGAGGTACTCAACAGAATTGGGGAGAAAAGGAGTTTCTGGCATATCCTGACAAACAGAGGGGATAGGTTGCTGGGACACATTCTGAGACATCAGGGAATGGTCAACTTAGCATTACAAGGTGTGGGGTAAAAATCGTAGACGGAGACTAAGGGACGAACACATTAAGCAGATTCAAAAGGATGTAGGTTGCTGTACGTATTATCAATTCTTAGATGAAGAGGCTTTCACAAGACAAGGTAGCGTGGAGAACTGCATCAAACCAATCTGCAGACTGAAGACCACACAACAACAAAAAGTACAACCCTTTTTGATTCCTTCGATTTCTCCTACTACAGAGCCAAATGTGGCAAAACCAAATGGTCCAAACAAAACATTTTTAGTATTTGCCATAGAGAGTTGAAAAGTTTCCTGCCCTATCACCTACTCATTCATCAGGGGGTGGGAGGTCTACTGTGGTGTCATTGGACGTTCTCCTTTGATACAAACATATTTATACCAGATGAAATGTGGTCCTGCTAGAGCATCAGAAAGGGCAACATGTTCCATTTTGGACTGACAGAAAAGTGGTGAACCAGGTGCCTCAGTCCTCAGTCTTTTAAACAGGAACATACTTGACTTTTTGTGCTCAGACAGAAGCATTTCTCAGCTGGTTCTCTCCTTTTCCTTGCTACAGCAGGGTGTGCCACTTACGCAAGACAAATTCTGTAGTTCCATAAGGATTTGACAAGTTCTTTATATGCTTTGACATGGGTATGATGAAGAATACAAATAAATTGTCATTTACTAACAAAAATGATATCAAACTGTGCAGCGTCAAAAATCAAATTCGTTCACAGAATGGTTTTCTTAAAATGGAATGATAAATATTTCCTAAAGGCTGACAAGTTCACTTGGACAGACGTGGGCATACAGCCCTGATATGAAACCAATATCTAAAAAATGAAGTGAGATATTGTTGAGTTCTCACGTTTACATCAAATTATTTGAATTTAATACACTGCTATGTGTCAGTTAAAATCAACTATTTGCAAAGGCTATTATGTTTTTCTAACTCTTCAAAATTTATAAAACACGTTGTAATACTTTACATAATTTGTGGCTGCACAATAAGTGTAACAAATATTTAAAACTCTTCATCGAGTAAAAATGCCAAACTGTAAGATGTCGGAAACTCAACAGGAAAATGGTATTTCTAGATTAATGTGCAGAATACATTGTTAAAGTTTGGTACATTTGCTATGGTTAGTTATTTAAACACCAAATATATTCATACTTGTCAGCTCTGTGAAGGATGATATGCTTTTACGGAAGGTGGGTGTGTATGAATTTTGATGTCAATTTGGAAAATCATACATAGGATGCACTTTGCACACAATTGGTGAAAGATGTGCAGAACGTCGACAGTACACCCACCTGCTACAACACGATAAAACAGCAGTGGCTGAACATTGTATTCAAACAGGCCGTAATATGGATAATGAGAACGTTGAGCTACTAACGTTTGTATCATACTTCTGAGATTTGGTTTTTAGAAAAGCCATTCAGTTTCGACTGACGAGTACTTTAAATAATCACTAAGATGGTTTTACTCTCAATAAAACTGAAATCCGGCACTCACATTTGTACATAACGAAAGACAACAGTACTATGATTACATATGCTTGCCATAGATGGCATTATGACTTCATACTTCTGTTGTCAAAGTTAAACATAGATTAATAATGTAGTAAGGACAGTTTACAACTCACTGCAAAGATGTGGCTATGAACTGCCACAGGCACATACAAAAGACACACACATACAACACTTTCAGCTATAGGCCATGGCATTCTTCAGAAAATAGAACACTCATGCAATCACACAGGCACACAAAACAGTCATACAACCATCACCTCCGGCTGCCGCACTTCCAAGTGTGGCAGCTGGATGTGATGGTTGTATAACTGTGTTGTGTGCCTGTGTGATTGCTTGAGTTCTATTTTCTGAAGAATGCCATGGCCTATAGCTGAAAGTGTTGTATGTGCCTGTTGCAGCTCGTCGTCGCATCTTTGCAGTGAATTGTAAAGTGTCCTTACTATATTATTAATTCCAACCTGGACTTTCCATTATTATATTTAACCAGAGATTATGATTATATATAATCTCCATGGTGCGCACTACAGCCTTACACATCTTTAGTGTCAATTCGCTATGCTTGCACAGTGTAGAAGGTGGACGGAGATATTCTGCCGACAGTCTAATAGTCTTCTGTTATGGGTGATGATGGCCAAACAATATACAGCCAAATTATTAGCAAAAGTAAATAAATTTTTTAAATTGTTAACAGCTGAATATCCATAATTTTATTTGTTATAAAATATGCTGAGAAAATAATAAGGTTCACATCAATTGAAATTTGCTTGGTGACAAAACAGAGATAGTGGTTTCAACTTACATAAATCATGGAATCCAGTACTTTCTGAAATAAAAGTACAAAGATGTGTTACAGTGCAGTGCACAGTGATATATCAACAACAAACTTAGATCAAGCACAGAGTTATAGATTTAACACAGACATTACACACTTCTTTGTCACCTACCAACATCTCTGCCACGTATGTATCTTTGGTCTCATGCACATCTGCATGGTCTGCGACTTTGAAAGGATGAAGTGAGGCTCACTCTGGCAATGGCTGGACGATATATGACAAATATTAGAATAACAAGAATTCTTGCAGATGCATACCCGAAATTTGTTTGTGCAATGCCATGAATAGTTCATTCAAGATATTAAATGACTTAAAGCTAAAATTATTGCATGGCCACAGCAAAGAATTTTGGCCTTTGTTCTATTATCCCTACTGTAGCAGTACACCATAGTACTGCCAATAAATTTTCTGTATGTTCTCATTTAAGACTAAATAGACACCTTTCAAAGAAATCTATCAGCATGAGGTCTATGTTTACAAAGAAAGTTGTTATAATAATATTGCAAAATCTTACACACACACACACACACACACACACACACACAGAGAGAGAGAGAGAGAGAGAGAGAGAGAGAGAGAGAGAGAGAGAGAGAGAGAGAGAGAGAGAGAGAGAGATGGAATTTATAAAGAAAAACATTACTCATGTTTATTTTGGTCTTCACGAATAAGAAACTACAAAAAATACTGTGACTTCATGTCCAATGATATATAGCATTACTCTTTATAATTTCCAAATTATTCAGTCCACACCAATCAACAATCCTGTAAATATGCTTTTTGCTTCTTCCTTATGCTGTTGTTGACAGAGGCATGAGGCTATCTAAATTAAAATTCAGGTGTGATTTTTTTACATCACTTGCATATAATTACAAGCTAATTCATTAGACTAATGCTCTAAGTAAGTACAGAAGGATGGATTCCGTAACTAATCTGACATTTAACTGAGGTTATTCAAAAACTAAATGTAGACTTTACGCATTATCCCTCATCACATTTATCACAATTAATATTAAAGTAAGTTTGACTATATGCTGTAAGAATCTGCGTATTGGACTATGTACAGTTCTGATTTAGAAGTTTAGGTCGATGTTATCTTAGGGTCAAATTGTACATGTCTTCTTTCATGCCCCAGCAACTACATCAGTTGCAGATATTATCTTTAACCTGTGATTCTGTAATTAAAAACACTATGTGTAGTCTGTAGTTTGCAAAACAAAAAATATTACCTAAAAACTGGTTCGTTAATAAGAAGGGTTTATTCTAACATTTGCAAATGATGTACGCAAAGTCGCAGATTTAGATGAATAAGATTTATTCAATCAAATTGGTTCCTTGTTGGATGAGGTCAGATGAATTATTAATCATAAATAGAATAAAGTGGTTAAACAGTTGCATTGCTTGTGAAAAGAAATTGTGTTGGTGGTAAATAATTTTATAGATTATTTTGCTTTATTCTGAATTACTGGAGTGTGGAACTCACAGACGTCCTCCAGACATTCTTACAAAATGCTCGGTTAACAGCCCTCATTAGTTTTGAGTACAAAGCATGGGCCTTTCCTAGACTTCCACCGATCCTATGACAGCTCGGTTTAACCAGTTCTGCCTGTCTGGCAGCTGCCCCAACTGCTTGCTGAGGTCCACTGTCAGCCCTTTGTCTTTCCACACAATACCATTACTTGTACTAATTGCACGACTCTATAGACATTACTTCCGTAAAGTCACAACATGGACACAAGTCTTTCAAAAGACAAACATAATATCATGTGTTGATAAAACTCTTCTGGGTATTGGACCGCATCGTCAAAATATCAAATATTTCACCGACGTTTCGGCCGCTTGCAATAGTGGCCAAAACGTCTGTGAAATATTTGATACATTGACGATGCAGTCCAATACCCAGAAGAGTTTTATCAACACATGACAATGGCCGCGGAAGCCTTTGTTTATATAATATCATGTGTGCTGCACAAATGCCAATTACAATTAACTAAACCACACGTCTCATAACTCATCTGCTTCTAATATTATCTAATATTATCTGACATAGTTGTTTAATGGCAGCAAATGTCTATAATAAAAGTAGCTATCCTGTCTATCTATAATATAGTAAAAATAAAAAAAAATACTCAACAACAATACAGAGATATTTTTTAGTTCCCAATAATATATTAATACTAGCAACTTTATATTATCTTAAAAATACCTATCATGATTTCTTCTATTTCCACATCTAGTATTTATAGCCAATATTTGAAGAAGCTAGGGATTAATTTTTTTTTTTTTTTTTTTTTTTTTTTTTTATTATTTTATAAAATATCCAACAAGCAGATCTATAAATATCACAATTTTTGTCATTTGTTCATATTTATAAAGCAATTCATTTTAAGATACAAACTACTACAAAATTCGTCTCACCTGGATTACTTTGACAAGTGTTTCCTGTGATGTAAATATGCAAAGAATTACTGGAGTCATCATATTTCATCGTTGTTTTATTTCCAAATGACTCCCACGTTTTGTTTACATGTCTACAGAAGAGTCCATCACAATCACTTTTAATGGTACACAAGCGCAATATGTAGGATGATGCAATCTGAAAGACAAACCTTGAAATGTAAAGCTAAGATTATGAATGTTGTCTACAACATTATTCAGATTTTCTTAATTTAATCTATTAATGTATTGACATTTTTGTACCACATTAATTGAAAATGTGTTCACTTCACATTAACAGCTGCTGTTTATTCACAAGAATGGTTTTCACAGAGGGCATCTTTAGACTAGAGAGGTAATTGTCCATCTGGCATGACTACCAAACTTTCCTTATATCCTTCAAATAAATCAATATGCAATTAATATTTTAAAGTTTAAACCATGGAAATTTCAGGAAGGATTCAACAATATTTTCATGAAGGATAGGTTGCTTACTCACCAGAGAGACGTCTGATGAGTTACGGAAAGGCACAAATAACAAAACACACACACACACACACACACACACACACACACACACACACACACACAAAGAGAAGGAAAACCAATGCTGTATGTGGATGTCATGACCATTTGACACCTAAAGATGGCGCTAAAGCCAAAACAGGTCCTACAGTGTAATAAATATACTTTTATTTAAAGCAGCAACTGGAATTTTATAGCATAATATATGCTAATTGCTGTGTTAACTCACATTTGTAATACAATTGGCCCTAATTTGGTACAACACAAGGAAATCCACTCACTGACAACATCTGTGCAAACAAAAATATAGACACATCCAGATACTGTCTTGGGACCAGTAAAGTTCTGACAAAAGGCATGGTATCCTTAAAAAATACAAATATTTTGTTCAGCGAAATGTTTTTTTCTGGAACAGAATGCATGGCACAGAACAGACCAATGTAAGTTGTTGCAGATCTGGCAAATGACACTAACATCCATTCCATTAAATTATCATGTTAAGGGTGTCCTGGCTAGGTTTGAAGGCATGAAGAAGACAGGTTATGCCCCAGGATCCTGTCTGCCATTGGTGGGAGGTGAAACAACATCCAAGTCCAATAGCTTGCAGGAATCTGAGACATCCAGGAACACAGAGGTTGTATCCTCCTGAGATTTCTTCTTCTTCTCCTCCTCCTCCCCCTCCTCCATTTTTTTTTTTTTTTTTTTTTTTTTTTTTTTTTTTTTTTTTTTTTTTTTTTTTCATTCCTCAGCAGTTGAGTTCTGGTGACAAATACTGTATTATGTTAAGACTCTTATGGGGTGTAAAAATAACAGGTATGTCATTAAGAATCTTGCAAGACAGAATTCTTCAGAACACGTAAGAGTTGTCATGTAATTAAAATGGAACCTCTTTACAGTTTAATGAGTGAAGAGAAATTTTAAAATATATTTGGAATATTCTCTAAATTGGACAGAAACACAGTAGGTAGAAAATACACCGTCTTAGGCTGAGTGGAAACCAGAAACTAAGTTCAATGAAGTTCACTTGAGTCTCCTTTCCTCCCATGACACAGTTGCTGTAAGTTGATCCCTGATAATTGCAATAATACTGTCACATCACCTTCATACGTCTACTGTCACAAGTCGTGTTATGCAGTTTCGTATGTGTCTATATGAGAACTCCATGTTGTAGTTTTAGTATGAAGCAGTTTGCACTTTGTTGTTGAATGCTTGTAACAGCAATGCATCTGTCAGGGATAAACTTATGCTGACCCAACTATAAGCAGGGAAAATTTTTGAGGGTTATAATGATGTTGGCTGAAACATTCACATCTGAATGAAAAGATTTCTGGAACCACATAGAACACAAAATCAGCAGCTTGCACTCCTCTGTATGTTCATTAAGCTAACAGCAGTAAAATCCATGCATAGTCAAGTAGTAGTTGTTACTGCCACACAAATATATATTCTCTCTCTCTCTCTCTCTCTCTCTCTCTCTCTCTCTCTCTCTCTGAATTTAATGTAAATAAGGACACAACCCGACAGTATTAAGCTTACCTTTATTCACAGAAGGTACTAAAAATGACATCACTCCATGGTAAGAGCAACCTGATACCTGTAAACGTATTATCAAAAATGCTCTACAAATTTCAGCTGCTGAAAATTTGGAAATGAGTATCCGAACACTGTCTTCTAGCTCTTAAAATGTATCATGATTAAGGGAACCATTTGGAAATTAACATTAACCATTTTAGATCTGAAAATGTTAATGTGAATGACAACGTTCTGGAACTACATCTTCCACTTATCTGTGAAACCATACACCCTGAAAAATGGAGTCATTCTTCAACAGAAAAAATGAGCATTTCAGGATAAATCTCCTCACTGTGTACAGACAGCAACAGCCAGTTGCAATAATAATGTTGAGCAACAGCATCTACTTAAACTGACTGTCAAAATACTACTGATATTTTAAACAGTTTCAGTTTATGCACAATTCTATGAGCACATGCTATTGGCAGACCAGTTGGAAGTGCTAAACAACAGCTTTGCTTGAACTTTTTCAAGGCCTGTCTTATCTTGACTAATTTATTTTCAGTCAAAACAATGGATTATTTAGACCTTCATTTGTCTAACAAGGATTCAGTCTCCTGAAATTTATTCACTGGTCTGCATACTGTACAATCATTTTAAATGCATACGCAGATAAATTTTCGCATGAATACTATCCGACATTTCACATAAGATTATGTTTTTTTTTTTCTATAGTTCAACACAACAAACACTCATTGCTCCCTTGTGTAGACCATAGTGAATGAAAACTTGAAAATAAATAAATAAATAAATAAAAATAAAAAAATCAGCACACAGTCAGACGCACAGTACAGGAGACACTTTATTTTCCAAGGACTGGACCCAACAGCATTTGAGCAAGTGAAGTGCACCCAGCCATCCCCACCACACACACGACCAAAGCTAGAAAATATGCAATACAAATTGCATGCTTTGTCCAGGCATCATTTGTGAAACGCTCATTATATAGCATTAACAACTTGTAGCCCATTAATTACATTTTTAACAATATTTACTTATATATTTTAGTTACTTCAAAACAACATTTGTATGACCCAAATGTAATGTTTTGAAAGGGGGATAGGATGGTAAAGCCATTATTTATGTGCTACAAAAACCCCAGCCTGACAACAAAGAATCTGTCCTGCACACATAAACTACAAAAAGATAAGAATGATATATTTAGTGGGGTAAGACTGCAGCACAGGATAGGAGGAAGTCTTACACTGGATGAAGGATTCAGATTCTTGTCTAAAGTACATACTCATAAAAAGAGTTATGAGTCTCCAGGAAGTACCTTTGTAGTGCCTCTCTCAATAAGAGAATACAGTAGAATAAACCAGAAAATCAGGAAAGAGCCTTATATGGCATTTTTTCAATCTGGTACATATTGCCCTGTCTGACTGACCAATATAAAATTAGCCACAGTTGCAAGTAATTTTGTGGTACTCGTCTATTTTCATAGGTTGGAATATTATCTTTGGCTAGAGAGTGACCAATAGTATTGTGTACATAAATGGATGTTTTAATTTCTTGAGTCAAGTTTTCTGCCCACATTCATAATTTTTTCCCTAAATATGGGATTGTGCACTATTTACTAGGGTCTTGGGGTGTCGAGATGTTAGGAACAATACAAATAAGAGAAGTGATATATGTTATCCGTTTCTTGCGCATTATGCACTCTACCAAGGTGGAAGCGTAACAATTGTTTTGATGCTATTTGTTTGATAGTATTTAATTTTATCTGGAAAAGAGTGGAAATACTAAATTACTTGTAAATGTGTCAAATTCTACATTGTTCAGTCAGGTTGGGCACTATATAACAGATTCAAAGAAACAGCACAGAAGTTGGAAATTTCGGAAAGGAAATTCAACATTTGCAGACCACCAGCTACGTGAAGGCCACAGTTACAAGGTAAAGCACTGTATCTGCAAAGGGAGGAAAATGAAATTCTTTGAAATATTGGAAATTAATAAACATATGTCAACTTCCCGAAACCTTGTACTAAATGACCAGACACAATTTCCATTCTCACCACTTCTGTCTGCAAAATATATATGAACCACGCAAAATGCCCACTCTTACCCTCTTGCTTCTTGTCCCTTCTAAAAATCCACAGTCTAATTATTGTGTATTACAGCAAGAGTTCGGCTACTTGCCTGACATCAATTGTAATTTATTATTTTATTAGTAATATTGGACATTTAAGCCAATAACTACAGCTCAAACAAATAAAATTTTTAACCTATATATATATATATATATATATATATATATATATACATACGAAAAAAATAGATGAAGTACACTTACCAGGCGAAGGGGCACAGGCAGTAATAGCAACAAATAAACACACACACACACACACACACACACACACACACACACACAAATGCTAGCTTTCGCAGCCTAGCTGCTTCATCAGGCAGAAGGGAAGGAGAGGGAAAAGGAAATGATGAGGGTTTTAAGGAAGGGGATAAGGAGCCATTCCAATCCCGGGACAGGAAAGACTTACCTTGGAGGAAAAATGGAGGGTAAATAAATGCACATACACCCACACATTTACACAGACACACATACACACACACACACACACACACACACACACACACACACACATGTTTCTCTCAGTTTATGCTAAACCTAGCTTCAATATCTTTTGTTAGGATGTTGTAATTTATATTTTATGTCATTCATTTTATTAAAGCTCGATAATTGTTACACTATTTTTCTTTGAAAATTAACATACATATAATATACATACAGCAACTTAAGATCTTTCAGTCTTAAATTTCCAACTTGTGTTTCTATATCCCTGTAGTGTTTGCCTGATGATGGTGTAACAGGCGAAAACTAGTTCGTAAATACAATAAATCTGTAGTATTACACATTTATCCCGTGTGTTTCATTCAAAATGAACAAATATTCTGTCAAGAACTGACAGAGAATGCACTTATATTTATTTCAATTCCAATATTTTATCACATTTGAATCACTGTATTAACTCTTGTTACCTGCGAACCACTGTAAGGATAGCTTAAAAACTCCCTTTGTGAGTTACTGAATGTTTTGTTATTAGAAAATAACTGTGGATGAGATCTTTTGCCACTACAAGCAACTTGGTATAATAATTTACAATTTAGCCTGGTTTATTCTCCTACTTAATCCTTTGACTGCTGTGGACGTCTATAGACATGGCTCCAGGCCCTTCTCCTGGTACTGTGGATGTACAAATGTGCGCAGCAGGGAGGTGCTGTTGACGTGTTCAGACATGCCGAGCCCCCGCTTCCTGTGTGCTGGGGACATCTCCAGATGCAGAGCTGTATTTCCACATCATTTCAGTAGCTGTTCAAAGTTTCGGCCGCTTATTTCACATGTGTGTCTGTGCTTACTGCTGTAGTTCTAGGTTCTTGATTTCTGTTCGATTTTGTGTTTTTGGGAGTGTTAGTTTAACATTCTTCATGTCACTGTAGTTGCGCAGATAAGGAAATTTTGGGGATACTCACTATGAGTGACAGTGAATGTACAGATTCTAGAGTATTTGCTCTGGTATATCAGTAAAACTAATTTCTTTCATCTGCTACCAACTGTAACAAGTCTTTTGACATAAATATCATAAAAAATGACATTTATGCCCCAAATCAGAGTCATCAAATTGAAGTTTTAATGGCTGAAAATTGGCTTTACATTTTCTGTCTGAATATGGATCACAAAATTATTTTCTTTATTATTCTTGTAGTTTTACACGCTGACCAAATTGCATTTATTTTAACAAAATATTGCCCGAGAGAGAACAACTCAAAGTCACCAAAAATTCTTGTGGTGAAACTTCAAGTGACCATATCTGATCCAGTATCAGTTTGACGTTTGCCAAGCTTTACTAATATTCATAAACAATGTGTGTAAATGCTCAATAAAAAAATAAATATTTTGAAATCCATGATGATCAAGTGGCAAACGGTTCAAAAATAGGTCATTTGACATGGAATGGCCAATAAGCAGTCTCAATGGGCATAATGTGTGTAGTAATACATCTGCTGATTCAAAGCCACAGAAAAAGTCTACATATACATTGTGTGTCTGGATTACACTCAGAAAGCACGACAGCTGCCTTGGCTTCAGGAATATTCAGTACAGGGCGAGGTCGGCCGATCGGCTGGTTCAGCTGCCTGCAGCAGGCCATGGGGACACCTGTTAGTGCAGGTAGCAGGATTAGGCGGGTGCAAGGACAAGTGCGACTCAACAGACCGGATGCGCGGTCAGCAGCAGCTAAAGGGTTAAACCTGGAACTATGCTTTTCTTTCCCCCCCCCCCCCCCTTGGAAAGTTCTACTGTCTTTTTCTAAGTGACAGGCTGATACATGAGCAGTGAGCCCATGTTACAGAAAGTAATACTTCTCACACACTATCACTTTGCCAACATTTATTTATGGTGTAATGGGTGTGTGAGTCCATGATTCATGCAACTAAACCCCTGGTCGCTTTGATTCTGTTGCTTCGCTCTCTTAAAAACTTCATTTAGTACCATGCCCTTTTTTGCCACTATATCCTCTTATTCACATGTAACAACATATTTATTTTTAAACCAAATCCCAGAGACAGAACAATTTTCTTCTTTCCTAGCTCTGAAGTTGAATCTGTACTACAAAAGCTGAGTAGCTTTCAAAAAGTTGTCATTTCTTTATATTGTTCATATAACAACAACAAATGGTGTCCAGTAATATATTCACTGATATTTCAGTAACATATTGCTTCTTTTGTGTAGAAACTAGAATTCCACTCTAGTCAGCTTCACATCCCTCTTTATGTTATTTTCAAATCCTAGATATTCAACAACAAAATTTCTGTTGAACATTCCATCACCTTCTCCACTGGTGTGATAAACCAATTCTCTTTCTCATTGTGAATAACTAATGACCTTGTATATTATTGGGTACTCAACCAGATGGTGTCACCCAAAATGTGCATGGTGCATTTACGACCTCTCTTCCCCCTCCTCTACAGCCACCCTGGGCAATTTTATGTGGGGTCCATGAGCAGTTCTGGTGGAAGTGCCACCCGAAGATTTGTGCCTGGCTCCCCAGTAACACTTTGTCCATGACGAAGTGCACACTCATGGCGGAACATACATTTCACATGAAGTGTTCACTATGTATAGCGCAATGACGGTCATAGGCAGTTTGTCTTTGTCCCCAAGATGATGTCTCAGTTTCTTTGGTCTTAAAGTCCACTTTATCTCGTGGTTACTTTCACAATAAACAAAGCCTGTTAAGTGATGCAGTTCAGCTGAAGGCATGGAAGAACAAATCTGTGTATGTCCCTTTACTATAGGCACTGTGTCTTAGTGGGCGCCTATCCTTCACCTGATGAGCGTATTTATGGGAGAAGCTTCTTGTTGTCATCTATGTTCATTGTGAGTTTGAAATTATGCTGCAGGAAGTTAAGGTGTTGCAGAAACTCTCTTACTGCTGTCATTAGTGTGACAAGAATATAAATGTATTATCTACATATCCCTAAAAAATCATGGGCTTGGGGACAGCCAGCTCCAGTCGTGTTTCTTCAAATGCCTCCACAAACATATTGGCTACCACTTGTGATACTGAACAGCCTATTGTTTTTCTGTATTTTTGTTCCACTGAATAGGAAGTACTTACATAACAGAACAAATTCAAAAAGTTTTGTTAGTACAGGTCAAAACATTTTGTGTGTGTGTGTGTGTGTGTGTGTGTGTGTGTGTGTGTGTGTGTGTGTGTGTGTGGCTTTATGAGTCTCTTAGGAGTATCCTTCTAAAGATAGACACCACATTAAACGTCACCATGAGGTGTTTCAATCACTAAGAAGCTCTTGAATCTACTGAATGAGTATTTAAATTTTTTAAGTAGTTCTGACATTTGCCAACAATGAGCACTGAGCATCGGTATCAGGTGTTCTGCTGAATCTTATGTACATGTGCCAATGTTGCTGACAATCAGACTGACAAGCATTCATTCCTTGTGGACATTATGGGCTAAGTTGTATAGTACTTCACAGACACATACATTCAACTTCTTACCTTGGAATGCATGTTGGAGTATCTCCATGGAAGATCACTGAATTTTTCCTAGCTTTGTCCAATGTTAATATCATTTGTATACACAAAAAGTATTTTTGCACTCTACACATCACCATTTGATGAAGGAAATAATTACCTGCATTACATAGAAATGTACAAACTTTATTTTATCCACTAACTGATTTTAATCTTGTGATGCATTCTATTAAAGAATATCTATATTATGTGGACAGGTAGCAAATTATCACCAAGACAATAGCTGAGACAAACCAGTATGAAGTAAAGACAATCACTTTCACACAGCTTAACTTGTTGCTCACAGTCTTCACGAGAACAAAATAGAATGCATATATATGGAATTACTTGGGCACAATTCATGCCCAAAAGACTACCTTATCTGGTTCCTACAGCCCACCTGTAGTTTAACTGACTGTTTAAAGTATCATCAGATGGTGGCAGCCACAGTTGGGGATCATGTGTGCATGAGTTGCGCTAAGTGAATGTGTAGTAGTAGTAGTAGTAGTAGTAGTAGCAGCAGTTGTTGTTGTTGTCTTCAGTCCGGAGACTGGTTTGATGCAGCTCCCCACGTTACTCTATCCTGAGCAAGTCTCTTCATCACCTCATAAGAATGGCAACCTACATCCATTTAAATCTGCTTACTATATTCACCTTTTTGTCTCCCTCTGCGATTTTTACCCCATACACTTCCCTCCAACACTAAATTCACATTCCTTGATGTCTAAGAATGTGTTCTATCAATCGATCCATTCTTTTGGTCAAGGTATGCCAGAAATTCCTTTTCTCCCCAATTCTCATCAGTATCTCATTAGTTTCGCGATCCAGCAACCTAATTTTTAGCATTCTTCTGTAACATCACATTTCAAAAGCCTCTATCCTCATCCTGACTGCACTGTTTATCGTCCATTTTTCACTCCCATACAAGGCAACACTCTACACAAATGCCTTCAGAAAGGACTTCCTTATGTTTCAATTAATGTTCGGTGTTAATAAATTTCTCTTTTTCAAAGACTCTTTTCTTCCCATTGCCATTCTGCATTCATATCCTCTCTACTGCAATCATCATATCTTATTTTACTGCCCAACTAACAAAACTCATCTACCACCTTTATTGATTCATACCTAATCTAATTCCTTCAGCATCACCTGATTTAATAAGACTACATTCCATTACCCTTGTTTTGCTATTGTTAATGTTTATCTTATATGGTACTTTCGAACACACTGTCCACGCTATCCTTTGCTGTCTCTCAGAGAATTACAGCATCATCAGCAAAACACAAGGTTTTTATTTCTTCACCCTGAACTTTAATTCCTTCTACAAATTTCTTCTTGCTTTCCTTGACAGCTTGCTCAATTTACTAATTGAACAACATTGGAGAAAGGCTACAATCCTGTCTTACACCCTTCCCAACCCGTGCATACCTTTCATGCCCTTCAACTCTAATAACAGCTGTTTGGTTAATGTACAAGTTGTAAATAACCTTCCGTTCCCTATATTTTGCCCTATGCTGACTTCAGAATCTGAAAGAGTGTATTCCAATCAATACTGTCAAAAGCTTTCTCCAAATCTACAAAATCTAAAAATGTAGGTATTACTTTTCTTAGTTTACGTTCCACCCCCATGAACCACAGACATTGCCGAGGTGGGGTGGCTTGCGTGCCTCAACGATGCAGATAGCCGTACCGTAGGTGCAACCACAGCGAAGGCATATCTGTGGACAGGCCAGACAAACGTGTGGTTCCTGAAGAGGGGAGCAACCTTTTCAGTAGTTACAGGGGCAACAGTCTGGATGATTGACTGAGCTGGCCTTCTAACATCAGCTAATGTGGCTTTGACACACAGTTACTGCGAACGGCTGAAAGCAAGGGGAAACTACAGCCGTTACTTTTCCCGAGGACATGCAGCTCTACTGTATGAACATATGATGATGGCATCCTCTCAGGTAAAATATTTCGGTGGTAAAATAGTCCCCCATTCGGATCTCCGGGCGAGGACTACTCAGGAGGATGTTGTCATCAGGAAAGACAATACTGGGATTCTACGGATCGGAGCGTGGAATGTTAGATTGCTTAATCGGGTAGGAAAATTAGAAAATTTAAAAAGGGAAATGGATAGGTTGAAGTTAGATATAGTGGGGATTAGTGAAGTTCGGTGGCAGGATGAACAGGATTTCTGGTCGGGTGAATACAGGATTATAAATACAATATCTGTGGGGGGTATCACAGGAGTAGGACTGATAATGAATAAGAAAATAGGAATGCGGGTAAACTACTATGAGCAGCACAATGATCGCATTATCATTGTTCAAGATAGATACGAATCCAACACCAACAACAGTAGTACAGGTTTATATGCCAACTAGCTCTGCCGATGATGAGGAGATAGAAGAAATATATGTGGAGCTAAATGAAATTATTCAGACAGTTAAGGGAGAGGAAAACCTAATTGTGATGGGAGACTGGAATTCGGTAGTAGGAAAAGGAAGAGAAGGAAAAATAGTAGGTGAATATGGACTGGGCAGAGGGAATGAAAGAGGAAGCCGCCTGGTAGAATTTTGCATGGAACATGATTTAATCGTAACAAACACGTGGTTTAAGAATCACAAAAGAAGGTTGTATAATTGGAAGAGACCAGGAGACACCGGAAGGTATCAGATAGATTTTATAATGGTAAAACATAGATTCCGGAACCACATTATAAACTGTAAGACATACCCAGGGGCAGATATAGACTCTGACCATAACTTGTTAGTCATGAACTGTAGGCTGAAACTGAAAAAACTGCAGAAAGGTAGGAAAGTAAGGAGATGGGACCTAGATAAATTGAAGGAATGTGAAGTTCTGGGTAATTTCAGAGGATGATTTACGCAATAATTGACAGAAACAGGGGGAAATATAACAGTAGAAGAGGAATGGGTAGCATTGAGAGATGAAATAGTGAAGGCAGCAGAGGACAAAATAGGTAGAAAGGGAAGACCTACAAAAAATCCTTGGATATCACAGGAAATACTAAATTTAATCAATGAAAGGAGAAAATATAAAAATACAGTAAATGAAACAGGCAAACTGGAGTACAGACAACTAAGAAATGAGATTGACAGGAAGTGCAAAATGGCTAAGCAGGATTGGCTAGAAGCCAAATGCAAATCTGTAGAAGAATGTATAAGAAGGGGAAAAGTAGATACCGCCTACAGGAAAATATAAGAGACATTTGGGGACAAGAAAAGACACTCTACAAATATCAAGAACTCATATGGGAAACCAGTTCTCAGCAAAGAAGAGAAAGCTGAATGGTGGAAAGAGTACATAGAGCAGCTCTACAAAGGAAATGAACTTAGAGACGATGTTGTAGGAAGGGAAGAGGAGGTAGATCAAGATGTAATAGGAGATACTATACTGAGAGATGAATTTGACAGAGCCCTGAAAGACCTAGGTTGGAACAAGGCCCCAGGAGTAGATGACATATCCTCAGAGCTACTAAAGTCTCTGGGACAGCCAGTCATGACAAAACTATTCGAACTGGTGTGTAGAATGTATGAGACAGGCGAAATACCCTCAGACTTTAAGAAAAATGTAATAATCCCTATTCCAAAGAAATCAGGCGCAGAGAGGTGTGAAAACTACAGAACAATCAGTTTGATAAGTCATGGTTGCAAAATTTTAACACAAATTATCTACAGGAGGATGAAAAAGCTGGTAGAAGCTGACCTCGGAGAAGATCAGTTTCGATTCAGAAGGAACGCAGGAACCCGGGAGGCAATACTCACTTTACGTCTTATCTTAGAAGATAGATTAAGGAAAGGAAAACCTACATTTTTAGCTTTTGTAGATTTGGAGAAAGCATTTGACAATGTTGACTGGAATACACTCTCTTAAATTCTGAAGTCAACAGGGGTAAAATACGGGGAAAGGAGAGTTATTTACAACTTGTACAAAAGACAGACCGCAGTTATTAGACTAAGGGCATGAAAGGGAAGCATTAGTTGGGAAGGGAGTACGACAGGGTTGTAGCCTTTCTCCGGTGTTATTCAATTTGTACATCGAGCAGGCAGTGAAAGAAAGCAAGGAAAAATTTGGAATAGGGATTCAAGTTCAGGGGGAAGAAATAAAAACATTATGTTTGCCGATAACATTGTAATTCTGTCAGAGACAGCAAAGAAACTGGAAGAACAGTTGAATGGAATGGACAGTGTGTTGAAGGGAGCATATAAAATGAACATTAACAAGAGCAAAACAAAAATAATGGAATGCGGTCTTAGAAAATCAGGCGATGCTGAAGAAATTAGATTAGGTAACGAAACAATGAAGGTGGTAGATGAGTTTTGTTACTTGGGTAGTAAAATAACATGTGATGGTCGCAGTACAGAGGATATAAAATGCAGAATGGCAATGGAAAGAAAAGCATTTTTGACAAAGAGAAATTTGGTAACATCGAATATTAAGTGTAAGGAAGTCTTTTCTGAAGGCATTTGTATGGAGTGTTGCCTTGTACAGGAGTGAAACATGGACGATAAGCAGTGCAGACAGGAAGAGAATAGAGGCTTTTGAAATGTGGTGCTACAGAAGAATGCTGAAGATTAGGTGGGTAGATCGCATAACTAATGAAGAGGTACTGAACAGAATTGGTGAGAAAAGGAATTTTTGGCATATCCTGACTAAAAGAAGGGATCGTTTGGTAGGACACATTCTTAGACATCGAGGAATCATAAATTTAGCATTGGAGGGAAGTGTGTGGGGTAAAAATCGCAGAGGGAGACCAAGAGACGCGTATAGTAAGCAGATTCAAGTGGATGTGGGTTACCGTTCTTATGAGGAGATGAAAAGGCTTGCTCAGGATAGAGTAGGATGGAGAGCTGCATCAAACCAGTCTCCGGACTGAAGACCATAACAACAACAGTGTATGTTCTAAGGTAAGCCGTAAGGTGAGTATAGCCTTATGTGTTCCTACACTTCTTTTGAATCTAAACTGGTCTTCCCCAATGTCGGCTTCTACCAGCTTTTGCATCCTTCTGTATAAAATTCGTGTTAAAATTTTGCAACCATGACTTTAAATTGATGGTTCTGTCATATTCACACCTGCTGCACTTGCTTTCTTTGGAATGGGGATTATTAAATTTTCCTTAAAGTCTGAGGGTTATTTCCCCCGTCTCATACATCTTACACACCAGATGAAATAGTTTTGTCACGGCTGGCTCTCCCAGCGATTTCAGTAGTTCTGAGGGAATATCATCTACTCCAGGGGCCTTGTTTCGACTTAGGTCTTTCAGGGCTCTGTCAAATTCTTCTCTCACTATACTATCTCCTATTTCATTTCCATCTACCTCCTCTTCCCTTCCTACAATATTGTCTCCAAGTTCATTTCCTTCGTAGAGCCCTTCTATATATTCTTTCCATCTTTCAGCTTTCCCTTCTTTGCTGAGAAGTGTTTTTCCATCTAAGTTCTTTATATTCATACAGCTGCTTTTCTTGCCTCCAAATGTTTCTTTTATTTTCCTGTAGGCAGTATCTATTTTTTCTCTATTTATACATTCTTCTACAGACTTCCATTTCTCATCTAACCACTCCTGTTTAGCTATTTTGCACTTCCTGTCAATCACATTTCTTAGTCGTCTGCATTCCCTTTTGCCCGTTTCATTTACTGCATTTTGTATTTTCTCCTTTCACCAATAAAATTTAGTATTTCCTGTGATATCTAAGGATTTTTTGTAGGTGTTCCTTTCTACCTATTTTGTCCTCTGCCGCCTTCACTATTTAATTTCTCAATGATACCCATTCTCCTTCTACTGTTATATTTCCCCCTGTTTCTGTCAATTATTGCGTAAATCATCCTCTGAAATTACCCAGAACTTCACGTTCCTTCAATTTATCTAGGTCCCATCTCCTCAATTTCCTACCTGTTCGTGTTTTTTTTTTTTTTTTTTTTCCAGACCAACAAGATAAGGTCAGAGTCTACATCTGCACCTGGGTATGACTTACAGTTAAAAACCTGGTTCCAAAATCTGTCTTACCATTATAAAATCTATCTGCTACTTTCCGGTGTCTGCTGGTTTCTTCCATGTATACAACCTTCTTTCATAATTCTTAAACCAGGTGGCTTCCTCCCTCATCCGTTTTGCACAGTCCGTATTCACCTACTATTTTTCCGTCCCTTCTTTTTCCTACTACCAAATTCCATTCTCCCATCACAATCACGTTTTCCTCTCACTTAACTGGCTGAATAATTTCCCCTACCTCCTCATACATTTCTTCGATCTCCTCATCATTGACAGAGCTTGTGGGCTTATAAACTTGAACTACTGCGGCTTTGTATATATGTTAACTATGATAATGTGATCACTGCACTGCTCACAGTAGTTTTCTGCATTCCTATTTTCTTTTTAATTATCAGACCTACTCCCTTGATTCCTTCAACTGATTTTGTATTTATAATCCTGTATTCATCGGACCAGAAATCCTGTTCCTCTTTCCACCGAACTTCACTAATCCCCATTATATCTAACTTCAGCCTATCCTTTTCCCTTTTTAAATTTTCTAAACTCCTTACACAATTAAGGAATCTAACATTCCACACTCTGATCCATAGAATGCCAGTGTTGTCTTTCCTGATGACCACATCCTCCTGAGTAGTCCCCACCCGGAGATCTGAATGGGGGACTGTTTTACCACTGGAATATTTTACTCGAGATGATGCCAACATCATATATTCATACAGTAGAGCTGCCTGTCCTTGGGAAAAGTAATGGCTGTAGTTTCCCCTTACTTTCAGCTGTTCGCAGTAGCTGTGTGGCAAAGCCACATTAGTTGATGTTACAAGGCCAGCACAATCATCCAGACTGTTGGTCCTGCAACTACTGTAAAGGCTGCTGCCCCTCTTCAGGAACCACGCATTTGTCTGGCCTCTCCACAGATACCCCTCCACTGTGGTTGTACCTACGGTACTGTTATTTGTATCATTGAGGCACGCAAGCCACCCCACCTCTCCAATGTCTGTGGCTCATGGGGGTGAATGTATGTATTTCTACTTCTAATGAAAGCTAATAACTTGATTATCACTTGAATTTCATATGTAAAAGCTGTGTATATGTCTATATTGCCCATAGATTATGTGTCTTGAAATGCTTTGATTCAATGCAAATGGTGCATCTGTCAACTATATTCATTGTTTACCTATTTTTGCTTTGAGTCATCAATATCAGTTTGGTACATGCTACTGCAGCATTGATAGAGCCTGCAGTGTGAAATTGTAACTGTATCATCACACAGTTTACGTGCTCACTGTGAGCATTTATGGACATTTGTATGTAAGTGGAAATTTTTTCTGTAAAATTATTATATAAGTTCATGAAGTTTGCTGGTTGTATATGGTGGTAATCTGCATGAAACTGTCCCACATATGTTGCCTGATGGTGAAATTACAAAACCAGTTGCTACTAATAAGAAAATGTCGCGAGGAAGACCTTTTAAAATTATTGATGGTACAAAACTGTTTCCCTGATACCTGAACTAGTGTCTCTCACTTGTTCAGTAATTCACTATAATGGCAATAGAACATTTCACTGAGACAGAGAGATCAATTTCATACTTCTTAGTAATGAATTAAAATGTGTAATGCTAAATCAGTGATTTGCCTGACCAATATTTTTGTTGCTTTAACACCTTGAAGCAAAGTATCAAATCAATTTATATAAATTTATCATATAATTATACTGTACCTTATATTCACTTTGTGGAGTAATGTCAATGAAATTCAGTGTCTGAGATCCATCAACAAAGGTACATGATGGCAGGTTGTGAGAACCACACACAACTTTAGTTCTCCACATAAACTGATATTCACAGTCATCTACTGCCTTAAACAATGGCTGACCCTGTATGCAAGGAGAAGAGGGTTTAGAAAAAACATTTCAACGGAACCAAGGAAAAATCAAAACTTACATGCAAATCAAAGTTGTCTGTTTGTATAGAAAGATAACAAAACAAGTAACTTGTCTTCTATTTCTTAAACATACGCTGTCCATTCAGGATTCCTTCAATGGTATTTTCACTGATACACATGTAGAATTTCACTATGAAGTACTACAGTCTGAACTGCCATGAAAAGGGGGCCATACAGAACGAACTGATCCAATTTTACCAATCAATTTTACAGTTAATAGTAGCAACAAATTATTATAAGATGAAAAAAAAACCTATGTTTCTATATTTGAGATAGATTACACTCGCACGTGAGAGGGGGGGTGGGGGGTGGGGGAAGGAAGACAGAGGGAGAGGGGGGGGGGGAGAGCTAACCACAATGGTGCCAAGCTTAATACAAGAAACAGTTCTTTGTGGGTAACTTAAAATGTCCACATTGATTTACCAACAAATCCCATAACTTCATTCATGGTACAGTCGTGAGCACATCCAAAACCAATAGCTATTTCCTGCTGTTCTATGATTTTATGTCGATCCACCTAACTTCAACACCTGTGGAGGTCACATGACCATTGCTACACACACTACACCTTCTTCAGCATGCCTAAGCAACCAGTGTGCTTCTTTGAAAAAGTGTTGAACGCCCCCCCCCCCCCACCTTTTTTACCACGTTCAAGACTGCTTTTAAAGATATGATAATAGATCATTTTACAACTATGCAATATTTTTAGCTAGTTTAGTAACCATTTGAACAACATGCAAACTATTTTGCAACTGCAAATTAACCAGTTTCAGTAATATGTTTCTTGTACTCTTCCTTTCGTGGTTGCAAAAAGCCTAGAAGTTTCTAAAACTTCATAACTTTTGAAAAATATGGAATGGAAGAGATATTAAAGGTATTTTAAGCAACCTAACCACAAACAAAGAAAGTCATAAATATGTATTAGATTATTTGCTCACAAAATATATGCAAATTACTTACTGGCTCAGCCTTTGGATCACAGCTGAATACAATGGATGAACTTAGGTTAACATCCTTTGCAGTAGGGCAAGGAGAACCATGGGAGTACTTCAGAATAACAATTTCCTTATCAATGACAGGTGTGATTACTGGGTAGCCCAAACTCTGTCAAAAATACAATTAAAATATACATATGATTACTAATCACTATTCAAGGAATGTAAATTAAAACATCTTAGAGTTGTAGCAAACTCACACTACATAAACAGCGGACACAAATGACAGTTTTGCCTTTGCAATCAGAGCACAGTCCAGACATGTCTATATTTAGTTAATTTTGTATAAAAAATAGAAAACGGATGACTTACCCAAAGGACAGGCTCGTCGACAGACACAAATAAAATCACTCACAAATACACATACAAGCTTTCGCAACCATTGGTCCCTTCTTCAGGAAAAGAGGAACCAAGGAGAGGAGAAAAGGAAGGATATGGGTTTTAAGGAAATGGAAAAGGAGTCATTTTAATCCCAGGAGTGGAAGGACTTACCTTAGGGGAAAAAAAGGAAGGTAAACAAATACACACACACTCACACATATCCAAACGCAAACACACCTAGACAGACATTTGTAAAAAGCAAAGAAGCTGAGTATTTTTTCACAAACTAACATCCTAGTCAGAATTCAATAATATAACAAGGATAGGGTCAAGTCACTGCAAACATGATAGACAAGCGAAGACAGGTATGTAGAAAAGATAATCATACTCACAAAAGTTAGCTTTTGGCAACATCCTTTGTCAGGAAAAGACAAGTACATGGCAACCTGCATGCCTGACAGCATGTGCATAGTTTTTCACTTCTTTGAAATCTTCTTATCAATAAAAGGAGTATTCAGTGATTTTCCTTATGACAGCAGATAAGGTGAAATAATTCATTATAAATGCTGTATTAGAATATATACCATGCTGCAGGCCTTTTGTTTTGTTTCAATTTATAAAAATTCTAGGAAAGATTTGGTTGGATGAATCTCTTCTTGATGAAATTATTGACTGACTGACAGAAAGAGAATAAACAGCATAAACCATTGGAGTGATAGACACGTTATAAAATACATATACTTAATAGTGTTTCAGATCTCAGAGTGAAGACTGCTCAGGTGCATGTTGTTAACAGGAAAAACAAAACTGGCATTCAACAGGTTGGTGTGTTGCACGTGCTACCTCTTAATCAGGTAGGTAAGTTAGAACAATTTGGAAAGTGTAAAGGACAGGTTGAAGTTAGATATGATGAATATTCCAGAATGAAATTTTCACTCTGCAGCGGAGTGTGTGCCAACATGAAACTTCCTGGCAGATTAAAATTGTGTGCCGGAACCGGGACTCGAACCTGGGACCCTTGCCTTTCGCAGGCAAGTGCTGTACCACTGAGCTACCCCAACATGACCCATGGTCCGTCCTCACAACTTTACTTCTGCCAGTTCCTCACCACCTACTTTCCAAACTTCACAGAAGTTCTCCTGCATACCATGCAAGACTAGCACTCCTGGATGAAAGGATATGGTGGAGACATGGCTTAGGCACAGCCTAAGGGATGTTAGAATGAAAGTTTCATTCTGGAAACATCCCTTAGGCTGTATCTAAGCCATGTCTTTACCATATCCTTTCATCCAGGAGTGCTAGTCTTGCAAGGCATGCAGGAGAACTTCTGTGAAGTTTGGAAAGTAGGAGGCGAGGTACTAGCAGAAGTCATGAGGACAGACTGTGAGTCACGTCGAGATAGCTCAGTGGTACAGAGCTTGCCAGCGAAAGGCAAAGGTCCCAGGTCCGAGTCTCGGTTCCAGCATACAATTTTAATCTGCCAAGAAGTTTCATGATTAATATTAGTTAAGTTCGATCGCAGGATGAACAGGATTTCTGAGCAGGTGAGTACGGGTTTATAAATACAAAATCAGTTAAGGAGAATGTAGGAGTAGATCTAATAACAACAAAGAAAATAGTAATGTGATGAAGTTACTGTGAACAGTGTAGTGAACACACTATCGTAGCAAAGATAAACATAGTCAACACCAACCAAAGTAGTACTCGTGAAGAAACTATTCCACTCTGTGTTCAAGATATATGAGACAGGAGAACTGCCCCAGACTTCAAGAACAATATAGTAATAACAATTACAAAGAAATCAAGAGCAGACAAGTATGAAAATTACAGAACTATCACTTTCTTAAGTCATAGCTGCAAAATTCATAAACGAATTACTTACAGACAAATGGAAAAAAACAGACAGCAGTCACAATAGTTGAAGGGCATTTTTAAACCTTTGTACACCTATTGTACCAAACTGCTAAAAGTACATTGATTTATAAACTACTAAACTTCCACTAAGAACAAAAAACACACACACACACACACACACACACACACACACACACACACACACAGGCGTGCGCGTGTGCGCAAGCAAGGGGGCAAGAACTCTAACTTCTGGTTGGAACAGCTACCCAGCCCATAGTGTGATGCCTTAGATCAAGTTACCATTTTGCATGGCAGAAGGGCCTGAAAAGCACACAATAAGGAAGTAAGAGAGGGCTGAAGCCTTTCCACATTGTTGTTCAATCTGTACATGGAACAAGCTGTGAAGAAAAGAAAGAAAAAATTTGGCAAAGGAATTAACAGTTCAGGGAGAAGATAAAAAACTTTGTGATTTGTTTATGACATTGTAATTCTGCCAGAGACAGCAAAGGACCTCAAAGACCAATTGAACGGAGTGGGCAGAGTCTTGAAAAATTACTAACATGGACATTAACAAGAGCAAACCATGAGTAACGGAATATAGTCTAAGACAATCAGGTAATGGCGATATCATTTACATAATGACACAATAAAGGTACGGTAGTGATGAATTTGACAGAGCCCTGAAAGACCTAGGTCGGAACAAGGCCCCAGGAGTAGATGACATATCCTCAGAGCTACTAAAGTGCCTGGGAGAGCCAGCCATGACAAGACTATTTGAACTGGTGTGTAAGATGTATGAGACAGGCGAAATGCCCTCAGACTTTAAGAAAAATGTAATAATCCCCATTCCAAAGAAATCAGGCGCAGACAGGTGTGAAAATTACAGAACCACCAGTTTGATAAGTCATGGTTGCAAAATTTTAACACGAATTATCTACAGGAGAATGGAAAAGCTGGTAGAAGCTGACCTCGGGGAATATCAGTTTCGATTCATGAGGAACATAGGAACCCGGGAGGCAATACTCACTTTACGTCTTATCTTAGAAGATAGATTAAGGAAAGGCAAACCAACATTTTTAGTTTTTGTGGATTTGGAGAAAGCATTTGACAATGTTGACTGGAATACACTTTTTCAAATTCTGAAGTCAGCAGGGGTAAAATACAGGGAAAGGAGAGTTATTTACAACTTGTACAAAAGCCAGACCGCAGTTATTAGACTCGAGGGGCATGAAAGGGAAGCATCAGTTGGGAAGGGAGTAAGACAGGGTTGTAGCCTTTCTCCGATGTTGTTCAATTTGTACATCGAGCAGGCGGTGAAGGAAAGCAAGGAAAAATTTGGAATAGGGATTCAAGTTCAGGGGGAAGAAATAAAAACATTGCGTTTTGCCGATGACATTGTAATTCTGTCAGAGACAGCAAAGGACCTGGAAGAGCAGTTGAACGGAATGGACAGTGTGTTGAAGAGAGCTTATAAAATGAACATTAACAAGAGCAAAACAAAAATAATGGAATACGGTCTTAGAAAATCAGGCGATGCTGAAGGAATTAGATTAGGTAACGAAACAATGAAGGTGGTAGATGAGTTTTGTTACTTGGGTAGTAAAATAACATGCGATGGTCGCAGTACAGAGGATATAAAATGGAGAATGGCAATGGGAAGAAAAGCATTATGGAAAAAGAGAAATTTGGTAACATCGAATATTAAGTGTAAGGAAGTCTTTTCTGAAGGCATTTGTGTGGAGTGTTGCCTTGTACGGGAGTGAAACATGGACAATAAGCAGTGCGGACAGGAAGAGAATACAGGCTTTTGAAATGTGGTGCTACAGAAGAATGCTGAAGATTAGGTGGGTAGATCGCATAACTAATGAAGAGGTACTGAACAGAATTGGTGAGAGAAGGAATTTTTGGCATACCCTGACTAAAAGAAGGGATCGCTTTGTAGGACACATTCTTAGACATCGAGGAATCGTAAATTTAGCATTGGAGGGAAGTGTGTGGGGTAAAAATCGCAGAGGGAGACCAAGAGACGTGTATAGTAAGCAGATTCAAGTGGATGTGGGTTACCGTTCTTATGAGGAGATGAAAAGGCTTGCTCAGGATAGAGTAGGGTGGAGAGCTGCATCAAACCAGTCTCCAGACTGAAGACCATAACAACAACAGTACAAGAGTTTTGTTATTGGGTAGCAAAATAATTTTTGATGGTTGAAGTAAGGAAGACCAGATGTTTAAATGTTTGTGAAGCTTATGGCACTAACTGCGGAGCCATCAGTCCCTAAACTTACAAACTACATATGAAGTACCTTATACTAAAGACAGCAGAAACATCCATGCCCAAGGGGGATTTGAACCCCCAATGGGAAATGGCTTCGCGCACCTTAGCCTAGCACCCCAATGAGCTCAGCCACTCCGCCGCGGCTAAGGAAGACAAAAAATGCACAATGGCTATGGCAAGAAAATCATTTCTGAAGAAGTGAAATTTGTTGACACTGAACCTTAATTTAAATGTCTGGAAGTCATTCCTGAAATCATTTCCCTGGACTGTAGCATTGTATAGGAGTGAAACTTGTATGACAAGGAATTAAGACAAAGAGATGATACAAGCTTTTGAAATGCGATGCTTCAGACAAATGCTGAATAGATGGGTAGATATTGTAACTAATGAGAAGGAACTGACAGCATTGTAGATAAATGAAATTTGTTGTGTATGTTGTCTAAAAGGAGGGCTCAATTGGTGGGACACATTCTTTGGTATCAAGCAATCTTTAAAATAGCATTGAAGGGAAGTGTGACGGGAAAACTGTCAGAAGAAGTTCGAAAGATGAACAAGTTGAAATTTATGATGGTTATATATTTATTTATTGATTCAATCCATGTGATCCGATGATACACAACACATTACAGATAATGGGCAATATATGTTAATATATGGGTATCTTCAGGCAGAGGTATCCACAGAGTGGTGAAGGGGGCAGGGGTGTCATGATGCAAACTGCACCACTGAAATTTCTGGGGGAGGTGTGTGTGTGTGTGTGTGTGTGTGTGTGTGTGTGTGTGTGTGTAAAATTAGTACTTTTGGCCAGCCTGGTGGGGGGGGGGGGGGGGGGCTTTACAAGACAATTTACAAAAAGTTAAAAAGAAGATACTTATTTCAATATTAAACGTGAAGACCATATTTATTAGGTAATAAACTAGGGGTCCTAATACCTTAGGTGTGGGGGGTGGGGGTTAAGTCATTGGCCAAGGCACCTCTATCTTTACTTGAAACAGAATCAGCTTTCTTTCGTGTTAAGGACATTAACATAGTCCGTCTCTCTCTCTCTCTCTCTCTCTCTCTCTCTCTCTCTCTCTCTCTCTCTAACAAAGCCTATGGCTGAAAGCTTTAAGCTGTGTGTGTGAGATTGTCGTCTTTTCTATGTATCTGTGGCAGTTTGATGAACGTCTTTGCAGTGAGTTCCAAACTATCCTCAGTATACTGTCGAGTTCCAACCCGGACTTTCCACTGTTACCTTTGTTTTCCATCTACAATAACTGAGTAACATAATAAACTTTTACTAGGAAAAATATGTTACAAGCAGCTCGCTATGATTTTATTTATTCGTATGCATGAAGCTATTTATGCAAGTAAATGTTATAGCACACCAATTCATGAGTCAGGGTTCCATTAGACTCTCGTTTTGCAACACATGCGGCTGATCCTCCAGGGCAGCTCAGTCCAGAAAGAGGTGTTATGGGAGCACATACATTGATGAAGAACTCTAATTTCCCACTGATAATGTGGTAACTATTCTCTGTTCGGGATAGAGAAGATAGGTCTACTTGCCAATCATCTTCGTGGAGCACACAATTGATCTGTAACACAGAAACAAAGCATTACAATTACCACAAAAATCAGATCGAGGAAACACAAGAAAGTCATTCAATTCGATTATTCTAGGCCTATATGAAAAAGCAAGTCTCTTATACAACATTTGTGAAGTCTCAGCTATATATCAAACACCCAGAAAATGGTGTGGCAACATAACTTATAAAATACAGAGTTGGATGATTGTGTAATTGAGGTATGAAAATGAGTTTAGTATAACCTGTAAGAAGATTTCAGATGTGATATCTGTACAAATTAGAATACCAATGAAAACTCTGTGGTGTATACAAAAATTCATGGCCAAATAACTTGAAATCAAATGTGAAGATTAATAACATTTTCGACAGAACAGGAGAATCTGTTTAACATCTAGTAATATACAGTGAACCATCTAACACCACAGTGCTTTACTACACATGGTCCAGTTTGGAGGTGGTATGTCGTTGCCTTCCTCTGACCTTCGAACTGACTTACAAAAGATAAAAATAATAAACTGGAATGCAGACTATTACGGTTCAGGAGAATTGGAACAAGGAATGAGAATGTAGCACTAACACTGCAAATATCATAATTTGTTCTATGTGAGAACAATGAACCACAACAGTCAATGAAGATTTCATAGTAACACTAATATTCATGAGGGACCTCAAGTATTCATGAGGGAATTCACATATTTGTGAACTTAGTTGAAAATAAATTGAACAGTAATTATGGACACACAAAAAATTGGTAAATTATACATACAGAAAAGGAAGAGGAGGAGGTAGCTGAAAGCTTGAGGAAACATTTAGTTTCATAGCCCTTTGTCCCCGCCCCCTTTTTTTTAGTATCAGTGGTACGAAACTATTTTAAGTACTGGCCAGCTGTGCTATCTCTTTTGAACATTATTTTTTCATTTCAGTAGAGAATTTCCATAATTAATTGAATATTATATACATACATATATTATGGAAGGAATATATTGCTACTAACCATGTAGATGACAAACTGAATTGCAGACAGGCACAATGGAAAGAGTCACACATGGGCTTTCAATCAAAAAAGTCATCTTAAAAAGAGGAAAACAAACATTAATACAACTTATGCACATGTGACCAGAGTTTATGGTCTCTCTACGCCATAACATGACTCAGTTGCAATGAAGCAGCAGTCTTAAGTGAGATGAGGATGGGGAGGGATAACAGGGTATGGGTGACGGAAGAGAAGTTAGTGCACTTAATGGAATGTGAAGGTCTAAATGAGATGGTTGTTAAATGCATCTGTGGGGAAAGAGATTTGAGGAGGGGAAAAGGAGATGAGTATAGAATCGGGAAAAGACTGGTGGTGTGTTGGCAGCAAAAACCACAAAATGTGAGTGAGCAGATATGAAATGGGAGATTGGAAAACTGTTGAGTGTAGGCTGTATGGACAGTAGGTTTCCATAGTTTGAGGCCTGGTCAATTTCAGAAGTAGATAATATGAAAAAGGAAGGAAGGAAAGAAAAAAGATAAGGATTTAATGCCCCACCAACAGAATGGTCACTAGAGATGGAACTCAGATTGTTTGGGTTAGGATGGGGAAGGTAATCACACATCCCCTTTGAGTGGAAAATTTTCCTGGAGTGATTTAGGAAAACCACGGAAAACCTAAATCTACATGGCTGGAGGAGGCTTTGAAACACCATCCCTTGAATGCAAGTCCTGTGTGTTACTGACTGTACCACCTCACTCAACAGGAAAACAAGCTGCAAGGATAGCACCCATCTGCACTTCTCAGAAAAACTAGTGGTGAAGGGAAGGTTCCAGATACTCCAAGTTGTGAATCAGCCACCGGAATTTAGCATGTTATTCTCATCTACTTGTTTTGACATAGGATGATCCATTTTGCTCTTTGGTGGTGTCGATTGATCCTGGTAAACGACTGGTTGGTAGCCATATCAGAATAAAGGCTGTGCAATGATTGCAGCAGAGCTGGAACATAATGTGAGTGCTTTCACAATTAGCCTGACCTTTGATAAGCCTGTGAAGTGCAAGGTAAGTGGTTTGAGCAGGTCTTGTAGCTGGGCTTTCCAAAGCTATATGATCCTTGTTCCATGGGGTTGCGAGTAAGAGTGGCATTGGGATGGACAAGAATGTTGCAATGGTTGGACGAGAGATGAAACACCACTTGAGAAGGATGGAAAGAATCTGAGGTAGGATGTCTCTCATTTCAGGGTGTGATGATAGCCAACAAAAATCCCTGAGTTCCAGTTCTCAATAGAGGCATCTGCATGACATTCTGCCTAGAGTGAATGGATACCATGTTCCTTAATGATGATTTTGTGTGTGTGTGTGTGTGTGTGTGTGTGTGTGTGTGTGTGTGTGTGTGTGTGTGGTCTTATAAAGTAGGCTTTCTTGGCTGAAAACTCATGTCTTTATTCTTGCCTGAAACCAAGTGAGCCATCTTCGTGCTTTTCTAGCAACCAATACTTTTATTGGTGATGTTGACATACCAAAGAGAAATTTTCATTGCTTAATTTTTGGATTACAGCTTTTCTTCCATCCCAAAACCCAGTGATGTTTTCATTTAATCATGTCCTCTAAAGCATTACTTCATTCAGTGTCCATTCTGTAGATAAATCCAACCCTGGAAACACAGTGCATCAACAGTCCTCATCTATGCACAAAACACAACTATCTAACTGTGCAGACTAATCATGCAGTATCTCATTCCTTAATTTCTCTTGCCAATAATTATACCTTCTCATCCTGGGGAATTTCAACATTTTATTTTCTTACACCTATATGTGTCACAGAAACTTGTGAAAATCCACATAACCAATCCACCACCATTCCAATACACCAATTTTTGTATGCATTTTTAGGTACTTATGCACGTTTGTATTCATTTTCACATTGGTGTAAAATCCCAGCAAAACTAGGAAAGATGGTTATTTTGTGCCCGACTTGAAGCAAAAGCACATGTTTGACACATATAATAATTTATGAAATATCTTCTGAACTATTTTCTGTACAGTGATATAATGTTGCAGGTAAATGGCCACACCGTGACACCAAGGGTCTCGTGGTCACTTATCACTCAGTGTGCAGCCTGAATCCGCTAGGCGACTGTACGTGCACCATCAGACCTCACAAGTGCAGCCACTGCTCAGCTGCAACTGCTGTTATTTCTGCAATGCCAGGCAGTGTGAACATACAATGTAGTACTTGGCCACTTCCGTAATTTATCACCCTGCTGCTATATTGGGGTACAAGTATTCATCTCCTATTCTACTCACAGTGTTCCTCCTCATGAACCTCTCACAGTACCTACCCCTACCAACTTGAACTTGCCACATTCCTCAAAACCAGCTAACAATACTCAACAAAATCCACAGTGGGAATAATCCCACCAAATCCTAAGCTCCAATGCCTTACTTTCAGCCCTATATCCAAATTTAACCATGGTGATGCCAACACTGAATCCTGCTCTCCCAGTTCATACTGCCCTCAAACTGAAAACCTCACTCACCTCCCATAAAACACTTATGTTTAGAGCATGTGAGCTACATTAACATTCATATTCTGCAAGCCACCTGACGGTGTGTGGCGGAGAGTACCTTCAGTACCACTATCGGTTCTCCCTCTTATTCCAGTCTAGTATTGTTTGCGGAAAGAAAGATTGTTGGTGTGCCTCTGTGTCGGCTCTAATCTCTCTGATTTTATCATCATGATCTCTTCACAAGATATATGTAGGAAGAAGCAATATACTGCTAGATCCTTGGTAAAGGTATGTTCTCAAAACTTCGCCAAAAGCCCGTACCGAAATACAGAGAGTCTCTCTTGCAGTCTTCCACTGGAGTGGATGCTTTCACGATTACTAAGTGATCCTGTAATGAAGCGCACTGCTCTCCGTTGGATCTTCTCTACCTCCTCTATCAACCCAACCTCATACATATCCCACACCAGTGACTAGTATTCAAGCAGTGGGCGAAGAAGTGTACTGTAACCTACTTCCCTTGTTTTTGGACTACATTTCCTTGGGATTCTTCCAATGAATCTCAGTCTGGCATCTACTTTACTGACGATTAATTGTAAATGGTCTCTCTCTCTCTCTCTCTCTCTCTCTCTCTCTCTCTCTCTCTCTCTCTCTCTCTCTCTCATAAACTCAGCTTTTGTCCACAGCCTTAAAATCACATGGGCACAACTCACTAACAAATGAGCATAATCTGTAGCTGCTGCAGTGTGCTAGTGATTGTACCTATAAATTGTATAAGGTTGCTTCATCATAAAAGAGGAAGGAAGGAGGGGGGGGGGGCAAAGGAAGGAAGTGGGTTTTAAGGGAGTGGGTAAGGAGTCATTCCAATCCCGAGAGCTGAAATTGAATGACTCCTCACCCACTCCTTTAAAACCCAGATCCTTTACATTTTTCCCTCTCCTTACTTCCTCTTTTCTGAGGAAGCAACTTTGGATTATGAAAGCTTAGTGTGTGTGTGTGTGTGTGTGTGTGTGTGTGTGTGTGTGTGTGTGTGGGTGTCAACGAACATGTGCTTTTTCGCCTGGTAAGTTAAACCATCTCTATTATTTATATATAATTTTTCCTACCATGAATGTTTCCCAAAATTTATGGTGATTACATATATGCCATTTTGTAAACTATTAAAATATGATAAGTGAGTTTACCCATTCCTACTTTATTGAGCTGTTGTGTGTTCCCATTGAACACAAAAAAGTAAACACAAATTTTTATTATTATTTATTGAGATTACTCCTCTATACAAAAGTTTTCTTCCAACATAATAACTAATTACTATACCTAGTAGAAAAGACATTAAAACTATTTCTTCAGGATTTTTTGATCTTGTATATGTCCTGCTCCTGCCCCAAGTCTTTTCATTGTTAACTGTACATTCTGACCTCAAGATTTCATAAGTCATCCTCTTCTCTTTTCCACTCAGGTTCCCAGTCCAGTATAAGTTTTGGTATTCTGGCTACCTCCAGTCTTCTTAAATACCCCTACCATTGTTACTTCCTTCTATGCATCACATCATATATTACTATAGTTCCCTTACTTCAATTACCTTTTCTCTTGTGCCTTTGTCCCCATATTGGTTGGTTGGTTGGGGTTTTAAAGGGACCAAACTATTGTAGTAATCAGTCCCTTTTACCAATCACAGAGATTACATAAAAGATCTCTAAAATGGGACAAAGTGTTAAACTACATCAAACTGTATATAGAAGATGTCAGAAACAAAAGAAGCAAATAAAAGGGAAGAAAGAAGATATACTTAAAAGAGAATACCAGTGTGTCTAGGCTGGATGTTCACAGAAATAAAAGTAGAATGTCCAGTCACTCTATAACACATTAAAATCACCTGCCTAAAAATATTAAGCAGTTGTAGAGCAAATAGATACAGAATACTCGATTAGTGTCAGATGGAATTATAAAAGCCACTGTTACAAATAAAATGTAAAACAGAATCAGCCACAGAGGAAGTCACCTACAATAAGGATTCAGGCAACAGAGAGATTAAAAGTCCACTTTTAAGTGGTGAAATTGGGGCATTCGATTAAGATGTGGGCAACTATCAAATGCACATCACATCAACACCAAGGAGGTTCCTTATGACGGAGAAGGTAAGCATCCATCAGCCAAATATGCCGATACGGAGGCGGCAGAGGACGACAGAATCCCTGCAAGGAGTCCCCTTAGAGGACCTCCTCTCATTCATTGTCTCCTTTATTGTCCATAACTTATTGGGTGTTTGGAGGGAACTCCACTCTGTATTCCACAGCCCAAGAACTCGATTGTTTAACATCAAACAGAGATCATTAGCTGGAATTCCTATATCCAGGATAGCTTTATGGGTAGCCTCCTTTGCTAACCAAACAGATAACTCGTTTCCATCTATCCTAATGTGCCCTGGAGTTGAGAGAAAGACTGCTGACTGTTCACGTCAGTCGATGGCTTATACAGACTCTTGGAAGGCCTGTGCCAAAGGATGGCGAGGGAAGCACTGATTGAGGGCCTGTAGACTGGAATATAAACGCGTGCACAAAGGTTGGCTACCAGCTCTGCAGTGAATACACTGCAGCCATCTGACAGGGAATGCTGTTTGTTATGTCCTGTGTGCATATAAGCAAATCTGACATGACCTTCTGCTATGGAACCATCTGTGTAGATAACCATGGAGCCCAGGTATCAGTCTAGAATTGACAGAAATTGGCGGCAAATGGTCTCAGGGAGGACAGAGTGTTTGGAGTTCTGTGAAAATTTTAGTCGAATAAGAGGTCGAGGTATACACCATGGTGGTGCACATGACTGGAATTTGAAGAGGGATGGTAAGGGATATGACTCCAGTTCACTAAAAAGTGATCTGACATGGACACCAATAGTCATACCCGATCTCGGGCGTCATTGTGGAATATGAAGCATTGATTTTGAGAGAAAAAAAAAAGAGTCAGTGGTTCAGATGCCATGGCAAACCATGGATGTTTGTGGTGTATTTAGCCAAAAGTTGTTGCCGCCGACCCCAGCTTCCACAAGGAGACCATGGGGCTTGTTCAGACCAGTGGTACTGCTAAGGCAGTGGAGGACGTTTAGGTGCCGCCATCACTTCTGCTTCAGCTGGCAAATAAATGGTTGCAATATGAGCCAGTCATCAAATACCAGTCCTAGAAAACGACGAGTTTGACCAACTCTGGATGTGGGTGGGCTGGCCGTTGCCAACAGAAGTGCATAATGCATGTTTTGGCAGCAGAAATCTGGAACCCAAGGGAAAGAGCCCACATCTGTGCCTTGCATATGGCTCCCTGCAGCTGGTACTCAGCAACACACATACTAGATGAGCTAAAATATGTGCAGAAGTCAACAGCATACAATGAAAGGGATAATGACAACCCGACTGCTGTCGCTAAGCTGTTAATGGCCACTAAAAACAATGGAACACTTAAAACAGTGCTCTGAGGAAACCCATTCTTCTGGACATGAAAGGTGCTACAGGATGCACCAACTTGAACAGAAAAGGTACAGACAGCTAAAAAGTTTTGGATAAAAAGTGGGAGTTAGCCCCAGGATGTGGTGTTGCCAGATCGTGTCATAAGTCTTTGACAAGTCAAAAAACACAGCTACCAGATGGTGACATAGAGAGACACTGTCCGGATGGCAGACTTAAGATGGGCCAAGTTATCCAATGTCAAGCACCCCTTGTGAAAACCACCCTGACATGGGACCAGCAGGCCTCGAGATTCGGGGATCTAACAGAACCATCGACTCACCATGCATTCTAGCAGTTTTCAGAGAATGTTCATAAGGCTGATGGGCCGATAGCTGTCCACATCTAGTGGGTCTTTACCCAGCTTAAGCACTGGAACGTTGGTGCTTTCTCACCACTGTGACAGGAGGACACCACCACTCCAGATGCAATTGAACAACGCAAGAACATGTCGCTTGAAATCATCAGATTGTGAATTCTGTCCGGGCCAGGGGTGGTGTCAGGGCAATGGGCAAGGGCAATGAATAACTCCCACTCACTAAACGGAGCATTATATACCTCATGGTGGTGTGAGATAAAAGAGGTTTTTGAGTTCCATCCGCTGTTTTAGGTGTACAGAAGGTGGGTTGATAATTTGAGATCCTGCAGCGCGGACGTAGTGCTCAGTAAAAGCCTTAGCAATGGCGCCTTGAACCGTGCAAACAGCTCCATGCGTAAAGATCCCAGGTATTGCTGACTGGGTCTGGTAGCCATGGCGTTGTATTTTCGTACAGACTTGAGAAGGAGAGGTACGTGACCATATGGTTAAGACATTCCTCTCACAACATACCTGTTTTTGTCTCTGTATTATCTGGCGAGGACGATCACAGAGTCATTTAAAAGCAAATAACATTCTCTAGTGATGGGTGACACTTATGGTGCTGGAGAGCATGCCTACAGTCTCTAATGACTTCCGCTACTTCTGACAACCACCAAGGCACTGTCTTATGCCGAGGGCATCCTGGTGAGCGGGAAATTGCATGCTCTGTAGCAGATAAAATCGTCTTAATAACCCTCTCAACCACCAAGTTGATCAAGTCGTCAGGGATAAGAGTGGCAGAAGGACTGAATTCATCCCAGTTTGCCTTGTTTAAAAGCCCATCACGGAGGGTGTCCAGGGCAGTGATGATGGGGTAGTGACAGAAATATAGGAAAATGGTAACTAACGCCCAAATCATGTGTCCTATAATGGACAGATGGTAAGTGCCCAAAGCTGCAAACTGACAAATCAATAGCTGAGAAGGTGTCATGCGCCACACTGAAGAGCATGGGAACACCTGTGTTTAAAAGGCAGAGGTCAAGCTGGGATATTAAGTTCTCAACATCTCTACTGCAACCACTGACTATTGCACAACCCCACGACGGATTATGGGTGTTAAAATCACCCAGTAGTAGAAAAGGCAGTGGGAGTTGGGATATCAGTGCAGCCAATGTGTTTGGTGGTACATCACCATCCAGTGGAAGATACAGACTGTAGTTAGTTATGTCATGTGGTATCCTTACTTTGACAGCCACAGCTTCTGAAGTCTTCTGGAAGGCTTGGGTTTGCCATTAATAGAGGTAAGGATGTATACACAGACTCCACCTGACACCCTACAATAAGCACTGCGACTTTTGTAGTATCCCCTGTATCCACAAAGGGCAGGGGTCCTCATGACAGGGATCCAGGTCCCTGGACAGCAATGCAGAAAGCAGGTGTGGTGCTTGAAAGTTGTCACAATTCAGCCAGGTGTTGGAAAAACCACCACAATTCCACTGGCAGATGGTCTGGGAAGACATTAGACACTAAGGTGGGCTTTTTGTACCTCAGGATCACTTGTCACTTTTGGTGAGGCTGTTTGATCAATATCCATCATTTCCAAGATTCCGTCTAGGTCCTCAGGGGACGCTAGAATCTCCACCTCATACTCAGAAATGGAAGTAGGGGTGGTGGTGTGAGAACCACCATTGTCTCTTCCTTCTTTCCACTTCTTCCAAGATGAAGGCACGAGTGGCAACCCTGTACTCCTTCGAACCCCTATAAATATGTTGGATAAAATGAACAGCTTGCCACTCAACATTTGCTCTTAGTTCGGCATCAGATTGCAACAAGAGGTCTTTATGAAACACAATGCCTTGGAGCACGTTGAAACTCTTGTGTGGTGTGGGAATGTCACCCAGCTTGTCAAAGGCAAGCAACGCCCGTGACTATGCTGAGGATGATGTCGTTAAGAAGACTGCCCCTGATCTCACTTCAGACATGTCGTCCACCTCTCCAAACGTGTCCTCAAGGTGCTCTGCAAAAAATAATGACTTTATCATCTGAAAGGATTCTCCATCTGTTTTTCTACAGACCAGGTATTTAGGGGCATAAGCGTTGACGGGCTCTACATTCCACCCATGGTGTGCCCAGGGAAGAGAACAAGTGGGGGTCATACATTGCTGCATTTAAATGACGCCTTCCTCGCTTAGAGACGACATTTGCACGTCCGCCAACGTTTTGAGATATTTTCTTGGTGGTCCCACAACCAGCTAGGCATATAAAGGTCCACCTAGGCAGAGCCCCACTTGTCTGGGCAAGCCTAATACAACTGAAGTGCAGCAGGTTCCCCAGAGATTGCTCGTTAGAGACTGTTCAACCTCAACAGCCATGCATCTCCTCGGCGCATACCACGCCTTGAGATTGAGTTTTTTTGTCCTTGAGGTTTGTACCATCTTCATGATCTAGGTGATTAAGCTAAGATCCCCAGGATGTGAAACGTACATCGTTCCACCGTCGCACTGTATGGTGGTCACTGCTGTAAGCACAGAGCTTAAGGTGTGGTGCACTGTTGGTGGGACACTAGTCCCCTGCTTTGGACCCCGGGTTCGCCAAGCCCGCACTCAGTAGATTAATGCTGAACCCCTGAGGGGTTTGTTCCCATATGGAGAGTCTTCTATTTGGCACGGTTAATTATCAAGGAATGGCTAGATGCCCTGCAATACTGTTATACACCTTGATAAAGGTTTAAGCTGGAGCCTCATTTTAATGTGCACGTACTCTTATGTTGGGCAGGCATTCATGATTTGACATATTTAAATCATGAACTTGTATGAGCCTAGTCCTCAAGATTTGTTCCGATGATCATCATGTGGTGCTGAAATCAATAAAAAGAGTTTTAAAACTTTACAAATGATGCTGCTACTGTGCTAATTGACAATACTTGTATTGCAGTCCTTATAGACGGCACAGATCCCAATGGAATCCAACCTCATGAATAAACAAAATACTGAAATCAATTCATTTAATAAAAAGAAACAAAAAATTAAGAGCACCTTTTAATATCTGCATCTACACTTTACTGTGTGTAAGTCACATACAAATACAGGGAGAGTATTGTGGTGGTTAAAATGTAAGACTTTACACAAATACACAAAACTCAAGTTTTTTCATTATTTAATTGCCAATGAAGACTCTCCAAGATACAGTACCTGAGAACCTTACATCTACATCTACACGGGATACTCTGCAAATCACATTGAAGTGCCTAGCAAAGGGATCATCACACCACCTTTTTACTATTTATCTCCCATTTCATTCTCTAATAGTATTTGGGAAGAAAATACCTAAATCTCTCCGTTGGAGCTCTGATTTCTCGTATTTTATTCTGATGATCATTACTACCTACGTAGATGGAAGTCAACAATACATTTTCGCATTCTGGGGAGAATGTTGGCAATTGTAGTTTCGTAAGAAGCCCATGCCGCAGTGATAAACGCCGTTGTTGTAATGATTCCCATCCCAGATCCTGTATCATACTCCAAAATGGACGGACAAGCGTAGTGTATGCAGTTTCTTTTGTAGTTCTGTTGCATGTTTTAAGGGTTCTGCCAATAAAACGCAGTCTCTGGTTCGCCTTTCCCACGATATTATCTACATGTTCTTTCCAATTTAAGTCTGAAGTAATAATAATTCGTAGGTATTTTGTGGAGTTTACAACCTTCACATTTGATTGATGTATCTTGTAAACAAAGTTTAATGGCTTTCTTTTCGTACTCATGTGGAAGGCTTCATACTTCTCATTATTTAGAGTCAGTTGCCAATTTTTACACCACAGTGATATCTTATTTTTGGTTTTGTTCTTCAGACGATTTTTCTTCACGGTAAATGACGGCGTCATCTGCAAACAACCTAAGAGACCTGTTTAGATTTTCTCCCAAATCGTTTATGTAAATAAGGAAGAGCAGAGGACTAATAACACTACCCTGCGGAATGCCCAATATCACCTCTGTTTTTTTTTTTTTTTTTTTCTTCTTCTTCTTCTGTGTCCTCTCTGACAGGAAATCCCCTATCCAGTCGCAAATCTGGAGTGGTATATCATAACCACGCAATTTGATTAAAAACCATTTGTGAGGTATGGTGTCACAAGCATTCTGGAAATCAAGAAATACGGAATCAATTTGAAAATCTTTCTCGATAGCACTCATCACTTTGTGTGAGTAAAGAGTTAGTTGTTCTATATTTGTGTCAACCTTGGGTCAATAGATCATTCTGTTCGAGAACTCATAAAATTTGAATACAAGATATGTTCCAAAACCCTACTGCAAATTGACTTCAATGAAATAGGCCTGTAGTTTAGTGGGTTACTCCTACTGCCTTTCTTGAATATAGTTGTGACCTGTGCAGTATTTTGGTACAGATTCTTCTTTGAGAGACCGGTTGTACATGGCTGTTAAGTAAGGAGCTATCACTTCAGCATAATCAGATAGAAAGCTAATAGATATACAGTCCGCACCAGAAGGCTTCTTCTTGTTAAGTGATTTTTGTTGCTTCACTACTCCGAGGATATCTACTTCAATGTTACTCATTCTGGCCTCTATTTGTAATTTGAAATCTGGAATATAGATTTCATCTTCTTTGGTGAATGAGTTTCTAAAAGCTATGTTTAATAACTCTGCTTTAGTAGCGCTATCATCAGCAGGATTGCCATTACTATCACGTAGTGAGGGTATTGTTTCTGTTTTGCTCCTACTGGGTGTCCAGCTATAAGTATTTTTCAAATTCAAGGTTTTTTCCAGGTTTTCCAAGGAATAATAATTTTTTTCTTTGTTCACCATTTATTACGAAACATCACAAAAGTAGTTACATAAATATTTTCAGTTCACAATGAGAATAAATTCATTCTTGAAACTCATTATAATAAGCGCGAAAAACTGCATTTGAATAAACAGTAAGTGCAAAGGCTGATGGGAGCGATCGTTTTTCAGTCGCACCCATCAGTCACTACACCATTAACAATAAACAAAGAAATGCGAACTATGCATTCCAATAAAAGCAAAGCAACTTTACTGCACAAAGTTTTAAAGACAAATTGAAGGCGAAAATCATGCCAGCTTCAATTTAAGTCAATTAATTAAGTTTTTAACTCCTCAAACATGGTTTCATAAAATGTAAATCGCAGGAAAAAATGTAAATATCTTAACACAAAAGCTGTGGCAAATTACAATTGTGAATTGACAAAAAAAATTGTGTAAGAAGCGGGAAAACGTAAAATCCATGAACACAAAATGGGGGTTTCATCGGAGAAAATATCAAAATTCGAAGTTTTTCCCCTACTTAGAAAATTCCAGGTTTTTTCCAAGATTTCAAGTTTCACTGGACACCCTGTCCTAATATATTAAACATATGACCAAAATCTCTCTGGGTTTTCAGTCAAATTCAAGAAAGAGTTTCGTTGTGGAAAGTATTGTAGACATCTCACATTGTAGTCCTCACTAAATTTCGAGCTTTCATGTAGGTTCGCCAATCCTGGGGATTTTGTGTCTGCTAAAATTTATCATGACTTTCCCATTGTTTTTGTAACAGTGTCCTGACCCGTTTTGTGTAGAAGGGGGCAGGGTCATCTCCTTTTTTTATTAATTTATTGGTATAAGACTGTCGACTGCTGCCAATACCGCTTCTCTGAATTTGGACCACATCTTGTCTACATTTACATTTAGTGTTAGGAATGAGTGAAAACTATATTTCAAGAAGCAATGTATTGTATTTTTATCTGCTTTCCTGAACAAATATATTTTTCATCTATTTTCCGTAACTTTGGGACTTTCGATACACCACCAAGAGTTAGATTAAAAAACAATCCCCATCTGCTCCTGGATGGTGGGACAATGAGAAGCACCTAAAGATTAGGCACTGCAGCCTGCTGTCATTGTGTGAAGTAGAACTAATTCATTTCATGGCAAAGTGATGCCGCCCCATATGTTGGGCCTGCCACTGTGTCAGCACTTGCAGCCTTATGTACTCAGGAACATTCTGAAGGCCATAAGACAGCAGTTGATACCAAAGATCTGAAAGTGTAAGCATGAGTAATTTAGCACTGATGACAGCCAACTCTCTAGACGATGGTAGACCCTTGTTGACTATAATTAATGAAACAACATCTTTCACGGAGTGGTCAGGTAACATATATCTCTGAACCAGACTAGTATTTCTTGCATTACAAACTGCTGTGTTTATGGTGGATGAGAACACTTTACTATCAGTCTTTCTGACTGAGTCCAAATATTGTTGAACATTTTAGAGTTGAAATAGTAGTAGAATACAAAGGAGTTATTAAATATTAACTGTCACAGTCTTGTAGATCAGCTGACGTGCTGCGAGGACATGAAGATGCGTACCATACAAGCTTAGGTTCGTTGGATGGATGTTTAAGGGGGAACAAACTGCAACGGTCATCAGTCCCTCATTTCACTGTGGGCGTAAAAGAGACAGGCTGAGTTAAAGTGTAAAGTGGGAGGGGGATCCCTCTGAGTCCATAAAACATCTAAAACGACAAGAAACAAAACGAAAAGAGACCATCACACAAGACAGCTTATAACAAGGAAGCCGATGGCTGTGGCTGACCGACCATAAAAATAAAATAGGAAAAGTCAACCACTCGGCAGTACAAGGTAATTTCTAGTAAGAGAGAATGATAAAAACCCCCTGCTCGAATGAAACGTAAAACGGAATCTGCCATTGTAGCATTGTTACCTAAAACTTCTGATAAAGTAGCAGGGAGGTTAAAATTTCTCCGCAAGGCGGCTAAAACGAGACAGTCCAACAATATGTGGACGACTGTCAAATTGGAGCCACACCGACATTGGGGCGGGTCCTCACCCCAAAGGAGATGTCCATGGGTGAGCCCCGTGTGCCCAATTCGGAGGCGACACAAAACCACCGAGTCCCGGCGAGATTCACGTATTGAGGAGCGCCACGCAGCCGTAGTCTCCTTGACAACCCGAAGCTTGTTGGGCATGCTCAGGTTGCGCCACTCAGCATCCCAAAGCTGATGTACCCGACGGTGCAACAAGGTACGGAGATCTGAAGCTGGGAGGCCGATCTCTAAGATAGAGGCATTAACCGCCTGTTTGGCAAGCCCATCGGCACGTTCGTTGCCTGGGATGCCGACGTGACCCGGAGACCAAAGGAACACCACTGATCTGCCAGAGTGAAGAAGGGCAAAAACAGCCACTCGGATGGCCATCACCAATGGCGAACGTGGGTAACACTGTTCCAGAGCGAGTAAGCTGCTCAGGGAGTCACTACAAAGAAGGAAAGACTCACCTGAGCAGGAATGCATATGCTCGAGAGCACGGAAGATGGCCATCAGTTCTGCAGTATGGACACTGCAGCCCTCTGGCAGAGACTGCTGCTCAACGTGGTCGCCATGGACGTAGGCAAAGGCCAATGCGGCCGTTTACCATCGAGCTGTCTGTATAAACTATGTCGTAGCTGGAGTGCTCAGCAACGACAGCGAGAAACTGGCGACGGAGAGCCTCAGGGGGAAGCGAGTGGGCCAAGTCTAAACGGTATATATACTGCACAGACACAGAGTAATATAGTTCAACCTAGAAGACTGCCACATTACTGGAAGCACTTCAGTAACCTTGATTGTGTCTGTCACAGCTGCAGCCACAGTCAGCAGTAACAGTTATGGGTCACTAAACTGAAAACAATTCTAACAGGACTGTCTCCCAACCACTGTGGGCCACTAGTGGCGTATATAGGGAACAACAAAGCTGACCAATTTGTATCCATTACCTTCTGGAAAAAGAGACCATTCTTGAGAGGTGACAGCACCATCTACAACCAAGCACAGTTACAGCAGAGGGGACTTCATGGAGGCCAGCAGACAAAAATTGCTTCCTTGATCTCTTGACAGAAACTAATTCTAAAGTTTCAGGCTGCTCATTTGTTACAAATGAACAGGTATGTTTTTCACGTTCAATTCGATTTGATTTACACCTATTTGTTAGACATGTGTCAAAAAAGTAATGCATACTGCATCTAGAGCATAATAATAAAATCAAGTGTACTTTCTCTGTTCCAATGTAACATAATTAGTTATCAGCAATTAGTAAAATGTTCTAGTGAAACAAAATTTAAGGAAAAACTATAAATATTACTTGCCTGACTCTCGCATGCCAGCGGTGTGAACCAATGAATAATTGAGGTACAGTTGCTTGTTTCATCAACATACTGTGGTCCATCGGTAACATTTTCTACTCCACAAATAAATTCTATTAAGGTATTTCTTGGAACATCAGAGTCACACATGTCACCATTTGAATAATTCAGATATAGAGCACCTATTCTATATTCCAAGTCTGCATTCCCAATACCAGCACAAATAGATTCTGATTTATCACCATTTTTATGAATGCAGGCACCTGAAATTGTACACATTTTTAAGACCACAGGATAAAACTTACTTCATTATATAACACAGAGAGACAGAAAGGTAAGATGATTGAAATTTACTTCAGGATAGTGCTGAGAAATGTCTGTTAAGTGATCCTTTTAATTAATATTGCTTTATACCTCAGATCTGATAATAAGAGTCTGCCTTTCTCTCTCCCCCCGACCCCTCACACATATACATACATACGGTGAAAGGTAATTATGATTACTATAGTATTCAGACACCACAGATACAGAAAGAGTGTATAAAATCATGGAGTCTTCTGTAAATCACTGTAGTTTCTTGTAAATAGTTAACTAACTTGGTTAACCTGTAAAGGAATTGTGTTAGCTTATAAGCCCCAGAGTATGTACCTTTTAATGCAAAATGAGAAGCAGTCCTTAACCAAAGGTTTATATTGATAACTACTTACACCAACTTTCACACCTTCTCTTACAAATAGTTTTATTCATTTCATAATTCGCACCTTCTTATCACTTACGAACTACAAATGGTTTTATTTATTTCACAACTTTTCATAAGTGTGAAACTTGCTTTCTAGTTAACAATTTATGCCTAGCATCTAGCTCAAACTTTTATTTACATTATATATAAGTAACAGGAAGAAATAAAAGTGTTGGTGGGAAAAATACAATTAGGTTACTCTTACTGTAATACAGAGGAATACACAGTGACACTCTAGCGTTTTTTTATTACAAAATAGTTTTTGTGGGACATCCACAACTGTTGCCAAAATTTTTCAAGGTGAATGGATCCACTCCAGTTGTAATCAAAGACTCCCTTTATTTTAAACAATCATTCAAACCGTTAAAATAAATAATCTCTACTACATCTAATTGGAGCAGATTCATTTACAATGACATTTATTACTGTAATTTCCATTTCTATGTTTCTGAGAGTGTGATCTTTATCATGCATAGAAGTAATACAGAAATACTGCATTTTGCAATAAAAACATTCTTGGTTGCAAAGTATTTTGTTACTTCTCAATAATGCAATTCACCCATAGCACGGCATCTACAGCTACGTATTGTTGTTGTTGTTGTTGTTGTTGTGGTCTTCAGTCCGAAGACTGGTTTGATGCAGCTCTCCACAATACCCTATCCTGAGCAAGCCTCTTCATCTCCACATAAGAGCGACAACCTACATCTGTCTGAATCTCCTTACTGTATCCATCTCTTGGTCTTCCCCTGCGATTTTTTCCCCATACACTTCCCTCCAACGCTAAATTCACAATTCCTTGATGTCTAAGAATGTGTCCTACCAATCTATCCCTTCTTTTAGTCAAGGTATGTCAGAAATTTCTTTTCTCCCCAATTCTGTTCAGTACCTCCTCATTAGTTACGCAATCCACCCACCTAATCTTCAGCATTCTTCTGTAGCACCATATTTCAAAAGCCTCAATCCTCTTCCTGTCCGCACTGTTTATTGTCCATGTCTCACTCCCATACAATGCAACACTCCATACAAATGCCTTCAGAAAGGACTTCCTTAGGCTTAAATCAATATTCGATGTTAACAAATTTCTCTTTTTCAAGAACGCTTTTCTACCCATTGCCATTCTGCATTTTATATCCTCTGTACTGCGACCATCATTTGTTATTTTACTGCCCAAGTAACAAAACTCATCTACCTCCTTTATTGCTTCGTTACCTAATCTAATTCCTTCAGCATCACCCGATTTTCTTAGCCTGCACTCCATTACCCTAGTTTTGCTCTTGTTAATGTTCATCTTATATGCACCTTTCAGCACACTGTCCATTCTGTTCAATTGCTGTTCCAGGTCCTTTGCTGTATCTGACAGAATTACTATATCGTCGGCAAAACGCAGTGTTTTTAATTCTTCCCCCTGAACTTTAATTCCTTCACCAAATTTCTCCTTGCTTTTCTTTATAGCTTGCTCAATGTACAAATTGAACAACAAGAGAGAAAGACTACAACCCTGTCTTACTCCCTTTCCAACCACTGCATCCCTTTCATGCCCTTCAACTCTGACAACCACTGTCTGGTTTTTGTACAAGTTTGTAAATAACCTTACACTCCCTGTATTTTACTCCTGCTTGCTTCAGAACTTGAAAGAGTTTATACCAATCAACATTGTCACAAGCCTTATCCAAATCTACAAAAACTAGAAATGTAGGTTTGCCTTTCCTTAATCTATCTTCTAGGATAAGCCGTAAAGTGAGTATTGCCTCCCATGTTCCTACATTTCTCCTGAACCCAAACTGATCTTCCCCCCGGTCGGCTTCTACCAGCTTTTCCATCCTTCTGTAAATAATTCATGTTAATATTTTGCAACCATGACTTATTAAACTGATGGTTCTGTAGTTTTCACACCTGTCTGCACCTGCTTTCTTAGGGATGGGGATTATAACATTTTTCTTAAAGTCTGAGGGTACTTCGCCTGTCTCATACATCTTACACACCAGGTGAAACAGGTTTGTCATGGCTGGTTCTCCCAGAGACTTCAGTAGCTCTGAGGGAATATCATCTACTCCAGGGGCCTTGTTTTGACTTAGGTCTTTCAGGGCTCTGTCAAATTCTTCTCTCAGTACAGTATCTCCTATTTCATCTTCATCTACATCCTCTTCCCTTCCTACAATATTGTCTCGAAGTTCATTTCCTTTGTAGAGCCCCTCTATATAGTCTTTCCACCTTTCAGCTTTCCCTTCTTTGCTGAGAACTGGTTTTCCATCAGTGTCCTTGATATTCATAGAGCTGTTTGTCTTATCTAAAAATGATTCTTTTTTTTCCTGTAGGCTGTATCTATTTTTCCCCTATTTATACATTCTTCTACATCCTTGCATTTGCCTTCTAGCCACTCCTGCTTAGCCATTTTGCACTTCCCGTCAATCTCATTTCTTAGTCGTCTGTACTCCATTTTGCCTGTTTCATTTACTGCATTTTTATATTTTCTCCTTTCATCAATTAAATTTAGTATCTCCTGTGATATCCAAGGATTTTTTGTAGGTCTTTCCTTCCTACTTATTTTGTCCTCTGCTACCTTCACTATTTCATCTCTCAATTTTACCCATTCCTCCTCTACTGTTTTATTTTTCCCCCGTTTCTGTCAATTGTTGCCTAAAGCTCCCTCTGAAATTCTTAAGAACCTCAGGTTCCTTCAATTTATCCAGGTCCCATCTCCTTATTTTCCTACCTTTTTGTAGTTTCTTTAGTTTCAGCCTACAGTTCATAATAAACAAGTTATGGTCAGAGTCTGTATCTGCCCCTGGGTATGTCTTACACTGTAGAACCTGGTTCCAAAATCTATGTCTTACCATTATAAAATCTATCTGGTATCTTCCGGTGTCTCCTGGTCTCTTCCACGTGTACAACCTTCTTTTGTGATTCTTTAACCAGGTGTTTGTTATAACTAAATTATGTTCTGTGCAAAATTCTACCAGGCGGCTTCCTCTTTCATTCCTTTTTCCCAGACCATATTCACCTACTATCTTCCCTTCCCTTCCCTTCCTTGTCCTACTACCGAATTCCAGTCTCCCATAACAATTAAGTTTTCCTCTCCCTTAATTATCTCAATAATTTCCTTTAGCTCCTCATATATTTCTTCGATTTCCTCATCATTGGCAGAGCTAGTTTGCATATAAACCTGTACTACTGTTTCCAGAATGAAACTTTCACTCTGCAGCGGAGTGTGCGCTGATATGAAACTTCCTGGCAGATTAAAATTGTGTGCCGGAACCGGGACTCGAACCTGGGACCTTTGCCTTTCGCGGGCAAGCGCACTACCGACTGTGCTATCCCGACACGACTCACGATGCCGCCTGTTGTCGGTGTTGGCTTCGTATCTATCTTGATGATGATAATGCGATCACTGTGCTGGTCATAGTAGTTTACCCGCATTCCTATTTTCTTATTCATTATCAATTCTACTCCTGTGATACCCCCAATTGGTTTTGTATTTATAATCCTGCACTCACCTGACCAGAAATCCTGTTCATCCTGCCACCGAACTTCACTAATCCCCACTATATCTAACTTCAACCTAACCATTTTTTAAATTTTCTAATTTTCCTACTCGATTAAGGGATCTAACATTCCACGCTCTGACCCGTAGAATGCCAGTATTGTCTTTCCTGATGATCACATCCTCTGGAGTAGTCCCCGCCCAGAGATCCGAATGGGGGACTATTTTACCTCCGGAATATTTTACCCGAGAGGATGCCATCATCATATGTTCATACAGTAGAGCTGCATGTCCTCGGGGAAGGTAACGGTTGTAGTTTCCCCTTGCTTTCAGCCGTTCGCAGTAGCTGTGTGGCAAAGCCAAATTAGCTGATGTTACAAGGCCAGCTCAGTCAATCATCCAGACTGTCGCCCCTGTAACTACTGAAAAGGCCCCTCTTCAGGAACCACACGTTTGTCTGGCCTCTCCACAGATACCCCTCCGCTGTGGCTGCACCTATGGTACAGCTATCTGTATCGTTGAGGCACGCAAGCAACCCCACCTTGGCAATGTCTGTGGTTCATGGGAGTGGACAGCTACGTATATACTCCACAAATCACCATAAGGTGCATGGTGGAGGGTACACTGTACCACTACTAGGCATTTCCCTCCCAAATAGAAGTACGGGAAAAAGGAATGTCTATATGCCACTGTACAAGGCTTGATTCTTTCATCTTCTCTTTGTGATCATTATGCGAAATTTAAGTAGGCAGCAGGAAGATCGTTGTACACTCAGCTTCAAATTCCAGCCCTCTAAATTATCTCAACATAAATTCTCGAAGAGAACATCATCTTTTCTCCAGCGATCCCCATTTGAGTTCCTGGAGCATTTCCATGACACTCGCGCATTGGTCAAACCTATCAGAAACAAATCTAGCTGCTCGCCTCCGAACTGCTTCTATGTCTTCCTTTAAACTGATCTGCTGCGGGTCCCAAACATTTAAGCAATACTCAAGGCGTTTTATATGTGGTCTCCTTTACAGATGAAGTACATTTTCCCAATAAACCAAAGAATGCTGTCCGCCTTACTCACAACTGTCCTTACATGTTCATTCCATTTCATGTCGCTCTGCAATGTAACACATAGATATTTGAATGACACGACTGCATCAAGAAGCTCCCTACTAATGCTGTATTTGAACATTATGGGATTGTTTTTCCTACTCAGGTGCACCACCTTCCATTTTTTCTACATTAAGAACTAGTGTCATTCCTCACACTAACTAGAAATTTTGCCTAAGTCATCCTATATGCTATTATAGTCAATTAAAGATGACACCCTCCCACACACCACAGCATCATCAGCAAACAGTCGCAAATTACAACTTACTCTGCCCATCAGATTATTTATATAGATAGAAAATCAGATTATAAGGCATTCTCAGTAATGTGAAATTATTCATTGTTTTATGGCAGCTTAACTTAGTATGATGGTTCCATTTCTGTATTTTTCATAACTCTTAACAGGAGCGGTGGTAAATGCAGACACAAAATAAGCCCATGTTTACAATTAACAATCACAGGCAGTGGGCGTGGTGTGCTGCTCCACAAGTGCAGACAAAAGTGGAAAGAGTTTATGTGCATTAAAATCATCCACGACAATGGGGCTATCTTGCCTATCGGTTACCTTGCTTAGAGTTAGTTCAGTCAGTAATATGACGGTGAATAACTTTTAGGAGATACATAGCAGGGATAATGGTCTATAATTATTTGGGTTATCTACCGTTTTTCCGGGTTTCAGCACCGCAATGACTTTAGTTTCTATCTTGATCTTAGGAAGAGAACTGTAGTGACATATTCTGTGCAGAATTTGGTTAACCACCTTCTTTCTAAAATTCCTTCAAGAATTATTGTACAATCTCGTCAGTTCCGGTGGCTTTGCCATTCTGAATTAGCTTCAGTGCTTTGGTAACCTCTTCTGTATCCACTTCTTTTACACTGTCAACATTGGTTGGATTATTGAGTAATAAATAGCTAAGATTTTTCAAAATCTCTTTCTTTGCAGATGTTTTTAGTTGGAGTTTTGAGATCTGTTTCAAGACAGCCGAAATCTCAGCTGCGTAAGTACCAAGAGAGAGAGCCTCTGAGGCACTGCCTAATTTTTTCAGCAGGATCCAGCTCCTCCTGTTGAAATGGATGAAACCTGAATTTTCCATTGCCTTCTTCCATCTGCTCCTGCAATCCTCATTCATGGCACTGACAAGCTTGTTTGTGGTATTATTGTCCCTGCTCTTCTCAATTTTTTTTCATAAGTGTTTCACACTCTTTTATCCAGCAGGAAGTTTATTCCTTCCTATATTCATTTGCAACAGCATTTAGGGCCACTTTGTGTACCAGGTTTATGAACCTTTTGTAAGTCTCAGGTACCGGCAATATCCAATTTATCGTCTTCTTGATATAGGATTAATATTTATTCCAGTAAACTATCCTCAGGTTCCACGAGGGATCTCTACTATTGCCAGATTGTACTGGCTCCTTAGATATGCGTTAAGGACCTTTTTGTAGCTTGCACAGGTGTGCCTGTGGCTCCGTGTGCGACAAAGTTCAGGTTAGGTCTGGATGTTGTGCCCCACACTTTTCACGTGAAGGTCACTGTGTCCTTGGGGTCAAACAGGAGATGTAGATCATGGTTGCTTGCTCAATCATTCCAATCCCTTGGGCTGTGAAACGTGGATAGCCCCATCTGGTGTGTTGAGAGTTAAAATCAACAGCATAAACTGCTGGATGGTTAGCATTGGGTAAAATAACTACATTCCAGTTCTGTGATGGAGATCCCCCAGTTTTATACCTATTACTTGTTCTGCTGGTACCACTTTTGTGTCCAAATTCATCAGGAGTTTGTTCTTCAATAAGATGGCCATGCCAATGTCACTCACACTAGTAAATCCCAGGTGTTTGAGTCGATTGATAGTTTCGTCTGAGAGGTGGGTCTCTTGTAGATGTATGGCACAACTTCTTGTTAATATTTTTCCAAGGATTTCTCCCTTCATCCTTGTGTAGACTTCTTTGTTGAATAGGGTATTTTCCTGTGTTAAAAATATGGTTCAATTGTTGTATTCTGAATGATTACAACATTCAGATAGCATTTTCACTCACTATTCTTACAAAAGTTCTGTTATTTTTGCTTAATCAAAGCTAAAAAATCATTAATTTTCACGATTAGATCATGTGATCTGCTATTGGCTGAAGCACTGGTGACGTCACAGACCACTAGGATGCGGCAAATAGAAGATGGAGCTGTATCATTGTTAGTATTTCCTTGATTTCTCAGCGTAAAGTGCACTTATGGTATCTTCATTCTTCAAAAACAATCCAAATTTTTACATGCCAGAAATGAACGTGAAAACTGCACTATGAGTAACGCATACCTACATTTTAAAGCTAATTATTACTAGAGATATTCTATTCCATCTGGGAAAAGTACTCTACTTGTTGGTGTCAGCAGACGTACTCTGAATCACAAAATTATTCAGTAAAGGGTAACATTTTACCTCATATTCAGGTCACCAGGCAACCTCGAATTATTATGTTGGCAACTCAAAACACAAAAGAAAATCTTTGCCAAGATGTTTGGACCACATAGAATGACTCGATTAGTGTATCGTTCAGACCATGTAGTAAATAAATAATGCTGTTTCTGCTCTATGATTAACAGGTTCTTGTATGTACTGTTGTCCAGTCAGTAAAATAATTGCCCTTGTACAGCCAAGGTTTCATGACAAAACATTTGTCTTGTCACACGACTGGCTAATGATTCTCGCTATTCAGCGTCTGTCACTAACTTTATCACACGAGACTGCCAGGATAGTAACGCACGAAGTTAAGGGAGTAAACAGTTTTATGCAGGGCTGTGAATCAGCGACTGTTACAATACAATTAAATTTATAAGGGACAGCCCTCAGTTGCAAACTACAAAAATAATGGTTACCAGGCGTTTTCATATCGCTTGTAGGTAGGGAACGCACATTTTGTGTAGCCAAAGGCATGTCACTTTCATGTAAACAATGTGAGTGAGAAATGATGGAATAAATTTATAGTGTCTAAATTAAAGCGATTTTCTGGTTTGTTGATTTTGCAACTGAATGTTTGCAATTGTGTGTCAACTTTTTGCCAGTTTCAGTTACAACTCACAGTACACCACAGAAATTGCTATCTAATCTGGTGGCTCTAGAATATCGAATACATTTCTAACAAACTAACATACATTTCTTGTATTCTGAATTGGGTAACGATTTATTTTTATGAAATAAACTTTACATGACATTACAATGATTTTTGCTTCAATAAATGCATTTTTGATAACACTTTTAAAAGTATTTACACTTGCTTATTATGAAAGTTCAAAGGCTAAATGAATCTGTGCATTGAATACATCTCCCATATACATATTTTACGGTAGGGTATGTTGTAGTAAAGTAGCGTTGCTGATCTATAAAATGATTACCCATTATTGAAATGGTTGTTTGAATAAGATCTACTGGCAATAAAAGTGCATTTACTGGATATAAATAATCAGTGCAGTACTTTATAGTGGGCTAAAACAATATTCATGTTGAACTTTCACCAAATATATTAAGAAACAGCTTTAATTACACATAAATCATAGGCGAGTAACATTATGAAGCTTTATTTTGTAAATGTAAACCATCAGCTCATTAACCTGCACATAATACTACTTTACACCTTTGCAGTACAAGAGAATGATACTTAACAATGAACTAATGGAATAATATTAAGTGATTACATACAACAAAATTATCTTCATAAAAATAAACAGATTAAGTGGCCGCTATTTTATGTAGACCTCTTTGAGAGAGTGTCAACCACATTTTGCACATCTTCTCATTTTTTTGGAACTTGCGAAAACAATTTTTCTTGTGTCTTTATAGATGTATTGCTACAGTGCGGAACTAGGCAATATTTATAGGTCATTTTGTGAACGTGAATGCGCAAACAATATAACTCTATATGTGTATCTTACGAGAGCAGCAGCAGCAGCAGCATCGTGGTTTGTGACATCACAGGCATCACGTAACTCAACTGTAGCGTTTCAGTGGGCTTTCAAGTTATTTGAATTTCATTTCGATTTATTTTTTTAAGTACTGAAATTCACGAGGTAAAAAAGCATGTTCGGAGCATAATATGACATAATTAACAATTTAAAATGATTTCCAGATAACAGTCAAATACCCTATTACCATACATTCAGTCTCTTCATGTTTAAGTTCCTGGATTGCTCCATTTGCCTTCAGGAGGCATTAGTGCATCCGACTACTGCGGTAGTGTAGACCTCTTACAACTATGGCATGTTACAATGTTGCCCAGGGTGTGCCTTCTGGGAAGTCGTCTACACTTCACATGTCCTTGCTTGCTTACAGTGTTTACTGGTTAATGTCTGTTATTAGCAAGTTTCTGTTTGCAAGCGTATTGTATGTGCTTTTGAGTGTTACTGGTATAAAATTTTAGCACTGTGTTTGTGTGTGTGTAAACAGCGAAATGTGAATAAAATAGTCAACATTTGCATTAAGAGCCTTGGATGAACATGAAAGATATCAGTGCACTCATTTCAGAGCTAAACATCAATCAAGAACAAAAACAGTGCAAATACCAACAAATGCATAGATATAATTTCAATGTAGAAATGTATGGAAGCATGTTTAGCTAAGTAAGTGACATTTCCCAGCACTAGCACAGTAAACCACACTAAAGATAATAATTTCTTTTTAATTTGAGACGCTGTAAATATGGTGTATTACCCAAATTGCAAATTTTACCAATAGGCACTGCAGGGGGGGGGGGGAGATCAATAATATAACACATCAGGTTCCCAAATACTTAAAATGACATGCAATTGTTCTGTCAGCCTATCACAAAACAAGGCATCATTTATCACCACCACATCATGTGAACACTCAAAACACTGCAGACTGAACACACAAAACATTAAGCACACACAAAAGCTACAATGCAATGTAGTGAAGCTGTCTCCAAAACATGTCGTGTTTAGCATGGTTCGTTGTCATGAAATATTAGGAAACACGTCAGTAGTTAAATATTGGACATACAAACATTATCTTGGAATTTCCTGTTAGTGTTGTTTAATAGGTGGATATATAACACACACACACACACACACACACACACACACACACACACACACACATACACAAGCTTTCACACCCTAGCTGCTTCGTCAGGCAGAAGGGAAGGCAAGGGAAAAGGAAATGATGAGGGTTTTAAGGGAGTGGGTAAGGAGTCATTCCAATCCCGGGACAGGAAAGACTTACCTTGGGGCGAAAAAAGGAGTGTAAACAAATACACACACACACACACACACACACACACACACACACACACACACACACACACAATTTACACAGACGCAAGTACACTTAGGCAGACATACTGTAGAAAATATATATAAAAGAAAAAGATATAGTATTTTAGATATCCCAGCTGACAAATTTCCAATAGGTAAACATTGCAGCATTCCATAATATGGAAACCATGAACAAGTTTGATCAAAATTTTTATTTGATCCATTCCATAAACTTTAGATGAGTATTGGAATGCCAGGCTTTAGTGTGTGGCTTTCTTTAAAGGAAAGGTTAATAATTTTACAATGATTAACTACAAAGAAAGTTTGAAGACATGTTGCAAGTAAAGACTTTCAGTCCAAGTCGTAAAATTTCTTTTGCAAAATGGCTCTATAAATTCTGAATTAGATCTTCATATATTCTTAACTTTTTAGTTTATTGAGATGATATTATATGATATATTACATATTTATTCTGTTTTAAGTTTCTCAATCCAGAGTCTGTGGATACTTGATGTTTCTGCAGTTCTTTGCTCAAATTTTTTTCCCATTTTAATTTTTTTTTTTTTTTTTTTGCAAGTGAGTGAATATTTGTGCAGAACTCTTGCACTTGAGATGTCCTTTTTCCTGTGTTTTGAAATCGTTTCCCTTACAATTATGCAGACTAAACTCTAGTTAAAAAATTTTAAAAATGCACCTGTGAATCCCATTCCCCTCCTTTGGTTTCCGAACTGGCACAAAATTATGCCTTTCCTATCACTAATTATCCAAGTGATACAGTAAAAATATTGAGAATACATATTTGGGTAAAGGAAAATGAGGTGAGTTTGAATTGCCACATATTGTTAAAACATAATAAACAACATGGTTTGTGTTCAGGTAGTTCTAAATCAAATGCAAGTTGCAAAAATGATTTTGGATGACTTGTGGCACATAAATGTTACCTTGAAGAATTACAAAATCTATTATGTGATGTACTGTTAGTGTACCCACAAGGAACAGCCGATATTAAACTTAACATCCTACAAAATAAGTGTTTGGTATTTCACTCTTGAAATGGAAAGTTTCAAAGTGACATGATATCCCTTCACTGTTCTTTAACATTAAAGAGCAATATAAAGTGTGATTCTTAATTTACCTGTTCCATTTTCACAAGAAGATTTTTCTAGAATTCCACAAATGCTTATATGCATAACATCTCCGGATTCTGATGTAACATTATATTCTTTCCCCATCAGTGATGTCAAGTCAAATCTGAAACCAAAAACACATACAAAAAAAATTAAAGGACATGTTTATTTTGTAGTATAGTGTTTCTGATAAGAATGCTTTTACAACATTTTCTATGGGTCTTATATATAGGAGGTACAAGATACAGTGGATAGGAAGCTCGACTTGTCATGTCGTAAATACATAGTGTTTTCATGATGTGTAGGTGACTTACCAGAGAATACAAACAAGACAAGAAAAGTTCAAGGTTCATTAATAGTACTTCATATTCAGTAGGGCTGGGTTTGAAGTGACTCAAACTGTTTGAGTAGCTCAGATCACAGTTCGTGAAATCATGGCATTTGTTCAAACTTTTGATGGGCTTGTGATACAGTGAATTTTTTTGTACTAGTGAAATGCTCTGTTTTAGGGTTTTTAATGCACTGTGGTTTTTAATAATGAAAAAGTGATTGAAATACCTTCTAATGCGCACATCATGTGTAAAAACAGAATCTAATAATTAAATAAGAGATTGCAATCATGATTCTGTCCAAATTTCAAGCTTTCATTCATCCTGAGACATCCAGTGACCGTGTAATGAAGCATGTTGAGATTCATTGCCATCAGCTTGCATTACTGAACCTACTGAGACCAGTCTTACATAACAACAGGTATGAATGTAATTTGTTTATAATCATTTTCTTTTCCAAAATTTTTGTTATTCTTTTTTCTAACATGACTAGCTGAAGTTATTTTCTATTACTTAATGTCACAAAGTTTGTTTAATTATCAATTATTAATTAGTTTATGGCAAGAGGCATATTGTTATAGGTCATATATTAGGCTAATTAGCATTGCTGTTAAGGCTAATTAAATTCTAAAAAAAATATTAAACATGGCTGCAGTTCAGCAATGGTAGAACACGATCAAAAAGTGAACAAAACCTTTGCAGCCAACCAGTAGTATTTAAATCATTTATATTGTTTAACTTACTCAAAGTACAGCCTCGTTGACAGAAACAAAAACAAATAAAAACACACACAAACACAGAGTCAAGCTTTTGCAACCATTGGCCGCGTCTTCAGGAAGGAAGGAAGGAAGAAAGGAAGGAGGGAGGGGAAAAAAGGGAATCGTTATCCGATTTCTTTTTATACATACATACATATATATGTTGACCTGGGTTTCAGCAAAAGTAATTTTGTCTTCTTTAGAAGATTTTCCATTTAGCTCATATTAAAGTAGTTGTAAATAAAACCTAGTGGCCATACATGACTGACTCCATGTCATGAAATAAAATTTTAAATTTTAAAACAAATGTCTGCAAGATAAAATTGTGGAGCAATGCCACACATAGGTCGAGTGAGCACTGTTAGTATGCAACATTTGCGAGAATTGATTCAAGTGATGATGTCTGTATCAATAGCCTCTTCTTAGAAAATGATTTGCAAACTATGTATGTACTTATCGATGCCTTCACGTTTTTTCGCAATAATATTTACATGCGTCACTGGAATTACAAGAAATGCAAATAACTGTGACAAGTCCCTGTCTTAGCATCAACTGCTTTTAGTAGACTATATGCATCTTTTCTTCTAGCGAAAACACTTGGCGTTTTTAGTTTAATTTATTGTTCATGTATCAAACAATATTTTTCTCTTGGACAACACACAAATGCACATAACAACTGTATGTACATCAATGAACTTTCAATAATCCATACTCTGCTCTTCCCCATCTGTGGATTGTTTGGGTCAGCATAGATTTTCTTTTAACTCCATCATTAATAGATACCACCTACTAATCGTAATCGGTAAAAAATACTCAAAGAACACAATGCATTAATACAAATATTTCTGTCTGCTGGATTACAAACTGTATTAGCAAACTAAAGTTTGCTTTAAAGTGCATGGTTATCTTATGTTTCTCCAGATCCTATTTTCACCCAATATTAAATTCATAACTTTTAATTTTCTCATCTTGTGATACGACTTTCTCACTTATGAATTATTGCCAGTTCCTTCTTGCTGTTGTACCGAAATAAGCAAATAATGCAATGAAATCAAATGTGATGTTTAGTATGTTTACTGTTGTACTTCCTTGTGCACATGCACAAGTTATCCCTGTGAAGTGTGCATGTTCTGCAACATGAATTAAAACATGAGTTAAGAAGAGTGTATGCTAACTTTTATCTCTATCCCCAGATGGCAGACATGCTATACAAATACAATTCACAGTGGATCTTTGCATAACCCTAAACAAAATTGAATTATCTGCATTTTGTGTCACACATAACACATTTAATTACATTGAGTGTCAGTTGGGCGGGATGAACGAAGTAAAGCGAGACATTAAGTACAAACATAGAATAAAGGTGAACCTTACTAGGAAGAAACATAAAACTGGGAAATTTTTCACATAGATTTTATGGGTTTTGCACAGGGGTTATGAATGTATGTTGTAAAATCGTGAAAAACTTAATATCGGGGAACATAAAATCAAAGTTCCACTGTAGTAAATCTATTACACACTCAGTTTTCATATCCTCTAATCATACCAGAAGCTCAAATGTTTGTAAATCTATTGGACTCAATCGCTTGGTTATTAGTTCGTAGCTTACAAACTACTAAAACCTAAAGACAACATCAAACACCCATGCCCAAGGGGGACTTGAACCCCCGATGGCGAATGGCCACGCGCACCACAGCACGGCGCCCCAGTACACAAGGCTAATTCACCAATATTTTGAGGAAATATACTAAAATTATGTTTCACTGTACTTTTGTGAAAATCTGGGGATATTTTGGCAGCTATAGTAGTCGCCTGTATGAGCTTCTCACTAGACACTGATCTTATCCTAAAAAAAAGAGGTACTACCATGAGTTACTAGGGTCCCCCCGTATGGGCTTGGCTGTCAACACAGCCTGTTTATTCTTCACGTTCCTATTGAGATGCAGACCACGCCTAGTAAAATCCTACCTATCAATAGCATAACAGGCACCAAACCCATGCCTGAAGTATCCACCTTGAGCAGCTGACCTAAACCCATGTTGACCCTCCTCACAGAACATTTGTAGCTCTTGTCAATACTGTGTCCAGCTCCACCCAATACCGTAACATAATTCTGCTTTGGAAATCTCCTGCACAAGGAACCTATTTTCTACAAGCTGGTAAGACAAGCACTGTGTTTGAAAAAGTTTGTGACCTGGAACCTGTCACCAATTTTTTCCTGTAGAATATGGTCCACACCTCTTTTATGGCTACTACCTAGCAACAGAACTTTCCTCCTATTCTCTACTTTTGGCCCACTTTGGGTTACGGTAGTAACACTAAAAGCAGGTCTTTGTGATCGTTTTTCAACAGCTAAACATTTAAATGAAAATAATGGCTTAACCATTCATCTGATATGAAAACTGAATAACCGAATTTGTAGAGGAGAAAATTCTCTGCAACTTTCCTCTCTTATGTTGTTTTCATATCTCATATCGTTTCAGAAGCATTTGCAAAAATAATGGCTATTTTGGGATGTATGTCCGTCGGTCTCTTTTGTCAGTAAGATCTGGTACTGATAAAAAAATCGGTCGACCTTTGAAATCGTGGACTGTGAGTCCAACGGCCGATTGGAGGTCGAAGATCTCCGATCTGGAGATCGCTGAGACGGAAGGCCCTGAGATGGGGTACTGTCACCGGCAGGCGCCAGAGAAGGGGTGCACTTCTCCGGCCGGGAAGGGGTGGGACAGAGGGAGGGCTACGGAAGCTACAGGAGGGGGAGATGTGAGGGAGGGGTGGAAACGGGATGTAAGGGGGAGATGGGAGCGGGACGGGGAGGGTGAAAGGTTAGAAGATAATGTTGATAGCAAAGGTAGTCGCCATCTGCACAGGATGCAGACGTTCATACTTACTGCGGGCCTCAGGGTATGTCAAACGCTCCAGTGATTTGTACTCTTGTATTTCCTTTTCTTTCTTGAACATAGGGCAATCTGGTGACCGTGAAGAGTGGTGTTGATGACACTTGACCCACACTGGCGGAGGAACACAGGGGCTCCTCTCATGTAATGAGCGACCACAATCACCACGTACGGGGACTGCTGTACAACGAGAGGACATATGGCCAAACCGCCTGCATCGAAAACATCGCATGGGAGGTGGAATGTAGGGCTTCACATCACATCGATATATCATTATCTTGACCTTCTCTGGGAGTGTGTACCCCTCGAAGACCAAGATAAAGGCCCCAGTATCAACGCGGTTGTCTTTAGGTACCCTCTGAACACGGCGAACAAAATGTACACCGAGCCGCTCGAGGTAGGTCCTAAGCTCCTTATCAGTTTGAAGGAGGAGGTCCTGATGGAATATTACATCCTGTACCATATTCAAGGATTTGTGTGGGAGTATTGTTACTGGGATGTCGCCAAGAGTGGTGCAGGCGAGCAAAGCCTCAGACTGGGCTGCTGAGACTGTTTTAATGAGCAATCAGCCAGATCTAAGTTTACTCATGGATTCCACTTCACCAAACTTGTCCTCTATGGTCTCAACAAAGAACAGTGGTTTAGTGGTAGTGAAAGTTCCTCCATCAGTCCTTGAGCAAACCAGGTAGCAAGGAAAGGGTTTTACTCCTAACCGGCGAGCCTGACCTTCCTCCCAAGGGGTAACAAGGGAGTGAAACATTCTCGTACCCGCAGTAGCAGCATTAAAAGACCTCTTCCTGTCTTGAGAGACAGCCGATGCACAACCATTTTTGAGTCTAACGCTTTTCATAGTGCTAGACGTCCGCCCTGGTGTCACCCACTCTGAAACTGGGGCCACCCAGCCTCAGCAAAGGAACCTGGCACGATGGTCATTGCTGGGAGTTCTGATACCCCCGATGACAGGCATCAACTCCTTGGCTTGCATGGAGAGGTCGCAGCTCAGACACCAGTAGTGTGATCCCTGTGGTGTCAGGGGGCTCAGCCAAAGGGTACATAACAGCCTCCCCCCCCCCACACACACACACAAACACACACACAGATTGGCTACACATGCTGGGGACCTAGCGGGGGATGGAGGCTACGGCGAGGAAAGGAAGTGGAAAGGAAAGGATGGGACCCGCGCCGTACGGGCTAGGTCGGGAGTTCTTCCCCAATTGGCTCACACGTTATCGGAGGATTTTGCTATGGAAGGTCAAACCCCGAGGGGGACCAAACTGGGCCGAAAACCGGTGGAAACAGCAGACAAAAGCAAAATTGCAGGACAATCGGTACCATGGGATAGCCAAACCGTCATCTAGAGAAACGTGGAGAGACGGGGTTGGAGAGGGTGGGAGGGAACGATTGGGATGGGAAGGAGGGGGAACTAGGAGAGGTAATGCAGCCTAGGGAAAGCAGGAAAAAAGGCTGCAATGGCTCGGAGACCCGTGCACGCCACACGGGGGGGTATTGTATTGGTATAAAATGCAAAGAAAATTTAAAGAATCCTGTGTTTAGTTCATGTGGTAAAGTTTTAATTGCCATCCCATATTTGGACATAACATGTATTTTTACTTCAATAATGTCAGTTACAAGAAAGACTTAGTAATTTTCTAACAAACATCAGATTCAATATGTGTCTACTTTTATAACTCCCTTGAAAAGTGTTTGTTTAGTATCAGAAGGAACATCAAACAGTCAGGTTTCCTAAAGAGAAAAGCATTTTGTTAGTACCAGATAGCAATAATGAGGCTTGTGCTTAATGATTTCATTGTGATATAGGAAGTAGCTTGGAGGGAAATTGAAAATGTAAGTACAAAAAGCTTCAGTCTTTCACCCACATACTTAAATCTGATGCCATTGGTCGTTTCTCTTTTATTACAATCTGTGCTAAAACGTTTCTAAAAACTTATCTTCAATATGAGATTGTTGCCAACATACTTCCAGAGAAAGTAAAAGTTTATGACATGATACAGTTGTGTAGCTACAGATTTTATTAGTCCCACTCCACCAAGAGTGTCTTTTGGCCGTTCTTATGTGGAGTTGAAGAGGCTTGCTCAGGATAGAGTATTGTGGAGAGCTGCATCAAACCAGTCTCCGGACTGAAAATCACAACAACATACAGCAGATGTGTGACAACTTTCATGTTAATTGCAGTTTTCTTCTTTAAGTCAATCAATATATAGCCTTCTCCTATGTATATCTTGTGAAAAGACCATGAAGTTAAAAACTAAAGAGATTCGAGCTCACATAGAGTTTACCATCAATTATTCTTACCGCGAAACATTAGTGACAGGAAAAGGGAAAGAAACTGCCGGTTGGGCCGAGACGCTCCGCTTCAGCCGGCTCACGCCAAGCCGACGACATTTGGAGTGTTTAATATTTCCAGCAAGAGCCAGTTGGGCTACGGTGTTGCTTCTGCTGTACAAGTATCTCACGTCTCCAGCCTGTTTTCAATACATGATTTTTTTTTTCTTGTATTACTATTAATTCCATAAAATGAATACAAAATTCGATATGTTTTTGTGGATGTTCTTGTAAGGAAAAACTCTCCTACATGTCAGTCAAAATTCATGGTATGAGTCCATTACCAGTTGTTTCTTATATGCTTAAGATCCGATGAGTCGATACAGTGAGAGAACAATAGGAATAAAATAAAATCAATGAACTGTCAGCTGGCACTAAGTAGACGGCAGTGAATAAGTTTTGGTTACCACCATGTTTTCTTCGATCTTCAACTGACGGGGGTGAAGGTACCTTGTTGCTGGGAACAAGCCCACCAAGAATCAAAAAGCAAAACACAACAAGAAATGGAGTGGCATTGCTTCTCATTTTTACTGACCTTTCCTGTAGTGTCTGAGGCTAAACTAAATCATTTTCTGAGAGCTGCAAAATTGAAAATAAGGCATAGATATACTTATAAATTTCAGTATAATTTTGGGCTTCTTCCTTTTTACCATTTCCCACTAGAAAGCCAATATGTATTATATCAAAAAACTTTATTTCACTCCATCAACACCAAAGTCACAGTTAACATTAATTTATTATTGACTTTTAATTCCAAACACATCATTAATTGTATAATGTGGAGAAGAAATCAGTTGTATGCCTCTTACAAAGTATGACTTCATGTAAAACCAAAGCAGATCATTGCCACCTAAGAAAAAATAGTTTATACTTGTTTTCTGGTTATGGATTATGAACACATCACGAGGGAGCGACAAGTGGCCAACAATTCAAATTTTTCAGCACTGCAGTGCTTCACGCTATGCCCAAAATCCGCCGAGATCGAAGGCTTGCGGTCGCGGCATAACGCTGCTCAGATAACTCGCAATTAGAGATGGGTAGGTCCGAGATTTTAAAGGAGTCGGGACCGGATCTGCATCCAGCTCTGCGGACCCGCATCCAGGTTCCGTGTCCGCTGCACCCATATGGGTCCGGCTCTGCAGCCGGCCGGGCGGACGGACTGTGTCTGTCGGGTGGATCCGCCGCCACTGGACCTGCGCTGGTACAGCACAATCAAGAGTTACTGTTATTGGGAAAAACCTTACAATAATCTTCTGTTGAACAGTTGTGCAGTGAATGGCAACACAAATTCAGGAAATCGAACAAAATCATTATGTTTGTTGAACTGTTTCAGCCAAACATTTGTTGGTAGTGCAACACCTGTTAGAGGATGCAGCCCAAGGCCAGTACAGTATCGGAGAGAAAAAATACGCCTGTGTGCCAGCCTCGCCTGTTGTGCTGAGTACTGCCAGGCCAGTGATACACACAGCTGACGGAATTCGGCGAGCAGGTAGCCGCCCAGACACCCCAGCAGGCCGCCCTGGCCTGACCACCCTGCTGTGTTTATGGTAGGATCCGCATCCGGCGTGGGCTTTACAACTGTCTCCCTTCCACTCCGCCACTGCGTTTCCAACTCCGGCCGCGCCTGACCTGTTTGCTGGCCTGGACCCACAACCGATGCGTGTCTGAGGATGCGTGTCCGACCTGCACTCGGATTTACATCCATCATTAGCGCAGCGGATGCGGGTCCAAGGAACCGTTTCCATCCGACCTATCCATCTCTACTCGCAATTACTTGTGAAAGTGGTAGATATCCGGACGACCACCATTTCAAGAACTTTTCTGTTGTTTTAGTTCCATTTCACTCGCTGTAATGTATCATCTAAAATGCAGAGAAAAGTAATCTGCCCACCATGCAACTTTTTCAACACACGATTTGTATATCTAGCGCACACACTTGACAAACAGCATCATTTGAAAGTGACTTATGAATTATGAAAAGATACTCTGACGTCCACACTCCTGAAACACCACCTTCATGACCTAGGTCATGAATTACCTTTCCCTTCCGTTCCCATCCTTTCTTTTTCCCTTCTCTCCCACCTGATGAAGAAACTGTGTTCCGAAAGCTTGTTCATTTTGTCCCCTTTTTTTCTGTTTCTTCATTTGTGTTACTATCGGCGGTACAGCACAAAGGTAAGTACTGGCCAGCCATTCTATCTCGTTTAAACATTTTTTTCGTATGATGCCCCCTCGGGCATGGATGTTTGTGTTGTCTTTAGTGTTCATAAGTAATTCTCGCTTACTACTTTTCCGCTGTTTATGGAGTAAAATTACGGCTCTCGGTATGATGTTAAAATTTATAATTTGAAATGATGAAAGGAAAAAAGTTTCTCGCTTACTACTTTTCCGCTGTTTATGGAGTAAAATTACGGCTCTCGGTATGATGTTAAAATTTATAATTTGAACACTACAAATTGTAGCGACAGGAAATTTTACAGACAGTATACACATATATAGTTGAATGTAGCTTCTAAATTGTATCACATTCCGACACGTAGTTCATGAGATAGGAGCACATAAACAGTAATGTTCTGCTGTTCATGGACTAAAACTATGGCTTTCGGTATGTCGTTACAATTTATAATTTCAACACTACGAATTGTAGCTGCAGGAAATTTTACAGATAGTATACACACATATATTTGAGTGTAGTTTCTAAATTGTATCACAGTACGACACATAGTTCATGAGATACGAGCACATAAACAATGGCGTTCATGGAAAACCACCCCATCACACACCAAGTTTTAATCTATTACTTCTTTACTACCAATTGTATTTCCAAGAGATTTTACAGACATACAGACCTTATACAAATGAATATTTACCTGAAAAACGGCAGAAATAAATACATAAATACCCAGGCAATACCGGGTTTTCAGCTGGGTCAATATATTTGTGAAAGACAAGTGTGAAATTAAGAATAATTTTGAACCCAGAAACCAATGAAAAGCCGAAGCACACATAGACCTGCACCACATTTGCAGGTCACTTCACAGAACAGACTCCTCACCTTTTTAAAGAACACCAGCACCAGTAAGAATAATATGTGGACAGCTAACAACCGATTATCACAGTGCAAAACAACGTAAGAGAGCCACTACAACAACATTAAGATACACCACAATCCCATACTGAACACATTTTTTCAGGTTATAATTTACACCAAAAATTTCTGATAAAGGATTTAACTAAGTTGGGGTTTACAATAAACTGTACTATCAGACCCTAGATTTCGAATTATACCCTGAATGTGATATTTATTGTCTTCTGGGCGCCACAATCTCTTTCTTTCTTTCTTTCACAAAGCATATCAGTTTCTCACTGTCCATATCTAGCATATGTGAGAATGTTGGTCGATTTGGCCGAAGAAAACAAACTGATTTGAATTTCACCGACTGTTGTCTGAAGTCTCAACGTTTGGGCGATGAGATCGGCTACACTGTGACCATGCCCATAGTGGAGTACTGATTTGAAACTATCCGCCATTTTCCACTGATGTCTGACGTCGGTAAGACCCACAGAAATCGGAACCATTGTGACCACAGCCATAGGCGTTCGAGATCAGTCGCCACCATTTCAAACTGAATGACTGTCAGTGAGGTGTTCCACTTGCAGGGCGGAACAAGTTGCAACCATTTGTGACAGGATTTTCTGCAGATATCTGTCATTTACAGGGATCGGATCACAGAATCCAACAACTGTGGGTCACATACTACACTCGTCCCTATAAGTGGTATGTGCACATTAATATCCCCTATTTTAGAGAAAACTGCATGTCATATATTTAAATCGACAAAATAAACATTGATACAGATTCACAACCGCTATTGTAGTCAAGTCTTGGTATGCAAAAATACGTACCTGTTTTCTTTTAATGCCTACTTGCGAAGAAACAGAAGTGCTAAATGTTTTGCTCAAAATTACAGAACTGCTCATTGACCTACTATGAAAAGCTTGCCCTGTGCAAAGACCACATTTTGAAAGAAACAATGTACCTCTGAAAAGCATTGAGATGTATGGTACTGACCATTGTTTCTTTTTAAATACGAATAGCTTTCATATTGAAAGCCCCTTGCCTGTGAACAACTTCGTCAATATACCTAATATCTCTAGCACCAGCCATACGTTTGCACACTGGACACCTTGCAGTCTCTTCCTAGAACCCTGACGAGTTACAATTCTTAATCTTTTTTGGAAATAGAGAATTTACACCACAGGTTACGTTTGGGCAAGAACAATATTTTAGTTTATCAACATTGACAATAAATAGCAGATAATTAGTACAAATCAACGGTGAAATTTCTGACAAAATAAATGCCATAATTTAATTAAATTTGTCCCATTCCTTTTATCAAAAAATGTAAAGTAAAACAGGACAATCATGGGGAAACTAGTGTCTGGATTTATTTATTAACAGCTTTGTTTAACAATTTGACATAATTTCATTAAATGCAATTGATGTTTTCATATAGCTATTACTTGACTAATGAAACACTGAAAGAGTTATGCATGTTAAGCTTTACATGGAAACATATTGAGAACTATGCTATTTCTGGGATTTAATTGCCTCTCTCGCACTGTAATCAGCTTAAGATTGTAATGTTTGGCATGTTCCATTAAACACGCACACATCACCACCACTGTTTTCCATATGAAAGTTTCAGTGGTTTTGTACCTTCTAACCTCTAAAATACACAGCACGGATCAAAATATGCAGAATGCCACTTACGTGAACGTCACATAAATATTTGTACTTAACCATCCCGTAGAATCTCAAAAGGCATAGTGTGAAGTTTTGTTGCAGTGTTTCATTATTTAAGTCACAAACCTTACGTTCCTGTATTCGTAGAACTGCTTTCAACTGGTACCGCGGATCTCGCCTCAGGTGTATCGTATAATAATGCCTAATATCATAATGGAAAGTCCAGGTTGGAATAAATAATATAGTGAGGACAGTTTACAACTCACCGCAAAGACGTGGCGACGAGCTGCGACAGGCACATACAAAAGACACACACATACAACACATTCAGCTATCGGCCATGGCCTTCTTCAGAAAATAGGGCACTCACGCAATCACACAGGCACACAACACAGTCATACAACCATCACCTCCGACTGCCACACTTCGAGTGTGGCAGTCGGAGGTGATGGTTGTATGACTGTGTTGTGTGCCTGTGTGATTGCGTGAGTGCCCTATTTTCTGAAGAAGGCCATGGCCGATAGCTGAATGTGTTGTATGTGTGTGTCTTTTGTATGTGCCTGTCGCAGCTCGTCGCCACGTCTTTGCAGAGAGTTGTAAAATGCCTAATATCAGATATTTGTAGAAATGGGCGAAGTACTTTTGACAAGCTATACTTTAGATGTCATCACTGCTTGCTCACTCACAATAATTTTAAGCTGTCCTATTAGGTTTCTGCATAATGACATCCTTTATATTCATAAAAAATAGTAGATTTTTTAGTCAGAATAAACATCTACCTACAGTGTAGCTTGTCAAAATTACTTTGTCATTTTCTATGAATATGTGATATTAGGCCGCACTACATGATACACATGCGGCGAGAGCCGTAGTACCACTCGAAAACGGTTCTACAAATAAAAACTCATGTAAACCTTTCATCAACGCAGGTTAGAGAGTAAACAAGTCAACTAGCGCTACAGGTAGCCAAAATATGAAGCACAAGAAACAGGCGTTTGAGTTGGCATTTACAGTTGCAATTGGCGGATGGCGCGCATGCGCAGCAGCACGTAGGCTGCTGTTTGGCCGGCGGCGGCTACAACACGCGGCTCTGGCGCACTTCTGACATCATCATGGCAGCCAACGTGTTAAAGATAGTAAGAAACTAGTCACATAAGTTTCGCGCAACTCGAATGAACCTATTTTTGAGGAAATGCATCCAGCCAAGCGGAAGACAAACAAATGTTTCTGCCGAAAAGCATATCGTGAACCTCGACTTTTCCAGGGTTTTAGGGAAAAATACAAACATTCCCTGAGTTTTCCCCCCGAGATTTCCAGAACAAATAAACTCCCCGAGATTTCCTGGTTTTCCAGGACGCTGGACACCCTGTCAACTTATTACCAACCATGTCCTCCACCAACTCTCCACACTTCCTACTCCTTTACTACCTGGTATCAGGTTACAGTTGATGCAACCTCCCTATACACCAACATTCCCAATGCTCATAGCCTTGCTGCTGTTGAACACTACCTTGCACAACAACCAACCGACTGCAACCCAATACCTACTTCCTAGTTACCTTGACCAACTACATTCTCATCCACACTTACTTCTCCTTTTCAGGCATCACCTACAAACAAATGTGCAGTGCAGCCATGGGCACCCACATACAGTAGAACCTCGTTTTTACGCTTTTCAAGGGACTTAAGTAAAATGGTGTAAAATGCAGGAAAATGTAAAATGCAGGAAATAATGTTTTAAGTGGTAAAAAATGCTTACTGCGTGAGCCTTGCATTTTCGTAGTTTATTTGTGGTATATGTACATAATAGGCATCTAAATACTCGCCAGGAAGTTTATTATACAATAAAGGTTATCCAAATTTTTACTATTTTAAGCGCCAGGTAAAACATAATTTTACAGGAAGTAGAATTTTTTGACGTAATTTCATTCATTATAATCGAGGATGCCGCTATTTTAAGCGCCAAACAGAATTGGTAATTTTATGGGAAGTAGAAATTTTTGACGTAATTTCATTCCTTATAATCGAGGACGCCGCTATTTTAAGCGCCAGGCAGAACCGGTCATTTTATGGGAAGTAGAAATTTGACGTAATTTCATTCATTATAATCGAGGACGCCGCTATTTTACATGCCACACAGAATTGGTAATTTTATGGGAAGTAGAAATATTTGACGTAATTTCATTCATTATAATCGAGGACGCCACTGCTAGGCTATGTAACACATCTTCAAAATTACCTGAACCACTTCGATATTGTTTGGACGCTGCTGCCAGGCTATGTAACACATCCCCAAAATTACTGCCTTTTCCGGAATTACGTAATTATTTACGTAGTAAAACTAAAAGTTCCGTTATTTTTGTATTTTTAGATGTTTCACATGACGATATTAGAGAATTTATTCGCGTTTTCGAGTACAAATATATGCATAAGTATTTTTGTGACGTTTGCATAGGATCAGCACCTCTCACTATTATCGCTTTTTTGAGGCTGTGGGTATTATGATACCCAACTTTGACAGATATCATTCTTTATCAATCAGAAATATATATCACAAAAACAATGCAACTCTTTATTCTCACGCCAACAAAGCAACTGGTTCTGATTGTTTTGAGTAGATGCCAGCCGCTTTGGCAAAGAAGCTAGCAGAAAGAGGAACTGCACCGCCACAAATCAGCGTTATTCTCACGCCAAGCGCTATGGCAAAGAAGCTGGTTGAAAGAGGAACTACATCGCCACAAATCGGCTTGTCGTAAGTCATCAACGAAAGGCGAAATATACGTTTGAATAAATGCAAAGTGTCAATAAACTCGACTGCGAATAATTTTTAAGCGCTATACTTTATGGGGAAAGTCATGCTAGCGTCAATTTATGTATATTACGTCATTTTTCTTCACGAAAATTCTTCCGAAAAGCGTGAAACGCGGGAAAAATGTAAATATGTTAACGCAAAAACGAGGGCGAATTAACATTGTAATAATAGGAAATTTGATGGGACCGACAAAAAATGGTGTAAATGGCGGGAAAACGTAAAAACCGAGAATGTAAAAATGAGGTTTTACTGTAGTACCTTTCTGTGTCAAACTGTTCATGGGCCACCTAGAGGAATCCTTCCTGACTACCCAGAATCCCAAACCCCTCATCTGTTTCAGATTCCTTGATGATATCTTTATAATCCGGACTCAAGGTGACGACACACTATCAACATTCCTTCAAAACCTCAACTCCTTCTATTCACTTCACCTGGTCCTACTCAACCCAATGAGCCACCTTCCTAAACATTGGTCTTATCAGTACCTCAGACGACATCCAACCTATCAACCATCAATAATACCTTCATTTTGACAGCTGCCACCAATCCAAACCAAAAAGTCCCTTCCATACAGACTAGCCACCTGTGATTGTCACATCTGCAGTGACAAGCAGTTCCTCTCCACATATGCCAAACACTTTACTGAGGCCTTCACTGACTGCAATTACCATCCAAACCACGTCCAAAAAAGATCCCATGGTCCCTGTCTGTCAGGTCACTCAAGAGCTTCCCAACACCCACCGTCCAGCCACAAAGGAGCACCCCTCTTGTTACTCAGTACCACCCAGGACTGGAGAAGTTGAGCCACATTCTCTGCCTGAATTTCAACTACCTTTCACACTGTCCTGAAATGAGAAATACCCTACCCAAGAACCTCCATACAGTGGTATTCTGCCATCCCCCAAACCTACATAATATCCTTGGTCCATCCTTACTCCAACCCTGTTCCCAATTCCTTGCCCCATGGCTCATATCCCTGCAATAGATCTAGATGTAAGACCTGACCTATCCACCATCCAACCACCAACTACTCAAATCCTGTCAAAGGCATTTCTTATACCATAAAGGGCAGGTCAACCTGTGAAAGCAGTCATGTTATCTACAAACTGAGCTGCAACCACTGTGCAGATTTCTATGTGGACACGACCAGCACCAATCTGTCAATCTGGATGAATGGCCATCCATGGCTAAGAGGCAACTAGACCATCCTGTTCCAAAGGATGTAGCACTGCATAATGTGGCTCACTTCAATGACTGCTACATGGCCTGTGCCATATGGATCCTCCCCACAAACACCAGCTTTTCTGAATTGCACAGGAGGGAACTCTCCCTACAATATATCCTACACACCCACAATCCCCCAGACCTAAAGTCTGACTGTCAAAGGCCTTGATGGCCGAAAGCTATCAAGTTCTTTTCTATTTTTTTGTGTCTTTCTGAGACTCATTGGATGTATCTGTGGAGTAAGTAATGTATTTTTGAATCCTTCCTGGAACTTCCATTGTTTGTTATACTTGAATACTGCACACGGTCTTGAATCTATGGAAAACAGAATCCAGTATGCACTGAAAGGTGGCCAGGGCATTATGTAGTCAAAACAGTATACAGAGATTTTTTATACGCATGTGTTGCAGTTACAGATTTAGGTGCTCATATTAAAAGATGAATGTACAATGTGATACCATTGTGACGGCAGCTTTTCAATTCTGTATTGGACCTCACTTTCTGACAGTCAAAAATTGGAAGGTAATAAAGAAGCATCCTCTGCTCAGAAAATAAAATTAAAAAATCTGAGTGATGTGAGAGGAAGTAGAGCCTGACTAAAGTAAAATCAGCAATAATTTTCCTTTACATAATACTCACAGATGTTGGGTGAAGATGTTTACTGCTGTGCAGTTTCCATTGTTGTGGACTGGAGGTATGATGCTATGATTACTTCCTACGGGGCATGCCGCTGCTGTTCGCCACGAGAATTTGTATTTGCATCCAGTAACATTCTCGAAGACAGGTTCATTCTGAAATTAAATGACTTAACAGTTTACAACATCTTCAATACACCGAGATTAATAAATTTGACACAGTATGGATGAGAAAAATGAATCAAGTTAACACTCATGAATGCAAGTTTGATACAAGTATAAGGAACACAGTAAACCACCTACAATATAACTAAACAAAAATCTGGTACCTTGACAATGTTACAGACATTATAATACTGTTGGCATCTCACCCTGAGAAAGGTCACTGAACTGCTGACAGACACGAAAATAGATAATCACATTCACACAACTTTTCGGTCATGGTCTTCATCAGAAAATGAAACACATACGTTCACGCAATCACTGAGACACTATACAAACACAACTATTATGTCCGGCCACTCAAGTGACACATGCTAAACCTCGAGTGGGGTGGGGAGTGGAGGGGGAAGGATGCTGGGTACAAGTGTGAATGGAAAGTTCCGCATTGCACGATAGATTCTAAAGCCTCTGATAGGCTGGAATTTGAATTGCAGCAATGAATACAGTGAAGGAAAGGGGCAGGAAAGGATAAACGGGAGGTGTAGCGGAGTGGGGGAGGATTTTAAATGATGAAAATAATAAGGAAAAATAAAAATAGGAAAAAAAGGAATAATAAAGTTAAAGCCCAATACCTCATTCCTTATAACACTTACCAATTACATCCTAACAAACAATTACAAGGATAAGTTTAAAATCAAATCTGCGGCATGGCCATGGGCACCAGTATGGCACCCTCCTATGCCAACCTATTTATGGGCCGTCTAGAGGAAACATTCCTAGCTTCCCAAATCTCCCAACCCCTGGTCTGGTTCAGGTTCATTGAGGATATTTTCATGATTTGGACTCAGGGCCACGACACCCTATCCTTGTTCCTTCACAACCTCAATTCCTTCTAACCGCATCAGTTTTACTTGGTCCTTCTCAACCCGGCAAGTCACCTTCCTGGATGTTAACCTCCACCTCACTGACAGCTCCATCCACAACCTATTAATTACCAACAGTAACTGCACTTTGATACCTGCCATCTATTCCACCTCAAAAGATCCCTCCCATACAGCCTTTCCACCTGTGGACGGCAAATTTGCAGTGATGAGAAGTCCCTTACCCATTATGCCAAAGGCCGCACAAAGGCCTTCACAGACAGACATTACCCTCCTGACCAAGTCCCCACACACCACCTATCGTCCCAACCCCAGTAAGCAGTCACTACAGAGTGTCCTCATTGTCACACAATACCACCCAGAACTGGAACAACTTAATCGCATCATTCATTAGGGGTTTGATTATCTATCACCATGTCCTGAAATGAGAGACATCCTACCCAAGATCCTTCCAATCCCTTCTAAAGTGGTGTTCCATCGCCCACCCAACTTCCACAACATCCTAGTCCATCCCTATGCCAATCCAGCCCCAACCCCTTACCACAGGGATCATATCCCTGTGGATGATCCCGATGCAATCCATCCACCTAGCACTTCCTATTCCAGTCCTGTCACAGGCTTATCCTACCCCATCAGAGGTCGGGCCACCTGTGAAAGCAGCCATGTGATATACCAACTCTGCTGCAAAGATACTCTGCAAATAACATTTAAGTGCCTGGCAGAGGGTTCATTAACCACTTTCATAATCTTTCTCTACCATTCCATTCTCTAATAGCTCACAGAAGAAAGAACACCTAAATCGTTCCATTTTCGATCTGATTTATTTTATTGGGATGGTCATGTCTCCCTATGTATGTGGGTGCTAGCAAAATATTTTCATATTCAGAAGTAAAAGTCGGTAATTGAAATTTCGCAAATAGATCTCGTCACAATGAGTGTAATTCTTTTACTGATTTTCACCTCGAATTGTGCAACATTTCCGTGGTGCTTTCCCCCCTATAACATGATAAAACAAAATGAGCTGCCCTTCTATGAACCTTCTCAATGTACTCCATCAGTCCCACCTGGTGAGGGTCCCACACTGGGCAACAGCACTCCAGGAGAGGATGTAGGCAGTCTGGTAGGGCTGTTGCATCTTCGCAGCGTCACCTTCCCCACAGTATTTTCTGTGTGTTTTCTCCAGTCTAAATTGTGCATAATTGTAGCTCCTAGGTATTTGGTAGAATTTATGACCTTAAGGTTTGACTGATTTATCGTGTAACTAAAGTTCAGCGGAGTTCTTCTGGTAGTCATGTGTATTACTTCACACTTTTCATTAGTTATTGTTAATTGCCAATTTTCGCATCATGTAGAAATTTTGTCTAAATCACTTTGCAGTTGCTTTTGATCCTCTGTTGTCTTCACTAACTGATAAACGACAGCATCATCCACGAACAATCAAAGGAAGCTATTCAGAGTGCCTCCTAAATCATTTATAAACACAAGGAAGATTAGAGAACCTATAAGGCTTCCCTGGGGAACGCCAGACAACACGTCTGTTTTACTCATTGACTTACCATCAAAAACTACAAACTGTGTCCTTTCTGATAAGAAATCATGTATCCAATCACACAATTGGGGTGATATGCCATAAGCACACAACTTCATTAAGAAGTCGCTTGTGAGGTACAGTGTCAAAAGCCTTCCGGAAATCCAGAAATATGGAATCAATTTGAGATCCTTTGTTGATGGCACTTATCACTTCATCGGTATGACCTCAAACCAGCTGTGCATTAGAATGAATGGCCACCGTCAAACTGTGGCAAAAAAAAAGAAAACAAGATAGACCACCCTGTGGCACAGCAAGCAGCCGAGTACAGCACTTTGCATTTCAATGAATGTTTCACTACCTGTACCATCTGGATTCTCCCCTCCACCACCAGCTCTTCTGAACTGCACAGATAGGAGTTGTCCCTTCAACATATTCTACGGTTCCGCAACCATCCTGGCCTCAACCTAATATAACTTACCATCCCTACCCTATGCCTAACATCTCCCCCCTCCCCCCCTTGTCTTCCTCCCCCACTCATTATCCTGTATCTCACATCTACCTTGCAACTGTGTGTCACCACTTACAATATCCCCTTACTTTACTTTTTATTTTTACTTATTTTGTATTTTTTCCTAACTTTACTTTTTCCTATTTTTAGTTTTCCTAATTATCATATCAAATCCCCCCACTCCCTCCCCACACTCCTCTAGACCTCCCTATTATTCTTTCCCGTCCCTTCTCTTCATGGTATTCATTGCTGCAATTCAAAGTCCCGCCTATTGGAGCCTTTAACATCCATCATGCAATGCAGAACTTTCCATTCCCACCTTTACCTGGCATCCTTCACCCTGCACTCCCCACCTCACTCATAGTCTACATACTTGAGTCGGTGGAGAGGCCAGACATGGTGGTTGTCTGAGTGATTGCGTGTTTCTTTTTCTGACGAAGGCTGTGGCCGAAAATTTTAGTTGTCTGAATGTGATTATCTATTTCTGTGTCTGTCAGCAGCTCAGCGAGCCTATTTATGGTGAGATGTTACCTATCCTCCATTATTGATATTTCTATCAGATTTTCCATTGTTATAATATTGTTGGCGTTTGTGGAACATAAAACAATGACTTCCCACCAGAGTGCTAGAAACACTATATTTTATTTTTTACTAGCACTTCCACAACTAACCAACCAAACATGAATCAAGCAAAAACACAAGATTTAATATAGGAGCAGTTCCAAAAACTACAAGGGTAAAAGAATCAAAGTGTTATAAATTTACAGCATGAATGTATCTTCACTGCAACCTCCACATTACTGATAAAGTGAAATACTATAATCCTTTATCATTATCTTTACCAGAGTACATTTCTTTAATTCATTCTCTTCAATTCTAGTTTTATGTTCTCTGTGTATGAGTTACTATGCCTTTGCAAGTGCAACCATTTGTCTATTTTGAAGGATATGACTTGTGGTGTGATCTAATGTTATACATTGCTGCCAAAGAAACCTTAAGAGGAAAGATGGTGAACATATTCAGCATTTCGCGTAAAGAACATCATCTTTGCTTTGTCTTAATTTGTTACGCTAATTATTGCTTTTATGACCAGATGAAACGCCATCTGTCGGACATTTTTTGAACTTGTTACTTTGTTATTTATTTATTTGTTCTAATAAAACCCCATGTAATTACAAGCATGTGTGTCAATTTTTACCTCTCTATCTACATTATTAAGTGATTTATTAAGTTTTCAAAATTATACAGACTTTTTGATCCCTCGGTATATTTATCTTGTTTATTTTATTTTATTTTTCTCCCCTCACCCGCCTCCCCATTCCATTCCTAAGCTGCATCTTGTTATTCCCTTGTGGCCTGTGCTGTACCCATCCCCACCACCACGACACAACCTTCCTATCCCTCTACCCTCCCTTCGCCTCCCCGAATTACACACTGCATAGTGTAATTCGAAGTTTGGTTGCCGGAGGTGATGGCTGTATGACTGCATTGTGTGCCTATGTGATTGCATGAATGTTCTATTTTCAGAAGAAGGCCATGGCCGATATCTGAAAGTGTTTTATGTGTGTGTCTTTTGTACCTGCTTGTAGCAGCTTATCACCACGCCTTTGCTGTGAGCTGTAAACAGTCCTAAATACAACAATATATTTATCTACTGTTTGTGATGGAACATATCACTCTGTGTGATATGCCTCAACTTTCCTTAACTACTGAATGATGACAGCACTGCAATAGTATTTATAAATATTTAATGTGTAATGAAAGCCAGATACTGCAGAAAGAGTTATCTCATTTTGTGCATGTATTGAGAGCAGTGTGGACATTGCTTGAGAACAAGATGGGAGAGCACCTGAGAAGTAGCGTCATTCTCGCTACTTGTAGCAGATCATGAAGTTATTCCATGTCCTTAACTCTGGTCTCACAGATGAGCATGATCTACAGAAGAAAAGAATGTTTGAATACACTACACAGTAGGAATGTGTGTTCTGATGGACTGCCACAATTTGCAGAGGTAGAACTGATGAGTTCCAAGCATCAGTGTATCAATAGATAATTTGATATTACATCCCATTTTATCAAGTAACTCTATGCATTGTTACTTTTCAAATAAGACTGACCATTTGACTGTCACTGCCACATCACGATCACAAACAGTACACATAGATGTTCAAATTCTGATGTCTGCCTGGTTCCTTTCTCCATTCCCTAATTCAGGGTGGCCACCAATTATTCATTTTCAAATTCAAGGTTTTTTCCGAGTTTTCCAAGTTAAAAATAATTATTTTCCAGGTTTTCATGAAACTTTATTTTGCCCGAAGGGTTTAGCAAACAAATATACCGTAAAGAAACTAGTTACATATTTTTAAAACACATTGCATCCAAGCTGAACCATGTCAACATTGCATCCAAGTTGAACCACGTCACATTGTAATATACACCAAGCAGTGGTGAATCCAAGATAAAAATTGTGGCATTGTACCTCAAACTGATCTACAAAGACCCAAATCATATTATGAGGTTTTCCTCATGGTTTTGGGGGATCTGCAGCCCCATAAACCCTCTCCCCCACCCAGATTTGACACTGACACAATGTATAGTACAGGGTGTACATTTTAAGTTGACAAACCAGAATAATTATAGAAAAAAAGTATATATTCAACAACAGTTTTCACCATTATTAACAGACGGCAGAGGCGTAGGAAATGATACTGAACTTGAACTGCCTCCACCGTTTGGGAGCGGTGTGGGTGGCTAGTGTAAAATTTTAAATGGAAACTCCCATTTTTTATTGCAGATTCAGATTCTACAGACTAAATCATGCCTAGTTTGGTTGATATTTTTTTTTTTTTTTTTAGTTTCAATTGGCAACATATTGCACCATAATGGTAAGAATGATTTGCCATACTTCTGGAGAAATGCTCCACCCAGGAAAGAAAATGAGTGTTAGTCATATTGATGATGCTTCAGAACCCAACAAAATGATATCAGATGTACATTTCTTCCTGGCTAGTTCAATTAAGTGTTTTTTTGGAAATTCATAACTGGTATTCAGACAAGGGCAATCTGGACTAAGGCATCACTTTGAAAGACTGCCCTGTCCACTACAGGGAGAGGAAGGGATAGCTTTGGGGATCATTTGGTAGCGTTCTGAAGCATCATTAATTTGGTTTTTATTTATTTTATATCCTGTTTAGTACATTTCTTCACCAGTATGGCAAGTATTGGTTACTATTACAGCACCATCTGTCATAAGAAAAATCAACCAGACCATACATGATGTGGGCCTTAGAATCCTAATCTGCAATAAAAAAATCGGGTTTCCCATTTCAAATTTTACACTTGACACCCCCCCCCCCCCCCCCACACACACACACACACAAAATGGTGTAAACGGTTCAGGTTGAGTATTATTTCCTAAGCCTCTGCCATCCAAACATGCTGGTGCAAACCATTTTTGATCATCTACTGATTTTCCGAGTTATTCCGGTTTGTCAACTTAAGGTTTAGACCCTGTATAATGGACTAAGTTGAGTTCAAGTAGTTGCAGGATACTGTACATTTTAATGTGAATTGCATTCGTATCTGCAACATAGCCCGTTCATTTACACTACACTTCCTGATACATTAAAATACAGTCACATCTCATGCACTAGTGATCGAGAACTCAATACATATATTATCATTTACTTTACCTTCAGGATATGAACAACCTTTTCACCTCTTTCAAGTTTTCATTTAGATTGTTCCTAATGGTGCTTTTCAGTTTCCTGAGCCCATACAATCAAATTAGTTTTGCCCTGGAAAACTAGCTAAAAGATCAATGAATGTTAATGACCCAGCATGCCTAATAATGCACAATGTTCTGGGCGAATTCTTTAACTTCGAGGAAATGAAATAGGGAATGCAAAAACATATCTGGAGCAACAGCTATGTGGTATTTGTATTCAAGTGTCATCTGGTAAAATAACACTCAACAGCAGATTTTAATGAAAACATTATTTTGTTCTAATGAATGTTTCATTTTTTAAATTCTTGTAGTACTAAATAGCCAGTAAAATATATATTGTGGAAAGCAACAGACTTCCATTTGCTTACGGAAAGTTTATGTTTCTTGCTTCCTGCGTGACTGTTCAAAGCACTCTTTCCCATTGTAGAAATATGTATCTGTGTTGCATAATGCATTCGTTTGTGATTTGGGATCACATGTAACTCACGGATACACTGTCTCGTATGAGCCCTGATATCGAGTTAATACTGTGTTTTGACATGACAGACAAACACTTTACTCTAAAACAGGATGAATTACTTCATCTGTGCGGGCACAGGTAAGGTCGATTCACACTTGGATTCACTCTATTGTTCTCTGCAACGATTGTTTCACTCTGTTCCATCTCAGAAAGATGGAGATGGCGTCAGTCTCGAAATATAACAATACATTAAAAATATCGTTAAATATAAGACAGATGTTAAAGCAATAAATTACAACTGAAAGAAATTTCCTTTTCGCAAAACTCGCGTACCGTATTACAGAGTTATACTTACATCTTTTTGGGGTCAATTAAGAAAATTGCTAAAATTTAGTACAAATAAATATCGCCTTTCATTCTAGCTGCGATTTTGTAGTCGCGCCTTACGATAACACTGCGTCTCTTCAATGTACATCGAAGGAACTGAGTCGCGTGGTTGAACAACACTTCGAGATAAATACAGAAATAGATAACGGAATACGTAACTTATAATTATAAAACTTTTTAAACCGCCCAGAAATATATTTGAAAATGTTTTTCTACACAAAAATGAAGTGATGAATATTATTTAACCCGCGGGCACTAGCGATCTGAGCATTTTGCTCACCGTAATTTTGAAATGACTGGCATTTTGTTACTTTTAAATATTGAACTTTGAGATTTTTTCTTACTAAAACTACATGGATTACTTAATTACACTTATGTACATTTCGAACTGGTCATGTAATCTGAGCATAGGATATACACACGAATGATCGTTTCACTCTCAAAGCCGAGAGATCTCATGGGTTAAAATTCCCGGTTTCTGGCTGAAATTCAAGGTTTTTTCCCGGTTTTCCCCGATTTTTTCAAATTCAAGCCTTTTTTTTCCGGTTTCAAGGTACAGTGGCCACCCTGTAATTCTATGTTTCATGTAACTCTTCTTCTATGTTGCCTTTTCTTTCCATAATTTCTTGTCTTCGCTGTTCCTAGAGTGATCGCACACCCCCTTGTTTCTTACCTTTCTATTATTGTATCATCTCATAATTCTAGTAAATATTATTTCCTTTCCCGTGTTTTTATTTAAATGTTTACCATCTACGGCTTCCCAGTAAAATCTTAATTACTCATTTTCACCTTTGGAATATCTTTTACATCTCTTCACTTCTTTACTTTTTCCTGTTCAGTTTTAGTGAAGAATAACAATTATACTCTGCAAATGTAATTTATTTCTGTTGCATCAGTTTCACTCAGATTTTGGTATCAAACATGCCTTTTGTTCAGCTGTATATGCAAAAATCAACGTGTGTATATTTGTACTCTACATGCACCTAAAGCATTTATTAAACTGTGATAAAACATCAGTGTGTTGTTCTCTGTATGCCCGTAAAGGATCCTGGCCACCCAAAACCAAAATATGGAACACAGTTCAGCCGATATGACATCTACATACAAGGTATATCTAAAAAGTTCGGTAAATGGTCTCAGGAAATATAGGAAACTAGAGTTACATACAAAATACCTTTACTGGCCTTCAGAGTAATTGCCATTGGCCACAATACACTTCTGACTTTAGTTGTACAACTGTTGGAAACTGTTAGCAAATTCTTCTTGTGGAATCTAAGCACTAAGGTCTCACATTGTTGGATCTCCACGACAGTTGCTCATCTTCAACACATCAGCTGTCATTCTCAAAGACAGTTGTTGATCATCCACAAGCATCCGTCACACTCCTTTGACGTTCTCATGGACTATGATTGTGTACGGTCAACCCGAACATGGCTCATCCTCGACACTTTCCTTTCTGTTTCGAATGCATTTAAACCACTCAAACACATACTTTTTACTCACTGCTTCAACATCATACACTTGCACTAGCATACCATTGTTTCTTTCACCATTTTGCCTAATATGGAACAAAACTTGCTAACACATTGCTACATTTTGTGCTCCATGTTGCAATGACACTGTAATGAAGCATGTTGGGATTTATTCCCATCTGCTTGCATTACTGAACCTCCTGATACCGTTTTTGTTGTGGTCTTCAGTCTGCAGACTGGTTTGATGCAGCTCTCCACGCTACCCTGTCCTGTGCAAGTCTTTCCATCTGAGAATACGTTCGGCAACCAACATCCTTTTGAATCTGCTTACTATATTCATCCCTCGGCCTCCCTCTACGATTTTTACCCCACACACTTCAATCTAATGCTAAGTTGACAATTCCTTGATGTCTCAGAATGTGTCCAACCAATCTATCCCTTCTCTTAGGATATGCCAGAAACTCCTTTTCTCCCCAATTCGGTTGAACACCTCCTCATTAGTTACGTGATCTACTCATCTAATTTTCATCATTCATCTATAGCACTAAAGCTTCTATCATCTTTTTATCTGAACTCCTTATCGTCCATGTTTCACTCCCATACAATGCTACACTCCAGAAAAATACTTCCAGAAAGAACTTCATAACATTTAAATTAATATTGGATGTTTACAAGTTTCGCTTCTTTAAAAATGGTTTTCTTCCCATAACCATTCTGCATTTTATATCTTCTTTACTTCGACCATCAGAAGTAATCTTGCTATCGAAATAACAAAATTCATCTACTACTTTTACTGTCTCATTACCTAATGTAATTCCTTCAGCATCACCTGATTTTCTGACATTGCATTCCATTACCTTCGTTTTGCTCTTGTTAATGTTCATCTTATATCTTCCTTTCAAGACACTGTCCATCCCATTCAATTGCTCTTCCAGATCTTTTGCGGTATCTGACATAATTACTATGTCATCAGCAAACTGCAATGTTTTTATTTCTTCTCCCTGCACTTTAATGCACTCTCCAAACTTCTCCTTCCATTTCTTCACTGCCTGCTTGCTCAATGTACAGATTGAACAACATTGGGGAAAAGCTACAAACCTGTCTTACTCCCTTCCCAACCTCTGCGTCCCTTTCTTGCCCTTCGACTCCAAAAACCTCTGTCTCGTTTTTTGTATAGGTTGAATATAACTCTTTGCTCCCTTTATTTTACCCCTGATACCTTCAGAATTTGGAAGAGTGTATTCCAGTCGACATTGTCAAAAGCTTTCTCCAAATTGACGCTAAAAATTGACGCTAAAAATGTAGGTTTGCCTTTCCTTAGCCTATCTTCTATGATAAGTCGTAATGCAAGAATTGCCTCGCGTTTCCTACATTCCTCCTAAATCCAAATTGATCTTCCCCAAGGTCGGATTCCATCAGTTTTTCCAGTCTTCTGTAAATAATGTGTCACCATTTTCAACCTTGACTTATTAAACTGTTAGTTCTGTAATTTTCACATTTGTCTGCACTTGCTTTCTTTGGTACTGGAATCATCATATTCTTCTTGAAGTCTGAGGGTGTTTCCCCTGTCTCATACATCTTGCTTACCAGGTGTAACAGTGTCTTCATGACAGGCTTTCCTAACGACATCAGCAGTTCAGACAGAATATCATTTACTCCAGGGGCCTTGTTTCGATTTAAGTCCTTCAGCGCTCTGTCAAATTATTCTCGCACTATCATATCTCCTATCTCATCTTCCTCCACTTCGTCTTACATTTCTAGAATACTGCCTTCAAGTTTATTTCCTTTGTATAGGCCCTCTATATATCCCTTCCACAGTTCAGTTTTCCCCTCTTTGCTTAGTAATGGTTTTCCATCTGAGTTCTTGATATTCATACAGATGCTTTTCTTGTCTCCGAATCTTTCTTTTATTTTCCTGTAGGCGGCATCTATTTTTCCCCTAGTTACGCATTCTTCTACGGTTCTGCATTTGTCCTCTAGCCACTCCTGCTATGCCAGTCTGAACTTCCTGTCAATCTCATTTTTCAGACGTTTGTACTCCCTTTTTCCTGTTTCATTTACAGAATTTTTATATTTTCTCCTCTCATCAATTAAGTTCAGTATATCCTGTGTTATCCAGGGATTTCTATTAGGCCTTGTCCTTCTGCCTTCATTACCCTCTCAGAGCTACCCATTCTTCTTCTACATTATTACTTTCCCCCGTTTCAGCCAATCTTTGCCTAATGCTCCCCCTGAAACTCTCAACCACCTCTGGTTCCTTCAGTTTGTTCAGGTGCCATCTCCTAACCTTTCTACCTTTCTGCAGTCTCTTAAGTTTTAATCTGCAGTTCATAACCAATAAGTTATGGTCAGAGTCTATATCTGCCCCTGGATATGTCTTACAGTTTAGAACCTGGTTTCTCAATCTATTCCGTACCATTATAAAGTCAATCTGATACCTTCCAGTGTCTCCTGGTCTCTTCCACGTATACAGCCTGCTTTTATGATGATTATACCAAGTGATGGTGATCATTAAATTGTGCTCTGCGCAAAATTCTACCAAGTGATCTCCTCTTTCATTCCTTTTTCCCAGTCCATATTCACCTACAACATTTCCTTCTCTTCCTTTTCCTACTACCGAGTTCCAGTCCACCATCACAATCAAGTTTTCGTCTCCCTTAAGTTTCTGAGTGATTTCTTTTATCTCCTCAATTTTTTCGGTATCCTCATCTTTGGCCGTGCTAGTTGGCATATAAACTTGAACTACTGTGGTCGGTGTTGGCTTCGTGTCTATTTTATTACGATAATGCGCTCCCTATGCTGTTCATAGTAACTTACCTGCATTCCTATTTTCTTATTCATTATCAGACCTACTCCTGCTTAACCACCAAATGAACTTGTATTGATAATCCTATACCCAACTGACCAGAAATCCTGTTCATCCTGCCACTGAACTTCACTAATCCGTACCATATCTAACTTTCACCTATCCACTTCTCTTTTCAAATTTTCTAGCTTACCTATGCGATTAAGGGTTAGAACATTCCACGCTCCGACCCGTAGAATGCCTGTTTTGTTTTTCTTGATGACGACCTCCTCCTGAGTAGTCCCCGCCCGGAGATCCGAATAGGGGACTATTTTACCTCCGGAATATTTTACCCAAGAAGACGCCATCATCATATAGTCATACAGTAGAACTGCATGTCCTCGGTAGAAGTAACGACTGTAGTTTCCCCTTGCTTTCAGTCGTTCGCAGTAACTGCATGACAAAGCCACGTTAGCTGATGCTACAAGGGCAGCTCAGTCAATCATCCAGACTGTTGCCCCTGTAACTGCTGAAAAGGCTGCTGCCCCTCTTCAGGAATCACATGTTTGTCTGGCTTCTCCACAGATACCCCTCCACTGTGGTTGCGCCTATGGGGCAGCTATCTGCATCGATGAGGCACGCAAGCCACCTGACCTCGGCAATGTCTGTCCTCCTGATACTACCGTTGCAATTCCCTGCCCCCCCCCCCCCCCAAGATGACTAGCTGAAGTTATTTTCTATTACTTGGTGTCACAGAAGTTAATTTAATTAGCAAATATTTATTACTTCATGTCAGAGGTACATTGTTGGAGTTGAGACAGTATGCTAATTAGTATCTACATTAACACTAATTAAATTCTTTTCTCATAATATTAAAGTAGGCATTACTGTGTTTCACAAATAATGTTAGGAAAGTATTGTTGATGAACCTATTTTGTTAAATATGTAAATGAAACAATTAGTATAACTAATACTTATATAGCAATTTACTCAGTATTGTTTCTGCTATCTTTTACTACAGCCAGTTGCATATAAGTGTTTACTTTTCCATTATAACTGATGTAATGAACTCAATTAACAATACATAATTTCTAGTATCATTGTTTGAAAGATATAAATAGGATGCATTCGCGGCATGTAATTGAATATTCTTTTGCCAGCTGTCAGAGATGCAATCCACGTTAGTTCAAAATATTGTTTCATTCTCCATCTGAGGCACAATCTATGTCAGTTCTGACTATTGTTTTGAGTATTGCTTTGGCCATGATCAAAGGCACAAGCCACACCAGTTGAACTTTAATTTTGAACAATTATGTAAAGTTTGTCAGTGTCATTCGTACAGAAAGAGTATTTACCATGATAATTGTAATTAATGAGGCTTATACACTGGCTATAAATGGAGACAACTAGGCATTTATGAATCATTAAAAAGTCAAAGAACTGCAATTCAGTGTGTTGCCTATGCTATTTGTAGTGGATTAGTTTTTGCCCCATGAGATTTCAGCCAGCTGCTACCAAGAGCAATCACCAACGAGAACTTGAAGAAGCATCGATCTACGACCGTGTAATGTTACAACATGAGTTCTCACTTGACCCTGTTAGGTGGGTCGCAGTGCATACCACCGCTTCACTGCAGTGCTTTGCACTATAGGGGGCATTTGCTGACATGTCTCTCAATGTGTAAGTGTGGGCACCTCATCCTCACCAGTGCAATTTTTAAAATATGGGACCATTCACCAAACTTTTCGGACACACCTTGTACATATGCCGCAATCCACCCAAAGGGTACTCAGTACCACTACTAATTACTTGCTTTTCTGTTCCACTCCCTTATAAAAGAAGGGAGAAACATATTCTTGTATGCATTTGTACTAGCCCTAATCTCTCCGATCTTATCTTGATGAGACTGCACAAAAATACCCCAATTTGTGCATCCACTATTAGACTATGAGAGCATTTAGGGACCTGCAACAAACTTAACTTTTTTTTAACAGTTTACAAAAAGAAAAGAAAATATTACTGATAAACCCCCACAAAATGATGAGAGTAAAAAAGATTCAAAACTTACTACATTTTTCACAGTAATTGTCATAAAAATGTCATATAAGTTGTGACATTTTGATGTATTATTGAACTGGTACTAACACTATTTCCAACATATTTAGCACACAATATTGATATGTATTAATAAATGTACCAGTAAATTAGTATCGCCCTATGACTCATATTTCCCAATATATTATGTCAAACATTGAAATACGTGAAATATAGTATATCAGGTATGGTGTTCTATTTTATTTCTCATTCACTACTAAAACTATACATAATGCACTCAAAAAGATATTAAAAATAAGAATATAAAAGCAAGGTATATTCCACTACAATATTGTATCAAAATTTCAAAGTAATTGGTCAAGAACTTTGGAGATTTGCAATAAGGTATATTTACGTTTTCCTGTTCATTTGTTTTGAACAGCAAATATAGAAAATTTCTTGACCTACCGTTTTGAAATTTTGACAAAAGTCATATTCTAATACAGGCATTGCAGGTCATCACAGCCTGAAAATATTTCTCCAACAATAAGTAGATAATGAATTGTTACAAGCACTACATACCGTTTCATAAGGGTTGCAGTAAAAAGATATAGTGGTGGAAAAATGACCCTCTGAAGAATGTGGATCACGGCACATAGCTCCATTAGAATACTGCAAAGTCAAGACACCATTTTCAAATGCCGGGCCCATTGATTGGGTGACATCTCCTAAATTCCTGAAACTATAAATAAGCATTATTTCACAAAATGATTATACCACATTTGCACACAATGAATGTATGAGTTTACACCTGGAAATTCAAATTACATAATTAAGAATCGACCAACTGACCAATCTGGGCAGGCACCAGGGCTTTCATAAATTTGAAGAAAGGAATAATTCCATCAGGCTGTACAAAACAGTACTTTTTAAGCACTATTAGTTTGTAGTGTTGCTCTTACTCAACTGCATAACACATTTAGATATAACATCACTATCTAACAGAAAATTACATGTCATGCATGGTCATCAATATGCATATTACAGTACACAACTGAGAATGACCAATGTTAAAGATGTTTCAAATGTTTGTATAGCTTATGGGACTTAACTACGAGGTCATCAGTCCCTAAACTTACAAACTATTTATGAACTAGCTAACACTAAGGAAGGCACAAATATCCATGCCCGAGAGGGGATTCGAACCCTCAGCCACAGCGGCTGGCAACAATGTTAAACCTAGTAGTGCTTAATCCTGTCCCTCCCAGTGTTGTCATATGGTAACAACACTTTTATTTGTTACTCCATATACAGACTTTGTCCAAATATTTTAAAAATCTTTGTAGGACTTCCTAAAAATAACTGTGACTAGAGCATCTACTATTACTTTAAGAAACAGGCAGCAACACTTTCAAATTTCATTAATAAATTACTGTCAAACATCTAAATTAGTAATAACAGTTTGAAAATTATGTTAGTATGAGAAAGAGAACATATCCTGCACAATGATGACATATGGAGTCATCCCAAATTTCCCGCCATAAACTAAAGCAAATAAAAAATCCTAAATTATTTTTCAAAAGAGGTAGATTGGCTGCCCAGTATTTACCTTAGTGCTGTACCACCGATAGTGACACAAATGAAGAAAAAAGAAAAAGGACAAGTTTCGATACAAAGTTCCTTCTTCAGGTGTGAGCGAAGGGAAGAAAAAAGGATGGGAACAGAAGGGAAAGGTAATTCATGGTAATTCACGACCTAGGTCATGAGGATGGTGTTTAAGGAGTGTGGAAGTCAGAGATACTGTATATTAGTACTGAGCCAAGCCAGAAAGGATATATATAACCAGAGAGGAAAGATCAAGCAGTAAAGAGAATAGAAGACGAGTGAACAGAATGATGCTCAGCAGTGGAGGGGGGAGAGGATGGCTAGACATTTCTGATTAACAGGAAAAGATGGAAAGATATAGAGGGACACACACACACACACACACACACACACACACACACACACACACAGAGAGAGAGACAGATATATATACACATGAGGGACATTCCTGTTCAGAAAAATATTTATAAAAAGTGAAGAAAGTTTTACTTACCGGGTGAAAGGCACCGGTCCGTTGACCCAAACATAAATAAACACACACACACACACACACACACACACACACACAAAACTGACTTTCGCAATCTTAGGTTGCTTCTTCAGAAAGAGCAGAGAAGGAGAGGGAAAATGAAAAGATGAGGGTTTTAAGGGAGTGGGTAACGATTCATTCCAATCCTAGGAAAGACTTACCTTGGGGGGGGGGGGATAAGTAAACAAACACACCCACACACACACACATATACAAGCACACACACCAAGGCAGACATACGTAAAATGCAAAGAAGTTGGACAGAGATGCCAGTCGAGGCAGAGGCTCTGTCCAGAGATTGGAGGCAAAGATGTTGTAGAATGGTGAGCGGGAATTTCAAACTAACGAAGGTTGAGACCTAAAGGGCAATGGGAAGAGAGAATATGATGACGGGCAAGTTCCCATCTCCGGAGTTCCGAAAGATTGGTGTCAGTGGGAAGTATCCTAATAACCCAGACAGTGTAACACTGTGTCAACATGTGCTGGCCGTGCACCAAGGCATGTTTAGCCACAGGATGATCCTCATTACCAACAAACACTGTGCCTGTGTCCGTTCATGCAAATGGACAGTTTGTTGCTGGTCATTCCCACATAGAACGCTTCACAGTGCAGGCACGTCAGTTGGTAAATCACGTGGTTGCTGTCACAAGTGGCTCTGCCTTTAATTGGTGGGAGGATACATAGGGCAGGTTTTAAACCGGGAGCGGTTACAGAGGTAGGAGCGGGAGGGTAGGGACGGTGGTTTTGGGATTTCATAGGGATGGACTAGGACATTACGAAGGTTAGGTGGGCAGTGGAAAGACACTCTCAGTGCAGTGGGGAGGATGCCATGAAGGAGGGATCTCATTTTGGGGCAGGATTTAAGGAAGTCTTATCCTTGCTGGAGAGCCACATTTAGAGTCCGCTCCAGTCCCGGAAAGTATCCAGTGACAAGGGGGGCACTTTTAGAGTCCCTCTGTGGAAGGTTCTGGGTTAGGAGGGAAGAGGAAGCAGCCCTGGCTATTTGCTTCTGTACCAGATCAGGAGAGTACTGGTTCAGGGATGCACGACTGGAGCAGACTCATTTGCCACGAAGACCTAAGCTGTAGGGAAGGGACCACTTGATATGGAATGGATGGCAGCTGTCATAATGGAGGTACTGTTGTTTGTTGGTGGGTTTGATGTGGACGGATGTGTGAAGCTGGCCATTGGATAGATGGATCAACACTGAGGAAAGTTGCAAGGGATTTGGAATAGGTCCAGGTGAATCTCATGAAACTGAAGGAGTTTAGGTTGGAGAGGAAATTCTGGAGTTCTTTTTCACTGTGAGTCCAGATCGTGAAGATATCATCAATGAATCTATACCAAACTTTGAGTTGACAGGCTTGGGTATCAAAGAAGGCTTCCTCTAAGCATCCCGTAAATAAGTTGGCATATGCAAGGGTCATCCTGGTTCCCATGGCTGTTCCCTTTAGTTGTTGGTATATCTGGACCTCAAAAGTGAAGAAGTTGTGGGTTAGGATGAAGCTCTAGGGTAATGAGGAAATAGGTTTGCAGGTTGTCAGTGTGAAAGGAATACACCAAGCAAACATTTGTAGAAAGAATTAGAAATGTCTGCCTTGGTGTGTGTGTGTGTGTATGTGTGTGTGTTTACCTTTCCTTTTTTCCCCTAAGGTAAGTCCTTCCACTCCCGGGATTGGAACGACTCCTCATCCGCTCCCTTTTTCCCCTCCTTCCATCCTCTTTTCCTGATGAAGTGGCTAACGGATGGGAAAGCTTGAATCTTTGTGTTTGTGTGTGTTTTTATTTGTGCTTATTTATCTGTCAACAAGCCTGTGTTTTGGTAAGTTAAAATATTGGGTGTCCCCCAGGTAAACACTCCGTCAGTGGCCATTCATCTGGTGAACCAATTTGTTGCTTGTCATACCAACATAAAAGGCCGCACAGTGGACACATGTCAGTTGATATATGATGTATTTTGTCTTGCATGTTGCCCTGCCTTGAATAGGGTAGGTTTTTCCTGTGGTGGGACTCGAGTATGTTGTTGTAGGAGGATGCATTGGACAGGCTTTGCAACGGGTTCAGTTACAGGGGTAGGAACCATTAGGTAGGGAGGATGGTTTTGGGATGTTGTAGGCTTGGACGAGGATGTTGCGGAGGTTGGGAGGACAGCAGAAGGCTGAGACACATTATGTTGGGGCCAACAGAATGTGTCTTAGCTCTGGTAGACCAACTCCTCCAACCTATAACCTACAGGCTCCCTTCCTACATCAAAGACATGAACCACTTTCTGGAATGCCTCAAATCTGTCCCTTTGCCCTTCCAACCTGAGGGCTTCCTTATCTCAATAGATGTCACATCTCTTTACACCAACATCCCCCCAACACCCATGGTATATCAGCCCTGGAACACTTCCTTTCCCAACGCCAACCTGAAAGCCCCCCAAAAACCGCATTCCTTGTTGCACTTGCCAATTTCATTCTCACCCATAATTACTTCACCTTTGAGGGACAGACCTACAAAAAAAATCAGGGGAACAGCTATGGGTACCAGGATGGCCCTTTTCTGTGCCCACCTCTTCATGGCCCGCATGGAAGAGGCATTCCTTAAGACACTGAAGTTGCACCCCCTGGTTTGGTATAGATTCATAGATGATATCTTTGTGGTCTGGACTCATGGTGAAGAAACCTTTCTGAACTTCCTTAAAGACCTTAACTCCTTCTCCAACCTAAATTCACCTGGTCCTTCTCTAAAACTCAAGCCACCTTCCTTGATGTTGATCTTCACCTTGTCGTGTCCCACATCCACACCTCAGTCCATATTGAACCCATAAACAAGCAACAGTACCTCCACTTTGACAGCTGCCATCCCTTCCATATTAAAAAATCCCTTTCCTACAGACTAGGCATCCATGGGTTACGTATCTGCTTCAGTAACGAATCCCTCATCACCTACAACAACAATGTATCCAAAGTTTTCCTCTCCCGCAACAACCCTACAGACCTTGTCCGCAAGCAGATCTCCCGAGGAGTCCATTCCTCTCCTTCCAGCAACAATGCTCCTAACCCCAAACAACCCAGAAGCATCCCCTTTTTCACTCAGTACCATCCCGGCCTGGAATGCCTCAATAAATTGCTGTCAGGGACTTTCTCAAGTCATGCCGTGAGATGAGATCATCACTCTACAGTGTTCTCCCCACACCACCCAGAGTAGGTTTCCACTGTCCTCCCAATCTCCACAACATCCTCGCCCAAGCCTACAACATCCCAAAACCACCCTCCCTACCTAATGGTTCCTACCCCAGTAACTGATCCCACTGTAAAACCTGTCCAATGCATCCTCCTACAAGAATATACTCCAGCCCCATCAAAAGAAAAACCTACACTATTCAAGGCAGTGCCACATGTGAGACAACACACATCATACAACTGACATGTGTCCACTGTGCGGCCTTTTATGTTGGCTGACCGGATGAATGGTCACAGACTGTTTGCCTGCGGGGAGAGTGACAGAGTATGCCCTCCAGTATGAGACCAGGGACCTTGGAACGTGTTACACCACACGTGCCATTTGGATACTGCCACCTAACACCAGTCCCTCAGAGCTACGGAGATGGGATCTTGCCCTAAAACATATCCTCTCCTCCCACCACCCTCCGGGTCCAAATCTATGCTAACTTCTCCCTTCCCCCTCCATCCTCAACTCACATATCCATTACTCATTTCTCAACCCCCTTCCTTACCTTCTCCCTCCCCCCCTCTCTATCTCTCTTTCTCTCATATATGTCGTCTCACTTACCCAAAGCAGAGGCTCATTGATAGACACAAAAACATAAATAAAAACACACACAAACATTCAAGCTTTCACAACCATTGGCTGCTTCATGTGGAAAAGAGGAAGGAAGTAGGGGGGAAAAGGGAAGGATGTGGGTTTTATCCCACCAGGAAAGTTTCCTTCTATTACATATATACCTTTCACTGTTAATCAAAAACGTTTGGACACCCCCCCCCCTCCACTGCTCAGCATTATTTGGTTTAATCATCTTTCCTTTTATTTACTCGTTAATCTTTCCTCTTTGGCTTGTCTTGGCTCAATACTAATTTACAGTATCTCTGACTTACACAATCCTTAAAACACCACACTCCTTAAATATCATTTTCATGACCTAGGTCATGAATTACTTTCCCCTTCTGTTCCTATCCTTTATCAGGGTGGCCACCAAATCTTCATTTTCAAATTCAAGGTTTTTTCCAGGTTTTCCAGGTTAAAATAATATTTTCCAGGTTTTCACGAAACTTAATTTTGCTCCAAGGGGTTAGCAAACAACTATACCGTAAAGAAAATAGTTACATATTAAAAAAGAAAAAAAGAAAAAAAAAATAAGTCATCCAAGTTGAACCATGTCACGTTGCAATATACACCAAGCAGTGGCGAATCCAGGATTTGTGTTGGTGAGTGGCGGGGGGGAGGGGGGGGGACAGAGCTCATAAAAATTGTGGCATTGTGCCTCAAACTTATCTGGTTCTTACCAGCTCATATTATGAGTCATAAAATGCATTTTTATAAAAACCATCAGCTGTTTATTAAAAACCTTATTCATCTACTAGTTTCGGTCATGGACCATCTTCAAGGATAAAAAGGTGTTAACAGAGAATGGTAAAATACATCAAACAAAATAATACAGCTGAGATAAACAGGCGTCAGTACAACTAAAAATGTAAAAAATTACTATGGTCGTCTTAGATAAAATCTATCAGTCAAACATGAGATAAAAGATGAGAACGGTCTTGATTCATAGACTGTTCTCACCTTTTATCTCATGTTTGACTGATAGATTTTATCTAAGATGACCATAGTAATTTTTTACATTTTTAGTTGTACTGACGCCTGTTTATCTCAGCTGTATTATTTTGTTTGATGTATTTTACCATTCTCTGTTAACACCTTTTTATCCTTGAAGATGGTCCATGACCGAAACTAGTAGATGAATAAGGTTTTTAATAAACAGTTGATGGTTTTTATAAAAATGCATTTTATGAAATATATTACGGCTGTTGACTCTCGCCTCACCAAAGCATTCATATTATGAGGTTTTCCTCATGGTTTTGGGGGATCTGCAGCTCCATATACCGCCTTCCCCCCACCCCAGATTTGACACTGACACAATGTATAGTACAGGGAGTACATTTTAAGCTGAAAAACCAGAATAACTAGAGAAAAAAAGGCATATATTCAACAACGGTTTTCACCATTACAAACGGCCGGCAGAGGCTTAGGAAATGATACAGATCTTGAACTGTGTCCACCATTTGGGAGCGGTGTGGGTGGCTAGTGTAAAATGGAAACTCCCATTGTTAATTGCAGATTCAGATTCTACAGACCAAATCATGTGTAGTTTGGTTGAATTTTTTTTCTTTCAATTGGCAACACGTTGCACTGTAATGATAAGAATTATTCGGAGTGTGTGGTGGCTTGCCGTGGAGGTTCAAGTCCTCCCTGGGGCATGGGTGTGTGTGTTGCCCTTAAGTTAGTTTACCTAGGTTTAAGTAGTTTGTAAGCTATGGACTGCTGACCACGCAGTTTGGTCCGATAGATTTACAAACATTTGAACATTTTAAGAATTATTTGCCATACTGCTGAAGAAATGTACCACCCAGGAAAGAAAAGAGTTAATCATATTGATGATGCTTCAGAACCCAACCGAATGGTACCACATGTACATTTCTTCCCGGCTAGTTCAATTAAATGTTTTGTTGGCAATTGATAACTGGTATTCAGACCAGGGCAATCTGGACTAAGGTATCACTTTGGAAGACTGCCCAGTCCACTGCAGGAAGAGGGAAGATCACTTTGGGGATCATTTGGTAGCGTTCTGAATTATCATGAATATGGTTTTCCTGTTTAGTACATTTCTTCACCAGTATGACAAGTATTTCTTACTATTACAGCGCCATCTGTCGTAAAAATGTAAAAAAAAAATTGTCCACCAGGCCATACATGATGTGGATTGAAGTGCAGTTTATGCGGCAGCGGCTAGCCGTTGCTCTCGCTAGGTTAGGAACGGCTGAGCAGCCAATCAGGAGTCGAGTTATGCCAGCCAATAAGATTGCGCGTTTTATGACGAGTAAATATGGCGTCAATTTCAATGTTTATTCGACGATTTCGGTGCGGCATTTGTGTGATAGTAATTTATTTTCCATTTATAAGGGACTTTTAGATAATTGTGGTATTACCCCCATAAGTGACCTATTATTAATACACCACAGTAGTCAACCATAGAACAGGTATAGCATGTTTTATTTATTTTATGATCTGTACGAAACAGTGATCATCTTAAGTGAAAGTTAGGTATATGTTAAACGAGAAGGTTTTATTTTTAGTATGTGAGGACGTATAGCGCCCGAATCTCCGGTTCAGAAACACTCCATCGATTTACAGTTGTACGTTCGATATATATACAGGGTGATTAAGTGATTAAGTGGCATCCATACTGATAGTAACTGTAACTTGTTGATCGTGAAAAACTTCTGCATACACCGCTTTGATTTGTTTACATTGGACAATTTTAACGCTGTTTCTTATTAGCCACGGCATCGTGACTCCTGATTGGCTCTCTGCCGTTCCTAACCAAGCGAGCACGACGGCTAGCCGCTGCCGATAAGCTGCACTTTTACCCATGATGTGGGCCTTAGAATCCGAATCTGCAATAAAAAATCGGGGTTCCCATTTAAAATTTTACCCTTACACTCCCCACCTCCTACAAACGGTGAAAACGTTTCAGGTTGAGTATTATTTCCCAAGCCTCTGCCATCCGCACACGAGTTCAAGTAGTTGGAGTATAGTGTACGTTTTAATGTGAATTGCATTCGTTTATGCAACATAGCCCGTTCATTTATACTAGACTTCCTGATACATTAAAATACAGCCGTATGTCATGAACTAGTGATCGAGAGCTCAATACATATACTGTATTATGATTTACTTTACCTTCAGGATATGAACAATCTTTTTGCCTCTTTCAAGTTTTCATTTAGATTGTTCCCAATGATGGTTTGTAGTTTCCAGAGCCCATACAGTCAAATAAGTTTAGCCCTGGAAAACTCTAGCTAAAAGATCAATGAATGTAAATGACCCAGCATGCGTAATAATGCATAATGTTGTGGGCGAGTTCTACAACTTCGAGGAGATGAAATCGAGAATGCAAAAACATATCTGGAACAACAGCTGTGTGGTATTTGCATTCTAGTGTCATCTGGTAAAATAACACTCAGCAGCAGATTTTAATGAAAACATTTTGTTTTAATGAATTTGTTTCATTTTTTTAAATTCTTGTAGTACGAAACACTGAAATATATATTGTGGAAAACAACAGACTTCCGTTTGTTTATGGAAAGTTTATGTTTCTTGCTTCTTGTGTGGCTGTTCAAAGCACTCTTCCCCATTGAAGGAATATTTATCTTTGCGTTGCACCAAGAACATAATGCATTCGTTTGTGATCACATGTAACCCATGGATACACTGTCTCGTATGAGCTCTGATATCGAGTTATACTCTGCTTTGACATGACGGACAAACACTTCACTCTAAAACACGGCAGGCCGCGGTGGCCGAGGGTATTGAGGCGCTTCAGTCACGGTCTGCATGGCCACTACGGTCGGGGGTTCGAAACCCGCCTCGGGCATGGATATTTGTGCCGTCCTTAGTTGTAGGTAGTTCATAAGTAGTTTGTAAGTTTAGGGACTGATGACCCCGTAGTTAAGTCCCTTAAGCTTAACAAACATTTGAACATTTTGAACATCTAAAACACATTGAATTACTACATCTGTGCGGGCACAGGTAAGATCGATTCACACTTGGATTCACTCTATTGTTCTCTGCAACGATTGTTTCATTCTGTTCATCTCAAAAAGGTGTAGATGCCGTTAGTCTCTAAATATATTTAACGATATTTTGAATGTATTGTTATAAGACAGCTGTTAAAGCAATAAATTACAACTGAAAGAAATTGCCTTTTCGCAAAAGTCGCGTACCGTATTACAGCGCTATACTTACATCTTATTGGAAAACAATTAGCATGTCAAAAAGTCGCAATCAACAATGTTAGAACTGTATGTCATACGGCCCGGCTAGAGCTCACTAGGTGGCATTGTGTGTACGTATGCTTTTTGAAAACCCATTAACATATAACGAGGGGAATAATCTTTTGTGTTGACCATAAAATAAATAATTAATGCTGTTTCTGCTCTATGGTTGACAGGTTCTCGATGTACCCTTGTCCGCTAAGTAAAGTAATTATCCTCGTAATTGTTACCGCGACTCCTCATTGGCGCTATCCGGGTCCACATGAAAAACAGTTCAGCCATCAACAATACGTACATCATAACTGTGTTTACTATTTATATATTATCAATGTCACGTCAGTCACAGGAATCATCTACAAATATTACTAACGAACATAGGCGCCGACTTTTGAAAATCTTGGGGTATGCTCAGTGGCGTACCCAGGTATTTCCAAAGAAAAATAAATAAATAAATACAAAGCAAAGCCAAAAACTTACACAAAACATACACGCTATCGATTCCATATCACCGTCACCATCACGATAAGTCGAAGCCCTTTTGTATTTCACTATATACTTATCCACAGTATGTCTGCCTAAGTGTACTTGTGTCTGTGTAAATGTGTGGGTGTATGTGCATTTATTTACCTTCCAATTTTTCCCCCAAGGTAAGTCTTTCCTGTCCCGGGATTGGAATGACTCCTTACCCCCTTCCTTAAAACCCTCATCATTTCCTTTTCCCTCTCCTTCCCTTCTGCCTGATGAAGCAGCTAGGCTGCGAAAGCTAGCATTTTTGTGTGTGTGTGTGTGTCTGTGTGTTTATTTGCTGCTATTACTGCCTGTGCCCCTTCGCCTGGTAAGTGTACCTTATCTATTTTTTACGTATATATACTTATCCATTTTAACGATTTTCACACGCAATACATTAACCCTTTTAACCCCAAATTTTATTGATTGATGAACAAAAATATTTCTTTGCATATTAATTAATGTTTGGATTAAGGTATATTTGACAGAATTTTTGATTATTTTTCGTTTTTGGATGAAAATTTGGGATGACTACAGATGGCATCAGTGTGCAGGATATGTTTCCTTTACCGTAACTAATAACATTTTCAAACTGTTGACTACTAATTTAGACATTGGACAATTATTTAGTAATAAAGTTTTTAAATTATTTTGTTTTCTTTACCTTGATACACTTATTTGAAAGCATTGTTGCATTTACTCCAACTTAGACATCAAGCAACGATATATATTTTGACAATGCATTGTAGCCTAACGCTTTTTGTTTACTCAAGGTACCGGTAAAAAATCTAGTCACAATGAATTATTGGAAACCCTACAATGTCATTTACAATCTTTGAACAAATGGTTGTGGCTAGACGGACAGATAAAGATGATGGGAGGGAAAGAGTTAAGACGTAATTCCATGCACAGGTGACACGGGTCAAAAAGAGCAGAAACTAAGGTCCGACTACTAAGTTCAATTTTTGACAAATTGTTGAAGCCTGAAATTCAAATTCAGAAAAAAATCTATTACTAGCTGTTGCGTTTGGAAAATTTTGTAGAGCTGCCAATTAAAACACAAACACCTTCGCAAGTGTTTATGAGGACTGTCTGTTTACAGAATGTTTTAGCTTGAAGGGATAGGGCAGTCTTCGCAGCAAGTATGTCGGCTCAATGGTAACGAATGTGGTTGTCGAAAGGTTATCTCAAAAGATACCGGAAATTAAATTTGTAGTGTAAACATTTTCAATGTATCGTACCAAACCCACTTCATTTCTAGTTATTTAATACAATTAAAGTTTGCTGCCTTCAGTTTACAATATTGACTTAACAAGTGGAATTCGATTAACATTCAGACTATTTAGAAAATGGTCACTTCACTCTCATGTGAACGTGGATTTTAATGCCTACGAATTCAATTAGCTGTTTAAAATAATCTTTTTAGAGTGGTGTCTTACAAAAGCCAGCCGACCAGCAGTGGGATGAGAGAGTCGATTTTAATTACAGTCAAGAAATATAACGTAAAGAAAAAATGATACTAAAATTTTCAGTGGGTTATGCCTGGCATACCCATTCAAATTTTGGGGGATGCTTGAGCGACCGAGTATACCCGTAGTCGGCGCCTATGCCAATGAAGCATCAAAATACCAACTTTTACTGAGTTTATAGATAAAATCAACAAAAGAGATTTTTCAATACAGAATCAGACAGACGAGATCTGTGTTGACTATACTGCGATTAAAACTACTTTGGACTTGACAGCTAGCCGCGCGCGTGACCTTGAGAGTGTGCGGGCCAACCCCACGGCGAGTTCAACACCCCCCACCCTGCATAGTTGCCACTACTTCCCCGTTACCTGTCAGTAGCGGCTAACACGTGGTGTTGTGCGCGTCGTGTCGGGAACTCCGTGTTATACTGCCGTCTGCTTTTCGTCTGTTTGTGTGTGTGTGTGTGTGTGTGTGTGTGTGTGTGTGTCAGATTACTGCAGTGACCTGTGCGTACGAAATGTCCGAAAAAAATAAGCGGTGTCGTCCTAGAATCCACACTCCGAAATCATCTTCGAAAAAAGTCGGACAAGGAATACCATTACGATGACAATCGCGTGAATACGTGTGCAACGTAAGAGAATATTTTGAGATGGAAAGGGAGAATGGAGGGCATCTTATTTCCATTAATAAGGTTGTCGAGAGGCCTGCAGCGGCATTAAAAGTTGGCAGAACAACCGTTATTAATATAGGAAAGGAACACAATGAAAAACTGAATGCACATTCCGATCCCTCAAGTCTTAATTCGGAACCGCCAAGTCTAAGAACTCCGGGAAAAAAACGATGTGTCGAGAAACGTGTGACCAATCTTGATTCTTTCGAACAGGATGCGATTCGGAGACATCTGTATGCATATTATCACCGTAGAGAACATCCAACTTTACGAAAACTGCATGTAACGCTTAGAGAAGCTGGTCTTTTTGTTGGCAGTAAGTCATCTCTTAGATTAGTATTATTGAACCTGGGATTTAATTACGAAAAAATATCAGGTCGTAAGGTACTGTTGGAAAGACAAGATATTGCTGCATGGCGATGCCGATTTTTGCGGCAAGTAAAAGACATTGATTTCGATGATTTAGTGTGGCTAGATGAAACGTGGGTGAATGCTGGTCATACGCTAAAGACAGGCTGGTCTGATGGATCACAAGAAGGAATGGCAATACCTGTTGGCAAAGGAAGCAGAATTATTGTTGCCCATGCAGGTACAGCGCGTGGATTTGTTCCTGGTTGTTTACACGTATTCAAATCGAAGAAAACCTCGGATTTTCATGAAGAAATTAACCATACCACGTTTTTACGATGGTTTGAAAATTCGCTTATACCGAATTTGAAGAAACCGTCGTACATAATTATTGACAATGCTCCGTACCACACTATTGTAAAGGACAAAGCCCCAACAACATCATCTAGAAAAGAAGAAATTACACAGTGGTTACAACGAAATAATGTAAAATTCGATGATGGACTGAAGAAAGTGGAACTATTGGAACTTGTGTCATTACATAAGCCACGGCATCCGACATATGTAGTAGACGAAGTCGCCAAGAAACACGGACATTCAATAATAAGATTACCGCCTTATCATTGTCACTTCAATGCTATAGACCTGATATGGGCACAAATCAAGGGGCACATTGCACGTGAAAACAAGAAATTCACGGTGTTAGAAGTGGAAAGACTGTTACACGAAACTGTTTCTAAAGTAACTGCGGAGAACTGGAACAGTGTTGTAGCACATACAAAACGTGTGATTCAGGAAGCATGGAAGAACGAATGCTTACTGGAAGGTAGTGTTAATGAATTAACTATTGTCGTCGGGGAGTCATCTGAAAGTTCCAGCGACACAGATATAAGCGGCATTTACCAGCTTTCGGACACAGAACACAGCGAGTGATGGTAAGTTGCAACATAATTTGTACATTTTTAGTTGTTTTTTTTTTGTCCTTTCTTCCCACAGTTGCTATTTTATACTAGAATGAAAATATTTGTTTATGTAGCTGTCTATGCAACTGATTAATAACACTATTTTTTCATACGCATTTCGCATTTATTGTAAGGCATCTTCGGTGGCCTGTAATATATACATAATTACGTTTTACAATATTTCGTTTTCTTAGTATTTGAGGTTATAAACAGTTCTGTTGTGTTATCTAAGTTTGCTAATAATATTTTGATGTGATAAGTAATAACATCAAAATATCATTAGCAAACTTAGATAACGCACCAGAACTGTTTATAACCTCAAATACTAAAAAAAAAAAACGTAAGAAAACGAAATACTGTAAAACGTAATTATGTATATATTACAGGTTACTGAAGATGCCTTACAATAAAGGCGAAATGCATGTGGAAAAATAGTGTTATCAGTTGCATAGACGGCTACAAAAACAAATATTTGCATTATAGTATAATTTGTACCTTTTGGTGGTGGTGATTTCGTTATCTTGGCATTTTGAGTGTTAGTATTCGTTGCGAAATTCACGGGACAAGTGAAAATATAACAGTAAGTCTCCCTTATCGGCGGTAAATGTGCTGCATTCACCGTCCCCGCCCCGCATTAATTCACAAGCATTTCAAAGATACCGCGCTAGCAGAAGCCTGCTACCAGCGGCAGCTGGCAACATAGCACCCTGCCCCAGCGAGCTGTCAAGTACGAAGTAGTTTTAATCGCACTATAGTATCACTGGTGGGGGGGGGGTCAATTACGAAAATTGCTAAAATGTAGTACAAATAAATATCGCCTTTCATTCTAGCTGCGATTTCGTAGTCGCGCCTTACGATAGCATCGCGTCTCTTCGACGTACATCGCGAGGAATTGAGTCTCGTGGTTGAACAACACTTCAAGATAAATACAGAATTAGATAATGGAATATGTAACCTATAATTATAAAACTTTTTAAACCGCCCAGAAATATATTTAAAAATGTTATTTTACACAAAAATGAAGCAATGAGTATTATTTAATCCGCGGGCTCTAGCTATCTGAGCATTTCGCTCATCGTAATTTTAAAACGAATGGCATTTTGTTACGTTTAAATATTACACTTTGAGGTTTTTTCTTACTAAATCTACAGGGATTACTTATTTACACTTATCAAGTACATTTCGAACTGGTCGTGTAATCTGAGCAATAGGCTATACACGCGAACGATCGTAAAGCCGCGAGATCTCATGGGTTAAAAATCCCGGTTTCTGGCTGAAATTCAAGGTTTTTTCCCGGTTTTCCCCGGTTTTTTCAAATTCAAGGCTTTTTCCCGGTTTCAAGGTTCGGTGGCCACCCTGTTTGTTCTTCCCTTCTCTCCCACCTGAAAAAGGAACTGTGTTCTGAAAGATTGTCCTTTTTATTCTTTCTTCTTTTGAGCCATTATCGGCGGTACAGCACAAAGGTAAATACTGGCCAGCCAATCTACCTCTTTTGAAAAATAATTTATCATCTCTGGGGAGTATTTCTATCATTAATCAAATAAAAAATTATAACAAATATATATTATTCCAATCATTATGTATAGAAATATGCAAAGAAATATTTCTGTTCATAAATTAATTCATTTGGGGTTGAAAGGTTTAATATAGTACTATTTAGAAAAGAGCCCGTATATGATGGCTTTCTTCTTGTAAAAGTCCTTCAGTTTCATGACTTATAATTAACATTAACAGGTAACATACAGTAGGTCTCATAATGAAAGATCCCCACTGGATCCATTCACACTGGTGAGTACTAGCTAACAGAAATCTACAAGAATTTTGGAATTTTTTATGGTATTCTAGAGCCTTATAAATAACAGTATTCTGCAGATTGATTAGTACAGTGCTATCATACATTCCTCACATGCACAAAATTGTAGGTTTGAACCTTCTCAACTTTTCAAATCTTTATTGCTGTAACATTCATCATTATTCTTAGCTCACGTAATTTGTGTAAATGTAATTTTTCTTATCCTTGTTACCAAATTTACTTGGCTACAGTACCCAACCCTTTTTCCAATTTTTTTTCTTCTGAAATTAGGAAGGTTACTATAGGTGCAAACTTCATAAATTCAATAGTGCATTCAGTTGGTTCAAGATGAGCTACATTTATTAATCATTTTGTCACACTGTATATGAAATACTGATTTTATTACCTATTTATTTTTTATTAAAACTGGCAACTCCACTTCCTCCATGGAAGAATTGCTTTCCTTGAGCACATAATTGTGATTTCCTTAAGACAACATAGAACACTGTTCTCAACATGATTGAAACTTACAACATATTGAGGTCATTACATGGGTGCTGTATGTGACCAAATTCAACAGCACAATCTATAAGCTGGTTGGTTGGTTGGTTGGTTGGGTGTTTAAAGGGGACTAAACTACGGGGTCATCAGTCCCCTGTTCCCAGCTAAGATATCTCAGGGTTTCGTGTATCTTTAAAAATAAGCACCCTGCAACCAGTACCAAAGACATACGGAAGACAGTGTTGGTCATAATTACAACATAAAAGAAGGGAACCACAATAGAGGAGCAACAAATAACTATACTTAAAAGCACAGCAGATGTTGTTGGCTGGCTGATCACTAGGATAATAATGGATGAGCCAGCCATTCTGCACATACTACAACTGCCAGTCGGAAATAGGACTGACAAGACAAAAGTGACAACAGATCAAAACTATAAGCGGTGTATGCCTGAAGATCAGGCATATGAACCCACCAGCATCTGCAGTCTAGCATCCATTCCTCATTCTACTTCCACATTTTTGACTAGCACACATATATTTTGTCTGCATCACTTAGTAAACACAGGTAACCTCTAATTATACAAAAATGAACTCACTCACTTGTTTATTCTCTGTGGGTCAGAGATGTTTTGCTCGCATACACCAGAAGAATACTCGCATGCCTCCCCATAGTTGAACACCAAGGGTCGACATATATTTATAAGATATTTCAGCATTCCACTGTCAGTCTTCCTCAGAATTTTGTAATTCCTGGCTGGATCTGATAGAATACTCAAATCATAAACATTTCCTTCCTTATCTACAGTTGTGCATGGATATTCCTTATATGGAGGGCAGGCCAGTTGCAGTTCCCAAATAAAAAGAAATTTGCAGGATCCTGACATCTGCAAATTTAAAAATCTCCAATGTAATTACATATTATACAGTTTACACAATTTTCTACAAATTACTGAAAGTTCAGAGTGGAAAAAAAACCTTATTAAAAGACTAAATTGCTGCTCATTATATAAAAATCATGTTGAGTTACAGACAAGCATAACTAAAACACTGCACAACAATTAAGCTTTTTTGCCCAAAGGCAGGGCATACAGAGACCAGATGTGTCAGAATAAGGCTGTTAGGTGCAATGTCATGCAAGTTGTTAGGGAAAAGGGGGGGGGGGTCGTAGAGAAGGAAAAGCAATTAATTGGCAAGCACGGTGGTGGAAAAAAGTGTATGTGAGGCTGGAATGCTAGCAGGAAGAGGAGAGGCAAATGGAAGACAGGACTGGCGACAATGGCGTTCAGGGGGATTATAAGAATTAAGGATATAGTGTTGGGTGAGTACCCATCTACTCAGTTCATAAAATCGGGTGTTAGGAGCAATACCCATGGCACAAAGTGTGAAGATGTCATTGAAGTGAACCATACTGAGTTAGACAACTGTCTCATAGCAATGTTTCTTGGCCAAAGTTTGATTATGTACATCCGCGAAAACCACAATTACTTTCATTGTTAACATAGAAAGCAGGTAAGTGGTTTTAGCTCAGCTTGTAGACCACATGACCTCTTTAACAGGCAGCCTATCTTTGATGGGATAGGAAATACCCATGGGCAGTACTGGAGTAGGTAGGAAAGGATATATCGGATACATCTTCAATATAAGCTTATTTGAGGAATATTAACTATGAGCTAAGGGGTTGGGAAGAATGGGTGGAGTAGTGACAAGCAAGGATCTCTGTAGATTTTGTGTGTAGGAGAACACCATTTTAAGAGGGTGGAGACTAGGACTGGAACACTCCTCATTTCTGGAAAAGATGAGAAGTAGCTGATACTCTGTTGGAGAACCTTATTCAGTTGCTCCAGTCCAGGTGATATTACAGGACCATTATACACCCCTTGTTCTGGTGGGTGTCATTTTTCTACAAAACTCGACAATCATGCTCTAGATAGCACACAGATGTAATTGTAGACACCTTACACAATCTGCACATTCTATAATATCAGTGTTGAATGCCATGCACTTGCGATGAGTTGTTCCTCATTACCATTCTTATCATCATCATCATCATCGTGTGTTAGTGTTACAACAGCATCTGTTTCTAACTTATGCTCATATTTCTGCACTATAATAATACCAGAAAACACGCAAATGATTCATCTTCTACACAAATAGCATCATCACGAAGAAGGGTTCTTTGTAACTTCATCTCAACCAATCAATACATTAGGAAGATTCATTACCAATCCCTGACACATCTGACACTTCACTACACAAATAATGTCAAAAAACACAACTTCAGAGCCACACTGCACCATCCCTACTGGTCCCGAATGGCGTAATGGTGGGTCAATGTGTGATGTGGCATGGCTCATGCAGTGGCCTCTAATGGATGACTGCAGAGTTTTGCAGATGCAAGAGTGTCACTAGTGCAATAAGGGACCTTTACATTATCTCTTACATTATTTTGGTGTCTTTGTTCCTAGTATAATGACATTTTGGGCTAAGGGTAGTTAGGAAGGATTCCTCTAGATGGCCCATGAATAGAATGGCAGAGGATGGTACCATGCAGTTGCCCATTGCTGTTTTGTGTATACTATTTTCTTTTACTGACCTACACATTTTGGTGACCTCACACTACTGTCATGTAAAATGCTTAGAGCATTCATACTGATCTCAAATTACAAGGATGAGAGTCCAATTGTATCTTCAGGTATGTCACACCCACCAGCAGCCAGTCACATGATTTCTTAAGATAGAGCTGTTGATTTGCTTGCATGTTAACAGATGTTTTGCACCTACTGTTTCAAATTGCCCTAGAAATTTTCCATGATATTAAAATGAGGTCATTTAGCAGGTCAGTCAATGTGTGATAGTGTGACCAAACCAGAAATGAAGGTGTTCAGCTGGATAAAAGGAGTGGCGAGGAGGGTAGTCGAGGGGGGGGAGGAAGGATTTTGAGGGGTCTGTAGACTCAACCTCGTATACATAAATATATATAATCCGACATAAAGAGTGAGTAGTGATGTGGTGTTGTTTTCCGATGATGATATGGTGTGTGAAAGGTTTTGTCATTCTTTAACTGTGGTAGTGGAATGGATCCTTCTAATGGTGATTAATTTTCTGACACTGACCATGTGATTAAAAATTAATCATGGGGCGAATTACTTCACAAAATAAAAAATCATTTTCACTTCAGTAAAGGTGTACATTTACAACCTTATAGATTAGATATACAAATAGGCATGTGACATATTCCACAGATGATTGAAAACTATTGAGACTGTTGTATACTTTCACATCATCTACGGGTTTCTTTACACTTTTTGTCCTTGCCACCAAAGTCTGCGACACACACACCCGTATACATGCATTGTCGAATTTCTTCAGTGCCATAAGTCCATTCTGTAGTCACTTTGATAAATCTGTGCACAACATCAGTACACCCAGTTCCCCTCCATGAATCTACGCACTACATTGGCATAAAAGCCAACGAGGAAAATAGCCAGATGTGGACATCTGATTTTACACCAGGTAAGACTGTCATGTCTATCATTTTTTATAGTCTTTCTGTATTTCAATTGAACTGTGGCCTTGGCACGTCTTACACCACTTTCACTTAAATTGTCTGCATTGTGATACAGAGTCATCCGTTGCTTTAGATATGAAAAGCTTTGCAACGTTTTTGAACACGCCATTGTTCTCTAAGATTTTACCCCATTCCCTTGTGGAAATCCTGCTATTTCTTTTACACAGTTCAGCAAAACTGCATGTAACTGATACACATATCATTCATAAAAGTCTATTTGAGTTATTTATTTTTTCTGGTATTGATACACTTGATATTCACAATGTAAAAGTAATACACATTTACAAAAGAAAAAAGGAAGAAGATGATTTACATCACTACATACAATAAAATTATTACCAGCAGCAGGAAATGTTACTACTGCTAAATCGAAATTTTAAGTTCCATTCAGCTTACAAATAAAGTTTAAATTTAATCTCTGCTTGATATCTATTGAAACCCATTTTACAACTTACTAATACTTAAAATTGTCTCACACATATTTCAGATAATTTATTTCTCTCTCATTTTCCTCTTTCTTTTCTCTATTCACACGTCAGGGAAATTACATCCTCATCTGTCAACATTTCCAAATGTAAATTTTCTTTCTTTCCAGAAACAATCAACCACTTTACATCATAAGCACTATGCATGATAAATGAATACAAATTGGTCCCAGGCACTTAGCAAATGGTTACAGCAAAGTTACTTTTAGGTAAATACCCATATCATATGGTATACATTCCATTATACTCTCTACTGCTCTTGTGACCATTTTACTAAGAGTCTACAGGATATTGCAGAAAGGATTGGAAAGAAATGATTTGGATCACAGATTTGTTTTACTGGAGCAACATCTACTGTGAAGACAAAGTAGCGTTCTACATCTAATGACTATGCTGTTTCTTCATTTGCAAAGTAGCATTTTGCCATGCCAAATATAATGTTACATTACTCAATGATACTGTCCAAGTACATTCTATTAATGTGTAAGTGCTAATCATTTGAAGTTAGGTGTTTGTTTCCCCACATCATAACTTCATTAAGCAAATAAATTGGTTTTATTAGCAGAAATAAATGTAATGCATTAAGGAATTGTACAGCTAATCGTTATGTTCTATGAACATGAGGACAGGTAAATGATTTTGCTTTTGCCTAAAGTGCAGACCTCCATAATTGACCTGTTTCTTACTTAAGCCCATTTTCTTGGTGGATCTTGGCTTTGTTGCTTATCATTATTCAGGCCATATACTATAACCTTGAATCTTTATGCCGTTTATATGTATTTAAATTACTTTTTCTCATAATGTAGGTTCACGCATACTTGACTACTACTGTTCCTCTTAACACCACTGCATCCTCAGATAAATACAAAATATCCTTACACATACTTAAAACTAATAAACTATTGCTGGTGGGGCCCTTTTTGCCACTTTCCACAGCTCAAATTCTTCTATCATTCACATAATCATATTTAATTAGCTGCAGCCTGCAGGTAACCCCTTCCTCCACACCAAACTAAATGCATCCCTTCATTAAGAGTATTCTTATACAGCCCACATTCCATACTTGCAAGATAAATTCTAACTTGGTTTACTCGATACGGCAAATAGTGACTGCAATAATTTCACTGAGGGCACGGGGCAAATGTGTTATCAGTACCCCTCGGGTAATAATTGTTTCCTTTTTACTAATTTATCTGTTTAGTTTTACTCGAATCTTTAGGTTTAGCTGTACATACAGTAGTTAGGTTTTAGTGATGTAAGTTAGCTGTCGATTTTCATAGTGTACATATTTGTAAATACTTTTCCTGTTATTCATTGTTTCTGGAGTTTTTCTTCCTTAATCGGCATATTTTGGTTATCTCTAATAACTTTGCCGTGAGGGGAAGTGAAGGCGGGCATACATGAGCATACGTGTCTGGCAGCTTGGCTCAATATTCCAAAATGTGTGTGTGTGTGTGTGTGTGTGTGTGTGTGTGTGTGTGTGTGCAATCATTAATTTCCTTTTCATAATTAATATCTTACTATGGTACAGTTGCTAGGAGTGGTACCCCTCTAATTCCTAACGTGCTGCATATGTGGATGAGGTCAGTGTATTTGTCACCAGGACTCCCGATATTGAAACCATCCGAGGCAGTCTCGGAACATATGAATGGGCCTCTGGGGCTGTGCTAAACCAGTGCAAGACTGTTGATTCCTGTTGGGCAGCCTGATGTTCCCACCTGCAAACTGTGGTATCAGATGGTGCAAGAACACAAGATCTTAGGGTTGGATGTCACTGCCTGTCCGAAACAAATGCAAGCCCACACTCGGTGCAGAATACTGAATATCATCCGGGGACAATATAAAACCTATGGCAATCAAAATCTTGTTTTGTCCCAGTGAATTCACTCATTAACACACACATATTCTCCCGAGCTTGTCGTGTTGCGCAGCTGCTATCCATTCCGAAAATGCTAGCTCAGTCCATCTCACAGGCAGTTCTGTGGCTGCTATGGCACCATGAATATTGCAAAGTCAATAACAAGACATGCATGTTGGACACTTCAATAGGACTGAGTCACGTGGATGTGGCACACAAATTTGCAGTCTTACTCATCCACCGTGCGACTACCTTGGAAACCACCCACCCACAGGGGTCCATGGTGGCGATATTAGCGCACTACTGGTCTCAATCTAAAAGGGCACCAATATTGATCTCTAGTAAAATACAGAACCAGTTGTAATGAATTAACATGCATGCCATATTATACATTAATTGTACCTGTACATTACTGGCCCTATTGTATACTTAATTTCTTTCACTTAGATAACACACAAATGTACACCAATTGCAGAGGATTACAAATTTTAATCATATACGTATGACAATTACAGATGTTTTGCTCTTATTTTGGAGGTTTTAATGTTTTCCTATATTCTGCATTTTCCTCAATTTTTAGTTTTTTAACTCTGAAATAATAAAAATGTAAAATATGGTTCCACTGTACATTCATATAGTATAACTGAATGTCCTTGGGAAAAGTAAGAACTATAGTTTCCCCTTGCTTTCAGCAGTTCACAGTAGCTGCTTGGCAATGCCTCGTCAGCTGATGCTACAAGCCCAGCTCAGTCAATCATTCAGATTGTTACCCCTGTAACAATAATAATAACTGTAATAAAGGAAAGCCAGGAGAAATTTGGTGAAGGAATAAAAGTTCAGGGGGAAGAATTAAAAACATTGTGTTTTGTCGACGACATAGTAATTCTGTCAGATACAGCAAAGGACCTGGAAGAGCAATTGAACGGAATGGACAGTGTGCTGAAAGGTGCATATAAGATGAACATTAACAAGAGCAAAACTAGGGTAATGGAGTGCAGTGTAAGAAAGTCAGGTGTTGTTGTTGTTGTTGTTGTTGTTGTTGTTGTTATGGTCTTCAGTCCGGAGACTGGTTTGATGCAGCTCTCCACCCTACTCTATCCTTAGCAAGCCTTTTCATCTCCTCATAAGAACGGCAACCCACATCCACTTGAATCTGCTTACTATACGCGTCTCTTGGTCTCCCTCTGCGGTTTTTACCCCACACACTTCCCTCCAATGCTAAATTTACGATTCCCCGATGTCTAAGAATGTGTCCTACCAAGCGATCCCTTCTTTTAGTCAGGCTATGCCAAAAATTCCTTTTCTCACCAATTCTGTTCAGTACCTCTTCATTAGTTATGCGATCTACCCACCTAATCTTCAGCATTCTTCTGTAGCACCACATTTCAAAAGCCTCTATTCTCTTCCTGTCCGCACTGCTTATCGTCCATGTTTCACTCCCGTACAAGGCAACACTCCACATAAATGCCTTCAGAAAAGACTTCCTTACCCTTAAATTAATATTCGATGTTAGCAAATTTCTCTTTTTCAAAAATGCTTTTCTTCCCATTGCCATTCTGCATTTTATATCCTCTGTACTGCAACCATCGCATGTTATTTTACTACCCAAGTAACAAAACTCATCTACCACCTTCATTGTTTCGTTACCTAATCTAATTCCTTCAGCATCGCCTGATTTTCTAAGACCGCATTCCATTATTTTTGTTTTGCTCTTGTTAATGTTCATTTTATATGCTCTCTTCAACACGCTGTCCATTCCATTCAACTGCTCTTCCAGGTCCTTTGCTGTCTCTGACAGAATTACAATGTCATCAGCAAAACGCAATGTTTTTATTTCTTCCCCCTGAACTTTAATCCCTATTCCAAATTTTTCCTTGCTTTCCTTCACCGCCTGCTCGATGTACAAATTGAATAACACCGGAGAAAGGCTTCAATCCTGTCTTACTCCCTTCCCAACTAATGCTTCCCTTTCATGCCCTTCGAGTCTAATAACTGCGGTCTGGCTTTTGTACAAGTTGTAAATAACTCTCCTTTCCCTGTATTTTATCCCTGCTGACTTCAGAATTTGAAAGAGTGTATTCCAGTCAACATTGTCAAATGCTTTCTCCAAATCTACAAAAGCTAAAAATGTAGGTTTGCCTTTTCTTAATCTATCTTCTAAGATAAGACGTAAAGTGAGTATTGCCTCCCGGGTTCCTATGTTCCTCCTGAATCCAAACTGATCTTCCCCGAGATCTGCTTCTACCAGTTTTTCCATTCTCCTGTAGATAATTCGTGTTAAAATTTTGCAACCATGACTTATCAAACTGATGGTTCTGTAATTTTCACACCTGTCTGCGCCTGATTTCTTTGGAATGGGGATTATTACATTTTTCTTAAAGTCTGAGGGCATTTCGCCGGTCTCATACATCCTACACACCAGTTCAAATAGTCTTGTCATGGCTGGCTCTCCCAGATACTTTAGTAGCTCTGAGGGTATGTCATCTACTCCTGGGGCCTTGTTCCGACCTAGGTCTTTCAAGGCTCTGTCAAATTCATCTCTCAGTATAGTATCTCCTATTTCATCTTGATCGACTTCCTCTTCCGTTCCTACAACATCGTCTCTAAGTTCATTTCCTTTGTAGAGCTGCTCTATGTACTCTTTCCACCTTTCAGCTTTCCCTTCTTTGCTGAGAACTGGTTTCCCATCTGAGTTCTTGATATTCGTAGAGCTGTTTTTCTTATCTCCAAATGTTTCTTTTATTTTCCTGTAGGCGGTATCTACTTTTCCCCTTGCTATACATTCTTCTACAGATTTACATTTGGCTTCTAGCCACTCCTGCTTAGCCGTTTTGCACTTCCTGTCAATCTCATTTTTTAGTCGTCTGTACTCCATTTTGCCTGTTTCATTTACTGCATTTTTATATTTTCTCCTTTCATCAATTAACTGTAGTATTTCCTGTGATATCCATGGATTTTTTGTAGGTCTTGCCTTTCTACCTATTTTGTCCTCCGCTGCCTTCATTATTTCATCTCTCAATGCTACCCATTCCTCTTCTACTGTTTTGTTTCCCCCTGTTTCTGTCAATTGTTGCCTAAATCTCCCTCTGAAATTCTCCAGAACTTCACTTTCCTTCAATCTATCTAAGTCCCATCTCCTTATTTTCCTACCTTTCTGCAGTTTTTTCAGCTTCAGCCTACAGTTCATGACTAACAAGTTATGGTCAGAGTCTATATCTGCCCCTGGGTATGTCCTGCAGTTTATAACCTGGTTCCGGTACCTATGTCGTACCATTATAAAATCTATCTGATACCTTCCAGTGTCTCCTGGTCTCTTCCACGTATACAACCTTCTTTTGTGATTCTTAAACCACGTGCTTGTTACGATTAAATCATGTTCTGTGCAAAATTATACCAGGCGATTTCCTCTTTCATTCCTCCTGCCCAGTCCATATTCACCTATTATTTTTCCTTCTCTTCCTTTTCCTACTACCGAATTCCAGTCTCCCATCACAATTAAGTTTTCCTCTCCCTTAACTTTCTGAATAATTTCCTTTAGCTCCTCATATATTTCTTCGATCTCCTCATCATCGGCAGAGCTAGTTGGCATATAAACCTGTACTACTGTTGTCGGTGTTGGCTTCGTATCTATCTTGACAATGATAATGCGATCACTGTGCTGCTCATAGTAGTTTACCCGCATTCCTATTTTCTTATTCATTATCAGTCCTACTCCTGTGATACCCCCAACTGATTTTGTATTTATAATCCTGTACTCACCTGACCAGAAATCCTGTTCATCCTGCCACCGAACTTCACTAATCCCCACTATATCTAACTTCAACCTATCCATTTCCCTTTTTAAATTTTCTAATTTAAGGGATTAAGGGATCTAACATTCCACGCTCTGACCCGTAGAATGCCAGTATTGTCTTTCCAGATGATCACATCCTCCTGGGTAGTCCCCGCCCGGAGATCCGAATGGGGGACTATTTTACCTCCGGAATATTTTACCCGAGAGGATGCCATCATCATATGTTCATACAGTAGAGCTGCATGTCCTCGGGAAAAAGTAACGGCTGTAGTTTCCCCTTGCTTTCAGCCGTTCGCAGTAGCTGTGTGGCAAAGCCACATTAGCTGATGTTACAAGGCCAGCTCAGTCAATCATCCAGACTGTTGCCCCTGTGACTACTGAAAAGGCTGCTGTCCCTCTTCAGGAACCACACGTTTGTCTGGCCTCTCCACAGATACCCCTCCGCTGTGGTTGCACCTACGGTACGGCTATCTGCATCGTTGAGGCACGCAAGCCACTCCACCTCGGCAATGTCTGTGGTTCATGGGGGTGGAAAGTCAGGTGATGCTGAAGGAATTAGATTGGGAAACGAAGCAATAAAGGAGGTAGATGAGTTTTGTTACTTGGGCAGTAAAATAACAAATGATGGTCGCAGTAAAGAGGATATAAAATGCAGAATGGCAATGGGTAGAAAAGCGATTTTGAAAAAGAGAAATTTTTTAACATCGAATATTGATTTAAGCCTACGGAAGTCCTTTCTGAAGGCATTTGTATGGAGTGTTGCCTTGTATGGGAGTGAGACATGGACGATAAACAGTGCAGACAGGAAGAGGATTGAGGCTTTTGAAATATGGTGCTACAGAAGAATGCTGAAGATTAGGTGGGTGGATCGCGTAACTAATGAGGAGGTACTGAATAGAATTGGGGAGAAAAGAAATTTCTGGCATACCTTGACTAAAAGAAGGGATAGATTGGTGGGGCACATTCTTAGACATCAAGGAATTGTGAATTTAGCGTTAGAGGGAAGTGTGTGGGGTAAAAATCGCAGAGGAAGACCAAGAGATGGATACAGTAAGCAGATTCAGACAGATGTAGGTTGCCATTCTTATGTGGAGATGAAGAGCCTTGCTCAGGATAGGGTATTGTGGAGAGCTGCATCAAACCAGTATCCGGACTGAAGACAAAAAAAAAAAAAAACCCACCTGTAACTACTGAAAAGGCTGCTGCCCCCTTCAGGAACCACATGTTTGTCTGGTCTCTCAACAGATATCCCTCTGCTTTGGCTGCACCTATGGTATGGCTATCTGTATCACTGAGACATGGAAGCCACCCCACCTCAAGGGGGTGGCATCTTTAGCTTACAGCAGGTACTGGAGAACTGCTATGAATGGAAAACTGAATTGTATCTATGTTATATAGATGCAGAAAAGGCTTATGACTTTGTTCCTGGAAGTAAGCTATTATCAGTTCTACAAGATTATGGAATACAAGGCAAACTTCTGGAGGTAATTAAAGGTCTTTAAATAAATTGTCAGGCAGGAGTTAGAATTGACAGTAAATTGAGTCCATGATTCAAGGTAATTTCAGGGATAATACAAAACTGTTATCTGTCACCACTGTTGTTCGTTTTATTTATTGATCATATGTTGAAAGCAATGATACAGCCAAGATGAAATTGATATAAGTGAAAACAAAATAAGCACTCTCGCAAATGCAGGCGACTTAGTGGTGATGGCAGATTCAAATAAAAGGTTGCAATCCAATATTTCAGAGCTAGATCAGAGATGTAATGGTTGTGGTATGAAGACCAGCATCTTCAAACTGAAAATAATGTCTGTGTGAGAGAAAGTTTTAAAGAGACTGAGTGTCAAATAGAAGAAACAAAGTTAGAGCAGGTGGACAGTTTCAAGTGCTTACAGATGTATTTTCTCACAGGATGGAAACATGATGAAAGAATTGGAATCAAGGTGTAGCAAAACTAATGCAGTGAGCACTCAGCTGTAATCTACTCTCCTCTGTAAGAAGGAAGTCAGTACCAAGACTAAGTTAGCAGGGCACCATTCAATCTTTCGGGCAACTTTGTTATATGGGAGTGAAAGCTGGGTTAAGGATACAGAAGTGAAAGTAGCAAGGATGATTGCAGGTACTAACAGATAGGAACCAAGGCAGAAGGGTGTCCATAATGAGGAAATAAAAAAAAACTGTGAATGGACACAATAGATGAATCAGGATGAACAAACCTAGATGTGGGATTATGTTACATGTGTTGGGAAAAGAAAGTTTAAGCAACAGAGTGATGGATTCAGCAGTATAATGTGGAACGAGTACATGTAAACCAAGGAGGAATTACTTTGATTCCGTCAAGAATTATTTTTAAGTAACAGGACAAACATTAAATGTGCCATCAATATCAGCACTGAACAGATGGTGGAGTAGTTTTATAAGGGATCTATGTCCAGACTGAACACAGAAAACATAATCAGTCTTAACTGATGCTGCTCTTGCTGATGGTAATTAAGCTCATGATGACAACAACAGCCACCTACAGATGGCAAAATGATCATTGTAATAAAATAAATCGGATTTTACAAGCTATGGTTTGTGCGTCCATTTTTTTTCCTGCAAGCTGTTACGTGGTGGGGGGGGGGGGTAGAATGGTGGAGAAACAGTCTGATGAGCCATCTGCCAGCACAGAAGTCATGAAGAATTATGTAGATGACACTTCTTAAGTGAAGAAGATAATCCTGTCTTTATTTCTGTTTTCCGTTTAGCACTTAGCTTATCACAGCAAGAAGCAATGTAGAAGTGAATGCTTTATCTCAGTTTATGTTAAGAAATGCTTGTTCTATTCTGATCTGTTCCATACACAAGTGTGAAAATGCTTGTATAATAGAATATAAAAAGAACGGCACAGAATACTAACAAATTCGTCACAGAAGTCCGATTTCCACCAAAACGCCTAACTTTTAGTGATGCCATAAACAGTAACCGAAGTACTCTACACATCGGTGTCTGTCTGCTGTTTAGCTTGTGAAAAGCTTTATGTTAATCATCAGTAATTAATGGTCTGCTTTTCACTTTCCTCTTTAAGGGTAATGAGGAGCCAGTTAAAAGTGTCAATGAATGTATTCAAAGGTTTTCGACCTCCTTAGTTTTTGCATTTGTGCATAAATTCAGGCACATGCATACTTGCATTCCCACTCTTATTTTGTTTCCTTTGTCAAATCAGTGAGCAAAATAATCCTACTTCAATATCAGAGATATAGTTTGCAGCTAAACAAGGATGATTACTGCATGTACTGTGTGTGTGTGTGTGTGTGTGTGTGTGTGTGTGTGTGTGTGTGTGTGTGACAAAGGCTGTAGAGGACAAAATTTATTTAGTAATTTGGAATATGTTGTGTGTGCCTTTCTTTTGCTCATCAAGACACCTCAGCACTGAGTAACAGCCTACCCTTCTCAAAAATGTTGAATCCGTCCTGGAATTTCCATTGTTTGAGTTTAATAGCTATTCTTCTACAAAACAACCCAGTGCTGTTTTCCTTTGTTACTGTTTCCTAATGCATTTCTTTACTCAATGTCCATTCTTTTCTTCTTTCTTAAGTTTTTAATACTCTTCTGAAAAACATACACTGACAACCGAGCCTATTATGTAAACAATCCCATCCACTCAAAACAAACTCCTACATGACGACTCAGTTTGTAGTACTGCATTCCATTTCCAAATATCCTCCTACCTGTGTATCTCACTGTAATATTTATTATTGTAGTTCTGTTACATATGCACGCCCAACATTTTATCCATTAAACCCTCATTGTTATTCCCCTTGCATGAATTATTACACCATGTTCATGAATGTATTTCTCAATTCTAGTGCTTCCCCCCCCCCCCCCACACGCACGCACGCACGCACGCACGCACGCACACACACACACACACACACACACACACACACACACACACACACACATTCCTAATTCCTACAAGCTTTACACACATTTCTGCATGTTCCACAGATTCCCTACACATTCATATGAGTTTCCTATATATTCCTACGAGTTCTTCACTCATTCCAACGTATTTGGCACATTTCCCATGAGATGTTCAACGGACTTTTTCATGATCTTTCATGAGTGATTGTCGCAGTACAGAGGATATAAAATGCAGAATGGCAATGGGTAGAAAAGCGTTCTTGAAAAAGAGAAATTTGTTAACATCGAATATTGATTTAAACCTAAGGAAGTATTTTCTGAAGGCATTTGTGTGGAGTGTTGCCTTGTACGGGAGTGAAACATGGACGATAAACAGTGCGGACAGGAAGAGGATTGAGGCTTTTGAAATATGGTGCTACAGAAGAATGCTGAAGATTAGGTGGGTGGATCGCGTAACTAATGAGGAGGTATTGAACAGAAATGGAGAGAAAAGAAATTTCTGGCATACCTTGACTAAAAGAAGGGATAGATTGGTAGGACACATTCTTAGACATCAAGGAATTGTGAATTTAGCATTGGAGGGAAGTGTGTGGGGTAAAAATCGCAGAGGAAGACCAAGAGATGGATACAGTAAGCAGATTCAGACAGATGTAGGTTGCCGTTCTTATGTGGAGATGAAGAGGCTTGCTCAAGATAGGGTATTGTGGAGAGCTGCATCAAACCAGTCTCCGGACTGAAGACCACAACAACAACAACAACACAATCCAGTGTCTTTTTTTCCATTTTTAATATCCCACCATGGATCCTTGCTCCTTCTATCTGTGCCAATACAGAAAACTTTCTCTATTCCTAGTAAGAACTCAGTGCCAAGTATTAGTTCTATGTTTTGCCTAGCTTGTGGAATCACCCCAAATGGCTTGACTATCAAAGTGCCAATTTCCGGCTACAATCCCTCCTTCCACAACGACCTCCATTTATTGAAGTACCATCAGTCCATAGCCGTCACCAATCTAAGCCTGCAAAACCATGAAAACCAGGTCAAATCAGCCTTACAGCACCTCTTCTCCACCCTGTAAGTTTTCTTTGTCTGCAACCCAAAATATCTGCATCATATCTCCCACACTGTTAACCTTGCCTTGCAAGTATTTGAGCAGCAAGCACAACGTCTCAAACAAACCCTCTAACCTTTTCACTTCTTACTCCCATCTTGGGTTACCATTATCCACCCATCAATGAGGGCCTCCAAACATACACCACAGCTCCTCATAGCCGGCAAACACTGCCTAGCATACCTATTGTGTTTACCGCTCCCTTAGAAACTCAACCACAACACCACACACAATCCAAAACCTAAGCAGATCAGATACATAGTCATGTACCTTTACTCCGAAAGCCTCAGTCCCAAAGAAGTATCACTCCTTTGCAAAGGCCTTACCTTTTTGCCCCATTCCCAGATTCAACAATATTGGATTTGTTAAGCATCTGCACTCCTCCTCCCAGACATTACTACCAACCCCACCACATAGACTCAATCCAAAGCCAACATGGAATCCTGCCTGACACAGTTCACTCCTCCATTCACTCGTCCCCCTGCCCCCAAATCAAACCATTTTAAATTTTCAGATCTCCTGAACTTCTAACCTGATCTCACCATCATTCCCCAAATCCCTTATTATGTAAATGAAACTCACACCCACAGAAGGAAATGCAATCCAAAAACTGTCCCCCGCCTTATGATCCTACCTGCTGACAAAGACTTCACCACTCTGGTTGTAGACCACAAGGCCTATGGGGTAGAGGGTTTCCTCCAACTATCAGATTCTTCTACTGACATACCATATCAGAATAATCCACTTCCAAAAATCCAACGGGATCTTTAGTCCACCCTCAAATCCTTAGGCTCATCCCTGGACCTCTCCCCAAATTCAATCTCTCTCTCTCTCTCTCTCTCTCTCTCTCTCTCTCTCTCTCTCTCTCTCTCTCCCCCCCCCCTTCTCCCTCCCCTACACCCCAACCACCACCTTTCTCTGCTCTCATGGACCAACACCATCAACTGATTACCCGTAACCTACCCTCCTATATTAAAAGAGAACACTATGACTATGACCTCACCCACAATTACTTCTCCTTCGAAGGTATCACCTACAAACAAATTCGCTGTACACATGGGCACCCATACAGCACCATCTTAGGCCAACCTGTTCATTGGCCATCTAGAAGAATCCTTCATGACTACTCAGGATCCAGAATTTCAAACCTGTCATCTGGTTCAGATTCACTGATGACATCTTCATAATTTGGACTGAAGGTGAGGACACACTAACCACATTTCTCCAAGACCTGAAGACCTACCCTCCCATTCACTTCACCCGGTCCTACTCAACCCAACCCGACATCTTCCTTGACATTGGCCTTCACCTCAAGGATGGCCTCATCAGCACCTCTGTCCACATCATACCAACCGTGTCCCACCACGTGGAGGTGGACCAGTTACTCCTCATTTATATGTTATGTTGCAGCTGTTATACTTTATTGGAAATGATAATAATACAGAATGAATACAAATAAATATTATTAGTATAAGAAAAGTTTATAATAGTTAAAGTGATACAATTGTTCCCACTATTAATTAATTCTCTTTTGATGTTTAATTTCTGTGGTTTCCATTAATTTACTTAAATAGTATATCATTTTCTTATAAAGTTTTCGATATTAGTGTTTTAAGGTGGATACAATATTACCAGTCTTTATCATACAAATTTACAAGTTCATTAACATTTACAAATATGAAAGCAGGTGTTTATAACTAAGACTGCCACTAATACATTCATTTTAAATGAAGTATTGAAGATGCTATGTAGACATTTATAAAGTAGGTGTTACAAAAATGTAATATATTATTCATTGTTATATTGCAAAGTTCGTAAGGGAATTTGTAATATAATAAATTTGCATGCCGTAGGCAATGAAGTGGAAGTTTAAAGATGATAGTATTATAATAATAATACACTGTCATATAATAGAAATTATTATATGGTTCTATGATAGAAATTGGAATTACAAGCATTGATATAGAACTTTAAAATAATATTTGTCATATAATAAAATTCAAAGTACAATTTGTATCATGTTACATTTGTCACCTGGTAAAATTTAAGGTTTAATAACAATAGTAATAATAAAGTGTCATAGTCTAAGATTCATTATATGGTTCTGTGATAAGAGACAGGTTACAGGCAATAATGTAAAACATTAAACATAATAATAGTTTGTCACATCCTAAAATTAAAAGTACTATTTTGTATTATGATAGATTTGTCATACAGTGAAAATTAATGAACAATCTTATATGAAGATAGCTTACATGTGGTAAAGCAGGCAAAGTACGAATTTCAGAAAGACAGTACTTTGTCATATACTGAAGTACAATTCCAAATTTTGTATGCTGTGATACATTCAAGAAATAGGCTGTAGTATAGAGTATTACAGATTAGACTGTGATAGAGCATACTTAACTACTTGTATATTAAATGTCACTAAGAGAACAAGTAGATATAAAGCACACATGCTTAAGTTGTAGTTATTTTGTGCTAAGTTCTTAATAAGTTTATTGTTACATAATAAAATTACATTTTCCAAATTGTATGTGTTTATTGGACTAATAGCAGACATCATGGATCATCTTCATCACACTCCAGGTCGGAGGAGTCGGAGGACTCCACGCTGCTGTCGTCTGTGGTGTTTGGCCACTCTGTAGCCCGCCTTGCAACATTGTGCTGGATGACTCTATAATGCTCTGCTTGTAGAAATCTTGAGATGTTGTCTGCTGTCTCGTTCAAAACTTGCCATCTTTGTGGATCTCTTATTTACTCATACAGATTTATGTTGTTGTCCTGACGTTGCCTCACTTCGTTGTACTTATTGCAGAACATGACTACGTGTTCAGGTGTCCGCATGTCGAGGATTCCTTCTCTTATATTTGTTGGGTAGGGACCATGTCCAGTTAGGAAATACATTGTGCCATGACTGGGATCCTCATGATTCATCTGAAGTCATTCTTTGATGTTGGGGAAGAGAGAGTAGACACGCCTGGCTTTGTCAGTGGATCCCCAATCGCGTTACCATACTGCTACCCTCCACTGTTTCAGATCTTTCTTATTACATATATCTTCCTCAGTTATATCCCTTTCTTTTTCATTATGTCCCAGTCGGAGCCAGTAAGCTGCAGCTCAGTATCTTACAGTAATGTCTATAGGAAAGGTGCCCAGTACGACACAAAGTACATCAACCGACGTTGTCTTAAAAGCTCCTGAACAAACGTAAAAGAACACTCCCGCTGGCCTCTGTGTATTGTTTTTATGTTGGTTGACAGCTTGAGTCGGTGTGCCCGTGAGCTTCTTCCAAAGCTTACATTTGACTCAAAAACTGGATAATAATATGTTCTTATCATTTTAATAGGCATTCTAAATTTATCTGTGTTATTTCTTGCTAATTTATGTAATACGGTGGCTGCTTTCTCTGTTATTAATTTGATATGTTCATTGAAGCTAAGTCACTCATCAATGTATACTCCCAGATACCTCGAGATTTCCTCTCTGGGATTCTAGTTCCCCTCAGTCATATGACAGGGTCTCTTGTCCTTGACAGTTGTCCTTTGACTAAAATATATAGTGTTTTATTTGCTGCTGTGGTTAATTTGTTCTTTTGGCACCATTGGTCCATTTTGTTTAAAACTTCACTTGTCTTGCTTTCCAACATGGCTCTTGAGTTTGTGGATATCACAACCATTAGGTCGTCTGCATAAGCGATGATGCCGTCACTTGCATCATCATTCTCCATGATGTTTAGTAGCAGTTCAATGGTTAAATCCCAAAATGCAGGTCCTAAGATTGACCACTGAGGGCAGCCTTTAGTAATTTTCTTCAGCACTTTTCTGTTTCTAGCTTGCCACTGGGCCACTCTATCTCTGCAGTAATCTCCGAGTGTATAATATAGGTATTCTGGGACGTGAAGCTCTTTGAGGATTGCAAATAGTGCAGGCCACCACATGTTATCGAATGCACCTTGAATGTCAATTAAAAGTGCCACTGCATATTTCCTCTCAGTACCCTCGATGATTTGCAATGCACGATTGACAGTGTCATCTACTGACCTGTTTTTCCTGAAGCCGAACTGTTGTTGGTTCATGCCTTGAATTTCCCTATGTGCCTGCAATCTATCACAGAACAGGCGCTCTTGGACCTTGGCTAATGTGTTCAACACACAAATCGGACGATATGATTTTCGGTCCGAATTATCTTTATCGTTTGACTTCCTAATGATGACAGTGTTTGCTATCTTCCATGTCTGTGCCATATGGATCTTACCCACAAAGACCAGCTTTTCTGAATTGCATAGGTGGAAAGTCTCCCTACAATATATCCCACACGCCTTCGTCTCAGCCGCCCTGAGTCCCGCAGTCTGCCTACAGCAGCTGGAGAGATGGCGGGCCTGTGTGTATGGAGAGAAATTGGTAATCCGTTACATGAGCCTTTCTACAGCTCACAGGGAGGTCTCTGCAGAAGGTAGCAACCTATCCTTCTCAAAAACATTGTTGAATTCTTTCTGTAATTTCCATTGTTTTATTATTTACTAATAAATATTATACCTCTCAATTGTTTTTTATTTCTCCAGTAGCAGATACACGTAAACAAAACACAGATGTTGTTGTTGTTGTTGTCTTCAGTCTTCAGACTGGTTTGATGCAGCTCTCCACAATACCCTATCCTGAGCAAGCCTCTTCAACTCCACATAAGAACGCCAACCTACATCTGTCTGAATCCGCTTACTGTATCCATCTCTTGGTCTTCCTCTGCAGTTTTTACCCCACACACTTCCCTCTAATGCTAAATTCACAATTCCTTGATGTCTAAGAATGTGCCCCACCAATCTATCCCTTCTTTTAGTTAAAGTATGTCAGAAATTCCTTTTCTCCCCAATTCTGTTCAGTACCTCCTCATTAGTTACGCGATCCACCTACCTAATCTCCAGCATTCTTCTGTAGCACCACATTTCAAAAGCCTCTATCCTCTTCCTGTCCGCACTGTTTATCGTCCATGTTTCACTCCCATACAAGGCAACACTCCACACAAATGCGTTCAGAAAGGACTTCCTTATGCTTAAATTAATATTCGATGTTAGCAAATTTCTCTTTTTCAAGAACGCTTTTCTACTCATTGCCATTCTGCATTTTATATCCTCTGTACTGCGACCATCATTTGTTATTTTACTTCTGTAAATAATTCGTAATCATGTATTAAACTGGTGGTTCTGTAGTTTTCACACCTGTCTGCGCCTGCTTTCTTTGAAATGGGGATTATAACATTTTTCTTAAAGTCTGAGAGTACTTCGCCTGTCTCATACATCTTGCACACCCGGTGGTTCTCCCAGAGACTTCAGTAGCTCTGAGGGAATGTCATCTACTCTAGGGGCCTTGTTTCGACTTAGGTCTTTCAGTGCTCTGTCAAATTCATCTCTCATTATAGTATCTCCTATTTCATACTCATCTACTTCTTCTCCCCTTCCTAAAATATTGCCTCTAAGTTCATTTCCTTCGTAGAGCCTCTCTATATACTCTTTCCACCTTTCACCTTTCCTACTTTGCTGAGAATTGGTTTTCCATCTGTGTCCTTGATATTCATAGAGCTAATTTTCTTATTTCCAAATATTTCTTACTTTCCTGTAGGCTGTATCTATTTTTCCCCTATTTATACATCATTCTACATCCATGCATTTGCCTTCTAGCCACTCCTGCTTAGCAATTTTGCACTTCCTGTCAATTTCATTTTTTAGTCATCTGTACTCCACTTTGCCTGTTTCATTTATTGCATTTTTATATTTTCTCCTTTCGTCGATTAAATTTAGTATGTCCTGTGATATCCAAGGATTTTTTGTAGGTCTTGCCTTCCTACCTATTTTGTCCTCTGCTACCTTCACTATTTCATCTCTCAATGCTACCCATTCCTCCTCTACTGTTTTATTTCCCCTCGTTTCTGTCAATTGTTGCCTAAAGCTCCCTCGGAAATTCTCAAGAACCTTAGGTTTCTTCAGTTTATCCACGTCCTGTCTCCTTATTGTCCTACCTTTCTGCAGTTTTTTTTTTTTTTTCCTTCTTCTTCTTCTTCTTCTTCTTCTTCTTCTTCTTCATTTCAGCCTACAATTCATGGCCAATAAGTTATGGTCAGAGTTTATATCTGCCCCTGGGTATGTCTTACAGTTTAATACCTGGTTCTGAAATCTATGTCTTACCATTATAAAATCTATCTGGTATCTCCCGGTGTCTCCTGGTCTTTACCACGTATACAACCTTCCTTTGTGACTCTTAAACCAGGTGTTTGTTATAACTAAATTATGTTCCATGCAAAACTCTACCAGGCGGCTTCCTCTTTCATTCCTTTTACCCAGACCATATTCACACAGATATATGTATAAAAATTTGTTCCACATCATTGTGTTATATGTGAAAAAGTTAATTGAGACACCATTAGGAATAGTAGGAATATGTGGAATAAGAACTGTCTTCTCCATTTGACTTAGTCATAACTTTCACACATCAATAACATAAGCATAATTTAAGGTTTTTGTTGGTGAACTAGGTGTGATTGTGTGATATAGTGGATTAATGTTCCTCAAACATATTACTGGTGCCCCAATACTTAGGTGACAACGTATATGAGTGGAACATCTACATTGTCTTTCTCATAGTCAGTTTAAACAAGAAGCTGTACATTGTTACTGGAAAAGCTATATAGCTTCAAACCTCCATGCAATGCTCAAAATCTTGCAAGAGAATGTGCATAAATCAAGGCAATAAGTTTCCAAATTATTCATTCCAGACAGATAAAGATTGACTTAAAATGGGTAAGGGATTATTTCACTTTTATGATTTCTGTTGTAGATCCATTTCAAAGTTCAAGGTGTAAACTAACACTGTATTTATCAATGTAATCCTACAATGACTTTTACTTTATTATCCATATATTTCATTTGTTTCAGTTTTCACCTTGCACTTCAAACTGGCTCTATAATAGAAACCACATTAGTGAAATAAACAAATAATAAAAATATGACTCAGAATCTGCATAAGCAGAAGAGCCAAGATCGCTAGTTCAAATTCCTTTCTTGACTGGTTTTGGCAGTTGCTCCAATATCATCATCCAAGATGGTCAAAATTTAGACAGGACCAAGAGTTTCGAACTTTTTATTAGTTCATACGTGTCATTAACCCTTAAACGGGCGCATTTTTTTTGGCAACCCAGCGAAGCTATTTTATTTTATTTATTATTTATTTTTTTCCATCACTTTAGAATTGTGATCCATTTTTTCTTTTTTGATAATTTTATTTTTATGACTCATCGAATAATTATGGTGGTAAATACATCACCACAGCACTTTTGTAAACCTTACATTTTTGGTGGTAAACGGATTTTCCACTTGTGAGCTTACAGTTTGGTGGAAAGAAGATATCCCATTTCCATTTTATAAGCTGCAACATGTTGTCCTTACAAGTAAAAAAGAACTTAAAAAGACGGTGATTTCGTTTTACTTTACTTTATTTCAAAAACATTTACATTACAAATTTACAAGTAATAATTCTTTTTCAACAAAATGTTCAAATGATTGTTACATTTTCTTTTTATTTTCCATGAAACTAATGGCATCAGGGTTCGATACACAGGGGTATGTTGCAGGAGCAGCATACGTATTTTGTTCTCTTGTCGCGAGCTTTTGTTGAACACTTTCGGCACTGTCTGTAGGTTGTTTTTAAAACAGGCATACGATCACCTACTTTTGCCAATCGAACATGATCTGGTACGATTTTTTTTTTTTTTTTTTTTTTTTTTTTTTTTTTTTTTTTTTTTTGGTTAGAAGGTTACTGGACATCCTTTCTTTCTGCAGGATGAGTTCAATTGATCATCATATCTCTCTTGTCCTTTATTAGTTTTGTACAATATAAGGGCATTTACAACTGTCATATCTAACAGGAAATCGATGCCACCACTTACGAGAACGTCGACCTATTGCATAACATTCTCTAAGTTGATCAAAGTGATCTACACCTACCATTATGATATGTTGCTGCAGCTGTGGGACACGTAACTTGTGCCATCCTTATTCTTTCTTGAGACAAGTATGGCATCTCTAGGATTGTCTGAAGTTGTCAAAATAGTGACAGGTTTGTTGTCCATCCATTTTATAGCTGCAATGCCACGTTTGCATTGAAATTCTCCTCATTTGAAGGTAAATTTATCTTTCATCATTAAAGGAAGCCCTTTTGGGTTTGCTCTGTCAGTCCCTAGAGAGTAGATTCCATTGTTCAAAAGCATTTGCATTAGACTCACTGTGGTGAAGATGTTGTCAAACACTACTAAACTGTTACTATGTTTCAGGTCTTGGGCGACGCTAATGACTACACGCTCTCCCAGAGAATTTTCTGTATATCCGTCATTCGATTTTCTTGTTTAAATATCAAATTTTATGACATAACTGTCCTTGAATCTGCTAAACACCACACCTTGTATCCTCGTCTTACAGCTTGAGAGGCATATACTTCTTGAGCGAAGACTGTCCCTTGAAAGGTATCATGCTTTCATCCACAGCCAATACCTTACTAGCAGTGTATGGCTTACAAATTGTGTTGTTCAGAAAGGTTATAATAGGTCTGAACTTGTGAAGTTTATCATGATTTGGATGCCCTCTTGGAGGATTCGGCCTGTTGTCATTTATGTAAATAGTTTCACATCTTTTTGAAACGTTTGCAAGCCATACGTTTCGATATGTAAGGCTGACCTAAGGCAGGTTCTGAACTCCAGTAATAAACTACACTTGGCAACACAACCACACCCATCAAGATATTCCTTCCAATCCACACCTGTAACTTCTCTACAGATAACTTCGTCCAGTTATTTGTTGACTCATTCACAGTCTGACCAGACTGCCTTTTTTGTTTCCGTTGCTCTGCATACAGATTTGTCTGCTCAACCACATACTCCAGCATCTCATTGCTAAATAAAGAAAGGAAGTAGTCTCTCTCTGTGCTGCGTTTTGTCAATGGATGGTTGACAATTGGTTCTCCTTTTGTATCAATGCAAAGAAAGTCGAAAACAGCAGTGTCATCGGACCATTCCTCTTCTGCCGATGGCTCCTCCGCACTTACGGTACTGTCACTACAAATATCGACTTCCAAGTAACAAGAATTGTTTGCACGGTTTTTGATATTAGGTTGTGGAACCAAACATGGACCATCGTGTTCATCTTCTGATGCTTCATCACTTTCTGTTTCAGAATCTTCGGGATCACTACGTAGTGAAAATAGCAACTCCAATGCTTCTTCTAGTGTGTATTTCTTAGTATAGGGATGCTTCTTTGACATTTTTGCTATGAAAACCAAAGAAAGATTGAGAGGCGAACAATAAGTGATAAAATGACATTCCAATTATATTTGCCACAAATATTAAAATTTACTTACCGCAATGTGAAAACAGTTAGGCTATAAGCTGATAATAGTGACACAGACATATACTTCAAAAGCAAAGCAAACTCTTCCGACAACAGTATTGATCCCACGATACACATAAACTGATTGTTGTAGCAGTTTTCATACACCTGGTACAGTGTACTATCACAAGATGTCAGGCAAATACAGCAGTGGTAAGACGTATTCCCATAAGCATTGTGACTGGCTGGAAGACTTCCTAAGTAATAGAACACAGTACGTTGTTCTCAACGGCGAGTGTTCATCAGAGCCGAGTGAATTGTCAGGCTTGCCCCAGGTAAGTGTGATAGGACTGCTATTATTTTCTATCTATATAAATGATCCGATGGACAGAGTAAGTTGTAATTTGCGGCTGTTTGCTGATGATGCTGTGGTGTATGGGAGGGTGTCGTCTGTAACTGACTGTAATAGCATACAGGATGACTTGGACAAAATTTCTAGTTGGTGCGAAGATTGGCAGCTAGCTCTCAATGTAGAAAAATGTAAGGTGATGCGCATGAGTAGAAAAAACACTCCCATAATGTTCGACTACAGCATTAGTAGTGAGCTTCTTGATGCTGTCGCGTCGTTCAAATATCTAGGCTAACATTGCAGAGCGATATGAAGTGGAACGAGCACGTAAGGACAGTTGTGAGTAAGGCGGCCAGCCAACTTCGGTTAATTGGGAGAATTTTGGGAAGATGTACTTCACCTGTAAAGGAGACCGTGTATACAATGCTTGTAGGACCACGTCTTGAGTATTGCTCAAGTGTTTGGGACCCACAGCAGATCAGTTTAAAGGAAGACATAGAGGTGGTTCAGAGACGAGCAGCTAGATTTGTTACCGGTAGGTTCGACTAATGCGCGAGTGTCACGGAAATGCTCCGGCAACTCAATTGGGGATCGCTGGAAGAAAGACGACGTTCTTTTCGTGAATTTCTGTTACGTAAATTTAGAGGGACGGAATTTTAAGCTGAGTGTAGTACGATCTTGCTGCCGCCTACTTACATTTCGCGTAAAGATCACAAAGACAAGATAAGAGAAATTAGAGCTTGTACGGAGGCATATAGGCATTCTTTTTTTCCTCGTTCAATTTGGGAGTGGAATAGGAAAGGAAATGCCTAGTAGTGGTACAGTGTACCCTCCGCCACGCATCTTACGGTGAATTTCAGGGTATGTATGTAGATGTACACGTAGATGTACCTTGAGGTTTGTGGTAAGTATGCTTCCCAAGGACCACAAATGGCATTGTGGTATATATATTTCCCGAGCCCCTTTCAGAAACATCTTTTGGTGGTAAGCATACTTCCCAAGAAGATTGGGAACACCATTATTTGGTTGGATATATAAGTCTCACAGCCCTAAAATCTATGTTTAGCAACAAACGGAAACCAGAGCTAGTGCAGCAGAATACCACTAACGACCAGGAGCTTACGGAAGTGGGAACACATATTCCCATGAATGCAGTAAAGGAATACCATTAGTGGGAAGTATATCTCCCATGGCCTGCTAAGGAGTTAAGAGATTCATTCACCAAAATTCAAAATCCACTTCTGCAACTTTCTCCATGTTTAGAACCAGATCTAAAACTTGGGATGGTGTATGCACTTTTGTTATGTGTCGATCTGCAATACTGGGATGCATATAAATTCACAATGGAAAGGGCCATGGCTTGGACCAACTTAGGTGTTAGCGTAGAAAAAAGTTGGCGACTGATGACAAAGAATTATTCCTTCTTGTAGGGCAACATAATATAACAATAATTTAATTTTTCAATGTCAGATCTTTGAGTAAATCAAAATTCATGTAAAATCAACATAATAAAAGTATCTATCATTAAAAACAGCTGTCAGATATGAAGAAATAACTTTGCACCAACTGTTATGAAAATTTGTTAAGATACTGATTTCTAACAAAACTTCATTCTGTAACAACAACAGTAGTGAATGGAACTTTGTACTCTATGCCATATATTTCCAAAGTTCTTAATATTTTAATTTCTGTTTGCATTATTTCATTATATTTTTGAACGTCAAAAGAATGCAAAATATACAACTATGGTGAAATGCTGTTCATGCAGTGCCAATATTTCACTGAAAATAATTTAGAAATAATAAAGTGAATGACTTACTGTAGACACAAATTTTGGTTTTGAACTATTTAAGTAGCCGTGATGGTTGCACATTAAAAGCACAAATACTGTACTACTCTCTCCTGCTACACACTCGTCTCCCTGAAGTTCCATCCGCATTCCTCCATTGACATAGCTAATTTCCTTTGTTGAATAACCTGTAGATCCAAAGCAAAATAAATATCTTATTTTATTAGTCTTTTGTGTATAAAACATGCTGTAAATGTATATTCTGTATGCTTCACATAAAATGCCTTGTTATTAACAAAATTAACTATAATAAGCCAACACTATACACACACACACACACACACACACACACACACACACACACACAAAGAAAAAATGATGAATTTACAGATAGGTATTTAGAAAAAGAGATATCTAGGTGCTTAGTGATATGTCTTCTTTGTGAGTCTTGCAGGCAAATAAATACACTTCAGAGATGTCCAGAATGTATAATTCTGACTTTTAAATCCAGTCACATCTACCAAGCAGTATCTCATTTTATTTATGTTTTGAATAACTGGCTCCTAATAAATTGCAAGCCTTAAGATCTGTTAAACAAAATTATATGAAAACTGATTGAAAACTTATGTATTCAAATGTTCAAATTTTAAGAAATTATTTACAATGTAAAACTTACTAATTTGTTAGGGTCACAGAGTAATGTACATAAGGGAAAGTATACTACCACACCTAAAAATAGGGTAGCCTGCCGAGATTTATATTATAATTTTCAAGAATAGTAATTGGTGGAAACCCTGTAGTAATTATAACTACCCTTCCTAGCAGAGACTGGATCAACGTACAGCAATGTTCATCTTTGCCAGTACACTCAAGAATAGTCTATAGGCAAGAGTATGTCTGCACAGATATCTGCAAAATAACTGTGCGGAGAGACTGTTAAATGTGGTTGTGTATTAAGATCATAGCAAATGTGTTCACATGGCCCAAGTTCCAGTTTGTATCATCTATTGGTGCAGAAAAGAAATTTGAGCCCTTTAGTGGCAAGTAGCTACACTCTAAGGCCAGTATTAACACTACCAAATTATTGGACAAAGAATTAGACAAAAAAATTGGATGAAATATTGGTCCTATTCTTTGACAAAGATATTGGATGAAATGCTAAAGAGGCTATTACACTATCATCCAATATTTTATCAAATTTGTTTCAACATGGCGATGTTATGCTTAGCTGTTGCTTGCATTGCGTCTGCATTTAGAAAAGAAGGAGGGAATAAAGAAGAGGAAACATACTTGGATGAAAGTACGGGTGTCACAGCGAGATAAATAAAATTTGTTACGGCAATGGGAGGATTTTCTTTTTTATGTCATTTGCAGTATAGCCCGGCCGTAATTCACTGTTAATTATTTTGTAGGTCTCCATTCTTCACAATTTTCAACAGAGTAACAGAAAAGGCTGTTGCAAACAGTGTATACAAATGAGATTGTAAGTTGACAAAGCAAGTTTCATTACATGAGGTTTTAACTGGAAAATGTCAGCACTGACAAAGAGGAAAATCTAAATTGTTTATGACGTTATTAACAATGTAAGGAAGGGGGCATAGCTGATAAAGTAAGTAGGCTCTATTTATTTCTATACAAAAATTGTATGACGTGTTTACATGTATATATTTTCACTTTCAAACGGATGTCTATGTTTTGAATCTTGTTCCACTTCCCAGCACTTAGCACATCAAGCTGATCAAACTTATACATTATAAAGTCTGCTTTGGCTGTAAATAAGATTTAAGGGTGTTACTTACTCAATTCTGATAGTATATTATGACTTTTTACATCATGGATTGTAACTCAACCTCACTTTCACCACAGAGTATTGGCCTAAGCGAATTGACGTTGACGAACAGTGTGAATTGGCCTTGTCACCTTTTATACAACACTCCATCTGATTTACATATCCCTAGCAATTTTGATGTTGCTGGAAAACGCTACAGGAACTTGTCACTTTACAAATACAAACACTATGTCAAACATTAAACTCCAAATAAAACAGCTGTAGTGACAAGGAGGCTGTACTACTACTACTACTACTAGCACTCCGAGCAGTAACATTTCTCACAGCAGGAAACAGAAGACAAGCGATTTCTTACATTAAATCTAAGCCGAGGCCTTATATTTGATGAAATATTGGACAACATTCCTATTACACTACATCCAATATTTCTTTGTCCAATAATTTGATGGTATAATATCCGCCTAATTCATGATTTTTGTTTCTTTTCCTCAGTTAATCGAAGAAATTCCATTACATTCTGTGTCCACAATATTAGTGTTTGGAGGGGGTGGGTGGGAGGAATGCACTACAGTTTTTGACATGTTTCAACATTTTAGGAATACATTATAACAAACTATAGATGTGCTCAATGAGTTATAAGCTAAACATCTCTTTAAAGATTTCCTTTAATAAATATATACATATATTATGGGTGGGGTGTAAATTTTTAGTTCCCACAGCTCTGTGTTCTACATCCATTTATTCAGTTAGTGTACTGTTCTACTGTGTACTCTGGCCACAATGTTCTTTGATTTGGAGTTCAAAATTTTGTCCACTACATAGGACAGAATGGGAAACATTTTGAAGTCTTTCAACACTGTGGTCACAGTAATCAGAGAGCTTATGGAGTTTATGTAGATGCTAGTAAACATCACATAAGCAAAATAAGTGAACAAATGTTAAGTGCTAGACAGTGCTTCAAAAAGTTTAAATTAATCGTATTGCAGAAACTACAAGTTTATGCCGCCCAAATAAAAAACTAGAAAAACTTACATATTAATGAGCAAAGCAATTTTATGCATATTAATTTTTAAAAAATCTTTTAGCCATATTTAGGGATGTGATAAGACACAATGACAAGTACCAACTGTGGCAGTGAGTGGAACACAACACAGAAAATTTCTGCATGGAGCATTGTGTGGTCTGCCACAGGAAAAACTACCTCTCACTAGCCACATGCAGTCATGCACTTACATGCAGTAGCAATATTACTGAAGTCCGAAATCCTCGACATTTACTCCTGATGGCAGGGCAAAGTAAATATTTCACTAACAGCCACTCCCCTAGCCATGTAATCCTCCAAAATCAATCCATTTGTATCTCAGAAAAGAATGGACATGACTTTTCCAGCAGACATCTGAATTTGGAATTTTTTTGATTGAGCTGAGGTGCCATTCCTTGCTTGACCTTCTTATTTCTGGTTGGTGACAGTGGATCCAAGTCTAATAGCTTGTAAATTTTATTCCTAGAAATGCATCACCTTAGACATGGAAACAATGCAAAGTTCTTCACAGGCAGTTCAGCAGTCAACCAACATGGCACCCAACATGCAGACACTTTTTTTTTTAATACAGCACACTGAACACTATTCTGCACTGCACCAATATTAATCTTCAAACATGTGGCAATATTGTTCAGATTTATGTAATGGTTTTCCTCCATAAGCTCCTCCACTAACACAATGTTTACCTCTATCAGTAAATGGTGACCTGCCATGGTCTTTGAGTATCCTCCACAGAAGGTACATTCCTTTTGAAACTTCTACACCAGTAGTACATACGCTGCAATGACAAACATGAACCACCAAATTGCACTGTTTGTGATAAATTTTAATTGGTTTCATATCTTCACTACACAAAACATGAATCACATATTGCGACTCTATCACAGAGCATATTGACTACAGAGCAGCCATCTTGTTGTGGATGAGGCAGCCTTCTCCTATGTCGTAAAATCAATCTGACATGTGATGGTCACTTTATGAACCACAAAGTATACTACCATCACCTACCAACTTCACCACACAACATTTTGGAGTTTTACAGAACTTAAGGCTTTCATTTGAATCACTCTCTTACATAAAATTCTTAAAAATTGTTTTGAAGATTTTTTTAAATAACTTATTTTTGAATCATTATTTATATGTTATACTCAGGAAATTTTTTTATATACCAATCATTTCTTTACTGAGATCCTCAAGTATTCCATCAATTAAGTTTCTTGATGACTGAAATATAAATATTATCAACTACTGTATTTTCAATTATGACCTTGCACTCACATTTCTGTATCAACATGTTACTATGCAAGTGTAAAGAAATCAGCATATTTTGCACTTTAATTAATTTCATAACTTTTAAGCTTGCTATATATGAATTATCAATTACCTGTCATTTAATTTTATTTAACAGATCTGAAGATTGGCACTTGACCTAAAACGTTCATTTAAAAATGAAACCGAACATTTTTGTACAATGTTGTTATGTTTTGGATCCTTCCAATTCCTAGCAGAATACTCAGAGATATGATATCTACATTAATTAAATATATCCACCACCACCACCACCTCACACAGTAGGCAGTGAAAAATAACAGGCATGATTTTGGTACCTAATTTACAAACTGTCTTTAATGATCACACTCAACATTAATATCTGAAGGTAGGAACATGGCTCTTCCTGGCAGCTTTCACACCTTTATCAGTAACTTTGGCATGAGGGTGATTATTTTTCCAGCATCCTGATGAAAATTTTATACAACACACACAGTCTGCCCCATATGGCACAGGCAGTCGTGGGTGCTCACAGGCTCACCCAATGAGCAGATGTTAGGCATCCTTTAATGATCCCTTTCACCATGCATGTGCACTGTTGCACAGTTACATCATAGCACTTAGTTTATGCTTGTGCTTCATAGTAGACACACTGACAAAGTTCTAGAAGTATCCCTTTGCCTTTTTCACCCAGTTGGGAATAACAGTTTTTATTTCTTGAGAAAGATCTGTAATCTCAGTTACTTGTGTGTCCTAGTTCTGGATACAGTGGATAGTGCAACTTAATGCAACACAATACGATGAGCTGGGCTGTAATGCACAAAAGAGGCTCACTGTCACAAATTAGGGCATCATTCACTAACAGGTAAATATGACGTAACATCCACTAATATAAAAATCAAATGATGTGTGTTAGTCTCAGTAAAACTCATAAATGGTATACTTAACACAGGGTAGTTGAGAAAAGAGAGAGGAGAGCCAAAAGAACCATTAGAATTCTAAAAAAAATCAAAACTGATTATTTTGTATTGACACTGCCATTTCAGATTAGATTCGTATTTTATGCATTGTCTTGCGATGCATCCAAATGTGAAAAAATTTCTATATTTGAGCTTCAGGGAAGGGCACTGTCTTTATAATAATTCATATGGTGCATGACAGAGGATACATCAAAACAAAATTCAACTCCAACCTATTGCCATATTGATGAAATTTTGCACACTTGACCTCCAAAACAAGTAAAAACTGCAGAATCAATAGTATTCTTCATCTTGCAGCAGCTACAGGACTGACAACATCAATCATGAATAAATAAATATACTTCTCAAAATAAAGGTTTAACAACAATGGAAGATCCAGTAAGGAATTTTAATAATAATATCTAGATAGGGAACAACCCACCGCAAAGACGATCATTGAGCCACTGACAAATACAAATAAAAGACACACAGAAATACACACAATTATAAATTTTTGGCCGCAACCTCCCTCAGAAAGAGAACACTCATCCACACACAACAGCAATCTCTGGCCACCCAACAGACAGTGTTGCACGGCCAGAGATGGCTGACGTGTGTGGATGAATGTGCCCGAATGATTTTGTGGATGAGTGTTCTCTTTCTGAGGATGGCCACGGCTGAAAATTTAGAATTGTGATTTGTGTGTGTGTGTGTGTGTGTGTGTGTGTGTGTGTGTGTGTGTGTGTGTCTTCTATTTTGGTCAAAAGTCTTTTGGCAGAAAGCTTAAACATTGAGAAGTCTTCACTGTGTTTGTCTGTGACCCAACATATCCTCTATCTGGTGACTAAGTAACTATTGTAGTTATATTGTTCAACATCTACATAAATACTCCACGGGACTTCCAAACCCTATAGATTTCTTCCCAACCAATCATTCATACCAGCCGTTCAAGCATGTTTACTCATTTTGTAACTCATATATAGTGACTGTTGTAAAGAGTAGAATGTATCAAATCTTTATTTTATGTATCAAATCTTTATCGGGACTGATGACCACGCAGTTTAGTCCCCATTAAACAACCAACAACAACAAATCTTTATCAACAAGCCTCAGTTAACAAGATACTGCTTCAAGGTAAGTTGGAACACTAAAGTGTATGTAACTATGTCAATGCTGTAGCTTCCATTAGATAATATAGTGGGTAATTCAGAACTGAAGGATAAGTTGGGCAAGGAAATGACCAAAACTCTTTACATGTCTGTGTAAAACCTTCGGAAAAACTCCTATTTCAGTTATAGATTAGAATGTTAAAAAATGTAGTGAATCAAAATCACACTCACCAACAGCTATCTGTTGTTTGTCTTCCTTTTCCAAACATATACTGACATTTTTCTTGTTATCACACGGTGCAACTAGAGATCCACATAAGTTGATACGGAAACTTCCCACTTCAGTTTCTACAACATGGTCACTTTTACTGTTATGCAAACTTGTCATGTTGAAAGAGTTACTGTAAAATGGTTCAACCATGATACAGTTTTCACCTTTAGCAACCTAAAATACAGGAGAATAATCTCAGTTCAGGGAGAAGAGGAACCACATTCAACCAAAAGGTAAATAAATACTGAACACATTACAAACTTATGTAAATCAAAGCAGGAATACTACCTTTAATGGGCAAGCAAACTTGGTAGACCAAATAAATGTAGTCACACAATCAGCTGACTGGCTTTCAAATATTGGTGATCCTCTGGTATTTGAACAGTGAAATTTAATGATAGTTCGATGTCGACCCTTGCCATTTGGACACAATGATCCTCCTGAAAATTAAATTCAGTAATGAAACAATAATGACAAGTTCCATTAATATGTTAGTATAAAATAGTCTGTGTAAAACTAGTATGGGAAAAAAAACATGGCACTAGTGTTGATCAGAAGAATTTTGATGGCCTTGATGACTTGATGGTGGCAGGTTTCAAGTGAATGTGCTAGCCACCTCGCATCTTTATGTTATTTTAAGGGTATGAATACTGTTAGCCAGATGCTAGATAAAATGTCTCAGTGTGTAAGCTGAACACTTCACGCAAATAGAACTGTAAACACTCACGAAAAGTTAACTGTTAAAAAATGTTTATAAATCGGGATAAAACTACCAGGTTCTTCTATCCATACTGCACTTATAAAAATAACTTTTATTTAAACACCAATTGTATATAAATAAAAATAATCATCTTTGTTTGGTACAAATGGACTTTCTCTCAAGCAGATATTACCTCGATATACAGTCCAGAATATTTTTCATATTGAGCATTGACATCAGATAACTGCTCACAGCACTGGGATATCACCCATTTGATTAATGTAAAATATTCATTACTAGTTTAGCTCACATGTACTGACAAAATACATCTTCCACAACACACACAGACAGCATTTGCTGTACCAGTGTACATATAATACAGTTTACGACATAATTACGACACATCATGTGAGAGGCAAATCACAGGATTTTAGCATATTACACGTCATATAATAGCTATATATAATTATACGTGTTAAATCGACTCAATCCAAGTATTTTGCGAATATAAATACTCTTAACCAATACAAAAATTGTTAATATCATTATAAGTTGACATTCTGCAAACACGTGATCGTCAACAGCTATTTCTTCTTAAGAATCTTTGAAATAGATTGAATGTAATAGTAAACAAAAATACAATGTGGGCCAATTCCGACCTTAAGTGGTAAGTTATACTAAATTTCATGATACATTCAACCTGAAATATACATCAGTAACAGTAATAAGGTTAGTTGGAGTATATTACCTTCTTGAACTGCAAAACAAATGATTAGTTAAAAACTTCAAAACAATTTTGAATTGTCACATGGGCACCAAAATAGTTTAACCTAAGACAAGAACCTTCTGTGAAATGTTAGTAAAGAACATGTAAAAGGTGACCATTTAATTGCGGCTGCTCACAGCATCATTCATATTTAGACAAATTAATCTATTTCTCATCCCCCGTCACAGTGTTTACTAAAAACATAATCCATCCATTTTAAAGTAACATATCAATTTAATGGCTACTCCTGTGTAATCCCGATTACGGTACATGGATTTCGGCAAAACAATGATTGTGACAAATTTTGTCAGCTGTAACACAAAATTATTGTTACTCAATATTTGGCACAAACAATGACACGGATGTGTTGCATGAATTGTGCAGTGAATGTTTTTATCAACCAATAGAATACCTCCTGCAGATTCTATGCTGCTTTAAAAAAGATTCAATAGTAAAAATACAAAGTTAATATCCCAACTATATGACATTTCGTGGATGTAAATTGTTGGTTCACCTTCACATTTAGGAATTCAATCACTATTACTGTCTTATATGAATGTCAATACCTACTCTGATGTGTAGCCTGTCCCATTGTTATTTTGTTTATCTCTGTAATTAACACATATGTAGATTCAGATGCTTGATGATCTCTGGAACTAGTGGAAAGAAGTGTCTTATGACATCATAAGCTTCGAAGAATGGCATAGCAGTTACTCCTAAACCAAATTTTTAATCTGTGAATGTCTTATGATGACCCTTGTGCCTGATGAGCAGTACATTAAATTATGGAGTAAATTCCTGCCTTAACCATTAGACTGTCTGTACATATCACTTAGACAAACTCAAACTGCCAAATGCCACATATTGTCGACAACTCCACACATTATATTATGTGAATCCCATGCAGAGTGAGACTTAATCCTAGCTACAACAGCCACCAAGACTCACATACACCCTCTCAACGTGACACAAAATGTACTCGTTTACAGACCAGTATACATTTATTTGCACACCACAGGTATCACAGAACAGGTATCCTCACACCAGAGAAAGAAACTATGCATCACTGAACAATCCCCAAATTGGAGGCATGTCAGGATCATTACATCCCAACTGAGATACCAGGAGGATCGCCATGGTCTAAGAGTTGGTTGCCTCAACCACAGCTTATTCTCTGTCATTGGCAACCACTCCTCCTCCAAAAACTGCATAGAGGTTTGTCGCAACACGGAGGGAAACTGCAAATTATGTAACAGTATATTGTCTTACCTGCAGGCTGCCAGATCAGCATCTTAATTTCTCCAAATCCCCACATGCCCTTGCACCTATCAAAATGAACACCCATTTCCCCTATCATGGGAAAAAGTGCATTTGGTCATTAATCAATTGTGTTAATGACTCAGCTGGGTAAAGGTTCTGCAATGATTGTAGTGCACTAAGGAATAGAGCAGATAAGTCATGGTTTGTCCTGAACACACCACATTTTTGCTAATGCCTTCTGGATCACATGAAGCGACACTGAAGAAACTGAAAAGGCACGGGGGAGGTGAAAGATATTGACATCATCAAGGAGCACAATGGAACAGATGACAGAATCCCTTTGTTTGGAACCTTCAGTATACATCATTGTAAGATCACTAAAAATGTAAAATCAGGAATGCAACCTTCCTTATAATTCGTCAGGTCTAAAATACGTCTGGGTCTCTCAAGGAACAAAGGGGAAAAATAGCTCCAACTTTGACTTAAAACAGCAAAAATCAGTCACACCCATCTCTAAAATACAGTCCTTTGTGTGTATACCACAAGGCCTCATTGTTCGTTGCCAATTATGAAATGCATTTCTATAGGAAGCTGAGCTCAGCACTGTATGTAGGTGTGTAAGGCACAGATAGCGTTTTATATGCCTGGTGTATTATAAGTAGCTGTCACATTATGTACAGTGGAAGCTAAGCAGCCCCAACACAGAGACTCTGTATGGGGCTTGTTCTGAATGCCCCTACAGCCAGCTGAATCCCGTCATGGTGAACCATGTCTAATGTATTTAAATGAAAGGGTTCATGAAGACCCACTCATTGTGCACCCATAACCAAGCAGAGCACACAAAGACTGTTTCAAACAAGCATGCCTCTTCAAGTCCTTAAAGTCCTTAACCATGAAAATTTTGAGTAAAATGTGAGGCCTTGAAACCTATGTGTGTCTTTAAAATCCAACTGACAAAATACTGTTAATCACTATGGCAAAGACAGTAACACTTAAAATATGACCCTGAGGGATACTATTTTCCTGCTCAAAGTTGTGACTTACAGATACAGGGGGAAGCTGTTTGTTTCCATGTGAAAGGCAGGTTTCGTCAGGCTGTTGGGTTCCCCAGCTGGCCGGTAACTGTTTGGACTTAGTGAATGGAATACAGGTAGTTAGGGTTTTCCTAATCTGCTCAGAAACAGGAAAAGGCGGTCTTGGTTGAGCGAGGACGGCTCTCCCAGATTGCAACTGAAATACTATATAGCCACAAACATTATTCTAAAAACCCATATAAAATCAGGAAATGACCATATGGCAAATATAATTATATGGATGGATTCGGGGGACTTGGGAGAATCAAATGCCGTAATTACAATTTCAATATCCCTTACAGATAAAAAGCCGATAAATTTCAGTACTATAATAATATTATTATAAGACTTACATTTACAATTATTGATACATAGTGTTTACCAGTAACAGTTTAAGAAGCAAATGGGCAGCATTGCACCACACTACCTATCTAAAAAGATGTACCAAGTTATTTCCATATTCTTTCAATAAACTTTGTTTTACTCTCTTGTTCTGCTTTTCATTGAGGTAGTAATATTCTTGTGTCAGAACATAGATCCCACCACAGAAACACAAAACATGAACCCAGCAAAGTGCATTACATTTAATTATATTTAATACTATTCTTAATAATGTTCATTTTATGTTGTAGACTGCCACTTAAATACTTCATGGCCGACTAAAAATAGTAGATATGCAGCAGATAATTTATACATAAACAATAATATGTATTTGTGGACAAGAACTGTATATATTTGCACAAAAAGCCATGATAAATTATTACTTGAGTAACTATATTTCGATGGTGGCAGTATATTTGAACAGTGAAACACCATGCTTAATAGCTACCTGAGCAAAGAGCTTCAGTCTCAACCGATTTTAGTATTGTTGGTTGGTTGGTTGGTGTTGGGTGTTTAAAGGGGACTAAACTGCCGGGTCATCAGTCCCCTGTTCCCAGCTAAGAGATCACAGGTTTCCATGTATGATTAAAATAAGCACCCTGCAACCAGTACAGAAGACGTACAGGAAGACAGTGTTGGTCATAATTACAACATAAAAAGGAAAGAGGAACCACAGTAGAGGTGGAACTATTAATCAACTAAAAATCACAGCAGATGATGTTGGCTGGCTGATCACTAGGATAATAATGGATGAGCCAGCCATTCTGCACATACTATACAACTGCCAGTCGGAAATAGGACTGACAAGACAAAAGTGACAACAGATTAAAACTATAGGCGGTGTATGCCTGAAGATCAGGCATACGAACCCACCGTTAAAGCTTGTGATAAAAGCCCACTGCGCGAATAAAACCTAAAACATAGTCAGCCATAGAGGCGTCGTCAGCTAAAATCGAAGGGAGCGCAGTAGGCAACTTAAAAGACTGCCGCAATGCAGCTAAAAGTGGACAGTCCAACAAGATGTGAACTATAGTCAACACAGTTCCACAATGGCATTCTGGCGGTTCCTCTCGGCGTAAGAGGTGGCCGTGCATTAGCCACGTATGGCCTATACGCAGGCGACAGAGGACGACTGAGTCCTTTCGAGAAGGCCTTAGGGAAGTCTTCCAAGCTGCTGTCGTGGGCTTGATTCCACGGAGCCTATTGGGCATACTCATTGTTGCCCATTCCGAATTCCAGACCTCTAAGATCTTTCGGTGGAGACCCAAGCGGATATCGCCTTCTGGGGTACCGATATCCAGGCGCTGGCATGTGATGGCCTGCTTGGCCAGCTGATCAGCGCATTTGTTCCCTGGAATTCCAATGTGGCCTGGGGTCCAGATGAAAGCCACAGAACGGCCTGACTTGCCAAGACTAAACACCGTGACTTGGATGGATCGCACCAAATGGTGTTTGGGGAAGCAGTGGTCGAGAGCGTGCAAGGCACTCGGAGTCACTACAGATAAGATATGACTTCCTGGGGCATGCTCTGAGATGGTCAAGTGCACAGGTTATTGTGATCAGCTCTGCTGTAAAGACAGTACAGTCAGGGGGCAGGGAGCGCTGTTCAGTGTGGTCGCCATGAACATAGGCGTAACCCACTCTGCCGTCTACCTGGGAGTCATCAGTGTATATGATGTCTGCATCACGGCATGTGCCAAGTATGTCCAGAAACTGGTGTCGAAGTAATTGTGGTGAAATCGACGCCTTGGAATCGCAGGACAGTTGCAGGTGAAGCTGGAGGCGAGGGATGGTCCAAGGAGGGATATTAGATAGGCAAGAGAATGCAGGACGGAGAGGAAAAGACTCGAGTGAAGAAAGAAGAGAATGTACCCGGTTCGCGACTGGAAGACCCGATCTGGGTCGACATTGCGGAGAGGGAAGGTCGGTATTTGCAAACAATAACCTGCGATTTGGATGGTGAGGCATAGCGTGGACATGGACAATGTAGGAGGCCAGCAACTGTTGCCGGCGGTACCTCAAGTGAGGGATGCCAGCTTCGGCAAGGAGGCTAGGCACAGGGCTGGTGCAGAATGCCCCTGTTGCTAAGCGGACACCACCATGAAGAATGGGATCCAAGATCCTCAGTGCTGAAGGTGATGCAGAGTCATACACCAGGCTCCCATAATCCAGGCGTGATTTGATGAGCGCCGTAAAGGGGTGCATGATGGTTCGACGGTCAGCTCCCCAGGCAGTGTGGCTGAGACATCGCAATATATTTAGGTGCCGCCAGCACTTCTGCTTCAGCTGATGAAGGTGTGGCCCCCAAGTAAGTCAGTTGTCAAACAGCAAGCTGAGAAACCCATGGCTTTCTGCAACATGAAGCCGGTCAGCAGCTAGGTACAGTTCTGGGTCAGGGTGAACTGTTCGACGACGACAAAAGTGCATTACCCGGGTTTTAGATGCTCAGAACATAAAGCCATGTGTCGTGGCCCGTGACTGTGCCCTTCGGATGGCTCCCTGAAGACGCCTTTCTGCGACACCAATGCTAGGAGTGGAATAAGCAAAAGTCATCGGCGAATAAGGAACAACAAACCGATGACCCCATCGCTGCAGCAAGACCGTTTATCGCAATTAAAAAGAGCAGTACGCTGAGAACGGAGCCCTGTGGGACGCCGTTCTCCAGCACTCGGCGTGAGCTGAAGGAGGTACCAACTCTAACCCTAAAAGTGCGCAGCAAGAGGAAATTCTTGATAAAAATTGGGAGTGGACCCTGTAAGCTCCAGTCATACAGTGTAGCAAGAATATGGTGGCACCACGTTGTGTCATACGCCCACCGGAGGTCAAAAAAGACCACAACTAATTGCTCACGCCTAGAGAAGGCTGTACGGATGGCCGACTCCAATGACACTAAATTGTCCCCTGTTGTGGGGCCAGCAGACTCCGGTCTTCAAGGACCCACATAAGACGGCGACTCACCATATGCTCAAGCAACTTACACAGGACATTTGTTAAGCTGATGGGGCAGTAACTGTCAACTGCCAGCGGATCTGCTCCCAGTTTCATAACAGGGATAATAATACTATCCCTCCACTGGGATGGGAAAACACCCCCTGTCCAGATCCTATTAAATAAGGCGAGCAATTTCTGATGAAAGTCCGCTGACAGGTGACGGACGAACTGGCCATGTATGCGGTCTGGTCCCGGAGAGGTATCGGGACATGCAGCAAGAGCAGTAGTAAACTTCCATTCCGTAAATGGAGCAATGTACAGTTCCCGGAGGCGAGTGTGGAAAGATAGAGGATTTCGCTCCACCCGTTGTTTAAGGGAGCGGAAGGTGGCACTATAATTTGCCGTCGCGGAGCAGCTCGCATAATGCTCTGCCATGCACTCAGCAATAACGGCCGGGTCAGTACAGAGAGTTCCATCGACGGTCAGAGATGTGATTCCCGCTGGTGGGCGGTATCCAAAGAGGCGCCGTACCTGAGACCAGACGCGAGAAGGGGAGGCAAGAGAGCCTATAGAGGCAACGTACCGCTCCCAACAGTCCTGTTTACTTTGCTGGATAAGTCGTCGGGCTCAGGCCCTGAGCCTTTTAAAGGCTATCAGATTTTCAAGTGTAGGGCGGCGCTGGTGGCGTTGTAGTGCTCGCCAACGGTCCCGGATGGCCTCAGCAATCTCGGGCGTCCACCAGGGCACGAACTTGCGCCGAGGGGCGCCAGTGGTGATCGGAACGGTCTCCTCTGCAGCTGAGACTATAACAGCTGTGACCTGTTGGACTGCCATATCAATATCATGTGGTAATGGAACAGAAGCCACAGCAGCTGAGGTGTAACACCGCCAGTCTGCTCGATGTAGACACCATCTGGATGGGTAGCCTGCAGGTTCAAAGTGCTGGAGTGACAGAAGAATGGGGAAATGGTCACTCCTGCAAAGGTCGTCGTGGACCCTCCAACTGTAATGTGGGAGCAGGCCTGGGCTACATACAGATAGGTCAATAGCAGAATATGTGCCATGTGCTATACTAAAATGTGTGGGTGCACCGGTGTTTAAGAGGCATATGCCCTGCTGTGTCAGTAATGTTTCAACGTCTCTACCACGTCCCCAGGGCTGTATACCGCCCCAGAGAGAGTGGTGGGCATTGAAGTCCCCCAAAAGGATAAATGGTGGGGGTAGTTGCGTGACCAAGGCAGTGAGGTCAGCAAGGGACACGTCCTCATCTGGTGAGAGGTACAGAGAGCAGACAGTTATGTCCTGCATTGTTCTGAGTCTAACAGCCACTGCCTCGAGAGCCGTGTTAAGAGGTATGGCAGCACTAGGAACAGTGGCGAGGACATAAATGCAGACACCTCCAGATACCCTGTTGTAGTCAGCGCGGTTGTTATAGTAGCCCCGATAGCCGCGGAGGGCTGGGGTCCGCTGGACAGGAAACCATGTTTCCTGTAGGGCTACACAGAAAGCAGGATAGCGGCATAGTAATTGCTGCAGCTCAGGTAAGAGGCGGAAAAAGCCGCCACAGTTCCATTGCAAGATCATGCTACTTCTTGATTGCTGAGGCATGGCAGTATCAAGGGTGCTGTTGGTTCCACAGAATCACCGGTCGTCGCCATTGGTGGAGGCTGGGCCTCTACATCCATCGCCTCCAAAGTCTTGGTGATAGCCAAGTCCTCTGGTGAGGCAAGGAGTTCCACCACGTCCTCAGACGTGTGAGGTGGTGGTGGTGGTGGTGGTGGTGGTGGTACAGTTTCCACCGTGGAAGACGTTTGCTTAGCAGCCTTCGACTTTTTCTTTTTAGCTTTCTCTTGCTGGGAGGGCTTTGGGACCTCGACCTCAGCCTCAGGGACTGAGGAGGACCTCAAAGCCCTACGACCATGACTCAAAGTAAGTGGCTGTGTCAGCCACTCACTGGTACCCACATTATCAGTGGAAGAAACCATAGGAGGAAGGGAGCCCAGGGACCCCTTCCTGCCCCCAACAGTTGTGGGGCAGTTGCCCCCACAGGAGGTGGTGGGGGGGGGGGGCAACAGAAGAAGGGCCCCCAATCGTCAAGGGGGCAGTTTGATGTTTTCGGCCCACAGGGGCCACAAGGTGGCGTGACATGGGAGGCTGACGTCCCCATAGCGATCAGAGATGACGCAATGGCAGCAAAGGACAACGACATCCGAACAGGATGAAGACACTCATACTTTCATCTGGCCTCTGAGTACGTTAATCTATCCAGGGTTTTGAATTCCATGATTTTTCATTCTTTATGTAGCACACTACAGGCCGGCGAGCAAGGTGGATGTTGCAGTCCACAATTCACCACACAGGAGGAGGTGTACACAGCGCGTCCGTGTGTGATGGACGCCCACAGTCTCTACATGTGGGGCTGGAAGTGCATCGGGAGGACATATGCCTGAACTTCCAGCACCGAAAGCATCGCATAGGGGGAGGGATGTATGGTTTTACTTCACACCGATATATCATTATCTTGACCTTCTCAGGCAGTACATTGCCTTCGAAGGCCAAGATAAATGCACCGGTGGCAACCCTACGATCTTTCCGTCCCCTGTAGATGTGCCGGACGAAGTGAACTCCTCGCCGCTCTAAGTCGGCGCACAATTCATTGTCAGTCTGTGACAGGAGATCACGGTGGAATATTAAGCCCTGGATCATGTTGAGCATCTTATGCGGAATGAAACTTACGGCGACGTCTCCCAGCTTGTCGCAGGCAAGTAAAGCCTTTGACTGTGCAGGAGATGCCGATTGTATTAAGACAGTCCTGCTTCTCATTTTTGAAAATGATGCCACTTCACCAAATCTATTTTCAATAGTGTCAACAAAAAATTGCGGCTTAGTATTTGTAAAGGATTCCCCATCAGCCCGAGTACAGACTAAGTACTGGGGGGAGTAAGGCTCAGTTTGGTTAAGGGCCCGACGTTCTTCCCAAGGTGTGGCCAGGGAAGGGAACGATCGGGGGTCATACTGTGCACCATTAAATTCTTTTCTTCCTCTCTTAGAGACGGCGGTTTTGCGACCGCCCACGCTATTTATGGCTCGTTTCATTTCCGTCCCACGAGCAGCTAGGGAAATAAGGTCCACCCAGGCAGAGCCCCACTTGCCTGAGTAAGCCTTATACAACTGCGGTGCGGCAGGTTCCTCAGAGGTTGCTCGCTAGTGGCTGTTCAGCCTGAACAGCCATGCATCTCCTCGGCACGTAGCACACCTTGAGATTGAGTTTTTTTTTTATTGAGGTTTGTACCGTCCTCGCGACCCGGGCGATTAAGCCAAGATCCCCGGGCTCTGAAATGTACAACGTTCCACCGTCGCGCCGAACGATGGTTGTTGAAGTACGCACAGAGCTTACGGTGTAGCGGACTGTTGGCGCGACACAGCCCACGGCTCAGGATCCTGGGTTCGCAAAGCCCGTACTCAGCAAATTAATGCTGAGCCTCTGAGGGGTTTAGCATTGTTAAATATGTATTTGTTTGTTAAATGTAAACAACATTTGTACGGAGGTGGTCAAAGCATTTAATTCTGTGATATTCAAATGTATAATATTTTGGAAGGTAAATTGTATTTTAAAGATAAGGCGTTAGGATACGCGGAAAGAGAGAATTTTGAGAGCAGGTAGAGCATGCTTTTGAATGCTTGGGAAGGGACTCTTAACTTGGACACGGTGCTGAAAAGTTGTGATGCTGAGCGGTCAGAAGCTGGTTACAAACTTGTCATTTGAAGAGATAAACATGGGTGGAAAAGAAAATTTACAGGACTGTCTGTGACTGTAGAACTTAGTCTCTGGTTGAAAAGCGGTAAACTATGGATGGTAGTAGGGCTCTGGAGCTGTGATAATTCAGCAATCGTGTATTCGTGTAATGAAAAACTGTGTTTTATAACAAATACTGTAATTGCAGATTAATTTGGAACTGCAATGTTTGATGGACTTCACTAATTTACGAGTGATAATTTGGAACCTTTACTATTGAGTGTATGTGATACTTATTGTGCCTCTCATGAACAATATGTGAGGAAATATTCAGTTATTACCAATGTATAAAGTAGGACCATGTCCAAAAAGAGTAATAAACTCCATTTATAAAGAATTACTTCGTGAGTGAATCAATTCTTTATCTTAGAATGCATTTTGTTGGTTATTCAGAGGTTTAATTTATGTTTGTTTAAATATATTTTCACGTCATCATATGCAGATTGACAGACTGGTTAAACTACAGATGCATTATTGATCTTGTTTAAACAGATTGGGTAGCTGTTTAGGACATAGAAGCTGACATACATAACTCACCCCTATGAACAGAGACAATGAGCCATTGAAAAAGTGTTCTTAATTTTTCTTACCCGAAATTCGTGTGAAGCAACCAAATTTCCCATAAAAAAATAAGGTTTTCCCCCCCCCCCCCACCAATTTCTTCTTAAACAAGTGATAACAAGGTTATACCGTATTTTAATATTTCTGATATATTCTAGGCCCCTTCTTTAATTAAATTCCTCTTTGTTAAAATGTATGTTTAAACAAAATAGGGTTATCAATGAAAAGAATGAGCAGAAATAAATTTTTAATACTGAACCCTTCATCATTCCATATATGTATTTTGCAGGTTGATTTACAGTACTAAGAATCTATGGAAATATTAAATTGTGTTCTTTTTGGAGAAAAGAGCAAAATTTTAATTTATATTTTCAATACATCGTAACTTGTACATCACAACAACGACCATAGAAAATGCTGCAAAAGAACCCCACTCTCAGCTCTCTAGCTTTATTAGGGTTGCTCTGCGAATGATTTTAAAACAGTCTATTTCCAGTTTTTTCCCAGTATTTAAAAATATAACATATGCATATATTTCATATATTCTTAGTCTTCAGCACCCACATCAAATATACTAAATTTTATAAAAATTTATTTCACATGTGTCAAAATGAGATGGAATACTCCTACTCGTCTGTACCACATCACATTTTTCTACAATCAGAGCCAACTGGAATTCATGATACCCACTAGATACTGAATCCAACTTATCTTGTATTCCACTTCTCACTCAACAGCATATTCCAATACACCATAGCAAACTGCAAATTGTAAATAAAATACAGCCGACATTACTTTGTAACTGCCCCTTGCACAACTCACATATTCAGCTCTAACTGAATTAGTAACGCTTTGACATTAAATTCCTGTTTGTTTTGTAAATGAATATACTAGTAACTACACTGGTTAATAACAACTCACCCACTAAACTAAAACATTTTTGATGCTATTAATGATATAATTTGTAATTATTGTTTCAACTTACCAGAATAGCTTATCTGCAACATCTCATTGTTTATAACTTCAGGTCCTTTTATTACCATGCCTAGATTTATGGCTCCTCCGGCATCATTTAATTGGCAAACTCCTACAGGCCCATCTATTATCCCCATTCAGCCACGACGGAAAAAAAAATGCAAACATACAAAGTTAGTGAAATCAATTCTGATAAAAAAAAATCAGTTTTAAGAGTGAAAAACTCAAATGTAATATTAGTCTTGACCAATGTATTTATTAATTTTATTCTACCTTACACATTTCGGTATATGTCATTTTCAAAAATCCTACCAGAGACTAGGTTTCAGAAAAAATACATTTGTAAAAACATGAGGCACATCATAAAGTATAAGAAGAAAACAGTAAGATAAAGTTTTATACAATTCCCATTGTTACAACTACAAAAGCCAGAATGCACCAAAATATATGTAACATATTTGTGCCTAATAAACCTGTGCTGGATCTGTCTACATGTATACAAACTACTTAGACTTGTGTGCTGCCATTTAAGTGCAGGCTAACTGTACACATTAAGTATTAGATGTCTAATACTCACCATTAAGAGCTCGCTGAGCTGCTGACAGAAACAAAAATAGATAATCACATTCACATAACTTAAATTTTCGGCCATGGCCTTCGACAGGGGGAGGGGGGGGGGGGGGGGGGGAACCACGCCATACATTCACGGAATCACTAACCAACCATACACACACGTCGTGGCCGGCCACTCCAGCGACACAAGTATCTAGATTGTGAGTGAGATGGGGAGCAGAGGGTAAAGGACACTGGTTGAAGGTGAGGATGGAAAGTTCCATATGGCATGATGGATTTTAAAGCCTCTAATAGGCAAGAATTTGAATTGCAGCAATGAATACAGTGAAGGATAAAAGGGAGGTGTAGAAGTGTGTGGGGATGGAGTGGGGGGGATTTGAAATGATAAGTATAATAAGGAAGACTAAAAATAGGAAACAAAGGAAAAAATAATACAGTTAGGGGAAAAAAGGGAAAAAAATAATGAAGTTAGGGGGAAAAAAAAGGGAAAAAAATAATGAAGTTAGGAAAAAAGAAAAAAGTAACAAATAAGTAAAAATAAAAAGTAATTAATTAAGGGGATACAGTAGAACCTCATTTTTATGCTTTTCAAGGGAAAATGCAGGAAAATGTAAAATGCAGGAAGTAGTGTTTTAAATGGTAAAATGTGCTTACTGGATCAGCCTCGCATTTTCGTAGTTTATTTGTGATATATGTACATAATAGGCATCTAAATACTCGCCAGGAAGCTTATTATACAATAAAGGTTATCCAAATTTTTACTATTTTAAGCACAGGGCAGAACTGGTAATTTTATGGGAAGTAGAAATTTTTGACGTAATTTCATTCATTATAATTGAGGACGCCGCTGCCAGGCTATGTAACACATCTTCAAAATTACTGACTTTTACTGGCATTAATTATTTACATAATAAAACTCCTAAAGTTCTGTTCTTTTAGTATTTTTCGATGTTTCACTCGACAATATTAGAGAATTTATTCATGTTCTCGAGTGCAAACATATGCCTAAGTATTTTTGTGATGTTTGCCTAGGATTGGCATTTCACACTATTACCGCTTTTTTGAGGTTGTAGGTATTATGATACCAAACTTTGACAGATAATGTTCTTTATGAATCAGAAATATGTATCACAAAAACAATGCAACTCGTTATTCTCACATCAACAAAGCAACTGGTTCTGACTGTTTGAGGACACGCCAGCTGCTCTGGCAAAGAAGCTGGTGGAAAGAGTAACTACATCGTCACAAATCGGCACGTCGTAAGTCAACTAGGTACATACTGCCATCAATGATACGCAAAATATACCTTCCAGTGTCTCCTTGTCTCTTCCGCGTATACAGCCTTCTTCCATGATGATTAAACCAAGTGTTAGTTATCATTAAATTGTACTCTGCACAAAATTCTACCAAGTGATCTCCTCTTTCGTTCCTTTTTCCCAGTCCATTTTCACCTATTACATTTCCTTGTCTTCCCTTTCCTACTACCGAGTTCCAGTCCCCCATCACAATCAAGTTTTCGTCTCTCTTAACCGTCTGAACGATTTCTCTTATCTCCTCATACATTTATCGATATCCTTATCGTCGGCCGTGCTAGTTGGCATATAAACTTGCACTTCTGTGGTCGGTGTTGGTTTTGTGTCTATCTTTGGTGCGACAATGCATTCACTGAGCTGTTCATAGTTACTTACCCGCATTCCTAGTTTCTTATTCATTATCAGACCTACTCCTGCGTTACCACTAACTGATTTCATGTTCATAACCCTGTACTCACCTAACCAGAAATCCTATTCATCCTGCCACCGAACTTCACTAATCCCTACCATATCTAACATTAACTGATCTATTTTTCTTTTTAAATTTTCTAACTTACCTATGCGATTAAGGATTAAAACATTCCACTCTCAGACCCATAGAATGCCTGTTTTGTTTTTCTTGATTAATAGTTTCCGCCTGAAGATCTGAATGGGGGACTATTTTACCTCAGAAATATTTCACCCTAGATAAAGCACACTTATTAACGTCAAGTGGAACTGTAGATTCCACTGTTATGAATAAAAGTGGAAACATAATCAGCCACAGAGGCACTGTTACCTAAAACAAGTTTTAAGGAGTCAGGAAGATTAAAAGTCCGCCTTTGAGGGGTGAAATTAGGCTTTTGAGTAAGATGTGAGCGACTGTCAAAGGCACACCACATCGACAGTGAGGAGGATCCTCACGATGGAGAACGTGACCGTGTGTAAGCCCAGTATGGCCGATGCGCAGTTGGCATAGACGACAGAATCCCTGTGAGAATTCCGCATAGATGACCTCTACACGTTAGTTGTCTCCTTTAGTTGCAATTTGTTGGGAGTCTGTGGGGTACACCATTCTGTACTCCACAGACCAAGAATGCAACTATGTAACATCGAACGTATGTCAGGAGCTGGGATACCTATATTCAGGGTTGGTTTATGGGTAGCCTGTTTCGCTAACCTGTCAGCCATTTCGTTTCCAGCTATCTGGTGTCCAGACAAATGCTACCAACTGCCCACAACGGTCGATGTTGTATAGGGATTCTTGGATGGCCTTAATCAAGGGATGGCGAGGGAAGCACTGTTCGAGGGCCTGTAGACTGCTTAGGGAGTCACTGCATATGAGGATAGACGGCCCAGAGCAGGAACGAATGTGATTGACTGCATGAAGAATGGCTACCAGCTCAGTAGTAAATACACTGCAGACATCCGGCAGGGAATGCAGTTCCTTATGTCCGGCACGTGTATATGTAAAGTCCACACAGCCATCTGCCCTAGGCCCATCAGTGATAATTACTGTGGAGTCCTGGTACCCATATAGAATTTACAGGAACTGCCTGCGAAGTGCCTCTGTGGGAATGGACCTTTTGGAGCGGTGTGTCAAGTCCAGTTGAAGTAGAGGTCAAGGTAGACACCATAGTGACGTACGCGACTGGAATTTGAACAAAGATGGTGGAGGAAAAGACTCCACTCAGAAGAGACCGAACGCAGACACTGATCGTCAAGCCCGATCTCTGTCGCCGTTCTGGTATGTGGAGTACTGGGTATATGGAGTACTCTGTTTGGAAAAATAAGATGGTAGTTGGGATGAGTAGGCATACCATAGACGTGGGCTGCATAATTTGCCAGCAATTGTTGCCACCTGATTCGCAGGCAAAGCACCCCAGCCTCCACAAGGAGAATGTCCACAGGGCTTGTTCTGAAAGCCCCTGTAGCGAGTCTAACGCCGCAGTGGTGTATAGGATCCAGAAGCTGAAGCGCTGAGGGTGATGCGGAACCATATACTACACTCCCGTAGTCCAAATGTGACAGAACGAGGGCTTTGTAACAGTGCAGCAGGGTACTGGGATCTGCGCCCCAAGTGGTACTGCTAAGGCACCGGAGGATGTTGAGGTGCTGCCAGAACTGGTTTAAGCTGGCGAATACGTGGTATCCACGTTAGCCAATCATCATATTCCAGTCCTACGAAATGGTGAGTTTTTACTACAGTGAGTAGTTGGTCATTAATATAAAGCTCTGGATGCAGGTGGACCGCCCGACACCAACAGAAGTACATAATGCACGTCTTGGCAGCCAAGAACTGAAACTCATGGGAGAGGGACCATGTCTGTGTCTTGCATATGGCATCCTGCAGCTGGAGTTCAGCAACACACATGCTAGAAGAGCTAAAATATATGCATAAGTCGTCAGCATACAATGAAGGTGATACTGACTACCCGGCTGCTGCTGCTGCTGCTGCTGCTAGGCCATTAATGGCAAAACAGAGCAACACTCAACCTAATTTTCTTTTGGAAGACAACCTTGGATTTTGGGGCCCTTTTTACGATTCAGCCATCTTCTTACCTGCGGAAATATATGGTACTACTCCAAACAGTTACAGTTTGAAACTTCTGAATATTTAAGTTCAATATTTATATTCTAATACATCGAAAGAAAATTGAATCAAGGTATAACTTCTGGCATTCATTCAGGTTTTCTTGCAGATACATGCTTTTCTCTCTTTCGTCATGTCTACACTTTCCCTCCTTTGAGTCTGAATAGCAATCCCTCCAAGAATCCACACTGATTCAAAAACCCTGAATATTGAAATCTCTAAGAATAAGGAAGGCGAGGGGGAGTTGCTGAAGGGCAGATAACAAAAGTGGCTTGACGGGGAAGTAGAAAGTACAAATTGTTAACGGAGTGTCCAAGTAAACTCGGACAGAAACTGTTTCGAATGTAGTAGAGAGAGGAAACTAAGTACTAACAATAGCCATATGGAATAATATGCAAACTCCACCAGATGCATGTGGGAGGCCAACAGGTTCTGACAGAAAGCACAGAACCCGTGTAGGGTTGCTAAAAGTGCACCAATAAAGTGCAATTCCTGCAGAATGGTATAAGCAGCAGAGTAAAGGGAAATTAGTTGTCTCAGAGAGAGAATTGGGACTGATGAAGAGTGGGCGACGTTGGTATTCAAAGACTGAGTCCAGTGGCCAATTTGAGAAAGAAGACCTCCGATACAGGGAATGTCAGGAGAAGGGGCCATCAGAGAGGGGACCTTCATAGCTAAGTGCCAGAAAAGGGAAGCACTCAAATTTTCAATGGGCCTCAAGGTAGTTGAAGCGATCTAGAGAAGCATACTCTTTTAGTTTCTTCTGTATCTTGTACACTGGGCAATCCAATACAGTGAGAAGACGTGCCCAAACTGCAAACAGTGAAAACATCTCTTGGGAGGCAGGATATACACTAACACATTACATTGGTAAGTCATTACCTTGACCTTCTCTGGGAGACTATCCCCCTCAAAGGCCTAGATAAAGGCATAGGTATAAATACTATTATCCTTGGGTCTCTCTGAACCGGTGAACAAAATGGACACCTCACCCTTTCAAACTGACCCAAAGTTCATCAGTTTTAAGGAGGAGCTTGCAATGGAAAATAACTCCATGAACCATACATAGACAGAGGTGAGGGGTTATAGACATTGGAATGTTGCCAAGATGGTTGCAGGTGCACAGAGCTACAGATTGGATGACGGAAACAGTTTTGATAAGCAGGGAACCAGAACGCATCTTACTCATCGAGTGGGCTTTGCCCAATTTATCCTCTATATTTTCAACGAAAAACAGTGGCTTGGTGGCGGTGAATGTACCTCAGTCTGTCTTGGGACATAGATATAGTGCAGAAGGGGTTTCATCCCAGCTAATGAACCTGGCCTTCCTCCCAAGGGGTAGCCAGGGAAGGGAAGGTCCTCATATCAGAGGCAGCAGCATTGAATGTACTATTCCTGCCTTTAAAAATGGCCAAAGAATGACCATTTTCTTGCAGCTTCACAGGTTTCATCTGTGAAACATCTGCCCTAGTAATATTAAGCAAAAGTCCAATCTGCATTTCGATACACCTGCTAGACTTTTCTGCACAAAAACACATAGTATTCCGTTGCATCCATTTTCAATAAGCTGCCACAAGAATGGGGGAAAGAAACTTAGTAGTAATTCACTCATTTCAAGTCATAACCGAGAAACTTCCTCATGGCTCACACTATTCTGTTGAGCAACTCCTGGAAAAATTGAAAAATTAATCTAATTCCAGTGTTATGTTGATTAATATGCAAAACGGAACTTCGGTGTCTTATCTAAAAAGGATTCCTAACATTTCATTTGGTCTATTGATACTATGCTGCCATTCTATGACTTTGGAGACTTTCTCCGCATGTAGGTCCTTCGGAACATGATGTTATTGTTGTTGTCATCGTCGTCTTCTTCAGGCCAGATCTCCACAACACTCTAACCTGAGCACATATTAAATTTTGTATCAGAAAGGAAAACCTTCTGCTGCTATTTTATGATCCCCTATCCATAAGAAGGATATTTAAGTACAGGATGTACGGCCAATGAGCCCCTAGGGGAGGACAAAATACAAGTGCTAATTCCAGTCCAACAGTGCAGTGAGAAATGGAGACGTTTGCAGACATATCTCCACACAATCATATCATCACTGAAAGTTGCAAATCACACTGGTATTTCACACACTACTATTTGGAGAGAACTGAGGTATACCCTCCTGTACTATATGTACAAATCCAGTTCGCCACTAATTTATATCAATATTGCATTTATATATAAAAAGAACTATGTGGTTTACTTACCAGGCGAAAGAGCAAAGGTACGTACATAGAAACAAAAATAAACACACACACACACACACACACACACACAAATGATGAGCTTTCGCTACCCTGTGTTGCTTCTTCAGAAAAAGAGCAGACCAGGTGGGCGGGCGATGGGAAGAGAATATGTTGAAGGGCAAGTTCCCATCTCTGGAATTCTGAAGGGTTGGTGTCGGTGGGAAGTATCCAGTTAACCCGGATGGTGTAACACTGTGCCAAGATGTGCTGGCCGTGCTTAGCCACAGGGTGATCCTCATTACCAACAAACACTGTATGTCTGTGGCTGTTCATGTGAATGGACAGTTTGTTGCTGGTCATTCTCACATAGAAAGCTTCACAGTGCAGACTTGTTAGTTGGTAAATCACGTGAGTGCTATTGCAAGTGGCTCTGCCCCTCTTCGTGTACAACTTCCGGGTTACAGGACTGGGGAAAGTGGTGGTGGGAGGGTGCATTGGACAGGTTTTGCACCGGGAGCGGTTACATGGGTAGGAGCCATAGGGTAGGGAAGGTGGTTTGGGGATTTCATAGGGATGAACTAGGAGGTTATGAAGATTAGGTGGGTGGCAGAAAGACACTCAAGGTGCAATGGTAAAGATGTCATGAAGGATGGATCTCATTTTGGGGCAGGATTTAAGGAAGTCGTATCCTTGCTGGAGAGTCACATTCAGAGTCCGATCCAGTCCCGGAAAGTATTTGGTGACAAGAGGGGCACATTTTAGTTTTTTCTGTGGAAGATTTTGGGTTTGGGAGGATGAGGAAATGGCCCTGGCAATTTGCTTCTGTACCAGACCAGGAGGGTAGCTGAGGGATGTGAAAGCTGTTATCAGGTTATTGGTGTACTGGTTCAGGGATTCAGGACAGGAGCAGACTCATTTGCCACAAAGACCTAAGCTGTAGGGAAGGGACCATTTGATATGGAATGGATGACAGCTGTCATAATGGAGGTACTATTGTTTGTTGGTGGGTTTGATGTGGACGGATGTGTGACACCACCTGTGCTCCTTCGCCTGGTGAGTAATCTTTATCTATTTTATATATATGTACCAAAGTTTGGGTTGACAGGCTTGGGTATCCAAGAAGGCTTCTTCTAAGCATCCCATAAATAACTTGGCATATGAGGGTGCCATCCTGGTGCCCATGGCTGTTCCCTTTAGTTGTTGGTATGTCTGGTCCTCAAAGGTGAAAAAGTTGTTGGTTAGGATGAAGCTGGCTAGGGAAATAAGGAAAGAGGATTTTCTTTTTTACCTAAAACCTCCATTCTGACAGTTGCCACCCATTCCACATCAAAAAGTGCCTTCCATACAGCCTAGCCACCCATGGTCATCCCATCTGCAGTAACAAGCAGTCCCTCTCCAAATATGCCAAGTACCTCACTGAGGTCTTCACTGACTTTAATTACCATCCAAACCTTGTTCAGAAACACATCTCACAGGCCGTGTCTGTCCAGTCACCCACCAGCTCCCCCACACCCACCATCCGGCCACAAAGGAGCATCCCTCTTGTGACCCAGTATCACCCAGAACTGGAGAAGTTAAACCAAGTTCTCTACCGGGATTTTGATTACCTTTCATCCTGCCCTGAAATGAGACATAGCGTACAAAATACTCTACCCATCCCCAACCCTTTACAGTGGTATTCCACCATCCTCCTAACCTATGTAATATCCTTGTCCATCCCTACTACATCCCTGCTCCCTCATATACCTGCAATAGTCCTAGATGAAAAACCTGTCCTATCCACCATCCCACCACCACCTACGCCAGTCCTGTCACTGGCGTTTCCTATCCCATAAAAGGCTGGGCAACCTGTGAAAGCAGTCATGTTATCTACAAAATGAGTTGCAACCATTGTGCAGCTTTCTATGTGGGCATAATCAGCACCCAGCTATCTATCCGAATGAATGGCCATTGTCAAACTTTGGCCAGGAGACAGCTAGACCACCCTGTTGCAGAGCATGCAGCACTGCATAGTGTGACTCACTTCAATGACCACTACGTAACCTGTGCCATATGGATCCTCCCCACGAACACCACCTTTTCTGAATTGCGCAGATGGGAACTCTCCCTGCAATATATCCTACGCTCCGGCCATCCCCCAGGCCTAAACCTTTGCTAGTTCCTGCCTCTACAACCCTTTCCTTCCCACTCACCCCCTACCCACATGCTGCGCATTTCTCCCTCCCCTCCTGCTTCCTCTCCTTGCCACCACCTCCTCAACCCCACCACTGGTTTCTCCGCCTAGGTCATGCCGAGTAGCGCAGATCGGCCACAGTGGCAGGAGACAGCAGTTCTGTTTGTGTGAGAGTGTGTGCATATTTTTAGGTCTCCAACTGACGAATGTCGAAACAGCCGAAAGCTATAATGTCATTATCTGTTATTTGTGCCTTTCTGCAGCTCATTGGATGTCTCTGTGGTGACTGAACATAATGAATAAATGCGTAAATGCATGCCGACGCAAAAATCTTGCCTATTCGCACAGATTAAATTTTCATTTAACACATTCCAAAAATGTATTCAAAACATGGTTATCAAATATTTTTGCCGCATGTAGTACTTCTATGTCACGTAGAAAGACCGCCCAGTTTTCAGCCGTTCTGTGCATCCCCGTCCAACCAATAATATTCACGGCGCTGGCCATGAGTTATGCAATGTTTCTCCTCCAGGCTCAACTGTTGGTGCTTTGCCATAGCTCCTCTCCTTCACACTTCTCCTTTCACTCCGCCTCTACATGTGGAAGAGCCCTCCTACATAACGCCAACTGTAGTTCTACTTACGGGCGTTTCACTTATGTAGCATTCGTAACACATTCCTATTGTACTCACTGCATTATAATTCCATGTTTCCCACTACTGCATTCACACTGTTCAAACAACTCTAAAATGTGATTAATCTCCCACAATAACATGTATACAGCAGGTACATAATGAAACACTTAAATTTTACAAAGTGAATCAAAATGGGAAGAAAAAAAAATAATAAGGGAGAAATGTTTACCTCGAAAGTTACAGCTTTGTGGCACAGGGTTAAGAGATTTGCAGATGTTTATGAAAAATGTTGAATTCATTCTTCCGTGTACTTCTGCACGAACTTCCCAATTGCCAATCTCTCTTCTTAAAGAACTAAGGTCATACCTGTTGTCTTTGTCATCATACACCTAAAAATAAGTAAGTTAGTTAATAAGAGAAATATTAATGTTGATCTGATGAATTAGTGTCAAGAGAAATATATACCACCATGTAACATCACACAACAGGAAATTCAGAATAGAATAACAAGATTATGAAAAAAATGGATTGCTAGCGAACATAAACTTGAAAGAAGCAGGAATTGAATGTGGGGGTGAAAAGGTAACTTGGGGTAAGGAGGAGGCAGGAACAGGTAGCAGGGTAAGGTAAAAGTGCTACCTGATGGGAGTGTGCTGGAAATGGATGGGGACAGGATGACGTTGACAAGTGCTAAGTCAATCAGGAGTCGTCATATCACGTTGGGCAGCATAATCAGTGCGCCACTGTCTCTTGATCAAAGTCTGTCAATGAGCATTTAAGTGAACAGACAAGTCGAAAGCAGTGCAATGATTGAATCTCAGTTTGTATATCATGTTTAAATTCCTTGATTGTTTATAATGTGTTGGAGTTGGTTTCCACCAATCAGGGCACTGGGCATTACACTGACTGTTTTATTTTATATCTAAACGAACACGATAAACTAAACAACACACACTATAGGGGTAACAAAATAAAACAACACCAAAGAAACATAACTGGATCCTCAAACATAAACTGTGATTCAGATCCACACATACAGTTGTTATAATCAAGGAGCTCAGTTTACAATAGTTTTGTATGGCATTGCTTGAAGGCAAACATACTAAAAGTAGCAATTCATTATTGGGAATGGGTCATCATAATCATAAACAGAGGCCTAATTCATAGTACAGTGGTGCGTTTTGATCCTGCAACCATTATAAAACAACACACAAAGTAATTTATAACATTAATTGCCAGTGACCACAGAACTACTTCAATATTGTGACTGCTAGCTAAAGTAGAATTATATAGTGAGCTGCAGAGCCAGTCAAAATGGCCATCACTTCTGTTCGCTTCCTGTAGTGCTCGCGGCTTGCTCCCACTGGCTGAGGACACGTAGAGGGGGAGCGATGACATCACACTGCCAAGAGTGGGACGTGTTGGGATGGGATGGGTCCCAATACTCCCATGTTTGTGTCACACTGGCTGGGCCGAACTGAGCTGGCTCAGCCTAGTTGGCGCACGCCGCTGGCCTGCATGTTCACACTGTGCACAGGACCGGGTCGAGATAAAAACAAGAAGGAAAATCCCTACAAGACCACACTACATTGTTTTATCAACTTTTTTTCCTTACAAACTTTGCCTTGCCAGTGAAAAAATAAAATGTCTACTTTTCATACCGCACGAGTTTTAAGTTCCTTAATGCTCCTCACCCTATTCTGATGAAAGTATGCAGTTAAAAAATATTACTTCTGGACACCTGGTAGTAAAACATCTTATCTTTTGAATAAACCATTCACCTTTTCATAATTCATAACAGTTGTTTTCAAACAACGCTCTTTATCAAGTATGTGCATTTTATTTACAAATCATGTATTGAAAAAGCTGGATAGTGGGCAGCTTACTGTTCTATGCATTTTAGACCATACATTACAGTGAGTGAAATGGAGCTAAAAGTACAAAAAGTTTATGAAATGGTATTTGCACCGATATCCACCTCCTTTCGTAAGTAATTGCGAGTTATCTGAGCAGTGTCATGCCACGATCGCAAGTCTACGCACTCAGCGTGTGTTGAGCTTGTTGTAAACCACTGCAGTGCCAAAACATTTGAATTGCTGGCCACATGTGTCATTCCCTCAAGATGTGTTAATTATCCACAACCAGAAAACAAGTATGAACTAATTTTTCTCGGGTGGCAACCGATTACAATGGACAATGATCTGCTATGCTTTTACATCAGGTCATACAAGTGGTTTTTTGTCCACATCATACAAGGCTGTTGATGGACTGAAATAAAATTTTCTGACATTACACTTAACGGCTTTCTAGAAGAAGATGATGAAGTCTAAAACATTTATACTTATAGATGCATTTACTCGTAATACACAATAATACCCCCCCCCCCCTTTTGTTTGTAGCTTTCAGAGAATGTGGTACCACAAGGTGAAAATAATTGTATACAGTGTGTCCCACATAAATGTGGTTCTCTCACATCTGAGATTAAAGTAAGAATGAACAAAGTTTCGAGGGGAACAATGTTTGTAGAAACATTTTGCTGAATCATTTTAAGACAATTTTCTTTGTCTGCATGATGGCAGTTTCAAATTTTCTACTTCAACTGAAAGAAGCCACAGACACTGGAGGACAGGTCAGTAAAAAATGAGAAGCGTGTGTCACTTCGTTTCTTGTATTGTCCCCCCCCCTCCCCTTTTCTTGGTGGGCCTGTCCCCAGCAACAAGGGATCCCCACCCACTATCAGCAGAAGATTGAAGGAAACATAGGGGTGGCCAAAATTTGTTCACTACCAGAATGAAACTTTCACTCTGTGGCGGAGTGTGTGCCAATACGAAATTTGCTGGCAGACTAAAATCGTTCACCAGAACTGGGTTTCGAACCTTGGGACCTTTGTCTTTCACAGGCAAGCGGTAGAGTGCTTGCCTGCGAAAGGCAAAGGACCAAAGGTTTGAATCCCGGTTCCAACACATACTTTTAATCTGCCAGAAGTTCACTGCCATCTTATTTCGAGCCAACTAACAGCTCATTGTTAATTTTGTTATTTTAATACTATTGTTCTGCCACTGTAGTGACTCATTGAATTTTGTGCACCTAAGAAACAGGTGGTAGTGGACTCATCCCATGAATTTAGACTGACATTTAGTAGAGTTTTTCTTTATGTGAATATTCGATATTTTTAATATTCCAGGCATTCACTGTCACCGTCGCAAATCATTTGGAGTATGGTGTTGCTTCTGCAGCATAAGTCTCCAGCCTGCTTTCAACAGAAGCTTCTCTGCACGATTTTTTTTTAATTACACTTGTTGTTGTTGTTGTTGTTGTTGTTGTGGTCTTCAGTCCAGAGACTGGTTTGATGCAGCTCTCCACAATACCCTATCCTGAGCAAGCCTTTTTATCTCCTCATAAGAACGACAACCCACATCCACTTGAATCTGCTTACTATACGCGTCTCTTGGTCTCCCTCTGCGATTTTTACCCCACACACTTCCCTCCAACGCTAAATTCACAATTCCTTGATGTCTAAGAATGTGTCCTACCAATCTATCCCTTCTTTTAGTCAAGGTATGCCAGAAATTTCTTTTCTCCCCAATTCGGTTCAGTACCTCCTCATTAGTTACGCGATCCACCCACCTAATCTTCAGCATTCTTCTGTAGCACCACATTTCAAAAGCCTCTATCCTCTTTCTGTCCACACTGCTTATCGTCCATGTTTCACTCCCATACAAAGCAACACTCCATACAAATGCCTTCAGAAAGGACTTCCTTAGGCTTAAATCAATATTCAATGTTAACAAATTTCTCTTTTTCAAAAACGCCTTTCTACCCATTGCCATTCTGCATTTTATATCATCTGTACTGCGACCATCATTTGTTATTTTACTGCCCAAGTAACAAAACTCCTCTACCTCCTTTATTGTTTCGTTACCTAATCTAATTCCTTCAGCATCACCTGATTTTCTTACACTGCACTCCATTACCCTAGTTTTGCTCTTGTTAATATTCATCTTATATGCACCTTTCAGCACACTGTCCATTCCGTTCAATTGCTCTTCCAGGTCCTTTGCTGTATCTGACAGAATTACTATGTCGTCGGCAAAACGCAATGTTTTTAATTCTTCACCCTGAACTTTAATTCCTTCTCCAAATTTAGCCTTGCTTTCCTTTATAGCTTGCTCAATGTACAAATTGAACAACATTGGGGAAAGGCTACAACCCTGTCTTACTCCCTTTCCAACCACTGCATCCCTTTCATGCCCTTCAACTCTGACAACCACTGTCTGGTTTTTGTACAAGTTGTAAATAACCTTACGCTCCCTATAATTTACTCCTGCTTTTTTCAGAACTTTAAAGAGTTTGTTCCAATCAACATTGTCAAAAGCCTTCTCCAAATCTACAAAAGCTAGAAATGTTGGTTTGCCTTTTCTTAATCTATCTTCTAGGATAAGCCGTAAAGTGAGTATTGCCTCCCGTGTTCCTACATTTCTCCTGAACCCAAACTGATCTTCCCCGAGGTCGGCTTCTACCAGCTTTTCCATCCTTCTGTATATAATTCGTGTTGATATTTTGCAACCATGACTTATTAAACTGATGGTTCTGTAGCTTTCACACCTGTCTGCACCTGCTTTCTTTGGATTGGGGATTATAACATTTTTCTTAAAGTCTGAGGGTACTTCACCTGTCTCATACATCTTACACACAATGTGAAACAATTTTGTCATGGCTGGTTCTCCCAGAGACTTCAGTAGCTCTGACGGGATATCATCTACTCCAGGGGCCTTGTTTCGACTTAGATCTTTCAGTGCTCTCTCAAATTCATCTCTCAGTATAGTATCTCCTATTTCATCATCATCTACATCATCTTCCCTTCCTACAATAATGTCTCGAAGTTCATTTCCTTTGTAGAGCCTCTCTATATACTCTTTCCACCTTTCAGCTTTCCCTTCTTTGCTGAGAACTGGTTTTCCATCAGTGTCCTTGATATTCATAGAGCTGTTTTTCTTATCGCCAAATGTTTCTTTTATTTTCCGGTAGGCTGTATCTATTTTTCCCCTATTTATACATTCTTCTACATCCTTGCATTTGCCTTCTAGCCATTCCTGCTTAGCCATTTTGCACTTCCTGACAATCTCATTTCTTAGTCGTCTGTACTCCATTTTGCCTGTTTCATTTACTGCATTTTTATATTTTCTCCTTTCATCGATTAAATTTAGTATCTCCTGTGATATCCAAGGATTTTTTGTAGGTCTTTCCTTCCTACTTATTTTGTCCTCTGCTGCCTTCACTATTTCATCTCTCAATTTTACCCATTCCTCCTCAACTGTTTCATTTCCCCCCGTTTCTATCAATTGTTGCCTGAAGCTCCCTCTGAAATTCTTAAGAACTTCGGGTTCCTTCAATTTATCTAGGTCCCATCTCCTTATTTTCCTACCTTTCTGTAGTTTCTTCAGTTTCAGCCTACAGTTCATAATCAACAAGTTATGGTCAGAGTCTATGTCTGCCCCTGGGTATGTTCTACACTTCAAAACCTGGTTCCGAAATCTATGTCTTACCATTATAAAATCTATCTGGTATCTCCCGGTGTCTCCTGGTCTCTTCCACGTATACAACCTTCTTTTGTGATTCTTAAACCACGTGTTTGTTATAACTAAATCATGTTCTGTGCAAAATTATACCAGGCGATTTCCTCTTTCATTCCTCCTGCCCAGTCCATATTCACCTATTATTTTTCCTTCTCTTCCTTTTCCTACTACCGAATTCCAGTCTCCCATCACAATTAAGTTTTCCTCTCCCTTAACTTTCTGAATAATTTCCTTTAGCTCCTCATATATTTCTTCGATCTCCTCATCATCGGCAGAGCTAGTTGGCATATAAACCTGTACTACTGTTGTCGGTGTTGGCTTCGTATCTATCTTGACAATGATAATTTGATCGCTGTGCTGGTCATAGTAGTTTACCCGCATTCCTATTTTCTTATTCATTATCAATCCTACTCCTGTGATACCCCCAACTGATTTTGTATTTATAATCCTGTACTCACCTGACCAGAAATCCTGTTCATCCTGCCACCGAACTTCACTAATCCCCACTATATCTAACTTCAACCTATCCATTTCCCTTTTTAAATTTTCTAATTTTCCTACTCTATTAAGGGATCTAACATTCCACGCTCCGACCCGTAGAATGCCAGTATTGTCTTTCCTGATGATCACATCCTCCTGAGTAGTCCCCGCCCGGAGATCCGAATGGGGGACTATTTTAACTCCGGAATATTTTACCCGAGAGGATGCCATCATCATATGTTCATACAATAGAGCTGCATGTCCTCGGGAAAAATAACGGCTGTAGTTTCCCCTTGCTTTCAGCCGTTCGCAGTAGCTGTGTGGCAACGCCACATTAGCTGATGTTACAAGGCCAGCTCAGTCAATCATCCAGACTGTTGCCCCTGTAACTACTGAAAAGGCTGCTGCCCCTCTTCAGGAATCACACGTTTGTCTGGCCTCTCCACAGATACCCCTCCGCTGTGGTTGCACCTACGGTACGGCTATCTGTATCGTTGAGGCACGCAAGCCACCCCACCTCGGCAATGTCTGTGGTTCATGGGAGTGGTAATTACACTTATGAAAATAATTTTTTCTTCTATGACTATTAAATCTGTAATATGGATAAAAATTTTTAGAAATGCTTTTTAGTTATACATGCAAGGAAAAAACTCTCCTAAATTTCATTCAAAATTAATGGGCTAGGTCCATACCACATATTTCTAAAGTGCTTATAATTCTATGAGTCACTACAGTGTGAAACCAAAGTAATAAAATAACAAAATCAACTAACTGTTAGCTGTCTCAATGTAGACAGCAGTGGACAAGTCACCCCTGTGTTTCTGTCACTGTCCACTTCCACTGTCCACTGCCACTTCCAGTGTCAGTGAGTGAGGATCCCTTGTTGCTGGCAACAAGCCTACCAAAAAGGACAAATTCAATAACAACAAGAAACAGAATGACACATGGTTCTCGTCCTTTACTGATCTGCAGTTTCTGAGGCTAAACTAAATCTGTACATATTTCTTTACTTTAAAGTAGAAAAATCAAAATGTATGTACCATGGAGACAAAGAAAATTGTTATTTTTGAGAACACTATGTATTAACAGCGGTCTTACAAGTAATTATTAATTCATGTAACAAGGCAGTCAAGATACCAATTGCGATTCAGAGAAATGGTCATAGAAAAGCAGTGCCCATCAGCTTCGTAACAAAATAAATAAAAATTCTAAGAACTGTGTAGAGTTCTTTGAAAGTGGAGATGAGTTGAAACATAGCACAACATGTTCCACATAAAACCGGCACACCTCACATAGCCCCATGGCCATAAGTTGCAGCATTCCATACAAGGTGGTAACTAAATGTTTTTAATTTTACTTTTCTGTTTTCTTTTTTCTTTTTCTTCATTCATTCCTATTTTAGTAGCGGGCAAGAGTGATAGTGCTTTTTTGTGAGAAACTGTATATAATAATTTTCACCTTGTGGTACAACATTTTCTGAGAGCTCCAAGAGCGAAAATTAAAAAGAAGACTATATAGCGTAATAGTTAGCTTAGGTGAAGATGCATCAATAAATGAAAGTCTATTATTGGGCTTCTTCCAATTATCATCTCCAACTAGAAAACCAATAAGCAGAATGTCAAAAATTTATTTCAGTCCCTCAACAGCAAATCCGCATTTTAACGGTAATTCATTCTTCTCTTTTAGTTCCATCAATTGTACAATGTGGACAAAAAACCAGTTTATACCTCTTATTAAATGAAGTATGACCTTACATAAAACCATTGCAGATCACTGTCCATTGTAATTGGTTGCCACCGAAAAAAAAAAAAAATTAATTTATAGTTATTTTCTGGTTATGGATTATTAACACATCACAAGGGACCAACATATGTGGCCAGCAAATAATTTTTTTTGCTGCCACACTGCTTCACACTATGCGCAGCACCCCCGAGTTCATAGGCTTGCGATCGTGGCACTGATGCCACTCAACTAACTCGCAATTACTTGTGAAAGGAGGTAGATATCACTGTGATTACCATTTCAAAAACTTTTCTGTACTTTTAGCTCCATTTCACTCAATGTAAGGTATGGTCTAAAATGCACAGAACGGTAAGCTGTCCACTATCCAAATTTTTCAATACATGATTTGTAAATCAAGCGCACATACTTAACAAATAGCATCATTTGAAAACGACCATTACAAATTATGAAAATGTGAGTGGTTTACTCAAAAGCTAAGATCATGTACTATCATGAATAAAAAAATCAGATTTTTTAACCACATACTTTAATAAAAATCGAGCAAGGAGCGTTACGAAACAAAAAACTCGAGCAGAATTAAAAGTAGACTTTTTTTTTTTTACAGACAAGACAAAGCTTAAAACAAAAATTGGTTGGTAAAACAATGTCAGGTGGTCTTTTATACCATCAACCTCTTATGCAATGTGAAAATCTGAACATGGATTGTCCTCTTTTTTCTCTTTGGCCAGCCGGCAGTGTGAACGCAGCCTTAATGTACGAGTGTGCCAGGAGGGCCCAAAAAATCCGGGTTGGTAAAAAGGTTTGGCCATGCGCACGTGCACTGCTGTCGGCTATTCTATGTGCGGCCGAGAGTATTGAGTCGACTCACTCCCAGGTCCACGTTCTCAGCACAGATGACTCCTGGGTACGGCAGTCTCACTAGGCACTCCTGGTAGCTGGAACGAGCGAGGCTGCATTTGACATCCGCTAGTCAGGTGGTGCAGAATAATATAAAGAGGCTATACCGCCTTCATCAGCGTACAGATAGTGAAGCCCAGGAGCCATTTTGGTTGGGTGTAGAAACGGAGTTGGACCGATAAATGTGTAGTTCTTCAAGTGGCGCTCGCCTCAATTACGAAGGTAAGTCGGTTATTTTCCGCAATTTAGTTATATTTTTGTTTATGTTGCTAGTACTGTCATTTTATATTAGTGACGCAAGCTTTGTTTATTTGTTGTTATATCTTTACAATTTTCAAGCTGCTACGTTAGTTTCGTTGTCGCTGCCGTGCTGTTAATCATGGCTGCTCCCCTGTCTATTTGCACCAAAGAAGAGCAACGTTCAGTGATATATTTTTTCTGGGCAGAAGGTGTACCAGGGGCCGAAATTCATAGAAGACTTTCAGTACAGTACGGGAGCAGTAATTTGCCACAACGAAGTGTGTACGAGTGGATTGAAAAATTCTGAAATGGTCGCATGAGTGTTAAGCACGATGAAGGAGCCGGACGACCATTTACTGCCACAAATGAAGAAACTATTGAGCGTTCACGTGAAGTGATTCTCTAAGACAGACGATTAACTATTGATGTAGTGGCTCATCATCTTCAAATTAGTCATGGTTCTGCCTACGAAATTATTCACAACAGACTTGGGTTTCATAAAGTGCAAGATGGGTCCCAAAACCTCACACAGTTGCATAAGCAAATGCGCCTAGACATCTGCAAAAAACATTTCGATTGCTATGGTAACGAGCGGGTCAATGTTTTAGACAGAATCATTACTGGTGACGAAACATGGATACATCATTACGAGCCAGAGAGTAAACGGCAGAGTATGGAATGGAAACATCCACATTCCCGTGCAAGAAAAAGTTTAAGACCCAACCGCCCACATGAAAAGTGATGCTTACGGTTCTTTGGGATGCACAAGGTCCTGTACTGGAACATTATGGTGAAAAGGGCACAACGATAAACAGTGTATGTTACAGTGAGATTCTTACTGACAGGCTAAAGCCTGCAATTCGAAGCAAATGCCGAGGATTGCTGTCAGAAGGTGTTGTGTTGTTGCACGACAATGCCTGTCCGCATACTGCTGTCCACACTGCTGAAACGCTCCAGAAACTCAAATTCGAAGTACTGGATCATCCTCCATATAGTCCCGATCTTGCCCCTTCTGACTATCACTTGTTTGGTCCACTCAAACAGGCATTAAGGAGCTGTCTATTTGACTCTGACGAAGCAGTGAAGGAAGCGGTGCATTCCTGGCTCACAGCTCAACTGAAAACCTTCTTTTCTGAGGGCATAAGGAAGCTTGTAGAGCAATGGACAAAGTGCATTGAAAAGCAAGGAGACTATGTCGAAAAATGATGTTCTTGTAAGTTTCGTATTTTATTACAATAAAATTTTATAACTACTTTGCGGATAATAATTGACTTACCCTCGTACATTGTCATTTGAATCCTTAGGACAGGGTGGAAAAAAAATTAACAAATTTTTCACGTAGACTGGTGAATACTGAATGAATGCATGCATGCAATAGTGTTCTTAACAAGTACAATACATATTATGTTTCTATAAAAATAATAATTGAAACTACTACTTTTATATGAAATAAAAATTGTGCCACGAAAAAGATAGTCGCCTGCCACTTTTTTTGTTTTGTGGTCAGGAAATTTTCGTCAGCAAGAAAGTTGTAGATATTATTGTTGTTGTTGTTGTTGTTGTTGTGTGTTTAAAGGGGACTCAACTGCTGGGTTATCAGTCCCCTGTTCCCAGCTAAGAGTTAACTTTTAAAAGTTTCCTTTTGTCGCTTAGTACTCGAAGTCCAGTATACTCCCAGTACAAAGAGACAGTCAATGGTAAAATGACGTAAAAAAGAACAAGACAAGAGTTGACAAAAATAGACAGAAAATTAAAACAAGGCAGCAGAAGCGTGTGGCTGGCTGATCACAAGGATAATACAGGATGAGCCAGCCACTCTGCACACTTTAAAATCCTTAAATTAAAGCAAGTCATAAACCGTAAAATGACAGCGGCCTATTGTTCTGGAGGGGTGAAGCCCGACAAGGCGGGCCTATAGGCCCCACCATTAAATAGACCAATAGAAGCCAGTTGCGCGAATAAAACGTAAAACACGGTCGATCACAGAGACATCGTCAGATAAAATCAATGGAAGCTCAGAAGGCAGTGTAAAAGACTGCCTCAAGTCGGCTAAAAGTAAGCAGTCCACCAGAATGTGGACCACAGTCAATAGGGCACCACAACGGCAAGTTGGTGGGTCCTCTCTTCGTAGAAGGTAGCCGTGTGTTAACCACGTATGTCCGATACGTAGTCTGCAGAGGACTACAGACTCCCTACGAGAGGCTCGCAGGGAGGATCTCCACACAGCTGTGGTGGACTTGACTGTACGCAGCTTGTTTGGAACGTTCAAGGCATCCCATTCCGAGGTCCAAATCCCCAGAACCTTACGGGTCAGTTGTAGTCGTAGATCCCTTTCTTGAAGTTCTATCTTCAAGGGCCGTGATGTGGTGGCCTGCTTGGCAAGGCGATCAACCCGTTCGTTTCCTGGGATGCCTACGTGGCCCGGGGTCCAAATGAAAACCACCGAACGTCCTGATTCGCTGAGGGTAAATATGGTGTCCTGAATGGACCGAACCAAGTGGTGCTTTGGCATAAACTGGCCTAGCGCCATCAGGCCACTCAGGGAGTCACTACAGATAACTATGGACTCCCGGGGCAGTTGCGGAAATGTGAAAGAGCGCGCGAGATGGCCACCAGCTCAGCTGTGAAAACGCTAGTCCCACAGGGTAGGGAATGCTGCTCAACGTGGTCACTATGAACATACGCGTACCCAGCACGTCCGTCCGCAACGGAGCCGTCAGTGTAGACGACTTCTGCACCACGGAAAGTTTCTACGAGTGCCTGGAACTTTCGACAAAGGACCATTGGCGAAACTGAGGCTTTCGAGTCACCGGACAAATCGAATCGAAGCTGTAAGCGAGGTACGAACCATGGAGGTGTAGGTGAAAGGTATCGGAATGTGGTAGGGATGGGAAGGGATGCGATGGACGAAAGAAGGGAACGAACACGAACCGCAATCGGGAGACCCGACCGTGGACGTCGTCGTGGGGAAGGGAGGACAGCAGCTGGGAACAGAAGCCTGTGGTTCGGGTGGTCAGGTGAGGTATGAATATGGGCGACATATGAAGCCAGTAGCTGCTGCCAGCGGATTCGGAGGGGGGGAACCCCAGCTTCAGCAAGGAGACTTGTCACGGGACTTGTACGGAAGGCACCCGTCGCTAAACGGACGCCACTATGGTGTACTGGGTCCAAGGCCTGCAGTGCAGATGGGGCTGCCGAACCATACACAAAGCTCCCGTAATCTAAACGCGATTGAATCAGCGCCCTGTAGAGCTGCATAAGACTCGAACGAGTGGCTCCCCAACTAGTGTGGCTGAGGCAGCGTAAAAGATTGAGGTACCGCGCGCACTTCTGCTTGAGCTGGCGAAGATGGGGCACCCAAGTGAGCCGGCTGTCGAAGAGCATGCCAAGAAATCGGTGAGTCTCTTCGACACGAAGAAGTTCATCATATAAATATAGCTCTGGGTCCAAATGGACAGCTCGACGGCGGCAGAAGTGCATAACCCGGGTTTTAGATGGAGAAAACTGGAACCCATGGGTTGATGCCCACAACTGCGTTTTTCGAATGGCTCCCTGTAGACGCCTTTCAGCTACCCCAATGCTAGCTGAGCTGAAGTATAGGCAGAAGTCATCGGCGAACAAGGAGGAAGAAACCGACGACCCCACTGCCTCAGCAAGTCCATTGATGGCAATTAAAAATAGGGGTACACTAAGGACAGAGCCCTGTGGGACACCGTTCTCCTGGACGCGAGAGGAGCTGAGAGAAGTACCAACCCGTACTCGAAAAGATCGGAGGGAAAGAAAGTTCTGAATAAAAACCGGCAGCGGACCTCTCAAGCCCCAAGCGTGCAGTGTAGCCAGAATGTGGTGGCGCCAAGTGGTATCATAGGCCTTCCTGAGGTCAAAAAAGACGGCAACAAGGTGCTCACGCCTGCTAAATGCCATACGAATGGCGGACTCCAGAGCCACTAAGTTGTCAACAGTGGAGCGGCATTGGCGGAAACCCCCTTGGCGTGGGGACAACAGACCCCGATGTTCAAGTACCCACATAAGCCGCCGGCTCACCATACGTTCGAATAGTTTGCACAGAACGTTGGTGAGGCTGATTGGGCGGTAACTATCAGCCACCTGTGGGTCAGCACCAGGTTTGATCACAGGAAGAACGATACTTTCTCGCCATTGTGATGGGAAAGCCCCCTCCACCCATAAACGGTTAAACAGGGCGAGAAGCTGGTGCTGAAACTCCACGGAAAGGTGCCGAATGAACTGGCTGTGGATCCTGTCCGGACCTGGAGAGGTATCGGGGCATGCAGCAAGGGCAGTGTCGAATTCCCATTCACTAAAAGAAGAGTTATACGATTCTGTTCGACGCGTGTGAAATGACAGCCGTCGCTGTTCTACCTGCTCTTTCAGTGCACGGAAGTCTGCACTGTATGCCGCAGTTGCGGAATTGCGAGCATAATGCTCCGCCATATGCTCAGCAATGGCAGTGGCGTCAGTGCATACAGTACCCCTGATCCGTATGCTGGGGATCGCTGCTGACGTGCGGTACCCAAAGAGGCGTCGAACGTGGGACCACACCTGAGATGGTGAAGCACGAGAGCCGATGCTGGCTACATACCTCTCCCAGCTGTCCTGTTTGCTCTGGCGAATGAGCTGTCGAGCTCGGGCCCGAAGCCGTTTGAAGGCTATCACGTTGTCCAAGGTGGGGTGGCGTCGATGGCGCTGTAGCGCCCGCCGATGCTCCCGGATGGCTGCAGCAATCTCTGGCGTCCACCAGGGCACAGACCAGCGCCGAGGGGTGCCAGAAGTGGTGGGAACAGTGGCCTCAGCGGCGGAAACGATAGCAGCAGTGACTTGACCAGCCGCTATGTCCACATTGGCAGGCAATGGTACAGGAAAAGTAGCAGTGGACGTATAATCCTGCCAATTAGCTCGACAGAGGGACCATCGAGGTGGGCTGCCTGCAGGTTGGAAGTGCAGGTGCAACACAAGGATAGGAAAATGGTCGCTGCCGCAAAGGTCATAATGGGTCCTTCAGCGAAAATGTGGGAGCAAACTCGGACTACATAAAGAGAGGTCGATTGCCGAGTAAGTGCCTCGCGCCACGCAGAAATGCGTGGGGGCCCCAGTGTTTAAAAGACAGATGTCCTGCTGGGACAGAAGTGTCTCAACGTCCCTACCACGAACCGTCGTCTGCGTTCCACCCCATAATGGGTGGTGGGCATTAAAATCCCCCAAGAGGAGAAATGGTGGGGGCAGTTGCGCTACCACTGCAGCAACATCAGTAGTGGAGACGGTTGCATCCGGGGGAAGGTAAATGGAACAGACGGTGAATTCCTGCCCCGCTCGGATGCGAACACCAACTGCCTCTAGGGTCGTTTGGAGAGGCACAGCAGCGCTAGGGACAGTTGCGAGGACGTAAACAGCGACACCACCCGAAGCCCTATCGCATATATCGCGGTTACGGTAAAAGCCCCGATAGCCTCGAAGGGCTGGGGTCCTCTGAACAGGAAACCACGTTTCCTGCAGTGCTATACAAAACACCGAGCTGTGGCACAACAACTTCTGCAACTCAGCTAAGCGGTTGAAGAAACCGCCGATATTCCATTGGAGAATAACTTTGTCTTCTAGCTGAGATGCCATAAATAGTAGCTGAGGAGCAGGTTATTCCATTGCATCGCCTTCTGCCTTGTGTTCAGCATCAATAGAGTCGTGATCCATACGTTCTATTGGATCAGTAAGTGCAAGATCCTCGGGGGAAGCGAGGATCTTTACTTCATCCTCTGAACCAGAGGATGAGGGTATATGTGGCTTTGGAGCCACCAAGGGTTCTTTTTTCCTTGTGGATTTTTTCTTAGCCTCTCGCTGGCCCTTGGGTTTTAAGGGCCGGGAGGGCTTCTCAGGCATGGTCTCGGGGGCTGACGAAGAGCAGGAGGCCCTTCGGTCAGCAACAAGAGGATCCTGCAGAAATTTGCTGGGATCCTCTTTGCCATGTGGAGAAGCCTCGGAAGGGAGTGTCCCAAGGGACCCCTTCCGAGCGAGAGGGGCCGGAGAAGGCTTCTCCTTCTCCGACTTAGAGGTGGGGACTGGTGTCCCCAATGTTTGTGCGGTTGTTGCTCCCACTGTGAAAAGAGTGGGAGCCACCGAAGAGGAAGTGCCCCCAGCTGGTAAGGGGGCAGGGGTAGTTGATCGGGCGTGGGAGCCCACTTGCAGTGGTTCAGTACGCGGTACTCGAGGCACTATGGATGACGATGAGGCTGCTGTGGCATAGGAAGTGGTCAGATGAACGGGATGGAGCTTTTGATATTTCCGTTTTGCTTCTGAGTAGGTCAGTCTGTCCCGGGTCTTGTATTACATAATCTTCCGCTCTTGCTGCAATACTGAGCACGTAGATGAGCAAGGGGAGTGATGCTGGCCGCAGTTTACACATACTGGAGGAGGGGTGCAGGGGACGTTTGGATGGACTGCACGTCCGCACTCCCGACACGTAGGATTGGCATCGCATCGGGAGAACATGTGCCCAAACCTCCAGCACTTGAAACAACGCATAGGGGGAGGAACGTAGGGCTTTACGTCGATCCGGTAGACCATCACCTTGACCTTCTCGGGCAATGAATCACCCTCGAAAGCCAAGATGAAGGCACCAGTCGCGACCCTATTGTCCTTCGGACCCCTATGGACTCGCCGAATAAAATGTACTCCCCGGCGTTCCAAGTTAGCACGTAGTTCTTCATCAGACTGCAGCAACAGGTCTTTATGGAATATTATCCCCTGGACCATATTCAAGGTCTTGTGTGGCGTTATTGTTACGGAAACATCACCCAGCTTGTCACAGGCAAGCAAGGCCCGTGACTGGGCTGGGGATGACGTCTTAATTAAGACTGACCCAGAGCGCATCTTGGACATTCCTTCAACCTCACCGAACTTGTCTTCCAAGTTCTCCACGAAAAACAAGGGCTTTGTGTTCTTGAACGATTCTCCATCATTACGGGTACAGACAAGGTATTTTGGAGCATAAGCCTCACCCTTCTGTTTTGCCCGACATTCCTCCCATGGTGTAGCCAGGGAAGGGAACGTTTGGGGATCATACTCTACCGCATTAAAGTCATTCTTACCACGCTTTGAGACGCCATGTTTGCGTGTGGCGACGCTATTGAGTGCTCGTTTCATGTTCGTCCCACGAGCAGCTAGGGAACTAAAGGTCCACCCAGGCAGAGCCCCGCTTGCCTGGGTAAGCCTTATACAACTGAGGTGCGGCAGGTTCCTCAGAGGTTGCTCGCTAGCGACTGTTCAACCTCAACAGCCATGCATCTCCTCGGCACGTAGCACACCTTGAGATTGAGGGGTTTTTATAGAGGTTTGTACCGTCCTCGCGACCCGGGCGATTAAGCCAAGATCCCCGGGCTCTGAAACGTACAACGTTCCACCGTCGCGCCGAACGATGGTCGTTGAGGCACGCACAGAGCTTACAGTGTAGCGGACTGTTGGCGCGACACAGCCCACAGCTCAGGACCCCGGGTTCGCCAAGCCCGTACTCAGCAAATTAATGCTGAGGCCCTGAGGGGAGTTGTAGATAATGAAATGAACTTTTCTTTTTATTTAAACAACTTTTTCATAGCTCCACTGGTTTTCTCATAAATTTGGATACAATAGAGCGGTGGAACTTTTCAAATTCTACTCGTTACTTTCAGCGAGCTTTGCCCACCAGGGAGCACAGATTCTGCTGCCCATTCTCCTTATACTTTGTGATCCATTTTGATAAACATTTCTAATTTGGGATACAACTTTCAGTATCCAATATTTATGTTTTAACACTTTTTATTTATTACTAACTAGCTGAGTCACTCCAGCTTTGCACGGGTAATCTTTAAGCTACTTTATCTCGAGAACTGCAGAACGTATTGTGATGTGGTTTGTTTCAATTTCTCCATTATAATTCTGGGATCAACATAGGCTATATTAAATGTCAAAACGAAAATCTGAAATAATTGAAATAAAAATAATAATGTAGAATGGTTTACCACTTACGCACTTTCGTGACATCTGTAGCGTAAACTATGAGACCTGCGCCAAAGTACATAATACAGAATTATATGCTTCAGAACAATTTATAAAAAACTCCGCGAGATCACATGTCTAATTTTTAAAGATCTCCCACAATTACTATAGCTGTAGCCTGAAGCCATCTGGTGCCAGCACTTTAGAAAAGAAAAATGATAAATGTGGTTCACTCGTAAAAGTTAGAGACATGCTCTTGTGTTTTTTTTATATTTTATTTTTTTAGATATTTGTGAGTTCTACAACTTTATACTATGTACACTGACCTAGCTCTTATAGTTTAGGCTCCAGAGCTGACTAAAGTGCAGAAGCAGTAAACAATATGATTCTTAGTTATTTTTCACATATTCATATTGACATTAAATATAACCTAACATTATCCTAGGATTCTAAAGAAGAAATTACAACAAATCGCATAACGATATGTTCGGTACTCCTCTAGTTATAAAAGTTTAAAGGGACAGACAGAGGAAAAATGTGCTTCTATTTTATATAATAGTATGATTTGCTATCCCTAGCTGAAATTTGTAATTATTCATGGCAAAAATACATTGTCAAAAAAAAATACCTTAAAATATATGAAAAAGGAATTAACAGACAGCGAACTCAATAAACTACCCTGTGTTCACAGCTGTTGCCAGCTGGCACTCGGCCGCCATCTTGGATTGGTGTCACGCTCTCAGCCGGCTTCATTTCACAGTCATTATAAGATCCCTCTATGTTATTCTGTGCTCAATGGGTGGAAGAGAGCAGGAAAGAACCATGCAAGAAAAAAGTGGCAAAAGGAGTACACAGAAACTTGGATGCAAAAGATGCCACATGGTGTAGAGAACTTGCAAAAAGAAGAAGTATTGCAAGAAAGCTTGAATCTGAGACCCACAGTTTTGTCCAAACAGATCATGAGGGCTTATTTGGTGGTCAAGCCATTTTGGGGGATTTGATGATCTAAGAAACAACACTAGACGAGTATGTGGGACTGGGTTCTGGCCAGGGACAGGAAAACATTTCAGTATTGTTACAGATAGAAGGAACTATGATCCATAACAGAGGACAAAAAATGTGGAAATTAAGACAAAAATATTCTCAATTATGCTAAAATTGGCACTAATATTCAGAAGTACTTGACAGTTTCTAAAAACACAAAAAAGCAAGCAAAACATGAACCTATAGGCACGAATCAAGATGCGACAATACACACTGATCACACCACTAATACACACCAGTAAATACCAATACACACACTAATATACACCAACATGCAAAACTGTAAAAAGTATACAAACCAATGCAACAATACTTAAAACCACGTCAGAAGACGTAAGAATGCTAAAGACTACACAAAAGTGAAATAATATGTGGAGAAAGCACACCAAGAGGGTGAGGGGAAAGGGGGGGGGGATGACATCAGACTTAGGGGAGAGGGGCCAATAGTGACAGACTAAATGTAATCAGTTAGTTTTGGGATGTGAGGCATTGAATCCACAAGATCATGTACCCATGTGTTAACTCATCAAATGCCATGATCTCCATTTGGGGTTTAGTGTTTGAAACACAAAAATTTTATTCAAATTTATGTACACAGTAACTGTTACCATTTTACATATTTGTCTAACATCTGTCAAGCTTGTGCACTGTTGGCCAGTTGTTAATAAGTTACCTGAACAGGATTATTTGTGTAAAGAGGGGGGGGGGGAGTTTTTCTGAGCTATAACAGTAGAACACTTTCAGAACAATGTAAGGGATATTATTTAGTAATTAACTTCCAGCACCTGAATACTACCATGTTGTGTAATGTTTCTAGGAGATTTTTATTAATGATTTATTTCCAAAGCTTATTTTTTCAATTAGGGCTTTCTGAATGGCAATCCCCATTTGTGGCTCGCGGCAGGTTCCACCTGAAACTACATTTTGCTTTTCTTTTCTCCCCAGGGACAAGTAGAAATAAAGCACTTTCTAGGGGACATTGAAACAACTGTACATGACCACAATTGAAATGTTTCTTCTGACAATGAGGGTGAAGTGAATGAGACCACTGACATTGTCAAGCTCCTTACAGATCACTTAGATGATACAGCTGGGTGTAATGATATCAACAAAAACATATTGGAAGATACTCTTACAGCAGATAGGTTAGGTAACATGGAAGTTCATATTACAGAGGCAGGGACAACAAGGAATATTCTAGTTGTCACAACTGAAGCCAATATCACTTCTAATTGGACAACACAGGATGCAACTTACAGTAAAACCTATCCTGATCTAACAGAAATTCCACAGTGCAAATGTAATTACATAGCTGCACTAAAACGAAACTCTGCAGTTTAATGCTTTGAAGAATTTTTTGATGAACAAATATTGAACTTGATTACCACTGGAGAAGAATAATCATGGCTTTGAGTTGTCAAATAATGCATAAAAAGTTCTTAGGTATTCTGCTCTTCACTGGATACCTTTCTCTCCCATAGGAACAGTTTTACTGGAATGAAAAGAAGGTCTTATCAAAGTGTTGATTTAAAATTTATGATACGAAGATTATAGAGGAAAGGTTCCTAGCAGAAAAAATATAAATAAAAAAAATATATGAAGTTTACTTACCAGGGGAAGGAGCACCAGTAGTGACAGCGAACATAAATAAAGCAAACACAAACACACACAAAAGCAAGCTTTCGCAACCTAGTTACTTCTTCAGGCAGAGTAGGGAAGGAGAGGGAAAAGGAAAGGACAAGGGTTTTAAGGGAGTTGGTAAGGAAAGTCTTTCCTCTCCCAGGATTGGAAGTAGGTCGCGAAAGCTTGCTTTTGTGTGCGTTTGTGTTTGCTGTCACTACCAGTGCTCCTTCAACTGGTAAGTAAATTTCATAAAATAATATATATATATATATATATATATATATATATATATATATATATATATATATATATATATATATATATATATATATATATATATATAAGTGTGCATGACGATTTATGAGATCCTTTGAAATCAAGTGTCACCTCAAAATTATAACACAGACCTGACTAGAAACCCATCTGAGGAAAGAGAGAAACTTTTCAATATATGTCCCTTAATAAACTTGCTGAATAAGAATTCCTTGATATTTCACGTGTTTTATGATAGTTTAAACACTGATGAGCAAAGGGTTCAATATTATGGACACCATTATCTAAAACAATTCATTTGTGGGAAAACAGTTAGGTTCAGATTCAAGCAATGAGTAATGTGCTGTTCCCAGACTGTTATTGTATGTCAGTGTATGAAGTAAAAGGAATCAAGTGATACTTCAACTTTTGGATTTGGCGGATCGGTTGTACTGAATATGATTTCTATTCCGCAGTCTCCTGAACTCCACAAAATATATATTGATATTTTTCCACGAGTTTCTATTTGATAAAAATCACTAAGAAAGAAGAGTAAGCACGATTGGAACTGCCAGAATGAACCAAATGACAGGCTGTGAAAGAAACAAAGAGTAACTTATGAGATTCGACAAAAATCGAAATAATGGCAGTAATTTGGAAAAAAAAAACTGTTGGATAAAACTCTTGCAAAATCATGAAAAAGCGCATCCCATAGACCAGGTAAAGAGATGGAGTGAAGCTGAGAATAAAGGTGTACTAGTTCCACAGCCAAGAATGATAACAGAATACAACACTCACATGGAAGGGTGGACAAACTTGACTATAATGTGCAGAAGTACCATTTGAGAATTTGAGGTAAGAAATGGTATTTTCAATTATTCATCAATGCAATACACACAGCACTGCTCATTGCTCATTTCATCTGAGTCAAGAATGAAAATATTTCATTGCTGCAATTCAGAAAGATGGTGGCAAGGTTTGTATCTTGCTCAGTCATTTACTGTGTCTGATCCAAATGGGGAAGGACGTCTGTCATACCTGAAGGCAAGGACTTCATGTATACCAGATGAACATAAGACTTCTGGAACTGGACATGTTGTTGAATATCAAACATTTGGGAAACAAAATTTGGAGTTTGTGAGAAAAATTTAAGGAAGCAATGCACTCTGTGGGCAATGTGAGATTCCATATTTAATGCTTTGTTGTCTCTCACAAAAAATAAAAGACAATATAAAAAAGAGTGTCCCCCTTATGCCATGATCCCTATTTGGGGACTGACTAAAATGAAGAATTTATTTCAAAATTAGTTTCATACGATAACTTCCCTTTTTTCCCCATACCTTACAGTTCCTACCTCTCTACCCCAAACCTCACCCATTTTGAGTGGTGCATGAATGTGCAATTGTGTGTGTGCGCGCGCGCGCGGTCTTGTATACTTGCAGTGTGCACGCATAATTTTTTTAAACATATTTATATTATTTTATTTATTTATTTTTCCTTCCCTCACCCGCCTCCCGACTCAATTCCAAACTACATCTCGTTAATTCCATCTAACCCATCCCCACCACCGTGACGTAACCTTCCTATCCCCTCTCCCCCTCCCGTCCCCAATTTAATCGCTAATCGCCGCAGAGTGTGATTCGAAGTGTGGCAGCCGGAGGTGATGGTTGTATGACCATGTTGTGTACCTGTGTTATTGCGTGAGTGTTCTATTTTCTGAAGAAGGCCATGCCCGATAGCTGAAAGTGTTGTATGTGTGTGTCTTTTGTGTGTGCCTGTCACAGCTCATCGCCACATCTTTGCGGTGAGTTGTAAACTATCCTTACTATATTAATTCTAACCTTGACTTTCCATTATTATACTCATAACAATAACATTTACACATAGAGGTTTTGTAGGACTTAACTATTTCATTATTGAACACTTGTTTAAACTCAGTGATGATTTATTAAGACAATTGTCACACATGTACAAGAGCGCAGAATGAACTGACTCCAGCAGGAGGTTACATAGTACATATACAATAACAAACTTCTGGAACATTATTTCTCAATACTTCTATCAGATACAACTGTAACAGTTAAAATGTAAAGGCCAGGAGGGTCTCAAACCCAAGACCCTTTGCTTCAGTGAGCAACACTTTATTCATTACACCACACTGTTGTTGTCCTTCAGCATTTCATCTGCAACATTCCTTAGGAGAAAAGTGACTCTTGTTGCAAGAATGAGTTGACGTTCCTGCCTACTGCAGCCAGTGGCGAAACTATGTCACCAAGGGCCCTGGCCCAAAAATGACATTGGTGCCCTCTTTAACCTAAAACTATACAGATGCAAAACTTCTTCATCAGCTCCTTACCTCTCCATGGAAGACATAATAAGGCAAACCTCTCTAATGCAATTATAACTGTGGAAGTTGTTATGCTTTAATGCAAAAATTACGGGGTGGGTTTGGATGAAATTTTGCAGAGGGAGAGAGTTGGACCTGAAAAGGACATAAAACGATCCCAAGGGATAGTTTTCGAAGTTGCTCTATACTAGGCGAGTGAACTCCCAGGCAGAAGTTCGTAAAAAATAAACAATGAAGAAGAATTACTCAAGCATGAAAACATGAACCCCTGCCGAGAAGCAAATCAGGAATAGTCGAGTCAGGACTCATGCGTCCGCAGTGTCGACAGGCGGACTATTGTCATTGACAACATCTCAATCTCACTCAACTCTCCGTACTGATCAGCCTAATTTCGTTGATAGCCCAGTCAAAGTAGGATAATAGGGGATATATTCGTGTAGGATGCTTTCAGCAAAAGGAAATTGCCAGATTTTGCTTGATGAAACACTTTGGATTGAGCTGTGCCCCTATCAGGCTTCATGAAGTATGTGTTAGTGTCTGTCCAGGAAAAAGGAATAAGTAAAATAACTAAGTAAACATCTTCGCTTATTATCATAACAGTGGAATAGAGAGCATGTCTTGAATGCACAATTCACTATTGTGACAAAGTAATTATTAAATGAAACCTCTGATCCATGAAGGTATCTAAACTGTTAAATGGCAGAATAAACAGTGTGCGGGTTGAAATGTACCTAGAAGACATTACCTCATATCAGAGGTTGTGGATGTGATCTGATAGATTAATTATCTTCAAAAGTAGAAAGCCAACATAAAAATAAAAAAATAAAAATATGACGGCCTATTTCAATGGGGTATGCCACCATCATCTGGTCATATAAAATTATACAAGATGCTCATCTTACGTTATTTTAAAAAATGGAGGTTAAGTAGTTCGTGTAACATAGCAGTTAGTCGAAATATACATTATTTAAAATGTCAACAGCTTGTAAGAGTCTCTATGGATACAGCGATACATATAACCTCTTGAGCTGTTTAATGTTTCACTGATGATGCGTCAATCAGTGACACAATCCACAAAGCCATCTACAATCCATATTTCCTCTTCTACTTGCACGAATTTTAGAGTGCAGTTGATTACAGAACTACATTGGGATCTATGATTAAGGTGCAACCCCTTGGGAGAATTTACTACACAAACAGATGAGTTATCATAATAATACCGTTCTGGAATAATACATTGTAGAGTCTTAATATTCAAATGTGGCCATTGGCTGTATTGTCAAACACGTTGCTGGTAAGTCAGTGCCAGTCACTGTTATTTCGCAAAGACTGGCAACCGTGGCAACTCAGACTGCAACTGACAGTATACTAACGGTGGCAGGGTCCACGTCTTAGTGGACAAGCAATAGACCTTGTAATGTTCATATTACGAGGTGGGAATAATTTTTGGACTTCACTTAGTGCCTTTGAGTTTGTTGGACAGGGTTCAAAAAGTTAAAAGTTGAAAATCATTCCTTCAACTAAAATATTATATACAGTAGGATATCGATTAACCAAAGTAATTGAGGGACATGGATGTTCGGAAAACAGGTTTATTTAGATAATCTAACTGTACACTTCTATTTGCCAATAAGAAGAAGGAAATGATGGAGCGGGAGAGTAAAAATAATAATAATAATAAATAAATAAATAAAAAATTCTATGCTCTACTGTAACTTTTTTCAATGTCAATTAAGCTTGGGGGTCCCGGGGTACTGCCCCGCCTAGCCCTACAACAGCTATGCCACTGACTGCAGCTCCCAATGGCTGGGGCCTCTTCGAACTTATGTCAACATTACCAATTTTCTTACTTTTCCACCTTCTTGAGACATGCTTGAACTTCAAATTTATCCTGATTCGTGGGATTTTTGTATGGCTTCAGCTGCAGGAGATGTACTGGGTCCTTAACAATTGTCTTATGTAAGAACACAATCTTCAACTTCACAACTAGCATGTGATATCTGTCCTGTGACCTTGTACGACCCAATGTAATGTCCAAGTAGCTTCTCAGACTGTCCAACCTTCCAAACAGGAGTGAAGATCGAGATAAGGTCACCAGGCAGGTACAAAACAGAGTGATGGCTCACATCACACCTTTGGTAATACTTATCTTGAGACTATCACTATAATAAAATGCAGGAGGCTCTGCAGTGTATTGACAAATGGTGCAGGGAATGGCAATTGAGTCTCAACATAAAGAAGTGTAAAATGTTGCATTTACATAGAAAGAAGGATCCTTTATTATATAACTATGCAGTAGTAGGACAAACACTGGAAGCAGTTACTTCCACAAATCACCTGGGAGTAGACATAAGGAAAGATTTGAAAAGGAGAAACTATAAAAAAAGCTTTCTGGGTAAGGCAGATGCCAGACAAATTCATTAGAAGAATACATAGGAAGTAGGTTACAAAACACTCCTTTGGCTGATGCTTGAGTATTGCTCATCAGTGTGGGTACCATACCAGGTAGAACTGAATACACTGTTACAGACTAATTTAGTAAGTGCAAAAGCATCACAGATATGACCAGGAAACTACACTGCCAAATGCTACTAGACAGACATTCTGTATTGTGGTGTGGATTACTGGCAAAGTTCTTTCATCAAAGCATATCTTGCAATAAGTCCACAAGGATGAAGGTGGATTGGTGATTGGTGATAGAGGGCGCTCAACATCGAGGTCATCAGCGCCCGTGCTCAAACTTGAACGGATGGAAGAAAAATGACGCATGTCAGATGGACTTGTGAAATATAAAAGCACACCTACAGTTATATGGATAGCTTAAAACAACTTGTAAAAGGAGTAAAACTGAGGATAAAACATTGACAGATGTATGTGGCCCGGTGACTACTTAAAAATAATGGGTGACCGAGCCACTCTGACACATATTAATATGAAGGGGGACAGATTACAGCCCACGAAGAAGCATACTGGCAACTGATTTTTCAGCAAACCAACGATGACTTGAATAGAAGGAACTGACAATGGTATACAAACTACCCTTCCCCACAAACACTTGGCTTGCAGAGTATGGATGTAGATTCCTTGCTTGTTCTTTTTGTTTCGCATTGATGGTAGTGTACCCAAGTTTCATCTATTGTAATGATTCTCCATGGAAGCCTTCTACTTCACCTTCTACTTCAAAGTACCACAAAAAGTCTTCACACAGAAACACACAAGTCTTTAATTTCTGGAGTGAGCTGGCAAGGTACTCATCTTGCAGACACCTTCTGCACAACTTACATAGGATGAAAGAACTTTGTGGCCATAATCAAGGAAAATAAGAAAAATACACTCTCTCTTTGTGCTAATGCATACCCCAACAAGATGCTGGATAGTTCTGATCTGATAAAGCATTGAATGTGACATAATGTTAAAATTTGTGGCTATTTCATTCATCCTCATTTGACAATTTTCCATTGAATGACTTCAACTGCTGCATTGCAGTCTGCCTAAAGGTACTATTTCGCTGTGACTGCCAGTAGTAGCTGCCAGCTGTAACTACCGACCACCACTGCCCAAGTACTTCATTGCCACTGCTTGCCACAGTGGCCAGTGGTCATGCTAGGGCTGCAGCAATTCTTCCAGTGAACATATTATTGGGAGAAGAACTAAGGCACCAATAAAGGAAATCATATAGCTTTAATATTGTTTCTTTTGATCTTCTTCTGCACTTAACCCTTTACCACAAAATTTCTGAAATGTGTATTGCATGCAATGGTCATATCTGCTCCCATACGGCACAAACTGTTTTTCATCATCATAAACCTTTCTGTAACACCATGCTCACTGCAGTGGTCACGAAGCCGGCAATCGCAAGCCTATCGCCAGACTGCTTCAGTGACACCTAGGTAGACTGGTGTTGGGCAATGTTTCAATTGTTCTCCTCGCCATGTGATGTCCAATTTGTGCTCCGCTTCTCTGTTTCGTAAATGGAAGGCACTCACTTGAGTTTTACTGGGATTGGGCTTCAAGTGGTTGGCATCATAATACTTTGAGAGTTCGTCCATTGCTAGAGACAGTTTCTTCTCTAGTTCTTTAAAGGTTGGTCCCTGAACAGCTACTGCTGTGTCATTGACATAGATAAAGAGCCTAGTATTTGCTGGTATTGGCTGATCATTTGTGTAGATGTTGTACAGTGCTGGGGCAAGCACACTGCCTTGGGGAAGACCGTTCTTCTGCGATCACCATCTGCTTCTTTTACCCTGTAATGAAACTTGGAATCTTTTCTTCTGGAGGACGTTGCTAATAGCCGAAGTTACTTGGTAGTCCTTAGTAAGGTCATACACTTTCCTTAACAGTTTCCTGTGGTTCACAGTGTCATATGCAGCTGTTAGATCAACAAAAGTGACTCCAGAAATCTCACCACGCTCAAAAACGTCCTCGATGTGCTGAGTTAGATTCAAGATCTGACTAGAGCATGATTTGCCAGCATGAAAGCCTGCTTGTTGCGGGATAAACTTCTCTTCTAGGGTTGCACTGATTCAGTTCAGTACCAGCCATTCTAATATCTTGAAAGTGTGGCATAAAAGGGAGATAGGCCAAAAGATTTTTGGGTCACTCGGTTCCTTCCCAGGCTTAAGTATTGCAATGAGTCTAGACTTCCGCCACATTTTGGGGATGTGTAGCTTGGTGACACATTTGTTCATTAGGCTTAGTAGCCACTCAAGCATTTTACAGCCGAAGTTCTTAATCTCTTCGACTCTAAGATCATTGACACCTGGAGCCTTGCGCATCTTCAGGCTCGAGATGGCAGCTTCGAGTTCAGCCATGGAAACGGGATCCCTAAAAAAAATGATGCTCTGTTTCTGGGACGCGCTAAGAGCTTTTTTGAACATCCTTCCTTTTATTTTACCGTTCTGCAGGAGCTGGGTTGCCACTTTATCAGGAGTCATACTCATAAAATTGTCTGGGGGTTTTACAGGGTCACCATTAAGGTTTTTAAGCAGTTTCCAGCTTGTCTGCTGTTCAGCTTCCTATCCAGGTTCTCTACCCAATTACTCCACTTGGCCTTGCCAGTTGCTGAAATGGTTTCCAGCAGTATTTCACCAGCTTGGATCGTTTCTTTTGCAAATGGATCCTCTTCATAGAGAGTTTGGTACGTTTCTAAGAGTAGTTTGTGGTCGCTGGACGTGCCCGGGACATACAGTTCAGCTTCCTCTCGGGATAGTTTTCCTCTAAACTTCTTGGACGCATTTGATGAATGTTTCGTTCATTTCAGGTTGTGGTGGAATGTTTATTACTTTTAAGTCAAGCTCTTCACTGAACTTCTGCCAGGGTACACATTTTGAATTGGAACTGTGGCCACATTCGAAATGTCTGTAGTATGCTACTGCCTATAGGTCATTCCTTACATCATTGGTAACAGTAATGCAAACAGCAGTACAGTGACATATATTTTAAGTTTTTAATTTCCCTTTTTATGATTTTTATTTGACTTCTCCTCATATATTCCATCACTCATCACTTCTTGAAATTTGCAAGAATGCTTTTGCAGCACACCCAAAGCATCTGATGGTCTGGTTACTACATCTACATCAATACCCCACTCGCTACCACATGGTGTGTGGCAGAGGGTACTTTGTGCATCATTATCACTTCACCCTTCTATTCTAAGTTGTGTATGGTTCGCAGAAAAAAATGCCTACCATTGGGCCTCTGTGTGGGCTCTAATTTTATACTTTTAATCATTTTGCCAGAAGCAATATATCGTTGGCTTTTCAATAAATATAGGCTCTCAGAATTATGACAGAAGCCAATAGCTGGATAGAGAACGTCTCTCTTCCAGCATCTGCCATTGGACTTTCCTAATCATCTCTGTGATACTTCTGCACTTACTAAATGAGCCTGTAATGAAGTGTGTATTCAACACTACCTTTTACGGATCCCAACCTGATACTCAAACATTATCCAAATGAGTAGTTTTTAACCAACTTCCTTTGTTGGTGGATTACACTTCCTGAGGATTCTTCCAACGAATCTCAGTTTATCATCTGCCTTACCCAATATCAGTTTTACATGATATTTCCATTCCAAATAGCTCCTTATGCCTACTCTCAGATACTTTATGGAAGTAACTGCTACTGCATAGTTATAATATAAAGGATCTTTCTTTCTCGGTAAATGCAGCACTTTACACTTGTTTATGTTGAAGCTCAATTGCCATTCCCTGGACCACGTGATGATACACTGCACTTCCTTCTACAGTTCACTATCATTTTCCATTGTTGCGACTTCTCAATATACAACTGAGCCATGGTGGCACCTAGTTCTGATATAGTGCACCCTTTCTGTTCGACGTCATCCTGTTGACAGCGGTGGATAATCTGCTGTGTTTGTTTCGTTGATGAAATTTTCATTTCAAAATATCTCTCCGTCCTTTATTTCACCTTATCAATTCAAATTCCGGTCTGTCAACTTCACATAAAATCATATATTTTGTCACTATAAACACAATTCCACTTTCAGTATTCAGCCTCTCTCTTCGGTATAGTTCCAATCTGAGTTATGATTTTATTGCTATTGACATCCGGTTTGAGCCAAGCAGTCCCTAGTACTATGTGGGTATTGTGACCATCTGAAAGTGAGAACAGTTCTGGGATCTTTACATAGATACTTCTGCTGTTAATAATTACCACAAAAACAAATTCTTTCTCCATTAGGTTTTGCTGAGAGCTCCCCTGATCAGAACCAACAGACATGTTATTAAGTGTGGACTGATTCTTTATACTCCATAGATACTCCGGTACCCTATAAACCGCTTCCTGTGTATAGTTCACGTCTCACATATTCAGAAGGATCCAATATTGCCATAGAATTGTCAGAGCCTCTGGTTTAATCCTTCTACTTAGCTCCATTCCAGAGACCTACAACTGCTTCTGGGAATAATGCTGCAAATGCATAGCTACACCAGGACTGAGGCTAGCTGTCTTCACCAAATCTGCTAGCCGCCTGATGGAACCAAGGATGACCTCTGAACCCATGAAGCAGAAGTCATTAGTGCCCACATGAGCAACAATTAGCAGCCGGGTGCACCCAATGGTCTCTATCGCCATTATGTTTCACAGTGTGTCTGAACGTCAGGTTTCGACGTGTAAACAGAGTTGACATACGGCCAAAATTTCTTAGGCTTTTCTGTCACGTTAGTAAACAAAACACTGCTTTCGAAGTCAATGAGCCATCTCGCATGGCTTTCCTTACGTTAATTTTGGCATTGTTTGATTTTTGCTTGTCTACAAGACTTTGGCTACATTTATATTGCAGTGAGTTCTCTTTGCATTCATAACAGTTTTCTTACTTGGTTTTTGGACTTCAGTGAACCTTTCCCATCTCTCATAATTTTATTGGCACATACTTATCTAAAAAAAATATTTAATAGTGGTCCACAGATGGTCAACAATGCAAGTTTTAGAGATGAAAGTTTTCTGCTGAGTATTAAAATACTCTGAAATCCCCCCCCCCCTCTTTTTTTTTTTTTTTTTTTTTTTTGCTAAACAGAGAGATCTTCCTACCTTTCTTGATGTTTCTATTTGCAGCTGAATTCACTAATGATGTAACAGCCTTATGATCACTCATTCCCTGTTCTTCTACACAGAGTCAGAAAGTTCAGGTTCATTTCTCATCAGGAGGTTTAAGACATTATCTCCACAAGTTGGTTCTCTATTTAACTTCTTGATGTAATTTTTGGATAAAGCACTTAGAACAATATTGTTAGATTCTCTGTCCTTGAAACCCACCTTAAACATGTTAATCTCCCAGTCTACATCCGTTAAGCTGAAATCTCCACCTAAAACTATAAAACAACTAAAAAAATCTACAAAAAATATTTTCTAAGTTTCCCCTCAGATGTCCTGCCACTACTGCTGCTGAGCCAGGTGGTCTATAAAAAAACTTCCAATGAGCATTTTAGTGCCACCTTTCACAACAACAGCAGAGTCTACTCAACATCTTGGAAAAGACTTCAAGCAAGCAACTGAGAGCATACTGGCTATCTTTCCCAACCTTCCTCCTATTTCACTACGGGACTCCATCATCCATCTAACACTGGAACTTCCAATGACAGGCAAACCCACCCTATGCATCTGTCGAAACTTCTAAGATGGATTAGCCACTGCCACAACAGGGAAACAGCCAGTGCTAACTCAGAGGTACTATTAGCAGATGACAACATCTCAAACCTATTGCTGAGGTGCAAAAGGGACTGCCTTATGGTTGGTTCCCACCTTCATTTTCCACCTAGAAACTCCCAACCACAGCACAGTTCACCAAACACTGTCAGGGACATGAGAACCTGAAGAAACTGTGTTATCAGGTATCTGAAGCATCACAACGGACACCACAGATGAACCACAGCAAACACCTCTAGTGCCCAGGTGACACTACAGCCCAAGGCAAATCCTGAAGCCTGTTGACCATAGCCGTAACAGCCTCCAGTTGCTTATGAACAGATATTAATCATTCCTGAATCTATACACAGCAGAAACAGTTCATACCCATCTCTATCATGTAACTTTAAAAATGGAAGCACTATTAAAATTTAAAAACTGAGTACAAATAAAAACAAAGAACAGTTAAATTACATCTGGAGGTGTGACACAAGTGGCAGCAGGTACTAGACTCCAACATTTCTGTAATTCTCGCTTACAAGCCAGACATACTGTGTATAATCTTATGGCATGTGCCTCCTGTTAGCTCCATTTAGTATATGTCCTAAAATATTTAGCAACAATCCAGCATAAGTCACGAGCAATCTCTTTTGTAGAATAACTGTTTTCCAAATATTTTACCACTGAAATGAAGTCTCTCATCTGATTTATCTATAAAAGGCAATATGGTATTATTTCATTTAATATTCTAAGAGATGGTCACATTCAGGCATTTCATACAGTTGAATTAAACTGTTAGTCCAAAAACCAGAAAGTTTCTACAGTATGTCTGCCTAAGTGTGTTTGCGTCTGTGTAAATGTATGGGTGTGTGTGTGTGTGTATTTGTTCATCTTCCTTTTCTTCCCCCAAGGTAAGTCTTTCCTGTCCTGGGATTGGAATGGCTCCTTACCCCCTTCCTTAAAACCCTCATCATTTCCTTTTCCCTCTCCTTCCCTTCTGCCTGATGAAGCAGCTAGGCTGGGTGTGGGTGTGTGTGTGTGTGTGTGTGCTCTATTTATTTGTGCTGCTGTCACACCTGTGCTCCTTCGCCTGGTGAGTAATCTTCGTCTATTTTTTATATATAATTTTTCCTGCTAGGAATTTTTCGTCTCTCTCTCTCTCTCTCTCTCTCTCTCTCTCTCTCTCTCTCTCTCTCTCTCTCTCTCTCTCTCATATATATATATATATATATATATATATATATAAAAGATAGATGAAGTAGACTTACCAGGCGAAAGGGCACAGGCAGTAATAGCAACAAATAAACACACAGACACACACACACACACACACACACACACACACACACACACACACACACAAAATGCTAGCTTTCGCAGCCTAGCTGCTTCATCAGGCAGAAGGGAAGGAGAGGGAAAAGGAAATGATGAGGGTTTTAAGGAAGGGGGTAAGGAGCCATTCCAATCCCGGGACAGGAAAGACTTACCTTGGGGGAAAAAATGGAAGGTAAATAAATGCACATACACCCACACATTTACACAGACACAAGTACACTTAGGCAGACATACTGTAGAACTGTAGAAAGCAAAGAAGTTCTTTGCTTTCTACAGTTCTACAGTATGTCTGCCTAAGTGTACTTGTGTCTGTGTAAATGTGTGGGTGTATGTGCATTTATTTACCTTCCATTTTTTCCCCCAAGGTAAGTCTTTCCTGTCCCGGGATTGGAATGGCTCCTTACCCCCTTCCTTAAAACCCTCATCATTTCCTTTTCCCTCTCCTTCCCTTCTGCCAGATGAAGCAGCTAGGCTGCGAAAGCTAGCATTTTTGTGTGTGTGTGTGTGTCTGTGTGTTTATTTGTTGCTATTACTGCCTGTGCCCTTTCGCCTGGTAAGTCTACTTCATCTATCTTTTACGTATATTTTTCCTTTTAGGAATTTTTCCTCTATAAATATATATATATATATATATATATATATATATATATATATATATATATATAAGGGATGGGTCGAATCCCAATTTTACCGAATCGTATTCGAATACTGAATCTTAAGTAAAACGTGTGCCGAATCCCGAACCCGAATCGAATCTTTCTGAATTTCGAACCAAAATAATCTGTCACCTAAAGTACATGTATTTAAAAGAATTACTACTCTTATCACAGCCAGTGATGAAGACAAAGCCTTCTGGAGTGGATCCCAAATGACAATATTAACAGTAACGTTTAAGAAATTTAAATTTCATTTAGACTTTTATTTTAATTTTTTTAATACCCCCTAGCCTTAAAAGAAATTTGCATGATTGTGATATACATGTTGTTTAGATTCTTTAAAAGGCAATAAGAAACTTTTTCACTCTATTACAAACTGTTTCATTTTGATGAAATAAAAAATAATTAAAGAATGAAGTCCTAGAAAGGATGTATTACGTTCCCCCCCCCCCCCCCCCAATAGGGGAAGAATCAAAAATAAAACCTGAGTAGCTATTTTGGAAGTTAAAAAAAGATTCTTAAAAATAGTATGTGTAAATGTTAAATAATATTATATTGACATATCAGGCATTCCGTGAGTGACAAACAGGACATTCAGACACAGAGAAATCCGGGTTTATTCGACGCGTGTGTTCTTGTTATTGCCAGGAAGACATTTCAGAACTGTGAAAAGTAATTAACGCGCAGATTGCGCATTCCGGAGGGTTAAGCAAGGATATTTCGTAAATTTATTTATTCTTAAACATTTAAGATCACGTAACTTGTCTGCACAGAATTTTTATTCCTAGAAGATTTAAAAATCAGTACTGGTACTAGAAGTCAGTTGCCGTGCTTCATTTCTAACTATTCCCGTTCAGCAAAAGAATGATAAAAATGTAAACAATGACGTGATACATATATTCTCCCGCGTTCGCCGTTGTCTTTTGGGTTTGTTAGGCGGACGGAATTTAAATGTGGTAACAGCTAACACGGATTACATGGTATAGTGTTTACATCTGTATTATTCTTATGGTGAAGAAAGTGTGGAATTAACAATCCATTACCCTTAATAGAAAAACACGTAATTGTAGCATGAAGGCAGTGGTTGTAGCGTCAGGCATATTGACGCAACACATGCTTGCCCATCGGCTTTACGTAGTAGCTTTCAGATAAAACTTCAAATGTACGGCTATTGTATGAAACTAAATGCGGAAATATAAAACAATTTGATTAGACTAATAATAAAAATTTTACGAAACGTTTATAATATCAATTAGATATCAATGCGGTAATTCCGAGTCACAGTTTCTTCGTACGACAGATCATCATCCCTGGTACAATCTATAATGCAATCTAATAGTGCATTCTACATCGAACATTTTTAAATGCCTGTTACGCAACCTGATTTGGAACCCACTTCCGTGTATCATGATTCGATTGGCACACCAACACGTTTTACACGACCTGTTGGTGCCAGCTGTCTGTCACTTTTCGCCGCCTGGATGGCACATGATTAGAACTTTTTTCCATATAATAAATAACTTTCTTCTTGAAATCCTAGTGCTTCATTACAGTTCACACACCCAAGCACTTCACAAAATTCGTGAAATCTGAATGAGGCAACTCATGTAAGAATCCTAAAGCCTTATGTATTGTTGGTATTTACGTAAAAAAAAAAAAAAAAAAAAAAAATATTTGTTGCTATTTATATTTGAAAGGCTGCTACATTTGAAGTTGAGCAATACTTAAGTTCTATTTCCTACGTTGGATGGTGTATTAAAATTCATTAGTCGAAAATGAAAAGGAAATTAGACTAGTCTTCCTTATTTTATTTATTATTTTTACGAGCACAAAAGTTTTAGCGTCAGACGGAAAAAGTTACTTGTGGCGGCTCCTAGCACCATTTATCAGAACTATTCGAAGTGAGGTTTCATTTTAGGACATCGTATTTCAGCGGATCTATGGAAAATAAAATAAAAACGCAAACGAAAGCGCACTGTTATGCGAAGAAAATTACAACATTCATAACTAAAGGTTTGCATATAACAATTTGGATTTGGGATTCGGTAGTATTCGGCCATTATGCCCAGAATCTCGAATCCGAAGCCAGTGTGCTAGATTCGGCGAATAATGGATTCGGCCGAACTACTCTGACACAACCCTAATTATATATATATAAAATAAAAATAGAAAAGAGATGACTTACCAAAAGCACCGGCTCGTCGAGAGAAACAAATAAAAATCACACACAAACACACATACAAGCATTCGCCACCACTGGCAGCTTCTTCAGGAAAAAGAGGAAAAAAGGGGAGGAAAAGGGAAGGATATGGGTTTTAAGGAAGTGGAAAAGGAGTCATTCCAATCCCAGGAGTGGAAGGACTTACCTTAGGGGGGAAAAAAGGAAGGTAAACAAACACACACACACTCAGACATATCGAAACGCAAACACACCTAGACAGACATATATATCTGTGTGTGTGTGTGTGTGTGTGTGTGTGTGTGTAGTTTACTTACCAGGCGAAGGAGCACCGGTAGTGACAGCAAATATAAATAAAGCAAACACAAACACACACAAAAGCGAGCTTTCGCAACCTTGTTGCTACTTCAGTCAGAGTAGGTAAGGAGAGGGAAAAGGAAAGGATTTGGGTTTAAAGGAGTGGGTGAGAGGTCATTCCAATCCCGTGAGAGGAGAGACTTATCTTTGGGGAAAAAAGGATAGGTAAACAAACACACACATCCAGACACATATACACGCGCATACACGCATACAAAGGCAGACATATGCAAAATGCAAAGAAGTTGGACAAAGATGCCAGTCGAGGCAGAGGCTCTGCTGTCCAGAGATTGGAGGCAAAGATGTTGTAGATTGGTGGGCAGGAATTTAAAACTAACGAAGGTTGAGACCAGGTGGGCAACGGGAAGAGAGAATATGTTGAAGCGCAAGTTCCCATCTCTGGAGTTCTGATAGGTTGCTGTCAGTGGGAAGTATCCATATAACCCAGGCGGTGTAACACTGTGCCAAGAAGTGTTGGCTGTCACAACTGGCTCTGCCCTTAAGTAGGTACACCTTCTGGGTTTCAGGACTGGAATAAGTGGTGGTGGGAGGATGCGTAGGGCAGGTTTTACACCGGGGTCAGTTACATGGGTAAGAGCTGGAGGGTGGGGAGGTGGTTTGGGGATTTCATAGGGATGCACTAGGAGGTTACGGAGGTTAGGTGGGTGGCGGAAAGATTCTCTCGGTGGAGTGGGAAGGATGTCATGAAGGATGGATCTCATTTCGGGGCAGGATTTAAGGAAGTCGTATCCTTGCTGGAGAGCCACATTTAGAGTCCGCTCCAGTCCTGGAAAGTGGCCAGTGACTAGAGGGGCATTTTTCTGGTCTCTCTGTGGGAGGTACTGGATTGGAGGAGGGGGGGGGGGGGAAGTGGCCCTGGCTATTTGCTTTTGTACCAGATCAGGAGGGTAGTTGCGGGATCTGAAAGCTGTCATCAAGTTATTAGAGTACTTTCAGGTCCCGCAACTAACCTCCTGATCTGGTACAAAAGCAAATAGCCAGTTCCACTTCCCCCACCCCACCCCCAAACCCAGTACCTCCTACAGAGGGACCCGAAAAAGTGCCCCCTCTTGTCACCAGTTACTTTCCAGGAGTGGAGCGGACTCTAAATGTGGCTCTCCAGCAAGGATATGACTTCCTTAAATCCTATCCCGAAATGTGAACCATTCTTCACGACATCCTTCCCACTCCACCGAGAGTATCATTCCGCCACCCACCTAACCTCCGTAACCTAGTCCGTCCCTATGAAATCCCCAAACCACCTTCCCCACCCTCCAGCTCTTACCCATGTAACCGCCCCCAGTGTAAAACCTGCACTATGCATCCTTCCACCACCACTTATTCCAGTCCTGAAAGCCGGAAGGTGTACACAATTAAGGGCAGAGCCAGTTGTGACAGCCAGTACTTCTTGGCACAGTGTTACACCGTTCGGGTTATATGGATACTTCTCACTGACAGCAACCTATCAGAACTCCGGAGACGAGAACTTGCCCTTCAACATATTCTCTCTTCCCGTTGCCCACCAGGTCTCAACCTTCGTTAGTTTTAAATTCCCGCCCACCATTCTACAACACCTTTGCCTCCAATCTCTGGACATAGCCTCTGCCTTGACTGGCATCTCTGTCCAACTTCTTTGCATGTTGCATATGTCTGCCTTTGTGTATGCACGTGTATATGTGTCTGGGTGTGTGTGTTTGTTTACCTATCCTTTTTCCCCAAAAAAGTCTTTCCTCTCCCGAGATTGGATTGACTCCTCACCCGCTCCTTTAAAGCCAAATCCTTTACAGTTCCCTCTCCTTCCCTACTCTGCCTGAAGAAGCAACAAGGTTCGAAAAGCTTGTGTGCGTGTGTGATTTATTTATGTTACTATCACTATGTGTGCTCCTTCGCCTGGTAAGTAAACTTCATCTACTTTATATATATAATTTTCCTGTTAGGAATTTATCCTCTCTCTCTCTCTGATGACGTGCCATGTCTCTAAAAAAATCCCATAGAAAAAAAAATTAGAAGTGAGATCAGAAACGTTTGGAGGCCAAAGATAAAGAGCTTAGTAGTGTGCTGCGTGAAAGCCAATCCATAGCTTTAGGTGCCTTTCAGTTCAAATAAGTTCAAACGGGTATGTGCCAAAGGGGTAGTGATCCATCCTGGAGGAACTGATCTGCTTCTTCCTCGAGATGAAGGACCAGACAATTTTGAAAATTTTCCAGACAGGTTTGTCCAGTTACAGTTGCACTTCCGAAGAAAAGGGGACAGAAATCTTTATTGGCTTGAATGGTACAGATAACTTTCATCTTAGGTGAATTATGTTAATGATGCCTTGGTTCCCCACAGATTCTCAGTGTCCCATACATGGACACTGTGTCAACTGACATTCCAGTTTATGTGAAGTGTAGTTTTATCACTAAACACGACCTTCAATACCAACAAGTTATCTGTTTACATTTGTTCAAGGACAAACTCAGAGGACTCTAGTCTTTCACCTTATTAGCTTCCAAAAGGGCCTGCACCAATTTCAGATGGTAAGATTTCATTCCACCCCATGAACCACAGACATTATTGCCGAGGTTGAGTGGCCTGCATGTCTCAACGATGCAGATAATCATACCGTAGGGTGCAACCACAGGGGAAGGGTATCTGTGGAGAGGCCAGAAAAACGTGTGGTTGCTGAATAGGGGCAGCAGCCTTTTCAATAGTTACAGGGGAACAGTCTGGATGATTGACTTAGCTGGCCTTGTAGCATCAGCTAACATGGCTTTGCTATGCAGTTACTGCGAACAGCTGAAAGCAAGGGGAAACTACAGTTGCTGTTTTTCCTAAAGAGATGCAGCTCTACTGTATGAATATATGATGACGGCACCTTCTTGGGTAAAATATCCTGAAGGTAAAATAGTACCTCAATCAGATCTCCAGGCAGGGACTACTCAGCAGGACTGTCACCATCACGAAAAACAAAACAGGCATTTTACAGATAGAAGCATGAAATGTTCTAACAATTAATCGTGTAGGTAAGTTAGAAAATTTGGAAAGAGAAATGGATATGTTCAAGTTAGATATGGTAGGTATTAGTGAAGTTCGGTGGCAGGATGAACAGGATTTCTGGTGAGGTGAGTACAGGGTTAAAAAAACGAAATCAGTTAGTGATAATGTAGGAGCAGGTCTAATAATGATTAACATGATAGGAATGCGAGTAAGTTACTATGAACAGCATAGTGAAAGCATTATCATAGCAAAGATAGACACAAAACGAACACAAACCACAGTAGTACAAGTTTATATGCCAACTAGCTCTGCTGGTGATTAGGAGATCAAAGAAATGTATCACGAGATAAAAGAATTTATTCAGAAAATTAACGAGACGAAAACTTGATTGTGATTGGGGACTGGAACTCGCTAGTAGGAAAAGGAAGAGAAGGAAAATCTTGTAGGTGAATATGGACTGTGAAAAAGAAATGAAAGAGATCACTTGGTAGAATTTTGTGAAGAGCACAATTTAATGATCACCAACACTTGGTTTGAACATCATGGAAGAGACCAGGAGACACTGGATGATACCAGATTGAGTTTATAATGGTAAGGAATAGATTTAGGAACTAGGTTTTACACGGTAAGACATATCCGGGAGTAGATAGAGATTGACTACAACTTATTGGTTATGAACTGCAGATTAAAACTTAAGTTAGGAGATGGAACCTGGACAAACTGAAGAAACCGGATGTGATTGAGGGTTTCAGAGGGAGCATTAGGCAAGGATTGCCTGAAACAGGGGAAAGTAATACAGTAGAAGAAGAATGGATAGCTCTGAGAGATAGTGAAAGCAGCAGAGAATCATATAAGCCAAAGGAGAAGGCCTAATAGAAATACCTGGAGATTACAGGATGTACTGGACTTATTTGATGAAAGGAAAAAATATAGAAATGCATCAAGTGAAGCAGGCAAAAGGGACTACAAACATCTGAAAAATGAGATTGACAGGAAGTGCAGACTTGCTAAGCAGGAGTGTCTAAAGGACAAATGCAGAACCGTAGAAGAATGTATAACCAGGGGAAAGATAGATACCGCCTACAGGAAAATAAGAGAGATATTTGGAGACAAGAAAAGCAGCTGTATGATTATCAAGAACTCAGATGGAAAACCAGTACTAAACAAAATGGGGGAAAGCTAAAAATGTGGAAGGAATATATAGAGGGCCTATACAAAGGAAATAAACTTGAAGGCAGTATTCTAGAAATGGAAGAAGTACAGGAAGATGAGATAGGACATACGATACTGCGAGAAGAATTTGACAGAGCGCCGAAAGATTTGAGTCGAAACGAGGCCCCTGGAATAGTCAATATTCCGTCTGAATTGCTGATATTGTTAGGAGAGCCAGTCATGAAGAAATTGTTCCACCTGGTATGCAAGATGTATGAGAAAGGTGATACTCTCCGACTTCAAGAAGAATATAGTGATTCCAAAGAAAGCAAGTGGAGACAAATGTGATAATTACAGAACTATCAGTAGTTTAATAAATCACAGTTTCAAAATACTAACACGAATTATTTACTGATGAATGGAAAATAATTGTATACAAGCCGAGGCTGGGCTCCTCACGACAATTAATTGTCTCTCGATACCACATGGTCTGTTCTCCCTGATGCGGGAATACAGTATTGTAGCTGCGAGCATTACAGAACAAATAGGCTGTGGTATAGGAAAGAGACAGTGTGGCGAATGGAGATTTGGGTGTGGCGGGAGACGTGCAGGAAAGAGTCCTCTGCAGTCGGGCTGGTCACTGTGTCTTCGGTGGCGGAGTGGTCAATGCATCTACCTAGTAAGCAGGAGATCCTCGGTTCGAATCCTGGCCGGGCACAAATTTTCATTCGGCGCAGTTTGGTATTTCATCTAAACCTAGTACTGTGAAGTCATAACTGATCGCAAATTGCGATTTACGGCACCCTTATGGAAGATCAGTTTGGATTCAGGAGCAATGTAGAAACATGGAAGGCAATACACACATTACGACTTATCTTAGGAGATAGGCTAAGGAAAGGCAAACCTACGTTTTAGCATTTGTAGATTTGGAAAAAGCTTTTGACAATGTCGACTGGAATAAACTCTTTCAAATTCTGAAGGTAACTGGGGTAAAATATAGTGTAGAGGTGTATTCAACTTATACAACAACCAGGCAACAGTAATTACAGTCTAAGGGCATGAAAGGGATGCAGAGGTTGAGAAGGGAGTAAGACAAGGTTGTAGCTTTTCCCCAATATTGTTCATTCTGTACATTGAGCAAGCAGTGAAGGAATGCAAAGAGAGATTTGGAGAGGGAATTAAAGTTCAGGGAGAAGAAACAAAAACTTTGTGATTTGCCGATGACATAGTAATTCTGTCAGAAGAGTGAAACAAGGATAATGGAATGTAGCATCAGAAGGTCAGGAGATGCTGAAGGAATTAGATTAAGTAATTAAACAATAAATGTAGTAGACGAGTTTTGTTATTTGAGTGGCAAGATAACTTCTGATTGCCGAAGTAAAGAAGATATAAAATGCAGAGTGACTACGGGGAAAAAAAAAATTTCTGAAGAAGCGAAATTTGTTGACAACCAATATTAGTTAAACATTAGGACGTCCTTTCTGAAAGCATTTGTCTGGAGTGTAGCGTATGGGAGTGAAACGTCGACAATAAGGAGTTCAGACAAAAAGATGATAGAAGCTTTTGAAATGCGGTGCTACAGACGAATGATGAAAGTTATATAGTTAGATCATGTAACTAATGAGGAGGTGCTTAAGCGAATTGGAAAGAAAAGGAGTTTCTGACATATCCTGACTAAGAGAAGGGATAGATTGTTGGGGCACATTCCGAGACATCAAGAAATCGTCAACATAGCATTAGAGGGAAGTGTGTGGGGTAAAAATCATAGAGGGAGACCGAGGGAAAAATTCAGTAAGCAGATTCAAAAGGATGTAGGTTGCTGAACTTATTTTCAGATGAAGAGTCTTGCACAGGACAGGGTAACATTGAGAGCTGCATCAAACCAGTCTGCGGACTGAAGACCACAACAACAACAACAACAACAACAACAACAAGATTTCATTCTTAATTTTTCCTTTTGACTCTCCAAATGATCAGTTGTGAAATATGTGTCGATGTTACATCAGTTTTAGCTACATTCAAACAGCAGTCCTATAAAGGTTGCTCCCGCATATAACTGCTGTAGTGCCAAAAGAAAACTTCAAACTGTAGTTTACAACAGGATAATAAGTATGTTATTACACTATTCCTCACAAATGTGAAAATAAAAAAATTTTGAATTACTAATTTATTTAATTACATGAATATTTTGTGGCATAATAAAATTATGTTAGCATGAAAGTTGGGTTCCACTTGAGTGTTATCAATACACAAACATTTCAATACTTACAATACAGTCCACAGCTCCCTTAGGGCAAGCATGTGAGGACTGAAATTCAAATGTGTAAGTTTTTCCCACTTCTGATCTGAATGTTGGTTCACCAAGTAAGACACTCGTGTTACAAACAAACTCCACTCGAGTTAGTACTCCTCCTGCAAAACAGCATGCCACAGAAAATAATTATAAAAATGTCTTCAATTTCTTAGAAGCGAAATTTAGCCAACTTTGCAAATAACAATGTTGTTCACAATTAAAGCAACAAAGTGACATTTCACAATTCTGTGTTGAATTTATTACAGTCATAAAAACTATCAACTGATGGCCATACTATAGTGTTCCACACGCAAGACGGCATTCCAATCAGCAGAGAGCCATGTCAATGATGACACCAGTGTGTGATATTACAGATACAGGGGGTAGTTGATTGTTTCCATGTGAAAGGCAGATTTTGCCAGGTTGTTGGGTTCCCCAGCCGACTGGTTAACAGTTTGAACCTAGTGAATGGACAGGTAGTCAGTGTTTTCGTAATGTGCTTGGAAACCGGAAACCACACTCTTGGGTGAGCAAGGTTGGCTATTCCAGATTGCAACTGAAATACAATACAGCCACAAACATTATTCTAAAACTCCATATGAAATCAAGGAATGATCATACGGCAAATATAATTATATGAATGGATTCAGGGGACTTGGGAGAATCAAACGCCCTAATTACAATTTCAATATTCCTTACAGATTATAAGACTTATATTTACATTTACTGATACACAGTGTTTATCAATAACAGTTTAAGAAGCAATTGGGCAGCATTGCACCACACTACCTATCTAAAAAGACGTGCCACATTATTTCCGTATTCTTTCAATAAACTTTATTTTACTCTCTTGCTCTGCTTTTCGTTGAGGTAATAATATTCTAGTGTTGGAACATAAATTCCACAACAGAAACACAAAATATGAACCCAGCAAAGCACATTACATTTGTATATACATTTTATGAAATCTTCATGATCTCAACTAACAGTGAAGAAGAACATCAGAATTTCCTCTCCAACCTCAACTCCCTGGGTCCCGTCAAATTCACCTGGTCCTATTCCAAATCCCATGCCACTTTCCTCGATGTCGACCTCCATCTGTCCAGCGGCCAACTTCACACATCCGTCCACATCAAACCAACCAACAAACAGTACGTCCATTATGACAGCTGCCATCCATTCCACATCCAATGTTCCCTTCCCTACAGCTTAGGTCTGGTGGCAAAAGAGTCTGCTCCAGTCCCGAATCCCTGAACCAGTACACCAATAACCTAATAACAGCTTTCACATCCTGCAGCTATCCTTCTGATCTGGTTCTGAAGCAAATTACCAGAGCCACTTCCTCATCCCACCAAATCCAGAACCTTCCACTGAAGAACCCCAGAAGTGCCCCTTTTGTCACCGGATACTTTCCGGGACTGGAGCGGACTCTGAATGTGGCTCTCCAGCAAGGATACGACTTCCTTAAATCCTGCCCCGAAATGAGATCCATCCTTCATGACATCCTTCCCACTCCACCGAGAGTGTCTTTCCGCTGCCCACCTAACCTTCATAACCTCCTAGTCCAACCCTATGAAATCCCCAAACCACCTTCCCTACCCTCTGGCTCCTACCCATGCAACCGCCCCCGTTGTAAAACCTGCCCTATGCACCCTTCCACCACCACTTACTCCAGTCCCGTAACCCGGAAGGTGTACACGATCAAAGGCAGAGCCACTTGCGATAGCACCCACGTGATTGACCAACTCACATGCCTGCACTGTGAAGCGTTCTATGAGGGAATGACCAGCAACAAACTGTCCATTCGCATGAATGGTCACAGGCAGACAGTGTTTGTTGGTAATCAAGATCACCCTATAGCTAAACATGCCTTGCTGCACGGCCTGCACATCTTGGCGCAATGTTACACCGTCCGGGTTATCTGGATACTTCCCACCGACACCATCCTTTCAGAACTCCGGAGATGGGAACTTGCCCTTCAGCTTATTCTCTCCTTCCGTTGCCCACCTGGTTTCAACCTCCGCTAAATTCAAATTCCCCCCCCCCCCCCCACACCATATTTAGCATCTTTGCCTCGGTTCTGTGGACAAAGCCTCTACCTCAAGCAGTATCTCTGTCCAACTTCTTTGCTTTTTACAAATGTCTGTCTAGGTGTGTGTGCGTTTGGACATGTGTGTCCTGGGATTGGAATGACTCCTTTTCCACTTCCTTAAAACTCATATCCTTCCCTTTCTCCTCTCCTTTCTTCCTCTATTCCTGAAGAAGCGACCAACAGTTGCAAAAGCTTGTATGTGTGTGTGCGTGTTTGTGTCTGTTGACGAGCCTGTCCTTTGGGTAAGTCATTCTTTGTATATTTATTATATTTACTATTATTCTTAGTAACATATGTTTTTTATGTTGTAGACTGCCACTTAAATATTTCATGGCCAATTAAAAATAGTAGATATGCAGCAGATAATTTATATATAAACAATTATATGTATTTAAAAAACGTAAAGAAAGCTGGACTTACCAGGCGAGAAGGCACTGGTTCCTTGATACACAAAAAAAAACACACACACATACAAACTGAGCTTACGCAACCTAAGGTTGCTTCATCAGAAAGGGCAGGGAAGGAGAGGGAAAAGGAAAGAATGAGGGTTTTAAGGGAATGGGTAAGGAGTCATTCCAATCCCAGGAGTGGAAAGATTTACCTTGGAAAAACGATAGGTAAACACACACACACACACACACACACACACACACACACACACACACACACAAGGCAGACATATGCAAAATGCAAAAAGGTTGGACAGAGATGCCAGTCGAGGCAGAGACTCTGTCCAGAGATTGGAGGCAAAGATGTTGTAGAATGTTGGGCGGGAATTTCAAACTAACGAAGGTTGAGACCTTGTGGGCAACAGGAAGAGTGAGGGCATCAGGTCTGGCCTGGTGTGTGTGTGTGTGTGTGTGTGTGTGTGTGTGTGTGTGTTTTTACCTATCATTTTTCCCTCAAGTTAAGTCTTTCCTCTCCCGGTATTGGAATGACTCCTTATCCACTCCCTTAAAACCCTCATCCTTTCCTTTTCCCTCTCCTTCCCTGCACTTTCTGATGAAGCTACCCTATGTTGCGAAAGCTCAATTTGTGTGTGTGTGTGTGTGTGTGTGTGTGTGTGTGTGTGTGTGTGTGTTTTTGTTTTTATTTGTGTATCAACAAACCGCTGCCTTCTCGCCTGGTTAAGTCCAACTTTCTTTACATTTTTTAAAATATTTTTCCGAACAGAATTGTTTCCCTTTATACAATTATATGTATTTGTGAACAAGAACTGAATATATTTACATAAAAAGCCATGATAAATTAAATATTAATTGTGTAACTTTATTTCGACGGTGCCAGTATATTTGAACAGTGAGACGCCACGCTTAATGTCTATCTAAGCAAAGAGCTTCAATCTCAAGCGTTTTTTTAGTATTGTTAAATATATATTTGTTTGTTAAATGTAAACAACATGTGTAGTGAGGTGGTCAAAGTATTTAATTCTGTGATATTCAAATGTATAATATTTTGGAAGGGAAATTGTATTTTAAAGATGAGGCGTTAGGATGCGCGGGAGGATACAATTTTGGGAGCAGGGAGAGCATGGTTTCGAATGCTTGGGAAGGGACTCAACTTGGATGTGTGGGTGAAAGGCTGTGACACTGGGCTGTCTGAAGCCGCGTTACGAACTTGTGATTTGGAGAGAGGCGCCTGTGTGGACTTAAAAAAAATTTACACGACTGTGACTGCAGAACTTAGTCTCTGCTTGAAAAGTGATAAACTTTGCACGGTAGTAGGGTTGTGGAGCTGTGATAATTCAGCAATTGTGTACTTGGGTGATAAAAAACTGTTTTATAACAAATACTGCAATCGCGGATTAATTTGGAACTGTTCATATTGAGTGCGTGTGATACTTTTAGTGCCTCTCATGAACAATAATTGGGGAAATATTCAGTTATTTACCGATGTATAAAGTAGGACCACCTCCGGATTTTCATCTCCAGAAAGAGAAATAAACTCAATTTATGAAGAATTATTTCATGACTGAATCTCTTCTTTATCTTAGAATCCATTTTGTTGGTTATTCAGAAGTTTAATTTATGTTTGTTTAAATATATTTTCACGTTATCATATGCAGATTAATAGACTGGCTGAACTACAGATTAATTATTTATCTTGTTTAAACAGATTGGGTAGCTGTTTAGAGCATAGAAGCTGACATACATAACTGACTCCTATGTACAGAGACAATGAGCCATAAATTTTTACAACCCCAGTTATGTATTGCCCAATTCTTATTGGTGAATACCGATCGATAGGAAGTTCGCAAGTGCACATATCAAATGGAGTAGTATTTGTTGAGTCCACATCAAGTGCAGTGTGGCAAGGAGAAAATGCTTCCCACACACTTTGTGACGAAGGCACGAATACTCTGATACCTTTGTGGCTCGATGGCTTAATGTGAATTGTTCTACGGTTGAAAGGGCACACTGATGCCACCCACTACACAGCAACTGGCACACATTGGAAAAGTTGTATCAAGTCAAGCAGTGTGCAGAAGACTCCTGCAGAGTAGCCTTTCTTGTCTGAGACCTGCTATAGATCCGTGTCACATCTTCGCACAGAAGGGAATGTCTCAAGTGAAGGTGTCAACAAGCCATTTGAATGGTCTAACAGAGGGCCAATGTTCTTTTCACAGATGAGTCCCAATTTGGTCTACAAAATGATTCTCTATGGATTTGTATCTAGAGCGAACATTGGAAATATGATTTTTTGAAAAGACACCAATATTGAGGAGTATCCCTAATGGTGTGAGCAGGGATTATGAACACCTCTTTATGAAATTGTATGTGTGAATCGGCAAGGTTTAACCTCTGTCAGGTAACACAACAAGATCTTGGATCCTCATATGCAGTTGTTGCGAGGAGCTTTGGGGCAAGACTTTGTATTGATGCATGATAATGTTCAACCTTATGGTTATTTTTTTCTTGGACAAGGAAGATTCTGCACATTTGGTTTGGCCCTCTCACCCTTCAGATTTGAAAACCGTAGAGCATTTCAAAGTAGGGTAGCAAGTTGCAGCACGGCAGCATCCACCAACCACTCTCCGAAACTATCAAGCAGCTTTGCAGGAAGAATTGGTGTTATTGACTCAACACGAGATTGTCAATGATATTCACAACAAGCCTCATTGGCATCAGGCCTGTATTGTAATGAAAATAATACCATCAGCTGTGTTCAATATATTTATTTAGCAACCAGTTTCAACGGTCAATGCCATCATCTTCAGGCCCTTAAAATAAGAAACCTGCATATTGCTGGATTAAAGTCAATATAACCGGTATCACACATTCATCCAATCTTACAGCAACAAGGAAAAAGTCATGCCTGGACAGCTCAAATGTGAGGCATAGTTTTAAACCATCAGGATGTTTCAAATAGTGCTCTCTATGGTGCAAATTGGATAGATTCAATCTGGACGTTTTCCGCATTATTAGGTAATAATATTCACACCCACTGACAAATACAACAAAAGTAAAATACACGTTTTGAACTGCATGATTAACACCCAAAACTGGTTCTGTGACTCTTCAACTAATTTTTCCTTGTTTCCAGGGCATTCCTGACCTCCATTTCAGTAGTTACTAACAATTTATTATAAGTAAAAAACAAAATCAACACCATTCATCACTTCAAAAAGATCAATTATTGAACAATGGTACAAAAATTACAACATTATGAGTCAGTGAACGATGTCATTGCATTTTTGCCAATATACCCACAGCTTGCTTGAGAGCAGTTTCAATTAAACACAACAAAGCGGAATAAAAATGATGAAACAAGAGGTCTACATATTCAGTGTTTTTACAATGTATCAAGCTGTCTATATAAAGGCATAGCAAACAAACAATTATTAAAGGTCAAGTTTGTGTTGCTTTAGGAGGTGACACAATGTACAATAATAAAAACATTAATTGAGCATACCTTTTGCTTTATAAACAAGCAATGGGCCATCATCAGCAATCTTGGCATTTGTACCTTTGGTATTTCCAATAATGATGACAGTTCCATTATGTAACTGCTTACAAGCTGTTGAACCATCACACTGTGTATTTTTTATCGTGCCACATACATTTATATAAAATAATTCACCATTAGGTGACCTGACAGAATAATACTGTGGATGACGAAGTGGACGTAGATCAACAACTCCAGAGCTCTTCTCTTCACTCTGTATCAGACACCTTTCTGCTATCAGTGCATCTTGCCCTTTTAAAGGGCAAGCTATTCTTGTAGGCCAATATACACTGAACCTACAATCATTTAACTGGGCCATCACTGGACCATCATCCTGGAAAAGATAAAGGTTCATTTCAAATTTTAAAAAAAGTGGGATATAATGATGATGATATTATTATTATTATTATTATTATTATTATTATTATTATTATTATTATCATCATCATCAATAATAACAATAATAATAATCTATATATATCAAAATGAATTGCTGTTCATTAGTCTAGCTGAAACATGAGAACGGCTGAACCGATTTGGCTAATATTGTGTAAGTCCAGGGAAGGTTTAAACGGTGATAAAATATGGAAAAGTTGTCCGGAAAAGAGGAAAATTGAAAAAACCTGAAACAGTTTTTTCTAGCGAACTATCAATACTGTTTGTCCAATTGCAATAAAATTTTGTACATTTCATGTTGAAAGCAAGAGGAAGGTTCGCATTAAATAAAAATTTGGAAAAGTCACCCGGGAAGTAGGAAAATTTAGGAAAACCGATAGCAATTTTTTTTTATGAATAATAATCATTTGCCACATGGTTGTAAGAGCATCACTTGAGTATGGCTTGACAGGACAAGGTTTGTATGAAATACATTTTTTGGAAAATCTACCGAAAAATTGTAAAATTTGAGAAAAACTGAAAGTGCGTTTATCATTATGTTTTTGATTGAATTCGGCACTATAACTGACTATTCACACAATGGAAAAGGGTAATTCTTGTTTTTGGTTCATAATTGTCTTGAAAAAGTTTTCAATAAAAAAAGTAGGGACAGTTAAAAAGGAAAGTCACAAAATTCGAACCAAGTTCCTTTTTCAATGTGTTTCTAAATGTACTCAACACTATAAGTTGCGAACCGTTCATCATCTTGCGATAAAATTTTGATCATTTGACGTTCTACGAAATATGAACATTCTTATGAACTAAAAATTTGGGAAAGTTACCCAGAAAATTTGAAAATTCGCGAGAAACTGAAAGAGCCTTTTTTCAGTGGTATATCAATATCATTTGTCTGACTGCGATAAAATTTTGCATATTCAACATTCAAAGCGAGAGGAATGTTTGAGTGAAATAAAAATTTGGAATAGTTGGCCACAAAAAAGGAAACTTTGTGGAAAACTGAAAGATCTTTTCTTTGGGATATCAATATCATTCGTACGATTTTGATAAAGAGGTAAAGTTATACGAAGTCACCAGGTCATCTAGTAGTAGTAGTAGTAGTAGTAGTAGTAATAATAATAATAATAATAATAATAATAATAATAATATTTTGTTCTATCAAGCTATACCTGCATTCCCACTTGAAAGAATTGATGACTCTTCAATGCATCAGAAAAGAATTTCATATTTCTCTTCCATAAATTATGTTTGCGTCTGAATCGTGTACCATTGCCAGGCAGCACCCAATTTATACAAATTGGGTGCTGCCTGGCAATGGTTCCCTTTCCATTACTGTGGTGTGTTACAGCAACCATTTGAAGTCTAATTTATTATATAAAAGAAGGTCGTGCTTGCATAAATATGTTTTTATTCAGATATGACATGTTTCACCCAGTTAGGACATCTTCAGATATCTTGCAAGAGTAGGTCTTTGTTTTAACTTTTCAGCATAAGATGCACTGGTCCTGGCATTGCCTGTTAGTGTTCAAATAGTATGTACATGCCTCACAAATGCATGAACAATGCTGAGAAATTACAAAAGAGGCCAATCAGCACCATATATTAAGAAGACGTACAGATTGTACTTTGGCTGTTAAATCAGGGTCCAGGCATGTTCTGGGCATATATGGTGTATCAAGTCTTCATTTGTAGGTGTATAGTAAATGATCTTTCACAGGTGTTGTTATACACACGATGTGGCAAGAACCACTTACTTTTGTACGACGACTCCATTAATGCACGGTAAATTCAAAAAGTCTCCCTTGATACACCCCAACACACCATCAGCCATGCAACCAGTGAATCATACTGAATTACTTCTTGTTCCCTTCACACTTGAGTGTGAGAATGATAAAGGCCACAGTGAAACTAGTTCTGCACCATCAAAACCCAATCCTTTAAAAGGTCATGGTTTTGAGTTTAACAATGAGTGTATGGAGATTTGCAAAACAACACAGTGTGAAATTTAAAACATAGTGAAAGATCTAGAATTACAAAAGGTAATGCTGAACTTTTGGAGTTATAATGATACAATCAGTAAAGATGGATTTAAAAGAAAGTCACAGAGAGAAAAAGAAAATGGTTCTTAAAATTTTATTTATTTATTTTTCATGTAAATGTTACCTGTCATTTATTTTACACATACTTTTTCTCTTTGCAATATGCATGCTACCATCAAATCTGACTGATATGCAACATACACAAAAGAAACATAAGCTAACTTGGACAATTGTTATTGTGACTGAACTAAGATAAGTCTTAAAGTGATGTTTTCAGGGCTCTATAAGTCACAGGCATATTCCTTGGGCTACAACATGACTATACCAAATTCTGAGTCTTCCAGTGCCTTTGGGAAAGTCGCAACACAGCACTTCGTTACAAAAAGAATGATTGGCGTAGGTGTCAACTACTTGTACCAGGATCTCTCAATGTTATGCACAAAGCACTTTTCTAATCCAGGAAGAACAGTAATTCTCCTTGATATTGGTGTGAAATTGAGCCTAGTGAAAAATTTCATTAATCCATGGACAAAACTGGCAAAGAATTCCTCTATTTGAGCATTGTAGCGAGGCAAAATAGAAAATGGGATTTACTTAGATTCCCAGATACGCAAACTGAACGAAGATGAGTATGACATCATCCTGGTAGGTAATGAAAAGTTAAATATTGGCTTGCCTTTATTCGAGTGTCAACACACTTACTGAGAAATAAGAGGATGACAATTGCTGACTAAAAGTATCTTGTGGCAAATCATCTGCACCGTTACAATAGACAAGGGTGCAACAAGATAAATTTATTAGATTCCCATTTGGACTTCTTTCCTGAAAACTGTGGTTCTGTAACCGATAAACATGGGAAAGGCTTCCACATAAAAATTACACACACAGAAATATGATACCATGGAAAGTACAGTGCATAAATATAAGATTACTACTGGGCACTAATCAGCAGACCACCAGCAGAAAACTACAAATGCAACATAAAACTAACATAAATAAAAGAATAAGCTTATATAGGAATAAAGCTCAAGTAATCATTACTTCAAAAAGATAGCTCATCTTCCATTTTTATTAAAATTTGATTTATCATCACAGATGGAAGCAAATATCAGCTGGTTTCTAGCTAGTTGTAGAGAGAAAGTAAAAATAAGTTACAAATGAGAAGCTGGATGAATAGTACCATTAACAAAAAATGCATTATGTAAGTTTGTTTTTTATCCTCTATAAATTCTCGCCAGTTAAAGAATGGCAAAATGGAGAAAACTTTATTCCTGCTTGACAAAGCACCTACTGAACTATTGTGTGACATCTTAATGAGAAAAGACCATTGCATTAAAATTTGTTTCTTATTATAGCCCATGGATCAAGGTGTTACAACACTTCAAATGGTGTTACAGAAATTATTGTTGTATAAGTTATTGCCAAAAACAGAAGGATGGGGGAAAAGTCTGTTCAGAAATCTTAACAACACTGCTTTTAAAGATGTATCTTACATAATTGCACAGCATGGGAAAGTGTACGAGAACAGAATGTGAAAAAGCTTTGAATGATCAAAATGCACAATACGCTAAAAGAATCCAATTGCCATGAGTATGATGAAGATGTTGTAGAATGGATGAGTGATGACAATACAGATTATGATCATCAAATCATGCAGGGTAGCAAAATTGTAAACTTTGTCACTGATAAGACTGACTCTCCAACATCCTGTCATCTAGTGATGTAGAAAATGATGCTGAAAATATACCACCTACTTCTGAAGTAATTAAAAGTTTAGATATTGTTGCACAACAATTTTCAAATAAAGATGAAAGTGATCATTACTAGAGATCTGCCGTGGGAAATAACAAAAAAGAAGAAAAGAAAAAAGTGGTGGGAGGGTGGGGGGGAAGGAACTGCATCTTACCTGCCAGTGAGCAAGTAGATGTGTTCAGACAGAACCAACTTTTAGGCTTTTTGTAAAATATTTTCGTTCTGTACAAGTAAAATGCATGTGTATTATATTCTCCTATTTTTAGGCGGTTTTACATAAATCTCTAATGTTCTTCCTTTACAATAACTGAAGTGATTCACGTAGTTAGGAATATATATAGTTTTTACTGGCAAACAAAATGATAAAGTTCAATTATTCAAATTAAATGGTGTTCCAAGTGATGCCTATGTCATCCATATCTTTGGATAATCAATGACATACTGTAGTTCTTTCTTAAACTCATTTACATAGTTATATAGAGGGAAACAATCCTTTTTTGGAAAAATATTTATAAAACGTAAAGTAAGTTGACTTACCAGGCGAGAAGGCACTGGTCTGTTGATACACAAATAAAAATTAAACACACACACACACACACACACACACACACACACACCAAGGCAGGCATATGCAAAATGCAAAGAGGTTGGACAGAGATGCCAGTCGAGGCAGAGGCTCTGTCCACAGATTGGAGGCATAGATGTTGGGCAGGAATTTCGAACTAATGAAGGTTGAGAACTGGTGTGCAATGGGAAGAGAGAATATGTTGAAGGGCAAGTTCCTATCTCCGGAGTTCTGAAAGGTTGGTGTCAGTGGGAAGTATCCAGATAACCCGGTCGGTGTAACTGTGCCAAGATGTGCTGGCCATGCACTAAGGCATGCTTAGCCACAGGGTGATCATCATTACCAACAAACACTGTATGCCTGTGACCGTTCATGCGAATGGACAGTTTGTTGCTGGTCATTCCCACATAGAATGCTTCACAGTGCAGGCATGTCAGTGGGTAAATCACGTGGATGCTGTCACAACTGGCTCTGCCCTTAATTGTGTACATCTTCTGGGTTACAGGACTGGAATAAGTGGTAGTGGGAGGATGCATAGGGCAGGTTTTACACTTGGGGTAGTTACACAGGTAGAAGCCAGAGAGTAGGGAAGGTGGTTTTGTGGGATTACATAGGGGTGGAATATGTGGACAGCATAGACACACTCTCAGTGAGTTCAGATCATGAAGATATCATCAGCAGTGAAGAAGAACTCCAGAATTTCTTCTCCAACCTCAACTCCTTTGGTTCCATCAGATTCACTTGGTCCTATTCCATATCCCATGCCACTTTCCTCGATCTCGACTTCCTTCTATCTAATGACCAGCTTCACACATCTGTTCACATCAAACCCACTAACAAACAACAGTACCTCCATTATGATAGCTGCCATCCATTCCATATCAAACGGTCCCTTCCCTAAAGCTTAGGTCTTCAAGGCAAATGAGTCTGCTTCAGTCCTGAATCCCTGAACCAATACACCAATAACCTGATGACAGCCTTCACATCCCACAACTACCCTCCTGATCTAATACAGAAGCAAATAGCCAGGGCCACTTCCTCTTCCCCTCACACCCAGAACCTCCTACAAAGGGACACTAAAAGTGCCCCCCTTGCCACTGGACACTTTCCAGGACTGGAGCAGGATACAACTTCCTTAAATCCTGTCCTAAAATGAGATCCATCCCTCATGACATCCTTCCTACTCCACTGAGAGTGTCTTTTCACTGTCCACCTATCCTCCGTAACCTCCTATTCCATCCCTATGAAATCCGAAAGCCACCTTCCCTACCCTCCGACTCCTACCCGTGTAACTGCCCCCAGTGTAAAACCTGCCCTATGCATGCTCAATACACCACTTATTCCAGTTCTGTAACCCGGAAAATGTACACAATTAAGGGCAGAGCCACTTGCGACAGCAGCTACATGATTTACCAGCTGACATGCCTGCATTGTGAAGCGTTCTATGTGGGGATGACCAGCAACAAACTGTCCATTTGCATGAACAGGCACAGACAGACAGACAGACAGTGTTTGTTGGTAATGAGGATCACCCTGTGTCTAATCATGCTTTGGTGCATGGCCAGTACATCTTGGCACAGTTACACCGACCGGGTTATATGGATGCTTCCCACTGACACCAACCTTTCAGAACTCCGGAGATGGGAACTTGCCCTTCAACATATTCTCTCTTCACATTGCACACCAGGTTTCAACCTTCATTAGTTTGAAATTCCTGCCCAACATTCTACAACATCTATGCCTCCAATCTCTGGGCAGAGCCTCTGCCTCGACTGGCATTTCTTTCCAACCTCTTTGCATTTTGCATATGTCTGCCTTGGTGTGTGTCCCCCAATGTAAGTCTTTCCTCTCCCAGGATTGGAATGACTCCTTACCCACTACCTTAAAACCCGCATCCTTTTCTTTTCCCTCTTCTTCCCTGCTCTTTCTGATGAAGCAATCTTCGGTGGCGAAAGCTCAGTTTCGTGTGTGTGTGTGTGTGTGTGTGTGTGTGTGTGTGTTTATTTTTATTAGTGTATCAACAAACCGGTGCCTTCTCGCCTGGTAAGTCCAACTTTCTTTACTTTTATAAACAATTACATAGTTAGCAACATTCCTATTTACAACAAAGTTTTACTACCTGTAAAAAAGTGTAAAGAAACAATCTAATATCAGTGCACACTCTGCTGCAAAGTGAAAAATATCATACTGGAAACATGGCCTAAGCTGTGGCTAAGCCACATTTCTCAATATCTTTTCTTCAAGGAGTGCTAGTCCTGCAAGGTTCACAGGAAAACTTCTGTAAGTTTGGAAAATAGGGAAACGATGTACAGGTGGAGCTATAGGTGTGAGGTATGACAGGGTAGCTAAGTCGGCAGAGCACTCAACCATGAAAGGCGAAGGTCCCAGTCTGGCACGCAACTTTAATATACCAGGAAGCTTCAAAGCATGTATTGTTTGCAAAAGATTGCAGAACAGAGAGTACATGCATTTCTGATCCTGAAGTCATGTACTTGAAAATTTTAATTTAGGACAACATAATTAGAAAAGAAGAGCTGATGCATAAGCAGACTGCTTGGATTTACCCTATCCCGACAGGATTTCACTAAGAATTTCGAACACATGTCGGAGGGAAATCCCTTAGTGGCTACGATTTCCATTTGGTGTCTTAACAAGTTATACGTTATAACTTAACTTTATGACAATAAGGCTCCAATTGATTTCTCTCATTGCTATTCTTTAACAGTCATTTTTTTTTCTTTTATGAAAGAGATAATCACACAATTTATCAACTGTTTAGATATATCATTAACTTTCCCGATGAAGCTACCATACACTAAGAGGAGTGAACTCTTGAAGGTGCTGATTATTGCTAGATAAAGTTTTCTGTGATATTGGTTGCAATCAACAGCACACACAAAAATAACTTTCCAAACTTTATCATTCTAAATGAGTTTAGGGTTCATCTTGATATCTAGAGTTCGTAAAAAGAGTTACTTAAACCTACATGACCTCTCTACTTCATGTAGTTGGAGTTTCATATAAAGTGCACGATAATGTGTATCCTTTGGAAAATAATTTATCAAATGCAATACTTTTTAAAAAAATATTGATACTCTCTTCACAGCACATATACACATATTTTATTTTTATACTGCACTTACAGTACTCATGTTACTAGCCTATACAGATTTCTGCACAGACGACAAAACTACTTACCTGTAACATGATGATTGTGTGGTAGCAGCATTTCATTACAAGAGGGAGCCAAATACATGGCAGAAAATGTGATTCAGTTGCCCCAAATCTGGATCAACTTATTCATAAGGGAGACACCTTTGTGGTGGAGAATCTATTGGGGATGTAAACATGGGTTGTCAATTTATGGACAAGGTGGGGAAGATAATTATGATCTTTGATGCCTCATTAAGATCATCTGTGTTGAAGAGCACTGCTGAGCACAGTGTGTTTTGTGTCTGTAGTACATGAAGTTTGCAGCACTGGCAAGAGTGGTACAGCAGGTCATCACATCCACAGACAGACAGCACAGTCATGGATGACCAGCTCACTGCCTATCTCATTCATCTGCCTTCACTCACTAATAATTAGATGCATTCAAAACTCTGAACCTATGTTGTGGTCACTCAAACTAGACTGTATCCTGTGTACATGATTAGTTCCTTCTCACTACTGGATACTACTGCTAAAACTTGTTCAATGAATATAATTCTGTTACAACATTATTTTCGGCAAAATGTATTAGTTCCCAAGGCTGTTTTTCATTTCTTGTGAATTCAGCAATGATTCACTTGCTTTGACAAATACAGCAACCATCGGATTTGTTTAAGCACTTGTTCACAGCATCTCAGGCCACTGTGGTCCCACCACTGCTGCCCTTGGCCTACTCCCCTGCAACGCCATATTTTCCACCTTCCGAGATAGTAAAGGGAGACTGGGACTTATATGTGTGGCATCTGCAGCAGCATTTTAGAGCATTTAAGGTAGTAGACCCCAAACTGCAAATGTCTTTCTTTTTGTGGACGGTTGATCCTTATATTTTTCTATTTACTTTGGAAACTCACTCTGTTGACGGAGGCAGAAAAGTTGCCTTTTTCCTCTTAAGTGTACTATCGCCAAAAACCTGTGTGTTAATGTCCCAAATTGATTTTGACCAGAGCAAATAGATAACATGCCACTTGTATCTGTCATGAGTTACAGGTCTCAGAAGGTTGAGCCTATAATGGAACTAACCTCTGTTAACGCCAAACTTAAGAAAACAATTCCAACATCCTCTGAAGTACATGATACCAGTTCCCGCAAAATGAACATACGGTATCGAATTCTTCAGATACTTTTCAACTTACTCTGTAACACAGTATCTATATAATTCTATTCCCATACTTAATTAGAGCCTCAGACAGAATGAACTGTGTAATTGTACCAGGAGACGTTGTTAATGATAGCTTATAGTAATTATTATTGCCATATTGTTATTGCTCTATTAAACCAGGAACTATATAACAACTAGCAAATCCGGCAACGCTTTGCAGTAGTTAATGTGTATGGGTTATATACCCCAATCTCTCCTCTTCTTCTCCCTATGTCTATCCCTTCCTCCCTCCTCTGTTTTCACATAACCTTCTCTCCCTGTCTTTTTTCCATCGCCTTCACACCACTCCTCCTTATCCTACACAATATCCACATCCTCCAACTACTCTCTACATCTATATCATCCCCTCTTTTTAAATCCATTTCATTCCCAATTTCAATCTCCTTCTCCACCTCTCTCTGATCTTATTTATTGTTATCAGGGGCATGATTGGTAATGTAAGTCAAAATGGATGGGTAAATCAAATGGAAAAGGGTCATTAGAGAAACCTTTCAAGTTGCTCTATCTGTAAGGTTAGTAGCTTTAATGGCTGTACTTTTAATGATTTTATTGTATGAACAGACGTGACTATACATTTAAGCATAAAAAAAAACTTTCCTGTTTCATGTTAAAAATGGCTGGAAAAAGGAAAATGGAAAACAGCGCAGGTTAGCAAGTTTTTCTAGCAGCGAGCAGAATAGAAATGTTTTTTATGAATTGGTTATACCTTCTTGAGAGCCTATAAGTTGAAAACAAAGTAATTATAGCATGATCATACTTTAATGATAGAAAGTCCTTATGAAACAAAATAATTAACTAAAATACAAATACGTTTTAGAATTCTTTGTGTTGCGTTCATTGTAATGCTTGTTAATGAACGACAGTTTTTGTCTTTCCGTCCGGAGAGAGAACAAACAGTGCAGATGGTTTACCATCTCTCTAACACATCACGTGAAACTGCCCATGTGAAAAACACGGCGATTCAAGATTTAATCCACAAACTTCCAACAACTGGTCATGCACTTTATTAATTGTCATTTTGAATGGAAGGTGAACGGTAAACTGGACACGCTTAAATTGAAACTGCAAGTCGGTTGGAATCAGTGGTATTCTTGTAATCAGAACATCCTCTCCTTTGAATTTTCCTGTGATTATTGTTGCTTCAATCACATTGTTCATCAGCTTCTTCACAGAGAGTCTTATTCCATTGCATAGTTTCGGTTGGCTTAGATTTTATAACAAGATTATCACAGACCCAACCTAGATTTGCAAATTGAGCAATGGCATTCCTAGCAAATCCAATGAATTCAAGAATTTTGTTGGATTTTTGACGACTTCAACAGGATCAGAAATGGAAACCATCTAAGTAATGAATGCAAATTTCAACAATAATACCTATCCTTGAGACAATATTAATAAATGTACGTTATTGGCCAGTGATTTGGCTTTGAATTTTTATGTTCAAATCGTCTACGTTCTTTTTTTTTTTTCGTTACCAAAATGGCTAGTTCACTCAACCAGATAGTATGGTTTTAGTAACTGGCACCAATATTCGTCTGTTTCCTGACCTGTAAGTGAATAATGAACTCTTATTAGGAATCTAATTGAAACACAATTAACAACATTGCTATATACCAGTAAAATTTTACAATCCGCGACACAGGCGTGGTATAGCTATGTTGACAACAGCTGCTGAAGCCGACCAATCGCGGCAAAGCTTGAGATAGCCAATGAAATTTTAGATAGCAACAGTTGTTTTCTCTTCATAGTAAATAATATTTTGATAATCCACATAATAATTTAGTTTCAGACACATTAAACTTACTGAGGAAGATGATGTTTCTCATGTATTCTCAGAATTGATAATGCCGTCACCCTTTAATCTAACCCCCTTGGCGTATTTGTTTGCTCTGATGCAGCATATTTTGTTGCTGGATGAGTAACGAATAAATAAGCTGATTCTTGGAGAATCTAGAAAATGATCCAATCTGGAAGTGTACTTTCAGTTTTATGTCACATAACACGGAAACACGGTCGAACAGGACAAAAAGTATCCTACGTCCGTCTCCTGCTTCTAAGCTACCTCCCCACCAATTTTGAGCCAAATCGGTCCAGACGTTCTTTAGTTATAAATAATGTAACTAATATATATATATATATATATAACACACACACACACACACACACACACACACACACACACACACACACACACACGTCAGCCATCTCTGGCTGCCCAAGACTGCCAGCATTCCAAAAGCGGTTTTTGCCGCAGTTCTTACGGAGCATTCCATGCTGTGCCAAGTAGCTTGAAGACATCATCATCACATGTTCTTCCCGAAACAAAAACATCAACAACCTTCAGCTCTTGTTTACTAAACTGCTGTTTCCTGGCCTCAAGTGCAACCTTCAAAATTCTCAGTTCATCCAACATGAAACTGAATCTTGGGACACTGTTGGAATAGAGCACCTACGTCCCCACTCATTGTGGGAATCAATTTCCCTAGCCGAAATTATCAAAAGGAACTTCAGTCATTTCAGCGAGGTCAGCTACTATTCAAAATTACTCTCAAACGTGGCTGAGATTATCCATCCATTGAACACATTACTCAAAAAGCCAGATTGTTTGTGTGGTCTGCAGCTTCCTATGTAGTGTTAACTCATATTAAATCCCTGTTAACTATCAGTATTTCTTGATAGGCGAGAAGCTTGTCCTAGCTGAAGATGCCTGCCAGCACAAGATCAGAGCAGGTTGGTATTGTTTGGTATTTGGTTTTGGATGGGACTAAACTGCAAATGTTATCAGTCCCTTGTTCCAATCAAAGAGAGATAAAACTATGTGCTAAACATCTTCAAATATAGGATTTAACATATCAAAGATAAAATAGAAATTATAAAGGAAGAACGGGTAAAAAAGTTTAAAGATATAACCAGAGTGTAATAGCTGCCTGATCATAAAAATAAAAGTAGGACATCCAGACACACTGTGACACGTTAAAAACCACCTACCTAATAGTGTTAGGTACGTGGAGAACAGTGGGTTAGTAGACAATAAACTTTATGTGGAATGGTACAAGCCAGTCGCACAAATAAAATTTAAAACAGAATCAACCATGGAGGCATTGACAGCTAAAACAAGGTTTAAGGCATCAGGGATATTAAAATTCTGTGTCTGGTCTCTAAATTGCGGCAATCCAATAAGATGTGTGCAACTGTCAGATGTGTACCAAAGTGACAATGAGGAGGGTCCTGAAGATGGAGAAGATGACTGTGCATCAGCCAAGTATGGCCAATACAAAGCTGGCAAAGGACAACCGACTCCCTACGACCAATCCTCAGTGAGGACTTCCATACAGCAGTGGAGAGCTTGACAATGCGGAGCTTGTTTGGTTCAGTCGAGTCTGTCCATTCAGAACTCCAAACCCCAAGGACCTTGTAGTGTCACTGTGATCAGAGGTCTGTTTCTGGGAGGTCAATATCCAGGGACAGTGAAGTGGTAGCCTGCCTAGCCAACTGATCGATGCGTTCATTACCTGGTATACCTATGTGGCCTGGCGTCCAAACAAAAGCAACAGAATGGCCTGACTCGTCAAGGGCGAAGACGATGTCTTGAATTGACCACACCAAATTTTGCTTGGGAAGAAATTAGTAAGCTAACTAGGGAGTTGCTACGGATGACAAACGACCCCCTTGGGGCAAGCTCCGAGATGTTTGAGAGCTTGTAAAATTGCGAACATTTCTGCAGTGAAGACACTACTTCCAAAGGCAATGTTTGCTGTTCAGTATGATCATCACAAATAAAGGCATACCCAGCATGGCCATCGACGAGTAAACAGTCCGTGTAAATAACTGCCGCATTGTGGTATGAATCTAGAACTGTTCAGAGCTGAGGGAGATTTAATGGTGTTACTGAGTCAAACAAGTCCAACCTAATCTGCAAGCGAGGGAGACACCAAGGAGGGGTATGGGAAGATTATTGTAAAATGTGAGGGAATAGAAGGAACTCAAGTGACGAAAGAAGGAACGGATACGGACCACGAATGGGAGACCCAGCCTTGTCCTTTGTCGTGGAGAAGAAAGGGCATTAGATGGAAAGAGAAGCCTGCAATTTGGGTGGTGAGGCGAGGTATGTACACGGGCAACTGTTGCCGGCGGAACCGCAAGGGAGGGACACATGCTTCAACTAGGAGACTCGTCAGAAAGGCTAGCGTCGCAAGCGGACACCACTATGTAGGAGTGGGTTCAGGACATGGGGTGCTGAAGGCGCTGCTGAGTCATACACAATGCTCCCAAAGTCAAGCTGTGACTGAATTAAAGCCTTGTAAAGCTGCAGGAGGATGGAATGGGCTGCTCCCCAACCAATGCGGCTGAGGCATCGAAGAATGTTGAGATGTCGCCAACATTTTTTCCTCAGCTGACGAAGGTGGGGCACCCAAGGCAACAAAAACCATACCTAGGAAGCGATGTGTTTCCTCAATATGAAGGGGTTCATCACCCAGGTATAGCTCTGGTACTAGGTGAACTACCCGATGGTGGCAGAAGAGCATTACGTGGGTTTTCTGCACAGAAAACTGGAATCCATGGGCAGAGGCCCATGACTGGGCATTTCGGATGGCACCCTGCAACCGCCATTCGGTGACAACAATACTAAAGGAGCTGAAATACAGACAGGTCATCAGCGAACAAGGAGTAACAGACCGATGATCCCACAGCCACAGCAAGACTGTTTATTGCCACTAAAAATAACAGTTCACCGAGGACGGAGCCCTGTGAATATGGGGGGAGCTAAAAGAGGCTCTAACCCTCACCCGGAAAGAGTGGTGGAAGAGGAAATTCCGAATAAAAATTGGAAAGGGGCCTCATAAGCCACAGTTATGCAGCGAGGCCAGTATACATACGCCTTGCGAAGATCGCAGTATACCGCAACCAGATGCTCACACCTAATGAACGAAGTGCAAATAGCCGACTCCAGGGACATGAGGTAGTCAATGCCAGAGTGACCTTGGCATAAGCACCTCTGTTATGGAGCAAGGAATCCACACTCTTCAAGGTTCCACATGAGTCGCCAACTCCCCATATGTTCAAAGAGATTGCAGAGAATGTTGGTGAGGCTGATTGGATGGTAATTGTCAGCTACCAGAGGACCTGCCATTTGGACAGGAAAACACCCTCAAGCCAGAGACGATTGAACAGGGCAAGAAGTTGGCGCTTAAGTCTGCTGATAGGTGTTGGAGTAACTGACTGTGAATGCGATCAGGTCCAGGGGACATATCTGGGCATGCAGCAAGGGCACTTTTGAACTCACAGTAAAAGGGATTTTTTATGTATCCTGGCATTGTGTTCGAAAAGATATCCGATTTCGCTCCATTCGCTCTTTAAGAGCGCGGAAGGCTGCACCATACACAACGGTCGCTGAGTTGCAAGCATAGTGATCTGCCATGTGTTCAGCTATGGCAACAGGGTCAGTACATATTGTACCCTGAATGCTGAGACAGGGTATCCCCGCCAGCGGGCAGTTCCCATAGAGGCGTAAACTGGCGACCACACCCGCGAAGGAGAGGTACAGGACCCGATGGAGGCAACATACGTCTCCCAGGAGTCCCTCTTGCTTTAGTGTATCAGTTGCTGGGCCAGGAGATGCTTAAAGGCAATAAGATGATGTACAGATGGGTGGCATCGGTGGTGGTTTAGTGCTCACCGATGTTCGCGGATGGCCTCAACCATTCCTGGTGTCCACCAAGGCACTGCCTTGCGGTGGAGTGAACCAAGTGTGGTGAGAACAGTTTTCTTGGTGGCAGAAACAATGGCCTCTGTGACCTGCTGAACAGCGATATCAACGTTGCCTGGAAGTGGAGTGGAAATCACAACAGCCAAGGTGTAAGTTGGCCAGTCAGTCCTATGGAGGGACCAGTGAAGCAGGCAGTCAGCAGGTGAACACTGTGGGAGTGACAGGAAGATAGGAAAGTGGTCACTGCCACACAGGTCATCATGGACCCTCCAAGCGAGATGTGGAGGAAGGCTTGGGCTACAGACAGGTCAATGGCTGAAAACATTCCATGTGCCACACTAAAGTGTGTAGGGGGCACCCCCGTGTTAAGGAAGCAAATGCCTCACTATGCTAAAAGGCTTCAACATCCATACCATGATGGGTTGTCTCAGTTCCACCCCACAAATGATGTTGGGCATTGAAGTCCCCCAGAAGCAGAAATAATGGGGGAAGTTGTGCCACCAGGGCAGCAAGGGTCAGTAAGTGAGACTGCCTTATCCGGAAGAAGGTAAATGGAACAGACTGTCAGTTCCTGCATAGCACGTATTCTAACAGCCAGTGCCTCGAGAGTCGTGTAGAGAGGCACAGCGACACTGGGGATAGTGGCAAGGACACACATACATACACCTCCAAAGACCCTGTAATACAAGGGACAAATTTTGTAACAGCCCCAATAGCCAAGAAGGGCTGAGGTCCTCTGCGCAGGACACCAAGTTTCCTGCAAGGCTATACAAAAGGCTGGGAAGCGGCACAACAATTTCTCCTTCTGCTGAGACTTAATGTCACTTATTGCTGAGGCAGAGCCTCAACGTTCATGGCTTCCAAAGTCTCGGCAATTGCCAAGTCATCATGGGACGTGAGGATCTCTACCTTGTCCTCAGAAGCAGAGGTGTATTGTGGTGGCATGGAAGCCACCATGGATTCTTTCTTTTTATGTTCCTTCTTCTTTTTCTCTCACAGTTCCTTACGTTTCTCTTGCTGGGAGGGTTTTGTGGACTTATTCTCAGGGACTGAGGACGCCCTAGAGGCCCTGCGACCAGCAGTTGGTAGCTCTTTCAGCCATTCACTGGTTTCCACTGTACCAGTGGGAGAAACCTGGGAAGGAAGAGTTCCAAGGGATCCCTTCATTGCAAGAGGAGCAAGAGATGGCTGTTGTTTCTCTGGCTCAGGGGTGGGAACCTATGTCCCCTGTGTTTGTGGGGTTATTGCTCCCAAAATAGGCACCTTGGGGGCAACAGTAGAGGAGGCACCCCCAAACACCAAGGGAGCAGGTGTTAACGGTGGGACCTGAGGACCCACAATGAAAGACGAAACCTAAGGTGGTGTTGACAGTTTTGTGTCCCAGCCTCGTCGCCACTTTTGTGTCTCGTTTCCGTCGTAGGTGTTGGTGGCCAAATAGACAGACCGACACAGGAATATAGGACGCACACTTGTGCAAGTACGAAGGTGAGCAGCCAGTGGGACAGCAGAAACTAGAAACACTAGAGTAAATTAGAACGAGATATATATTGCACAGAATTTATACAATACTTAACTTTTACATAGTTCAGTACGGCAGAATGCTGATACATAGTTGAGCTAGAGGCCTGCCTAGTGCCTTTCCGATAGCCAAGTCTTCACTGTGCCTATCTGATTCCGAAGTGTTAACTGGTTTTTATCTCAGTCCCAAGTGAACAATGTCGTTCAGAGGTGGCCACGAGCGGAGTTGTAGCAGAGGGCGCTCGTGGCTGACGTCTTAAGAACGCTGCGCCGTGCGTGCATGGCGGCGCGCGGCGAAAGTAGGTGGCGTGCACTTTATACTTGTGTGACACCACAGACAGGAATGGCGACAGTGATAGAACTGTAGCTGTGGCTTATGATGGTTTTGTACTCACAGGGTGTAACCTTACATACTTTTTCTTTGCCTCGGAATATAACAGCCTGTACAGGGTCTTGTATTACATTATTTCCCTTTCCTTCTGAAGGACTGTGCAGTCTGGTGAGCAAGGAGGGTGGTGTAGACCGCAGTTAACACAGACCGGAGGAGGAGTACATGGGACGTCTGGATGTGATGCACGCCTGCATTCCCAACAGGTGGTGTCAGCAACACAGTGGGAGGACATGTGACCAAACCTCCAGCATTTGAAGCAGCACTTAAGGGAAGGAACGTAGGGCTTAAAGTCACACCTAATGATTATCACCTCGACTTTTTTGGGCAGTGAATCACCATCAAAACCCAAGATGACAGCACTGGTGGCAACCCCAAAATAAGCGCCGAATAAATTGTACTCCTCACCTCGCCAAGTTCTTATGCAGTTCGTCACCTGACTGCAATAAAAGGTCCCTATGAAATATAAAGCCCTGCACCATGTTCAGTGTCTTGTGTGGAGTAATACTGACAGGAACATTACAAAGCTTATCACAGGTGACCAACGCCCGTGACTGGGCTGGGGATTACATCGTTATCATGACAGAACCAGATCTCATCTTGGACATTCCCTCCACCTCACTGAACTTGTACTCCATGTTCTCATAATAATAATAATAATAATAAAATAAAAACAGGAGCTCAGTCAACAGAAATGATTCACCATCTGTTCTATTGCAGATATTGGGAGCCATATGCCTCACATTGTTGAAGAGCCCTACATTCTTCCCATGGTGTGGCCATGGAAGGAACAGTTGGGGGTCATACGTTGCAGCATTTAATTTGGTTCGTCCATGCTTAGAGAGAGCGATTTGGCGCCTGCCAACGCTATTTTTGCTCATTTCATTGTGTTCCCATGAGTAGCTAGGGAAATATACATCCACCAAGGCAGAGCCCTGCTTGCCTGGGTAAGCCTAAAACAACTGAGGTGCCGCAGGTTCCCCAGAGGTTGCCCGCTAGTGACTGTTCTACCTCAACAGCCATGCATCTCCTCAGCACATAGCACACCTTGAGATTGAGTCTTTTTTTATAGAGGTTTGTACTGTCATCACAACCCGGGCAATTAAGGTCTGAAAAATACAATGTTCTACCGTCACGCAAAACAATGGTCACTGAAACACGCCTAGAGCTTATGGTGTGGCGGACTATTGGCGCGACACAGTCCACGGCTGAGGACCCCAGGTTCGCCAAGCCCATGCTCAGCAAATTAATGCTGAACCTCTGACTGAACAGTACTTTGGAATTATATATAATATATACTGTACTAGCTATTAATAATAATCCACTTCACTGTGTTGTTAATTAATAATAGAAAGTTCAAAATAATAATAATAATAATAATAAAATAAAAATAAAGGAGCAGTAAAAGAAATTTGTAATTCATTCATTCAAATACATTAAAGTCTTTGCATTAAATTTTATAAATGGTATGTAATGTTTGCTTGTGTGGTAAATACACATGTATATATTTTCTGCTTGTCCCACATGTGGAAATGCAACATAGATATGACCATGTAAGAAACAGGATTCCTTCAACACCGCAATACTGAAATTTTTGGTCCTGAGCCTACAATGAATGTCATACGATGAGCTAACTTCACAGGAAATTGTAATCTTTTAAAAGAAAGTGGCGTATTAGTTGAGGTTAATGGGATTTTTGTTTACCAGGCATTATATAATTTAAGTGAGTTAATTTTTGTAATAGAATTAACTGTTTCCGGACTATATTTTATTAATTTGTGAACAAAAAATTTTATTTGCATATTTATATTCACAATTATTGGAATAATGTATATTTTTTGAATTTTTGAGATTTTTTAGTTTGTGGGATAACTTCATATGAAATGTTTAGGCAGGATATGTTTCCTTTGCCATACCCAGCACCTTTTTCAAACTTTTTGCAACTAATTTAGACATTTTACAATAACGTATTAATGAAACTTTTAAATTATTTTGTTTCTTCTACCTTGATATAATATTTTGAAAGTCTTGCTGTTTGTAGTCTAACTTAGGCAACAATACATATTTTGCCAATGTGTTGTAGCCTAATGCTCCTTTGTATCCTTGAGTAATGACAGCCACAATGAACTTTGTTAAGTCCTGCAATGTTCTTTATAATTTTTGGTCAAAAGTTTGGGCCTAGAGTAACAGATAATGACGACGATGCCATATGGCATCATTGGACGGGAAAGGGTTAATTGAGATCTAATTTTCAGTTTTAATGCATGCACAGGGATACCAGATGGATTTACTGAATTCAAAATCTCAAAATCTGACACTCATTTTTATCCATTGTTTTATCTATTGATTCATAAATTGTTTCTGCTCCTAGAATAAGCCTGCCATAACAATAATAATAATAATAGAACACAAGCTCGCCCAATGATAAGGGCACTAGTGTCGTTGCAACTTTCATATGGTTACAACTTTTACAGCAATAAATGTTGTGATTGTATACAATAGGATGTGGTGTAAAGTATCAGATATGTTAAATGATTTAACCACCGTTACAGTCAAATGGTGATAAAATCATTTAACAAATATTGCACAACTGTGGTTCATGAATACAACAAATTAGTTAAGTATCAGAAGTTGGTAACGAAACTGTCCATGCAGTAAGCCACAAAAGTCCTCTTTATGACACTTCAAATACAGTGATGCAACAATTGTCCTACTGTATTTCCATTGTGAAGAAGTTAAGCGAAAGGAAAACAAAAAAAGTGTGATTTTCCTTGTTACTAATTTCACAGCACTTAATAACAGAATAATTTTGTAACTTATAATCACGAATCTGAGTTATATCTCTTCAAATAAAAGCCATAGCAGCTGACCAGTATGAGAAGCACTTTGCAAAACATTTCATTCATAAGCAGTACTACAATTGCTGAAGCTAAGTAATAAGAAATAGGGGTGAACCATAAGATTTCATCCACTTACATCCATGACTAAGCAAACCATCATAGTGCACAATGTGAGATTTAATGTTGCTGTGCCCAGCTTTGCTAATTAAGTCACTGAGTTTATACCTTTTCTTAGGAGTATTGCTTTATATTTCACAGATTTTTGCTTGTCACAATCACCTACTGCCATGCACAAGACCAAACCACATACAAGTTAAATGTCTGCTACCTTTCCATTGTAAAATATGCATTATACAGTCAACTCAATTTGGGTAAAACTATTCAAAAATGGAATAAAGGAATCCCCTAGTCTGTATACTAATTACTGTATAATGCTAATGCTCCAACACACGTCTCACTGTTAGTTATTACAAAGGAGCTACATGGAGTGTTGTGAAAGAAAACACTGAAAACCAATTCAATGATAATTCTATTAAGTAGGTAGGTCTTCTACTGAAGAAAAACCTTTCTAAAATGACTTACCTTTTCTACACATGATAATAATATTTCAGTTTTATAATTGCCATCACTTGCACATCTCTCCTTTCCATCAAAAATAACTTTCAGTGTATCATTTGCAAAAGAACGTTCTGTGAAAAAGAATGAAAATGGGCAGAGTAAGTATCAAAGGATAAGATTTCTATAACACACAACAACAACAAAATAGTCCGTGTACATCTAAATTAGATAAATCTGTTATAGCATTACAGCATTTATTTTTACCCTGATGACTGTAGCATAGTTCAGCACTCCACGAGACACCATGCATATTAAAATTCTGAATACGAGTGATACAATGAGATATCGTTTTTAAGTAAGAGCTGTTTTTAATTCTAATGCATTTTTATCGTTTCAAATGAACAGGATTTTGAAGCGGTGCACTTTTTGTTTAACATACTGCTCTTCAGCTACAGGATGTATATGAACAAATGTGCAGACACGAGTCAGCCAGCAGCCGTCAGTATCACATACAAGTAACCGCTCCACTACATACCACTAGGAATATTGCTAGCATTCGTTTGTGCTCACCCTACCAGAAAACACGGGTTCTTGAGACATTAATTGTGTACTTCCATTTGTTCACAGTCTAAAAAGCAATCATACACTATGTATCAAGCAATTCCACTTACTGCAAAGCTGGTTAAATTGCAGCTCATGTGTACGCAAATGGCTCTTGACATGTGCAGACATTGGCAACAGTGCGAAAAGGAAATAGCTGCTTCCTTTCTCCTCTCTTAATGGCTACATATACACATGATTTTCCTCTTGCAAGCATCTATGGCAAAGCGCCTTTTGAATTGTGTAAGTGTTATTGCTCTCCTTGTAAAATAATCTAAAATCGATAAGGCATGTTTTATGTTGATGTATTTGTATAATTTTGGTAAAATATCAGTTGCGGCAGCAGACTATGTTGCCAAAATCTCTTGACTGCTCTTTGAAAACACAGTTACGTACAATGAGGCTAATAATGTTCCGCATTTACCATGAAATATTACATTAGCAAGGAACGCCGCAGCTGTTGTAAGTAAAATAACCCCATCATTTCCAATTAATTCTACGATGGTAAATTTCCATTTTTTTTGTCAGCATGGATTTAGAAGTGCACATTCGATATATATTGTTAGAGACCCAGCTATTTCAATTGCAAACATTATAATAAGGCATCTGGTCCCCGAGTATTACTCGGGAATGTTGTTCTCTATAATACAGTGGTAATTCAAATTAGATCCCTATCAGAATGAATATTTGGAATGAATTGTTTTTGTATCATAAAATAACCATTTAATGCAGTTCTGCTCTGTCATTAATACGTTCCTGTACAAACCACTATCAATAAATCAATTATACTTCCAAACTCAAATTTCCTTGCCAACATTACACCGTAAGTAAAATTTAGTCAAGCAACCAATAACAGAGACTGAGAGGAACATGCTTTTGTGCTTATAATTTAACAGACAATTGAGTCTGTGTGTGTGCTCTGGTTGAAGGGTTGTCCTGAGAGAGAATTAATTATCCACACGAAACAAACATTCCGGTGCCAACATTGGCAAGCTGTGCCGCAGCCTTTGGATAAATTTAATCTTTGCCTCAAGACTAAGGAATGACAAAATTATATCTGTGTATCCATACCCCTGGCATTTATGTTATCCAGTATCACCACTGATTCTTTGCACTATGGGGGAGGGGGGGGGACTATCATTTGGCACTCGAGAAGTCCATACGTTTATTGTACAGCAATTCGTTGAGCAGCAGGATCGTCCTCCCAGTCATTCAACTTAGTAAGCGACTTGACTTGGCAAGTGACTTTGTAAGTGAATTTGCTATGTTCCGCTTGATAATACTCAGTATATAACAGGGAACACTGCGTAGACCACCTTTGAGATAGACCACTACAGCTTGCAACGCATAATATCTATAAATAAAAGGCAATGTTCCAAGTGACTGACTGACTGACTGACTGAATGACTCATCATAACCCAGCCAAAACTACCGATGATAAAAGCTTGAAATTTGCAGAGGGTGTTCTTCAATATTCCGTCCCTAAGAGGGTGAAATAGGGGATGAAAAGATTTTTGAAAAATCCTGTTATTAAGCTAGTTTTGCAGCCTGGACTAAAAAAAAAATGGTATTTGGAGCCTGCAAGCTTTTGCAACCCAGTTGCTTCTTCAGGCAGAAGGGAAGGAGAGGGAAAAGGAAATGATGAGGGTTTTCAGGAAGGGGGTAAGGAGCCATTACAATCCCGGGAGAGGAAAGACCCACCTCGGGGGAAAAATCAGAGGTGTCTGTGTGAATGTGTGGGTGTGTGGGCGCGCGCGTTTGTTTGCCCTCCGTTTTTTCCCCGAGGTGGGTCTTTCCTCTCCCGGGATTGGAATGGCTTCTTACCCCCTTCCTTAAAACCCTCATCATTTCCTTTTCCCTCTCCTTCCCTTCTGCCTGAAGAAGCAACTGGGTTGCGAAAGGTTGTGTTTGTGTGTGTGTGTGTGTGTGTGTGTGTGTGTGTGTGTGTGTATTCATTTATTTATTTGTGATGCTGTCACACCTGTGCTCCTTCGCCTGGTGAGTAATCTACGTCTATTTTATATATATTATAGAAGGAGACTTTCCAGGTGGGAAAAATAGGTATAAAATAAAGATTTTGGACTTGACTAGAGTACAGGCTCGTCGACGGAGGCATAAAGCACACACAAAAACACACAAACATTCGAGCTTTCGCCTCCACTGGTGGCTTCTTCGGATGGGGGGGGGAGGGTAGGGGAGGAGAGGAGAGGGGGAGGGATACGGGTTTTGGGGAGGTGGAGGAGGAGCCGTTCCAGTCCCGGGAGTGGAGGGACTTGCCTTGGGGGACAAAAAGGAAGGTAAACAGTAAGTCCTTCCACTCCTGGGATTGGAATGGCTCCTTTTCCACTTCCTTAAAACCCGTATCATTCCCTTTCTCCTCTCCTTCCTTCCTCTTTTTCCTGAAAAAGACACCAGTGGTGGCGAAAGCTCGTATGTGTGTTTGTGTGTGATTTTATTCGTTTCTATCGATGAGCCGGTCCTTTTGGTAAGTCATCTCTTTTCTATTATTTATGACGAAGATTACTCACCAGGCGAAGGAGCACAGGTGTAAAAGCATCACAAATGAATAAATGAATACACACACACACACACACACACACACACACACACACACACAAACGCAAGCTTTTGCAGCCCAGCCGCCCCCCCCCCCCCCCAGGCAGAAGGGAAGGAGAGGGAAAAGGAAATGATGAGGGCTTCAAGGAAGGGGCAAGGAGCCACCCCAATCCCGGGAGAGAAAAGACCCACCCCGGGGGAAAAAATGGAGGGCAAACAAACGCACACACACCCACACATTCACACAGACAAATGTACACCTAGGCAGACATACTGTAGAAAGTAAAGAAGTTCTGAGGCTGAAATAGTCTGGCGAAGGAAAAGCGGAGTCAAAACCAATGGAAAGTTGCTGAAATATGATCGGAAAAGTAATAAACACAAACAGAAATGTGGAAAAACGGGAATCGAAGCAATCGTAAGGTAACTAAGAAATGCCGATAATGGTTATAAACAATATAGAAACTATTGTTAGGAAAGAGTGTTTACGATTTTAAATGAGAAAATTGAATGAGCGGCGTGTTTCTGACGGAAGCAGGAGTAATGAAAGTGGTAAGTATCAAAATAAACGTACTAATAGGAAAAGGTTTGGAAAAAAACGTATTGTTGTAAGAATTAGCGAACTATGAACAGTAAACAAAGAAGTGAATGTAGAAAGGAACTGATATGTAAAATGTAAATAAATGAATAAATAAAAAATGAATAATAAAAATAAAAACAATAACCAAAGGGAAAGTAAGATGACAGAAAAGATTTTGAAAAGTAACAGAGCAAGGACGGAAGTAATTGTTGAATTCAAATATATGATACGAATATTAAGACAAAAAATTCCTAGCAGGAAAAATTAAATATAAAAAATAGAAAATAGACGAAGATTACTCACCAGGCGAAGGAGCAAAGGTGTAACAGCATCACAAATAAATAAATGAATACACACACACACACACACACACACACACACACACACACACACACACACACACACACACACACGCGCGCGCGCACGCAAGCTTTCGCAGCCCAGCCTCCCCCCCCCCCCCCTTCAGGCAGAAGGGAAGGAGAGGGAAAAGGACATGATGAGGGCTTCAAGGAGGGGGCAAGGAGCCACCCCAATCTTGGCTTTCTACAGTATGTCTGCCTAGGTGTACTTGTGTGTGTAAATGTGTGGATGTGTGTGTATTTGTTTACCCTCCTTTCCCCCCCCCCCCCCAAGGTAAGTCTTTCCTGTCCCGGGATTGGAATGACTCCTTACCCACTCCCTTAAAACCCTCATCATTTCCTTTTCCCTCTCCTTACCTTCTGCCCAACGAAGCAGCTAGGCTGCGAAAGCTTGCGCGCGTGTGTTTATTTGTTGCTATCACTGCCTGTGATCCTTCGCCTGGTAAGTGGACTTCATCTATTTTTTACGTATATTTTTCCTGTTACGAATTTTTCCTCGTGTGTGTGTGTGTGTGTGTGTGTGTGTGTGTGTGTGTGTGTGTGTGTGTGTGTGTGTATAAAATAAAGATTTTTGACTTACCTAAAGTACAGGCTCGTCGACAGAAACATAAAACACACACAAAAACACAAAAACATTCGAGCTTTCGCCACCACTGGTGGCTTCTTCGGGAAAAAGAGGAAGGAAGGAAAGGAGAAAGGGAAGGATACGGGTTTTAGGGAAGTGGAAAAGGAGCCATTCCAATCCCAGGAATGGAAGGACTTACCTTAGGGGACAAAAAGGAAGGTAAACAAATACACACACACACACACACATATGCACATGCAAACACACCTAGGCAGACATTTGTAGAAACCAAAGAAGTTGGACAGAGACACCACTTCAGGCAGAGGCTCTGTCCACAGAACCGAGGCAAAGATGTTAAAGATGGTGGGCGGGAATTAGAATTTAGCGGAGGTTGAGACCAGGTGGGCAACGGGAAGAGAAAATGTGTTGAAGGGCAAGTTCCCATCTCCGGAGTTCTGAAAGATTGGTGTTGGTGGGAAGTATCCAGATATCCTGGACGGTGTAACACTGTGCCAAGATGTGCTGGCCGTGCACCAAGGCATGTTTAGCCACAGGGTGATCCTCATTACCAACAAACACTGTCTGCCTGTGACCGCTCATGCGAATGGACAGTTTGTTGGTGGTCATTCCCACATAGAACGCTTCACAGTGCAGGCATGTCAGTTGGTAAATCATGTGGGTGCTATCGTAAGTGGCTCTGCCCTTGATCGTGTACACCTTCCGGGTTACGGGATTGGAGTAAGTGGTGGTGGAAGGGTGCATAGGGCAGGTTTTACAACGGGGGCAATTACAAGGGTAGGAGCCAGAGGGTAGGGAAGGTGGTTTGGGGATTTCATATGGATGGACTAGGAGGTTACGGAGGTTAGGTGGGCGGCGGAAAGACACTCTCGGTGGAGTGGGAAGGATGTCATGAAGGATCTCATTTCGGGGCAGGATTTAAGGAAGTCGTATCCTTGCTGGAAAGCCACATTCAGAGTCCGCTCCAGTCCCAGAAAGTATCCGGTGACAAGAGGGGGCACTTCTGGGGTTCTTCTGTGGAGTGTTTTGTGTTTGGGGGGCATGAGGAAGTGGCTCTGGAAATTTGCTTCTGTACCAGATCAGGAGGATAGCCGCGGGATGTGAAAGCTGTTATTAGGTTATTGGTGTACTGGTTCAGGGATTCGGGACTGGAGCAGACTCGTTTGCCACGAAGACCTAAGCTGTAGGAAAGGGAACGTTTGATGTGGAATGGATGGCAGCTGTCATAGTGGAGGTACTGTTGTTTGTTGGTTGGTTTGATGTGGATGGATGTGTGAAGTTGGCCATTGGACAGATGGAGGTTGACATCAAGGAAAGTGGCATGGGATTTGGAATAGGACCAGGTGAATTTGATGGGACCAAAGGAGTTGATGTTGAAGAGGAAATTCTGGAGTTCTTCTTCATTGTGAGTCCAAATCATAAAGATGTCGTCAATGAATCTATACCAAACTTTGGGTTGACAGGCTTGGGTATCCAGGAAGGCTTCCTCTAAGCGTCCCATAAATAAGTTTGTGTACGAGGGGGCCATTCTGGTTCCCATGGCTGTTCCCTTTATTTGTTGGTATGTTTGGCCCTCAAAAGTGAATAAGTTGTGGGTTAGGATGAAGCTGGCTAGGGTATTAAGGAAAGAGCTTTTAGGTAGAGAATTGGGTGGTCGGCGTGAAAGGAAATACTCCATCGCAACGAGGCCCTGGGCATGTGGGATGTTTGTGTACAAGGAAGTGACATCAATGGTTACAAGGATGGTTTCTGAAGGTAACTGGCTAGGCAAGGATTACAGGCGATCGAGGAAGTGGTTGGTGTCTTTGATGAAGGATGGGAGACTGCACATGATGGGTTGAAGGTGTTGGTCTATGTAGGCAGAGATTCGTTCAGTAGGGGCTTGGTAACCGGCCACAATGGGGCGGCCGGGATGATTGGGTTTGTGGATCTTAGGGAGTAGGTAGAAGGTGGGGGTGCGGGGTGCGGGGTGTCGGTGGGGTCATGAGGTTAATGGAGTCAGGTGAAAGGTTTTGAGTAATATATTCGACAAACGTTCCTGTGTTACAGGGTACCATCATGCCACATTTGAAACTTAATCGGCGAAGAACTTTGAGATTTTCAAACACACACAAACCAACACAACATTTTTATATACAGAGATTAGAAACTGATCTCATCAATGAAGATCGCATTCATCCACATGCTGTAGACAACGACTGTGGTCTTTGGATGCATAAAACTTCAACACAAGTCACATACAACCCTGATGCATTCTTAAAACAGCTGTTATCTACTCTTCACTTCAGAAATGGTAAGTCTCATTAATGTGATGCCCATTACTTGATCACTATTAAAGGCATTGCATTCTCATAACTTACCCACCCTATTCACTTGTACGGCCACAATGAAACTGGCAACAGAGACCAAGCAATTTTATAGAATTTCAAAACTGCCAATCTCCCAAGATGGCAGTTCTCTCTAATTCAACTGCTCGTCAGTGCAACAGAACAAAACAATAATTAGATACTTACTGCTTATGACATCACTTCCAAGATTGGGCAGTTCCTGATTCCATACTCCATCATTCTTCCGTGCAATACAAATAGAGGCACTTTCATCTGGACAATAACTAGCATTAGTTTTGGTTTTCACACTGCTGCAAGGTGACATGAAAGCATACAATGTCTGATTGCCACCTTTACTATTTACACTGCTATGCAGTTTTCTCTCATCTGCTACTTTAATTGTCCACACCTGCCTGGAAAGGCTGGAAAAATAAATGAAAATTAGTACAACTGCATATAACAAGTTTTCTTGCAACATATGACATGCTATGACCAATTGGCTTACTGACCCCAAACACTGAGGTTTTGACACTTATCTTTAGTCATTTTCTATGACAACCCTATTTCACTCTCATCCCTCACAGTGCTTATAAGTGTCTTTCCAACATAATAGTAAATTATTGGTTGGCTAATCATTCATGTGTATTGGCTACATCCAACCATGAAAAACTTTACCCTCATCAATTGCTTCATATATATATGAATTGCTGTTTGTTAGTCTCGCTAAAACTCAAGAACGGCTGAACAGATTTTAGACTTGAAATATTTGTGTAAGTCCAACGAAGGTTTAAACGGCGATAAAGTATGGAAAAGTTGTCCAGAAAAGAAGAAAATCTGGAACAAATGAAACAGATTTTCCAATGAGCTATCAATACTGTTCGTCCAATTGCAATTTTTTTTTTTTTTTTTTTTTTTTTTTTTTACATTTCATGTTGAAAGCAAGAGGAAGGTTTGCATCAAATAAAACTTTAGAAAAGTCACCCGGAAAGTAGGAAAAAACGAAAGCGATTGTTTTCTATGAAGAAAAATCAATTGCCACATGGTTGTAAGAGCATCACTTGAGTATGGATTGACAGGACAAGATTTGTATGAAATAAAATTTTGGGAAAATCTACTGGAAAATTGGAAAATTTGAGAGAAATTGAAGGTGCGTTTCTCATTGTGTTTTTGGTTGAATTCAGCTCTATAACTGAACGGCGGAAAGGGGAAATTCTTCTTTCGTTTTGTTCATTATGGTCGTGGTAAAGTTTTCAGTAAAAAAATAGGGACAGTTAAAAAGGGAAGTCGCAAAATTCGAACCAAGTTTGTTTTTCAATGTGTTTCTAAATGTACTCAACAATATAAGCTGAGAACCGTTCATGTGATTCCGATAGAATTTTGATCATTTGACGTTCAATGAAAGATGAACATTCTTATGAACTAAAAATTTGGTATATTAACTGGAAAATTTGATAATTCGCGAGAAACTGAAAGAGCTTTCTTCAATGGGATATCAATATCATTCGTCTGACTGCGATAAAATTTTGCATATTTGACATTCAAAGCAAGAGTAGCGTTCTTATGAAATAAAAAATTGGAAAAGTTTCCCAGAAAATTGGAAAATTCAGAAAAAATAGGAAGAGATTTTTCTATGAAATATCAATACCATCCATCTGATAGCGGTAAAATTTTGCACATTCGACGTTAAAAATGAGAAGAAGGTTTGAGTGAAATAAAAATTTGGAATAGTTGGCCAGAAAATGGAAAATTTGTGGAAAACTGACAGGTACTTCTGTTTTTCTGCCGTTCTATCCACTTTCTACAAAAGAGACCATTCATTTTTAAAATTATACATTCTGAAAAATAGTTAAGGAGTCAAAGAGTAGATAGCTTTTCCACAGAGTAATTATTGTTCGATATTTCGCTTTATATACTTAAAATCAAAAAATATCTTGAATTACACACTTTCTAAAGTATCTGAGGTACTTCAGAACTCAAGCTATTCTACACCAGATTTCATCACAATAGATTCAGTGGTTTATGTAATGATCCATAGCCAAATCGATTCAGCCGTTGTCGAGTTTTAGCGAGACTAACGTACACCAACTTTTATCTTTGACATTTAATATATGGGTTCAAATCAAGTAAAGCAACCTTTACTATTTCAAAGTATATTTCTGAACGCACCCAACAAAACAAACAATTCATTATTGTACATGTCTATATATAGTATAGAAGGAAATTATCCTGGTGGGATAAACAAATATAAAAAAATAGAAAACGGATGACTTACCCAAAAGGACTAGCTCGTCGATAGACACAAATAAAAATAAAAATCACACTCCAAACACACTTACTAGCTTTCGCCACCACTGGCAGCTTCTTCGGGAAAAAGAGGAAAAATAAGGTAAGTCCTTCCACTCCTGCGATTGGAATGACTCCTTTGCCACTTCCTTAAAACCCATATCCTTCCCTTTCTCCTCCCCTTTTTTTCCTGTTTTTTCCTGAAGAAGCTGCCAGTGGTGGCGAAAGCTAGTAAGTGTGTTTTGAGTGTGATTTTTATTTTTATTTGTGTCTATCGATGAGCCGGTCCTTTTGGGTAAGTCATCCGTTCTCTATTATAGAGGGAAACTTTCCCCGTGGGATAAACAAAAATAAAAAATAGATGACTTACCAAAAGGACCGGCTTGTCGATAGAAACAAATAAAATCACACACAAACACACATACAAGCTTTCGCCACCACTGGCAGCTTCTTCAGGAAAAAGAGGAAAAAAGAGGAGGAAAAAGGGAAGGATATGGGTTTTAAGGAAGTGGAAAAGGAGTCATTCCAATCCCAGGAGTGGAAGGACTTACCCTAGGGGAAAAAAAGGAAGGTAAACAAATACACACACACTCAGACATATCAAAACGCAAACACACCTACACAGACATTTGTAAAAAGCAAAGAAGTTGGACAGAGATACCAATTGAGGCAGAGGCTCTGTCCACAGAACCAAGGCAAAGATGCTAAAGATGGTGGGCGGGAATTTGAATTAGCGGAGATTGAGACATGGTGGGCAACGGGAGGAGAGAATAAGCTGAAGGGCAAGTTCCCATCTCCGGAGTTCTGAAAGGTTGGTGTCGGTGGGAAGTATCTAGATAACCCGGACGGTGTAACACTGTGCCAAGATGTGCGAATGACCAGCAACAAACTGTCCATTCGCATGAACGGTCGCAGGCAGACAGTGTTTGTTGGTAATGAGGATCACCCCGTGGCTAAACATGCCTTGGTGCACGGCCAGCACAGTCAATCCAAAAATTGTGGTATTGATCACTTTTCAGTTCTAAAATTTTTATCGGTCATTTTTAACTTATTTCCTCGCTGGCAGTGTTGCTGGCGTAAAAAAATGCTGAGTTGGACTGTAGATCCCCCCTATCACTGGCTGTACATGTCAGTTCAACGGTAGGAAGATACCTGTGCCCACGTCTTCCATAAACTGAAACTTTCACTACCACAGTGCAGTTCTTCAATACAGATTATGAAGTGTAGAGTTGAGCATGTAAGTCTGGTTGAACACCTTCACCAGACATCCATGATGGTATTTTAAATTTGTATTCATGAATCTATGCCAAGATGGATGGTGTAATTCCCATCGTTTTTTAAAATCTTTTTCTGATGATGATGTCTCGAAACGCGTCATGAGATAAAGCTAACTGCGACCAAGACATTTCAACAATTTTTTTCATACGTGTAGAGAAAAGTCACAACGAACTATGCTACAGCAGCAATTTACATACCATATTAAAATATTATCATCATTCCGGTTATGATTCATCTTAAAATTATATGTGTAAAAGTAATAACATCTCAAAATATATTTTATGAGGTTACAAATCAAACAATAGAAATTCCAGGAAGGATTTAACAATATTTTTGAGAAAGATGGGTTGCTTACTCACACAAAGATGTGCGATGAGCCACAGAAAGGCACAAATAATACAATACAATATTAGAGCTTTTGGCCATTAAGGCCTTCATATCTCTCTCTCTCTCTCTCTCTCTCTCTCTCTCTCTCTCTCTCTCTCACACACACACACACACACACAGAGACATAACTACCATATCCAGCCGCTGTGGTACACAGTACGTCCGAGACGAGAGCAAGAACGTCTGTTCTTCCACCTACACACCCTGGACTCTGAATGTGGCTTTCCAGCAAGGATACGACTTCCTTAAATCCTGCCCCAAAATGAGATCCATGCTACATGACATCCTTCCCACTCCACCGAGAGTGTCTTTCTGCCGCCCACCTAACCTTCGTAACCTCCTAGCTCATCCCTATGAAATCCCCAAACCACCTTCCCTACCCTCTGGCTCCTACCCTTGTAACTGCCCCCGTTGTAAAACCTGCCCTATGCACCCTTCCACCACCACTTACTCCAGTCCCGTAACCCGGAAGGTGTACACGATCAAGGGCAGTGATTTACCAACTGACATGCCTGCACTGTGAAGCGTTCTATGTGGGAGTGACCAGCAACAAACTGTCCATTCTCATGAATAGTCACAGGCAGACAGTGTTTGTTGGTAATGAAGATCACCATGTGGCTAAACATGTCTTGGTTCATGGTCAACACTTCTTGGCACCGTGTTACACCGTCCGGGTTATCTGGATACTACCTACCAACACCGATCTTTCAGAACTCTGGAGATGGGAACTTGCCCTTCAGCACATATATATTATATATTCCTGCTAGGAATTTTTTCTCTATTGTATATATGTGCACTGTAAAGCATGTCCAGAGTTATGGTGAGGCATTGGTGTCGGATGTTGTCTTTTGGCATCCCTAGATATGTCGGTCAATCACGATACACTTGCGACTTCAGGTAACCGCAAAGCCAATAATTGAACGGACTGAGGTCTGGGGACGTGCGAGGCCAAGTATGACAAAAGTGGCGACTTAGCACACAATCATCACAAAACGAGGCGCGCAAGAGATCTCTCACGCGTCTAACAATATGGGGTGGAGCACTATCCTGCATAAAAATCTTACGTTCCAGCAGGTGTTTATCAGCCAGGCTGCGGATGATGCAATTCTGTAACATACTCACCAGGCGAAGGAGCACAGGTGGGATAGTAGAACAAATAAATAAAACACACACACACACACACACACACACACACACACACACACACACACACACACACACGCGCGCGCGCACGCGCGCAAGCTTTCACAACCCAGTTGCTTCTTCAGGCAGAAGGGAAGGATAGGGAAAAGGAAATGATGATGTGTGTTTGCGTCTGTGTAAATGTATGGGTGTGTGTATTTGTTCACCTTCCTTTTCTTCCCCCAAGGTAAGTCTTTCCTCTCCCGGGATTGGAATGGCTCCTTACTCCCTCCCTTAAAACCCTCATCATTTCCTTTTCCCTCTCCTTCCCTTCTGCCTGAAGAAGCAACTGGGTTGCGAAAGGTTGCGTTCGTTCGTTTGTGTGTGTGTGTGTGTGTGTGTGTGTGTGTGTGTGTGTGTGTGTGTCCATTTATTTATTTGTGATGCTGTCACACCTGTGGTCCTTCGTCTGGTGAGTAATGTTCGTCTATTTTTTATATATAATTTTTCCTGCTAGGAATTTTTTTGTCTTAATATGGTACCTTCGTCAATTTTTTTTTTTTTCCCTGTGCCCTACCACAAAAAACTCAACAAATTTTCTTGTGGACAAAGTTTGTTTTTGTAATAAATAACTTCAAATAGCAAATATTATAATTGCATTAAATTAAAATATAAGTTACATAAACCATAATTAAACAAAATCGTTAAAAATATCTGGGAGAGTGTAGATGCAAACCTGACACGTACATCTGTTTTTCCTCCACAGCTTGTGACGCTAGCCGCCATGCTAATAATTTGTCTTGAAAAGAAATAACAAGGAATATTGGATATTATACATACATTAGCAAGAAAGCACCAGAAATGTGAAGGAAAAAAAATAGGAAAAATAAAATTATTTTGAAAGCTAAACTTCGCCGCTTGCAGTCTCTATGCCACAGCTTACTACTCCTGCACTGGAGCATTTGATCCTGTTTCAGCTATACTGCGCACGTAAAACATGTCGTAATATTTTATTTATATATGACACAGCGTCACAAAGATGTTCCTTTGATAGAATGGCATTATACCGTAGCAAAGGTACAATATTCTTTCACGTTATACAAATTATAACACTGACACACATTAAATATCAACCTTTAAAGCTACGAAAATGTTGTTTCCAGTAATTTACTGTATCAAATAATATCTAAAAAGATGTGTTTTCAAAAGTTCCTTAATATTCTGAGGCTTTAAAGAAGATTATATTCATACATCGTATGCTACAACGAAACAAGGAACGAAATACGGAGTTCCGTTTGCAAAAGGCTGCTCAAACATTCTGCTTGTCACATGAAAACCAGGCACTTCTCATTCGCCACGTTCCACTCCACAAAGCAAAAATCTAACTTGCCTGATTCTTCATTCCACACTTCGCAAAGTAGTGGAACGTGGAATTCCACGCTTCGACGTCACCAGTTCCTTCTTCATGTGCGTTTCCATGTCCTGTGAGAAGATGGCTTTAGGACCATCCTACGACCTCTCCCCAGAGTCAATCTCTGTTCTCACCCCTCCTACACCCCCACCTTATACATCTTCCCTAAAGTTCACAAACCCAACCACCCTGGACATTCAATTGTGGCTGGTTACGGTGTCCCCACTTCTCTCTTACACCAACGCCTTCAGCCTATTACCCACAATCTACCCTCCTATATAAAAGATACCAACCATTTCCTCCACCGACTCTCCACAGTTCCTGCTCCTTTACAACCTGGTACCATGCCTGTCACAGTTGATGGAACCTCGCTCTACACCAACATCCCCAATGCTCATGGCCTTGCTGGTGTTTAACACTATTTTTCACAACATCCACCCAATTGCAAGCCCACATCCTCCTTCTTAGTTACCTTGACCAACTACAGGCTCACCCACTATTACTTCTCCTTTGCAGCCATGACCAACAAACAAATCACAGTACAGCCAAGGGCACCCATATGGCACCCTCCTATGCTAACCTGCTCATGGGCCATCTAGAGGGATCCTTCCTGACTACCCAGAATCCCAAACCACTCATCTGGTTCAGCTTCATTGACGATATATTCATAATCTGGACTGAAGCTGAGGACACACTATCCATATTCCTTCAAACTCTCAATACCTTCTCCTCCATTCACTTCACCTGGTCATACTCAACCCATCGAGCCACCTTCTTCGATATTGGCTTTATCAGTACCTCTGTCGAGATCAAACCTACTAACCACCAACAATACCTCCATTTTGAAAGTTGCCACCCATTCCACATCAAAAAGTACCTTCCATACAGCCTAGCCACCCATGGTCGTCACATCTACAGTGACAAACAGTCCCTCTCCAAATATGTCAAATGCCTCACTGAGGCCTACACTGACCACAATTACCCTCCAGGCCTTTTCCAGAATCCGATCACTCAGGCCCAGCCTGTCCAGTCAACCACCAAGCTTCCCCAGACCTACCATCTGGCCACAAAGGAGCAGCTCTATTGTAACCCAGTTATCACCACTGGAGCAGTTAAACCACATTCTCTGCCAGGGTTTCAACTACCTTCCATCCTGTCCTAAAATAAGAAACACCCTATCCAACATCCTCCCCACCATTCCTACAGTGGTATTCTGCCACCCAACAAACCTACGTAATACCCTTGTCCATCCCTACTCAATCCCTGCTTCCAACCCCTTACCCCATGGGTCATATCCCTGCACCAGACCTAGACGCAAAACCTTCCCTATCCAACACCCTATCACCTCCTACTCCAGTCCTGTCACAGGCATTTCCTGTCCCATAAAAGGCACGGCAACCTGTGAAAGCAGTCCTGTTATTTACAAACTGAGCCGCAACCATTCTCTAGCTTTCAACGTGAGCATGACCAGTCACAAGTTGTCTATCTGCATGAACAGCCATCTTCAAATTGTGACCAGGAGACAGCTAGCCCATCCTGTGGCTTACTTCAGTGACTGCTACACAGCCTGTGCCATATGGATCCTCCGCATGAACACCAGCTCTTCCGAATTGCACAGATGGAAACTCTTCCTACAATATCTCCTACGCTCCCTCAATCACCCAGGCCTAAACTTTCACTACTTCCTGCCTCTACCACCCTTCCCTCCCTTTCTCTACCCACACTCTGTCCTTACATTTGTCTCCCTTCCCACCACACATTTCAGTCCCTTTCCTTCTTTCCGCACTGTCTGTCGGACAGTATTGGCGTATTCCCCCACAAATGCCGTGCATTCCCATCGCCCCTCCAGCTTCCCTCTCCTTGACATTTCCTAACTCCCACTCTTGCTCTGGCCTCAACCGTGTTGTGTACTGCAGACTGGCCACAATGGCCGGAGACGGCGGATGTTTGTGTCTACCTAACGCTTTAACGGCCGAAAGCTCTAACGTTGTATTCTATTATTTGTGCGTTTCTGGGGCTCAGCAGACGTCTCGGTCGTGAGTAAGTAACCTATCCTTCTCAAAAATATCTTTGATTCCTTTATGAGCTTAGGACAGATTTAAACATCATTGCAGTATTTGCCATAGTGATTTAGTATAATTACCAAAAACATAACAAGAGAGACAGATATAGTGACCCCACCATCCAAAATATAAGGACAGTGTATCATCAGCTGCAGTGGCCAATTTTGTATAAGCCTATAACATTTGTTTATTTTCACACTATTTGTTTCACAACTCTTTAATATTAAACACTGATACTTGCCACTGAGTGAGAAAAAATGCATTTTACAATTTGACATATTATTTTGTTGTTGTTGTTGGGAGTTTAAGAGGACTAAACTACTAGATTATCAGTCCTCTGTATTTCGTTGTCATGCAATAAAACATAATCTATAATAAATCTGTAAATGTAGGCCTGTCGCTGTTCCCTTCAATCTTCAAAACTACTGGACGAATCTTCATGCAGTTTTCACAGGCAACATGAGAAAAGTTTGGGTCAACATATAGGCATAATTTTATCAAAATCGGATCGCAAAAAAAAAAAAAAAAAAAAAAAAAAAAAAGATATCTTAATTTTAAGTGCTTTCAGTAACCGTCGCATCTGTTTGTTCTAATATTAAAAACCTCTTATCTCAAAAACTAATTCACGAATTTGCATGGGGTTTTCACAGGTAACTTGAGCGTAACTCTGGACTTCATTTTATAAAAATCGGATCACGGAAAAAAAGAATATCGTAATTTGAAATATTTTATCAACTACTGTCATGTCTGTCTGTCTCTTTGAACACGTATATCTCCTAAACTACATGACGAATTTTCATGGGGTTTTCACACTTAACCTGAGCATACTGTGCAGTTACATAAAGGCTTCAATAATTAACATTGTATCAGAGAAAATAAAGATATCATAATTTCATCATTTGCTTAAAAGTCATTGGGTATGTCTATTTGTTGAAGGTAATCTCCGAAAGTATTACACGAACTTTCATGGGTTTCCGCAGGTAAATTGAGAATAGTTTGTAGAGTAACATAGGCTTTCCTCTCTGGGGGACACCACCTTGACGAAGCACTGTCCGCGTGGGTGGAGAGGCTTGAACATCCATGGGAAGCTGAGGGCTATACCAAAGGTAGAGAACCTACTGCCAGAAAGGCCTCAGCTGATGGATCAGGCCAAGAGTGTCCCAAATCCCATCTTCCTTATCCTCTCCCAGTCCTTTCCCATTTCCCTTCCCAACCCATGCAATCCGTGCCGAGGGGTGCGTGGCACATGGGTGGATGTGTTTCGAACGGAGCCTCAGGGATTCCGGGCGACCTACCTGAGTAAGTAGCCTTGCACCGCGCGGGGTTATCGTGGTGAGGACCATATAAATCCCCAAATCTCGTGGGACTAAGATGAACACAGAGAAAAAAATTATTTTAAAAGAATCCAAGGGGTAATCTGAGACCTCAGATACTCAGACATTGGGATCAGGACCGATGGAGTGCACTCCTACTTCTCAGTCAGGGTCTAGACCTGAGCAAGAAGTGGGAACTGTAACAGAGAAGTTGGACCAGATTAGGATTAAGGCCTTGTCTGGGGCTCAGAGGAGGGAACTTCTCAAGGAACAGAAGCAAAAGGAAGGAAAAGAATGGCTTCCTAAACATAAGTGGAGGGAATCAAAAGGGCTTGAGCCCAAGACCCCCAAAAAGTAACTGCCTCAGGTCGAAGGGCATACACAGACCCCCTCGATGTCAAAGACAGGTGGCAAGAGGGTTAGGGAGGAATCTAAGACTCCCTCCTCTCTGGCCAGGCGTGATCCTAACAGGCTGAGGCAGGAAATAGGGAAACAGACCTATAGTACTGCAGCCTCGGTCTTTAGAATGGCGGTTGTCCAAGAAGGATACCCACTGGTGAACATCACCTCGCAGCAGGAGGAGCTCGTGCAGATGGCCCTCTTTGAAGAGATTGGGGGGGGACGCTGGTCCAGGACCCAAATTCAGGAGAGTCTATCTAGATCGTGGTGCCCTCATTTTTGTCTGCGAGGGGTAGCACTCAGCAGAATGGCTTAAGGACAAGATGCCCATGATATCCCCATGGGAGGATGCGAAGCTGCTGGTCAAGACAGCAGCCAAACTCCTGAAGACTGCAAAGGTATCAATATGGGTACCAAAGATCCTTAAGGATGTCTCTCCAAAGACTCTGTTCGGGAAAATAAGGGTCCAGAACCCAAAAGTCTTGACAGGGGATTGGAGGGTAATTAACCAAAAGGTTGTTCCGGAAGGACGAACTCTGGTGGTGGAGGTCGGAGAGAAGTTCCTGAAGGCATTGCGAGAACAAGGCCTGAAACTGTTTTTAGGGTTCTCGCAGGTCACCATCAGGGTAATCAAAGACCTAAAGGCAATAATGGCAGCAAGATGGGGACTGGAAGTGCTGCAGATAAACCTGCAGCACAGTAAAGGGGCCACTGCTGCCCTGAACCGTCACCTGGGGAGACAGGAGGTGGACATGGCCCTGATACAAGAACCCTATTTATACAAAGGGGGTGTATCGGGCCTCGGTGGTACTGGAGGTAAGCTGATTTATGCCAGAAATCTAAAAAAACTCCAGAACATGCATTTATGTTAGAAATGGAATACCTTTCATACCAATGATGGATTTTTGTTCCAGGGACCTGGTGACCATCAGGATGCAGCAACGTGAGGAAGGTATCACAAGGGAAATTGATTTGGCCTCAGCATACCTTCCTTACGAAGGCAGCTCTCCTCCTCCTTTGGAAGTGAGGAAACACAGAAGCCTACCATTGGCAAGGTGACGAACTGGTGGTGGGATGTGATGCCAATGCCCACAATCTATCGTGGGGCAGCAAGGACACCAACAGTAGAGGTGAGCACCTTCTTGAATTTCTCCTATCTAACAACTTGGAGATCCTGAATAGGGGTGATGAACATACATTCAGGAATAGTAGAAGGGAAGAAGTAATTGACATAACTTTTGGTTCCATGATGATGGGCAGTTATGTCAAACAGTGGCATGTGGTCCTAGAGCCATCCTCATCAGATCACATGTATATTAAATTCAAGGTTGAAATGGGAACCAGACAGACCATGGCCTATAGGAACCCCAGGAAAACGGACTGGGAGACAAATGGGCCATTCCGTGCCAAGTGGTCTAATATCGAGAAAAGTTCCCACATGACCCTCATGGATTTTGATGAAATTTGGTATGAACAATCACACATGTTCTCAATGAACACTGGTAAAGTTTCAGTTTCAAAAATTCAATATTTCTGGAGATACAGTCACTTGTTTAAGACCATAGCACAGCTTCCAATAGTGCGTCCTTGAATTTTCAGCAACTTTGAGATGATATATCTCTGGGAGTATTTGCATGAAAGAAACAAACCTTGGCCATCTTATACAACTTTTAGAGCTCTTTAAAGTAAAATATCAAGAACAGGATTTCTGAGCAATTTTCATATAGAAAATTTGGGGCAAAGTTGGGCGAAAAAATTGCTGGTTAAAAAAAGTGCGAACTTTAGTTTTTTATATCTCCGGAAGTAATTGTGGGATGTACATGAAACTTTGCACACCATAACTCACCAACACAAGGTCTTAGAATATAAAGTTTCATTCTCCTATTGCTTCCCATTATTTCACAAATCTAGGGTAAAGTTGACGATTTTTCAAAAAGTGCTAAAAATGGGTATTTTCAGTCAAATTTTTCAAAAAAGTGTTTTCTCCAAATTCTTTTAAACTATGCTCATTAGAAAGAGCATATTCTAAACTATCTAGAAAAGTGGATTTGGTTTTGCAATGCAAGCATATAAGGCCCTAAAAAGTAGCATAATCCTAGAGGCGCACTGGAAGTTTGAACCCATTTTTCTGGCACTCAAATTATACCTAAAATCTTTTATTATGTCTAATAAATATTTGTTAATGCCTGGGATAAGTGAAATAAGAAGTCCTGATGAATAGGACGTAGCTCAAGTCCAAATAGAAAAAGAATAAAAATAGAAACAATGTTATTTCTTAACTGTCCCCCCCCCCCCCCAATCCCACAACTCTCTCCCCCTCTCTCTCTCTCTCTCTCTCTCTCTCTCTCTCTCTCTCTCTCTCTCTCTCTCTCTCTCTCTCTCACACACACACACACACACACACACACACACACACAAAATTGAATTTAATTCATAAAATTTACTTCCATAATTAATATCTAATTATTAGTAGCCTGTTTAATGAACAAACACTAGCTTACTGATGGAAAAGAAGTTTGTAAATGAGTTGCTATGGTTTAACCACAGCTAGTTTCATTTCACCTGAGAAAACCAACATCCCCATCGCCACAGGGGCAACAACAGCCACGGGTGGGTTCCTTTACCACAAGATATCCCAAGCGTGATAAGCATTTCTTTACACAGGTTCCCAAGCCTGATAATAAAATTATTGAAGTGTCCTGGGTAAAATCAGAAGCCACTCATAGGTTGCTTAGTTTCCTCTAACCTATTTCAATTTTTATAGGGTATGGTGGTACAATTTCAATCAATTCTGACAAATGTAATTGTAACTGCAAACATATTGAGAAAAGAAATAATTTTAGCTATGGCACTTGTTCTTGAATGTTTAATGAATATGTATCACAAATATTAGACAATTACATATGTTGGTATGAACACAAAAAAAGGTTACAGAATTGAGAAAAATCGATATAAAATGTACCACACTAGGTACAATTATGATCACTTCCTTGTACAAATTTGATCACTGACTTTTCCCACATAAAAAGCACTTTTTCCTTCGGGCACCAGTGCATACTTCGCTGTACCAAACGTTGCACAATAACGAGTTTATAAGCACGTGGAAACTAGAACATTTATAAGAACACGTTCGATGAAGTAGCTCCAAGTACATCTTTACAGGAAAAAATTTATGTCTCCTTAACACAGAGTGTTGTATTCTTGGAAAAGACAGGAGGAGCTGTAGAAACCTGCTACACTGCAATGCCACACAAAGGCAAGTGCCAGCAACAATACGAGACTGAAAACTTATGTTGATCGGAATGGTACCTATATCGAATTTGTACCACCTTACCCTATGCTACATTAATTTTCTGATGAATATCAAGACAGTCAGTATTGTCAGACAGTCAAATTTACTGATGGAGCTGGAATAACTGCACCTTAAAGGCCTTAAATGTTATCCGAAAAACAAAGAGCTTGTTGTCCTAATGGATTTTTTGGAAAATTATTCTTTTATTATTCAGGATGCTGTGCAAGGCTTCCACTGGAAAGCCACAATTCATCCATTTGTTATCTACTTTCATCAAAATGAGAAAGTGGAATCTTTTAAGTTTCTGCATTATCAGTTCTTGTTTGTGGCATGACACTGGTACAGTTAACGTTTTTATCAAGGAGCTCAACAAATACATAAAAGCACAGTTTGAACAGATATCTCACATTCATAATTTCAGTGATGGCTCCAGTGCTCAATCTTAATTACCTAGACCTGTTTCACTTCTTCTCTGAAAACATTAATGGAATCAAATTTCTTTCCGTCAGTAAAGATGAAATTGGGAAAAAAAGGAAAAAAGGAAAAAATTGTCACAAGAAGTGAGGTTTAAACATGGACAAACTGTAGCAGGCACTAGAGAAAATTGTAACTTTTTACCTATTGATGAAACAATAATTCAGGTCAGCAGAGTTTCAAATGATTGATCATCTTTTCTAGCTACAATGGGTCAGAGAACTAAAGAAGGCACATTAATGTCTGCTCTCCAAGCTGGACAATATGTTGCATGCATCTAAGAAAATTTTTTGTGGATTGGGAATATCTGTGAGACTTCCACTGAGGAAAGGGGTGCATTAATAAACTTTATGCACCCTCATGGTCCAGCAGATTCATTTTATTGACCACCAATAAGTGACAAGTGCTGGGTTCCATCACACCACATTATTGCACTTATTCCAGCTCCGTCAGTAAATTCGTCTGGCCGGCAATACACCTTTCCTGTTTACATTCATCAGGCTTGGAAACCTGTGTAAAGAAACTCACCCATAGCTGTTGATGCTCGAGCGTAGCCCCTACGGTGATGGAGATACTGGTTTTCTCAGGTGAAATGAATCTAGCAGTGGTTAAACCACAACAACTCACTTATATACTTATTTTCCTTCAGTAAGCTGGTGGTGTTAATTAAAAATGATTGTGCAAATAAATTTTACAATTTACATTCATTCTAAATTATTAGAGAGAGAGAGAGAGAGAGAGAGAGAGAGAGAGAGAGAGAGAGAGAGAGTTGTGGGATGGGGGGGGGGACAGTTAAGAAATAACATTGTTTCTATTTTTATTCTTTTTCTATTTGGACTTGAGCTACGTCCTATTCATCAGGACTTCTTATTTCACTTATCCCAGGCATTAACAAATATTTATTAGACATAATAAAAGATTTTAGGTATAATTTGAGTGCCAGAAAAATGGGTTCAAACTTCCAGTGCGCCTCTAGGATTATGCTACTTTTTAGGGCCTTATATGCTTGCATTGCAAAACCAAATCCACTTTTCTAGATAGTTTAGAATATGCTCTTTCTAATGAGCATAGTTTAAAAGAATTTGGAGAAAACACTTTTTTGAAAAATTTGACTGAAAATACCCATTTTTAGCACTTTTTGAAAAATCGTCAACTTTACCCTAGATTTGTGAAATAATGGGAAGCAATAGGAGAATGAAACTTTATATTCTACGACCTTGTGTAGGTGAGTTATGGTTTGCAAAGTTTCATGTACATCCCACAATTACTTCCGGAGATATAAAAAACTAAATTTCGTACTTTTTTTAACCAGCAATTTTTTCGCCCAACTTTGCCCCAAATTTTCTATATGAAAATTGCTCAGAAATCCTGTTCTTGATATTTTACTTTAAAGAGCTCTAAAAGTTGTATAAGATGGCCAAGTTTTGTTTCTTTCATGCAAATACTCCCAGAGATATATCATCTCAAATTTGCTGAAAATTCAAGGACGCACTATTGGAAGCTGTGCTATGGTCTTAAACAAGTGACTGTATCTCCGGAAGTATTGATTTTTTTGAACTGAAACTTTACCAGTGTTCATTGAGAACATGAGTGAATGTTCATACAAAATTTCATCAAAATCCATGAGGGTCATGTGGGAGCCTCTAGACCACTTGGCATGGAATGACCCAAATAGGAAAGACCTTGACTTCAGCCTATCGGAAATTAAAACTTCGATAAGGAATCCAGCAGAGTTTGAGGAAGTAGCAGAGGCCGTAACCTCTGCTATAGTGACCTCATACCAGGACAACTGCCCAATCACCAAGAAGTGCACAAATAGGTGTGTGCCTTGGTGGAATAATAACCTGGAAATGCAAAGGAAACAGGTACGAAGACTGTTTAACCTTGCGAGGCGCAAAGGACAATGGGCAAAGTATCGTGAGCCCCTTGTCAATTACAACCTTGCCATCAGACGGGCAAAGGAGGCATCCTGGAAGGTATTCTGTCAGGAAGTGGAGGGCACGGCTGCTCAAGCGAGACTTCATAAAATCCTCACTAGGGTACCAACTAATCCAGGAGGAACATTGAGGAAGGAGGATGGGGAGTATACAAAGACAGCACATGAAACACTGGAACTGCTCCTCAAGACTCACTTTCCTCAATATACTCTGGGGGATAACTCAGACCAGAATGCGATTCCTGAGAGACAATGGTTCTCAGGTATTCGCAAAGAGGACTGGGATTTGGTCAAGGAGTGTGTCGATCTCAGTAAGGTCCGATGGGTGTTGGGAACATTTCAACCATTCAAGTCACCTGGCCCTGATGGAATCTTTCCAGCTCTCCTGCAACAAGCGGGAGAAAATCTTATTAGATTCCTATGCAGGTTATTCAGGGTTAGCCCAGCAGCAGGAATCATTCCCAATGCCTGGAGGGCAGTGAAGGTTGTCTTCATTCCTAAACCAGGGAGAATTGATCATACCAAGGCCAAGGATATGAGACCAATCAGCCTGTCCTTCTCCGTTCTTAAGACATTGGATAAGCTGGTTAATGTGCATGTTGGAAAAAGGAGGGTAAGTAGGGCTCCTCTACATTCAAACCAAAATGCATATCAGCCAGGTAAATCATGTGAGACAGCTCTCCACCAACTCATTGGGAAGGTGGAGAAAGCACTACACTTTCAGGAAATAGCCCTCTGTATCTTCTTGGACATCGAGGGGGGGCTTTTAGCAACACGACCTTCGATTCCATGGTTAGGGCAGCAGAGGTGCATGACCTAGGGACCACTATATGCAGGTGGACTAGAGCCATGCTCAGTGGGTGAAAGGTAGAAGCTACCATGATGAATGAAAAAAATTGTAATCAACACCACCAGGGGTTGCCTGCAAGGAGTCCGTATTGAGCTACAGAGTGTCTAACTCCACTGCAGTTTGTTTATTGGTCATCTCTGTAAAGCTTTCACGATTACTAAGTGGTCCTGTAACAAAGCACGCTGCTCTCCATTGGATCTTCTCTACTTCCTGTATCACCCCCACCTGGTACGGATCACAGAACGGTAAGCAGTATTCAAGCACTGGGTGAACATGTGTACTGTAACCTACTTCCTTTGTATTTGGACTGCATTTCCTTAGAATTCTTCCAATGAATCTAAGTCTGGCATCTGCTTTACCGACGACTGATTTTATATGGTCGTTCCATTTTAAATGACTCCTAATGCCTACTCCCAGATAATTAATGGAATTAACTGCTTCCAGCTGCTGACCTGCTATAGTGTAGCTAAATGATAAAGGATCTTTCTTGCTGTGTATTTGTAGCACATTACACTTGTGTACATTGAGATTCAATTGCCATTTCCTGCACCAAGCATCAATTCGATGCAGATCCTCCTGCATTTCAATAGAATTTTCCAGTGTTACAACCTCTCTATATACTACAGCATCATCCGCCAAAATCCTCAGTGAACTTCCGAAGTTATCCACAAGGTCATTTATATATATTGTGAATAGCAACAGACCCACGACACTACCCTGTGACACACCTGACGCCACTCTTACTTCGGAAGACTTCTCTCCATTGAGAATGACATGCTGCATTCTGTTATCTAGGAACACCTCAATTCAATAATACAATTGGTCTGATAGACCATATGCTCTTACTTTGTTCATTGAATGACTGTGGGGAACTGTATCAAAAACCTTTTGGAAGTAAAGAAACACAGCATCTACCTGAGAACCCATGTCTATGGCCTTCTGAGTCATGTCGATGAATAGTGCGAGCTGGGTTTCACACAATCACATTTTTTGAAACCTATGCCAATTCCTACAGAGCAGATTTCTAGCCTCCAGAAAAGTCTGGAGCATAATATATGTTCCAAAATTCTACAACTGACCGAAATTAGAGATACAGGCCTATAGTTCTGCACAACTGTCTGACGTCCCTTCTTAAAAATGGGGATGACCTGCACCACTTTCCAATCTTTTAGAACTCTACGCTCTTCTAGAGACCTACAGTACACCACTGCAAGAAGGGGGGGGGGGGGCGCAAGTTCCTTCGCGTACTCTGTGTAAAATTGAATTTGTATTCCATCAGGTTCTGTGGCCTTTCCTCTTTTGAGCGGTTTTAATTGTTTTTCTATCCCTCTTAATTATTTTGATATCTGCCATTTTGTCATCTGTGCAGCAGTCTAAAGAAGAAACTACAGTGCAATCTTCCTCTGTGAAACAGCTTAAGTAATTCAGCCTTTAGAATGTCATCCTCTGTTTCAATAGCATTTTTGTCACAGAGTGTCTGGACATTTTGTTTTGATTCACCAACCGCTTTGACACAAGATCAAAATTTCTTAGGATTTTCAGCCAAGTCAGTACATAGAACTTTACTTTTGAATTCGTTGAATGCCTCTCGCATAGCCCCCCCTCATGCTACATTTCGCTTCGTGTAATTTTTGTTTGTCTACAAGACTTTGGCAATGTTTATGTTTATGTTTGCTGTGAAGTTCCCTTTGCTTCCGTAGCAATTTTCTAATTCGGTTGTTGTACCATAGTGGCTCCTGTCCATCTCTTACGATCTTGCTTGGTACATACTCATCTAATGCATATTATACGATGGCTTTGAACTTTAACCACTGTTCCTCAACACTATCTGTACTTGAGATAAAACTTCTGTGTTGAGCCATCAAGTACTCTGAAACCTGCTTTTTGTCACTTTTTCCAAACAGAAAAATCTTCCTACATTTCTTCATATTTTTATTTACAGCTGTAATTATCAATGCTGTAACCGCTTTATGATCACTGATTCCCTTTCTATGTTAACTGTTTTGAATATTTCACGTCTGTTTGTCACCAGAAGGTTTCATATGTTGTTGCCACGAGTCGATTCTCTGTTTAACTGTTCGCGGTAGTTTTCAAATAATGCACTGAAAACAATTTCACTGGATTCTTTGGCCCTGCCATCTATCATAAACATTTGAGTCTCCCAGTCTATATCTGGTAAATTAAAATCTCCTCCCAATACTATAACATGATCGGGAAATCTATTCAAAATATTTTCCAAATTTTCCTTCAGGTGTTCTGCCACAACAGCTGCTGAGCGAGGAGGCCTATAGAAACATCCAATTACCATGTTCGAACCTGCTTTAACCGTGACCTTCACCCAATTTATTTCACATTTCAGATCTCCAATTTCCTTCAATACTAGTGCACTTTTTATTACTATAAACAAGCCTCCCCCTTCACTGTGCAGCCCATCTCTGTGGTATACATTCCAGTCCAAATTTAGAATCTCCTTACTGTTTACATCTGGTTTTAGACAAATTTCTGTCCCTACTACTGTGTGGGCATTGTGACCGTTTATTAATGAAAGCATTTCTGGGACCTTTCTATAGGTGCTCCTGCTGTTAACTAATACTACATTGATCTCTTCTTATTCCTGTTGTGTTCTGCCTACTGCTACCTTGTTGCGGCTCAGGAGGTAATGAAATGTAGTGTCAGAAAATCAGCCAATTCTGAAGGAATTAAATTAGGTAATGAGACGATAAAAGTAGTAGATGAGTTTTGTTATTTGGGTAGCAAGATAACTTCTGATGGCCGAAGTAAAGAAGATTTAAGATGCAGAATGGCTATAGGAAGAAGTCTGTTTCTTAAGAAGTGAAATTTCTTGACGTCCAATATTAGCTTAAATGTTAGGAAGTCCTTTCTGAAAGCATTTGTCTGGAGTGTAGCATTGTATGGAAGTGAAACGTGGGCAATAAGGAGTTCAGACAAAAGATGAAGTTTAGATCATCTAACTGATGAGAAGGTGCTCCACAGAATTGGGGCACTGATTAGTGATGTTGGCTTTGACTTGTGACATTGGCATGTGATGTCATTACCATGCAGTCATTTTGAGGTGTGTATTGACAGGTGGCCCCCTTTAAAAAAAAAAAAAAAAAAAAAAAAAAAAGTGTGTAAAACTACTATGGTCATAAGTGCCCATGACGAAACATGACCAACTGTATTTAGCATGGACAGAGTTAAATTTCCTTTAGCATATTATTGTGGTGGATAAAAAGTAAGATGTGATCAACAGAGTGCGGGTCATCAGCTAAAACATCAGACAACTCAGACGGAAAACACAAAGTTTGACATAGAGGGTTAAAAACTGGCACTGCAGCAGAAGGTGGTGCATAGTCAACGGTTCGGAACAGTGACCGCAAACTGGGGCAGGATCGTCACATAGTAAGTGGTGGTGGCTAAAGCGACAGTATCCTATGCGCAGGTGAGCTATTACGACCTCCACGCAGCGACAGGGCTGTGAGGAAGTAGACCACGCAAAAGGAAGGTCTTTCTTCTCCCGGAGTTTGTCGTCTTGACGGAAAGACCAATGTGAATACCAGAGCGATAGCACTCGCCTGGAGACTACAGCACGGAGGTCTTCCAACAGAACGGAATGGATAGCAAGCCAAGGGAGGGAAATGGCTGCCTTTGCAGCAGCATCCGCGATTTTGTTTCCCAGCACTCCAGCATAGCCAGGAACCCATAGATGCATCACTGTCGTCCCACTGTGTTAGCAAGTGGAAGAATTTCTGAATCCACTGTACTATGGGGTGGTCTGGATATAGGGCGCAGAGGCTCTGAAGAGCACTCAGTGAATCCAAGCAGATGACACACGACACCGTGAGAAGGAGAGTGGCACCTAAGGTGCTGGGAGGCCTGATATAGAGCAAAGAGCTCAGCATTATTTAAAGATCGAGCACTGGTCAGGCAGACAATATTGGAGGGATTCATCACCGAGTACCATGGCACACCCGACACCATGGTTGGTCTTTGAACCATCGCTGTAGAGAAAAATATGATCGGAAACTTGTGTGCAGAGTGCAAGAAACTCCTTGCGGTAGACCGGACCAGAAATAGTGTCCTTGAGAAGTGAGCATAGTTCGAAGTTGACACGTATCTCCTGATAGAGCCATGGTGGGAAGGAGCAAACACCCGTCGGGAATGTGGCAGGGGGCCTACAGTCTAGTTGCCAAAGCAACACACGAAAGCAAACTCCAGGTGGTAATAGAGATGATGGATGCAATGCAAATAGACGGTCGTGGGAATCGTCAAAAACGACAGCATGCGTTGGGTGGCCACGCATAGATGACAACTGGCTGGCATATCGACTGAGTAGGATGTTCTTCCGGTATGACAGCGGTACTTCAGTGGCTTCAGCATATAGACTTTCCACAGGACTGATATAGAAGGCTCCCATTGCCAAACTGATCCCTCGGTGATGTATCGTGTTGATATGGCATAAAGTTGACAGTCGGGCAGAGGCCAGGGGACAAGGGAGCGGTACAGTCGGAGGAAAGTAGACCATTCCGCACCCCATGAAGTGCCACTCAGCATTCTGAGAACATTAAGTGAGAGGGTACACCGGGCAGCCAAAGAGGAGGACCAACAAAGTTTCCTGTCAAACGTGAGTACCAGGAAGTTTTTTGTCTCGACGAATGGAAGAACATCTGGACCAAGATGAAGAGTCAGTGGAAGACACTCTGTGCTCCGCCAGAAGTTCATGCAGACTGTCTTGTCCACGGAAAAGCAGAACCCATTCTTGGGGCTCCACGAGTGTGTCTGCTGAAGTCGTCGCTCGAGAGAGCAAGTTCGTTGGGAGCTGCAGTAGATGGCAAAGTCATCTACAAACACAGAAGCCGAAACGCCTGGTGGGAGACAATCCACAATTGGGTTCATTGCAGTGGCAAAGAGGACAACGCTCAACACTGAGCCTTGAGGGGCACCGTTCTCTTGAATAAAACTGTTTAAAAGTGTCGAAACTACATGCACTTTAAATACGCGATCTTTTAAAAATTCATGAATAAAAATAGGCATATGACCCCACATCCTCCAGGCGTGCAGAGTTTGGAGAATTCCCACCCTCCAATAGGTATCATATGCCTTTTCCAAGTAAAAAAATACGGGTACTGTTTGACGCTTCCGTAGAAAGATTTTCAAGATGTGAGTGGATAGGGTGACAAGATCGTCAACAGCAGAGTGGTGCTTACGAAATCTGCACTGTGTGTTTTTGAGCAGGTTCCTAGAGTCAAGCCACCATAAGAGCCTACCATTGATCATGAGTTCCATCACCTTACAAATGCAACTGGTGAGGGAGATTGGATGGTAGCTGGAAGGGAAATGTTTGTCCTTTCCAGGCTTAGGTACAGGAATGACTATGGCTTCACGCCACCATCTAGGAAACGTCTCATCCCTCCAGATGCGGTTATACATTCGAAGGAGAAAATGCAAGCCCTCTGGAAACAGGTGTTGCAAAATCTGTATATGGATGCCATCTGGTCCTGGGGTGGTGGGCCGTGACAAGGAGAGTGCATGTTGAAGCTCCCTCAACATACATTCCATGTTTTAGTGCTCGTTTTTGGGTGTGAAAAACAGCGTCCTTTCTTCTGCTGCGTGTTTATTGGGCAGGAAAGTGGGATGGTAGTTCGCGGAGCTGGAGACGTCGGCGAAGTAGCGGCCCATGGTGTTTGAGATGGCAATGCGGTCTACTATGACATTGTGTGCAACGGTAAGGCCGGAGATCACGGAATAAGCAGAGGTCCAAGAAAGGCAATGGAGGTTACCCCAAACAATGGAAGAGAGGTGGAACTGTTAAAAGACACGAATGAAAGCCAGCTAGCTCATTTGCTTTCACTAATGATGCGGCTACATCGCCCACGCAATCGTTTGTACTGAATGCTATGCTCCAGTGTGGGATGAGGTTTAAAAATGCAGAGAGCACGTCTACGAGCTCTGACTTCCTCACAGCATGCTTCATTCCACCAAGGAGCAGGGGTACGTTGTGGTGAAATGAAGGTGCAAGGGATGGAACATTCGGTGGCAAAGAGAATAGTGTTAGTGAGAGGGTCAACCTGTTCGTCAATGCTAAGGAAATGGTGCCCCCTGAAGGCTGGAAAGGAGCTGCCCGTTAGCTTTAGAAAGCTGTCAGTTGCGAGGACACCCTGTTTGGTTGAGTGTCAACAGGGGTATGACACACGGGAAGTGGTCACTGGAGTGTGTATCTTCAAGAACAGACCACTAAAGCTGACGAGCAAGCTGAGTAGTATAGATTGAGATATCTGGATGAGAGAAGATATGTGTCGAGTCTGATAAGAATGTAGGTTCACCAGTGTTAACACAGATAAGATTGAGGTGATTGAAGATATCCACAAAGAGGGAGTCACTCTGGCAGGTGTGTGGAGAACCCAAGAGAGGTTCGTGGGCATTGAAATTGCCGACCAGCAGGAATGGAGGAGGGAGCTGTGCAATCTGCTCGGGTGACTAGTGAAGATTATGGGGTATAAATATTACAGAGTGAGAAGGTGAAGCCAGGAAGGGAAAGTCTGACAGCTATAGCTTTGAGATGAGTATGAAAAGAAATGACGCGGCTACGGATGTCCTCTTTAACGAGCATCATGATGTCCCCATGAGCTGGAATTCCTGCTACTGGGGGAAAGTCAGAACGGACTGAGGTGAAATGTGGAACAAGGAAGGAAGCATGAGAGTTTAGTTTCGTTTTCTGCAGGCAGATGATCATTATAGTCATTTTGATAAATAGAGAGATGTCTAGCAGGATTTCTTCTCCAAAACTGGTTGTCAGCCCTGAAGACGGCATGACATCCATACGTTCTGAAGCTATCTCTGATTGGGCAACCACCTGGGAAGTCTTTGGGCCTTACTGAAAGTTGTGCCGCTTTTTCCTTTTCTTCTCCCTTTGAGGACAAGAGTTGTCGTCAGAAAGAGAGCTGGTTGAGGCGATGTCCAAGTCAGAGAGGGAACGAGCGGCCTTCAGGCCCTGAATGTGTGGTTCCAGGTTGTTACTCTGCTCTCGTGGCTTTTCTTCTTTGAGTGCTGGGAAGAAAGGTTCCCTGAGGGATTACGATTCCCAGCAGATGCCAGAGAGGATGTTCTCTTCTCTGGCTGAGGGAGAGGAGGGGAGGGAGGACAGAAGGGGGAGGGACAGGGGGAGTAGGGAAGGGGGGATGAAGGATGTGGTTAGGAGAGGCGGTATGTTGAGGGGGAGGGGTGGTTACCAGCAGGGGAATGGGGGGAGGGTGAAAGGAAGATGTTAGGGAAGGAGGTTGGGGAAGTGATGCCAAAGGAGTGAGGCAAATACCGGATGGAGATGGTCATACTTTTTCTGAGTCTCAGAAATGACATGCGATCTAGGGTCTTGTACGCCTGAATTTTCTGTTCTCTTTTATAGATTGGGCAATCAGGTGAGCGAGGAGCATGTGGACCGCGGCAGTTTACATAGCTAGGTGGTGGGGTGCAAGGCATCCCTGTATGGAGAGGGCGGCCACAGTGACCACAAACAGGTTTAGTATTGCATCGCGAGACATATGTCCGAAGCGGAGGCAACGGAAGCTACACATAGGTGGTGGTATGTAAGGCTTCACAACACATCTATAAATCATTACCTTTACTTTCTCCGGTTGAGTATCCCCTTCGAAAGCTAGGAAAAAGCTCCGGTATCAACATGGTTACCCTTGGAGCCTCTCTGGACGCAACGAATGAATTTAACGCCATGCCATTCCAGGTTTTCCCCTAGTTCCTCGTCTGATTGAAGTAGAAGGTCCCTGTGTCATGTTAAGGGACTGGTGAGGCATGATGTGCACCAGGATGTCTTGCAATTGCTGGCAGGCTCTAAGTGCAGCCGACTGAGTCGCAGAGGACATGTGAATTAAGATGGAGCCAGATCGCATTTTGCTCAGTGCCTTGACTTCACCAAACTTGTCTTAGATGTGTTCTACAAAGAAGAGAGGTTTGGTGGCAGCAAATGTCTCTCCATCCGCCCTGGAACACACCAAGTACTTAGGAAATGGCTTTTCACCTAATATGCGGGCCTGACCCTATTCCCAGGGTGTGCCCAGGGAGGGGAAGGCTGTGGAAGAAATAAAAAGAGCTGAAGAAGTACTATTCCTGTCTTGAGAGAATTTGGCCACAGGAGAGTGGCCGGACACCTTAACTCGTTTCATGCGCAGAACGTCCGCCCTGGTACCACCCACTCCGGTCAGGGGCTCATCCCATGGGCGCCACCCAGCCACAGCAAGGACCGCCTGCCAGGACTGTCATTGCTGGGAGTTCCGAAACCCCAAAAGGATGGGTAACCACTCCTAGGCATGCATAGGGCGTTTATAGCTCTGGTATCAGTAGTGTGTTCCCTGTGTTGTCAGATGGCTCAACCAATAGGGTACATAACAGCCCCCCCCCCCACACCGACTGACTACACATGCTGGGGCAGGGTGCAAAAGCGCGGAGGGAAAGGAGAAGGAAGGGAGAGGGACGCACGCTGTAGCAGCTAGGTAGGGAGTTCTTCCCCTATGGCTCACACATTGAACGAAAATTTTGTAATGGAGCAAACCCCGATGGGGACTAACCTAGGCCAAAAAACAGGTGTCAACCACAAATAGGTCAAAATCGCAAAGCCATCAGTGGTACCATGGGAATAGCTGGGCCACACACATACCCACAAAAGAGCTGTGGGTGCACTGGGGCGGGGGACAGATGGTGTGAGTAATTATGTGACAGCGTTCGCTTGTGGTGGAATTTCAATGATTTGTAATCGTAAGCAGACGTAAGTTTCATGTTTGGTACTGGCACTGGTGCACGATGTGTTCTATTATGTTGCGTTTCATTGTGGTTCAGAAGTGGGTGTGTGCATTTGTTCGTGAATTCTGCTATTTTTCTGGTTTATTTATTCATTCCTGATTGTCAATTGTTCAGTCTTTTTAGGATGGGTATCACAAGGAAAATTAATTAATTTGGTCTTAAGGAGGCAATGGGAGAAACGATGGCAGACGTCGTCACATTTTTGCAGCTATTCGACCTAATACGTGACGTTTTAAATGTGCTGAATGTAGATAACCTGTGAAGATTTTTAGTGTTTTTCTTTTTCTTTACGTGTGAGTTGTGTGTATGTTGACTGTTGCTATTTTTTTTTGTTTTAATTTGTGTTTGTAAGTGTGCTGTTTTCGGTGCACCAAGTTCGTTGGGAGTAGGTAAGTCAGTTTTGAGTAAACAATTTTCAAATTTCTTATTGATTCTTTATGTAGTGTTGTTTTATATCATTTATTTGTTGTTTTAGGGGTCGTTTAGTATACCAAGTTTGATTTGAGTTCAACTGAAGTGTCCGATGCCAGTTTCCTTGTTTCATTTGAAATGTATTATAGGTCAATAGAAGTGTCAGTTACCTTTTTGTCGGTGTTTTGTTTTACGGTACACTTTTTTTTCCCAGATGGTTCCCCCCCTCCCCCTCAATACAATTTTTGTTGATTTTTCCCACTTAGAAAGTCCCCACAATAAACCCCCACATTCCCATGCTAATCCCATTAGTATCATTTCACGAGTTTTATGTTAATTTTTGTGCGTGTATAAGTGCATTTTTTGACGTGGCTGTGACTGTTTTGTTTGCCATATTGGGTATGAGTATGATGTCATTGCTGACATGTTGATGATGTCATGAGTAATAGCTGATGGGTGGTATCCTTGTCTTCAATCATGCCAGTTCGTTCATTTCTTATATTGGGCTGTCACACCATCTCTGTAGTAGTGCACGTACTTCATTGTACAATGGAAAAGGGATCTAATGAAGCTAACCAAGTGGCACTGAAAAAGATGAACACTACTGTGTCATGTTTAAGCATTCTGATAATTTAACAAAGGAAACACTATCATTTGCACAGTTTTATCGACTTATAATAAACAAAAACAAGTACGGATGAATGGTGGCCTGTGCATTGCTTCAATGAAATGAATAACATTCTGCAAAAAATATATAGACAGTTTCAAGTACCTGGGATGTATTTTCTCACAGGATGGCAACATAGTGAAAGAACTGGAATCGAGGTGCAGCAAAGCTAATGCAGTGAGCTCTCAGCTAAGATCTACTCTCTTCTGCAAGAAGGAAGTAAGTACTAAGACTAAGTTAGCAGTGCACCGCTCTATTTTTTGACCAATGTTGTTGTATGGGAGTGATAGTTGGGTGGACACAGGTTACCTTATTCATAAGGTAGAGGCTACAGATATGAAAGTAGCAAGAATGATTGCAGGTACTAATAGATGGGAACAATGGCAGGAGGGTGTCCATAATGAGGAAATCAAAGAAAAACTGGGAATGAACACCATAGATGAAGCAGTTAGAGCGAACAGACTGAGATGGTGGGGCCATGTTACACGCATGGGAGAAGCTTACTATCCTCATTTGCGGTCCAAGAACTAAGTTTTGGGTGGTGCAACTGGTGTCTGTAGTGTGTGCATTTGCAGTCTTCATCAAGAAGCTCTTGCTGGAAGATTACAGATTAAAAGAGTTTACTTGTGATGCAGGGTGTTATCTTAGCACCTATAAACAGTCTTGTTTGAATCATTTTAATCCTACTCAGTCAAAATGGTATATGGTGACATGTGAGAACTGCCTATGTACACATTCTATCATCACACACCTGCAAGAGTTATTTGATTAAAATGTGATTGATGAAGTAAAGTGTACATTTTGGACATCTACAGACATGATAACTAGACACACGTGATCTGTGGGAGACTTCTTAGAGAACCTTGCAGACAAAGTAAAAATCCTCTGTTGCATACCTTCATAGCCACCCAACACTCTGAATTTATATGTCTGAAAAGGACACTTGGTAACAATGAATACATTTTAATATATAGATCAAAGTATGATTAAATAAATAAATAAATGTATTCGGCTGGGATGGTTGTATCATATAGCTGTCATAGTCTGTAACCTTACATATCATGAACACTTGCTATAGCCCTGTTAACTATACTAACTTACTGTGCTGTATTATGGCATCACATTTTCAGCAATGAACATGTTTTCCAGTGCTTTGTCTCATACTGTTGGAGAGTGAATAGGGCCATTCCATGCCAAGTGGTCTAATATCGAGAAAAGTTCCCACATGACCCTCATGGATTTTGATGAAATTTTGTATGAACATTCACACATGTTCTCAATGAACACTAGCAAAGTTTCAGTTTCAGAAACTCAATACTTCTGGAGATACAGTCACTTGTTTAAGACCATAGCACAGCTTCCAATAGTGCATCCTTGAATTTTCAGCAACTTTGAGATGATATATCTCTGGAAGTATTTGCATGAAAGAAACAAAACTTGGCCATCTTATACAACTTTTAGAGCTCTTTAAAGTAAAATATTATGAACAGGATTTCTGAACAATTTTCATATAGATAATTTGGGGCAAAGCTGGGCGAAAAAATTGCTGGTTAAAAAAAGTGCGAACTTTAGTTTTTTATATCTCCGGAAGTAATTGTGGGATGTACATGAAACTTTGCAAACCATAACTCACCTACACAAGGTCGTAGAATATAAAGTTTCATTCTCCTATTGCTTCCCATTATTCCACAAATCTAGGGTAAAGTTGACGATTTTTCAAAAAGTGTTAAAAATGAGTATTTTTAGTCAAATTTTTCAAAAAAGTGTTTTCTCCAAACTCCTTTAAACTATGCTCATTAGAAAGAACATATTCTAAACTATCTAGAAAAGTGGATTTGGTTTTGCAATGCAAGCATATAAGGCCCTAAAAAGTAGCATCATCATAGAGGCGCACTGCAAGCTTGAACCCATTTTTCTGGCACTCAAATTATACTTGAAAGCTCATTATGTCTAATAAATGTTTGTTAATGCCTAGGATAAGTGAAATAAGAAGTCCTGATGAATAGGACATAGCTTAAGTCCGAATAGAAAAAGAATAAAAATAGAAACAATGTTATTTCTTAATTGTCACGCCCCTCCCCAACTCTCTCTCTCTCTCTCTCTCTCTCTCTCTCTCTCTCTCTCTCTCTCTCTCTCTCTCTCACACACACACACACACACACACACACACACACACACACACACACACACACACACACAAACTGAATTTAATTCATAAAATTTATTTCCATAATCATTATCTAATTATTAGTAGCCTGTTTAATGAACAACACTAGCTTAATGATGGAAAAGAAGTATGTAAATGAGTTGCTACAGTCCATATTGATTTAACCACTGCTAGTTTCATTTCACCTGAGAAAACCAGCATCCCCATCGCCATAGGGGCAACAACATCCCGGGTGGGTTCCTTTACCACAGGATATCCCAAGTGTGATAAACATTTCTTTACACAGGTTCCCAAGCCTGATAATAAAATTATTGAAGTGCCCTGGGTACAATTAGAAGCCACTCATAGGTTTCTTAGTTTCCTCTAACCTATCTGAATTTTTGATATGCTACATTAATTTTCTGATGAATCTCAAGAGGAATGCTGTAATGTCAGATAGACAAAGTTACTGATGGAGCCGGAATAGCTGCATCTTAAAGGCCTTAAAAGTCATCTGAAAAACAAAGAGCTTGTTGTCCTAACAGATTTTTTGGAAAATTATTCTTTTATTATTCAGGATGCTGTGCAAGGCTTCCTCTGGAAAGCAACAATTCATCCATATGTTATCTACTTTCATCAAAATGAGAAAGTGAAATCTTTAAGTTTCTGCATTATCAGTTCTTGTTTGCGGCATGACACTGGTACAGTTAACGTTTTTATCAAGGAACTCATCAAATATATAAAAGCACAGTTTCCACAGATATCACTCATTCATAATTTCAGTGTTGGCTCCAGTGCTCAATCTTACTCCCCTAGATCTGTTTCATTTCTGCTCTGAAAACATTAATGGAATTAAATTTGTTTTTGTCAGTAAAGATGAAATTGGAAAAAAAGGTCACAAGAAGAGAGGTTTAAACTTGGACAAACTGTAGCAGGCACTAGAGAAAATCATCACTTTTTACCTATTGATGAAACAACAATTCAGGTCAGCAGAGTTTCAAATGATTGATCATCTTTTCTAGCTCTAATGGGTCAGAGAACTGAAGAAGGCATATTAATGTCTATTCTCCGACCAGGACAATATGTTGCATGCATCTAAGAAATTTTTTGCTGGATTGGGAATATCTGTGAGACTTCCACTGAGCAAAGGGGTGCATTAATAAACTATGCACCCTCATGGTCCAGTAGATTCATTTTATTGACCACCAATAAGTGACAAGTACTGGGTTCCATAACACCACATTATTGCAGTTATTCCAGCTCTGTCAGTAAATTTGTCTGTCCAGCAGTACACCATTCCTGTTGATATTCATCAGAAAATTAAAGTAGTGTATCAAAAATTGAAATAGGTTAGAGTAAACAATCTAAGGACCCTAAGAGCGGCTTCTAATTTTCCCAGGGCACTTAAATAATTTTACTATCACGCTAGGAAACCTGTGTAAAGAAACTCACCCATAGCTGTTGATGCTCGAGTGTGGCCCCTATGGTGATGGAGATGCTGGTTTTCTCAGGTGAAATGAAACTAACAGTGGTTAAAGCAGAACAACACATTTATATACTTATTTTCCTTCAGTAAGCTGGTGGTGTTAATTAAAAATGCTACTAATAATTAGATAATGATTGTGGAAATAAATTTTACACTTTACATTCAACCTAAATTATAATTTTGTGTGTGTGTGTGTGTGTGTGTGTGTGTGTGTGTGTGTGTGAGAGAGAGAGAGAGAGAGAGAGAGAGAGAGAGAGAGAGAGAGAGAGAGAGAGAGAGAGAGAGAGAGAGTTGGGGGGGGGGGGCGTGACATTGTTTCATTTATTTTTTTCTATTCGGAATTAAGCTACGTCCTATTCATCAGGACATCTTATTTCATTTATCCCAGGCATTAACAAACATTTATTATACATAATAAAAGATTTTTGGTATAATTTGAGTGCCCGAAAAATGGGTTCAAACTTTCAGTGCGCCTCTATGGTGATGCTACTTTTTAGGTCCTTATATGCTTGCATTGCAAACCCAAATCCACTTTTCTAGATAGTTTAGAATATGCTCTTTCTAATGAGCATAGTTTAAAGGAATTTGGAGAAAACACTTTTTTGAAAAATTTGACTAAAAATACCCATTTCTAGCACTTTTTTGAAAAATCGTCAACTTTACCCTTGATTTGTGGAATAATGGGAAGCAATAGGAGAATGAAACTTTATATTCTAAGACCTTGTGTAGGTGAGTTATGGTGTGCAAAGTTTCATGTACATCCCACAATTACTTCCGGAGATATAAAAAACTAAAGTTCGCACTTTTTTTAACCAGCAATTTTTTCGCCCAACTTTACCCCAAATTATCTATATGAAAATTGTTCAGAAATCCTGTTCTTAATATTTTACTTTAAAGAGCTCTAAAAGTTGTATAAGATTGCCAAGTTTTGTTTCTTTGATGCAAATACTTCCAGAGATATATCATCTCAAAGTTGCTGAAAATTCAAGGATGCACTATTGGAAGCTGTGCTATGGTCTTAAACAAGTGACTGTATCTCCGGAAGTATTGAATTTCTGAAACTGAAACTTTCCCAGTGTTCATTGAGAACATGTGTGAATGTTCATACAAAATTTCATCAAAATCCATGAGGGTCATGTGGGAGCCTCTAGACCACTTGGCATGGAATGACCCAATATAATTTTTTCCCATAAATGGAACACACTGCTGTACATATTAATTTATATCTCAAAATCCCATTGTCATCCCAAATTGATTTTTTACTATTTTGTATAGTGTAATATGAAGCATATAAATTTTTACATCAATTTAGAAGGTGACACGTTTTAAGATATACAAGGTCTAGGTCTCTGACCTCAACTGTGTACAGTTTTCGAATTTGGCAAAATTGTATATCATTAAAAAGTTTGTTTCAAGATCTTTCCAAAACTGCCTGGTTCACTGTTCTGTCCTTATTAGAAGGGAAGTTACAGGTGTTTTTACAGCTATGTCTGTCAAATTTACCGCGCAATACAGAACTTGGAATGATATTTACTCTTGTCTTACTTGCACTAAAACTCTGTAGTTTGGTATTTTTGTTTCTCTTGCCATGCCCAATAAACACACCAAATTTTATGAAATTCTAAGAGGGCAAGGTTGGCATCTGTGTTTATTTGAGAACAAATGACTTGAGGGCAAGTTGATGGAATCGAGACAAAATCATAACTAGTAATGTTGGTATATGCCAATAAAACTCTGAATATAAAGAAAGTATACATAAGAAATTACAGATCATATCTGGATTTACAACTGGCAGCTTTACAGAAAATAGATATCTAAATGGTTATTGTTTCTGCGTATCATTCGCGAAATGAAAACTTTGTTACAAATGAAAAGTTGTTTGTACCATCTATCACAATTGAGGGCAGAAGTTGTATTGTGTGGCAATTTTAATTTATTTAGCTAGAAGACAGTAGTCTAAAATACAGCATTTTCTGAAATTTGCGGAACAGCAGTGAAAATACATCAAAATTGGAGACGCGTATCTGTTAGCATTATCATGAAAGTAGACAGCTGAATTTGAAAACCATCCAATGGTGGCAGATCACAGTGCACTAGTTATGGAGCTACATACAAAGACCATGAGAAATCAGAAGTAAACACACAACACTTAAATTACATGTTTCACAGGAGATCTCTATCAAAAGGAAAACTATATACCTTCAAAGCTGTGATAATTCCAAACTCTGAAAACCACATTTGATAAAATGTTCCGAGAGATACCTAAGAAAAGTCGCATGCGGATATTGCAGAAAAGTGAAAAATAGACAACAAAGTCAGGTCATATACACATGACCTAATAATCTGAAAACTATTATCCTTACCTTGAATTACCATCAGAAGGCAGCCACAGATTTTGAACTTAACACATGCTTCATTATAATTATTTACAGACAAACTATACACAATAGAAATGTAGGATGGTGTAATTGAAGACTGCAATACAATCCGTCGACCACGTCATATCCGAGTCTCACAAGATATGCTACGTAGATATACCAACTAGCAAAATAAACAGAATCAATGAACATAAACGTATGGGATATCATCTTAATATTTATGTAGTGTAGATACTGAATAATCTGTGATTATCCTCGTAAATTACAGATTACCACAACAGAAAGTACCATTGATCACAGGTCTCAGCTCAAAAATTTGAGCCTTCGACACTCACTCGCAGTAAAAAGAAATCTCTTGGATAACCTATACCCAACCATAAGACAGAAGCTACAGATCACTTGTTATACACAAAATCAAAATCTATAATCTTTGTTCTGCTTGAAAACAAACTATCATCTTTAACTCAGATACCATGTCATTGGTCAAAGTCAATGGTCGTATCGCGGACTTGAATTAACCCCTCTAGGATTGATGAAAGGAGAAAATATAAAAATGCAGTAAATGAAACAGGCAAAATGGAGTACAGACGACTAAGAAATGAGATTGACAGGAAGTGCAAAATGGCTAAGCAGGAGTGGCTAGAAGCCAAATGCAAATCTGTAGAAGAATGTATAAGAAGGGGAAAAGTAGACACCGCCTACAGGAAAATAAAAGAGACATTTGGGGACAAGAAAAGCAACTCTACGAATATCAAGAACTCAGATGGGAAACCAGTTCTCAGCAAAGAAGGGAAAGCTGAAAGGTGGAAAGAGTACATAGAGCAGCTCTACAAAGGAAATGAACTTAGGGACGATGTTGTAGGAAGGGAAGAGGAAGTGGATCAAGATGAAATAGGAAATACTATACTGAGAGATGAATTTGACAGAGCCTTGAAAGACCTAGGTCGGAACAAGGCCCCAGGAGTAGATGACATACCCTCAGAGCTACTAAAGTCTCTGGGAGAGCCAGCCATGACGAGACTATTTGAACTGGTGTGTAGGATGTATGAGACAGGCGAAATGCCCTCAGACTTTAAGAAAAATGTAATAATCCCCATTCCAAAGAAATCAGGCGCAGACAGGTGTGAAAATTATGGAACCATCAGTTTGATAAGTCATGGTTGCAAAATTTTAACACGAATTATCTACAGGAGAATGGAAAAGCTGGTAGAAGCTGACCTCGGGGAAGATCAGTTTGGATTCAGGAGGAATAAAGGAACCCGGGAGGCAATACTCACTTTACGTCTTATCTTAGAAGATAGATTAAGGAAAGGCAAACCTACATTTTTAGCTTTTGTAGATTTGGAGAAAGCATTTGACAATGTTGACTGGAATACACTTTTTCAAATTCTGAAGTCAACAGGGGTAAAATACAGGGAAAGGAGAGTTATTTACAACTTGTACAAAAGCCAGACCGCAGTTATTAGACTTGAAGGGCATGAAAGAGAAGCATCAGTTGGGAAGGGAGTAAGACAGGGTTGTAGCCTTTCTCCGATGTTATTCAATTTGTACATCGAGCAGGCATTGAAGGAAAGCAAGGAAAAATTTGGAATCGGAATTAAAGTTCAGGGTGAAGAAATAAAAACATTGCGTTTCGCTGATGACATTGTAATTCTGTCAGAGACAGCAAAGGACCTGGAGGAGCAGTTGAATGGAATGGACAGTGTGTTGAAGAGAATGTATAAAATGAACATTAACAAGAGCAAAACAAAAATAATGGAATGCGGTCTTAGAAAATCAGGCGATGCTGAAGGAATTAGATTAGGTAACGAAACAATGAAGGTGGTAGATGAGTTTTGTTACTTGGGTAGTAAAATAACATGTGATGGTCGCAGTACAGAGGATATAAAATGCAGAATGGCAATGGAAAGAAAAGCATTTTTGACAAAGAGAAATTTGGTAACATCGAATATTAAGTGTAAGGAAGTCTTTTCTGAAGGCATTTGTATGGAGTGTTGCCTTGTACAGGAGTGAAACATGGACGATAAGCAGTGCAGACAGGAAGAGAATAGAGGCTTTTGAAATGTGGTGCTACAGAAGAATGCTGAAGATTAGATTGGTAGATCGCATAACTAATGAAGAGGTACTGAACAGAATTGGTGAGAAAAGGAATTTTTGGCATACCCTGACTAAAAGAAGGGATCACTTGGTAGGACACATTCTTAGACATAGGAGAATCGTAAATTTAGCATTGGAGGGAAGTGTGTGGGGTAAAAATCGCAGAGGGAGACCAAAAGACGCGTATAGTAAGCAGATTCAAGTGTATGTGGGTTGCCGTTCTTATGAGGAGATGAAAAGGCTTGCTCAGGATAGAGTAGGGTGGAGAGCTGTATCAAACCAGTCTCCGGACTGAAGACCTTAACAACAACAGGATTCCAAAATGAAAAACAGTGAAAGATTAATTACAGAAGCCTATAATCCATGGAAAGTAGCCTACAACCTATTGAAAGAACACCATAAATATTTGCATCTCTGATATTTGTAATGTATTAGAGAAATTCTGGACTTGAATGTGGATCCCTTGCTTCCCTGAAAACTGTAAGCTACTGCAACACAGGAAAATGAAAAAGTGCCATTAAAAATAGTGAAAGTCTACAAGCCTTTTGTGGGTGTCGATATTTATGGGACGCCTGTACTGTCCTGAAAGAATCACAGAAATGGGTGTCATTAACTGCATCAACAAACAATTGTATATCTACGGTTGAGTCTTTGCGTACTTCTTGAAACTTGCACAAAGAGTCCAAATGTACAAAAAGGGAGATCCAAATCAAGTATCAAGATATAGGCCAATTTCAATTCAATCCAATTACTGAGGAAGTGACTGAATATATTATGAAAGAAAACTTTTAGATTAGGCCTACTTTGAGGAAAGCAATCATTGCCATGGTAGACAACATAGTATCATCAGGGAAAGTGCACAATCTTTGCTGCACAGGACTTATTAAAAAAAAGAAAGAAAAAGAAAGAAACCACACATGGGTTTGCAGACAGTGTATGTGGCATTCACACAGTACGATTTGAACAACTCACTTAACAGCATTCCTTGTTAAGATCTTATTAAAACAAAAATCTGAAATGCTATCATGTTTGAAGGGGGGGGGGGGGGTTTCGAGCCACCTTTCATTGATATTTGGAATACAGATAGCAAATTGTTCAAGTCCAAGAAGCAATATCTCATAAATGATCTATGCCTAAATGTTGTTCATCAAGCAGCAAGCTCTTGCTGCTACTGGAAAGGAAGGCAGTAAAATTCTATAATAGGTGACTGACAAAATATTGGTGGCCTGACATCACAAGTTCTGATGGAAATCTAAGATGGTGGAACAACTGATTTGTGTAGTTAACAGTTTCAGTATGTTTGTTTCGAATAGGTACTGGATTTTCAACATAACAAGCTTTACTACGGCTAGGTTTTCTGATTTCACATTCAATCATGGACTATAGGATCAGCCTGTCAACAAAACCAGTTTTTCAAATTTCATATTTTCCAGCTACCTATTGACATTCATATTAGCAGCTGGGCGATGTCAACATTTGCACTATGTACAAAGGCAATGCAACCCATTCTAGAATTTAGCCAAATGCAATAATTATTACACTGTATTGAGTATGACACAGGAGTCAAGCCATTATTTTTATAACCGGTGGTAATGACTGTTTACTGTCAGTAGGCTAACTGTTTTTGCACCACAGGCTTTATGTTAAAGACAATCTTCAGATTACTTTAGCATGAGGAATGAGACATGTCATCACACAACACTGTCCATTAAAGAGAACGACCTGCCACTGGAGAGGTTCAAAACAGAAAGTTCAAGAGACTACATCCAAACTACACTTCACCCATGAATGTCAGTAAACGGATTATGCCTACCTAATTTTCTACGAAGCTAATAAAACTGCAAGAACACTCAAATGTTTCTACAATAAAAATGGTAAATGTTTAAAGTCTTCTAATGTAATCATTTTGAGACCAAATAAACTTCGACTGCAATTAACTTTATTAAAAAAAAAGCCACTACTGGTTTCGAGCCTGTAGACGCATCGTCAGGTGCTTAAAATTCCTTCTTCTTTAACAAATATATAAAACTTTAATGATATTGTGTTAGTCATAATTTTAAAAATATACTGGGGGTGGAGGGCAGATGAAACCGTGCCGTGTGGAAGTGGTGTTGGTGCGGCACTGGCCGAGGCAGTACTGGCCATTGAATCATGAGGCCGCTATCACCAGAATAGCATTAGCTACATTAAATTTATTTTAACATATCACTTTTCTAATCTTTTTACACCACTATCTAGCCATGGTAGATCAATGACTCAGTAATAAATGGTAAATACCTCAAGTGTTTCATTCAATTTCTGTAAGAAGAGTTCTGAAATATTATGTAGCAACAAAAAATGATGATATTACCTGACATTGCAGAATGGAGGCAATCTGCAATGATTAAATTAGATGAATACTTGTTCCACTGATCATGAATCAGACACTTTGTAATGATTTGGGACGTGTTAGGTTAATGAAGGGTGTCTGTACAAGATGTTACATTCCACAAAATATCTAAAAACTCGTCCAATGAGTAGAAGGAGTTGTCATTCAGAAATTCTTTTAATTTATTTTTAAATGCTAATTGGCTATGCATCAGGTTTCTAATGTTGCTTGGTAGTTGACCAAAGACTTTTGTGGCAGCATAATTTACCCCTTTCTGTACCAAACTTAGATTTAGCCCCACATAGTGAAGGTCGTCCTATCAACTGGTGTTATAGCTGTGCACACTGCTATTACCTTTGAATGGGGTTGGATTATTAACAATAAATTTCATAAGTGCATATATATACTGTGAGGATACCTAAATCCTTAAAACAGATGTCTGCAGGATGATCATGGGTGGGCTCCTGCAATTATTCTAATTACATGCTTTTGTGCAATGAATACCTTTTTACTCGATGGTGAATTACCCCAGATGTGATGCCATATGAAAGCAGTGAATTCATAGGTGGTGGTGGACATGAGGGACCAAACAACGAGGTCATCAGTCCCTTCAACCTCAAATTGAATACGCCATGGAACTCGACAAAAAATAGGTGAAAGCCAAAAGACCATTACACTAGGAAGTAAAATCGACTCGTCAACAAGACTAAGACCAACCCAGGGCAGCAAATGCTACAGTGTCCGAACCCACAGCTCTGGAAGCGACCTCTAGCCTTAACCACAAGGTACTAATGGCACAGTGGTCAACGTATCATACCTCCAGAGCAGGGAGAAATAAAACTGCATTAAAATGTAAAAGAGTGGGGGGGCTGATGGGGATAAGGCTCTAAACCCCACAATCAGCCAAGAATCACAAACCCACTCACCCCGAACAAGCGAGTCCTAGAGCTGACAATAAAATCTACTTTCACGGAGGAAGGCAAGGACGCGATCAACCATCCGTGGGTCATCCGCCAAAACTGAAGGCAATGCAGGCGGTAGGCCATAGTCGCCACGGAGTGTGGAATGGAGGACATTCAGTCAGAATATGAGACACGGATTGTACGGCTCCACAATCACAATGTGGTGGATTGTCATTTCGTAAAAGAAATCCATGGGTCAGCCTGCAGTGTCCAAGACGGAGGCGACAGAGGACAATTGATTCTCTCCGGGAAGGGCGTAAAGATGAACTCCAAGCTGCAGTCGTATCCTTGATGGTGCGGAGTTTATTGGAAGGGGCAGTAGCTTTCCAACTGCTATCCCATGAGGAGTGAAGCAAAGATCTGATCTGCACCCGCAGATCCGCACCCGGAATTTGAAAGGGAGACGGGCAGCGAGTAATTGCCGATCTAGCCAACTGGTCAGCTACTTCATTCCCTGTAATACCAACATGGCTTGGCACCCAGAGAAAGGTAACTGAGCAGGCAGCACAATGAAGGTCAGCAAGGAGTTCATGGATGGAAATAACTAAAGGATGGGAGGGGAAACAACGATCAATGGCCTGCAGACTGCTCATAGAGTCAGCACAGATTAAACCACGTTCCACGGCAGAACGTTTAATAAAACAGAGGGTTCTATAAATCGCCATCAGCTCTGCCGTAAACACACTGCATGCCTCTGGCAGAGAATGGCATTCCGCCCCAACAGGAGACGTAAAAGCATATCCGGAGTGGCCCGCTGTTTTCGAGCCATCAGTGTAGAAGATAGAGGCTCCCTGAAACTCTTCTAGTACTGGGCGCACCAAACGCCGAAAGACCATGGGGGAAATTAAAGCTTTTGGGCCCTGGAAGAGATCTGTCCGAATTAGTGGTCGCGGCACCATCCACGGAGGTGTGCGTGCAGTAAAATGGGGGGCGCAATCTAGCGAAGGGAAATGGAAATCCCGGCAAAGAGAGGCAAGCCGCAGTCCGACGGGAAGGCCCGCCCGCGGCCGGGTATCAGGGGGTCGAAGCCCTTCATATGCAAAAAGAACCTGGTAAGCGGGATGAGCAGGATATTGCCGGATGGCGATGGCATAAGACGCCAGAAGCTGATGCCGCCTGACCTGAAGAGGGCAGATTCCCGCCTCAACAAGGAGACTGTCGACCGGGCTAGTCGGGAATGCACCTGTAGCCAAGCGGACACCATAATGGTGAACCGGGTCTAATAATTTCAGGGCAGAAGGAGCTGCCGAGCCATAAACTTGACACCCATAGTCCAATCGGGACAAGATTAGAGCCTGATAGATACGGAGGATAGTTGTTCGGTCTGCACCCCAAGATGAATGAGCAAGGAAACGTAGGGCATTGAGTTTCCTCATACAACTAATCTTTAGGTGGCGAATATGGGGCACCCAAGTCAATTTTTTGTCAAAGAGAAGACCCAGGAAACGATGCTGTGCTACAACTTCCAGGCGCTGATTACCCAAGAACAGTTCTGGATCAGGGTGAACTGTAGTACGACGACAAAAGTGCACCACCCTCGTTTTTGATGAGGAAAACTGGAAACCATGGGACGTAGCCCACACTGAAGCCCGCCGAATGGCGCTCTGGAGCTGACGTTCAGTAGAGGCTAATGAGTAGGAGCTGTACCATATGCAAAAGTCGTCGACATACAATGCCGGGGTTACCAGTGACCCAACAGAGCTCACCAACCCATTGATGGCGATTAGAAAAAGTGTAACACTCAACACTGAGCCCTGGGGGACACCGTTCTCCTGTATCCGAGGGGAGCTAAAGGAAGAGCCAACTCTGACACGGAACAGGCGGTGGGATAAAAACTGACGGATAAAAATTGGTAAGGAGCCTCTGAGGCCCCAGTCATGAAGAGAACGTAAAATATGATGACGCCAAGCAGTGTCGTACGCCTTATGCAGATCGAAGAAGACTGCTACCAGATGATGTCTTTTAGAGAAGGCCTGTCTGATCGCAGTCTCCAGTCGAAGTAAATGGTCAATAGGGGATCGTCCCTCCCGGAACCCACACTGGTAAGGTGAGAGAAGTCCCCGGGATTCAAGAACCCAGCATAATCTGCGGGCTACCATCCGCTCAAGTAGTTTACAGGGGACACTTGTCAGGCTTATTGGTCGATAACTGTCCAGCGCCGACGGGTCCTTGCCAGGCTTGAGGGCAGGGACCACAATACTCTCCCTCCACTGGGAGGGGAACACCCCTTGAAGCCAAATACGGTTAAAAACTTTTAGGAGAAATTGTCGTTGTGAGGGGTTAAGGTGTTTCAGCAATTGATTATGGATATCATCAGGGCCAGGTGCTGAATCACGAGAAGAGGAGAGGGCCAGCGACAGCTCCCAGTCAGTAAAAGGTTCGTTATATGGTTCCACCTGGTGAGAAGTAAAGCCTAATTTGAAGGTTTCGGCCTGGTGTTTCTGAAGGAGAAAGGTCGCCGGATATGAAGTTGTCGCCGAGACATTGGCGAAGTGAGTTGCAAGATGTTCTGCAACAACAGATGGCTCCGTGCAGACCCCATCAGGCAGGGCAAGACCAGGGACGGAAGACGGCCGCCAGCTACCTTGGATAGATCGGAGCATAGCCCACACTCTTGTCAAAGGGACAGAAGAACCCAACGAGGAGACAAAATGCTCCCAGCATGTCCGCTTACTTTGTTTGATTAAGTAACGAGCTCTGGCACGCAGACGTTTGAAATTTATTAGACCAGCGAGCGATGGGTGGCGCTTAAGATGTTGCAAGGCCCTTCGGCGCTCGCGAATGGCTGCGGCAACAGTTGCATTCCACCAAGGGACAGGCCGGCGAGAAGGAGGGCCTGTCGACCGAGGGAACAGCGGCGTTGGCAGCTTGGGTGATCATGTTGGTCATTTGGCTTATAATATCATCTATACAGCCTGAGGGGGAAGATGGGAACACAACCTGGGATGTATATAGCGGCCAATTAGCACGACGGAATACCCAGCGGGGTACCCTGGCTCGTGGTAGGCGTGAGGGAAGTGAAAGGATCAACGGAAAGTGGTCGCTATCGCAGAGGTCGTCATACGCCGACCAGTGAAATAAAGGAAGGAGAGAAGGAGAAGTGAGAGAGAGGTCTATGGCAGAAAAGGTGCCGTGAGCGGCACTAAAATGAGTTGGGGAACCATCGTTGAGAAGGCTCAGATTGTGGTCAGCAAGAAACTGGTCTATGACGCGGCCCCGGCTAGATGTATAAGCACTGCCCCACAAAGGATGGTGGGCATTGAAGTCCCCAAGGATGAGGTAAGTAGGGGGGAGTTGCTGAAGGAGGGCCACTAGGGACGTGAGAGTAGGTGGCCTGTCAGGTGGAAGGTAGAGGTTGCAAATGGTCAATGGAGTGTCCAAGTGAACCCGGACAGCAACCACTTCCAATGGAGTTTGGAGAGGAATCCAGGTACTGACAATATCTGTCCGGACCAAAGTACAAACCCCACCAGACGCCTGGAGGGGACCAACCCGGTTCCGACAAAAAGCACGGAACCCACGGAGGGTCGGTGAATGTGCATCCATAAACCTCGATTCCTGCAGGACGACACAGGCCGCGGAAGAGAGAGAGATTAGCTGTTTAATCTCCAAGAGGTGACGGTATTAACCATTACAGTTCCATTGGATGATCACATCACGAGGATCTAGGCGGGAAGCGAATGGCATAACGTCTGTCACGCTGCTTTGTCAGCGTCCGTCACCAAAGAAGAAGGGACAACATCCATAAATAGCTGATCAGCCTCGGGCTCAATGGGATGAGCGAGTTGCGAAAGCACAGTCGGCACCTCCAGTGGTACCGGAGGGGCTTTATCTTGTAACTTTGGTTTCTTCTTCTTCTTCTCCTTCTCCTTCTCTTTCTCCTTCTCCTTCTCTCGTGTGGGACGGGCAGGACCCACCCCAGAGAGAGGACTTTTGTCAGTTAGGTCTGGTACTGACGAGGATCGGGCGACCTTTGAACTCACTGACTGGGAGTCCGATGGCCGGCTGGAGGTCGAAGATCTCCGATCTGGGGAACGCCGGGACGGAAGGCCCTGAGATAGGGCACTGTCACTGGCAGGCGACGGAGAAGGGGTGCACTTCTCCGGCTGGGAAGGGGTGGGACACAAAGGGAGGGCTACAGGAGAGGGAGATGTGAGGGAGGGGTGTGGACGGGGTGTAGGGGGGAGATGGGAGTGGGAAGGGGAGGGTGAAAGGCTAGACGATAACGTCATAGCGAAGGTCGTCGCCATTTGCACGGGATGCAGACGTTCATATTTGCTGCGGGCCTCAGGGTACGTCAAACGCTTCAGGGATTTGTACTCTTGTATCTTCTTTTCTTTTTTGAACATAGGGCAATCTGGCGACCGTGAAGAGTGGTGTTGTTGACAGTTGACGCACACCGGCGGAGGAACACAGGGGCTCCCCTCATGTAGTGGGCGTCCACAATCACCGCATACTGGGACTGCTGTACAGCGAGAGGACATATGACCAAACCTCATACATCGAAAACACCGCATGGGAGGTGGAATGTAGGGCTTCACTTCACATCGATATATCATGATCTTGACCTTCTCTGGGAGTGTGTCCCCCTCGAAGGCCAAGATAAAGGCCCCAGTATCGACGCGGTTATCTTTAGGTCCCCTCTGAACGCGGCGAACAAAATGTACACCACGCCGCTCGAGATAGGCCCTAAGCTCCTCATCAGTTTGAAGGAGGAGGTCCCGGTGGAATATCACACCCTGTACCATATTCAAGGATTTGTGCGGGACAATTGTGACTGGAATGTCGCCAAGGGTGTTGCAGGCGAGCAAAGCTTCAGACTGGGCCTCCGAGACTGTTTTAATGAGTAATGAACCAGATCTAAGCTTACCCATAGATTCCACTTCACCAAACTTGTCCTCTATGGTCTCGACAAAGAACAGAGGTTTGGTGGAAGTGAAAGTCCCTCCATCAGTCCTTGAGCAAATGAGATAGCGAGGAAAGGGTTTTGCTCCTAACCGGCGAGCCTGGCCTTCCTCCCAAGGGGTAGCAAGGGAGGGAAACATCCTCTTATCCGCAGTAACAGCATTAAACGATCTCTTCCTGTCTTGAGAGACGGCCGATGCACGACCATTTTGGAGTCTAACTCTTTTCATAGTGCTAGACGTCCGCCCTGGTGTCACCCACTCCGAAACCGGGGATCTCTCCATGGGCGCCACCCAGCCTCAGCAAAGGCCACCTGGCACGATGGCCATTGCCGGGAGTTCTGATACCCCCGAGGACAGGCATCAACTCCTTGGCTTGCATGGAGAGGTCGCAGCTCAGACACCAGTAGTGTGATCCCTGTGGTGTCAGGGGGCTCAGCCAAAGGGTACATAACAGCCCCCCCACACGGACTGGCTACACGTGCTGGGGACCTAGCGGGGGATGGGGGCTACAGCGAGGAAAGGAAGTGGAAAGGAAAGGATAGGACCCGCGCTGTAGGGGCTAGGTCGGGAGTTCTTCCCCAATTGGCTCACACATTATCGGACAATTTTGGTATGGAAGGTCAAACCCCGAGGGGGACCAAACTGGGCCAAAAACCGGTGTACACAGCAGACAAAACCAAAGTGCAGGACAATTGGTACCATGGGATAGCCAAGCCGTCATCCAGAGTACCACCGAGAGACGGGGTTGGAGAGGGTGGGAAGGAGGAATTGGGATGGGAAGGAGGGGGAACTAGGAGGGGTAATGCAGCCTGGGGAAAGCAGGAAAAAAGGCTGCAATGGCTCGGGGACCCGTGCGCGCCACACACGTACCCACAAAAGAGCTGTGGGCCCCCTGGGGGGTGAAAGCAGTGAATGAAAATAGGCATAGTAAGCTAATTTACTGAGAGTCTTATCACCAAAATTTGCAATAACCCTAAGAGCATACGTAGCTGAACTCAAACGTTTCAGCAGACCGTCTATGTGTTGCTTCCAGTTTAATCTCTCATCAATGCAGACGCCGAGAATTTTTGAAAATTCTACCTTAGTTACAGACTTCTGTTCAAGGTGTATATTTATTATTAGAGTTGTGCCATTTACTGTGCAGAACTGTATATACCGTGTTTTATCAAATTTTAATGAGAGCCCATTTGCAGAGAACTACTTAATGATTTTCTGAAAAACATTATTTACGAAACTTCCTGGCAGATTAAAATTGTGGGCTGGAACCGGGACTCGAACTGGGACCTTTGCCTTTCGCGGGAAAGCGCACTACCGACTGTGCTATCCCGACACGACTCACGATGCCGCCCACAACTTTACTTCCGCCAGTACCTCGCCTCCTACTTTCCAAACTTCACAGAAGTTCTCCTGCGAAACTTGCAAGACTAGCACTCCTGGAAGAAAGGATATGGTGGAGACATGGCTTAGCCACAGCCTAAGGGATGTTTCCAGAATGAAACTTTCACTCTGCACTTGTTTTTTGGTTGCTATTACTATATTTGTATCATCAGCAAAATGAACTAACTTTGCATCTTCATCAATGTAGAATGACAAGTCATTTATGCACATCAAGAACAGTAAAGGACCCAAGACCGAACACTGTGGCACCCCATCCTTGATAGTCCCCCAGTTTGAGGAACTAGCTGCTGTTTTGACATTACATGAACCACTTATTTCAACTTTCTGCATTCTTCCAGTTCAGTACCGGTATAAATTAAACCATTTGTGCACTGCCCCAGTCAAACCACCATGATTAAGTTTATCTAGAACAATTCCATGATTTACATAATCAAAGGCCTTTGAAAGATAGCAAAAAATACCAATGGGTGATGTCCGGTTATTCAGAGCATTTAATATTTGATTGGTGAATATATATATAGTATTTTCTGTTGAAAAGCCTTTCTGAAATCCAAACTGACATTTGGTTAGTACTGTTTTTACAAATATGGGCGGCTACTCTTTAATACATTATGTTCAATAAAGCTGTCAAATGAAAGATTGGGCAGTAGTTGTTGACATCTAATGTATCCCCTTTTTTATGTAATGGTTTAACAATGGCATATTTCAGTCTAACAGGGAAAACACCTTGCTTCAGAGAGCTATTACATATGTGACAGAGTCCTACTTATCTGTGGGGAACAAGCTTTAAGTACCCGGCTGGAAATGGCATCAATTCTATAAGAACTTTTAATTTTCAGTGAGTTTATTATTTTACTGATTTCAAGGGGAAAGGTTGGTGAAATTACAATTTTATCAAACTGTGTAGGAATGGCCCCTTCTATTAGTAGCCTGCCTCTTCTAAGGAACATCTAGAGCCTATTTTCTCCACAACATTTAGAAAATGACTTTTAATTGCCCTGTCTCCCTTTCAATAATATTCCAAATAGTTATAATTTTATTATCAGAGGTACTGATCTTGGACATGATACACGTGCTTCTGGACTTTTTAATAACTTTTCTTAGTATTGCACAATAATCTTTATAATACTAAACAATTTCTGGATCAGTAATCCCTCTTGCCATTAGATAAAGTTCCCTTTCACGGTTGCACGATATTCTTATTCCTTTGGTTAGCCATGGTTTTTTACAGATTTTCCCACTTTTGTGGGAAAAAATTTTCAAATACCCTTAAAAATGTATCATGAAGTAAGTTATATTTCAGGTTTGCATCAGGTTCCCAGCCCAGTCTTACTGCTGTAGGCTTTCCCTAAAGTTTACAATGTTTATATTGTTTATTGAACAGACTACTTTGATTTACTGCATGGAGCTACGTAATGCACTGTAACAAGCTGAGCACCATGGTCTGAAAGGCTATTCTCAACAGGATAAGCATTAATGTTCTCCAAAAGGAAAAAAGCCAATATCGAATTATGATTGATTTATTGACGAGTGGTTTAAATGTGTTATAATACTCTTACAAACTGTCCACAGCAGTATTTATATTTTGACTAAGTGCAAAGTTGCACTCTCTGTTTAACCTCCAATTTTTTTAAAAAACATGACCACATTATGGAATACAACCAGAAAATGATGGCAAAGCAAACCTAAACCGGTCGTCAGTGAATTAATCGTACTGCAATCTTGGCTTTTTCCTTTTGAAGATAATTAAACAAAAATGATGTTACGACATCAGCAAAAAGACTGTTTTTGTTACTTGCTGAACTGATGTGTGTTAATGTACCAAAAGATGTTTGTAACCCAAGGTACAACTTACATACACCTAAGATGAATATTTTATCAGTTTTCTTAAGCCTTGTACTGATACAGGCAAGTGCAAGAATTTCCATTAAAACTTGAATTGCAGTGTGTGCGTATCGGATTTTCAAATGTGTTGCCCGTTCTAAAACAACATGAATTAGTAAAACCACTCATTTAGTTTTCCAATAAAAATTGAATTCAATATCTCTAAGAAGGGCCATTCCGTGCCAAGTGGTCTAATGTCGAGAAAAGTTCCCACATGACCCTCATGGATTTTGATGAAATTTTGTATGAACATTCACACATGTTCTCAATGAACACTAGCAAAGTTTCAGTTTCAGAAACTCAATACTTCTGGAGATACAGTCACTTGTTTAAGACCATAGCACAGCTTCCAATAGTGCATCCTTGAATTTTCAGCAACTTTGAGATGATATATCTCTGGGAGTTTTTGCATGAAAGAAACAAAACTTGGCCATCTTATACAACTTTTAGAGCTCTTTAAAGTAAAATATTAAGAACAGGATTTCTGAGCAATTTTCATATAGAAAATTTGGGGCAAAGTTGGGCGAAAAAATTGCTGGTTAAAAAAAGAGCGAACTTTAGTTTTTTATATCTCCAGAGGTAATTGTAGGATGTACATGAAACTTTGCTCACCATAACTCACCAACACAAGGTCTTAGAATATAAAGTTTCATTCTCCTATTGCTTCCCATTATTTCACAAATCTAGGGTAAAGTTGACGATTTTTCAAAAAGTGCTAAAAATGGGTATTTTCAGTCAAATTTTTCAAAAAAGTGTTTTCTCCAAATTCTTTTAAACTATGCTCATTAGAAAGAGCATATTCTAAACTATCTAGAAAAGTGGATTTGGTTTTGCAATGCAAGCATATAAGGCCCTAAAAAGTAGCATAATCCTAGAGGCGCACTGGAAGTTTGAACCCATTTTTCTGGCACTCAAATTATACCTAAAATCTTTTATTATGTCTAATAAATATTTGTTAATGCCTGGGATAAGTGAAATAAGAAGTCCTGATGAATAGGACGTAGCTAAAGTCCAAATAGAAAAAGAATAAAAATAGAAACAATGTTATTTCTTAACTGCCCCCCCCCCCCATCCCACAACTCTCTCTCTCTCTCTCTCTCTCACACACACACACATACACACACAAACTGAATGTAATTCATAAAATTTATTTCCATAATCATTATCTAATTATTAGTAGCCTGTTTAATGAACAAACACTAGCTTACTGATGGAAAAGAAGTGTATAAATGAGTTGCTATGGTTTAACCACTGCTTGTTTCATTTCACCTGAGGAAACCAGCATCCCCATCGCCACAGGGGCAACAACAGTCACGGGTGGGTTCCTTTACCACAGGATATCCCAAGCGTGATAAGCATTTCTTTACACAGGTTCCCAAGCCTGATAATGAAATTATTGAAGTGCCCTGGGTAAAATTAGAAGCTACTCATAGGTTGCTTAGTTTCCTCTAACCTATTTCAATTTTTGATAGGGTATGGTGGTACAATTTCAATCATTTCAGACAAATGTAATTGTAACTGCAAACACATTGAGAAAAGAAATAATTTCAACTATGGCACTTGTTCTTGAATGTTTAATGAATATGTAACACAAATATTAGACAATTACATATGTTGGTATGAACACAAAAAAAGGTTACAGAATTGAGAAAAATCGATAGAAAATGTACCACACTAGGTACGATTATGATCACTTCCTCGTACAATTTTTATCACTGACTTTTCCCACATAAAAAGCACTTTTTCCTTCGGGCACCAGTGCATACTTCACTGTACCAAACGTTGCACAATAACGAGTTTACAAGCACGTGGAAACTAGAACATTTATAAGAGCACATTCGACGAAGTAGCTCCAAGTACATCTTTACAGGAAAAAATTTGTCTCCTTAATACAGAGTGTTGTCTTGAAAAAGACAGGAGGAGCTGTAGAAATCTGCTACACTGCAACGCCACACAAAGGCAACTGCTAGCAACAATACGAGACTGAAAACTTATGTTGATCGGAATTGTACCTGTATCGAATTTGTACCACCTTACCCTATGCTACATTAATTTTCTGATGAATATCAAGAGGAATGGTGTATTGTCAGACAGACAAATTTACTGTTGGAGCTGGAATAACTGCACCTTAAAGGCCTGAAAAACAAAGAGCTTGTTGTCCTAATGGATTTTTTGGAAAATTATTCTTTTATTATTCAGGATGCTGTGCAAGGCTTCCACTGGAAAGCAACAATTCATCCATTTGTTATCTACTTTCATCAAAATGAGAAAGTGGAATCTTTAAGTTTCTGCATTATCAGTTCTTGTTTGTGGCATGACACAGGTACAGTTAACGTTTTTGTCAAGGAGCTCATCAATTATATATAAAAGCACAGTTTGCACAGATATCTCACATTCATAATTTCAGTGATGGCTCCAGTGTTCAAACTTACTCAACTAGACCTGTTTCATTTCTTCTCTGGAAACATTAATCGAATCATATTTGTTTTTGTCAGTAAAGATGAAATTGGGAGGGGGGGGGGGGGGGAATTGTCACAAGAAGTGAGGTTTAAACTTGGACAAACTGTAGCAGGCACTAGAGAAAATAGTCACTTTTTACCTATTGATGAAACAATAATTCAGGCCAGCAGAGTTTCAAACGATTGATCATCTTTTCTAGCTACAATGGGTCAGAGAACTAAAGAAGGCATATTAATGTCTGCTCTCCAACCTGGACAATATGTTGCATGCATCTAAGAAAATTTTTGGTGGATTGGGAATATCTGTGAGACTTCCACTGAGCAAAGGGGTGTATTAATAAACTTTATGCACCCTCATGGTCCAGCAGATTCATTGTATTGACCACCAATGAGTGACAAGTGCTGGGTTCCATCACACCACATTATTGCAGTTATTCCAGCTCCGTCAGTAAATTCGTCTGTGTTGACATTCATCAGGCTTGGAAACCTGTGTAAAGAAACTCACCCATAGCTGTTGATGCTCGAGCGTAGCCCCTATGGTGATGGAGATACTGGTTTTCTCAGGTGAAATGAATCTAGCAGTGGTTAAACCACAACAACTCATTTATATAGTTATTTTCCTTCAGTAAGCTGGTGGTGTTAATTAAAAATGCTACTAATAATTAGATAATGACTCTGAAATAAATTTTACATTCATTCTAAATTATAATTTTGTGTGTGTGTGTGTGTGTGTGTGTGTGTGTGTGTGTGTGTGTGTGTGTGACAGAGAGAGAGAGAGAGAGAGAGAGAGAGAGAGAGAGAGAGAGAGAGAGAGAGAGAGAGAGAGTTGTGGGATGGGGGGGGGGACAGTTAAGAAATAACATTGTTTCTATTTTTATTCTTTTTCTATTCGGACTTTAGCTACGTCCTATTCATCAGGACTTCTTATTTCACTTATCCCAGGCATTAACAAATATTTATTAGACATAATAAAAGATTTTAGGTATAATTTGAGTGCCAAAAAAATGGGTTCAAACTTCCAGTGCGCCTCTAGGATTATGCTACTTTTTAGGGCCTTATATGCTTGCATTGCAAAACCAAATCCACTTTTCTAGATAGTTTAGAATATGCTCTTTCTAATGAGCACAGTTTAAAGGAGTTTGGAGAAAACACCTTTTTGAAAAATTTGATTAAAAATACCCTTTTTTAGCACTTTTTGAAAAATTGTCAACTTTACCCTAGATTTGTGAAATAATGGGAAGCAAAAGGAGAATGAAACTTTATATTCTAAGACCTTGTGTTGGTGAGTTATGGTGTGCAAAGTTTCATGTACATCCTACAATTACCTCTGGAGATATAAAAAACTAAAGTTCGCTCTTTTTTTAACCAGCAATTTTTTCGCCCAACTTTGCCCCAAATTTTCTATATGAAAATTGCTCAGAAATCCTGTTCTTAATATTTTACTTTAAAGAGCTCTAAAAGTTGTATAAGATGGCCAAGTTTTGTTTCTTTGATGCAAATACTTCCAGAGATATATCATCTCAAAGTTGCTGAAAATTCAAGGATGCACTATTGGAAGCTGTGCTATGGTCTTAAACAAGTGACTGTATCTCCGGAAGTATTGATTTTTTTGAACTGAAACTTTACCAGTGTTCATTGAGAACATGTGTGATTGTTCATACCAAATTTCATCAAAATCCATGAGGGTCATGTGGGAGCCTCTAGACCACTTGGCATGGAATGACCCAGAACTGGGCAGAGAATACCATCATAAATCAAACTAACACATGTTAATGTCAATACAGAGTAACTTACAGTTTTCTTTCAATAGATTTGGTAACCTATTGCATGTAGAATGTTCTGTCGGACTGTGACACAAGCAATCATAAAGATATTGCTCATTGCTACCTCCAATATATTTCACACTACTTTCTTTAATAGACAAGGCTATAAATGTCAACAACATACACCTCATGTTATTACATTATCTTGTTACTAACAGTACAAAAGAAAACTAAACAGAAGTTTCATTTTATCTTGAATATACCAATATCTCAAGGTAGATATGACACTGCAGAACAATAAGAGCTGTCACACACACTACTGTGAAGCCATTGCTGCTGCACCAGCATCGTAACATAAAGGCTTGGTTGCAATATAATTGTGTGTGTTCATATTCAATGTTGATGACAGAGAGAGAGAGAGAGAGAGAGAGAGAGAGAGAGAGAGCGAGTCCCATAACGGAACTGTCAAAACAGCATTGACACTCAACAAAATTGTTGCAATGGGAAGGAAACGACAAAAATGTTGTCAAAATGTACAACTGGTACTTCTTACAAATCAAAAAGGGGCTACAGAACCTATCATTTCAAACAGAACATGTCATGTAATGTCAGCGTCTTGCACTTTATTTCAATTTTCAAAACATAACGAAAACGACAGTGTGTCCATTATTAAACCACAATAAATACATGAACAATGTTACTGTCAGTACATCAGAACATAGTGGTAGTTGTTTCACTGAATGACTTAACTTCAAAGGCATTCGACACCCGGCGTTCAGTCTAAACCCCCCCGTACAGTAACGTATGTGTTGCAGTGTTAGCACAAAGAAGAAAAGTTAACCGTTAACAATGTCAGTGGTTCAGAAAATAAAAAATAAATAAACACGACAATTTACGAAGGGTGCAAAGCTGACAGCAATAATACGACGTGTACGCACCTATTTCTGTCACCAATTTTACATCATAAAATTCAGTGTCATGTTGATTCATAAAAATATAACAATAATTCACAGAACATAAAGCAATAGAGCTGCTACATGATGTCAAACAACAATGTATTCTTACCTAGACAAATCGAAATAGGTTCCTCCGGAACTAGGCACTTTAAATATACAGTTTGACATCTCCAATTGAAATGTCTCCTGACATATCACACATATAATAAATAAAATTTTAATCACAGCCATTTGTTTCAATTGTTTTAAATACAGACGCACATAAACAACGTTCTACGCTGAATAACCACAACCAATCCTCCTTACGACAGTTCCACCACTATACTAGTCATATCAGATGAACGCGCGAGTCACATGGAACAACAATCCGCACGCAGTGCTACCAACTGCTTCCAACGTAAACAGTAATGGAAAATACCTCTTGAAACAAAACGTTCCCACTAAAGTAACTGCCATCAAACTTCCAGACACTTGTTTCCCAATTCAGTATTTGTTTGTTTTAATTTGGTTGCCAAACAAGTCAATTATACGAGTAGGTCTATACATTTATGAAACTTTCATGTTTCAGATTAAAATAAATTTAATTGTCTGCAAAAGGTATTCTCAGTATAATTTCTGTATTTTCTTTGTTTAGTTTTATTCAATTTACTAATTTCATTAAAGCGTTCATTGTATCTATGTTTCTGAGGGAAAAAAAGAAGTCACGTTCCATTACTATCGGTTTCTTCTACTCGTAAGAACCGTCATTTCTGACTCAGTTAATACATTGCAAACTCAACTATGAGGCCTATATTGCACATCTCATATTTCTCGCAGAGAAATCAGTGTTGATCCAGTTTCCACGAAGTCTGTAAAAAATGCTATTTCGAAAAATTTTAAGACTTTCTATTTATTTCTTATAAATGTGTTGTATAAGCATCATAAAGATAACTAAATAATTCAATACAGTTTTTATTTCAAGATAAATTTAATGGAAAGTATTACCATTGGCAGATTTTAAATGCCGTGCATGATCATTTGGTACTATTGTTGATTTTAACAGGTGAATAGTTGCACTTTATAAAAATAAAAATACTCATGGCTGTATTGGTAAAACAAAGTAATGGATGTGTAAGCAACAGTAACGTTCGTATCAATAATTGTGTTAATAATTCAAAGTGACAGTTTCTAGCTTCCAAGACGGTTTTACTATTTGCTTCAAACTCTGCAGAAATAACAACATTTGCATTCACTTCGTCCATAAATCTACTTTTGCTTTCTGAATTAGTTGCAGGACTGGGAAATTGTGATCTACAATGCATACCAAAGCTTGTTAAAAATGTTTCTTTCCATCGGTGATTCCCCTCGCACTTTATGCTATCGAGTCAATTGGATCTCCGAAATGAGAAATGACAAGAGACGATCGTCCATTACTCTGCACTTTGTGCACCCTAATCTCGGTTTGCTCCATCTCCCTTGAAAACGTTTTGTGGCGTGCATACGAAACTTTTTTTTTTTTTTTTTTTTTTTTTTTTTTTTTTTTTTTTTTAGCGATAACACCTCTTTTCCAAGACATTTTAGTTTTAGATGGGTACATTGTTGTTGTTGTGGTCTTCAGTCCAGAGACTGGTTTGATGCAGCTCTCCACCCTACTCTATCCTGAGCAAGCCTTTTCATCTCCTCATAAGAACGACAACCCACATCCACTTGAATCTGCTTACTATACGCGTCTCTTGGTCTCCCTCTGCGATTTTTACCCCACACACTTCCCTCCAACGCTAAATTCACAATTCCTTGATGTCTAAGAATGTGTCCTACCAATCTATCCCTTCTTTTAGTCAAGGTATGCCAGAAATTTCTTTTCTCCCCAATGGGTACATTATAAAAAGAAAATCCCAATTTCCCAATCACGAATTTGAAATATGTATAAAAAGACTCTTCGCAAATTTAGTGGCAAAAGAATGTTACAAAACAATTATTAACTATACGAAGGTTTATCTTAGATGTCCATGTGGTAACACTGACTGACTAACAGCCTCCTGAAGAAAACGCGATTGTTATCTTTCTGAACACATTTCGTCGAAACAGAAGATGACAAAAATGTTGAACTATAATTACCATCTTTGCTATTGTTCTCTATAACTGTGCAACCAGATGTTTAAACATTTTGATACATTTGGAAATCCCCCCGCACACCACAATTTTTGAAACTGAAAAACACATTATTTGCCCTGGCGTACAAGCTATTTCTTTAGAGGGCGTGGGGGGCGGGGCGGCAGGAAAACCTATTTACTGATTTCGTCTTAGCGATTGCAGGACTTTGGTCTTGGGGGAGGGGACGAGGTCATGGAAGTTACATTTAGCGGAGGTGATTCAGTTACCGTTTTTTTTTTTTTTTTTTTTTTTTTTTTTTTTTTTTTTTAAATAATAATAAAAATTTTAAAAAATGGAGATGCCTCGTCAAGATGCCCTAAGGAGAGAACAGGATGTAGTAGTTGTTACAAGATGCTTCAGTGGAAGGCAAAGATGGCTGCCATAAAAAATAGTGAAAAAAAACGAAATGTTTGTTAAGCTTATGGGACTTAAGTGCGAGGTCATCAGTCCCTAAACTTATAAACTAACTTATACTAAAGACAACACAAACAGCCATGCCCGAGGGAGGATTCGAACCTTCGCCGGGACTAGCCGCACAGTCCATGACGCTCGGCCACTCCGCCGCGGCAAAACGAGATAGCTTTTCGCCACCTCCACGTTGGTTATTCCCGGACTTGACGGGATCGAAAGGCTATTTCAATTAATCCCTTCAGGAGCCCGCGTTTCATGGTTGCATTGTGAATCTGCAAACAACATTATGGCCAAGCGCCATGCAGCTGACAGCACACATATATATATAGCGGAGACCGGGTCACATTTTAACATATGGGCAGGTTTTCCAACTCCCTTTAGTTTCGAAACAAACTTCTAGATGGTACCACCGTTGATAATGTAGGAAGTAGCAACTAAGCACGGTTCATTTAGGAAATTTTCAGTGCTGTACCAGCAGTAACAACCGTTTTCGTCATTTTTGCAAAGATGAGTAAACTTTCACCTTTGTATTGAAATTTCAAATAAACATACTAGCGTTAAACCTATTATTTTGACATTCACGCACTAAAAGTGGGTTTCTTTCTTCACGTAACTGTGCATTTGTTTTGTAAATAGCTTACATGGTTACTCATGGTCGTAGTGTTATAGTTCCGAATATGGTGAGGGGGCACGTTTCCCAGAGCATAAGGGGCACATTTTCCTTATTGCTTTGAGTCTTAACGCCAAGTCTAAAGCAAATGAAAAGTGGGTACTGTGCACGAACTGCAAAAAGTGGGCGCATGGAGACTGTACGAAACGGAATGTTGCATTTTTTTGTTTGCTTGCATTGTCATTCACACAATGAGTATGAGTTTTGTTAAAATATTTGAGTCACATATTTTGTAAAACCATTCAGTAGCATTTATTTTTATTTAATGTCGTTACTTTTATTATCCTTCTTTTGTAATGTATTGTAAATGCATAATAAAAATACATATTCAGAGAATTCAAGATAATTACCTCTGTTTTACCATTTAAAGTATAGTTGGAAAATTTGTCCCTGTACATTTTACGAAAGCTGGAAAACTTGCCCCGCATACGGGGCCAATTTTCCAACGCAACATGGTCAGACAAAATCATTTGTTGCCAAGAAGGATATTTACTATTTTCAAAAATATCTGTACAAGACTGTAGATAAAGGTATAGGAAATATAATGTTCTGCTGTTTACCTCAATACCGATAAAAATAAAAAGTACAAAAATAAAAATGTAAAATGGTGGAAAACGTGCCCCGGTCTCCCCTGTAGTGGCATGGAAAGAATTATATCAAAATCTGCTGCGACTTCGAGGTGTAACTTTATCATATAGGGTAATTTTTTTGAAATTTGTTGTTTGTATTTTATCGTTCTTTGGTTTTGGAGGATAGACTGTGATATTACAAGAATAAAGGGAGGGGATGGCTTTACCTACGCTGAGAGCAGGCATTGGGAAAAGCTAGAAAAGCTATGCTTTTGTGGCCAAAACAAAGATTTATCGCTTACAACCCTGTGTGAAATTTGGTCTCTTTTTTTTAAAGCCACTAAATTGGTAGTCGCATCCAAGTATTTACTTAGATATGACCCACATTTTAACGACTAGAACTATTTCACCACGCAGTACGAGCAATGTTTCTGGCACAAACAAATGTCGGAATGCGCAGTTTGCTGGCTTCATTTTTTCAGTGTTAGGGCATCTCCAGGGATTCCAGCCTTCTTGGATACTGCCATAGCACAGTCTAAGGTCTAATATGTTAGACTGTGTTTTCGGGACTAGTTTCGTTATCTCCGAATGCGCGCTCCAATATATGAATTTTTGCCGTAACCGTGTTATTTCACAGTATTTCGGTTGTTTCGCATTATCTTTGACAGTGCAATATGAGGGGACGTTGTGTTATCGGAAAGATAACAGTCGCGTTTTCTGAGGGAAGGTTTTCACTTCAACGGCCGTATGGGCACGTATAAAATAATAAGTGTGTCATAATAATAATAATATGAATTTTATTGTCATTGAACTTTTACAAGCAATAGACAAAGTCAATATTAATAATAATACATAAGTACATAAGTTAACTGAAATTTCAAATAGAGTCAATATAGCCTGTTATACAACTTGCATTTAAATAAATTTAAAGGTAAATTACTTATTTCTGCAGGTAACTTGTTGAACATTTTTAGGCCTAGCACATTATAACTATCCAATGATTTAGACAATCTACAGAATGGGACATTTATTTTCTTGCAGTTTCTTGTATTATAAGAATGAAGGTCTTCTTTTAAGAGCTGGCTAGATAAATTATTTTTTATGTAAATTAAAACATTATATATATATATTTAAATTAACAACTGTAAGACAACCTAATTTTATGAATAGTGGTTTTGCATGTTCCCATTTGCCTGAGCCTGTGGTAACCCTCACCATTCTTTTTTGTAGCATAAGAATATCGTGGGCATGGCTGCTATTCCTCCAAAATATAATTCCTTAAGAGATGATGCTCTGAAAAAATGCAAAGTATGCTGATCTAACATATGTATCTGGAACACAGTTCTTTAATTTCCTCAGCAAAAAAATTACTCTAGAAAGTCTAGCACTTATGCATTTTATGTGTGGTTCCCAAGAGAGTTTACTATCTATGTTTAAGCCTAAAAACTTAATACTACCTTGGTTGTCTGTATCTGGTAAATTACAATGTGTAAAAAATATTTGTTATGTTTTACCTTCATTTAAACATTTGTCCTACGCTACAAAATATTCAGAAAGTGTATCGGAATCAGTGAGTGGCACTTGGATAGTGTACTTTCATTGGGAACTGAAGAAGGAAACAAGAAAAATATACAAATACAACGGGAGCATGGAAAATTTTCAGTATATCTTTGTAGCTGTTCAGCACGCAATTACGAAAAGGTTAAATTTCAAAAGAAAACGATATAACCATAGCCGTGGCGGACTAAGGGTGTCGCGGTGGCCAAGCGGTCTGCGACGCACCAGTCACGGTCTGCACGGCTACTACGGCCGGGGGTTCGAATCCGCCCTCGGGCATGGATATTTGTGCCGTCCTAGGTATTAGCTAGTTCATAAGTAGTTTGTAAGTTTAGGGACTGATGACCCCATAGTTAAGTCCCATAAGCTCTACAAACATTTGACTAAGGCTGTTGGATGCCCGGAGCGGCGGCGAAACAAAATGAGGCTCCCCCCCCCCCCAATCCAGGCCACTTGGAAATATATTACCATAAAACAGTAACTTGGCCCCACAGGACGAGAGGCACGGGCCAGTCTAAAAATAATTACTTTCCAGCTTTGGAGGCCCCAGCAGAAAGAGATGCCAAGCGCGCTCCAAAATATAAGAAATAAAATAAATAAATTGCTTTCGAAGCATTTGGAGGCTAGGGGCGTCCGCCCCCCCCCCCCCCCCTAGTCCGCTACATAGGAGCCTCCATCCAGCCCAGGATCTAGGCCACAAGGATTTTTATATTTTATTTTACTTTTCGGCATTTTTATAAGACTCTTACAAAGAAATTCAATTAGGGTAAAAATTCAAGTATTTGGGTGCGCGTTCGGAAATAACGAAACTAATCCCAATAATAATGATAACTGATTATGAATATATTACTCTGCGATATATCCATCTCTAGATTAAATAGCAGCGTCGAATCATTCTTCAATCCTCCATTAAATATCTTACAAAAGAATATGACGGTGGAGTCATTTGAACAATTGAGGGGTGTAGTGAGAGATGGGGCTATGCCACATTACATGAAATTTTGAGCTTTGTCCTTTTTCAGTATTATTGTACCATCTTGCATCTATCCTGTTTACTAGAATCACATGGCATGGCTTCAAATGTTCAAATGTTTGTAAATCTATCGGACCAAACTGCTTGGTCATCAGTCCGTAGCTTACAAGCTACTTAAACTAAGTTAAACTAACCTAAGGACAAACACACACACCCATGCCCCAGGAAGGACTCGAACCTCCGACGGCGAGCAACCGCGCGCTCCGAAGCGAGGCGCTTTAGACCGCTCGGCTACTCCACCGCGGCTGGCATGGCTTCCGCTCTTTCTGGAGCAGTTGTTGTAAGTTCTTGAATGCGCCCTTGCGATCATTTTGAATGAGAGGAGATATGCAACTTACCGATGTTGTCCTCTTTTTCAGTTGCAGACGTACCAACATAGAAGTGTTACAGATTGTTTTATCAGTTATAAGGGAAGAACATATTGTTCAAGAAGCAGTTGTTGCTCCTACATCCATCTTCTTTTATAACTATTAAACCTAATCTTATGTCATTCTTCTGTGTATGTAAGTTGTTGTACTACTGGTTGGTTGGTAGCCTTGTTGTAAAATAGTACGTGAAACTTGGATCCTTGTATATCAGAGAATGTTGAAAGATGTGGTAAAATGCAGTCGTAATCCAGACTAATGGAAGAGAGACTTATGAGACTTGACGCCTGGAGGATAGCAACCACCGCTGCCCAGCTAGTTAGCTACTTGTCGACTTCCCTACGTGTTAGTGTGTGTGAGTAGCTAACAAGCGGGTATGTGGGGCAGCGATGGTTACCTATCTTGAAGGTGTCAATTCTCAGACTATTTATAATTCGGGCATGAAAGGATTAAATTATGGTGCTTACAGCGTCATCTATTGCTACTATTTACTTTTATTCTGCCATACGTTTTCACCCTTCGCCAATATTCTGTTGCAATTTGACAGCATCTGATATTTACATTAAAACTGATATTTTTCCTTTTGCATCATTTGCATAACAATGAGTTAAGACGCAAAAAGTGACCGCATTATTGTATAAATAATGCCTTAATACAGCGCTTTAGAAAACTCAATTTATCTCCATTTTTTCTCAGAGTGGCATAACTCCCTCTCTCACTAGAACCCTCAGTTATATCTTTAGACATGTGTTTCAGATTTCAGAGTCAAAATAACGGAAAAATCTTCAAACAAATGTTACTCGTCATTAAATTTTGAACAACTTCACTTGAAATTATTACAACCCGACGCAGAATAGCTGACCTTGGGCATAGTGCTACCCTCTATTAGTGTTCGGTTACGTCGCCAGAGAAAACCATATTTATAAGCTATTTGGAGGAAGGGTCTGGTCGCTTTCAGCCAACAAATATGTCTGTAACCTTTAGTGCCGATCGGTTGAACGGTACGACATAAAAAAAAAAAAAAAAAAAAAAAAAAAAAATATATATATATATATATATTAAAAAAAAAATAAAAAAAAGTGTGGGAACACGTTACAGACACAGTCAAATCGACGTTATTTTTGTAACTATCTCTGAAACTGCGCGAAATACGGAAAAAGCGTTAAGAGTGCAAAATTGTAGGGAATGTTCTCTTCTACAAATCCGTTTATTTAATTTTCGTCTCGGATGAGAGGTTAAGGCGCTATCTGCAAATTAAACTTCGAGCTGTCAAAAGATTGCAAACATTCCAGTCACACGGGGATACTCAAAGTCTCCGGGCCAGGCTACCAAGAGACGCGGCATAAGTAGTTGGTTTGATTTGAAATTCGGAGTAGAAAATGTTTGCTATCTTCCATATAAGTTATACACTTGAAATATTGATTATAGTTCAGAACATATGCGGTTTCTTGTTGTGTGTTCTCTCTTTCCCTGGTCCTATCACGAATGTTTCGGGGCAGAGGTGCCCACAGGGGGCAAATTTCTGGAGGGGAGAGGTGAAAAATTAGTACTTCTGGTCAGCCTGGGGGGGCCTTAATAAAATAATTAACAAATCCTCAAAAATCAACAAACCATTGTTTATATACAAAATAAATTTATCTTCCGAATCCAGGACCTAATATCACGGATTTGGGGAGGAGGGAGGTTAGTCATTGGCCAAGGGCGGGGGGGGGGGGGGGGTGGCACCTCTGTTTCGGGGTAATAACAAGTGATTTAAACTACATGTGAGCTCAAATCTCTAGTTTTTACTTTCATGAGCTTTTCACAAAATATTCATGGGCAAAGGTAATAATTTGACTCACAGAAGAAAACTGAAATTAACCTGAGAGTTAACACATGTCCGCTGTAATCTCTTCATAACAGTGGCTCAGGCAGGATTTGGTTCTCGGGGGAACAATTTTTTCAAAATAAAGCCTATTGAATTTATTAATCTATGGCTCATATTTAAACTTTTTATAATTTAACCAATTATACTACAAAAACAATTGCACGAGATATAAAATGAGTAGGCTCGCATTAATGTGCAAGTGGAAGGGTAGCAACGTGTTGCAAATTGAGTGTATATAATCAGCTCGAAAAAATAATTATGCAGCTGCTATTTTAGTAGCCAAAGACAAAGGTCTTTACAGTTTAATTAACACTAGATTCTACGTGCAAAACTTGAAATAAAGTAATGCTATTGTTGTTGGTAGTTTTTGGCGGCCTTCATAAGATTCCACTCTGTGGCGCCGCTGGCCTGCTGAGCAGTGGGTCGCCTCAAATGAACAATCGGCATAGCAGTAACAAAGAAAAAAAATGTTCAAATGTCTGTAAATCTATCGGACCAAATTCCGTGGTCATCAGTCTGTAGCTTACAAACTACTTAAACCTAGGTAAACTAACCTACGGACAGACACACAGTCCTATGCCCCAGGGAGGACTCGAATCCACGGCGAGCAACCTCGCGCTCCGCAGCGAGGTGCTTTAGACGGCTTTTTTTTTTTTTTTTTTTTTTTTTTTTTGCTGGATTGTGACCTCTGTTCGTTGCGGACGCTGTTCGTGTTTGTTCGTTCTTGTTCGATTTGTTCTTGGCTCACCTTTTTTTTTTTTAATTATTATTACAGAAGGCGTTGAGCCCTCTGACCGGGCGCGGTTACCGCTCGGCTACTCCACCGCGGCATCGCAATAACAATAGCGGCAGCAGCAAAGCTGGTCGTGGCCACATTGAAACCGCTCACAAAAACACCAGCACATGGTCTCAGAGGCGGCATCACGTGGCGACCCATTGTCACGTTACTTGTGGGCTTGTCAAATTATAGTTACATTTAGGGTTACCAAACCACCCGGGTTTTCCGGGGTCCACCCGGTTTTTAACCTCTATTTCAGCCCCCCGGTTGCAAACATCCAAAACAGTAAAAATCCTCCGATTTTTTTGTTCTCCACGTCAAACTATTGTTCTTTGGTGTCAAGCAGAACATATATTAAGGGATTTTCACTGGGCGACATTGGAAGGATGATCCATGGGTTCCAGGGGCCCTCTCCAGAAAAAAATTCAAAATATTGATCCCTAAAGCCGTATTTTGAAGCCTTTTTTTTTTTTATTAAAATCAAAGCTGTTCAATTTTTCCTTAATAGAGTTTTATTCATATATGTTTTTAATGATAAATAAAAATGTTTGCAATACTAAATTTGGACTTTGAAGAAATCATTTATGTCTCCTAATTTTGTTAAACAATCTTTCAATTGTTTATGTTGTCTTTTATTTGTTAAGTAGTTAAATAGAATACAGTACCTGTTATAAGTTCACTTTAATTTGATATGGCTATTAAATGAAAATAGTATTAAATTAAACTAATCTCAGTACTATGATTACTTAAAATACGTTTCTGTGCACTTTCTGTAAAAGTTAATAAATCATTAGTTGTCTTAAAAGCTCATATTACGTCATGGTTCCTCAATTTGTACTTTTGCTCTAGAGAATTCTGTACACCAACGGGAAAGAAACACAATTACAATTTTAAGGTATCTAAGAAAAGTACTCAATTCTGAAGAAAATGAGTCATGAGATGCTGGTGCTAAAAATGTCTTTAATGAACATAAAGTTCTAGTGTAACAGTTTTCTTTCAAAGAGTACTGAACAGTAATTTGATACCTTCACTTGTAAGATTGTAGGTAAAAACAATTCTTTTGCCGTTTTTATAAACGTTTTAATTAACACAAGAAACAATTTTCAAGAAATATTTTTAAATAGGCCTACAACAAAATTTTAAAGGATAATGAGATTACTGGGTTTACAAAATATTTTGATAAAAAAGTAACAAAGTCCCTAATTAAAAGCATCGATGTACTTCAAATTTAAAGTTTACTGTAAGTTGCAAAAATCTTTTTTACAAACTCTTGGTCTTGATACAGTTCAAAATCGGGCAGCTTCCTTCTTCTCTAGGAACTTCGACAAGGATGGCCTTGGGTCGGAAAAGGCTGTCCCAACACCGTTGAGAGCTATGCGCATTCTAGAGTTGAGAGCTTCTCGTGACAGGCCAGATTGTTTGTTTGATTTTAAGGTCGGGAACCTATGCTTTAAAAGATTTACAAGAGGTTTTTTTTTTTAATCCCGGTACATTTGATATGTCATTCAATAAAAATAAATTGCCGGCACTACCCATAGCCACTGGGCGACAAAATCTCAGCACTGGGCGACACAAGTGTCGCCCAGTTAACGTGTTATTTTATGCCTTGGCTGTCAAGTGTGATTCGACGGAGTAAAACTGGAGAGATAAAAACAAGCTGACAACTAGATGAGTGTCGACTGTCGCGGCACACGGCATAATTACAAGTTTCGCTTGTGTAGAGTATTGTTTGTACATCATAAGTTGAGGATTCGCGCAGTGGCTATGAGGAAAGTCAGGATGCTTACCTTGCTCCCGCACTGTCACTGCCGAGTGTCGAGGGGAGGGCGGTGTCGGTTGTCACGATCACTCTCACCAACGCGTACAGTTCAACTTCGCGTTTATGGGGCAGCTGAACGTTGAATAACTTTCTATTACAGGTCGATTAAAATTACTTGCTAGCTGCCTGCGGTCTCTTAGCGGCAGCCGCTGTTGCCACGCCGGCCGAGTGCCGCTCTTTTTACACAGCACTAGCCAGATACTGGAGTGAACTGACCGTCTGTTGCGGTAGCTTTGCACTAGCGTTCTGATTGTACGGAGGCCTACTTGGCTACTTGAGAAACAGAAAAGTTATTGTGAATGACATTGAATTTAAATTGGATTCCATTATCTGGGTGGGTGTGCTCAACGGCCACAAAATCACTTTTATCAATAATGAAAGGAGCAGCAAAATCTTTTGCTTTATTTATGCAAATCGATTTCGGTTTGCCAACAGCATATTAGTAAAATGTAATACATTTTACTAATATGCTGTTTTGAACTTGCTGACAGCACTGAAGATGGTTTCTTGGCAAACCGAAATCGATTTGCATAAATAAAGCAAAAGATTTTACGGCTAATGCTGCTCCTTTCATTATTGACATTCAATTGTTTGATGAGGTAACTCGCCTACAAACGTTTCTGTGTGAACAGTTCAAATCCGAAACTTGGCCAACATTTTTGGAAAAAACTGTATCTGTTAGATGGTGAGAGTTCATGAATCATCGTTCAAGAGATGAATATTCAGAACTTTTAAAAATTGTTCTTTTTTATCGCAATCCCTGCCCACAATGCCACTACGGAAACGGTATTTTCATTATTAAATATACAATGGACTGATAAAAGAAATCGAAGTCTGTACAATGCGTAAGGGATTTGTTGATCATCAGTTACAACTACAAAGATATCACTTGATGTAGGACTAAGAGACTGGAGAGCGGCGCAAGTTGGGTTGCATCAAAGGTCTACATTCAGCAAATATATCTTCAGTCTGGCCATCGATTTATTATCAGAAGAGGTTAGAGAACAAGTTCCTTGGTTATTAGTTTCTCCATCACTGGATGCTTGCTGTTACCGCAACTGTGGTTCAAATTTTAATGAAAGTCCAGCTCCAGTTTCATTTATTGGTGCTTTATTTAAGCACCAATAAATGCAACTGGAGCTGGACTTTAATTTAAAAAATTAAAAGTTCCTTGGTGTATGATGTTGCCGGCCGCGGTTGCCGAGGGGGCTGCGGCGCGCCAGTCACGGTCTGCGCGGCCACTACGGTCGGGGGTTCGAATCCCCCGTCGGGCACGGATATTTGTGCGGTCCTTAGTGTTAGCTAGTCCATAAGTAGTTTGTAAGTTTAGGGACTGATGACCCCGTAGCTATACCCACAAGCTATACAAACATTTGTATGATGTTCGCAGATGATTAAGGTGACCCACCGTCCCGGATTCTGCGGGACGGTCCCGCCTTTGGACTCTATGCCCCGCATTGGGATAATTACTGAAAATGTCCCGCACAATGGCGTAAGCGTCCCGCATTCCCGCAATTTTAAACTTGTTAGTATAAGAGCACAAGCCGAAAATATTTGTGTACGGCTCCCTATGTCAAAATGCTTGCTATTCAAGTTCACAATGCATCATTTACGAATAAATGACGGTCTTATTACATTAAATACAAAAGAAAAATAACGATACAGGTTATCTGACTTTTTCATAATGACAAATTCGCTAGCAGTGGGGGTTGATTTTGTCTTAATCTGGTACAGCATTTGGTAATAGGATGAATTATTTTTTAAAAAAATCTGTCAAATTTTCTGTGCCTTCTTAAGTACGTTTCAATAAATGTAATAGAATATTTTTTGATGCTCAAGGTGGCAAATTTCAATTGTTTGTATAGTCTATGGGACTTAACTACGGGGTCATCAGTCCCTAAACTTACAAACTACTTACGAACTAGGACGGCACAAATATCCATGCCCGAGGGGGGATGCGAACCCCCGACCGTAGCGGCCGCGCAGACCGTGACTGGAGCGCCTCAGTCCCCTCGGCCACCGCGGCCGGCCTCAAGGTGGCAAACGTGATATAATATTATGACAGTCTGTATAAATGTATAAAATCTGATATCGAAATACATTCTCAGCATTCATCTTACTTCCTGCAGGAATAAAAAGGTGGTGAAATTCTGAAAATGCAGCAATGAAAGTGAGAGCATTGCATGTAGTAAGGAACTTCATCAAAAGACGATCTATAATAGAGTAGGCCCAGTTCAAATGATTTAAAAATTAATTTTTACCAAATTAATTCGAAGTTGTAATTCTTCGAGCAAAGTAAGCTAGTTGTTAACATGTGTGAAGGACGAGGCTCAAAGAACTAGAACAAATAAAAGTAGTACAGACAACGAAGGTGATCGGAGAGACGTAAAGGATAAAGAATTTGTAAAAATTATCAGACTCTAAAATTCAAAATAGTAGCATGAGAAAATATTTATGACATGTAAATAAAGATTGAAAATTAAGAATAGAATGTTACTTTAAAATTAAAATGAGTAGGCCTACTCTGTTCGCCTAGGATTTCTTTACTAGTTTAAGAATAACTGGCACAACGAGTCACGTGATCTTAGTCCTCCTTCACATTCTCGAAATGCCCCGCATTGAGTTTTGAGAAAGTTGGCCGCCTTACAGATGATATAGTGTTATGTAGGACCAACAAGAATGAGCTGGAAATGAGACTGGAGATAATAAGCTTTGGAAAACAGAGGGATGAAAATCAATAGAAAGAAAACAATTTGCCTAGGAGGCAGCGGTGCCCACAGGGGGAAGGCGGTGGGAGGGGGGGGTCGTGACGCAAACTGCGTCATTGAAATTTCTGGGGGCCAGACTGGGGAGGCTTTATAAAACAATTTACAAAACATGAAATAATAAACCAATGTTTATATACAAAATAAATTTATCTTCCGAATCCAGGACCAAATATCTCGGAGTTTTAGGGGGAGGGGGTGAGTCATTGGCCAAGGAAGGGGCGGCACCTCTGCTAGGAGGACAAGGACAATCCAGTTTAATGGACAAGAAGAAAGAAGAAAGTCGATAGATTCAATTACTTAGGATCGACAGTGTCCAACGATGGCAATTTTGACACGACAATAGCCCAGAGAGTGCGGGAAGGATGGATGAATTGAAAACGGACGTCAGGTGTATTGTGTGACAGAAGAATAAAACTGAAGACTCAGTGGCGTATCCAGAGGGAGGGGGACGGGGTGGCAAGGGGCTGCAGCCTGCAGCTTCCCCTAGCCTTCCCTAGAGAGAAACAGAGAAAAGGATCAACCAGTTTTTCCTTTTCTTTTAAAAATCACGTCAGCCAGGTGATTGACCTCAGACCTAACCCCCCAGACCACGATCCTGGATACGCGACTGTGAAGATTAAAGGAATGGTGAATGTCATTAGTGAGACCTGTAATGATTTATGGCGCAATCACGGACACCAAGTAAGTCACATTGTAAGGCAATGGATGTGGCTGAAATGAAAATGTTGAGAAGAATTTCTGGCGACACCAGAGCCGATAGGATCAGAAATGAAAGAATAAGAGGCAGTGTTAAAGTGACAGAGCTATCAAAGAAGGTTCAGATAGAAGATTACAGTGGTATGGATGTGTCATGAGAAGGGATGAGACTTATGTTGACAAGAAAATGACGGCAATGGTAGTGCAGGGTGACAGAGGTAGGGGAGTTTGTGACACTTGCGGGGAGTGACACTTGCGGGGAGACCCGGGCGCTACAGGTAGTGAACAGGGTGTTCCAGAAATGGGGTTACACCACCCCTACTCCACGCACTCCAGCCGCTACCTGTGCCGTATTTGAGTCAAAATTCGCATCTATATTCGCATTTATCGCAAATGCAAATTTTTCATGTCCCTAGTAACACCTCTAAAAATAAACAGCTGATCAAGGCACTAAAAGCAAGGGCAGATCTTTGGGTGTATTACTACAAATAACTAAAACACAATTTGATCGTGGAGTTATATACAATCTCATTATAAATGTTTTTGTAGGTGGTTTTGAGCAGCTTTTAAATATGTTAGGAATTGCATTATGAAATATAGACAGCTACACCTTATGTTTATTATGAGATATCGATTTCGGCTAATTTCAGGTCATCTTCAAGTCTCAAACAACAGGTGTTACTTATACATTTTTCCAGTGGCACTCATAACCTTTAACTGTTTACACACGACGTCTAACGTTGTTAATCGCGTTAGCGATGAAACCAGAACCCAGAAAATTTGCGTCTAAATGATATATATATTGCTGTGATGTCTTATTTCGAATGAACAGATATCACGCCAATACATATATAGCTCTCGGTAAAATGGAACGGTACGATGTCGTTACGTAGCACAGCACGGCCGACTAGAAACGCAGGTGAAGTGCAAACAACGTTCTCTCCTCAGAGGTAAGATTATAATTCGGTTCGGCGTAGACTTCTACAACATACAGTCTACACGGCGAAGATTACAACAAAAAATTTAACTTTTCGTCTACTTTGGCGACAGCAACCGAATTTTAAAATCGTGTCTACTATGTAAAGGTATAGCAACACAAAACGCTTCAAGTCCATAACTTCACTGGTTTTCGAGTTCTGAATTTTTAATGTGTTTTTAATGTTATTTTAAAAAAAAAACAAATGTGGGACTCGCACTACAATTTCCTTATGACATATTTTGTAGGTACATTCACAAGACATAATTCAACTGTTCTCTGCATTCATCTTATGAGAAATATCAATCATTTGTTTACAGTGTTTATTTCAAATTTCTACATTTAAGTTTCTTTAATTATTAGTACTTAAATGTGGTGATGAAATAAATAAATTACGTGTATATGTGTAGTCTTATGCGGCCAAACTACTTAGGTCATCGGTCGCTAGACTTACACATTACTTAATCTTACTTAAAATAACAAACAAACATACCCATGTCCGAGGAAGGACTCGAACGCCCGACCGGACCGGCCGCGTGACACAAATTACATGTTTTATAATATTAATGCATAGAAGTATGAAATCACGTCAAGACTACTTCCTGCAAAAAGTTGCGTGATAGTCGGGTTAACTGCATAGCGGTCAATTACATCAACGTATCTGTGCAGGATGTCTAATATATTTATTGCTTGCACAGGTGTCTCGATATGCTTGGTGTTCTGAATAATATGCTTTTAGGAGGTATGACTGGAAATTCATCGTAGTAGCAGAGAATGTCTTAATAACTCTCCAAACATTATCACTATTAAAATACCTTTTTTTTCAGGAGGAACACTCAACGAGTTAATATGTAGTTAGAACAAGTTGCTATATTGCTCTTCAACTTGCAAAGGATTGTTCAATTTCACTGAGTTTCGTGTTATGTTGATAGTGTGGAAACTTGACAACAGCAGTGTTAGACTTCTTGGTGTGCCTGTACCCAGGAAAAGCCATTAGCCGCCTCAAGGGCCCCGGGTTCCCCTCAAGTGTCACTCCCCGCAAGTGTTACTCCCTGCAAGTGTTCCAACCCCGAGGTAGAGGCAGGCCTAGAAGAGGCAGACGAGGCAGGCCAAGGAGAAGGTGGAGGGACTGTACACGTAAAGATTTCAGGGAGGAACTTCAAAGAGGTATGGGACCGACGAAATGAAGAAGGGACGTCAGCCCCACTTGAGTGGAAAAAGACGAAGGAAAAGAAGACTAATAAGACTGTAGTAAAGTTTTATTGCTCGGTTTTGGTGTAATTTTTGGTATGGTATTAAGATGTGAATATCTTTATGTGCTAAATAGGAATGAACAGTACAAATTTTCCATTTTTATGATATTTTTCATAGTCATATTTTTAAAAGTTTTCATTTATTGTCACTCCTGTCAATGAAGTCAATTCTGACCACTGTTGTTGTTGTTGTGGTCTGAGACTGGTTTGATGCAGCTCTCCACAATACCCTATCCTGAGCAAGTCTCTTCAACTTCACATAAGAACGGCAACCTACATCTGTCTGAATCTGCTTACTGTATCCATCTCTTGGTCTTCCTCTGCATTCTGACCACTACTTAACACGATATTATGGACACTAATCTTGATCCGCTGATTTAACGACCGACAAATGATTAAGCTTTTTAGCCACACTTGCATAATGTAAGTCTGCATATGCGTGTTTGATGTTTTAGAATTGCTTTTTATTTTAAAGAAGTCAGTACTGTTTGTTAATAAGTTATTGCCCTCATATTAAATAACTTCTGTGTAACATGACTGCAATTAATATCAGAGAAGATTCATTTCATGCATACGCTACTTTCGTCGGCTGTAGACCCGGTCCAGCAGACAAGGAACCTTTAGTTGGATGCATGCCCGTAGAACTGCATGTAGCTCTGGACCCGGCTCCTTTAATATGAAGCATTAAAAGCCAAGATCGCAATTAATTAATTTATTTTTCTGACGACCGGTTTCGATCCACTTAGGATATCATCATCTTGTCACTAGTGTCTATGTTTTCGTTTCGTGAAGGCGCATGACATTAAAATGGTATGTCAGTCATAAAACATTTAACTTTAACAAATGGTACGTCAAACACAAAATGGTTAAAGTACTTAAAACACCTTCTCCATTGTGTCATGTTGACAAAACACCTTCTTACAACTAACCAGAAGTGTCAGGCTTGCAGCAAAGATGATTTTGCCGCCAGAGTGTTCTGTTATGTATCATATTGCTTACACTTACTACCAAAATGTTGGCCCTACCCATCTTTAGCGGCTATGCGATCGTAGCTACTCTGCGTCAGGTCACGCGAGAGCGACGCAGTTTGAATGGTGATGATCGGAGTCGCGCATGATGCATGTACGAAGGGTTGCCAGGGTTTCAAACTGAAAATACAGGAGATTTTGGAAATGGTGGCCAATATAGATTCGTAGTGACACTGCCGAAATGCTTCACCTTTAGGAGGATGGAATATACCAGGTACGTCCAGAAAGTAAGTTCCGTTTGGTTATATAAAACAAACGTGTACAGATACAGCAAAAATATTTATTGTTCAAAAACCTACAACTGTTAAACTACTTTTCTACATAGCTGCCGAAATTTTGTAGGCATTTGTCATAGCGTGGCACAAGTTTCTGTATGCCTTCCTCATAGAAGGTTGCCGCCTGTGTATTCAGCCATGTGGTAGCATGTTCTTTCAGCTCGTCATCATCGTTGATATGTTGACCACATTTTGACAGATTTTTAGGTGTAAGAAGAGGTGAAAGTGGCTAGGAGCGAGGCCCGGGCTGTACGGATGATGATCAAATACGACCCAGTGAAATTCCCGTAAGAGTTGTTTGGTCACAATCGCCACATGAGGTCGGGCACTATCGTGCAAACAAACACCACCTTTTGATGGAAATCCTCTTCTTACACCTAAAACTTGTCCTGTCAACACTTCAACGATGACGAGCTGAAAGAACATGCTACCACTTGGCTGAATACACAGGCGGCAACCTTCTGTGAAAAAGGCATACAGAAACTTGTGCCACGCTATGACAAGTGCCTACAAAATTTCGGCAGCTATGTAGAAAAGTAGTTTAACAGTTGTAGATTTTTGTACAATAAATATTTTTTCTGTATCTGTACACGTTTGTTTTATATAACCAAACGGAACTTACTTTTTGGACATACCTCGTACTTTGTTCATGTAATCCTAGGCCTAAGATATAGCTCGAAAATTAATATCACTGTCGCGGCGGAATAGCCGAGCGCACCAAGGCGCCTTGCTCGAAGGTTCGAGTCCTCCCTCGGGCATGGGTGTATTTGTTGTCCTTAGTTTAGTTAGTTTAAGTAGTTTTTAAGTCTAGGGACTGATAAACTAAATCGTTGAGTCCCATAGGATTACAAACATTTGAATAAATAATTACTTTACGTGTAACGCGGCTGAATAAACTCTTTCACCTACAAGAGTGCCTGTAGCATTAGTTGCGCTCTCCGTCAAGAAAGATTTCGTACGCAGCATCGTAGACTTGAATGAATGCTTCCTTCACAGTGTCCCTGCTCTTAAAGAGAGGGGCATGGCGGTAAGGATGGACTTAATTCCTTCGCTCCACGCCCCCTCAAACCCCTTCACCAGTCTCTCAACAGTTAACACATTGTAGTATTTTCAGTTTTTCTTCGAAACATACTTATGCTGCCATTATAAAGTTCGATCTTTCACAATCGTTTAAAATAAAAAAAAGGCACTTCAGCCTAACAACATTATATTAGAATGAAATAGTAGAGAAATGTTCTTAAATACGCGAGACTTTAAAAATAAGGTCAAAATACATGGAAAACTGGGAAATCGTATACGCTCTATGATTGTGAAGAAGCGGACGGGAAGCATTTTCATTATTTTGTAAGACTTGTTAAGCACTCCGCACCTGTTAAAAACTTTGACCTGTTACTCAAGAACAGACTTTTAAATAATAATAAACACCCAACTACAGTGTTTTTTTTTTTTTTTTTTTTTTCTCTGGAAGGGGGGATATCACCTTACCGCGGCTATGGGCCCTCATGTACAGTCTAGCAATACCTTCAAACGGATTGCCCGTCACATGTTCAAATGTTTGTATAGTCTATGGGACTTAACTACGGGGTTATCAGTCCCTAAACTTACAAACTACTTATGAACTACTTACGAACTAGGACGGCACAAATATCCATGCCCGAGGGGGGATTCGAACACCCGACCGTAGTGGCCGTGCAGACCGTGACTGGAGCGCCTTAGTCTCCTCGGCCACCGCGGCTGGCCCGTCACATGTAATCTTCTTCTAATATATAAAGCAGTGTGTCCGTATGTGTGTACGTGTTCAATACAAATCTACACTTTGTTCCAATCTTTATGAAATGTTGTACAAGTGAGCTTCAATCCATGTGGACGGTCGCCGTAAGTGTTAGATTCACGTACGATATATAGTTCACGAGATATGACGCCATAAACAGTGAGATGCGCGAAAAACTGCTGCATTTAGCGACAATGCTGCTCATTTTCTCCTAAGCCACTGGACCGATTTTAACCAAATTTGGTACACACATACCTTACCGTGAAGTAACAATTGTTGCAAGGTTAAGAATCACATACGACACATGGTTCAGAAGATATGACGTCATATACAATAGGAATCGCAAAAAATGGCACATAATGCGGTGAGACGTTATAAATACACTATATGCGAATGAGAGTACTTAGCGGCTTGCAACAAACTTTGAACATAATTTCAAACCTTTATTAAACTTTTTCTCGCTGACAACCACATCACAAAACTGAAAGGAAAAAAAGTTTCTCGCTTAACTACTTTTCCGCTGTTCATGGACTAAAACTACGGCATCCGGTATGACGTTACAATTTATAATTTGTACACTACAAATAGTAGTCCCAGGAAATTTTATAGACAGGATACACACATACAGTTCAATGTACCTTCGAAATTGTATCGCAGTAAGACACGTAGTTCATGAGATGTGAGCACATAAACATTAATGTTCCGCTGTTCATGGACTAAAACTCCGCAATTCGGTATGGCGTTACAATTTATAATTTCTGCACTACAAATTGTAGCCTCAGGAAATTCTTCAGACAGTATACACACATATAGTTGAATGTACTTTCTAAATTGTATCACAGTACGACACGTAGTCCATTCTATATGAGCACATATACAATAGCGTTCATGGAAAACCGCCCCATCCCGCACAAAGTTTTAATCTATTTCTTCTTTACTATTAATTTCATTTCCAAGAGATTTTACAGACATACAGCCCTTATACAAATGAATATATACCTGAAAAACGGCAGGAATAAAGAGATAAATACCCGGGGAACGCCGGGTTTTCAGCTAGTAGTAGATACTGTAGAGTCCCGAAAACTCGGTAATCGGTAACCCGGCAGTTCGGATAACTTGGCCGACCCCCCTGCACACCCTCTGGAATTATTCAGTGCTCGCAGAATGCAACATGGAATCGAAATCGTAGCGTGTAGCAGTCACAGACTGTGCTATAAATGGGTCTAGACATATTTTCTTGTGCCACCTACAATCTATTTAAAAATCAAACTTCCTGGCAGATTAAAATTGTGTCCCGGCAAAGGCAAAGTTCCCAGGTTCGAGTCACGGTTCCGGCACACAATTTTAATCTGCCAGGAAGTTTCATATCAGCGCACACTCCGCTGCAGAGTGAAAGTTTCATCCTGGAAACATCCCTTAGGCTGTGGCTAAGCCATGTCTCCACCATATCCTTTCTTCCAGGAGTGCTAGTCTTGCATGGTTCGCAGGAGAGCTTCTGTGAAGTTTGGAAAGTAGGAGGCGAGGTACTGGCGGAAGTAAAGTTGTGGGGCGTCATCGTGAGTCGTGTCGGGATAGCACAGTCGGTAGTGCGCTTGCCCGCGAAAGGCAAAGGTCCCAGGTTCGAGTCCCGGTTCTGGCACACAATTTTAACCTGCCAGGAAGTTTCATATCAGTGCACACTCCGCTGCAGAGTGAAAGTTTCATTCTGGAAACATCCCTTAGGCTGTGGCTAAGCAATCTCTCCACCATATCCTTTCTTCCAGGAGTGCTAGTCTTGCAAGTTTCGCAGGAGAATTTCTGTGATGTTTGGAAAGTAGGAGGCGAGGTACTGGCGGAAGTACAGTTGTGAGGCGGCATCGTGAGTGGTGTCCGGATAGCTCAGTCGGCAGCCGGGCGCCGTGGCTCAGCGCGCCCGGTCAGAGGGCTGAACGCCCTCTGTAATAAAAAAGCTGAGCCAAGAACAAATCGAACAAAAACGAACAAACTTGATCGACGTCCGCAACGAACAGAACTACAGATAGAGCAAAAAAAAAAAAAAAAAAAAAAAAAAAAAAAAAAAAAAAAAAAAAAAAGTCGGTAGAGCGCTTGCCCGCCAAATGCAAAGGTCCCAGGTTCGAGTCCCGGTTCCGGAACACAATTTTAATCTGCCAGAAAGTTTCATATCAGCGCACACTCCGCTGCAGAGTGAAAGTTTCATTCTATTTAAAAATCCTTTGAGCTTCATTAATGCAGTATTTGGATGCGTCATGCGAGATCAAAACTATGCGCGTGCATTTTTTCACAGTCCCTTTTAAAATCAGCTTAGGCGTGATGGGAATTTTAGTGGAATATGTTTTATGAAGTAAATCACTATTGTACATACTCCATAAATTAGTGTACGTACACGTAAGTAACGAATATCATTCTTAGATATTTTCTTAAATTTATTTTGTGTTACTGTATTCCATCATTTGTATTGTATTCTAAAGTAACAATAGAAAGTTCAAAGCGAAGCATTGAATTTAAATTTGTTGTGCGTCCAGAAATCGAACTCGGACCTCCATGCTCACTAGGCAGACGGCTTAACCGCTAGACCACCGCAACACTAGCGATTAAGGCGCCTAGGAGTAGTCTAAGTACGACTTCCCTCCATGTCACAAAAACCAATTCAGCTTCTGTGTATTGTCACAATATTTCATGCCTCCGGCGTTTAGCGGTTGCTGGCCATTGAGACGAATTTTAATTCAATGCTTCACCTTTAACTTTAATGTCTTTGACATTTTGGAGACGCGAAACAGTCGTTGGATATATAAATTTATAACAACAGAATGTATTTTATAGCAAAAAATCTTACCTATTCATTTTTAACACCGTTTCCGATAACCCGGCATTTTCACAAACTCGGCCAAACTTCGGTCCACATTAGACCGAGTTTTCGGGACTCTACTGTAGTCTTGTGATATTTACATGAACTCTGTAATTATACACATAACATTTCGCTTATGATCCTATACTGTTATCTTTAACAGGCCTATAGTTCCTGTCAGCATTATCTCGTGATAGTTCGATGAACAGGAGCTTTGTAGAAATATATTGTTTCGTTTCAGCGACACAGCCCGGTACAAAAACCCACTACCTCAGAAATATAAAAAAAGTAAAGCAGTTAACAATCCGAAGCACCACAGTGCAAAACATTGAGATACGTGTTTAGAATATTGGACATATAACAATTAAGGAAATGCAGCGTCTGTTCTTTCTGACTTGTCCTGCTGCTTATATAAAAACAGGCTTCAGTATGTGAAGCTGTTCGTAACATAGACTTTTCTTTTGAACAAAAATCAGAAAGCTGTTTGCAGTTACTTTCTCATGTGTACATAACTTTCAGCAAAGAAGACGAGATGATATCAGACTACTATTGGAAGCTTTTCTTTTTTGGGCGAGAATGGGAGAATTTTAGTTTTCTAGTCGTGTTCGGTGCATAAATGACATGCATTCGAAAATAAAAGTCCGTGTCATTTATCTAATATGTCTGGAAATTATAAGCAGTTGCTTTTCAATTATTGTACAAGTTATAGCTAGTCCAGATTCTCCGTAAGAAACGTGAAGCTCGATTGGACTTCACATGCATTCTCCCAGATACAACTATTATTTTGTGGTTTTGTGGCTCTTTCCAGGATCGACTTCATGGATTTTGCTACACCGTGCGAAAATTTCACGAGTCCCCCTCCTTCCCGGCAAGTCGACCTTTACAACAATGTCATTCATCCATGAAGTCTTACTTTCACATACCACAACAGTGTTGCCAGATCCTCTGAAAAATCTTTAGACTTTTTTAAATTATTCCTGAAAATTCGAAAATACGAAATTTATAGTTTGCTTGGACAAGTGCAGAGAGAATTCTTGCCAGTAGATCACTATAATGCCTTCCAAAAAGACTTTTTCTCACACTACAACTAGAGTACAGTCGGGTCCCATAAGGTGAACCATCTCTCCAACATAAGTAACTTACAGAATAAACCACTTTTATTGCATAGTTTCGTACACCATTGGCAGAATCAACGCCAACAATTGACTCCTTAATTTTCGACTCTGTCGTACACAGGGGTTCCTGCTCTCGATGAGCCAGGCACTCTTAAGACTTTCGCCCACCTTCCACCCTTGAAAGTTTGAAGCACCAGCACGGAAAAATCATGTGGACTTCCTCTAGCTAACAAAAAGATTGTCGTAAAATTGATGTAGTAGATAAATTCATAATAATTTACAATTTTAGAAAATATTTTTGGAGAAACAGCGATCGTTAATGAATTATTATTTTTGAAAGCACATTCTCGACTGCAAGAGAACTTTTTGTTGTTGTTAGACTACCGGTTCCCGTCCGCTTGTGAGACCATCTTCAGGACAACCATGGCAACCGACTGTGGGCAGGTCAGGAAGCGTTGTCCTTGGAAATCAACTGGTCAACTGTTCCTGATCTGTCCACAGTCGGCTGCCACGGTTGGCCTGAAGATATTCTCACTAGCAGACTAAAACCGGTTGCCTAACAAAAATAAAAAAATTCTATTGCGATCGAGACTAACGTTAAATATATAATAGAAATTCATATCCATGCCCGAGGGGGGATTCGAACCCCCGACCGTATTGGCCGTGCAGACTGTGACTAAAGCGCCTCAGTCTCCTTGGCCACCTCGGCCGGCAGTCATGTGTCAGGAAACGCTTAATTTCCATGTTAGAGTTATTTTATTATTTCCTTTTAAATGTAAATTGAAATAATTCGTGCAGACAATTGTCAAAATACCCAATTGTTTCGTTAGTATGAACTGTACTTCCTCGATTCACCGCCAGTTGGCCCAATTGAAGGAAGGTAATGTTGACATCAGTGCTTGTGTTGACATGCGACTCATTGCTCTACAGTACTAGCATCAAGCACATCAGTACGAAGCATCAACTGGTTAGTGTTCATCACGAACGTGGTTTTGCAGTCAGTGCAATGTTTACAAATGCGGCGAATCGAGGAAGTTACCTTTTGGTAACAATATATATATTGCCAGATTATTCTACTTGAGCTGAGCTGGGTGGCGCCCTGGTAACACGCAGTGACTTCGTCCATCCAGATTTAGGTTTTCCATCATTTTCCTAAATCACTGCAGGCAAATGAATGGTTTCTTTTTAAAGGACACGGCCGATTTCCTTCCCCACCTCTGACAAAATCTGCCCAGAGTATGCTCCGCCTCTAATGACCTTGATATCGACGGGATGTTAAATCCTAATCTTCCTTCCTTATTCCACCTGAGCGTAATTTCTTGCATTGCTTTCAGTAGTGTACTAAAACAAAGAGTGAAACGTTCCTAAATCTGTCTGGAGAAGTTCTTGGACACGTGGGAGAGACTGCCATAAGCATCGTCTACCACCTCCGGAAGCACGCGCTCCTCAGTGAGACGAGTCGAAGCATCTTAGGCGCAGTGAAATGTGATGCGGACCGGTGCAGCGTGGGTTGCTGCTGCTTGCTAGCGCAGCAGGCTCGGATGACTCACCTTGCAAGCCGACTGCGCATGCGCGCTCACAGCGCCTGTGCTATCCGGCGTTCCTCACTATTAATACCTTCCTTCCAGGGGCGTATGTTCAGGGGGGGGGGGGGAGGAGAGGGTTCAACCCCCCCCTCCCAGAACGGATTTTTGTCACTTGTGTTATTAATTAAAAATTGACAGTAATTTGTATAATGAATATGAGAGTTAGACTGAAAACTATGCCAACAAAGAGAGGTACCGGGGTGTCTGTAAATTGTAATCGATGCTTAGTTTAGCTTTGGTTTCTTACTTGTTGTCGGGGCACTTTGTCTCGAGTGTCTTATTGCTGACCTTCGTGAGGCCTATATAGGCAAGCGTCACGCACAAATTTCACCACCGTAAATCTTACCAATTAAAAAGAAATTCCTCGGGTAACCACCACCTAACCATCAGTAACAATAAAAAAGTATTGTCGAATTCCAGCCAGAAACACGCTCCACTGTTTGAAGTACCGCGCACAGGTTTGCGTAGCGTGTTAACGAAGGCCACCGTATCTAACGTTTATTACTGCTACCAACTTCAGTGATCTACTAACTTTATTGCTACAGTAGGACAGCAAACTTGTACGTGACACAGACAAATATATTTTTTAACGAGTGTGATTAAACGAGAACAAATGTATGACATCACAACCTTATTACTTCCGTGTATAATTTATACCACAGATGCTGATCATCTGACGCACGCTTGCCTAAAGCGGCAGCATTGTATAGCGGACAGATTAAATTCCCCCTCTTTTGAGAGATATTAATCGTGTGAAAGGGATTGTTAGTTTCGACGTTTTGGATCAAACTTTCGAGTTTGTATTTTATTGAAATATGTACCTCTATGGGAGTCAGTGCTTTTTAATACTCGTATTAACGTAATCTGAAGATATTTAGCTTCGATTTCGTGTCTCTAACCTAATTGTTTCGCAAATTCTTAGGCTTTAAATTGACGTTCTTAGCCATATTTTGTAACTGGGGCAATGACGCCATGGTGGGGAATTTAGGAAAAATGAAATGTAATACAGATGCATACATTTTGTGAACTGGGCACTTGCAGAATGTAGATAATGCAGTAGTTTTGAAGTGCCAAAAACTGCAGTTCTTTTGCGGTGTCTTAATCAAGTCTAAATTATAAAATCTCCTTTCATTCCAATCTTACATCGACAAGTACTTGAAGTCTTCTAAATTTCTAATACAGTAGAGTGATAAGTATAAATTAGAACAGTTGTAATACTTATTTACTACTATTCATTCATCGTGTAGGTTTATCCTTGATTTTCAAATGTATGGCCTCATTACTCCAGAACCCAGGTTACTGGCGCCACTGCCGTATATTTTCACAATATTTTTAACAATAAAATGTAAAAAAACACACGGCTCAAAACAATTATAATAAAGTAGTATTAGCTTGCGAAGCTGTGGTATTATTCTGCACAAAAAGTCACTCTTTTAATAAGGTAAAAAAAAAACTGGTTTACCTTAAAGTGGCGTCATTCCCCTGGTCTTCCCTGTATGTTATTTGTCTGAAGGCTTTCGATCTTTTACGATTGCTGACAAGTTATGACTTGAGCCAGAGATCACTTTTGTTCTGAAAATTGAGCCTATTCTGTGTGGTATCTTCAAATAATTTACTGAAACATAGTTTGGTAATGTCTTCGACAACAGCCAGTAATTCGGGAATGAACGCCGTCATTTTCAAAGTATAACAGAAAAGACTGCTCTTCATGTCAACATCTTTTACAATAACGCTTCATTCATTATTTTATCAACTTCTCACAATTTTTTCCAAGTTCATAGAAAAAAATGGTAAGTTTGTTCTATGGGGGGGGGGGGGGCGGCGTCACAGCTTCGGTACGTGTCAACTGTGCGAGGCGAGGACACCTCAATATAGCTCTGGCTCTGAGCCCCCCCCCACCCCCCCCCCCGCTCCCGAGGAAAGATTTATCTAAGCCCCTACTTCCTTCATCTTCTTGGGGCCAACTGCTTAACTTCTAAACTATTACGTGTCGGAACGCATCTCATCATATAATCCCCATCCACGCCCTAGCCGTAGTTTAGTCTGGGTGATATCTTCCGCAACAAGCGCCAAAATTCTTCGTTTTTTTTTAAAGTGATAAACCGCCTTGTTCAAAAAATGTTCAAATGTTTGTATAGCTTATGGAACTACGGCCGGCCGCGGTGGCCGAGGGGACTGAGGCGCTCCAGTCACGGTCTGCACGGCCGCTACGGTCGGGGGTTCCAATCTCCCCTCGCGCATGGATATTTGTGCCGTCCTAGTTCGTAAGTAGTTCATAAGTAGTTTGTAAGTTTAGGGACTGATGACCCGTAGTTAAGTCCCATAAGCTTAACAAACATTTGAACTTAACTACGGGGTATCAGTCCCTAAACTTACTAAGTACTTATGAAATAGCTAACACTAAGGACGGCACAAATATGGGGGATTCGAACCCCCGACCGTAGTGACCGTGCATACCGTGACTGGCGCGCCTCAGTCCCTTCGGCCACCGCGGCCGGCAAAACGCCTTGTGTTTGCTGCAATTGATTTTATTTCTGCCAGACGCGTTTCGCTTTTTATTTTAAAGGCATCGTCAGTGGGATCTACAATTTTTCTGTGAGATGTATTGTTTCGAGATTGTAAACAGTCTACGTATTTTTTTACATAAGGAAAGAAGTTTTTACTTGCATTTTCTCTTTGGCTAGTAACATAGTAGCTGCTTAATTATTTTACGAGCAGATTACATACACTCCTTTTCCACCATGTTGCTCCTCTGCCACTTTCAAATTAATGTGAGCCTACCCATATTTTTTTCTTGTGCAATTGTTTTCGTAGTATAATTGTTTAAATTGTAAAAAAATGTAAAAATAGGTCATAGATTAATAAATTCAATACGCCTTATTTTTTAAAAAAAATTAGCCCCCCCCCCCCCCAGAACCAAATTCTGCGCCACTGATAAACAATATGCCTAAAACTTCAATTTTATCGGCAACTAGGGGCTGTTGATCCAAGAAATTCTTCAGTTCAAACATGCTTTCGACTCATCAAAATCCGTGATTAACAGTTCGCATAGTCTCCTTGTAATGTAAGCCGATGTCTGTGATTAAAGTAACTGCAAACGTGGCGTTATAGCGCAGCTTGTCCTAAAGTATGCAGATTCAGTAATGTTTGTAATGTTTAGAGCGCGGATTTTTAGGTCGTAAAAGGAGCATTTTAGGCGCCTAAAATAGGCACTTTCATCACCTCATTTAGGCCAAATAAAATCTAAAATAATCCCTGAAAATAATTCATCAGACGAAATAAACATAAAGAAAAATATTTTGAGTTGATTTACGAGCAAATTTTTATTCGCTTACAATAAGATAAACATCACACAAAATTAAAGATCAAAATCACAGCAAATTCCGAAGATAAAAATACAATGCAGATCAGCAGCCACATATTGAAATGCATGTAAATAGCCATACATAATTTAAGAAACGCTAAATAAAGCATTGATTTCAAACATTCAGACCATAATAAATGAGTGAAACCCTTCGTAGTCTGCTGGTCCGGATGGAATACCAGTTCGGTTTTACAAAGACTATTCTGCGGCGTTGGCCCCCTACTTAGCTTGCATATATAGCGAATCTTTAATTCAGCGCAAAGTTCCTAGTGATTGGAAAAAAGCGCAGGTGACTCCCGTATATAAGAAAGGAAAGAGAACTGACCCATACTATTACAGGCCAATATCGTTGACATCAGTTTCATGTAGAATTTTGGAGCATATTCTCAGTTCGAATATAATAAATTTCCTTGAAACGGAAAAGCTTCTTTCCATGAATCAGCACGGGTTTAGGAAACATTGTTCAAGTGAAACTCAGCTTGCCCTTTTCTCACATGACATCTTGCGAGCCATGGACGAGGGGCAACAGGCGGATTGTGTTTTTCTCGATTTCAAAAAGGCGTTCGATGTGGTGCAACACTGCCGACTGCTAACGAAGATACGAGGTTATGGAATAGGTTCACAGATTTGTGACTGGCTGGAAGACTTCCTAAGTAATAGAACGCAGTACGTTGTTCTCGACGACGAGTGTTCATCAGAGACGAGTGTATCGTCAGGCGTGTCCCAGGGGACTGTGATAGGACCGCTTTTATTTTCTGTCTATATAAATGATCTGATGGACAGAGTAAGTTGTAATTTGCGACTGTTTGCTGATGATGCTGTGGTGTATGGGAGGATGTCGTCTGTAATTGACTGTAATAGCATACAGGATGACTTAGACAAAATTTCTAGTTGGTGTGAAGATTGGCAGCTAGCTCATAATGTAGAAAAATGTAAGGTGATGCGCATGAGTAGAAAAAACAATCCCATAATGTTCGAATACAGCATTAGTAGTGAGCTTCTTGATGCTGTCGCGTCGTTCAAATATCTAGGCGTAACATTGCAGAGCGATATGAAATGGAACGAGCATGTAAGGACAGTTGTGAGTAAGGCGGACAGCCGACTTCGGTTTATTGGGAGAATTTTGGAAAGATGTACTTCACCTGTAAAGGAGACCGCGTACAAAACGCTTGTACGACCACGTCTTGAGTATTGCTCAAGTGTTTGGGACCCGCAGCAGATCCGTTTAAAGGAAGACATAGAGGCGGTTCAGAGGCGAGCAGCTAGATTTGTTACCGGTAGGTTCGACCAATGCGCGAGTGTCACGGAAATGCTCCGGCAACTCAATTGGGGATCGCTGGAAGAAAGACGACTCTCTTCTCGTGCATTTCTGTTAAGTAAATTTAGAGGGCCGGAATTTGAAGCTGAGTGTAGTACGATGTTGCTGCCGCCTACTTACATTTTGCGTAAAGATCACAAAGACAATATAAGAGAAATTAGGGCTCGTACGGAGGCATATAGGCATTCTTTTTTTCCTCGTTCAATTTGGGAGTGGAATAGGAAAGGAAATGCCTAGTAGTGTTACAGTGCACCCTCCGCCAAGCACCTTATGGTGAATTGCGGAGTATGTATGTAGATGTAGATGTACAGAGAAACGCCACAATATGCCGAGAACGAACGCTGTACATCAACGGATGAGCCGTACTTCACTTTCGGTACATTTTGGACATACCTGCTGCATTCAGCGGAACTGGATTTTCCGTAAAGACCCTTCACACCGGTGTTGTTCTGTAAACCTCCCGAATTTTTTCCAATATCCCCCCCCCCTCAATTCGCCTGAGCTTCATTAATGTTCATTTTCACTTCCTCCAATATTGTTGTAGATTGATCTACCTAAGCCTTCTGATTGGGAAATAACTGTCGCCGTGAATGTGCAGTTGGCTCTTATGTAAGCCAAGTCACGCTGAACTGAAGACTTTTTTTTACAGTAATTGCATTGCATCTTGCAAAGCTTTATTTTCATTTACCCCATTTGAATATAACACCTTGAACCTATTGTTGACAGGGTGTGCTATTATTTGTTCTTTAGTCTTTCGCTTTTGCTTTGAACAAATCAAATAAGCTCTGGATGGCGCTTTTGGGTCTAAATTGCCAACAATCAGTTTTTTAAATGTGCGGCAGTTTCATGTACGGGTATCCATATGCCAGACTCTCCAGTACCTTATCGTATTCTTTGAAGTGCCACAAAAGTATGACACTACATTTTTTTAAAATATCAAAATGTTCAAATGTTTATATAGTCTATGGGACTTAACTACGGGTAGGGTTACCATATGTTCCTCATCAAAAGAGAGGACAATTCATATAAAAAAGAGAACACTTTACTGTTAACATACGGTAATTTACAACTTTATTAATGAACCACGTAAAATTACTACAAACTAAATCAGTAACATTGTATGGTTATTGTAAAACAAAACATTATGAACCTTGACAGTTTATTCATCATCACTAGACTCAATTGTCTCAGTCTTGTCTTTTTCAATTTTGAATCAATTATATTTAAGATCCAATATTAACCCTTACGATATGTATACGACTTAATTTTCTTTGCAACGAATGTGTACGTCCTAGCAGGGCAAATCAAACATTCCACTTCATGTACGTTTCTTCCTCTCTTGAATGATCTGTATTTCTCCAAAAGCACATCATTCAACACTGATTTTCGGCATTTTGTATTTGTATTTTAAGTTCGTAATTTATTTTGAAGCCAAAGCCTACCTACGATCTCTAACAAACTATACAGCTTTAACCTAAACCACAAAGTATATCAAAGGCAACAGCAAAGAAGATAAGGCAGAAGACAATGATAGACAACCGGGTTCCTTCGCAGAGAAGTTCCGAATAGTTTGCAACTGTCAGACCCATGCGGAGAGTAAAATTGTGAACGGCAGTTTCTCTCTGTGTATGCGCGTGATAGTTGCGAACAGTTTGGAACTGCAGTGCGAACGAATCCGTTGTCGTCAATGACACAAAAATAAATTTTCTTTCTCGGAACCCGAAAAAGAGGACATTTTGTAGAATTTTATAAATTCCGTCCGGACACATTTTCTTGCTTCAAAAAGAGGACGTGTCCGGGAAAAAGAGGACGTATGGTAACCCTAGCTACGGGGTCATCAGTCCCTAAACTTACAAACTACTTACGAACTAGGACGGCACAAATATCCATGCCCGAGGGGGGGATTCGAAACCCCGACCGTAGTGGCCGTGCAGACCCTGACTGGAGCGACTTAAACCCTCGGTCACCGCGGCCAGCTTTAAAATATAGATTTCAGTACTCGTACCTTTTGTTTTTCGAAGCAAGTCCTTTGAAAATAGAAGAAAAAAGGTGCCTTTTCGGATTTTACAGCTGAATTAGGCAAAAATAGGCGTTAACTTCGAAATAGGTTATTTTAAGTGCTATAAATTTAGCTGTTTAGGTTTTAATTAGTCATTAAACGCATGCTGTTGTTGTGGTCTTCAGTCCGGAGACTGGTTTGATGCAGCTCTCCACAATACCCTATCTTGAGCAAGCCTCTTCATCTCCACATAAGAACGGCAACCTACATCTGTCTGAATCTGCTTACTGTATCCATCTCTTGGTCTTCCTCTGCGATTTTCACCCCACACACTTCCCTCCAACACTAAATTCACAATTCCTTGATGTTTAAGAATGTGTCCTACCAATATATCCCTTCTTTTAGTCAAGTCCTCATTAGTTACGCGATCCACCCACCTAATCTTCAGCATTCTTCTGTATCACCATAATTCAAAAGCCTCAATCTTCTTCCTGTCCGCACTGTTTATCGTCCATGTCTCACTCCCATACAAGGCAACACTCCATACAAATGCCTTCAGAAAGGACTTGCTTAGGCTTAAATCAATATTCGATGTTAACAAATTTCTCTTTTTCAAAAACGCTTTTCTACCCATTGCCATTCTGCATTTTATATCCTCTGTACTGCGACCATCATTTGTTATTTTACTGCCCAAGTAACAAAACTCATCTACCTCCTTTATTGCTTCGTTTCCCAATCTAATTCCTTCAGCATCTCCTGATTTTCTAACACTGCACTCCATTACCCTAGTTTTTCTCTTGTTAATGTTCATCTTATATGCACTTTTCAGTACACTGTCCATTCCGTTCAATTGCTCTTCCAGGTCCTTTGCTGTATCTGACAGAATTACTATGTCGTCGACAAAACGCAATGTTTTTAATTCTTCCCTCTGAACTTTTATTCTTTCACCAAATTTCTTCTTGCTTTCCTTTATAGCTTGCTCAAGGTACAAATTGAATAACATTGGAGAAAGGCTACAACCCTGTCTCACTCCCTTCCCAACCACTGCATTCCTTTCATGCCCTTCAACTCTGACAACCGCTGTCTGGTTTTTGTACAAGTTGTAAATAACCTTACGCTCCCTATATTTTACTCCTGCTTGCTTCAGAACTTGAAAGAGCTTATTCCAATCAACATTGTCAAAAGCCTTCTCCAAATCTACAAAAGCTAGAAATGTAGGTTTGCCTTTTCTTAATCTATCTTCTAGGATAAGCCGTAAAGTGAGTATTGCCTCCCGAGTTCCTACATTTCTCCTGAACCCAAACTGATCTTCGCCGAGGTCGGCTTCTACCAGTTTTTCCATCCTTCTGTATATAATTCGTGTTAATATTTTGCAACAATGACTTATTAAACTGATGGTTCTGTAGTTTTCACACCTGTCTGCTCCTGCTTTCTTTGGATTGGGGATTATAACATTTTTCTTAAAGTCTGAGGGTACTTCGCCTGTCTCATACATCTTACTCACCAGGTGAAACAGGTTTGTCATGGCTGGTTCTCCCAGAGACTTCAGTAGCTCTGAGGGAATATCATCTACTCCAGGGGCCTTGTTTCGACTTAGCTCTTTCAGGGCTCTGTCAAATTCTTCTCTCAGTACAGTATCTCCTATTTCATCTTCATCTACATCCTCTTCCCTTCCTACAATATTGTCTCGAAGTTCATTTCCTTTGTAGAGCACGTCTATATACTCTTTCCACCTTTCAGTTTTCCCTTCTTTGCTGAGAACTGGTTTTCCATCCGTGTCCTTGATATTCATAGAGCTGTTTTTCTTATCTCCAAATGTTTCTTTTATTTTCCTGTAGGCTGTATCTATTTTTCCCCTATTTATACATTCTTCTACATCCTTGCATTTGCCTTCTAGCCACTCCTGCTTAGCAATTTTGCACTTCCTGTCAATCTCATTTCTTAGTCGTCTGTACTCCATTTTGCCTGTTTCATTTACTGCATTTTTATATTTTCTCCTTTCATCGATTAAATTTAGTATCTCCTGTGATATCCAAGGAATTTTGTAGGTCTTGCCTTCCTACCTATTTTGTCCTCTGCTACTTTCACTATTTCATCTCTCAATTTTACCCATTCCTCCTCTACTGTTTTATTTTCCCTTGTTTCTGTCAATTGTTGCCTAAAGCTCCCTCTGAAATCCTTAAGAACCTCAGGTTCCTTGAATTTATCCAGGTCCCATCTCCTTATTTTCCTACCTTTTTGTAGTTTCTTCAGTTTCAGCCAACAGTTCATAATCAACAAGTTATGGTCAGAGTCTATATCTGCCCCTGGGTATGTTTTACAGTTTAAAACCTGGTTCCGAAATCTATGTCTTACCATTATAAAATCTATCTGGTATCTCCCGGTGTCTCCTGGTCTCTTCCACGTATACAACCTTCTTTTGTGATTCTTGAACCAGGTGTTTGTTATAACTAAATTATGATCCGTGCAAAATTCTACCAGGCGGCTTCCTCTTTCATTCCTTTTGCCCAGACCATATTCACCTACTATCTTCCCTTCCCTGCCTTGTCCTACTACCGAATTCCAGTCTCCCATAACAATTAAGTTTTCCTCTCCCTTAATTGTCTGAATAATTTCCTTTAGCTCCTCATATATTTCTTCGATTTCCTCATCATCGGCAGGGCTAGTTGGCATATAAATCTGTACTACTGTTGTCGGTGTTGGCTTCGTATCTATCTTGACAATGATAATGCGATCACTGAGCTGGTCATAGTAGTTTACCCGCATTCCTATTTTCTTATTCATTATCAATCCCACTCCTGTGATACCCCCAACTGATTTTGTATTTATAATCCTGTACTCACCTGACCAGAAATCCTGTTCATCCTGCCACCGAACTTCACTAATCCCCACTATATCTAACTTCAACCTAGCCATTTCCCTTTATAAATTTACTAATTTTCCTACTCTATTAAGGGATTTAACATTCCACGCTCCGACCCGTAGAATGCCAGTATTGTCTTTCCTGATGATCACATCCTCCTGAGTAGTCCCCGCCCGGAGATCCGAATGGGGGACTATTTTACCTCCGGAATATTTTACCCGAGAGGATGCCATCATCATATGTTCATACAGTAGAGCTGCATGTCCTCGGGAAAGGTAACGGCTGTAGTTTCCCCTTGCTTTCAGCCGTTCGCAGTAGCTGTGTGGCAAAGCCACATTAGTTGATGTTACAAGGCCAGCTCAGTCAATCATCCAGACAGTTGCCCCTGTAACTACTGAAAAGGCTGCTGCCCCTCTTCAGGAACCACACGTTTGTCTGGCCTCTCCACAGATACCCCTCCGCTGTGATTGCACCTACGGTACGGCTATCTGTATCGTTGAGGCACGCAAGCCACCCCACCTCGGCAATGTCTGTGGTTCATGGGAGTGGATTAAACGAATAAGTACAAATTAATTTGCAACTAGGAACTCGGGAAAAGAATGCGTATTTAACCTAAAGATCCGCATGTTTAGAAATGTTTGTAAACCTATTGGACCAAACTGCTATGGCCATCAGTCCCTAGACTCTCAAACTACTTAAACTAACCTGAGACACACACCCATGCTCCAGGGAGGATTCGGTCCTCCGACGGCGAGCAACCATTCGGTCAGGAGCAAGGCGCCTCAGAGCGCTCGGCCCCTCTACCGCGGCTTCAATAGTGTGGTTAGTGCTGTGAAATGAGATCAAGAGGTGAAAATATTTTGTAATATAAAAGTAGCATGTAATTCGTTAGCACTGCTGTGCGTGTATTTGTGTGTGTGTGTGTGTGTGGTTATTATCTGAGATAAAACGCGGAAGACCACTTGTGGCAGTCTGGCAACGTGGAGCGGTTGTGACATGACGCTCAACATTCTGACTGCAGCAAAACAACTCCAGCGCGTGCAGTTGTTGCCACTAGCTAGCAATTTTTGTCGAACTATAGCTGTAAATGAAATTATTTGCTCGATCTCGACAGCTTTGAAAGTAATAGCACAGTCCAGCTGCTCCGTAAATGTTATCACCAATGATATTACATCAGGCTTTACCACCATAAAATGTAATCCATGAAGACAGGTTGAAGTATGGCAGCGCCTCAGTTACATCATCGATAAACCGTACATGAAATCGCCTGTCACTGATAAACTGTGCGTTGCGCTAAGAGCACCGAGTCGTATTCTACATCACGTTATATCGGATATTCAGATCGACTGTAATGGATACAAAAGCGGCAATAGATGCCCATTCATAAATATATTTACAGGTATTTTTCAGTAAAGGTTATCCATTGTGAGCTTCGTAAATACTTGGTAACAGAATAACACCTATGGTAGGAAATTCTCAAGTGGGTTATTTGAGATGTGAAACTATTAGCCAGAAATGGTTTCGTTAGTTACCTACTGAAATAAATAATGTGCTCCTTATAACGGCAATTTAAGATCCTAGCAACTACCTAAAGTGACAACCAGTCATGCGGTAACTTCCACTGCAGTTTCATACTTCATGTGTCTACACACGGAAAAAAAGAGGAAAACAACATATAAGTCAGATCCAGCGGTGAAAATATTTTCTAATGTGACAGCAAGTCTCAAGTTCAAAACAAACGCTCATATCAGACTTGTTTTAGAGAATGTGTGCACAGTGTATTTTTAATTTATAATTTATGTCTCAGTCCTGCAAATATTTAGATTCCCTTACCTATTCTTCAAATAAGGTAAAAAAATTTATCATCTTCCTAGAAGGTGAGTTGCTAACGTTTATTTATGAAAAGCAGCACATCGATAGCGGTACCACGAAAAACTTAATATTTACTAAATTGACGAAAGTACATTAAACGGTATACCTATTCGTTAGAGGCATATGGATATTATAGATTGTACTTTCTCGTCGTAGCCCACCTTTAGTATTGTACAAATTCTGAAAACTATTAATAAAGCAAATAAATTTAATATGTGATTTTATGAACAATATGAATAAAACTACCCAAGACGCTAAATTCTTTATTACACTTATTTTGGCTACTGTCATCACCAGATATCTGCAATTATGCAATTAGGATTAAAGGAACGTAATGAGTGTAAAATGAAAATACGGCCATAGAAGTTCTCCTACCAAATACCTTTAAGTTGCCAAAGAAGGTATGCGCGCGCGCTTGTGTGTGTGTGTTCTTTGATTATCGTGACCATACACACACACACACACACACACACACACACACACACACACACACACACACACAAAGGGAAAAAAAGCTTTCTCTACTTCTTGAATATCCTACAACTTTCTTTGGTGGTCGGTGAAACGATTTCGACTGTATTGCAAGGTACCATCTGCATCACGATGTTCTAATATTCATGGTTGTCGGTAAAGCGATGACGAAGTATATCAATCACAAAGATACCAACATCCATTTTTATATTCGAGGGCAGGTTTGTTTTTATCGGCACAGTAGACGATTGCGCACCTACCTCACCATTTTGTTGTCGCCGCGTTCCTGACTTCATTCTGTGCCGAGCTGCAATCACGTAAACAGGACCGCATCGATCGGTTCTCCCGCCAAGTGCGTGTTACGAAGCGTTATTCGTATTCTGCGAACAGAAGCGAACAGTGCAGCAGAAATGCTTTGAAGACTGACCCAAGTGTGTGGAAAGAGATTAACGAGTGAAGGAGTAGCGCGTGAATGCTTCAGAAAATTTAAAGATGGCCGAGCTGATGTGCACGATGAAGGAGGTCAAGGACGCAGTCTGTCGCTACAGATGACCTTGTTCAACGAGTTGACAAAGTGGTAAGCGGAAACCACAGGTTCACGATACGTGCTTTATCATTGGAGATTCCAGACGTGTTTCGAACTAATGAGTAGCTTCAAGACAAGACATTTTATAAAGAAGGTATTGGTAAGCTGTCCACACGTACGACAATGCCTTAATCTTCAAGGTGATTAGGATGAAAAGTAGCCATAAGTGTACATATCTTGGTACTAAAATATTTCGTCTATATCCATTTGTCTTTTGTTTATGGCCTATCAGAGGTTGCAAAATCCGGCCCTTGTGTGTAGATATATGTTTATACATTTATTAGAAAAATGTGTGGTCTATGCTCGTTGTTGTTGTGGTCTTCAGTCCGGAGACTGGTTTGATGCAGCTCTCCACCCTACTCTATCCTGAGCAAGCCTTTTCATCTCCTCATAAGAACGGCAACCCACATCTATTTGAATCTGCTTACTATACGCGTCTCTTGGTCTCCCTCTGCGATTTTTACCCCACACACTTCCCTCCAATGCTAAATTTACGATTCCCCGATGTCTAAGAATGTGTCCTACCAAGCGATCCCTTCTTTTAGTCAGGGTATGCCAAAAATTCCTTTTCTCACCAATTCTGTTCAGTACCTCTTCATTAGTTATGTGATCTACCCACCTAATCTTCAGCATTCTTCTGTAGCACCACATTTCAAAACCCTCTATTCTCTGCCTGTCCGCACTACTTATCGTCCATGTTTCACTCCCATACAACGCAACACTCCACACAAATGCCTTCAGAAAAGACTTCCTTACACTTAAATTAATATTCGATGTTAGCAAATTTCTCTTTTTCAAAAATGCTTTTCTTCCCATTGCCATTCTGCATTTTATATCCTCTGTACTACGACCATCGCATGTTATTTTACTACCCAAGTAACAAAACTCATCTACCACCTTCATTGTTTCGTTACCTAATCTAATTCCTTCAGCATCGCCTGATTTTCTAAGACCGCATTCCATTATTTTTGTTTTGCTCTTGTTAATGTTCATTTTATACGGTCTCTTCAACACACTGTCCATTCCATTCAACTGCTCTTCCAGGTCCTTTGCTGTCTCTGATAGAATTACAATGTCATCAGCAAAACGCAATGTTTTTATTTCTTCCCCCTGAACTTTAATCCCTATTCCAAATTTTTCCTTGCTTTCCTTCACCGCTTGCTCGATGTACAAATTAAATAACATCGGAGAAAGGCTACAACCCTGTCTTACTCCCTTCCCAACTGATGCTTCCCTTTCATGCCCTTCGAGTCTAATAACTGCGGTCTGGCTTTTGTACAAGTTGTAAATAACTCTCCTTTCCCTATATTTTACCCCTGCTGACTTCAGAATTTGAAAGAGTGTATTCCAGTCAACATTGTCAAAAGCTTTCTCCAAATCTACAAAAGCTAAAAATGTAGGTTTGCCTTTCCTTAATCTATCTTCTAAGATAAGACGCAAAGTGAGTATTGCCTCCCGGGTTCCTACGCTCCTCCTGAATCCAAACTGATCTTCCCCGATGTCAGCTTCTACCAGCTTTTCCATTCTCCTGTAGATAATTCGTGTTAAGATTTTGCAACCATGACTTATCAAACTGATGGTTCTGTAATTTTCACACCTGTCTGCGCCTGATTTCTTTGGAATGGGGATTATTACATTTTTCTTAAAGTCTGAGGGTATTTCGCCTGTCTCATACATCCTACACACCAGTTCAAATAGTCTTGTCATGGCTGGCTTTCCCAGAGACTTTAATAGTTCTGCGGGTATGTCATCTACTCCTGGGGCCTTGTTCCGACCTAGGTCTTTCAAGGCTCTGTCAAATTCATCTCTCAGTATAGTATCTCCTATTTCGTCTTCGTCTACTTCCTCTTCCCTTCCTACAACATCGTCCCTAAGTTCATTTCCTTTGTATGTATGCTCGTATGTATGCTTATTAGGCAATTATGTAAACATATGGAAGGACTTTCCCAGTTTTGGGGTAGAAACTTTTAATAGTAGGTGTGTCTTAAATTAACTATGAACAGCTACATACCTTATTTTCCCCATTATCTCTCAAACTGATCAAAATTTTACCACAAATTCATTTGTAGCTGCTTGTATACATATATACATATATACATATATGCTAGTAGCTCATCCTAGAAATTATAATCGCAGAGCGCTACTGAATCAGTTCGGCAGCTAGCTGCATTGAGTTAATCCTAAGATGTGCGTTTGTTCACTTTAGTATTCCTCCGTTGTCATGTAAAAGTAGTCAATCACAGACTGCTGTTGCAATATGAGTTACTTTCTGGAAAGATGAGAGGCACAATAGTGACATTTACTGCATCGGGTGCGTCATGGAAGGACTATACAGCCGACCATCTATGAACGGTTTGTTTCTAGTACTGCATAATAGTTTTAAGGAATTTTTTTGCATTTTTTTCTCGGTATATACGCACTACACATTAATTGTGATATTGTCTTAGCTTCAAATAAAAAGTCATGCATTAAAGGGTTAAAAAAGCCTCCTATGAATCTAAACTAAGTCATACAATATATTAAAATATGTAAATTTGTAAAACATAATCTCCGTTGATGTTCTGTACAGCGCTTCCACGCTTTTATTTATTATTGCTTTTGCAATTTTATGTGCATCGTCAATGAGCTACTGTTCGCAAAGCAGAAGTATTCCATAAACGTGCTTTATGCCTACTGGAGGTCTTAGGCACAAAACCAATTCTGCAGCAAGAGACCAAATTATTGCCACGTCAGTGACGTTTTTCCTTCAGCTACTACAGCTGTGGTGGCTGATTCGTAATTACGTCAAGAGACTTCTTGTGAAGAAATACTGATCTTGACGATTGTAAAATACCGATATATATGACCGGATAAAAGAAATGAGTATCTGTGTATTCAAATTTCCCGCGTCACGTCTCACACATCGAAGGTGTGTCTGATGATGGGCAGAGCCCGAAACCGGCAATAAAATTATAAATTAAACCTACTTGCAACCAATCAGCATTGAGTTAAGAAAAAAAAAATTATACATTTAAAAATGTTTGCTCACCTCATGAACGATGTGTGCTGACTGGACCACATTTCAATCGCTCCATCTGGTCCTGCGCAGCGGAGCTGCCGTGTATAATTATAAAAGCCTATACATTTTAGTGTATTGTTTACCTATGGTTTAGTTCATAAGTAACGGTTTTTGCTGTATTAGTCCCCAGTAATTATAGTAGCAAGTAAATGATAAAGTTAAGTATCCGAAAATTTGTCAGAATACCACAGTGCTTTAAAGACCACGGTCCTCTTGCTGCTGGTAACTCAGTTGTCCTTCGACCGGCTTAAACGTGGGTCCCGAGGCTCTGTTCCACACCTTCCACATCAAAAACCATTGAAGGAGGTCAAAAAAAAAAAAAAAAAAAAAAAAAAAAAAAAAAAAAAAAAAAAAGGTAACAGATAAATATCCGAAGACTGTTGTACAATTCTTTGCGACACTAAGGGCAAGTAATTAACATGACGTTGCGATTATAAAAAAAGGGGGGGCACGTACTGCAAATGCAAATGTTTGTATAGTTTATGGGACTTAACTACGGGGTCATCAGTCCCTAAACTTACAAACTACTTATGAACTACTTACGAACTAGGACGGCACAAATATCCATGCCCGAGGGGGGATTCGAACCCCCGACCGTAGTGGCCGTGCAGACCGTGACTGGAGCGCCTCAGTCTCCTCGGCCACCGCGATCGGCGCCACGTACTACCTTTACTATCGTAGCATCATAGTACTGCGGACTATATTTCATTCTAAAGTTCATTCGGTTGTTTCATACAACCTCTGACAATGAAGTTTGGTGAACAGTCCTGTAACATTAACGTAGATGAACTGTAGTTACCTTACTGTCCTTCAAAGCAGTCAGCTCCCATAATCATGCACCGCTGATCTCAGCAATACATGTACAGGAAACTTTCCACGAAGTATTCCTTTGGGATTTTCAAAAGTCTTATTACGTTTTGTTGGATGTCAGGAATATTTTCAAATTTTAGAAGTGTTTACTTCCGTCAACAGTTGCAATATAATTGTTTAACTACATGTTAAATGTTTGTATAGCTTATGGGACTTAACTATGGGGTCATCAGTCCCTAAACTTACAAACTACTTATGAACTAGCTAATCCTAAGGACGGCACAAATATCCATGCCCGAGGGGGGATTCGAACCCCCGACCGTAGTGGCCGTGCAGACCGTGACTGGAGCGCCTCAGTCCCCTCGGCCACCGCGGCCGGCTTAATTACGTTTCGATCACTTTGATCATCTTCAGATCTACGATAAGTTTGATCATTTTAATGATAATTTTAACAAACTGACGTTTAAAAGAAATTTTTAAAGTATGACATGTGTAATTTTATACAACTTTGTTCTACACCTTCAATGTTTTAAAACACTGTATGCATGTTTTAAATATCTCACCATATTTTTATACCTATATGACATACAGTTTTATAATTTTTGCCTGGATATATTCAAGAACCCCACTTTTAGGAAAATATTTATATAACAAACAATTGTTTAGTATAAGACTCTAGCTTATTAGGGCTCAAGCCATCCCTCCAATCCCCCCCCCCCCCACCACCACCACCACCTACTCTTTCCCTCCCTACCATCTCCATTTATGTATGAATTAACTATTGTTCAATTAACCTTTAGTAAGTTTATCAAATTGTTCATTTTTTTATCTTACTTTCGTTTTTTAGATCTGAAGATGATCCAAGTGATCGAAACATGTAATTAAACAATTATATTGCAACTGTTGACGGAAATAAACGCTTCTACAAGAACACAGTGCAGTTGCGGATACTCTCCAGTCGATCGACTATAATAATTATCAAATTTCTTTCCTTTCAAAGTGATTTTGAGATGAAACGATACTGTAGTATCATTCCATTAAATTCTTGTATACTACAGTGTACGTTACTTTCATCTGATTATCATTTCGTAAAAGTGTGCTTGGTCTTTAGTGCCACTATAATGGGGGATGTACTAGGTGGAGACAAGAATGCTTTATTATTTATTAAAATTGTTATTGCAGGACAAATAAGTGAGCACCGCTCACATAAGGAGCTTTGCTCCACAGTACCCAACTCCTCTTATACCCTATGTGATTGTGTGTGTGAGGGTCTGTAAGTGTGCATGAAGCCGCGGCTGGGAAGGCAGAGATGCAGAACACTCGGTAGATTTGCCAACTTTAGTTTTGGGGTGTGGCAGAGAGGTTTCCTTGGGGATGAGATTGTCAAGTGGCTGCGACTTGCGAGTTCCTTCAGAATTCGGTTGGCAGAAGATCCCGTTAGATCACAAGCCAATGAGGGCGCGGCTACTCGCGAACTGGAACGGGAGGATCGGTTAGGACGGGGAGCGGCCACGAGAGGGAGAACGTTTCCGGCTGTCGAAGAGGAAGGATGTGAGTATGGTGGCCTCCGTAGTAAAGTATCAGGAACTGTGTTGGTTGTGTTAATTCTGTCTCTATTTCAGCGGGGAAATGATCTTGCATAATGGGAATGTTGTGCATAGCTATGTGGGTGCAGTATGAGAGAGTAAAGAATGTAGGGTATGAATGTAAGGTTACGATCCTTGTCTCAATCCATTGGTGATACATTTAGTGAATGAATATATTGTATTTTTGGCTTTAAAATGATGATAGGAAGATATACAGTGAATTTAATATACTTGTGTAAATAGTTAAACATTTCGTCTCTAGTTGTTTTTATGAAATTCAGAGTCCCATTTGTGCTTAATGATTAAAAGGAGAGTGAGAATATTTAATTGGGAATTGCGAGAATATAAATGGGGGAATTTCATCTAGTAAGGGAACTGCCACCGGCATGCTATCAGTTCCTGCAGTCCTTTGTGTGTAAAAAGTCGTTATCCGTTGCAATACAATTTTATCAGGGCAATAACATCTGCTTTTAACACCGTAAATAATCACTGAGGAAGGCGACAACTGGTAGGAAGCGGAGGGTGGTTAACTTACAGAGTCAAGGGAATGGGAAGACGTCAGGAGGATTGAGATCCGTCAAGTAGACGTCCGAGCAGCACCCCCCCTCCCTCCCCGCGCTTTTTTTTTTTTTCTTTTTTTTTTTTTTTTTTTTTTCCAGGAACTATTTGTTCGAATTGGCTGTGGGTGGGCTAGCGTTTTTGTGCAACTTGAACATCCACCACACTTGCTGCACCTTGAGGCCGGTAATGCATGCGGCAGCCAATGAAACAATGGTGGTAGACGGCAGGCCGCTACAGGCACTGGGCAGCCATCAAAACGCGGCCGACTGCACGGCAGCCAGCTGACTGTTAGCAGTCAGTGTGAACAGCGTGCCAGATAGTGAACGTGTGTGGCTGCCAGCAATCTCCGCGCACTTGACGAAGCGGCCAGACAATGGCCCATATGAATAAAATGGAGTATCTACTTTATACTCTGAATTCCAGAGAACATACTCAGGTTCGCATGAATAAAGGGAGTCGGAGAATATACTTCAGCCGAGTATGTTCTCGGCGTGAGTAACGGGGTGGGAGAAGTTGCTCACAGCAGAGAACATTCTCCAATTTCATATGAATAAAACTACAGAAGTTTCTCACGACGGGAGAACATTCTCAGATTTCTGGAGTGAGCTCTATGGCATACTCCGTGCTGAGTAACTTCCATTAAGGTTACGTTTTACTGAGGTTTATAATAAAATGACAACAATTTTGTTACTTAGAAGGCAAAAACAAGTTCCTTTATATGTAGTCTTTAAGAAATACGAGGGGATCTATAAAGTTAATCCAAACAAAAACATTTTGTTGGCGACTATCTTCCTTCGGAAAAATCGTGTGACACTTACAGCATTTTATACAGTGACGAGAGTGATGTAAGAGGTGTTTTCATTACCGACATAAAAATGAAACACAAATGGATTCAGCTGCGTGTTTTACTCATTTGTTTGGCGTGTATATTTATAGTTGTAAACAGCCACATAGCAAAATAATATTGTTTTTAAATAGAGTCTATTAGTAAGACCTTATGCTGTTAGTTACAAATAAAGTGTATCCAGGGACTTCACAGTTTCTATCACAAAATAAATATTGCTGCAATACCAGGTAGGCCTACTGAAGTACTGTTTCTATCCAAACCGGTTGGCCTATTTCTGACTTCGTAATCGTAACTTCTGTCATGTTAGAAGTAAGTAAACACGACAGGAAAATTAATAACTGATTAATTACATACCTAGCAGCCTGTTTCTTCTTCAAAATCGCATGGCCTAACGCTTGTGAGCAAACCATTGGGTGTCGTATTTAACAAGGCCTATCTCGTGTTAGAATACTCCGACAGCATTGCACGTTGTAACAGATGAATATGTGATGCATTCTTAAAATATCGTACGCAAATTGTGCTAACCCTAGTTCATTAACAAACGAGTTTCTCTCGCATGACGAAAATTTTGTATCGCCAGGAGAATACATTTTCGTAAAAAGTGCATATTTAATCTTAATAATATGCTTCTTCAGAACAAACTAATATCTAAACATAGTACAGTTCTTTCTGAACACGTAGATGCCTCCTCCATATTTGTACACTTAATAATTTGCCTGCCGGCCGCGGTGGCCGAGGGGACTGAGGCGCTTCAGTCACGGTCTGCACGGCCACTACAGTCGGGGGTTCGAATCCCCCTTCGGGCATGGATATTTGTGCCGTCCTAGCTCGTAGGTAGTTCATGAGTAGTTTGTAAGTTTAGGGACTGATGACCCCGTAGTTAAGTCCCATAGACTATTAAAAATAATAATAATAATAATAATTTGCCTGATTGGGCTAGTTTAAAGAAATACACGGTTGGACAGCTGATCTGTGGCGGACATGACACGCGGAGAACTTACTCAAGTAGGAGGGGAGGTAGCGAGAATGAACTACCTGCTCAGAGCATATGCTTCGAAGTTTTTAGTCATACGAAATTGAGAACTTACTCAGAGAACGTTCTTTTGCTCTGAGAATCTTCTGTGGAGCATGTTCTCCTTTTTATTCATACGACCCATTGTCTCCAATTTCTCATGACTTTCGACTCAGAGAAATGTATTCATAAAATTCATACTCATATACGAGTATCAGAACCCATAATGGAATTTCTTATATTTTCCAGAAGGGCATCGAAAGATTCCACTGACATCTTTGAATAGTTAAAAAAAACGATCTGGGTAGTATCGAAGATCCTTGAAGTAATTTTTAAATAAACTCTTCGTATGCCGTTCCACAAGCAGAGGACGAATCCAGAATCTCTTTTTTGCTTTCCATTTCTTTTGAGACAAAAAAGGTGGACGATTATCGCATCTTCCACGTCCACCTCGCTCGGCCGATTGGGCACAACTGGCCGTCACCTGGCTGCCACTAACTAGCTGCCGGGGTGGCTGCTCAATATTTTGGCTGTCTAGTGCGTTACCGGTCTAATTCTCCAGACGTCTTCCTATTCCCTTGATTCAAATTCGCTTTGAAAGGAAAGAGATCTGACGATATTTCTGACATCCATCGAAACGTGACGACGCTTTTGAATATCATCCCAAAGGAAGACTTTGTGCAAAGTTTCCAGGACCTGTATCGCAGAGTTCAGCGGTGCATAGTAAAGGGAGGTGACTATTTCGAAGGACAGTTAGGTAACTGTTGTTCGTCTACATTAATGTCCACCCCCGTAGTCTGCACATTGAAGGGGAATTATTATTTGATATTACATTAATGCGCCGGCCGCGGTGGCCGAGGGGACTGAGGCGCTCCAGTCACGGTCTGCACGGTCACTACGGTCGGGGGCTCGAATCCCGCCTCGGGCATGGATATTAGTGCCGTCCTTGGTATTAGTTAGTTCATAAGTAGTTTGTAAGTTTAGGGACTGATGACCCCGTAGTTAAGGGCGTTGGAACACTTGCGCGGAGTGACACTTGCGCGGAACCCGGGACCCTTGGGGCGGCTAATGGCTTTTCCTGGGTACAGGCACACCAAGAAGTCTAGCACTGCTGTTGTCAAGTTTCCACACTGTCAACATAAGACGAAACTCAGTGAAATTGCACAACCCTTTCAAAGCTGAAGAGCAATATAGTAACTTGTTCTAACTACATATGAATTCGTTGAGTGTTCCTCCTGAAAACAAAAAGGTATTTTAATAGTGATAATGTTTGTAGGGTTATTAAGACATTCTTTGCTACTACAAGACGATTACTTTCCACAGTCATACCTCCTAAAAGCATATTATTCAGAACACTAAGCATATCAAGACATCTGCGCAAGCAATAAATATATTAGGCATCCTGCACAGATACATTGATGTAATTGACCGCTATGTAGTTAACTGCACTATCACGCAACTTCCATCTCTTTAAAAATAGCGACTATGCTTTTTAATAGGAGACGCAACCTTAAACCTTCAATTAAAAAACGTTAATAATAAGTCAATGAGTATTTTACATACTTGAAGCGTTTATTCGTAGACCCCAAAACGATTTGGCTTTATTCGAATTAGAAATACATCTAACAAATGTATGAAATACGGAATGTGTAAGGGAATGTCACACACCGAAAAATGCTAAAGATAAATTCTATTTTCCATCGCCGTCATATAGAACCATTTTTACTCCGAACTTGGCATAAACCAACAGGGAGAAACAAGTTGCAAGACTTCCAGGAAAAATGAAGCGAAATTGACAGCCAATATTTGGTTATAAATTACATTGCCTGTTAACTGTATAAATATAAATTACGGAATACGTGGAACTCCTGTTCAGTACAGTCAAAAAGTCTAAGGTAATAGGCAGTGGTTTACAATCAAATATCCGTATCACTATCCTCCTCAAGAAGTCTGTGTGAAGATTTATATTCAGAACATTCAAGAAATAGGTGTTGAAACTACAAGAAGCAGCTCATTTACTCAGGAAGGGAATACGTTATGGTGCCCGTAAATTTGAATGGCTTTATCTCTTGTAGTAACATTCATTTTTTGATAAAATGTTAAAATCCATTATACCAGAATTTTGTTTTTCTAAACTCAGTGCCAACTTTTTTGGCGAAATTTTTGCAGGAAGTACTCTTGACGTGATTTCATACTTCTATGCATTAATATTATCAAACATGTAATTTGTATCAAAAATTGCGCGGTCGGTCCGGTCGGATGTTCGAGTCCTTCCTCGGACATGGGTATGTTTGTTTGTACTTTGCCTACTTTATTTTAGGTAAGATTAAGTAGTGTAAGTCTAGCGACCGATGACCTAAGTAGTTTGGCCGCATACGACTACACATATACACGTAATTTATTTATTTCATCACCACATTTAAGTACTAATAATTAAAGAAACTTAAATGTAGAAATTTGAAATAAACACTGAAAACAAATGATTGGTATTTCTCATTAAAAATGAACGCACAGAACTGTTGAATTATGTCTTTTGAATGTACCTACAAAATCTGCCATATGAAAATTGTAGTGTGCGTCCCAAATTTGTTTTTTATGTAATAACATTAAAAACATATTAAAAATTGAGAACTCGAAAACCAGTGAAGTTATGGACTTGAAGCGTTTTGTGTTGCTAAATCTTTACATAGTAGACACGATTTTAAAATTTGGTTGCTATCGCCAAAGTAGACGAAACGTTAAATTTTTTGGTGAAATCTTCGCCATATAGACTGTATGTTGTAGAAGTCTACGTCGAACCTAATTAGAATCATACCTCTGAGGAGAGAACGTTGTTTGCACTTCTCCTGCGTTTCCAGTCGCCGTGCTGTGCTACGTAACGACATCGTACCGTTCCACTTTACCGAGAGCTATATATGTATTGGTGTGATGTTTGTTCTTTCGAAATAAGACATCACACCAATATATGTATCATTTAGGCGCAAAGATTCTGGGTTCTGTTTTCATCGCTAACGCGACTAACAACGTGTGTAAACAGTTAAAGGAGTGCCATTGGAAAAATGCATAAGTAACACCTGTGGTTTGAGACTTGAAGATGACCTGAAATTAGCCGAAATTGATATCTCATAATAAACATAAGGTGTAGCTGTCTATATTTCATAATGCTACTCCTAACATATTTAAAAGCTGTTCAAAACCACCTACAAAAAACCTTTATAATGAGATTGTATATAATTCCACGATCAAATTGTGTTTTAGTTATTTGTAGTAATACACCCAAAGATCTGCCCTTGCTTTTAGTGCCTTGATCAGCTGTTTATTTTTAGAGGTATTTCTAGGGACAGGAAAAATTCGTATTTGCGATAAATTCGAATATAGATGCGAATTCTGACTCAAAATGCAGTAAATCCGAAATTGTCATAAATGGTATTTTGATGTGAAACACTATTTAATCATAAATATTGCGAGATTACTTTGTATATATTTAAGGGCAGAAAATAAAGTTAACAGTAGGTACCGGAAAAATGCGCATTTTTCAATGAATGCGAAATATAGGCCCATACTAATTTTGGGCCGGAATGCGAGAGACGTGAATCTTGTAATATACGCTATTTTTAGCGAACGTCCCGTTACTACAGCTCCACCTCGCTCGGTGGGCCTTTCCCTGAATACGGCACAGGTAGCGGCTGGAGGGCGTGGAGTAGGGGTGGTGTATCCCTACTTCTGGAACACCCTGTTCACTACCTGCAGCGTCCGGGTCTCCCCGCAAGTGTCTACACATTCCCTTTCCCCGCAAGTGTCACACCCCGCAAGTGTCACAAACTCGTCTAGATCCTTCAGTCAACATACGGGGACGTTTGCAAGACAACAACCGTCTGCACGAAAAGTTCGACGACGTTTTCAGCAGCAAGGACTGTCAGCTCAGAGACCCTTCACGCTGCATCACAGACAGGAGCGTCTGCGATGGTGTAGGCAACGACGCACCTATGTGCACGAGTGACAAAACATAATTTTTTCGGATGAATCCAGGTTCTGTGATTCCTTAATTTCTCCTGGCGAATAATAACTTCGAAAAACTTACGGGTATGCTGCCAGGTACCAAAATCGACGACGGCCGATATTTCGGCAGGAGACCACCCTGCCATTTTCAAGACGAAACTGCAGTAAGAAAGCAATGTGCAACGTTCTTTAAAACCTCGGTTTTCAATGAGTAAACAGGAAAGACAACACACACCGAGCAAGCAAGCACACAGCGCCGACACGACCAAAGATGAAATCGGTCAAAAATCGATAATAAACATCAGTTATCGGCAGATGAGGTCGGATTAGTTTTCTCCCTCTGTTTTTTGACAAGCGAGAGAGCAGGATCCCAAGCGGAATTTAAGCAGAAGCCTCCATACCTATTCATAAGGTTGTCACCTAGTTTTATTTCTATCGTTTCCTTGATAAGACAGTCGCAGTGACGGCCATCAATGCGTCACCATCATCATCTACGTTAATGTTACCGGACTATTCATCGAACTTTATTGTCAAAGGTTGTAGATACTATTATGTAGTAAATGCAATGAATGCATTGATTAATTCAATTCAAATGTTATCTATTGGACTTAACTGATTGGTTATTAGTCTCTGGCTTACAAACTACTTTCAGTTAAACTAACGTGCCCGAGGAGGGTATCGAACCCCCAACGGCGAACGGCCGCGCGCACTGCAGCACGGCGCCCCAGTGCGCACGGATATTCCGCCACGGCATTGATTAATTGTGCAAATGTTTGTAGAGTCTATGGGACTTAACTACGGGGTCATTAGTCCCTAAACTTACAAACTACTTATGAACTAACTAAGACTAAGGACGGCACAAATATCTATGCCCGGGGGGGGATTCGAACCCCCGACCGTAGTGGCCGTGCAGACCGTGACTGAAGCGCCTCAGTCCCCTCGGCCACCGCGGCCGGCTTGATTAATTGCTCCCATCATAAAGGGTAATCTAATGAGTATACAACGATGCTTATTTAAACCATGTTTTCTTTAATTCTTTGATCTGTAAGTATGTAATTTAATGAACATCTGTCACTTTACAAGTTTACAGGACACAAAAAACTAAAATTAATAAATGTTAAAGGGAACGTCCCCTACACCTGTCGGTTTGAACTAGGCTGCAGCTCCGTATATTTTTGTGTGTCCAGTTGGTAGATGAAGATACGATAAGCCATGGATATTAATACTGACATTGGCCCTTGTTTCGCAAGTTGAAGATGTCTGGTGAGTTAACTTCTCCAATAGTATTTTAACTTTTAATATTTCAATTTCTGTAGCTTAACGTTGTATAACAAACGTCCGTCGTCCTTTGGGTTCTTCTTATCTTCATTGCAGCTACCAGATGATGCCATAGCTGAAAGGACGTAATCAAGATGTTTATTAAGCGCTCTGAACGGTTTTATTAAAAAAAAAAAAAATCTCAGTATCTTTAGAGCTACCAGGAACATAATGCGGTCATTTACGAAGCCTCCATATGATGAGGTCACACTACCTTTTTCCCTCTATATAACAGGACACGAATCCCAAGCGTAATCCTGTAAAACATATTGCAGCTGTTAGTTCGAGTATTGTAATTATTCGGTTCGTGTAATTCATTCTGTTGAGCTGTTAGCATATTGACCACCGTAATATGTAACAGCATTTTTCATGGTATAAAAAGGCAAGACAGTTCGCACAAAATCTCCCAACGTAGTACCAACCCATAACCATTGACCTCTTAACAGTATCTATGTTATGTCGCTGTAGCTTTCTCCAAAGTATTTGAGAGAGTTTCCGTGAAAAGTGATAAATATCTTTTGATACCCTCTGTCGACTTTTTACACCACTGTTAGAAGAGTTTCATGTAGTAAAGAATATTCGCTTATTGTATCCCCTCAGGTCCTATCTATTAAAACACAGTATGCTCTATTGGTGTACGTCATACACCGTAAAGCATGACATGAGATAACTCTCCACCTCTTTGATACCTTTAACCTTATTCTCAATTTCTATGATCACGACAATATGTATTTCATGTTCTTGAGAACTGTATCTACGATGGGATACAAAACGAAAAAAAAAAAAAAAAGAAAAAAAAAAAAAAAAAAAAAAAAGAAAGAAGAAAGAAAGAAAGAAAGGAAAAAAAGAGAAGAAGGAAAAGAAAGGGAATTACATTGCCGAGGGCGGATTTTGTCTAGTATGCATGTCTGCTGCTAGGTCTGCGTTGTCGCACCTGGCTTGTGTTCGTTAGCAGTGACAGGTTTTGGTAGCGCTGTCTTGTCTAGTTTCATTTTTTTTTTTTTTTTTTTTTTTATGAGGGCAAGTTTAAGTGAACAATATGCAGCTGTGAAATGTTGTGTTCTAGACGGTAAAAAATACTGCTAAAACTCCATTAATTAAAACTTCCGGGCTAAGTTGCCGTGGTCCATCCATAAAACTTCTTACTCCCGACGTTTGTTGCGGACAACATCTTCAAGGGTGAGTCGACGACTGCCTACTAGGCTTCACGCTTCACGCTTCACTTTCTTGACGGACCTCGACCTTGGTCCGATGGTTGTGCAGGCTAAGCATTTGCTGCTATTCCCGCTGTACCTGAAACATAGGAAAAAGTATTAGAACCTGGCTGTATGAGCGGACTTAGACTGTCAGATTACTGACGATATATATATATATTCCTGGTTTGCTACGAGATTTTTGTTAATCTCGCAGCAGGTGAGGCCAGCGGGTTGTCGGCCTGAAGTGTTGTTGTGTCCCCAATTGCCGGATGAGCCGGTTGTGGGACTGCTCCGTCTTCTCGTAGAAGGTCCTGGCGGTGACGCGGAATCTCTCTCGGAGCGGTAGAATGCCGGCTTCTTCGTGAAGCAGGTCGGTTGGATAGCGCGTTGGAAGATGCAGGGCAGTCTTCAGAGCGCGGTTCTGGATGGTCTGCAGCAGCTGGATGTTGACGTCGGCGGCGTTTCCAAAGACTGGGGACGCGTACTCGAGCACTGCCTACTAGGCGCTTAAGGTCCTGCTTATATAGATGGCATAGACGGCGCCACCACTTGTCACGTGCTGCCGACTATGAAGCTATCTTTGACCAACGTCATGTCTCTCGATTACAGGTAATCGATTGTCATATCTTTGGTTCAAAGTTGACCGCCATATATTATCTAATTTCAAACCTTCTTCTTTCCTGATAAAATTATTGTGTGTAATAATGCGAGGTCCTGTCTAACACGCCCGTTTCACTAAATTTGATTTCATGGTCACCACGTGTAAAAACATGCTCTGCCACAGCTGACTTGTCTGTGTGACCCAGACGACAATTCCTTCTGTGTTCCAATATCCGAGTATTAACACTCATTTTTGTTGTTCGTATATACACCATGCCACAGGTACAGGGAATTTTATACACCCCAGGCGTTGCTAGGGGATGTCGTGCGTCTTTCACCGATCGTAAGCATTCGCTAATTTTCTTGGTAGGTCTAAAGACGGTCTGAACTTGAAACCTGTCCAAAACTTTCCCAATACGGTCCGTAATTTTGTGGATGAAAGGAAGAAAAACTTTTCCGGCTGACAGTTGTTGTTGTGGCTTGTTTTCGGACCCTTTTCTTCTTGTATGGAGAGCTCGATCTATCTCTTTAACGGTGTATCCATTTTTTTAAACGCTGTTCGCAAATGGTTTAATTCATCTCTCACATAAATAGGCTCACAGATATTATTAGCTCGATCCATCAATGTTTTAATGATACCCCTCTTCTGCCTAGGACGATGGTTCGAATCCTTATGAAGATAACGATCGGTGTGGGTGTCTTTTCTGTATACCTTATGCCCCAAGGTCCCATCTAACCCGTTTGATTACCGATACTTCCAAAAAGTTCAACTGTCCGTTTTCCTCTTCCTCCATAGTAAATTGTATCCGTGGATTAATACTATTCAATGCCCCAAAAATCATTTAATTCTTCATCACCGTGATTCCATATCACAAAAGTATCATCCACGTACCGGTACCACTTTGAGGGACTTCTGTTGGCAAACTGCAGCGCTTGATGTTCAAAAAATTCCATAAATAAATTAGCGATAGCTGGACTCAAAGGACTACCCATGGCCACCCCTTCAATTTGCTCATAAAATTCACTGTTGTATTGAAAATAAGTCGTGGATAGGCAGTGTCGGTATAAAGATACTATATCAGTTGGAAAAATGTCAGCTATATAAGAAAGAGCTTCGTCTACTGGGACCATGGTGAACAAAGATATATATCAAAACTGACAAGAATATCACCTGGACTGACAGTAATATCTCTCAATTTTTCTGTAAAATGAATAGAATTTTTGATGTTCCTATCAGTTTTGCCTATGTATGGTTGCAACATGGAGGCGAGATATCGAGCCAGCTCCTGCGTCGGAGTGGTGGCGCCATCTATGCCATCTATATAAGCAGGACCACCAGCGCCTAGTAGGCAGTCGTCGACTCACCCTTGAAGATGTTGCCCGCTGTAGGCAACGAAACGTCGGGAGTAAGAAGTTTTATTATTTATTTTTAATTAATGAAGACGCCGGCCGTGAAAGCCTACATTCTATGACTGCTAAAACTGTTTAAGTGTTTGAAAACAGCTTACCAACATGACGCGATGTAAAAACAATTGAGTTTACGACTGGTTCGCTCGATTTAAAAAGGACGACTTCTCGATTGATGACGAACCTCGTTGGGACGCCCATCAGCTGCTCGAATCAGAGTTTGTTGGCTCAGGTCAGACCGTCTATCGAATCTCTTATTTGGAAGTTTTAAGAAGGTTGCCCAACAGTGTTCATAAAAAAGATGTGATGACAGACAGAAGCCTGGTCCTTCCAACATGACAACGCACCCGCTTACACAGCCAACTCTGTTACACAGTTATTGGCTAAAAATGGCGTGGTTCCACAGCCCTATGCTCCTTGCTCGCTTAACCTGACTCCGTCCGACATTTTCTGATTTCCACCCATGAAAAGGGGCACAAACGGACACCGATTTGACAACATTCAAGAAAAAACGAATGAGTAGAAATCAGATATTTCTAATGATGATTACAAAAAATGTTTCGAGCAATGGGAGCATCGGTGGGACAAATACACTTGGCAGCAGAGACTATTATTTATCACAAAAATGGATTCACTGTTGCTGCGCCAGGCCGATGAAGAGTGAAGTAGTTAATACAAAAATGTATTAGCTGTAATGGAGAGTACTCGAAGAGGATAAGGTTGTTTTGTAAACAATTGGAAAATTTATACCTTTTAAAATAATTCCGATTTTTTCATACCCCATCGTAGTTCGGTTGAATTCTTGTCAGTTGTCTCCGAGGGGAAAGGGGTGTGGGGATGCTGTCAGCTCAGAAATTTGTCTGTTGCACGCCGATTAGCACTGGCAAGTTACAGGTATTTGTTAGTAGTGCTGCCAGGTCCATTTTTTTCAGAAAATGAAGCTTAATAACTTCTGAAAACGCGGTAAGAAGATCGGAAAGTATGCCATATTACGACGGGACGTTAAACTCCAAGATTCCTTCCTTCCTATGCCATGCCATACTTTTTTTTTTTTTTTTTTTTTTTTTTTTTTTTTTTTTTTTTAATCCTAGTGTTGTGAAAATAAAACAATCCCTTATAATCAATTAGGTGAAAACCTGGATTGCCCGGATATTTATTTATTTATTCAAGCTTGAGTTAGTACTTCTCCTATCCCTTCTCTGTCTTTCTCTTTTTTTCTAAAAAAAACATAGTTATGGAAGAGTATTTAAAAATAAGGCTGTTTTGCATAATGTACAAAACAATAACTGTAGTATCCAAACAAAGAAAGTTAGTCATCAAGATGCAAATGATATAACATTCATACTTTCATTTAATTCAAAACTTATAAACAATACTTCTGGTTCCTTGTCCAGAAGCTAGTACGAATAAATTCTTGGGTGAGCCCACCCTTGAGCAAGCGACATAAAATTGTCCCTGTGAGAAACATGCAGATGTAAAATCCACTTCGCAGTGTTTTATACATAGCCCTGCCATTATTAATCGTGACAGAAAATGGAAGGCTCATTGGAAACTGCAGTCTCTTGATGCTAAAAGGTAGATCTGTCGGAAATAATGGCTATTCGTTGGAAGTACACTCTTTCATTCTGTAGCTCTATAGAAGTCTATTGCTTTCGCCTATAACCGCATGTGCTTCGCAGTTCAAAGTTGTCACCAGCACCGTCAGATTTCAGGAATTTACTTAATGTGATTGGAATACAGGAATGTCTTAGCAGTAAATAAGAAATTATTAAAACGTGGTCCATGATGTGAAAGGTTTTTACCAATCAGTATGTCCTCACATCTCATCTACTAAGTGTCGTACTGTGATAAAATTTCGAAGGTACATTCAGCTGTATGTATGTATACTGTCTTTAAATTTTCCTGCAACTTCAATTTGTTGTGTAAAATTTATAAACTGTAACGTCATACCGAATGCCGTAGATTCACTCCATGAACAGCAGAAATGTAGTTGGCGATAAACTTTTTTTCCTTTCATTATTTTTATGATGCTGTCAGCAGAAAAAAATTTAAAATGTTCAAACGTCTGTGAAGCTTATAGGACTTAACTGCGGGTTCATCAGTCCCTGAACTTACAAACTTCTTATGAACTAACTTATGCTAAAGACAGCACAAACATCCATGCCCGAGGGGGATTCGAACCCCCGTCGGGGAACAGTCTCGCGTACAGGGTTGCCAGGTGTGGCGATTTTTCGCATTCTTGGCTACCTTTTTCTTAGAATAATAGCCATTCTAGCTTTATGACGACTGGCGATTAAATGTGGCTAGTAAAAGAATTAGTTGGCGACTTAAAGGCTATTTTATTTTACTTGAAATAAGACGAATTTAACGCAATCCCTCTTGAAACATTGTATAAATGATACTGAACATCGCTAGAATACTGGGGAAATGTAATCACACGATAGAAGTTGCCACAAATGTCTGCAAATATCTTTGATCTGTGAGAGAATAATATAGAGATGCTAAGAAATTAAACTTGCAGACATAGACGTAAAATACCTCGAGGAGTCTACTTACAAAGGTTCAAGAATATGCTTTAAACGATGACTGATAAAATATACTACAACCCCAAATGTATGGCTGCCGTAGACATCGCGAGGTTTACAGCATAAACAGAGGCATTTAACCAGGTGTTTTTTTTTTTTTTTTTTTTTTTTTTTTTTTTTTTTTTTTTTTCCGCGCTCCATGTCAGCACAACAGAAATTCCTAATAACTGCTACTGTGAGACAAGCCCTTTGCTATGCACTTTACAGTAGTTAACAATGGTTTGCAGATATAAATGTCAATGTAGGACACTCGGCAATTTCCCTGTAGTTCTCATGGCCTGTAAATATAAGTTTTGAACAAAATATAAGTGATTAGTAACCGAAGCCATGCATCAGAACTTCCCTTGTGTAAGTTTGGTAGAATGATTCTTGAATAATTTTATGTTACGATTTTATTTGTTCTGAAATTAATACACATGATAGTTAAATGTAACTGTGTTTAAATTTAGTATCCACTGTATCTCTCGAGTCTCTCTCTTACATTTACAATATGACTATATTTCGACTGGTTTCGCTGATCAGTTGGTGTGTGTGGGGTTTAGTTCCTGGCTGGACTTGGATAACTGTTTCCTTTAAGAACGAGGTTTCTTGGAATGCCCAGTCTGGTGTCTATGAATTTGAGAGTGCCATAGTTTGTGTTACTTGTTACTCAGTAAACAACTTACTTCCCGAATTTCAGGATTGTTGTTGTCGAGACACACGACATAATACCATAGCACAATGACGTTAACTGATTATAAATTGCGATAGGCCTACTTGACTATTTTTACTGAGAAAAAGGTGGATATATTTAGGCATTTTATTGATAGAAAGATGGCGATATATTGGCTATTTTTTGTTTAAAATTTGGCGACAGAGCAATGGAAAACCTGGCAACCCTACTCGCGTATCGCAGCATAACGCCTCAATGCGCTCGCCTGCTCCGCCGCGACAAAGGTTTATAAAAGTTCGAAATTATGTTTAAAGTTGGTTGCAAGTCGCTAAGTACTGTCATTCTCATACAGTGTCTGAATAAAGTCTCGATGCATTATGTGGCAGTCTTGCAACTCCTATTGTTTATGACGTATCTCCTGAACCATGAGTCGTATGTGGTTCATACCCCGACAACATTGTTGCCTCTAGGTAAGTAATATTAGTACCAAATTTGGTTGAACTCAGTCCAGTGGTTTAGGAGTAAATGTGGAACATCGTCGTTTGATGCAGCAGTTTTTTCGCGCATCTCATTGTTTATGACGTCACATCTCGTGAACAATGTGTTGTACGTGATCCGTACACTTACGACGACAGTCCTCATGGATTGAAGCTTACGTATGCAAACTTTCATAAAAATTGGAACAAAACTGTAAATTTCTATGCAATACGCACACACAAACAAACACACATACACACGGACACTATACTTTAAATATAATGATTTAACCCTACGCTGCATGGGGTTGCCGTTTGGCAACGCAAATTTTTGTTACTTTATCAGACGTCCGTCTTGTTGACAGATGACAACACCATGCATATCGTATACATTGGAGTCTGTTCTGATAGTTTTCTCCATAGAAGGCAGCGCAGTCATGAATTGAGAAGAAATGCAACAATGAGCGCTCCAGCGAATTTTACTCACTGTGGAGCTCTAATTTCATTACAAACTTATATGACTTGTCAAAAAAAAAAAAAAAAAAAAAAAAAAAAAAAATAATAATAATAATAATAATAATAATAATAATAAAATTGTGTTGCAGTCATCTAATCGGAGTAGAAAACATGTTAGATACCAATATTTTCTCGGAAAGTAACTTATGAATAAATGCACGATTTTGACAATGGCAACAGGTAAAATAATGGCTTTCATATTGTTAAATGATTTACATGATTTTTTTCAATATTTTTCCCCTGCATAGGCGAACATATTCAAACATAATGAATCTCTCACTCTGCAGCGGAGTGTGCGCTGATATGAAACTTCCTGGCAGATTAAGACTAGCACTCCTGGAAAGTAGGAGGCGAGATACCGGCGGAAGTAAAGTTGTGAGGCGGCATCGTGAGTCGTGTCGGGATAGCACAGCCGGTAGTGCGCTTGCCCGCGGAAAGGCAAAGGTCCCAGGTTCGAGTCCCGGTTCCGGCACACAATTTTAATCTGGCAGGAAGTTTCATATAAAAATTCATGCAGTGTAAGTGTAATTAATCTTTATTCATACTAAGTTTATATTGGGAAGGTTGTCTCACAGACCCGGCCACGGTGGCCGAGGGGACTGAGGCGCTCCAGTCACGGTCTGCACGGCCACTACGGTCGGGCATGGATATTTATGCCGTTCTTTGTCTTAGCTAGTTCATAAGTAGTTTGTAAGCTTAGGGACTGATGACCCCGTAGTTAAGTCCCATAGACTATGAACATTTGAAAAACCACGGTTTTGGTATTTTTCATCTGTTCTGTGCTGTCTTTAACTTTCCCATTCGATTCTAAGGAAAGTACTCGATGAAAACAAAATATATATATATATATATATATATATATATATATATATAAAATTAAAATTAAAAAAAAAAGAAGATTCTTTCACACATTTTAGTGACATATCACAATTTGATAATGAACTCGCTCTCTTTCCGTTGTTGCTCATAGTTACTGCGTGATACTTTTCGAATAAGTAAAAAATCGAGCGTCTTTCCAAACGTTTGTAGTGAAAAATGTAGCCACTGGCCAGATGACGTTACAAAAATGTTCAAATGTTTGTGAAGCTTATGGAACTTAACTGCGGGGTCATCAGATACGTAAACTTACAAACTACTTATGAACTAACTTATACTAAAGACAGCTCAAACATCCATGCCCGAGGAGGGGATTCGAACCCCGACGGGAAACGACCTCGCGCATCGTAGCACAGCGCCTCAATGCGCTGGGCCGCTCCTCCGCGGCTGTTGACGTTTGATGCATTTTATATAGAGCTGTATAGCAAATTTAGCCAACGTTTCGAAATTGTTTTTAACTCTGGAAGGAGAGCCATATCTCTTTTTAGTCCCGCGTAATGCCGCGATATACAAGGGGTAGTTGGAAAATAAGTTTCCCCTGTCGACTGTGGTCAGACTTGCGTATGGAAGGAAAAAAATAGAATGAGACATTACAGATAAAACATATTTTTATACATAATTTGCAAGTACATTGAGGCATTTGTCATACTGCTTTATAAGCTTCAAAAAGCCTTCAAGGAAAACATCAAGGCTTTGCATACGGAAGAAGCGTTGAACGGCTTGTTTGACGTCAGTATTGCTTCCAAAGCGCCTTCCGCAGAGAGTCTTCTTCAAAGCTGCAAAGAGATGGAAGTCACTTGCTGCGAGATCTGGACTGTATGGCGGATTGTGTAGGCGCTCCCAACCAGGAGTTGCCATATGGTTTTGCGTTGCCGTCGACGAGTGTGGTCTCGCATTGTCGTCCAATAGTAGACACCAAATGTGAGAAGGCCAGGCAGCTTTTTCCGCATCACCTCCTTCAATTCCGACAGAGTACCGCACAGCACGGTGGCCGAGGGGACTGAGGCGCTCCAGTCACGGTCTGCACGGTCACTACGGTCGGGGGTTCGAATCCCCCCTCGGGCATGGATATTTGTGCCGTCCTTAGTCTTAATTAGTTCATAAGTAGTTTGTAAATTTAGGAACTGATGACCCCGTAGTTAAGTTCAATAAGCTATACAAACATTTTACCGCACAGCATTGATGGTTGTATCCTCCAAAGCGTCTAGCAACAAAACTCCTTGGGCGTCCCAGAAAACGGCGAGTAGCACTTAACCTGCAGACGGAGTGCTTTTGAACTTCGGAATCTATAGTCTGATATTAAATTTTATTGGACACCGCGAGATGGTTAAATCCTTTATCAGAAATATTAGGCGTAAATTATAACCTCAAAAATGAGTTCAATTAGGAATTGTGGCGTATCTTAATGCTATTGTAGTGGCTGTCTTATGTTGTTTTGCTTTTTGATAATCTGGTATTATTCTTTTTTTCTTTTAGTTTTTTCCTTTTTTTTCTTTGTGTTACTTTTTAATTTCTTAAACCTTTTTATAAATTGCTTTTCTTTTTTTCCCTTTTTTGTTTTTCCGTTTGTTATTTTTTCTTTTGTTATCTTTTGTTTTTTTTCTTGTTTTTTACTTATTTTGATTTCTTTCTTTTCTTTTCTCTTGTTGTTTGATTTGTGTTTTTTTTTCTTTTTGCTTGTTTGTTTTTTCCTGTTTTACTTATTTTCCTTTTTTTCATTTTTTTTAGTTTCTATTGTTTATTCTTTTTTTCTTTATTTTTTATTTTTCTGTTTTTCATGTTCTTCTTTCTTTTTTATTACTTTTGGTTTTTTTTTAGTTTAATATTTCTCAGTTTCTATTGTTTATTCTTTTTTTCTTTATTTTTTATTTTTCTGTTTTTCATGTTCTTCTTTCTTTTTTATTACTTTTGGTTTTTTTTATTTTATTTTTTTAGTTTAATATTCCTCAGTTGAAACATTATAACAAATACAAAAGGAGAAATAAAACCCTCAGAACATGTGTGGGCTGGTTAATTTTTAGGGGCAATAATTATGGCACCCTGTGGACCACAGTGCCTAACGGAACAAAAACACTTTAGATGCAAGCTAAAATTAAAGAAATACCAACAATATGGAAAAGAAAAGGTACTTATTAATTCAAACTTCAACCGCCTCAACTAAACCTGCAAATATATTCAAATAATCCAGCTTCCAACTCTTTCCAACGAGTCTTTGATATTCGTGCACTAATGCCGCCAACAAAAAATTTGCAAACTCAGCCCGATAGCTGCCATGAGACTTCAACTTTTGGTGAGCGTACCACAAGTATGACATGAGGTCTACACCATCTGTTAAATGCAGATCAGTGATAGCATATGAAATATGCCGCAATAACCAAACAATGGAGTTGTGCTTGGAGCGGGGATTTGGTTTCATGTCCGCGATAGTAAACCAATCCACGGAGACATTCCTCGGGGTGGTACGATTAATGAGGCCGCATCCCTCGGGCGAGCAGCCGCCCGCCGACATTCGAAGCGATGCTTCCTCGTGTCAGGGATGCGGCACTGAGCACAGTCACAGGGGACTACAAGACGGATGTCCACCATCCACTGGTTCGTAGGCAGGGCATTGTACACAAGCTTGTGTCAGAGGCCACAGACCTCGGAAGGCAGGAGTGGGTGGGAGATGCTAGCCCACACCTGCCTCCAGTTGACCTCCGGGTACCAGGCCTCCAGCTTGTGGACAGGCCCATACATCAGACGAGCTGTGTGTTGTCGAGCAGAAGCAATCTGGAGGGCGTAGCTCCGATTTAAGAAATAGTTCCTCACGTGAGACATCTTATAGGACATGCCAACAATTAGCATGGGTGGCTGTTCAGAATATAGTCGGTAATACTGGAGAATCGCCGCCGCCGGACCCAGTGGGGCGGATTCCCACAGTCCCGCAGTGCATCTGTCCGGTTGATGAGCAATGTCATGCACTTTGTGTAGAAATAGACGAGGCCTAGGCGTCCTACAGAGGGGTCGAGTACACAAGAGGCCACCTTTACTTTAAAAATGTGGTCCCTCTGTGACACAATCGCGACTAATCGAACAGTCATGGGCTACAAAGTGTGGCACCCATGCTAGCCTAAGAACAACACTGGACCGTAACACCCCAAAAACGAAATAAATTGTGGAAGGCGATAACTATGTTTGCAATAGGTGTAGCCTATAGCAGTAAAAGAAATCTGATTACTATGAAACAAAAAAATAACTTGGATAATCTTGTAATACTGTATATTGTACTAGGAATATACCCAAAAAAAAAAAAAAAAAAAAAAAATACATTATTAAAATTGATTGCTGCCAAAAAAAAAAGAAAAGAAAATAGGATGACTTGGTTAATAATTTTTTACCGGAGAGGATCCCTGTTAGGTTATGTGACTTGGCATAAATTAGGGTTACTTACACACTACTTTTAACAGAAATGTAATCTCTATTGAAAACATTCGAAACACAAGTTAAATCTCTCAACGACCAGTTTACAAACAGTAACAATAAATATAATGACCTGATATTAATGCGGAGTAGTGGCGAGGTGGCAGCGCAGCGTATACAGCTCGGATTTCATCTTTATGCAGTTTGTGAGCCGACATTATAACAGCGGTTTCCAGTAGCTTCCAGTTAGGTCCAGTATAAGTGGTACCATTGCATCTGCACGTTCACCAAGGCCATTGTAAGTAGATTGGTCTTCTGCCTCAAGTGAAACAAATATTTGTCCCAGAATACAGTAGCACAAGTCTGCCACTACGTCTTGAGGCTGAGCACTCCAAACTCAGGCTCCCTACTGCTGTGAGCTCCCATCACAGACTGACTGCTATGGATACCAACCTTCGACTGACTACTCTCTCAACTCCCAACTCATACTGACTTCTCTCTTTCCGTTAGCTGCGCACCAACACCACCTTTTCATTTACAACGGAATTCTGTTCGCATTGGAATCACTACATCTTTTACATATCATGCTGGTCGTGAAATATTACATATTTACATAATATTCACATACATAAAGCGATTCAAAAATAAAATCAACATTACCGAAACAAACTAAAATTACAAAAATAATATGCAAAAACAAACATGATGTAGATATTCATAAAACATACAAAGCACATGAAGTACAGATATCACATTCCATACAATAATGGAATCGATTGTAACATGAATGAAATTTAGTATCTAACGTATCATAAAAAATTAAATATTATTACCAAAAAATGGTCAAAATTGGACAATGGTGTTATATATGCCCCTATTACAGTTATTACATGTCAGTGTTAAGAATTATAATACCCAAGTAACAGAATTGCAGAAATTCGATACAAAGAAACAAATCTTTCAACTGAACAATGCATGAAATTTAACTGTCACATTATCCATCAGGTTAAGTATTTGTGACAAAAAGGAATAGTTTACATGTTATACAATCACACATAAATGCACAAACACAAAATACCCAACAAGAAAATTTACATAATACTTTACCAAGGCAAAAATAATACATAAAATGTTTAAATGTACACTAACATTGACATAATAAGAAAATAATTTTCATGATTTACGAACATTTTTTTACACATATTCATTGCTGATTTTTATTCAAGCAGTTCTAAACTTCAAATAATTGACGCATTCAAAGGCAGCTCAAAACTTTCGATAGCCCTTTAAACTGATTTTTATTATTTTACAATTTGCTGCCTCCAACTTTCAAAGGCAGTCTTAGCTTTTGTAGTTTTGGCTGCTCACACACGTAAAGAAAGGGGGAAAAAAAGCATGGCTATTGTTGGCGCTTAGCACACGGCACTGACATTTTAATGGATACTGACTTTTTTATGCTCCATTTGCAAAAGCAAGGTTGCTACACCAGATTGCCCTTTATGGCAGTCCACTTTATCTTCTGCCTTCATAATTATAATAATTGAGCTGCAACATATAGGCAGTCATCATCTTTACTGGCTGCATTTAGGCAGTCCTTATGTTATTATCTGCATTTCATTGGTTACAGATTTTATTACTTTAAGCATCTGAAACTAGAAACTTGTCTTAGAATTTTATGCATATACATAACTATACATGTATACAAAAATACAAAGATATATACAAATATACTTTTACAAAAAGATTTATATTACTGTTTTTCATAATAAGGTATTAAATCAACTACATTTCTGGTGCCCAATGGTTTTAAAGATTTAGGATGTATCAGAAAGTAAGCGTTAGGGTGTGGTGCCCCTTGTATTACATATGGTCCATTATGTACAAATTTAATTTTTGAGATCTCATTGTTAACTTCACTAGACCTCTCATGGGTCTTAACTAGGTCTTTCGTACCAGTCTGGAATTGAACCGGGCTAATGTCTTTATCGTGTCTCTTAGCCCTTCTTTCTGCTTTCATTTTCTCAATAATCAGTGCCTTCTTTTAGTTTAATGATAATTCAGTGTTAGGAGGAAATGTTAAAATTTCTTCCACCAGGCTTCTACTTTTCTGGTTTGTCAAACTTTCTTCAGGAGTAAAACCTGTAGACTCATGATATAAAGTGTTCATCACTGCTTCGAATTCTGCCACATAGTTATTCCATGACTTATGATTATGATGACAAGAGGTCCTACAGAGTCTATTAATCTCTCACACATATATTTCAACCGGGTTACTGGCCGGATGATATGCACTAATGTATATAACCTGAATGTTGTTTTTACTAATAGGCTACCTTCTTTCCAGATTTTAGAATTAAATTGCGGACCGTTATCAAAACTGAGTTTGGTTTTCCAATTGTTTTAAAATAATCCTCCATTTTGGGAAACACTGTTCTAGCTGTTGCCCTCTTTAATGGGTGTAATTTTACAAATTTGGAAAATACTTCAAGGATAACTAATATGTAAGTACATCCCCCTGAGGTTTTAGGTAATAGCCCTAAAAAGTATCCTTTGGGATGATACCTTGCATTAACCCATTAGTTGACTTAGCCTTTTGACAGGTGTCCCAACTCCTTATCCTTTCTGTGACTTTTCTGTTTAAACCACTGTTTATCGCTACTACATCTGACAATTTTTCAGTGCATTTCTTTCGCCCACAGTGTTCTAAGGATAAATGGAAATAATAATTTCTAGTTCATAATTAGCAGGCCAACATACTCTCCATATTTCGGTATCTACATTTTTTTCTTTTATGCAGTACATTTTGGAAAATTTTATAGTGGCGAGGGATTTGTGGAAAATCTTGGTTACCAAATTTGGATTATACTGATATCCACACCGGATCATCATTTTGGTGCCTTCGCATATTCTTGCAAATTTCCTCTATTAACTTTTTACATGGTACTGTTTTCATATTATTTATGGTAAATGTGCTTTCTCCAATATTGTTTTTCTCTACTTGATTCATACCATTCGGCAATCTCGATAAAGCATCAGCTACTATATTATCTGTTCCTTTAACATAATGGATTTGGTAATCAAATTGCTGCAGATGCAGTGCCCACTTATTTAACCTTCCTGTTAATAGTTTACAGGCAAGTGGGAATGTTAGAGCTTTATAGTCTGTATGGATGATTATCTTATTTCCCCATAAATAGTACCTAAATTTCTTTAATCCCCAAATTATGCTAAGTGCTTCTTTTACTGACACAATATAGTTTCTTTCGAATTATTGTCAACATCCTACTAGCAAAACCAATGGTTCTATGAATTTTTACTCCGTCTTGCTTGATTTCGTGGAATAATTCAACACCTATGTCATAGTCACTACTGTCAGAATGTAAGTGGAAAGGCTCATAAAGGTTAGGGTGGTGTAACATTATGTTCCTCATCAGCTCCTCTTTAAGTTTCTCAGTCTTTTTGGCAGTCTGCTGTCCAAATATAAGCACTATTTTTCCTACGTAACCCATTTAAATGTATACTATTGAACACTTGCCCCTGTACGAATTTTCTATAGAATCCGCAGAGCCCTAAGTAAGCTTTTAATTGCTTTTTAGTTCGAGGTTTAGCTCAGTTATTTATGGCCTATAATTTTTCTGGATCTTTAGCTATTCCTTTAGATGATTAATGTGGCCTAGAAATTTAATCCCTTTTCTTACAAATTCGCATTTCTTTAACTTTAGTGACGTCCCTCCTTTCTGTAAAGCCTGAAATGTCTTTTCGAGTAGCTCACAATGTTCTTCCCATTTTTCTGTCGCAATTAGAAGGTCATCTACTACAGAGCTCTGTTCCCAGTACTTCGTCCAGGGCTCGAATAAACAGTGACGTATTTAGCTCAAAAGGAACGGCCTTGTACTGAAAGCACTACCAGAAAATGGGAAAGCTGTCTATTTTTCGATTCCTCGTGCAGCCCTATTTGCTAATAACCAGCTGTCGAGATTAGTTAAGAATTTTACATTATGGAATTTTTGGAGCATCTCCTCTAAGTTCTCGGGTTGATCTACTTCCTGTTTCACTATTTTATTTAGCGTCCTTGCATCAATTACTATTCTTATGTCCCCATCTCTTTTGTTCACAATAATAAGCGGGTTGTTATATTCACTAGTGCTCCGTTCGATAACATCCCAGTCCATCATTTTATTAATTTCTTTTTGAACGGCTTGTTTCTTAGAAATCGGCACAGAATAAGTTTTCACGGAAAAAGGTTCGTGAGGTAGAACTTCCATTTTATATTGAAAATTTTTCACCCTTCCTGGTATGTTTGAAAATACTTCTCTGTTTCTTTCCAAAATGTTTATTAATTCGGGCTTCTGTTCTTCGTTTAGTTTCTCAACTTCGTCAATCAGTTCGTGAAATTCAACTTCCGTCTTTTCATCGTCAATTAATGACTTGACGTGATAAAGCTCGTACAAATAGCCTAAACCCTCATTTTCATTCTCAGTTTTTAATGACATCGATTCGAATTCTTCTCCAATTGTGGCCTCATTTTCTTCGAATCGTATTTCTAATTTATCTTTCCCTTTATTCATTTTATTAATTGCCTTTCACAATTAATAACCACTTTATTAAGACAGTCTATCCCAAGGATCATTTCGGAACTTAAATCCGGAACCACTAAAAAATCATGTTCAATTTCTCGACCTTTAATGCTGAATTCTATCATAACTTGGAATTTAATATGTTTACTCGTCTTTCCAGTGGCGCCAACTACCTTGACTTCGCTAACGGACATGATTGCCAGTTCTGGTTCATTTGCAATATGTTCAAAATATGATTGAGAAATTGCACTAATCTGCGCACCCGTATTATCAAGCAAAACATTTAGTGTTATTCCATATAACTCTGCTGGCACCACTGCCTGTTTAGTGTACTGTACTACTTCCGCTTCTTGCTCTTCTCGTAGGAGATCATCGTTAATTAAACAATCCTTCCAAGTCATATCAGGTATTGTCCTTTCCTTTTTATCCGGCAGTACTTTGTCGGATGTGCGTTCTCTTTGAACATTCACCGCGGCTTCCTTAATTACTTTATCGGGAGGCTCTTTGATTCGTGGCAGTTCAAACTCTTTGATTGCCATTTCCTCGTTTGTTTTGTCAGGAGGTTCTTTTTTCTTTTGTATCGTGATCGTACTACGATCCATGATACTGTGATTTGTTTTTTTCTACCGTGTCCAGCGTCCCATCATGATTGAAGCTGAACTGGTACAGTTCGTCTGCGTTTAAGCTTCCTATTTTAGGGCCTTGCGTTACTCTAAATGGCCGGTTTTGTTCATCAAGACCTAATTTAATTTCTTCTGTTTCATTTTCGTCCAATCCTCCTTCGCTTTCTACAGAAGAGTCATCATCAGATAGATTTAAATCACTATCTGACTCTTCGCATAATACTGCTTTGCATATTGATGCATCAGCTAGTTTTTCCTGATTCGCGTCTTCTAAATCAGCAAGGAATATGGTTTTATCTAGCTCAGCTGATTTTGATTCTGTCGGTTCCACAGAAACCGTAATGATTTTACTACTTTCGGGCTCTATGTTTATTTTATCATAAAAAAAATAATAAAAAATAAATAAAAATGTTCAAATGTTTGTATAGCTTATGGGACTTAACTATGGGGTCATCAGTCCCTAAACTTACAAACTACTTAACAACTAGCTTATCCTAAGGACGGCACAAATATCCATGCCCGAGGGGGGATTCGAACCCCCGACCGTAGTGGCCGTGCAGACCGTGACTGGAGCGCCTCAGTCCCCTCGGCCACCGCGGCCGGCTTGTCATCACATTCTGTGTCCTTTTCATCGGCTCTAATAACATCGGCAGCGACCTCGTATCTGCAAAAATCATCGTTTTGTTCGATGATTTTCATGCAACTATCATCTTTGCCATGCGAGTAATTGCATATAACAGTATTCAATTCAGAACATTCTAGGCTTGTTGGAATTTCGTTTTCTGCTAAGTGCAAAATTTCAATTTTTTTTTATTTATTTATTTTTTTTTTTTTTAATTTTTTTTTTTTATTTTTTTCCCTAAGCGGATACGCATTGATTCGCTGGCTTGTTATTCGACAGACTGAGCCCAATGCACAGTGTCATTTTTCCTATCATTTTCGGTTACAGTCGCTCGCGATCTTTTCGCGGCGCTGTTTTTCCTACTATCTTTAACCGCTAGCGTACTTCTTTCTCCACTCTTTCCCAGAGATAGGTCGGATTGCGTAATCCTGCTTAAAGTCTTCCCATCTACACTTAGATAGGCCCGAGTACAAATTATCCATTTGTGCTCGCCATTCCTGAATTTCTAGGGCTTCTACTTGCTCTTTTTCGTGACTACTATTCCCTACGACACTATTCCTCTCGCATAGTTCAATCTGATTTGAGAGGGATTTTTCTTCCGACATACATTTTATTTCAGCGGTCCGTTCATTGCCCTTGATATTGCTACCTTTATTCAGGTCAGTATCTTAACCTACATCTGTTGCCCGTTCTTTAATCAGCTGCGCGAACAGTTTCCCACGCTCCCTTGCTCTGTTACACTTGCCGACTCGTGGGGATTCCCCTGCCGCAACACCTGTTGTCTTCTCGCTGCCTCCTAAGCTACTGCCGCAGCGGCATTTCATATCACGATACTCCTGATTTAATTTTGCGAATCGGATTCTGTTATTATATTTATTGGGTCTGTAACGGTTATGCGCGTTTGTCCGTCCATCAACGTACGCTTTACTTAGTTTTCCGACTCTTGTTCCGTCGGTGATTCGTGGTTCCGAACCCACGACTTCGGCCCCGTCTGAAACCGTTGCCGCGGCCTCTTCCTCTGCCACGTTGGATGATATTTACGTTAACTCGGTTACTATTATCGTACTCGTCATTACGATTTTCGTTTTGGTTTTGATAATGGCTGCCCTCATGGCTACTGCACCAATCATCTTCGTCTTCGACTTTTTTTAAGGAATTCTTGGAAGTTTCGATGACTACTTCCAATAAACCTACTTGATTCTCTGATAATTTCACTATCCGTTCTTCTTCTACGGAGATGAACTAGTTTTTTATGCCATCTCTCGCAGAATGCTTTAAAAGAAACTCTGTCTTTATTCTCATTTAATCTGGTCATCGTAAATTCTCGGCAAAGGCTCTCTTGTTTTTGTTCTGACCAGAATTCTTCGGTGAATTTACTTTTGAATTCAGAAAATGACATACTGTAAATGTCTAAACTCAATGCTTAGCTTTTTGCTTCACCGGTCATTGCGGTGATAACAGCATTAATCTTTTTCTTGTCTGAATATTCATCAGTCAGAATACGTTCACAATTACGTAAAAATTACAACGGATGCCAACTGTTGTGTTTCTGGGCCGGATAAAATTTTTCTTAATTTTCGAATACTTTAAATGCATTTTCTCTACAATACCGACAGGTTGTGTGTTCATTTTCTTTTCTAAATTGGATATTTTGTAGTGTCGTTTTCGCATTTGACAACAACAGATCTTACTTTGGATATTTCATTATTACAGGATTTCTGTTTTCAAACCGAATACTTTTTCGTCGATTTTATTTACGACTACCGGTTCGACCTTGTTCTGCCGTTTAATTATTTCGACATCAAACCTGTCGTTGATGTCTCTCACCTGTCCTAGGACTAATTCTACGCCGTTCTTAAAAGCACCCATTTCTGTTTGCATATTTGCAACAGTATTGTTTAGAGAGACCACATTTTGGTTAACTTTTCCGAGTTCATTTTGAATAGCAGTGGCTTGAATTTTTAATTCGGAATGATTAAGATTTGCATCTAAATCTTTAATCCTAGAATTTATTTTCAAACTACTTACTTCAGATGCCAAACTCTTAATTCTAGATTTCATTTTCGAATCCAAGTTAGTCGCTTCAGACTCCAAACTTCCGATTTTAGATTCCAATTTCGAATCCAAACTTTTGATACCAGAACTAAGTTTATTACTCTGCTTCATTAATAATCAGAACATGTCTTTGAGACTCAAAGATCCTTCTTCTTCGAGTTCGGGAATGCTGTCTATGTCAGATTTGGTATCAAAAAATTCGCCTGTATCACTTTGGTAATGATGAGGACGAGACATGTCAAAAGATGCATTTTGATATCCACTATCATCAACAAACATTTCTTCTTTAACTTCGGTTTTAATATTGATCACAGTTGGTCTTTCGTAAACTTGCATAGTTCCGTTCGTCTTTCGTGTGTGTGCGCCTACTGCAGGTGGCTGCACTGCGGACCACCTGTCGCTCGCTCTCGAACGTTCTCCAAGCTTGCCGCCTCCTGCGCGGTCTCGAACGTTCTGGCAACTAAAACCTTTCCGATCCATTTTAGATTATTTATATGAAAATATACTTTACTTCCTTTTATGCAACACCTTTAACAAACACTTTTATGCTCCACAACCGATTCGTGTTCGGTTCCCGTTTTTTATTATTCTCATATTTTACGCGAATTTGCTAGGTCGAATTACGTGAAATTCAAAATTTCCCATTCGCTATTCATTTCGGGCCCTGTCACGGTCGCCATGTGTGACACAACCGCGACTAATCGAACAGTCATGGGCCACTAAGTGTGGCACCTGTGCTAGCCTAAGGACAAGACTTGGACTGAAACTCCCCAAAGATTTATTCAAACACGAAATAAATTGTGGAAGGAGATAACTATGTTTGAAATAGGTGTAGCCTAGAGCAGTAAAAGAAATTTGATTACTATGAAACAAAAAAATAACTTAGGTAATCTCGTAATACTAGTGGTGTGCTGATTAAAATTATTAACTAAATGTTGCATTAATAAAAATTTATGCACGGTCGTCAGCGTACTGAGGCATAAGAATACCAAGCAGTGATAAATTAAAAATGCAAAATCTACTGATGTTAGGGTCAGTGCTGTTCCTAATGTTCTTTGTAAATAAGTAAGAAATTGGTTATGATTATGACCTCTATTCAAAAATCTGCTTAAAGAACACTGACTAGTATGTATCACTTTGTTGAAAATAATGAAATTTTTCTCCCTACCATGAAACTAATGATTCTGTTACAGTTAACTATTTATTTTTAGTAACACTTTGCTGAACAGATTCATCAATTAAATCTGCTAGCCTGGAATTTAGAATGAGGTCACTCAAACTGTACAGTCAATTTATAGGAACACTGTAACAAATTTCGACTGTTACGACACATAGAAGTTCATGTCTGAACTACTTCAGTTATATGAACTGATTAAAATTAGTATGTGTCAAAACAGTAACTTATTCCTACTAATACTATTGTGCAAGAGCAATGAAATTTATAGTTGCAGCACTGTATATTGTACTAAGAAAATCCTAAAAAAAATTACATTATTAAAATTGATTACTGCTATAAAAAAAATAAAAAAATAAATAAAAAGATAGAGGGGGGGGGGGAAGAAAATAGAATGACTCGGTTAATAACTCTTTACAGGAGAGGTTAAGTGACTTGGGATAAATTAGGGTTACGTACACACTACTTTCAACAGAAATGTAACCTCTATTAAAAAAACATTCAGAACACAAGTTAAATCACTCAACGACTAGTTTACAAACAGTAACAATAAATATAATGACCTGATATTAATGCGAAGTAGTGGCGAGGTGGCGGCGCAGCGTATACAGCTCAGATTTCATCTTTATGCAGTTTGTGAGCCGACATTATAACAGCGGTTTCCAGTAGCTTCCAGTTAGGTCCAGTATAAGTGGTACCATTGCATCTGCACGTTCACCGAGGCCATTGTAAGTAGATTGGTCTTCTGCCTCAAGTGAAACAAATATTTGTCCCAGAATACAGTAGCACAAGTCTGCCACTACGTTTTGATGCTGTGCACTGCAAACTCAGGCTCCCTACTGCTGTGAGCTCCCACCACAGACTGACTGCTATGGATGCCAACCTTCGACTGACTACTGCTCTCAACTCCCAACTCATACTGACTTCTCTCTTTCCGTTAGCTGCGCACCAGCAACAGCACCTTTTCATTTACAACGGAATTCCGTTCACATTGGAATCACTACATCTTTTACATATCGTACTGGTCGTCAGATATTACAAATTTACATAATATGCACATACATAAAACGATTCAAAAGTAAAATTGACATTACCGAAGCCAACAAAAATAATATGCAAAAATAAACATGATGTAGATATTCATAAAACATACAAAGCGCATAAAGTACAGATATCACATGCCATACAATAATGGAATCGATTGTAACATGAATGAAATTTAGTATCTAACGTATCATAAAAAATGAAATATTATTACCAAAAATGGTCAAAATGGGGCAATGGCGTTATACCTCCACAGAAGCCATTACGTCGCCTGAGAGAATGCTCTGCCACCATTTTCGGGATGGTGAGCCACTGTGCCATATACCAAGCCCTGGCAAGTATGTGGGTATTGTTCACACTCACTTTCTGAACCAGGTCGAGTCGGCGTGTCGCATGGTCCCTACACTGGCCACGAATTTGAGCGAGGACCTTCCGGCAGGTACGGCCCTGCATCTGTTTGGGCTTCTTGGTCAATATGAGGCCCAGGATCTTCTGCTCCTCCACAACGCGAAACCACGGTGGAGGAGCGTTGATACCGTGCCAACCAATGGGGACCATGATAGTCTTACGGGGTTGAGGGCTGCGCCAGAGGCCCTTTCATGAAAACGCAAGATGGCCCTGATGTTGTCAACGTCTGTAACTCTGGAGATGAATAACCCAATATCGTCCGCGTATGCAACGCACGGTGGCAGTATATAGTCCTGCACACCGGTGATGGTGTTCGCTAAAGTTTGCAGTAGCGGGTCGATGGCCAACACAAAAGAAAAACACTGATCAAGGGCATTCCTGTCGCACCGACCGACCAATAGGGCTAGGCTGTGTTGAATAGCTATTCACTGTGACCACTGACGTAGCATCAGTGTGGAAGTTATGAATAACGTTCAAGAAACGTGGTCCAAAGCCCAATCGGGACATGACGTGCACTAAGTAGGAATGTCTTATGAGGTCAAAGGCATTAGCGAAGTCTACGGAGGCGATGCTGGCCGTCTCTCGAGCGAGTGCAGCGTGGCTGCCGTGGCAGACCCAGCGAGGACAGAATAACATAGAGAGGCCTTGTAATGACAGTGAAATGAAGCCGGCTGAGAGCGCGACACCCAACCAACATGGCGGCCCAGGGTCATCCGGCCACAGCTGCGAGCACAGGGAAGTTCATTGAGTTCACTGTCTGTTAATTCCTTTTTCATATATTTTAGGGCATTTCTTTTTGACAATATATTTTGCCACAGATAATTACAGATTCCAGCTAGGGATAGCAAATCATGCTATTATATAAAATAGAAGCACATTTTCTCTCTGTCTGTCCATTTAACCTTTTAAATCTCGAGGACTACCGAACTTGTCGGTCATGCGGTTTCTTCAGTGGCGGCTGGTGATAATGTGCTGCAGCACACTGTAAATACATTACTAAAATTATGCCATTTCTCTTCCAATGCAAGCGAGAAATCGCTGTCAAATTACATCCTTTCTCTTGGAATGCGAGCCAGATATCATAATAAAATTATGGCAATTTCCTTCCAATGCGTATTAGAATGCTAGTAATAAGGATGAAAGCGCATTTTGGAGCGCTCTCGCCGTGATAACCGGAAGCAGCTCCGTGTGATGAAGTGGGATTCAGCCACGCTGGTACGTGCGCAGAGAGGCGGCGCAGTCTGTTCGCTAGTGCGCATGCGCAGACGTGACGTCAGGCCTGGCGACTCATGAGTGCTGAGACCGATTGCAGCAAATGACGAATATTGCGGCATACACATTCAAAAAACGTGCTGGTCTAGGCGTCTTCATATTGTCTCTCAAACCTACTTGTGTGAGGCTCGTATTGCAATACCTCTGAGTCTAAATTTTTAATTTCTGTAAATAAAATTAATATTTTTTAAACGTTATATTTACTGCCTGCAGTGAATACATGCAGTTGGCAACGCTGTTATAAATTACTCTGAAGGACTTACTGTCAATACAGTATTAATTGGTATTTAATTAAAGGCAATCAGACAAAGGTTTAAGTTAAAACATCAGTCACAAACAACATCAGTAATGTTTAGGCAACTTGCGAGTTAAACTGCGCTTTTCAGCCAAGCAGTTTCATTGGTTGCTTGTGTAGAACGCAGATGACGTGGGTGGGATATTGCTAAGCTCCGTTGTTTCCATTGTCAGTCACACTTTGTGCGTTCGCTGAAGAAATGTTTCGCGGTGTATTTCTTCGTGAAAGTGCGCGTTACGTACTGTGCGAGCAACATGGAGAATTTTGTTGATGATCTGCTACAGAGGCCATTTTCTAATAGACCTTTGGAAGAGAAACAAAGTGAAAGAATTAGGTAGACCTACTTCAGTTTTAAATCTCAATCAAAAGGCTGTTGGAGGTGGCAAGAAAAGTGTGCACACGAGGAAATTTAGAACGAAAGTGTATGAAAACATTTGGTTTTGCGGATGTGATACTCGCAATGCACTTTTTTGCTTTCCATGTTTGTTGTTTGGGAACAGTAATAGGTGGAGTACAGGGGGAGTGAAAGACCTCGGTCATCTTAATGCATTAAAAAAAAAAAAAAAAAAAAAAAAAAAAAAAAAAAAAAAAAAAAAAAAACGGAAACCTTAAACATACTTGATCTTAGTTCATTAGGTAACGCTAATATCACAACAATTAAAAGTCGTGCTTTTTATTTTAGTATATTTTGTTTCCTGTTTATTTTTGTAATATTGTAGCACACTGGTCAAATTTTGTACGAGCCGCCACTGGGTTTCTTTTAATTTCTTCTTTAGAATGCAGGGATAATCGACATTAAATATAGTCTATGTCGATACGAATATGTGAAAAAAACTAAAATAAGAATCATGACGAAAAATCGTTTACCGCTTCTGCACCTTAGTCAGCTCTGGAGCCTAAACTATAACAACTAGACCATTGTACATAGTATTAACTCGCAAGACTTACAAAGATCTAAAAAGAAATAAGAAAAATAAAATACGCGAGAGCATGTGTCTAACTTTCACGAATGAACCACATTTATCATTTTTCTTTTCTAAAGCGTTGGCGCCTGATGGCTTCAGACTACAGATATAGTGATTGTGGGAGATCTGTGAAAGTTAGACATATAATCTAGCAGTCTTTTTTTTTTTAATCGTCGTGAGTTCTATAATTCTTTACCATGTACTTTGGCTCAGGTCTCATAGTTTACGCTACAAAGGTCAGCAAAGTGCAGAAGTGGTAAACCATTCTCCGTTATTTACTTTATTATTATTTAAATTATTTATCATTTTGTTATTGGCATTTAATATAGCCTACGTTGAACACAGGATTATACCGAAGAAATTGAAAGAAACCGCACCACAATACGTTCTACAGCTCTATATTTAGTGTAAAGATTACCCGTGCAAAGCCGGAGAGCCTCAGCTAGTTAGTAATTAAATAAATAAAAAGTGTTAAGTAATAATTATTGGATACGGAAAATTGTATTCCAAATTACAAATGTTTATCAAAATTGATTACAAAGTACAAGGTGAGTGGGGCAACAGAATCTTTGCTCGCTGGTGGGCAAGCTCGCTGAAAGAAACGAGTAGAATTTAAAAAGTTTCACTGCTCTATTGTACCCAAATTTGTGAGAAAACCAGGGAAGCAATAAAAAAGTTGTTAAAATAAAAAGAAAAGTTCATTTGGTTATGATAGTCATGTCGGGTTTCCAGCCGGATCGTAGAGTCATCTTGACACAATATTTCTGCGGACCAACTGGCCACCATCTTCAGGTGATATGGACGCTACTGAGTCTCGTAGGAAACTGAAGTCTTGCCGTGATCGGCGGCCTTACATACGCCGCGAAGAGAGTCGTGGCTATGTCCTCTGCCGCAAGTAGCCGGTGCAGCGCCTAAGTGGAGAAACCTGGCAGGAACGATGTATCGCTTCCATGCGCTATTGTCACAGGTGGAGAAAAGAGTGCGCTGTTTTTTAAGATAAGACAAAATCGGATTCCACGTGTTACTTAGAGGGAACCCCTTATCTCGATTTATTAAATCGTCCGCCAACCTAATCTCAATCGATTCCTTTAAAATGCATTCCCAATAGCGAGATGCAGAACCAAGTACACGTGTTTCGTCTTACTTCATTCTGTGTCATTCGGCGAGACAATGCTCCGCTACTGCAGACTTGTCAGGTTGTAACAAACGTCCTACGGTTCCATCGTCCTTCCTGTACACTAATACATCCAAAAATGGAAGCTTCCCATCCCTCTCCACTTCCATCGTAAATTTGATGTTGGGGTGGAGGCAATTAAAATGATCCAGGAACCGATTAAGAGCATCCGGTCCGTGAGGCCACACCATGAACGTGTCATCCACGTATCTCCAGAAACAGATAGGTTTCAGACGATCTGTCCTCAGTGCCCTGTCTTCAAAGTCCTCCATAAATAAATTGGCGACTATGGGGGATAATGGACTTCCCACAGCCACTCCGTCATTCTGCTCAAAGTACTGGTCATATATAGGACAAACGATTCGCACAATTAATGATCGATGCACCGAGCACCACAGACATACACGTTTGTTACAACTTGACAAGTCTGCAGTAGCCGAGCATTGTCTGACCGAAGGACACACGTGTACTTGCTTCTGCGTCTCACTATTGAGAATGCATTTTAATGGAATCTATTGAGATTAGGATGGCGGAGGATTTAATAAATACATAAGGGGTTCCCTCTAAGCAACATGTGGAATCCGATTTTGTCTAATCTTATAAAACAGCGCTCACTTTTCTCCACCTGTGACAACTAGCGCATGTAAGCGATACATCGTTCCTGCCAGTTTTCTCCACTGAGGCGCTGCACCGGCTGCTTGCGGCAGAGGACGCAGCCACGACTCTCTGGCGCACGCGCCGTTAGTACTTCGCGGCGTATATAAGGCCGCCGATCACGGCAAGACTTCAGTTTCCTACGAGACTCAGCAGCGTCCATATCACATGAAGATGGCGGCCAGTTGGTCCGCAGAAATATTGTGTCAAGATGACTCAACAATTCGGCTGGAAACCCAACAAGTCTATCAACAATTAATACGCCAGGAAACTCTACGTTAAGTCCCTCTACGGGGAGGAGATGGTGCAACTTGTTCTCAAGTTTGACAAATTTCTTAGGAAGAAAGGAAAGTTGCTGAGTGCCCTCACTTTCCTACTGAGATGCCATAATGAAGGTATTATACCAAAATTTGCTAGAATTGTACATTTTATCAATAGTGCAGTGGCTAATAACATCAAGAGACGTGCTAGTTTTGTAATAGTTAGAGGACGTATTCGTTTTACTAGAAGACAACTGAATGTCATATTCAAAGATTTATTTTATTTGCATTTGGAGATCTCGTCTTCACTATCGGGAATATCTTGGGATTGGGTTGATTGTTCCACCTGGGCAATTTCGGACTGTGCGCACAGGAGCGCCATGAGAAAGCAATCCTCCAAGTTTCAATCCACGACATCGGACGATACCTTCAAGCGTATCGTGATTAACGTCACGAGTAAAGATTTGGACGACGCCACTGTGTCTGTGTTGAAGAAAGAAATTTTGCTCCCACACCAAAGACACTTCCCGTGACTGAATTTATCTGTTCTGTAGAGCAAGCGGTGTCTCGTCTTCCTGATGATAGAGGCGATGAAATCAGCAGGAAGTTTCAGCTGTATTACGTAAGTCTCCGCCACCACACAGTAACATTTCTTCTGTTGAGAGGGCGGCTATCCGATCCCTTAGGCCAGATTCGGATTTGGTCATCTTACCAGCGAACAAGGGCAATGCCACAGTTCTGCTTACTCGTCACGACTATGTAGACAAAATGGATCGTCTACTTCAAGACTGCGTACCGCAAATTGCAAAATGACCCCACAGAGCGAGTAAAACGAAAGCCGTTTTCGCTTTTGAGAAATAGTTTGTTACCTGACGAGGTGGTCAAAAAACTTCGCCCTAGTGCTGCAGTTCCTCCGAGACTATACGGCCTACCGAAGATCCACAAAGATGGGGTGCCATTACGTCCTACAGTGAGTAACGGGTGCACCGACTTATAACTTGGCGAAGTATTTAGCACCGGTCCTTAGTCCTGATGTTGGAAACTGCGAACACCATATCCCCAACTCTTTGATGTTTACTCAACGTCTGAAATCTTTGTTTCTTGGTCTATCTGATATGCTTGTCAGCTTGGACGTTGTATCTCTGTTTACACGGGTCCCTCTTGAAGAGTCTTTGGATTTAATTGGTGACAAACTGGACGCAGAAATGACTAAGCTTTGTCGTCATGTGCCGACTTCTACAGGACAAGTTAGATGAAAATCAGTGTGGGTTTAGGCCTCTTAGAGGCTGTCAGGACCATATCTTTAGCCTACGGCAGATAATGGAAAAGTGCTTTGAGTGGAACAGGGAATTGTATCTGTGTTTCATAGATCTGGAAAAGGCTTATAACCGTGTTCCTAGGAGGAAGCTACTGTCAGTTCTTCAAGATTATGGTATAGGAGGCAAACTTTTTCAGGCAATTAAAAGGCTTTACGTAGACTGTCAGGCAGCAGTTAGAGTAGATGGCAAATTAAGCTCATGGTTCAGGGTAGTTTCAGGGGAAAGACAAGGCTGTAACCTGTCACCACTGTTGTTCATACTATTCATGGATCATATGTTGAAAGCAGTAGACTGGCAGGGCGGGATTAAAATAGGTCAAAACAAAATAAGCAGTTCGCATATACGGATGACTTAGTTGTAATGGCAGATTCGATTGAAAGGTTGCAAACTAATATTTCAGAGCTCGATCAGAGGTGCAAGGATTATGATATGAAGATCAGCATCTCCAAAACGAAAGTAATATCTGTGGGAAAGAGATTCAAACAGATTGAGTGCCAGATACGAGGAACAAAGTTAGAACAGGTAGACAGTTTCAAGTACCTGGGATGTATTTTCTCACAGGATGGTAACATAGCGAAAGAACTGGAATCGAGGTGCAGCAAAGCTAATGCAGTGAGTGCTCAGTTAAGATCTACTCTCTTCTGCAAGAAGGAAGTCAGTACCAAGACTAAGTTAGCAGTGCACCGCTCTATTTTTCGACCTTCTTTGTTGTATGCGAGTGAAAGTTGGGTGGATACATGTTACCTTATTCATAAGGTAGAGGTTACAGATATGAAAGAATGATTGCAGGTACTAATAGATGGGAACAATGGCAAGAGGGTATCCATAATGAGGAAATCAAAGAAAAACTGGGAATGAACACCATAGATGAAGCAGTTAGAACGAACAGACTGAGATGGTGAGGTCAAGTTACACGCATGGGAGAAGCAAGGTTACCTAAGAGACTCATGAGCTCGGCAGCGGAGGGTAAGAGGAGTCGAGGTAGACCAAGAAGAAAGTACTTAGATTCGGTGCACAATGATTTTGAAGTAAAAGGCATAACATCAGACGTGGCATCAATGTTAGCATTAAATAGGGGATCATGGAGGAATTTTATTAAAGGTACTTTGCTCCAGACTGAACGCTGAAAGGCATAATCAGTCTCTAATGATGATGATGATGATGATGATGATGATAATGATGACCAGTAATTTGATCAGAATGACGGAGTGGCTATGGGAAGTCCATTATCCCCCATAGTCGCCAATTTATTTATGGAGGACTTTGAAGGGCACTGAGGACAGCAAGTCTGAAACCTACTTGTTTCTGGAGATACGTGGATGACACGTTCATGGTGTGACCTGACGGACCGGATGCTCTTAATTGATTCCTGGATCATTTTAATTGCCTCCTGCCCAACATCAAATTTACGATGGAAAGTTAAGTCCCATAAGCTATACAAACATTTGAATTCATCTGAAGTTGGTGTTTAAGGAGAACGGGTACACAGAGAGACAGATCCGTCATGCCATGCAGATTGGGCATCGCCAGAACCAGAAGAGGACCAATGGAGATCAGTTGCTTTCCTTCCGGACGCCGGATGTGTGTCTTCAAAAGTGTGTTTCGACCAACTGCTAAGACTAGGGCTCTTCTTGGTTCAGTTAAAGACGGTTTGGGGCTGAGAAAACCCGGTTTTTATAAGATTCCTTACCCCTGTGGGAAAGCATATATAGGACAAACGATTCGCACCGTTAATGATCGATGAGTGCCTCGGTTGCACAGTGGTAGAGTGCCCGACTACAAATCCAAAGATCGCGGGTTCAATTCCCGCCAGGTCCTAGGATTTTTATCTGTCACTTTCCATTTCTTTCACCTCTGGCAGTATTGCTCATGTGAAAAATACCGAGTAGCACCGTGGTTCGGAACCCACGTTAAACTGTAGGTCCCCCTATAACTGGCTGGGTAAGTCAGTTCGAAGGTCGGAGGAAGGCAACGGCATACCACCTCCAAACAGGACCATGCCTAGTAAAGCACTGTGGTGTTCAAACCAATCTTCGGATTGTTAACTGCTTTACCTTTTTTTTTTTTTTTAATGATCGATGCACCGAGCACCACAGACATACACTTTTGTTACAACCCGACAAGTCTGCAGCAGCGGAGCATTGTCTAACCGAAGGACACATGTGTACTTGCTTCTGCGTCTCGCTGTTGGGAATGCATTTTAATGGAATCTATTTGAGATTAGGTTGGCGGACGATTTAATAAATAGAAATAAGGAGTTCCCTCTAAGCAACATGTGGAATCCGGTTTTGTCTAATCTTAAAAAACAGCGCACTCTTTTCTCCACCTGTGACAACTATCGCATGTAAGCGATACCTCGTTCCTGCCAGTTTTCTCCACCGAGTCGCTACACCGGCTGCTTGCGGCAGAGGACGCAGCCACGACTCTCTGGCGCACGCGCCGTTAGTACTTCGCGGCGTATATAAGGCCGCCGGACACGGCAAGACTTCAGTTTCCTACGAGACTCAGCAGCGTCCATATCACCTGAAGATGGCGGCCAGTTGTCCGCAAAAATATGTTGTCAAGATGACTCTTACGATCCGCCTGGAAACCCGGCCTGACTATCAACAATTAATACGCCGGGAAACTCTACGTAATCACTTCGTTTCATTATGTACAACTTTCACGCTGACGAATATTTCCTGACCACAAAACAAAAATATTGGCAGGCGACTACCGTTTTCATGTCACAATTTTTATTTCATATAAAAGTAATAGTTTCAATTATCATTTTTGTACAAACACAATAAGTATTGTACTTGCTAAGAACACCGTTCCATTGCTTCAGTATTCACCTGCCTACGTAAAAAATTTGGTAATTTTTCCTTATCTTAAGGAGTTCAAATGACAATGTAATTAAGGCGAGCACCGGTTGAAGGTCTACCCATTTATCGGCCCAACTCCGCTTCTACACCCAACCAAGATGGCGGCCTGGCTTCACTGCGTGTACGCTGATGTAGGCTGTGTAGCCTCTACGTTATTCTGTGCTCGCTGGGGAGATCGCAAGGCGATAAGCTGCTGTGGTGTGGAATATATTGCGGCGACTCATGCCGCACGCCTGGAAGGGGCTAATGACATCATCAGTCACCGTCCTTATCTTGCCGGCCACGCACCTTGCCAAGGGTGAGGGTGAAGGTCTTTGGCCCTACCGACTGCTAACTTTAGGGATGAGCATGATTCTACCTTCCAACAATTTGAGGGGACTCGCTTTTCCGTGTAAGACCTCATTAGCCATGCACGTCAATTTTTCGCCAAGCAAACACCCAAACAATAAATAAAATTCTGGTGGCAACCCATCTGAACCGGGAGATTTCACAAGTGGGCTTTTCTTAAGCACCTCCTTCACATTCAGTGGGCACAGGGGTACGACTAATTCATCCCGATCACCATCAGTGAGAATATGTGGCAAATCACGCAGCAGGTCTCGTATGGCTTCTACATCATCATGCACAGTATGACGTTTGTTATATTTTTTTTGGGATTTTTGTATACGTAATAATGGATTTTTATAGGAATATTAATGTATTTATCATCTCGGGTATTTATATTTGCGAAATTATTAGTGTATACATGCAGTTATCATAGTGGGAAATTAGTTTTTTCGGTCACAAAAAATATTTAAATACGAAGTAAAAAAGGAAGCAACAGCATGGAGGATGCAATAGTCTGTGATATGTTCTTCGTGTTGCGGTATATAAGAAAAATTCCGGGATTTTTGCAAAAAATCTGCTATTATTTTCGGTTTGGAAGTGAGTATTTGATAAGCTTCTCTCACTATCTTGTAAACCGTAGAGCACCCGAAGCGGAAAGAAAAAGCCAGCGTCTGGAAACTGTCCCTTGTAGACAAGTACCTGCAAAAATACGGAAAATTTCAATCTATTACACAAAATAAAGATAAAGAGATAAAAGGTTGAAAAAGAAAGCAATATATTATTTCTCATGTTAACATTGAAAATATTTCCTCATATTAAAACGTTTTTAAAGTTAAAAAACTATGTGTATTGGAATTTCACTTGTCAGTTAGAAATAAAGATATATGTTTTCATATTCACAGAATATATGACTTAATCTGCAAGTGGGCAAAGCTGAAAATATGTACCCAGCCGGGATTCGAACCCGGTTCTCCTGCTTTCTAGGCAGTTGCGCTGACGCCTACACAGCCTAGAATGCAGAAGACCCGGGTTCGAATCCCGACTGGGTACACATTTTTAGCTTTGTCCATTTGCAGTTGAAGTCTTATATTCTGTGAATATGAAAACAATAACAACTGCAGGATCCAAAGCGACGTTTATTCTTTCGGAATAGACGCCACATGTTTATATAAAGATATATGTGTTAGGCGAAGAAAGTTTGTATGGAAATTTCACCGCTAGAACTCAAGAGGCAGAATTAATATAAACCGCAAGTGAGACACTGGGCGCCAAACTAGTAGAAATACACTGTATAGTGCACGCAGGATAAATTGGCCGGTAGATGCGCAGACGTCTGGGCAAGTGTGGGGAGAGCGGTAGTGGTGGGGGTAGAGGCCAGAGCAGTGAGGGGAAGTGGCCGGCACTGGAGGGGAAGTGAAGCGCCGCTCTGAACTGAAGTCTGCGCTCCGCTACCTGCCGGAGTTTTAAAAGTTCTCTCTTCTGTACCCAACCATACCAGCAAAAATACCTTTTTCTAAACACTTAATGTTATTAATATTTCATTATTTTTATCTTTTTATTAACATTTCCTATCTTCAAAATATAAGTTACGTAAAGCGTTAGTTATGTAACATTTGATAAAGGATATGGACTGATTTGTTAGTATTTGTGGTGTGCATACAGAAAGTATGGTCTTTCTGTTTAACTTGCAAACAGATTTTTTTTACTAGTCTCCAATTTACTTCACTCATCTGGATAGAGCTTAAACTATCAGTCAGAAACAATACTAAATCAAACACCTACAATACGAAACACGTTAATAAAACTGATGGTATTTCTGTCACTGCATTATAGAATGTGTTTAAATTTCAAAGGAAAGCTCACTTTCTCCTGGTCAACAGTACTGTAGACCAGAAAACGTATATGCTTCCCTTAGCCTTTAGACACATTAATACCCTATAGTCTGCAGAACTACTTGTTCTTATCAGTTATCTACATGTACTATAATCAGACATTGTCCTTTTGAAAGTGGTGTATTTATTACTTGATCCATCTGTTCACTCATTGAGCGTAGTATGCGGACTGCGATTGTTTGTTTCCGCGACATATACGAGAGGTCAACCCTCTTCATGGTACTATTTTATTTTATTTAAATAATCGACACATTTACTGCATATTTCTAAACGTTCCTACAAAGTATCTTCCGTAATCTGTTTTTTGCACGTCCTGGTAAATATTAAGCGTGTTAATTGCATGATAAATAAAACATGTAAGCATTACATTGAAATTAAAAAAGTGTAACTTTTGAAGTGGGTACCACAATGAAGAAATACTTCTTTTGAAAAAGGTATTTTCCCTTATTACGGGAAAAAGTTATTTTATTTTGGGGCGCTGTTTGTCACGTGGAAATTGTTTATCAATCTCCGCACAACTTGTTCCTGAAGATCATTTAAATCTAAGACCTTTTTTTCTTTATTCCGCTTTTTCCTGGAGTAGAGAAACCTTTGGAACTACCGGCAACTAATTTCTCTCTCACTCTTTTTAAATTGTTTATGTTGTCCAAAGCCAAACACCAGTAGCAACCTGCACTCTGTCAAGCACACTTTTATCTTCTCTTTTACCTCTTCTGACATACATTTAATTACACTGAAAACATCTATGCACCTACAGCGCTTGGAGACTGCGCTCCCACGCCGTTTACAGCGGTTCGCTCACTCGACGTGCACTGGCCGGCAGGCGGAAGTGGACCGACGCGGCCTCCCCTTCCCAACGAAGCAATGAACTCGCCCGGCGCTACGGACGAAAACTCGTCTCTGCGCACCGTCCACCGTATCCTGCGCGGACTCTGCCTCGATACATTGTAAAATCTGTATCTTACCACCCATTGAGTCTTTAAAAGTTTTATTATATTTGGCATTGTCACGTGTTGTTCTTAAGTCATACAGTGGCGTAATAATAATTATTATATTTACATTGAAATTTGTTCTAGGTGATGAAGCCAAATCAAAGGGGAAAAAGGTGTAACGTGACAAGCCAAAAAATACCACAAATGGCCATGGAGTAAACAAATGCAGTTTCTAAATGATGCACTTTGATCACTTTCGGCAGTCACCAATGTACCAAATGTAGCCATTGAGGATTCAATATCACTTGGAAACGAAACTCCTGAACCTGAAAGTGAGTTATGTCAAACGCAAGTCATCTGCATATTTGCAAAGCAAACGCGCTAAACGTGAGTTTGATGACAGAGATATCTTGTTTCTCAGTTATGCTGACACGTTCAGAAAATTTCAACCAACAACATTAGAGATGCTGAAGATGGAGCAAGCTACACTCTTCGCAAGGACAGAAATAAGAGAGCTTGGTACACGATTTCATCCACCTGGACAAACGACACTCCTCTCTCCATTGCAGTCCGATAATTCAAATTCAAAATGTTCAAATGTTTCTAGAGCTTATGGGACTTAACTACGGGGTCATCAGTCCCTAAACTTACAAACTACTTATGAACCAATTAAGACTAAGGACGGCACAAATATCCATGCCCGAGGGGGGATTCGAACCCCCGACCGTAGTGGCCGTGCAGACCGTGACTGGCGCGCCGCAGTCCCCTCGGTCACCGCGGCCGGCAGTCCGATAATTCTTCCCGTTCATCAACTACTAATGATATGGCATATGACTCAGTAAATACGTCCCAAGTTTACCAGAGTGAATTCAATTGGCTCATCGGCCAATTATTCGTTTGAAAATGCAAGTTATTATATGAAAATTACGGGTCTCATTTTCAGTCACATTAGGTAATAGTATTTGTAAATAATAACTAATGTTTGTGATTTAGGTTCGTTATTGTTATGTTTATAATGTTACCTGACTTACTGAAATAAATTACTGTTCATATAACATAGGTGCGAGTATATTTTGGATTAAATTACCTCAAACAAACAGCTAATCCTTCCCTAGTTTCTCCAGTTCGTAGTGATCTTCTCGATACTCCGTTGCAGTCCGTCACATAGTTCATCATAAGCATTTCTTGACATACGGAAATACAAAATGAAATTTTGTCTGTTACTGCAGACCACTGGATTGCAAGTTTTGAAAGAAACCGTCAGTCAACTGTTGATGAAAAAAATATCATCGATAAGTAGATAGCATCTCTCGTCACATTCACGAAGGTAACGGAGGGGACTAACATTCAAGCGAAATATGACTTACCGTTTACAATGATAGTTGTAAACTTCTTCGTGTGACTACAGTTTCCGGCAAAGGCGGTGGTATTCACCAATCTGTTCTCTTTTTTCATTAATTGGATATACCCAGTAACGTCTTTTACTGCTACTGTACTGCAGTGCTAAACAAGCAAGAGTTGCTCAGAACTACTGATTTTCCAGGAAAATACTGCAAAATACTTTAACTAGTAAAAAACACTTCTGCAAACCAGCTCTGCGGAGAACTATTACAACAGTGGATCGCGAGCAGAGGTATATATCGCTCTGCATGTGGCGTAGCCGTAACTCCGACCGTGAAGATTGTGCGATAGCTACACGCCGCGCCGCGACAGACCGCGTCCTGTGTACACAGGCCATACCTATTTTTACTTGATTACCGTCTTAAATATTAATTTTGCCCAAAGGGTGTTTCGAACTTCAGGCATGAGTCAGAAGCAAATTATGCTCATTATAAAGGTCCAACTGTGGAGACCAGGGCTCGGCAAGTAATGTTACGTGGGGTCCGGAGACTTTTGAAAATTTTTATGGAGTTCCATAAGAAAACCCACACATTTATTATTAATTTTTATTGTAATTTTCACTCACAAATATATTAAATACAACAGATAGGCAAATTTGTATTAAAAATTCAGAAAGAAAGCTCACATTCCTTACTAATTTTAATTCTTACTAACTAATATCAAATACAATAGATAGGCATATTTGTATTAAAAATTCAGAAAAAACTTGTACTATTCATTATTTTTTGTTTTCATTTTCACTCTAAAATATGAAATACAATACATAAGCATATATATATTGAAAAATACAGAATAAAAATCTACGTTCAGTACTTTATTTTAATTTTCCACGTGCAAAATATGAAATACGGTAGATGGCTATATTTGTATTAAAAATCAGTGGGACAAATTGCATTTGCTGACTTGAGCCAGTTTCTTGAAGTTGGGTTCACATAGGGAGCAGCTTATGCGAAGAGTGTCTTCGAGGTGGGCAGCCGTTAATCTTGAGCGATACATGTTCTTCAAAAAATTCAATTTTGAAAAATGAAATTTCACAAATATATGTGTAGCCAAACATAGTACCCAGGTATATGGTTAATGTTTTTGCAGTTTTCATATTTTTCTGGGACATGTTTACCACAGAACTCATTAGTGGATTACATGCTTCCTAGGTTTTTATTTGCGGACGGAGAAGTTAGTACTGCTTCCTCCCACAAATCCCCTAAAACCTCGACATCCTTGCGGATGTTGTTGCGTAGCAGTGTGCGTTTGTACCGCCCTACAGTACGCACGAGGTGCCGTAGTTGCTGTCAAAGTCTTTATGGAAAGCATAGAGTTGTGACTAACCTGTTGTCTTCTGTAGTTGTGTCCCCAGCGCAGAAGATAGCACACAGGTCGTTGATTCTTCTAGTTCATGTTGAGACCTCGACTGTTATCACAATTATACAAAACTTTACTCATGACCGGCGCGGTCCGGCGCGTATAGTGGTCAGCTCGAGACTGAAACTGCGGCGCGTTGCGAGAGGGCACCTGACGCTCTATTTCGCGCCAAAACAGGGCCGTCGCGTGCCTTCTGCAAAATCGCTCTTCTCTTGTTACAATAAGAGAAGGCACCTTAAACTTTTTAAACTGTCAAAACCTAGCCTGGCCTTGAGAGAGATTTATTACAAATTCTCAGCTCTGAATAATTAATATTTGGTACATAATAATAAACAAAACTAATTTCAAAAGAAATCACGTCACGAAATGCAGCAGCCAATGCGAGGAGAGTACCCGTAACATAGGCGGGCTTTCCCATGGGAACCAGCACCTATTGTGCCATATGCTATTGCTCCCCACCCCACATTTCAACATACAGGGTGTTTCACTAAGTGTGTTTGCCTCGGTAACTTATAAAATAATAGGTGACGAGAAATTTTAATGCGGTAGGTCAACACAAGAAATGTTACACTTCCTGTGGAGCTATGAACATAGTTTATTGTATCATTTTCTAAAGAGTTACACCTCAGAGATATAATTTTAAAATGGAACAATAGTTTTTTTCTATCGCGTATTGGATTCGTTTAAACCAGCTGCGTCCAAATCAATTTAAACTATATTCCTGTCACTGTTAGTTTGGGAGCTACAACCCTTCAAAGTTCTGGGGGCGGAGGCTGCGATAGCGTAGCTGACTGGCCGAGTGGCTATCCCCTGGGGCACGGCCCACTGTCTCATGACCACCAGCCAGTCAGCTACGCTGTCGTAGCCTCCGCCCCCTAAACTTTGAAGGGTTGTAGTTTCCAAACTAACAGTGTTAGGAATGCAGTTTAAATTGATCTGGACGCAGCTGGTTTCAAGGAATCCAATGCACGATAGAAAAAAAAAAACAATTGTTCCATTTAAAAAATTATATCTTTGTGGTGTAACTCTTTGGAAAATGATACAATAAACTATGTTCATAGCTCCGCAGAAAGTGTAACATTTCTTGTGTTGACCTACCGCATTAAAATTTCCCGTCACCTATTATTTTATAAGTTACCAAGGCAAACACACTTAGTGAAACACCCTTTTTGCTGCACTTTTTGTCTTTCTTCCGCATTTAAGACACGTACGATGCTATCAAAGAAACGGCCAGCGGCCAGAAATATGAAGTGGCCATAGGCCAGGAATATCATAGGATGCAGTTTTATATGTTTATAAGGAAATGTCTTCCTGCAAGTCTCTTATCTCCAGCTGGAGTAAAGGCTTTGAAAGACAGAACAACTTCGCAGCCAATCCGTCCATTCTGCTGCTGGAGAAACTTCAAAAGGCGATTTTAATAATCGCAACAACTTCTCTAACTCACAAAAGTCTTTAAATCTTGCTGCAAATTCCTTCTTAAGATCTGGCATAAAATTAAAAGTACTCAAATGTCTATTTCAGAATTATTTTTGTGTTCAAAAATTGTTGGAAAGTGAAAAAATTCTTCAGTTGCAACGTCTTTTCCGAATATATCCAGCTTGCGACGGAAGGAACACATACTTTGTATCAGATATTAATTTTCCATTTCCTTGTTGCTCGTAATGTTTTTCAAGAAAGCTACGGCTAGCGCAATGCGTTTGTTTGCTAGGAACTGCAAATGGTTTCTTCCTTCTTGTGAATCCAAGTTTTCTAAGAAGGTTGTTGCTTTTTTTTATCTGCCAAAAACGTTTAATCTGAAAGTAGCCTGTTATTAAAATAAGCAAAATCTCGGGCAGTTGAGATCCGCAAATGAAAGTTAAAACGTTTCTCATTGTATCACTTCTTGCCGGCAGTGGAATGCCTAGAATTGTGGCAACAACACCCTTTTTCTCTTCGAAAAGTGCCTTGGCCACTTCCAACATACATTCTTTTACTATCTCAGAGTCAGAAAATGGCTTCTGGTGTTTATAAAACGTCCAACACACACGCATCGCAGATTTTTCTTGTTCGCTCATAGAGCGCACTAGTAAGGCTGTGTTGTTCTTTTAAGAAGCTAGATATGCCTGGAGTTTTCCTTGACGAGCTTCACTATCCGGAGGAAAATTTTTATGGAACTGCACATGAGTTGTTTCGTAGTGTCGCTTTAAATTGGCATTTATAACGATAGCGACAGTTCTACTGCATATGAGGCAAACGGGAACAGCTCCTGGCCTATTAGGCAGCGTAAAACAGTATTGTTCAGTCCACTCAGTCAAAAACTTCCTATTTTCCCTATCAACTTTTACGCCTTTTAGAATCCATATCGACGCAAAAGAAACGTTATAAGCCTCGGTAATAATGAAAAACTCTGTACGAGATCGCAACGACTGCTGAGAAAATGCGAGTGAAGTGGTGCACTTAATTTACAGTCGGTCTGTATGAAAGTATTGGCGCCCGGCACACAGCACGTGCCGAAGCACCGCAGAGGAGCAGGGTTGCCAACATCAGTGGTTTACCACCGAATCTGGCGGTTTTTTTTAAGCCGACGGTGGGAAAAATCTGAGTCAGTGGGAGGTGGGAAAGTTGGTGGGTTTCAATGAAATCGTTTTCTAAGAAAAAAAAAAGTTGCAGAATTATACTCCTAATTTGAAATTATTAACGAGTACGGACAGATAAATGACTAGGAAATGTATCACATCATTGGATAAAATTTGGATAAAATGTAAAATTCTTAAGAGTTCAAAGATATTAACAATGGTATGACTCACTGCTCATTGTTGTCGGCTGTTAGTTCTGTGTTGACTTCAATCTCCACGGAGAGGAAGTGTTGTACTTGCAGCACACACTGACATTGTGTTAATGGTATGTATTTGTTGCTACAGCACTTTATCAGATTTTTCTTGTTGTGAAAATGACTGAACATTGCAGACACTTAATATGTGACTGTACTTTCATTGTTAACTTTCTTTTTTCCTCAGATGTGATTACTTTGGAATATAGCTGAAATCTAGATCTTCTGACATAAAATAAAGACAATAGAATGACTGACGCTGACCTCCGTTCCAGACTGGATAACTTTCTGTTTTCAAGTTCAAATATTTCACAATTTGCTGTCTGTACCCAACAAAAAACTTGTACCCAACAGTTTCTGTGAAGTTTGGAAAGTAGGAGACGAGGTACTGGCGGAAGTAAAGTTGTGAGGCGGCATCGTGAGTTGTGTCGGGATAGCACAGTCGGTAGTGCGCTTGCCCGCGAAAGGCAAAGGTCCCAGGTTCGAGTCCCGGTTCCGGCACACAATTTTAATCTGCCAGGAAGTTTCATATCAGCGCACACTCTGCTGCATAGTGAAATTTCATTCTACTTATGAGCTAGCTAATACTAAAGACGACACACACATCCATGCCCGAGGGGAGGATTCCAACCCCCGACCGTAGCGGCCCTGCAGACTGTGGCGCGCCGCAGACCGCTCGGCCACTGCGGCCGGCCCGCTTGCAGCGCTGCAGTCGTGGCGTGTAACGAAAATCAGTGGGAGTGTCGTGACTGTTGTATATGTTGGACTGTGATTTCACTTAAAGCTTTATGAACAGAAACGTAGCTGGTTGGTAGCAGCGCATTTATTGCCTACGTCGCCGGTCACTTGAACAAGCGACTTATGGCTCTAAAAGAGATTTTCTTGACCTTCTCAGCAACAAAGCGGTGGCCTGTTCTCAGCCTGAGTCAACAACCTTTACGGCAGCCACGTCACACCAAGCAACTCGGGAGACACTCCCTCCAGGGTATGACACTATACCTCAGTTTGAACTCCACGCGGACGCGCAAATAAATTTCGTCGCACTTCATCCGTTGATTTAATAAACGTGTACATCCGGGCCGGCCGCGGTGGCCGAGGAGAGTGAGGCGCTCCAGTCACGGTCTGCACGGCTACTATGGTCGGGGATTCGAATCCCCCCTCGGGCATGGATATTTGTGCCGTCCTTAGTATAAGGTAGTTGATAAGTAGTTTTTAAGTTTAGGGACTGATGACCCCGTAGTTAAGTCCCATAAGCTGTACAAACATTTGAATTGCAATGGTCGCGTCACAAGGAGGAACATTGGTGATCGCATTGCATCTGTGAGATACAGAGTAGACATTGCACCGTTAGCTTTAATTAACCTCAGAATATATAGACAAAAACGAGGGAAAAACGTAAGTTAGCAACTGAATATTTATTTTGTGAAAATTAACAACATAATGTTTAGGTCCGCTGACACGTGGATTGCCTATTCCCTGAATATCTATTTGTGAAATCTTAGAGATCCTAGTGTAGCAGTGAGAAAGGTCTACCGGCCGGTTCCGAGACAAGGTATCTGCATAAAGAGACCAATAAAAGAACTTTTCAAACAGACAGGAACGATTCCAGTCAACACCTAGAGAAGAAGGACAAAGTTCTACGGGCACGTAGATATAACGAGCGAAAACAAACTGATCAGGATGATTTTTAACATAGTGATAATTAATACCGTCAGGACCATATATAAGACAGGAGCAGCTGCCCAGGGCGACAGTATTTTGGGAGCTGCAAAATGTTGTCATATTTTTTTGAAAGTATAAATTTAATTATAAAGTATAAAATTAAGTTTATTGCCAAAGAGTCGAAAAATATTTGTACGTTTCATTAAACTCGTCTTTTACTACTTTGGATATTGCAGACGGCCTCATAGCGTGGAAGATATTTTGGGAGAAAACACATATCTCGATGTTAAACATAGAACCGCGAGCTATGTTGTGTTGTGTATGATGGCAACAAATTTGACAATGCACGTGTTGGTTACCGCGTCGCATCACTTGCCGGTCTTGAAATGCCGTCTGTTTTCCTGGTAAGCGATCATTGTGGCATTCTTATCACACACTTTTAATAGTTCACGCGGTTTAGACTGACCTTTCATTGAGAGTCTTGACCGTGGGTACCATATCTCACCCAATCTGTTTCTCGATTTTAGACTCCCATCAGTGGTTAAAGCGGGAATATTATTTACCTAAAGACGACCACAACCTGTTGTGGGAATGTTTTAACAAGGTACCCTGAAAGCTGGATGCTGTTCCAATTAATATGAAATCATTTTATTATGTCATCCACCTGAAGATGCATCTTTACTGATGAGAAACCGGTAGTGTCGGAATAAACACATCTTGAAAACTGTTGCGATTTCATTCTTTACACACCTCCACCTAAGACATCATCGAAGTCAATTTTAATTTTCAATTTTTTTTTTTTTTTTTTTTTTTTTTTTTTTTTTTTTTTTTGTGGTGATTGTGTAGAGAATTCCATAAATAGATATTTTATTATTGACAATGAACTTTACTGTGCAAGTTCAGAGATTTTTATGTGGTGTCCACAAATGTATACTTGTAAAAAGTTTTATATTTTTGTATTTAAAACGTTCTGTATAACTAGATTGTATGAGGAACAATTGTTTCTTTCATCTTACAAGTCTGACTATGGGAGATGTCGAAAGGCCGTAATCAATAAATATAATTTTAGCGATCTAGACTGTTTTTAATTCTTATTACAAATAAGAGAAGGGATAGATTGGTGGCACACATTCTGAGACATCAAGGAATCGTCAGCTTAGCATTATAAGGAAGTATGTGGGGTAAAATTCGTAGATGGTGACCGAGAGACAAATACAGTAAGCAGATTCAAAAGGATGTAGGTAGCGGAACGTATTCTCAGATGAAGAGACTTGCACAGGGTAGGGTAGCATGGAGAGCTGCATCAAATCAGTCTGCGGACTGAAGACCACAACAACATTACAAATATTTGATAATTTGTATATAAAAATTTAGTTGCGATAGTATCGCAATTTTCCGTATCTGGACAGATTTTGCTGTCTGCTTCATAGGTTTTGAACTACGTCGTTCGTTGCCAAAATTTAGGTCTTAGAACGTTATTACATGTTTCATCAAAATGGTGCTGTAGAATTTGTCCAATGTTTCACGTTCGCTGCTGCATATTTCTCTACACAAACTATAATTAATCGCGTACTTCGAACAATCAGGAACAGCCCAGTAATGAGACTACTGTCGACTCACAGTGGCAAACTCCTCTGACGTTCTGCTGTATGGAAAGACACTGGACTTGTGATACGGTGGGCCAGATTATCTCAGCAGGGAATCTGTGTTAAATGATTAGATAATTAAACAAAAGGTAGAGGCACGTCGAACACACAAAGCCTATGCAGCTTCAGACATAGTCATGTGCCTTTCCTTTCAGGCGTTGAAAGCCGTAGCACAGTGTAAGCGAGGTGTGGTATTCAACTCCCTATCCGCCCTCTTGGTCCTGGATTTTTCGAAGGCATTGTTATACGGGAGAAAGTCCAGATGTATCTTTTAACTATATGGGCCGCGGCTGGTTCTCCCCCCCCCCCCCCTCCCATGTTATTGCAGTAAATCTAAAGCTCAGGTCCTAATGATGAAAACGTTCCTTCGCTTTCCTAATTTAGATGAGAAGTACTCAGAAAGCGAGTATGAAGGAGCGTTCACGTAGGGAGACAGACAGGACCATGACCTACAAGACTCATCGTTTTAAGGTCGCCGACTAACGCAAGTGCATTGATAAGGTATGACAGGGAACTTATACGGATTCGTGTTTTTGCTGTCCGTTTAAAAGAAAGCTTATTTGTACGTTGATAACTATTTCTTTCTTTCCCCCCCCCCCCTCTCTCTATCTTTATCTCTCTCCCTCTCAGATACAAAAAAAAAAAAAAAAAAAATGTTCAAATGTTTGTAAATCTATCGGACCAAACTGCGTGGTCATCAGTCCGTAGCTTACAAACTACTTAAACTAACGTAAACTAACCTAAGGACATCACACACACCCATGCCCCAGGGAGGACTCGAACCTCCACGGCGAGCAACCGCGTGCTCCGCAGCGAAACGCTTTAGACCGCTCGGCTACTCCACCGCAGCGCACACAAACACCCACACACAACAATATCTGCATCTACACACATACTTCGACATCCACAGTAAGGTGCGTGGCGGAGGGTACGTCATACCACTAATAGTCATTTCGTTTCTGTTCAACTCCCAAACAGAGCAAAGAAAAATGAATGGCCTAATTTCTCATATATCATCATTGTCGTTAAAAAAATGTTCAAATATTTGAAAATAAAAGGGACCTAACTACTTTGGTCATAAGTCCCTGGGCTTACAAATTACTGAAACTAACTTACGCTAAGGACGGCACACACACCGATGCCCGAGGGAGGACTCGAACCTCCGTCGGCGAGCAGCGTCGCTCTCGGCAGCAAGGCGCCTTGGAGCGCTCGGCCACTCCACCGCAGCATCGTTGTGGTCTTTAAGCGAAATGTAAGTTGGCAGCAGTAGAATCGTTCTTCAGTCAGCTTCAAGTTACAGACCTTTAAATTTCCTCTTCTCGGAAAGAACGTCGCCCCCTCTCCAGTGATTCCCATTACATTTTCCAAAACACACCTGTAACACTCGCGCATTGATCGATCTTACCAGTAACAAACCTGTCGGCCCTCCTCTGAATTACTTCAGTGTTTTCCTTTAAAGTGAAATGGTGTGGATCGCAAACACGCAATAGTCACACGCACTCTCCTTACAGATGAACTTCATCTTCCTCAAATTCTCCATTAGGACGAGACCTAATAGAAATCCCTGGATAACACAGGAAATACTGAACTTAATCGATGAAAGAAGAAAACATAAAAATGCAGGAAGTGAGGCAGACAAAAGGAAGTACAGACGGCTGAAAAATGAGGTTAACAGGAAGCGCAGACTGGCTAAGCAGGAGTGGCTACAGGACAAAGGCAATACCGTAGAAGAATCAATAACTAGGGAAAAGATAAATATCGCCTGCAGGAAAAGCAACAGCATGAATATCAAGAACTCAGATGGAAAGCCAATACGAAGCAAAGAAGGGACAACTGAAAGTGGAAGTAATATCTAGAGGCCCTATACAAAGGAAATTAACCTGATGGCAGTATTGTAGAAATGGAAGAGGAAGTAAAGGAAGATAAGATAGGAGATACGTAAATGTGTGAAGAATCTGACCGAGCACAGATTGGTTTGAGTCGAAACACGGACCCTGGAGTAGATGATACTCCGTTTGAAGTGCTGAAATTATTCTGCCTTGTATGTTAGGTGTATGAGAAAGGGAAATACCCTGAGAGTTCAAGAAGAATACAATAATTCCAATTCCAAAGAAACAAAGTGTAGGCAAGTATGAAAATTACAAGACCGTCAGTCTAATAAGTCATGGTTGCAAATACTAACACGAATTAGTGACGAATGGAAAAAAATTGGAAGCATCCGATCTTGGAGAAGATCAGTTTGGATTTAGGAGAATGTAGGAAGACGCGAGGCTATTCTCCCATTATGGTTTATCTTAGAAGATAGGCAAAGTAAAAAAAAATCTGATGTTTTTAGCTTTTGACAACGTTGACCGGAATACACTTTTTCAAATTCTGAAGGTAGCAGGGTGAAAATAGATAGCGAAGAGTTATATTCAATTTGTACAAGAACTAGACAACAGTTATTAGAGTCTAAGGACATAAATGGATGTGACGTTTGGGAACGTAGTAAGAGAGGGTTGTAGCCTTTCCTCGCTGTTATTCAACCTGTACATTGAGCAAACTGTGAAGTAATGAAAGGAGAAATTTGGAGAAGGAATTAAAATTCAGGTAGGAAAAAAAAAAAAAAAAAAAAAAAAAAAAAACTTTGGGGTTTGCCGATGACATTGTAATTCTGTCAGAGACAGCAAAGGACCATAGAAGACCAATTGAACTGGATATACAGTGACCTGAAAGGAGGGTGTTAGGTGAACATTAACAGGAGTAAAAGAAGGCTAATGGAATGCAGTGTAAGAAAATCAGACGGTGCTGAAGGAATTAGATTGTGTAATGGGGCAATAAAAGTAGTAGATGAGTTTTGTTATTCGGGCAGCAAAATAACTTCTGATGGCCGAAGTTAAGAAGATATAAAACGCAGAATGCCTGCGGGAAGAAAAGTGTTACTGAAGAATCGAAATTTTATGTCATCTTCTATTAATGTAAAGGTTAGAAAGTCCTTTCCGAAAGTATTTGTCTGGAGTATAGCATTCTGCGGGAGTGAAACGTGGACGATAAGGAGTTAAAAAGATGATAGAAGCATTTAAAATATGGTGCTACAGACGAATTATGAAGATTAGATGGGTAAATGAAGCAACAAATGAGGAGGTGCTTAATAGAATTGGGGAGAAAAGAAGTTTCTGGCATATCCTGACAAACAGAAGGTTTGGGACACATTCTGAAACATCAAGGAATTACTAACTTAGCATTAGAAGGAAGTGTATGGGGCAAGAATCGTAGAGGGAGACCGAGGGACGAATACAGTAAGCAGGTTCGAAAGGATGTAGGTTGCCGATTTGGATATGAAAAGTATGGCACAGGACAGTCTGCGGACTCCAAAAACAACAAAACCGAAGTTGACCACCTGACTTCCCCGAGACTGTAATAATATACTCATTACATTTCATATCTCTCTGCAACGTTACGCTTAGTAGTTTAATGGACTTGACTGTGTCAAGGAGCACACTATTAATGCTGTATTCGAACATTAAGGGATGTTTTCCCTACTCATCTGCATCACCTTACATTTTTATACATTTAGAGCTAGCTGTCATTCCTCACACCAACTAGAAATTTTGTCTAACAAGGAGACCAGATGGGTGTCGGATTTCAGAATTTTTTTATACTTATAGTACGTGAAGTTCCGAACTCAAATAACAATCAGCCAAAGCCATTCGACTCAACTCTCAAAAATTATCGAGAAAATCGACTTTGAAGTTTTGCAAGCACACGTAAATATTAACAATTTAAACACTTGCACTGGGTGTCCGTGTAGCTCTCACAGTCATACAGTCGATGGTTCGAATCTCGTTGTTGACAATTTTTTTATATTTTTTCGTTGTGTTCGAATACTTACACAATTGTAATATCTAATGGTAATTTATACGAAAAATGAACGTGATTTTGTATATTCTTAATTTTCTATACTTCATAAAAAATTGATAATAATAATAATAAAACACTTGACGACGGTAGTCTTTGATTGATCAGTTTGCGTAGAGCTACGACGCTGTTCTTGGAAAGTCAACTCCATAGCTACTAACGGCTTTCCAAGCAGCTAACTCTTCAAACATCGTTTTAAATTACGACATACCCATTAACAGAAAATGACACAACACATGGGATTATCGATCCCAAATCCAAACTGTCACAGCGAGATTTGAACCATTGACTCTACGGTTGTGAGGCCGGAACGCTACCACCTTTTTATTTTTTTCAGGTAGATCTATGGTTTTTTTCGTTAGATATTTGGCTGAGCTTTTGTATTACAGAGGGCGTTTAGCCCAGTGACCGAGCGTGCTGAGCCACTGCGCCCTGCAAAGTATAGAAAATTACGAATGTACGATGTACAATAGCGTGCATTTTTCATAAAAATTACCATAAGATATTAAAATTGTATAAGTATTCGAACAGAAGGAAAAAAAAAGTCAACAGCGAGATTCGAAGCATCGGCTCCACGGTTTTGAGGTCAGAAAGCTTCCACCTAAATTTTTTCCACCTGAGCTACACCTGCAGACGCTGCAAGTGTATTAATTATTGGTACTTACGTGTACTTGCAAAACTTAAAGGTCGATTTTCTCGACAATTTTTGCGAGTTGCGTCGAATGGCTTAGCCTGATGGTTAGTTAAGTTCTGGATTTCACGTCCCATAAATATAAAGAAATGCTGAGATCCGACATCCATCTGGTCTCTTTGTAAGACCCCCTGCATCCTTCCTGCATACCCAAGCATCATCAGCAAACAAGCCGCAGACTGATACTCTGTCCTATCATGTACAGATCCCTGATCCTTTAGATATATCATTTAACAAAGGCATAACCTGTCAACTAATATTTTCAGACAAGTCTTTTCAGTTACCCCTTTTCGCTAAATAGTTTATTCGTCACATCTCTGAATTTGAAAAGCCGAATTTCGGAATGTGATATTAGTTGTTTCCAGACTCTGTTAAGCGTAATCAGAGAATTGCAACATGCCATGAACGTAATAATTTGTTAGTAGTAGTACACAGTATTGTGGTCATAGAAATTAAGCAAACCTTTGAGACGCGGCCCACGATATTTTCGTACGATTTAACGTTACAGTCGACAGTGGGGAAGTAGAAAACTTCAAAATTACTAAAATTTTCCGGGCTATTGTGGATTTGTTATAGAAACCCAACGTTTCGTCCCCGACTGCGGAGGACATTTTCAAGGGGGATCGTGGCACTTTTGAATGTCCGATGCACACCCTGCCACGATTCCGCTTGAAAGTGCCCTCCGCAGTCGGGGACGAAACGTTGGGTTTCTATAATAAATCCACAAGACCACGGCATAATAGCCCGGAAAATTTTAGTAATTTTGACCATTCCGGCCGTGAAAGTTTACATTTTACAGCAGAAAACATTACACACTGAGCGGAAAGTTGCCGTCTAGCTTCTTTTGCACGCACAGTGACTATCACGGACGACTGTAGCCTACACCACTATGCCACGCGGCCTACGGTGCCGTGTCACTGAGGTTCGAGTCATCTCTCGGCCATGTGTGTGTGTGTGTGTGTGTGTGTGTGTGTGTGTAAGTCTAGGGTCCGATGACCTCCGCAGTTTAGTCCAACAAGTATACAAACATTGAACACTATCCCTCGTCAAGCAGCGTGGCTTCGTCTTTTGCACGGCATTGTCACAGGATGGGGAGTGAATTCAGTACGATTGACGCTTCGCACCAATAGCTTGTAGTTTTTTGGGTACCAAAATACAATAACCTCTCAGATTAGAACACGCAGAGCTTAACTTGGCGTGTTCTGGTTATCATTAAAATCGAAGCATTCGCCCGGTTGGACAAGGATGGGCAAGCCAATGACTTAAATTAGTGTAACGTGGGCCAAGTCCGTCCTATTAGCGTTTCGAGTAATGGCGCTTTTTAGTGTACGTTTGAGCTAGCCCTTCCGAATTTTGTTATACAGTAGCCTCATCGCTTACAACACTTTTAAAGATTTCATGTGCAATCGTTCTCCATTTTAAGGAACTATTCGGGCTACTCCGGACTTAAGAAAACTGCTAAAAACGTTAGTCGGCAGGTGTCTGCAGAATCGCGTTTCTGCAGAATGTCAGACCACTGTATTGACAATGTCACCGTCTAGCACAGGTTAAAATAATTGAAGGCTGAAGAATATAGGGTGTCTGATAGTTAAGAAACCAAGGAATGTCAACAGCAATGAGGTGTTAAGCCACACAGCACCTCTATGCGCGCCTCTCATAAAAAATAAGACGGCAGTATCTTCAGGCTTACATTCTGTCGCTCTCACGCATCCATCAGGTACAAGAGTCTTATCTCAACCCTTCTATCTGTGGGGAAGTACCGAGGCAACAGATAAAGGCTCTCGATGCAGACCTACCTATTTCAACTTTTTAAAATATTTTCCTTAAACCATAATTTTTCGAACCGTTTATTACACAATTTTCACCAGATCTTTTGGCCCACTTTAGGTTACGGTGGTAACACTAAGAGTGGGCCTTTGCGATCGTCTTTTGAAAGCTCGAAATTTAAATGAAAATAACGGCTTAACTAGCCAGCTGATACGAAAATTGAATAACCGAATTTGTAGAGGAGGAAATTCTCTACAACTTTGCTCTCTTTTTTTTTTTTTCATATCTCGTAGCGTTTCAAAGATATTTGCAAAAATAACGGCGATTTTAGTATGTCTGTCTGTCCGTAACGTGTTCCCTGTTTTTAAGACGAACCGTTCAACCGATCAACACCAAATTTTACAGACACAACTGTAGGCCGCCAGAGACCAGAACCTCCCTTTTTCAAATTTTTCGGACAAAAAATACGGTAGTAAAACCAAAAAAATCCGTTTGTAATATAATTGTAATTGCAAACGAACCGTTCATCTGACACGAAAATTGAATAACCTAATTGGTAGAGGAGAAAATTCTCTACAACTTATCTCCCTTATGTTTTTTTCATATCTCGTATCGTTTGAGACATATTTGCAAAAATAACGGAGATTTGACATCCTCCATTGAATTAACGAAAACCAGCTGTTCGGAGATGTCACGTGACATTCCACGCGTATTTGATGATTTTCTTATTGTAACTTACACGTTGTCAATTAACAAAAACACATCGTTCTTCGTGCGATAAATGATAATCTAATGTCTACAAAAGCCATATTAACATCAGTTAACAACGGCCATCAATAGTATGAGATTAAAGAACTCTTGTTTTGATTTATAGCCGTAGAGTAGTGGACAAGGTGCTGGACTGTGATGCGAAAAGTCGGTGGTTCGAAACCCGCCACTATCTATTCTTTTACCTAAAAGGATTTCAGACACTCTTATTAGTTAATTTGTTATTATTTAGATTATTATTTTGGTCCAAAATGTTTGCAAAACTTATAAAACTAAAAATCTAAAGTGGGCCGTAAAACACGTCAGTGCGATTTTTTTCTCAACTAGACATATAATTTTTTCAACTCGTCAGGTCATATGCATCTGTAAAGTCCGTTGTTTTGGTCTTAAGTCTGGAGATTGGTTCGATAACACTCCCCACCCTACACTAAACTGAGCAAGCCTCTTCATACGAACGGCAACCCACATCCATTTGAATTTGCTTACTATATTCGTCTCGCGATTTTTATCTTACAGAGTTTTCCCTAAAGCAAAATTCACCATTCCTTGATGTCTCAGAATGTGTCCTACCAATCGAGTCCTTCTTTTAGTCAAGGAAGGCCAGAAATTACTCTTCAATTCTGTCCAGTACCTCCTCATTAGTTACCTGATCTACCTACCTAGTTTTCAGCACTCGTCTGTACCACCACATTACAAAAGTTTCTACACTCTTCCTGTCTAAACTATTGTCTCCATATGTCACTACCTTACAAAGCAACACTCCACACCAACGCATTCGGTAAAGACTTCCTAACAAATTAATATTCGAGTTCAACAGATTTCTCTTTTTCAGAAACGCTTTTCTTCCTACTGTCCCCACCATTTTATATATGGGACTTAACTTCTTTGGTTATTAATCCGCCGGCCGCAGTGGCCGAGTGGTCTGCGGCGCGCCAGTTACGCGGCCGCTACGGTCGGAGGTTGGAATCCCCTCTCGGGCATGGCTGTTTGTGTCGTCTTCAGTATAAGGTAGTTCTTAAGTAGTTTGTAAGTTTAAGGGACTGATGACCCCGCAGTTAAGTCCCTTAAGCTTAACAAACATTTGGTTATTAGTCCCTATTAAATTAAATTAATCTAAGTACAGCCACACACATCCATGCCCGATGGAGTACTCGAATCTCCGACGGCGAGTAACCGCGCGCAACGCAGCAAGGCGCCTTAGAGCGCTCGTCGAACAAAACTCATCTACGATTTTAATTGTTTCGTTACCTAATCCAATTATTTCAGCATTTCAAGACTTTTGTCGATAAATAAACATTTTTGATCTGATCCAGGCGTTTTCATATTCGGTACTAGGCCCGATATTCAGTTATAACCTGTTCAGGAAGTTTCAATTCAGCACACATTTCACTGCAGATTGAAAAGTCATACTGCAAACAATATCCTAGGCTGCAGCTTACAAGGGGAACGAATTTTCGTGGGACGCAGGTATGTGCGGGAACTCCACGAGACAAAATTCAAATGTTTGTACAGCTTATGAGACTTAACTACGGGGTCATCAGTCCCTAAACTTACAAACTACTTATGAACTACCTAATACTAAGGACGGCACAAATATCCATGCCCGAGGGGGGATTCGAACCCCCGACCTAGTGGCCGTGCAGACCGTGACTGGAGCGCCTCAGTCCCCTCGGCCACCACGCCCGGCCTCCTCGAAACCACCAAGTTGAAAGGATTTGTTCTAACGCGCCTTGGTTTCCAGGAAAATCGAGATCAAAGTCCAGCGCGTAACAGCTATACCTGCACTAAGTCACCGTTGGTACGTGTGTCAGGGTGGTGTAATTAGCAAGTCTACTTTTCATTCCGCGAGAGTTTTTCGTTTCGTAACGCTCCTCACTCGATTTTGATGAACGTATGCGAGTTATCTTGTTCATTGCCGTCTACTTCGAGCCAGCTAGTAGTTAACTGATTTTTGTTATTTTAATACTATTTTTCTCACACTGTAGTGAATCATCGGGTTTTAAGCACATAAGAAACAGGTGGTAATGGACTCATCCCATGAATTTTCGACTGACATGTAGGAGAGTTTTTCCTTATGAGAACAGCTAAAAAACATGTCTGAAATTTTTATTCATTTTTCAGAATTAATAGTAATACAAGAAGAAATAAACTGAACATTTTTTCACAGGTGTTATTAAAAAAAATTGTATAATGCAGAGAAACATGTGTTAAGAATAGGCTGGAGACGCGAGATACTTGTGCTGCAGAAGCGACACCATAGCACAGTCTGGTTATGGATCATTAAAACATCACGAGGGACCTACACACGTGGCCAGCAATTCACATTTTTCTGGACTGCAGTGCTTCACACTACGCTCAACAGCCGCCGAGTTCGTATGCTTGCCTTAATCCGCTGGGACGCGTCAAGTGAACACACACTGCATTCGACGGTATAACAATTGTGGGGCCCAGAACTGTGTAACGCCGCTAGCAAATGCTGCACAAGTGTTGTAGGTGATAACTACAGACGGTTTACTGATTCAGAAATATCTTTCAGTCGCCGTAAAAGTATGCTTCGAAATAACGAATTAAATAATCGTTGCGCAGTACGTAACGTAATGAGCAATTAACATAAGCTATTATCAAAACCAATTACTTAAGCATTAACATAAGATTGGCTATGAAAGCATATAATTATGCACAATCAATCGTCGGACAAGTGTAAAAAAAATAATTTTTAAGCAGGATTTGAACTCGTGTCGTCTACTTGGCAGTCTAGCACCTTGCTAATTGCATCACGCTGACTCACGACCCAAAATTAACTTAATTCAGGTATAGGTGTTATGCGCTAGACGTTGATCTCGATTTTCGTAAAAACCAAGGCACATTTAACAAATCCTTTTCGCTTGTTGATCTGGAGGAATTCCCACACAATATACCTGCGACCCATCAAAATTCGTTTGTACCATACTTGGTGTTCCCCTTGTTAGATATTTTCTGCGCACTATAATATAATATCGTACGAGAATGCTAGTCCAGCAAAGTATGTAGACCTTTTTGTCTATATTCGGTTAATGTTTGCGGATAGTCACATGCTTCTATGTTGCTTCCGCGGCATACCATTATATTGTTTGCCCGGTCTACTAGTATCTATGGTCGAAGAAGGAGAGAGGCTATCACAGTCTAATATGTACACAGACATATATTACTAAACTGGCAATGCCGTGTACAACATCATTAGTGTCAGTGAAGTCTCGCCGCCATATTTCTATACTATATCTATGGGCCCACACAGTAATAAGTTACTGTAGGAGGGAAATTATATGTAATTCAGTGGTATCACTGTATCATTATACTTTCAATCAATAGTGCTTAAAGTAATTATAATAATATTTGGGAAACAGAAACTCTACCTTGTGATTGAACCGTAGCAATTATTCGCCCACTTCATAAAAAAGGCCATAAATCTGAATAACTACTGAGCAATCTCTTTGCTACCAACGACGTACAAGATCTTTTCCGGACTGTTATTAAAGAGAGCTGAATCAGTCTTAGATCAACAATTGGGCGAATATCAAGCCGGTTTCAGGACATAAAAATCCTGCACAGAGCAGATCCATAATCTGAAATCTGTTACATCACATGCCAAATCAAGATCTTTTTTGATTTGTTGTGACCTTTGTCGACTTTCAAAAAGCGTGTGACTCTACTTATCAAACTTGCCGAATTTGGCCTGGATAGGGGAAAAAAAATCAGTTTGATAAGTGTCACTTTAAATAACACAGTGTCAAAGGTCAAATTCAGAGGTGAAATATCGGGACCATTTGAAGTCTGTACAGGAGTGAGACAAGGTGACCTGTGGCCTGGAAAAGATAGTCAGAGAATGGAAAACAACAGTACCGCCAAGTTATGGGATTCAAATTGGACACGAGAGAAATGGCGTCGTTGACGTTTACTGATGATCTGGCACTTGTTTCCAATGATATTGACGAAGTGTTTAAGGTTTAAGTGTCCAGCCTGTAAACAATTGCCGCTAAATCTGGCCAAAAATAGCATTTAACAAAACTGTATTCATCACAAACATTCAACATGCACCTCAAAAAATCAAATGTTCGTAAATCTATCGGATCAAACTGCGTGGTCATCAGTCCGTAGCTTACAAACTACTTAAACCTAGGTAAACTAACCTACGGACAAGCACACAGACCCATGCCCCAGGGCATGGCGAGCAACGCGCGCTCCGCAGCGAGACGCTTTAGACCGCTTGGCTACTCCACGGCGGCAACATGCACCTCCTCACACTGAAATACAACAAGAGAAAATCAAGCAGTCGGAAAAATTTAAATACCTTGGAGAGATAATCACACCTGATGGTTCAGAAAATTCACCTGGAAAAGTAGTTGTTCTAAACTAAAAGGTGCTTTTCATCTGTGCAAAGACAAAAGCAAAAATTTACCATTAAACCTAAAATTATGTCATTATAGAATCGTAATTAGTCCATCAGCTTTGTATGCATCAGAATGTTTAAACATGGCGATTAAGGTCCACTCAGAAAAGTGGAAATAAAAGACCGGAAAATTTTGAGGAAATCCTATGCCCTATCATAGAAAATAGAGAATTCCGCCGAAGACACAACTATGAATTATATGAATACACAGAAGACATTGTTACCAGCATGAGGAAGCGGAGAATGATGATTTTTGGTTATCTGGAAAAGAATGAACCTCCAAAAACTTACTCAATCGCATACACACGCCAATTTCAAAAACAGAATCTTATTCGAAATGGGCAAACCAGTTAAAAAGGGTTTACAGGAAGCTGAAATTTCATTCGAGGAGATCTTCAGAGAAAAGGTCAAAATCACTAAAAACCTTATTCTGCTTACTGCGCCGTTTCCACGTCCTGGCTGTAAATGGCCAGAAGAGAGAGAAAAGAAGCGTAGTCAGCCAAAATGAAAAGCTATTGACAAAAGAGGAAAACACAATCAGGGAAGAGATAAACATCTTCGTGGTTCATAGCAGGCCGAACCGGAAAAAAATTAAGAAAAACATAGCGAAAACACAAAACCCCTACACACCTGACAGAGGAAATATTAGTTAAGTTCAGATGCGGGATGTCGTGTGTCTTTTGATATGAGACTCCTTGAATGTTGAAGAAATTTTGAACATAGTAACATGGGTTTAGTGAGGTTTGCAAATTTGGTTTTAACCACTTAATCGAAATCGCGCATCTGGACTTTGAGGGCTAATATACAGTCATGTAAAAAAAAAGGTAAAGCAGTCAACAATCCGAAGATTGGTTTGAACACCACAGTGCTTTACTAGGCATGGTCCTGTTTGGAGGTGGTATGCCGTTGCCTTCCTCCGACCTTCGAACTGACTTACCCAGCCAGTTATAGGGGGACCTACAGTTTAACGTGGGTTCCGAACCACTGTGCTACTCGGTATTTTTCACATGAGCAATAGTGCCAGAGGTGAAAGAAGTGGAAAGTGACAGATAAAAATCCTAGGACCTGGCGGGGATCGAACCCGCGACCTTTGGATTTGTAGTCTGGTACTCTACCACTGTGCAACGGAGGCGTGTATGTTTTGCGTAAATCATTATAACTTAATGGTTTTTTTCCGCTGCTAGGGCACATTCTGATACATCAAGGAATCGTCAATTTAGCATTATAGGGAAGTGTGGGGCTAAAAATGGCAGAGGGAGACTAAGACACGTATACTAAAAGTTACTTATTCAGAGATGCAGAGTCTTTCGCCGGATAGGGTAGCACGCAAAACTGCATCGAACCAATCTTTCGACTGAAGACCACAACAACAACAACACTGAAAATGTAATGATACAATGACGTCATTGAATTACGTATAATGTCCCTTCTATGATATTGATACTTTGTTCCTCTATAGTGAAATCACTTGTGGCCGAAAGCAAGGTTCGGTGTAGAAAGGTTAAGACCATTATTTTCTTATGTGCAAGTGAGGGAGGGTCGCAAAAAAATGTTCAAATGTTTGTATAGCTTATGGGACTTAACTACGGGGTCATCAGTCCCAAAATTACAAACTACTTATGAACTAGCTAATGCTAAGGACGGCACAAATATCCATTATCCATCCCCGAGGGGGATTCGAACCCCAGACCGTAGTGGCCGTGCAGACCATGACTGGAGCGCCACAGTCCCCCCCCCCCTTTTTTTTTTTTTTTTTTTTTTTTCTGTGGGTAGTTCTCTTCGTTGCGGACGCTGATCGTTTATGTTCGTTCTTGTTCGGTGTGTTGTTGGCTCAGCTTTTTTATTACAGAGGGCGTTGAGCCCTCTGACCGGGCGCGCTGAGCCACGGCGCCCGGCATGGCAGAGGGAGACACCCTCGGCCACTGCGGCCAGCATTGAGTGTCGCCAGTTGGGCTTGAACGCACTTGACCGTGAAAGAGAAAGATTGATAGCACATAGTTTGAATCTGATAAGAAGTTTCATATCGGGCCTTAATCCGCCGCAGAGTGAAAATTCGTTACGGAAACAGAGGCTGCTCCACATATCACGCCCAAATACAGATTTAGACGTTGTTCTGGCATGCGTCAGGTACGCGAATTAAAACATTCCAGTTCATATTGTAGAAAGCACCCAGTACAGTTGTTTGAAAATATAAACGAAATGGGAAAAATCAGTACTCTGCAATACTTTGCTTCACTTTTTGGCCCACTTTAGGTTACGGTAGTAACACTAAAAGTGGGCCTTTGCGATCGTCTTTTGACAGCTCTAAATTTAAATGAAAATAACGGCTTAATTAACGAGCTGACAAGAAAATTGAATAACCGAATTTGTAGAGGAGAAAATTCTCTACAACTTTGCTCTCTTTTTTTCATATCTCGTATCGTTTATGAGATATTTGCAAAAAAAAAAAAAAAAAAAAAAAAAAAAAAAACGGCGATTTTGGCATGTCTGTCTGTCTGTCCGTAACGTGTTCCCTGTTTTTAAGACGAATCGTTCAGCCGATCAGCACCAAACTTTACAGACATGATTGTAGGCCGCCAGAGACCGGAACCTCCCTTTTTCAAATTTTTCGGACAAAACATACGGTAGTAATACTAAAAAAAGCCGTTTGTAATATAATTGTAATTGCAAACGAACCGTTCATCTGACGCGAATAAAGGTCGGTGGTTTGGAACTCGCCACTTCCTAAATTTTTTTTTCCTAAAAGGGTTTCAGACACTCTTATTAATTAATTTTTTATTATTTAGATTATTATTTTGGTCCAAAATGTTTGCAAAAACTTTTAAAACTAAAAAATCTAAAATGGGACGTAAAACACGTCAGTGCGATTTTTCGTGTCTGGAGTTGTCAATGTTTGGGCAAAGTCAGTTGCTTCGGGCTTGCTTAGCCAGAGGTCATCAAGGAACCAACATGCAGGGCAATTTCGACTTGTCAGAATATTTTCCATGTTTTGTATTTCACTACACTCGCACCTTTTGGCGGCAGGTTCTGATAGGCCCCCTTTTTATTAGATTTGTTTTTACAGAGGCTACGCCAGTTCTTATACGGTTTAGCATTTTCCGTGATGTGTAGTTTAATTCATAGTCGCTTGGTGGATGTTCTGAAATGGGTTAGCCGACAGGGAGTTCACCTAAGATGTTGTTGACGAACCGGTGCCTCGATTTCAATCTTCTGGATCCCTAAGGCTACGGCCACAGCGGACGCGCCTAGATGCCTCGCGACTCGCCAGGTGCCTCACCCTGCTAAAGAAACAGCTGCGGTCTTAAAGTACGGTCACAGTCTAACATATACAGTCGCGACAGTCACTGCTGTGAAAGTTGTTACCAACTGACAGTTGCTGCGACACTAGCGCTCCTAGCGGTGGGCAAGCTGCCGAAGTAGTGATGTTTGATGTTTGTTTATAATCGCTTTTGTACGTACTTAACGAAATACTTACTATAAGTTTTGCGTTACAAGCATTATTAAAATATCGAGAGACAGACATAATACGGAAATTAATCTAAAAACAGCCAAATTTAAATGATTCAATGGTATAAAGAACAACTGTCATGAACAAATGCTTACGAATATGTGTATATTTGCAGCTTATTTCGCTGAAAGTAAGTCTCATATAAACATAATGGTATAATAAATGTCTATTATGGCCTGTTCTTACTATGACCGACATTTTTTACGTGTATCAATTCGGTATGGAGTCTAATGATTCTCACATTTTTACATGTCACTCGTCTTTCTTTATACGTGCATATTCTTTTAAGTGTAATTACTTTAGCTTTAAAAAACCAATGTTTTGATGATTCTTGCCGTTTCTGGTTCAGATGTAACAACAATTGTGGAATTGGGTTCTTCTTTGTTGGAAAACAGTTTGGTCGCTTTTATCGTAATACTAGCTGCTCCCCGCGGTGTTACCCGCGGTTCAATAGTCAGACATTAAAGTGCCAAGAAACGGCATAAATAACTACATGACTGTTTGCGACATTGTTAGCACGGAATATATAATTGTCTTGGAACGGATGGAGAGCCAAAAATCTATTGCAATACGTCCCTGTAAACGACGTTTCGAGACTTCTTGTTCTCCGAGTATACGTAGATTTGTAGCTCTCGATACACGGGAGCAGCCTACGTAGAGCTTTCCGTGCGAGAAACATAGGGTGGCCACATGAATACATGAATACCTGCCACTTTTAATGTTTGTCCTTGACTCTTGTTTATAGTAATCGAGAAGGCCACTTTCAATGGAAACTGTAACCGGTTAACCTGGAATGGCAAGTTTGTTGGGATGATGGGAATTCGTGGTATTAATACACCGGTGATGATGGTGGCCTGCACGATATGCCTTCTCAGGTCCGTGATGCGTAACCTGGTGCCATTGCATAATCGTGGTGCATCCAAGTTACGCATCAATTAAACAGGCACACCCACCTTCAGCTCCAACTTGTGGGATGGCACCTCTGACAGTAAGTAACTACAATAACAACAATACAGTAATCGAAAACAAATGCCAAGTAAAGGAACAAAATAGACAGCAAACCTAACGGAGAAATGTAACGAAATAAACAACAAACCTAACGGAGAAAAGTAAAGAGATAAAAAAGACATCTAACGGAGAAACGAACTGTTGAGATCCTACAAATGCAAAGCGAACCAACAAAAGAACTAAATGCAATCGTCGGAATGCTATAAATAATCGAAATCACCATAGAAACTATTATTCATTGAAATCCAAAGAGAATACAATTTTAAAGAATTACGATAACATCACAATGTTCGAACATCTATAACGTTTCATATGTTAACTGCAGCGTACCGCCTGCCATCTGTTGAGTGCCTTTGCTACTACTTTCGTTGCAGTTTACGTACGCTATTTTTATACGTGGCAGTTCGCGCTTTGTACACAAAATAGGGCTTGGTATCTAGATCCCATTCTATACAAAACGTCAATGTTTTTTCTTGCCATGGTACTTTTATTTAAAGTCTTCAATTTATGTACATACTTCCTTCATTTGTTACAACAAATGAAAATGAATGCGGCATAAGCGCCAACATTCAGATTTCTTGTGTATGTAATTATATATCAGTTGAGCCGTTTTGGCAGTATCCAAGAATCTTTTTGTATATTCGAAAGTAAAAAAGATAATAACAAAGAAAAAAATTTCACTATAGCAGGACCCGAACCATTGCCCAAAATACCGGTAGATTATAATATGACGCGTTAACCGCCGCAGCTAAACATGACATACTCTACAGTATTCTTCTGCTGTTGCATTAGAAGCTTCTTACAACCGTTACGTATCTCTATGGATATATTTCAAATAAATAACTTGTAATAAACATTTTGAAAAGTAGCCTATATCCTAATCCAAGACATAAGAAATCTCTATATGAAATTTCATCTAAATCAGTGCTGTAGTTTTAGTGTGATGCGGTAACATAGAAACTTTCGCATTTATAATATGTATAGGATTGCCACGTCTGTTACGTTTTTCCTTCAGCTAAAGCTGTGATGGTTGATTTGGTACTAAATACCGTATTTATTGCATTCTATATCCGTTTACTATGTTCCACCATCACCGATTTTACTGGAATTGTAATGAAGAATACTTAACGTTCCTGCATAGAAATTGACGTCTCTCTGCTAAAGGGCATGTCTCCTGGTGTTTCCTAGGTATTCTTATTTTTAATAGAAAATGAAATTATTCATTTAGAGCCTGTGTGTTACAGGGTGATTGTAAATTAACTGTCCTGTAGTATACCGTTTTGTGCCTTGTCAGGGATCTTACGAAACCTAAGAAAGACAAATGGGGAGCTATTTTTAAATTATTACCTATTCATAAGGCACTACCATAATGTAAAAAGTATTCAGAAGTCAATCTAAACGATACTGTTCGCTCTCATCCAATACCGTATTCAGAAACGTAGCTTGCCAGCCGCTTGGAGCGCTGCTACCGCAGCGTATGACAAAAGTCTGTGGGAGTGTCCTGACTGTATGTGTTAAGACTGCGGTACGGTTCCTATTAGAGTTGGCTACGGTTTCATGGTTTCGAAACCAGGTTTCGATACACATAACAGTTTCAGGGTTTAAAAACCGGCATCTTTCACGGTTTCGAAACCATGCGGGTTCATTCCGTTCTGTTTCGGATCACATTCGCGGTCGATTGTCGATACACTGAAACCGTTTCTTCCTGTCGGTTTCACGGTTTCGTGTCGGTTTCACGGTTTCGTGTCGGTTTCAAACCACTAATGCAGAAAGGCGGAACAGACTAATGGTATCGAAATGTGGTGTTTCATTTTACTGAAGAGAGTGTCAAATAGTAGTTGACGCTCGTGAGTCTGCAGCTTATGATTACTGAAATCAAGATTCGTTTGCAAGAGACTGCTGTATTCCGAAATGACATAATGTCTGCTTTATAAATGTAAAAGAACAATAAAACAACGTTCACTATTTGCATTGAAATAACCACTTAAATTCTAGGTTTATCTACCAAATTAAAAACACGAGTGAAACTACATTTTTTTTTTTTTTTTTAATAAGTTACAACATGAAGCCTGAAATGACATTTTTATACGAACAAGAGTACATCGCATATTTAATCTCGTGTTAAATAGTTAGTTTCTTACGAGTGAAAACGATGTTACCTCCAATCTTTATATTTTTTCGACTGTCATGTTAAAGGAATTGCGGCGGTAGTGTAACGGTCAAGGCCTCGAAGTGGTGAACTTGTCTCTTATTTTATTATTTTTGTAATTCCATAGCATTATTTGTGATTATTTAGTGTACCCTTTATTCCCTATAATTTATTTAGTGTGTATAGAAAGTAGCATTTATGATCTATCACTGTAATATGCGTACCGTTTGTGAGTTCCTAGCAGGGTAAACTTTTACCTACCATACCGGTGGCCTCGTGTGACTATGTTGGCAACATGAACAACACGGGAGAAATCTTTATTAACTTGTTTCGTACAGACCAAGAAGTAAATATATACTCTATGGTTGACAGGTTCTTGTATGTACCCTTGTCCACATAGTGAAAAATATTGCCCACCTAGAACGAAGATTTCATGACAAAACATACATTGCTTCACGGTTTCATGGTTTCGAAACAGTACAGATGGTACGGTTTCATTCGTTTCGAAACCGTCAGAGGTTTCAGTTTTCCCATCTATAGACTGCGGTACGGTTCCTATCATGCGGCGGCGGCTGCGGCTGTGTTTGCGGCAGCTGACGCAGCCTACTGCCACAGTCTACTACTGCCCTATTGGAAAGCAATGTGAGCGGTTCGCCAGCAGCGTCGCAGCGCGGCGACAGGTGCGCCGCAGCAGCCGCGGGGCTACACCGCAGAGTTGCCAACTTAGGGGTTTTCCCCCCAGATTTAGGGGGAAAAATTTTTCAGGGGGAATTTAGGGGGAATTATATGTTAGAAGGATTTTTAAGGGGGGAAAAGAAGTGTCGCGGGGATTTTTAGGGGGAAGAAGAGATTTTATTTATTTTTGCATTGAATTTGTGTGTACTGATTGCAGATGTTCATTGCCAACCATGCAGCGTACTGTCAGCCTATGTTGATTACATTGTCGGTCTTTTGTCTCTAATGTCGCGCTGTTTCCATTGTTTCTCCAGTTCATGTTGCCTGCACTGTTTACGTACAGCGCACGGAGGCGGTGCATATTTTCCCTCTCTCCAACCCCATTCCGTCACTCAACAATACCAGTTCGTTTTTTCTTCTTTAGTAGTTAATGGACTGGTATTTTCCGAGGACACTGCACTGAAATACCGCTAAGCCACGTGCTATGATCGGCAATTTATTGCGTTAGCGATCATTGTGTTATATTGGTGATCTATCATTATTTTTACTTTAACGACCAGCTCAAGTTGTGATGTAACTGCACTGATTTATTGGTCAAAATGGCTACCAAAAATACGAGAAATTACGTACAAAAGTATGCAAAGATCTGGGAAACGGAGGACCCTTTCCTGAAAGGAAAGGTAGTAATTATTTCTTATTCTGAACTAGCGTGGCTGTGGGCATGGCTCTTAATTTTTAATATATGTGAAAGATACGGCGGGAAAGAGAGAGAGGGAGAGAGAGAGAGAGAGAGAGAGAGAGCGAGAGAAGTCTCAAAAACAAGAAGTTTCTTCCTTTTTTTTTATTATTTTTTTAAAATCGAAAATTAGTCAGACTGCAGCTCTTAGCCACCACCACCCCACCCCGTTTGCTTTTTTTAGGGGGATTTCTTCCGATTTAGGGGGATTTTATAGTAAATTTAGAGGGAAATTTTGTGGCAGAGTTGGCTACTCTGCGCACACCGGTCGGTAAGCAGTCCAGCCGCAGCCCACGGCACGCCAAGCCGCTGTTCCACACGCACTGCGCAACAACGTTTTGTACAAAAAAGTCGTTTACGGCTGTAGAAGATGAAAGGCTTGTGGAATTGGTGCCAAAGTTTCCTTGTAGTTGCGAACTCTGTCTGCAACGATCAAACGGTGAAAGAGATGCCGGCCGCGGTGGCCGAGGAGACTAGGGCGCTCCAGTCACGGTCGGCACGGCCACTACGGTCGGGGATTCGAATCCCCCCTCGGGCATGGGTACTTGTGCCGTCCTTAGTATTAAGTAGTTCATAAGTAGTTTGTAAGTTTAGGGACTGATGACCCCATAGTTAAGTCCCATAAGCTCTACAAACATTTGAACATTTTTTTTTGTGAAAGAGATTGGACAGTTTGTGCAGAGGTCAGATAAGAATATTACTGTATTTACATTATTTATTAACAATGTGTAGTAAAGTTACATCAAAATTTATAACAGCAAAAATAGTTATCACAAAAAACGGAAATTCCACTCTGTGACAACTATGGAAAAAAATTTGTATCCACATTATCGATTTATACCACTGCGCCTATATTCACACCTGCTGTTGAGGACACACGTTTAAACATAACAGTGAAACGGCGATGTCAAGACAGAACTAAATAAAATTCTCAGAAAACCAGATCTAGATGCGAATAAGGATTGAAGTTACACTGTCTAATGTTCTACGGAGTAAATTATCTGTGCAAAATGCGACGAAATTATTCGTTAATAATTAATGTTCACACACAGCGGCAGAAGCTGAATGTCACTGATTATTTAACAGTCTGATAGGAAAAAATTCACTTCAGTGATGTGAATGAATTACTACAGTCACAAAGTATTTTGAATTTTCTTAGGTTAGACTTATGGCTAATTTTTCATCGGGTGTTATTGGATAGAAATATCTATTTGAAGAACTCTTCCTGTATTTCTTCTTTGAGAACATGTAGGACATAGTGAAACTGGGAAATATTTAACCTGGAAAGCCGGCCGCGGTGGCCGAGGGGACTGCGGCGCGCTAGTCACGGCCTGCACGGCCACTACGGTCGGGTGTTCGAATCCCCCCTCGGGCATGGATATTTGTGCCGTCTTTAGTATAAGCTAGTTCATAAGTAATTTGTAAGTTTAGGGACTGATGACCCTGTGGTTAAGTCCCATAAGCTCTACAAACATTTGAACATATTAACGTTAACAAAGGACGACTGAGCCTTGTCCTAAAGATGCGATGTGATTTAGATTTATCATTACGTAACTGTTGAAGCAGAATTACTTCTTCTTTATCAGTTTAGTCTAGCAGTAAGGATAAAAACAAATCGCGATAGGTAATTCTGGGAAACTGCTCACGTACAAACAGCACAGCTGCACGGCGCGTAGAAACACGCGACCAGCGCCAGCGCCCTCAAATTATGTACTCTCAATTGAGCTTGCTCTTTCTCCGTACTGAAGTGAGATATGGCTTTCATCTTCGGTGAAAAACAATTTGGATATGTCAGCTACATTTCATACGCAGCAATGTATCACCTAAAGTGAATCAAACTTAATGGGTACAGCGACCACATTTTTGATTACATACCCTTCAAATTCGAACGCAGTAGGTTACTTCTGTTCAATGTAGCGCAATAATTACGATTGATATCGAAAAAATAACTACATCGTAATCAAGCTGTGATGTGAAACTATATTATATGACAAAGTCAATCTTACTTCCTGTACATATAGTATTTTGTACGGCAAGAAAATCGGAAAATTTATTTTCGTCATATCCAGGTGTCAGACACTGCCCGCAGCTGCTCCGTGGGAACTACTTCGATACGCGTCAGGCGTCTGCGTTCAGAATCGCTGCGGCTGCCTACGACAGCCACAGTCGCAGCCGCGGCATAGGAACCACACCTTTATGGGACCCAGTGCTGCCAGGTTTTTCCATTGCTCTGTCGCCAAATTTTAAACAAAAAGTAACCAAAATATCGCCATGTTTTCATCAATAAAATGCCAAAATATAACCATCTTTTTATCAGTAAGAATAGCCAAATATCGCAACCTTTAATCTGTTAACATTATTATGCTACGGTAATGATGGCCTGTTACTCGACAATAATAATCCTGAAATTCAGTGAGTAAGCTGGTTACTGAGTAACAAGTTAACACAAACTGTGGCACTCTCACATTGACAGACATCAGACAACTTTCCAAGGAAACTCGTACTTCACAGAAACATTTATCCGAGTCCATTCAAGAACTGAACCCAGGCACACCACCGACAATGAGGCCAGTTAAAATATTGTCATATTTTAAATATAACAGAGAGACTCCGGAAATTCAGTTACAGTTAACTATCATTTTTATTAATTTCATAACTTATAAAAATTACAACACAAAAGTGTTCAAGAATCAGTCTATCAAACTTACACGAGGGATGTTCTCATGCATAGGTTCGATTCCAATCACTTTCATCTTCTGAAAAACAAATATTTACAGGTTTTATATAGAGTTATTGAATCTTTCAAACATTTCTTTAATACACACAAAATCATTACAACATTTTGAGGTGAGGTAATTTATAATAATGCACTAAGCAATCCATACTTTGAGGTGAGATGGACTTTAATTCGTAATACTGCGTCATGACACACTGAAAAATCAGCCATGAGAACGACTGGGAAATCACCGCGTGTTCTCCATCGACATTTATACTCTGCAAACCATTGTTAACCACTGTGAAGTGCGTAGCAAAGGACTCGCTTCAAAGCAGCAGTTGTTGCGAATTTCTGTTGTGCTGTTGTATGGAACGCGGAAAAAAATTACTGTTTAAATGCCTCCTTGCATGCTGTAATTTATATAATCTTATCCTCATGTTGTCAGCGGGAGGCATACATACGGTTTTTACGGTGTTGTATACTTCGAGATATCGTTTAAAGACTGTTCTTGAACCATCGTAAGTAGGATACACGAGGTAGTTTACGTCTGTCTTCAAGAGTCTGTAAGCTGAGTTTGTTTACATCTCTGTGACACTCTCCCACACATCCATGATACTTGAAAACATTTGTGCTAACTTGTATAGGTTGATTACATTTCCCCAGAATTCTACCGAAGTTTACCCGGTATTATTGACGCAACGTGTAAAGAGTGATTGCTTTACATTCGTTGTATTTGAAGTAAAATAAAATAGCCATTAAGTCGCCAACAAATTCCTTTAATTGCCAAATTTAGTCGCCAGTCGCCAGACTGCTAGAATGGCTACTATTGTAAGGAAAAGATAGCCAAGAATGCGAAAAACCGCCACACATGGCAACCCTGATGGGACCGTCCGCAGCGAACGCTAAGTGACTACGCTAGTCGCTTGGCGTGTCGCTAGACGAACGGTCGTGTTGGTTCTTCCTGGCTTATCGCCTAGTGGCTTCGGAGATTGTATCACCAGATAAACGCTCTGATTTCGTTTGTTTCATCACTACAATGGATGACGGAGCATTGATTTCGGCCGTATTCAAAAGGGAATGTTTGTGGAATCCCGAACATGAACTTCACAAAAATGTAATAGCAAATCTATATCTATAAATGTGAATGTCTGTTCGGTGTACGTTCATCACGTCTGAACCATAACACATAAGCGCCAAAAATTTGTACAGTTACTAATGTCTACACGGGGAAGGCTTTGGCACGGTTTTATGACGATGTGAATGTCTGTTCGGTGTACGCTTATCACATCCGAACGTCAACACGCAGAGACTTAAATATTTATACAGTTACTAATTTATACCTGAGGAATGTTTTAGGCACGGTTTTATAGCGATCTGATAGATATTTAGTAATTTGAAGAATATAACGCGAAATGCGGAACAATAATTACTCTTTGAAAATTATATTTACTCTTTGAAAATGGTTTTATTGTTTGCATTGTTGCTTGAGGGTTGATAATGATAAAAACGTGGAGTATATTAGAATGGAAAGTTATCGGTGTATATAAAATTCTACGAGTGTGTGTGTGCGCTAATATTTCGCTCTGCAGCGAAAACTACAGAAGTCTCCCGTTGTACACCATAGCACTTCCATGCCGATAGTTATAAGGGGGTGGAAGATATGGTGGATGAAAGTCGTCAAATTATAAAACAATACGGACTGAAGGCCAGCGATGACGTTTGCGACTCTATAGCAAGGAGGTTACATACAGCGAAACGTGATGCCACAGACCATATCTTTGGTCTATGCGTGCTACAATGTCTTACGCTCTTTCTCTGTAAGGATAAGCATACGAATAAGGAAATATAAGAATAAATAAAGCAGTAAAAAAGAAATTTCCTTTAATACATATCCTTAAAAAATTGATTTGACGTTTGCGCATTACATCAAGTGATCGATCTGTGGTATTATTACAATCATTATTGTTGAATTTCGTGATTGGATTCTTCAAAACGAGTGCATTTTTACGTGTGATTTCTTATTTCTTATATATTCCCTGATAAACGTAACATGTTTTTAGAAAAAAAGGAGATGGACAGAGAGAGAGTGGTTATGAAAAGTACTGACTCAAGGCTCGAATAAATAAATACCCGGGCAACGCCGGGTTTTCAGCTAGTAGCTTATAATAGCGAAAACTTCGTGGCAGTTACACGCCTTTGCCAGGTGACACCGCTAGCAGTGCCATCTGTTGGCTCGAGTTGTTCGCTGTACCTGGCTTCACGTCTGTTACTCCGAGTTTTATTTCCCTGCGTACTGCATTTACAGTGAAAGTTTTATATTGTTGCTCCATTTAAGAAATTACGTTAGATGCTACTTCATTTAAGGTGTAGGGTTAAAAAGAAACTAATGCAATCTGTAAAGTTTATTTGGATAGAATCCGAATTGAAAATAATAGAGTAGGGGCAGTGGCGTAGCTGCTACACCAAGGGCCCCGGGGCAAAAGTGACGTTGGGGCCCTCTCTAAACTAAAACTATACCACAGGCGCCGACTTTTGAAAGTCTTGGGGTATCCTCAGTGGCGTTTCCAATAGGGGGGAGGTGGTTGCTGGCCTGCACCCCTCCCACGACAGGTATTTCTAAAAATTAAATAAAAATAAAGTTTATTATATTTTTCCAATTCCAGGTACAAAGGAAAATTAATAATTTTGTTTTATTTTAGTATTATTTCTTCTTTTTTGCTTCATCTGGTGTTAATTTAGGACCATTTTAATCTCTGAAAGGAGAAAAGTAATTTTTTAACATACAGTAAAGAAATTAATACCCATTAATTTCCATTTCGCGTTTCAGAACTACTGGGCGGCTTTTGCGACCATTTGAACCTGAACTTCCCGTTGTAGTAACTACTAAAATCATTCTCAGAGTTTTCGTCTTCTTAGACATGCATATCAGATAACGATGTGCCTGTACTGTGAATACTGTGTTCATTATCGCAAAAACTAACATCGAATGGTCTTCCTGCCTTCTTTCTTCTGCACATTTAATTTCTATGCAGTATTACGAAAATAGTTCATAACCACTTCTGTTGTCATACCATGTCTGTCGATACTAATAGGTTTACAACCCATTGTTACATCACGCACCAATTCAGTAAACAGGATGAAAAATGTCACGACTTAATACTAACACGATTCCTGAAGACAATTGACTTCTAACAAAATACATAAACGTTAAATTAGTAGTATACACATTTTCATCGTATCGTACCAAACCCACTTCATTTCTAGGTATTTAATAGAACAATTAAAGGTTACCGTCTTCAGTTTACGATACTGAACTTACAAGCAACATTCCATTAACATTCGGACTATTTAGAAAATGATCACTTCACTCACATGTCAACATGAATTTTAATGCCTACGAATGCAATTACCTGTTTGTTTTAGATAATCTTTTTACAGCGGTATATTACGAAAGCCACCGGCCCATCAATGGAATGAGAGAGTCTAATTTAATTACAATCAAGAAATACAACGTAAAGAAAAAAATAAGACCAAAATTTTCAGTGGAGTATGCCGAGTATGCCCACTCAAGTTTTGGGATATGCTTGAGCGACCGAGCATACCCGTAATCGGCGCCTATGAACTATACAGATGCAATACTACTTCATCAGGTCCTTATCGCTTATTGGAAGACATAATAAGGCAAACTTAAATACTCTTAAATAAATTACTGTGTGCCAAGCAGCAAACAATATTTAATCGTACTCTCTAATATAATTATAACTGTGAAAGTTAATTGTGCTTTCAATCAGAAACTACTGGGTGGATTTGGATGAAATTTTGAAGTGGGATAGAGTTGGACCTGGTAGGACAGACAGATAAAACTATCATGGGATAGTTTTCAAAGTTGCTCCATACTAGGTGAATGAAGTCGCAGGCAGAAGCTAGTCAAAATGAACAATGGAGTTTTACTCAACCACGAAAATATGGCCCTCTGCCGCGAATCAAACCATGAACAGTACTGTCACACACTGCTAGTAATTCAGTAGGTGGCAGGGTGCAAGTCTTAGCGGACAAGCAATACCTTTTTATGTTTATATTCTGACATGGGAATAATTTTTGGATTTCACTTCGTGCGTTAGAAGATTTTTGGCAGTGTTCAAAAAGTTAAAAGTCGAAAATCCTTCATGCAGCTAAAATATTATATACTGTAGAACGTCGATTATCCGAAGTGTAAGGGACATGGATCTTCGGAAAACTGATTATCCGTATAATCGAAATGTACACTTATACTTGCCAATTAGAAGTACTGTACAGTAAATGTATTTATACAGTATTTGGAGTCGCGCGATGCTTCACAATGCGCCAAGCAGCACGCCGCAACACTTGGAAGGCGCAGCTGTTGCTGTGGACAGCTTTGATGGTGCCACTGCTGTACTTCTGCCGACTGGAGGGTGCCGATTGTTGTACTCAGCGACTGTCGGCTTGGCCTGTCAGCAGGCCCCACTGGAAGCAATGTTCCGTCACCTTGTGGCCCAGTGCGGCTACTGTGGGAAGCTTAGTTTGACGGGAGGGGGAATTGATAGACGGTATGGTGGGAAGGTAAAAATAAAAATAAATAAATAAATAAATAAATAAAAATAAAAAACGACGCTCTACTGTAACTTTTTCCGAACGTCACGGACGCCGAGGGGCCCCTTGATCTCGTGGGCCCCGGGGCACTGCCCCGCCTAGCCCTATGATAGCCCCTGAGTAGGGGCCTACATAAGTTTTAATCCTATACATGAACGCAACTTTTCGTGAGCAGTTAGGCCTATTTGTGAGTTAATTTCCGTAACATGAGACTAAATCTGTCTAATTTGTGATGCTGACGAATCCTTTTTCGTATTGACAAATGTTTTAATTAGAACTGCAAAATATTGTTTTGGCAACAAAAAATGATAACTGTTACACACATCTTCTAATTCGTCAGATTCATTTATGAGAAAGAAAACCAACTTGCTTCTCACACCATAAGTGCTTTCAACAACGCACTTATCAAAATTTTATCTAAAAATTTCTGATATTTTATTGGACTTACTCTGAGCACAACCCACAACCATTGGGAATAAGTATTTTGTTTGTTAATGGAAGTTGGCAACTTCATACTCATTATCATTGTATGATGCCAGAGCCATTTTACATTTTTCGTGTTTAAACCCACTACATGCCCAGCCCACAATATAATTCCCTGCATTTGTTTCGATATGTTTACCTTCACTGATACTCATATCAGCATACAGGGACACAGTAACACGGTCTCCAGTAGACATTTCACTCACAGATGCATTGAATGGAAGTTTTTTCAGTTCATTTAATTTTACAGGGAATGCTGCTGCATCTACTTCAACGTTACTGTCTTGAGAGGTAGACAGTATAGTGCTGGTGTTTTACCTCTAAGAGTAAACCACTGGCTGCAGATATAAACAAATTATATATAAAAAAGAAGATAAATCAGAGCGTAAAAGCAAATGATCTGAGTATGCCTATCATATTTACATCTCTTTTATTTTTTGGAAACTTGAAAAATGATTTTTGAGCGCTTTGCTGTTTGTAGTTATTACAACCATATGTAGGACATATACTTCCTCTTCCAACCATATCCAACCGATCAAGAAAGTCTTCCATGTGAAAGGATGTAAAACGGCTATTCATCCACTGCGTTAGTTGACAACTCGAGCCGCTAGGAGGTGTTCTGGTGCCCTGTCGCCCGTTTCACGGCCGTTTCCGCTATTATCTTTATAAGCTATTTGGTAATAGTTCTAAAGAAGATGTGGGAAGGTGTCGCAATGGAAATTGGCAGCTCTGGTAAGTTTTATTTTTATTCATGAAAGCAACTACAGGTTAATTAACAATTCTTATTACATAATAATAATCATAGTGGTTTACGATATTTTTAATCTTGTAATAAACTGAATGCTGGATGAATTCCATCTATCAGCCATCACAATCAATAATGTTTTGATGCAGACAGTTCATCTACCAGGGCACAGAACCACTCCCGTTGAAGTAATCACCGAAAATATTTCTCGTATTTACTGTGCTGTTCCTATATCTGTGCTGAGATTCTTGTGAACTGATTGTTGAGGAAACATTTTCGTCATTCTCTTCCTGGGTTGTGGAAGTTTGTTCATGCTCCATCACAAAGTTATGGAGAATACATACTGCTTTCGTAATTTCTATCAGTTTCAATAGCTTTTTACAGTATTCTCCACAGTGCAACGCCTCGGCGAGCTCTCGAAAGACGGTAGGTTGTGTACTCTTTTTCTGTCATCAGAATTTCTCTCAGGAAAGGGTTTCATCAAATAGTCCAATAGAGGATAACCACCATTCCCGATTAAAACAAATGGAGTTGTGATATTTGCTCCTGGGATCGCTCTCACCGTTGGAATGTTGAGGTGACCTGACTCTAGCATTTGAAATAATGTTGAACATCGGAAGTTGCTCGAGTCACATTGTCGTCCTTCCGTGCCAATGTCAACGGCCAAAAATTTACAGTTCGCGTCTACAGCTTACAGTAAAATAGAAAACTATTGTTTGTGGTTGTAATACAAAGATCCACTGTGATGCGGGATATTTACCTTCCGTGTTACCCGATGCAGTTCGGAAAATTCCATTTTACAAAAAAGTCGTTGGTAATGTTTAACCATTGGTCGGTGGTAGGGACGGGCAAGTATTTATCCTTCAACGAGGCCCAGAGAATTTGACATGTCTCCTTTACTATGCCAGCCACCGTAGAGCGGCCCAGACGAAACTGGTACGCAAGAGACTTGTAACTCTCTCCAGATGCCAAAAATCTGAAATAAAAATATTATTATTTTATTTTTGTACCAATCGTACAGTCAGTTTCTAATTCTTATAAAACAAATTTAGTATTTTTTTTTTCTTTTTCTTTTTTTTTTTTCTTTTTTTTTTTTTTTTTTCAGAAGAGGGAGGTGAAGAACTTGCGGTCCTACTTTCTTAAAGAACTGCGAAAAGACGGCAAAGCCCGAAGTGGAGACAGAGCTGATTGTGTTGCCACAAGCTCCTGACGCTTTTTTGAACAGATACAATTAAAAAAAAATACTACAATGACTTCTGAACACAGAGATTCCGGTGTGTCAGAATGTGAAAGCCAATCAACAACAGATGAAAGTACTACACCAAAAGTTCAATAGCCGGAGTTTTCAGATGTTCAAATGATTGTAGAACTTATGGGACTTAACTTCGGGGTCATCAGTCCCTAAACTTACATACTACTTATGAACTAGCTAATACTAAGGACGGCACAAATATCCGTGCCCGAGGGGGGATTCGAACCCCCGACCGTAGTGGCCGTGCAGACCGTGACTGGCGCGCCGCAGACCGCTTGGCCACCGCGGCCAGCTTCAGATATTCCTCAGGTTGTTATCACATCTGAACCATAGACGAAAAAAATTCGTTCCACTTTGTCTAAGAGCAAAGGCGACCAGATGTTGGACCTTGAGAGAAAAAAGATTGAAATACTGGAGCAAGAAATCGACAGAAGCAAAAATGATGATCTTCTATTCTTTCAGAGTTTGTTACCATATATGGCTGAAATTCCACCTTTGCAATGACTTATACTGCGAAGCAAAATTCAAAATTTAATTGTTACAGAACTTCAGTTGGTTCAAGAAGGCATTTACCAGCCGTCTTGGGACACTCATGTATTAAACAAAAATACACCTTTACAGCTAGCACAGGAAGAAGAGCAATCGCTTAATTTAATCATTTCTGACAACAGTTCTTCAAATGACATTGTGTTGTTGCAGCCTCTCAAACCATTCCCCGAATAATTGCTCCATAGTGTAAAATTTTTTAAAACCTAATTTACATTCCCAAGAAATCGAAAACGGCGTAAGGAAGTTTCTCCTTACTGACTGATTTTGTAATACTCATGTATCCAGAACTACTTCTTTAAAAAATAGAAAATTAAACATTTGTGCTGAATTTACTCACCTTAATGTTACTACTAGCCGCTGTTCAGGAGATATACTAGCTCTGTAATTAGTATCTTGTTTTTGTTATTTATCTATAATAGCCACGAGAAGGACGCCGAACGAATTTACAGTCATTCGTAAATAACCAAAACATTATTCTGGAAACTTTCGAAGTTGGTTGTACAACACGTTGAATTCACCACGTTCACTCCTCTCACTATTTAATATTATGTACCCAGCATGATGGTAGTTTCCGTAGCAGTCATATTTCAAAGAAATATTGAACCGTTCGGTTCGTGGCGACTTCCCGTCGCCTGTCTTCGACTTTCGATTAGATCTCATGTGGTTTATTATCTTTGGGCTTCCCCTTTTAAATTGTCGGTTGTCCTTTTCGTTTTGGGTTTTGGTTTGGAAGTTTCCGTAGCGGTTGCTAGGGGTCGCTATCGGTCGCGCCTCGCGCGCTGCTCGGCGTGTGTGTGGACGGACGCAGGCGGCTTTCTTGTTTTGGTTGACTGCCAGGCGGTGACCCATGGTGATGGAACGGAAGTCGTCGTGAATTACTTACTAGTGCTCGTGTCTATTCCACCGGTCTCTGGTAAAGTGAGTTTGAGTGCAGTGAAGATTGGCGTCAGTATCTGATAAGTGTCGGAGTGACTTGGCCGCTATTATTCATATATATATATATATATATATATATATATGCCTTGCATGTCGGCTTTATGTGTGGATGCTTTTGGATTTTCTAATTTGAGGCAATTGAGGTAATGGAACTTGCTATTGTTTTCAAAAACGTTCAAATGTTTGCAAAACTTATGGGACTTAACTACGGGGTCATCAGTCCCTAAGCTTACAAACAACTTATGAACTAGCTAATACTACGGATGGCACAAATATCCATGCCCGAGGGGGGATTCGAACCCCCGACCGTAGTGGCCGTGCAGACCGTGACTGGAATGCCTCAGTCCCTTCGGCCACCGCGGCCGGCCTATTATGTTTTGAGTGCTAGTTGAGTTGCAAGCAGTGAGTAATTTACTGTATTGAAGTGCTTTTCACGTAAGCGCGATTTATTCGGCTTGTGTATCGAATACCTTAACTGTGCTTTGTAACCAAATGTACTTTCTGTTGCAGGCAGTTGTTTATTCTTAAATTATTGAGACGTTTCGTGTAAACCTTTCAGTGTAACCAGATATGTTGTTTAGATATGACCACTGATCAATTTGTGTGTGTCGCTTTCTGGGGTGTTCAATTTCAATGTGGTTCTGTTAGAGCGACGCAGACGCATGGACGTCATTAATCTTACCAATGGATTGTATGTTTTTTTTATTGTGAGTATTAAGGGCAAGCAGTGATGGTTGTTGTACCCTATGCGTAGGTATGTGCCTGGTTATCTCTTTGAGTATGCTTGCGTGTCAAATCTACGTATTTTAAGCATTGTAAGGTTCTGATCTTATTAGTTTTCTTATTTCCACTAATTTTATGCACATTGGTATATTATTATATGTATTGTATATTTTAAAGGTTTGTTGTTTTAGCATGTATGATTAATCTCCCCTTTTATTTATGTTTTGCAGTTGTACGCCTTATCTGTTGCACCTGGTTGACTGGCGTTGGGCCCGGTGTACCGGGCCTGTGGTTTGCCCGTGGGAGTGGTTTGTTGCTTCCGCTTCTGCCTTAAGTTGAGTATATTTATCTACCTGCTTTGTTTTGGCAGTCACCTTTAAAATTGAAAAAAAAAAAAAAAATTGTTTTTGGGCTCGTCAATTCGTGAATAGTCGGGTATGATCTTTTGACCAATTGTATTTTGCTATCTCGGAAGCTTGCAAGCTTTGACTTATAAGGTTAGGCCTAATATTGTTAACCTGGTAATATTTTTATGCTTAATTATTTGCCAGCAGTTTCGCTTACTTTGAATGTGTTATTTCATTCCTTTACTGCAAGTATTTGATCATTGTTAAGCGAAGTTCCTTGGTTAGGGATATCTGGCTATTGTGTAAAAATTGAGCCATTCCCTGCCTATTTGTTAATCATATATTACACGTTGTATTTTTTTCCTTAAAGGAAAGGAATTTGAGAGTACATGTTGATTTGTTTTGAATATGAAATTTTAAGATTAAAATTGTTATTCAATAAATGGTTTTTTTACTGGCAAAAGGTGTTCAATGGGGCGCAGTCCTACCTATTTTTTATAACCCTTCCAAATACTTTCTGCCAGAAGCATCATTTTCCGACTTAGTACTTACAGAGATATTTGGACAGTGCGAGCGAGCGAGCACCACGCCTACGGCGCCTGGCATCGATCGATGTTCCGGTGTGGGCAGCAAGCATCCAGGCGCTTGGCGCCAGGAGGTCGCGAGGCGTCTAGCCGCCAAGCGACGCGCGTCCGGTGTCGCCGTAGCCTAAAGGGCAAGGAGGACTCAAACCTCCGACGAGCAGCAACCGCGCGCTCCACAGTAAGGCGCCTTAAAGCGCTCGGCCATTCCGCCCCTGAAACCTGAAGCTTGGTAGAGCTTTTCCAATGGAGAAGGCTTTAATGCATCCTGTGAGCCTACATGTTTCATTAAGGCTTCTGTCGATCTCCTTTGCATGCTATTATTGATAGATCTGAAGCATTGAATTAATGCTTCAGATCTATCAATAATGTCTTTGACATATTTGAGACGTAAATCCGTCTCAGGGATTCTTTCATTGTATTAATTGATATTTATATCACCGTAACAGGATTGTTCCACCATGTCCATTGCTGAGGTGCTATTCCGCTGCATGGAGAGCCTTGGCAGTAGTGGCAATTATCTTTGGAACACAGATGCTGAATTAAAGTTTGTGTTGTGGAGGGAAATCGTACATAGACTATTCCGAGGTGCCTTAATCGTTAGTGGTGTGGTATTCTAACGGTTAAGACGTCTGCCTAGTAAGCATGGAGGTCCGGGTTCGATTCCCGGCCGCACCACAAATTTTAATTCAATGCTTCAGATCTATCAATAATGTCTTTGACATATTTGAGACGTAAATCCGTCTCAGGGATTCTTTCATTGTATTCTTTGCATGCGTCGAGCTAGAACAGGCAAGAGATATGTATTCAGCTGCGGAAAAGCAAAGTGCTAAGGCAAAGGTTCCAAGCACTTACTGCTAGTCAGCCTTTATTTTATTTTATTTTCCTTCGTATAGGAGGAAGCTACTGTCAGTTCTACAAGATTATGGTACAGGAGGCAAACTTTTGCAGGCAATTAAAGGGCTTCACGTAGACTGTCAGGCAGCAGTTGGAGTAGATGGCAAATTAAGCTCATGATTCAGGGTAGTTTCAGGGGTAAGACAAAGCTGTAACCTGTCACCACTGTTGTTCATACTATTCATGGATCATATGCTGAAAAAATTAGATGGCAGGGCGGGATTAAAATAGGTGCAAACAAAATAAGCAGTCTCATATATGCGGATGACTCCGTTATAATGGCCGATTCAATTGAAAGGTTGCAAACTAATATTTCAGAGCTCAATCAGAGGTGCAAGGATTATGATATGAAGTTCAGCATCTCCAAAACGAAAGTAATGTCTGTGGGAAAGAGATTTAAACAGACTGAGTGTCAAATAGGAGGAATAAAGTTACAACAGGTAGGCAGTTTCAAGTACCTGGTATGTATTTTCTCACAGGATGGCAACATAGTGAAAGAACTGGAATCAAGCTGCAGCAAAGATAATGCAGTGAGTGCTCAGCTATGATCTACTCTCTTATACAAGAAGGAAATAAGTACCAAGACTAAGTTAGCAGTGCACCGCTCTATTTTTCGACCATCTTTATTGTATGGGAGTGAATGTTGGGTGGATACAGGTTACCTTATTCATAAGGTAGAGGTTACAGATATGAAAGTAGCCAGAATGATTGCAGGTACTAATAGATGGGAACAATGGCAGGAGGGTGTCCATAATGAGGAAAACAAAGGAAAACTGGGAATGAACACCATAGATGAAGCAGAACGGACTGATGGTGGGGTCATGTTACACGCATAGGAGAAGCAAGGTTACCTAAGAGACTCAAAACCTTAGCAGCGAAGGGTAAGAGGAGTCGAGATAGACCAAGAAGAAAGTTCTTAGAATCGGTGAGGAATGCTTTTGAAATAAAAGGCACAACATCAGACGATGCATCAATGTTAGCATTGAATAGGGGATCATGGAGGAATTTTATTAAAGGTACTATGCTCCAGACTGAACGCTGAAAGCCATAATCAGTCTCTAATGATAATGATGATGATGATGATGATGATTTCTTCATAGTGATGTTTGTAAGTGACCTATCAAGGTTCACTGCAGAGAAAGTGTCTCGTATCTTTAGGTACTATCTGATCGTTCGTATATGTATTAAATATGATGGTGACTACAGTACTTCCTTGAGCGTGGCCAATTTTCTACGTCTTTCAACGTTTTTTTCTTCTTCTAAGGTGGCGTAAAATTGTCGGTTCTGCAGCAAGGATTCTATAATTTTTACTACACTCAAGCACATAATTTAAGGATAATTACAGATTGTGGGGCCACACAACATGGCACTACACAAAACTGGCGCTAATAGCATAGGCACACATGACACAGATCTGTAAGTCCACGGTATTGGTAATAAGATGAGAAAACCGTCCGGAACACATGTGCTACAAAACGCCACTGTTTCCTGCACGTGCACCCAGACATCAATATGCATATGTACACAGGCTACACAAAGGGTTGGTCTACTCTGGAACAAGTGGTCGAGCAGCTGCTGGGGTATAGCCTCCCATTCTTGCACAAGAGCCTGTTGGAGCTGCTGAAGTGTCCTTGGGATTTGAAGACGTGCAGCGATACGTCGACCGAGAGCATCCCAAACTTGCTCAATGCGGTTTACGTCTGGAGAACAGGCAGGCCACTCCATTCGTCTGATATCTTCTGTTTCAAGGTGCTCCTCCACGATGACAGCTCGGTGGGGCCGTGCGTTATCATCCATCAGGAGGAAGGTGGGGCCCACTGCACCTCTGAAAATGCGGACATATCAGTGCAAAGTGACGTACCGATACATATGGCCTGTTACAGTTCCTCTGTCAAGGCCATGCAGGGGTGTATATGTACCAATCACAATTCCACCCCACACCTTCAAACCATTACCTCCAAACAGGTTCTTTTCAAGGATATTACAGGGTTGGTATCTGGTTCGTGGTTCACGCCAGATGAAAACCCGGCGAGAATCACTGTTCAGACTATACCAGTAATCGTCCATGAACATAACCGCTGTTCCAATGACCATGTACTGTATTCTTGACACCAGGCTTTAGGGCTCTCCTGTGACCAGGAATCAGTTGAATGCATCTTGCAGGTTTCCGGACGAATAAACATGCCTGTTCATTCGTTTGTAGACCGTGCGTCTGGAGACAACTGTATCAGTGGCTGGGGTAAGGTCCCGAGCAAGGCTACCTGCGTGGCCGTCTACAGGCACTGATGGTGAGATATCGGTCTTCTTTTGGTCTTGTACACTGCGGACGTCCTGTACCGTTGCGCCTGGGCACGTTTCCTGTTTGCTGGAATCGTTGCCTTAATGTTGAGATCTTACTTCGTGGAACACAGTGGGCCCATGCTACAACCTGCTGTGTTTGATCAGCCTGCAGTCGTCCTAGTATTCTACTCCACATAACGTCATCAATATGTGTTCTTTGAACCATTTTCAACACATATTCATCATTGGCACGTGTGAAAACGTCTGCACACTTATTCGCTGCATCATACTCTGTGCTGTGACTTGCACCAGCACACGTATATGGACTGCTGCCAGTGCGACGACCGTAGGTTAAAAGTTGGTCAATGTACGTAATAAAAGCTTAAATCTGGGAGGAGGCATCCAGATAAGAACCTACTGTTATAAAAAAGCTTAATTTTATCAATAAAATTAGCAAAAGATCCGTGTGAACTACCGTCTACTCCCTGCTGCAAAACCTTGTTCCCTGGCCCACATTGAGAACGACTTGAGTGCTAGATAGGAGGAACAAAGTTAGAACAGGTAGACAGTTTCAAGTACTTGGGATGTATTTTCTCGCAGGATGGCAACATAGCAAAAGAACTGGAATCGAAGTGCAGCAAAGCTAATGCAGTGAGTGCTCAGCTAAGATCTACTCTCTTCTGCAAGAAGGAAGTAAGTACCAAGACTAAGTTAGCGGTGCACCGCTCTATCTTTCAGCCAACTTTGTTGTATGGGAGTGAAAGCTGGGTGGAACAGGTTACCTTATTCATAATGTAGAGGTTACAGATATGAAAGTAGCAAGAATTATTGCAGGTACTAATAGATGGGAACAATGGCAGGAGGGTGTCCACAATGAGGAAATCAAAGAAAACCTGGGAATGAATACCATAGATGGAGTAGCTAGAGCGAACAGACTGAGATGGTGGGGTCATGTTACACGCATGGGAGAAGCAAGGTTACCTAAGAGACTCATGAGCTCGGCAGCGGAGGGTAAGAGGAGTCGAGGTAGAACAAGAAGAAAGTGCTTAGATTCGGTGCAGAATGATTTTGAAGTAAAAGGCATAACATCAGACGAGGCATCAATGTTAGCATTGAATAGGAGAACATGGAGGAATTTTATTAGAGGTACTTTGCTCCAGACTGAACGCTGAAAGGCATAATCAGTCTCTTATGATGATGATTGTTCATTATTATTATTTTAAATCTAGAGTTTGCATTGCGATATGGAGTATTTTAAAATTTGTACGACCTCACACCAAAAGATACGCTATTTTACAATTCTCATGCCGACAAGAACAATGACAATTCAAAAATAAAATTCTTGAGAAAACTGTTCTTTTCTTGCCGTGACGAATATGGACTAGCCTACAACAAAAATTATTCTACTGGCCTGAGTCAGACAAATTGCGAGATAGAGATGTGATGTGCTACGTACACGATGAGGGTGATTAGACAAATTGTCGCGAGAGCGCACGTTAGCCGACTGCCGGTGTGTCGCAAGGGATAGCGTCACCGATTGCAGTACTGACCGATTGCAGTACTGAAGGTCGCCCGTTCAATTCCGTCCATCGGCAGAAATTCATTTCTTTGTAATTATCATTTCCAGAATGTTCAACATGTTTCTTATGTTCACTTGTAATTTCTACATGTTTCTTATGTTGAACTATTCTTCTAATTTCTGGTACATTCTGTCTGTGTATAAATAGCAGCGCACTCTGCCTGAAAGGCAGTCAGTGCCGCGTTCGTTTCGCAATAAACGTGCTTTCAGTATAAGTGCTGTGTTCCGTCGATAAGCCTGCCTTCGAAGTCAAGCCTGCTTCCATGCCAACGCGACACTATTTTTCAGTGTCAATATCTCAAATTGTCGTTTTTGATTTGTATCACTTTTGTTACTAGCTTGCTAATTGTTTTGCTAAGCAATGTAATACTAACAAGGATCAAAGCTTCCGTTTGTTTTTGTGTGTTTTCGCAGAAAGAAATTACGGTTGTTGGTCCGTCAATATTAGACGTGATATGTTCACTACCTGGAACTGGAGCTGTCGTATTGCAACACCGCATTGACTGTGTATGACTTGTCGTTTAATTTGTAGATCGGCTGTGACTGGTATTTCATGCCGGGTGTCGCATGACGGAAGGAATCATTGATCTTGTTGTTTCTAAAAACCCATTTTGATGGTACTATGTATCAGCTTTGGCTACGCTTCATTGTATTAGGTTTGGTTTCCAAATATTCTTCATCCTTTGAGAGTTTTGTTCCCCTTCATATTGGGCCCAGTTTTGTCTAGTTATTTTCTTTCTCTTCTGAACTCCTGCTTTATGAATTACCTCTCTATTGTATATACTGTAATTCCAGTGTTTTCCATATCCTTTTCAATTAACCACGTGGGCTTGGTTTTGTAACTGTTGAGTTACTTAAAGATCCGCTTAGTTAGTCTTCTCTTCCTCATTACGTCAGTTTGTTTATCAATTTTTAAGTATAACTGTCGCTTGGTATTAACCGATATTCATCACTATTATTTTTATTTAGCTCCCAATATTTTCCTTTGTTTTCGACCCACTCTAGTTTGAAATAAATCGCAGTTTACGATGTTCTGGCTTCACTGTATTTGGTTTAGATGGAATACCAAACTGTGGTGAATGAAAATTTGTGCCCGGCCGGGATTCGAACCCGGGATCTCCTGCTTACTAGGCAGACGCGTTGACCACTCCGCCACTGAGGACACAGTGACCAGCCCGACTGCAGAGGACCCCTGCACGTCTCCTGCCAAACACAAATCTCCATTCGCCACGCTGTCTTTTTCCTATGCCACAGCCTATTTATTCTGTAATGCTCGCAGCCACAATACTGTATTCTCGCATCAGGGAGAACAGACCATGAAGTATCGAGACACAATTAATTGTCGTCAGGAGCTCAGCCTCGGCTTGTATACACTCTAGTTTGTCGAGATCACCATTTCTTATTAGCTTAAGTGTTTCTGCCGCTTAGAGAGCTACGCGTCTGGCCACTGTTGGGTAATGTGTTTATTTTCTGTTCCATGTCAAGTCTTTTTCATAAAAACTTTTGTCATATGAAATACCATATCCATTTTGTGCACTCTAGTTTCTATAGAAGTCTTTTCTCTTTCGTCGTTCATTATTCATGTTCCGAGGTATATAAAGCGACATGTATTGAGTATCAGAGGTTGTGAATGGTGATATTTTGAGGAGCATCACGGGTGTTTGTCAAGAACTTTGCTTCTTCAAATGTTATTTGTATTCCTACTTTGGTTGCTTGTTTTGCAATTCTCTGACTTGTTCTTGGGAATTGCCTCGTGAGTCTATTTTATTTTGAGGAATTATTTTCTTTATACTTATGCCGTGATCTGGCTTAATGAATATGACGGATGGCTATAAAGCGTATGTTCGAAACAAATATGACTTTACAGAAAAGAAAGCAGCGATAAAGAAACAGGTATCCAACGACGGGGCTATAGTCAGATTCTCTGTTGCCCCGCAGTGGTAGTTATTATGAACATATTTATGGCTGTTGGATGTGGCTCAATATTCTTTATTTGACTGAATGGCTGATCATGTATGCGACAGCTTGCTTTTCAGGTACACTCCTAGCCATTAAAATTGCTGCACCACGAAGACGACGTGCTACAGACGCGATATTTAATCGACAGGTCATACACAAACAGCAGCTGACCAGCGTTGCCTGGTGAAACGTTGTTGTGATTCCTCGTGTAAGGAGGAGAGATGCGTACCATCACGATTCTGACATTGATAAAGGTGAGATGGTAGCCTATCGCGATTGCGGTTTTCGTATCGCGACATTGCTACTCGCTTTGGTCGCGATCCAATGACTGTTAGCAGAATATGGAATCGGTGGGTTCAGGAGTGCAATATGGAACGCCTTGCTGGATCCCAACGGCCTCGTATCACTAGCACTCGAGATGACAGGAATCTTATCCGCATGGTTGTAACGGATCGTGCAGCCACGTCTCGATCCCTGAGTCAACAGATGGGGACGTTTGCAAGACAACAACCATCTGCACGAACAGTTCGACGACGTTTGCAGCAGCATGGACTATCAGCTCGGAGACCATGGCAGCGATTACCCTTGACGCTCCATCACAGACAGGAGCGCCTGCGATGGTGTACGCAACGACAAACCTGGTTGCACGAATGGCAAAACGTAATTTTTTCGGATGAATCCAGGTTCTGTTTTTAGCATCATGATAGTCGCAACCTTGTTTGGCGACATCGCGGTGAACGCACATTGGAAGCGTGTATACGTCATCGCCATACTGGGGTATCACCCGGCGTGATGGTATGGTGTGCCATTGGTTACACGTCTCGGTCATCTCTTATTCGCATCGACGGCACTTTGAACATTGGCCGTTAAGATGTGTTCCGACCTGTGGCTCTACCCTTCATTCGATCCCTGCGAAACCCTACATTTCAGCAGGATAATGCACGAACGCGTGTTGCAGGTCCTGTACGGGCCTTTCTGGATACGGAAAATGTTCGACTGCTGCCCTGGCCAGCACATTCTCCAGATCTCTCACCAACTGAAAACAAATCAAATGTTGAAATGTTTTTAAAGCGTATGGGACTTAAATACGGTGTCACCAGTCCCTAAACTTACAAACTACTTATGAACTACCTTATACTAAACACAGCACAAACATCCATTGCCGAGGGTGAATTCGAACCCCCGACGGGGAACGACCTCACGCATCGCAGCCCAATGCCTCAATGCGCTCGGCCGCTCCGACGCGGCCAATTGAAAACGTCTGGTCAATGGTGGCCGACCGACTGGCTCGAAACAATACGCCAGTTACTGCACTTGAACTGTGGTATCGTGTTGAAGCTGCATGGGCGTCTGTACCTGAACACGCCATCCAAGCTCTGTTTGAGTCAATGCCCAGGCGTATCAAGGCCGGTATTACGGCCACCGGTGGTTGTTGGGTACTGATTTCTCAGGAACTATGCACCCAAGTTGCGTGAAAATTTAATCACAGCCGACCGCGGTGGCCGAGGAGACTAAGGCGCTCCAGTCACGGTCTGCACGGCCACTACGGTCGGGGGTTCGAATCCCCCATGGGGCATGGATATTTGTGCCGTCCTAGTTCGTAAGTAGTTCATAAGTAGTTTGTAAGTTTAGGGACTGATGACCCCGTAGTTAAGTCCCATAGACTATACAAACATTTGAAACATTTGATTTTGTAACCACATGTCAGTTCTAGTATAATATATTTGTCCAATGAATACCCGTTTATCATCTGCATTTCTTCTTGGCGAATGTGACCAAACAAACGGGAATCTCAATCCTCCGTACAGCCCGATCTCGCTCCTAGCGACTTTCATCCCTTCTTACACCTGAAATCTGTCCATGGTAGTCAACACTTCAACGATGATGACGGGCCTATGATGTGCCTATAAAATTTCGGAAGCTATGTAGAAAAGTAGTTGAACAATTGTAAATTTTTGTACAATAAATATTTTTCTTGCATCTGCACACGTTTGTTTTGTATAACCAAACGGAACTTACTTTGTGGACATGCCTCGTATTTTGCTAAGGATGGGCAAAGAAATGGAATTTGCTCTTTAAAGGCACCATATTCCGGCGGACAAAGGGAATTGTAACTAGCTGCGATTCCCTGGACCTGGCCATGGAAACAGGCCACGGGAAAGGACAAAGCTAAAACATTAACTGCACGAGGCTACTGTAGTAACATCACTCATCCTCTACGAACAGTTAATGAATACAGAGGAGAGAAAGAGAGCATATTTACGTGTGAATACAATTTACGTCCCCAACAACAGCAGCATTAAGCTAACAGACGCTAATTCCTACTGTAACTTAACTGCTTCACTAACCTATGACTGTACTGACTAATAACAACTCCAGAGTAGCCCCTTGCCTAGCACCATACATTATTCTCATTTGTCTCTTTATTCTATACTAGCTGCTAAACCCGGTATTGCCCGGCTACATATGCATTATTCTAGTCTAATATTAGAAACGAAGATAAAAATTCGGGAAACATTTAGTCTTCTTGTAATCGTGAAGCTTATAAATTATGAAACAGTAAAACAAAGAAATAAAATTATAACTGCAATAGCCAAAGAAAGAAAAACAGTAGTGAAATACAATAGATGTACAAAATTGATTTAATTCAAACTTTAACTATAAACAATATTTAGTCCATCTCGTTCTTCCTTTTCTGTCCATCGGCTTCTACCTTACTATCTGTTCATTTAAGTTTCGTTTTCAAGCAGTTCAATACTTATGACATCTATAACACGAATTATCTACAGGAGAATGGAAAAGATGATAGAAGCTGACCTCGGGGAAGATCAGTTTGGATTCAGGAGGAACGTAGGAACCTGGGAGGCAATACTCACTTTACGGCTTATCTTAGAAGATAGATTAAGGAAAGGCAAACCTACAGTTTTAGCTTTTGTAGATTTGGAGAAAGCGTTTGACAATGTTAACTGGAATACACTCTTTCACATCCTGAAGTCAGCGGGGGTAAAATACAGGGAAAGGAGAGTTATTTACAACTTGTACAAAAGCCAGACCGCAGTTATTAGACTCGAAGGGCATGAAAGGGAAGCATCAGTTGGGAAGGGAGTAAGACAGGGTTGTAGCCTTTCTCCGATGTTATTCAATTTGTACATCGAGCAGGCGGTGAAGGAAAGCAAGGAAAAATTTGGAATAGGGATTAAAGTTCAGGGGGAAGAAATAAAAACATTGCGTTTTGCTGATGACATTGTAATTCTGTCAGAGACAGCAAAGGACCTGGAAGAGCAGTTGAATGGAATGGACAGTGTGTTGAAGAGAGCGTATAAAATGAACATTAACAAGAGCAAAACAAAAATAATGGAATGCGGTCTTAGAAAATCAAGCGATGCTGAAGGAAATGGATTAGGTAACGAAACAGTGAAGGTGATAGGTTTTGTTACTTGGGTAGTAAAATAACATGCGATGGTCGCAGTACAGAGGATATAAAATGCAGAATGGCAATGGGAAGAAAAGCATTTTTGAAAAAGAGAAATTTGCTAACATCGAATATTAATTTAAGTATAAGGAAGTCTTTTCTGAAGGCATTTGTGTGGAGTGTTGCCTTGTACGGAAGTGAAACATGGATGATAAGCAGTGCGGACAGGAAGAGAATAGAGGCTTTCAAAATGTGGTGTTACAGAAGAATGTTGAAAATTAGGTGGGTAGATCGCATAACTAATGAAGAGGTACTGAACAGAATTGGTGAGAAAAGGAATTTTTGGCATACCCTGACTAAACGAAGGGATCGCTTGATAGGACACATTCTTAGACATCGAGGAATCGTAAATTTAGCATTAGAGGGAAGTGTGTGGGGTAAAAATCACAGAGGGAGACCAAGAGACGCGTATAATAAGCAGATTCAAGTGGATGTGGGTTGCCGTTCTTATGAGGAGATGAAAAGGCTTGCTCAGGATAGAGTAGGGTGGAGAGCTGCATCAAACCAGTCTCCGGACTGAAGACCATAACAACAACAACCTTGACTATGTGTCCTACAGTAATATAATGTTACATATTTGTACAGTGTAATGTTAGGCAACTGTCTGCGATGAATAAGTAGTGGATGAATGAAGTTTCGTAAATGACGCGTCGCGTGATGGTAAAGTTTTGGCGATTCATTGTTTACGTCACATCTCCTGAACTATGTGTCGCAGACAGCTTTTAGCCGTACAACGATTGTTGTCTGATAGTAAGCAATGCGTGTGCGAAGTTTAGTTGAAATCGGTTCATTATTTTAGGAGGAGACGTGGAAAAATAGCGCATGATGTAACAGTTACTCGGAAATTTCATTGTTGATGACTTCATACCTCCTGAAATACGTGTAGTACTATGATGTAAATTTGAAAGTACATTCAGTGGTATATGTGCCTAATGTCTGCAAAATGTGTGGTGAATGGTGTTTGTAGTAAAGACATAATAAATCGAAACCTCATGCATGATGATGCGGTTTTTCACGAACCAAATTGTTTATGACTTCATATCTCGTGAACAATATGTCAAACTATGATATAATATCGAAGGAACATTCAGTGGTGTGTATGTGTACTGTCTGTCAAATGTCTCGCGAATACAATTTACAGTGTAGAAGTGATAACTTGTACTTCATGCCAAATGCTATAGATATACATCATGAACATCGATAAACTTTCTTCTTTTCATCATTTTATTGTAGTTGTCAGAAAGAAAAGGTTTTTAAAGATTTGAATTATGTTAAAAGTCTATTGCAAGTCGCTAAGTGTTCTCATTGTCAAATAGTTGACAAATAAATGTATGCTATCACGCGCCATAAGATGGGACAGTTTTCATTCTTTATGACGTGATATCATGTGAGCTATATATCGTAGGTGGTATGGCAACCATAGCAAATGATTCTTGATCTTAAAGAATAGTTGTACCAAATTTGGTTGAAATTGATCCATTAGTTTAGGAGCAGATGTAGAGTAATATCGCATGATGCGACCGTTTTTCACGACTGTCACTGTTTATGACGTCATATCTCGTCACGTATGTGTCGTAGGTGGTTCTTACCCCGACAATGATTGTTGCCTGATAATAAGGAGCATCCGTATCAACCTTGGTTAAAACCGGTCCAGTAGTTTAGGAGAATATACATACAGCCTATTTTATAAATGTATAGATTGTGTCGCAAAAGTGTTTGTAAACGCACTTCATTTTACTTTGAGCCAATGTGGTCATTCAGATTTATAACGCAACAAATGTTTACGAGTAGGCTCCTGCATTGTGAAGCGTACAATTTCGTATTTATGAACATTTAAAGAAAATTGCCAATGTTCACAGCAGTGTAAGATTTGCATCGTATTTATAGTACTTCGTTGAGAGTTCACTGAAGAGCCCCGCAATTATTCATAACTAGATTGCTTTCAGCGACTGTCGTTCATTTATTTTTGAATGAGGTAGTAGTGCAGTGCGATCCTGTTGAGTGAAGGTGAAACACTAAATAAGCATAACTGTACTGAATGTAGAAGAAATTAACATATCCCTCTGGGTATTGTTCAACAGTCAAAGCGCATATTTATTTATGCGAAACTAGTTATAAATTGATCTAAAACGGAGAGAGCAATTCGTCGTACAGTTTCATTGCTTATCTTAGTAGCAATAATGAGATGTGAGTTTTTTTAATAGTAAAACACTGCATTACACGACGGATTTCGAGAATGAAATTTAAATATTTACTTCATTAAATTGCACACGATAACGAAAATAAATCCTCGAAATATAAGGCAGCCAACTTTTTCAAAACTCAATGCGAGACATTTCGAGGATGTGAAGGAGGACTAAGATCACGGGACTCATTGTGCCAGATATTCTGAAAGTAAGAAAGAAACTTAGGCGAGCGGAGCAGGCCTACTCGTTTACTTTTAAAGTAACATATCTAAGATGAGTGACATTTTATTCTTAATTTTCAATCTTTATTTACATTGCATAAATATTTTCTCTTGCTCCTATTTTGAATTTTAGTCTCAGAATTTTACACAGTCTTTCTCCATTACGTTTTTCCTATCACCTTCGTTGTCTGTACTACTTTTATTTGGTCCAGCTCTTAGAGAATCGTACTTCACACATTTTGATAAGTAGCTTACTCCGCCCAAGGAATTGTTTCTCAATAACCTCGAATTGAATTTGATAAAAAAAATTACTTAAAACTGTTTCAACAATTCTATTATAGTTCTTTCGATGAACTGCAGAGTTTAATTGTGCCTTACTACATGCAATGCTCACTCACTTTCGTTGTTGTGTTTTCAGAATTTCACCACCTTTATATTCCTGAAGTAAAGTAAGATGAATGCTGATATTGTATTTGCATATCAGATTTTAAATGCGTTTATACAGGCTATGATAATATTACATCACGTTTGCCACCTTGAACACCGAAAATATTCCATTACATTTACTGAAACGTACTTAACGCACACGAAATATGCCCAAAATTTTTTTATTAAGTCATCATCCTATCACCAAATGCAGTACCAAGGTAAAACAAAAACAACTTCCACTGTCAGCGAATTTGTCAGTTTGAAATAGTTTATTTGCATGGTTTTTTTAATTTATGTAAGCAGACTGTCATTTATTCGTAGATGATGCATTGTGTAGTTGACTTGCTAGCAGTATGACAGCTTGCCGTACACAAAAGTTTCGGCTTGTACTTTTAGACCAACATCTTCAAAAGTTCTGGAATGCGGGACATTTTCAGTAATTATCACAATGGGGGACAACGAGTCAAAATGCGGGAGTGTCCCGCAGAATCCGGGACGGTTGGTCGCCTCATCGAAATACGTTTTGCCGTACATGTAAACTACAACTGGTTTCGAGTTTCATTCTTGAAATTATGAATGACAGCGTTATAAATGTCGACTGTGATGAATGAAATTAAATTGCCGGTTTGCTTAAATATTCAGACAAATGAGCTGTTACGCTTGATTTCAGTGTTTCCTGAGTTCAACGTTTCGTTCTGTAAACAATCGATAAGAGGAGAGTCACGGCGCCGGCCGCCAGGTAGCAGCGTTGCAAGCTCGCCCGCTGTTCTAGCCAGAGCGCTGCCCCCCTCCCGCCCACGGCTGCGCGCCATGCCCCCACGCGATGCCTCACGCGAAAAATCGAAATCGGGGATTCCCCGAGTTTAGCTGTCAAGGTCAACGGAAACCTCCTACAGGCAGCACTGCAGCGCCCGTGTGGCGGAATGTCGAAGCTGCTGCTGCACCGGCGAAGCACCAGCTGTCGGGCTGCGCTGGGCTACGCCGTGAGTCACAAGCGCGATACTGTCCATAGGCCATAAAAAGCACTGCTACGTCGTGCCCTTTGCAAGGGTACATAAAGGTAACTAGCAAACTCTCCGGTCGTAGTAAACCAGGAATTTCTGCCATGCATTGTATATTGCGGAATAAATACAGTTTATTCCCTCCCCCCTCTCGTCCCCATGGCCACACCATATTTAATTCGCTAAAGGTGTGCGGAAAGAAAAACTGTAATTTTTAAAGTTTTGTCGTCTTACCAATATTTGAAACTAGCTGAAAACCCGGCGTTGCCCGGGATGTTACATATCTGCCAGGCTGCATGTGAAACTGCAGTAGGTGTAGATGGAAAGACATATTATAAACATCAGGTTCCAGGCTTCCGATTCTGACTTTCCGGATATACACCAATTTCAAACCAGAGGTTTATTGATACCACTTATTCTTCGATTTCTTTTTAAATTATAAAGTAAATAATTTTATAATTTCAGCATACTTGAATTTCGTCAAGAAATAAGTTGACTCTGAAAATAATAAATAAATGAAAATGTTTCACAAATAAATAGTTTTAACATTTTTAATATTTAGTATAATTTAATTACATTTTTACAGTCATCAGAGATGGAGAAAAGACACCATATTTACTTAAAAACACATGCCGTTTTTACGAAAACGTGCTCATATCTCATGAACTACGTGTCGGAATGTGATACAATTTAGAAGCTACATTCAACTATATATGTGTATGCTGTCTGTAAAATTTCCTATCGCTACAATTTGTAGTGCTCAAATTATAAATTGTAACCGAATGCCGTAGCTTTGCTCCATAAACAGCGGAAAAGTAGTAAGCGAGAAACTTTTTTCCTTTCATTATTGTACTATGGTTACCAGCGAGAAAGAGTTTAATAAAGGTTTGAAATTATGTTTAAAATTTGTTGCAAGTCGCTGAGTACTGTAATTCTCATACAGTGTATTTCGAAAGTCTCGCCGCATTATATGGCATGTTTTGAGATTTCTATTGGTTATGACGTAATATCTTTCGAACCATGTGCCGTATGTGATTCTTAGCAGTTGTTACCTCACGGTAAGGAATGTGTGTACCAAATTTGGTTGAAATCGGTCCAATGGTTTAGGAGAAAATGAGCAGCTTTGTCGCAAAATGCAGCAGTTTTTCGCGCATCTCATTGTTTATGACGTCATATCTCATGAACTATATATCGTATGTGATTCTTACACAAAGGGCTACCATCCTCATGGATTGAAGCTTACGTGTACAAAATTTCATAAAGATTGGAACAAAACTAGATTTGTATGCAACACGTACAAACATACGGACACACTGCTTTATATATTAGATCCCCATTGTTTTAACTCCATGTTTGGATTCCTCATTTTCATGTATTTCACGTTCTCTCGGCTGAAGAGCAGCACTTAATGGTTTGCCAGCCTAGTGGTATGTATATGTTTGTATAAAATAACAATAAAGGATAAAAATTGCGGAAAGAACAGCTTCCGAACTTCTTTGACCTCATAGTTAGTCTAGGGCAGAGGTCAGCGAGTAATCTTAGGTCGGGTCCGGATACTTTTGAAACTTTTTATCGAGTTCCGCAAGTGAAATCTCATATTCCTTATTAATTTTTTATTTTAATTTTTATTCACAAAATAATATGAAATACAACAAACAGTCATATTGGGATTCAAACTCAAGAAAAAGTAATATTCTTCACAATTTTTTTAAGTTTCACTCTTAAACTACTACGAAATACAATAAATGTAAAATAGAAATGTATTTAAAAAATCCAAAAAAAAGTTACATTATTTTGCAAAGTATCTTCAGGCTTTCGTAAGTTAGGAGCACAAAACTGGTGTTTACATGGATATGATCTGACCGCTGAAGTAGAGGTTTCGTAGATTCTCTGATTTATAGAATTTCATTGTTCATTAAATAAAGTTCTACTTATTCAGCAGTTTACTGTAAAATTCTAGAAAAAAATTATAAGGGTGGCTCTCATACGAATTGTTATCTACAGAATTTATTTATCTGATAATTTGAGTATGTAATTTATAGTTTCAAAATACTATTGGCGGTCCAGTTTTTGGCCTGGTCCGTGGTCCGCCAGTTGCCGACCGCTGGTCTAGGGTGACCAGATTTCCAAAATCAATATACGGCACACACATCGGTAGCGAAGAATGCGAAACCAAATGTTGCCTGTTATGCCGTAAGTTTTATACAATATGATGCCATCGGTGTCACTCATTAACCTCCATCTTCCCTAATAACGCGTCGTATTTGGTAGTTTTGGTATTTACACTTACTTCTGTTTGAAGCACTTCTTTTTAGTTCTGTATCTTTTGCCTAGAAAGTGCGAGTTTACCACTGCACGAAAAGTGCTTAATGGTTGAAAGAAAATGAAACCAGCGAGACAAACATAGGTATGAGGGGCTTTTGGGAGGGTCAAACTAGTTACACGGCAATCTCAATAACCAAGACATACCATGTGAAGTGCTAATATAAAAATCAAGCAAACATACTCGCACAACAGAACAAATAAATTGCATTACTAATTAAAGAAATTCTTTCCTGTTTTATACTTTCACATGCAAACAAGTATATACGCAAACAATTATATACGCAATTTACTTACTTCTTTCTACATTATATTTTGCAGCAGAACGTGTGTCATTCAGCGGTTCGGTATTTTCAAACAGATTTTCATAATAGCCTAATCATCACATGAAGTAATTCTGAAAACGAGTTCTTGTTATAATTATTTCTTTCATAGTCTGCTCTCTAAATGTCTCAGTCCACAAGCTGTGATGGAGAATTTAGTTTCTGCCGCGGCATTAGTGCTACTACAAACCCAGTAATGAGCTGCAAAGTTTTGCAAAAATGTTCAAATGTTTGTAAAGCTTATGGGACTTAACTACGGGGTCATCAGTCCCTAAACTTACAAACTACTTTTGAACTACTTACGAACTAGGACGGCACAAATATCCATGCCCGAGGGGGGATTCGAACCCCCGACCGTAGTGGCCGTGCAGACCGTGACTGAAACACCTCAGTCCCCTCGGCCACCGCGGCCGGCAAAGTTTTGCACGACACATCTTCAGATGCAAGTAAGTTGAAAATGAGAGACTCGTTTTTAGCAAATCGTTTCGCAGTTCTCATTTAATGAATTTTATCTTCAAATATATTTTTAACATAGTTCATTTCCTCAAAGAGCTGATCCTCACGTCTTTCTTTCAAAATATTGTCATCAAACTCCGGTAAAGTTTTGAGCCTTTGCTGAACAGACTTCCAAGGAAGAGGATAACTGAGTTGCACCCAGTTAAATGGTTTCAATAATGAGTCTTGTAAAATAAACATTAAATGTTCAAAAATCAGATTCTTTCAGCACGCCATCTTGTAGCAATGAACGTATCAGTAAATGAAGTTTCATAGTTAGTAAAGCTGCCTATGTCATGCCAAAGCATTACGCAGAACCAATCAAAGAAATTAAAAAATCGTGCCTTATTCACTTTCAGTTGAAGCCTGTTTTCTTTATTGTTTGATTGTGGCCACATTTGTTCTCCATTTGGCTACGATGTTATTTTAAATTATATGGGTCGGTTAATAAAAAACGGGACGATATAGGTTCCGTATTTATTTTCTCGGGACAATGGAACATTTCACAGTTCACACCGGCGTAGCGTATCTCGAGCTACGTAGCACGTATCCTGGTTAGAGATAAGTACCCTTCAAACCGAAAGCTACGTATTAAGAGCTACGTTTTCTATCCCATCTTCGTATTTGCTCAGTTTCTGAGATGGTGTGCTAACTTCAACACTGTTTATGGATAGTACCTGAAATGGCGTTCAAAGTGCCGTGCTGTGACGTAGATATTAAATTAAGTGTGCCGTGTATGGAGTGTGGTTCAAGTAGCGATAGTGGTGATGAACTGTTGTTGTTGTATTCAGTGTCAAATAAACCAAATTGGATTCATCCGATAAATGTTAGAAGAACAGCATATGGCGAATACCACCACCTAATGGACGATTTACAGCTCTAGCTATTTTCCTAAGGTAACAATTCCTTGCCCGTAATTTCAAAATAGAAACGTATTCCATTTAACCTTTTCTTGTAGGCCCCGTGCTTGTCTCACAGCCTCGAAACAGATGGCAATTTGGCAACTTTAAATTCCATATAAATATGCACACTGCTTGGAAATGCTGATATAAATCTTCAAAACTGTATTTATTTCGTGTTATTGTACAATTTGTTGAAAGTTATATATATATTCTCAGTTCTGTAATCTGGTATCAACTAAAACAAATTCACCTTACTTTTCGGTTCCTTTTCCCTTATTTATTCCTTTTTTTAAATCCTCAGTGCTCCCCAGAACACCTCGGAGAAGGATAATATAAAAGAAAAAACAGAAAATATACAACAGAATTCCTTACACTAAAATAAAAGAAACGAAACATATTAAAATTTTCTCCCGCCTAACATCTATTTGAGTCGTACTTGTTTGTTTAGTGGTTTGAATGTAAGGTTCCGTTCTTTGAAAGACAAAATTTCCAAACATTTATCTGTATCCTCACACCCCGTAGCACTGGATACTTTCGCACTTGGTCAATTAATACAGACTTTTGGCACAATAAACACACAAACAGGCAGTAATAGAGCTGTTCAACACAGATCACGTGGTTTGTGGAGCAGTGTAGTGCGCATGCGCGAGCCGAGATCGCAGCGACGCAACGTGTGCAGCGTCGCTGGAGGATGGGGTATTATGTATCCCAGCTGGAACTGACGCGAGCTACATCGGTCTGAAATGCCCCATTTGATTACATTACAAGATACGTCTTTCTGAAGACGTAGTTCGAGATACGCTACGCCCGTGGGAAATGATCTTTAGGCTAAATAAGGCACGATCCTGTAAAATACGAAACATCTGGTCACCCTAAGTTAGTCGTTAGACCTGGTCATTCACGCAGAAAACTGCAGTTTTAAACAATTCTGCTTAGATCTTCGGCTGTCCGAATGATAGAATGCGATCTTTTTCTGGCTCACAGTGGCATGTCTGAGGCCCGGGCCGTTAGAATGAAATAGAGGTGTAGCAAACCGTATGTATTCGGTACTGAGTAACGAATACTTTGGCTGATATGAAATACTGAATCGTTACTCATGAATAAATTTCGTTACTCGCATCTACCGTATCGATACGAACTCTGTAACGAAAACCAGTACTGGGAATGCATATATTTTGATACTATATATTATGAGTTTTTTTTATATAGACATCCGTGACGATCTTTAAGTTCATATTTAGAAATTGGCAATTGATTGATTGATTTTTCCAGGGAAGCCAAAACAGTCTTGGTCCAACCCGCCACTGCTCGCACCGAAACTAAGTTTATTGTGCGGTATCGCTCCCTGTATATCTAGTAAAGCCAAGCCCTTGAACAGTGCAAGGAGTCCCTTTACCAGTTCTTTATTACACACAATTTCTTCGGGTCTGGTTGTCCCAAATATTCGGTGCTTTTTATTCTCCAATGCAATGCATTCGAAGATTAGATGTGATGCAGTTTCATCACCGTCATCACAGAGCCTACATTTAGGGTCCTCTTCTGTTATTCCCACTGTACGTAGGTGTTTTTAGAAATTCACATGGCCTGTCAGCAATCCAACCATGAGTCTAATCTGCTCAGGCCCAGGATTGCAGAGCTTCTTTTAAAACATGGCTTTGGCATCATTACCTTGCCATGTTTTTGTTGGTAGACTTTGCTCCAATATTCTACGTGCTGTCTTCTGAGCCAGTTATGTAGCTCCAATTTGATCATTGTCTTGGTGATTGTCAGGACAGGTTCCGGTCCAATAAATGGAGTCTCTGCCCCCATCCTGGCTAATCTGTCGGCATTTTCGTTGCCACTAAATCCCCGAGTGGCCACAATAGTGACCCACAATAGGTTTACTTCTATTGCTTTCCCCTAGCTCCACCAGAACCCTGTGACATTCTGCAACAATTTTAGACCTTGTTGCAGCAGCTGCCAGTGATCTCAGGGCTGCCTGGCTGTCTGAATAGATATAGATACTACGATCTTTGTAGCACCTACGCAAATTCTCATCCACACATGCCCTGATGGCAGTGATTTCGGCCTGGAATACTGAGGCCAGTTTCCCTAGAGAGATGACGCCGTCCAGTCTTGGCTGCACCCCATATACCCCGGCCCCAGCGCCTTGGCCTGATTTTGACCTGTCAGTGAACCAGACAATATCCCCTGTACGGTGTCGAACTATTTTCTCCCACTGCTCCCTACTTCCAATTGTTATATTGAAAGGCTTGATGAAGCAGTATGGGGTTATAATATAGTCGGCTGGCATTTCCCCAACCTTTCCTATATTTACCTCACTCACTATTTTAGTGTGTGATTCTGGATATCCCAAAGAGTTCCAGTTGTTGACAGATTTGAGTCTGTAGGCACCAGCTGCCGCCTCCATCTTGACCCAAAAGTGTAATGGGGGCATATCCAGCATGGTTTCCATCCCAGCAGTTGGTGTGCTGCTAATTCCACCTGTTATGACTAAGCAGGCTAGTCTCTGCACCTTACCAAGCTCCTTAGCAGCAACCTGCTGTTCTACCTTCTTTCACCACACGACCGCCCCGTATGCGATCTTGGGTCTAATCACTGTGGTGTATATCCAGTGCATACCCTTGGGGCTCAGGCCCCAATTTTTGCCACAAACTCTCCTGGTACTTACCAAAGTACCTTTTGCCTTGGAGCAAAAATTGGCAATTGACTGTAAATAATGAGAAGTCGTCCTCATGAGTACGAAAAGGAATCCGTTAAACTTTTTTTACAAGATAAATCAATCAAAAATGAAGGTCGTAAACTCCACAAAATACCTAGGAATTACTATTACTTCAGACTTAAACTGGAAAGAACACGTAGATAATGTCGTGGGAAAGGCGCACCAGGCAGAACCCTTAAAACATGCAACAGAACTACAAAAGAAACTGCATACACAACGCTTGTCCAACCATTTTTGGAGTATTGCAGCCCAGTGCGGGATCTGTATCAGGTGGGTTTGACGGAGGACATCGAAAGATTCCAGAAAAGAGCAGCTCGTTTCGTATTGTCACGATACAGGGGAGACAACGTTATGGAAACGATGCAGGATCTGGGATGGGAATCATTACAACAACGGCGCTTATCGCTGCAGCGTGGGCTACTTACGAAACTCCAATCGCCAACATTCTCCTCCGAATGCGAAAATATGTTGTTGACTCCCACTTACATAGGTAGAAATGATCATCAGAATAAAATACGAGAAATCAGAGCTCGAATGGAGAGATTCGGGTGTTCTTTCTTCCCGCGCGCTATTCCAGAATGGAATGAGAGATAAATAGTATAATGGTGGTTCGATGAACCCTCTGCCAGGCACTTAAATGTGATTTGCTGAGTATCCCATGTAGATGGTTATTTTTGTTTTTAAACATTTTGGATTCTACTTCTTGGTCCGTGTTTGCAGCTTATAATATCGATTATTTGACGTGCGCTTTAAACGCAAACATACGTTTTATTGTATTTTCTTATCTGTAAAGGTTTCAGTTTAATGGTTAATTATTTGTCTTTGATCTTGTCTACTATAAAAACAGTTTTGTAAAAAGTACTCAAAATTATCATCTACACATTTTCATTCATGATGGTATTATCTTAATCGTTAATGTAACATCATACAGTACCACAGTCCTTCTGCTCGCAATTGCAGTGCTACTGCTATGATCGGTCACACTGGCATGCGTCACGAAATATTCCGATTGATTCTGAACTTCCAAGCCTCTAGGTAAAGTGAGGGAACAGTGCTTAAAATAGAGGTCATGGGTGGGGTCTCGCTAATTTTGATCAATTTGTATGACAACTGTATTTTAATCAGGAGGGAAATGGACTGTACTGATCCTTTTCTCAGTAGTACAATTGCCTAAAAAGGAGGCGTACAGTATCTAAATTTTAAAGTAACATTAACGGTAAAAAATTTTCACGGTTCCAAAGACAGCGTAGCGGCCGTATTTCTGGGTGGCACTGGTATCGAAAGTAGCGACACGTTTGTAACGAGAACTGTTTGTTTCAGTAACGGACACTTGCGGATACGCATCTTTTCGTTACTCTCACAGCTCTAAGAATGAAATGAAGCCCTCTCGCCGATGCAGGATTGCCGACGCGGCAGCAACGCAGAGTTGCCACAGATAGTAGCCGTTTGCGCTCTTAACGACCACTTGTGCCAACTTCGCCGCGTAAAATGCCTAAACGTAAACATGCTGCCCTTTCTGTGACTCTCAAACTGTGAGAGATAAATGCGAGATCAATGAAAGAGCAGAGCATGGGCGTAGCCACAGGGGGGGGGGGGGACTTTCGAAGGATCAAACCCCTCCCGAAGTAATGAAGGAAAATAAAATGGATCGTCATTCTGTTGCAAGATGCAGTCTCTCAAATGTTGACAAGGTTGTTTCGACTGTATCACAGAATTTTTGCCTGAAAGATCGTATATTTCCTGTATAGAGGCCCAGTTTATCCAGGTGCAATTTCATACTTTTCAATCCCTGAAGAAAGAGATTCGTTGCCATCAGTTTGCTTCGAACGAAGAGATAGATATCTGGGTACAGTCATGGCTCTGTAGGAAACCGCAAAATCTTTCTACATGAAGGCTCTGGTGTTTTGTCTGACATTATGTATTGACGTTTATGGTGATGACTTTTAAACAATAAGCAGTTTACCAACCCATTTTCCACCTGCCTCCTTTTCTTTTGACTGCTCATTGTAGATGGAGGTGACTTTGCTCTTTTCCAATCACTGGAAAGAACTCAGATGGGAAACCAGTTCTCAACAAAGAAGGGAAAACTGAAAGGTGGAAAGAGTACATAGAGCAGCTCTACAAAGGAAATGAACTTAGAGACGATGTTGTAGGAAGGGAAGAGGAAGTAGATGAAGATGAAATAGGAGAGATTATACTGAGAGATGAATTTGACAGAGCCCTGAAAGACCTAGGTCAGAACAAGGCCCCAGGAGTAGATGACATACCCTCAGAGCTACTAAAGTCTCTGGGAGAGCCAGCCATGACAAAACTATTTGAACTGGTGTGTAGGATGTATGAGACAGGCGAAATACCCTCAGACTTTAAGAAAAATGTAATAATCCCCATTCCAAAGAAATCAGGTGCAGACGGGTGTAAAAATTACAGAACCATCAGTTTGATAAGTCATGGTTGCAAAATTTTAACACGAATTATCTACAGGAGAATGGAAAACCTGGTAGAAGCTGACCTAGGGGAAGATCAGTTTGGATTCAGGAGGAACGTAGGAACCCGGGAGGCAATACTCACTTTACGTCTTATCTTAGAAGATAGATTAAGGAAAGGCAAACCTACATTTTTAGCTTTTGTAGATTTGGAGAAAGCGTTTGACAATGTTGACTGGACTACACTCTTTCAAATTCTGAAATCAGCAGAGGTAAAATACAGGGAAAGGAGAGTTATCTACAACTTGTACAAAAGCCAGACCGCAGTTATTAGTCTCGAAGGGCATGAAAGGGAAGCATCTGTTGGGAAGGGAGTAAGACATGGTTGTAGCCTTTCTCCGATGTTATTCAATTTGTACATTGAGCAGGCGGTGAAGGAAAGCAAGGAAAATTTTGGAATAGGGATTAAAGTTCAGGGGGAAGAAATAAAAACATTGCGTTTTGCTGATGACATTGTAATTCTGTCAGAGACAGCGAACGACCTGGAAGAGCAGTTGAATGGAATGGACAGTGTGTTGAAGAGAGCGTACAAAATGAACATTAACAAGAGCAAGACAAAAATAATGGAATGCGGTCTTAGAAAATCAGGCGATGCTGAAAGAATTAGATTAGGTAACGAAACAGTGAAGGTGATAGGTTTTGTTACTTGGATAGTAAAATAACATGCGATGGTCGCAGTACAGAGGATATAAAATGCAGAATGGCAATGGGAAGAAAAGTATTTTTGAAAAAGAGAAATTTGCTAACATCGAATATTAATTTAAGGGTAAGGAAGTCTTTTCTTAAGGCATTTGTGTGGAGTGTTGCCTTGTACGGGAGTGAAACATGGACGATAAGCAGTGCGGACAGGAAGAGAATAGAGGCTTTTGAAATGTGGTGTTACAGAAGAATGCTGAAGATTAGGTGGGTCGATCACATAACTAATGAAGAGGTACTGAACAGAATTGGCGAGAAAAGGAATTTTTGGCATACCCTAACTAAAAGAAGGGATCGCTTGGTAGGGCACATTCTTAGACATCGAGGAATCGTAAATTTAGCATTGGAGGGAAGTGTGTGGGGTAAAAATCGCAGAGGGAGGCCAAGAGACGCGTATAGTAAGCAGATTCAAGTGGGTGTGGGTTGCCGTTCTTATGAGGAGATGAAAAGGCTTGCTCAGGATAGAGTAGGGTGGAGAGCTACATCAAACCAGTCTCCGGACTGAGGACCATAACAACAACATACAAGATGAATTCCATGACTTGATTGCTGACAAAATAAAACAAGATATAATAAAGATATTTTAGCTGCTAAATACTTTTCACTGATGTTTCACTGCACTCCCAGATATCAGCCACAATCCGCAGATGACACAAGTAATTCGATATGTCAAGTCGAATGACTCAGAGGTTGTGGAAAGTTTTACTGACATTTTTACAGTTACAGACAAAATAGGAGAAGGCCTTAGTCAAGAGATACTGCAAAAATTGAAACAAGATGGGTTGAACATGAAGTACTGTAGGTGGCAGTCTCATGACAATGGGGCAAACAGGGCTGGAAAGTACAAAGGGGTCCAGTCAACAATACTTCAGAAGAAGTACAATGTGCTGCTCACTCTTTAAATTTAGTAGGAGCAAATTCAGCAGACATTCAGCAAGACTAGGTGATCTGCAAGAGTAGATGCGGTTGAACCTGTTTACAAGCATTTTCACAAAGTTTTGAAGACCTTGGAAGAAACTGAAACTTATAAATTGTCAGCACCAGAAACAAAATCAGACACAAGATATATTTTAAAAAATATGAGAAAACTGAAATTCATTACTTGAACTTGTTTCTGGTATGCAATATTAAAATAAATTGCTCACGTTAATCAGTTTCTGCGAAGTTAATACTTTACAATTGATAAAGCTGTTCGTTCGAAACATTCAAGGACTTTTGGGCTTTCTCAAAACTTGCCGGGATTCTTGTACCTCTGAAGCTATTTCTGAGGCCAAAGTGCTAGCAGAAGATAATGAGGTATCAACGGTATTCTTCGAAAAAAGTATTCGAAGAAAGAAGAAAATTGCTGTTGAGCTTTGTGAGGATGAAGTATCCAACATTCACAGAAAAATACGGAATAATTGACAGAGCTTAGAACCAGGTTTACTGCACTTGAGAAAATTGGTACAAAAATTAGTTTTCTGTGTGGTGTGCAAATTCGAGAAATGGAAGTGGAGGACTTGAAGGCCAAAGCAGCGGAACTGACAGAAGATCTTAGCGAGGAAGAACTTGAAGTTGAAAGTTTCAGACAACATGCGCTGGCAGTAGACAGAGTCTTGCAAGATTCCACTGCATCATCAACATTAAGTTTAATTTATAAAAATAAATTGGTAGAGAGGTATCCCAACCTTACTACAGCGTTAAAATATATCTTACCATTGTAGTTTCTGTTTCGTCTGGAGAAAGAAGTTTGAGCAAGCTGAAACTAATTAAATACACTTGAGGAGCACGACTGCTTAACAAATCTGAGTATAATATCCATAGAGCACAAACGAGCTGCTTCTCTAAATTATGATGATATCAAAAACAGTTTTGCAGCAAAAAAAGCTCGAAAAGCGAAATTTTGAATTGATTTTTGTACGATGAGTAATCTTGTAATATTTTTGTATGTATTAAAATTGTTCTGTTTTCCTTTGATCTTAATTCAGTCAATAAAATAAGTTCATGTTGCGAGATTGTGACATTTATTTAGAAATACGTAATCCAATTAACGAACAGCTCATCACAAAAAATCAAACTTTTTACGACATCATGTTATCCATCTTTTTCCAAAATGACCCCCCTTCTGACAATTCACAACATCTTTCTCCCGCCCCACCCTCAGGCCTCTAATAATTTCGTTTTCATTCATTTATTATAGTTTCATACCAACATGTTATCATTTCACAAGATTCATTCCGTCACGTCACAAACATCCCTAGCCGCTCATTCCCGCAGGCGTAACTCTGCCCATACCGCTCTGTTTAACGGTCGCATTTATGTTCCGTAGATATTAAGAATACTACCAGTTGTAAACGTGGACCTGCCGCGACAGCTACTCCTCTGCTGCTATGGTGAGTTTTATCATATAAAACGTTCCATTAATTTCCATACCACACCCCTTTAGTCCCTAGTTATTCTAGCTCAAATAACCCTTACGTACTTTGTACGTTTACCTCTTTGCAGGCGCCCAATAACACAAATTGTTAAGATACCTCCTACACAGCAATAGATAGTTCTGTGGCTCCATCTCCGCCCAAGTAAGTCTGAATTTTCAAAATTACTCACCTTAGCCACATTAGATTCGCTGCCCGCCAGGTACACGGACGGTAACAAAACATTTGTCTTTTTCCAGTCTGACGATGCGCTAACAGCGCGAAATACTGCAACAGAGACTGAGCATTTTTTAATATTCAACACTGTTGCTGCACCAGCCGCCACCACCACCATCATGGAATGGAATGAAATGTAACCCAATTAGCGTCAAAAAGTCGATTCTTACGGGGGGGGGGGGGGCTGAAAGAAGGGGCGGCAAATTTAAGCTTGCCCCCCTAGGCAAATGTCCTAGATCCGGCCCTGGTATAACGGAGGTTCGATGTATCCTCTGCCAGGCACTTAAATGTGATTTGCAGAGTATCCCAAGTAGATGTAGATGTAGAACTATTCATCCTAACGTAAAGGTATTTATTACTGAATGTGAGAAAAAGCGAAACATAACTGCACAAACACGTTTATTAACCAGCGAAACGAGTGACAAACGTATTGGCATACATCGTTACTAAGCAGGCAGGCAGCAATATTGCGTGCACGAATCACAAGCGATCCCGAAATTTCTGGGATTTCCATGCAATCGCTGCGATTTGTCTACACTCGTGCTATCTATGAAGCGTCGGACGCCCATGCGATGTATTGCTGCTATTTGTCGCTCGTGTGGGCCCTTATGGGAAAGATGGTTTCATACATGGGCGTCCTTAACGGAAGGCAAGAGGGGGCAATTTCCCCCTCCAGTACAGACTCTTTAGAGAATTCTGCGTTTCTATAGATAACAGCACTGCCGAATGCGAGGGGACAAGCATTGTCGCGCTTTGCTACCGCGACGCGTTTCGAAATCGCAACCTCTTATTATTGGATCAGTGTTTTTCAACCTGTAGTTCGCTACACCCCCCCCCCCCCCCGCGCCAACCAGTGAGTCGCAGTCTTCTTCGGGGTATCGTCGTCACAGGAGGAATTACTTGTACCATAAAATAACTGGGGATTCAGTAATTCAAAAACGTATGCCTAAGTGAAACTTATTTAATGTTATAATTACGGAGTTCCACGAGAAAAATTAATTATGAACTAAATAGATCCTATATGTATAGAACAGTGTTTTAATGATAAAGAAGCACAAGGTCTAAAAACTGTTTTCAAGAACCAATCGATAGGTACAACTCCTCGATACAATAAGTAATTCTGAAAAATTCGAAATAAGATCTACTTCTGTAAAGGTTTTCTATACTGTGGGATCTTAGTTAATGAGCACAATTCGCTTCTGAGTCTTGACTCATATGCGAAACATTCGTTAAGCAAAATATATTTTTCTGTCGGAAATCATGTAAAATAGGATAACTTGTTCCATTCTGAAAAACACACAACAAAATTCGTCCAACAATTTAAAATAATGTTGAACCAAAATAAATAAATAAATATTTGTTACTTTGAAATAACGTAGTTTTGTTACATTATTGAGGAGGAGGAAGGTCACCAGAATATTTTTATTTGGAAGGGGGTCGCATGTTCGAAAAGGTTGAAAAACACTGCGCTATATCACCAGTATCGATATACTGTGATGATAATTTTGTGGAATATTACTGTCGTTCTTCACCATAATGCTCAATAATGTTGTGGAACAGTGTTGCGGGTACATAATCTTAGACGATAAAGACGCCGCTCCGGTTATGCTTACTTTACTTTGTTGCATGCCGGAACAAAAGAAGATGGAAAATAAAAGTGATACATGGAGAGTGAATAATTCACTCACGAAAACTTGGGAGAACTGAGGCTGAATGAAAAGAAAGATTATCGTAATTATTTACGTGTTAACTGTCCAACACTTAATACTGCTGGAAATAGTTATCCTCATGATCAAAAAACAAAACTAGTGGGAGACACAATTTCCCCATGCTAGAGTATTACGCTACGACATCTCGACACTATTCACGTGTGTCGCCCATCAGTCAAAGTTCATTCAAACAAAATTAACGAACATCTTACTAAGATATTAAAGTGATCGTGTAACGCATCTCTGATTATTATCCTACTTTCACACGGATTTTATGCCTTGTAGGTTGTAGACTAATTAAATTCTCTCTTTCCATAAGCCTGATATTGTATACCCCTAATTTTCATTGACTGCTTGACGTGTTTGCTGCAGAGAGCGAGGTTGATCTCCGCAGGAGGTTCGAGTTCTCCCTCGGGCATGTGTGTGTGTGCGCGCGGGTGTGTTGTCCTTCGGTTAATCTGTGTATGTTTAAGTAGTTTTTAAGCATAGGGACAGATAACCACAGCAGTTAAGTCCCATAGATTTACAAACATTTGAATATTTCTACCAGCCTGTCAAGCATAATAAAGGCAATTTTACTACAGTTTTTCCCCTGTAGAGAACTGATTTATATACACAGTGAAAAGTGTAGTGACGACTCTCTTGGAAGAAAGGAAAATAATTTGGGTTTAACGTCCGTCGACATCGACGTTATTGAAGAGGCATTAAGTCCTGTTTGCTAATATATCCTCTATATAGCTACAAAGTTAATTTCTGTTTCATGGTAATAGAACAGAACTGTACAACACGTTTCCATTATCTACTGCCTATTGGTTCTCAAAGAGGAACGAGTTGACTTCCAGAAGATGATAGTTTGCAGAATTATTGTTGATTCTTAACCTTGAATATTTTCGAAATGCCCATTCGTCAAGACACGCAAGTATTAAATGTTTCGCATACCAGTTTGACTTCAGTATTTTAGACCCATAAACATCTATCTGACACTTTCCTAAAAACGCATCTGACGTGCTCACAGCAATTTAGAATAAAACTGCTGCTAAAGGAAGCATGTCGATTAGTACCTAAATGGAATCTTACAGGCATTAACGTTACCTTTGTTGACCAAAATGAAATCGTAATTACTTGTCCTACAATATAAAATCTGTTTTGGGATCCTTCCACCCGTCCTGAATGTTGTTTCAGGTGACCTATCTGACTGTTTCTAGGGGCAGCAAATATTTCAATATATTAACACAACACGATAAGACAAGTAGTAAAACTGGAAACTGTGTACTTGCCTTGAAGCAGAAGGTCTCAAATGTTCCAAATTGTTCAATCATAACACTAAAAAGACAATGTTAGCAACTTGTAATGACCTTCACATACAGTGTCAAATAATTACATTTTCTCACCAACCCTCTCCTTCCTCTCTCACGCGCGCGCACACACACACACACACACACACACACACACACACACACACACACACACAATGATGGAATGAAAAAGCTTATATCGCTTACTATATTTTCGCAGTTCATGCGATCTGACTTCAGCATCTTAATTATTGTCAACACACTTTCCCTGCAGCATCTACACATATAACTAAGCCTGCAAAATTAATCACTTTAAGGCACATACTTCAGGAGATGTCATGGACACACAGTCGCGTCGAATACTACCATCCTGATAGACCTTGGGTGGAGATTTAGACTAGTTTAGGACTTAAGGCATAAGAATAATCACATTCGAAACCAACGCGAATGACACTGACATTGATGTTTATCAAGGATGGGCGACAAAAGAAAAAGAGTATTGTTTTGTCTAATGTATTTTTAATTAAATATACGTGATAGAAGTGTAATATTCTGCAAATTTATTGTTTTTACAAACCGGTTTTCGGCTGTTACGCCATTAAAGGGTCAACACTACAGAGATACAGCAATGCAGCTTGGAAGTTTAAGATTCAAAGATCTTAAATTGCTGTATACAAGGGTACGCGTACGTTAATTTTCAGAGAAAACTAGTATAACGGTTACTTGATATTAATAACACATCTGAGACAAGAAAAACATTACATCTTTTGTTCTGAGAAAATAAAACGAAATTGGTTGAACAAATTATGTGTAACAGGTCAAATATTTAGAATGTAGAAGGGTGAGAATGAATTGAGTGAATATATAAGTTAACTACATACATGTGGCATCTGTTCCGAAAGAAACAGACGTCACCTCTGATCCTACAGTTGTTATTATTTAATATTCACAGAATATATGACATCAACTGCGATTGGGCAAAGCTGAAAATGTGTACCCAGCCGGGATTCGAACCCGAGTCTCCTGCTTTCTAGGCAGTTGCGCTGACCCCTAAACCACTGTGGACACCTGCCTGGAATACCTCGTGCATCAGAATGGTGTGATCAAAAGTACTTTCAGCTACACACATACTGCCCTAATAACCTGCAAGGACTACCTAAGCACGCCTCCCATCAGATACAACTTCCCAGCTTCGCCCTGCCCACAATACTCAAACTCGTAGTTATGAAACTAATTTCCGTAAGAGTAATGTCTTCAAACTTGCCCACCCCTCCCCACTAACGATAGGATCATTGCCCGTCACTGACATATATATATATATATATATATATATATATATATATATATATATATGTATGTATGTATGTGTGGCGTCTGTTCCGAAAGAACAGACGTCACTTCTGATCCTGCAGTTGTTATTATTTAATATTCACAGAATATATGACATCAACTGCGATTGGGCAAAGCTGAAAATGTGTACCCAGCCGGGATTCGCACCCGGGTCTCCTGCTTTCAAGGCAGTTGCGCTGACCCCTACACCGCTGGGGACACAGTGATCACCGCATTTGTATCGTTTCTTAGGTAGTCCTTGCAGGTGCGGTGATCACTGTGTGGTGTAGGGGTCAGCGCAACTGCCTAGAAAGCAGCAGACCCGGGTGCGAATCCCGGCTGGGTACACATTTTCAGCTTTGCCCAATCGTATTCTGTGAATATTATATAAGTTAACATTTTAAATGACTGGATTAAACTATAGTTTAGTGTCCAATATTACTGACAAAATAATAAATAACAATTGATATTAGGTAAGTAGCCAAATTTCTGTGGTGATACAATGTAATTAAGCTTTGTATCTGTAGTGGCGAGCCGCAGTGGAGTAGCCGAGCGGTCTAAAGCACCTCGCTGCGGAGCGCGCGGTTGCTCGCCGTTGAGGTTCGAGTCCTCCCTCGGGCATGGGTGTGTGTGTTTGTCCGTAGGTTAGTTTACCTAGGTTTAAGTAGTTTGTAAGCTACGGACTGATGACCACGCAGTTTGGTCCGATAGATTTACAGACATTTGAACATTTTGTAGTGGCGACATGAGGCAAGTGAATGGGAATGGGTAGTTTGCGTGGTCCGATTAGATTCTGCAAACTGAAATGGTGAGAATGGAAAATGTATCTCATCATTTAGTACCAAGGTTTAGGAAATGTAATTTTTGGAAATCAAAATAAATGTTGTCATACATAAAACATGTTTTCCCTTCTTTCCAAGAAGTCATTCAGATTCAGTGCTCGGATCACACTTCTCTCCGTGAGTGCGTCTTGGACTGCTGCAGTGTGCAGTACTCCCAGGCACTTGACTCCGTATGTCAAGGGCCCCTTGCCCACGCTCCACTCTCGTCTTGGGCGGACAGATTCCGCTCGTGCTCTCTGCCTGATTGGCTCCAATAAATTCGTTGATGCTCTTCTACAAGGGGATTCCCCGACGTCTGTCGTCAAGTCGTGAGCTGAAATTTTCCGACGCTTCTACGCCACAACTCGAACAGGTCGTGCCACGTCTTGGGATATGCGGGTCTGTTTAGCATGACTGGAATACCCTACGATCGGGGGTTCGAATCCCCCCTCGGGCATGGATATTTGTGCCGTCTTTAGTATAAGGTAGTTGATAACTAGTTTGTAAGTTTAGGGACTGATGACCCCGTAGTTAAGTCCCATAAGCTTAACAAACATTTGAACATTATTATTATTATTATTATTATTATTATTATTATTATTATTATTATTATTATTATTATTATTTTGAATACCCAGGGCCGGCGGAAGGAGAAAATATCATCTGGGCAAGGAATCCATATGGCGCCCCGTACAACCCATTGGTATTACTGGAATTAAATTTGCTATGCTTACAGATAGCTGCTTTTATAGGATAACTCCTTGAACTCTATAACTATAAGAAGCAATTATCGAACTGAGTAAGATCTTCACTTTTGTCAGTTAAATACACAGAGTAAGTTTTGTTACCGATATACGAAACAATTATTTACACATGAGCATGCAGAATATTCTACGCCACTGATTAGAAATTTAGAGAACGATTCAAGAAACAACAATTTATATAAAATTAAGATTGATGATGCGATATAGCATTTATTTACACATATATACATTAACAACCTTGTTAACAGCGTAAGATAACATATATATGAACAAAAGAATATGCAAATATAATTTGTAACAGCATTGTACAAAAATTTCGTAATGCAAATAATACAACCAGTAATATACAGTTTTAATGCAAATTGTCCTTTGAGTTGTTTACAAAGCTAAGTAAAGTTAACTTTTCGTGCCTTTTTCTTTGCAAAGTCTTTAATTAAAATTGGTTAATACACATCTAACGAGTAAAGGTCTTATCGCTTTGGTACATGTATCAAGCATCAGTGTTGGTATAGAATGTAATTATTGCTACTTATAAAAATGGGAAAAGAACGTTCTTTGAGCGTGAAGTTCGCCACCTATCTGAGAGGCCGCCACCCTACCCACCCCAGCCTGCTAAGACGCTACGAGTGGTAACACCTCTTCTCTATTAAACGTAATAAAACGAAAGTACGTTACGTAACATAGGCCTAGTTACCTGCACTGTGTTGTTATCTTATGGAATATTGGGTGATTTCTTGCTGGTTTTCTCATTCTCTGGTTCTACGTTTTCATTTCCATTATTGTCTGTTTCAGGAGAACGAAAGAATTTCTTTAATGCTGCTGCCTGTTTCTCATTTTCAGCCGCTAATTGTGCTCTTTTTCTGTATACATTTCCAGAAGGCTTCTTTTTTCCGAAATGTTTATAAAGAACATGTTAACGCAACGATTCTTCTATTAAGAATCGAAATTCAGGAGACAAAAGAAGAACACGCACACCATGAAGCCTGCACTACATATACATGACTTCTGATTTATAATTTTCTTTCACGTGACATTTGACAGTACAAAAAGGACTAATTTCGTTTCGGTTGCCGATAACTCAATATTGTTTGTGTGTATTGTTAGAGCGGCCGACATAGTTTTGTCGCAAGGAGTACAATTGTCGGCACCGCGGCGGTTGTAATTGTCACAGCGTGTTATTGTTGCTCAAAACTCCCAACTCTCCACAATAGCCTTTAGCTTTGTCAGCGGAAATTTTTTTATAGACAAATAAAGTGAAGGGATTTCCTTTAACAGAAGATTCGAGAAGAAACTGGGGTTGCTATAAAGAGTGAGGCCTAAGGCATGAGGTAGTAACCAATGTTGCTACAAAATTTATGGAAAAGTTAATTTTTAGTTCACTGTTTACAGTAACATAGATTTAGGAAGGATTTTGGCGCCCCCCAAATTCCCCTAAAATTTGGCGCCCGGCCCTTCCGCCGGTACTGGGAATACCTCGTGCATCAGAATGGTGTGATCAAAAGTACTTTCATCTACACTTATACTGCCCTAATAACCTGTCGCGTGAGATGGAGGGTACGTTGTTGAACGAGTACTGTTCGCATCTTTTTTATACCCAGGTGATGACACGGCACAACAGTTAGCTGCACGATTACGTATGGTTTCGACTCCATCCTAATTTACCCTCGTGGTCGCTATGGTTTTTGTGTGAACGATGTTGTAATGTGTTATATAGACAGGTGAAGTACCCTCAGACTTTAAGAAAAATGTTATAATCCCCATACCAAAGAAAGCAGGTGCAGACAGGTGTGAAAACTACAGAACCATCTGTTTAATAAGTCATGGTTGCAAAATATTAACACGTATTATTTACAGAAGGATGGAAAAGCTGGTAGAAGCCGACCTCGGGGAAGACCACTTTGGGTTCAGCAGAAATGTAGGAACACGGGAGGCAAAACTCACTTTACGGCTTATCCTAGAAGATAGATTAAGAAAAGGCAAAACTACATGTCTAGCTTTTGTGGATTTGGAGAAGGCTTTTGACAATGTAGATTGGAATAAACTATTTCAAGTTCTGAAGCAAGCAGGAACAAAATATAGGGTGCGTAAGGTTATTTACAACTTGTACAAAAACCAGACAGCGGTTGTCAGAGTTGAAGGGCATGAAAGGGATGCGGTGGTTGGAAAGGGAGTAAGACAGGGTTGTAGCCTTTCTCCATTGTTATTGAATTTGTACATTGAGCAAGCTATAAAGGGAAGCAAGCAGAAATTTGGAGAATTAAAGTACAGGGGGAAGAATTAAAAACATTGCGTTTTGCTGACGACATAGTAATTCTGTCAGATACAGCAAAGGACCTGGAGGAGCAATTGAACGGAATGGACAGTGTGCTGAAAGGTGCATATAAGATGAACATTAACAAGAGCAAAACTAGGATAATGGAGTGCAGTGTAAGAAAATCAGGTGATGCTGAAGGAATTAGATTAGGTAACGAAGCAATAAAGGAGGTAGATGAGTTTTGTTACTTGGGCAGTGAAATAACAAATGATGGTCGCAGTAAAGAGGATATAAAATGCAGAATGGCGATGGGTAGAAAAGCGTTCTTGAAAAAGAGAAATTTGTTAACATCGAATATTGATTTAAGCCTAAGGAAATCCTTTCTGAAGGCATTTGTATGGAGTGTTGCCTTGTATGGGAGTGAAACATGGACGATAAACAGTGGGGACAGGAAGAGAATAGAAGCTTTTGAAATGTGGTGCTACAGAAGAATGCTGAAGATTAGGTGGGTGGATCGCGTAACTAATGAGGAAGTACTGAATAGAATTGGGGGGAAAAGATATTTCTGGCATACCTTGACTAAAAGAAGCGATAGATTGTTAGGACACATTCTTACACATCAAGGAATTGTGAATTTAGCGTTGGAGGGAAGTATGTGGGGTAAAAACCACAGAGGAAGACCAAGAGATGGATACAGTAAGCAGATTCAGACAGATGTAGGTTGCCGTTCTTAATGTGGAGTTGAAGAGGCTTGCTCAGGATAGGGTATTGTGGAGAGCTGCATCAAACCAGTCTCCGGACTGAAGACCACAACAACAGGGGAGAGAGTGTCACGGAAATGATGCACGAGTTGGGGTGGAAATCATTAAAACAAGCTATTATTCGTTGCGACGAGATCTATTTGCGAAATTTCTTCCAAAGACTTTCTCTTCTGAATGAGCACATATTTTGTTAGCACCCACCTACACAGGAAGACAGGATCATCAATATACAATAAGAGGAATCAGATCTAAAATGGAAAGATTTAAGTGTTACTTATTTCCTCGAGCTATTAGAGAATGGAACTGTAGAGAAACATTACAAAAAGCGGTTCGATGAACCCTCTTCTACGCCCTTTAAAGTGACTCGCAAGAGTATTTATGTAGATGTAGAAATTAGTTGCCTTTGATATAACAAACATAGTTTTGGTACGGTTCGGGAGGAAGAGGAGTGGGGGGCGTCGCCAGAATATTTTTACTTGTGAGGAGGTTAAAAATACTGTTGTAAGGGAAAATGAACCCTAAAACGGACGGTATGCGGCGACCCTTATTTAATTTCCGTAACGAAGCACAGGCGTATTAAAGTTACTTCAGTGTATCTATATAATGGTTATTTTGTGATATTTATAAGTATTGCTTAGGGCCCTAACTAAGCATTATTTCAGCATTTATTTCAGAGTTAAAAGAGTTGGCAGCACTGTTTGCGTGTCTTTGTGGAGCAGTGCCGCGCCACACTGTTTAGTTCTACACAGTGTTGCCAACTCTTAGAACGAGAATGTCGGTAAATGCGCCCTCGAAATTCGCTATAAGTTGCTAAAATATTTTCCAATTAAATAAATATCGTATTACTTCTTCTTTTTATTCTACTACGTTTTTAATATTTAAAGCTATAAATTTTGTATTTAACTGAAACTACATGCGATATTAATTTTTAAAATGTCGGTAATGGTAATATTACTGTAGGTTGCCAGTTTCACCTGGAAACGTCACACCTATGATATATGGCTCAAAACACGCAGTTTTTAGAGTACTTCCACTTAAATAGGGTTACCAGGTGTCCGTCTTCAGAAAAGAGGACATTTCTAGATTCATAAAAGAACCTTCTATCGAACTCTCTCTTTCTCTCTTTGTCGTATTGACAAATCAAGTACTAGTGATGTCTCTACTGTATTATCAGAGCATCTTACGAAATTTGTTCATCTTCTTACAAATTAAGAAGCATGAAATGTTGAGACCCATAGAACGAATTAAATGACAACATAGCAGTGAAGCCCTAATATTTCATCACTTCACCACTTGTAATCATCGTGCCGATCACCCCTGTTTTCACCTGATTTTTTTTACGATGTATCATTTACGGAAACCATAGTACTGTTGATTGTAAAATCGTCTCGAATAAAGTAACTGCAAAAATTATCTAAGCGTTCCTTGATATAGCTATGCTCCCATTTCGGATCAGACTGACGTGACTATATACATTCTATATAGATTCTAGATAGTGAATGGAATATGTAAGGCCTAGGTGAAAATAAGCAATGAATAAAATAAACTTTTAATTTACCGTACGAAGGCTCACAATTAATTATTAAAAGCTACTCAGTTTTTTGGACAAAAGCTTTAAATCGATGTTTTCAAAACACTGTTTATGTATCTCTTGAGGCTTTCCGGGCGAACACTTGGCATGTCAACTGTTTATGTAGTTACGCCTCTTTGATCCTAAACAGGCGAATGGTGGAACGGCAGTGGTGACTGTGGCATACCTTATTTGTATGAAGTTTTGAACAAGGTTTTAACTTATATATAACGGACATTGCACTAGTTTTTGATCTTAAAGTCATAAGTGTGATTGACAGACAACACACAGAACTGATGATTCCCAGCACGAAGACTGAACTCTTATTTTTAGGTGTGACACAACACTCCAAACAGAGAAACGGATGGGGGGGGGGGGGAGGGATATTATACTATGTGTACTGGACTGTCTTGCATTGTAGCAGACGTATGTTTTTAATTGGCCGCCTCGAAGGTCGTATTCCGCAACAAATGCCACACCAATTATTTCAATAATTGTTACGAAGTAGCTTCGCCTGAGAGCAGCGGCGGCACAGAATCGAGAAAATTCAAAAATCACATTGTTTCAGGAAAGCTTAAATTCTCTGTGACAGTTCAGAGAGTTGTATTTACGCATTTTCAAGTTGAAGCAGTTGCACAACGCAAAAAAAGGACATTTCCCTGTCAAGATCAATAGCTAAAATCTGGTTTTATATTTCTTAGTTGAGGAATTTTATTTTAGTACGAAGCACAACACAAACATCTTTCTGTCAAAAAGCAACTTTATTTTTGTAACCACTGTTTGTTTGTTTGTTTTTCTTCCATAGCAAATAGCTCACACTACCAACATAACACAACAAATATAGTAATGCCAACTGTGGCTTTCATTAAAAAGAAACATATTGTCTTTGATTACTGATCTTTGTCTTTAAATATCAACACACTCCCTTAAACAAAACAATATGTTGATAAAAAAATATTCAAAATTCAAACACTGTCAAACATCAACTTTTTCTTTAGTCTTTTGAAAGTAATACTTTGTAGAGGTTTAGTTAGTATGTCTGCAAGTTGTTCTTGAGTTTCACAGTACTGTATCTTGAACCAGCCATGATTCAGTTCATCACTTATGAAATGGTACTTTACATCAATGTGCTTGCTTCTTCTTGACATTTGACCTGATTTTATCATTGCTATTGCACTTTGGTTATCCACACACAGTGTCATTTTGATGTTTTCACGCAGCAACTGTTCTATAAAAGTCTTAAAAACCTTCATTTCTTGACAACATTGTGCTGCAGAAATGTATTCTGCTTCAGTTGTAGATAATGCAACCACACACTGTTTCTTGCAACACCAAGAGATTGGAGCATTATTGTACAGAAATACATACCCTGTAGTGCTTTTTCTGTCTCTCCTGTCACCTGCAAAATCTGCATCACAGTAAGCTACTATTTCTTGATTTTGTTTTCTTGATGGATAGAATATTCCACTCCCTGTTGTTGAATTCAGGTACCTCAATGTTCTCTTCAGATTTTGAATGTCGGAATGATTTGGATTACTCATTGATCTGCTTTCATAATTTACTGCATAAGCTAAATCCAATCTTGTTTTGCATGCTAAATACAATAGACTGCCTATTGCTTCACGATATGGGAAATCTGACTTTGTACCATTGGCTTCTTCAATGTCTCCTTGTGATGAAATTGGAGTTATCACACTTTTTGAATTTTCCATTTGATACCTTTTCACTACTTCTGTAGCATATTTTTCTTGATGGATATAAATACCTTCTTTTGTTCTTTCAATTTCTATTCCAAGATATACTGTTGGATCTTCATCAACTGTAATGTCAAAATTTTTCTTCAGTTTTTTAGAAGATTTTTCATTTGACAGATGTCTTCTCCAAATAGAATCCCGTCATCAACATGTACAGCTAGATACAATTTTTTTCCAGTATTAGCTTTATACACACATTGGTCAGATTTCAGTTGGATGAGATTTTCATGTTTAAGAAATTCATTCAGTTTCTTATTCCACTGCAAAGGAGCTTGTTTTAATCCGTACAGTGCCTTTTTTAACAGACAAATTTTCCCAGGTGCGTTGTATCCTTCTGGAACTTCCATGAAAATTTCTTCTTTCAGTTCACCATTAAGAAAGGCTGTTTTGACATCAAATGTCATAATTGTCAAATCATCATGTGCAGCAAGTGCAAATAGGTATCTCAGTGAATTAGTTTGTACAACAGAACTAAAGATATCTTTAAAATCCAGTTTTCCTTGATCCTGTTGACATCCTCTTGCAACTAGCCTAGCTTTGTACTTTCCATTGTCCTTTTTCTTGAAAATCCATTTTCCTGTAACTATTTCTTTTCCATGAGCCATTTCTTTATCCACCAGAGTCCATGTTTCATTTTTCTTCAGTGATTCTTTCTCTTCATTTATAGCCTTCATCCACTTTTCTTTGTCTTCATTTTCAGTGCACTCCTTGTATGTGAGCATGACATAATCATCATATCTCTTTGGCAAATGTATCTGACGTCTTGGTCTCTGATATGTTTCTGTATCTTCTTCTGGATCTCCTCTTGTTTCTTCATCTGGGTTATCTCTTCTTTCTTCGTCTTCATCACCAAAATCTTCTGGTATTTCTTCTTCTTCAGTTAGATTTATTCCTTCATCTTTGCTTTCCTCTTCTCTGTCTTCATACTGATGAGTAAATTCAACATCTCTTGCTTCAGTGAATTTTCCTGTCTTACGGTTCCATATGACATAGCCAATGTCTGTATATCCTACAAGAACACCTCTTTTACCTCTTACACTCAGTTTTTTTAAATATCCAAGACATTTTGTGAACACCACAGATCCAAAAATACCCAGTCTAGACAAATTTGGTCTTCTTCCATACCACATTTGAGCAGGAGTCACATCAACAGCAGTAGTAGGACTTCTGTTCATAAGATAAGCTGCTGTCAGAACTGCATAGCCCCACATTTTATTTCCAATTCTTGAATCAAACAACATGGCCCTTACTTTGTTCATGATAGTAAGATTAATTCTCTCTGCTTTGCCATTCAGTTGAGGAGACTCTTTAATAGTATAGTCTATTACTATCCCCATCTTTTTACACCATTCTTTAAAATTAGCACTTCTGTACTCTCCTCCTCTGTCACATCTTATTTTTTCAGTCTTCAGATTGAAATGAGCTTCACTTTCACTTACATATTCCTTGATGTAATTTTCTGTTTCATCTTTAGTATGCAAAAGATACACTTTCAAGAAATGTGTGTAATCATCAAGACATGTTAAAAAATACTCTTCATTATGGTAAGTTGATGGACTTATTTTACCACATACATCAGTGTGAATAATTTGCAGAGGTCTTGTTGCTCTATACCGCACTGTGTTGAATGGTTTTCTTACCTGCTTTGCCATGACACAAGTTTCACAAAAGGGCATTTCTTCTTCTAACACAATCTTGTCCACTCCATCACACAGTTCTGGTATTTTCTTTAGATAATTGTAGTTCAGGTGTCCTAGTTTTTTGTGCCACTGAATGTTTTTCTTCTTTTGTGTCAGCAGTACTTCTTTTATAGGGTCCACTTTGATATTGATGATATACAGTCCATTTTCTGTTTTATTGCCTTCTAAAATAACATTTCCATCTTTCACAATCTTCACTTTTTCCTTGTCAAATATTGCCACTCCCCCTTTTTCAGTAATGGCATTTACTGACAACAAGTTTCTTGACAATTCCGGAGCATGTATTACATTTTTCAACATCACCTGCTGTGATTCAACTGTGCCAACAAGATTCGAATATATAAAATTTCCATCTGCAATCTTAATTTTTGTACCTTCACAGCTCTTCACATTTGACATAATTTTCATTTCGTGTGACATATGCTCATTACTCCCACTGTCTACAACAAACTCTGTATCTACTTTATTAATTTCCTTTTCTTGATTTTCTGTCACAAGGGCTTCTGTGAGAAAAACTGTCTTTGGTGCTTTCTTCATCTTCTCATGGTCTTCTTTAAAGAAGCATTTTTCTGCTGGATGATTTGTTTTTTCGCAGTATTTGCATGGAGGCAGTTCCTGTTTCGCCCAACACTCTCCCACATGATGTTTTCCACATGTAGAACACTGTATTTTCTTATTGTTATCAATAAGTTTCTTTTTACATTCACTTACAAAGTGACCTGAACCACCACATCCAAAACACTTCACTGTTTTCTTACCTTTTTTATTCTGGTTTTTCTTCTTGAAAACTGCAGCCTTAAAAGCAACACGTATTTCTTCATTTTTCTTTATTTTATCCTCTTCAGATTGAAGTCTTGATTTCAGGTTTTCGAGTGTTTTTTCCTTACTACAAGTAGAGTCCCAAGCACTTCCAAAATGTTTATATTCATCCGGCAATTTCGTCATTATTCTAGTAATTAGCGCTGTTTCGTCAACATTTTGCCCTAGGCGGTTCAATCTGAAAGCTAGGGTTTGCACTTTAGCAATATTGGACATTACATCTTGATTTCTGTCATATTCATAATTGTAGAACTCGCCAAGTAATTGCGTCTTCTGTTGATCTGTATTTTTCTGATATATCTTACTAAGTGTATCATACATCTGTTTTGACGTTTCACAGGTAAGGATGTGTGTTTTTACGTTGACATCTATTGTTCTCAAAATGAAATATTTTGCAAGTGCGTCTTTTTGTTCCCATGCGGATACTTTTTCTGTTTCGGGTTTCACGATTGCGCCACTGACGTAACCACTGAGGCCTTTTGCCATGAACATCACATTTATTTCTAATTCCCATAGCGGAAAACTTGTAGCATCTTTTAATTTTGGAATGTTGTTTAATGTTGTATCATCTACTGATGAAGCCATTTTTTTAAACACAACACTCAAGCCGTTTTCACAGAAAGACACAGTCTATTAACACTCGTAAATTTTCACCGTATTTTTTTCTCCAGATTTGTAGCACGTCCTGGGCCCATAACCTGTCAAGATCAATAGCTAAAATCTGGTTTTATATTTCTTAGTTGAGGAATTTTATTTTAGTACGAAGCACAACACAAACATCTTTCTGTCAAAAAGCAACTTTATTTTTGTAACCACTGTTTGTTTGTTTGTTTTTCTTCCACAGCAAATAGCTCACACTACCAACATAACACAACAAATATAGTAATGCCAACTGTGGCTTTCATTAAAAAGAAACATATTGTCTTTGATTACTGATCTTTGTCTTTAAATATCAACATTCCCCATTTTATTAGAAACCGGGCCGGGCCTTTTTTAGGGTCCAAAAAAGAGGACATGTCTGAGTAAATGAGGACGCCTGGTAACCCTACATTTAAAGATCTAATGGAAACCATCACTATTCATAGTTACTTGTACTGTCATTGTCTCTAAATAATAACCTGAGATAAATGTAGGGGAAAAAAAAGGAAATTATAACGTATGTAAGTTGAATACCATCAAACGTAAGTAACTTGAACACCATCACACCAAGGCAGTTGACTCTCAGCTGAATCTTGAAAGCCGTTAGCATCAACTATGGAATATTTCCATTCAGATCACGCATTGACAAGTTAGGGAAGGCAATGAAATAAAAAATACTGTAGGTCATTCAGGTTGACAAAATCTATATCTATAAATGTGAATATCTGTTCGGTGTATGTTTATCATGTCTGAACCACAAGACATAAAGAGCTAAAAATTTGTACAGTTACTAATGTCTACCCGGGGAAGGCTTTAGGCTCGGTTTTATGGCGATAGGATAGCTATTTGTCTATATATAATGTGAATGTCTGTTCGGTGTACGCTTATCACATCCGAACTACAAGACGCAGAGACTTAAATATTTGTACAGTTACTAATGTATACCTGAGGAAGATTTTAGGCACGATTTTATAGCGATCTGATAGATATTTAGTAATTTGAAGAATATAACGCGAAATTCGGAACAATAATTACTCTTTGAAAATTATATTTACTCTTTGAAAATGGTTTATTGGTTGCATTGTTGCTTGAGGGTTGATAATGATAAAAGGGTGGAATATATTGGGATCGGAAGTTATCGGTGTATATAAAATTCTACGTCTGTGTGTGTTAATATTTCGCTCTGCAGCGAAAACTACAGAACGCAACCGAATGGTCTGTGTGGAATTGTTGTCCGAAGTATCCCGTTGTACACCATAGCAATTCCATGCCGATAGCTATAAGGGGGTGGAAGATATGGGTGGTTGAATGTCGTGAAATCATAAAAAAATTCGGACTGAAGGCCAGCGATGGAGTTTGCTACTCTATAGCAAGGAGGTTACATATAGCGAAACGTGATGCCACAGACCATATCTTTGGTCTATGCGTGCTACAATGTCTTCAGCTCTTTCTCTGTAAGGATAAGCATACTAATAAGGAAATATAAGAATAAATAAATAAAGCAGTAAAAAAGAAATTTTTAATACATCTCTTTAAAACAATCGTTTTGATTTTTCGCGAAATACATCAAGTGATCGATCTGTGATATTTTTACAATCATTATTGTTGAATTTTGTCATTGGATACTTCAAAACGAGTGCATTTTTACGTGCAATTTGATCTACCAACACGCGAGCGAAGCCGCGGGTTTAAGCTAGTATTTGATAAAATAGTTTCCTGACACACAAAATTTCAAATTTCAAGATAATTTTGGTTCAATGACCAGTCGCCATTCAATGGTTCAATGGCTAATCGCTAAAACTTGTCGCTTTCTATGGCAAGAAGTCGCCAGATATAGCGACAAAATCGGTAAATTGGCAACACTGGTTCTATAAAGTGGCGAGGCAGACAACCTGTCTCTCGGAAGAGCCGCCAAATCGGCCTTGCCGAACCCTTCACATGGTATGGCGCGCCGCGGCGTTTCTATAAAGAGGAGCGGCTCTTTTGTTGTCAAGTTACGCCATTGCCATCTGTCGCTGCTGCCTCACTCCTATGTTTTGTTCTTCATGGACCCTGTTGACGAAGACTCATTTTTTCTTACTGGATAAGAAAATCTCTGATTGTTGCCAGCATGATGTTGAAGTACCTGGAAAGCAGGTTGCTAGCCTTACTTGCCCAGGGCCCCACTGGGTTTTACCCCTAACGGTTGGGGGACTAACCGGTGGATTTGGTAGTTTTTGCCGTCTGAGCACAAAGGTGTCCGAGATGCCCAACCTTATTCCAAAGTATCTGGTTCTTCTGCAAGAAGGAAGTAAGTACCAAGACTAAGTTAGCGGTGCACCGCTCTATCTTTCGACCAACTTTGTTGTATGGTAGTGAAAGTTGGGTGGATACAGGTTACCTTATTCATTAGATAGAGGTTACAGATATGAAAATAGCAAAAATGATTGCAGGCACTAATAGATGGGAACAATGGCAGGAGGGTATCCATAATGAGGAAATCAAGGAAAAACTGGGAATGAACACCATAGATGAAGCAGTTAGAGCGAACAGACTGAGATGGTGGGGTCATGTTACACGCATGGGGGAAGCAAGGTTACCTAAGACTCACGAGCTTGGCAGCAGAGGGTAAGAGGAGTCGAGATAGACCAAGAAGAAAGTACTTAGATTCGGTGCAGAATGATTTTGAAGTAAAAGGCATAACATTAGACGAGACAATAATGTTAGCATTGAATAGGGGATCATGGAGGAATTATATTAGAGGTACTATGCTCCAGACTGAACGCTGAAAGGCATAATCACTCTCTAATGATGATGATGATGATGATAAGAAAATCGCAAAGCGGCATTTTAAAGGAAAACCTGAGTGGCACTATATCTAGAGGGAAGAATAGTTAAGGGTTGAAACTTCCTGGCAGATTAAAATTGTGTGCCGGAACCGGGACTCGAACCTGGGACCTTTGCCTTTCGCGGGCAAGCGCACTACCGACTGTGCTATCCCGACACGACTCACGATGACGCCTCACAACTTCACTTCCGCCAGTACCTCGTCTCCTACTTTCCAAACTTCACAGAAGCTCTCCTGCAAACACGCAAGACTAGCACTCCTGGAAGAAAGGATATGGTGGAGACATGGCTTAGCCACAGCCTAAGGGATGTTTCCAGAATGAAATTTCACTCTGCAGCGGAGTGTGCGCTGATATGAAACTAGGAAAGTAGGAGACGAGGTACTGGCGGAAGTGAAGTTGTGAGGCCGCATCGTGAGTCGTGTCGGGATAGCACAGTCGGTAGTGCGCTTGCCCGCGAAAGGCAAAGGTCGCAGGTTCGAGCCCAGGTTCCGGCACACAATTTTAATCTGCCAGGCGCTTCATCTTATCAGAAAAGCATAATTAGCATAACAAATTAAGACACAACAAAGATGTTCTTTACTGGAAATGCTCAATATGTTCACCAACATTCCTCAACAATAGCTGTAGTCGATGAATAATGATGTGAACAGCACTGTAAAGCATGCCCAGAATTATGTTGTCTCTCAGCATCCCTAGAGATGGCGGTCGATCACGATACACTTGCAACTTCAGGTAACCCGAAAGCCAATAATCTCACAGACTGAGGTCGGGGACCTGGGAGGCCAAGCATGACGAAAGTGGCGGCTGAGCACACGATCATCATCAAACAAGAGTTCTTTCACGCGTCTAGCAATATTATTATTATTACTATTATTTGTTCTAATAAAACCCCACGTCATTCCAAGCATGTTTATCAATTTTTACCTCTCTATCTACAGTATTCCGTGATTTATTAAGTTATCAAATTTATACCGACTTTTTGATCACCCTGTAAATGACATCGGATTCAGACTCTAAATTTGGGAGTGCCTCTAAAAGTTCAAATGTTTGTAAACCTATTGGACCAGTTACCCTAGACTTACAAACTACTTGAACGAACTTACACTACGGACAACACACACTAATGCCCGATGGAGTACTCGAATCTCCGGCGGGTTTGGGCACCCGGTTCGTAGCATGATGCCGTAGACCACGCGGCTACTCCCGCGCGACGGGGAGTGCCTCGACCTTATTCGCGAGCTGCTGAAGTATATAATATTGGAGAAAACTAATCATGCACCATTTTTATATAGAATATTTATTAAAACGAAGTATGTAATTTGGGAAACGAACAATACGGGGTTCCCTTCCTAATCGCCGACGTCGGGGAAACTCAGTTTGGATTCAAGAGAAATGTAGGAACACGTGAGGCAATACTCACCTTACAACTTATCCTAGCTTAAGGAAAGGCAAATATACATTTCTAGCTTTTGTAGATTTGGAGAAAGCTTTTGACAATACACTTTTTCAAATTTCGGAAGTAGCAGGAGTAAAATGTAGGGAAAGAAAAATAATATTCCACTTGTACAAAAAACAAGCCAGTAGTTATAAAGAGTCGAAGGGCAAGAAAGGAAAGCATGGTTCGGAAGTAAGACAAGGTTGTAGCCTTTCCCCAATGTTATTCAACCCGTAGGTTGAACTAGATGTGAAGGAAAGCAAGGAGAAATTTGGAGAAGGGAGTAAAGTTAAGGGCGAAGAAATAACAACTTTGCTGTGTGCCGATGACGTCGTAATTCCGTCGCGGAAGAGCATTTCAACGAAATGGATAATATATTGATTGGGAAGTATAAAATGAACATTAACAAGAGCAAACCTAGGGTAATGGTATGTACAGTAAGAAAATCCGGCTATGCGGACGGAATTAGATTAGGTAACGAGATAATAAAACAGTAGATGAGTTATGTTATTTGTATAGTAAAATAACCTATAGCGGTCGAAGTAAAGAAGATATAAATCTAGAATGGCTATGGGAGAAATTAATTTCCGAGAAAGATTTGTTGACATCGAATATTGTTGTGTTATGAAATGTACTTTGAAGTCATTTGTCTGGATGAATCCTTGTACGCGAATGAAAAATGATAGAAGCTTCTGAAATGTGGCGCTACGAGATACGGCTGAAGATTAGGTGGATAGTACGCGTAACTAATGAGGAGGTATGTACAGAAAGAGGATAATAATAATAATTTCGTGTGGCTCATTGGCCTGGTGCAAGTCGTTCAATTGGACGCCACTTCGGCGACTTGCGTGTCCCTAACCTACCCCAGTTATCCAGCTGGGGAAAGGGGACCTACAGCTTAACGTGGAATCCGAACCACGTGTCGTTTCTGGCGACTCCTCACATCGTTGAGAGGTGAAGGATGGGTTAAAACGCAGAGTGAAAAAATCCGAGGACCGATCGGGTTTCGAACGCACGACCCTTCTGTTTCCAGCCGAGCGCTTTACCCCAAGACCATCGAAACCGACCGAGCTTGAAACGAAATATCTTGCATATTTTCACTAAAATAAGGGGTCGTTTGGTAGAACACTGTCTGAGACATCAGGGAATCAATTGGAGGATACGTGGATGTCGAGGGGAGGGTGTTGGAGGGGGAGGGAGAGACCGGTCAAAGAGATGTTGGTTGCATTATCATACGGAGATCAAGATGCTTGCACAGGATAAGGTGACTGGAGCGCTGTTTTAACCCAGTGTTCGAATTGAGGATCTCAACAACGGTATCGGTTTTCAGATTTAAATCTCACCGTACTCAAATGTTGAAACGTTTGCAACCCTAAGGGACCAAACTGCTAAGATCATCGGTACCTAGACTTACAAATTACTTAAGCTAACTTAGTTAGCTTAAGTTAGTCGTTGCTGTATATAAGTGCAAATTCCAATTCCCTGCGGACTGGCGTCATGCTGATGAGTATGGATGAAAATCACAGACGTGTTACTAGACTGGCAGTGCCTATACTGTACCATTGGTGTCAATAAAGTGTCACCGCCTTATTTCTATCCTATAAACGTATCAACAGCCTTGTGTGTGATTACAGGAAACAGTCGTAAAAAAACTTCAGTGTTTTGACATTCGTGAGTTGTATATCGCTGAAATTTTTCGTACAGCACACGAGAGATACATACAGTAATGAGTTGCATTGATATGCTGTTTATATTAGCCTGTTGCTAATTTCATTCAACTTCGGCTTTTATTTGAGTAGTGTGGTCGTTATAAAACTGCTATCTGTGGTAGATTTAACGTATCATTATTCTTTTGAGTTTTCTTACGAAATATACAGTCTGCTTTGACATAAGAGTATTCGCGTTAATTTTTTGTTTTTTTTTTTATTACTCTTTTGCCTGTTTCGATTAACTTTGGCTGTGCTTTCAATAGTATGACCGTTATAAATGTGTTATTTTTCGCGGATGACATGTATCTTTATTTTTCTGAATGTTTTTCCGATAACTGAAATCTGCTTTAACTATAAATAAGATGTTCTCCTCACAACACTATTAGACAGGGTATGTGTTAAATTCGACTACTACGGAATATTGCCTCAAATGCAAAGCATACTTAAACAAACCGGCTAAGCTTACAACTTAATTTCGTGACAGAAGATGGTAGTAGTACCATATAGAAACCTTTGAACGCGAGGTAAAGCAAGATGCCGGCATCAGGATTTGGCCACAGAGGCACGTTTGCAAGTCTAGTAATGTGTGCCCGTGGATGAAATACTGCTTTTGTGTGATGTTTACAAGCACGTCTTTTCTTGAACAAATTTTCTTACTGTGGCAAATATGAAACTAGTGATTTGAGTAAATTGTCATGAATTTGGCACAGGCTTTCCTCAGCTGTGGTTTCCAACACATTTTGTACAATCTTCTCACCGTTTGCAAGGAGAAAGAGACATGAAATGTCCTTGCTGTACGTCAGTCTAATGATAATATCGAGAAGAAACTTCCAGAACCCTTATATCTTTATAATGAAGCTGAGGATGGCGTCCACTTAGTTTACCGAATGACTACGCTACAGTATCTCAGCTGGCACCAACAGATGATGTGTGCAGGTTTTCGGCAAAGAAAAAATGAGGAAGAAAACATGACGTAGAAGTTTGAAGTGCAACACGTAGAAGTTGCCAAGCCAAATTTTTTTTCGAATATCTGCACTGTGAGTCCATTCCAGCTTAGGCAGTTCTGTTCTTCCCTTTGTCCCCAATGTCAAAATATAGATAATTCTTGAATGAAATCGTTTCGATTTCTGATTGTAGTAAAAAAAAAAAAAAAAAAAAAAAAAAAAATTGCTGCATTTCAGATATTGTGGTCTTCCTTAGCAAGCCTCTTCATCTCCTCATAAGAGCTGCAACCCACATACATTTGAATCTACTGTATTCCTCTACTGATCTATCTCTACGATTTTTAATAAAAAATGTTCAAATGTTGGTATAGCTTATGGGACATAACTACGGCGTCATCAGTCCCTAAACTTACAAACTACTTACGATCTAGCTAATACTAAGGACGACACAAATATCCATGCCCGAGGTGGGATTCGAACCCCCGACCGTAGTGGCCGTGCCGACCGTGACTGGAGCGCCTCAGTCCCCTCGGCCACCGCGGTCGGCTACGATTTTTACCCCACACACTTCTCACCAACGCTTTAATTCGCGATTCCTTGATGCCTAAGAATGTATACCACCAATCGATCCCCTCTTTTAGTCAAGGTATGTCAAAAATACCTTTACTTCCCAATTCTGCTCAGTACCTCCTCATTACTTACGCGGTCCACCCACCTAATCTTCAGCATTCTTCTGTAGCGGCCGGCCGCGGTGGCCGAGGTGACTGAGGCGCTCCAGTCACGGTCAGCACGGCCACTACGGTCGGGGGTTCGAATCCCCCCTCGGGCATGGATATTTGTGCCGTCCTAGTTCGTAAGTAGTTTATAAGTAGTTTGTAAGTTTAGGGACTGATGACCCCGTAGTTAAGTCCCATAAGCTTAACAAACATTTGAACATTTTTTTTGATTCTTCTGTAGCACCACATTTCAAAAGCCTCTATCCTGTTCCTGTCCGCACTATTTATCGTCCATGTTTCACTCCCTTAAAAGGCAACACCTCTGCCACCGCGGCCGGCACTATCTCAAGACACTACGCGCTTGCACGCTTCACTTTAACAATCGATTAGTAATTGTAAAAAACTATGCAATAGGTCCACATAGTTTTTTTCTCACTAGTACAAGTATTCAATATTAAGCTCCGTGAAGAACGTCGCTGTATATGATGTCAATTACGTCCACTAGATTTTTTTCTGAGAAAAATATTTTTTTCGCTTCCAGAAGATCGTAGAGCAGAATTATTAGTTTCAAAATCAGTGGATCAATGTCAGCAACATATTTCCTTAACCGTTCCTTTCATAACATGGAAATAGAAATAGTCAGTTGATGAAAACAGGCCCAAAAATGTGCAAGTTTTTCAGTCATTCTTTGATACTTATAATTAACGAAATCCAAAATATTATTTAATAGCATGATATTACCAATCTTCATGAAGATAAAAGACGGAAAAGAGTTACACTAGGTCGATTCCTTGAGCAAGTCTAGCCAATTTCCGGAAAGCCCCCCCTTTTTTAACAATAATTCTATATATCTCGAAAAATAATGAAAATTTTTAATTTTTGCGAACAAGCACTTTTTTTAATTAACTTGTGCCATACTTACGGCAAATAGGAGTTTGAAAACGTGAATGCTGACGAATTACAAGGAATCTAGTTTTTACAGGTTTTAAGGTTTTTTTTTTTTATTTTTTTTTTTTTTTTTAGAATATCTCGAAACGTAACAAATCAAACGCTACGTACAAAAAAGCAATCGACATAACTTTAAGGCCTATAACTTTCTATCATCATCATCATCATCATCATCATCATCATTAGAGACTGATTGTGCCTTTCAGCGTTCAGTATGGAGCAAAGTACCACTAATAAAATTCCTCCATGATCCCCTATTCAATGCTAACGTTGATGCCTCGTCTGATGCACCGAATCTAAGTACTTTCTTCTTGGTCTACCTCGACTCCTCTTACCCTCCGCTGCCGAGCTCATGAGTCTCTTAGGTAACCTTGCTTCCCCCATGCGTGTAACATGACCCCACCATCTCAGTCTGTTCGCTCTAGCTGCTTCATCTATGGTGGTCATTCCCAGATTTTCTTTGATTTCCTCATTATGAACACCCTCCTGCCAATGTTCCCATCTAACTTTCTAATTTAACATTTTTCCCATCGGAGTTGACGTTTATTATTTTTACGAAAACCCGTTTTTTTTCGCAAATTTCGCCATTTCGGCTGTAGTTTCATTAAGAAGAAACTCTATTTGAAATTTGATTTTCTATGCGCTCATATTTTTTGATTTTAGATAATAATTTTTGCAAATTTAACACTACGCCGTCACAGAATGCTTGAACGAAACGTGCCACGTAGCCGTCTGTGGACAAACAGTGCCTAACCACAAACCGGCAGGAAACCGAGATTCCGGAAGACCTCAGAAGAGATGGTTTGTCTGATATCGGGACAAGCGAGATGCATACTCCTGACGTGAAGGGAGAGGATTCAAACACAGAAAACCTATAGTACGTTTTACACGAGAGACTTCCGCGTCAAAATCGACTACTCGAAGACCTTTTGTGTCTGTTTGTAAACCTGCAGCCAAGTCAATGCTTTATAGATCAGCGTTGCCAACCACGAAGTACTACTTCCCCGGAACTCACATTTTAAAATCCTCTAAATCGGGCCAAAATCCCCTAAATTATGTCAATTAAATATTTTGTGTTGTCCAAGATACATAAAAAATAAATGAAAATAGTGTAACAGAACACAGATAGACACAGTACACTGCGGTGGAATGGCCGAGCGGTCTAAGGTGCCTTGCTGTGGACCGAGCGGTTATTCTCTGTCGGAGGTTCGAGTCCTCCCTCAAACGTGTATATATATATATGTGTGTGTGTGTGTGTGTGTGTGTGTGTGTGTTTGTGTGTGTGTGTGTGGGTTGTCCTTAGGTTAGTTTAAGCATTTGGTAAGCCTAGGGATTGATAACCACAGTAGTTAAGTCCCATAGATTTACAAACATTTGAACAGTACAGCGTAATGGCACTGCAACGACAAAGCAGACAACAATATCAGTGAAGACGAACTAAAGTTACGCTGCGTCGTTAACAAAGGAAATGTTCAAATGTTTGTATAGCTTATGGGACTTAACTACGGGGTCATCAGTCCCTAAACTTACAAATTACTTATCAACTACCTTATACTAAGGACCAGTGGCGTAACTACGGGGGGGGGGGATGAGGGGGAGAGAACCCCACCCCAGAAAAAAAAAAAAAAAAAAAAAAAAAAAAAAAAAAAAAAAAAAAAAAAAAAAAAAAAAAAAACGTAAGAAAGGAAGAAATTGTAAAACAGCAATCTGGAAAAGGTAAAGATTGGAAACTCAGGCTGTTTTACGATAAGCTTTCATTGGATGGGAGTGAATTAATCTTCAACGGGAGTGGTAGATGGTAGTCTGTCTGGAAACTGACTAAAATTTAGCGCGTCAAGCAGATCTTCCCCCCCCCCCCCCCAAAGCCAAGTCCTAGTTAAACCACTGCTAAGGACGGCACAAATATCCATGCCCGAGGGGAGATTCGAACTAGGGATGGGAAAAACCGACCGGTTAAAACCGATACCGGTATTTTAGTTTTGAATAACCGGTTTTTTCGGTATTTATTTGGTGTCGGTTGTAACCGGTTTCTTTTAGTTATTGCCAACATCCGGGTAAAAGAACCGGTACGACTACTTCCTGTAGTAGTGCTTCAAAATGTTTTTTTTTGTATAATTTAAAAAAAATTAAAACTAGTAGACCCTAATATTTAGGGCTATTACTAAAATTTCCACTGCTGTGAAATTTCCACTGCTAAGAAAAGCGATCAGTGTTAATTTATGAACAATCCCGGCCGTCAGAAACGCGCAACAAACGCGTGGCATATGAACTTAAGAACTGGTGCAGCTGTTGAGACATCGATGCACCTGTTGCCGTGTAGCGTGGCCTATTAGACGACGCGCGTGCACCGGCAGTGTACGAGACTTGCCTCCGTCTGGTCATGCGGCAGTTCCTTGCTGTCGTCGCCAGACATCGGTTGCGTCTTAAATGGCACCATCCTGAGTGTGGAAGTACTTTACGAAGTACGGAAGCAGTGAGATACAATGCTCCATTTGCTTTAAAAAGCTGAAAACGGGTGGAAGTACTACAAACATACTATGTCATTTAAGGAAAAAGCATCCAAAATGTTCTTTGGAAGAGAAGGTAAATTCGATTAATATACCTATTATGTAAGTGATGTACTCTAAGCTTGGTATACTAACATTTAATGTATTATCTTATTGTTATGCTAACAAGTTTTATTATTGTGAGCCGGCCGCGGTGGCCGAGCTGTTTGCGGTGCGCCAGTCACGTTCAGTACGGCCAATACGGTTGGGGGTTCGAATCCCCCCCTCGGGCATGGATATTTGTGACGTCCTTAGTATTAGCTAGTTCATAAGTAGTTTCTAAGTTTAGGTCTGATGACCACGTAGTTAAGTCCCATAAGCTATACAAACATTTGAATATTTTATTAATGCGATTCCTTGAAAGCGAGGGGCTTTTTTAATAACCAATATGGGTTTAGGTAACATTGAACATGTGGTGCATCGCGAGGTAGCCGTGCGGTCTGAGGCTCCATGTCACGGACTGCGCGGCTGCTCCACTCGGAGGTTAGAGTCCTCCCTCCTCCCTTGGTCATGGATGTATATGTTGTCCTTAGCGTAAGTTTTGATTAAATAGTTTGTAAGTCTAGGAACCGATGACCTAAGCAGTTAGGTCTCATAAGAACTCACACCCATTTAAACATTCTTTGATCATGTGGTACAGAGAATTCCTAGTTCAATTTGCGTAAATTTACACTGACAACAATCTTACTGTTAGACGGAACTGTGACTATTTCCCGAAATACTTCTCCAGCACTGATTGAAGTTCATTTACTGACTGTAACTTATACATATATTGTGTATATAACGAGATATTAGTATGCACTGGCTCAGAAGTCCAAGTTACGCAGTGGTTGGCTCAATATTCGCAACTGCCGCATGGAAATACTAGGCCAGTAAATCTGTATGCTTCGTATATCGTTTTCTATGGACCCCTGGCTAGTAGTGATGGGCAGTTCGGATCATTTCAATGTTTCGAAACATACGGATCATCTGAGTCTAGTGAGTCGACTCACTGTTTCGGCACACGAAACATCTGGCGTGCCCCAGTGCCGTGCGCCACGCTAACTCTCCTGATTCACGTGAACCGCGACAGCTGCAGGGCGCCGTAGGAGTCGACTCGCTGCTTCGGCACACGAAACATCTGGCGTGCTGCAGAGTCGTGTGCCGCGCTACCTTCCCTGATTCACGTGAGCCGAGACAGCTGCAGTAGGGCGATACAGCAAATACGACACATCTATGGAATATCAATATGGTTTTAATACGTTATTCACTAGACTTAATTGAACGGCATGGGATTTGTTTGCTATTACGATTTTACAATCGTGTTAAAGCGTAAACGTTTCCTAAGTTACTCACAGTTTCATACAAACAATAATGTAACAAAGGAAGCACAAAATAATAATGTTTAAATTCCAAAGTGATGAAACATTCCCAACCTTCAAAATTCCATAATAAGTCTAAATTATGGTTCAAATGTCTATGTGCATCCAGAAATGAATAACTTTTCTAACCAATCAATATAAGCAAACTATTAAGATTTGTTCCCAAGACATATTTAATGCAATAAACAGATATTACTACTAGTGTTAACACAAGGAAACACATTTCACAATTTACGGGACGAAACCACAAAACTGAACTAAAATCTTTCAATGTCCACAATCATATTCTAATAATCAGATTCATCTTCAGTCAGTCAAATAAAAGAGAATCAGTTATAGTTTCTGTCAATTGAAATAAAAAAGTTGTTTTTGAAGTCTTACTGAGAATGCGGTTTCGTCTCACTGAAATTATTTGCCCTTGCTTCGAAAAGACGTTCACCTGGCACAGATGTAGCTACAATGCATAACAACGTTTAGTTCACGCGAAACTACATAAAAACACCGAAGGACTTCACAATTTTTCTCGGTGGTATACCTGTTTTAAAACATCAGTTGAAGGGTACCGGTAGCATAATTCAAAATATCGCGTAGCGCGTTAGGGGAACAACTTCAAACCCGTCGCACGCCTGGGCGCTGTGTCGAACCCACCCAGACTGACGGACAGCAAAGCGCATGTTAACGGTATCTAGCGTCCGATACATGAATCACAAAATTCGTTGTTTCGAAACAGTGCCGATTCAAGTTTCGACTCAGTCGAACAGTTCGCTGACTCGATTCACTGTGTCGAAACATCAACTCAGTAGCCAACTCTACTGGCTAGGCTTACACACATTCAAGAAGGTGTAGTATTGGGAGAGGAGTTTGCAAAATATGGAAGGGTAGTGATTTGTCTTATAACGTAAATTTACCTAAATTTTAACTAAATTTCGTAAGTTTCGGTTTCGGCCGAAACTAGAAGAACCGACGATTACGGTTTCTGTTTCGGCCGCAAAATACGTTTCGGTCAAACTCCACTGGAAATAATAGCAATAAAAACCGAAAACCGGTTATTTAGAAACCAGTTGTCTTGAGCAATTTTTACGGTGCGGTTAAACTTGAGATGAAAAGAACCGGTATAACCGAAAACCGGTTGTTTCAGCGATAACCGCCATCCCTAATTCGAACCCACGAATGTAGTGGCCGTGCAGATCATGACTGGCGCGCCTCAGACCCCTCGGCCACCACGGCCGGCGCGTCGTTAACAACAAACGTTTGTAAATCAGTACTGCTTTTCATAACCTTGCTACTGCTCAATTCTGCAGACTGCGTTGTCAATTGTATCGAGGAAGGGAAGGAGGGCGTGAGGGTTTTCGGATCTACACAAATCACAAAAAGGGTTGCATCACCTTGGTTCCAAGGTCTCCTGAACACAGACGTTGAATATGTGTATTGCATCAAGTACTCAATTCCTTAGATTGTCAACAGATGTCACTCAACTCGCACAAGTATGTAAACAAACACGCACGAGCAATGCCAATGGGATGGAGTAGGTAAAGGCGGGTCCACACGTAACGATCTGTCTACGCACACCTCGCAAATCGTTGCGTGTGGACAGCAGATTTGCGCAGATAAGAGATGTGCGCAAACCTGGAAGTTGAAGTTGGAGGTTTGAGCAAAATTGCTCAAATCTCTGGGTTCAAATTACATCTACGCAGACAAGTTGTAACGTGAGGACAGGAGACCGCTACAAATTTGAGTCAGTGTAGGCCAGAGGAAGCCAACTTCAGGCGGTGTGACGTGGGAGCAGGAAGAGCAAGCCTGTCAATGCGTCTGAAGCTTCGACCAAAAATCAAATGTTTGTATAGCTTATGGGACTTAACTACGGGGTCATCAGTCCCTAAACTTACAAACTACTAATGAACTAGCTAATCCTAAGGACGGCACAAATATCCATGCCCGAGGGGGGGATTCGAACCCACGACCGTAGTGGCCGTGCAGACCGTGAGGCCGGCCGCAAGTTGAGACGCAGGTCCGTGACGTGACGCAGGGTGAGTCACGGTGAGTTTCTGCGAACCACACAGTTGGATGGAGCCGCGCACGTTGGAGCGCAGCGTGACGTGACGTGACGTGACGCAGCCGCTGCGCGCGATGAGCCTGCGGAGCGCAGTCTCCCGTACGCAGTTTCCTGCTAGAGTCACGGTCACTCTGGCTGTTAATATTGTTTGCTACTTCGCAATGGAGGGAAAACTAATTGAAGCCGTACGTGTTCGCAGCGTTCTGTATGATACAAACCATGAAGATTACTGGAAAACGAAGCTGAAAGCTGAGAAGTGGGAGGAAGTAGCCAAGGAAACGGACATAAAAAGTGGTAAGTTGCATGTAATTCGTTGTTAACCTTAAAACTATACATTTCATTCAAAAAAGATGCCTACGTTTCTTACAGTACCATTCCTTATTAGCAACCAAAATGTTCAAATATTCAAATGTTTGTATAGCTTCTGGGACTTAACTACGGGGTCATCAGTCCCTAAGATTACAAACTACTTATGAACTAGCTAATACTAAGGACGGAACAAATATCCATGCCCGAGGGGGGATTCGAACCCCCGATCGTAGTGGCCGTGCAGACCATGACTGGAGCGCCTCAGTCCCCTCGGCCACCGCGGCCGGCAGCGAGTAACCCTCAGCATGTACCAGCCGAAACAGAATACAGTGAAAACTCGATTAACCAGAGTAATTACTGTCATGAAAAATTTGGATAATCGAAAATGAGGATTATTGAATATATGAAGTAATCTAGTTTCGAATTATTTTATTCTATACGGATAACTTACGTCGCCTGCGTATTGTTATGTTTGAGGTGCGTTGGGATATAGTTATATCCCTGTGGTTAATAAATAATATTAGGTGTTTATTCAAAACAGAGGAACAGAAAGAATTGTGCTTTCACATTTTTAATCACATGCCAGAGACGGTGCAGCGGCTTAGCGCTTGGCAACTGTGTAAAAATGTTCAAATGTTTGTAGTCTATGGGACTTAACTACGGGGTCATCAGTCCCTAAACTTACAAACTACTTATGAACTACTTACAACTAAAGACGGCACAAATATCCATGCCCGAGGGAGGATTCGAACCCCCGACCGTAGTGGCCGTGCAGACCGTGACTGGAGCGCCTCAGTCCCCTCGGCCACCGCGGCCGGCGGCAACTGTGTAACTCAGATAATAATAAAACACTCGTTGTCCTAGTCAAACAACAAAGAAAAAGCTCGCTGTCGTAACTCAACTGAAAGATCGTGTTGGGGCGTGGAAATAAATTATTCACTCGCGGTTGACAATCCGTATTATCGAAGATGGATATTTACGTGGCCCACTTGTAGTAAGCCTAGCAATATCGAAGGCACCTAAAATAGTTCGTGAATTTTTCGTCAGTGAATTTTTCGTCCTCAAATTCCTTCGTTAAAGTGAACTCCCCATGACTTTTTCTTCTTTTCATGTATGCACATTGTCCTGCTTTTTGTTTCATCATAGTGATATAACATACTGTTTGGAACAAAATCTCAGAATCGGAATCCGATTCTGTTATTATATCAATTAACACAGTAGAAGTGCGCGCCATCTCTGCCACGTGCACGTCAGCTGCGTCTTCTCCCCACCCCTCGCTACTTTAAGCAGCGCAGCTGACGTTCCGCTGCAAACTGCGGCGTGGGACTGCGACGCAACTTGCGGCTATTGTCGCCGTGTCTCGCGCTCCGTGAGAAATATGACGTGAGGCACCCTGCGTCACGTCACGGACCTGCGTCTCAACTTGCGGCCTGCCTGACTGGAGCGCCTCAGTCCCCTCGGCCACCGCGGCCGGCAAGCTTCGACCATCTATGGTCGAAGGTGTGACGTCAGGCGAGAGCCGTGTTGGTAATGTTGCCTACATAAACGGGGCTGTGAGTACGGAGCCTCCAGGGCTCAGTAGCGCTCTTGACGACAAGAACACGGCGAGTACAAGCGAAACGGTACAATTCTTTCTGTGTGAGAAAATCTGTTTCTTTTTGTGCAATGCGGAGAATTTGATTAACGAAACATGCAATAAGTATAATGATCATCCACATCACTCTCAATATAGTGAAACGAATGATAATGGTGTGAAATACAATTATGGTGAATACTACGTCAGGCTTTTGGACTCTGAAAACTTTTGCTTGATTTGGAGAGTTACCCCAAAAATATAATACCATTTTACATTATGGAATGAAAGTAAACAAAGCATGCATGGTTCTTTTTATGTCACGTTCGTGTGATAACACTCTAATTGCAAATCCAGATATGAAGTCGTTTCTAGAGTTCTGCGGTGTGCTCCTACCAACTGAATTCATTATCAAGTTATAATCCCAGGAAATCAACATTATCAACCTCTTCTATCTGCTCTTCATTTACATATATACTCTGCAAATGACATTTAATTGCCTGGCAGAGGGTTCATTAACCACTTTCATAACCTTTCTCTACCTTTCGATTCTCTAATAGCGCGCGGGAAGAAAGAAGACCTAAATCGTACCGTTTTCGATCTGATTTCTCTTATTTTATTGGGATGGTCATGTTTCCCTATGTAGGTAGGTACTAGCAAAATATTTTCACATTCAGAAGTAAAAGCCGGTGATTGTATTTCGCAAATAGAACTCGCCACAGCGAATAATGTGGTTCTTTTAATGATTTACACCTCAAATCGTGCAACATTTCCGTGACGCTTCCCCCCCCCCCCTCCCTGTAACGCGATAAAACGAGCTGCCCTTCTCTGAACCTTCGTCAGTACCACCTGGTGAGAATCCCACACTGGGCAACCGTATTCCAGGAGAGGACGCACAAGTGCGATGTAGGCAGCCTCTTTGGTGGAGCTGTTGCATCTTCGAAGCGTTCTGGCAATGAAACGTAACTTTTGGTTCGCCTTCCCCACAATATTTTCTGTGTGTTCTCTCCAGTCTAAGATGTTCGTAATTGTAACGCCTAGGTATTTGGTAGAATTTACGACCTTAAGGTTTGACTGATCTACCGTGTAACTGAAGTACAGCGGATTTCTTTTTGTGGTCATGTGTATTACTTGGTGTTAATTACCAATTTTCGTACCATGTAGAAATTTTGTCTAAATCGCTTTTGCAGTTGCTTTTGATCCTCTGTTTACTTCACGAACCGATAAACGACAGTATCATCCGCGAACAGTCTAAGAGACCTATTGAAACTGTCTCCTAAATCGTTTATAAACACAAGGAAGAGTAGGGGACCCATAACGCTTCCTTGGGTAACGACAGATATAATTTCACTCGATGACTTACCGTCAATTACTACGAACTGTGTCATTTCTGGTAGGAAATCGTGAATCCAGTCGCACAATTGGGGCGACGTTCCAGAAGCACGTTTCCTCTTACCTTATGCACATGCTGGATGGAAACCTCTTACGCTTTCAGAAATTAATGTAGCAAGTATTTTCAAAGTCTAATGTCAATGAGTTGGCTTTAAACGATTTATTAATTTTCATGGAAATATCATTACCAGACCTTTCTAGAACTATGCTTCGCATGCTATTCATTGAAATATTTGTATCATCTGCAAACAAAACAAACTCTAGAATGAAACTTTCACTCTGCAGCGGAGTGTGCGCCGATATGAAACTTCCTGGCACTAATTGTGTGCCGGAACCGGGACTCGAACCTTGGACCTGGATATCCTTTCGCCGCGGTGGAGTAGCCGAGCGGTCTAAAGCGTCTCGCTACGGAGCGCGCGGTTGTTCGCCGGGGAGGTTCGAGTCCTCCCTGGGGCATGGGTGTGTGTGTGTGTGTTGTCCTTAGGTTAGTTTACCTAGGTTTAAGTAGTTTGTAAGCTACGGACTGATGACCACGCAGTTTGGTCCGATAGATTTACAAACATTTCATTTGGATATTCTTTCTTCCAGGAGTGCTAGTCTTGCAAGTTCCGCAGGAGAACTTCTGTGAAGTTTGGAAAGTAGGAGGCCAGATACTGGCAGAATTGAAGTTGTGGGGCGGCATCGTGAGTCGTGTCGGGGTAGCTCAGTCGATATAGCGCTTTCCCACGAAAGGCAAAGGTCACAGGTTCGAGTACCGGTTCCGGCACACAATTTTAATCTACCAGGAAGTTTCGAAACAAAGACTGCTTCTGACAGTGTAACTGACGAGCGGTCATTTACGTTCACGAGAAAAACCAGTGGCTCTAAGATGGGCCCTTATCTCAGTGAATGTCATAACCGAACGGGACAGTCGTGATTGTGTATGTTCGCCCGTTGTCGCACTGCTAAGGCCGGTATTACACTATCAAATTATTGGACAAAGAATTGGACGAAAAAATTGGTTGCAATATTGGTCATATTTTTTGACAAAGAAATTGGATGAAACGCAAGGGGGGTATTACACTATCAATCAATATTTTGTCAAATTTGCCTCAAAATGGCGGTGTAATGCTCAGCTATTGTTTATACTACAGTTGCGTTGTGTCTGCATTTAGAAGAGGAGGGAAAAAAGAAAAGGATACGCACTTGGATGAAACCGTGGGTGTCAGAGCGAGATAAATAAAATTTGTTATGGGACCGGGAGGATTTTCCTTTTTTATGCCGTCCGCAGAACAGCCAGGACGTTCACTGCTAATTATTTTGTCCCTCTTCATCCTTCACAGTCAGCAATAGAGTAACAAAAAGGCTGACTCAAACAGTGTATACGAATAAGATTGTGAAGTTGATAAAGCAAGTTTCATTAAATAACGTTTTAAATGGAAAAATCTGAGCACTGACAAAGAGGATAATCTAAATTTTTTATGACATTATTAACAATGTAAGGGGGGAAACATTGCTGATAAAGTAAATAGGCTGTATTTATTTCCTTACAAAAATTGGCTGACGTATTTATATGTAAATAGATTCGCTTGCAAACAGATGTCGATGTTTTGAAAGTTGTTTCATTTCCCAGAACTTAACACACCACGTTACCAAAATCATACATTCTAAAATCTGCTTCGGCCGTATTAAGATTTAGGGGTATTACTTCTTCAATTCCGATAGTATATAATGATTTTTTTACTTCACGGATGGTAACTCAACCTCACTTTTGCCGCAGGGTATTGGAGCTACGCGAATTTACGTGACGGACAGTGTGAATTGGTCTTGTCACCTGTTATACAACGCCCCATTTGATTTTTTTTTTTTTAATTTTGTTGTTGCTGGAAAACACTACACAAACATTCCACTACTAGCCATGTTTACGAATACGAACGGTTATGTTCAAGTAATGTCAGATATTTAACCTCCAAATAAAATAGCTGTAATGGCAAGGAAACCGTATACTACTAGCGCTCCAAGCGGTCACATTTCTCACTGCAGGAAACAGAAGACGAGCGATTTCTTTGATCAAATCTAGGCCGAGGCCTTAGATTGGATGAAATATTGGACGATGTTCCCATTACACTACGTCCAATTTTTCTTTGTCCAATTCTTTGAAATATAATTTGATAGTGTAATGCCGGCCTAACAGACAATCAGCAGCCCAGTGAAGCTGGGTGTTATCTGCTAGTCCCGCCACATACCGGGACCTGCGGAGCAAACTGCACAGTCTGGGACGTGCGACTGCTGTCGGCGTTATCTGTGCACTGCTAATTATAAGGGCCCCTTATCAGGGCGCAGAACCGCGCCACGGCCGATTCTCTTCCGGGAAGCTGTGATACGGAGGCAGCTTTCTCTGCCGTCGCTACCTAAGAGATAGCAGCTGCGTCCTTCACGTGAAGGCCAAGCCGCCCGACCGGCACGAGTCCGTTGTTATAGCAAACTAGCTGAAAATCAAATGTTTGTATAGCTTATGGGACTTAACTACGGGGCCATCAGTCCCTAAACTTGCGAACTACTAGGGCCCACCTTGGGTCAGTCAAAGATGATTTATACCCAAGCCGCTGAAACATTGCACTTGACGTTTCGCGTTACGGCGAGTTAAGTTGGCTACACTGCTTTAGCGACGTTGCAACACTAGCCTCTATTCACACAGCAGACGAAACGGTTTTCAGTTGCATGTCGTAAATGTAAGTTATTGAGTAATAAAAGTGCGTATAATAATTCGTTCTTGAGCAGCAATTAATTGACGGCATGTTAATGGAACCAGAGCACAACAATGCACACGCTTTCAAAAACGGAGCACAGCAATACAGAAAAATAAGCATTGGATCACGACAGATACGAAACAAACAATAATCAAGATAGTAACTTTTCTCTCTACGTTTTATAATCAATTATTTTCACTCACCAATTTACGGCGACAATGATACAATTACATTCAGCTCCCCATCTCGACTGTTGTCGTCGCTGCCAAAATCGTCATCACCAAGACAAATCATTAACTGCTCATGATCCCTTCCATTGTTTGCGCTGGCACATTGGCAACAGTTTTATGCAACAGCTTCATGCAACAGAGCTTTTCCACCTCTGTTATTGTGAAAGACTTATTGTTCCTTAAGTAATTCTTCATATCACTCCATACCAATTTTATAGGGTTAAAACGGTAGTGAAATGGGAGCAGTTTATTCCATTGTGACGCTGCTCCTTTGCGATTTCGTCCACTGCATATGTGGGTGTAAAAGGCTTATTTTGTTTCACGAGCGATTATAAAAGAAGATTTGACATTGACATATCTGCAGCAATATTTCTTTCTTGTAACCACTGCACCATAATTTCTTTCTGATCGTTTGAAGCGAGAATGAACTTCCTGCTCAGAGCATAAGCTTCGAAGTTTTTATTCAAACGATATTGAGAACTTACTCAGAAAACATCACTAGACAAACGTCTTTTCCGTGACATTATTCTATTAGTTGAACTCGGAAAGTCAAGTTAAACCACTCACAGTAAAACCGCAGCGAAAAAAGCACACACAACATAAACACGCGGTAGACACGGTACACAACTTTGTTTACGCTAGAACTGAACAAAGCCGGCAACGCAGGAATTTTGACGTCACGGCACGTGATCACTGGAAGTGTTTACCGCGCTGTGATTGGATCGTTCTTGGCGACTAGCGCCTCGCGCTTCTTGCTCTTCACTTGTTATTTGTAAACGTCAAGTGCAAAGTTTCAGCGGCCCAGGTATAGGACTGAGGAAACCTGGTGTTTATAGTATTCCATGTTATTGTGGTAAAACTTACATCGGCCAAACGATCCGCATAGTTCAGGATCGGTGTGTGGAACACCACCGTCATACTCGGTTGCTTCAACCTGAAAAGTCAGCTGTTGCTGAACATTGTCTGAATGAGGGACACAAGATGCTATATGATGAAACTAAACTGATTGCTCCTGCTTCCCGCTACTGGGAATGTGTTCTTAAAGAATTCATGGAAATTCGTATGGCCGATAATATTATTAGGGACAAGGGCTTTCCTCTAAGTAAAAACTTGGAACCCGATCTTATCTGACATTAAGCAACAACGGTCTTCATTTCGACCTGCTGTTTCTTTTAACTAGCCTTGTTTCGACCCATCGTTTTTGCCGATTTTCTCCACCGGCGCGCTACTAGTCCTATTGCGCCTAGGTGGCTTCTACTTTGGTTTCGCGCACGCGCGGTGGGTCGTCAGCGGTGTATAAAGGGGTCGCTGTTTCTTGTTCTGCCTCAGTATCCGGCAAGTTAGTGTATCAGCGCTCTCACCTGAAGATGGCAGCCAGTTGGTCTGTCGAAATATCGTGTCTAGTTGACGACGGTATCCGGCTGCATACCCGAGATGAATATTATTACTTACGAACTAGCTAACACTAAGGACGGCACAAATATCCATGCCCGAGGGGGATTCGAACCCCCAACCGTAGTGGCCGTGCAGACCGTGACTGGCACGCTGCAGTCCCCTCGGCCACCGCGGCCGGCACTAGCTGAAAACCCGGCGTTGCCCGGGTATTTATTCATTTATTCCTGCCATTTTTTTCTGGTGTATATTCATTTGTATGAGGGCTGTATGTCTTAAAATCTCTTGAGAATACAATTAGTACTAGAGAAGTAATACATTAAAACTTGGTACGTGATGGGGCGGTTTTCTATGAACGTTACTGTTATGTGCTCATATCTCATGAACTACGTGTCGTACTGTGATACAATTTAAAATGTAACTTTAACTATATGTGTGTATACTGTTTGTAAATTTTCCTGCAGCTGCAATTTGTAGTGTAGAAATTATAAATTTTAACGTCATACCGAATACCGCAGTTTTAGTCCATGAACAGCGTAACGTTACTGTTTACGTGCTCATATCTCATGAAATATGTGTCGGAATGTGATACAATTTAGAAGCTACATTCAACTATATATATATATATATATATATATATATATATATATATATATATGTGTGTGTGTGTGTGTGTGTGTGTGTGTGTGTGTATACTGTCTGTAAAATTTCCTGTCGCTTCAATTTGTATGTTCAAATTATAAATTGTAACGTCATACAGAATGCCATAGTTTTGCTCCATAAACAGCGGAAAAAAGTAAGCGAGAAACGTTTTTCCTTTCATTATTTTACTATGGTTGCCAGCGAGAAAAAGTTTAATAAAGGTTTGACATTATGTTTAAAGTTAGTTGCAAGTCGCTAAGTACTGTCATTCTCATATTCGAAAGCCTCGTCGCATTATATGGCATTTTTTTGGGATTTCTATTGGTTATGACGTAATATCTTTTGAACCATGTGCCGTATGTCATTCTTAACCATGCAGCAATTGTTACCTCACGGTAAGGAATGTGTGTACCAAATTTGGTTGAAATAGGTCCAATGGTTTAGGAGAAAATGAGCAGCATTGTCGCAAAATACAGCAGTTTTTCGCGCATCGTTTATGACGTCATATCTCGTGCACTATATATCGTATATGATTCTTAGACTTACGGCGACCGTCCTCATGGATTGAAGCTTACGTGTACAAAATTTCATAAAGATTGGAACAAAACTGTAGATTTGTATGCAACACGTACACACATACGGACACTCTGCTTTATATATTAGATTCGTCAATCATTTTCGGACGCGTTGAAGATTATGGAAAAATTTTCCAAGTATGCAGCACTGCACAAAAATCTAGAAGCTGCCTTCTTCCTTTTCTTCATGTACCGTCTCCATTTCGGAGGTCTTCATAGCTATTTTAGTTTTGGAAACTGCGGCCTTAAATAGGTCAGATGTCGAGACATTAAACCATTTTTGCATGTTCCCAAACCAGGACATTCTTGTCCTTCCAACAGATCTCTTCCTTCTATCTTCCCCTGTATTATGAGTTGCAGAGTCTCATACCTTGGACCTCTCATGATGTGGCCGAGATATTATAGTTATCTTTTTTTCACTTCCTGTAGGATCTCTCCGCTTTTCCCCATTCTTCTTAGAACCTCCGCGTTGCTAACATGTTCTGTCCATGATATTCGCAACCTCCTACGGTAGGTTCACATCTCGAAGGTTTCTATTTTCCGCTCGCAACATACGTTGAGGGTCAAAGCTTCCACTGCGTACAATAGGACTGGGAACACCTAACATTTGAGCATCCGAGTTCTTAGGTCCAGGCTCAAATCGCGACTACAGAGCCGCTTCCTGATCTTCATAAAGGAGATGAGGTTTGTATTTGGGTAGCAAGATAACTTCTGATGGCCGAAGTAAACAAGATATAAAGAGCAGAATGTCTATGGGGTAGAAAAGTGTGCCGGCTGCGGTGGCCGAGGGGACTGAGGCGCTCCAGTCACGGTCTGCACGGCCACTACGGTCGGGGGTTTGAATCCCCCCTAGGGCATGGATATTTGTGCCGTCTCTAGTCTTAGGTAGTTCATAAGTAGTTTGTAAGCTTAGGGACTGATGACCCAGTAGTTAAGTCGCATAAGTTCTACAAACATTTGAACATTTCTAGAAAAGTGTTTCAGAAGAAGCGAAATTTGTTGACATCCAATATTAGTTTAAATGTTAGGAAGTCCTTCCCGAAAGCATTTGTCTGGAGTGTAGCATTGTATGGGAGTGAAACGTGGATGGTAAGGAGTTCAGCCAAAAAGATGTTGGAATTTGAAATGTGGTGCTACAGACGAATGATGAAAATTAGATGGGTAGATCACGGAACTAACGAGGAGGTACTCAACAGAATTGGGGAGAAAAAAAGTTTCTGGCATATCCTGAGTAAGAGAAGGGATAGGTCGGCGGGACACACTAGTCTGCTGACTGAAGACCACTACAACAAAAACAATTCATAGAGCATTCGACACTCGTACCAAAGTACTCATATCTATCGACTCTTGCCACCCTTTCGCCTTCCACATAAAGAGGTTCATTTGACACTTCAGTTTTGGTGACATACATGTATTTGGTCTTCTTAACATTGAGTGTCAGTCCATATTCTTGACTATCTATGATGACATTATTCAACATACGCTGTAGATCCTGCATATTTGCTTCTAGAAGTACTATATCGTCCGCATAACGCAAATTGTTCCGTTGAAAACCGTTGACTCGCATTCCACCAGCATCATTTTCGAGGGCGTTGGTGAAGATTACCTCTGAGTGCGTTGAAGAGGAGTGGTGAAAGAACGCACTCCTGTCTGACTCCCCTCTTGATTACCATTGCGTGAGTGTTAGCAAACAAGTTCTAGAAATATGCAGCATAGGTTATGTACTTAAATGTGTTTATACTTTCAGGTGAATGACAGTAAACCAAATGCAACTGAAGCAGTTCAGGCAAGCTAGAAAATTGCTCACATTATAGTGACGAGTGGTAAGCCGTTTTCAGTGGGACCTCTCGTACAATCTTGCATGTTAACAATGGAGGAATGTTTGTTTCCAAAGGAGCTGCAGGCTATTGGAGGGGTTTGCCTTTCGAGGCAAACAATGTCTCGTAGAATACTGGACATAGCAGCAAATTTAGAAACACAGCTAAAGAAAAAAGCCGAGAGCTTTGTTGCATTTTCCTTGACACTTGACGACAGCACAGATATAACAGACTGCCCAGAACTTACAATATTTGTTCGTGGTGTCGATATTGAACTACATGTAATCGAGAAACTTTTGGACGTGGTGTCGCTCTATTACACAGCAACAGGACTCGACCTTGTTTTGAAGCTGTTTGTGGATCAGTGGACTGTATGAATTGGTGTGGGATAAGCTCCATTCTATTGCCACAGACGGTGTCCCACAAATGAGAAGACGTCATTAAGGTTTCGTTTCTCGATTAAAAAATAAACTTAAGAACGAATTCTGTTCATTGCTTCATCCATCAAGAGGCACTATGTGCCGAAACAGTGGAATTAGCTGGAGTGATGAAAGCTGTGGTGAAGTGCGTGATTTTTGTACGGCGACACGGTGCAAATCACCGCCAATTCAAAGGACTTCTTAAAGACAAAGAGGCGGAATATGGGGACATACCGTACGACAGCACAGTTCGGTAGCTTAGACGATGTAAGGTTCTGGATGTTTTCTTTGTAATTCAGGAAGAAATATGAATGTTTCTTGAAATGAAAGGGGAAGAAATGGATTTTCTGAGAGATTCAAAATGGGTATGTGATCTTGCATTTTTAGCTGTTGTAACAATGCATCTAAATAATTTAACACGTTGGCTGCCGTGTGGCCGCCGGCAGCCACAGCAGGCGGCTCTGGCGCGCCTCTGACGTCATCGCGGCAGCCAACGTGTTAAATCAGTCGTTGCAAGGGAAACAGCAACTAATAGTTGACATGTACGGTAAGATCAGAGCATTCGTGTAAACGTTACGTTTGTTTTAGAGGCAGATAGGTAATGGCAATTTAACGTTCTTTAAACGTTGGGCTCCTTTAAGTCTACCTCAAGACACCAGTTTCAATAATTACGAAGCTAAGATAACGCAGTCATCACGTCTTTCGAAACAAGATTTTTTTTTTGGTTTTGATCAATATTTTTTCGCAATAGCGAATTTCACTTTGTGTCACTGTATAAGGTATAGATGTTCTACCAAATGGTGACATGACAATTTGTGCCGGGCCGGGACTCGAACCCGGGTTTCCCGCTTTTCGCGAGCGGTCGCCTCAACCGCTAGACTACCCGAACACGAGTCTGTAGGGACGGTGCATCGCGCCTTTGGAGTTGAGTTTCGTTACAGTATTTGTGTAGTGAAGCGTCGGATGGGTTGACCATTGGTAATCAATCCAGCTAATGTATTGCGGTTGGTTGAGACGAAGTTATGAAGAACCCTCTTTGTGAAGAAGGTATTGGTGTAGAAGATGAATCTTTCACATGTTTTTTGGTATCATTATAGTGCAGAAATATGAGCATAATTTAGAAAAAGATACTTTTGTCAATTCCAAATATTGAAACATTTCGAGCGTTTCGAGGCGTTGAAATAAATTCAACGATGAAGATGAAAATTTGTGCTGAACCGGAATTCGACTACGGATTTCACTCTTCGGGTCAACGGTCGCTTTAACCAAATAGGCTATCCAGGCACGCTCCCCTTCCAACCCCAGTTTTCAAGGCGTCCGCTGGCCCGAAACCGGAAATCCCGGTTCGAATCCCGGTCCAACACAAATTTTCAAGTTCGCCGCTGAGTTTATTCCAACGCTCCGAAACGGTCGAAATGTTCCAATATTTCGAATTCTTAAAATTACGGCTGTTAATGTCAACCAATGGTGTCTTATTTTGGACACGACAGAAAGAACAGAAACCATATCAATAACTGAAAATAAAAAAAAATAAAAAATAAAAATAAATAAATAATAAATATAACAATAATAATAATGATAATGATAATAATAATAATTTTGTAACAGTAATACAGATTGATGATAGGGATGATAATGACGAACAATTGCTGTCCACAATTTCATCTACAGTCCTGTCTAAAGAATGATTACAGAGTTTTGCAGAAAAACGACACCCACCAACACATTGAGGGGTACGTAATGCTCGTATAACCAAACGTTCATCCAGATATATTTGTTCGAGCCCAAGTAATTTCCTTGTTAGACACGGCAGGCAGACGAAAAGGCTCGCCGCGGAACATGTCACACCGGCCCATGTGCTCGATTGCTGCTTAGTGGCTGTACGTAAAGAGGGCAATATTCACGCAGGATTTTAAGAGACAAATCGTTGTTTTGGGCACAAAAGCATGGCCTCCTGGCTGCAACCAATGCCTATTCTCAGCATGGGTAACGCCGCCTCCCTTTATTCTAACCTCCTTGGTTACAAATCGTAACACAGCAGAGATAGGGACATGCCAGTGGTGGCGCTTCCTATGTGTTCACTGGTTCAGTGAACCCCCGAAAAAAAAAAAAAAAAGCTTGTCATGAAAAAAAAAAATAAATAAATAAATAAATAAATAAAATAAAAATAAAAAATAAAGTGTTTTTAATCTGTCATTTTTCATTTCGTTCGTGTATCGCTTATATGCACATTCGAATTATTTTTATCGCCAGCACGTATACGAGTTGAAGCGCGACCGCATAATATAGGCAGCAGTAGTCGCAGCGTTGCAATGCGCATGGGCGGTTGAGGTTCAAATTCCCCTCCGAACACTCTGGAGGCAGCATATGGACGCTCCCGCGGCAGGGAGGGGCGAGGGGAAAAGCCGCTTTTAACATTGGCGTTGGAGCTGGTAGAGACATCAGCTCCTGGTTACTCGAGCTCTGGCAGTTATGCACGTATGATCCAGAAGCAAGACAACGGAGCTACTGCGCACCTCGCCTTACGCATGCGCAAATCCCCCGTGAAGGCAAAAACCGCCCCCACCCCCCCCCGGGGGCAAACCGGGGTGCTTTCCCTCGGCGCCACTATGTAGGGAGAGAGTGGCTAACTTGTGAGTGTCCGCCATGTTTTTACCAGTCTTCGCGCTAGACGTGCACTTACATAGCGACCCTCTCGGAAGTACAGCCACTTGACCATTGAAATAAGGCATCAGTGCAACCCATGACACCGAAGCACATCTTCTAGCTTACTAATCAGTACGTTGTTACAGAAATGCTTTTCATATATGTTCATACATGCCTAATAAATTTGTAAGCAAATAAATGTAGTGAAACAGTTTCTATGACTGTCGAATGTTAATACCACATTTTACGATGTTTAGGTAATGTCGACAGTTGACAGTTGATTTATAAGAAAGAGAGCTATTTCATGTTATGTATCCCGAAGAAAATAATGATATTTCAGACTTTCCTGTCTGCATATCCATAGCTGAAATTGGGTATAATATTATCGCTTTCCGCCCTGATGTAATGCATTTGAAGTGTGCTGTCGATCTTATAACATTTTCCTACACTGGAAAATACCAAAACGTCATTGTGTGCCGCGGCGGAGTGGCCGAGCGCATTGAGGCGCTATGCTCCGATGCGCGAGGTTGTTCTCATCGGGGGTCGAATACCATCTTAGCCAAAGATGTTTGTGCTGTGTTTGGTATTAGTTATTTTATAAGTAGTTTGTAAGTTTAGGGACTGACGACCCAGAGTTAAGTCTCATAAGCTCGAACATTTGAACATTTTTCGTCATTTTGTAGATACTTTTAGGGACACTGCATCACAGAAAATCGGAAAAATACAAAAAAGAGAACCATGAACTAACAAAATGCTATAAAATGCTGTTAAAAAAATTTAGCACTTACCGGATTCTAGCTCGCGACCTTCAGATCATGAATTCAGTACGCAATCACTACACCACGGGGGAATTCCAGAGCCAGTAGTTCTATTACTGAATTTGGTCAGTGCCTTTCTTGCTTTGTGCGGGGTGGGGGGGGGGGGGGGGGGGGCACAAAATATTTACTTCACTTAAGCAGCAATAATTCGATGGTCTCCCACTTTGTCGGTTAACTTTCACCTCCCACTGTTCCCGCATTTCCTCATTCCTTGCGAACACAAGCAGCATATAACAATCTTTACTTCGGTTTTTACACCCAACAGAGGAACAACGAGGCATTTCTCTTAACTGTTTGTTTAGCTTATGGGACTTAACTACGGGGTCATCAGTCCCTAAACTTACAAACTACTTATGAACTACTTACGAACTAGGACGGCACAAATATCCATGCCCGAGGGGGGATTCGAACCCCCGACCGTAGTGGCCGTGCTGACCGTGACTGGAGCGCCTCAGCCACCTCGGCCACCGCGGCCGGCTCTTAACTGCTCTTAATAATTATGTAATACACATTATTAATAACTCTCAGTAAATCACTTCAACGTATAATCGTAAAAATTGCCGCGAAGTTCTAACGTTATCGTCAACGACTAACGAACAACACATTAATTTACGTAGATATAACCGACAAAAGACGTGCAGAAGTGGAGCAGTGCCTACCGTAATACAACATGTACGTAACTGTACAGTGGAATCGCTGTCGGAAGTTTTTAATCTGGTAAAAACATGGCGTACTGAGCTCTCAGGCAATTAGGAGCGATCTCAAGCATGACCACTCTCTCACTATACAGGCTCTCTAAGGTCTCCAAATTGCCTCTTTGGACGCCGAGCCGGAAGGAGAGGGGCGGAGCGGCGGCACTATCAAGATCCGGCACTCAAGGAAGTGAACCAACAGTGGCATCTGAAGTACCAGCCGACACTGCCACATGCGCCATTTGTTAACTTTCGCCTAGAGATCACTGCTCCAGGAAGTAGTATGTTTTCTACGAGCGTTCTCCTGCGAAAGAGAGGAAATACGAGGTATGTCCACAAAGTAAGTTCCGTTTGGTTGTGTACAAATACAGAAAAATATTAAACTTCCTGGCAGATTAAAATTGTGTTCCGAAACCGGGACTCGAACCTGGGACCTTTGCCTTTCGCGGGCAAGCGCAGTTTGGAAAGTGGGAGGCGAGGTACTGGCGGAAGTAAAGTTGTGAGGCGGCATCGTGAGTCGTGTGGGGATAGCACAGTCGGTAAGTGAGCTTGCCCGCGAAAGGCAAAGGTCCCAGGTTCGAGTCCCGGTTCCGGCACATAATTTTAATCTGCCAGGAAGTTTCATATCAGCGCACACTCCGCTGCAGAGTGAAGTTTCATTTCAGAAAAAATATTTATTGTAAAAAAATATACAACTATTAAACTACTTTTCTACATAGCTTTCGAAAAATTTTTGGCATTTTTCATTGCGTAGCACAAGCTTTTGTATGCCTTCTTCGCAGAAGGTTGCCGCCTGTGTATTCAATCAAGTGGTAACATGTTCTTTCAGCTCGTCATCATCGATGAAGTGTTGACCACCCTGGAAAGGTATTAGGTGTAAGAAGAAAGTCGCTAGGAGCGAGACTGTACGGAGGATGATCAAACACGTCCCAGTGAAATTCCCGTAAGAGTTGTTTGGTCACATTCGCCTTGTGAGGTCGGGCGGTAACTTGAAGGGAAAAAGAAAACTCCTTTCATCTCTACTTACACCTAAAATCTGAGTTTGTGACACTTGCGGGGAGTGACATTTGCGGGGAAAGGGAATGTGTAGACACTTGCGGGGAGACCCGGACGCTGCAGGTAGTGGACAGGGTGTTCCAAAAATAGGGATACACCACCCCTACTCCACGCCCTCCAACCGCTACCTGTGACGTATTCAGGGAAAGGCCCACCGAGTGAGGTGAAGCAGTAGTAACGGGACGTAGCCTTTTTCTTGAATGTTCTGAATATAAATCTTCACACAGACTTCTTGAGGAGGAGAGTGATACGGATATCTGATTGTTAACCACTGCCTATTACCTTAGACCTTTTTGATTGTACTGGAGTTCCGCGTATTCCGTAATTTATATTTATACAGTTAACAGGCAATGTAATTTATAACCAACTATTGGCTGCCAATTTCGCTTCATTTTTCCTGGAAGTCTTACAACTTGTTTCTCCCTGTTGGTTTATGCCAAGATCGGAGTAAAAATGGTTCTTTATGACGGTGATAGAAAATGAATTTATCTTTAGCATTTTTCGGTGTGTGACACTCCCTTACACATTCCGTATTTCATACATTTCTTAGATGTATTTGTAATTCGAATACAGCCAAATCGTTTTGGGGTCTACGAATTAAAGCTTCAAGTATGTAAAATACTCATTGACTTATTATTAACGTTTTTTTTTTTAATTGAAGGTTTAAGGTTGCATCTCCTATTAAAAAGAATAGCTATTTTTAAAGAGATGGAAATTGCGTGATAGTGGGGTTAACTACATAGCGGTCAGTTACATCAACGTATCTGTGCAGGATGCCTAATATATTTATTACTTGCGCTGGTGTCTTGATATGCTTAGTGTTCTGAATAATATGCTTTTAGAAGGTATGACTGTGGAAATTCATCGTCTTGTAGTAGCAGAGAATGTCTTAATAACTCTCCAAACATTATCACTATTAAAATACCTTTTTGTTTTCCGAAGGAACACTCAACGAATTAATATAGTTAGAACAAGTTACTATATTGCTCGAGAGCTTGCAAAGGGTTGTTCAATTTCACTGAGTTTCGTATTATGTTGACAGTGTGGAAAGTTGACAACAGCAGTGCTAGACTTCTTGGTGTGCCTGTACCGAGGAAAAGCCATTAGCCTCCCCAAGGGCCCCGGGTGTCACTCCCCGCAAGTGTTCCAACCCCCTAAAATCTGCCATTGGTGGTCAACAGTTCAACAATGATGATCTGAAAGAACATGTTACCACATAGTTGAATACACAGGCGGCAACCTTCTATGAAGAAGGCACATAAAAACTTGAGCCACGCTATGACAAGTGCCTACAAAATTTCGGAAGTTATATAGAAAAGTAGTTGAACAGTTGTAGATTTTTATACAATAATTTTTTTTTCTGTATCTGCTCAAGTTTGGTTTATATAACCAAACGGAACTTACTTTGTGGACATACCTCGTATATCTAAAGTCGGATCAGAATTACTTGCTAGTTGCCGTTTGTCACGTGGCGCTTTAGCGTTGCCACATAGACCGTCGGCTAGCGCTCGGCTGTAGACGCTGCAGGGACACGGCGGGTCCGTTCAGAAATGCTGCCAATATTATAACACGGGGCAGTGTTGTCAGAGGCCGCCGAGGGTTAATGGCCGCAGTGCGTATAGGGTTGCCAGATTGAACTCGAGGCAGGCCCGGAGACCATACGCGCCCGCTCCCCCTTGGCCAATTACTCACCCCCCCCCCAACTGCGACCCCCTCAGGGGCTCAGCATTAATTTGCTGAGTACGGGCTTGGCGAACCCGGGGTCCTGAGCTGTGGGCTGTGTCGCGCCAACAGTCCGCTACACCATAAGCTCTGTGCGTGCTTCAACGACCATCGTTCGGCGCGACGGTGGAACGTTGTACGTTTCAGAGCCCGGGGATCTTGGCTTAATCGCCCGGGTCGCGAGGACGGAATAAACCTCTATAAAAAAAACCTCAATCTCAAGGTGTGCTACGTGCCGAGGAGATGCATGGCTGTTGAGGTTGAACAGCCGCTAGCGAGCAACCTCTGAGGAACCTGCCGCACCTCAGTTGTATAAAGCTTACCCAGGCAAGCGGGGCTCTGCCTGGGTGGACCCTTATTTCCCTAGCTGCTCGTGGGAACACGATGAAAAGACCACGAAACGTTGGCGGACGTACAACCGCCGTCTCTAAGCGCGGTAGAAGCGACTACAATGCTGAACAGTATGACCCCCAAACGTTTCCTTCCCTGTCTACACCATGGGAGGAACGTAGGGCCAAAACTCAAGGTGAGGCTTACGCCCCGAAGTATTTAGTGTGCAGCCATACAGATGGGGAATCTTTCATGTCCACGAAGCCAATGTTCTTCGTGGACCATTTGGAAGACAAATATGGTGAGGTCGATGGTTTGTCAAAGATGAGGTCTGGATCCGTTTTAATAACGACGTCATCCCCGGCCCAGTCACGGGCTTTGTTAGCCTGTGACAAGCTGGGTGATGTTTCCGTTTCCATTACACCACATAAGACCTTAAACATGGTCCAGGGCATCATTTTCCACAGAGATCTGCTGCTGCAATCAGACGATGAATTGAGAGCAAACTTGGAGCGGCGAGGTGTGCACTTCATCCGCCGTCTCTATAGGGGTCCGAGGGACAAGAGGGTTGCCACCGGTGCCTTCATCGTGGCTTTCGAGGGCGATTCATTGCCTGAGAAAGTCAAGGTGATGGTTTACCGGGTCGACGTCAAGCCTTACGTTCCTCCCCTATGCGCTGCTTCAAGTGCTGGAGGTTTGGTCACATGTCCTCCCGATGTGACGCTAATCCAACATGTCGGGAGTGTGGGCGTGCATCCCATCCAGACGCCCCCTGTACCCCACCTCCAGTGTGTGTCAATTGCAATCAGCAGCATCCTCCTTGTTCGCCCGACTGTACTGTACTCCACAAAGAGCGCAAGATCATGGAGTATAAGACCCTGGACCGGCTGACATACGCAGAGGCCAGACGTAAATATATGAAGCTCCATCCTGTCACCATGACAACGTCTTACGCCACAGTAGCTTCGTCAGTCTCCAGACCATCTGTACCACGAACGCCAGCGGGCCCCCAGGCCCGAACCACTGCATCTGCCCCCTTGACAGTTGGGGGTACTACTCCTTCGGTTGCTCCCACACTTTTCTCGTTGGGAGCAACAGACAAACCATTGCGGGGGACGTCGGTCCCCACCCCAGCGCCGGAGAAACAACAGCCTTCTCCGGCTCCTCTCGCCCGGAAGGGGTCCCATGGGACACTCCCTTCCGAGGCTTCTCTTCATGGGAAAGTGGATCCCAGCAAATGGCTGAAGGATCCCGCGGCTGCTGATCGAGGGGCCTCCACCTCTTCGTCGGCAGCTGCAGCCCCTGTTGAGAAGCCCTCACGGCCCTTAACACCCAAGGGCCAGCGAGAGGCTAAAAGGAAAGAAAAGAAGAAAAAGGATTCTTTGGTGGCTTCCAAGCCACCCACACCCACATCCTCTGCTTCAGAGGATGAAGTCGAGATCCTTGCCTCCGCTGAGGATCTCGCACTTCTTGATTCGCCCGAACGTAGGAACTCTGCACATCTAGAATCACCTATGGTCTTAGATTCTGTAGATCCTGACCATAAGGCGGCAGATGTTCCTATGGAATGATCTTCTTTCCTTTCTTTTATTTTATGGCTTTACAGCGAGTAGAAAGAGTTATTCTCCAGTGGAATTGCGGCGGCTTCTTTAATCGCCTGGCCGAGCTGCGCCAATTACTGTGGCACTACCCTGCACTTTGTATTGCCCTACAGGAGACATGGTTTCCAGCACAGCGCACCCCTGCCCTCCGTGGGTATCGGGGGTACTACTGCAACAGGACCCTTTACGACAGGGTGTCTGGCGGTGTCTGCCTATATATCCTGGACACTGTCCCAAGTGCCCCCGTACCCCTCACAACTACTCTTGAGGCAGTGGCTGTCCGAATTCGGGTAACGCAAGAATTCACTGTCTGCAGCTTGTACCTTCCTCCGGATGAGGCCGTGTCTCTCAACACCCTTACCGCTCTGGTCTCGCAACTTCCCCCACCATTCCTCCTTTTGGGGGACTTCAACGCCCACAACCCTTTGTGGGGTGGACTCCAGACCACAGGCCGCGGTAGGGATGTTTAGACATTGTTGGCGCAACAAGACCTTTGCCTCCTGAATACAGGTGCCCCCACGCATTTTAGCGTGGCACAGGGCACGTATTCAACGATCGACCTCTCCATCTGCAGCCCCAGCCTTCGACCACACCTCGGTTGGCGTGTGCATGAGGACCTGTGTGGCAGCGACCACTTTCCAATCTTTGTGTCACTCCCGCAGTACCAAGCTGCAGACAGCTTACCCCGTTGGTGTCTCCGTAGGGCTGACTGGCCAGTCTATACTTCAACCGCTGTCATCACTGCACCACTGCCAGATGACATTGACAATGCAGTCCAGCAGGTGACTGATAGTATTGTCAGGGCCGCTGAGGTAGCAGTTCCGCAAACCACCGGTTCCACTAGGCGTAGGTCCGTGCCTTGGTGGACACCGGAGATTGCTGAGGCTATCCGGGAACGTCGGTGAGCGCTCCAGCACCATCGACGCCACCCATCCATGGAGAATTTTGTGGCCTTTAAACGGCTCCGTGCACGTGCTCGACGACTCATACAGCAGAGCAAGCAGGATTCCTGGGAGCGGTATGTAGCCAGTATCGGCTCCCACACCTCCATGACTAAGGTATGGACGCAAGTCCGACGCGTCTTCGGATACCGCCCGCCGATAGGAATCCCATCCCTCACCATCCAGGGTATGCTCTGCACGCTCCCGACAGCTATCGCCGAGCACATGGCAGACCACTACGCACACTGCTCTGCGACTGCCATGTACAGTGCTGACTTCCGCACCCTCAAAGAGCGGGCCGAGCGGAAACAGTTCTCTTTCCGCACTCGTCGTCGGGAAATATACAACGACCCGTTTAGCGAGTGGGAGTTCCGATCTGCCCTTGCTGCGTGTCCTGATACAACTCCGGGACCAGATAGGATTCACGGCCAATTCATCCGACACCTCTCACCAGAGTTTCAGCGCCGCATTCTCGCCCTGTTCAACCATCTATGGGCAGAGGGCACTTTCCCGTCGCAGTGGCGGGAAAGCACTATCATCCCGGTGCTGAAAACTGGTGCAGACCCCCTGGTGGCTGACAATTACCGTCCGATCAGCCTCACCAACGTTCTCTGCAAGCTCTTCGAACGTATGGTGAGTCGGCGGCTTATGTGGATCCTAGAAGGGCGCGGACTCCTTGCTCCGCAACAGGGGGGCTTTCGCCAGGGCCGTTCTACCATTGACAACCTCGTGTCATTGGAGTCGGCCATTCGCGCTGCGTTTGCTCGGCGTGAGCATCTCGTTGCTGTATTTTTCGACCTTCGAAAGGCGTATGACACCACCTGGCGACATCATATTTTGACGACTCTGCACGACTGGGGCTTACGTGGCGCCCTTCCTGTTTTTATTCGCAATTTCCTCTCCCACCGATCGTTTCGGGTGAGGGTTGGGACATCATTTAGCTCCCCCCGTATTCAGGAGAACGGTGTCCCACAGGGCTCCGTCCTTAGCGTTCCATTGTTTTTAGTGGCGATAAACGGTCTTGCTGCGGCTGTTGGGTCATCAGTCAGTTGCTCTCTGTTCGCCGATGACTTCTGCCTGTATTTCAGCTCCGTTTCCATCGGCGTAGCTGAACGGCGGCTGCAGGGTGCCATCCGAAAGGCCCACTCATGGGCCTCTACTCACGGATTTCAGTTCTCCGCACTGAAAACCCGCGTGATGCACTTCTGTCGCCGTCGGGTAGTTCACCCTGACCCAGAGCTCTACTTGGGTGGTGCACTACTTCAGGTCGAGGAAACACATCGCTTCCTGGGCATGGTGTTCGATGCCCGGCTGACTTGGGTGCCACACCTACGTCAGCTGCGACAGAAGTGTTGGCGGCATTTAAATGTTCTTAGATGCCTCAGCCATACTAGTTGGGGAGCAGCACGTTCAACCCTCCTTCAGCTCTACAAGTCTCTCATTCTGTCACGGCTTGATTACGGGAGCTTGGTGTATGACTCCGCAGCCCCTTCTGCCTTGCCGGTCCTAGACCCCGTTCACCACACAGGTGTGCGTCTCGCAACAGGGGCTTTTCGTACCAGTCCCGTAACGAGCCTTCTAGCTGAAGCTGGTGTTCCCCCTCTGCGGTATCGCCGGCAACGGTTGTTGGTGAGTTACGTTGCCCGGGTTCATACTTCACTCCGCCATCCGAACCGCAGGCTTCTCTTCCCCCTTTCTGCACTCCATCCCCCACGACGTCGGCCCAGGTCGGGTCTCCCGATTGCGGTCCGTGTCCGTTCCCTTCTCGCCTCACTTGATTCTTTACCCCTTCCTCCACCTTACCATTACTCCCCCCGTATCCCCCCCTGGAAAATTCCTCGCCTGGAGCTTCGGCTGGACTTGTCCCGGGATTCGAAAGCCTCGATTTCACCACTGCTTCTCCGTCGCCGGTTCCATGCACTGCTTGATACGTTTCATGGAGCAACCATCATCTACACGGACGGTTCTTTGGTCGATGGCCATGCTGGATATGCCTTTATGTATGATGACCACATCGAACAGCGGTCATTGCCTTGTGGAAGCAGCATCTTCACCGCAGAACTGGTCGGTATTTTGAGAGCTCTTGAACACCTCAGAGCTCGCCCCAGGGGGTCGTTCGTCATCTGTAGCGACTCCCTGAGTGGCTTACAGGCCCTCGACCAGTTTCTGTCCAAACACACTGTGGTGCGAGCCATTCAAGATGCTGTATTCACCCTTGGCGAGTCAGGCCGTTCTGTCGTTTTTGTTTGGACGCCAGGGCATGTAGGTATACCGGGCAATGAACGTGTGGATCAGCTGGCCAAGCAGGCCACCACTTTGCGGTCCCTGGACATTGGCCTCTCAGTTTCCGACCTCCAAACCCAGTTGACGCGCAAGGTCTTAAGGGTTTGGAATTCGGAATGGGCAGACTCCACTGAACCAAATAAGCTCCGTGCTGTCAAGCCGTCTACCGCTGCATGGAAGACGTCCCTGAGGGCTTCTCGCAGGGAGTCGGTCGTCCTTTGCCGACTCCGTATAGGCCATACTTGGCTCACGCATGGTCACCTTCTGCGTCGCGAGGACCCTCCGCAGTGTCGATGTGGTGCGCCTTTGACGGTCGCCCACATGTTAATTGAATGCCACAATTTAGCCGCAGTGAGACGAAATTTTAATATCCCTGACGTTTTGCAGCTTGCATTAGCTGACAACACCTCCATGGTTGACTCTATTTTACATTTTATGCGTGAGTGTGGACTTTACAAGTCCATTTAATGTTTGTGTTTCTCTGTCATTTCTCTGTCCTCCGCCTGCTTAAGTCTGTTAGGTAGGTGGTTTTAGCGTGTTGCAGAGTGGCTGGGTGTGTTCCTTATATCCTTGTGACCACCCAGCAAAAACACTCTTGTGCTGTTTCAGCTGTTTTATCCCTTCTTCGTTTTTAATCGTATCCTTTCTTTCTATTAGTCTGTAAGTTTTAAACTTTGACTCGTTAATGCATTCACTTTGGATCGCTTAACAAAATGTTTTATCTTTTTGACTGGAACAAGGGACTGATAACCATCGTAGTTTAGTCCCTGCCAAAACCCAACAACAACAACCAACTGCGACCACTCCCCCCCCCCCACCTCCGAACCAGTATTGTCGTCTTCTGCAGAAAATTGTTTCGGCAAGAAATTAAGAAGCGACTGATTCTTCTTTTGTGTGGTAATATTCGCTTTGTGTATTTCTGATTGTAAATGTTTATTCACAGCTTTCACTCCGTCGTACTTAACAGTAAATGAGATATTGGATATTCTGCACTTACACATACACTCATCAGTATCGATTTTTTGTAGCCACTCTTTATAATTTTCTTCTTGCAACCATTCTTCACGGAACGAACTTAGATATCGTCTCTTCATTTCACTGTTATCACTCACTAATCTGAGTTAATGTAAACTTGTCTGTTCACACAAAATCCGAGTATTCCAAAAATTGCCGGTAAACTGATAAACAATGAACGAACGAACACAAATAATAGACGTCGCCAGCTGAAACGTTGCCGCAACAGTGTTTGCTTAATAATGCGCTAGCCATTACTACCGACGCAACAATGAAAAGTTTTCAGAGGAAAAATAGAAAAGTAGCGTTTTGTTTCAATAAGAAATTGACATTTATATAAAGTTATTCATAATTACTAGAGAAGAACCGGCCGGGAATGGCCGAGCGCACTGAGGCGTCTTGCCACGGTGCGCGAGGCTGCTCCCGAAGGTTACATTCAAGCCCGGAGATGAGTGCCATTGGCCCGTAGACCCGGAGAATTCATTCCAAACCCGGGCACTCCGGGCGGCGCCCGGAGATCTGGCAACCCGAAGTGCGTAAATCCACACGCGGTGCACTACTGTCCGACAAAACGGCGTTCAACCATCTCCAGCAGCACGCGGAATGTCCGCGTGGTCTAGGGCACCTGAATATAGACGGGCATGTGCATCCGCCATTTTTGTTACTTCGCGTCGATGCGAAACGGCAACATAGGGCAATCAGTATCCTCAAGTCCGTAGCCAAAGGGGGGGGGGGTATTGGGGGTCCGGACTCCCCCCCCCCCCCCCATCACCTAAACGATAAAATACTGCTCAAACTTGTGCTAAGGACAACACACACCCATTCCAGATGACGGACTCGAATCTCCGAAGGGACTAAATGAAATAAGACACGACCTAGCTACCGTGTAGTGAAACTAATGATATTGTTATCAGTCATACGAAGAAGAATGGAAACGTACTATCGACAGTCAAGAAAGCCATCTATAGATTTTAATTATCGATAACAGCATCGGCTGTTGCCCTCTCCTCCTTTTGCCGTTGTCCATTGTTGGCCTTACTCCATTACTGTCAATGTTAAGCACTACAGTGGAATGCTGCCGCTGCCTTTTATTTCCTTTGTGCTGTTAAGATAGTTTTCAGTTATGAATAAGTTCATAACAAGATAAAAGACAAAAACCTACTTTCATTCGTCCACTAGTGTTATGGTAAGTTAAAATACGTACTACTATGATAGCTTATTTATCTATTTACAGAATTTTAATATTAGCAGTTATTTGGATATATTTCAATTATCATACGTGTTGGGTTTGAGAGTAATATTTTATCTAGAGGATGGATTCGTTGCAATCCCAACAAGAGTAAAACAACCAATAATCTTTGAAATAAAATTACAGACTTACGCTCCCTAAATCAACATGCAAGGTATTTATAGCGATGCAAAAATGTACGCAAATTTTGCGAAACACTGAGCTACAGTCGTGGCTGACAGGCAGCGAGGTTGGTGACATGCAACCGTGTCGTTGCTAGTGTTCAAATACAGAGAAACATTTCTCATCTGATAATCAAACTTCGTTTGGAATAACAACTGAAGGTTCTTCTGGCGTATATGAAAAAAATCCTTAATTTGTATATAAAATATTGCAGTATTTGTAAAAAGGTCTTACAAACGCATATTATGTATATAAAATATAAAAAAATATGTTAAGTTTGTTTTTAGAAGAAATGAAAAACATGAGCCTTTGTAAATTTCTCTTTAACAAGTAGGACCCCCCCCCCCCCCTTTGACAATATCCTGGCTACGTCACTGGAATGCTTTCAGCAACGTGCCTGTGCAGCTTCGAACTCTTTAGATTAAATGCGCGGTCATCAGTCCCTGAACTTATAAACTACTTATAAATTATTTCAAATGTGTTTATTTGCGTCAACAGTAATCACATGTTTCGATCACTTGGATATCTTCAGATCTAAAAAACAAAAGTAAAGTAAAAATGTACAATTTGATAAACTTACTAAGGGTTAATTGAACAATAGTTAAATTATACATAAATGGAGAGGTTTTTCTTTGCGTTATAGTTGCGTCCGCAACTCCTCTGGCTGAGTACAAATTGGTACTGAGTTTTACAATTTGAGGTAAGCACTTAAAATTTGGTTCCAAGTGGTGATGGGGAGGGAAAGAGCAGTTGGGGGGGGGGGGAGATTGGAAGTGATGGCTTGAGCCCTAATAAACTAGGGTCTTATACTGAACAACTGTTTGATATATAAATATTTTCCTCAAAGTGGGGTTCTTGAATATATCCAAACATAAAAATTATAAAACTGTGTGTGGTATAAGTGTAAAAATATGGTCAGATAATTAAAACATGCTTACGGTATTTAAAACATTGAAGGTGAAAACAAAGATGTATAAAATTACGAATGTCATACTTTAAAAAATTTTAATCGGCAGTTTGTTAGAATTATCATTAAAATGATTAAACGTACTGTATAAAATATTAAAATTTATATAAAACAGCATGGTAGGGCATTAATTGCCTCTGCCGCTGCTTGGTGGCGTTGTGCGGCGCGCAGTTTTTCTCGTACGTTCGGAAGCCAGTTTGCACGCCGACCTGCTGCTAGGGCGGTGTCCGGGCCGACGCGCTGCCGCCACCAGCCACCGGAAACTGAAGTGGGGCCGCCGCTCCAAGGCGCGAAGGTTGCAAGAGGCCTTCAAAGTTTTTAAAAAATGCGCTGTTGTTAAAATCATTTTGTTGGTTGAGTGTATTTCCAGGTTCTTGAATCCGGTAACTGAATATTTCTAGTTCTTCCAGTGTCGTTAGGAGGCGTACTTTTTGTTCCCTATGTAGCATTTGTAAATGGGTATTAATTGTTCCAACAGCGTGCTTTTCTGTCACTAAATGCTCTCCAAATGCTGTTTTATTTCTATGAAGAGAGGAGTGCTCTTAAAAACGTGTTTCGAACGTTCTGCCTGTCTGACCTATGTAGATTTTTGAAGTCTCCAGATTTAAGTTTGTAGACGCCTGCTGCCGTGAATTTTGAGGCTTTTTTGTTCACGCGGTGCCTCAGTCTAAATCGAGTGACATCGTTGGTATTAAATCCTATTCGCACGTTGGTGTTTTGAAATCGCCTAGCAATTATGTCTGAAACCTTTCCCCTGTAGCTCATTGACATGTAGCTTATTGTCTTGTCTTCTGTGTCACCTGTCAGAGTATTGCCATTGTTTTGGCCCATTTTAGGTTACGGTAGTAACACTAAAAGTGGGCCTTTGCGATCGTCTTTTGACAGCTCGAAATTTAAATCAAAATAACGGCTTAACCGTTCATCTGACACGAAAATTGAATAACCTACTTTGTAGAGGAGAAAACTCTCTACAACTTTACTTTCTTGTGTTTTTTTTCATATCTCGTATCATTTCAGAGATATTTGCAAAAATATCGGCGCTTTTGGGATGTCTGTCTGTCTGTCCGTAACTTCTTAAGCCGAACCGTTCAACCGATCGGCGCCAAATTTTACAGACATAATAGTAGACCGACAGAGACCAGAACCGCCCTTTCTCAAATTTTTCGGACAAAAAATACGTTTGTTACCCCCAAAAAAGCCTACCTCGAAGAGAACGACTTATTGACACGTAGTGAACACGGATACACAAAGTATCAAACTTGTGAAACATTATTCACATGATGTGTTGATAGCTATCGCCAAGGTATGTCGAAGAGATTCCGTAGTTCTAGATTTGCCGAAGGCTTTCGACACTATACCTCACAAGCGTCTTCTAAACAAACTACTTGCTTATGGAATATCGCCACAGTTATTCGATATGATTCGTGATTTCCTATCAGAAAGAACACAGTACGTTGTTACTGACGGAAAGTCATCGAGTGGATGTGATATCTTGCGTTCCCCAGGGAAGTGTTATAGGGCCCCTACTGTTCCTGATTTTTATAAACGATTTAGGAGACAATCTGAGTAGCTCTCTTAGGTTGTTCACGGATGATGCTGTCACTTATCGTTAGTAAAGTCAGAAGAAGATCAAAAGTAACTGCAAAATGATTTAGATGAGATATCTGCATGTTGCAAAAAATGGCAATTGGCCCTTAATAATGAGAAGTATGAAGTCATTCATATGACTACTAAAAGAAACCCGTTTAATTTCATTTACACGATTAATCAGTCAAAACTACAAGCCAGCCGTAAATTCAACTAAATACCTAGGAGTAACAATTACAAACTACTTAAATTCGAAAGAACACATAGGAAATATTGTAGGTAAAGCAAACCAAAGACTACGTTTCGTTGGCAGAACACTTAGAAGATGCAACACTTCTACTAAAGAAACTGCCTAGACCACGCTTGGGTGCGTCCTATTTTGGAGTGTTGTTGTTGTGGTTTTCAGTCCTGAGACTGGTTTGATGCAGCCTGATGAGCAAGCCTCTTCATCTCCACATAAGAACGGCAACCTACATCTGAATCTGCTTACTGTATCCATATCTTGGTCTTCCTCTGCGGTTTTTACCCCACACACTTCCCTCCAACGCTAAATTCACAATTTCTTTATGTATAAGAATGTGCCCTACGAATCTATCCCTTCTTTTAGTCAAGGTATGCCAGAAATTTCTTTTCTCCCCAATTCTGTTCAGTACCTCCTCATTAGTTACACGATCCACCCACCTAATATTCAGCATTCTTCTGTAGCACCACATTTCAAAAGCCTCGAACCTCTTCCTGCCCGCACTGTTTATCGTCCATGTTTCACTCCCATACAAGGCAACACTCCATACAAATGCCTGCAGAAAGAACTTTCTTAGGCTTAAATCAATAGTCGATGTTAACAAATTTCTCTTTTTCAAGAACGCTTTTCTACCCATTGCCATTCTGCATTTTATATCCTCTGTACTGCGACCATCATTTGTTATTTTACTGCCCAAGTAACAAAACTCATCTACCTCCTTTATTGCTTCGTTTCCTAATCTAATTCCTTCAGCATCACCTGATTTTCTTACACTGCACTCCATTACCCTAGTTTTGCTCTTGTTAATGTTCATCTTATATGCACCTTTCAGCACACTGTCCATTCCATTCAATTGCTCTTCCAGGTCCTGTGCTGTCTCTGACAGAATTACTATGTCATCGGCAAAACGCAATGTTTTTAATTGTTCCCCCTGAACTTTAATTCCTTCACAAAATTTCTCCTTGCTTTCCTTTATAGCTTGCTCAATGTACAAATTGAACAACATTGGAGAAAGGCTACAACCTTGTCTTACTCACTTTCCAACCACTGCATCCCTTTCATGCCCTTCAACTCTGACAACCGCTGTCTGGTTTTTGTACAAGTTGTAAATAACCTTACGCTCCCTATATTTTACTCCTGCTTGCTTCAGAATTTGAAAGAGTTTATTCCAATCTACATTGTCAAAAGCCTTCTCCAAATCTACAAAAGCTAGAAATGTAGGTTTGCCTTTTCTTAATCTATCTTCTACGATAAGCCGTAAAGTGAGTATTGCCTCCCGAGTTCCTACATTTATCCTAAACCCAAACTGATCTTCCCCGAGTTCGGTTTCTACAAGCTTTTCCATCCTTCTGTAAATAATTGGTGTTAATATTTTGCAACGATGACTTATTAAACTGATGGTTCTGTAGTTTTCACACCTGACTGCACCTGATTTCTTTGGAATGGGGATTATAACATTTTTCTTAAAGTCTGAGGGTACTTCACCTGTATCATACATCTTACACACCAGGTGAAAAAATTTTGTTATGGCTGGTTCTCCCAGGGACTTCAGTAACTCTAAGGGAATATCATCTACTCCAGAGGCCTTGTTTGGACTTAGGTCTGTCAGTGCTCCCCTTTCTACAATATTGTCTCGAAGTTCATTTCCTTCATAGAGCCTCTCTATATACTCTTTCCACCTTTCAACTTTCCCTTCTTTGCTGAGAACTGGTTTTCCATCAGAGTCCTTGATTTTCATAGAGCTGTTTTTCTTATCTCCAAATGTTTCTTTTATTTTCCTGTAGGCTGTATCGATTTTCCCCCTATTTATACATTCTTCTACATCCTTGCATTTGCCTTCTAGCCACTCCTGCTTAGCCATTTTGCACTTCCTGTCAATCTCATTTCTTAGTCGTCTGTACTCCATTTTGCCTGTTTCATTTACTGCATTTTTATATTTTCTCCTTTCATCAATTAAATTTTCGTGTGATATCCATGGATTTTTGTAGGTCTTGCTTTCCTACCTATTTTGTCCTCTGCTGCCTTCACTATTTCATCTCTCAATGCTACCCATTCGTCCTCTACTGTTTTATTTTCCCCCGTTTCTGTCAATTGTTGCCTAAAGCTTCCTCTGAAATTCTTAAGAACTTCAGGTTCCTTCAATTTATCCAGGTCCCATCTCCTTATTTTCCTACCTTTTTGTAGTGTCTTCAGTTTCAGCCTACAGTTCATAACCAACAAGATATGGTCAGAGTCTATATCTGCTCTTGTTATGTCTTACAGTTTAAAACCTGGTTCCGAAATCTGTGTCTTACCATTATAAAATCTATCTGGTATCTCCCGGTTTCTCCTGGTCTCTTCCACGTATAAACCTTCTTTTGTGATTCTTAAACCAGGTGTTTGTTATAACTAAATTATGTTCCTTGCAAAATTCCCTTCCTTGTCCTACTACCGAATTCCAGTCTCCCATAACAATTAAGTTTTCCTCTCCCTTAACTGTCTGAATAATTTCCTTTAGCTCCTCATATATTTCTTCGATCTCCTCATCATCAGCAGAGCTAGTTGACATATAAACCTGTACTACTGTGGTCGGTGTTGGCTTCGTATCTATCTTGACTACGATAATGCGATCACTGTGTTGCTCATTGTAGTTTACCCACATTCCTATTTTCTTATTCGTTATCAGACCTACTCCTGTAATACCCCCAACTTATTTTGTATTTATAATCCTGTACTCGCCTGACCAGAAATCCTGTTCCTCTTTCCACCGAACTTCACTAATCCTCACTATAGCTAACTTCTACCTATGCATTTCCCTTTTTAAATTTTCTAGCTTCCCTACCCGTTTAAAGGATGTAACATTCCACGCTCCGATCTGTAGAATGCCCGTGTTGACTTTCCTGATGATCACATCCTCCTGAGTAGTCCTCGCCCGGAGATCCGAATGGGGGACTATTTTCAAAAAATGTTCAAATGTTCGTTAAGCTTATGGGACTTAACTACGGGGTCATCAGTCCCTAAACTCACAAACTACTTATCAACTAGCTTATCCTAAGTACGGCACAAATATCCATGCCCGAGGGGGGATTCGAACCCCGACCGTAGTGGCCGTGCAGACCGTGACTGGAGCGCCTCAGTCCCCTCGGCCACCCCGGCCGGCCGGGACTATTTTACCTCCGGAATATTTTACCCGAGAGGATGCAATCATCATATGTTCATACAGTAGAGCTGCATGTCCTCGGGAAAAGTAACGGCTGTAGTTTCCCCTTGCTTTCAGCCGTTCGCAGTAATTGTGTGGCAAAGCCACATTAGCTGATGTTACAAGGCCAGCTCAGTCAATCATCCAGACTGTTGCCCCTGTAACTACTGAAAAGGCTGCTGCCCCTCTTCAGGAACCACACGTTTGTCTGGCGTCTCCACAGATACCCCTCCGCTGTGGTTGCACCTACGATACGGCTATCTGTATCGTTGAGGCACGCAAGCCACCCCAACTCGGCAATGTCTATGGTTCATGGGAGTGGTTTTTGGAGTATTGTTGTGCATTGTGGGATCTCCACCAAGTGGGAAACATACAATTTAGAGAAAGTTCAGAGAAGGGCAGCTCGTTTTGTATTATCGCGATATAGGGGAGAGAGCATTAAAACAAAGGTGTTATTCGTTGCGACTAGATCTATTTGCTAAATTTCTTTCACCGACTTTCTTTTCCGAATGCGAACATATTTTGTTAGCACCCACCTACATAGGAAGACATGATCATCAAAACAAAATAAGAGAAATCAGATCGCAAACTGAAAGATTTAGGTACTTGTGTTTTCCTCGAGCTTTTAGGGAATGGAACTGTAAGAGAAACATCACAAAAGCGGTCGATGAACTCTCTGCTATGCACTTCTATAAGACTTGCAGAGTACTCGTACTTACGTCGATGTAGTATTCCTGAGCACAAACGAATTGCTTCCATAAGCTATGATGAGATCATCAACACTTTTTTGCAGCAAAGAAAAGCTGGAAAAACGAAATTTTAAATTTATTATTCTTACAATGAGTAAGGGTGTTACAGAAAGGTACGGCATAACTTTCAGGAAACATTCCTCACACACAAAGAAAGAAAATATGTTACGTGGACATGTGTCCGGAAACGCTTAATTTCCATGTTAGAGCTCATTTTATTCCTTCTCTTCAAATCACATAAATCATGGAACGGAAACACGCAGCAACAGAATGTACCAGCGTGACTTCAAACACTTTGTTACAGGAAATGTTCAAAATGTCCTCCGTTAGCGAGGATACATGTATCCACCCTCCGTCGCATGGAATCCCTGATGCGCTGATGCAGCCCTGGAGAATGGCGTATTGTATCACAACCATCCACAATACGAGCAAGAAGAGTCTCTACATTTGTACCGCGGTTGTGTAGACAAGAGCTTTCAAATGCCTCCATAAATGAAAGTGAAGAGGGTTGAGGTCAGGAGAGCGTGGAGGCCATGGAATTGCTCCGCCTGTACCAATCCATCGGTCACCGAATCTGTTGTTGAGAATCGTACGAACACGTCGACTGAAATGTGCAGGAGCTCCATCGTGCATGAACCACATGTTGTGTCGTACTTGTAAAGGCACATGTGCTAGTAGCACAGGTAGAGTATCCCGAATGAAATCCCGAGAACGTGCTCCAGTGAGCGTAGGTGGAAGAACTTTAGGCCCAATCAAGACATCACCAACAATTCCTGCCCAAACATTCACAGTAAATCTGTATTGATGACGTGATGAATCGAGGAAGTACAGTACATACTAACGAAACAATTGGGTATTTTGACAACTGTCTGCACGAATTATTTCATTTTACATTGAAAGAGAAATACTAAAATGAGCTCTAACATGGAAATTAAGCGTTTTCGGACACATGTCCACGTAACAAATTTTCTTTCTTTGTGTGTGAGGAATGTTTCCTGAAAGTTTGGCTGTACCTTTTTGCAACACCCTGTATATGACCTTAATTCAGACAATAAAATAATATTATGAGACGGTGACATTTATTTCGAAATATATTACGAGGCGCGTCCAGAAAGTAAGTTCCGTTTGGTTATATAGAACGAACGGGTACAGATACAGAAAAAATATTGATTGTACAAAAATCTACAACTGTTAAACTGCTTTTCTACATAGCTCCCGAAATTTTGTAGGCAATTGTCATAGCATGGCACAAGGTTTTGTGTGCCTTTTTCATTGAATGTTGCCGCCTGTGTATTCAACCATGTGGTAACATGTTCTTTCAGCTCGTCCACCAAGAACAGATTTTAGTTGTAAGAAGAGGATTACTGTCAAAGGATTTTTTTTCACGATAATGCCTGACCTCACCCACCGAATGTGACCAAACAATTCTTACGGAAATTTCAATGGGACCTGTTTGATCATCCTCCATACAGCTCGGACCTCTCTGCTAGCGACTTTCATCTCTTCTTACACCTAAAATCTGTCCTTGGTGTTCAACACTTCAACAATGATAAAGAGTTGTTACCACATGGTTGAATACACAGGCGGCAACCTTCTGTGAAGGATGCATGCAGAAACTTGTGGCACGCTGTGACAAGTGCCTACAAAATTTCGGCAGTTATGTGGAAAAGTAATTTAAGAGTTGTAGAATTTTGTACAATAAAAATTTCTTCTGTATCTGTATACAATTCCATTTTATTACCAAACGGAACTTTCTGGACGCGCCTCGTACGTAAATTTTTGTTAAAAACATTTTTTTTCAGGGGATGAAAGAAAGGGGCGGCAATTTTATACTTAAATTCCTTGTTCCGGCCCTGTAGAGTGTAACGATACTGCTGACCCTCTCATCTCAATGTCATCCTACGATACCATCTGCTTCGGATCCGGAATCGTGTGGTTCAGTTGTGTTATATGTTGCGTGTGAAGTTAAAAACGTAATAGTCAGTCTGGGAATCAGTGTAGGACAGTGTCTCGGTGATACTGTGAGTAAAACAAGTGATAGATTTCATTAATTAAGAGATTCATATAGTTTCTTTCCAGACAGTTCTATAAACAATACTTTTGTCATTGTTCATTATTTCAAATAAATAGACAGACGAAGGGTAAAAACTTGTGTAAAACATAAAGAAATGAAAATAAATAGCATTGTATATACGTTAGGCTCATAAACTAGTTTTGTAGACCAGCTAATTGTGTAATTAATGATGTACTCAAGATTTGAATATTGTGTTTCTTTGTATATATTGACTCCCTTGAGATTTGTAACCTATTTTGAGAATTTCCAAGATAATTGATAGGTCAATATATGTTAGGGACATGTGTGATGTACTCGTTAACAAATTAATTGATTTTTAACATCGCACTTTGTTGTCAACAGAAAGATCGGAAATTATGACTTAAAAATATTTGCTTCATCTAAAATTATTGTATGTATAGTTTTCATTTTTTATTGCGATTATTTTTGTGTATATGAAATGTTTTTCTGTTATGTTTGTTAACTGTAAATCAGTATATTCTATTGTTATGAACAATGCTTAATATAACGCCATTATTGTCAAGGTTATATATTTGCCTCGCCGCCTTCCGTGAGGGGGTCGGAGTTTGAGTCGTTTGTCAAGTGCTCTGGAATCCATGTCACTGTGTTTTGTGAATGGAAGTACTGACGTATTGAATTTGTATTGTTTTGGTGGAGAAGTTTGCGTCAAATTAAAGAAGAAGTGAAAAATTGTATATATCGAGTGTTTATTTCTACCACGACGCCCCAGGAGAATAATGTTGCAGCGAGCAGAACCCCCATACATCGTAATCTTAAAAAGCTGAGTATCGGTAGAATAAACTGTAATTACTTAAAATCTACTAATATATTTCAATAGTAGTGTAGAAAGCAGTATCAATCCAATGCAGTCTTGGGACTGAAGACTACAACAACAAGAAAATGTTCGGCCTTGTAGTGCTTGTCCCCACCTCCCTTCTACCAGAAAAAAAAAAAAAAAAGTCTGTATGTGCCCGTGGCTTGCGGTGGACAGCGTGTTTCTCGCTTGTGGACGGTAAGTGGTGGGCGCGGTCCTTGGAGTGTCTGCACTGTGCCTGCAGCAGCTGAGTGGCTCCTGGTCTTTGCTCACGAAGCGCCGGCGGTGACGTCACAGGGCTGCTCTGTGACCCGCGTGTATCGTCCATCCGTTCGGGTGGCCAGCGCAACAACACAGTCTCGTGCACGCGTAATATTCCTACCGGCCTACAGCTAAATGCCAGTCAGCGACAGCGTTTCGTTCTGAGTCAACGTTTTAAATGCAAGTTTTGTTATCTCATGCCTTCTTTTATGGTCAAGGACCGGATACACGACGTAACAGACGGCATTCACATCTTTCGGCCCAGCTCCATTCTCGAGAAAACATCGATTTTTGTCTCTCTCTCTCTCTCTCTCTCTCTCTCTCTCTCTCTCTCTCTCTCTCTGTGTGTGTGTGTGTGTGTGTGTGTGTGTGTGTCTTAGATTTGTTTCAATTCCTCACCTAGGAGATTTTATTACTTCGTCTTCTCTGGTGAAGCGTTCCACTGGTCTAAGGAACTACATTTTTGTGGTTCCTAGTTGTCATACGTCTATTGATCATATTGCACAACTTTGTGCTTCATATAGTGTCGGATAAAAACCGAAAGCCGCGCAGGAGTACCCGAGTGGTATGGAGCGCCACGTTTCGGAACGCGCGGCCTCGCGCGTCGGAGGTTCGAATCCTCCCTCGAGCATGGCCGTTTGTGCTGTCTTTAGTATAAGTTAGTTCATAAGAAGTTTGTAAGTTTAGGGCCACCCCCATGAACAACAGGTGGGGTGGCTTGCGTGCCTCAACGATGCAGATAGCCGTTCTATAGGTGCAACCACAGCGGAGGGGTATCTGTGGAGAGGCCAGACAAACGTGTGGTTCCTGAAGAGGGGCAGCAGCCTTTTCAGTAGTTACAGGGGCAACAGTCCGGATGATTGACTGAGCTGGCCTTGTAACATCAGCTAATGTGGCTTTGCCATGCAGTTGCTGCGAACGGCTGAAAGCAAGGGGAAACTACAATCGTTACTTCTCCTGAGGACATGCAGCTTTACTGTATGACTATATGATGATGGCGTCTTCTTGGGTAAAATATTTCGGAGGTAAAATAGTCCCCCATTCGGATCTCCGGACGGGGACTACTCAGGAGGATGTCGTCATCAAGAAAATCAAAACAGGCATTCTACAGGTCGGAGCGTGGAATGTTCTAACCCTTAATCGCGTAGGTAAGCTAGAAAATTTGACAAGAGAAATAGATAGTTTAAAGTTAGATATGGTAGGGATTTGTAAAGTTCGGTGGCAGGATGAACAGGATTTCTGGTCAGACGAGTACAGGGTTATCAATACAAAATCAGTTGGTGGTAACGCAGGAGTAGGTCTGATAATTAATAAGAAAATAGGAATGCGGGTAAGTTACTATGAACAGCATAGTGAACGCATTATCGTAGTAAAGATAGATACCAAGCCAACACCGACCACAGTAGTGCAAGTTTGTAGGCCAACTAGCGCGGCCGATGATGTGGATATCGAAAAAAAGTATGAGGAGATAAAAGAAATCATTCAGAAAGTTGTGATGGGGGACTGGAACTCGGTAGTAGGAAAGGGAAGAAAAGGAAATGTAGTAGGTGAATATGGACTGGGAAAAAGGAATGAAAGAGGAGCTCGCTCGGTAGAATTTTGCGCAGAGCAAAATTTAATGATCAAAAACACTTGGTTTAATCATCATAAAAGAAGGCTGTATACGTGGAAGAGACTAGGAGACACTGGAAGGTACCAGATTTACTTTATAATGCTAAGGAATAGATTTAGAAACCAAGTTCTAAACTGTAAGACATATCCAGGGGCAGATATAGACTCTGACCATAACTTATTTGCTATGAACTGCAGATAAAAACTTAAGAGACTGCAGAAAGTTTAGGAGATAGAACCTGGACAAATTGAAGGAACCAGAAGTGGTTGAGAGTTTCAGAGGGAGCATTAGGCAAGGATTGGCTGAAACGGGGGAAAGTAATACAGTAGAAGAAGAATGGGTAGCTCTGAGAGATAGGGTAGTGAAAGGCTGCAGAGGACCATATAAGCAGAAGGACAAGACCTAATAGAAATCCTTGGATAACACAGGATATACTGAACGTAATTGATGAGAGGAGAAAATATAAAAATTTAGCAAGTGAAACAGGAAAAAGGGAGTACAAACGTCTGAAAAATGAGATTGACAGGAAGTACAGACTGACTAAGCAGGAGCGGCTAGAGGACAAATGCAGAACCATAGAAGAATGAATAACTAGGGGAAAGATAGATACCGCCTACAGGAAAATAAAAGAGATATTTGGAGGCAAGAAAAACAGCTGTATGTATATCAAGAACTCAGACGGAAAACCAGTACTAAGCAAAGAGGGGAAAGCTGAACTGTGGAAGGAATATATAGAGGTCGTATACAAAGGAAGTAAACTTGAAGGCAGTATTCTAGAAATGGAAGACGAAGTGGAGGAAGATGAGATAGGAGATATGATACTGCGAGAAGAATTTGACAGAGCGCTGAAGTACTTGAGTCGAAACAAGGCCCTTGTAGTAGATGATATTCCGTCTGAACTGCTGATGTCGTTAGGAGAGCCAGTCGTAAAAAAATTATATCACGTGGTATGCAAGATGTATGAGACAGGGAAAATACCCTCCGACTTCAAGAAGAATATTGTAATTCCAATTCCAAAGAAAGCAAGTGCAGACAAGTGTGAAAATTACAGATCTATTAGTTTAATAAGTCATGTGCGCAAAATACCAACACGAATTATTTACAGACGAATGGAAAAACTTGTGGAATCCGACCTCTGGGAAGATCAGTTTGGATTTAGGAGAAATATAGGAACACGGGAGGCAATACTCACGACTTATCTTAGCATTGCAAAAACCGAAGTCACGTACGATGTTCAACAAAAGGTTGAAAATAACGGAATAAATAACACACAGAAGATTGCCACATGGAACGTACAGTTTCTTGGGCCAAAACTGAATGAGAACGACGCTGAAAAACACACACAAGTTTTAATATCAAAATTGTAGAGATTACAAACACCAAACATAAATTGAAAGGTACTGTATATTATTTTATGCTACACAATGGAGTACCACCTGAGAAAATTTCTTTGAATAGCCCATCAATTTTAACTGTTGCGCTATATGCGGGAATCCCTCTCTAGCTTCATAAAAATTCATTGTTAGTGCTGTGGTGGGATCGATTGTTGACGGTGAATTGTATGCAATGAGGTTAGAATACAATATTTCTAGAAACGCAAGTTTTGTTTCTTGTCTATTAGACACCTATTTCCAAATTCGATTACTAGTGAATGCAACTACATGCAACTAATCAATATTAGTACAATTGTAGGAAGCTTCCTGCATTTTTGCGATAGTAATTCTGTCAGAGACAGCAAAGGACCTGGAAGAGCAGCTGAACGGAATGGCCAGTGTGCTGAAAGGTGCATATAAGATGAAAATAACAAGAGCAAAACTAGGGTAATGGAGTGCAGTCTAAGAAAATCAGGTGATGCTGAAGGAATTAGATTAGGTAACAAAATAATACAGGACGTAGATGAGTTTTGTTAATTAGGCAGTAAAATAGCCGGCCGCGGTGGCCGAGGGGACTGAGGCGCTTCAGTCACAGACTCACGGCCACTACGGTCGGGGGTTCGAATCCCCCCTCGGGCATCGATATTTGTGCCGTCCTAGTTCGTAAGTAGTTCATAAGTAGTTTGATGACCCCGTAGTTAAGTCCCATAAGCCTTAGAAACATTTGAATTTGAATTTTGCAGTAAAACAACAAATGATGGTCGCAGTACAGAGGATATAAAATGCAGAATGGCAATGCGTAGAAAAGCGTTCTTGAAAATGAGAAATTTGTTATCATAGAATATTGATTTAAGCCCAAGGAAGTCCTTTCTGAAGGCATTTGTGTGAAGTGTTGCCTTGTATGGGAGTGAAACATGGACGATAAACAGTGCGGACATGAAGAGGATAGAGGCTGTTGAAATGTGGTGTACAGAAAAATGCTGAAGATTAGGTGGGTGGATCGCGATCGAGGTACTGAACAGAATTGAAGAGAAAAGGAATTTCTGGCATACCTTGACTAAAAGAAGGGATCGATTGGTAGGACACATTCTTAGACATCAAGGAATTGTGAATTCAGCGTTGTTGGGAAGTGTGTGAGGTAAAAACCACAGAGGAAGACCAAGAGATTGATACAGTAAGCAGATTCAGGCAGATGTAGGTTGCCGTTTAAATGTGGAGTTGAAGAGGCTTGCTCAGAAAGGGGTATTGTGGAGAGCTGCATCTAACCTGTCTCCGGAATGAAGACCAACAACAACAAAACAGATCGAAATACAGGAACTGAAAAACTTAACTTTATTACTTTAAACAAACCGGAAAAACTTGAATACATCAGCTTGTAACAACGGAATAATAAAACTCACAGAATAAATAAAACATCACTTCCTGGCTGGTCGGCCAAAGAATAATATAAATAATCAATCACTGTATGAATTATTATTTTCCCACACAGCCCCTCTGCGGTAGAGCGGAGCTCCTAGAATGTGCGGGTATTTGTGTCTCACCCGTCGTCCTGCTCTTGTATAGGTCACTGGCGTACTTGTTACTCGAGGTGGGCATGAGTTCCTTGTTGAGGGTGATGATGTTGTTAGTTGGTCCTTCTCCAAGACTACTTGACTTGAGTTTGCTGGTGAAACATCCAAGGCCTTTTGTTGTTGCGTGGTAATATCTGGCGGTAGCACATACGCTGGTTTTACTCGTTCCCAATGGCTTTTCATTGCACATTATTTTCACTGTAATGTTCTTCCCTCTGTAGCACTCGGAAAGGACCAGAGAATGGCGGCTGTAGGGGAAGGCGTCCTTAACATGACATGTGTACATGTCTCGAGGTCCTTGTAAATGAACACTTTTCGCTCTCCATGACGAGACGCTGGTAATGGACGCAGCTAAGCTATCTGGCGCTTTACCTGCTGTAGCATAAATGATAACTCATGCTCGGTTTGAGAAAGTTGCACCGAAAAGAACTTTGATGGCAGTCTCAGTGTCTCACCATACACCATCTCAGCTGTAGATGCTCCAATGTCTGGCTTATATGCTGTGTGAAGGCCTAGTAGTGCGCTTGTCCAGCTGCTCTCATGACACATAAGCGTTCATGACACATAAGCGTTCTATGAAACCACTCTAACGTCCCATTTCTTTCAGGATGGTAGCTGGTCGTATGATGATGTTGGAATCCGCACAGTCTAGACAGTTCGAGGAACATCGTCGACTCAAACTGACGTCTTTGATCCTTGGTTATATGGGCAGGGCAGCCAAAACGCAATATCCATGTCTGCAAGAAAGCCCTTGCTGCCGTTTCTGCTGAAATATTACTAATTGGTGTTGCTTCTGCCCAACGTGTATATCTGTCTATAGCAGTGAGTAAATAGCGGTACCCTTCTGATGGTTGAAGTGGGCCAACAATGTCCAAATGAACATTAGAGAAACGATATCTCAGGAAATTCTCCTACTGGTTTGTGAACATGTCTACTAACCTAGCAACACTGGCATGCTATGCAGGCTTTCGAACACTGGCGGCAGTCCTTCTTAATACTTGGCCACACGAATCTTTCCGTCAACAATATAATGGTTGCCTTAGCATTGGAATGGGCAAGGTTGTGTAGACTGTCCAAAACTGCTGTTTGTAATGTCTTGGGCACAAATGGTCTAGGTGAAGCTCGAGATACATCACACCATATAAGGCCCTCTGTGCCTAGCAACTGCACCTGTCTGAGCTGGAGACTTGTTGATCTATCATACAAATATTCTTGCAGCTGCTCATCTGTGACCTGTGCTACTCTAAGCTGATTGTAATCTATAGCAAAAGAAATTGTTCCCACTCTAGACAAGAAATCAGCCACTATGTTTTCTGCTCCTCGTATACGTCTTATGTCGGTTGTGAATTGTCCAATAAACTCTAGTTGCCGGAACTGCCGAGGCGAACATCCTTCATTGAATTTAGAAAAAGCAAAATTTATAGGCTTGTGATCTGTCTATACTGTAAAGGGTCTAGCTTCAACATATGGCCGAAAATGTCTTACGGCTTCATAGATGGCCAACAGTTCACGATCATAGGCACTCCACTTAGTTTGTGCATCTGTCAGTTTTTGTGAGAAAAAACCTAAAGGCTGCCAACTATTCTTAACTTGCTGGTGAAGGGCTGCACCTATAGCCTGTTGGTTAGCATATACTACTATTGCTAAATGACGCCTTATGTACTGGGTGGGATAACAGAACTGCATTTTGTAAAGAAGTTCTTAAATCTTCGAAGGCATGTTGCATTGCATGTGTCCATGGCAAGCGACGTCTGCCTGTTGTGTTGCTGCCTGCTAGTGCGTCTGTCAGTGGCGCCTGTATCTCTGCTGCTCTTGGTATGTGGCGTCGCTAAAAATTTACGGTCCCCAAGAATCTTCTTAATTGCTGGTAGTCTGTCGGCCGAGAAATGCTTTTAATGATTTCTATCTTGTCTTTAAGAGGATAGATACCTGCAGCTGAGACGGCGCGACCAAGAAATGACACCTCTTTTTGATGTAGGATGCATTTTACGTCATTTATTACTAGGCCGTACTTGTGTATCCTGTCAAACACAGCTTTAAGGTGCTATTCGTGTATATCAGCTGTCTTTGAGAATATCAAATTGTCGTCAAGGTAGACGAAACAGAAACCCAGGCGCCTTAGTACTTCGACTACAAACCTCTGCCATGACTGAGCTGTATTCTTCAAGCCAAAAGGCATGCGCAGGTATTCAAACAGATCAAAAGGTGTTATCACAGTCGTCTTGCGGATATCTTTTTCTGCTACTGGATTCTGGTCGTAAGCTTTTTTGCAGTCCACCACGCTGATGATTGTAGCGCCAGCTAAAACGTTTGTGAAATCCCTTAGATTAGGTACAGGGTAGCGATCAGGTATAGTTCGTGCATTCAGTGCACGGTAATCCCCACAAGGTCCCATGTGCAAAATCTCCATGTGCCATCTTTCTTCTTAACCAGACGTAACGGTGATGCCCATGCACTGTCAGACCTCCGTATTATGCCTGTTTGTAGCATTCCTTAAAATTCGGCTTTCTCTTCTGCGAAACGGTCAGGTGGACTAGGTATCGTTTTAATGTGGTGCATGTGGTATGTAAAATTTTCTGTAATTGGATGGGAACATCATGTCCATCCTCTTGATTAACTTACAGGGTGAGGACACAGCATTATTAGTACCTCTGCCAAGGACACCCAGTATCACTTCATTGTCCATCTTAATCTCTGCTGAACTTCGTTTTATTTCCAGCCTGTGTTGGTGTATGAAATCTGCACCTAATATTGGTTCACCAACGTCTGCCAGTATGAACCTCCATACGAATTTTGTTCTGAAACCTAGATCCACAGTTTCTTCACACTCGCCATTGGTTGTGATGGGTAAGTTGTTAGCTGCCATGAGAGGAAAATGTAAGTCCGTTGCTGCTGCCTTATTCTTCTTGAATGGTAGCGTACTCACGTCTGAACCTGAATCTACAACGTCGACAAACAAGCTTGTTTCGTTGTTTTTGTTTGCACAGCTGTTTTGTCGCCAAAAATCGTGCCAATCTCGGGTGGTTGAAACTCGCAGGGAGACGTGCATCTTGTAGCCCGATCGCCAAAACGTCTGTGGTACCAACACACTGGTCGATTCTGTTCTTGTGCCCTTTTCGCGTCTACTTGTTTTTGTTCTAACCTGTTTGTCTGTTGGCCATGACGTATAGCCGCGGTTTCACCGGTATTTAATCGCTAATTACGTGCGTCACACTTATAGCGTGCGCCTTGTCTGCCACTGCAAGCACTGAATTAACGTCTCTTTGTTCACACGCCACCACCGCTGCTTTTCCTGAAACTGGTAGTTGCATTAGCCAAATGTGTTGTAATGTTTCATCTGACATTGCTTCCTCTTCTACTATGCTCCTCATGTGTCGTCAGAATTCTGATGGTATTCTATCACCAATGCGCTCGAACTGAAGCACTCTTTGCTTTCATTGACTTAACGATTTGCACATCCTATTAATTACAGTGTCTTTTAAGTGTAAGTACTGCTGCTGTGATGAGGGTTTTACAATAACGTCAGACACAATTTCAACTGCCCGTGCGTATAAACTGTTAACCGCTACAGGGTCCACCTCCGTAGGTCAGTGGCAGCGTCGCTGACTACCACGCAGGGGGCCCGGGTTCGATTCCCGGCAGGGGACTGGATGTTGTGTGTTGTCCTAATCATCACCATCTCATCATCATTGGCACGTAAGTCGCCCACGCGGCGTCAAATAGAAAGACTTACACTCAGGCGGCCGAACAATCCCGTAAGGGATCTCCCGGCCAAGAAAGCCGTACGCTCGTTTCATTTCACCGCTTCAGGGAACTTTGTATAATCACTGGTAACGTTGTCTTCCGTAAAGGCTAACTCGAGCATTGCAAACCACAATTCTGGATTTTACGGCAGAAACTTAGGTATTTGTGTTTTCATCTTCGTAGTGGAACCCGAATTTGAGTCCGCGGAAGATTTATCCGCCGTATTTGTTGTGTCTCGTAAAAAGCTATTATTTTGAGCGGCAATTCGTGTTTGTAGATCCTCTATCTGCCGCTGCAACTCGTTTTGCAGACTTAAAAACTCTTCTACCATTCCTCTTTGCTGAATTTCGCGGCTCGAAAACACTTCCTCGTTTTGCGTATTGCTTGTGATTTCTGTCTCTTTTCGCGATACCGATTTGTAGGAAGCTTCCTGCATTTTCCTGCGATAAATAGATCGAAATACAGGAACTGAAAAACTTAACTTTATTACTTTAAGCAAACCGGAAAAACTCGAATACATCATCTTGTAACAAACGAATAATAAAACTCACAGATTACATAAAACATTACTACTCGGCTGGTCGTCCAAAGAATAATATAAATATTCAATCACTGTATGAATTATTATTTTCCCACATAGTGAACAACTGCATTCTATACTTCTGCTTTAAAAACAGTGAAAGTATCACCAGGTACAGATTCGTCAAGAAAATGTCTATCAGTCTAATGAGACCCCATATTCAGAACAGGCTACTTATGTTCAATTTGAGAGGGGATTTGAGGATAATAATTCAGAATCTCCTTGGAAAAAAATTCACAGAGGAAAAAAAAAAAAAAAAAAAAAGGTGAAAAGTGACAAACTAGAAAGAAAGAGGAAATACAGTCTTTGTCATTGCCAGAAAAACAGGAACAATCCATATAAATGTGTGAACTGTGATAGACTAGTAAGCTTGGAATGTTCAAAAAAATGTGTGTTCAGTGCTTAATAGATTCATTAGCAAAAGTATTTGTGAATTTCAACTTTATCCCTGACCTTTCTTCACAAAATTTCTTTATTTTTACAGCGTTTCTTGGTATGAGTATTCATGAAGCAATCAATATTGGAACGTTAGTCGATATTGGTGTTCAGTGAGTTATTGTTGAATTATTTAAATCTACTAACAGATTTATGATCCAATTTGCGAGAACAGCCACATATTTTGTTTTTTGCTTTATTTTTTTTCATAGCCGTGTCCACCAGATACATATTTCCTATTAAGTAACAAAAACCATTCTTCCTCTTAAGGGATAGACAGCATAACACAAAAAACAGCAGACATATACTGCAGATATAAATGAAATTCCTACAGAAGACAATAAATATCATTGTTAACTTTGTTACCAAAAGCATCAAGTTCTTGACCGATTTACTTCTACTTTTTACACTAAGCTCTAAAAAACGTTCTAACAGAACATACATGGAGGGGAATAACTGCAAAAAATCTTTGTAAGTTATTGAGTGATACTGAAGGTTCTGATGCGTGTAGGCTACATATTGTTTGAAAATATATAAACCCATAAAAGAAAGTTGTCCATCACCTTTATATGCACAAAATATATTCCTTCTACACCTACGTTGACATGATTCGAAAAACGAAGTCCTGAGAACTGTCATAAAATGTAAACAAACTTGCCTACAGCCCGATCCATCCAAAGGATACCCATTCGTTGAATGTAGGTGAGGTAGCAACATTTGTGCATTCAGTCAAGACACAGTGTTGGAACAGTCATTTTGTAGACATTGTATGGACGCTCTCCAATGGCAAGAGGAAGAATAGCAACGCTGTACCTCATAGTCTGTTGTTTTATGCCATCAAGGACTTTTATCAAGGGAAGTTTCAAGGCGAATGGTGATGAGTTGGAGTGATGCGGTAAGGACGTGGAATTCTTTTTCAAACTACAACTACGGCATCTGCGACTTCTTGCCTGAAGGAAACCCGACCAGACTGCCACCATGACAAACAATGACTTTCTGAGGGCCACCGGGAGCAAGTGTCAAACCAGACTGTACGAAACACACTACAACTCTCGAATTCTAGGCGGCCCTGAAACACAGATACCGCGCTGCTGGTACAAAATCACCGAGAATGGCATATGGAACTAGGCGCAATATTTTCTTCACAGATGACTGCCGTATAAGTTTGGTACCGGATGACGTGTGTGGAGGCAAACTGGTAATGCTGCACGCCAGAGGCAGACCGCCAACTGAGTACAGCAAGGAGGCGGATCTAGTCTTGTATAGTTCGCGAACGAACTACTTCGGAAGAGCGCTCCCACAAGCGAACTAATCGAACTAGTTCGCAGATCCCTTGCCTCTTAGTTCGTCCGCTCCTTTTCCGAAGACTGACGGGTAACAGCGCGAGGACGCGAGAGCGCGCAGAATCGTGATTCCCTTCTGCCAGTTGCCGTCATTTCGAGCTGAGATGCAGCTCAGCTGTAGTTTTAGTAGCGGTAGCAAAAGCCAAAACGAGCGGACGACCTAAAAAGAGCGACCTACTACGCGGCCGAGCTGCGAACTACTACTGGTCGCGAACTAAAATATGCGCGATAGGTCGCGAACTAAAATATGCGTGATAGGTCGCGAACAGAATTAAAAATCACGTGTTGCCTTCTATTGATGAAAGCCATTTCGAGGTTAGCGTCTGCCTGCTAGATTACATAGTTCAATTTCTGTTTTGAAGTATTCTGCACTCTGCAATATCTGACTAATAAATTCCATAATGCCGAGATATAGAGATAATTTTAAACTTAAACGCGAGAAATTACCCACAAACTGTTTCTTTTGCTTTGCGTGATATCGTTAGCGGCTCAAACAGCAAGCGCATGAAGCAGATAGGTGGGGGAACTTCTCAAATGTTCAAATGTTTGTAAATCAATCGGACCAAACTGCGTGGTCATCAGTCCGTAGTTTACAAACTACTTAAACCTAGGTAAACTAACCTAAGGACAACACGCACACCCATGCCCCAGGGAGGGAGGACTCGAACCTCCACGGCGAGCAACCGCGCGCTCTGCAGCGTGACGGGAGGGGGGGGGGGAACTTCTCCCTCCACCTGCATGCGCAGACCACGCCACTCAGCCGTCACTGGGAGCGGACGAACTAAAAGAACGAACTAAAGTGAGCGTTTCCGATCGCTAACTATTATGCGCAAGTCTAGTGCAGGCATCGTTAACAATTGCATCAGTCGTGCCGGTATTGTCCATTATTGCCCACCACATGTTTCTGAGTCGCGTGGGGAGACAGTTAGTGATATTTTATATTATACTACTTCGTCCAATTCACAACTTTATGATACACAAGACAAAAAAACCTCGATTTCAGAAAAGTAGTATAATATACAGCATCACATAAATACAAAGGAGTCCAATAAATGTATTCACTCCTTAAAGGTCCATAACTTGCAAACTAATTGACAGAGCTGTCTCATTTTTGGTTAAAGTGTAGCTTAAAGTCCAACTTGAAGATATCACTGTAGGTGTTCGAAATGGTCATCAGCAACATCCACACACAAACGATGCCGCCGAACTGCAGCACGAACTACTGACTGCAACGTGTTCAGTTGGATATCTGCAAATCAATGTATGATGGATTCCCGAAGTTCATCCAATGTGCGTGGCTTTTGTCGATAAACGACGTCCTTTAGTGTTCCCCACAGCTAAAAGTCCAGAGGAGTTAAGCCTGGAGAACGTGGTGAATACCCCACAGCACCTCTACGGCCTATCCATCTTCCTGGTAGATTTTCGTCGAGATAAGCCCTAACGCGATTTTGGTAGTGGGCTGGGGCACCATCTTGTTCAAAGTAAAATCTTCCGTCTCCATACAAGTCTCGGAAGGCAGGTAAAATGGATGTCTGAAGCTTCTGAAGGTACACCTCGCCGGTAACTGTGCAACTGAGAACAAAACACTGACTATTCGGCGACTGTCATCTGACAAAACAAAACAATGCAATTCCACATTTGTGTGGCGATTTCTGGAACTACAAACTATTACACTACCAAAGATGAGACAACTCCGTCCATTAGTTTGCAAGTTATGAACCTTTAAACAGTGGATACATTTTTTTGGACCCCTCTGTATTTTTTATTTATTGATCAACACAAATTGTCTCAGTGCCTTGCGTGTTATGAAGTTCTGAAGTGTAATATGCAGCTTAATATAAAACGTCACTACATGTCTCAGTAAGGGGAGAGCCACGGTCGAGTGGCCGAGCGTTCCAAGCCGCCTAGCTGCGGAGCGCGCCGCTGCTCGCCGTCGGAGGTTCGAGTCCTCCCTCGGGCATCGGAGTATTTGTTGTCCTTAGCATACGCTAGTTTAAGTAGTTTGTAGGCCTAGGGACTCATGACCAGCGTAGCTAAGTCCCATAGATTTACAAACACTTGAAGTAAGAGCAGATGGACAATAACGCATGAAAGCAACTCGTCACACTAAAGGGTGATCGTACAATGAAGGTTTCCACGGCAGGAGTTGTCATTACTTGAAACTTTCCTCTGTGAGATGCTGTGGTCCATGCATAAAACTTTTCGTGACGTTACGCCTTCGACTGCAGAATGCATCATCGCAGGTGAAGCGACAAACTCCAAGAAGAGCTCGACTGTGCAAAAAAGAGGGGTGATAAAAACACTAGTAGAAAGGGCATACATAATACGTGAACCAGTATGCTTTGTAGATGAAACACCTGCGATGTACGTTCAAGAAGAATGGGTGTTCGAACAAGGAGATACATCGAGCACTTCACCCTAGGAGAAGAACCAGGATTAACGAGGAATGTCATCAGCTCAAAGGAAACATTTTTCTTCCATTTATTAGTAAGATCACAGATCGCTTTGGGAAGTGTTAAGAATATATGATAAGGAAACATTTTTAGACCCATTAGGAAAATAAAAGAAAGTGTAAAATCGGCAAAAAATATGCGACGCCCTCTGGCTACAACAGATGTTTATAACATTCCTTGCAGTTGTGGACAGGTTTACATCGGTACAACAAAACAAAGTGGTAACACCCGTCTGGGCGAACAAAAAAAGGACTGCCACCTAGGACATATTGATAAATCGTCCGTAGCGGAACATGTTTTTCAAGTAGGTGAACTTGAAATAAAGTTTAACGAGACGAGCGTCATAGCAAATACACCACATTGCTATGCACCTGTGAAGAGAAAGGCAATAGAGATATTAAAACACCTAAATAAATTTGACATAAAGAGGAAGGTGTTAAGCTGAATAAAATTTGGATGTCAACATTGCAGCGTATTTATGAAAATCGATTATTTTCACTTGAGAATGTTGGCAACATCAGTGACCATGGACCAGGCGACGTCACACGATTGAGACTAGCGCCCTCTGGATGCCCTATATATATATATATATATATATATATATATATATATGACGCTCACTCGAGCTCTTCTTGCACTTTGCCGTTTCACCTCTGAGGATGTCTTACGCAGTCGAAGGCAGTTCCTTGCAGTCAGGGGAAAGTTTTACGCATCGACTACGGCATCTCAGCTCGGAGGTTTCAAGTTATAACTAATTGGTGATGTTCACAAGCAGGTAAAATGACAGAAAATCTATATACATATAAATTAATTTATGTGAGTCTCACTAAAACTATACGATGGCAGACAATATTTACTGTTCATTTTCCCAAACACCTCACATAGTCGTGTATCTGCCCTTTTCTTTATCCATCACTTCAAAAAATCGTACTGCAAGAAGAATTGAAATAGATATGTATAAGGAAGGAACTGTAAACGAAAAAATAATAGATTAATAATAGTGCTTAGTCCAGAACAACCATTCTCTAATTCTGTTTAAATGCTTATGATAAAAAAATCTCGATGTTTGGACTGAGATTCCTGGTCACCAACCGCATTGTTTCAGTCAGCTGAACATCAGTGAAATAACTCCTGACCTTCGAATTCATTAATTAAAAAAACATTTTCACACAAATATGTTGTTCCGAACATACTGCAGAATTGAACAGCTAGTCTAAACAGCTGCTGGAACTCTTCTCAGGGGAAATTCTTGTAAAATATTTCAGTATCTTTTTCCTCTTACTGGTTTTGTCTCGCCTCGAACGGCAAGCAGGTTTCGACAACGACAACAGTGTTCTAAGAACGCGAAATTTTCGCGCGCTCGTGCCAGCAATTTTAGCAGGCAGGTGGGGGGGGGGGTAGGGGGGGGGACTCGTTGCTGGCAGCCGCGTGCAAGCACTGTGGGCGCTCGCGGACGGCTGCGCTCTCAGCAGCGCATTTGCCTACCCTTGACGTAGACGTATTGTATAGTCACATGGAAATAAGTGTTAAAGCCATGGAGTTGTTTGCAATGCAACGCACACCGTGACCAAGGATCCTCACTCATGAAATAAGTCATTTGGCGATTTGATGCTAATATCAAGCTTTACCTAAACTGATCTTTTGTGTCTGTCCTAACGTCCAATAAAGGTTGTTGGCGAGGTCATAAAATATCCTGTATATTTTAATGTTTACTGGATTTTTAAGTAAATTACAGTTCATTCTACCACTTCCAAACAAGATACTTAGCTTTTCTGCTCGCTGCAACATTATTCTCCTGGGGCGTCGTGGTAGAAATAAATACTCGTAGGTACAATTTTTCACTTCTTCTTTGTTCAAAATGTTCAAATGTTTGTATAGTCTATGGGACTTAACTACGGGGTCATCAGTCCCTAAACTTACAAACTACTTATGAACTACTTACGAACTAGGACGGCACAAATATCCATGCCCGAGGGGGGATTCGAACCCCCGACCCAAGCGGCCGTGGAGACCGTGGCTGGAGCGCCTTAGTCTCCTCGGCCACCGCGGCCGGCACTTCTTCTTTAATTTGCAATCAAGCTACTTCTACACCAAAACATTACAACTTCAAAACGTATACAATGCAACAGAACTTAGCTGACAGAACTTCCATTTTAAAACAACAGACTGACATAGCTTCCAGAGCACTTGACAAACGACTAAAACTCGAACTCCCCCAGGCAAGGCGGTGAGGCAAATACATAACATTGACAATAATGACATTACATTACGCATTGTTCATAACAATTGAATGTGTAATTTACAATTAAGAAACACAACAGTAAAACATTTCATGTACAGAAAAATAATCACAATATAAAATGAAAACTATACATACAATAATTTTAGATGGCGCATATCTTTTTAAGTCGAAATCTCCAAACTTTCTGTTTGACAACAAAGTGCGATGTTAAATGTCAATTAATGAGTATATCATACATGTTCCTAACATATATTGAACTATCAAATATATTGGCAATTCTGAAACTAGGTTTAAAATCTCACGTCAGTCCATATGTACAACGAATCATAATATCTAAATCTCGACTATTACATTAATTAACACAATTAACTGGTCAACACAACTTGTTTATGAGCCTAACATATATACAATGCTATTTATTTTCATTTACATAAATGCTTTAAAATTCGTCTATCTAGTACTTGAAATAATGTACAATGACAAAACTATTGTTTATAGAACTGTCTGGAAAGCATCTAAACGAATATCTTAATTAATGAAATCTATCACTTGTTTTAATCACAGTATCACCGAGAAACTGTTCTACACTGATTCCTAGGCTGGCTATTTCGTTTTTAACTAACTTCACACGCAACATGTATCACCACACGATTCCGGGACCGACGCAGACGGTATCGTACGATAACATTGAGATGAGAGGGCCGGCAGTATCATCACAATATGCACAATACTGACTGTGCAAATACTTGTTTGCTTATCAACACATCCGCAGTGTCTGAATTTAGATTTGAGTGGAGCAGGGAATAAGAGAAAGTAATCCTTATGGCATTAGAAACGTAAATTTACAGTGAAGTTAAAATAAAATGAAGGCAGTCTGTTAAAATTGATTTATGTGCGAAATCAGAATCCTCCTAGGAACGCTGAATAGTGTTTTGTTTTATCCCGTGTATCACACGACGTGTAATCCTAAAGCTGTAACTGTCAAATCAAATAAAATCAACATATTTTGTTATTTACTATTCAATAATTTACTACAACAAACCAGAAGCATTGGGACCATGTTTCCAATAGTACGAGGCTAATAAGGAAGGTAAAGTTAAAAGAATTTTTTTATGTACAAATATAAATTTATTTTAATAAAATTTACATGCACTGTAGTACAAGTCCAGAATTTTTTTTCCACATGGTCAATACAATTTGTCATCCGTGCGTACGTGTTTTTTTTTTTTTTTTTTTTTTTTTTTTTTTTTTTTTTATGTCTACCGCCGCCTTTTTCAGGCAGTTCTCTTCGCTGCCGGCCGTGGTGGCTGAGGGGACAGAGGCGCTCCAGTCACGGTCTGCACGGCCACTACTGTCGGGGGTTCGAATCCCCACTCGGGCATGGATATTTGTGCCGTCCTTAGGATTAGTTAGTTGATAAGTAGTTTGTAAGTTTAGGGACCGATGACCCCGTAGTTAAGTCCCATAAGCTGTACAAACATTTGAACATTTAGTTCTCTTCGCTGTTTACACCTTGTCGTCTGTGGAAAAGTATTTTTCACGAAGGTGTTCCTTCAATTTAGTGTAGATATAAGCCGCTTCGGAATGGCGTCATTGCTACTGACTGGACGCCTGTTCCCTCCGGAGGTTCTAGTTCTCTATCGGGCGTATGTGTGTGTGTGTGTGTGTGTGTGTGTGTGTTGTCCTCTCTGTAGGTTAGTTTGTTTGTACGTCTAAGAACTGATGACCATAGCAGTTTGGTCGAATTGGATTACAAAGATTTGAACATTTGAATTTGAATATATGATAGTTACTAGATGCGAGAGAGTGGCTTAAAACATCCCACCAAACGAAATCAACAACTCCTGTGTTGCATGAGCCAATTGCGGACGCGCCTTGTCATGAAGGAGACTCCCGTTGTGAGTATCCCGTAACGTTTGAGTTTCAGCACGGTCTCACAATATCTTGCAGCATTCGTTGTTTCACGTCTTTCCAAGAAATCAACGAGGTGAACCCCTTTTCTTTCACAAAACACTGACACTATGATTGTCTTCCTCGCAGTTGATGAGTTACGAATTTTTTGGCTGAAGGAGAACGAATGTGACGTCACTGCATTGATTGTCGTTTGCTCCGTGGAGTAAGGTGATAAGCCTATTTTTTAACTACTGTCACTATAGGATTAAGAAAAGCCTCGTCTTCAAGTCTCAAAATGCTCAAGAAATTCGCGGGTGGCACTGACTTCGGTTTATAAATATCTTAGGCACCCATGGCGCACACAATTTGTGATAATATAGTCTATATTTCGTAAAATGGTTGGACAAACTGCATGCAGGACGTCAATTGTCGAACGGCGGCCACAAACATTTCCTTCAATTTTTTGCGCCACTTTATCACAACACACGGTCTTCCGCTAGAGTTTTCATTGTGAATTTCCGTCCTTCTAAAGTTCAAAATCCGTACTCCTTTCGTCACATTCTGCCCTGTTCCTAAACTGAAACAATTTCGCGATGAATCGTTGGGGCGTTCAATGTAGATAGTGAATTACGGCGCGCACTGCACACTTGGCGGGTACCGGCTTGGGCTCGCTCGTTTCTAACAGTCATCAGAACACTAATCGACGAGTTAGAAATGGTCGTTCCTTCCACTGGTTAGTAACTTCCACCCTGGACATTCCACTAAGACTACATGTCCTGTAACCTAAGTTTCCGAGTAAACCCCGTAATTTCCAATACAAAAACTTATATCCTTTTATCATCTAATTTTCAGTTACATTTTTATATAAACTCCTTCTTACATAAGAAGAGCCTGCGAGGTCAGTATGCAATCTGAATCTCAGTTCATTCCAAATTTTCTGCTCTATGTTGAAGGATTACTTTTAAGAAAATCACTATATTAGAAAGTTAATTATTCCATAAAAAAGGTAACTAAGCACTGTTTTAAATATGTGTATAATATCGTTCATCTGTTTGTTTGTCGCTGTGTTTATAGAACGAAGCACAAACGTTGCACACGCATTCAGACGGAAGTCGAAAATGAAGTACAAGTTGGCCGCACCGTGAAAAATATCAGAAATAAAATTTTATTCTCTGGCACATGTCTACAACTACGTAGGCTAATCAATGACATGAATAGTCTGACGTGAAGAGGTGGCTTACTAACGTAAAATCATTTGCTTTACTTCACGAAAGAATCGTAATAAGTTAACTGTTATTAGTTTTACATTTAATATAACTTTTGTACAGCACTAGATTCGATTTTATGGCTGCAGCTACTCATATACTATGCACATATTATATTCAAACGGGGAGTTTATACTCCATTGACGTACTGTAACAATTACCACTAAGCAGGGAATATTTATGACTACAAACTGGAGGTCAGTTGTTAGTAGTGTATTATTGTCAGTCTTCAGTCCCATTCGCGTGTATGCCTACCTTTTAACATGGAACTTTCTTTCTCTGCGAATAGTGACTAAAGAAAAGGCTAGGTTATGTGTTGTTGTGGTCCAGTCCGTACGCTGGTATGATGCAGCTCTCCACGCTACCCTGTCCTCTGCAAGCCTCTTCATCTGAGAATACGAACGGCACCCTACATCCTTTTGAATATGCGTACTGTATTCGTCCCTCGGTCTCCCTCTATGATTTTGACCCTCCCCCCCCCCCCAGTTCCTTCTAATGTTAAGTTGACAATTCCTTGTTGCCTCAGAATGTGTCCCACCAATCTATCCCTTCTCCTAGTCAGGATATGCCAGAAATTTCTTTCCTTTCCAATTCGATTAAGCACCTCCTCATTAGTTACGTGATCTACCCATCTGATCATCATCATTTGTGTGTAGCACCAAATTTCCAAAGCTTGTATAATATTTTTGTCTGAACTCTTTATCGTCCACGTTTCACAGAGACAGAATTAGGGAAAGAATTTTTGAAGTAGATAAATTGTTACTTCGTGCTTCCTATCCCTTCTTACAGTAACAACTGGTTTTGTGCTCTGTGAAGCCTCTTTGCTCTTAGAGTGTCTATCTCTGTTTAAGATTCTGTTTTCTTTCTTGTTAGTGTATGTATCGTACAGTTGTTAGACAACATTAAAATGTTATCTTGTGAAACTGTTGTGATCCTTAATTGCTGTAAAATCTAGTTCACCCCAATACGAAGCTCTGAATGTCATGAACTGTGTGACAAAGGGTTTTTCGACAGCGACAGCTGGTGAAATCTGTGTTACTGACAGAAAGTCACACCTGAAAGTACAAACAGTTAGATATAGGTGACTTTCTGACATTCCAAAATTGTTTTATTTAAGATTTATAGCAAAAAGAAAAATAGTGATTTTTCAGCTAGTGTATCTAGTTTCCTTGAGCAAATCAAAAATTGTTGTTGGGAACTAATATCTCAGAAGGTAGCAAGAATAAAATACCGTAAGCCAGAGGTCATCTTCAAGTTGGCCAGAAACCAGATTGTAATTACAAGAGTCGAAAAGACATGACAGGAAAGCATAAGAATGGTTGTAACCTGTGCTACACGTATACACTGAGGATGCAGTTGTAGAGACCAATAACAGAAAAAAAGGGTAGCAATAAAACTTTATAGGTTCTAGATGTTGCTGCCGCGGAGTAGCAGTGCTGCGACGCGCCGTCGCCGTTCGCAGTTCGCCGTCGGGGATTCGAGTCCCCCCTCGGGCATGGGTGTTTGTGTTGTCCTTAGTTTAGTTTACCTTAGGTTAAATAGTTTGTAAGCTACGGACTAATGACCAAGCAGTTGAATTCGATAGATTTACAAATATTAGAACTTTTTTTTTTAATTGCGTTGGAGGCAGTAAAGGACTTGGATTAACACTTCTACTGGATGGACAGAACCCTGAAAAAGTATAAAACGGAAAAAATGACGGGCAATGGAGAATAGGCGAATTAAATCAGGCTATTCATTGCGAATTGTTTTTGTTGGGAAAAGCCGACAAGCAAATGTTACGATCGCACTTAGAAAATGAATGGGCATCGTTTAATTCTGGGACTATGGATGTAGAGGACTTGTGGACTAAATTTAAATGCATTGTTAATGAAGGGTTAGAGAAATATGTGCCAGTAAAGACGATTAAGGATGGAAAAGATCCACCGTGGTATAATAATAATGTTAGAAAGCTGCTGAGAAAGCAAAGGCTGTTGCACTCTCGATTCAAAAAAGAACACGCAAATGATGACAGGCAAAAGTTAGTAGAGATTCGTGCGTCTATAAAAAGATCGATGCGTGAAGCATACAATAATTATCACAGCCATACCTTAGCAAAAGATCTTTCCGAGAACCCGAAAAAATTCTGGTCCTATGTAAAAGCGATAAGCGGGTCAAAGCCCACTGTCCAGTAACTAGTTGATCATTCCGGGGCAGTAATAGAAGAAAGCAAACGGAAAGCTGAAGTTCTAAATTATTTAACCTTTAAGAAATCTTTCACGCAGGAGGACCGCACAAACATACCATCATTTGATCAACGTACTAATTCCGAAATGGGGGACATAGCAATAGTTATTTCCGGTGTAGAGAAGCAGCTGAGAGAGCTAAATACGAAAAAGTCTGCTGGTCCGGATGGAATACCAGTTCGATTTTACAAAGACTATTCTGCGGCATTGGCCCCCTACTTAGCTTGCATTTATAGCGAATCTTTAATTCAGCGCAAAGTTCCTAGTGATTGGAAAAAAGCGCAGGTGACTCCCGTGTATAAGAAAGGAAAGAGAACTGACCCATACAATTACAGGCCAATATCGTTGACATCGGTTTCATGTAGAATTTTGGAGCATATTCTCAGTTCGAATTTAGTAAATTTCCTTGAAACGGAAAAGCTTCTTTCCATGAATCAGCACGGGTTTAGGAAACATCGTTCATGTGAAACTCAGCTTGCCCTTTTGTCACATGACATCTTGCGAGCCATGGACGAAGGGCAACAGGCGGATTGTGTTTTTCTCGACTTCAAAAAGGCGTTCGACACGGTGCCACACTGCAGACTGCTAACGAAGATACGAGCTTATGGAATAGGTTCACAGATTTGTGACTGGCTGGAAGACTTCCTAAGTAATAGAACGCAGTACGTTGTTCTTGACGGCGAGTGTTCATCAGAGACGACTGTATCGTCAGGCGTGCCCCAGGGGAGTGTGATAGGACCGCTATTATTTTATATCTATATAAATGATCTGATGGACAGAGTAAGTTGTAATTTGCGGCTGTTTGCTGATGATGCTGTGGTGTATGGGAGGGTGTCGTCTGTAACTGACTGTAATAGCATACAGGTTGACTTAGACAAAATTTCTAGTTGGTGCGAAGATTGGCAGCTAGCTCTCAATGTAGAAAAATGTAAGGTGATGCGCATGAGTAGAAAAAACAATCCCATAATGTTCGAATACAGCATCAGTAGTGAGCTTCTTGATGCGGTCGCGTCGTTCAAATATCTAGGCGTAACATTGCAGAGCGATATGAAATGGAACGAGCATGTAAGGACAGTTGTGAGTAAGGCAGACAGCCGACTTCGGTTTATTGGGAGAATTTTGGGAAGATGTACTTCACCTGTAAAGGAGACCGCGTATAAAACTCTTGTACGACCACGTCTTGAGTATTGCTCAAGTATTTGGGACCCGCAGCAGATCGGTTTGAAGGAAGACATAGAGGCGGTTCAGAGGCGAGCAGCTAGATTTGTTACCGGTAGGTTCGACCAATGCGCGAGTGTCACGGAAATGCTCCGGCAACTCAATTGGGGATCGCTGGAAGAAAGACGACGTTCTTTTCGTGAATTTCTGTTAAGTAAATTTAAAGGGCCGGAATTTGAAGCTGAGTGTAGTACGATCTTGCTGCCGCCTACTTACATTTCGCGTAAAGATCACAAAGACAAGATAAGAGAAATTAGGGCTCGTACGGAGGCATATAGGCATTCTTTTTTTCCTCGTTCAATTTGGGAGTGGAATAGGAAAGGAAATGCCTAGTAGTGGTACAGTGTACCCTCCGCCACGCACCTTACGGTGAATTGCGGACTATGTATGTAGATGTAGATGTAGATGTAGAATTTCATGAGGAAATAGCAGTTTAGTTATATTGTTTGGACTGGTAAATAGCTAACAACGGCGAAAGTAGAGTGTACAAGAAATACAGACTGGCAATAATTAGAAAAGCGTTTCTTATAAACAGAATTTTGTCACCATTGAATATACATAGTGGAACTAGTAGGAAGTATTTCCTGAAAATATATTTGACTAGGTGTAACCTTGCACGCACATGGAACATGAAAGGTAATATTCTGGCAAGATGACAATAACAGTCTCGAAATGTATCCGCACACAAGATTAGATGTTCAAAAAATGTCTGTAATTCTATGGGACTTAACTGCTTGGTTATTAGTCCCTAGCTTACAAACTACTTAATCTAAGGTGAACTAACATAAGGACAACACATACACATCCATGCCCGAGGGAGGATTCGAACGTCCGACGCGGGAGGCCGTGCGATCCGTAACGTAGCACTCCAGACCGCTCGGCTACTCCCGCGCGCCAAGATTAGATGTGTAGTGCGGATAAGTATTTAAAAAAAAACACTGAATCGAATTGAGTAAAAAAATAAATTTGTTCAATATCTTGAACGAAAGAAGAGAAACAAATGTTCAAATGTTTGTTAAGCTTAAGGGACTTGACTGTGGGGTCATCAGTCCCTAAACGTACAAACTACTTATGAACTAGCTTATACTAAAGACGACACAAACATCCATGCCCGAGGGGGGATTCGAACCTCCGTCCGCAGCGGCGGTGCAGACTTTGACTGGCGCCGCAGACCGCTCGGCCAATAAAAGAAGAGATCGGTTGATAGAACGTATATTGCCATCAACGAAAAGGCAGTTTACTAATGGTGGTAGGTGTAGACAAAAAGTCTACAGAGAGATCAAGGTTTGACTACGTAAGTAGTTAAATGGAGGGATGGGGCCCCTCCACGCCCACACCAACGTGGTGACCATCACAAAAGTTCTACTGTCACCTCCGTAATTAAGTTAGTTTGCTAAGGTGGATCACGGGATGTGGGAACCGCGATGTTATCCGTACGTGTGGGCGCGATCACCCATTAATACGGTGCATCTGGAGATAGAGTTGGTCGAAAGGTATACGAAGGGTAAAGGTATGTAAGGGCAGAGGAAAAAAAGTGCCAAGGCAAGAGCCAAGGGAAAAAAACCTCTGCGACAGTGGGGTAGGTATGAAGGGCAGTAGCGGTATGCTATCTGCGACAGATCATGCAAGGGTTGGTAATGTTAGTAATGGGTATTTTCTCAGTACCATTAACTTTGCTAGGTTCGTCATAAAGAATCAGTCCGTTTTGATGCGAGGTTCTGCTGCAGCTGAGCTCCAATGATGCCTCCTGGGTCGGCTGCGGCAGTTTACCCGTTAACATCGGCTGTGGCAGAATACCTGTAACATAGCCAAGTCTGTCAAGGTAGTTAGGCAGTTCGGTCATAGAACTGGCTAAGTGTGCGGGACTGTTTAGGTTTGTTTGTGTTTAGTGCGATGAATATGGGTTCCCTGCTTTGCCTGTAGGTCGGCTGTGGGCTCAGCTGGCATTGCCAGTCAGATTGCTGTTTTGCAGGGGTTTGCCATGTTCATCGTGTTTGTGAGTTGGGTGTTCCCTACGGCCGTAGGTGGTTAGTCTCTGAGGAGAAGTGTTTTTGGGCGATTATGTTTCCACCTATGGTTGTGATCGTAGTTCCCCAAGCGTAGGATGAAGGGGTTGTTCGAGTGTCTCGAGTTTCTGTATAGTCGTGTGGCGAGTTTCTTGAATACCACCGAGAGGCGCTCTAGGCGGTATTCATTGTGAAGGTCCACGGTGCGTGTGTATCGTGGAGCGTTGCTAATGATGCGTAGTACCTTGTTCTGTATGAGCTGCAGGCGGCGCAGCCGTGTCGGCGCCGCGTATGCCCAGCACGGAGCACCGTACGTCATCAGAGGTCTCATATGTGTCATGTAGAGGTTCCTCGACACCCGGCTATTCAGTTTGCTTTCCCTGTTGAGCATCGGGTAGAGTTGTTTGAGCCTCGCGTTTGCTCTGTTGGTCATGTGTTGTATGTGGTCCCCCCATATGAGTTTCCGGTCCAGCCAGACACCAAGGTATTTGACTTTCTCACGGAAGCGTATTGGGCGTGTATGTAGAGTAATTGGTCTACAGTGTTGGTGTTTGCGCAGGTGTTTCGGTCTGCGTGTGAACAGAACTGCCTCACACTTGTCGACGTTGACTTTAACACGCCATTTCTCCAACCAAGGTTCGGCAGTTCTGAGTGCTGTCTGTAGGCGTGAGTTAATGTTTGATGGCTTCCAGTCTTGCGCCATGATGGCAGTGTCATCTGCGTAGATTGCAGTCATCGTGTTATGTGTGGATGGAAAATCATTAATGTACAGGTTAAACAAGAGGGGCCCCAGGATGCTGCCTTGGGGTACTCCGGCTTGAATACCATGTCGTGTAGACTGTTTGCCCTGCACGTCAGTGTTGAAGCTTCTGTTGGTGAGATATGAGTGTATGAGATGCACGAGTCCGTCGGGAAACGCGGCGTCGTTAAGTTTGCGTATAAGGCCGTTGTGCCAGAGACGATCGAAAGCTTTTTCGATGTCCAGGAACACCGCCCCAGTGGCTTTGTTTTTGTTGTAGCCGTCTGTTATGTGTTCAACTACGCGGAGGAGTTGTTGTGTTGTGGAGTGGTGGTTCCTAAATCCGAATTGCTCCGGTCTTAGGGTGTCATTGGTGATGCAGTGCCGAGTGAGACGTTTTAGTATTACCTTCTCAACTATCTTACTGAGCGAGCTCAGCAGACTGATGGGTCGGTAATTTTGTGGGAGGGAGTTGTCTTTCCCTGGCTTCCTGAACATTAGGACCTTGGCCGCCTTCCAAAAGGCAGGGAAGGGTTGGTGTTGCAGGATGGCATTTGTGATGTGTGTCAGGTACTCTACTGCTCTATCCGTGAACTCCTGGAGAACCCGGTTTTGAATGCCATAGTTAAATGGACGTTGACTGCGTTGGTTATGTGAGTCTTGCACAGGATGGGTAGCGAAAGGTGGACACAGAGCAAGATAGAGTTTATCGTCTCGGAGACAGCGAGGTTATGAGGCACGGAGCACAAGCTGTGTTTTTTTGTTAAGGGCAGGGAAAGTGATCGCCCTTGGCCCTACAAAGGACGCGGCGTTGGCTGGGAGTTATTTAAGAAATCACAGAAAACGTAAATCTGAATTCACAGAGGTGGATTTCCACCACCGTTCTCATGAATACGAGCCTAATGTGCTATAATGTGCTAACCAGTGCGTGCCGAGTTTCAACGTGGTTTTTACTTTACTCGGAAGGAAAACAAAAACTTACACGTTAACTGAAGAAACACGAGAGAAACTAGTCATTTATGCAGTTGTAAAAATAAAAATATCATTTCACTGGCGAATCACGTATTTCCTGAAAATCATGAGGGACACTTCGTCTTAGCGACGTGAGTGATGGCAGTATTGTATGTTGAAATTTTATTCACAGGCCTCAGCAGTAACTGATTCCACATTAAGTTCATCTCAGGAATACAGTTTGTACAACACAAATATGACTGCACTTCTGAGGTACTGATTATTCTACTGCTTTTGTTCGTTGCCCCAATACCGGTTAGCCTATTTGAGACGCTTTTTCTGACAACGTAAAGCTTAATGTCTCCTATGTTAGAAGTAAGTAGGCCAATCAGAAAAACTGACAACTTAGAAATTACGAAACTAACGATCTGTTTCTCATAACGAGACCATACCGCCTACCGCTTTTACTTAACGTGCAAGCACACCAACTCTAACACAATTCCAGTTTGTAGTAGATGAAAAAGTGATGTATTCTCACTACTAGTGTTCTCCTAAATGCAATAACAAAAAAATCAAGCTAACGCATGTAGAAAATATGGTAACATCGTCAAGCAATGCTTATTCATAAGCTGTCCATATACAATCTTAATAATTTACTAACGCACATACAACTAAAATAGGAACGTAGTGGTACTGTTCCTGAGCACACGGATGCATGCTCCATATACGTACTGTGCATTAAACAGTTCATTACTTTCTGACATAGTCAGGCCTGAGATGAGCGATCTGTTGAAATTGTAAATAAAATGCTTTTTGAAAACGCCATACAGCAGACGTAGGCTCAGTACTCCAGGAAATAACATGGGTGGGCAAGATCTGAAGATGGCTTGCAAACAGGCAGAAACTAGTGATCACATTTCATGAAGTGTTGTTACTATTCACGCATGAACCCAGAGGGACCTCGCAAAGTACAATAAATCAATGTTGCCTTCCTTCATGTCCAGATTTATTTAATACTTTCAGAATGAAGTCTTTTTCTTTCGCCAGACCACAGTGTTCCAGTCCATTTTCTACAAAATTTCTAATCAATTACCTTTTACCTGATTATTTCCTATCTGTAATGTAAGCCTGAGTTATACAAGCTGGTTTAAACATTCTCCTTAATCGCAGTGATCCCTTTGATTGGCTATTTTCGTAGACTTCTACTATTTATATTGTCAAGCTAGTGGGTACCATTATTTTAATGTGCCCATAAAATTTAAGTCTTCGTTTTCTCATCCATACCCCAGTGCCTCTCTCCGATTTCTTTTCTCCACTACATTTCATACGGGTATCACCCACCTGACTTCAGGCCCCCCCTGCAACAATTTCGATAAAGTCCCCATTACCGCCTGACCCTCAACACATTTTTATTCAACCTGCTCCCCAACTCCTTTCCTTCCAACAACCTACTGTCACAAAGAAGAAACAACCCAAACGCCCCAATCCTGATCCTTCTGCCTCCGATGTCGCCATGAATATCCCCACCAAACCCATGACGCCCCAACCCTGACCTCTAATTCCTTGAAGCCCGCACACACACCCTCCAGAGCCACAAATACCTCCCCAACGCTCCCTCTCACCATTCCCCAGAAGAACTGAACTCATCAAGTCCCCAGACCCTGAGCCCCAGAATCCCAAGGGCTGAGGTGCTGGCGGAGCTCAACTCACATCTGCATCTCACCATCCACTCCACCCAATGCATTAACAATGCGATGGGCCCACACTAATGCACATCTTCTCTGAAGATCGCCATACATAGATTGACTCCTAACTGAGGGGCCCTCATCTTCAATTGCCGCCACAAAGTTCGCCCGTCCTAATCCCTTACTCAGTCCTATTGTTGCCAGAAATGTCTGACTTAGAAATACAATTTTACTGAAAACGAAAAACTCTCCTACCTGTTCCCATTGTAAAGCTACCCATTTCCTGAAGAATTGCCCCCACCTTGCCACCCCCTCCTGTGCACATGTGGTGAGACTCGCCCCACCTACTTCTATATATGCAAACTCCAACCCCTCCTGTCAGCCCTGAACTTACGTCCCCATCCGTCCTGTGTAACCTCCACCTCCAATCTAACAACTCTCTGCATCCCACCCCCCTCCACTGAGGACATCATTTGTCACCCTTTTACACCAAAATATACACCCCTTTCAGCGTCCCTCACCCCCCCCCCCCACTTCCAAAAAAGTCGCCCTTGGACTACTGCACCACTACTTTAAGGAAATCTCTTTCGTTATTACTCTTGTTTCCATCTATAATGCCGTTGTCTTTATCAGTTACTACCCCACCCTGTGAAAAATCTCCCACATCCTCATGTTTCCCAAAACTACCAAGTTTCCCTCTGACACCTGTTTCTACGTGCCATCAGAAATGTCTTTCAAACCATCCTTTTCTACTGCATCCATCACCATTTCAACCAACACCTACTCCTTCCCAAAATCCCGTGTACTTTCGACAGTCCTTCTCTGCGTACCACCAACTCCTCTGCATCGTACACCTCCTCCATAAAGCTTAACTCCTGTCATTCTGCAATTTGTGTGTCCCTCCAAACCTTCGCCGTTTCCAACCTTCGCCCCTCCTATGTTACTATCCACAATTAGATTTATCACTCCTTCTATGCCTCCACTGGCGTGCCCCTAGGATCTGTCCTCTACAACTCCGATATTTACCAACCTCCACACCCCTCCCCCACCACACAGGGCATCATTAGGCTGCACTGTTACATTAGACCGTTTGCTCACAACTGTCGGCGTTTTCCTCAATTGTGTGCATGTCGGTGATGTGGAACAGGTATGTGTGCTATCAGCGACAGTAGCAGATTCCATTGCATAGTGTCTCCAAAGCAGTGTTGCCACTAAGTTACAACCCTCGTATATTGTCGGAAGGTTGCAGAGTGGTATCTGTAGGTCACTGCCTGCACCTGTATGGGAACTGAATTTACTAAAAAGTAAAATTTCTGTCTGATTATGCTGAAGCGATAGCTCCTTACTTAACAGCCGTATACAACCGCTTTTTCAAAGAAGGATCTGTACCAAAAGATTGGGAAGTTGCACAGGTCACACCTATATTCAAGAAAGGCGGTAGGAGTAACTCACTAAACTACAGGCCTATTTCATTGAAGTCAATTTGCAGCAGGGTTTTGGGACATATGCTGTATTCAAATATTATGAATTGTCTCGAACAGAATGATCTATTGACCCAACGACAACACGGATTTAGAAAATTTCGTTCATGCGAAACACAACTAGCTCTTTACTCACACGAAATGTTGGGTGCTATCGACAAGGGTTCGCAAATCGATTTCGTATTTCTTGATTTCTAGAAGGCTTTTTATCAAATTGCGTGGTTATGGTACATCGCCCCAAATTTGCTGTTGGATAGGAGATTTCCTGTCAGAGGACACAATTCGTAGTAATCAGTCTAAACCATCCTTTCGAAGAGTTAGAAGGATACCAGTCTGGAATGTGCGAGGTCTCTTGCAGACAGGAAAGCCTGCTATCGGAGAGAGAGAGAAATGGATCTTCATGAGATAGACGTACTTGGACTCAGCGAGACACACTGGAGATGATGTGGTCACTTCACGACTCAAAAAATAAAGTGTATTTTTCTGGATCTGATGATGTGAGTAGAAATGGTGTTGATATACTTATTCCTAAGATACTCTGTAATGCTGTCATGGGCTATGAGCCCTTTGCAATAGAATAATCTCCATTAAAATGAAAGCCTCTCCATGCAATATCAACATCATTCAGGTTTGTGCTCCCACAGCAGTGTCATCAAACAAAGAAATAGATGAATTGCATAATTTACTAGAAACCACCCCTAGAAATGTGCCCAAAAAGGAAATACTAGTCATCCAAAGTGACTTTAATGCAAAGATAGGTAGACCGTAGATGACGGACAAATGAGATCTGTGGCTGGATTTCATGGCTTGTGAGTGAGAAATGAACGTGGGGAGCGGTTACTGGAATTTTGCGTGAATAATAAATTAACTGCCTGTAATACCCTCTTGAAACATCATCCAAGACGTCGATACTTCTGGATTTCTCCTGGGGATAGGGTTAGAAATCAAATTGATTTCATTTTTGTGAGTCAACATTGGCGTACTTCGGTCTTGGATTGCAAGACGTATCCTGGAGCAGATTGAGGCAGTGACCATGTCATGCTGTTTATGAAAATGCCGATAAAACTGAAGTTGATGAAACAACTAGGACAGATTCGTCTAACAGAACAAAACTAGTCTCAAAGAATTTGGTGAAAGAATAAGACCCAAACTACAAACATTAATATAAATAGAAGTAGCGCCAAGTAGGACAAAGTGAAAGAAACAATCAGTTCATCTCTCACTGAACAGGTTACTAAGACCCCTCAAGCCAAGCATCCCTGGATTTCGAACAATACTCTTTTACTCATCGAAGAAAGGAGCACACTAAGGAAACGTGGCATGCTCAAGATGAAGAAGCGTCCAAAGTACTTTGCCGTAAAATACATCACAGCTGCCGAAAGGACAAGACGCAGTTTCTTGCCAGTATTTGTGGTGACATAGAACAACATCGAGCCGGCCGCGGTGGCCGAGGGAACTGAGGCGCTCCAGTCAAGGTCTGCACGGCCACTACGGTCGGGATTCGAATCCCCACTCGGGCATGGATATTTGTGCCGTCCTTAGTCTTAGCTAGTTGATAAGTAGTTTGTAAGCTTAGGGACTGATGACCCCGTAGTTAAGTCCCATAAGTTCTACAAACATTTGAACATTTTTTGAACAACATCGAAAACTAAATGAAACGCATGACCTATTCAAGAAGATAGAAGAAGTAGATGGCAATATTATTACTGACAAACAGTTAGCAATAGCTAGATGGAAACAATATTGTGAAACACTGTATTGCAAGGGAATCAACATCGAAGAAGAGAACATTTGTATATAATCAAACGAGGAACCTGATATGTACAGTGAAATCGAAAATGCCGTCAAGCATTTGAAAAACAACAAATCCCCAGGTATAGACGGTATTTCCGGAGAAATGTTAACTGCGATGGGAGAGGAAGGCATGCATGCTCTACATTTAACATGTAATAGGTCAGGGCCGCTGGGTGCGGGCGTGCAAGGCGTCCGGAGTACACTGGCGGCCTTCCTAGGGGGCGGCAAATTCATCCAAATCGCTTTGATCGGAATCCTTTCAGTGTCTCCATATCAGCATGACACAATTATTGCAAAGACATTATTGATAAATTTGAAGCATTGAATTAAAATTTGTAGTGCAGCCGGGAATCGAACCCGGACCTCCATGCTTACTAGGTAAACGTATTAACCGTTAGACTACCACACCACTAACGTTTAAGGCGCCATGGAATAGTCTATGTACGATTTTCCTCCACATCACAAACTTTAATTCAGCTTCTGTGTTCTGAGGTGCTATTCTGCTGCATGGAGAGCCTTGGCAGTAGTGCAAATTATCTTTGGAACACAGAAGCTGAATTAAAGTTTGTGATGTGGAGGGAAATCGTACATAGACTATTCCATGGCGCCTTAATCGTTAGTGGTGTGGTAGTCTAACGGTTAAGACGTCTGTCTGTTAAGCATGGAGGTCCGGGTTCGATTCCCGGCCGTATCACAAATTTTAATCCAATGCTTCAAATTTATCAATAATGTCTTTGACATATTTGAGACGTAAATCCGTCTCTGGGATTGTTTATTTGTATTAATCGACAATTATTGCATTTTTAGTCCTCTCCTAAGAATGAAATGGATATCTGACTGTTCGAACTAAAATACGAAACGTCTGTATGTTCCCAACCACATTAACAGCGGCAGGTATTCCTGCTTGCGAAGGAACATCCCCAATGTAGGGTGACCATACGTCCCCTTTTTGACGGGACTGTCCTTTTTTTTTCGTTGTGTGTCCCGTTGTCCCGCAAAATATTTAACGGGACGCCAAATGTCCCGTTTTTTTCGCAGTCAGCAGAACCTTATCTTTTGTGTGTTTTTTATTTATTGTCACGTCAATTTAGATTCATAACATGGTTTATTTAACTTTCTCCTGGGTCTTGCTTTGTCTTACATGCAAAGTTAGATTAAAGAAGTATTATTTTGTTGTGAAAAGGGTATTTTCCATTGTAAATTCTCTTTGGACTGATGGAAAAAAACCGTTTTACCACTGAAACTATTGAAGCAATTGTAATAGTTAAGACTCATTACGAAGTGTTTTGTAAGCTGTCATGTTTTTAACTTAAGTATTTTTTTTATATAGTGACTAAGTGCAATGATGCACTTCTTATTTTATATCCAATTTTTAACAAGATGACCAGACTATAATATATATATATATATATATATATATATATATATATATATATATATATATATATATATATATGACCAGATGATGGTGCATCGAAACCGGTCGTCACTTAATAAATTGGTAGTTTGCGATCTTGGCTTATCATTTGGAAACTATAAAACGAATTGATCGCCTCCAGACCAGACGATGTCAGGTAATCTTATCATTACGAATAACTTACCTGCAAGGAGTTCTACAACTTGTTATTAACCAATTCAAAGCTCTTGAAAGATATTAGGTCTTCTGATAAGTACAAACTTAGTGCCGCTAGTAGTGTTCATGATACAGGAGCTCAACAGTCTACAGAGTAGTGTTCATTTGTTAGAAATCAGTTACTCGATATTCTGAATTATAATCAGTTCCTGGAAAAACAAATTCAAATGTTTCAAATGTTTGTATAGCTTATAGGACTTAACTACGGGGTCATCAGTCCCTAAACTTACAAACTACTTATGAACTAGCTAATGACGGCACAAATATCCATGCTCGAGGGGGGGGGGATTCGAACCCCCGACCGTAGTGGCGTGCAGACTGTGACTGGAGCGCCTCAGTCCCCTCGGCCACCGCGGCCGGCTTCTGGAAAAACAATTATCACATTATGCAGTGCCATTACAAGCATGTTTTGAAGTGTTTTGCTAAAATATATATGCCTTTCTATGAGTATAAACTTTAGTTTTTATTTATTTTAGTAAAGTGATGCAGTCATAAGTGCACAATTTATTATTTTTGTTTAAAGTCCTATTTTGTCCCATTTTTTATACAAAATTTTCGTAAATGTCCCGTTTTTCCACGTGGAAAATCTCGTCACCCTACCCCAATGGGGATTTCCCATAGTACTGAATAGAAGCCGACCTCCAGATGGCGGGTCTCGTACAGGGAATCCCCGTGGCTTCTCTGCGCCGGCGGGTGCATTTGACTGACCAAACTCCGCTCTCCAGTCACTTGTTCCGAGCCGTTAGCGCGATACACAAAGCCGCACATTGCCCGTTCATTGTTTACTGCAACTTTTTAGTTTTATAACATACAGGCGGAGAAAGAAGCGGCAACACGGTGAGTACGGTTTTCTATTTTAATTCTACTACGTCTACATCTACATGGGATACTCTACAAATCACATTTAAGTGCCTGTTAGAGGGTTCATCTAACCACCATTATACTATTTATCTCCCAATCCATTCTCGAATAGCGTGCGGAAAGAAAGAACACCTGAATCTCTCTGTTCGAGCTCTGATTTCTCGTATTTTATTCTAATGATCATTTCTACCTATGTAAGTGGGAGTCAACAATATATTTTCGCATTCGGAGGAGAATGTTGGCGATTGGAGTTTCGTAAGTAGCCCACGCCGCGGTGGAGTATCTGAGCGGTCTACTCGCTGCGGAGCGCGCGGTTGCTCGCCGTGGAGGTTCGAGTCCTCTCTGGGGCATGGGTGTGTGTGTTTGTCCGCAGGTTAGTTTACCTAGGTTTAAGTAGTTTGCAAGCTACGGACTGATGACCACGCAGTTTGGTCCGATATATTTACACACATTTGAATTTGATAAGCGCCTTTGTTGTAATGATTCCCATCCCAGATCCTGTATCATTTCCGTAACGCTGTCTCCCCTGTATCGTGACAATACGAAACGAGCTGCCCTTCTTTGGATTCTTTCGATGTCCTCTGTTAAACCCACCTGATAAGAATCACACACTGGGCTGCAATACTCCAAAAATGGACGGAAAAGCGTAGTGTATGCAGTTTCTTTTGTAGTTCTGTTGCATGTTTTAAGGGTTCTGCCAATAAAACGTAGTCTCTGGTTCGCCTTTCCCACGATATAATCTACGTGTTCTTTCCAATTTAAGTCTGAAGTAATAGTAATTCCTAGGTATTTTGTGGAGTTTACAGCCTTCACATTTCATTGATTTATTTTGTAAACAAATTTATAATACTAAATATTCTCTGCTTTATAGTCGCTGTTTTAATAGGTTAATTGCGGACAGCAGTGTCTATACACAACTTTAAACCCTCCGTCGGAAGTAGCGTTCTCCCAAAGTGGCCACAATTCGCCTTTGACATTAGAAATTAAATTTGCGCTGAAGTTCGTAACATTTGTACAGCGATCAGTTAGACTAATGTTACTCTAATATGCTTTCATATTGCCAATAACAGCACAGTTAATACGCAAAATAAACTAGGCATATTTATATCCGTTTAAGGAAGGAGGACTTTTTTTGTGCTAATACGCATTTGAGTCTTGTGGTAAACTGACTTTATGAAATTTTGTCAGTAATATAATCATGCTTTCAAGCTTTCTCATTTCTTATCTATCATAAATTGGTTCGTATACAACCTCAGTTGCCTGGACGTATTTTGCCGCCATGTATAATAAATTTAATGCTCCTGCCCCGCACACCTACATACTGTATATAATGTAACTGAGTTATTTGGCGCATAACATAAGCATTGCTGCATGGATCCACTTCTATCCCTTTTTAAATGTTACTCGTGTATTCTACTTAAAAACGTTTTCATGAAAACAAATTCTGGACGATGAGGCTTATCACAGTATTTTTTCTAATATTTTAATGACTACATGGAAATGTTTTTTTTAAGTGCCTGCATCAACTACGCTTTTTGGTTTGATTGTGGCAGAAACCATTATCTTACGTGGGGTGTAGGCACAGTGGTGGTTTCGTGGGTTCAAACCATAGATTTTTTTTATTTTATTTTATTTTTACTCGATGCTTTATACTGTGGTATCTGCTCTACAGTGTTTCTGTAGGCCTAACCTTCAAAATTATACATTTTATTTTATTTTGCAGGCTAGTAAGTCTTTAAATGCGTCCGTGTAAAGAAAATGTTTCCAATAAAGCACGTTTTACACTCATAACTCGCCCCACGGAAAGTAATAACAGAAATAAAAGAGCTTATGTGGATATAACTGCATGATGCAGCAGCGCATTCAAAGGAGAGGTGACTTCCTTAACAAACGATTAACTGCGGAGTAACATTATCCCGCGCTTTTTACTAGTTGCTTATCATCTGCAGTACATCACAGATATTCTCATTATTAAACCCAAACGTCCGTATGGATACTAAGTTAGCCAAAACCGAGTCCCCATTTTCCAATAAATTGGCTATCCTATCTACCAATGTTAAAACAGTACAGTAAGTAGGTTTACATTCCGTATTACATAAACATACTTAAAGATCTTTCAAGGAATGAAACTGACATTGACGGTACTGATTTGTACAATGAAATTAACGCTTTAAGGCTGCATTTCCTAGAAAATCAGTTTTGTGAGCTATATACAATTCGTCAATATCTTTTCAAAAAAGATTTAATATCAACTTTTCCAAAAACAGCAATGGCTATAAGAATATTTCTACTCTGCCAGTCTCAGTTGCATCAGGTGAAAGATCATTTTCTAAATTAAAAATTATAAAAAATTATCTAAGATCAACAATGCATCAACAGAGACTTACAAATTAGGCTATTATTACAATAGAACACGAGATCTTGGACAGTTTAGATACCAGACAGATAATAGAAGATTTTGCAATTATGAAAGCAAGAAGAGCTCAATTTGTGTGAAAACATGTTAGTGTCGAAGAAACTTTTACCCAAGTCAGCAAACTAACTAGAATGAAAGTTTTCTTGTATTTGCCAACAATGATTCTCATTTATATGCAAAAGCTAATGAATTGGTACGTTTATGGATTTTCTTTTTGTAAAAATTATTATTAAAGAAATTTAATATCAAGAAAATGCCGATGATGAGTCTTTATACGAGTATGAAAAAAAAATGGTTTTGTAGAGGGGGGGCTGCAAAATCAGGTTCGTACGCGGGCACCATGGGGACAAGCAGTGGGCCTGAATACGGTGTGGAAAGCGGGGGAAATAACAGCCTAAAGACTGGACTACGTCTGTTTTAATTCCTTTCCACAAAAAATGATCAGTTAAGAATTGTTCCAAGTATAGGACCATAGCATTAACATCACATGCCAAGAAAGTCCTCCTACATATAATGACTCAACGCCTTACAAAATTTTCTTCAGTTTCACATTTCCGTAGAACAAGCAGATTTTGTATCTGGCAAGGGTACTCGAGAAGCAGTCTTGAATTTAAGGCAGATAACTGAAAAATGTCATGAGTTCTGTGTCCCTGCCTACATCTGCTTCCTAGATTACAAAGAGGCCTTTGATTGTGTCGTATGGGACAAGCTGTGGTACGTGCTTACCGAGTATTGGGTTCCAAAACACCTGCTATCCTTACTGAAAGGTCTTTATAATAGCCATACCGCAACTATAAAAGTAGATGGTGAATACTCGGAGTTTTTCTATGTGACAAATGGCGTTAGACAAGGCTGCATACTGTCACCTCAGCTCTACAACATCTAAACTATGCAATCGGGAAAGTGCTGGATGGCTAGAATGGTGGTTAAAATGTTCAAATGTTTGTAGAGTCTATGGGACTTAACTACGGGGTCATCAGTCCCTAAACTTACAAACTACTTATGAACTACTTACAACTAGAGACGGCACAAATATCCATGCCCGAGGGGGGATTCGAACCCCCGACCGTAGTGGCCTTGCGGACCGTAACTGGAGCGCCGCAATCCCCTCGGCCACCGCGGCCGGCAGAATGGTGGGATTTCAATTGGCGACAGGAAGATAAAAATTTACGCTTCGCAGATGATACTACCTCATAGCAGGAAGTGAGGAAGAACTTGGTGACCTGCTCTCAAGAGTGAAAGGCATTAGTCTAAATTTTGGTGTGGAGATAAACATGGAAAAAAAAAACTGAAGTGATGGTTATAAATAGCCAAGGCTTGGATCAACACCAACTTACAGGCTGTTTAAAGGATCTTGAAATAGTGATTGACTATGTATATCTAGGCTCTCTGATCAATTGCACAGGGAAGTATGACAAAGAGAAAAGACGACGAATCATTCTTGGCCGAGCCGCAATGGTCAAACTCACCAAAGATTTCGCAGAATCGGGCAGTATCCAAGACAACAGAGATGCGGTTGGTGGAAACGTTGGTGTTTCCTGTTTTCCTATACGGATGCGAGACGTGCACCGTGAAAGGCCGTGATAAGAGCCGCACTGATGCCTTCGAGATGTGGTGTTGGAGGAAGATGCTACGTGTACCATGGACACAAAGAAGAACAAATGTTTCAGTAATGGAAGAACTGCACATCACCAGAAGATTATCTTCTCGTGTTAGGCAAAAATACCTTCAGTTCCTTGGTCACATCTTGAGAAGGAAAGGGGATAATTTAGAGAAGACAATCATGCAGGGAAAAATCGAAGGCAGAAGACCACGAGGGAGAGCAGCAAGCAGATGGTTGGATCAAGTGAAGAAGATCACCAGCCTACCTCTTCACGTCATATTAAGAAAGGCTGAAGATCGCTGTGGATGGAGACATCTGAAGTTTCAACTATCTAAGAATGAATGAGGAAATGAGGTCACGACACTCAGCAATGAGTAAAACGACTAATGATGATGATGTTGACCTGGGTTAATGGCAAACGGTTACGACAAAATTAGTTGCTGAAATAAAAGTTTTCAACTTGGTAGGCCTACCAAGCTGAAACCTTTTATTTCATTATAATTCTGTGGTGGGCTGCACAAAATGGAGTTTAAATACAAAAAAAAATTAGTGCGTTTTGCAAACCAGTTTTCCGTGAAGCAAACCGCGACATTGTTGCAATATATAAATTAATTAAATAAAATAGAAAATACAAAGCCTATGGGGCTCGTTTAAAAAGGAAGTGAAACATTACGTTTTCTTTTATTTAAAAATGTAAAGCAGTCAACAATCCGAAGATTGGTTTGAACACGACAGTGCTTTACTAGGCATGGTCCTGTTTGGAGGTGGTATGCTGTTGCCAGAGGTGAAATAAGTGGAAAGTGACAGATAAAAATCCTAGGACCTGGCGGGGATCGAACCCGGGACCTTTGCGTTTGTAGTCTGGCACTCTACCACTGTGCAACCGAGACGCATTTCTTTTATTTATGTTTATGTTTATAGCTGCAATGCCTATTGTCGTAGGAGTTATAACAACACGCGTTCGATCGGCTTGATCCATCATGAATTTATACCTGAGGGTCATTATGTGGCCAAGCGGTCTGCGCCGCGCCAGTCACGGTCTGCACGGCCACTAGGGTCGGGGGTTCAAATCCCCCCTCGGGCATGGATATTTGCGTGGTCCTTAGTATTAGCTAGTTCATAAGTAGTTTGTAAGTATAGGGACTGATGACCCCGTAGTGAAGTCCCATAAGCTATACAAACATTTGCACATTTGAATCATACTGTCAACACGGAAGTTGACGAGGGAGTTTTGAAACGACTGCTGCAACGCATCCGGCCGGTTTTACCAGAACTGTACCGCAGTGGACAGTGGTATTTCCTGCACGACAATGTCCGTCCGCACACTGCGATCCGCGTGCTCGACTTTCTCGCTAGACGCGAGGCCACTGATTCCACGCCCTCCTTATTGTCCAGGTTTGGCGCCGGCAGATTTCTTTCTGTTTCCGCGCATTAAATTAGCCCTGAAAGGCCCACACCTCGCAACGGTTGCGGAGATCCAACAACGCGTGTCTTCAGTGCTTCGAGCGATTCCACAAGAAGCGTTTGCTGGCAGTTTCCAACAGCCGCAGAACCGATGTCAGCAGTTTATTGTAGCCAATGGCGATTACTTTGAAGGCCAGTAAAGGTGCCGCGGTGGAGCAGCCGAGCGGTCTAAAGCGTCTGGCTGCGGAGCGCGCGGTTGCTCGCCGTGGAGGTTCGAGTCCTCCCTGGGGCATGGGTGTGTGTGTGTCGTCCTTAGGTTAGTTTACCTAGGTTTAAGTAGTTTGTAAGCTACGGACTGATGACCACGCAGTTTGGTCCGATAGAATTACAAACATTTGAACATTTGATTTGATTTGCCAGTAAAGGTATTTTGTTTTTAAGTCTAGTTTCATATATTTCCTGAACCATTCACCGAACTTTTCAGACGCGTCTTGTACTTGCAGTGAGACCAGATTACGTCTTTTGGCTGCTTCCCTTTTTTTGTGCCCAGCGAAGCTTTACAGTCGAAAGCTGAATTCCAGTGTAGTGCGGGCGGCAACTTCGTCGTACATGCCGCCCGCTGTCTTCCTGAACCTGCGACGTCAGGCTGGTTGCCCACCGCTGCTTTCGTGACTTCTTTAGTCAAGGTGCCGCCCCTGTATCTAGTGCCAGGCGGCAGGCAGCTGTCCTAGCGCCCCATACCACTCGACAGGATGTTATCTGTGTCGCGCGCAGCCTTACCGTCGCTGTACTTCTAGGAAGACGCCGGGCGCGACAGCGGCTGTTTGCGTACCGGCATCGCGTTCTGTTTGCCTTTGCCGGCGGGCGCCACGGCGTAGCTCTCTTCTGCGATCCTGTTCTTAGAACTGTGGCCAAATATACTTAATCTGCCAACTGTCGCAGTTTCTGCGAACCCACGATAGCGTTTCACGATAGCTGCCCCTTACGAAAGTTTTTATCCGTCACTTTCCACTTATTTCACCTCTGGCAACGTTTCTGATGTGAAAAATTTCGAGTAGCGCCGTGGTTCAGAATCCACGTTAAACTGTAGGTCCACCCGTAACTAGCTGAGTAAGTCAGTTTGAAGGACGGATGAAGGCAATGGTATACCACTTCCCAACAGGATCTTGTCTAGTAAAGCATTGTGGTGTTCAAACCATCTTCGGATTGTTGCCTGCTTTACCTTTTACCTTACAAACGTCTTTACACCGCTCAGTAAACTCCGCCGTTTATACACATCTACACCAACATACATACTACGCAATTCACCGTAATATGCGTAGCGGAGGGTACACTGTACCACTACTAGATATTTCCTTTCCTATTCCACTCCCAAATAGAACGAGGAAAAAAAAAGAAGAAAAAAAAAAGAATGCTTTTATGCCTCCATACGAGCCCTAATTTCTCTTATCTTGTGTTTGTGATCACCACGCAAAATGTAAGTAGGCGGCAGCAAGATCGTACTACACTCAGCTTCAAATTCCGGCCCTCTAAATTTCCTCAACAGAAATTCACGAAAAGAACGTCGTCTTTCCTCCAGCGATCTCCAATTGAGTTGCCGGAGCATTTCCGTGACACTCGCGCATTGGTCGAACCTACCAGTAACAAACCTAGCTGCTCGCCTCTGAATTGCCTCCTTTAAACTGATCTGCTGCGGGTCCCAGAAACTTGAACAATACTCAAGACGTGGTCGTACAAGTGTTTTATACGCGGTCTCCTTTACAGGTGAAGTACATCTTCCCAAAATTCTCCCAATAAACCGAAGTCGGCTGTCCGCCTTACTCACGACTATCCTTACATGTTCGTTCCATTTCATATCGCTCTGCAATGTTACTCCTACATATTTGAACGACGCGACAGTATCAAGAAGCTCACTACTAATGCTGTATTCGAACATTATGGGATTGTTCTTCCTAATCATGCGCATCACCTTACAGTTTTCTACATTGAGAGCTAGCTGCCATTCTTCGCACTAACTAGAAATTTTGTCTGTCATCCTGTATGCTATTACAGTCAGTTAAAGACGACACCTTCCCATACACCACAGCATCATCAGCACAGAGCCGCAAATTACAACTTATTCTGTCGATCAGATCATTTATATAGATAGAAAATAATAGCGGTCCACTCATCTGGGGCACGCCTGACGATACACTCGTCTCTGATGGTGGCGGTACAATTTGAGCGAAGGACAGGTTTCAAGCTGGCTGGAACATGGTTCCTTTTATAGAGCAGCTGTCTCAGTAGCGGTAGTAGCGGAACATCTAAAGGAAAACTTGTAAAATATTTCCCGTAGATTTTCTAGTCTTGTTATAGTTTTGGGGGGAGATTTCAACTTACCGGATATTGACTGGGAGACGAACATGTTTCTCTGACAGAAAAGACACACCAATCTGTAGTAAGTATTTACAGGCGAAGACGGCGTTTGGTTCATTTACTTCACCGCAGATACGGTCATACGTTCTACCTTGCACGGGAATCTGTAATGGCGAGTGTTAAAAGGGCATGGACGATGGGGACGTCTTCTGGTAGTTTGAGACGGACCGTAAGAGAGCACGGGTAGCCAGGTTATTACGTAATTGGTAGTATGCGTGGCTCTCAACTTAAAGGGCTCGTGATCAAACCCCACCACATACTGAAATATTTCCTGGCGTGGTAGCTCAGGGCTGAGCTCGGTCAGACGGCTCTTCGCCGTCGAGAAGGAAAACCTCAATGAAAAATGAAACAATCAACATAGAACAAAACAAATCAACGTGCTCAAATGACGTATCAAGTCGCAGAACGAAAAAAAAAAAAAATAATAAAAGCTGCCCGCTGGCCCGAAGTGGGCAACCCGGTTTCGATTCCCGGCCCGCCTACATTTTCACCTGTCACCATTGTAAAATTTCCGTGTCCCAATTCAGATAATATCAATCCTTTCCTTCCTAATCCTTCATCCTCTCCCTTTTGCAAAAACATTGGTCTGTCTGATTTGCGCTTCCAATGATATTAGCCTTCCTCCTCGTGCGTAAGTCCTATATACTTCCGTAGTGCGAAAATTAAAGTATTTTACTCCAAGCTCTGCTACTACCCCCACGCCTAGCAAACTGACCCTCGCATGGGGTGAACTTGCCGGCACCAATGAACCGCACAGCACTGCTCTGGTCTAGGACAAACGGTTGCATCTAACGCCTTCCAAAAAACGGAAAAAATAAATTCAAACAACTTCATCTCACATACACCCAAAAAAATAAAAAAAAAGGGGGGGAAAATTTTGTCGCTTACTACATTTCTGATGTTGGTTTGGTAAAGGTTCTGCGGAACACGTGAGACTTTAATCAAGTGACTGTGTCAAATCGCTGTTATTTTTACAAATATAGCTGCAAAAAAAAAAAAAAAAAAAAAAAAAAAAAAAAAAAAAAAAAAAAAAAAAAAAAACCACGAGAGAGCAAAGTTGTAGAGAGTTTTTTCCCTGAACAAATTCGTTTATTCAATTTTCGTCTCAGATGAACAGATGAATGGTAAAGCCGTTATTTTCATTTAAAGGAGATCACAAAGGCCCACTTTTAGTGTCACCACAGTAACCTAAAGTGAGCCAGAATGAGCTCTAGCCTTTAGCCGTTACGCTACATCCCAACAGTGCTCAGCTTCACTCTCTACGTAGCTACTCACAACGATGATTCGTTCGGCCTGACGTTAAGTTGTACAGTTGTACAGAGAGTTGTACATCACGAAGAGGATGTCAAAAGACCATCACAAACGGCCTGTTTTTAGTGTTACTAACCACTGTTTTGTCCGAAACATTTGAAAAAGGGAGGTTCTGGTCTCTGGTGGCCAGTAATTACGTCTGTAATTACAGTGCTTTAGTTGGACCGGTACGTGGCGGTACGGCGTACCACCTAAAATTCAAACTCGGTATTAGCGTACCGGCTAAAATTCTTTCTTAAATCTGTAAAGAATAGCACAACTCTAAATTGTCGAATGGATTTCGGAAAGAAAAAATTGGAAAGTTTTAGGTTTGTTCGAGTTGCGTTCATAACCGTCGAAGCGTTCAAATTGCACTTCGCACAATTCCAATGGAATCTGATTGGCTGTCAAATATTCGACGTAGCCAATGGAGAGTTCCGACTAGGCTGAACCGAGACAGAGGAAATGCTTCTTACCGACTCCAAAGCGTTTACGAGCCTTGCTCCAAGGAGGTAAGCCACTACATACGCAAATTCTTTTGTATGCAATATCATTGCCTATTCGTTGGAGAAAGGAAGTGCGAAATTCCGGCAATTCTTTTAAAAATTTAAGAAACATTACATCGCAACATTTTGACTTAATTTCCGTTGCTTTAATCATGAAACACTGCACGAGTTACGGATGTTTTTCATGCTTAGCACGACATGTTTTGAGAACGAATCACTGTCAAGACAAAATATTTAGCGTAAATATTATGTTCACTTAACCGTCTTTTTCACACTGTTGTCAGTTTAAGATTATACAATAGTGTGTCGTAGCACTAGTAGGAACTAAAATAAAAGCGAAATTTAATCTCCTTGACCAATGCTTTTTCAACCGGCTGGATGTGTACATGCACTACAATTAACTAGTTTTAATTCCCGGCAGCAACACGCACTCTTATTGTCTTCTAGAACGCCACTCCTGATTAGTTACAAGATTTCATTGTCCAAAGCCGTTGGGTAGTATCCTCATATACACTAAATCCTTGAATACAATAAAAATGAGTTTCAAATGTGTAAATTATAGCTATATTTTGTTAGTATATTCACATGCCTAAATCTTTACTTTCTTGAGTTTCTAAAAATGGCCATTTGACTCATTTCATGTGGAATGAGCAGAGTACCGCCTAAAAATTTTTCCCGCCTAGCACAGTACCGCCTAAACCTTTTCTTTTCAACTAAAGCACTGCGATCGGTTGAAAGGCGCGACCTAAAAAGTGGTAACACGTTACAGACAGACAGAATGTATCAAATCGCCGGTATTTTGCAAATATCTGTGAAACGATGCGTGATACGAAAAAAAAAGAGCAAAGTTGTAGGGCGTTTTCTCTCTACAAATTCGTTTATTCGATTTTCGTCTCAGATAAATGGTTAAGCCGTCATTGTAATTTAAATTTCGAGCTGTCAAAAGGCGATCGCATAGGCCCACTTTTAGTGTTCCAATAATCGGTGGATTGCCAGTTCATCCTAGCTCAGACCTTCCTTTGTTTTTTTTTTGTTTGTTTGCATATTGTTGAAAATATATAATGTTAAAAATATATACAACGCTTGCATGTGCAAGGCTCTCGCAGTACGCAAACGCATCTTTTAACTGGTGTTTCGAAATCGCGTTATGCACATGGCAGTCACCATCCGCAGTAGTCACAGAAGCGGGATTCACCTCCTTTTTTGGATGAAAATGCAAATCGTGTGATCGTGAAAACGTCGTACGTACACTGTTCGTTCTGGCTACACTACCAACCAAGGACGGCGCAATGCACGTGCGAAACGTGCGACCGCACGGGGCGGCACTTTCCGAGAGGGCGGCAAATCTGCCCATGCTTTTTTTATTTTTTTTTTTTTTTTTAGGACAAACTCAACATTCTTGCCCAAGAGGGGATCGAAACCAAACCTCGGAGGGAGCGGCTTCGGGAACAGTGGTATGGCGCCTAGACTACCTCCCGACAGCCCCTGTTAACAAGGGGAGGGAACCGAGCGAGGTGGCACAGTGGTAACGCACTAGACTCGCATTCGGGAGGATGGTGGTTCAAATCCACCACCGGCCATCCAGATTTAGGTTTTCCGTGATTTCCCTAAATCACTCCAGGCATATGCCGGGCCGGCCGCGGTGGCCGAGGTGACTGAGGCGCTCCAGTCACGGTCAGCACGGCCACTACGGTCGGGGGTTCGAATCCCCCCTCGGGCATGGATATTTGTGCCGTCCTAGTTCGTAAGTAGTTCATAAGTAGTTTGTAAGTTTAGGGACTGATAACCCCGTAGTTAAGTCCCATAAGCTTAACAAACATTTGAACATTTTTGCATATGCCGGGATGGTTCCTTTCAAAGGGCACGGCCGATTTCCTTCCTCATCCTAACCCAAAAACTCCGAGCGTTAGCTCCGTCTCTAAGCTGTCGACGGGACGTTAAACCCTAAGCATCCATCCAAGGGGAGGGAGGAGGGCTAATTTCTTGCTCGCCACTGTGCCCGCACCGTTGTGTTTACGCCGGAGGAACAGAGAGGGGGAAGCATTCTGGCGTACACACCAGTATTCTTAGCGTGGAGCGCTGCAGCCTGTTACGCGCTGTGCGTTTACTCACAGCTAATTTTGCAGAAGTGGAAATTTAATTTGGAAATTCGAATGCCATGTTCGATACTGCGATTACATGGTAAGCCTGAAGCAATTTTGTTAAGCGCTTCAATGTCAGTTTCCGAGCGTTTTATTCTTCCCACATTATGGAAAAAAATCGTTGCACATTACTATAGTCAAACATGTCCCACACCTACAATGGCTAGAAGTCATCCGAATGGGTAAATACGCTGCGAATAATTACAAGGGATAAAGGCATTGATAGCAAGCCTGGCATAAGTTGGGTTTCGAATTATTTTTCAAAATTTTTACTATTAGTTTCTGAGTGATAGACGTTTTGGTTTTTGAGCCATGAAACACCTGTCTCCGCCTGTATGAACCAAACTCTGACCGGCACTTTTGTTTGACAATACTACTCGCAGACTATCACTTACCAACATTTATTTACTGTATACTGTTTTCTGTTGAATACATTTTCTGTTGACAACCATTGAAAAATGTTTATTTACGTTAATTGTAAGTTTATGCCGCGCGGAATTAGCCGAGCGGCTAAGGCGCTGCAGTCACGGACTGTGCGGCTGATCCCAGCGGAGGCTCGAGTCCTCCCTCAGGCATGTGTGTGTGTGTGTGTGTGTGTGTGTGTGTGTGTGTGTGTGTGTGTGTATTTGACCTTAGGATACTTTAGGTTGAGTAATGTGTAAGCGTAGGGGCAGATGACCTTAGCAGTTGAGTTCCATAAGATTTCACACACATTTGAAGATTTTCGTAAATTCACAAGGCTTATTAAAATTAGCTAGATTTCTTCATCAGGTTTGACTCCATTTTTGAGCCGGTGCCCAGCGACTGTTTTCTACAAATCTGTAGAGAACGTCGCCAATCATTTTTTTAATTTTCCAGATCTACTTAAGATTTCGGGCACAGTGTGGCTTTTCTCAATGCTTTGAGCTATGTTTAGATCTATTCCGTCATGCTGAACGTAACTGTCAACGTGACGGTTTAGATGTAACACATAATATTAAAAACTGTGAGACTAGCCACTCAGGAAAAAAGGAAAAAAATTGTTAATGGCGGGTCTGAACCACGGACCATGTGCATCCGAATCCAACACGCTGCCTACTACACTACGGCGAACAATTACGAAATTCGCCCTTAATTTTCGTACTACTGATGGCAGTTTTTAACTGATTCTAATGTGGCATTTTTAGACACTATATTATCATTTTTTCGTACGAAGAACGACATGTTTTTGTTAATTCTTCAGTGCGCCGTTACTTTGAAATAACAACGTGTAAGTTATAATAAGAAAATCATCAAATACGCAACGCAAGATGGCGTATGCCAGAGAGAGTTCTGGGCGTGGAATGTCACGTGACATCTGCGAACGGCTGGTTTTCGTAAAAACATGGAGGGTGTCAAATGTCCTTTATTTTTGCAAATATCTCTGCAACGATGCAAGATATGAAAAAAACATAATAAAGCGAAGTTGTAGAGAATTTTCCCGTCTACCAATTGGGTTATTCAATTTTCGTGTCAGATGAACGGTTTGTTTGAAATTATATTACAAACGGCTTTTTTTGGTATTATTGCCGTATTTTTTGGCCGAAGAATTTGAAAAAGGGAGGTTCTGGTCTCTGGCAGCCTAAAATTATATCTGTAAAATTTGGCGCTGATCGGTTGAACGGTTCGTCTTATAAAGTGGGAACACGTTACGGACAGACGGACGTACGGGCAGACATACATACATCCCAAAATCGCCGTTACTTTTGCAAATATCTTTGAAAAATGATACGAGATATGAAAAAAACATAAGAGAGCAAAGTTGTAGATAATTTTCTCCTCTACAAATTAGGTTATTCAATTTTCGTGTCAGATGAATGGTTAAGCCGTTATTTTCATTTAAATTTCGAGCTGTCAAATAACGATGGCAAAGGCTTACTTTTAGTGTCACTAACGAAACCTAAAGTGGGCCAAAAAACATATTACGAGCATAAGTAGACGTAATTTGTCATTTAACACGATTTCCCCTATTCTCTCATTAGTATTTTCGGAAAAGACCTAATTTGTTTTAGGCTTTAGGCTTTAGAGTTGAAGCAACCCTAGTTTACGGTATATTTGTTAAAGTCGATGTTACAACTTTATTTTGAGGTACTCGTCCAGTTGCCCTGTGCTTTTGCAAGTATGCAGAGTCGTGTGATCTGGCTGCGTCCTGATCGTGCAGACAGGAGGGCGCCAGAGCGGACGCAGCCTGTGGCCTTGAGACGAGGTCCAGGCCAGATCGATGCGCCGCTCTCACAGGGGGCACAGTTGTCTCAGGCAACAGTTGGCGCGCCTGCTGCCTCGCGGCCCATTCGACTGCTGGGTGCTCGCGCTGGAGGCTGATGCAGCAGAGGGAGAGGGCGTCTCCCACAGCGGGACTGGTGACGCAGCAGCGGCAGCCGACAGATACTGCCTGTGCCGTGTCCCTCGCAGCTGCACGCCTGCCGGGATGGGGCCCCTCCACGCCCACACAAAAGTTCTACTGTCACCTCCGTCATTTGGTTAGTTTGCTAGGGTGGATCACGGGATGTGGGAAACGCGATGTTATCCGTACGTGTGGGCACGATCACCCATTAATACGGTGCATTTGGAGATAGAATTGGTCGTAAGGTATACGAAGGGTAAAGGTATGAAAGGCAGAGGAAAAAAAAAGTGCCAAGGCAAGAGCCAAGGGAAAAAAACCTCTCCGACAGTGGGGTAGGTTTGAAGGGCAGTAGCGGTGTGTTATCTGCGACAGATCATGCAATGTTTGGTAATGTTAGTAAAGGGTATGTCTCAGTACCGTTAACTTTGCTAGGTTCGTCATAAAGAATCAGTCCGGTTGATGCGAGGTTCTGCTGCAGCTGAGCTCCTGTGAAGTCTGCTGAGTCGGCTGCGGCAGAATACCTGTGAACATAGCCAAGTTTGTTAAAAAAAAAAAATGTTCAAATGTTTGTATAGCTTATGGGACTTAACTACGGGGTCATCAGTCCCTAAACTTACAAACAACTTATCAACAAGCTTATCCTAAGGACGGCACAAATATCCATGCCCGAGGGAGGATTCGAACCCCCGACCGTAGTGGCTGTGCAGACCGTGACTGGAGCGCCTCGGTCCCCTCGGTCCCCTCGGCCACCGCGGCCGGCGCCAAGTTTGTCATGGTAGTTAGGCTCGGTCATAGAACTGGCTAGGTGTGTGGGACTGTATAGGTTTGTGTTTAGTGCGCTGAATATGGTTTCCTGCCTTGCCTGTAGGTCGGTTGTGAGCTCAGCTGGCATTGCCAGTCAGTTTGCTGTTCTGCATGGGGTTTGCCATATTCATCGTGTTTGCGAGTTGGTGGTCCCTATGACCGTAGGTGGTTAGTCTCTGAGGAGAAGTGTTTTGGGACGTTTATGTTTCCACCTATGGTGGTGCCGTATCTGGGTTTTTATGCAGCTCGGCGGCTTCCCACCCCCTCCCCCTAAAAGGTAAAGCAGTAAACAATCCGAAGATTGGTTTGAACACCACAGTGCTTTACTAGGCATGGTCCTGTTTGGAGGTGGTATGCCGTTGCCTTCCTCCGACCTTCGAACTGACTTACCCAGCCAGTTATAGGGGCCCCTCCCCCTAGGACACACATACTCAGGTGCCACCAGGGATCGTATCCCCCTCCCCTCTCCCTCCCTTCTCCATCGACGCCAGACAGTACGCGCGAGATAGCTCAAGCATCGTAGGCGTAGCCAGAGGGGGGGGGGGGGGAGGGTTTCAGGGGTTAAAACTAAGGCGGCCAACTTTTTCAAAACACAATGCGGGACATTTTGAGGATACGAAGGACGATTAAGATCACGTGACTCATTTTCTAGTTATTCTGAATCTAGGAAAGAAATTTAGGAGAGCAGAGTAGGCCTACTCATTTACTTTTAAATTAACGTATCTCACACGAGTGACATTTTATTCTTAATTTCCAATCTTTATTTTCCAATTAAAAAATTCTCAGTCTTTGTTGCAATATTTTATTCTCCAATAACACGTTTCGTGCTGTTAGCGCATCGTCAGATTGGGCGGAGATGGAGCCACTGAACTATCTATAGCTGCGGTGTAGATATCTTAACAATTTGTGTTGTCATTGGGCGCATTAGCAGCAGAGGAGTCGCTGTTGCGGCAGGTCCACGTTTACGTTTATTTTCCAATCTTTATTTACAGTTCATAAATATTTTCTCATGCTCCTATTCTGAATTTTAGAGTCTGACAATTTTTACATCCTCTTTCTGCGTTACGTTTTTCCAATCACCTTCGTTGTCTGTAATACTTTTATATCTTCCAGCTCTTGGAACATCGTGCTCCGCACATTTTTATAAGTAGCTTACTCCGCCAAAAGAATTATGTTTTCCTATAACCTCGAATAAAATTTCATTGAAACAACTTTTTAAAACCATTTGAACTATTCTATTATAAAAGTTCCACTGATGTGTAGAATTTGTGCCTTACTAAACGCAATGCTCACTCACTTTCGTTGTTGAATCTTCAGAATTTCACCACCTTTTTATTCGTGAAGGAAGTAAGATGAATGCTGATATTGTATTTGCACGTCAGGCTTTAAATACGTTTATTCAGTCAGTGATAATATTACATTATATTTGCCACCTTTAGCACACGTATTGAAACCTAGAAGGCACAGAAAACATGCCAAAAACGCAGTCTTTAATAAGTCCTCCTATTACCAAATGCAGCAACAGCATAAAACAAAAATAACTTTCACTGCTAGCGAATTTGTCATTTTGAAATTGTTAGATAATATTTATCTTTTTTTCCCTTTTGTATTTAATGTAAGGAGACTGTCATTCATTAGTAGCTGATGCACTGTGAAGTAGACTTGCAAGCAGTATGAGACAATTAGTTTTGGCTTCTGCTCTTAGGTCAACAATTTTAAAATTACTGGAATGCGGCAATGCGGGACATTTTCAGCAATTATCCCAATGGGGCACAACGAGTCCAAATGCGGGACTGTTCCGAAAAATCCGGGACGGTTGGTCGCCTTAGTTAAAACCCCTCCCGAAATTTTGACAAAGCTAAAAAAGAAAGTGAAATTGATGGTCTTAAAATAGATTGCAATGTACTCTTTAAGCCAAATTATCATCTTTTCAAACTGCAAGGAATGGCTAATGTGTGCAATGTGAACTTCTTTCTTCTAATATATAAAGCAGTGTGTCCGTATGTTTGTGGGTTTGTGTGTTTATGTGTACGTGTTGCATACAAATCTACAGTTTTGTTCCAATATTTATGTAATTTTGCACACGTAAGCTTCAGCCCACGAGGACGGTCGCCGTAAGTGTAAGAATTACATACAACACGTAGTTCACGAGCTATGACGTCATAAACAATGAGACGCATTTATCGACAATGCTAAGCCATTGGACCGATTTCAACCAAATTTGGTACAAACATAAGCAGTAACGTTCATGGAAAACCGCCCCATCACACGCCAAGTTTTAATGTATTACTTCTTTACTACTAATTGCATTCCCAAGAGATTTTACAGACATACAGCCCTTAAACAAATGAATATATACCTAAAAATGGCAGGAATAAACAAATAAATTACTGCATTTCTGCTTCTTGGAGGAATCGCAAATAACTGCCACATAATGCGGCGAGACTTTATTCATACACTCTATGAGAATGTCAGTACTAGCAACCAACTTTATTGTTAACTGAACAGCAGATCATGCAAAACTAAAACACAACATGGCTGGTGGAGTACACTGAAGCTGTCTCCCAAAGACGCCAGCTGGAAAGATGTTCATACATTGTCCTCACTATCAATGTGGAGGTCGAGAGGTGGCCCCACCCCAACAGTACGGTGTACATCTTGTGAGGGTGGAAGGGGAAGACATTGTTGCCCTGCTGGGTAAGGAACGTTTGTACCAAATTTGGTTGAGAAAAAGGCAAACTGACAATGGCAGCAGGAAGACATGAACAGCTGATGTGACAACCATGGTGGGAAGGAGAATGTGTTGAGAAACTGTCACTCAATGCTGGGAGGAGGAGAGGAGACAGTCAAAGATAGAACTGTCTCATAGTATGGTGGAAAGATCAGTGGCGAGAGGATGGAGGACAGGAACAACGAATTTGAGTGCAGGGAAGGGAGGATTGTAAGAAGGCACATAAGGGGGAAGAAGGAAAAGGAGTTGACGGTGTAGAGGATGGGAGCTACAAGGTGTGGGAGGTGGGAGGGGAAGGATAGGCTAGGGAGAGAGAGGGGAAACTAACAGAGCCTGACTGGCTGAGAAGTGATGGGGTTGATGTGAGCAGGTTAACATTGTGGACAGAAACGGTGACGGCTGTTAAGAATGTTATGTCATTCCATTTCAGGACCCATTGAGGGCTGAAATAAGGAGTCTGAAGGAGTGGACGGACAGTTATCCCGGAAAAATAAATGGAAGCATTTCTCCAGGCCACTAGGAACAGGAGAAGGAGGGGAATGACCGGATGGGGAAGGGGAGAGAGTTTCGAGCAGTAGAGCCTAATTTTACTGACAAAGGACGGAAGGTCAGTGGGACAAGGGGGAGGGGTGGACAAGCTCGCTGGGGATAGACAATTGTTTGCCATAGATGAACTTCGCCACGGTGCCCGTCAGGTCAGGTTTGCATGTTGAGTGGACACCTAGAAGGAACAGGGGGGAGAGCCTCCAGCCATAGTGAGCTGCTTTGATTGTGCATGCCAACGTTCGACCAAACTATTGACTTGAGTGCGGTAAGCTGTAGTATGAATGTGTTTAATTCCAAAGGATGGTATAAATTTTGGAAGAGGTGATAACAGCCGGAGAGCCAAAGCGAGAAATCAATGAGTGCATGAACGCATGAGCAACAGTCTCTGCAGTGATATTTGGGAGAGGCGTGACATCTGCCCAGTGGGTGGTGCGATCGATCGAGGTCAGGATGTGACAAAAACAGACGACTGGTGGAAGAGGCCCGACTAAACCGATATGAACATTGTGGAATCGGCCAGCAGGGACACGAAAAGAGCCTAAGGAAGGAGCGGTGTGAGTCTGAACCTTGCTTCTTTGACAGGGGACACGCAAGCCCAGGACTGGCAATTTCGCCTCAGGTCCCACCAGACGAAACGGTTGGTGACTAATATGGTGGAGGTTTTATTGCAAGGATGTGCAAGATTATGGAGTTTATCGAAGATTTTGCACCTGAGGCAGCGAGGAATGTAGGGGTGGAGCGAGCCTGTTGATTCGTCACACCAAACTGCACTCGAGACACTGGGGAAGGTGGTACGGATCGTCACACCAAACTGCGCTCGAGATACCGGGGAAGGTGGTGTGGATGGGTCGCAGAGAAGAGAAAGTGTCATCAATGAGTCGCATTGTGTCCTCGTCCGCAGTCTGAAGAGTGGCAAGATTAGAGCGATGATATAGCATCAGTGCCTGATAAGTATTTGGTCACAAAATTGTCTGCACCCTTGATATAGCGTACGTCGGTAGAGGATGTAGTAAAAATTGTGGAACCTGCTGGGAGGGGGGGTCAGATGGGGGGTTGGTGATAGCAGCTGTCAGAGGCTTGTGGTCAGTCAGGACATAGAATGGAAATGTTTATTGGACTCATAGACGGCCAAGAGCCCCAGATTGATGACAGAGTGCTTCTTTTGTGCATAGTTAAGTTTGCTAAAAAAAAAAAAAAAACTGCAAAGGCGACGTGGCACCGCCGAGGGTTTGGCTCAGAACTGCGCCGATGGCAGTATCACTCACATCTCTAGTAATAAAAAGTTCAACATCTGGATGAGGGTGAGCAATAGTGACAGCTCGAGTAAGAAGATCTTTGAGGGCAGAGAATGCATAAGTCATAGCGTCTGTCCAAGGAACAGGGCGACTGCCAGAGATGTGCTTGTCAGCCAAGGCGTCAGTGAGCAGGTCTTGAAGCTCGGCCGAGCCAGGTAAATGCCGTTGGTAATAGTTAATATTTACGAGGAAGCGGCGGAATTCTTTGAAGGTTGAAGGAAGCGGTAGTTTTTTGACATGATCAGTATTCTCTGGGGAAGGGGAGGGGGTGTTTCCCTTCGGCAGAAACCGTGAGCCGGCCGCAGTGCCCAAGCGGTCTGTGGCGCGCCAGTCACGGTCTGCACGGCCACTACGGTCGGGGGTTCGAATCCCCCCTCGGGCATGGATATTTGTGCCGTCCTTGGTAATAGCTAGTTCATAAGTAGTTTGTAAGTTTAGGGACTGATGACTTCATAGTAAGTCCCATAAGCTCTACAAACATTTGAACATTTGAGAAACTGTGAAACTGAGGAAGAAAAAAATTCAAATGTTTGTTAAGCTTAGGGGACTTAACTACGGGGTCAACAGTCCCTAAACTTACAAACTACTTATCTACTACCTTATACTAAGGACGTCACAAATATCCATGCCCGAGGGGGGATTCGAACCCCCGACCGTAGTGGCCGTGCAGACCGTGACTGGAGCGCCTCAGTCCCCCCGGCCACCGCGGCCGGCAAACTGAGGAAGAGTACCGAGCGTTGGTGTCATTGACATTTCCCATTGTTAAGTTTGGTGCCTGCTGCAGCCAGTGTCAAGAAAGGTCTGTAAATGTTTCTTGTTCTCCCCAACGGAATCACTGAACACTAAGGGACAAAGTGTTGCCAAGTTTGAGTAGGGTTTTTCAGACCGAGTGGCATGAACTGGTAGCGAAATAAACCTATGGGAGTGGTGATGGTAGTCTTTTTAATGTCTTCAAGTGCTGTGAGAATCTGGTGGTAATCACGCTTGCAGTCCACAAGAGAGAACACTTAGGCACCTGCCAGTCTGAGTGAAATCTGCAATGTTCGGGATAGGATAATTGTCCATGAGGGTTCAAGGAATGAGCTTGCGGTAATCCCCACACATGTGCCAAGAGCCATCTTGCTTGGGTACTAAGTGAATGGGCGACAACCAGATGCTAGACGAGGGCTCAATGACACCCGATTTCAAAAGTTCTGTCATGGTTCCTTGTTGGCACCCAGTTTCTCCAGGCAAAGGTGGCGTCATTTGCTGGAGATGGAAGTCCCACCAATGAGATGTATCGAGCCTTTCGTGACTACTGAGACACTGCGGGAAGCGGCAGAAAGGGCGTGGCATGGCGTGGGAGCCACGTTGCGTATGCGGGGATGTGGGGGGGGGGGGGGGGGGGCTCGGCAACTCTGAAGTGTGCCAAGGCGCTGGGTAGCTACAGTTTTGGCCACAGGTTCACATGGACGAGTCACAATCGCGCTGGAGCAAGATGGCAAGATGGTGTCATTTGACAGTTCCTTAGGCGGCCATGCACAGGTGATGGCGTGCGCATTGCAGTAGCAGACAGCTTGACCAGTGGAGTGGGAACAAGTGAAACAAGAGGCGATAGCGGTGCTCAAGAAGAAGAGGTAAAACTAGAAGCGAACGCCGGAGTGGGACATTGCATGGGCAGAATGGCTGGGCAAGGTTTTTGATGGCAACCAAGTTTTGTTTACAAACATCTGCATACAAGTGGCGTGGGGGAGCGGAACTGTCACAAGCTCTAATAACACTGTCCGTAGATGTGACGACAATGGGAACACCTGCAGATATAACACTTATGCTTACCTTGGAGTAGTAGTCCTTCCAAAGTGACTGAAGAGAGCACAGTTGGTGCAGAGTGGACGCCAACAGCGACTCAGTATTGGTGAGGAAGCGAATGATGTCTTCATTTTTGCGATGCAGATGGAACACTTGTTCATGTTCGTTCGAGCACTTTGACAAGAGCGACTCTGTTTAACCGTGTCAAAACACTCGTGGACAATGTCTTCCATCTCACAGCAGAGTTTAATAACTGGCTTATGTTCACCATACCACTTTGTCAACAGAGCATCGAACTCATTGAGCGTTTGAAAACACTCACAGACCATCGGTGCACAAGTGGAGAAAGAGTGAGAGGTCGATGGAGCACAGGGAAAAAGTGTGTTTGAAGGGTGTTGGAACACCGAACGTCGCACAGCACTGGGGGAGAGTTTATGGTGAGATAAAAAAACCATCTCCACTATGGGCTCCGGCACATCAGCTACCAAAAAGTTCCATAAGAGTTTACACTTTGGTGACAATCAGACAGTAAAAGTTATTGAACCCACAAATGGTTGCTGAGTGGCGTTGACAGCACAAATTATAGCACTGTGAAGGCAGAGGAGGTTAGTAGCCATAAAAGTAAGTAGTAGAGATTCATCAGCACCAGTGTCAACGAGGAAGCATGCGTTAGAGGCACAGTCATGTAGGTACAGGTGACTGCACGACAGAGAGACATCGCAGACTGAATGAAACACTTGTAGGCGCCCATGCTCGTCAGGGCAGGAGGCGCCACTTAAACCTCTCTTTGCTCAGCTTTTGGGTAAAGACACTGTGAACGACACTTTCTTGTCGAGTCACCAAAGCAGCTGTGATAATAACAATAAGAGTAGAGGGGAACCTTCTCCTGTAGAACGAAGATAAGCAGAGGCACTCCATCATCGGTGTCAGAGGAGCTGTCAGCAGGGAGAGATGGAGGGTGTGGCAGAGATGGTGAAGCTATCAACTAGTCAGTGTGCAGCCGAGCGTCCATTTCTGGCTGCCTGCCTGGGGTACTTGTTGCTTCGGCAGCAGGTAGGGGCTGTGGGCCTGGGTCATGGATGAAAGATGCAGCTGACCAGCCTCATAAGCATAAGATGCAACTGACCGGCCTCACAAGCATTGTACACCCTGTTAGTGATGCAGATGTGTTAACTCAGTGGTTGGAAAATGTTGTATGTGAGGGCGGTCTGGGCTGTGAGCAGAAGTTTACTCAACCAAACAGCCATGAGGGTGGAATCTGGCATATCATGTTCATTGACCAGAAGGTGGAGACACCGCCAAAGTTGTGACAGTTTCTTCTTGCCCAGGTGTTCCTCATGGATGATATGCCTTATTGTGTCTTCAGGAGAGTTACCCTCTCAAGGATTGTCTGCTTGACGATGGATTACCAATCAGTGGAAGGGGGAGAGGTAATTATGTCACAAAATGTTCAAATGTTAGTAAAGCTTATTAGACTTAACTGTGGGGTCATCAGTTCCTGAACTTACAAACTAATTATGAACTAACTTATACTAAAGACAGCACAAACATCCATGCCCAAGCGAGGATTCGAACCTCTGACACAGGAGGCCATGCGATCCGCAACATGTCACTCCAGACTGCTCGGCTACTCCCGCGCAGCCCACAGGTCACAGATCAGGTCAAAGTGTTCATGAAGATGTGTGATTAGGCAAAGGTAGCGAGCTGCATTATAGAGCGACTAGTGGTCAAAGATCTGCTTGGTGATGGGGAACGAAATTATGGGTGCCTTGTAGGATAAGGGCAGCAGCTTGGAAAGGCATCTTAGTGTCAGCGACAGTGATGCGTCACGTGCATCAGCCAAGGGATGGATGTAAATATGCCGAAGGCGTTGTGAAAGAACCCGGAGCTTCAGACGTCACTGACGGGACCTCGATGGCAAGCAGGCAAGCCACGGAAGGAAGAGGCACAATGATGCAGAATACCAACACAGCCAAGGCACTGGTGTGTGCCGTGAGTGCGGGTGAATGCGTGAGCAAGTGCAGCCAAGAATACCAACGTTTGTCAACCATGTGATACAGCGGGAGCAACTGTTGAACTAGTGACACAACAGGTGCATCATGTGATTCAGGTAGCACACGGGACAATTAGCAGCTTGAGGAAAATTTGAGTTTATATCACCACTGACAGGATGAGCAGACCCAATTGGAGACTCACTGAACACGCTCAGTGGTGTAGATTGCACAAGACTAGCCTACACAATACTTGTCCAGGTCAGCTGCGTGGACAGAAAAAGGTGCACACAAAGCGTGGTCAAATTGTCCGTAACAAACCAGGCAGTTGATGAATGAGTTGTGGGGGGTGCCTTCAGAAGAGAGAGAAGTCCAGAAGCACCAGAAAAGTTTGACTTATTAGAGGAAACCACACCTCCTTGGCAGAGCGTGTGGTTAGCAGAAGGATACACAAACACACTCGGCAGAGCGTTTGCTGGCCTGAAATTCAAATTTTTCACGTTCAATAGGTTCATATTCTACAAAACCTGAGTTTTATGAACACACAAGGTGTGGTGAGGTACATGATTAACACTGTTTGCAGAAGAAACACTAAAAAACACTAGCGGTGAATCCAGGCCAGCGTCGGTTAAGTTTGTGATGGTACACTGAACACTCAGCATGGCAAATATGTTTTGTGAGTATTCATTCTGAGAACGAAAATGCAAACCACTAGAAGAATTTGGAAAGCATTGAATTTGAGACAATATAGTTGGTGCAGCATGAAGGCCTGATGGAGGTCACACTGCACACTGGTGTAGTCATTGTAGTGGATGGTGAGACAATAAATCATATATTTCATGGGCAAAATTCAGTAAAAAAATTTACTGCTGCACAATGTGCATGATGAGATGGTGCATTTAAACTCAGGGGCACCAGTGTGGGTATAAGAGGGATTTTAGCCCAAATGATACCACATGTATGAAATCTTACACAACTTTATTGTTCACAGCAGATGCTACTTTGACCAGCAAATCGTGCAAGAGTAAACACAACATAACCAGTGGTGAGTGGAGCACAGTGAAGCAGTCTCCCAAAGAGGCTGGCCGGAAAGATGTTCTTACATTGTCCTCACTATCGATGTGGAGGTCGAGCAGTATTTTCTGTTAAAAAGCCTTCCTGAAGACCAGATTGACAGTTTATTAGTACTTTATTTTTACAGATATGTGAAGCTACTCTTGAAAATATTACTTTTCAAGACTTTAGAGTAAAGCTGTTAAAAGTGAGATTGGGCGGTAGTTGTTGACATCAGGTGTATCCCTTTTTTATGCAATTATCTAATGCCAGCATATTTAAATCTGTCAGGGAAAATCTCTGCTTTGAGAGTTATTACATATGGGGCTATGAATCCTGCTTATCTGCTGGGAACAATCTTTCACTACTCTGCTGGAAATGCCATCAATTTCAAGTGAACCTTTACTTTCCAGTGAGTTTATTCTTTTACTAATTTCAAAGGGAGAGTTGGTTCGATTTCAGTTGTATCAGATTGCACAGTTATTGTATCTTCCATTAATAGTCTTGCCTTTTACGATGAAATTCTAGAAGCTATTTCCTCTGCAACATTTTAAAAAATACCATTAAAATATTCTCCACTTCTGACTATGCTTTTCATTAATTTTGATGATAACACAGTCTTTCGGTGTTCTCAGTTGCTGTTTGCCATTCAGTAATATTGAAAATTGTTTTAATTTTATTATCAGAGGTCCTAATCTCAGACCTCATGCACATATCTTTGGACTTAAATAGAGATGTTAAGCTTCAGGGACTTAACTGTGGGTCATCAGTCCCTAAACTTACAAACTACTTATAAACTACCTTATACTAAAGACGACACAAAGATCCATGCCTGAAGGGGGGATTCGAACCCCGACCATAGCGGTCGTGCAGACTGTGACTGGCACGCCGCAGACCACCCGGCCACTGTGGCCAACCTATTGGACTTACATTTTCTTAATATAGCACAGTAGTTTGTATATTATTTGACTGTTTCTGGTACATTTTTCTTTCTTGCTGTCAGAACAGTTCCATTTTCTGATCACAATATATTTTTATTCCTTTGCTAAGGCATAGTTTTTACATGTTTTCTTACAATAATATTTAACTATTTTGTTGGTGAAACAGTTTTCAAATACACTTACAAATGTATCATGACTTTGGTTATACTTTAAATTAACAATGGGTTCCGTGAACACCACATGGGTTTCCCTAAAATTTATGACTGTTAATTTGCTAGACTACTTTGGTAGACTATTTTGAATTACTGTATGGAGCTATGTCATATAATGTAACTATCTGTGCAATACAATCATAAAGAAGATATTCAACAGGACAAGCTTTCATGTTGTTAAACTTATCTTGATCTAAATTGCTGTTTTCATTTAAAAAAAAAATGAATATACAAAAGTTACTGATTAGTGGGCTGATGTCCTTTACTACTTGAGTAAGAAAATCAGTAATGGATGTCAAATTGAAAGACTGCATCAATCTTCCTATTACATTCATTCAAATAATCAGCCTTAAAATCTTATAACATATTAATATAGATTTTTAAGTAATTACAGTTCCTTTCTACCACTTTCAAACAGAATACTCATCTTTTCAACGTTTCGATGTATGGGGGTTCTGCTCACTGCAACATTATTCTCCTGGGGCGTCGTGATAGAAATAAATAGTCGGTATGTACAATTTTCACTTCTTCTTTAATCTGACTCAAACTTCTCCACCAAAACAATACAAATTCAATACATCAGAACTTAGCTGGTAGTACTTCCATTCTCAAAACACAGAGTGACATGGATTCCAGAGCACTTAACAAACGATTCAAACTCGAACTCCCTCACGCAAGGCGGTGAGGCAAATATATATCAGCAATAATGACGTTACATTATCCATTGTTCATAACAATTGAATATACTAATTTACAATTAACAAACACACAAAGAAAACATTTCATGTACACAAAAATAATCACAATATAAAATGAAAACAATACATACAATAATTTTAAATGACACATGTATTTTTAAGACAAAATTTTCGATCTTTCTGTTGACAACAAAGTGCGATGTTAAATATCAATTAATTTGTTAATTAATAAATCATACATGTTCCTAACATATATTGAACTATCAAATCTCATGGCCATTCTGAAAATAGGTTAAAAATCTCACCTAAGTCAATATATACAAAGAATTCAATATTGATAATTAATGTAATAGTCGAAATAACACAATTAGCTGGTCAACACAACTTGTTTATGAGCCTAACATATATACAATGCTATTAATTTTCATTTCTTTTTGTTTTTTACAAAAGATTTTACAATTCGTCTGTTTAAGTCTTGAAATAACATACAATGACGCAACTATTGTTTATAGAACTGTCTGGAAAGAAAATATATGAAACTCTTAATTAATGAAATCTACCACTTGTTTTAATCACAGTATCACTGAACACTGTCCTACACTGATTTCTAGACTGGCTATTTCGTTTGTAACTTCACATGCAACATTTATCACTACTGAACCACAAGATACCGGATCCAACACAGACGGTATCGTAGGATGACATTGAGATGAGAGGACCAGGCAGACAGTATCGTACGATAACATTGAGATGAGGGGGCCAGCTGTATTGTTACAATCTCCACAGATAATAATGTGCCCCCCTGCCCCCTTCCCTGTCTGATAGAGAGCACCACAAAGAATCCATATTTTCAACTTACAGGTATTCTCATTAATTTAAACAAGTACCATTATTTTTCTGTTTGTAATTATTTTTGCATCTGGTTGTAATTATTTTTGCGTATATTTTTCTGCCATGTGTAAGAAAGTCTGTAACTCCATGTCCTTAGCCTTAATTTAATTTTTATAGCACTATTTGCCTTATTGTACAAAGTACAAAAGTGTTTTATTCCTAGTGATTTGTCCTATATCACTGTGTGCTCTACAGTACAAATGTTTGATCTACAGGACAAATAAAACCAAACTAACTAACTAACTAAGTTATTCAGAAATAGCTGAAAATTTCCTCATGTGGACTTATACACAGTTACAATATTATAAAAGTGCCATCATTTTGTTTAAACTCACAGGCAGAGTTTACAGGTATATGTTGCTCTGTTGTTTCGAAATTTTGCACACAATAATAACTTTTTAACATATATGGCAACTTTTCCTTTCTCCTTATAGTCGCTACTTACATGTTCTTACAGTTTGTATCTACTCTCATTACTTTTTCCATATTAGTGACAATTTTATGTTTAGATAGGCATAGTACTTCTATTATATCCTCTACTTGCCACCAACACTAAAAATGATTGTGAGAAAAACACTCCATTACTCTTAGACTCTTTCATTTCAGGTCCATATGTGCATTTCTGTCAGAATCTGCTTTGCATTGAAGCTTGTCCTTCCACTAGCACAAATTGCAGCAAAATTGCTTCACCACAAAGACGTGCTACTGACAGTAAGAAGATGCTGTGATATGCAAATGATTAGCTGTTCAGAGCATTCACACAAGATTGGCGCTGGGGGCAACATCTACAACACACTGACATGAGGAAAGTTTCCAACCGATTTCTCATACACAAACAGCAGTTGACCGGCGTTGCCTGGTGAAATGTTGTTGTGATGCCTCATGTATGGAGCAGAAGTGCGTACCATCACGTTTCCAACTTTGATAAAGGTCAGATTACAGACTATTGCGATTGTGGTTTATCGTATTGCGACATTGCCACTCGCATTGGTCGCAATCCAATGACTGTTAGCAGAATATGGAATCAGCGTGTTCAAAAGGGCAATACGGAATGTCGTGCTGGATCACAATGGCCTCATATCACTAGCAGTCTTGATGACAGCCATCTTATATGCTGGTTGTAATGGATAGTGCAGCCATGTCTCAATCCCTGAGTCAACAGATGGGGACATTTGCAAGACAACAACCATCTGCACTTGAAGGTTGCTATATGGTGGTGGGTATGAATACAGCACAGCCTTATGGAGCATGTAGGTATTAGATGAATGGAAAGAGATGCAGCTTAGAAATGGAAAAGAGGAGGGGGCAGGAACTGTTGGGTGTGTGGAAAAAGAGGTTATCATAGGTTCAGGCCTGGATAATTTTGGCATCAGATAATGTACTGTAAGGATAACTCTTGTCTGTGTTCAGGGAAGTGGGAGGGCGGGGGGGGGGGGAGAAGATGTAGATGGCCTGGATTGTGAAGCAGCCTTTGAAATCAACTTCCTAACAAGGACCAGCTGAATCCTTCCCACCATTACCAGGTTTTCTGAAATACATGTGGATGGGAGTTATCCTTACAGTACATTCACTAATCCTGAAACTACACAGGCTTCAACCTACAATAACCTCTTTTTTCCCCATGCCCAACAGTTCCTGCCCTCCCCCTTTCTCCATTCCTAAGCTGCATCTCTTTCCATTCCTCTAATACCTACATGCTCCATATGACCATGCTGAATTCGTCCCCACCACCACCTAGAACCTCCATGTCCCCTTCCCCTCTCCTCCCCTCACTGAGGAGTGTGACTTGGAGTGTAGCAACTGATGATGAGAGTTGTGTGTGTGCGTGGAGTGTGTCTGTGTGGTTGTGTGAATGGTGTCAAAGGATGGTTGCTAAAAGCTGAAGTTTTGTGTGTATGAGTGTCATTTTTATGTGCCTGTCACAGCTCAGTGTATCTTTCTGGTGAGATGCAAACTATCCTCATTATGTCATTGAGTTCCAACCTGGACTTTCCATTGTTAAAAACACTTTGAAAATGCAGATAAAAAGTATTTTACACAAGAAAGACAATAATAGTGATTGTTTAAATACTTACCTCATTAGTTGAGTGGTAAAAGCACCAGGGTACAAACGAAAATGTCTTAAGTTTGATCCCCAGACCATCCCATGATTGACAATGTTGCTTGATGTGAAACATTCCATGTTGCACTGTGGTATGGGATCAACATTAAACTGTGGGTATCATCGTACAGTCAGTTATAAGGTCAGAGGATGGTGACTTACCAACTGCAACAGGACCATGCCTAGTGAAGCATGGTGGTTCTAACGTCCATCACCTCTTTTCGGAATGACTCAAACTGAGCCCTAATATTTTCCTGAACTACGGAAAGTTTTGTTAGTTCACAGTCTATAACAAAGTCATTCCACTGTAGGTGAAGTTGAACTTATCTTAAATGCTGGCTGAAATCCATTGCGTTGTGAGGTGTCTTCGGCATTCACTAAAGCATTTGATTTTACAGGATCTTTTCGTAAATTAAAACCATTTCAGTTAATATGGAAACGATTTTATTTCCACTTAAACATTGCACAATCAAAAAAATGCAGTAGCAAGCCAACAGAGCTGCTTACAGGTTTCTGGCCACTCAAAAAAACTGAATAAAACATGGTTTCTCTCCAACATCTTTCTGCGTAACCACGTAATAAGATTGATGACAAAGTTTTGTAATTCACAATTAAACAATATTCTTTTACATTAAATTTGCCAAAATACAGAAATTAAAACATTACATTTAAGCTTTGACTATATGTCAATGTATGTACTTGTTTCATGAAATTTGTATTTAAATGTGGTACACAAATTTAAAGTCATCCTTTTGACTAGTGTTTACTGTGCTCAAATTATTTACATTATGTGTGTTTTCGAAATGCACACATATTTGTTTTGCCAATATAGTGCAGGCGTACTATTATTGTGACATGGAATTTTAATGAGTTTCAGTTTGCGGTCAAATTATTTATTAATACGGATTTGTATATGGTTGTCGTAGTTTTGTTAATTTCGAAGATAGTTTCTTAGTACCAAACGGATTATTAATTTTTGTGCATGAAAAATTATCAGTATTTAATTTAGGATCTAGTGATATATAAAACATGGTCTGCCCTAATTTATTTAAACAAAAGGTATATATGAAATCATATTGTGCAATAGTTATAACATGTAGCATTGTTGTTTTTATACAAATTAGTATCTATATAGGTTCAGCAATTTCCGAAACTAAGTGTAATGCATTTTTAGTGTTTGCAGCTATTATTTACGAAAGTATTAAAAAATGAAAATTACGTAAAAGGTCAGCCAAAGTTATATTTAAATCAACGTACTATTTCTTAAAGGTATTTTACTAATAGTGTTAATAGAATTTCAAACAGAAGGCGAAAATGTGATTTTACATGTCCGATAATGAAGTTTTATTTTAGGTGTCAGATATTTCGTGTTTCTATGTTGGCAACTGATTTTTAGGAGTGTGCAACATAGCAGAAACGTTACATGGTGTCCAACCCAATCTTTGGATTGATGACTGCTTTACTTATTATTCCTAACAATGGGAAGTTCAGGTTGAGATGTCAATAATATGAGGACAGGCAGTGAATCAATATATAGATGATCACTAATCACAGAGGAAACATAATCACATTCACACATCTCTTTAGGCCACAGCCTTCATGTGGAAGAAGACCATACACATTCGTGCAATCACTCAGGCACAACCTATGCTCAGAACTGCCATCTTCAGCTGTAGCCCACCCCATACTTCAAGAATGGCAGGAAGGTGGATGGATGCAGGACAAGGGAGGAAAGAGGGTGTGTTCATGCTGGCTGGCAGAGCATAAAGATAGAACTGTGAGATGGAGCTTTGAATGCATTAAAGGTACGGGGTTGGTGCAGAGGGGGAGGGGAGAAGGCATGCAGTTGGAGAGAGACATTTATTATGGCAGGATTTGTGGAGGGAGGGAAGAGAGGGGGACTTTTAGATGTGAGATCTAGAAACAATACATTATCTTAGGATAGTTATGAGAATGTAGACTGTTATAAGGATGACTCCCATTTGCGCAGTTCAGAAGAGCTGGTGGTGGAGGGGATGGTCCAGATGACCTGGGCTGTAAAGCATCTACTGAAGCAAAGAACATTATGCTCAGTTGCATGCTGTGCCATAGGTGGTCCATTCTGTGTTTGGCCACAGAATGAAAGTGGCCATTAATACTGATTGACAGTTGGTTTGTAATCATACGAATGTAAAGAGCTGTGTGGTGACTGCAGCAGAATTGGTAAATCACAGGGCTGGTTTCACAGTGGTTCAGCCTGTGATGGGGTAGGATAAGCCTGTGCCAGGGATGGGAATAGTAAGTGCCGGGTTGGTGGATTGGGCATATCTTGCATTAGGGTCTTCCACAAGGGGCTGGGATAGGGAGTGGCATAAGTATGGACTAGGATGTTATGGAGGTTGTGTGGATGACAAATGATGAATATAGGAATGGTGGAATTGATCTTGGGTAGTATGTCTCTTATTTTGGCGTGTGTTGTGTGTTGTAGTCTTCAGTCTACAGATTGGTTTGATTCATCTCTCCACACTACCCTGTCCTGTGCAAGTTTCTTTATCTGAGAATACAAACAGTAACCTACATGCTTTTGAATCTGCTTATTGTATTCATCCCTTGGACTCTCTCTATGATTTTTACCCCACACAATTCCTTCTAATGCTAAGTTGACATTTCCTTAATGCTCAGAATGTGTCCCATTAACCTATCCCTTCTCTCAGTCAGGATATGCCAGAAACTCCTTTGCTCTATAATTCTGCTTGGCACCTCCTCATTACCTATGAGAAACACCCATCTAATCTTCATCATTAGTCTGTAGCACTGCATTTCAAAAGCTTCTACCATCTTCTTTGTCTGAACTCCTTATCGTCCACAGTTCACTCTCATACAATGCTACATTTCAGACATATGCTTTCAGGAAGGACTTACTAACATTTAAATTAATATTGGATATCAACAAATTACACATATTCAGAAATGCTTTTCTTCCCATAGCCATTCTGCACTTTATATGTTCTTTACTTCAGCCATCAGAACTTATTTTGCCACACAAACAACAAAACTACTTTTATTGTCTCATTACCTAATCTAATTCCTTCAGCATCATCTGATTTTCTGACACTACATTCTATTAAACTTGTTTTACTTTTGTTGATGTTTATCTTATGCCCTCCTTTCAAGACACTGACCATTCTGTTCAATTGCTCTTCCAGGTCCTTTGCTGCCTCTGACAGAATTACTACGCCATCGGCAAGCTGCATAGTTTTTATTACTTCTCCCTAAACTTTAATTCCCTCTCCAAATTTTTCTTTGCATTCCTTTACAACTTGCTGAATGTACTGATTCAACAACATTGGGGAAATGCTGCAAGCCTGTCTTACTCCCTTCCCAAACCCTGCAGCCCTTTCATGACCTTCGACTCTAATAACTGCTGTCTGGTTTTTGTACATGTTGAATATAACTCTTTGCTTCCTATATTTTACCCCTGCTACCTTCAGAATTTGAAAGACTGTATTCCAGTCAACACTGTCAAAAGCTTTATCCAGATCTACAAAAGTTAAAAATGTAGGTTTGCCTTTTCTTAACCCATTGTTTCCAAACCTTTCTGAATACACGACCCCTTATCAACTAAAAATATTTTGATGAACCCTACCCCATCCCTGAACCATAATACAATTATGTGTGTTATTTAATTTTCTTCTGTTGATATAAGTTTCCTCTAAAAAAAAACAACAAAGAATTTCATTTTTATCAATTTTTCTGACTGGAACACATCCTTTTATTACATGAATTCTGACAGAAAAATATATGTTGCATAACTAGTTTTCGCATTTTAGGTAAAGTTCAGAATCGATTTATGCTCTTTGACAACGTCCCATTGTAAATTTGTAAATAATCAAATTTCTCAAAATTACTTATTCTATCTTGTAAATTCAGATATTGGCTTGTACCTGAAAACAGTTTTCAGGCCCTTTTGCTCATTGTTAACATGTATTTTTTATAAAAAAATCTGTGTTATTTTTGTGTAAGAATTGATGATAAACAAGGAAATGTGTAATTTTAATATAAAATATATGTCATGTTTTATACATATGTTTTGTCAGTATGGAATGCCTAGTATTTAGGCATGCTCCTGGCTGGTTATTTTATGGTGCATCTACTGCCTCCTGGGATGGTGACCCCCCCCCCCCTGAGAAGGTGTTTGTGACCCCACCCATGGGGTGGTGTGACTCGCAGTATGGAAAACACTGCCTTAACCAATCTTCTAAGATAAGTCATAAAGTGAGTATTGCCTCCTGTGTACCTACATTTCTCCTAAATCCAAATTGATAATCTCAAGGTCAGATTCCACCAGTTTTTCTATTCAGATGTAAATAATTTGTGTTACTATTTTGAAACCATGACTTACTGTATTAAACTGATAGTTCTGTAATCTTCACATTTGTCTGCACTTCTTTTCTTTGGAATTGGAATTACTATATTCTTCTTGATGTCGAAGCATATCTCTACTATCTCATACACCTTGCATCCCAAGTGCAACAATTTCTTCATGACTGGCTCGCCTAACAATATCAGCAGTTCAGATGGAATATCATCTACTCCAGGGGCCTCGTTTTGACCTCTATTTCTTTCTGTGCTCCGTCAAATTTTTCTCAAAGTATCGTATCTCCTATCCGATCTTCCTCTATTTCATCTCATATTTCTAGGTTACTGCCTTCAAGTTTATTTCCTTTGTATTGGTCCTCTGTACATTCCTTCCACCTTTCAGCTTTCCCTTCTTTAATTAGTGCTGGTTTTCCATCTGACTTCTTGTCTCCAAATGTCTTTTTTATATTCTTGTACATGGTAATATCTGTCCCTTACTTATACATTCTTCTATGGTCTTGCATTTGTTCTCTAGCTACCTTTGCTTAGCCAGTCTGCACGCCTTGTGAACCTCATTTCAGGATATGATGGTAGATAATCAAAGCCCTGACACAAGCTGTGGTTTAGTTCCAGTTCAGAATATTATTGGGTAACAAAGGGTGGACTCCAATGCACTTGTTATTGGTGGTTGAGGGAGGATTGGAGGTGTGTGGAAATACGGCATAGGAAATAAGTTTGAGGACAAGGTCTCTGAAGGCCTTTGTGAGGCCTTCAGCGTATTGGGTAGGGAAGTTCTCATCACTGCAAGTACACCAGGTGGCAGGACAGTATGAGAGGGATTTTATAATGTGCCACCTCTCCCCTTCCCCCTTCCTCTGCACTACCCCTTTCTTTTTCCGCTGCACCTCCCCTTTTCATTCTACCCCTCCCTCCTGCTCCTTCACCACATTCGAAACAGCATTTCATATTCCTACCTATTTATCAGTACCTTTACATTCTACGGGGCATTATGGAGCATTCTATCACCATCCTTGCCAAGAATTCTTCCCCTTCCCATTCTCATCCACTGCTGACACAGTCGGGCCATAGTGGCCAGAGATGATGGTCAAGTATACATAAGTGACTCTATATATAATCTTTTTCTTTGACTTTTAATTCATTTTGGATTGGTGTGCAGCAATGTCCAGAAACAGTGCTGAGATAGCAGTATGCATAGAGCATGATTTTTATTATTATTATTATTATTATTATTATTTTTTTCACAACAGGTAACATACCTTATGTTAGATGGTAAAATCACACATTAGGCTCAGATCCACAGGTAACGGTACACTTACAAGTTTTTACAAAGTTTAGAGCTGACATAGAAAATAAACTGTCTTGACATTGGTTTAGACATATGAAAGATTGCAGTTTGAGTTATTGATGTTAGCCGCGGTATGTGTTATCTTTGCCTGAGCTTGATGGCTCTTGCAGATGGACGAAGGTGAAATGTCCCACTACTTTAGGTTTGAGAGACACTTCAACTGCTGGTACTTTCTAGCAATAAAAAGTACTTCATCAAAAATTCATAATTCATAAAATATTTATATAACTTTTCAGATTTGGGTGGGTGTAACAAATAACACTAAAATGGAGTAATAGACCTACTTCTTCATTTATTTTCTAAACTGACTGATACCCAATTTAAGACTAATACTCTAACACTAACAAAGCAAGACTAAAACTGACTCAAGACTAAGACTAATTAAGACTGACTCAACTGGTGGGAAGTGCCTCCTTTTATATCTTTTTGACAATACATCTCATTATTGACACATAGACATTAATTTGATACAATTAGAACTTTATAAAAGGATAAAATATGTCTTGTACAATATAATTATTGGACAGTTTAATAAGTTTTGATATTGCAGATGTTACTATCTCATTATAAATGTAATTACATATATCAGAAGTTACTGAAATATGGTCTCATTGATTGCTAGTTATTGGCTTTGTAATTATTGTATACACAAATATTATAGATGAAAAATTCCTAGCAGGAAAAATATATAAATAAAAAGTAGATGAAGATTACTCACCAGACGAAGGAGCACAGGTGGTAATAGCACAAATAAATAAAACACACACACACACACACACACACACACACACACACACACAAGTTTTCGCAACCCAGTTGCTTCTTCAGGAAGGGAAGGAGAGGGAAAAGGAAATGATGAGGGTTTTAAGGGAGGGGGTAAGGAGCCATTCCAATCCCGGGAGAGGAAAGACTTACCTAGGGGGAAGAAAAGGAAGGTAAACAAATACACACACCCACACATTTATACAGACCCAAACACACCTAGCTAGGTCTTTCCTCTCCCGGGATTGGAATGGCTCCTTACCCCCTCCCTTAAAACCCTCATCATTTCCTTTTCCCTCTCCTTCCCTTCTGCCTGAAGAAGCAACTGGTATTGGTTGCGAAAGCTTGCGTTTGTGTGTGTGTGTTATTTATTTGTGCTACTATCAACACCTGTACTCCTTCGCCTGGCGAGTAATCTTCATCTATATATAGAATTATAGCAGATCGGATAAAATTGACAGTTCCAGCCAATCAGAAATAAATGTTTTAATACCTTTAAAACTGAAAATTAATTAGATTCATTGATAAGTATGACTATTTAGTAATAATTATGAAAATTACAACAATGCCTAACAAATAGATTTCTATACTATTCCAGCATGACAAATTCTGATTCTGACTAATTACAATGATTTTCTACAGTACAAAGACTCCAGCAGATAGCTTAAAATATTTATTATCGTCTGATGTATGAAAGATAATTCATGCTATAAATATACTGTTGTAAGAAAATGGACAGTAAACGAGATAAATGTTATGGGAAGAATGAATAAAGATATGGTATCAGGTTACAGAATAGAGGATGGAATCAGATACTACAATTGTCTTTTGTTACATTACAAAGGACAGTTAGCATTACAACAGGAAAGTGTGCAGTCACAGTGGCTCACGGCGTACGTACCATTGATTAGGCCGTACTCGTCATGGTTTGTTTGGCTGGTCGCATATGTCTGATCATTGGCTGTGTCATCAGGATCTCTGGAGCTGTGATTTGAGTGCTGCTAGTTGAAATAACACATCTGCATGAGAGAGAGAGAGTGGAAGAGAGGCCACACTTGTCCTATGTGCATTCATGCTTTCCTTGAGTGTTAGTACTTGACACCCAGGCTCAGTGTGATTTCCATATGTTTTTCAGTGAAAAGTGGTTAGAGAGAATAGAGGTGATTGTGGTATTGTGTGCACTTTGTAATGAATTTAACTCCTAGAAATTAACTTGTTTGGTTAATTGAAGATCTGGATACCATATGTAACTGAGGCTTTACGTGTGTCTAACCACAAAGATATTCACAGATTATTACAGTATAAAACTATTTCATCATAACAGTAACAATGTTTTTTAAATCATACTGTTAAATTATTTCTGTTTGTTTAAAACCTTGTAACAATATTGTGCAATAATCCACTTTTGTTAGGAGATTTTATCTAGATTGTTCTAATATGTACCACACTGTAAACATGCATGGCCATCAGTTGTATGTTTTAGTCTAGAATAAGTCTATACCTAGCCTTAGTCTTAGAATCACAGTCAGTTTTGGTCATGAATTCAATGCATTAACTATGTAGAAAATTCTTTGCAATAAACAGTTTATTAAAATTGATATTGGAAATAGTGGTTCCATTAACACATAAGAACCCTGGTCATTTAACTGTTTTTTCAGAAATGAATTTAGCAGGTGAGCTCATGGAGTTGATGAAAACAACGGGTGATGTAATATGTAAACCATAAAACTTAATATAACATGTATGCAGTAACAACATTTAAACACCTGGAGCTTGTGGACTCCTTAGTCACTTCCTTACACTTTGTGCACCACAGTTTTGCTGCAGAAAGTTACAGTTGGGTATGCTGAAGGCATGTGAGTGTTGGCCATTTTATAGTACTGCTATCACTGTTCCACGCATCAGTGGCTAAAAGTATCTATTAGTCCAGTTTACGGCCACGTGGGTTGACTGAATAAGTACTCTTCCATGCTCTATCCTTGCAATTTGAGTTATTTGATCTGTTAATTTAATTATTGTTTTAAGTTATTTTGAGTGTGTTATCTGTATGTGTCTATGCATTTCATGCTTAATGTGTTATTATTCAATTTAATATCACGGTGGTTATTAATACGGTTTTTCTGTTTTCACCCGCCAAAGCCTTTCCTCACTGTATTTAGGTTGGCGTTGTTTAGTTTTATTGTCAGTAATTAATTTTATTGGTTAAGTTTGTTATTCTTACATGTTCATACCATTAAGGTTGAAGTTGTTTAAATTTATGGCCAGTTACCCATTTCATCGGTTAAGTCTGTTGTTCTTATATGTTCATGCTGTTAATCTGAGCCTGTCTCTTTCCATATGTAAGTGTAGCTGGGCAGCTGGTGGCGGTTTATCTTGCCGAGTGGTGCAGAGCTCAATATTCAGGGTTGCGGTCCGAAATCTTAAGCTGACTATTTTTTTTCTCAGGCAGGTTTCACTTGTTACCATCAAGATATCTGGCTTGCTCAGTGAACCCTGCTGATTTATTTGCTGTTCTTAGTCACTCCAGTCACACCTGATTCTTGTGTTGTCATTGTCTGTTGTTGCAGGGAACTGCTGTTGCAGGGAACTGCTGTTTAAATTGTTTAATAAATTTTGTTGTGCAAACTGAGAAATGATCATTGGCCCAACCATCCATAACTTCCCAGGATTGATCACCAGGAACTGATAACTTGTGTTAATTGATTTTGATTATTGCTGATCTTGCCCCTGAATAAGGTTTTTAGCAGCTTTATTTTTAATATCACTGTTCAACATACATAAAGTCATGAGAGCTATCTATTTATTGTTATATATAGAAGCATTTCAATTAATATTTTATTACAAAACAATGTATCTAGTACAAATTTGTATAAAATATTTTATAAAACAGGTGTAACCAACTTATTACAAATGTAATTCAAATTTTAAAAATCCAAATTCTGTTGCTGGTATAAATAAAACAGTAAATACAATTTATTGCTTGTTCACAAATATAGACAGTGTAATGTTTTACTAGATTCTTATGTAATTACAGTTCCTTTCTACCACTTCCAAACAAGATACTTAGCTTTTCAACATTACAATGTATGGGGGTTCTGCTTGCTGCAACATTATTCTCCTGGGGCGTCGTGGTAGAAATAAATACTTGATGTGTACAATTTTTCACTTCTTCTTTAATTTGCAATTAAATGTGTAATGAGTACATCATACATGTTCCTAACATATATTGAACTATCAAATATCTTCGAAAATCTGAAAATAGTTTCAAAATCTCACGCCAGTCAATATATACAAAGAAATACAATCTACAAATATCGACTACTACATTAGTTAACACAATTAGCTGGTCTACGCAAATTGTTTATGAGCTTAACATATACAATGCTATTTATTTTCATTTACATGAAGTTTCCAAAATTTGTCTATCTAGTTCTTGAAATAATGTACAATGACAAAACTATTGTTTATAGAACTGTCTGGAAAGCATCTAAACAAATCTCTTAATTAATGAAATCTATCATTTGTTTTAATCACCGTATCACCGGGACACTGTCCTATACTGATTCCTAGGCTGGCTATTTTGTTTTTAACTAACTTCTCACACAACATGTATCACTATTGAACCACACGATTCCGGGTCCAACGCAGATGGTATCGTACAATAACATTGAGATTAGAGGGCCAGCAGAATCATCACAACAGGCATTTTGTTATTTCAGTACTGTTACTTGACCTGTGCTTTTGCTTCTTATTTTAGTTCCATAACTGATGATGGCTATCCTGTAGCCAAACTTGAATTACAATAGACCTGTTTAAATGTAGTGTACACTATGCAGTGTGTGTCAAATGGTTGGGTCTAAATTTCTGAATTACGTATGCAGTAGTCTTCTCTTGGGACACTGATCTTTCAGTGCCATTCATATTTACTTATTGGTTCATCATTTTCACCTTCTTTTTTACTTCTTGTAGGTGGTTCATAAAGAAGCCCTCATCCTAGTTTGTATATTTGAAAAATAGACACTAATGCTGAAATCTGTCTAAGACAAAATTTTGCATTTTATGTACACTTTAATGAATATTGAAATCCAATAATAAATCTAAAACATTCATTAAATATTAATTCTAATATGCTTAATGTTTTTAAAAGATATTTTCTAATATAGTATGTACAAATTATGAAATTAAATACTAGTGTATAACTTGAAATAGTTTATAATAATTAATTATTCTTATGCAGAGCTCAAAAACTAAATATTAGTGTTTCATGTGAAATAATGTTGACATACATTTTCTCAAGTACCTTGATATATATTGTAGTAACCTCAAACATACACAAATAACTAATGGAGCTGAAAAAGCCTTCATCAGTGGTTCAATGTTCAAATGTCTGTAAATCTATCGGACCAAACTGCGTGGTCATCAGTCCGTAGCTTACAAACTACTTAAACCTAGGTAAACTAACCTACGGACAAACACACACACACCCATGTCCCAGGGAGGACTCGAACCTCCACGGCGAGCAACCGCGCGCTCCACAGCGAGGTGCTTTAGACCGCTCAGCTACTCCACCGCGGCCATCAGTGGTTCACAGGCACATAGGACACTTCAGTGGTATGTAACACAACTGAGACTGAATGGCTCAGTGCAGTGGTTTAAATAGTGTTCATATAGTGTGTGTTATGATACCCTGTATGTGAGTGTAAGCAGGGTGAATGATTCACAACCTGCATGTGAATCACATTACAGTACACCTCCACTATAATAGAAGAAAACATAACATGACACATCCATTTCATAATCGCTGCTGTCTCAGCAATAATGTTATGCCAGTTTTACATGATAGCACTAGTTATTGCTGCTTGGAAACTCTGGGTGCTGAACAGCATCACATCCCATACCAGTTAGTGGCCAGTGTGAAATGATGGAAGACATCACCTCATAGTCCAAGGTTCAGTAAATTCAGCTGAAGGGGCTTGAATTGGCTGCAGAGGCAGCAGTGGGAATGCTGGTGGTGGTGTTGGTGGTGGTGGTCATGGCGGTGGCAGTGATGGTGGTGGTGGCGGTGGCCGTAGTGGTAATAGTGGGGCTTCAGCTGGGCAGGCCGTTGGTGCTAAGGAAAGCAGCATTCTGGAGGACTCATAGGGTTGCCCAAGAAGAGGTGTAATCTGTTACTTGTACTCCAAAGTAGTCAGATGTGTGTGTGTGTGTGGGGGGGGGGGGAGGAGTGGAATGTTCTCCACTGCCTCATCCACCAAGGTCACAGTTTATACAGGTGTTGAAATGTAAAACTGTCCTCTGAGTGGACCATACAGAATCCCACGCACCCACACTGGTGTACCTGACAAGAAAAGAGCCAATGGCACCACTCTTGGGTGACTTGGTGGGGGCCACAGCACATGGAGAAGAACCCATGGCCGGTGGCCAGCCATGAGCTCCACTGGGATCTTCAATCGATGTGAAATGGTAGGAAGATAGGAATCTCTCTACTTCATCATCTAGATCTTGAAAGTTTAGCCAAAATGTTTCACCTTTCCACTGGATTACGGGTGAAACAGATTATCAATACCCTAATGTGCAAAAAATAAGCAAATTCTTGGGAATAAAACTGTGGATCATTATCAGTAACTAATGTAACAGCCTAATCTTTGAAGGAAAAAAATTATAGAGCATCATGACTGATGGGCGACAGCAACAAACTATGTACAGAAACTTGTAGAACACTTCTACCACCTATAACCAAAAGGAGTCCCCAAAAGGACCAGCAAAGTCAACATGGATGCATTCTCTTGCATGCCCCAGCACCAGCCATACAGATAGGGAGGTGCAGGAGCACTTGGTGGGTGGTGAATTGGAGAAGGCAGAAACAAACCTAACAACATCTTTATCTAACTCCCACCAGAACATGATGTGGTGACCTAAAACTTTTGTGGGAGACTCACCGATGGTCCACATAAAGGAGAGAGGACAGAATAACCACTCCCTGTGCTGCATTTTGTGTTGACAACAACAGTACCCCATCCCTGATGGAAAACTGGTACTAAGAAGAAAACTAGTTGTGAAGCAGTTCACAAACACATCCCGGAGGTGTCTTCAGCCAACTGCGGTGTAAAAAGGAGACCATCTTGCACATGACAGGATCAGCAACAATGGCCACTGCAATCCATGATGTAGTAATGAGGAAACCATCCACTGTCCGTTAAGTATCCATATCTAGTTGAATACAATGTGAATTGGGATTAAAATCTCGGTCAGGTCCTGCTAGCAGATGGGATAGTGCTTCTGTGTTAGCATTAGTCAGAAATGGATTTCCTAATTGAACTGCAACAAAAACAGAGCCCAGCATTGAAGTCAGTGTGCAGCATATCTAGCAACAACACTGATGAGCTGAATAAAAAAACCAGAGGTTTGCGCTCTGTGATGAATTGGAACTTTATACTACACAAAAAACATAGCATTTCTTCAATGTATCCTATAGAAGTACCACTGATATCCACAAATGGACATATTATGCTTGCTGGAAATATATACATGCAATGTTCTTAAGTGGTACTCTATAACTAGCTTCACATATACTCATCTTAGAAGTTTCTCGTCATTTGTGGTGTAATCTTTTTCCCTGGCATACGGTGACAAGGAAAGGTAGAAGAAAATAACTTCAATTACTTATACGTGTATCTGACATTTATTCCAATATTTCAATGACAAAAAGCCAGACAAATTACTACAGCACATAACTTCTAGTAGATTCCAGTGATTTCAGAACATCTAATCCAGATCTTTACTTCTACAGAACTGAACTTGCACAGCACTCCAAATGAAGTGAACTTAACTCCCCTGGCACTGGAGAGTGTGTTGTTATAATTATGTTTTCACTCATTGCATGAACTGTAAGAAATGTCCAAGGGCAGATGTATAGACTCTGATCATATCTTATTGGTTTTGAACTTTGACTGAAATTAAAGAAATTGCAGAAAGGTAGAAAATAAGGAGATGGAACCTGGAAATACTGAAGGAACCTGAGGTTCTTGACATTTTCAGAGGGAGCTTTTGGGCAACAACTGATGGAAGCAATGTAGTAGGAGATGAATGGGTAGCTTTGAGGAACGAAATAGTGATGACAGCAGAGAACCAAACAGGTAGAAAGACAGAAAAAAACCTTCGACATCACAGGTGGGACTGAATTTAATTGACGAGAGAAGAAAAAAAAAATCAGTAAATGAAACAAGTAAAATGGAAAACAGATGTCTAAAAATGATATTAACAGAAAGTACAAAATGGCTAAGCAGGAGTATCTAGAGGGGAAAATGCAAAACCGTAGAAGAATGTATAACTAAGGGACAGATAGCTACTGCCTACAGAAAAATAAAAGAGACATTTGGAGACAAGAAAAGCAGCTGCATGAATATCAAGAAGTCAGATAGAAAACCAGTTCGGAGCAAGGATGGGAAAGCCAGAAGGTGGAAAGAATATATAGAGGGACTCTACAAGTGAAATGAACTTTGAGACAGTATTGTAAAAAGGGAAAATGAAATAGATGAAGATGACATAGGAAATACTATAATGAGAGAAGAATTTGACTGAGCACTGAAAGACCTAAGTTGAAACAAGGCCCCTCAGAACTACTGAAGTCTGGTAGCTCGAGCTATGACAAAACTATTACACCTGATGTGCAAGCTCTATGAGAGAGGTGAAATACCCTCAGATTTTAAGAGAAATATAATAATCCCCATTCCAAAGGAAGCAGGCACAGACAGTTGTGAGTATTAGTGAACCATCAGTTTACTGAATCCTAATTGCAAAATTTTAAAACATATTAATTACAGAAGACTGGAAAGTGTGGTAGAAGCTGACCTCAGGAAAGATCAGTTTTGATTTAGTAGAAATTTAGGAACACTGGAGGCAATACTCACCCTACGACTTTTCTTAAAAGATGGATTTTAAATTAAAAAAAAAAAAAAATTAAAAAAATAAAAATAATAATAATTAAAAAAATTAAAAAAAGAAGCAAACATAAATTTCTAGCCATTGTAGATTTGGAGAAAGATTTTAACAATGCTGAATGAAATACACTCTTTCAAATTCTGAGTCAGCAGGAGTAAAATATAGGGAATGGAAGTTTACTTACAACTTGTGCAGAAACCAGGCAGCAGTTATTAGAATTCAAGGGCATGAAAGGAAAGCATTGGTTGGAAATGGAGTCAATGACGGACTAAGAGGGGGAAGGGGGTCAGACATTCCCAGGCCTCTCGTCTTGGGGGGCCTCCAAATACCCCGAAAGAAGTTCTACATCTACATGGGATACTCTGCAAATCACATTTAAGTGCCTGACAGAGGGTTCTTCAAACCACCTTTGTACTATTTCTCCCATTCCATTCTTAAATAGTGCGCAGGAAGAAAGAACACCTGAATCTTTCCGTTCGAGCTCTGATTTCTCGTATTTTATTCTGATGATCTTTTCTACCTATGTAAGTGGGAGTGAACAATATATTTTAGCATTTGGAGGAGAATGTTGGTGATTGGAGTTTCGTAAGTATCCCACGACACAGTGATAAGCAGTGTTGTAATTATACCCATCCCAGATACTGTATCATTTCCATGACGCTGTCTCCCTGTGTCATAATACAAAACAGACTGCTCTTCTTTGGACTCTTTTGATGTCTGTCACTAAACCCATATGATAAGGATCCCAAACCATACTCCAAAAAAAGACAGACAAGCATAGTGTATGCAGTTTCTTTAGTAATTCTGTTGCATCTTTTAAGGGTTCTGCCAATAAAACAGAGTTTCCGGTTAGCCTTCCTCACGACATTATCTACTTGTTCTTTCTAGTTTAAGTCTGAAGTAATAGTAATTCCTAGGTATTTAATGGAGTTTATGGCCTTCACTTTTGATTGATTCAACTTGTAAACAAAGATACTTATGTGGACGACTTCACATTTCTTATTATTTAGAGTCAATTGCTAATTTGGACACCATAGTGATATCTTTTCAGATTGTACTGCAAATGGTTTTGATCTTCAAATAATTTTACTAGATGGTAAATGATGGTATCATTTTCAAACAACCTAATGGAGGTGCTCAGATTTTCTCCCAAATTGTTTATGTTCTGAGGACAACAAATCCAAGGGGACTCGAACCCTAGACAGCGAACGGCCTCATGCATTGCATTTGGGCGCATTAGTGCATACAGCTATTCTGCTGTGGCATTGCTTCTGTCATTTTAGACAGTGTTTTGAGTGCCACTGTGTCACAAGATTTTTTTTTTTAACTTGCTACGTGTTTTTATCATCTGTCTCATTCTGTGTTCGTCAACAACTTCTACTTGTCAAAGATTTTAATACACCATGGCAATAGTTAATTTTCTAACAGCTGAAGAATACCAAGCACCTGATCCTCAGCCTCTTTCTCCCATCAATCACTGTCATCATCGCCACCATCTATACTCCCAGCACTGATCCCCTCCCTTATGACTTCCTTTCCCACATCGATCAAGACTTTATGTGATTGCCGCCAACCTTAACCTTTATTCCTGTCAGCCTGCTGAACTCCGGTGGTGTTGCTGAACTCTAGCAGTGGCGCCAGTTTGTCACCACCTCACTTCGGGGTGACATCCTCCCCCTCCCCCACCCAACAGCCCCAAAAGCAACACCACCCATGATGTCGTCCTGGTATCTGCCAACCTCCTTGGGTGCCTTACAGCAGATATCCTTGACCTAATAGGCAGTGACCATGACCCTGTCCTACTTACCATTGACCACCACCCCCCGCCCTGCCTGCACTCCCAAACTTGTTCATGATTACTCTTGTGCTGACTTGTAATCTGGGATGCCTTCCTGCGAGCCATTAATACCTCGATCACAAGCCATCCACTTCCTTTCTACACACCCGCTGACATTGACCATGCATCCTCCTTCCTTTGCTAGACTGTTGTTGACACGGTCCAGGCCCACATCCACCAAAGCCATCTATCTCCACCACCCCACTCTTCATCCACAAGCTGGTGTTCTCCTCCATGTATCCCACTGCCTCTACCATTCTTTCTTCCAGACTCATGACTGGGACACACTCACATGCCACCAGCAAATCCAACATCACATTAGAAAACTTTCGTCCAGGAAGAAAACTGGGACTGACGTCAGACATGTTGAGAATAATATATATGTATGTATATATATATATATATATATATATATATATATATATATATATATATATATATATATATATATTATAGAAGGAGACCTTCTAGGTGGGAAAATGGTATAAAATAAAGATTTTTGACTTACCTAAAGTACAGGCTTGTCGATAGAAACACGAAACACACAAAAACACACAACCATTCGAGCTTTCGCCACCAGTGGTGGCTTCTTCGGGAAAAAGAGGGAGGAAGGAGAGGAGAAAGGGAAGGATACGGGTTTTAAGGAAGTGGAAAAGGAGCCATTCCAATCCCAGGAGTGGAAGGACTTACCTTAGGGGACAAAAAGGAAGATAAACAAATACACACACACTCATACATATCCACATCCAAACACACCTAGGTAGACAAAATATATATATATATATATATATATATATATATATATATATATATCACATTTTATTTCTTGTCCATTTTGATAGCTCGCCTGCCAAAGTTTGCTGCACAAAAGTCTATATTTTACCTTTGAAGAAATTCACATATTTATGTGGTGGGTTTTTGGATGTGCATGGTAATCTACAAATAAGTGACATCGCATTGGATAAACTGATTTGTTTAATCTTAGCAAGACACATAGACAAAAGCTGACAAATACAGACTGACTAAGACATGTTGTAGCCAAAGACTTGAAAAAGTAAAGACTCTCTGTGTGCATCAGTTCAAGTGTATTTATACATCACAGTGGTTTCTAGAATATTCTGGAACAAATTTGTTACAATACAATGTTTCAAATCCATTATTTGCTAGACATAAATGAGTCCTCCACATACAAGAATTATGTAAAATTTCAACACTAAAAGAATTTTTGTAAAAAAAAAAAAAAAAAAAAAAAAAAAAAAAAAAAAAAAAAAAACACACAGAAATTGGGTGCATAAGTAAATTACGACTAGGGCAGTGCTGACATTTGTTTTTATAATTTAGATTGAACAACTTACAACAAAAATATGACTTTGAGGTATGTAGATACTGATACGTGGTTAAATAGGTAACAAAAGACATCAGTAACTGTTAGTATTTGAAACTATTGCCAAAAACATATTGTTGCACAACAACTATCAGATTTCCGAGGAACGGAAACAATGTAACAAAATTTCATTTAAAACTTCCGGGCTGATAAGCCGTGGTCGATTTATAAATCTTTCCCCTAACGTTTCATCTTCGGCTGCGGAAGACATCTTCAGAGGTAGAGTGGCGAACTGCGATGAGAACTTGAGGGAGCGCCGTATATATAGGCAATGTAGAGGGCACCACAAGACATCACGTGATGTCGGCTACGACACTATCTCTGGTATTGCCAACATTCTTGGCAGAGAAGAATCGATTGTCATTCCGCTGGTGTAAAGCAGAAGTCCAAATTCTGTCTAATTTAACAGCTTCCTCTTTCCTGTTAAAATTATTGCGATGTTTATATACCTCGATTGCTTCTCTATATGTGCGCGCGTGATAGTGTGAAGTTTTTGAGATGACACTAGTCTCATTAAATTTAATTTCATGGTTGCCTTCTTGGTATACATGTTCCGCTACGGCCGATTTCTCCGCGTGCCCAAGGCGGCAATTCCTTTTATGTTCGACCAGACGAGTATTGACGCTTCTTTTAGTAGTTCCAATGTAGACTGAACCACAGCTGCAGGGAATTTTATATACACCTGGTGTATTCAGCGGATGTCGTACATCTTTTGCAGATCTTAAATATTCTTTTATCTTTCTTGTAGGTCTGAAAATGGTTTCTACCCGTACTTGTCCAGTACTTTTCCAATACGGTCTGTAACCTTATTTATGAACGGAAGAAAAACTTTCCCCTTGGGCGGTTGTTATTCCTTGTTGATATTAACTTTCTTCCTGGGACGAAGGGCTCTCTCTATTTCTTTGGTAGAATAACCGTTCTTCTGGAAGGTGGATCGTAAATGCTCCAACTCATCTTTTAAATAAGTAGGTTCACAAATTTTATGCGCCCTGTCAACCAATGTTTTAACCACACCTCTTTTTTGTCTGGGATGGTTGTTAGAGTCTTTATGTAGGTAACGGTCAGTATGAGTAGCCTTCCTGTAGACCTTGTGGCCCAACGTCCCGTCCACGTGCTTGATTACAGACACATCGAGAAAATTCAGCTGCCCGTTGCTCTCTGTTTCCATCGTAAATTGTATTCTGGGGTTGATACCATTGAGATGCGTTAAGAAGGCATCTAATTCCTCTGCACCGTGTGTCCATAGCACAAAAGTGTCATCGACATATCGATACCACCTAGCTGGCTTTTTATTAACAGCCTGCAACGCCTGTTTTTCAAACGATTCCATAAATAGATTGGCCACCGCTGGACTCAGTGGACTGCCCATAGCCACTCCGTCAATCTGTTCATAGAACTCGTTATTGTACTGAAAGTAGGTAGTGGTGAGACAGTGTCTAAACAATGATACTATGTCATGTGGAAAAATATCCGCTAAGCAAGAAATAGCTTCATTCACTGGAATCATCGTAAACAGAGACACCACGTCAAAGCTAACAAGAATATCACTATGGGCAACATTCATCTCTTTTAGTTTTTCAATGAAATGAGCCGAATTTCTTATATGGCTGTCAGTTTTTCCAACGGAAAAGAAGGCAACCATGAAATTAAATTTAATGAGACTAGTGTCATCTCAAAAACTTCACACTATCATGCGCGCACATATAGAGAAGCAATCGAGATATATAAACATCGCAATAATTTTAACAGGAAAGAGGAAGCTGTTAAATTAGACAGAATTTGGACTTCTGCTTTACACCAGCGGAATGACAATCGATTCTTCTCTGCCAAGAATATTGGCAATACCAGAGATAGTGTCGTAGCCGACATCACGTGATGTCTTGTGGTGCCCTCTACATTGCCTATATATACGGCGCTCCCTCAAGTTCTCATCGCAGTTCGCCACTCTACCTCTGAAGATGTCTTCCGCAGCCGAAGATGAAACGTTAGGGGAAAGTTTTATAAATCGACCACGGCTTATCAGCCCGGAAGTTTTAAATGAAGTTGAGGCCGGCCATGAAAGTTTACATTGTACGATCAATGTAACAAAATGATTTAAAGAACATTGTTTATATTGTAAAGTGTTATGGTAGTGTAAACATAAGTAGTGTGTAAGTATTTTTAAAGCTGCACAACATTATAACCTCAATGCATAAGAAACTATAATGGTAGACTGATCTTAACTTGACTGAATATGCTAATTTCTGAGGGTTAAACACATTGCAACCTGCCTAAATTCCATGCTTCCTGTTAACTCCTCCAATACTGGCAGGCCTACTGCCGCCTTACTAGCAGTCACTGCAACCCCCATTACCGCTCCTCCATGGCAACACCTGTAAGACCAAACATTTTGCCTCCTACCTATCTTCTCCATCCCCAACAATCCTCCCTTTGACAACTCCCCGTTTCCCGATGTCCTTGAGCGGACTGATACCTTCACTTCCCCAGTCGTCCCTGGCTTCCAATACTTGGAACACATTCCTCCCCCAGAGTTAAACACACTTTTCATCACCCATGACATCCAAGCTACATTCCACACTAAACACAACACTGCCCTCGGTCATGACTGCCTAACCTATACGCACCTTCGGGCCAGTCCCTCTCCTTCACCGCGACCCTCACTATCCTTTACAATGTCGTCCTGTACACTGGCTTCTACCCCGACCTGTGGACTCCAGTATCCTAATGTTCCCCAAACCCAACAAACCCCCCTTTCCAGACCTCACCCTACCATCCCATAAGTCTCACCTCTGTGTTCTGTAAAGTCCTGGAAACCATCCTCTCCTGCTGTATTCATCGGCACCTCTGCCAACATCAGCTCCTCCCTATTCTGACCTTCCTTGTCTGTAGATTTCCAGCTCCTTTGCCTCACCCATCTCCTCTCTGTCCAGCTTAACTCCTGTTGCTCTGCTATCTTTGTCTCCATCGATATCGCGAAAACCTATGACCGAGTATGGCATTCTGGTCTCCTTTTCAAACTGCACTTCTATGCCTTTCCTGTTAACTACACCCACCTCATTGCATCCATCCTCACCCACCGCCCCTCCTATGTCACTGTCTGTAACTACAACTCCAGTTTGTTTTACCCCTCTGCTGGGGTGCCACAATACTCCGTCCTCTCCCCCCTCCTCTACCTCATTTATTCTGCAGACATGCCCCGACCCCAGTCTTCCGTCCACCTCCTGCAATACGCGATGACACCGCCTTCCTAGCCCTTGCCCCCTCCCTGCCCAATCCCAGCATTTGCACCAGTCTCGCCTCACCAAGTTCGCCTCATGGTGCAGTCAGTAGCTCCTGTCTCTCAATCCTGATAAATCTCAGGCAATCATGATAGGTTGTAACCCTGTCCTTCTGCCTCCATGATGTTTACCTAACCCTCTACGATCATCCCATCTGTCACACTCCCACCCTTAAATACCTCAGGATCACCCTCCATCGATCACTCTCCTGGACGCTCCAACTCTGCACAGTCTGGCAGAAAGCCATGTCCTGCCTAAACCTGCTCACTCTCTGGCCAGACAACCCCTCACTATACTCTACACCTACAGATCCATCATACATCCTGTCCTTTGCAGCTACCACTCCATCAAGGTTCTGCTCCCCCTAGCTATTACAAGACCCTTCAGATCCTCAAATGCCACATCCTCCACCTCGCCTACTGTATCTGCCTCCCTTTTCCCATGCAGATCCCGTACGATCTTATCCTTTTCCCCTACCTCCTACCATTTCTCAAACACATCCAGCTCCTCTACATTTCCCGCAAAATAGAATCCACAACCCACTGGTCTATCCCATTCTCACCAACCCTGGCCCTCTGCCAAGCCTTTGCCATTGCATATCTCCCTCCCTCCACCTACACACCCACCATATGCTTTCTCAGAGTGACTTCCCGCACCTCCCCCTTCTGGTTGACACCTATCCCTCCTACCAACCTTAACCCTCTTGCTGAGGATTTAATGCCCCTATCCCTCTCCCATCCTCCTTCCTTGCACCGCTTGGTTATTCCCCCTCCTCACTCCTCGTCTCTCCCCTGGAGTCCCTACACTCCCTCCCAACCCCTTTCCTTTTAATCAGTGATTTGTGTAACATTGTGAGTGTCTTTAGTGTATTTTAACAGTGCATCCGCCATATTAAGACACCTGTCGCTTTTGTCACTTTTATCAGTGTCTCCATTATGTTCATAATGTCCAGTGCACAGTTCCTCAATGTTTTTTTATCACCACCATGGCACAGATTTTTATTATACTACATATTTTTAGCATCTTTCATGTTCAATATATATTCAGCATTTTCTACTTGCTCAAGTTGGAAAATCTCACAGTCTTTAACACCTATATTAACTATATGTATTCTTAATGTCCATTATGTTTTAAACTTGTGGCACTGTCAGCCTGCCTGTGTTGCACATGGGTTTCAAAATTACAATTAAAAAAAAAAAAAAAAAAAAAAAAAAAAAAAAAAAAAAAAAAAAAAAAAAAAAAAAAAAAAACTTGACCCTGGCCTCACCCTCAATCATTCCCTTTCCTGGACTCCCCATCTCAAGATTGTTCCCCATGTGGATTTCCCCATTTGCCACGTCCTTTGTCCATGTCTTGACTAGTTGTGTCACTCAGGTACTGTGGGCTATCAAAACTTCACAGGATGCATGAGAGTAGTGGGTACACAAGTGCATAAAAATATAGTCTTTTACTTAGCTTTGATTCTGTGGCCAGCTAATGATCTGCATTATATTGACCAGGTTCTCAATGCTAGATATATCATGAGTTTCAGGAGCAGGAATGAAGCTTTGATGCAAATAATATCTATGAAGGTTCTTGAGTTTATAACTTTACTTTCATTAACAATAATCACTTTACAATTTGATGAAATACTTGGGAAATTATATTCCATACACAAAAGCAGCCATACACTATGATGGACAGTCCAAGTGTGGCTCCTTGGCAGACATTTGTGCAAAGACTGTGTAAACATGGAAACTACTGTATTATTCAGTTTTTATATATATGTTGAACTAACATTTGAAATAGGTTAAAATTACTGAAATTAAAACTTCTGATATCTAAATTATATAATGAAGCAAGTATATTTAACAGCTACTGTCAGTTTTAAAAGGATATGTAGACTATAACCACTATTTTGACTTATTAAATTTACATATTAAACTTAGTCAATGGAACTTAATTAAGATTTTGATGTGCTTAGATATATATAGTTGTAATTAGGGTTTCAGTGTTATTTAGGCTCATAATTTTAGTGTGTTGGAATTTGTGGTTTGAATTTCACTAAATACATAATTGATTAGTGACGTAGTATTTATGCAATAACTTCTCAGTATCAATCGGATAGTTTAAATGAATGACAAAATAGTAACATACAGTTGATTTAGGATCCATTGATATATGGAACATGGTATACCCTAATTTATTTAAAAACAAAGTAAATATATAATAATGTTTTGCAATAGTTACAGCGTGTAATGTTGTTATATACTGGTAAATGAATGTATGCAAACAGCATATTCCATAACTGTGTAATGTATTCTTGGTAGTTGTGATTGTGTTTTTTTATATGAAATTGCCAAAGCACAATATCAAATAGTGATATGACTAGGATTAATAGGTTCTTTATAAAAACATTCATGTTTCACAGTAAATGTATATGAACCATAGTAGTTTAAACAGAGTATGAGAATCTTACAAATTACACTACCGATGTAGACTTTTACTTAAGGTTTTTACTGGTTAAATTGACAATGCTGAATCTGTACCTGGAATGTAAAGAATGTGCAAGTAGAAATGTTACAGCCAGAATGCTCTTTCCCAACTAAACCTTGTGAAACTTCTCTCTGGCTGGACATGGGGTCTCAGTGCATCCACCATCCCCTACACTTACCCCTCCCTGATGCATCCCGACCTTTGCAGCTTCCAACCCACCTGTATATCCGCTTCCCCTGTCTATTATAAGTCCCTCCAGATCCTGGAGCACCACACCCTCCTTGTCGCCTACCGCATGGCCTCCCTTTCCCCATGCAGACCTCTATGATCTTATTCTTTTCCCGCACCTTCTGAAGTTCTTGCAACGTATCCACATCTTGTACATCCCTTGAAAAGTAGAATCCTGTCACCCTCTGGTTTCACCTCTCGTCTTAATCCCCCGAGCCTCTGCCCTGCCTTTACCAATGGATCCTTCCCGCCATACTCCTGCACACTTTCCATATCCTTTCCGAGGGTAACTTTTGCCACCTTTCTCTCGCAGATAATACCCTCCATCCCAACATCTACCCTTCCTACCAGCCTTAGTCCCACCCCCTCCCCGTATATGATCTGCTCTGTCTCCCCCCACCCTCTCCTCATCCCTCCCATGCTTGGTCTACCCCTTCCAACTTTTTCCTAGGAGTTCTTCCACCCTCCCCCCCCCCTCGGCCCCTCCCACTCCTTTTCCCACGCCTCTTCAATCCTCTCTCTCCCTATCCCCTGTAGGGTTCTTGTGCCCATCATTTTAACATGCGCCGATTTCATCAATGTACAGTGATGTGGTGCTAGTATCTTCAGTGTTTTTAAGTGTTTCTAACCACTATTACATGGCAGAACCAGTGTTGCTTGCAATATTTTACTCAGTGTCACCGTTTTCGTTACCGTTTCGGTATTGGTTTTTAACTTCAGTGTTATTATCCACCGTGGCACTGTTTTAATTGAATATGTATGTACTTCATTTGTTTGCCCATGACTCCTTTGTATGTCGATATCTCCAGGTTTATTTACTTTAATGTACCTATTCTCCTTGGCAACTGTAAATGCACTTGGCTGTAGAGCAGCGCCTAGGCCGCTGCTAGCCTGCCCGATCTGCGACATTGAAATTTAATAACAAATAAATAGATTAAATAATTTAAAAAAAAGCAAGCCTGACCCTGCAGACATAACGCTGCCAGATGGGACTCATCTCACTCGTGGTCTGTAGCCGTCTTCCCCACAAGGGGCTGCCAAGCGGAAAGGTGCAAAGCTGCGGCAGGACTTGGGTAGTTGTAGGTGTTCCCTTGAGTCCCCATCCAAACTCTGGTGCCAGTCTGAACACGAGTGCTTTTAAGTCCTTTTGTAAATAATTTTTGTTCATAGTATTGTAGGTATGAACTGAGCTGTTTGTTGGGAAAAGGGATATATTATTTATGACAAATTTCATTAAGGAATAAATATACTGAGAGGTAGTAGTTAATATATCCAGTTCTTTGAAGAGGCTTCTGTATGATGTCCTTGAATTTACACTACAAATAATACGTATTACATGCTTTTGGACTCTGAAAACTTTTGCTTGACTTGAAGAGTTATCCCAAAATATTATACCATATGACATTATGGAATGAAAGTAAGCAAAGTATGCAAGCTTTTTTATTTTTATGTCTCCTATGTCTGATACCACTCGTATTGCAAATACAGATTTGTTAAGTCGTTTCTGCAGTTCTGTGGTGTGCTCCTCCCAACTGAATTTATTATCAAGCTGTAATCCCAGGAATTTTATACTGTCAACCTCTTCTATCTGCTCTTCTTTGTACTTTATGCATATACTGGATGGGAATCTCTTACATGTTCTGAATTGCATGTAGTGAGTCTTTTCAAAGTATAATGTCAATGAGTTGGCTTTAAACATTTATTAATGTTCATGAAAATATCATTAGCAGACATTTCTAAAATTAAGCTCGACATGCTATTTATTGCATCATCTGCAAATAAAACTAACTCTGCTTCTGGCAGTGTAAATGATGAGAGGTCATTAATGTACACGAGAAAACGCAATGGGCCTAAGATTGATCCTTGTGGAACACCACATGTAATTTCTTCCCAATCTGATGATGACTGTTGGCTTAATTCATTAGTCCCTTCCACTGACACCCTTTGTTTCCTGTTAGCAAGGTAGGAGTTGAACCATTTTGCAGCATTTCCTGTGACACCACAGAATTCTAATTTACTTAAAAGGATGTTATGGTTCACATAATCAGATGCCTTTGACAAATCACAGAAAATATCTGCTGCTTGTAATTTGTTATCTAACGAATTAAGTACATTCTCGCTGTAGGTGTAAACAGCTTTCTCCATATCAGAACCTTTCAGAAATCCAAACTGTGTTCTAGACAATATGTCATTTGAGGTTAGGTGGTTGAGAAGCTGCTTGTATATTACCTGTTCTAGAATTTTTGAGAATGCTGGTAAAAGCGAAACCGGTCTGTTGTTCGGTTGTATCTCTTTATCCCCTTTCTTGATTAGAGGTTTAATATCCGTATATTTTAACCAATCAGGAAATGTTTCAGTTATAATAGACTGGTTACACAAATAACTAAAATGGTGCTTAATTCACAGGAGCATGTTTTAATTAACTTTGTTGATTTTTTATCATAACCACCAGAATGCTTTGTTTTTAAAGATTTTCTTATGGAAGTTATTTCTTGTGGTGAAGTGAGTGACATATTCATGTTCCTGAAGTTATTTGTAAATGCTAGTTTTAAATATTCAAGGGCATTATTTACTGACCCATACAATCCCATACTATCAATAACAGATATAAAGTACTTGTTAACTAGATTTGCCACACTAAGCCCATCAGCTAGCGCACGAATCGTCAACTTACCATCGTTGCTGTTTCATTATCAAACAATGCACTGAACAACAATCAAATGGCCAGTAAATACGTCACGCTAAGTTTGATATTTCCTTCAAATAAAACTGTTTATAATGCGGGGCAGTACTATTTCTTAGTGTCTAGGAAAAGAATCCAGAGTGCTAAATTGATCACCGATAACACCTGAATGCGCCGGCCTGAACGCAGCCCTAGAAATTCACGTAGGTAAATTCTTTAACTTTATTTACATATGAATAAAACGTGCACATTTATATCCCAAGCAATCACGAAACAATAAGTGACTTTTATTTACTTGTATCGTAAATTACTGACAAAAAAGAAGCAAAAAAGCAATTAAAAAGGAAGCATAACACAAAAAGTCAATTTACTTTATGTTAATTATAGGTATTTAGCCGTTCTAAACTCACAGTTACATGCGTAGATTGTATCACTCCCTCCCTTCCCCCCCCCCTCTCTCTCTCTCTCTCTTCCCTCTCTCTCATTTTTTGTCAGACTGCGATACTGTAGAAACTGCACTCACGGTCCAGCCAGATCTCACGAAGTTAGAGGTACAAGAAGCACAATTACCCTTAAGGCTTGATAAAACAATGATACCAAAGCTTTATGTTTACTCTGGCAAGCAGCTGCTGATCAGTTTCAAATTGTAAACAACGTCCAGCAGGTATGTAATGTCCATAGAATTACAAAACGCACTGCACTGTCTGTCACGTTACCCATTTTTGATCCTCTAGGATTAATCTGTCCAGTTGTGATCACATTTAAGATCTTCTTGCAACATCTGTGGCAACATCAGCTAACATGGAATGAGCCTTTGCCTCCAGAGTTAAACTTGTAACGATACTGCTGTCCCCCTCATCTCAATGTTACCGTACGATACCGTCTGCCTGGTCCTCTCATCTCAATGTCATCCTACGATACCGTCTGCGTTGGATCCGGAATCGTGTGGTTCAGTTGAGATATATGTTGTGTGTGAAGTTAAAAACGTAATAGCCAGCCTAGGAATCAGTGTAGGACAGTGTCTGGGTGATACTGTGATTAAAACAAGTGATAGATTTCATTAATTAAGAGATTCATATAGTTTCTTTCCAGACAGTTATATAAACAATACTTTTGTCATTGTTCATTATTTCAAATAAATAGACAGACGAAGGTAAAAACTTTTGTAAAACATAATGTAATGAAAATAAATAGCATTGTATATATGGTAGGCTCATAAACAAGTTGTGTTGACAGCTAATTGTGTTATTTCGATTATTACATTAATTATCAATATTGAATTCTTTGTATATATTGACTGAAAAGAGATTTTGAGTATATTTTGTGAATGGCCAGAATATTTGATAGTGCAGTATATGTTAGGAACATGTATGATGTACTCATTAACAAATTAATTAATATTTAACATTGCACTTCGTTGTTAACAGAAAGATCAGAAATTTCTTCTTAAAAATACATGTGCCATCTAAAATTATTGTATGCATAGTTTTCATTTTATATTGTGATTATTTTTGTATACATAAAATGTTTTTCTGTTATGTTTGTTAATTGTAAATCAGTATATTCTATTGTTATGAACAATGCTTAATGTAACGTCATTATTGCCGATGTTATATATTTGCCTCACCGCCTTGCGTGGGGGAGTTCGAGTTTTGGTTTTTCTGAAGTGCACTGGAATCTATGTTGCTCTCTTGTTTTGAAATGGAAATACTGTCGATTAAGTTCTGATGTTTTTGAAAGATGTAATGTTTTGGTGGAAAAGACGTTTTGATTAAAATTAAAGAAGAAGTGAAAATTTTTATCTATGAGTATTTATTTCTACCACGACACCCCAGGTGAATAATGTTGCAGCAAGCAGAACCCCCATACATTGAAATATTGAAAAGATGAGAATCATGTGTGAAAGTGGTAGAAAGGAACAGTAATTACTTACATAGCATACAAATGTTACAAATGGTGGAGCAAGCTGGGATTGCGTCATATACAGTGTCTACAGAGTATTTGTGTTACAGGAGAAGTATGTTTGGATGTACATAATCGGTGTTGGAATAACCAAGGAGGACGTGAATCTTCAATTATATGGCAAAGAAAATGGAGCACATAACCTGGAAATTGGATGCTTGGGCCCGGATCGCCGCATCGCTGGACACTGAATAACAAGATAAGTACAGCAGCGCTTATTAATTTGTATTTGTAGTCTGGGTTGTTTGGCACTGTGAAAGACAATGTCAACTGAGAACAGGAAATCTAGTGTAGACATGTCAGATCAGGATGTGATGGCTAGTACACCCCGTAGCAATGTATTAAATAGTGAAGAAATAATTCTTGCATCACCAGGTCTTATAGAATTGTTAAATTGATTTACAGAACAAATAACTGAACGTATTGACAAGGGAAATCATGATCTGAGCAAAAAGATAGATGATGGTTTAGCAGATTTAATGTCTCAGATAAACGAAACAAACACAGCAGTTGACGAAATCAGGAAACAAACATGTGATCTTGAAAGGACAATGAAGTTAGAACATGAACAGCTGGACTCTCGAGTGCTGTAGTAGAGAGTAAAATCAGTAATGTTGAGTCTGACCTTGAAAACCAAATTATTACTGTAGAAAAGTATTTTGATGAGGAAAATAAGCTTAGAAAATCTGAAATTCAGGATGTTAAAGTGTCATAAGAAAATAAAATTAGTGAAAGTGTGTCAACTTCTGAAAGTGTTATTAAGAAAGATGTGTATAACCTCAGTCAAAGTGTCAGTGCATTGCAAGAAAGTATTGTAAATAGCAAAATGTCGATCTGTGGTGGTTTTAATTGGGCAAATGTAGTAATTAAGACATACTCTGGGGAAGGGAAAATCCATCCTAAAGACTTTTTACATCATTGCTCTGACAACTTCACTGTAGAGATGACCGATGCAATGAAAATTAAATTTACAAAGAGATTTTTGGACAATGAGGCTTATACTTGGGTCAATCAGTTAAATACAGAGGACATGTCATATAGTGAGTTTGAGAGGTGTTTTTTGAATAAATTCTGGTCCAAAAGCAAGCAGGCTAGAGTAAAAAGTGATTTCTTGCATGGGGGTAAGTACAGGGAAAGTTATGGCAATATGAGGGACTTTTGTGAGGCTGAAATCAGAGAATTAGTGCATCTTGACTCACCTTTAGAAGAAATCACATTGTCCACCAATGGACACCCTACGTAGAAAATTACCAGGTAGAATACAGCAAGCATTAGATTGTGGACCTGACGATTCAGTTAAGGACTTCTTAAAATTTGGTGGAAGATTAGACAGAAGTTATGAGAGAGAAAGGGAGAGAAACCACTACCAAGGATACCATCATGGAAGAGACAGAAGAGATAATCACCAAAAAGATAGTCGTGAGAACCGAAGTAGACTGCAAGGTGGGAGTACGAATTATAGAAACAGACAAGGAAAAAATATTAGGAACCAAGATTACTACAAGTCTAATGGAAACGGGCAGGAAAACTAAATGTCGCCCCACCCCTATGGAGGTCTGTCAGGTTGGGGTGAGAAATAGGACAAGAAATCAGGCTACCACAAATAAGACCAGAATTGGACACAAATGGGAAAATGAGCAATATAGACAGGGACAGAAGGTAACACACAGGGTAAATCGGCTTAAGTTTGACAAAGAACTATGGGAAGTCATTAAGAACCAGGCTTGGAAAGAAGAGGACAAGTATATAGAACCAGAAGAGGTTGTACTAGATGATGATACTGTAGCCAATATGTATAATGCAAGTGAAGATCTGACTGTAGAAGAACCCAAAATAAGTGAACATGACGTGTTTGGATTGCGTAAATTGCTAAGTGATAAGGATGAAGATGCTGAAGACAGACAGACTCATGAAACTGTAAAGACTGAGGATCATGAAGATTTTGATGTTTTGTGTAGTGTGAGTTCAGAGAAGTCAGAGGCTGACAGTATTGAAGACAGAGAAGAAGATGACATCATGGAGTCTGAAGATTTGGAGAAGGAACTAGATGGGATGATTTATGTTGAAGTCAAGGAAGGTTGCATCGTGTCTGAGGGCCAGTGTGAGACAGTGTGTATTGTAGATGATGTCAAGTCTTGTGAGAATCAAGTTGTACCAGTGAAATTGAGCAGTTCTGAAAGTTGCCAAAGCAGAAACAGACAAGAAGAGGTAGGGAAAGACATCTTGCATTGTGTTATACAGAAAGGCAATGTTCTGGATAAGTTATTGTGTAAATATCATGAGCTAGAAGATAATGTGCCTAGGTTAGAGCAGTGTCTTACCAATGATAATTGTGTTGCTAATGGATGTATGGCTTGTCAACCTGTTGAAAGTAATGTGTCCCTGAATCATGTACAACCTAATGACGATTCCTGTATTATGAAATATGAAGATATTATTGGAGATATTACTCATGAAGAAGAGAAATATATTCAATATGATGTCACTAGATGCCCATATATTACTGTGTTTATTAATGGAAAAGGCAAGGAAGCGTTAGTTGATACAGGTAGTCCAATCAGTGGAGTTTCTGAACAATTTAGAGATTGTGAGAAAAATGTACCGGACTATATGGTGATGCCTGTAGTAGGAATCAAGATCAAGGGTGCTACTGGCAGACACAGCACGTTAGTTAACTGGCAAGCCTTGTTGAACTTTAGTGTGAATGATGTCAATCTATGATGTCTTGTAATACCTAATCTGTCTGAGGATATCTTGCTAGGAACTGACTGGATCATGAAAGTGAATGCTCTATTTGACTGGGGAGGAAGAAAAGTTATGTTTGTGGACCTAAAGGCTGGTGTTTTAAATTGTACTGCTACGGTATTGAAAAATGGGAATAGTCTGAGTAAGCAGTGTCTAGAATTAGATTTATTAGATCATAATAGAGATGTAGAAGACATGCATGAAGAGCCTGAAGAAGCCATGGAGGATATTAACTATCATGAACTCGTAAATATCAAAGTGGAGGAAGCCAACAAATTAGACGAAGAACACACAAGCTTACTGGAAGAAGTGTGCAGAAGATTAAGAGCAGGAGGGATGTCTCTTAACCTAGAGAAATGTAAATTTGCTGTGGAATACATTAAGTGCAAGGGCAAGGACAATCTTGTTGTTGATTCACTCTCTCGTTTGCCAGTGGGGGATGAATTTGAAGATAACAGAACTAAAGCCAGACAGACAGTAGTGCGTAGTAGTAAGACTTTGCACAGGTGCTATTTTTGTAAAATTTATTGCAACTGTGAGTTTTGTACATATGTATTCTTTTATGAAATATCTTGGAACTTGTATTTTCAATATGTTGGATATTAACATTTGTAACCTCAGGAAAGTACACATTCTGTGTGTGCTAAGTGCTTTGGCAAGCACTTAGTTTCTAGCTATGTGGTAGCATACTTCTGATTTCGGTTTCTGGTGCCACATCTCCTACTCATTCTGTAACCTGTTCAAATTATCTCATATCTATCATTCTATCTTTCTTCTTTAGTGTTAAGGTATGAAATGTGTGTATTCAATTTTTTTATGTCAATAAGAATATTAATTTCAATATAGTTTGTTGTCATTATTAATTTATGTCACAGTAAAAATTTGAATTCAAATTGTTGCCTGAGTATTAAAGAGTTAAAGTTTTTGAGATATTGATGGAAGTCTTGATAGAATCAGTTAATTAATATTAGTGTCATGATTTTGTAAGATACAAAGATTAATGTCCTCAGAGTTTTAAAAAATTCAGTTCAGAAAGTAAGAGAACAGTAAATTTTACAGTGTAGTTATGTGGATATTTTTTGTCATAGGTTTTCTTGTGTATTTTGTTTTGATGCTTAAAAATGTCAGACAAGTTCAGTGTGGCAGATTCTTGAGTGTCAGCTGCCCTCTGTTCTTGGGAGGCCATACCCTGGTCACCTACTTACTGCACTTGGAACTTTCAGGATCTGGTGATGCTGTGTGTGTGGACTGTGCTGTGCCAACCCCAGACACTTACATCACCTCGACTTATGAGGTCATCGTCGAGCTGATGGGGGGGGTATTGTAACGATACTGCTGGCCCCCTCATCTCAATGTTACCGTACGATACCGTCTGCCTGGTCCTCTCATCTCAATGTCATCCTACGATACCGTCTGCGTTGGATCCGGAATCGTGTGGTTCAGTTGAGATATATGTTGCGTGTGAAGTTAAAAACGTAATAGCCAGCCTAGGAATCAGTGTAGGACAGTGTCTAGGTGATACTGTGATTAAAACAAGTGATAGATTTCATTAATTAAGAGATTCATATAGTTTCTTTCCAGACAGTTATATAAACAATACTTTTGTCATTGTTCATTATTTCAAATAAATAGACAGACGAAGGTAAAAACTTTTGTAAAACATAACGTAATGAAAATAAATAGCATTGTATATATGGTAGGCTCATAAACAAGTTGTGTTGACCAGCTAATTGTGTTGTTTCGATTATTACATTAATTATCAATATTGAATTCTTTGTATATATTGACTGAAAAGAGATTTTGAGTATATTTTGTGAATGGCCAGAATATTTGATAGTTCAGTATATGTTAGGAACATGTATGATGTACTCATTAACAAATTAATTAATATTTAACATTGCACCTTGTTGTTAACAGAAAGATCAGAGATTTCATCTTAAAAATACACGTGCCATCTAAAATTATTGTATGCATAGTTTTCATTTTATATTGTGATTATTTTTGTATACATGAAATGTTTTTCTGTTATGTTTGTTAATTGTAAATCAGTATATTCTATTGTTATGAACAATGCTTAATGTAACGTCATTATTGCCGATGTTATATATTTGCCTCACCGCCTTGCGTGGGGGAGTTCGAGTTTTGGTTTTTGTAAAGTGCACTGGAATCTCTGTCGCTCTCTTGTTTTGAAATGGAAATACTGTCGATTAAGTTCTGATGTTTTGAAAGATGTAATGTTTTGGTGGAAAAGACGTTTTGATTAAAATTAAAGAAGAAGTGAAAATTTTTATCTATGAGTATTTATTTCTACGACGACGACCCAGGAGAATAATGTTGCAGCGAGCAGAACCCCCATACATTGAAATATTGAAAAGATGAGTATCATGTTTGAAAGTGGTAGAAAGGAACAGTAATTACTTACATAGCATACAAATGTTTCAAACTGCATGTGCCAGATACTATGCAGCAAGATTCAAATGATGGACAGCATTTGTATTGATTGTAGAGTCTTTACATCAGAAACTCATGTCAGCATCCAATTGCATGGATTCTGCGATTCTTCAGAGAAGGCCTACGATCAACAAATCAGCATGGAGTGGCATGTCTCAAACTACTGAGCTCCAAAACACGAGTATCTCCACTGAAAACGCTCTCGTTACCTCGCATGGTACACTGTGGAGTTCTCTTGCTTTCTGCTGCACGTTATTAGATCACTGGATATAGACATAGAGTGCACCTACCTGTGGGCTGAGTCATCCAAAGAGCATGGCTTGCAGCACCACCCACACAATGGAATACATTCAAGGGGGATCATGTTTCTGAGATACAGGAAACCACAGCAGCTGCAATATGGAACTGTACGTCTACAATGGTAAACCCAGCTGACCTGGCATCGCGAGGAATGTCTCCTGCAGAACTGCAAGAAAACAGCCTGCGGTGGGAAGGACCAGCCTGACTTAAAGAAGACGTAACTTCGTAGCTTGTGTTACGTGGAGTGACTCTGCATGTCAAGAGTGGCCAAAAGAAAGGGGCAAAGTTCTATGTCACATCAGCACAATAAACCAGGACGATCTCATCTGTCGATTTTCGAAATTGTCACAATTGCAGTTGATAATGGCATACTTTCTGAGATTCCTTAGTAACTGCAAGACAGCAAGAGAAGGAAGAGTAACTGCTGAATTATCTCAGAATGAACTGCAGAAGGCTTTGCTACGATGCATTACAATAGCACAAGAAGTGACATACACTATGTAAATACACCAATTGGAGGCCACAAAGGCAGTAGACACGAATAGTGAATTGAGCCTCAATGACAGGGGATTACAAGTTGGAGGCGGGCTATAACATGATGAGCTGTCATATGAGGAGAAGCATCAACCAATACTGCCACACGGTCGTCGTCTTACACAGCTAATATTAGAAAGTGAACATCGTCGACTTTCTCACACTGGGTGTCAAATGCTACATACATCTCTCAGGACGCAATACTGGATACCTAATGGATGATATTCAATCCGGAGTATTCCGCATCAGTGGTTGACTTGTCAGCAGATAAAGGCAAAGCCTGCACAACAGCTCATGGGAGACATGCTATGCCCATGTGTAGAAGTTTTGAGGGCTTTCTTCAACTGCAGAGATGATTATAAAAGACCATACGATTGAAAACTGGCTCAAGGCGATCCAAATTAAAGGTAAAGTGCTATGTTGCCCTATTTGTGTGTCTGACAACACGAGCAGTGCATTTAGAGGTAGTGGGCAACATGACTACAAAAGCATTCCTGTCAGCACTAGAAAGATTTTTAGCACAATGGGTAAGGTGCCAAAACCCATACAGCGACAATGGGATGAACTTCGTTGGAGCTAATCAGTAACTTTGCGAGTTACAAGCGGTTGTGAGTAGTCATTACCACAGGTTAAGAACTTCATGCACAAAGAAGGCGTTGATTGGCATTTCATTCTGCCAGCATCACCACATTTTGGCAGAATATGGGAGGCAGAAGTGAAGTCATTCAATGAAGGGAACCTAATGCCCAACATTTCAAGAGTTAACAACCCTAACTTGCCAAATTTAGGCTTGCTGAAACTCTCGTCCTCTTACACCAATATCTTGTGATTCTGCTGATCGCCAAGAGCTCAATACTGGTCATTTCGTGACAGGAACCGCCTTCGCAAGTATCCCTCAGTCACACTTTGGTGCGCCCAGCCTGAATGTTATCATAAGGTGGGAACGACTGCAGCAAGGGTTCCAAGTCTTTTGGCGGCGCTGGTCACCTGAATACCTGAACCATCTGCAGCAGCGGGCCAAGTGAACATCTTCCAGTCAGAATGTGAAATCCGACACACTGGTTGTGGTAAAGGAAGAAAACTTCTCACCCATATGATGGAAACTGACCATCACTCAGGAGGAAAACCCTCGGCATGATAGAATGTTGCCAGTAGCCACTATTCGCACACCGCAAGGGGTCTTCCAAGAGGCCAGTTTGCAAGCTCTGTCCTTTATTGACTAGCTGAAAACCCATCGTTGCCCAAGTATTTATTTATTTATTCAAGCTTTGAATTAGTACTTCTCATATCCCTTCATCTCAGTCCGTTTGTTTAATAGCATGTCATATTTATGGGTGAGTATTCAAGAAATAAGGCTGTCTTGCATAATGCACAAAATAATAACTGCAGTATCCAAACAAAGAAAGATAGCCAATCAAGATGCAAATGATATGTAACCTTAATAATTCATTTAATTCAAAACTTGATTATAAACAATATTTTTTGGTACTAGTCCAAAATCTAATATTAATAAATGCTTTGGGGATCCACCCCTGAGCATGTGACATGTCAGAGTGAGAAACATGGGGATGTCAAAACCACTCTGCATTACATGCAAACTTTGTTGCAGCTCCCTAACTACTTCCATTTTCCAATAATTAATTGACGCATAAATCTGGGTATTCTCACATGGTGTCCTCCCATTATTTATGACGTCATATCTCCTGAGCTATGTGTCGTGCTCTTTTGTTTTTGGGTCAGGAACCTTCGTGGGCATACGGTGAACAGTTCACCAAAGTTTTATTGCAATCGAATGAATGCTTTATGAACACAGAGGACATACAGACAAACATTCAGTTTTATATGTATAGAAGTGGTGGAAAAGTGAACAGTGTATTTGCGTTTTACTGTGTGTGTGTGTGTGCGTGAGTGTGTGTGTGTGTGTGTGTGTGAATGTGTGCATGCGCGTTTTGTTTTTCTTTTTTGTGTGTATCTTACAGCAGACTCAGTGCACTTTTATTTAATGTTACAAAAGTCCTTTATTTATATGACTGTGTTTTTCATGTGCTATTTAAAAACCGTGTTGACAGACAAAGTCATTCTAGACATTTTGATAAGTATTTCTTTGTATTATCTTTAAGTGTAACAAAACTTCCTTTTTTTGGATGGAAATTAATATTTCTTTGGTGGTTATTATCACTACATTCAACTGAATTGCTGGAGAGTGCTGGCCTCTCCTGAACTGCCTGGTACCCGTGGGACACTGACGAGCAGGCCGGCCTCACAGGGCGCCTAAGGATACCCCTGCCACTCTGAGGGTGTCAGCAGTCGGCCATTGTCAATGAAGCCGGTCGGTCAGTGGTCGTAGCGTGGCCTGCACGCCTCGTACAGTACGTCATAATGTAATATTTTCATTTGTGAATAGTGAGTGATTTAATGGCACAAGTCGTCAATCATTACAGTTTGACCAACCGAACCATTTCCTACAGTTCCTGATCCTCCAGCATAAATTTTACTTTACATTATGTTGTGGACACCAAGAATAGGCACTGAGCTTTCGGTGTGGACCCAGGGACACACTTTCAACAACTACTGAAGTCCTGCACTTTTCTGCTCGGTAGCCCTTTCTGATGGAAACCGGCCTTCACACAGGGAGCCAGTCTGACCGGCACTGCCTGCCTCACAGTGGAGACGCTGCCTGCTGACTGATTTGACTGCTGGCTCCTCACACTGCAGGCTTCTCTCTAGCAGAGCGCTGCACACACCAGGGTTTCAGCAACACCACCTAGACGACAAGGCCTTAAAACAGGCGGTGCCTACGTCACACTTAGAGGTCGCGGCCGCCATCTGACTGGCCGGCCGCTGCACGGCGGTGGGCGTGCCCCAGCCAACAGCCAGTGAGGTGGCGGCCGCGGCCTCTAGGTGTGACGTAGCCACAGCCTGTTGTAAGGCTTTGTCGTCTGGTGGTGTTGGTTTCAGGATGCTGGCACACTGTGACAGCTGACGCACGGGTAGCTGCTGCTGCGTCCGGCGGGTCCTCGCCAACGCATCCGGTCCTCGTTCCGCAACTTGGCCACTAACTGCTGCCCGTCATTTACGTGCCACCTGGGGGTATGTCCCCCCTACACTAAACCTCTGCATTTTCCCATACAACAGTCTTCAGGTACGCAAGAAACACGAGACCTACGCAACAAAGCAAACAGCAGCAGGCTGAGGTGTTGGAAAGTTAAACGCCTTGACCAGTCTTTCCAATTCTTATAAATGAAATTACCACTCAGGTTCGTCAAATTATCCGATTTGACTTCAAAATATCCACTGTTTCAAAAATAGTCGCAAAAACGTTTACATATCATTAATGATCGTAAATTACATGAAAAATTAAAAGTCAAGCATTGAAACACGTCCACTGAATGTATGGTCGTGTTCCATTTTTGAGTTATTCATTAACCTGAAGTGTTTCTGCACCATTAATATTATCTATTAGTATGTTAATTAAATTTATTCTGTTTATTAATGATCAATGCCCCATGTTTATATACGTTTCCACCCGTGGATTGAAATTGTGTGTTCCTGTGAATGTGGAAGTTTTTTTTTAATATTGACTGACTGCCGCGCAATGGCTTACAGTCGCCGCGTCACGCTTTAGGCCTCATTTGCTTTAATTAAGAACACATGGCTTCGTTTGTCGTCTGCGCTGGCGTCACTTCACATTTTTTCATTTCTTTCTTCAGGTTCTCCAGTTTTCCAACTCTTCGAAGTGTTTTTAAGTTCCAGGTTCCGATCCTGACATTAAAATTTTCATCTCTTTTGATGACTCCTCCTGAGATACTCCCCACCCAGAGATCCGAACAGGCGAGTAGTTTAGCTCTGGAATGTTTTACTCCAGGAAATGCCATCATAATTCTCTGTCTTCCAACATCCAGGAACTGTAATAATGTGGTAGTATTTGCATTTCCTTTCCACATCACAGTGGCCAAAGAACTGCACACTATGATTGGTTTCGCCCGTGAGCCTTTGATGTTAATCCATCTGAAGCACCATTTGCTCTGTGCATCAAATTCGATACTTGTGCCTGCTGCTGCCGCCCGGTACACCCTACTGACTTCAAATGTTCAAATGTTTGTATAGCTTATGGGACTTAACTATGGGGTCATCAGTCCCTAAACTTACGAACTACTTATGAACCAGCTAATACTAAGGATGGCACAAATATCCATGCCCGAGGGGGGGATTCGAACCCCAGACCGTAGTGGCAGTGCAGACCGTAACTGGTGTGTTGCAGCCGGCTCGGCCACCGTGGCCGGCCCTACTGACTTCACCAGCTGTAAAGCTCCACCACCCCTACAATCTGTAAGTTGGGTTGCAGGTTGTCTCTTCCGCCAGTTCCACCATACCGATGAACTTCATCTCCTCCTTCACTGCCGGCAAGGGACCCTCATGAGGTGCTATCACCTGGGCCAGGTGCACCAAGGCACCAAGGTTTTTTAATGAGGTGTTACTCCTCCCCCTCCTCCTTTCTCAAATGGGCTTGGGACCGGCTATGGCAGAGTCCATCATTTACCTCGACTAAAACACATTTTTACGTATTTTTACCTGGTTATGCATATTTTTGCGTATCCTTGCTTGTCTTTATGTGATTTTAAATGTACTTGCGTGTTTGGATGCATTTTCACGTATTGGTCGCATTTTTACATATTGGTTGGCAATTTGTCGTATCATTACGCATTTATAGGTATTGGTGCATGATTTTCGTGTGTTGGTTCGTGTTTTTCTGTGCTGCTGCGTAATTTTGCGTGCTGGTGCGTAATTTTGTGAATTTTTGCGTTCTCTTAGATATAATGCTCTTTTGCGTATTATCATGCTCGAATAGCCTAACCATTAAAATTCCTTTCTCCGGATCCCACCCTCCTTTCATAATGAGCTTCACCTTTTCAGATTCCACCAACACTTGCCCATCACATACTTAGTACTCCAAAAGCACATCTCCATGGCACAGGCATTCCTGAACCCCCTCTGCTCCCTCTGAAAGATATTTCCAATGTGCAGTCCCCACTACATAAATCCCATATCCCAAAATGAATCCCTTGCACTCGAGCAATTGGAGTAGCATTCCAAACACCAACTCCATAAATTATCCAGCCTGCTGTTATCCTACTGTCACCATGGTGCACTGCTATCCCAACAAAAATGTTCCTCCCTGTGAACCCCTCGTAGCAACTAGACCTCGCCTCGCCCACCTTTTCCACTTGGCACATGTCCCAAAACTCCCCACCAACACCCCACAATATAGAAAGCCCAATATCTCTAATCCTTATAAGCCTTACCAATTACATCCTAACGAACAATTACTTTTCATTTGAAAGAAAATTATACAATAAAATCTGCGGCACAGCCATGGGCACCCATGTGGTACCCTACTATTCCAACCTATTTGTGGGTCATCTAAAGGAAACCTTCCTAGCGTTGAAAACCCCAAACCCCTAGTCTGATCCAGGTTCACTGGTGATATTTTCAAAACTTGGATTCAGTGCAAGGACGCCATATACGTGTTCCTTCACTACCTCAATTCCTTCTTCCCCACCAGATTCACTTGGTCCTTCTCATCCCGGCATCTCACCTTCCTGGATGTTAACCTCCACCTCACTGATGAATCCATCCACATCAAAACTACTAATTACCAACAGTACTTGCATTCTGACAGCTGCCATCTATTCCACATCAAAAACTCCCTCCCATACAACCTTGCCACCTATGGAGAGCGATTTGTAGTGATGAGAAGTCCCTTATCCAATACGCCAAAGGCCTCACAAAGGCCTTCACAGACAGACATTACCCTCCTGATCCGGCCCACAAACACATTTCCCACGCCATATCCTCCCACCACCCCCAATATCCAGTCACAACGGAGTGTTGAAATATAAATATCAGTCAAGTTTGCAAAAAGTTCTTTACAATTTATTACAATTAGGTGACCAGTTTCAATCTACAAGGTGATCATAAACAGCCGAGGCACCAACATTGAGCCAAGTTTGGTCTCTGCACAGATTGAAACCAGTCACCTTATTATAAATAAATTGTAAAGCAATTTTTGCGAACTTTACTGATATTTTCATTTCAAAACATTTGCCGGTTCGCTGCTTTCCTAATAGAGAACAATGTTTTCCAAATTCATTAAAAAAGGAGTGTCCTCCTCGTCATGCAATAGTGCCCTGGACTGGAACAATTAAATCACATCCTTTGTCATGGCTTTGATTATCTATCATTATGCCTTGAAATGAGAGACATCCTACCCAGTGGCAGCTTCACATGACTGGTGGTTCACTTCTTTGAGTTTGAGTGTTGGATCTTGATAGTGCCCCCCCCCCCCCATCCCAGCTTGGCTTGCACCTCTGCAAGTGGCACAGGAGGAAAGCACCACGGTTTGCCCCACCCCCTCCCCCCCTTTAGATACATTTTCATTAAAAGATCTGCAGAATGTGTTACCTTGGCTTGTTTGCACTTGCTTCAACTTGAGCTGAGGCGTTGGCCTACCAAGCTTCTTTATTCCACATTTTTCTTCCAAGATTAAAGCTGAGTAATTTGTTTCTAAAAGATACTGAACGTTGTTCATTTTCTTTGATAATATAGCTCCAACTCCAATGTTAACGGCGGCAATTTCCCTCGTCCCTCCCTGCCACATGAGCGTCCATATGTTGCCTCCAGGGGGTTCTGAAGCGAAATTGAACTTCAGCCGCCACTGAAACGCTGCGCTACGACTCATATACATGCCATCTCCACGACATAAAACATTTCTCATGTGATAAAAATACTTTTAATGTTCATATAAAATGATCTGTTAGAAGAAGGATACTTTAAAAGCACTTTTTTTATTTAATTTATTTATTTACTTTTTTTCATGATGATCTTTTCTCCGGGGGATCAATGAACCCCTGAACTCATAGGATGCGCTGCAACTGATTCTACCTGAGATCCTTCTGACCCCTACTAAAGTGGTGTTCTGTCACCCACTAAATATTCACAACATCCTCGGCCATCCTATGTCACTCCCAATCCCAACCTCTTACCATGATGCAAAACCTGCCCGATCCACCCATCCAGCACTTTCTATTCGAGTCCTGTCATAGGTTTATCCTAGCCCCGTCAGAGATTGGTCCACCTATGACAGCAGCCATCATTGCACAGCGTATTATATTTGTATGATGATGAACCAGCTGTCCATCTGGCTGAATGGCCACCGTCAAACTGTGGCAGAAAACAAGATGGACCAGCCTGTGGCACAGCATGCGGTTGCAACAACACACTTAGATTACAATGGCTGCTTTACTACCTGAACCATTTGGATCCTCCCCTCCACTACCAGCTCTTCTTAACTCTACAGATGGGAGTTTTGACTTCGACACATTCTATGGTCCTGCAACCACCCTGGCCTCAACCTAAGATAACTTGCCATCCCTACACCGTATTTCTGACATCCTCTCCCCCTTCTCCACTCATTATGCTGTTGCTATCATGGCCTTCAGTCCGCAAACTGATTTTATACAGCTCTCCACGCTACCCTGTTCTGTGCTAGGTTCTTCATCGGAGAATACAAACAGCAACCTATATCCTTTTGAATCTGCTTAGTGTATTTGTCCCTCGGTCCCCCTCTACAATTTTTACCCCATAAATTTCCTTCTAATACTAAGGTGACGGCGCTAAAGACCTAGCTGTCGTGCGCCCACATCATCCTACCCAAAACTAAGTTGACGATTCCTTGATGTCTCAGAATGTGCCCAACCAAACTATTCCTTCTCTTAGTCATGATATGTCAGAAACATATTGGATGTCAACAAATTTTGCTTATCAAAAACCCTTTTCTTCCCATAGCCATTCCATTTTTTAGATCTTCTTTACTTCCGGCATCAGAAGTTATCTTGCTAACCAAATAACGAAACTCATCTCGTACTTTTATTGTCTCATTACCTAATCTAAGTCCTTCAGCATCGCCTGATTTTCTGACACTACATTTCATTAGCCTCATTTTACACTAATGTTCATCTTATACCCTCTTTCAAGACACTGTCCATTCCGTTTAACAGCTCTTACAGGTCCTTTGCCGTCTCTGACAGAATTACTATATCATATAAAACCACAAGGTTTTTATTCCTTTGCCCTGGACTTCAATTCCCTTTCCAGATTTCTCCTTGTAGTCCTTCACAGCTTGATCAATGTACAGATTGAACAACATTGGGGAAAGGCTACAAGCTTGCCTTATACCCTTCCCAATCACTGTGATGCTTTCCTGCCCTTCAACTCTAATAATTGCCGTCTGGTTTTTGTACAAGCCGAATATAACTCTTTGCTCCCTATATTTTACACCTGCTATCTTTAGAATGTGAAAGAATGTATTCCAATCAACATTGTCAAACGTTTTCTCTAGATCCACAAATGCCAAAAACGTAGGTATCCTTTCGTTAACCTATCTTCTGAGATACAGTAAGTCATGTGAGTACTGCTTCAAATGTTCCTACATTTCTCCTAAATCCAAATTGATCTTCCCCATGGTTGGATTCTGTATCCCTCCAGTTCATATCTTCCTTTCAACTGTGTATTGACTCTAACAATATCCCCTTCATTAATTTCTTTTTTATTTTTTCCTTATTATTTTTATCATTTCAAATAATCCCACTCCCACTGTGTCCAAGAGAGGTGTATGGATAGACCAATCATGAACCCAGGTCATTTATTATCATCTTGATGTTGAAGACCTTTTGATATGTCTTTGCTTTGCTACCTTGAAGTAAGAAGCAAAACACTATATTAATGGAAAATGTTAATTCTTTTCAGTAAATTCATTGCTAACTTTGCTTGTGGCACCACTAATTCAACAAAGAAAAACGAAAGTGATCGGGGGCATCTTAGCATACAGCATCTGATATAATAATGGAAAGTCCAGGTTGGAATAAATAATATAGTGAGGACAGTTTACAACTCACCGAAAAAGACGTGGCGACGAGCTGCGACAGGCACATACAAAGACACACACATACAACACATTCAGCTATCGGCCATGGTCTTCTTCAGAAAATAGAGCACTCACGCAATCACACAGGCACACAACACAGTCATACAACCATCACCTCCGACTGCCACACTTCGAATCACGCTCTGCAGCGAATCGGGGACGGGAGGGGAGGGGAGGGGGAGGGGATAGAAAGGTTACGTCACGGTGGTGGGGATGGGTTAGATGGGAATAACGAGATGCAGCTTAGGAATGGAGTGGGGAGGCGGGTGAGCGGAGAAAATAAAATAAAATAAAATAAAGTAAAATAACATATATATATATATATATATATATAATGCATGCACACTGCAAGTACACAAGACCGCATACACACACACACACACATATATATACAAACACACGATCACACATTCACACACCACTCAAAATAGGTGAAGTTTGGGATAGAGAGGTAGGAACTGTAAGGTATGGAGAAATATATATATAGGGAAGAATATATATAATAAATAATATAGTGAGGACAGTTACAACTCACCGCAAAGACGTGGCGACGAGATGCGACAGGCACATACAAAAGACACACACATACAACACATTCAGCTATCGGCCATGGCCTTCCTCAGAAATAGAGCACTCACGCAATCACACAGGCACACAACACAGTCATACAACCATCACCTCCGACTGCCACACTTCGAATCACGCTCTGCAGCGAATCGGGGACGGGAGGGGAGGGGAGGGGGAGGGGATAGAAAGGTTACGTCACGGTGGTGGGGATGGGTTAGATGGGAATAACGAGATGCAGCTTAGGAATGGAGTGGGGAGGCGGGTGAGGGGAGAAAATAAAATAAAATAAAATAAAGTAAAATAAAATAAAATAATATATATATATATAAATTCATGAACACTGCAAGTGCACAAGACCACATACACACACATACGCACGCACGCACGCACGCACACACACACACACACACACACACACACATACATACATATACACACACATGATCACACATTCACACACCACTCAAATCAGGCGAGGTTTGGGATACAGAGGTAGGAACTGTAAGGTATGGAAAAATATATATATAGGGAAATTATCGTAGGTTGAGGCCTGGTTGATTTCGGGATCGGAGAATGTATTGTAGGGATAACTCCCATCTGTGCAGTTCAGAAAAGCTGGTGGTGGATGGGAGGATCCAGATGGCCCGGGTTGTGAAGCAGCCATTGAAATCAAGCATGTGCTCCGCTGCATGCTGTGCCACAGGGTGGTCCACCTTGTTTTTGGCCACAGTTTGGCGGTGGCCATTCATCCTAATGGACAGCTGGTTGGTGGTCATGCCAATATAGAAAGCTGTACAGTGCTTGCAGCACAGTTGGTAAATTACGTGGCTGCTTTCACAAGTGGCCCGGCCTCTGATGGGGTAGGATAAGCCTGTGACAGGACTGGAATAGGAAGTGCTGGGTGGGTGGATTGGACAGGTCTTGCAGCGGGGTCTTCCACAAGGATATGATCCCTGTGACAGTGAGCTGGGTTTCGGGGTGGCATAAGGATGAACTAGGATGTTGTGAAGGTTGGGAGGGCGACGGAACACCACTTTAGGAGGGGTGGGAAGGATCTTGGGCAGGATGTCTCTCATTTCAGGGCATGAGGATAGAAAATAAAAACCTTGGCGAAGGATGGAATTTAGTTGTTCGAGACCAGGGTAGTACTGGGTGACAAGGGGAGCGCTCTTTTGTGGATGGTTACTAGTGTTAGGAAGAGGATTTGGGGTGTGTGAGGATATGGCACGGGAGATTTGTTTGCGGACTAGGTCTGTGGGGTAGTTTCTGTTTGTGAAGGCCTTTGTGAGACCTTCAGCATATTCAGAAAGGGAATTCTTGTCACTGCAGATATGCCGTCCACGGGTGGCCAGGCTGTAAGGGAGGGATTTTTTGACGTGGAAGGGATGGCAACTGTCAAAATGTAGGTACTGTTGGTGGTTGGTAGGTTTAATATGGACGGAAGTGTGGATGGAGCCATCAGTGAGGTGGAGGTTGACATCCAGGAATGTGGCATGGTTGGTTGAGGAAGACCAGGTGAAGTGGATGGGAGAGAAGGAATTGAGGTTCTGAAGAAAGGAGGATAGGGTGTCCTGGCCGTGAGTCCAGATCATGAAAATATCATCAATGAACCGGAACCAGGCCAGAGGCTTGAGGTTTTGGGATGCTAGGAAGGATTCCTCCAGACGGCCCATGAACAGGTTGGCATAGGAGGGTGCCATGCGGGTGCCCATGGCTGTGCCTTGGATTTGATGGTAAACTTTCCCCTCAAAGGAAAAGTAGTTGTTAAGTAGGATGAAATTGGTAAGGGTTATGAGGAATGAGGTATCAGGCTTGCGTTCAGAGGGACGTTGGGAGAGGTAGTGTTCCAGAGCGGCAAGGCCATGGGCATGTGGGATGTTGGTGTATAGGGAGGTGGCATCCACTGTGACAAGTAAAGATCCAGGAGGCAAAGGGGTGGGAATGGTGGAGAGTCGGTGAAGGAAGTGGTTGGTATCCTTGATGTGGGAAGGTAGATTTTGGACAATAGGTTGGAGGTGTTGGTCAACTAGGGCTGAAATTCGTTCGGTAGGCGCACAGTAACCAGCCACAATAGGGCGTCCAGGATTATTAGGTTTGTGGATTTTGGGGAGCATGTAAAAGGTGGGTGTGCGGGGTGCTGCTGGGGTGAGGAGGGAGATGGATTCAGGGGAGAGTTTCTGGGAGGGGCCATAGGATTTTAGTAGGGATTGGAGATCTTGTTGGACTTTGGGGATGGGGTCAATCTGGCACAACTTGTAGGTGGAGGAGTCAGATAGTTGGCGGAGCCCTTCTGCCAGGTAGTCACTGTGATCCATAACTACAGTGGTGGAACCTTTATCAGCAGGGAGGATGATTATGTCAGGATTAGTTTTAAGGTTTTGGATGGCTCTTCTTTCTTCTGCTGAAAGGTTTGAGTTCTTGGGAAGGGACTTGGGAAAGGATGGTGAGGACAAGTTGGAGGTGAGAAACTCTTGGAGGGTAACCAGAGGGTGGTTAGGTGGGAGTGCAGGGGGATCTTTGTTGGATGGTGGTATGAATTGGGACAGGCAGGGTTCAATATTGGGATTAGGTAGATTGCGGTCAGAGGGATTGGTGGCAAAGTAGTGTTTCCATCGTAGGGATCGGGAAAAGGAGAGTAGGTCTTTGACAAGAGCAACATGATTAAACTGGGGTGTAGGACTAAAGGTAAGACCTTTGGATAGAACGGAAACTTCAGTGGGGTTTAGGTTTTTTGTGGATAGGTTGACCACAGTGTTCTGGGGTTGTTTTGGTATTGTTGATGTTGTGGAGTGGTGGTAGGGAGTTTGGAGGGATGAGGTAGGTTCAAGAGGTCAGCTAAACATGGTCTGGGACCTATGAGGGGCTCATGAGGAGGAACACTGTGGTTCGGATAGGGATTGGATATGGGTGCTCCAAGGCGGCAATATGATGTCAGCAGGCTGGATAGTTTGTGGAGGTGGTGTTTGGAATGCTCCTCCAGTTGCTGGAGAGCAAAGGATTCGATCTGGGAGATGGGATGTAGGTAGTTTTGGTTACACAATAGTAATATCTTACGGAGGGAGAGAAGGTAGCTAAGGGATTTATGAGCCATGGAGAGGTGATTTTGTAGGACTAGGTTCGTGAGGGATAAGGATTGGTGGAATCTGAAAAGGTGCAGGTCATTGTGGAAGGAGGGGTGGGATCCAGACAATGGAATTTTTAATGTTAGACCGTTGGGAGGGATACCATGACTTAGACAGCATTTTAGGAATAGGATGTGGGATTGGGTTTTGGCCAGGGAAAGGGATACTTTCCTGAACTGGTACAGATAGAAGGAGCAGGGGTCCATTGGGACAGGGATGGTGCCGGGAAAGTGGAAAGTGAGGAATGATGGGAGAGACAGTGGATTATGATGAACCTGGGAAGAGGTTCCTCAACCCGCAAAATACGCACCAGACACGCAAAAGTTCGTAAATTCGCGCACACAACTACAGATACACACCCAAGCACGCAGATTCACGCCCAAGCGCACTAAATGACGGAAAATACGCAAATTACGCACCAGACACGCAAAAGTTCGTAAATTCGCGCACACAACTACACAGATACACACCCAAGCACGCAGATTCACGCCCAAGCGCACTAAATGACGGAAAAAATGCAAAATCACGAATAAAATCAGTACCAGAACGCAATATCACGCACTAAAACGGGAGATCTCACACAGGAGCAAGCAGCCCACCGCAAAAATGCGTGCAACAACTACACAGATACACACCCAAGCACGCAGATTCACGCCCAAGCGCACTAAAAGACGGAAAAAATGCAAAATCACGAATAAAATCAGTACCAGAACGCAATATCACGCACTAAAACGGGAGATCTCACACAGGAGCAAGCAGCCCACCGCAAAAATGCGTGCAAAAACCCAAACAACGCATAAGTACGGAAATTCGTGGAAGAAAGACTGTAATGGAGCTTCTAGAACAGAAAACTCAAGACACAGGAACGTAAATTTACGTAATTCTAATATATAGTGCCAGAGGAGAAGAATATACGTGGCTGGGGATAAAAGATTACATGTACATATCTGTGGGCGGGCCTGTTAGTTCAAACGAAGGGGTTCTGGCATAGTTGGGTCGTAATAAATAACTAAGGTGATAAAAAATATAAATGTATATACAGTGGACCAAAACTACGAGAAAATACACGAGGGAAAGTAAGGAAAAGTGTATTAGAATAACTGGAAGGAGGAAGAATAAGCTGCATCAACAATCGGCGTGGTTATAAAGCTCTCTGTTGAAAGCTGGCGGGATTGTTGGCTGGGAAGTCGGAATGTGACAGTTACAAACGATTGAGAAGAAGGAAAATACGAAATTACAAGAGTGAAGGAAATATTGATAGAGGGATGTTATAGAAAGTAGTAACAAAGGAAAAGGTTATGGGATGGAAGGAGGACCGTTAGGCAAAATATAATAATGGAAAGTCCAGGTTGGAATAAATAATATAGTGAGGACAGTTACAACTCACCGCAAAGACGTGGCGACGAGATGCGACAGGCACATACAAAAGACACACACATACAACACATTCAGCTATCGGCCATGGCCTTCCTCAGAAATAGAGCACTCACGCAATCACACAGGCACACAACACAGTCATACAACCATCACCTCCGACTGCCACACTTCGAATCACGCTCTGCAGCGAATCGGGGACGGGAGGGGAGGGGAGGGGGAGGGGATAGAAAGGTTACGTCACGGTGGTGGGGATGGGTTAGATGGGAATAACGAGATGCAGCTTAGGAATGGAGTGGGGAGGCGGGTGAGGGGAGAAAATAAAATAAAATAAAATAAAGTAAAATAAAATAATATATATATATATATATATATATAAATTCATGAACACTGCAAGTGCACAAAACCACATACACACACATACGCACGCACGCACGCACACACACACACACACACACACACACACACACATACATACATATACACACACATGATCACACATTCACACACCACTCAAATCAGGCGAGGTTTGGGATACAGAGGTAGGAACTGTAAGGTATGGAAAAATATATATATAGGGAAATTATCGTAGGTTGAGGCCTGGTTGATTTCGGGATCGGAGAATGTATTGTAGGGATAACTCCCATCTGTGCAGTTCAGAAAAGCTGGTGGTGGATGGGAGGATCCAGATGGCCCGGGTTGTGAAGCAGCCATTGAAATCAAGCATGTGCTCCGCTGCATGCTGTGCCACAGGGTGGTCCACCTTGTTTTTGGCCACAGTTTGGCGGTGGCCATTCATCCTAATGGACAGCTGGTTGGTGGTCATGCCAATATAGAAAGCTGTACAGTGCTTGCAGCACAGTTGGTAAATTACGTGGCTGCTTTCACAAGTGGCCCGGCCTCTGATGGGGTAGGATAAGCCTGTGACAGGACTGGAATAGGAAGTGCTGGGTGGGTGGATTGGACAGGTCTTGCAGCGGGGTCTTCCACAAGGATATGATCCCTGTGACAGTGAGCTGGGTTTCGGGGTGGCATAAGGATGAACTAGGATGTTGTGAAGGTTGGGAGGGCGACGGAACACCACTTTAGGAGGGGTGGGAAGGATCTTGGGCAGGATGTCTCTCATTTCAGGGCATGAGGATAGAAAATAAAAACCTTGGCGAAGGATGGAATTTAGTTGTTCGAGACCAGGGTAGTACTGGGTGACAAGGGGAGCGCTCTTTTGTGGATGGTTACTAGTGTTAGGAAGAGGATTTGGGGTGTGTGAGGATATGGCACGGGAGATTTGTTTGCGGACTAGGTCTGTGGGGTAGTTTCTGTTTGTGAAGGCCTTTGTGAGACCTTCAGCATATTCAGAAAGGGAATTCTTGTCACTGCAGATATGCCGTCCACGGGTGGCCAGGCTGTAAGGGAGGGATTTTTTGACGTGGAAGGGATGGCAACTGTCAAAATGTAGGTACTGTTGGTGGTTGGTAGGTTTAATATGGACGGAAGTGTGGATGGAGCCATCAGTGAGGTGGAGGTTGACATCCAGGAATGTGGCATGGTTGGTTGAGGAAGACCAGGTGAAGTGGATGGGAGAGAAGGAATTGAGGTTCTGAAGAAAGGAGGATAGGGTGTCCTGGCCGTGAGTCCAGATCATGAAAATATCATCAATGAACCGGAACCAGGCCAGAGGCTTGAGGTTTTGGGATGCTAGGAAGGATTCCTGCATCTCCTGCATCTCGTTATTCCCATCTAACCCATCCCCACCACCGTGACGTAACCTTTCTATCCCCTCCCCCTCCCCTCCCCTCCCGTCCCCGATTCGCTGCAGAGCGTGATTCGAAGTGTGGCAGTCGGAGGTGATGGTTGTATGACTGTGTTGTGTGCCTGTGTGATTGCGTGAGTGCTCTATTTTCTGAAGAAGGCCATGGCCGATAGCTGAATGTGTTGTATGTGTGTGTCTTTTGTATGTGCCTGTCGCAGCTCGTCGCCACGTCTTTGCGGTGAGTTGTAAACTGTCCTCACTATATCATACAGCATCTGAATCATTCAATCAAGCACTTAGTAATGCACCACTTTTGGACATGCCAGATTTTAATGCTCTGTGCATTGTGCAGACACACACATCTGTCTCTGAGACTGCAACCATCTTGTTACATATTTATAGGCAGGGAAAAGATGGCCACTGTCATATGATTCAGGTGCACTGCCTAGACAAGAGCATAATTATTCAATGCATAAGTTGGAAGCCCTGGCAGTTTTGTTTACACTAGAAAATTTTAAATTTTACCTTGAACATCAGAGATTCCAGCTGGAAATAGCCAATTAGGCATTGAACTGAGTTCTGGCTAAGCCACACACAACTGGCTGTATAACACATTGGGCCAAAAGGATCTCAGCTCAGCCCAGGTAGTGCACATTCACAATACTCAGAAAAAAACAACTGCTGACACTCTCAGTTTTATGTTTGAAGTAGAGGTAGGAACAGGAAAAAGTCATGAAGCATTGACATCTACAGCAAAAGCAGAGGTGTTGTTGGGCTTTCAGGTAGCTGCAAAGGTGCTTCCATTACTTGGGAAGGAAAGGCTGACTGACACCTTAAGGGGAAATTTGGGAGGAATTACATCAGGGGAGATCTGTGCCTGGCTGTAAACTGGAGAATGGGATGTTGTGCTTCTACATACAGAAAAATGGGGAATAAAAGTCTACCTATCTAAGAAATAAACACCTGCCATGATCAAATAATTCAATCTATCCTTGTGTGGTAGCCACCTGGTGTTCTAAAACGCAAGGCAAGAATATGTTACATGGAAAGGGATGTTTGCTGATATTAGAAGAATGGTCAGTGTGTATCAAGAGTGCATGACAGCGAAACCTGACACCAAACCCAAAAAGAGATTCCATCAGTTAAAAAAGGAACTATTTATTGTTATTTGGGACCACTTCCACATGCCAAGAACTGGAACCATTATGTGTTTGTAATTGTAGTATGTTGACCTGGCAGCACTTATTTGCTGTATTTCCAAGTTTTGAACCACCGAACCTTGGTGAGTGACACTGCAGCTTGTAACAAAGCATGTTGGGATTTATTCCCATCTGCTTGCATTACTGAACCTCCCAATACCACTGTTGAATAATAATGGATATGAATGTAATTAGTCTATTATAATTTTCTTTTCCAAAATATTTCTTATTATTTGTTGTAAAGTAACTAGCTAAAGTCTTTTTCTATTATTTGACACCAGAGACGTTTGTCTAATTAGAAAATATTAATTAATTCATGCCAGAAGTATATTGTTAAATTTCAGTTAGTGTGCTAATTAGTATTTCTATTAAAACTAGGTACATTTTTTCTCATAATATTAAAGAAGTTATTAATATGTTTCACAAGTAATGTCAGCAAAGTTTTGCCCTCTTTAGTTTCTGTGTACTTACCATTAACTACGAAAATATTGTTGCTGAATCTATTTTGTTAGATATGTAAAGGAAACATATTCATTTAACCGAGATTTGTATATTAATTTAATCAGTATTATTTACGATATCTCTTACTGTAGCCAGTTGCAAATAACTGTTTACTTTTCCATTATAATTAATGTAATGTACATAATTAACAATATAGAATTTTCAGTGACCTTGTTTGGAAGTTATCGGAGCCACGATCCATGCTAGTTCAAAGTATTGTTTGTTGTTTCAGCTGCGATCTGAAGCACAAGCCTGCCAGTTTGAACTTTGATGTTGAACAGTTATGTAAAAATTTGACATTGTTGTTAGTGTGGAAAGTGTATCTGCAGTGATTAATTAATATTTGTGCGACATTACGATGTACACCTCAAACTATTGTATTCCACACATGGACACTGTTAACTCGTATTATTGACATGTGGAATGTGCGTTCCTTATCACATTATATGTAATTAATGAGACTTGTAAGCTGGCCATAAATGGGGACAATTGGGTACTAATAATAAATCGTTAAAGTGTCAAAGAACTGCAATTCTGTGTGTTGTCTACATTATTTGTACTGAATTAGTTATTGCCCCATGAAATTTCAGCCAGCAGCTACTGAGAGCATTAAGTGTCGACAATCATCAAGCACTTCGAGAATCATTGATCAATGACCAGGTACGGCACAAGCTACATTTGGGTCACAGGAATTTCACAAGTTTAGCATCAGCAATGAGATCAACCACATAACTACCACCTCATATCATCATACATAGCCATTGTTCACCAACTGAATAAATAGAAATTTAAAATCAGCTCTAATTGTATATCATCACTCCAGTTGCAGAAGCAATGGAATAGTTTCCTAAACTGGCTTAGCCTTGCCTTCGCTATTGTATACCATGAAGCACACAAGGCTAAGCCATCAAGTCTCTGTTATCTTTTAAGGTTAATTCACCCTTCAGCAATTTGCAATGACTCAGTGATCTGTTGCCAAAGGAAGGAGAAAGGAAGGTCAGAATTCAACATGCCATTGATAGTGCTGTCATTAGCGGTGTTGCAGTGGGTGTGAACCCAGTTGACCTAAGGAGCAAGTGGGAATCCACTTGAGGAAATATATTGTTGGACACCAACAAGACACTGACATATGTAATAAGATACAGTGTGCATTTAAGGTTGGTGTGGATGACGTGGTATATCTGAAGATCGTGTGGGCATAGAGTAGGGGTGCACAAGAAATACAAGAAAGATAGAGCCACACTTTTTTGGTCCCTATGAGGTAGTGAAGGTTCTAACCCAAGTAGCTTCTTGCTACAGGAGAAACAAACCTGTAAGATGGTTCAAACACACCTGAATCATATCAAGATGGGGAGCATTACTAGGAAATCTGAGAATTAGGGTTCTGAAGGAGCCCAGTAGCAATTACATGGGAATCAAGAGTGAGACCTAGCCAATTTATTTCCCTTGAGGATACAAGGTTGACATATCTGTGGAAATGTATCAACTTTAGGTCTTATCTGTGAGTGCACATAAAGATGTAGTGCACATGCACAAATGAAGAGGCTTTTAAGTGGCCTGAAGTGAAATCACTGGGCAAAGTTTTCATTTAGGAGAGGAAACCACCACTTGTCAAGGGGGAGCTAAGCTGTTGGCAGTTAGAGCATGGCTGCATGGCTGGCAATGTGTTGATGGAAGGTTGCAAGCACAGAGCTGATAGGCACTGCAGGACGACTTGGATTGGTGACACAGGGACTGCATGTGCTTCATTATTCCTGTCAATATTTTTGCTGGAAAGGTGCAAGCTGCAACTTCATTGACAAACTGTTCAAAAGGTCAGCTTAGACCTTCTGGCATTAATATGGAGCAATACTGTCAGTTTTGTTTAAGGCTGTGTTCCACACCTTGTCTAATGTGATGTTGATTTCTCAGAAGCCCACGTGACCTAATGGTCCTCAGTCAGACTGAGTCATTCTGAGTATCATATTCTGTGCTTTAGTGGGCACTGAATAATAGATAAGGACATCTACTAAATTTTTAGGAGAATAGGTTGCTACTCACCACAGATGCATAACACACACACACACACACACACACACACACACACACACACACACACACAGCCATCTCCAGTCACCGTGGCCAGAATGCAGCTGGCCGAGGCATAGACAAGCAGTAGCGCGAGTGAGAAGGCACCATGGACAGGGAAGCAGTAAGGGTGGGGATGGATGTACAACAACATATTGCTGACAAATAGGGAGAAAGGGAAGGGGAGAGACTGGAGTGTGTGACAGAATGGAAGATATATGTGCGGCTAGAGTGTGGGCATGGAAGGGGAGAGGAGGGAGGTGGGGGCTGTTGTTGTGGTCTTCAATCCGCAGACTGGTTTGATGCAGCTCTCCATGCTACCCTGTCCTGTGCAAGTACCTTCATCTGAGAATATGTTCAGCAATCTACATCCTTTTGAATCTGCTTACTGTATTCGTCCCTTGGTCTCCCTCTACAATTTTTATCCCACACATTTCCTTCTAATGCTAAGTTGACAATTCCTTGATGTCTCAGAATGTGTCCCACCAATCTATCCCTTCTCTTAGTCAGGATATGCCAGAAACTCCTTTTCTCCCCGATTCGGTTAAGCACCTCTTCATTTGTTACATGATCTACCCATCTAATTTTCATCATTCATCCGTAGCACCACATTTCAAATGCTTCTATCATCTTTTTGTCTGAACTTCTTATCGTCCACATTTCACTCCCATACAATGCTACACTCCAGACAAATGCTTTCAGAAAGGACTTCCTAACATTTAAATTAATATTGGATGTTAACAAGTTTTGCTTCTTTAAAAATGCTTTTCTTCCCATAGCCATTCTGCATTTTATATCTTCTCTAATTCGGCCATCAGAAGTTATTTTGCTACCCAAATAACAAAATTCATCTACTACTTTTATTGTCTCATTACCTAATCTAATTCCTTCAGCATCACCTGATTTTTTATATTACATTCCATTACTTTCGTTTTACTCTTGTTAATGTTCATCATATATCTTCCTTTCAAGACACTGTCCATTTCATTCAATTGCTCTTCCAGATCCTTTGCAGTCTCTGACAAAATTACTATGTCGTTGGCAAACCGCAAACTTTTTTATTTCTTCTCCCTGAACTTTAATTCCCTCTCCAAATTTCTCTTTCCATTCTTTCACTGATTGCTCAATGTATAGATTGAACAACATTGGGGAAAGGCTACAACCCTGTCTTACTCCCTTCCCAACCTCTGCATCCCTTCCTTGCCCTTCCACTCTAATAACCGCTGTCTGGTTTTTGTACAGGTTGAATATAGCTCTGCGCTCCCTACATTTTACCCCTGCTACCTTCAGAATTTGGAAGAGTGTATTCCAGTTGACATTGTCAAAAGCTTTCTCCAAATCTACAAATGCTAAAAATGTAGGTTTCCCTTTCCTTAGCCTATCTTCTAAGATAAGTCGTAATGTGAGTATTTCCTCCCGTGTTCCTACATTTCTCCTAAATCCAAAATGATCTTCCCCAAGGTCAGATTCCACAAGTTTTTCCATTCGTCTAATTTGTGTTAGTATTTTGCAGCCATGACTTATTAAACTGATAGTTCTGTAATTTTGGAAGGGGAGAGGAGGTAGGTAGGGGCAGGAACTGACAAAGGTTCAGGCCTGAGGGATGGTTGGAGTATATTTTGAGTGTACTGAACAGGCTCTGTTCATCACTTGTGTATCTTGGTCTAATTCTAATAATGGAAACTCAACGATATAATAATGACAGTTTACAACTCACCTTAAAGACAAAACAATGAGCTGCAACAGGCAAATACAAAGGATACACACATACAACACTTAAGATATTAGCCATGGCCTTCTTCAGAATAAAGAAAATTCACACAATCACATAGTGACAATTCACAGTCTCAGAACTGTCATCTCTGGCTGCCACACTCCGACTGTTGATAGTTGTGTGACTGTGAACTGTGGCTGTGTGAATGTTCTTTATTTTGAAAAAGGCTTGTTGTATTTGAGTCTTTTTTATGTGTCTGTCATTACATCTTTGTGATGAGTTGAAAACTGTCCTTATTATATTGTTGGTCTCAATCTGTAATCTCATGTAGTTTTGTTTTCAGTTTTAGACTTGAGCTGCTTTAGTATGCATTAAGTAGTTGTTATGATGTATGTGGTAAGCTGTCACATTTGGATTGCATAGAAATTGAGTGGCAACGTCCTCGTCCTTTTTCATCCTATCGGCTTAATTATTCTGGCTCTATTGCCATGCCAATCACGACTTGTTAAAGCACACCTGTCAGGTACTAGAATGGTAAGGTAATTTAATAAAATGCTTAGAGGTAATTTTGACCATATTTGAATTCTTGGTATATGCTAAAATGAATGTCTAGATTTAGGCCAGGGTGGTGGCGGAAGGAGAGGATATGTTGGAGGGAAAGTAATCCATCTCTGTAGCTCTGAGGGATTGGCGTCAGTTGGTAGTATCTAAATGGCATGTGTGGTGTAACATGTGCCGAGGTCCCTGAAACGTACTGGAGGGCAAGCTCTGCCAGTGGATATTGGGTGTCCCCCAGGTGAAAAGTCTGTCTGTGACCATTCATCCGCTCAGTCAATTTGTCATACCAACATAAAAGGCTGGCACCGTGGACACATGTTAGTTGATATATGACTTGCGTTGCCTCGCATATGGCCCTGCCTTCAATAGGATAGTTTTTTCCTGTGGTGGGGCTGGAGTATGTGGTAGTAAGAGGATGCAGCGGACAGGTTTTGCAACGGGATAGGTTACAGAGTAGGAAAAATTAGGTAGGGTGGGTGGTTTTGGGATGTTGTAAGTTTGGACGAAGACGTCGTGGAGGTTAAGAGGATGGCGGAAGGCTACTCTGGGTGGTGTAGGAAGAACACTTTGGAGTGATGATCTCATCTCAGAGCATGACTTGAGAAAGTCAATTTGTTGGACACCAACATTCCAGGCTGGATGGTACTGGGTGACTAAGGGGATGCTTCCGGCTGGTTTGGGATTAGGAGCATTGTTGCTATATATACTAGAAGAAGACTTCCCTGGTGGGAAAAATATGTATAAAAATAAAGATTGTTTGACTTACCCAAAGCACAGGCTCACTGATACACAAAAAACACAAATAAAAACACACACAAACATTCAAGCTTTCACAACCGTTGGTTGCTTCGTCAGAAAAAGAGAAGGGGAGAAGGGAAGGAGGGGGGGGGGGAAGGATGCAGGTTTTAAGGGAGTGGATGAGGCATCATTCCAATCCCAGGAGTGGAAGGACTTACCTTAGGGGGAAAAAGGAAGGTAAACAAATACACACCCACCCACACATATACACAGACATTTGTCTGCCTAGGTGTGTTTGCATGTGTATGTGTGTGCGTGTGTGTGTGTTTTATCTCCCTAAGGTAAGTCCTTCCAGTCCCGGGATTGGAATGACGCCTCATCCACTCCCTTAAAACCCGCATCCATTTCTTTTTTCCCCTCCTTCCCTCCTCTTCTCCTGATGAAGCAACCGACGGTTGCGAAAGCTTGAATGTTTGTGTGTGTTTTTATTTGTGTTTTTTGTGTCTATCGGCGAGCCTGTACCCTATATATATATAAAAATAAAAAAATAAAAGAGATGACTTACCAAAAGGACCGGCTCGTCGATAGAAACAAATAAAATAAATAAACTCACACACAAACACACATACAAGATTTCGCAGCCTAGCTGCTTCATCAGGCAGAAGGGAAGGAGAGAGAAAAGGAAATGATGAGGGTTTTAAGGGAGTGGATAAGGAGTCATTCCAATCCCGGGACAGGAAAGTGTGTGGGGTAAAAATTGCAGAGGGAGACCAAGAGAAGCATATAGTAAGCACATTCTATAGCTTCTCTTGGTCTCCCTCTGCAATTTTTACCCCACACACTTCCCTCCAATGCTAAATTTACGATTTCTCTATGTCTAAGAGTGTGTCCTACCAACCGATCTCTTCTTCTAGTCAAGGTATGCCAAAAATTCCTTTTCTCACCAATTCTGTTCAGTCCTCTTCATTAGTTACGTGATCCACCCACCTAATATTCAGCATTCTTCTGTAGCAGCAAATTTCAAAAGCGTCTATTCTCTTCCTGTCCGTACTGTTTATCATCCATGTTTCACTTCTGTACAAGGCAACACTCCACACAAATCCCTTCAGAAAAGACTTCCTTACATTTAAATTAATATTCGATGTTAGCAAATTTCTCTTTTTCAAAACTGCTTTTCTCGCCATTGCCATTCTGCATTTTATATCCTCTGTACTGTGACCACCATATGTTATTTTACTTCCCAAGTAACAAAACTCATCTACCACCTTCATTGTTTCGTTACCTAATCTAATTCCTTCAGCATTGCCTGATTTTTTAAGATTGCATTCCATTATCTTTGTTTTGCTCTTGTTAATGTTCATTTTATACACTCTCTTCAAAACACTGTCCACTCCATTCACTTGCTCCTCCAGGTTCTTTGCTGTCTATGACATAATTACAATGTCATCAGCAAAACACAATGGTTTTATTTCTTCACCCTGAACTTTAATCCCAATTCCAAATTTTTCCTTGCTTTCCTTCACCACCTGCTGGATGTAGAAATTGAAAAACATCGGAGAGAGCCTACAACCCTGTCTTACTCCCTTCCCAACTAATGCTTCCCTTTCATGCCCTTTCGAGTCTTATAACTGCAGTCTGGCTGTTGTACAAGTTGTAAATAACCCTCCTTTCCCTGTATTTTACCCCTGCTGACTTCAGAATTTGAAAGAGTGTATTCCAATCAACACTGTCAAAAGCTTTCTCCAAATCTACAAAAGCTAAAAATGTGGGTTTGCCTTTCCTTAATCGATCTTCTAAGATAAGTCATAAAGTGAGAATTGCCTCCTGTGTTCCTACATTTCTCCTGAATCCAAACTGATCTTCCCCAAGGTCAGCTTCTACCAGCTTTTCCATTCTCCCGTAGATAATTCATGTTAAAATTTTGCAACAATTTTTTTTCTTCCCATCTCTCTTACCTGAAGAAGGAACTCTGTTCCGAAAGCTTGTTTTATTTTCATACTTTTTTCTTTCTGTGTGTTACTCTCTCGGTGATACAGCAAAGAGGTAAATACTTGCCAGCCAATCTATCTCTTTTGAAAAATAATATATCATCGTTACTTGAATATTATGCAGTTTGTTTAAATTTCTGAAGGCACCAACACCAATTTACTTTAGGTATCAGTGATTTGATAAAATACCAGGTGCAGGACTTGTCTGTTAAATGTTGCGAGATTATTCATGCGTCACCTAGTTTGTTCCTGCCTTTTTCACTTCTAAATAGCTGTGGTGAGTTTCTAAGAACAAACAGACTTTTGTCCACTTACCTATAATCTTTGGAGTTGTAATTAAGATTTTAACTGTGTTAGTGTCAATTGCAGTTTTAATCATTTGTTCATTGGCTACTGCCCATTAAATTTCCTGTTTTGTGATTTACTTTTCTGGATGATTTTTTTCCTTAAAATTGGTGTTAAACTGTTAGAGGGGCCAATGCCTCTTTACTTGATGTGTTAGTAAATGGTTAAAGTGCTAGTTGTTAGACTAGTATCCACCAAATACTGCAAGTGAGAATATGGTGTCATGCAGGGTCTCGCTGGTTTCCTTTTCACACTGAGCCTGGAACTTACTGACGTCTATTCAAAATTTTTGTAATAAATTTTCATTGTTTCTGCTTATGGAGATTGGATTAAATGTGAAACTGTTTTTGTGAGGTCAATGTTCATTAAAATTTCTGTAATTTGTTCATATGCCTAGTGCCTGTTTAACTGTTATTAAATCTTTGGACACAACTATTGGAAGGGTGAATCCCTGTTGGTTTTGTTAATGTTTGAGTTGTAACTGTAAAGGAGCTATGGATTGAACAGTTTTATTTGCCTCATTATAATATTTGTTACAGAAGGCTAGTGCCAGTTGACCTCTGCAAATTTGATGTACAGCCTTCTTTTCTTAATTGACATGTCGAGGCTTGAGTTTGTAACTAATGTTACAGTCTGTTGTTTTTAATTTTAATCATGGGTAAAGCACCTGAATTACTTAGGTATGAAGGGGCTGGTCTCAGTCTAAACTATTTGTTGTTCATGTTTCTGAACTGCAAATTATTTATTGTAAATTTATGTTACTCAAATACCAATGAATGCAGTAGTTTTCAATAAATATTTCAAGCAGATTTAAATCTAAAGTCTCCATTGAACTGTTATCCACTCCAGGAACCAGGTTTTCTTGTTACCACACCAGTGACACCATATCAGTTTGCTGTATGTCCCTCTTCCTCAGCAGTTTTACTGCCCACAGCTTCTTCTAGTATCATGGAGATTTTATTTTATTATTATTTCTATTTATATATTTTTATTTGCATCAAAGACATCGATTACAAGGGAAGTAATAGAAAGGTTACCAGTTATAAACAAATGCATGGACAATAGCCATTAATGTGTAAACTTGAAAAAAAGAAAAACACATCAGTAATTACATTGCATTCACCAAGAAGTGAGCTATGATCAAGTCATTACATTTGGCCAGTCTTAAATGTTCTTCTGTGCAGGATGATAGGCACATAGCACATACTCTCAGGTATCAACATTTTTCAAGACTTTCTTTACATCACTCAATATGGAGATTATTTCCCTCATGTCTCAAGTCATGTCCTATCACACTGTCACTTCTGCTTGTCAGTGTTTTCTATATATTCCTTACTTTGCCAATTCTATGGAGGACCACTTCACATTCATCAGCTGTCCATTTATTTTGCAACATTCATCTACAGTATCACATATCAAATTTTTCAATCTTCTTCTGTTCCAATTTTCTTACTATCCAAACTTCACTTCCATATGAAATTGTTCTCTAAATGTACATTCTCAGAAATTTCTTTATTCTATGAATGTGATAGGCTGCTTTTTATGTCCTTGTTTTGTCCCATGTAAGTTATTTTGTTTCCAAGATAATAGAATTTCTGAACTTGATCTACTTCGTGATCTCCAATTTTGATGTTAAGTTTCTCATTCTCTTTGTTTGTGCTACTTCTCATTTATTTGTCTTTCTGCAATTTAGTCTCAATTCATATTCATTCCAATTAATATATCCTGTATTTCTTCATTTTCAGTCTGGATGTCCTCTCAGTCTGAATCTTATCCCACTCTCAAACCTTTTATTTCTTTATTGCTACTTTATTGAAAAGGCTACACTGTGTCATACACCCTTTTTTAATCAAGTATTTATTTAATAAGAAAGAGCACATGCTCCAGAGATGATTCTCTGAGTAAAAGAACTTTCTCTGAGAAAGTGCTCAATTTCATATTAATAAAAAATTTGAAGCATATGCTCTGAGCGTGTTGTGTTGCCATGTCAGCAAATTTAATTTCTTTCACTAAGCTCAAACTATTCAACGTACCCGTGTGGAATAGGCATCTACATGTTCATGATGAGTTGCATTATGTTTCATACACGGCAGCAAATTATTAAGGCTAAACATGGACAGTTTGCAAGAGTGAATTTTCTGACAATCTTACAGTGTTTTTGACTTGTGAATAACTTTTTGTTATTGAAGTTAGGATAAGATAATATGCAAATGAAATTTTAAATTTTATAAATACATCACATTTTTTTGCCTTTTCCAACCTGGAAATCTGTCAAGAGTTTTTCAACATGAGATATTTTTGGTTAAATACAATTCCAAATGGGCTGTTCACGCATTAAATATCAAGGGATAGCCCTTACAGTTTTATTATGAGAAACAAGACTGCTAGGTTTGTAATCAATCAATTTTTAACTTTTCTGATGTGCCTGCTTATTTCAAACATAACAGAAATTAAGATTTTATGTTGTCTTTAACTTAAATAGGCCAACTGGTATGGATAGAATGATCAAGGACAATACACACAAATTACTTGGGTATTACAGCAATATTTATTTTGTATGATACAGTCTGTGTGATGCCGTAACATGCACTTCACTTGCAATTAGCTACTGATAAGGCCTTGTTAAAATTTCAAAACATACAATTTTGTTATATAACTATTTACAATTGAAAATACGCTCTCCAAACATTTAGTTGGATCCAGTGTTTTCTTTTATGTCAATAATGGAAAACTCCACTGAAAACAAACACTCTTTGCAAAGTAAATTGCATGAAGCATAAGTGTAATTATTTTGGGAAAGAGAGTGATTTCACCAGCCAAATATTTCTGTTGTTTTATAGTTTGCATCGTGTAGGAAGGCATTTCGGCGCATAGAGGCAGAGCGATAGGAGAAACTGTTGAGGGGAGGAGCTACGGCTGTGTGCCAACAGTTGAGCCTGAATGAGAAACACTGTGTAACTCACGGCCAACCATGCACCTAGATAATGAATATTATTGGCTCCAGTGCAGTAATGGAGGGGGATGCACAGAACGTCCAAAAACTGGGCCGCCTTCCTATGTGACAAAGATTATATCTGTGTCAAATTCTTCAGTTCCTCTCCTATTTCTGCAGAATATGTGTAAGTTTTATTTTCTATTTAGCTTCTGAGCTACATCAATTCTGTCATTTTTATTATGAAAATCAAAGTACAACATAACCTCAACAGAACCTACTCAGCTCAAAGTGTGCAACAGAGCTCTCTTCAAAAAACGGAAAATGTTCTCTGCTTGTGAGATACTTTTCTAGTTTTATTCACACAAAATTTGAGAATTTATTTGTGCTGAGGAATTTCCCCCACTCTTTTACTTAAGATGAGTACATTTTCAGGTGAAGTATACTTTCAGATTCATTTTATTCATTCAAATCCGAGAATGTTCTTAAAAAATACAACCCAATGTCAGGGCTGCTTTTCCATTCTTCTATACCATATTGTCAGCAGCTTAGCTACACGAGCAGTTAACATGATAATGTGGTAGTTTTCAGTTATCTGCCTTTGCCGTCTATGGAATTCAGTGGATGACATTCTTCCAAAAGTCTGATGGTATGCCACCAATTGCATACTTTCTACACACCAACATGAACAATCATTTGGTTGCAACTTCTTCCAATCATTTTAGAATTTCTGGTACAGCCTTATTGATTTTAGCTCTTTTCAATTTTGGCTTTAATAATGATTTCTGTGTCTTTCATATCAATCCCGGTTTCCTCTTGAGTAGTGTGATAGAGGCCTCCAATGTATTCTTTCCACATATCTGCTCTCTCTCCTTTGCATTTCAGTGGAATTCTGAACTGCATTCTTGACATTACCACCCTTGCTTTTAATTTCACTGGAGATTGCTTTGACTTTTCTGTATGCTGATCAAGTCCTTCCAACAAACATTTTGCTTTTTATTTCTTCACATTTGTCTTGCAGCCATTTTGCCTTGGTTTATCTGCACTTCCTATTTATTTCATTCCTAAGGGGTCTGTACTGTTGAATTCCCAACACTAGCTCAACCTCTTTGTGATTTCTTCTTTTGTTAACTATTTGCCGTATATCTTTTGCTAACTGAAGTTTGTGAGACATGTCTGTATCTGCTCCTAGATACTCTTTACAATCCAATGTCTGATTTTGAAATTTCTGTCCGAGTGTATTGAACCACATTGCTATTTCTCAACAACATGTAAACATGTACAATTAATTAGTGCATAGTGTCACACTCTCAGATAGCTTTTAATACCATTGTTACATGGGGAGGAGGAAATTCTAAGTTTTTCTCTTGTATTCTGAATTTTAAACAAATTATTGTAGATGTATTGCTGTAAAGTTTGAACATCTTCACTCTCTCTACAACACTGTGTTTGGTCGGTGAATTTCAGACATGCCACCAGATTCACAGTCTCGTCCGAAGCAAGGCAGCACTAAAAAATTAAGTATGTACTCATTGCATTGTGTTGTCTGGTGAAAGAAGAATTCCTCCCAGAAGCCTTCCTTCTACTCCTTCACCTACAACCTCATTCCAGTACTCCAGGGTAACATTTCATCTCCTTTCACATACAAAGTAAGCCTTTCTATATCCTCATATACTTTCTCCATCTTTTTTTTTTTAATCGTGTTGTCTGCATGTGCACCTGAAAGTCTTCATTTGCTGCCACATCCGATGAGAACAACCTTTTAACTGAACTATCCAGCTTCTGACTTCCTGCTCTACTGTTTGTAATGAATTCTACATCCATTATACATTTTAAGTGTTATATTTTCATGATTCTTGGAGTTCACAACCCTTCACATAAAAATGGAAAAAGACAAACGAAAACAACATTTCATTTCTCTTTATTGCTCATGAAAACAGAAATTGGCGAGTTCTATGATGATAACATAGACATTCTGAATTCGTGTAGCTTACACCAGTACACCTAATACCTGATACCATGTGCTCTTTCATGAATGAACACCTGTATGCATCATGCCATATTGCCCACTAGATGAACAAGGGTCCGTTGGTCCAGATTGTCCCAATTTTCAACAACGAATCAGCGTAGGTCTTCTCAGATAGGTTGGTGAGTGAGCCATCCTAAAACAGCCCCTTTCAATGTATCACATGCATGTTCAATGAGTCCATTCTATCAAGAAGGAATGCATTCACAAGATGTGCACAATGAAAGTGAGAAATGTCATCCATTAAGATAAATCCCTCCCATAAATTCTGCCAATATGGTTGAACTATATTTTGGAGTATGGCATCCCTATACCATATAGCCATTTGTTTGCCTTCTATGATCACCAGTGGTGTACAATGGTCCCACATAATAATACCCTCACATCAGGGAACCACGACCTTGCTGCACTCGCTGCAAGGTGCAATTAAGATGTTCAGGCTGACCAGGCTACCTCCAAAAACATCTCTGACAAGTGTACGGCTGTAGGCATATGAGGATCGCCTATGTGAATAGCACTCTATGGCAATTCTGGTAGGTCCATTGAGCATGCTGTCGGATCCATCTGTACTGCGCTGCATAGTGTCTAGGTGGCAAAGCTGGACCTTGCCAGTGAGTTGCGTGTCATGCAGTCTATTATGTACAATTTGAGTACTAATATGACATCCTTTGACTGCACAAAAAGCATTATTCAGGGTGGTAGCAATCATCTCACAGTTTGAGCCGAAACCCAGAAGTAGCGGTCATCAGCTGCTGCGGTAGCCATTGGATGGCCAGAGTGAGGCAAGTCATCACCAGTTTCTGTGTATCTGTACATCCGCCGCATCTAAACATCACTTTGAACCACTCCAAGATGGAAGCTTCCCTTGACAAGTCCCCCTGGCACAAAATAACAATGTGGGTTCAATAAAAAGTAGGAATTGATCTTCTATGTAAGGTATGGCAGAACTACACTCAACACAAGCAGTGTACTTTCTTCCTGTTATGTCTGGAACTGGTTCACCATCTTACGCTTCCACCACATTGGCACTACTAATGCATGTGTGTGTTTTTTTTTTTTTTTTTTACATCTTTGGGAGAGTTGAGTGACACCATTGGACAATCCAAGAAAAATCTGAGAAATGTACTAGTTTATGTGAGAGCAATGTCTCCAGTGTGAACATGCAGACAGTGTACTTTGCTAAGGTGCTCAGTGTGGATTAAATAGACAAGTTCTTACATTATCAAAGTGACAGCCAACTGGCCTCAAGGAAACAAAACACAACTAAAGCATGAGTGCACAGAGCAGCGATCTACTTACCTCTACTCATCAGCAAAACAGATGGAATTTTGTGATGAATCCCATGGGCACTGAATATTTTTTTAAAGTTTTAGTTGTTTAAGTGCACACAAACACTTTCAAGGGTCAAAAGGTGCAGTGGTAGGCACATAAGCTTACCCATCAATATGGCAGCCGGCAATACCGTGTTTTGGAATGAACTCAGTTATCGAACGAACAGGGCTGTAGACAGTTCAGGTCAACAATTTCTCTAACAGTTTCATTGGCTTGACGGGATACATTCAATGAATGCGTTTTTACAACACAGTAATCTATTTTTAATTCATTTTTTCCAAGACATAACATTTGTCTGCTTGAAAACCAATGTACTTTCTATGGTATTATTACTTATTGGAACTCAAATGTTGTCCTGGAACAAGGTAAGATTAAAATTCATTTCTAAGTTCATACACCATTTTAGGACAAACCTATGTGTAAACCAATGAGAATTACTGTAATAAATTAGGGATATGTGCTTAGCCTCCACATAAAGCTACAGTCGTCTAAAGCATTTCAACGTTAAGTGGCTGACTTTCCATGTTGTTTACCACTCCACCTGCAGGAAATTCAGGTCTGAATCCGGATCCAGCACAATTTTTTAGCTGTCACAATTGAACATATATCAGTGCTCTGAAGCAGCTTATATCAAAAATGTGTCTGTCCCTCTTAAATTTGTAACTGCTGAGTTAGCCAATAAAATATTAGAAAGACTGAAGGGCCTCATGAAAAAAAAGATTTCATTATATATATATATATATATATATATATATATATATATATATATATATATATATATATAGCAACAAATAAACACACACACACACACACACACACACACACACACACACACACACAAAAATGCTAGCTTTCGCAGCCTAGCTGCTTCATCAGGCAGAAGGGAAGGAGAGGGAAAAGGAAATGATGAGGGTTTTAAGGAAGGGGGTAAGGAGCCATTCCAATCCCGGGACAGGAAAGACTTACCTTGGGGGAAAAAATGGAAGGTAAATAAATGCACATACACCCACACATTTACACAGACACAAGTACACTTAGGCAGACATACTGTAGAACTGTCAGTTCTACAGCACAGTTCTACAGTATGTCTGCCTAAGTGTACTTGTGTCTGTGTAAATGTGTGGGTGTATGTGCATTTATTTACCTTCCATTTTTTCCCCCAAGGTAAGTCTTTCCTGTCCCGGGGTTGGAATGGCTCCTTACCCCCTTCCTTAAAACCCTCATCATTTCCTTTTCCCTCTCCTTCCCTTCTGCCTGATGAAGCAGCTAGGCTGCGAAAGCTAGCATTTTGTGTGTGTGTGTGTGTGTGTGTGTGTGTGTGTGTCTGTGTGTTTATTTGTTGCTATTACTGCCTGTGCCCCTTCGCCTGGTAAGTGTACTTCATCTATTTTTTACGTATATTTTTCCTGTTAGGAATTTTTCCTCTATAATATAAAGTGCTTCTGTTAATAAACAGTGAATCCAAATTACATGAGCAAACACTTTATTGTTCTGAAGGATTGGTGTCAGAACGCTTCACAGTGTACTATGTGGGAATGACCAGCAACAAACTGTCCATTCGCATGAATGGACACAGGCAGACAGTGTTTGTTGGTAACGAGGATCACCCTGTGGCTAAACACGCCTTGGTGCACGGCCAGCACATCTTGGCACAGAGCTACACCGTTCGGGTTATCTGGGTACTTCCCACTGACACCAATCCTTCAGAACTCCGGAGATGGGAACTAGCCCTTCAGCATATTCTCTCTTCCCGTTGCCCACCTGGTCTCAACCTTTGCTAAATTCGAATTCCCACCCACCATCTTAACATCTTTGCATCGGTTCTCTGGACAGAGCCTCTACCTCAAGTGGTATCTCTAACTTCTTAACTTCTTTGCTTTCTACAGTATGTCTGCCTAGGTGTACTTGTGTCTGTGTGAATGTGTGTGCATTTGTTTACCCTCCATTTTTCCCCCCAAGGTAAGTCTTTCCTCTCCCTGGATTGGAATGGCTCCTTACCCCCTTCCTTAAAACCCTCATTATTTCCTTTTCCCTCTCCTTCCCTTCTGCCTGATGAAGCAGCTAGGCTGCAAAAGCTAGCGTTTGTGTGTGTGTGTGTGTGTGTGTGTGTGTGTGTGTGTGTGTGTGTATTCATTTATTTATTTGTGATGCTGTTACACCTGTGCTCCTTCGCCTGGTGAGTAATCTTCGTCTATTTTTTATATTTAATTTTTCCTGCTAGGAATTTTTCGTCTTAATATTCGTATCAAAAACAGAAAGAAGGATGTTCATATCAGCCTCTCTGCACTTTGAACAATTTAGATGTTCTACATCTTCATAGTTTCTTCACCTCCAAAGTTGGTATGAGTAACAGATAAAAAAATTGTTCCACATTTCATGACTTGAAAATATTTATTTCCTAATGTCTGTAAATGTAATTGTGGAATTACTTCCACAAGGCATCCCACAAAGCAGTCTTCCCACAATGGCTGGAAACAGCAGTCCTGTGTGTGTGGGTTAGAATAAGATTGTTGCTGGTGCTAAATATTAACAAGAAGCCTATAACATGGCTTTCTGTGACTCAATGTGAATCCCATGAGGTGAAAATCAATTTCTCCTTTTCAAACAATTGTTATAATTATTCTTGGACTTTCTTTCATTTAATTTACAATTAATTCTTTATAGCTGTGATGTCAGACCATTCTGTTATAATATTTTATGCATGGAGTTTTTTTTTAATTCTGCAGAGCTGTAGTTAGGTGTATAAATATCTTTTTGATTAGTGTTAATATACTTGAATGCCAGACTGTAATTTCCACGGAGACATTTTATGGAATCACTTGGAGGGCTACATGAAGTAAACATGCTACTCATTAGAATCTCCAGCAACATTTTTCTGTCTGTATGCCAAGATAACACATGGAAATAGTGTATCCATTTTGATGCAGTTTTCACTACTAGATAGACATTCATAAAAAAGTTTGTCTAATCATTCAACCATACCTTACCTATTACCTCTGAAAGTGTTTAAAAAAGAAGTATCATAACAATTCATTTATTACAGAACAATGATCTTTCAGTCTTCAGGTATGTGTCAATAAAGGCATTTGTAAATAATTACACACACAAATTATATTCCTTGTGGATTAATCTCTTTTATTACAAACACATATTTTACAGATAACAAAATTTATTCATATAATCATGTATAAATTTTTGTAAACATGAACAGATCTAGTTTAAACCCTTTTCTTAAGTACCTTAGTATGTTCATGTCATTCCCTCTAAATCATAACTTCTCAAATGCTTTTTAGAAGAAAGTATATTAAGTAAAATATCAGTAAAGTAAGACAATGTGTATTCATCTAATATATGGCACATGGAAACACATTGCAAAATATTACTCTAGGTCTAGTATTTGACTGCAACTTGTGCTGGATAAAACCAACCTATCCAGGAACTGAAAATTATTTGTGCTGAATGCCCTTGTAGGCAGCCATAAGTTGTGGTTTTTCCATAACGATCTTTTCATTTGTTGCTCTTTTAATGCAATCATTTCAAAAATTGTGTTATTTCAATGTCAGTATTAAAAGAAGCACAAATTTAATTCTCTCTCTTTGTGTTACAGTTGACAAAAATATGACATAAGACACAGACTCCAGTCATTTCAACTTGTAGGTAATAGAACTTTTACTTCATTTTATAACAAATTATTTCTACAAAGAAGAATGTATATACATACACTGAGTGATAACAAGGATGTATTTTGATGTGCAGAGTCATATTTGTAAGAGAATTATATTCAGAAGGCCTATTATATGGAAAAAGAAATAATCTCAGACCACTGTGCCCTTACTCTTTACTACACTGCATATTTGAATTTGAGAGAGTGTGTATAAGGTTTATATGCACTAGTGTTTACTTTTTTCCTTTCCCCCGATTGTGTTTAAGTTTATTTCACAAATCCGATAGTTTTTGGAACTTTAGGATGAAGTGTGACAAGTGTTAGTTACGAGAACACCCAGTTATGTGAATTATATGTACTGTGTTGTCCATTTCTTTTTAATTTAGTGTCAAGGTTGTACAATTTGGAAGAGTAAGTACCACAATCTACTGTAGTGAACTTTCATCTAAAAGAAAAAGAAACTGCACATACGAAATGCACTTTATCACCACATGTGCACCGCACATGCAAGCACCTTTACATTAGCACACTCATTGTATAAAAAGACTGATTCCTAAAGACAGGGAAACAAGTATCGAACATGTACACCAAGATATGTTTCTTGGCTATTGTTCTGTTGGCGACCTCTTAAGTAGATTGGCCTGCCTAGTGCATAAATCTTACAGCAGTTTCAATAAAGCTGCAAGATCTTTGTTGTTCTTGTGCACAATATAAGATTGGAAAATACCATATTCTAAACTACACTTAGACTGAAAATATAACTATCTTATTATTAATAACAACATAAAGTAGGGTGGAAAATACTCAGCAAAAATATTCAAAAAAGTGAAAAAAAATTATACAGAAGAAGAAAAATATCGGTTATTCAAACTGGAAATATGTACCAAAATAATCACAACACTTCTGCGCTGCTATGGTTTTCAGCATTCATTGCTGTTAGTCAGCTCCTTTATGAGATTATAGAAATCAATGTGATTTAAATAAAAACAATCAAAAAGAAAAAGTGTGATTTAAGCCTATTATAAAATTATTCTCACTGAGTATTTTCAATGAAACAATCTGAGGAACACTCAAAACAAACAGCATAGAAATAGCACACAATGTACTGCAACTGTACTTGTTCTTCAAACAAAAAAAACAAAAATTGCACACTTCCTGTCCTAAATTAAAATATCTACTTCATAAAATATTTTGAATTTCTTCACATCCATTACAGTAGTATTGCAACTGTATTTATAAACTATAAAATTAATATCAACATAGTAGAATCCCAATTAATTACTTTTTAATATAAAAAATTGTTAAAATTTCATAAATTTATCTAACATAGCATGCTTACAGAGTGCAGACTAATCTAATTTTAAACTCTGAAGTGCAATCCAACAATAACTGAAGTCATGCAGCACGGTAGCACACTTAATACGATGCAGAAATATTTTAATATCTTGATATATTGCTTTTTTCACAACAGAAAAGTCTTTTGCTTTTTTAGTCTCTGCTGAGCAATGATAAAGTACTGATGTAAATAATCAGACTCTTATATAAGTACATGAAACTCTAACTTAACACTTACAGTGCACATATCATAATGTGACCAATTCATGCACAAGCTTGTGCAAGTGGGATTCCACTAACTTGTGGACGGTCTTTTACTAACAAATGTATCAGAAGCTGCCAAATATATTCCAAATGAAAAATACTGATATCCTAAGTATTAGTAAACTTAATAATGTCGTCAGCCCTTGCAAACATGAATCAACCATTTTAACAAGGAATAGCACATTTACATATCTAAATTACATTTACCATGTTTTAATTTGTGTTCCTAATATGATTAAAAATCAATATTCAAAACAAAATGTTCCATTGTGGTATTTTAATCCTGCAACAACTAAGCAATAAGAAAAGAAATTATCTGAATTGCAAACTATTTGCTTTACAAGGTAACACACTGAAGTGTATGAGACATAATGGAGATCAAAACTCTTGTCAGTTGTAAGAAACACCATCTAAGTGTTCTTTTCTTTTTCTGCTTTTTTTCCTTTTTTTAATTTATTGAGGGTAAGCCTTGCTTGATTAACAATTAATCATAAGACAATTACAATTTAATGGGTAAATAGATAAAAAATATATTCCAGGGATACATCATTCACTTACCAACTCAATGATTCTGTGATTCAAAAAGCTTAAAATGTTAGTTATATTTTTTCAGAAATTTTGAACATAATAGATCAATTCCAAATTTCACTTTTCTTTTATGAAAATAATAAAAGTATTCACAAAAGCTCTTTTACTTACAATCCACAGCCAATTTTCTAAAATGTTAGCAGAGAAACATTGACATGAATGAAATTTTAATTATGTGAAATTATATGACATGACACAAATCTTGCATACATCCATTTGTGTGGGTAAATGAGTGAGGCCCCAGATTACAGTTAGTCCTAAAGTAGTGAGTGCAGGCAACTAGCTCCACCATACGTACGTGCGTGCGGAGATGTTACGTAACACGAGGCGAGGGGAGCTAGGGATCCAGTGTTAGCACTCCAAGCCTACAGGGCCAAAGTTGGTGGACAACCAGGTTAACAAGAAAAAGAGAAAACAGAATGTTAGTATATTTATAGTCAAAAGTTTGATTATTTTTGGTTTTAATGGTCATTAAACCCCAGAGTGATAACATGACTAAGCTCACTGATATGTGGAAAACTTGCCAGCTGTATGCAGTTATTACTTGTATAAAAGTGGAAGAGGGGTCCAGCATTACAACTCTACAACACCACAACCACACAATGTAGCTTCAGTTAATAGGAATACTTGAGGGAAATTCTTGGTGAATTAATTTACATAGTTTCCATTTTGAATCATTTTTCTGGAATTTCTTAGTTGCAATTAGATTCAAGGGTAAATCAGTTTTTGAAGCAGATTTAGCATACAGCTGAGAAATCTTCATATTTAAACAGTTTGGTACTAGTTGCAAGCCAATATGCAGCCATCAATAAAAACACTGGTACCAGTTTTTATGCATGACTGCAGATAGGCACACCCATATTCCAGGCAGCCATTTAGCAAAGAAAGTGCTACATTATTCATGAGAAAATAATTTAAACATTTACGATCACTGCAATAATAACCATGCTTTCTCACTAATTTAAGTGACTAGCAAGAGATGGTAAATAAGTGCTGTGAAAATGGAGTATATGGCTGCCTGACCTGGTCCAAGCCATGCAAACGAGATAGTCAACTGAGAGACGGAGCAAGAAAAGCATATTACATTTGCGCGCAATTGTGTGCTTGAAAGCAAATAAGTGCAGGTCTGCTCGTTTGCGTGACTTTCAGAAGTAGCACCCACTGGCAAAAATTAGTATGTAAAGCCCCTTTTAAAAGTGCTGTGAATTAGAAAATGAATATGAATTTGCTAGTAAGATATTTCTAAGACTGAGAATGACTGTACAAAATAGCTATCTACAATATACTGCCTTTCCAGAGTTAATAAATAAAAAGATATTAACTTTCAAAAGTGAGTATACTCTCAAGACATATTTGTAATATAAAGCAATTCAGGTCAAGATAAAAGAAAAATTACCATACATAAGTATCCAACAGCTTTTAGAAAGGTAATGAGGAATAATTTCCTAAATAACTTAACACCACACAGATTATGAGCATGATGCTCAGTAGTATTAAAATTAATAACCCATACTATTATTCTAAACCATAACTAGAATCCAAGCCTGTAAATATGCTATTAATCATGTTAAAATATTAAATAAGAGCCAATTATTAATTATGTGACATCCTGAAACATGAATGAAAATAAGAGACGGACAACCTAACAAAGCCATAGTTATCTGAAAAAGGAAAACCAATTATTTAGACATATACTGGACTGTTAGTATCAGTTTGATGATGAGGACTTCTCTCTAGGATTCGCTTCACAAACAAATATGCTGTTTATAGTGAGAGTAATGTTTCTTGTGTAGAAGTTGTTACATGATATGCTCATTGAAAGTCAACTGAAAACATTGTAAGTGTACTGATTCATACAACTACTTTTATATAAGAACACACACTAATTCACATTAAATGATGGCCTAGGGATATGAAGACTGCTTACTCATAAATAGTAATCAGGGTCATAAATTTAAATGATAAATTGGTAAGTAAAATATTTGGAAAGCCCGCTATGATATGTGCACTTGAATTTAGCAGCTCTCTCTCTCTCTCTCTCTCTCTCTCTCTCTCTCTCTCTCTCTCTCTCTCTCTCTCTCTCTCTCTGTGTGTGTGTGTGTGTGTGTGTGTGTGTGTGTGTGTGTGTGTGTGTGTTTGTTTTATAAATGAACTTATCCCATGATTGAATTACCCATACTCATATACAGTTCTTGATTGTGAGGGGTTGTTCCTGAATTTATTTTCTGCAGCTATCAAAACTGGAGTCTTTTGAAAAGCATAACTTTTGTGATAAGATAAGGAATGGAATGAAAGTAAGAAATAAATCTTTGTTTGACTTCTGTTTCTCTCATTTATTTATTTATTTCTTTTTCCTGATATTCTTGTTTGCACTAAACATATACAAATCCATTGTAAAAAATCTCATTGCATGATTCCACAACAAGCATAAATCAACAAAATACAAAATAGTTTACGAACTGGAAAGAATACACAGAATATAAATAACTGTAATGATCACCCCCCATTTTTATGAAGGCATAACATAAATATCCTTACAAAACGGGACAACATACTTCACTTTCTTATTTACAAGTAAAAACTGAGGAAAGAAGGACGTAAAACAATGACACTCCTTCCACATCAATGACATTCATTCAGTATCATATGATGGAAAAATATCACAACCATACGATAAAAATACTATGAAATACTACAAAACATATATAATATCTCAATGAAAAGTTTATACATAAGGAATAGTAAATATTCTCAGTATGTCTGATGTGTGTGTATATATATAAAATAAACCGTTAAAATATAAAAATAATAAAACTGATCAATATGAAAGAAATAAATAATTCAATAATGAAGTTTATAGCTTCTCTGTACACAACGTAAGATAAAAAGAATGACTAAAATACCTAAGTAAACGATAAATATTTTGATTTTAAAAGATTACTGATTGTCACACTTCAAGAAAGCAATGGAGCCACATTTCCCGAATGTGATAAATTACAGTAGCATTTGTTGTTGCTATAACTTGTCATGAACTGGAGACTAGCTGCAGTACTAACGACATCATACAAATTTACAGTAAACTACTGTAATATTGTTCTCAGTTAATCTACTTTCGTTAGGTAACCAAAAACTAAGGACTTTTTTAAGTCCAGTTCTACACATAAATAAAATGTACACTTTGTGTATGTGATGTTTTTTATCAAACTATGATCAAAAAGAGCTGTCCTTCTTTCCTCTTTTCATCCTTCAACAGTGTTCTTATAAACATTTCATGACTATTCACACACAGTTCATAAAAAAGTCTTGCTTTGTTTGGAACAAACCAATGGAATTACATTTGAAGACATTATCTAGATGTCTGTTGCTAAACAAGCTTAATTTTTTTTAAACTTTCCTTTGAAATACAGAGTTACAGCATATAGTAACTCAATTTCAAATAATGTGTTGATAAACAAAAGCAAGAATAATTTATGACATGTTCAGCACCACTAAAATCATTTATCCTCAACATCAAATGACAAGTGTGACTTACATTGCATGAAATGACTGCAGTAACTGAAAACACAAGAAAGATTTAAAAGAGGTACAGAGGAAAACTAACCTTGCCATCAGGCAGTGGGTTTTCATGATAGAGCCCCAGCCCTCTGATAGGGATGTTCCCGTAACTGACCCAAATGTCTCCGTTGTTTAGCTGCTGCACCTGCTCATTCGGTCACACAAAACAAATGTACTTTAAAGCACTTGTCAAGATTATGTAGTACGGAAATTCATTCTACAACATGGAAGAAACAAACATAATAGAATACAAATATTTACACATCTGACAATAGATCATATGTGAAACCTGATTATATGTAATGAAATAAAGGGTCAGTGTAATTTTTCTGGGGAAGTACAATATTTTCAGGTATTGCATGATAAAATTACTGTGCAATATATTACCTGAAATACAGATTCTCACATGTGAAGTAGGAAAAATATAAGAATAACACTGTATTCAGTGAGACACACACACAGCTCTATCATAGTACTGTGACTATCACGTTACTGCAAAACTTGTAAGATTAAGATAGGGACCTTTACAAATATACAGCAATACTAATCAGAAGTCCCAGATTCAGTCTCTCATAAATAAACACTTCTATTAATTTGTCATGGGCTTTTTTTCTCCACACACTTAATACTTGAAACTATTGTGTGTGACACTGTTGCATAAATTTGACAATGTCACACTTAATACACAGCTACAACATATACATACACAGTGTCTGAGGCAGTAACAAAGGAACTGACTTTCTTGAAAAAAATGCTGCCCTGTTAATAAATACATTTTAATTCTGTTATAAAAAATAATTTAAAGAAGTAATACATGAGATACCGCCCAATCAAGATTTATATGGCACAACAGTGTTCAAGTAATCTGTAACAAATTAATTATGTACGGAAGAAGTAAGGTATATAAAATTACATTTTGCTTTCAGAATATTTCAATAGCAACTACAAATCATCTAAATAAAACTTTGCTTGTTTTTTTATTCCAGACACTTTTGGGTGTCATAAAATATTAATTATTATATCTTTAATTATAAGACAGTTATTCATCCTGTGAAGTTTACACATATATGATACTTTGGAGGCATCCTGTGCAATGCTGTGTCACTACAAATATTATCACCCATCATATGATTACTTATGGTCAGTGTTATCCACATTCCTGTGTTAGAAGTCAACTTTTATTTTATTTTTTCCCCCAAATTGTTGGAGAACTACAGAGATGAGAAGTTATTTAGCTTCTGAAGTGTTTAAAGAAAAGTTACGTGCTCATTTACAAGGTCTACGAGTTCCTTATTGGAGGAGGTTAACTTTAATTACAGACCTGTTATTTATTGTTAAAGATGTTTAATTAGATACAAGAAATGGAACTCGCACTAATTGGTCCCTATGAAGTTAAAAAAAAAAGAAGAGAAAAAAGAGTGGAAAGCTATGCAGCTCTAATGTAGTCTCACATGTTTCAGTTGTGAACATAACATTAGGAGATGATAAACCTTAAAGCAGGGTACCTGAACTGGAAGACTGTATTTTTGTGTAACCAGACATATGAAGATATTGGATGTTACTTCAATTTTATTACAGCAGCTAGGAGATTAATGATCACCACCACCTCTATCTGGTATAAACTACCAATATAACTAATAAAGCAGCTAATACTCAATGCATTTCAGTACAATACTTTGCAAGCCCATCACCTTCACTAAAGATATCCACATAGCACACAAATTTAAACAAAACAAAAAAGCTATAATATGAATCAAGAAGCTAAAATCACATTCATTCCACTTGCACACACATGCAAATATCGCAATAATAAAACAACTATATCACACCTTCAATGTACCCATACAGAGCAGAGCAGCACATATGACATGCTTCAAAAAAAGATAAAGCCATAGTTTCCTTTTCAGTTTTATATGAACAACAACAACTATTTATTACATACACACCATTTTTCAGCAAGAGGAGAGAAAAATCACCACTTTGGCAATAAAGAAAAAAGTACTGGACTTTGAGGATACAAACAATGATTAATACAAAATGACTTCATACATGTGAACCTTTGATTTTCAGAAGTTTTCTGCATGCAAGTAAATAATTTGCACTATTACTTATCATTTTGGAAATTTCAAAAAATTTTTGAGTATTGCATCACAGCAGCATTTTAGCAATTTGATATGATGTAAAAGTGGTGATATTACTCTCCATTTCTCCTTTTGACATTTCATTCAGTCATCAGTCATTCTACTCCTCTTACCAATTGAAGCACACATCTACACTTTCTATATGCAACATAATGGCTAACGAATGTAATAAGTTTACAAAAGTATATAAACTTCAGTTCATTCATCATGAACATAGTATTGTATGTCAACTGGTTAAAAGTATGTCTACAATAGAAAGTAAGGCAATATAGTTTTATATAAAAAAAGACCATGTTGAACTATCTTTCCTGTCAGATCAAGTTTCAAGAGTGGTTTTTGCAGCTATGCTACAAGAAATCACAAGAATTTCCAACAACAACATTCAGAACTATACACCAACTTTTAAACTACATCTTTTATGTGCTGCACAAATAACTGATTCCAGAAAACCGTGAGTACTGGTAACAAGAAGTGGTTTTTACTGTTTACCACTTCTTAAATATGTGATCATTGAACAGATACAAGATCTTTCTAGATTATAATATACTACTAATTTAATTTCATCTACAGTAGAAACTTAAAACAACTGATCAGGTTGATAGCATAACATGGTCATAGCTGTTGTCCCAGGTCGAGGCAGCATATCGTTTTTCTCCCCTTCCTGTTGCCGTGAATGCACAAACAACCAACGGCTACCGATGGTCTGGCCATCGTGCATGCAACCAGTGGTTTACACCCCAACCGTGACCCACCGCTGCTCTGGAATGACCAATGGATATCTTGACAAATGTCCATAATTCATACCAACACCCAGACAACAATGTATAAAATTTATTTCAAAACTGTAGGCTAAACAACTGTGCTAAGAGTACCGGCTTCACAAGACTGGATTTGAGTAAACAGTAGTGTTAATGTAAATAACAAGTAGAAAAATATTCAATTCTACCAACTAGTTATGACAAAAAATCTAAAGGAGAGTGTAACAGTGCAAAAACTTTCACAACAAGCTTGTGTAATGTAGTAATTGAGGTAACCAGGGAAGAATCTTATTTGAGAATCGAATGATTTGTGGAATTCAGTCCGTGAATTTCACAATAATAGCTAAAGATTTAGAATGAGACTCAGTAATGTCTGAAAATGTGTTAAAAGTACTTAATATCAGAAACAAATTCATTTTACACTTGTTCATGAGCACAAATTTGTTATGTGTTCTAAAATGCCCCATTTATAGAGAGGAAATTTTGTAGCACTAGTTGTTTGGCCTTCAGTTGACTTTCATGCATTTATATGGTAGGCTTTCTGAATGACATGCTCATATACTCCTTATTACCACAAAGAAAGACACAACTAGACTAATGAATGTTTATGGTGAATGTTTGTAACACAACTGTACTTTGAAATTAAGTATCAAAATATAAGTAGACTGCTTGATGAGAATTAAAGACACTACTATAGCTGCTGTACATTGGCTTTATTATTATTAGGGTTGCCTAGGAAGAGATCACAGGGCAGAGAAAACTGCAGGAAACCAATGTAGCTAATGTGGCAAGAACAAGCAACAGAAGGAAATTTATTATTACCAATTCAGATATTGAAATATATGAATCGCTTGTATTTTGATTTTATCAGTTCAAAAGAAAGGAAGGAGAATTAAAAAATCTCTTCTCCAAGAATCATTTGGAATACTTCACAGTGTTCTGTTCATAAGTGTATCACTCTGCACTGTCACAAGCTACAAAACGACCTAATACAAGAAGACCTGAAGTATCTCAAATACTTCCCTGAAATAACTTACATAATGGAAATTAGATTAATGAGACTTTTCTCGTACCAAACTCTCTAGGCTATTCCAGGTACTATACACAAAATGTGGATGAAACAACAATGAAATGATAAATGCATTAAACTGTATGAATGAAAGAACATGATAAATAGAAGAAAATGTATATATCAAAATAAAATAAAAACTACATAAGTGACTGTCCCAGAAGAATATCCAATATAATTTTCAACGTCATATACTCAATAAGATGATAATCTAATGCAACTTAACATGAAAACAATAAACAAGTGTAGAACTACAGTTCAAAACTTAAGTTCGCACTAAAGATGTTCCTGGAACATGACTACATAAACATACCACCGGTAATTAGTGATGTCATAAATACATTATCACTTTTATATGTTTTGCAATACTCCTACTTCTTACTGATTGTGACAATTCACATTTCAAATTGCACTGGAGAACATTCTGTATAAATTACAGAACAACATTATCTACTTATGATTAAAATTTGATCATTGTAGTTTCTTAAAGCAATACTTCCATATCACGAGTGATATAATATAATAATATATGAATTCTAGGTACATGTTCACTAATGATAGACATTTCCGTTGCTCTCGTGTCTCAATCATTTATACTTAGCGTTAGCCCCCAATTCCCTAGCTGAACAGTATTTGGCTAGAACCAAGATGTTCCTTCCACTGAAAAAAAAAAAAAAAAATAATGAGTGCAAGTCACTCTTGGAGAATGCACCATCCAAAGACAGTCTAATTTTGACTTTTAAGTCTTAACAGCGAGTAGCCACAGATTTTCTGTTAACTCGGTGTGAAACGTGCAGCAACAGAAAGACAAAGCTAATGGCTCATATTATCATCAACTGATGATAAATGGGTTCATGGTAGAAATACTGACTGTTGACCCACAACGTAGTAAGCACCTGTCAATACTGAAGACACTTGTTGGTACAGTAATATTAACATTTCAATTCCGTATGTAAAAGAATCAATAGAAATGAAAAGACAGTGGATGCAAATATGCTACATGCGACTGTAACCATGTGAAATGGTAGATTCAAGACTAAATGTGATTTCTACAAATTAAAAATAAAAGGGAGACTAATATTGAGGCTAGAATATGAGCTATGCTGAAGAAGCAACTGTCCTGTGTAATAATGAAAATTTAATAAAACGTAGCTAGAAAAACAGAAGCAAATGATGATGTTAACTAATATGTGAAAAGTGAAAAGATAAGACTAGTTATTTTTAGAATGTTCATTCCACAAATGAATATATATATACATATATATGTATATTACATATATGCGTGTGTATGTAAGGGCATAAGACAGCAACTATCTAGCAAAAACTCTTATTTAAATAAGCAACAGTTATTAGCACTGTTTTAAATGGAGGTCTACACAGAATGGATCAAAGCTGTGCCAACAGTCTCACATTAAAGTAATAATAGATAAGAAACAAAGGAGTGATAGGACAACAGCTAGGAAATACAAGTGTCCTCAACAGATCGAGAAGAACAATCTTAAGAAACTCAGCAGGGATCGAGGACTAGACGGAAAGTGCTGGCCCACGTCCGGGTATAGGCCGGCAGACCGGCGCCCGGCCGGGACGGAGAGAACAGTGCGGTAGCGTGTGGTGGGGTCAACGTGCAAACAACCCACCCGTGTGGTCAGCCGTGGCGTACTCTGTCAGCAGCGGCGACGCGGCCAAGTAGTTGGCGTAGTCTGCGTACGGCGTGTAGATGAGGCCGTGAGGATCGTGAGGTGACAGCAGTGGGGCCTGTGGGCCGGCAGAGCCGTTGAGGAGTGCCGAAGCAGCTGTAGTGGGCACCGGCAGGCGGGGCGACAGAATGAGCGGTGCACCCAGAGGCGCGGCTTGGGCGCGGATTCCGGGTGCGGTCAGGGTGGGCATCCCTGGCGACAACAGTCGCTGCGTCTCCGCGGCAGCCGCCGCCGTCAGTCTGCGCCACTCCTCGTCGCATGCCGCTGGAACAGCAGTCACCCGACAGTCAGTCACGTAATCCTGAGGCCACAGCTCATACGTATACAGAAGATGTGGTGCATTGGATTTATAGATATGGCATTAACCTACTTAAATAATTACTCTGAAAAGACCTAAATAAAGTGTAACAAAATAAATATAAATTATAATAATATATTTCATTATAGAGAATTAAAAGTATAGCTAATGCGTATGAGTACCTGCTGTCAAGACCGCGATCTCACCTGCAGCAGCTGCTGCCTTGGCACTGGAATCACGGTACGTGCCATTGATTATGGCGAGCTCCATCAACTGCCTCTTCTTCAGTTCATCCTCACCGTCAGCCTGCTGCGAATTAACACTACTGTCAAGACAAGATCTCGTCTATTGTCATTCGTATACATTGACTGATACTAGTAGGACAGACAGAAAATTGTATATGTGTAATTTCAGTATGTGTAAGAATAAACAAATACTGAGAGGCAAAAATAAATACAATAAGAAAGAATTCTGTACTGGGCTAGTGAACATTTGCAAAGCTGTTAAATTTTATTAAAGCTTTTTAAATAAGAAAACTCAATGTGTGACAGTAGAAAATGGAATTAATTTTTTTAATAGTCTGAATAAAATTTTTTGTTAGTTGACACTTCACACATTTCAACAAATTTTCTCCAATCACAGCACCTAGTCATACCCAAACTAATCATCATTGCCAAACTACCAAAACAGTTGCTCATTTCACTTTCAATTTCATTTCTACCTTTCTTTTGAACTTGGGTCCTGGATCTTCCCTTTTCCCCCCTCTTTATTAGACACGGTAAGAGGTGGAAAAATGCTAATGAACTTTCTGAAGGCAGCACATCACCGTTATATATGGTGCTAGAGACTAATAAGTATCCTACAATATATAATCTGATTTTTGGTGTCCGGAATTTATTGTTGCAAGTAGCTTATCTGATAGCTTATAACGGCAACAAAAATTTCAATATTTATGGAATTATTGACTAGATTTAAAAATTTTAAGTGAGCTTATAATCTACTCATTAGTAAGTAAATTCTTATCTAATGTTGAAACCAAGTATAAAGCAGAATTGATGATTGGTTGAGGGTACCTCTAAGTCAGTGCAATAATTACAGGTCACTAATTAAAGCCAAAAATCACAGTTCACTTTCAACATTGAAACAGCAGTTACTCTATCTTGACTTTGCTTGTACAGAGTGCAAATATGGTTAAAAGCTATGCTGTAGATCCTCGAGCACCACTTTCTCAGATGCACTGTATATCAGGGCTATAAAATTTGTCATTTGCCACAGTTCATACCTTCCACTTAGATCAGCTGTCAAAAGAGCATCGTTTATTGCAGCAGCCACTGCCAACATTACACTAAATGTTACAAGTAGAAGCACATTCAAGGTGACATTCAATGTGTGTGTGTTAATCATAACCCAGTGGCAGCCAATAGAGCAATACTATAACAGCACGTGGCAAGACATCAACAAACAAGTAATTTTATTCAGACTATAGTAAAACTTCATGTATTACATTAATACTGTTTGTTTACTTAGAACTGACATACATTCACAAATCATACATCTATGTTTTGCTATTATCTGCAATATTGTGCTACTAACTTATTTCCCAAAGTTTTCAATACCCCTTTCATTTTCCACTGAAATACTAGAAGGTTAGGAAAATGTCCAGACTCTGCACAGCTAAGTGGTATGAAATGTAGGTAACTAATTAGGACAGGCCTTATACAACTATTTAATTATCCCTCTGAAGAAATAAAGGAGTGGAAACAATAAATAAAGGATAACTATATTGTAATATGACAACTACAACTACAACCCCCCCAAATTGAAATTACTTTCAGAACCAACATTTGTTTAAGTTAAACTTCTAGCCAATATTTTATAAATTTGTCTTCTGAAGTAAATATGGCAATTATGGTGTAACTGTACACTAAATATAATGATCTATGAAGTATCTACTGCTATTATATAGAAAGTGACTAGCATAATGCGGGCATGGTGCAGAACTGTGCACATCACTGCAGCAGCAGTGTATGCAAGCCAACACTGGCCCACAAGTTGGAGTTGACTGACCACGGGAACGAGCAGTTTCTTCACTTCCTCGACAGCGCGCTGCATCTTCAGAGTCGCCCTGTTTTCTGTGTCCTCCACAGTCAGCAACACGTGCAAGTCATCATTAAGGTGCTCCCAGTTTGGCTTGCCACGGTTTAGTTCCTCCTGAAAATTTGGAGTTATTTTGCATTCCATTATCACTATGCAGTGTGAAAAACTTGAGGTAACATAGGTAAAAAAATCAAGCTAAAATAATTCCAAGTAAAAAATAAGAAAGTGGATACATAGGCAAAGTGCTTTAACTTAATTTGTTTTTCATGCAAAATATCTCTAAAGATCTGGCTAAAATTTGTACTTCTACAATGACAAAAATAACATATAATGTAATGGTGAAACTTAGACAATCCGCAAAGACTGCTAAGTATAATCTATTACTGAGCCCATTTAAACCAATTGCTACTAATGAATACCAAAGCAAAATTGAAAAGTTATACTGTTTGTATTTGGAAAGCATACTTACTTCCAAAGATATGCATTTAATTCATATACTCTTCTTCATTTCCAGTTACAGAAAGCAGCTTGAAAAAGGACATTTATTTCTAAGTGATATATGATAGTTGACAGTGTACAATAAATAACATCACCAGTAAATCAAAGTATCTTTAATGTGCAACTGGCAAGGTCTGTGCTGTTCAACACTGTTACAACTATTGATTTAACTTTGAAGCAACATTTACCCTACTGTTACACAGCAATACAGTATGTCCATAACGTTGTAGTGCTGTTTTAAACAGTTAGGGAATGACAACCTAAACAACACAAAATGAAAGAAAAACACTCATAATGTGTTACATAATTTTTGTGCATATGCAATTAAGGATACAACAATGAAATTAAGCAAATTACATATCTGTATCATGTGTGGACATTTCAGTCAAGATTTGTACGATTTCAGAGTAAGTTCAGTTGTTCTGTGGCTTGATAAATCTGAATCTGTGACATGTTTAGCTTGAATATCATTGTGTATATAATGAAGTCCCACCCTGTAGAAATTACATTAGATGGTGGAATCATCAATTGAAGGAAATTGGCAGTTTGTTGGTCCAGAAAAATTTTGATAGGCCTTTGGTTGGTGACAGAACTGTAGAAGCTATATGGGACGCCTACCTAAGGAGCCCTAAAATTCTTCATTTAAGGGTTACAGACAAAGTATTATATCAGGGGCCTCAAATGATTTGAATTTGCTGCACAGATGCTTCATGAAATAGACAATGACTAACAATCCATAAAGAGGGCAGTGTTTAGTGATGAGGTCATATTCCACGTGTGTGGTCATATTCATTCCTGTAACATTAATATATGGGCTGCTGAAAATCATCTTGTATAGGCTGAGTATGAACTTAACTCCCCTAAGGTGAACTCCTGGTGTACAAGCAAGCATTATAAAATTATAGGCCTGTGTGTTTACAGAGCTAACTGTAATTTCAAATAACTACTTAATATGTTGCAATTATACGCAGTACCACAAATTTGAGATGAAGAAGGCAGTGTCATTTTCCAACAAGATGGAACTCCTCCACACTACACCAAGATTGTTTGTGGGTTTCTGGATCCAACATCTCCCCAGATATGAATAGGAAGGGACAGATTTAAGACCTGACCAGTATGATCCCCAGAAATGACACTCGTAGATGTTTCCTTGTGGGGTTATGTAAAGAAATGTCTATACAGTGTTCATAACTACAAGATTGACCCTTTAAAGGAGAAAAACTGAGTTGTTATTCATTCCATTACACCTGGTCCTTATCCAGTGGAATAAATTGGAGTATCATTCAGATGTGTGTAGAGAAAGAAATGGAAGTCACACTGAATTGCAGTGAACAGGTATGCAAACTTGATTGATACATAAAAGAGAACTAACATTAATTCATAGTTCATAATCCCCCAATTCAAAGACATTTTTTCATGTTTCTTTGTTTGTGATAAAGGTGCACCATGTAATATGTACAGTAATGAAGGTCGATTTTAAGTCTTTCAGGAAAGATTTCAGCAAATTACCTTTAACATCATTCAAGTTTCCATTCATGTAAATTTATTTAATAGGATTCAAAAAACCTAGTACAAAGTACTGCATATAGGCCTATTTCCTAGCCCTAGCCATTAACTGTTTCTCCATCAGTGTACTATACAAAATTGCCATCAATATAATTCCATTAGATACTGACTTTTAGGAAGTTTATGTTCTTTAAATACACAAACACTCACACATATACAAACGCAAACACGTAAATGTCTGTCTAGGTGTGTTTGCGTTTGGATATGTGTGAGTGTGTGTGTATTTGTTTACCTTCCTTTTTTCCCCCCAAGGTAAGTCCTTCCGCTCCTGGGATTGGAATGACTCCTTTTCCACTTCCTTAAAACCCATATCCTCCCCTTTCTCCTCCCCTTTTTTCCTCTTATCCTGAAGAAGCGACCAACAGTTGCGAAAGCTTGTATGTGTGTTTGTATGTGATTTTATTTGTGTCTATCGACGAGCCGGTCCTTTGGGTAAGTCATCTGTTTTCTATTTTTTATATTTATTTTTAATAACAGATATTTTTGTTTTCAAAAATTAGCTACTGTGAGATTGTTTCACAACAATTTCATTATGTTGAGTTTCCAAATGTTATTACAGCAGTATATTTCCTAGACTTCCCTGGAATAAGACATATTTATTAGATCGACGGTGATCTCATCCAAAATATATAATGCTGCGAAAGAAAAAACTGTATCAGCAAATAATAATCAAGCAGGTTCAATGAAATCACTTCTGAAGATCTGAAATAATACAAGTGAAACTAATTTTTTTCTTGGCAGATTCCCATTTTTTTCTGGAACGTTGTAGTAAGTGGCTAATTTAATGTACTAAACATTAAATTTATAGTGGCCACATACTAAATAGTATTATGCTATTGTGTGAGTGTTGAATTCATGTCTTGTGATATTCGACAAGTTACAGTATTCCCCCATGGGAATTTTGGCACAAAATAGTGGCCGCCTGTGCATATCTGTGCCCCCTCTCTCCTTTTGAATAATCCATATGGAGGGCATGATGAATAAACTTTGGCTACAAGTTGTTGTGGATTTTCTTTGTTTCTAAATTTCGTTCATTATCCCGGAGCGTTGCTCCTTTCCTTCTTGGACTCATATTCGGGAGGACGGTGATTCAAACACACCTCCGGCCATAATGATTTATGGTTTTTCATTACTTCTCTAAATCACTCCAGGCAAATGCTAGAATTGTTCTTTCAAAGGAGTTGGGCAATTTCCTTACCCTTTCCTGACAAAAATTCCGAGCGTGTGCTCAATCTCTAATGGCCACCATGTCGACGGGACATTATGAACCCTAATCTTCCTTTCCTGTCCTCTACTTGAGTCTACTTTCATCTGGTTGTTTTCTTTCTTTCCTGAAATCCTCCCTACTGAATTATTTCTCTAAAACATGTTTTCTATTGTGTCTGTTTTAATTCCAGTGCTTTCTATCTGCTTTTCAATCTCAATTAACCATGTGAGCTTTGCTTAGTAAGTGTTCGGTAATTTCAAAACCCACTTTGTTAGTCTGATGGTGCGTCCAAACATTGTAATCTTTCTTGTTAGTTTGACTGCTTCTCAGGTACAGAACTTCAGATCGGGTCATTACTTGGGACTGTTCCAGGACAGGTATTTGTTTTGTTATAAACACATTTGGACAAATGAAATATCCTTTCCAGTTTGTGCACTCTAGTTTCTATAGCAGTATTTTGTCTTGTGTATTTCAAACAATTAGCTCTGTGATATTTTGAGAAGCATCATAGGTATCTGTCATGAACAAATCTCTGATTTGTTCTTCGACATTGTCTAGTGAGTCAGTAATTAATGCCATACCATCTGCTAAGGCTAAACAGTCAATTGTTATCTTGTTTGGATTTCTTCCTAGTTTAACCCTTCAGTATTGATGGGATATCTTCATTGTAGAATTACCTTCTCTAATACACAGTTAAAAAGCACAGGGACAAATGATCTAAGAGTCAAAGACCTAAGTTAATTTAAAACAATTATGAGAGTTCCATTCTAAATTTTACTTTAGATGTTGTGTTTGTTAATGTTGCTCAAATTTTAGTATTGAACCCCAATTCCTTCACGATATCAATTAGTGCATTTCTGATAGTTGAGTTGTGGGTTTCCTTAAATCCACAGAAATGAACCATATTTCAAGTTCCTTATTTTCCTCATTCCTATTACTTTATGACCACCCCTTCCTAAATCCTGCCTCATACTTCCCTGCTTGTCTGTCAAGTATGTGTACTCTTTTTATAAGTGCCTTATCTACGGTAAAAGCAACATTGGCCACACACTAGACGTAGGCTCTCTATGGACAATGAACAATGTATTAAGATATTAACGAGTAACTTGCTACGTACTAATGTAAGATGTAGAGAATAAAGACTGTAGGTGAAGAGATATTGGAATACGTCCAATAACATACAATCGACGTCAGCGGAAGAGAGGGACTTGTGGCGGGCTGCACTGAACCAGTGCCACACCAAGGCACTGTCTAGCATGCACTCCTTTCTCATCGAATGTCCCAACCAGTCCTTTTTCCTTTCTCTTATAACCTTCAGAAGAGATCATCTCTCCCCAATCATTTCCAACACTCTTTCATTACTCACTCTTACCATCCAGACTATCCTCTCCACTCTCAGCCACATCTCAAATGCTTCTAACTTTTTTTCATCCTTTCGTCTCAGTGTCCATGTTTCTGCCCCGTAGTGCCACACTCAAGACAAAACATTTGCCAAGCCTTTTCCTTAGATCCTTATCTATTTTGGCACATAAGTCTCCTATTACTGTTGAATGCCTCCTTTGCCTCTCTTTGCTTGTTCATTATCAATTTTAGTTTCCTGTCTACAAAAACAGCTTAGAAATAGGTATGTTGTTTGCTACTATGTTTTTTTTTAATTGCTTCAATTTGATATTCTCCTAGGCTGTTAAATAAGTAACTAAAATTAACAGAGATTACATAAAATATATGTGGCTGACATGAATCAACAATTACAGATTTTGTGAATTAGAAGATCATATGTAGCAAAAGAATAGGTTCTACAAAATATAATTCATATTTATTAAAATTAAACTGTATTTATTTGTACTGCAGGAGGAAAATGAGTGGAATTCAGGTTCTGGTAGGGGGGGGGGGGGAAGGAATTCTGTAAGACTTGATGGGAAAATAAAATGGAGTATAAACACTGATTGATAAGGCCAGTGACCCGGATCATTTTAGCCAACAGTGCTGTTCGCACAGGGGAAGGTGAAGGTGTGAGAGTGGCAGTTGCGAGTGACTGACCTTCTTCTTGTCGCGCATGGAGCCGCGGCCGCGCACCATGATCTTGCAGCCCGTCTCCTGCTCCAGCTGCTTGGCCGTCATGCCGCGCGGGCCCAGGATGCGCCCCACGAAGTTGAACTGCAACACACAACAAGCTGCTGTCACTCGGCTGCCCACACTGACACACATGACACATTAAGGCGAGCATTGCTCACTTTCTGACTGCACAATGCCTTAATTTGTAGACGACCTCTAAGCCTATCAGACCAAACTGCGTGGTCATCAGTCCGTAGCTTACAAACTACTTAAACCTAGGAAAACTAAGCTAAGGACAAACACACACACCCATGCCCCAGGGAGGACTCGAACCTCCACGGCGAGCAACCGCGCGCTCCGCAGCGAGACGCTTTAGACTGCTCGGCTACTCCACCGCGGCTTCGAAGTAGTCACCTGTGTTGTCTAGAACCCGTTTCCAGAGATGTGGAAGAACCTGTTCTGTTGATGGTGCGAATGGAGCCGTCTACTGCCTGTCGAATCTCTGCAACAGTTCTGAAGCGAATGCCAGAAAGTGGTTCCTTCATCTTCGGAATGAAATCAAAATCACAAGGATTTCTTGCGCTGTATGTGCCCATGCATCATCGTTCAAAATAATGGGTGGGTTGTGCAGAAAGTGTTGCCGCTTCTTTCTGCAAAGCTGGTAGCAGGTGATGCTCCAAACACTAACAGTAATAATGTGAATTGATGGTCTCCGTAGTTCCCGTTACGAAAACATAGACACACCGTTACGTTATACCGCTACCTCACAAGTGACTGTGTTTTCCTCGATTGTGCATACGCCCGTGACGGGAGGTGGGTGAGTCTATTTTGTGCTGAGATAAGGTAGGTATGTCAACAACCTGTGCTATCAGCGACAATAGTAGATTCCATTGTACAGTGTTTCCACAGCAGTGTTGCCACTATTTAATTTCCAACCCTCGTAGTATTACAGCCAAATTGGTTGGCTTGGATGAGGGATTCAGGTGCACGCTGTGATGTTGCTTCAACTCCATACTAGGCGACCCGGCATCTTCAGAGAAGGGCCTCCCACTCAGTTACGCCATACTATCATTTTATTCTGCTCACCAAGTCGGGCATTCCATTGAATAGACAGAGTCACTGCCTTAAATTATATCCTTTAATTACCTATATGTACATTTAAATTTTGTTTTCTTTATGTAATATTGTCGGGCAGTCGAATGCTATATTGTACAATGGTTGCAGTGTGTTCGCAGCTCTTCTCAGCACTAGAGACTAACAGCACTAAACACACCACTTCACGAAACAGCTGCAGCAGACAACTGTTTTTGACACTTGATCAAGAACATGTCTTGGTACGATTTGTTACCATTAAATGCCTGTTAACGACGCATAGACCTTAAAAACCTTAACGTGCACCACATAGAAGTGTGGTTAATTACCTTCGACTGTACAGTATATGGAAACAGGTTCTGATACCGAGGCACGCTTTTTTTATTTCCTTTTTTTGCCTTTGTAAAAGCTTCTTGGACCACCAATAAGACTTCACTGGGTCTCAGAATTATTCCCCCGTATTTCCTCAATATGTATAATTCCAAGGGTGTGTTTAGGTAGGAACCTATTCATTATGTTTTAGTAAATTAATAAGGAGCAGCCCGTTTATTTTTCCTCTCGTGCTATTCCAGCTGTTGAAGGTGTCAGAAAATTAGCAAATCAAAACACGTAGGAAATTTTAATTGACTGGGTTCGATTTCTATATCTACGATTATAACACTGAATAGCTTATAACTTTTGTTTCGAATAGTAGTGAGGATACGATTTCGTTACTGTGTAATATGACTGGTCTCTGATTCGATTCCCTGTCAGTCGAAGGGTTTGTATCTATCGCTTATCACTTCTTTCACATCCAACGATGTTTACTGAGGTGGTTCGGAATTCACGTGAAAGTGTAGGGATCCCTCAAAGGCTACAGGAATAGACTTAATAAAGCACTGTTGTGTTAAAAACAATCTTCCAATTGATGATGGCAATAATAATAATAATAGTAATAATAATAATAATAAAGAAGAAGAAGAAGAAGAAGAAGAAGACAGAGACATGAGTTCTCAAACTGTGGAGTAGCTTCACATGGAAGGTTTGCGGGGATGGGGGGCTGTCGTTCACAATGCAATGACACCTCAAATTAACCAAGAGTTAATCGTTGGAGCTTTACACCTTTTCGTAATCTTGTGCGTGAAACCTAAAACGGCATGCAGGAGCCAGCTTTGGGCATGGCACTGTGGCCGTGTCAAAATAATACACTAGCACCTAAGGCGAAGCTATCAGTAACTACGGGATAAGAGTGCCCAACAAGGCTTGCTATTGTCAAAACTCGCCGCACAGCAACAAATCTCAGTTTATCCGAAGCACGCAATATACTGCGCTGCAGTCGTTAACCTGATTTAGCGTTACATGGGCAGTGTTTTTAGCCACACGCTAAATGAAGACGTAAACGGGCGACAGTTTGTCTTTCTTGCACCGGAGGACACGCCACACGCTGTATTTCAGCAGTGTAAATCTAAGGGGCTTAACTGCTGCGGTTATCAGTCGCCGCGGCCGAACAGCCGTGCGCATTGAGGCGCCGTGCTGCGGTGCGCGCGGCCATTCGCCGTCGGGCCTTCGAGTCCTCCCTCGGGCACGGGTGAGTTGTCCTTAGGTTAGTTTAACTTACTTTAAGTAGTTTGTAAGAGGGACTAACAACCAAGCAGTTAAGTAGCATAGATTTACAGCCATTGTAATACTTTTTGTTATCAGTCCTTAGGCTTACAAACTGCTTTAACATAAGCTAAGGACAATAGATACACCCATGCCTGATGGAGGACTCGAACCTCCGACGGCGATCAATCGCGCGCTCCGCAGCGCTCGCCCACTCCATGGCGGCAGTAATGGAAGAAACCATTACGCGGATGCACAGTTGGGCAGGAAACAGGGATACGTGACATTTATCCACACCAAGATTGCAAGAAAATAATAATTAGACTATCTTTCAGCAGGCGGTTGCGTTACAATTGATCACCCTGTAGAAGGTAACAAACGTTCTGATGGGTTGCGGCGTTGAACTGAACTACAGCCACCACCTGGGTGCCATAACATTGCTAAACGTTCCTCGCATTCTGCGGTGGTCACGTCTGATCTCTCCCGCTGCTGTGCTTTCTCGCCGCTCTGTTGTTAAAATTTGTCGCCAATTTTCTGAAGTCTTCGGAAACGTAGGCAATGGTGCCTCACTTAAAAATGGCCGTACCAACGTTCACGGTGAGGACCTCAATTGTAGGGCTAGGCTTGTGACTAAAGAACTTGTGACGAAAATCAAGGGCAAAATTCGTGGAAATAAGTCTTTTCACGATCACGACTTTCGAAACTTTTCTCCGAATTCTTCCCACCGACGAAAACATGGTTCGCTGTACATAGGGCCGAACTGCATGCTGATATAAACCACTGGTTGAAATCATATGTGGCATATTTCTCCAGAGGTTGTGCCTCGGTATTAAAAGTACCTCAATATGAATGGCGATTATGTACTCTTAAATCGCGTAAGAGTATACCTTTAAAATATTCGTATTGAAATTTGTTTTTCCCATATTTTATTATTATTTTATTTTCAGAACGGCCTCGGACCTTTGTGGTAGTACACTCCGATGCAGTGGCATATTTTTGAAACGCTTAACTGACGAACTCCTCAATCAGAAGAAATTTTCTTTTTGCCTTTGACGCAATCGTCCTAAACTTTGAATAATAATTTGCTTTGAGTGTCAGTTCATTAAAATCAATATGAAATCGCTGTTCTTCAGCAACTAAATTAAGACAATCCAAAATGAGAGTCATTAAGCACAGAAGAGAATCCTTTAATCCTGGAAATACAGGGCAAACACAGGCCAGGAGGACAGACGGGCAGCATACTAATGAGACGTCGCCTGACGCTCAGGCAACCCGCACGTCCCAACAACATTGCGTGCAACAGCACGGCCGCTTGCAGGCGCTACTTGGAGAATGCAAGCGGCCGGTTGTAGTTTTCGCTGTGACAATATATACCGGGGGCTCGGCTCCGTACCGCAGTGGTAGAGTGCCAGACTACAAATCCAAAGGTCACGGATTCGATCCCCGTGCGAACCTAGGGCTTTTATCTGTCACTTTGCACTTCTTTCACCTCTGGCAGTGTTGCTGATGGGAAAAGTACCGAGTAGCACCGTGGTTCGGAACCCACGTTGAACTGTGGGCTTTTCCTGTAAGTTAGCCGTTTTTAAGACAGTCGATAGTTGCAGTCTTTCTTTGGAGTTCAGGTGTGACGTCGTTACCTGAATTATGTTATTCCAAGACGCTGCACTAAACGAGTCGGAGAGTAAGACATTGTATGCACATATTTTGTGACGCCATAGCTCCCTCCCCTGCATAACCCGGTAAAAGGAAACTAATTGTCGCAGAAGCTAGTAACATAGTAGAGTCCCCTATGCATTGCTTCATTAGGGAATGCGACAATATTACAACAGTTAAAGTACACACAGAGCCATTTTTACAAGCAGTCTTTCTTACCGTTTCTCATCATAACTGGGGCAGGAATAAAACCCCTATCATGCTATTACAAAATCTATTACTTTGTGTAAATAATACTGATCAAATGCCAACCCTATAATTAAAACTAGTAAGATGGCTCCAGAATCTGAAGAAACCCAACAGTACACAGTAAACGCAAAGAGTTGAAATGAAGGCAACATGTATTGAGAGGCCAATATCAATTCAAGCGCTATTAAACAGGGGTCGACAAGAAGCACACGAGCTTACCCCACATTCTGTTCCGACCGCCAGTTTCTGCGCAGTAAATACCCTTTTTGTATCAGACGAGTTAACCCAAAATCTTACACCATTCGTCATAAGCGAATGAAAATAAAGTATGTTTTGGTACAAGAATGGATAACATTCTGACGGAAATTATAAATATATTTTACAAATCTGTCGAAGAGTTGCACCGTTTTTCAAAGCCAATGGTCGGCCAACTGCCCACTAATAAGTAGATATTATGAGTACGTTGGGTGTTATTTGGCCCTCCACATATGTAGGGGAGACCGGGGCCCAGTCGAGTTAGTTCATACAATAGACGCTAGATCGTGTTAGGAATCAATCAGAAAGTAGGTGGCACTGTCCCTCTCCCCTACAGTGCCAATAACGCAGACGGCGAAGTTTTTGGACAAGCTATAGTCCTTAACTGTTTTTGTACCTGTTTCAGGAAAATTCTACTCATCGGTTAATGAGTATTATTTAACTTTTGCTTGCTTTAGGAGCAATGAAGTGAGTAATATAATAAAAGGTCGTACATTAAGGATTATTTCTATATGGCATACAGACTTCATTGCTTCAGTGAGTTTTCTAAAGCACAGAATTTATTGTAAAGATGGGGATGGGGCAGGTTGGCCCAGAGAGGACGGGGCACGCTGGCCAGCCGAGACAACCTGTCACGTCCTATAGGAGCTGTACTTCTTTAAACTCGACGAAAGGATTGTTACTTTTAATGATAATAATTCTTCGAGTTTATTAATTATTAACATAATTGTCGAAGTTAAACATATTTTGACACGTTTCAGAGATCAAAGCAGCTTCATATTCACGATATAAAAACCGTTGAATAAACGGCAACCAGTAAATTTTATTTTAATCTTAAACAGTGATCTGAGAAGTCAGAACCTTGTTCATGTCCTTAGTTTCAAAACATGAGTTACGGCTCTGGCTTAAACCTTTGTTTTATTTGTAATATCATAAAAATGATCCAAAATTACGAAAGTATGAAAGGGGAATGATTTCTGAAGTAATGGAAAAGATCTGTGAGGACTATTAGGGAAGACTTTGGGATTCCAAGAAAATCGTACTGAAGGTACTGTGCTAAGTACAGACAGACCTCATGTCAGTTTTCACAGGTAATTGAAACTCAGGAAACAAATTGGATTTCAACCGTTCCCATTGGACCAAAGCATCGGAAGAAAAATTAGATCACAGGCTAGAAAAGCCCTTTTTCAAAAAGGAAAGATGGTAGTAATGATGACGATGAGAAACAGTCAAGTGGAGAACAAGGAATTCAGATCACGCACTGTAAGCGTTGGGCTCACCAGAGATGCGTGAAAAATGAAATCCGTGGACTATTTTATGAGTGTTAAAACTGTGCTGATCCTTTGGAGCTGGACATTGATTAATGTTGACTGGTTTGTATTAAGACACTATAAATCGTTATAGGTTTAAACTATCCTCAATGTAACGCATTTAACTCAATATCTTGATATTATACACATTAAACTATATTTCTTTATTACTGTTAGTTTTATTTTGATTTCCTAGTTATACTTACGAAAAGACTACATTGGTCAACGTACCCCAACCTCTGGGCCAACTTACCCCTGGGTAGGGGCAAATTGGCCCACTTGACACAAGTCCAGTAAAAGCTCAGTGGTACAGTGCCAGACTACAAATCCAAAAGTCGCGGGTTCGATCCCCGCCAGGTCCTAAGATTTTTATCTGTCACTTTCCGCCTCTTTCACCTATGGCAGTATTGCTCATGTGAAAAATACCGAGTAGCACCGTGGTTCGGAACCCACGTTAAACTGTAGGTCCCCCTATAACTGGCTGGGTAAGTCAGTTCGAAGGTCGGAGGAAGGCAACGGTATATCACCTCCAAACTAGGACCATGCCTAGTAAAGCACTGTGGTGTTCAAACCAATCTTCGGATTGTTGACTGCTTTACCTTTTTTTTTTTTTTTTACTTTAACTGATATTTTCAAGCTTAATAACTTTCACCAGATTCAGTGAAGACCTATCTAATATTTAACACCAATTTCATAAATTTAAATATGTCAAATGAATTAATATTCACAAAAATTAAAATTAAAATATGGCCAACGTTCCCCGGTCTAAATGTTCAAATGTTTGTATAGCTTATGGGTCTTAACTACGGGGTCATCAGTCCCTAAATTTACAAACTACTTACGAACCAGCTATTTTTAAATGTGTTTATTTCCGTCAACAGTTGCAATTAGTACCAATTAGTACTCAGCCAGACGAGTTGCGGACGCAACTATAAGATCTGAAGATGATCCAAGTGATCGAAACATGTTATTAAACAATTATATTGCAACTGTTGACGGAAATAAACACATTTAAAATAACATAGTGCAGTTGCGGACACTCTCCAATCGATCATGTCGACTATAATGAGAACTAGCTAATACTAAGGACGGCACAAATATCCATGCCCGAGGGGGGGGGGGGAGATTCGAACTCCCGACCGTGTTCCCCGGTCTCCCCTACCTCGTGCAATGAGCATGAAGATGAAATTAGAGGGATTCGAGTTCATACTAACATCAAAAAGTATCCGTGCGTACCATTCGCAGCTGGATCACGGAAAAGCATGGGGGAGGGGCAGCAGTGTACAGAAAGGACCACTCATGCAGCTACATCTACATGCATAATCCGCAAGTCACCCGACGGTGTGTGGCGGAGGGTACCTTGAGTACCACTATCGAATTTCCCCCCTATTCCAATCACGTATTGTTCGCGGAAAGAAGGATTGTCTCTGTGTGGGCTCTAATCTCTCCGATTTTATCCTCACGGTCTCTTCGCGAGATACACGTAGGAGGGAGCAATATACTGCCAGACTCCTCAGTAAAGGTAAGTTCTCGAAACTTCGACAAAAGCCCGTACCGAGCGACAGAGCGTCTCTCCTGCAGAGTCTTCCCCTGGAGTTTACCGATCATCTCCGTAACGCTTTCACGATTACCAGATGATCCTGTAACGAAGCGCGTGTGGAAAGAATATAGCTGTGACTGCGTGGACATGCAGAAGGGCTGTAGTTGCGAGGGCTGGCAGCGATGCCCGGCACGTCAGCTCGTGACGTGACGGAAGCGGCGGCGGCCGCCGGCATGCTGATGAGGCGCACGCAGTTCGCACTTCCGCGCGCGGGCCTTGCGGCGTGCCGTCACACGTCTGGCTTTCCCTGCAATTCCAGGCATTTGTTTTTCTTTCACACAGCAGTCACCTGCTGCCTAGACATCTGCTACGCCGCCTGGTAAGCAATGCTTGAGGGAGTGCGGACACACGAGTCCTTATTTCGACACGCAGAAATTATCTCCGGCCGATGAGAACTCGCTAGCTGTCAGCCAATGAGACGCTGCCTGTTTCTTAACCGGAGATTCAGGCGCTACGCGCCCCCACGTGCTAAAAAGAAAGAAAAAACCTTCGTGTTTAACCTATACCTAACCTAACTTTCAGTTAAAAAAAGTTATCTGTAGCGTAGCCTTAGGATGGTTAGGTATAGGTTAAACAAAAAGATTTTTTAAGTACGTGAGGGCGCGTAGCGTCCGAATCCCCGGTTAAGAAACACGCAGCATGCCACTGGCTGACAGCACATGCAGCATCTCATTGGCTGGAGACAATTTCTGCGCGTCGAAATAAGGACTTGTTGCGGACATCACGGTATTGACAGGTACAGAAATCAAAGGTAAAGCAGTCAATAATCCGAAGATTGGTTTGAACACCAAAGTGCTTTACTAGGCATGATCCTGTTTGGAGGTGGTATGCCGTTGCCTTCCTCCGCCCTTCGAACTGACTTACCCAGCCAGTTATAGGGGGACCTACAGTTTAACGTGGGTTCCGAACCACGGTGCTACTCGGTATTTTTCACTAGATCAATACTACCAGAGGTGAAAGAAGTGGAAAGTGACAGATAAAAATCCTAGGACCTGGCGGGAATCGAACCCGCGACCTTTGGATTTGTAATCTGGCACGCTACCACTGTGCAACCGAGGCGCACACAGAAATCATATAAGCATCAAATTTCTTCCGCAACAAATACTAAAGGTATTCTGTCGGTACTAATTTCGTTACCTGTGCAAACTCACAACTAGCCCGTCTCTTGAGGGCCAGCTCACCATGAACATGATCTGAGGATGATCTTTATTGATCGAAACCGGTCATCATAATGAAATAAATATATTGAGATCTCGACTGCTGCAATTATACTATTAATAAATTTTTGATCGAAGTTTATTTTCCTAGGGAACAATGTTCTACAAAACATTAGATCTAGATCTCGGGAACGCTTGAGATCAAACTGCCACCACAATCTTCACTCTAAAACATAATACAGAAGCAACGTAAATAATGAAGGCCCTCTTCAAGTGTAATTCTGCAATAGTCGCTGTTTCCACACCTCTATTTCGAAAGGAAGGAAGCTCAGGATTTAACGCCCCGTCGGCAGCCTGGTCATTAGAGACGGAGCTAGCGTTCCGATTTTCGGTTAAGGATAGGGAAGGAAATCGGCCATGCCCTTTCAAAGAAACCATCCCAGCATTTGCCTGGAGTGATTTAAGGAAATCACGGATAACCTAACTCTAATTTAAACCACCGTCCTCCCGAATGTGAGTCCAGTATTTTACCACTGTGCCACCTCGCTAGGTCCTTCTATTGCGGTAGTCTTTAGGATTGTTCTGGTGTCTACAGTTACCTGGATGTATTGATGCCAACTGTAGGATTTTGTGTGTAGTTTGTAGCCCTAGAATTTACATTCTGGGTGTTCATGTAAATTCAAATACCAGATGAGGCCTGATGAAGACTCTAGCAGAAGGTAGTAATGCAGAAGGACCTTGCCGCCTTAGAGCTTGACAAAAGGCAAATGAAGGCTGAACGTGCCCCAGTCAGTGAGTCATAGGTCAATCTGAAGTCGGAGCAGTAGAAACACCGACAGAGATAAATGCAATGCCGCGGTGGAGTGGCCGAGCGTTTTAAGGCGCCTTTCTCCGGAGCGTAAGGTTTCTCGCCGTCAGAGGTTCGAGTCCTCCCTCAGGCATGGGAGTTTCTGTTGTATGTAGTATGTTACTTCAAGTTAGTTTACGTCGTTTGTAAACCTAATAACTGATGACCAACGTAATTAAGTGCCTTAGACTTACAAACATTTGAACATTTTGAAATGGATAAATACATGCAGCTCTAACACCGGTCCACAATAGCTGCTACACTCACAGCACATGTCGTTACGTCCACCCAACCGCGCCTTTATTTCTACAGCAATGTGCTTCGTCCAGCACTGAACATCCAAGGGGTAGGCAAATATGAAAAAGAGACGTAGGGGACACGTCTTCATTTATTATTTCAAAAGTAACCGTGGTAACTGTAAATATATTTGCCTCACTGTGAGCTAACACAGTCAATGCCTTCAAGAAAAATTTCACAAGGAAATCGACGGTCTCGAGTGCTTTCTGCACGGTGCCAAACTGATGGAAATCGTGTAGAGATACATTAGGACTGCTTGGACGATGGCCTTCCCTGCGAAACTTCTGCAGATTATTCGGAACTACTCTCTCAACATGTTACCGAATATTTATCATGCAACAGGACGATGCTGTTTCAAAAATACTGCACACGTTTCACTGGGAAGCCCTTAATACAAGTTTCATATAACCATGACCACTCCCCATGCTACTTCCGTAATTCGTGAAGCCCTGAAGGCATTCGAGGTCGCCCATTTGCTTTGTATGTAGAAGTTACACGTCTGATAACAATTATGGTTCCTAGCCAAACTAAAAACATTTTGGAGTTTACCTCTATGCCTCTCAGTGGGATAAACGCATTAGAATTATGGCAATCGCTTCAAATGATGAGTAGTTCTGTCACGTTTTTATCTGACTGCCTCTTATAACAAGCAGTTCATGATAATGGTATTTTCAGGATACTTTGATAGACATGTGACTAATGACTAGAATCCTACACATATTCAAACACTTAACTCCTTAGAACAGTAATGGGGAGGGAAATCGCCATGTTAACGGAATAATCTAGACACTGAACGGAGTCAGATAAGTAGCTGGATAACAGTGCAAAGGCTGCGAACGCTGTTCCCCCGAATGTGAGCTGCGTGTCTTAATTGTTACGCCAACAGCTCCGCCATGGGGTTTAGAGCGGCAAAATTTCGAATAGTGGCCACACTGGAGGAGGCCGAAGGTAAGCGGTGGCTGTTATCGTGTAGGAAGTGAACGTGAAGAACGAAGAAGATGCGCAACTCATCACTGTGGTGGTGCGAATAGGAAGGGCGGAAAGAAACATCAAACTGAAGTATCATCTTATTCAAATATAACAGAAAAGGCGAACGAGCTACGGTGCAAAATGAGAATATAAATGATTCTTTCAACTTCATATTACCACATCGGCTGTTTGATCGAATATATTCCTCCCCACCACAAAAAATTATTCTGTAGGCTACCACTACCTGGGCGTAACTATAGGCGACTCCATAAACCGCAGCACTGGCGGAATACCGCCTTCGTAATCGCTACCCGCGTGACGTGACGAGTAATGTCAGAGAGCAGAGGTATAAACAGCCCAGTATGGAAAGTCCCTCCGTTTGAGAATATCGAATACAAGACCGGTACAAAACCTTTTTTTTTTACCACTACAAGATCTTTTGCTGGTATTTTTTTGTTACTGGATAAGAAGAACTCGTCATCTCCTTAAATGTACGTCCTACGACGAACCAACACGTCGCTGTTTACTGCGCTTGTGTTAATGCGCGCACACTGCAGATTTCTTTTTCCTCTTCTGGTTACGTGTGCACTGTGCAGTCTCAAACGTAATCGATAAGATAAATCGACGGAAGCCACCGGCGAGGATGCAGAAGCATTTAAATCCGATAGTTAATTATACTCTGCACAAGCCCGTAATTAAGCTAACACTTTTTCCTCCCTGGAAACCACACGAGACTGACGTGATCTGATGAGAAAATAAGATATCTGGCTCTTATGGAGCATCAAGGATGGCAACTTTATGTAAGCTGCTTCTTTTACGGGGTGGGACCTATCTCACGTTTCGTCAATATCTACGGTGAACGTCGTTAAGGTTTCACACACACTCGGAAGGCGCCTCTTCAGCTGCACTCTGCCGTGTGTATTAGAACAGGACGTTAAGCTGGTGGTAGACTGTAGAAAAAAGATCGATAATTTACCATAAGCACTTTGAGACATCATTAATCGCTTGTTTAGAAACATTGCAGAGCAGCAGTAAGGATAATAAAAAGAGGAACCAGTAAATATAGATTCTCGTTCTATTCTCAGCCAGCTACACTGGAAATAGCTGAACATGCTGTTTACAAAGCAGACTTGTCATTCCAGAACCTCTTTCATACGTAGATTAAGCAGACGATGACTTTGTCTAGATCCTTCAGTTCGAAACGTCATTAGTCCGTATTCCTACCAGTTCTTGAAGTTTCCTATCAACGTTTTTAGGAAATTTTCAAGCATTTGACCGGCTCCTCTCACAACTGAATTACGCTTATGGCTATTACGCTGGGTTTTTATATGTTTTGTTCGATAGCTCGTTTTAGTCCGACCGAAATCTTTGAACTGCTAGAGAACTGATCTGCTAAAACAATGTGTTTCAACCTTTTGGAATACGCCAGCCCCTTCCGAGTAAAAATATTCTGGCAACCCACTTACCAGTAAAAACATTTTGTTTAACCCCCTCCCCTCCTCATGAACCGCAATAAAAAAATAATAACAAAATAATAAAGTTTATACTCGCAAGGCAAATAATTTTATTTTATTCCTGTTATAATTTTTTTAATGCCCAAGTTTGTGTATTTTTCAAGAATGGAATACATTTTTACGTGATTTCTGACATAAAAATATATTTTGCATTACTAGTGTTTCGTATTTCAGGCAAGATTCAAAAGCGTATTATGAAAATGAAGAAAGGTCCCACTGTAGAGACAATTTGTCAATAAGTAGATAGGTACGAACATGCAGTATCTCTGACGTCCACACTCTCGAAACACCACCTTCATGACCTAGGTCGTGAATTACCTTTCCCTTCTGTTCCCATCCTTTCTTCTTCCCTTCTCTCCCACCTGATGAAGGAACTGTGTTCCGAAAGCTTGTCCTTTTTGTCCCCTTTCTATTTCTTCATTTGTGTAACTATCGGCGGTACAGCACAAAGGTAAGTACTGGCCAGCCAATCTATCTCATTTGAACAATAATTTATCATCTCTGAGGAGAATTTTCATCATTAATCGAATATGTTCTTCATTTCTCAGAATTCGCTATTGCATCTTGTTCATTTCCGTATCGATTGGTTCCTGAAAATAGTTTCCAGGCTATGTGCTCTTTCACCGTTAACATACTGCATTATAAAACAATCTTGTGTTCTATTCAATCCCAAATTAATGTTAACCAAAGAATTACATAATTTTAATATTTAATTCATTTCAATTAGAGGTATGTTTTTGTATTTCGGAACCTTTGGTATTACAACATACTCTGGGCTGGTTGTTTTATGACGCAATTACTTCCTCCTGTGATGACTACCCCCGAGCAAGACTTTGCGACCCCCCCCCCCCCCCCCGGGGTCCAAATGTTCAAATGTTTGTAAATCTATCGGACCAAACTGCGTGGTCATCAGTCCGTAGCTTGCAAACTACTTAAACCTAGTTAAACTAACCTAAGGACAAACACACACACCCATGCCCCAGGGAGGACTCGAACCTCCACGGCGAGCAACCGCGCGCTCCGCAGCGAGACGCTTTAGACCGCTCGGCTACTCAAAAATTCAAATGTTTGTTAAGCTTATGGGACTTAACTACTGGGTCATCAGTCCCTAAGCTTACAAACTACTTATGAACTACTTACGAACTAGTACGGCACAAATATCCATGCCCGAGGGGGGATTCGAACCCCCGACCGTGGTGACCGTGCTGACCGTGACTGGAGCGTCTCAGTCACCTCGGCCACCGCGGCCGGTCTCGGCTACTCCACCGCGGCTTGGGGGTCCCGACCGACAGGTCGGAAAACACTGTGCTAAAGGGTTCACAAATAATAATAATAAAACAAGAAGGAAAGTTGAACTTGTGTTGCAGATGTGTGTAGGATATTGAGAAGAGCCGGCTAGCGCCACTGGCCGCCCAGCTGTGCCGGCGTTGCGAAACGTGCAGGCCTTTGTGCGCGCCATCAGTATGCGGCCGGCGCAGCCTCACAACAGGCGAGGACAGCTTTTTGCTGCCGCAAACAATGCCCACCAGCGCCAGCCTCTCCATGAGAACCTGACACACATCTCACTGCCGCCAGTGATCGCAGGGTCCGAACTAGAGGGGTCTGCTCCACTTCAGTATGCGCCTAACCAAGATCTACACTAAAAACCAGACTGCAATTTTATGTTTGCCGTTGCAGTTACATTCAGGGCATTCATAATGCTTGTTTGAAGGACACTCAAGATGGTCACTAGGTGATTGAAATCGAGCTGTGTGATTTTTTTAGGGGGGGGGGAGCTTGTGCTCTTTGCCACCCCTTCCTCTAAATCAACTATTCTCGGCCCGGGAGCGTTGGGTAGCAAAACAGAGAAAATGCCTGTTTCACAGATATCTGTGCGAATAAAAAGCAAAAGGGTATCGAAGAACGTGATCGACGTCGGGAGCTCCATCTGTGCCACAAATGTCTTTCAGACTAGGTGGAGTCCAGGCAGAGAGTACACGCAATGGCAAAACTCCCAGAACCTGAAAAATACGGCACCGTCGGTCCTTGAAACTATGTGCAGAAATGGAAACAACGTGGCAAAATCAAATGTTTGTATAACTTATGGGACGTAACTACGGGGTCATCAGTCCCTCAACTTACAAACTACTTATGAACTAGCTAATACTAAAGACGGCACAAATATCCATGCCCGAGGGGGGATTCGAACCCCCGACCATAGTGGCAGTGCAGACCGTGACTGGCGCGCTGCAGTCCCCTCGGCCGCCGCGGCCGGCACAGCGTGGCACAACAGCAAAAATACTATCTATACCCGGATAGCTGGAACAATTCATTCCACGGTTACTCGACAAACGCCTTGAAGTTGGCAGTATGATCGATAAACCCAGTGGGAAGAGCAGTTCTGAACCAGTTCAGAAGATGCGGCTCCATCGCATTTCTGTTTATCTGTAATGCATCTACTCAAAGACATTTCTCAGCTGCCTTTGAAGTGACAGATTTCAATCCACCGCATATATATTTTCACACATCAACCACTCATGAACATAAAAAATGTCTAAATGTTTCTATAATTTAGGGACCAAACTGATTTAAATATCTGCATGGTGCAAAAAATTGGCAATTCCCCTCAATAATTAGAAGTGTGAAGTCATCCATATTACCACTAAAAGAAGCCCTTTAAACTTAATTTAAAGCTACAAAACCAATTAAATACCTAGGAATTACAATTATGAACCACTTAAATTGGAAAGAACGCAAGGAAAATATTGTAGGGAAAGCGAACCGAAGACTTTAAGCTTATGGACTTGACTACGGGGTCATCAGTCCCTAAACCTACAAACTACTTATGAACTAGCTACAACTACGGACGGCACAAATATCCATGCCCGAGGGGGGATTCGAACCCCCAACCGTAGTGACCGTGTAGACCGTGACTGAAGCGCCTCAGTCTCCTCGGCCACCGCGGCCGGCGCAACAGTTCTACTAAAGAAAATGCATACAGCACACTTGGGCGTCCTATTTTGGACTATTGCTGCGCAGTGTGGGATCCCCACAGAAAATTCAGAGAAGGGCAGCTCATTTTGTATTGTCGCGATACAGGGGAGAGAGTGTCCCGGGAATGATACACGAGTTCGTGGTGGAAAATTATTAAAAGAAAGATATAATCGTTATATGAGTTAGGTTGAACGAAGACACTTTGGTTTCACGTTGGTGATACTGTATGGCAGTTATTTGCCAGATACTTCCACTGCTCCTCTGCTTCTTTGCTATAAACAACATTTGGAGGAATCTCAAATTGCCCGCTCTGCCCTACGGGACAGGCAAGTACAATAAGCCTCGTCATTTCTCCACAAACACTGCAACTGACATCCACTTCACCTTGCTTACTGCAGTCATGCCTTGGTCACACTCTTACGCTCCTACAGTACCAGATTGACCGTTCATCCATAGCTCAATCTCTTTTATCGACCGACTCTTAGTCAATCTATGATTTATTAATGTATTTTTTAATGTCCAAATCGCTTCAAGAATTTCTTCAGCAGCTATACCACCTACTCATGTAGTCTGTGACATTCTCTACTTTATAGAATTGTTTCACTTTTCACTCTAAATTCCTACTGTCTTTCTTTAAATCGTTCTGGTGCTGTTACCAAACAACTGAGCAATACTAGAGAAGGGGTCGCACAAGCTTTCTATACGCTGCCACAGACGAACCACGTCTTCCCAAAATTCTCTCAATAAACCATCAGCCTACAGTACGGCTAATTCCATTTCATATCGTTCTGCAGAGTTACGCCTACATATTTAATCGAAGCGACTCTGTGAAACAGCATACTACTAATTTAGTATTCGAACAGTTCCTTGTTCCAGGGTTGCGACTGGAGAAGACTAGAACCTGGAACTTTCCCGGAGCATAATCGAACACGGAAAGGCGTCTACGTTGAGTAAATAGGGGAAATGGAAGGGAGGCAATTCACTGATGAAAAGACCAATATCTCAAGCAGTCGTGTATTTCAATTCAGCAATGACTTAATTTTCTTGTCTACCCTCAAGGAGTATGTTCGAGTGCCCAGCATTTCAAATTATGTTTAGCATACTTGCAATGTTTGTTATACAAATGGCCGATTACACCGTGGATGGTAATCAATGTTAAACTGTATTTCTGAGTGGGTATTTCAGAGGAAGGCAAAGGCATGCCAAACAGAACCAAGCCTGGTAAATAACTGTGTTTTCCAAATAGTCTTCGGGTTAGTGACAGCTTCACTTCTTTTACTTCGGAAAGAGAGACAGTGCTGCATAACTCTGAAGAATATGTAGCTGCCTATCTAGTTTTGCTACTCGCGGAGGGCTCTTTAATGCAGTGGGCGACGTTGCTTTTGGAATGGCACCCAGTTTCTTGCTTTACTTGTTTATGCAACGCGAGAAGTCAGTAAACACGTACTCTTTACGTCGTTCAGGAAGTATCGAAACAAACTGTGCTCGACAGTTATTAGCAGACTTTCCACATACACTTTTTTCTTTTAATTTCTATTCGAGGGTAACAAACCAGTTTTTTACTCCCTGCACTTTATGTCTTTCACAAAGTTGTAATTCTTAATAGGTAAAAGAATATCTACGGAAATAAAAGTTCGTAAACGCTTGTGGATAAAACATGTTTTGTCCAAGGAAGCCTGCAAAGCGTCCGAATCTATTACATCAGTTGACGAATTTAGGATGTGGTATCATACACAGCGCACTGCTTGCTTTTACGACGAGCTGTAAATGCGACTGCACTTCGATGGGCTTACGACGTCATGCGAACTAAACGTCTGGCGATAAAGTGTCAAGATTTATTTCCATCATCAAATTACGGAAATGGCCGTTTCAATGCTGACGAAACTGTTTTGATAAGCCCGACGTACCAAGGCCTGTGATATGAACATCACAATACTGAGGCCCACTGGCATGTTCCCATGCGGCTATTCGAAAAGCTTGCGATATTAACAAACCATGTCACAAATACGCTTAACATTTTTGTGGCAGCATTCTGGGATTACTGATCACTGACTGTAATAAATTAATGGGTATGCTGTCAAAGACAAAAATATCGCTAAAAGTGTTGAAACTATAATACACGGCAAGTTATCGGATCGTAGTGTAATTTAAGACTGTACTTTGTCTTCCCAGTTCATTTCTACAAAAAAGGCAGCAAGATTGGGGTTTAACGTCCCGTGGCCATTAGAGACGGAGCTAACGCTCTAATTTTTTGGCAAGGATGGAGAAGGATTCCGGCGATGCCGTTTCAAAGGGACATCCCGGCATTTACCTGGAGTGATTTAGTTAATTCACGGAAAACATAAATCTGTATGGCCGGAGGTGGATTTGAACCACAGTCCTCCCGAATGCGAGTCCAGTGTGTTACCAATGCAGTACCTCTCGATTGATGTCCACAGAAGTTAGGAACAAACGAGAAAGGAAAAATCTTGGATGAAATGGTCACAGTCACTCTTAACGTCTACACTAAATGCTCACGATGAACAAATTTACTGTTAACTTTAGCATGCTGAGTGCTTAGAAGTTGGCTCAGGAAATTAAGAGGCGTAAACCTGTATTAAAGACGAAACAATACCCATAACGTTAGTTCTCATTTATTGCAAAACTTTTTAAGATCACGAAATGAATTGTCGCGAGCAATTAGTGTTGCAGTTTACATTCGACTCCGCCTTGTAACTACTTTTACAGTTACACAATTAGCGCTCTGTTAATAGGCACTAAATCACTGATAATTGCTTCCTCGGTGAAATTGCTAATCTGCAGTCTTATATATGAAATTTCTCTCACTTTGCTTTACATAGAGGAAAGTTCAAGTCCATAGCACTTTGAGTTTTGCTTACTTAGACGTCACGTGACTCAATGAAATTTTTTATAGTCTATGGGACTTAACTACGGGGTCATCAGTCCCTAAACTTACATACTACTTACGAACTAGGACGGCACAAATATCCATGCCCGAGGGGGGATTCGAACCCCCGACCGTAGTGGCCGTGCAGACCGTGACTGGAGCGCTTCAGTCTCCTCGGCCACCGCGGCCGGCGCGTGACTCAATCCCACCACAGTCCGAACGATAAAAGTATTATAGGTTTCTCAAAGGGTATGGGTCACCTACCACACGTGGTGTGTTCAGTTATTGGAAAATTGCCAGTGTCTTCGGCGTACTGGTCTCAAAGACAAAAGCGCTCCCGTGTGGGAGAGATAATGTTTCCCAGAAGTTGGGTGTGCCTTACCTCGTCCATATTAGGTGAGGGGGAAAGAGGTCGATAGCCGGCCAGACCAAGTTGGCCAACACGCATCATCAGCGTATCTGGTCTGCACACCACTACTGCACTGAGCTTACAATCTGCAGGAAAGAGTCGCTGCTATTACTGCATATTATGGATGTATATGAAATCTGTCATGCTCCTCTAAAGATTCTTGCTTGGACGAAAGAAGAAACAGTCAATGGAAACAGGTTTACCTTCTCATCCGTCAGTGCCAAGGCTATCAGTAGCTGCCGCGAAAAAAAAAAATATCAATTGTTTCTAGAATTAAATGTTTTCTTTCATAACAACATACTCGCTTGAAACCACCAAAAATTGTGTATCAGTGTCCGTTTCTTGCTTACTATGGTTGTTGAAATTTTGTTTCGTTTCACCAATTTACCGAAGGTGAAGATCCCCTTGGGTTTCGAAATACAATAACTACCACTCGAGTAATACGTTAGTAGAAGATCGAGCCAACATCACGAAAAAATTCTGGCCATACGTAAAATCGGTAAGCGGATCAAATGTCTCTACCCAGTCACTCGATCATTCTGGGGTGGTGATAGAAGACAACAAAATGAAGGCCAAGTTTGAAATTTAGCATTTAAGAAATCATTCACATAGGAGGGCCATGCACCATAGACCTTCATTTGATGCTCGCACTAACTCCCAAATGGAGGACGTAGTAAGGTGATACACACGAGTAGGAGAAACAATCCCGTAATGTTCGATTACAGCATTAGTAGTGTGTTTCTTGACATAGTCCCGTCAATTGATTACCTACGAGTGTAACGCTGCACAGCGATATGAAGTGGAGCGAGCATATAAAGACAGTCGTTGGAAGGTGAATGGTCGACTACCGTTTACGGCAGAATTTTGGGAAGGTGTGATTCGTCTGTAAAGTCTTGAGTACTGCTCAAGTGTTTGGGATCCCCACCAGATCGATTTAAAGGCGGATATAGCAGTAGTTCAGAGGCAGACGGATAGGTTTTTAACTGGTAGATTCAATCAATGCGCGAGTGCTACTGAAATGCTTCGGGAATCAAATGGGTGTCGCTGGAGGGAAGGTGACGTTCTTTTCGAGAAGCACTGTCGAAGAAATTTAGAGGGCCGGAATTTGAGGCGGACTGCAGAACGATTCTATACTAACTAAAGAAGTCATTTGTCACTGACATGCACTGCCAGATTTTCTCGTTGTCTCAAACTTCTTTTATTTCTATATGTCACACGCTTTGCTGCGTCGCAAGTGATCCTCACCGCAAGTGATCCTCACCGTCAGTGTTCCAACGAGGAACTTCCGTTGTGGCGTATGCATTTCTGGGCATTGCGTTTCAACATTAACTTTAAGCAACTGTCAAGTGCGGTAACTCCGAGGTGCACAGCTAGCCTGTTTATACAATACGTTCAAAACAAAGGCAATTTCATTTACGTATTTCTGGCAGATTGCTGACTTGATTCCGAAGTAAAATGTCATGAACTGGATGCAATATCACTTTATTCATCCAAAGAACGCTTTATTTGGATTAATAAAGTCATTTTGCGTGCAGTTCATAATTATTTACCTTGCGATTTTTTGTGTATAGCTTATGGGACTTAACTACGGGGTCCTCAGTCCCTAATCTTACAAACTAGCTAATACTAAGGACGGCACAAGTATCCATGCCCTAGGGGGGATTCGAACCCCCGACCGTAGTGGCCGTGCAGACCGTGACTGGAGCTCCTCAGTTCAAATGTGCAAATGTTTGTTAAGCTTATGTGACTTAACTGCGGGAGTCATCAGTCCCTAAACTTACAAACTACTTATGAACTAGCTAATACTACGGACGACACAAATATCCATGCCCGAGGGGGGATTCGAACCCCCGACCTTAGTGGCCGTGCAGACTGTGACTGGAGCGCCTCAGTCCCCTCGGCCACCGCGGCCGGCAAGCGCCTCAGTCCCCTCGGCCACCGCGGCCGGCTACCTTGCGATTAACTCGGCATGCTGCGGACTGGATATTTAACTACCACGGTTGTTTTGCTATTGCGTGATTGCATTTCACACCTGTACAAACTATTCAGCTCCAAGTCCGATTCACATCGGATAGTTATTCGAGTACCATTTACCGCCACTTTCACTTTGGAAGTAGTGCATGTAAAGATGCAAAATATCACGAAGCTCAGATTAATAAAATCTGTGCGGAGGAAGCGCAACACGGTGAGCATGGGTAATGGAAGACAGCGGGTGAAGCTGCCCTTTTGTTTAGTGTTTGTGCTGGCGCAATTACGAGGTGTGAAGGCGCGGCCGCAGTGCATTTGTCGACAAAGCGCGCGCATCCAGCACAGTATTGTGCGGCGTCGCACAATGGCCCCAGTTAACAGCGGCAGCAGGCGGCTGTCTGCAGGCGTCAACACTTGCACAACTCTGCGCCCTTGCCTGTACGGATGAGATGACGACGACAGCTGCCGCTGTTTTGTAACACGAGCAGGTTACACGGTGTTTTCTAATACTGCTTCCTTTGTTTTACTCTTTCGTTGAATTACCAGTATGTGTATCCTCATTCCGCATATGTTCTGCTCTCAGAACTTGATACCCGCCTAGACTATCTTAAAGCTAAGATGGTTATTTTATGATACAATATGTACGCCATAGAGCAGTGTCCCTCCCCAACTGCCGCGCGGAAATCGCCACATGGTCGAGGGCATCATGTCACGAACTGCACGGCCGCTCCCGCCGGAGGTCCAAGTCCTTCCTCTGGCATAGGTATGTTTTATTGTCCATAGCGTCAGTTAGCATGCACAATGGCTGCTCTCCGACATCTTTTCAAACAGTTAAATATTTAATGAAAACCATTTTTTTTCCTCTCTTTCGTCACAGTTGCACTATTTAGAAGTTGGTAACTAGTTTCTGACTTGTTCGTCCATTTTCATACCACAGGCCTTACTCCAACCGTGACAATGCACTGCATGAAGCAAATGACTGATAAAATCTGTACGTTGTCCACTGTTAATACATGTAATCACGTATTAACAGTACTATACTACACGTTGCAGGCCCGTGAACGCATCATCTATTTTAACCTATTTCAAATTTCAATGTAATCATGTACTAACAGTGGACGACGTACAGATATTATCAGTTATTTGCTTCATGCAGTGCATTGTTACGGTTGGAATAAGGCCTATGGTTTGAAAATGGACGAACAAGTCCGAAACTAGTTACCAACTTCTAAACAGTGCAACTGTGACGAAAAAATAAAAAATAAATGGTTTTCAGTTGCCCCATCTTCACGATTAATTTTCATTAATTAAATATTTGTTACAACGAAGAGTATGAATGTCATTTATCCTCAAAATCGCGACACACTTGCTAAAACGTCGAAAGATATGTAGCAAGTAACAATACAAAAGTCATTGTTGTTCCGGATCTGTTAGGTGTCGAACTCATTAGCTTCGACAGCACAGCGCGATGTCGCAAACCACACGGCTATTCTTGCTAGATGAAGAGTAGTGACTTCATTATTAGTCAAGATCGGATCTTCTGAAGATACGTCTTTAATTTGTAAAGATATTTTAGCAAATATCACGTGTTTTTGATGAATCTTCTATACGTCAAAAACAAATATGGGGGATGGGGGCGGATGTTGCCTTCATGGAGGATTTTTCCATGCGCGAGACGAGGTGTGAAGTAGCTCCATTGCCTTTGCTTCGGGACCATTCGTGCGTAACCGCCAGAGCTCGAGTATCCAGGAGTGGGTGTCTCTACCATCTCCAACACCAACGTTAAAAGCATCGTTCCCCTTCGTCTCTCCCTGCCGCGGGAGCGCCCATATGCTGCCTCTAGGAGGTTTAGAAAAGAATTTTAATCTCAGCCGCGCATGCGCATTGCCACGCTGCGGCCACTGCCGCCTATATTAAGCGACCGAGCTGTGACTATTATACATGCTGTCTGCACGACGTCAAACGTTTCTCATGCGATAAAAATACTTTGAATGTGCAAATAAAATGATCTGATAGAAGAACGAAACGAAGAATTATAGTTTAAAAACACTATTTTTTTTTATTAATTTACTTTTTTTTCCCCACGACGAGATTTTTCTCTGGGTTCACTGACCTTGTGAAACACAGGCCGCGCCACCACTGGCAATGACCCAATCTCCTACAAATAAATTGTCTTTTATAATGTGGAATTAATGTGCCTTTGATATAGTGTACAGAAGAGGGCATACAATGTAGTCTTGTATATTCGCGAACGAACTACTTCGGAAGAGCGCTCCCACAGGCGAACTACGCGATATAGTTCGCAGATTGCTCGCCTCTTAGTTCGTCCGCTCCGATGACTGACGGGGAATAGCGAGAGGACGCGAGAGCGCGCGATTTCCTTCTGCCAGTTGCCGTCATTTCGAGCTGAGATGCAGCTCAGCTGTAGTTTTAGTAGCGGTAGCAAAAGCCAAAACGAGCGGAAGAACTAAAAGGAGAGCTACCGGTCGCGAACTAAAATATGCGCGATAGGTCGCGAACAGAATCAACAAGCACGTGTTTGCCTTCTGCTGATGAGAGACATTTCGAGGTTAGCGTGCCGGCCGCGGTGGCCGAGGGGACTGAGGCGCTCCAGTCACGGTCTGCACGGCCACTACGGTCGGGGGTTCGCATCCCCCCTAGGGCATGGATATTTGTGCCGTCCTTAGTCTTAGTTAGTTCATAAGTAATTTGTAAGTTTAGGGACTGATGACCCCGTAGTTAAGTCCCATAGACTATAAAAACATTTGAACATTTTGAGGTTAGCGTCTGCCTGCCAGAATTACGTAGTTCAGTGCAACAAAATTTCTGTTTTGAAGTATTCTGCACTCTGCAATATCTGACTAATAAATTCCATAATGCCATGATATAGAGATAACTCTAAACTTGAACGCGAGAAATTATCCACAAACTGTTTCTTTTGGTTTGCGTGATATCGTTAGCGGCGCAAGCAGCAAGCGCATGAAGCAGCTAGGTGGGGGAACTTCCCCCTCCACCTGCATGCGCAGACCACGCCGCTCAGTCGTCACCGGGAGCGGACGAACTAAAAGAACGAACTAGTTCGCAGCAGAGCCGCGAACTAAAGTGAGCGCTCCCGAACGCGAACTATTGTGTGCAAGAATGAAACTTTTCACTCTGCAGCGGAGTGTGCGCTGATTTGAAACTTCCTGGCAGATTAAAATTGTGTGCCGGAACCGGGACTCGAACCTGGGACCTTTCCCTTTCGCGGGCAAGCGCACTACCGACTGTGCTATCCCGACACGACTCACGACGCCGTCTCACAACTTCCGCCAGTACCTAGCCTCCAACTTTCCAAACTTCACAGAAGCTCTCCTGCAAACATGCAAGACTAGCACTCCTGGAAGAAAGGATATGGTGGAGACATGGCTTAGCCACAACCTAAGGGATGTTTCCAGAATGAAACTTTTCACTCTGCATAGGAGTGCTACTCTTGCTTGGTTCGCAGGAGAGCTTCTGTGAAGTTTGGAAAGTAGGAGGCGAGGTACTGGCGGAAGTAAAGTTGTTAGGCGGCGTCGTGAGTCATGTCGGGATAGAACAGTCGGTAGTGCGCTTGCCCGCGAAAAGCAAAGGTCCCAGGTTCGAGTCCCGGTTCCGGCACACAATTTTAATCTATTGTGTGCAAGTCTAACACGACGGGACGTTAAACACTAAGCTTCCTTCCTTCCAAGTGTAACACAATGCACGACTGGGCACCCCCTCAGCAGACAGCGCTGCTGCCTCGGCGGCCCGTGCGCAGAGTAATGGGACAGCGGTGGCAGGGCAGGGCGGCAAGTGGGCCACGCGCACATCCATCAGCCGGCATTATCCCATCAGCCACACGCGCCGCCGCACCAGCCGCATTAACACGTAGCCGACACCCCGACACCTTCCTGTCCTCCGACACACCTTCAATGGCAGCCCGCTCTGACACCCAGCCACTTTTCCTGCCTAGTCATGCGTCCTGGTGCAAAAAACACGACTTGCGACAGAAATCTGACCGATTAAGTATTTCGCGATCAGGACGCAACGCACTGCTGAATCTACAGAAATGAAACAACAGGCACAGAATATAAATTCGATCAATCCTGAAAAGGTATTTGCTAGAGGAGGGGGAAAAACTTGGCCTATGACACTGTACTTCTGGTGATTGAATACACCTGGATGAACCGAGCACAAGAAACGAAGCAAAGTGCGATTGGTATGGAAATGCTTCCGGATCTCTAATGGATAATACCTGCAGGGAAGGCGGCGCACAGTGGTTCAGAACGGCCGATTCCCTGGCCAAAAGTCGAAAAATGAAGGTTGAAAGATCAATGTTTTTGGAATGGATTCTTGTTAAGGAGGGTTCGGGGCTCTCAGATCTCATTAGCAGAGGTCATAATATTGTCCACCTGCTTCCCTGCGACAGTCGGAAGTTGCCTCTCGTAGAAACACACTCGCGACGCGTCAGTGCCCAGTTATACAGCGCTTCAGAAAATCATACAGAATTTTACAACGAAGCGTCCGATTCCAATTTTTCAAAAAGGAAAATGCTTACGAAGGTATGTAGAAACAGTTTATGTACTTCAATGTTCGAAAATGTATGTTGTTGTTTATGAAACGTTATACTAAAGGTAATCGTGATTATCTTGTTTTTTCGCTTCTTCAGAAATACATTTGTGTCGATACAAAAATATTTTAACACATTTTAACGCTGGAATTGACAGGGACATGATTGTTGAACTATCTATTAATGAAATTTTCAAGAATTAGCTGCTCCAAAGTTGCCCATTTAGAATAATAAAGATTTTAGTGTTACTGTGCACGCTGTCGTGCGCATTGCGCACTGTGACTTAATGGCGATACTCTCCCCTCAACTTCCTATACCTGAGGCTTGAAAGGTCCCACGTATGAAGGGTTTTTTGTAGCTGATTTCTACCTCTTTCTAAAGTATTGAGGATATAAGTACGGTATATTATTGCAACGGTGTAGCATTGTGAATAAAGATTTTAAATAAAATTCCAACCTTAATAACCATTTTTACAGAAATATGTTTGGATGAACCAAAGGCCTTCTTCATTCTGTTACTGCAGACCACTGAGATTGCAAGTTTTGAAAGAAACCGTCAGTCAACTGTTCATGAAAAAAATATCATCGATAAGTAGATAGCATCTCTCGTCACATTCACTAAGGTAACGGAGGGGACTAACGTTCAAGCGAAATATGACTTACCGTTTACAATGATAATTGTAAACGTGAGAAATGCTATTACTGACTCTAAATCTGCACATAGAGGTTATTTATGTAATTTGACGTCGAAAAATTTCAACAATTTACAATTGGTGGAACAAACAAAATGTGATAGCTCGAAACTAAATTTTGGAATTTCTTCCTTACACGCGTGGATAAAGTTATTGAATGGATGCATCATATTGCATATAAACTGAATGACGGAACTAATGGATGGAAATAAAGTAGTTAAAGATCGTAACGAACAAATACGAAAGAAATTTTAAAACTGCTTTAGGTTTACATGTCAATATGCCTAAGCAAAGATTTGGCAGTACAAACGACGGCAATAGAGCCCGACTTATTTTTATTTTTTTTTTTATCTTTTATTTATTGAGAATGCTGCCTTAACAACAGATATTTTAAATTTGGACGAAAAATTCGTAGCAAGCTGCAAAGTAATTTTGCAGACAATGATGAGCGGTTTCGCTGTACATATCGACAAGTTCAGGGTTTATTGCTTAGACGTCGCGAAACGATATGTTGAGCTATATTCCTGGTACTAGATGCCAACATTGATACATACCGTTTTAATTCAGTCTAATGGGATGCGTTGTATGGAATTATGTACATAAAATAGAAATTTATATATTCTACAAAATTGTTTTTCATTTTAGAATTTCAAATATCATGAATCTATTATCAAATTCGTAATCAGCGACCCCAAAAACATAAAATCGGGAAATTTGAAATTATTATTCTCACTTTTCGACTTTTGGCCAGGGATTAGGCCGTTCTGAACCACTGTGCGGCGGTACTCCCGAGGATCACCAATTCCATGTGACTGCTAAATGGTTCTATTACATCGAAAATCAGTTTCATGCAGGATTACAATAAAAGAGTAATTAGGGGTCTTACCGAGGCTTATAGACAGTCTTTTTCCACGCAATGCACCTGAGAATGGAATAGCAAATGATAAGAACATTGGTGAGAGAGATTTCATAAGTACAACCAGACGCAACGAGAAACACCGTCGTTGCTATGATTCCCACCCAAACTTAAAATTCCAGCGAAGACAAAAAAAAAAAAAAATCAAATGTTTGTATAGTCTATGGGACTTAACTACGGGGTCATCAGCCCCTAAACTTACAAACTACTAATGAACTACTTACGAACTAGGACGGCACAAATATCCAAGCCCGAGGGGGGATTCGAACCCCCAACCGTAGTGGCCGTCCAGACCGTGACTGAAGCGCCTCAGTCCCCGCGGCCACCGCGGCCGGCCAGCGAAGACATTTATGTGTCTAACTGGATTATAATATTATGTGGTCATGAACAAACTACTTGAATATTTACGATGTGTAGTTGTGGAAGGGGCGGGCTCTTTGCAATTATTTCGAAGAAAATATTGTAGGGGAGATTGGAAGATGTGAAAGAAACTATGAATGCAGGACGTAACTTCTGATTATCGTGAAAATACAAAACGAAATGCCCTTCTTTGTACTCTTTCGATGTCCTCCATCAATCTCCACCTGTTTAGGATCGCACAAAGCACAACAACACTCCAAAAACGGATGGAGAAGTGCAGCGTAGGAAAATAAACGTAAGCAATAAGAAAACAATGAAAATCAGGAAACACGAAGGTTGCGTAAAATTACAAATAGAATACTTCATCTTCAGACAAGTATGATGATTTACGTCCATGTTGCCTGGAGACATTTGTCTAACTGGATTATAGTATTATATGGTCACGAACAAACTACTTGCATATTTACGATGTGTAGTCGTGGAAGGAAAAAAACTGTGTGATATGGGCAGACAGAATGAGGGGGAAAATAGAACGTTTAGGAACATGAGAACTAGTGGCAATGTTAAGAATAAAAAACTGTTTGCAATTATTTCGAAGGAAATATTGCAGCGAAGATTTAAAGAGGCGAAAGAGGCTACGAATGCAGGACGTAACTTATAATTGGCTAACGTAGCAGTAGTTAAGGAAGATGCAAACACTGAGAAAAGTGCAGATCATTCTATCTATCGGTATCGATCACAATATGAGAACATTAAAGAAGACAGAAGGAGAAATGTATCACCCGTGTCTCAGAAATATTGCGAAAAATTTTGAGTGATTGTACAGGATGCTTTTAGTAACAAATTGAAGATAGGAGCCCATGTGTGAAAACTTCACCCTAAGACGCTAGGCCGTACTATTGTCAGCAAACGTGACTTTATATGCTGATCTACTGGAGGCGGTAAGTCTTGCAATGTAGCTGAAAGCATCAAGAAGAGATATTCGGAGAGGTGCTCCTACTGTGGGACGCCGTAGGCCCGGCCAGACGCCGAGACAGGAAGTGTGGGAATAGCCCACCGCCGTTTCCTCCTCCCCAGGCAGCCAGTGCCTCTGCCGGAAGCGGCGCCACAAAGCAATCACACAACACCCGGCCAGCGAGTAATCTCATCAAAGGCGCTTAATAGTCTCCTGTTAACTGTTACGCCAAAAGCCACCCCCCTTAAAAGAGAACACTGCTCACTATGTCGAATTGGTATCCGGTGGCCGCATGGCAGTTGTGATTCTCCGCAGTTGATGTAGTACGCTTTCGGTATAACGGTTGTCGACAAGTAAGATGGCTGTACACAGACACACAAAACGACAGAAAAAATAAGGGGGGAGCAAGAATAGGGTTTAAGTTATCACAAGGGACGGAGGACAAGCTCGACTCGTTTTTGTTGTAACAATGCGGAACGAAATTGGCCGCGCCGGTTTGAAGAATCATCCTAACATTTGCCTGGAGTGATTTTTAAATCATGGGAAACCTGAAGTTGGGCGACCGGGGGTGGATTTGAACCGCTGTCCTCCGGAGTGCGAGTCCAATGAGCAAGCCACTGCGCCACCTCGGTCGGTGACAAGACAGAAAAGATTGTGTCGGGACGTGCTCCTGACCACACCGTGAATGATGATATTCTATTTGTGCATATGAGCGGGCTGTCAAATGTCTCTACAAGGAGTAGCGTACGTAACACTGTCGTCTAACAAGACGTAACGTAAGAATGGCGGCCGTGAACAGAACCCAACAGGGAGGGAAAGTACGCACCTGTCACGCCTTGCTTACGACGGTCGGTTTCAAAGCCACCAGGAATCGCTTCTATCAATGAATTCTGATCTATCTCAATTTTTGTAGCGCACTTTTCGCATTTGATACCTCGCAAAAGGTCACAGCTCAAGGCGGCATATAAAGCTGCATTTATTTGTTAATTATTTTTTTCAGTGACCCGAAACGCTTAGAACTGGACAGTAATTAACTGGAACAAGATTCACGATCTTGGGTCGTTTACCAGCTTTTTGTAGAGGGTTCAGTTTTACTCGGTGGTGGTCCTGCGGACTTGCACCCGGATTTTCGTGCACACGTACCTGAATGTTTATTACAAATTAGTTATCAGTAACCAATAGCCCTCTTTCTACACTTGGTGAGTTTCATGTCGATACTCATCTTCGAAGATGGCTTCCAAGCCCGAATAGGAAGAAGGGAGGGACGAAGAGAGGAAACTTAGGATTTAATTTAACGTCCCGTCGACCGCGTGGTCATTGCAGACGCAGTTCACACTCGGATTTTTGGGTGAGGATGAGGAAGGAATCGGCCGTGCTCTTTCAATGGAACCAACCCGGCATTTGCATGGAGTGATTTACGGGATCACTGGAAACGTAATCTGGATGGCCAGAGGCGAATTTCACCCACGGTCCTTCCGTTTGCGAGTGCAAAGAACTGAATACAGTCGCTATTCCACACACAGTGATATTTTCAAAGTGGAAGCAACGATCCGTTTTCATAATTTTTAACTTCGTAATCTGCGGCATAATCTGTAGTAGTAGTTCCCTAGCCTCATTTGTCCAGCTTATTTGACAAATTAATTCGTTTCGTATTTTAAGTGTTTTCTTATGTACACAGATGCTTTAAGAAAGGTATTAACCAAATAGTTCATGCTTAGAGTCAACTGGCATTACTGAAATAGCTTATTTTTCAGCCTACATTTATTCAAGAATTTTCTGCACCTTTTTGTTCTACGCGGTGTAGTACTTCTCTCTAGACAATATTCCAGAAACCAAGATCTTATTCTTTTCTTCCATGGCCGGTAGTTTCGTCTCCAATACTGTCGCTAATTCCTTACGAAGACGCGTACCAGTCCATTTATTTTTCGTCGCTTCCTCAATTGCCTGTCATATTCCTTTCAGAAATTTAAGGCTCACTTTTTTTTCTCATTCTCTCAAGCACCACATTTCGAAACATTCAAATCTCCGAATGCAGTAACTGAAGTAAATCCATTTCAATCTGCTGGTCCTTTACCTCCGCTGTATCAACTTTATTTCCTTGTGACAATTCCGTAGATATACGGTTTACAGTGCTCCAGACCACTTTCAAAAAAATGTTCAAATGTTTGTATAGTCTATGGGACGTAACTACGGGGTCATCAGTCCCTAAACTTACTAACTACTTATGAACTACTTACGAACTAGGACGGCACAAATATCCATGCCCGAGGGGGGATTCGAACCCCCGACCGTAGTGGCCGGGCAGACCGTGACTGAAGCGCCTCAGTCCCCGCGGCCACCGCAGCCGGCACCATTTTCTTGTAGCAAATACTGCAGTGGTCTCATTATTCTTAATTTGATTCGGTTTATCACAAGAGTACCACAGTACTTTCTTTTACCAAAGACATGTTTTGCAGGTTTTCTGTTTGCCTTGGCATCAGTACTAAATGTAGTGAGATACTTCATCTGGATGATTTCCAAACGAAATTTACACCTTTCCGAAGCTTCGTCTGTGATGTGCGCATGTACAATACACGAGCAAGCAAGCAAGCAAGGTCTCCCGAAGCGATTATTCGCCTTCGTGCTGGCCGATTTATCGCTGGCGAGACAATGTGAAGTAGTGCTTCAGTAGCGGGGCAATTAGGCGGGCTTAGTATGAGGCTAGCAGGGCCCATTGTTCCCTCCTGAGCAGACAGCCCTACGCAAACAGTCACGTGCTCATAACGGAAGCGGCGCGCTTCCGCCACTGGTTAATGGCAGCAGGCGCTGACAACACTTCCCTCCCCCGTCTTCCACAACTTTCTCAGGTGGGCGGCAACGGCGGAAAGGAGTTGCAGGTGACTTTGCATCAAAATTGCAGTGGTATTCCACAGGACTGATCAATAAAAATGTAGTAGTATCGACAGTTGAGTCTCGGCACAAAATTCTGTGATTTTCTTCCACGCAAACATGTGTCACTCAATGTTTCATATCGTCTCATTACTTACCACCTGTTATCACTTTTATTTCTTCTCGTTGATGGGACGAATGTGTAGTCTCTTACAATAAAGACGAACGAAACTTTGCACACAATGGAAACGCTCTTTTAGGGAAGGTGTTTAAAACCACAATGACGGTAAATAAGGAATGAGAATATTAAACATCTGATGAAAATATATTGAACGCTGGAGGAATGTTCAAATGTTTGTAAACCTATTGGACCAAACTGCTAAGGTCATCAATCCCCACACTTACAAATTGTTTTAACTTACAAGACACACACCCATGCCCGAGGGAGAACTCTAAACTCCGGCGGCAGCAGCCGCCCAGTCCGTAGCGTGACGCCTTAGACCACGCGGCCATTGCGCGAGGCACCGAAGGAATGGATGAGAACAACTAGAAATGCTATAAGGCCTTTTGACACACATCACAACTTGTAAAAAAGTGACCCCATATTGGTAATATTTAGTGAAAAATACGTCTGAAGATAAAATTACCTTGCCCTCAGTCAGAAAATTGTGTTATTGTACACAACGCTTTTCGAGCCCTGAGGGTTCATCATCAGGTGCCTCTATGTTATACATGTTTAAAGGCCTAAGCTTATTAAAAAGTGGTACAGTATAATGATTGTTTAACCTGGCGTACACTTGTATGTATAATCAACACAAACACTTCCCCTCTTGAGACACATTGCGGAATTCCACGATTTGGCGTCTGAAGGCAAGTTCATTTTATTTTATTGAAGTACAACAATCACGGAAGTATCAGTGGCAATAATGGACAAAATTACGTCGGCGTGCGACAGGGATGGAAACGGAATATCTGGAAATGTAGGTCTGTAGAACCTCGGGCTACGAAAGATAAGCTCACCTACAAAGGACTGATAGAGTAATTACAGAAACTATTTGGATAACACAATGCACAAAATATAATTGCAGAGATAAGACGCAGGAGGATATAGTAGCAGTGGTTGGGAAATCACAGGCTGTACAAGAACCGCTTTACTACAAGAAAGGAAAGAAATGCATCTTCAGTCCGCAAATTGTGTTAACTGTGATGTACTTTACTAGGCAAGCTGCTGCCAATATTCGTGACACACCTGCTTGTTTTGTGCTTCTTGACAATCAGCATACCGCTACCAGTTGTGGTTAATGTAAACTGGCGATGTTTACTGGTGCCTTCGTGAAACAACACGAATCACGCAGTAGTTTGAACACTTTCTTTTGAACACTGCGAGTGTCGTAATCTCCGTGACAGAAAAAGGGTGCACCTATTACATTTTATCACATACAACACGTCAGTCTGTCACGCGGTTGTGTCAAGAAATATCACAGAAATAAGTCCGTCTCACGATCTACTCTATGTACTCTAAAATTTTGTACAGGTCGTTATCTTTGCCGTATCGAGATAGAAAAGTTATTCCTCTGCGACTCAAGTCAGATGTATTAACCACTGCTTCTCTGTGTACACAAAGGTTGCTGTAAAGTTGATACGCCGTGTTACGACAGCAATATGTTACGTCTGTTATTGTGTTCGAAATTTATTTTTAAAATGTTGTGTGTGTGACGGCAACGTATTACCCTACACTTTCAACAGCTCATTCGTGAGACGAATTATCGTAGTCATATTCGACTACAAAGCGATGCCTTCATTTGTTGGTGCTGAAGAGTAGCTTCATGTACCGCTGGACTTGCGTCGTAATTTCGGAGAGAGGAGTGGAAAGCGTGTTTCAGACGAATCCGCAGCGCTGGAGGCTACGCGGAACGCGGCGTGACTTACTGCAGGAAGCGGATGTGACAGGCATTGCCCCATCTATGGGCCGCACAGTTTCTACAGCCTGCCAACGCACGTCTTAATGTCTTCTGCGTTCCCGGCCACAGAGTGGCAAACAGTTATCGCAGGGCATGCAGCAAGAAAACCTGGCAGTATATTTAAAAAGACGAGCGGAATTACGTGGTACTCAGTACTGAACGGAAAGTTCCACAGGAGATGTAGCGGGAATGCGGGAGACAATATGTTACATTATTTCACTAAGACTTGACGTCTAATTCTGACAAGAATTGTAATGATAGTACATATCCAAGAAACAAATTCAAATAAACGAGAGATGGTCGTCACACGTTTATCGCTCGAGAGTGAATACTGACAATGTTAGGCAGCATCTAACGCTGCAGATGTACCGATGGTATGATTGGTACTTTATATACATTAAGATGTTTTCAGCCCAAATACAGCAGCATTGAGGACGTTTCGAGCCGACTGTTCTCAATTTCAGATTACTACGAACTTGGCGAACTCAAAGTTTGTCAATTATTTCGCTGACAAATTGGCATTATGTCGTCTGTGTCCGCGAGTAGTCAGCACTGGAAGGCAAACTGTGATTCTGTTCACATCGACTTTGCTTTTTTAAACCGATTTCAAAATTACGATTTTTGTTGATATAAACGCTTCAATATCAATTCTGGAAATCTGCTATTAGTAGCCGCTTTTCGAGTTACATGCATAAATACTTAGAAACGTGCTTGAGGTTTCAGGCTCCATTTTCTTTCCAAAAATCTTCGGCTAATAAAGGCAGGACATCGTGTGTCTTTGCGTGCAGTGAAGCCTACTAGCTCCAGCAGCGATTGTCCTGAAATAAATCATGAACTGCAACATCTGTGTATCAAAAGGCATATTGGACGGAGAGGAAATGCCCCGTTTTAACACAGGAATGTGGAAAACGGTTCGCAAAATTCAGTTTTCGTCTTCTACGACGTGTGAAGCGGTAAGGACAAAGATTCTTCGGGTGACATTCTCAAACTCCGCACTGGATCCGTTATTCGTCATGTCTGCTTTGGAGGTAAGTTAATTTAGCAGGTCTTAAAATATTTGTTTGTGTGAGCGTATCTTAGAATTATCGATATGTCAGTTATTATACGCATGACATCACAAAATACGTACTAACAGAAAAGTCGGTGTTGCTCGGGTTTTTATGTATTCCAGTCTTCTGTTAGTACTACTTCTCTTCCATTCTAAGTCCATCTCGTCCTCTACCTCTGCTTATTTCCAACTCCCTCTGTCGCATCCAATTTCCTCCTCTCCAACTTAATCTCTTCAGTCCATCGTCTCCTGCCGCCGATAAGAAAAATTATACGAGTATGCACCTGTTACCTTTCATTGTGTTCGGTGAAAAGGTGTCGAAGGAACCCTCAGCCAAGTGCCGTTTTGAAGGTGAAGTGTGCTACATTTTTCTGAGATCGGAACAAAATTTACGCTTTTATCGAATTCCGTAAGTAAATAACCCTCCGACAAGCATCAGACGAAATTTTGTGTAGATAGTCAGGATCCTCTTGTTTTGAAGGTGAAGTATGCAAACTTTCATCACGATTGGAAGAAATGTGTGGATTTGTATGCAGTACAAACCCAAGGTTTTGGCTGGCACTGGTCAAGAGAGAGGTCCGAGATGCACGCAGGCACGCACAGTGTGGCCTGCGTTCGCTCGCGGCCACGCACGCCATGGGTGGCCGGCGTTCAGCATTTGCATCCAAACGGTCGCCGCTGCACGACTACAGGTCGAGTGGAACGCCTCGTGTTTTCGCAGCAACCTCCGCGGTCAAATGTGTGGCCTACCGACAGCCTAATGACGTCGCTGCTACAGAAAGCACGTGGCAATTGCTGCGTAACGGGCAACATTATCTACGCAAATGTTTCCAGCGGAAGACTATCGGTCTGCACCAGCTAATAAAAATAATGACACGTTTCGAATTTAATTTATGTGAAGTTTGGAAAGTAGGAGGCGAGGTACTAGCAGACGTTTTGAGGATGGACCGTAAAGCGTGCCGGGACAGCTCGGAAAGGCAAAGGTCCCAGGTTTCAATCCCGGTTTTGCCACACAAAACTAATCTGCCGGGAAGTTTCACTCCTAACTCTCTCCGCTGGCGCCAAAGTTCTGAATGTTGTACAGTATTGCCATCCGTCTGACGCTTTCACAATGAGTGCGCGAGTATATTAAAACAAACCAAATGTTTACATCAGGCGTCAGTGCCGAGAAAATAGAATGTGAGGCATTATAGCTTTAATGCAACTAGTTGTTTCCTGCGCGGATTTAATCCTGCAGCAACAGCAAACAGCGCCGCCATATGCTGCTGCTGCTTGTGCTACAGAGTAGCGTGTGTTGGGTGCTGGTGTCGGCATTCCCAGCTGTGCAGCGCGCCGCACATCCCAATGGCCAAGCGGTCAGCGACCCGCGCCACCAGACACCCACTGCCTCTGCCGCCAGCGCCCCCCCCCCTACGCACTCAGCACTGGTCGACCCTAAGAAGTGGACACACGCCGGTGCAGGGAAACACCGAGGTAATGTCGCGAGCTTTGGCGACGGTCCGCTGTTAACCCTAGAATGGTCGCGTAGGATATATCAGATACGTATTACCGGAATAGGCAATCCGCGCGTCAGCGGATCTAAACATTATATCATTAATTTTGAAAGCATTTGACAATGTTGACTGGAATACACACTTTCAAATTCTGAAGTCAGCAGGGGTAAAATACAGGGAAAGGAGATTATTTACAACTTGTACAAAAGGCAGACCGCAGTTATTAAACTCGAAGGGCATGAAAGGGAAGCATCAGTTGGGAAGGGAGTAAGACAGGGTTGTAGCTTTTCTCCGATGTTGTTCCATTTGTACATCGAGCAGGCGGTGAAGGAAAGCAAGGAAAAATTTGGAATAGGGATTAAAGTTCAGGGGGAAGAAATAAAAACATTGCGTTTTGCTGATGACATTGTAATTCTGTCAGAGACAGCAAAGGACCTGGGAGAGCAGTTGAATGGAATGGACACTGTGTTCAAGAGAGCGTATAAAATGAACATTAACAAGAGGAAAACAAAAATAATGGAATGCGGTCTTAGAAAATCGGGCGATGCTGAAAGAATTCGATTAGGTAACGAAACAATAAAGGTGGTAGATGAGTTTTGTTACTTGGGTAGTAAAATAACATGCGATGGTCGCAGTACAGAGGATATAAAATGCAGAATGGCAATGGGAAGAAAACCATTTTTGAAAAAGAGAAATTTGCTAACATCGAATATTGATTTAAGTATAAGGAAGTCTTTTCTGAAGGCATTTGTGTGGAGTGTTGCCTTGTACGGGAGTGAAACATGGACGATAAGCAGTGTGGACAGGAAGAGAATAGAGGCTTTTGAAATGTGGTGCTACAGAAGAATGCTGAAGATTAGGTGGGTAGATCGCATAACTAATGAAGAGGTACTGAACAGAATTGGTGAGAAAAGGAATTTTTGGCATACCCTGATTAAAAGAAGGGATCGCTTGGTAGGACACATTCTTAGACATCGAGGAATCGTAAATTTAGCATTGGAGGGAAGTGTGTGGGGTAAAAATCGGAGAGGGAGACCAAGAGACGCGTATAGTAAGCAGCTTAAAGTGGATGTTCGTTGTCGTTCTTTTGAGGAGATTAAAAGGCTTGCTCAGGATAGAGTAGGGTGGAGAGCTGCATCAAACCAGTCTCCGGACGGAAGACCATAACAACAACAACAAACGTTCAGTTGCTACTTTTATAATACAAGTTTTCCCCTCGTTTCGGTAATTTACTAACTGCAAAATCTGATGTTAATTAAATCTAACGCTGCAATGTTGACCCTGTATCTCTCAGACACAACGCGACCACCAATGTTCTAGTCTCGCGACCATTGCAGTGTTAATATAAATAAGGCTATCGGTATGAGAAAGAGCAGAGGGTGGAGGAGGGATTCCCATAAAAACTCTACAGTGTGCAGGGGCATTGCGCCCGGCATCTACCCTAAACAGTAAGCAAACAGTAGACTGACGATGTCGACACGTGTGTTTATAAGACAGCAGAGTGGGCCGAAAAAGTTCTTACATCTACATCAGTTCTCCGGGAAGTCCCCTCATAGTGTTTCGCGGAATGTACTTTCCTTACCACTGTCACTTCGTCGTCCTATTTCAGTCGTGTATGGTGCGAGAGAGAAAGATTGCCGGCAATCCTCCGTGTGGGTTCTAAGTCACAGATTTTATCCTCGTGTTCTTTTCGCGAGATATACGGAGCAGGAAGTAATATATTGGTAGACTTTAAGAAGCGTATTGACAAAAGCCTGTACTGCGTTACAGAACATCTCTCTTGCCGCATTTGAAACTGAAGTTTCTTTTTCATCTCCGAGACGCTTTCGCGCTTATGAAATGAGCCCGTAACGAAGGGCGCTGCTCTCTGATAACCTGGTACGGATCCCACGCTGATGAGAAATACTCTTAACGCTGGTCGAACAATTAAATTTACGTGGTAGCTCCATTTCAAATCCCTCCTTACGTCTACTCCCAGATATCTTATGGAAGTAATTGCTTACCTCATTGAACTTCAGATATTGTGTACGAGACCATTCACATACACTGTAAAAAGCAGCGGTCCCAAAACACTCGCCTGGAATACATCAGAAATCACTTTCATGTCGGAATACTTGTCTCCCTTGAGAATGACACGCTGCGTTCTGTACGCTAGAAAGTCGTCAGTCCAATCACACAGACGGTCTCGCTGTTCTTCCGTTCGTCTGCTTGTGGTGCGCTACCGTATGGAACGCCTTGCGAAAGTCAAGTAACACGGCATTCACCTCGCAGCCTCTATCTACTGCTTTCTGGTGTCGAGGACGAACAGCGCGCCCTGTGTTTGGCATGATTCTTACTTTAACGCCTCCAGTGATTTGTCTCATTCCTAGCAAACTCGATTTCTATGTAAGTAAAAAATTATGTGATTTTCTTGTAGTTAAACTGCAATATGCACAAACCTTACGAAATGCTTATTCACAAGTGGCTTCTAGTGAAATTTAATGTCTTTGGTCAATCATCTAGTAGTACGACTAGGTTCTTGATTTACTGTCAGTTAGGTCACAGTTCGTAGTAACTGATGCTCAGTTATCGAGTAAAATAGAAATGGCACCTGTCATACTGGTAAGCTATATAAGCTGTTTAGAAGACGATTACTCGGACTACATTAATTTTTATCCTTTGTTTGTTTCGCAGATCATACTGCCATTCATCGTCTAATAAAGTCGGCAGAAGTTCAAAAAACACTGCAGAATTAATCAGACAACATATCGGTGCGAAAAGTTGCAATTTTTCGTTATATTTTAGTTGCCAATAAATCATCAAAATTTAAAGTTCATCAATTCAACAAAAGGCATAGGGATATTAGTAGCAACTAAAATTTATTACGTAGCTAATGTTCTGTTGAGTGAACGAAAGACAACATTTATTGCCAGAACACTTTAACAAGATGAAAAAATTCGACTAGAGAGCCTATTGTATGGCTGGCTGATAGATTTTAGAGTACCGCTGCGCGCTGGGGACCCTTATCGGATAGGAAACGGACCACAAGGGTAACTCCTTTTGTAATACATATACAACCTTCCTCTGCGACAGGTCTCATTGACAATGGTAGCGTCATAAAACTTTCGCTTGTGGGGGAGGCCCGATGTTTTTTGAATGCTAGGAAACTGTCTCGTCACTGTTTTGTTGACACAATGCAGTCTTGGTTGCGAAAAAATGTTAATTATTTTTTACGCGTTTCGCCCTTCTGGGACATCACAAGATGATTTGTCGGAAAAACAAAAAAAGTACTATGAGTTGATTCATATTAAAAATTGTGGCACACTGTTCTGTTCAAATGAAATATTCAAACGTTTGTACACTTAAGAGACGAAACTACTGAGGTCATCGGTCCTTAGACGTACAAACTACTGTAACTGCAATCACTCCAATCCGTACTTCCGTGGCACTAGTACAGGATCCTTAACGAATATTTTGGAAAAAATCAAATTTTGTTGCAATGAAGGCTGTTTTTTGTCACAACTACTTTAACTTGTATGAAGGACAAAAGACATGTCCGAGGGAGGGCTCGAATCTCCGACGGGGAGCGACCGCGCAATCTGTGGCAAAACGCCTTATACCAAGACACATTCTTTTATTTGGAGATTTGAATAATTTCAGATTTTAATTCGCGGCTCACCACATGTTTTATGTAAGTCTATATTTCTTTTCATCGACTCTTAGACAAGTTCGGACAGCTTGGAGCTATTACGCCACATATGTAAGTTCCCGCCGTTGCCCCCTTCCTCTTTGTTCAGCGTTTGTCCCGCGCGCCTGGGGGGTCTGCTATGTGGAATCGTTGCCCCCATTTCGCTCCGTCTCGGGCTGCATCTGAATGGATGTTCACGTTTTTTCGTCTTTATGAACCGTACCCCACCGTTGCTTAGGTCGCCCTTTGGGTCTTCTTACGATCATTCCAAGTGTGTAGCCCGTCGTGGCAATAGTCATCACTGGCCCGTGGAACATGCCCAAACCATCGAAGACGGCTCTCGCTTATGTTGGATCGGTGCAACAACAATCCGTTTTCTGATGCTGTCACTGGAAACGTGGAGTAGCCTAGTGAGGGCCATGAGTTGCGACGATATTCTTAAAATGTGTTACCCAAAAAATATTATGCACCATCTCAAATAGTGTTCTTTTGGCCATAGCTATGCTGATGAAACCGCAAGTGGACGAAACGCATCAAAGATAAGAAAAAAGCTTTCGGGACAAAGCTGGATTCTTTCAACAAGTTCCCAACCGGATGCTGCACCAGGCGTCAGCATAGAACGGAACCAATTTGCCAGTGTACTGAGGTTGCTCGGGTAGCGGAGGGGGTGGCAGTGTGGACGGCGTCTGGCTGGTACGCGCCGCAGCCCAGCTCGGCTGCGCGGCGCGGCGCGGCGCCATTCATGGCGGCGGCAAATGCGAGGCCCGGCGATAAGGCCGCCACACACAAGGCCGCTTTCTCTTTCCGCGCGCCGTGACGTAACGCCGCGGCGCGCTGTTTCCTGCGCCGCTGATGTCATCTGGTTCTCACCGCTCAATGGAAGGGCCCGTGACTAAGCGCACGCTCTGCCCCACACCCGTTTTGGGGTATTCTCTCATGCTCCAGCGCACACCTCACCTCGCCACACACCTCGGCCTCGTGAGTCAAGAGCGAGCCCGCGGGCTGGGTTTCTAGCGTGCCTGTACGTTCGGAGACAAACCCAGGCAGCCACTCCCTAGATGTTCGGAGACAAACCCAGGCAGTAACGATGCGTATGTGGACTAGTCAATAAAACCAGCATTAGTCGTAAAATACCGCGACTAAGAAATTGTGTAATGTCTTCATGTTAGAACGAGGGCCGTTCTTAAAATTTCACTAGGGGAAAAAAAAAAAATAAAAAGCTTTTTCTGGCCTAAACCTCTATCAGTCATTTAGTGGAAATTAAGTTTCTTTAATCAATGTTACATTATCTGATCTGATTTTTACACTCTCTAAAATAGTGCCCAGGCACGTTTTTCTCATATAAAGGGTGCATGGTCTACGTATTATGAAACTCTTTACCTATGACATGGCGCATGCACCGCTGGTACTCTAACAACGGTTTTGTTGAGAGTGACAACCTAGCCTTGCACCCATTTTATGAAGAGGAAAAGAACTGCAATAGGTCCCGTTTTACACAATGTAAAAATCAGATCAGATGATGGTTTCGGTAAATCTCGGAAATAGCAATCTTGGCTACGAAATGTTTTTTCTTCTACAACAAAGAAAAGAAGAACCTTGCTTCAAGAGATCAGCGTTAGGCTACGACGACGAGTTTTATTGCTATTGTATATAGATACAAATTCTTTTCTCATTATTTGACCGCCATATGCCAAGAACTACAAAAATAACAGGAGTTCATTCTGTAATACTGCAATACGTCTACGTGTTTGGATAACAAACTTTATAAAACAGTTCGACCAAATTCTAAAGGTAAGCTCATAGCAATAATACGAAATGAGTGACCTCTCTGTATGTGGTGTACGTCCTACGTATGCCTGAATTACCAGGCTGTCAGGGCAATGATCCTTTCAATGGAGACGTCCACCATATTTGAACATCAGGTCCAGAAGAAATTTTCTACTTTCTGAATTGATTTAATTCAACGCGCACTTGGAGCTAATGTCTTCGTTTGCTTGTAAGCCTCGAATGGTGTCATCCTATCGATTAATAGCTTACACCAGATGTCTTTTCTCTTAATACGTCACTAACTGAACTATAAACAAAAACCTCAACACAACTTTTTTTTTTTCCACGAGCAGAGATTGGAGTATAGGTCGAGATGAATGAAGCCTGTGCCATACAAGTTCATCAGGGCGTACTGCCACGTCATTTTAAAGTAACATCAACATCATAAACATTGAAATATCAGAACCTTCCCTTCGTGTTTCGGCAGCTTCCTTAAGACACGGACTTAGCTGTAAAGTTTTTCTTCGATATATTGTATATCTAACGATATAAATTTTACTATTTGAATGATTTACATACTTTATAGATAGCCACCTAAGTTAGCGTCCTCTCTTATCAAATCTGCCTGATGATTAACGTCGACATCCGGTGTGGTAAGTGTGGATATGGATTTTAGACTGTTTTCCCCACATCCGAAAAGGTGAACACTTGGGCTGCTACACATGTTCGGCGTCAGTTAATGCCAGATACTCTGGGTTAGAATGACAAGATCCGGCAGTAGACTCGTGAAGCATTGAGCGGTTATGACGTCGGCCGCACATTCCTCTGCTTAGAACGCAGACCTTGAACACGAATACACGGCAACAAAGGCAAATGTTGTCCTCGTGAGCGGGAGACTGGCTGCTGGCGTGCTCCTAATGACAGCTGATTAAGAGCGGCGGTGCAGTGTGCGGGGTCGTGGCGACGAGTAACAGCTTGCACGTGAGCCGGCCAGGCCAGGCCAGGCGGGCTGGTGAACTTGGCACGCTTTATGAGAATGCCAATCGGCGGCGGCAGCCGTGAACTTGGCGCGCGGGCCCCACAAATTCCTGGCCCGAGCGCCGGCCGATCGCCGCCCGCCCATGATTGCAGCCTTCGAGTCGCCGCCTACTGCTAACTGACCACGACGTAAACGCCGCCCTCCCTCAACTCTTACCTACCTACAGTCGAGCTGCACAGGGCAATTACTGCAGCAAGAGTCCGCCCGTACCCGTCAGGTGTGGACACCTTACTGCTAGGAGAGGAAGGCCAAGGTTTACCAGCCTGCTGACTGTTCATTCGCTACACACTACTCAAACCTCTAGAGCCAACAGTTACACTTTAATTTTTCAGAAATAATAGCCCATATTTTTTAAATATGCTGTGCACGACACTCGTTCGCTGTAAGTAGCTAACAGCGGACTAATACTGCTTGGAATATTTTTCCATTTGTTTTAGAGCTCTTTTATGTTCCACATAAGTCAGTGACAGTGCCATCCCAAATGTTCAAATGTTTGTATAGCTTATGGGACTTAACTACGGGGTCATCAGTCCCTAAACTTACAAACTACTTATGAACTAGCTAACATTAAGGACGGCACAAATATCCATGCCCGAGGGGGGATTCGAACCCCCGACCGTAGTGGCCATGCAGACCGTGACTGACGCGCCTCAGTCCCCTCGGCCACCGCGGCCGGCAGTGCCACCCCGATCGAACGCAAAGGAGTAGTGCTTTGTTCAGCATTCGGGCTGTTCAGTTCCCCGTCCGGCCGTTGTTTCAGTGATTTTCTAAATGGATGATGATTGGGGGCAAATATGGAGATGTCTCGATTACTGAATCACACCGCAATTTGTGCAGGGAGACAACGAAATGGTGAAAGGCATAATCAGTCTTGAATTATGATGATTACTACGGAAAGTGAAGGTCTGCATAGCCGGATACGGCTATACAATACAATAATTTCGCTGTTGTGGAAGGCAAGAGTTGGAATCTTTTGCTTAGTTTCCACAAATTGGCAAACATTCTTTCGATCAACAGGTGCTACAGCATTTCATTCAGTGAAAGCGAAATTCCTTCCGTTTTGTTGTTGTTGTTTTTTTTTTCCTTGTGTAGAAATATATGTTGCATCTCGTTTCAACTTACGTGCGTGTAATGAACAAATTTCCGACTTCGGAATACGCGATTCACTCAGCGATTGCTATGTTAACAAAAAGAAGAATGTGATGTTAGTTAAGGCTGTCACTTATTAAAAAATGTTGGGCCATGAAATGAATAATACGTATTCATCAATTACATGGGTTTTACGTGAAATCAAGCAAAACATAAGTAACATTATTAAGAGTACGTCGAATAAAGTTACCTTTACATTTCGTAGTTCCCACTATCGTTCCCGTTAAACTGTACGTCTCCGTATATATAGCTGGTAAAATCAGTTCAATGATCGAAAAAAGCAAGAGCTTGTCAGAATGAAACTCTTGCAGCGGAGTGACCGCCGATATGAAACTTCCTGCCAGATTAAAATTGTGTGCTGGAACCGGGACTCGAACCTGGGACCTTTGCCTTTTTCGGGCAAGCGCACTACCGACTGTGCTATGCCGACACGACTCACGATGCCGCCTCACAACTTTAGTTCCGCCAGTAGATCAGATGTTTGTAAAGCTTATGGGACTTAACTACGGGGTCATGTCCCTAAACTTACAAACTACTTATGAACTACTTACGAACTAGGACGGCACAATTATCCATGCCCGAGAGGGGTTCGAACCCCCGAACGTAGTGGCCGTGCAGACCGTGACTGGAGCGCCTCAGTCCCCTCGGCCGCCGCGGCCGGCTTTCCGCCAGTACCTCGCCTCCTACTTTCCAAACTTCACAGAAGCTCTGCTGCGAACCTTGCAAGGCTAGCACTCCTGGAGAGTGAAGTTTCATTCTGGAAACATCCCTTAGCCATGTCACCACCATATCCTTTCTTCCAGGAGTGCTAGTCTTGCATGGTTCGCTGGAGAGCTTCTGTGAAGTTTGGAAAGTAGGAGGCGAGGTACTGGCGGGAGTAAAGTTGTGAGGCGGCATCGTGAGTCGTGTTGGGATAGCACAGTTGGTAGTGCGCTTGTCTGCGAAAGGCAAAGGTCCCAGGTTCGAGTCCCGGTTCCGGCACACAATTTTAATCTGCCAGGAAGTTTCAAGAGCTTATCAGTTCAGCAGTGCGTTTTCCACCAAGTATTAGTTGATGACCGCGTTCCTTCAAACATCACTTACGGAATACTAATTGCAACCCGCTTTCAATGGTTGTAGTAGGAATTCGGGGAAACACTGCCGCTACTGTCCTCTTGGGGAGTGTGACGGCCGGCCGTAGTGATTACTGTGTGACGCCGTGGTGACGTGCATCAGTCGAATGGGGCAGATGGGGCGTTGAACAGGTGTGTGTGTGTGTGTGTCGCACACTACAGTGCAGTGGAGCAGGGCAGTGAGGAATGCGGCTGGCCCAGTTGACGCCCCGCATTGTGCAGCCGCACAAAGCGGGCTGTTTGCCGCTTCACCGCCGCCGACACGCGCTCGCTGCCCCCACCACAACACGCACCACTCGCCGTCCCCTGCCGCAACCGGATTACTTACCCCCTCACGCCGCGCCTCCACGAGCTTTACATGCTTCGGGAAGCTTCTACACAATGGACCTTCCTTATAGACTTGCGCCTAATAGTTTGCTATCGGCAGCACTCACTTTAGTTCGCGGCTCTGCTGAACTAGTTCGCTCATTTAGTTCGTCCGCTCCCAGTAACGGCTGAGCGGCGTGGTCTGCGCGTGCAGGTGGAGGGGGAAGTTTCCCCACCTCGCTGCTTCATACGCTTGCTGCTTGAGCCACTAACGATATCACGCAAACCAAAAGAAACAGTTTGTGGTTAAGTTTAGAGTTATCTCTATATCTTGGCATTATGGAATTTATTAGTCAGATATTGCAGAGTGCAGAATCCATCAAAATAGAAATTTTGTAGCACTGAACTAATGTAATCTAGCAGGCAGACGCTCACCTCGAAATGACTCATCGGCAGAACGCAAACACGTGATTTTTAATTCTGCTACACGCCCTCTCGCTATTGCCCGTCGGTCTTTGGAAAAGAATCCAAGGAACTATGAAGCGAGTTACGTTTGGCATAATCGTCCGCTGCTCCTAGTTCGTCCGCTCTTTTTGGCTTTTGCTACTATACTAAAAAGAGCTTTTTATGACAGCTTTTTCTTATATAATGAATCAGTGTTGCCAAAGCGTGTGCTATTACCCGTATTTTTGGGCAATTTGACACCAAATACTTAGACAAATAAACCAGTTATTTACACGAATGAGTGATACAATGGTATTCAATTACTTTGCAAACTACTACGAAACTACAGCCGAGCTGCATCTCAGCTTGAAATGAAGGTAACTGGCAGATGGGAATCACGCGATTCTGCGCGCTCTCGCGTCCTCTCGCTGTTCCGCGTCTGTCTTCGGAAAAGGAGCGGACGAACTAAGAGGCGTGGGATCTGTGAACTAGTTCGCGTAGTTCGCTATGTGAGCGCTCTTCCTAACTAGTTCGTTCGCGAACTACACAAGACTACTACCTTAGGCTGGTATTACACTATCAAATTAATGGAAAAGAATTGGACGAAAAAACTGGATGAAATATTGTTCCTATTCTCAAACAAAGACATTGAATGAAACGCTAACTCTCGGCAAAGTTGCATCAAAATGGTGAGTTATGCTCAGCTGGTGCATATACTGCATGTGTGTTATGTCTGCATTTACAAGAGGAGCGGGGGAAAAAAGAAAAGGAAATGTACTTGGATGAAACCGTAGGTATCCCGGCGAGATAGAAAAATGTTTAAAAAAATTGTTACGAGTCGGGATTTCTTATGTCGTTGGCAGCAGGACCGCAATTCACTGCTAATTACTTTGTAGCTATCCATTCTTCACAATTTGCAATAAAGCAACAAAAAAGGCTGACGCAAACAATGTATCTAAAAAAGATTGTAGGTTGATAAGGCAAGAGAAAACAACGTTTTAAATGGAAAGTGTCAGCACTGACAAAGGAGAAAATCCTAGTTGTTCTGATAAAGTAAATAACCTCTAATTATTCCTTTAAAAATAATCTAATGTGCTTATATGTATATATTTTCGCTTGCAAACAGATATCGATGTTTTGAATGATGTTTCACTTCCCAGCATGTAACACGCTAAATTCACCAAAAACATACATTGGGCTGCCTTGTTCGTAAATAAGATTTAGATGTGTTACTACTTGAGTTACGAGAGTATTTTATTACGTCTTTCATCATGGATTGTAACACACAACCTCACTTTCACCGCATGGTATTGGACTAATCGAATTGACGTGACGGAAAGCATGAATAGGCCTTGTCGCGTCTTATACAACACCCCCATTTGATTTATACATTCCTACCAATTTTGTTGTTGCTGGAAACACAACACAAAGTAGCCATATTTACAAATACGAGCTGTTAATATTACTGGAGGCTAGGGTCAAACAGCTGTAGTGGCAAGGAGGCAGTACTACTACTAGCGCTCAGAGCGATCACATTTCTCACTGCAGGAAACAGAAGAACGATTTCTTTGATCAAATCAAAGTCGAGACCTTAGCTTTGATCATATATTGGACAACATTCCCATTACAATACCTCCAATTTTTCTTTGTCCAATAATTTGATAGTGTTATACCAGCCTTACCAAAACTACAAAATCTGAAACAATTCGAAATCTAATACCTTGTACCACCCGGGGTCCTTTATTCAGAAGAAGGGGGGGGGGATGGAAACCACTTACATGTGGAAATGACTTAATGGCTCAGCGGTAAGATGCAGACTACAAATCCACACGAAGCTGATCAATCGCTCTTCAGTCCGAAGGGAAAAAAATATATCAGTCATTCAAGGATGCTCAAAACAATGTTCGGACTTAACGGTTGCTTTATTTACATACTCTTAATGTAATAATAAGAAAATATACCACTTCACACAGAGTTATGTACAGGGGCAGCTTGAGGTTCGTTTTGGTGAAGTACATTCTGAATTGAGTTCGACTGCCCACAGCATGAGACAAAGCATGAAACAATTAACAAAAACAGCGTGTCGGATATCCCTTGATACTGCAGCAGAAAGGCTCCAATCCGCATGCCCGTCCAGCGGCCCAATCAGAATACTTTTCTAAATTTAAAAACAGAAAAAAGTTGATGTGGCGTACTGGCTTGCTGTAGTCGATCAAATGGACGTCACCTCGGCGATTTATGTCTATCTCAGTAATACTGCAGGCAAAAGATAGTTTAACGTGGAATCCAAACCATGGGTCGTCTACCAACATCACTGGCAAGTGAAAGTTAATTTATAGCGCAGACTGAATATGCTTTTGCAAATGTAAAGGAAGGAAAGGAAGAAGGATAGGAAAGAAAGGATTGACAGTGCTTGCATTTGGGCATTGATATTAAGCAATGGCGACAAGTGAAAAAGTGAGCCGGACCGGGAATCGAACCCAGGTCTCCCGCTTTGGGCCAGTGGTCGCCTTAACCACTTGGCCACCCGTGCTCGCCTCCCGTCCGTCTCAAATTCCCACAAGTCGCACGCTATGTTTGTAGCGCCCCTACCGTCCATGCATTCTTACACTCCGCCATTACGGATTCCCGTGCGAGGTCGGACGTATGACCGCATCTGCGGTGAAATAACTAAAGCTAACGCCGTCGTAGCGTGAAATACTTATTGTATTGGTCTGGTGTCTATTCTTTCGCACATCCGAAAGAACAGACAGCACACCAGTACAATAAGCAGACTGAATAATTTATATGATTAGACTACGCGACTTCTCGTTTTGAACGTCTGCGCCCCACCACTACTCTACCAGGTTCGGTTCTAGTACAGCAACTCTCTAGCAGAGTGATAGATTATTCAACAGTTTACCGCTTAGGAAGACAGGAGTGGAAATAAAGTTCAACTTGCAATGTCGCTAGCGTGGAGGACAGAAGAAAATGATAGAGCAGGTTGAAGCAGGAATCGTACGTAAAGGAAACGAGAAAACGGAAGGAGGACAAGGCAAGAGCTCAAACATAAAGAAGCGGCAGAAATAATATTGCCTTTTCCGGCGTCTGCCGCCATTATAAGCGCAAACAAAAGTGTGTGGTGAATAACAACAAGGGGAGGCGGCAGCAGGTGGCTTTGTGCACGCACGCCTGCCGACCGGTTCCCCCCCCCCCCCCTCTACCCCAGCACACCTGCTGCAGCAGAATGTCAACAACACGGCCTGTCCGTACCTTTCGACTCCGGCAGATACTGGGGCGTGTCAAGCCAATTATCCACGTATGTTTACTTCTATAACGCTTTTACGCCCATCAAGACTCAATTTTCGGATTTTCCCTCAACATAGTGTGGCATAGAAACAGCTGTAAATGGCGATAACTCTTCAGTAGCTAAAAAAAATAAATAAATAAATAAATAAAAAATAAAAAAAAAATGTTACATATACCTTTTTGTCAATAAAATGAAAAAAATGAAAAATGCGGTTTCTGATTCCGAGCAAAAGGAAGATACTATATATCCCCATTACGGAAAGCAAATCGACTGTAGTCACCGGTAAATTAAAAATGGCGATATGAGAACTATTTGTCATCCGCACAAGTTTTACAACGCTTAGATGTGTGAGTCGGAAAGTTTCTTTCTTTCTTTTTTTACTGTACGCCCGATGCTTACTTAAGGACTGTAATGATTAACATACTGGTATTCGAAATTTGCACGGAATGGCTATGAAAAGAAAAGGGTTTCTGAAGAAACGAAATTTGTTGACATCCAATATTAGTTTAAATGTTAGTACGTCCTTTCTGAAAGAAGTGTAGCATTGTATGGGAGTGAAACGTGGACGATAAGGCGTTCAGACAATAAGATAACGCCTGGAGCGGATTTGCTAGCCCAGAATAAGGCTCTAGGGAAACAACTGTTTCAGTTACTGATTTAGTAAGCACAATCTGTTTCTGTTCACCGAGACAGATTTATTCAGACAAATATTAGTCCATATTAGTCCAAAATTCGTAACGACAAGATGCAACGAAGCAACCCTAGAATATTTCAAAACGGGCTGCTTGAAAGTAAATTGTGGAAGTGAAAAACCGCTTTGTAGATTCAGAATTTCAAACTGATCTGAATAGTGTAGATGACCAACCAAAAGCGGAATTAGGAAATCTGTTTACGAAGGTGTTACGCCTTTGTGTCCAACTGCCGCTTATGTATCACGAATCTGTGCAAATCTTTGGTGGACAATATAATTGATTTATCGCGTAAAATTCAGCCTGTCTGCTCACTAATGTGTCCGTCAATAGTAAACTTCTCCCGTCTGTACAAAGTTTGATAAATCAGTGTAGCAACTGGCTACATGACAATAAGGCTATACGGAACGCAACCTATCTATATATTTTGCACTTAGGGATTCGTACTCCGTCACTGCCTCTGTCGACAAAATACGTCCAAAGCGCCTTCTTCTCGCACATACGTTGTGTGTCGGAGGTAGACGTGCGCGTATTGTCTGGAGGGAATCTACGCCTTGCGCTGCAGATCTACCAACCGTCCGCTCCTAATTGCAGTCATTAGCTAATGGTGGCGACCCACTACGTTGCAAGCGGTCCTCCTGAAACTCACGCCGCATTCGAATTCAAAATACAAGTTTCCACTAGAGCCGTGCGACAAATGCTACGGACATTCTAAATTACTGTACTTTTAGCTTGTCAATATCAATAGGCAACTACAAATTTCCACTACCAGTAAGTGTTAAAAACATTTATTAGCAACATGTCCCGTTGTAGTGTATGAGGCTTTTGGCATACAAAATCTATTACTAGAGGTATATATTAACATACATGGACAAAATCTTGCTGTTTTGTGGCAATGAACCTGTGGAAACAGATGACCAACAACAATTTAAAACAAATTCATTTACATCACAGAACCAAATGAAAAAGTGAACAAATCATGACTCTATAGAGTTTCCTATGCAATCAATACTAAATTTGTCAAACAGGCAGAAACTTCAAAACGCGTTTATAAGTGTTGCATACTGTGAAAAAAAGCTGGAGTATGGACATCTTGTAAAAAAATGGAAATCTTATGCCGTGAAAACTAGAGCAATGGGATCCTGAACGAAATGACAGAGTTCAAGAATTCCCATTTATTCATCAACCTAAAATAGCATTTAAATTAATTGAAGTACGATCTATCCAGTGGCTATTATGTGGCTATTCTTAATTATGTAAATCTGTCATTTGTAGTGCACCTGCCTTATAAACACAAACATGCATCACACATCTCGCCAATAATACGGCAGCAAGATCAGCAGAATACATTTGAAGCGACCCTCGACACTAAACACGTATTTATCGATAGACCAATCAAATGTTCCACTGTTTGTAAATCTATGGGACTTAACTACTCTGGTCATCAGACCCTAGGCTGACAAACTACTTCAACTAAATTATGCTAATGACAACATATACACCCATGCACAGGGACGACTCGAACCTCAAACGGCGAGCAGCAGCGGATAGAGAAATCGATATAAACTTTGTTTTGGCCGCCATCGTGTTTAGTGTGTCAACTTTGTCATGGCAGTGAAATCGAGTGGAAAAGTGCTGTGTTGTGGGACTAGCAAGCCCACAAATATAATTGCTATTCACTCAGACAAGAGAAGAAGAGAACTACTCAACACGAATGTGACTTTAAAACAATCACCTTCACAGACAGACAGTATTTCAGCTCAATGAGACAGAACCTTACATACGTCACGTTTCTGTTTCCACAAGTTCACTGCCACAAACAGCAAGACTTTATCAATGTATATTAATGTATACCTGCAGTGATAGATTTTGTATGACAAAAGGTTGACGATGCACAGCGTCAAAACATGTTGCCAATAAATACTTTTTAACACTTAAATCATATTTGTGACTGGTAGCGGAAAACTGCAAGCAACCTCATAATTGTGCTGATTCAGGCTTTCCCGACGTAATACATTCTTGAAAAGTTGACGGGAGTTACGTCGCAAGGTACTGAAATACTCGCAAGAGCAGACCAGCAACGTCAGTAGCACTTGAGGATGGCGGCAGCTGTCCCGCTGAAATATTGCGCGAGTTTTACAATACCATCCGACGTAACTCCCGTGGACCTTACAAGAACCTCTTAATTACTAAGAAACAGTCACGGTCGACACAAAATCAGCATGTGAGTAGGCACCATTGCATTTAAAAAGTATGTTTGTACAAGAAACTCTCTTAAAGTGTTTACTGCTAAGAAGCCATCGCTACTGGAGTACTCACGTCCGGGTGCTCCTTGACGGGCACGTAGATCTTCTCGGTGAGCGTCGTGGTCTGCCCCTCGGCCTCGGGCAGCACCAGCGGCTCCTTCTTGATGCCATTTATCTGGAACAGGCTCGCCCGCACCTTGGCGATCTCTGCAACACACACAAGAGCAGTGCTCAGTACCAAGCTGTCAACCGTGACAATGCAGCAGCCGGGAAGGCAACGCCCAATTGTGATAATGTTACTCTCTCTATAAATAGGAATACGATTAAGAAATACACCTAATGACTGGTAGGTTTGCCGCGGCGAAATGGCCGAGCGATCCAAGGCGCCTTGCTGCGGAACGCGCGGTTACTCATCGTGGGAGGTTCGAGTCCTCCCTCGGGCATGGGTGTCTGTGTTTGTCTTTACGTTAGTTTAAGTAGGGACAAATAACCAGAGTAGCTAAGTCCCACAGAATTACAAACATTTGAACATTTTACCTGGTAGGTTTCCAGTGACTTCTGTTAATTACAACGATGATATTACACCGAGTAGTTCATCGGGAAACGTCACAACGCAATTTCTGAACTGCACTCACCTTACATCTAGTGACAGAAGGCCATTACTAAACGTTTGTAAACCTACGGGACCAAATTAATGAGGTCATCGGTCCCTAGACTTACAAACTACCGTCAGCTAACTTATGCTAGAGGCAACACACACACACACACACACACACACACATATATATATATATATATATATTGCGCGCGAGGACTTGAACCTCCGAAGGGAACGGCCGCGCATCCCATGACATGGCGCCTCAGACATAGAGATATAGAAACACAGCACAGCGTTGCAGTCGACAACCGCTATCCAAGACAGCATGTGTCTGACCTTTAGTGTTTGGCAACACAACTGCAGTACGATCAATTGTAGCAGTTACATCCATATCTGGGAGTCGACATACGGAGCATTTTAAGTGGAAGCACAATTTTAAATTAATGGTGGTGGTGGTGATAGATGCGAGACAGATTCATTATAACTAAAAGGTTGCTTCATTCTAAGATTACTAAGTGGTGTTGATGAAATCAACGAATAGCCTAGGAAACAGTCGTTCTGACGAATACTTCAATGACACTTGTCAACGTGGGATGGGATCTGCAGCGGACACAACTGATTGTGGAGACAGGATGTCCGAAGGAGAGCAACTCTGTTATAGGTTCATTTGATATTGAGATTATCTGGAAACAGCATTGGCACAAGCAGGAGGAGACGTTCTCAAGCGTGTCCAGAGCGTAGGTTCCTTGAAAAGTGAAGTGACATATAGCTTTGACAATGTCTATCTCCCGCAAAGACCACGAGGATTGAGTTTGAAGGAGAGGATTGAGTTTGAAGGAATAGAGTAAAGTTTGTTTGACGTCCCGTCAATATTGGTATCATAAGAGGCGGCCGCTGGAGTGGCCTAGCGCTCTAAGGCGCTTAGCTTAGTTTAAGTAGTTTGTAAGCCATGGGACTGACAACCACAGTTGTTGAGTCCCACAGATTTACAAACATTTGATTTTTACATTTGAGACGGAACTCATGCGGGACCATCCTGTGTGGAGTATACCGGATACTTCAGTAACACAGCCGGACCCTGCCAGCTTTTAAGAATTGGTAGGAAATAAACAGGTATGTGGGTCTTTGCTGAAATCAATGGCGCCGCGACGGAATAGCAGTGCGCACTGCTTTGATGCATGGGTGAGCGCAGGTGCACGGAGTGCAGTGTGGAGGGGAGGGGAGGCAGCGAAAGCCGCAGGACGTGGCGGGCTGTTGCGCCAGCGCCAAATGTCAGCAAGCCCTCACCTCGCCGTGCGCTATGGCGCTAGCGGGACAACACAGGCACACTGGTCACTCAAAATCAGTTACTGCGTCTTAGTCAAACAAACTCAGTAATGGCTTCACCGACTTGAATAGTTTTTGTTTGTGTTTAATTCCGCCAGTCACAGCAAAGGACCTACGACAGCAGTTGAACCGAATGGACAGTTTCTACATCTACATACTCTGCAAATCACATTTAAGTGCATGGCGAAGAGTTTATCGAGCCGCTCTTAATGATATTTCTCTACCGTTCCATTCTCTAATAGCGCAAACAAAAAAGGAACACCTGAATCTCCCAGTTTTCGATCTGATTTCTCTTATAAAGATGATCATGTCTCCTTATTTAGGTCGGTGTTAACAAATTATGTTCACTTTTCGAAGAGAAAAGACAGAAATTTCGCCGCAACAAATAACGCATTTGTTTGAATGATATCCACACAAATTCTATCACGATAATACAAAATGAACTGCCCTTCTATGAACTTCCTCTGTATCATCCGTCAATCCCACTTGGGCAGTCTCGAAAGGAGGCTAAAAGTGAACATTGGCATGTGTAATGAAAAGTAGTCTAAGAAAAATTAAACAATGCTGAAGGTATTAAGATTAGATAAAATTGTTCAAATGTTTGTGAAGCTTATGGGACTTAACTGCGGGGCCATCAGTCCCTAAATTTACAAACTACTTATAAACTACCTGATACTAAAGACAATACAAACATCCATGCCCGAAGGAAGATCCGAACTCCTGATGGGTAACGGCCTCGCCCATCGGAGCATAGCGCATGCATGCGCTCGGTCACTCCGCCGCGGCTAAAATTAGGTAAGGACACAATAAAACTAAGAGACGAATTGTGATCTTTGGGTGGCAAAATAACTTGTCATGGACTAAGTAAAGACGATATAATATGAAGATTGGCTATGGGAAGATGAGTATTTGTGAAGAAGAGAAATTTGTTGACATCGAATATAAAAAACTTAGGAGGTTCTTTCTGAAAGCATTTGTCTGCATTGCAAGAAAAAAAAAAAAAGTTCAAATGTTTGTAAATCTATCGGATCAAACTGCGTGGTCATCAGTCCGTAGCTTACAAACTACTTAAACCTAGGTAAACTAACCTACGGACAAACACACACACCCATGCCCCAGGGAGGATTCGAACCTCCACGGCGAGCAACCGCGCGCTCCGCAGCGAGATGCTTTAGACCGCTCGGTTACTCCACCGCGGCTGTCTGGATTGCAGAAATGTACAGGAATGAAGTGTGGACCACAAGTAGTTCATACAAAATAGATGCTAAAATTAAATAGGAATATCGCATAACTACCGAGGTACTGAGCAGAACTGGGAAAAAACGAAACTTCTGGCACATCTTGACGTATAGAAGGGTTTCATTGGTGTAACACATTCTGAAGGAAGGAAGCTTAGGCTTCAACCATCCTGTCATTTGCCCCTAATACTTTGGGGAAATGACCGAAAACCGTATCTCGATGGCGGAATGTGGATCTGAATCACCGTCCTTCCGAACGCGAGTCCATTGTGTTACCCCTGCGCCACCTCGCTCGTACCTTTGTTTAGTAGTAAGCCTAATGAATGCGAAGAATGTATACAGGGTGTTTAAGGGAGGAACAGTAAATACCTTAGTAGGTGGTAGTGTAACAAATTGCAATAACTTTACAGCTGATAGTATGTAATACAAAGAAACTTACTGAAAAGTCAAATGAAGACTTTTCACTGACTCCACCGTCGACTCATGGAGGAACATCGTCACATTGAATCAAAAATACAATTTCGTATATGTTCTCCAAGTTTATTTGTATTCAGTTAACCAACCGGCTTTAGGCCACCTCCAGACTTTGAAGTCATACAGAAACAGGTGCATTTAATTCAATACGATAAGATTTTACAAAGCACCGACGGAAGTTTCAGTGAAACTGTCATCTTTCGCCTCTGTTTTTTAAGTTTCTTTGGGTTACATAACCAACATCTCTGTACACAATAAAAATTGCACACATTTTATATGGCATTTGCAGTATGATTTGTCTATACCGCCACCTGCCAAGATATTCAGCATTGCTCCTGAGACACCGTGTGTGTTAATCCCCATAAGACTCAGAAAGGGCTTGACCGAACCGAATATTTTTCGTTTTGTTCGCTGTAACAAAGGGGTAGTTTACAAAATAAAAAACAACTAGGAAAAACCAAAAGGCACAGCTGAAAAATCAAATTTATAACTTCGTATGGAGAGTGACACTTGTGATTAGATCATTAATTTGTACACTGCCATCATACTGTTAATCCCATTGCTATAAATTTTTATAGAATATCTTCAAAGTAAGAAGAACGGCAGGGTCTACATAATAATTCGTACGGTGCATGGTAGAGGATACCAGACTTCGACACCGTTTAACCATAAAATTTGGTATAATTTTTCATGTACAGCGGTAGCAGGAGGAGAGTGGCAGAGAGCGATTGAGGTAATGACAAAGGCAGGGGGGATTAACACAGGAGAAGAACGAGGAGTAGAGAGAAAATATTGTAGCGAAGGCCAACCAAAGGATGTGTTTCATTGGCAGAACACTTACAAGATGCAACAGTCCTACTATAGTCCTGCACTTGTGCCTCTTATTTTGGATTATTCCTGAGCATTGTGGGATCCCCAACATAAGTGGCTGGCGGAGGATATAAAGTTCAGAGAATGGGAGCTCCTTTTGTTTTATCGCGATGTAGGGGAAGTGTGTAAAGGAAAGGATGGACGAGTCAGGGTGAAATCATTAAAAGAAAGGCGATATTGGTTGCGGCGAAATTCCTTTTTCCAACTGTCTCTTCCGAATGCGAATGCATTCACCTACACTGAGAGACATCATCATAATAAGAGAACTCAGATGTAAGATCTAGTAGTTGGTTTTTACCGCATGCGGCATTAGAGAATGGAACGGTAGAGAAATATAAAAGCGGTTCGATGAAACCTCTGCGATGCCCTTAAATGTGAGTGGCAGAGTATTTATGTAGATGTAGACAGAGCAGCGAGGGAGGAGGAGGTGGAACGGAGAGGCGTATAGGGAGTAAACATTGGAATACATAAATAAGCAATGCCGAGTTTTCAGCTTGTTAATACCGAGAGATAGCTAAGAGGATGAAGGTAGGAAACAGGCATATGGATGATATTATGGGTACGGAGATAATGCGATATTCATTATATCCATTTGCATGCATATTTAGCAATTGCGAAGCATTGGCAGGTTCGCTAGTCATTCGTAACTTTTTGTGACGAGGCTTACCAATACCACACCGCGATTTTTAGTAGTTTACATTCAGACGAACCGTAATGCTACAAGTTGGCCCCGTAGCATTTGGTGGCCGGAGGATTGTAAGCCCAAGTACCGTAAGCACGTGGCCGAGTGATGTAGCAGCGCCAGCCCGCCGCAGTGCAGCAGCACTTGGCCGCTTTTATTGTCTCCGCGTACTGCCGATGAGCACGATAAGGACGCGACGTATAGCGGCGCTATACCAGCAGCTGGGGAATACACCGCCTGCACAAGAAGTCGCACTGCTTTTGGGTTCCGCCCGCCCGCCCAGCCAGTCGGCGTGGGCTGTCCTACAGGAAGCCTACTGACATACGATCTGCAATTCAAAGCGGCTGCTGCTGCTGCTGTTACTGTGGCTCTGTCAACGGACTCGTTAACCGCGGCCCGCCCACGCGATCGCCATGTCGCGCTCACTGCCTGCCATTACTCAGGCGATGACCTGCGCCAGCCCAAAGCAGCGACACGCATTCGCCAACATGGCCGACGAGCCATTGGGGGTACAGGTTGAGGAGGGGGGGGGACACGCCAGGCTACAGAAATGGCGAGTTTTTGGCAGCGTTCCTAAGTTTAATTGAAAATACAGTTACAGCATGAGAGGCAATGTGAATGCTATAAAAGACATACGAAGAGGGAAACATAAAAACGTGACTAATTTCAATAGTTAAATTTTATTCACAATAAAATAAACCCATAGTATGAGAACTGTTAATGATACAATGCAGTAAAAACAACAGAAAAATATAGAACAAAAAATATTTCCTGTACAGCTGAGCACTGAAAATGCTTTGAAATAAAGAGAAACGCATCTGGTCTGAATTATACTATTTTTACAGTTGAAAAAAAAAAGTAATCTAACCGATATAAACTATTTACAGACTGTACTTGAATGGGTGGTGGTTGTTCTTGTTGTTGCTGTTGAAGCGGTAATCTTGGATTTAAAGACCCGCGAACTATGCCGAGGATATGATCGAAGGATGAAACCAGCCACATCTTTTTCAAGGATTTGCCTTACGCCACTATAGTTAATTATGGGTAACCAAAATCTGGTCTTGCTGAGCGTGAGACTAGTGGTTTTAAAATGTGTTTCATGAGAGTCTGGTTGCAGATAAAAGATCTGCATGAGCTTTTCACAGTACTACCACTGCAATAATTTCCTTGTGATAACGTGATGGAAGTTAAGTGAGCAGTGAGACGTTATTTTTACACGGTTGCGGACCGCAGTGCAGTGTCACTGGTATAAATGCACGTGCTATTCCAGTGTCAGGTGAACTCGCAGTGTGAATCACAGGCGTGCACCTATTCCGGGAGACTCTCAGTTGCTCAGAGTTCCGTCACGTCTAAAAGCGCCCCGCAAACACTTTTACCCCCAACGTGTGTCACCGGCTCGCGTGCCATATGAGTGAAACTTTATACGGGTTACCGGATGATTTAGGCAGCCATATCGTGCGTGGTTTTCCATGGGCTGCATCGATACTCCGCGAACTATGTTTTACAATATCTGTCCCCCAAATCGTGACAATGCAGCGTGGTAGGCATGATAATGTGTTGTCGCCATATTTTCTTGTCCACTCCCTATATTCTGAAGATGCGATTCTAAGAGTTCACTGATATTTTTTATGCTCTTGTTCGATACTTCAGTAGTAGTTTTTAGCTGATAAATATTTGTTTAAGAAATTTAAGTTTCATGGTTACATTCTATTTGCATTTGCATTTTTAATTTTTCTTTTAAGTAGCGTCAGTGTTTGCTAGTCCATGTCCCCTGCCCTTTATTTATCCTCCCCCCTCTCCTTCCTTCGTCCGCATCTTTCTAGCCAACTACTCCTCAACCCCCCCTCTGTCCATTTTCGTGTTCTCTCTCCCCTCCCCCTATCTATCCATTCTTTCCTCCTCAGTCCCTCATTCCCCCTCTCTCTCCCCATATCCGTCTCTCCTCTTTTTATCCACCTATTCCCTCCTTCCCCAATCTATTCAGTCCCTCCTATCCGTCTTTCTGCATGCCTGTTTTGCTCTCCGCTATGAAATATTAAATGTTGATATTAACTGTTGTTATCAACTGTTGATGTCATCGTTCCGTAGACTAATTAAATTATGCTCAAGAGAACACACACACACACACACACACACACACACACACACAACCTCACAGAGGACTTTGAGCCTCCGGATGTAGCGGACGCACAATCCCGGACGTGGCGCCCCAAACCCCGCGGCTACGGTGGTTTGCTAAGTATAAAAACTTCCTGCATAGAAACATTGATACATATACCAACAGTCATGACGACCGGAGAATGGTGTTGAAGTCTCGTTTTAAGGTAACCTTCGCCTTGGGTGTGAAATGTTACGTACATGATCTTACGTAACAGTGACCTTAGTCTTGTTTCGAAGGTCAATTTTGCAATATTTCAAGTTTTGGATGTTTATTAATTACGAACACACTGCTTCATATATAAAGGCAAGATGAGCATTCCTGCGAGAAAGAGTGAATGACTTATGCTACAAAGACACCGTGAAGAGTGGGAATAGGCAGCAGGTGCGTGTCGGCGTCACGGGCTGTAGGGATGCGCGAGCCACCTGCCAGGCGATCTGCACCGCTGCCCCCCCCCCCCCCGCCTGGGCGCACAATTAACATCCACACTGCACCTGCCCGACAACCTGACACCCTTGCGAAAGCCCCTGATTTCACCGTCAAAACGATTCCTGACTACGTACCAACGACGTGTACACTTGTGGCTACTGCGTGCAACACACGAATAATTTTATCTGCGTGGAGGCTACTGACTCCTTTGAAGCTCAGGCCCCACTTAAGCAGCAAGAATGTAGTAGAACGGGCATAGGCACCCCTCTGACATAAAGGGAACTTCCGAAATGAGAACAAAAGCGTAAGCAGTTCTCTTGGAAAACTTTTTTGGAAATTCAATCGCTAATGAGATCCCTAAGCCTCTAATTTCATGCTTTTAATATATGGACTGTACCATAACAGCGTAACGAAGGGAGAAAATACGACATATTGTTGAGGTTACACTTGTATCTTTCTTTCGGACACTGACAAGTTTTATTAATCCACAAGGTTAATCGAAAGCATCTGAAGAACAAGGTTAAAGCTAAGAAGCGATTCATGTGAAGGGGTAATGTCGGTTACACAATAAGATCGGTTAAATATTTCACAGTTAATCGAACTATTGAAATACTTAATGTGCTACTACTAGTGAGGCAACTCTTTTGCTCTTAGGTACAAAAATGATTCATATTTGCTACTTTAAAAGTGGGAAAGTTGAAATAAGCACCTGAAAAGTACCGATTTTATTCATTTATTTTTAAATTTGCTTGGAAAATAGCCAAGGCTCTTATTTCTACAGGTACTACCACATTTTACGTTTATCTTTTAGACGTAATCTGTGATACTATTTACGTCCAGAAATGTTCTGGACGTAAATAGTATCACAGATTACGTCTAAAAGATAAACGTAAAATGTGGTAGTACCTGTAGGCTCTTATTTCTACAGGTACTACCACATTTTACGTTCCATCTTAATCGGATGGACAACAACCGCTCCATACAGTCGTGAGCGTGTCCAGAGTGAAGCCACAATTTTTTGGTAGGAGAGACACATAATTTGAGTCTTGACACAAAAAGTCACAAAAAATTCCCATAGTGAGAGATCAGGCCACTCACAACGCCTCATCTGTGAGCCACATGGCCGATTAGTATTTGAGGCAACTCACTGTTACGAAGAACTTGCCGCTTGGGGACTTAAACTGTAGTAGGTAGACTACTATCGGGAACTACCGGCTTCGGGAACGAGACTCCAACGACTGGAGTCAACCGTTTTGTCTTTTCGCAAGTGCACACATTCTGCGGTGGGTTTTCTTGCTAACAATGCAGTGAGATGGCAAATGTGGCCTCCTAATATTGCAGCGGGCCTCCAAGTATTGCATCTCGCCGTGGGATGAACAAATTGACGGAAGGCGCCTGCGGCAAAATTCAGCCATGCTGGTCATAATAGTAACGTGTTGCGGGTGCAGGAGTTGGGGCACGAACTGATCGTGTCACACAAATGTTCGGTGGGATTCATGCCTGGCGATACGGGTGGTCGGAATGTTCTTCAAACTAATAACGAACAGTTGTTAGCGAGTGACATGGCTCATTTTCATCCATAGGCATTCCATTGTTATATGGGAAAATGTAGTCCCTGAGTAGCTTCAAATGCTGTCCAACTAGCCAAACGTCGCCATTTGCACTCAACGGTAGCGTTAGAAAAAAACAGTTCATTCGATGCAATACAGGCGACACCACTGTCGAGCTTGGTTCTATCAACTGTCACCAACTTCAATTAGGGGTCTTCTGCCCAAACCACGGCTTACCAGTCGCTTAAGGCTCAAACGGTTGTCACGAAAACAGGAAAGCCACGTCGTGCTGTTGACAAAGACGCTCCAGTCACCCGTCTGGTGTCACAGCCCTTTAACGGCAAAACTGTACCGCACTGTCCTAATGATACGTTCGCCACTGCATCAACAAGTGTGTATCTGTTAGCACAGACAACTCTACCCAAACGCAGCTGCTCTCTGTGATTAAGATCGGGCCTTCAGCCGCTGCATGCCCGTGGTGAGATCAGAAGCACTAAACTTTGGAAGTGTCTTGACAATAGCGTCGAGATGAATCAGCGGAGCACAGAGGGGGCTGCGGCCTACTGTGCTACAGCGGCCGTGTCCGCAGCGAATGGAGCGCCTGTGGCTGCGGCTGTGGCTGTGGCGGTCACGCGTCACCGGCCAGTGCTCCGCGAGGCGACGAGGCGGCCTCAAGGCCAGCGCTCTCGGAGGACGCCTCCAAGGCTGCGCTGCCGCTGCCACTGACCAAGACACCCCATTCACCGCACCTCATGTGCCTACGCGATCGCCAACGGTATCGTCCTCACGATCATCACCAGCAGCACCAATGTGACATGAAATGCTGCAGGCTATATGCTGCCTCTACAACAGTGTTTTCAGCCTGTGGGTCGCGACCCCAAGGGGAGCCGCAGCCGACCGCGGTGGCCGAGGAGACTGAGGCGCTTCAGTCACGGTCTGCACGGCCACTACGGTCGGGGGTTCGAATCCCCCCTCGGGCATGGATACTTGTGCCGTCCTTAGTCTTAGCTAGTTCATAAGTAGTTTGTAAGCTTAGGGACTGATGACCCCGTAGTTAAGTCCCATAGACTCTACAAACATTTGAACATTTTTTTGGGAGTCGCAGTCCTGTTCGGCGGGTCGGCGAACAGCAGGAAATACAATAGTTGCACCATAAAACAACCAGAACAGGGGTACCGAAAGGCAGAAACATATGCCTAAGAAAATTGATATGTATTTTATATTAAATTCTTGATCATAAATTCTTACAAGGAGACCACATGGGTATGAATTTCTTTATGGTACGTGAAGTTCAGGACTTAAATAAGAATCAGCCAAACCCATTCGACACAACTCTCGAAATTTCTCAAGAAAATCGGCTTTAAAATTTTGCAAAGCACGCGTTAAGTACCATTAATTAAAGCAGTTGTCGGTGTGGCTCAGGTGCTAGCGTTCTGGCGTCTCAATCACAGAGTCAGTTGTTCGATTCCCACTGTAACAAGTAATTTTTTTCGTTTTCGAATTCAGTTATATAAAACATCTTGGGGTTTCTAATTCCTCTTCTTGTGTCAGTTTTTGTTTATGTGTTTGTAGATAAGCTGAAAACCTTGTCGTGTAAAACGATGGTTGAGTAGATTAGCTGCTTGGAAAGCCATTCGTAGCTAAGGAGATGGCTTTCCAAAAACAGTGTCATAGCTCTTCACAAACTGAACAATGAAAAGACTACCATCGTCAACCAATAGCGAAGCCAGTATTGTAAAACATGTAAGTTACTCTTTTTTTTATTGAAACCGTCATTACTAACAACTTTCGATAAAATATACGAATAAAAATACGTACACTTTTCGTAAAAATTACTATTAGATATGAAGATTGTGCAAGTATTCGAGAAAAAAAATTCTGTCATAACATGTTTCGAACGACCGACCCTGTCGTTGTAAGGTCGCAACGCTACCACCTCAGCTGCACCGACCGCTGCTTACATTCATTTAATGATTGGTACTTACGCTCACTTGCAAAATTTCAAGTTTTCTAAGAGTTGCGTCAAATGGCTTTGGCTGATTGTTATTTGGGTTCTGAACTTCACGTACCATAAGTATCAAAAAAATCTAAAATTCGATACCCATGTGGTCTCCTTGTCAATTGAATAGAAGTCTGCCTCCACAGTCTTGTGGACAGCGTGGTGGGATGCCACGCGGGAAGCCCGGGTTCGATTCCCGGTCGAGTCGGAGATTCTCTCCGCTCGGGCACTGGGTGTTGGGTCGTCTTCATCATCATTCACACGCAAGTAGCATAAGTGTCGTCAGCTAAACAATTGCACCAGCCATGCTGAACACGATCCCACGAATATCATCAGTTGAATAGAACAAATAGAACAAAATCTGTCCATATTTAGAAAAGCCCTGCACAATGGAAGACTTATGGGAGGCTAACGACAAAGCCATATTGGCTGCTAATTTTTGGAAGTTAGAAGTCTAGTTCCGGACACGGAAGGTAAAAAATAGAACAAAGACTCTTTTATAATAATTACATCGTGTTAACACTGACTAAACGAAAGAAGTGTCAACTGTTTTCAGGTAACTGACGATAGCTAAATTAACGAGATACAATGAGTAATTCAGAGAAATTCCCTTGTTTGTAAATTTAGAGTCAGACCTTGCTCACCAAACATAATTCGCTTCAGAGATTCGCCTGCAATGAGAAACCTCGCCGGCCGCGGTGGCCGAGGGGACTGAGACGCGTCAGTCACGGTGTGCACGGCCACTACGGTCGGGGGCTCGGATCCTCCCTCGGACATGGATATTTGTGACGTCCTTAGTCTTAGCTAGTTCATAAGTAGTTTGTAAGTTTAGGGACTGATGACCCCATAGTTAAGTCCTATAAGCTATACAAACATTTCAAACATTTGAGAAACCTCGCTAAACAACATATAATTTTTGACAGATTTAATGTAAAATAAGATACGTTCCATTCACAAAAGATGGACTAAAATTTATCCTTTGATGTAAAATACAGTACTTTTATATCATTTTTTCTAAAAGAAAGTGGTATGAGATTTAAATTCGTTGCCTTCGAAATTGCATACATGGTTTATTACGTTTCGGAGAGGTGAATGGGGTGTCGTCAAAATATTTTTTGTTGGAAGGAAGGGGGGAGCGCGTATTCAAAAAGGTTGGGACACACTGCTCTAGAACTCTGATTCCCAACTTAGGAATAATTATCTTATGAAAGGTACAGATTGTCTGATAAATAAGGACAAAAGGGTTCCATTGTGTTTCGCTCGCGAAACTGAATTAAAATAACAATTTTGTTTGGATGGCCAGCTTCCGCAGCAAGCGCCGAAAATCGTTTTTTAAGATGTTGGTTGCTAACTTTTTTCCGTAACCCACCTCAGGCTAGGGCGGAAAATGCTCTGTGTGTCAATGTGTCTTCCTGCTTTCCCTCTTCCAGTCGCTTATGGTTAGAGAAACAACGAATTCAAGTAAACCACGAATAAAATAACATAAGATTTTGATTACCACCACCATCACCATTAACACTTATATCTTCTATAGTGGATAATGGCGCTGGTACAGGATGGACAGTTTACCCTCCACTAGGAAGAGTTATTGCACAAAGAGGAGCCTCTGTAGACTTAGCAATCTTATCATTATATCTAGCAGGTATTTCGTCAATCCTAGGACCAATTAATTTCATCACAACAGCAATTAATGAAAGATCAAATAATGTAACTACAGAACAAATAGCATTATTTGTTTGTTGAATATTATTATTATTATCGCGATCTCCACTCTTGGACTAAGTTCCTCCCTCGGAAGTGTGCCAGAAGTCCGGCACTTGCCACCCGAGTTCGCCCTTTCGCGCTTACTAAATGAACGTGTAAAGAGGCGTGCTGCTCTCCGTTGGATCTTCTGCATCTCTCTTATGAATGCTATCCGGTACGGAACGAACAGCGACGAACAATATTCAAGTATTGGTCGAACGAGTATTTTGTGACCTACTAGCTGACGGACTACACTTCTTACGGAACTCCTGTTTCTCATCTGCCCAACCTACCAATGATGTTTCCGTCGTAAATTATCAATATTCATTTTTTTATTATTAACTAAATCAAATGTTTGTAGAGCTTATGAGACTTAACTACGGGGTCATCAGTCCATAAACTTACATGCCCGAAGGCGGATTCTAACCCCCGACCGCAGCAGCCGTGCAGACCGTAACTGGCACGCCGCAGACCGCTCTATCATATTATTAACTATCAGTAACGTACGACAGTCCTCTCATGGACCGTCCACTGCTTTTTAAAATGCCCTTATGATAGTGCAAATGAGATATGTCCGAAAGAACAGACCCATACATACATCGATACTTAAGGCGCAGATAGACCCTTTCTTTAGTGCGGATGCACAGTACGCCTGGACTCGGGAATCGGCGCAATAATAATGGGCAAGGACACTGCGTTAGAGGTGTGGACAGTTGAGAATTTGCGACTGGCAGGAGGGGAGCAGGGTTAGCTCGCGCGGCGCCGGGAATCTGTGTCCCAGTGGCGCGGTGGTCAAGCGTGACCGCCTAGCAAGCAGGACGACCGAGTTGGAATCCAGGCTGTGCACAAATTATCAACTTTCCCCAATAATTAATTGCGATGCCTGCTGGAAGCTGCCGCCGTCAATCCCATTGTGCAACCCAACTTGTTTACACTCGCGATACAGCACACAAACGTCAAATAGTCTTGACAAATGTTCAAATTTTGTCAATCTATCGGACCAAACTGCGTGGTCATCAGTCCGTAGCTTACAAACTACTTAAACTAAGATAAACTAACCTAAGGACAAACACACACACACACACACACACACACACACACACACACACACACACACATACGCTCCAGGGAGGACTCGAAATTCCAACGGCGAGCAACCGCACGCTCCGCAGCAAGGCGCCTTAGAATGCTTGGCCATTCCACCGTGGCTAAGAAGTCTTACAGAAACGTCTTCGGCGCGTTGATGACACACGGTTTTCTACGACGACTGTGGACAAACTACAAATAATTACTGTTGTAAAAGAAGATGTAATTATATGAAGCAACAACGATCCCATGTATCCACGTGACTAAACGCGGCGAGACTCATGCCGGTACATATACATGTACATAGATACTCTGCAAATCACATTTAAGTGCCTGGCAGAGGGTTCATTAACCACTTCATAACTTTTCTCTACCGTTCCATTCTCTAATAGCGCGCGGGAAGAAAGAACACGTAAATCGTTCCGTTTTAAATCTGATTTCTCTTATTTTATTGGGATGGTCATGTCTCCCTAAGTAGGTGGGTGCTAGCAAAATATTTTACATTCATAAGTAAAAGTCGGTGGTTGAAACTTCGCAAACAGATCACGCCGCAATGAATAACGTCTTTCTTTTAATGATCCACCCCAATTCGTGCGACATTTCCGTGACGCTCCCCCCCGTAACGTGATAAAACAAAACGAGCTGCCCTTCTCTGAACCTTCTCAATATCTTCCGTCAGTCCCACCTGGTGAGGGTTCCACAAGGGGCAACAGTACTCCAGGAGAAGACGTACAAGTGTGATGTAGGCAGTCTCTTTGATGGAGCTGGTGCATCTTCGAAGCGTTCTGCCAATGAAACGTAACCTTTGGTTCGCCTTCCCCACAATATTTTCTGTGTGTTCTCTCCAGTCAAAGTTGTTCGTAATTGTAACTCCTAGGTATTTGGTAGAATTTACGACCTTAAGGTTTGACTGATTTATCGCGTAATTGAAGTTCAGCGGATTTCTTTTAGTGGTCATGTGTATTACTTCACACTTTTCTTTATTTAGTGTCAATTGCCAATTTTCGCACCATGTAGAAATTTTGTCTAAATCGCTTTGCAGTTGCTTTTGATCCTCCGTTGACTTCACTAGCCGATAAACGACAGCATCATCAGCGAACAGTCTAAGGGAGCTATTCAGATTGTCTCCTAAATGGTTTATAGGGACTGACACCCGTAGTCGTTTAGTCCCTTTAAAATCAAACCATCCATCCTAAATCGTTTATAAACACGAGGAAGAGTAGTGTTTCACAACACCGCGATGGGAAAGAACATTTATTTTTTTACTCGCAATACCTTAGAGAACAGACGAAATCCAGATGTTTAGAAGGATACACCCGGATTTGAAACAATGCCACTCATGTGTTCAGCGTAAGTATAGATGTTTGGTCAGGGCTACCAGTGTAGAGTGCTGTTTGTTCCGCTGCCACCGAGAAACAGCAGCTGTGACGGTATTAGGTAAACAAACGTTTTCGGTAAGGCAAGTCATCAATATACTACACAAGAACTGTCATCGCCGTATTTACGCATGACCTGTGCTGACAACAGAAGACGTCAAACATTTGTCAGGTACGAACTGCGAAACCATGACAGAGAGATAAAAGCGCACAGCAAGGAAATGCTTGAGAAGAACGTGACTGGGAGCGGCTAACACACACACACACACACACACACACACACACACACACACACACAGGCGCGCGCCCGGCGAAGAAATCGAACCTACAACGGGAACGGTCGCCCAGTCCGTAGCATAGCGCCTTAGACCACGCGGCCACTCCGCGCGACCGTGAATAATCTCAAGGAGGTTCCAATGAAACTGTTTCACGAGGTTTACTGCGGCAATATCGAATAGTAAAAGCGTCTGCCTGTGGTAGTTTCGGGCTTAGCTCAGTAACAACCAGTGGCGGCTGGTGATAATGTGCTGCAGCACACTGTAAATATATTACTTAAATTATGCCATTTCTCTTCGAATGCAAGCGAGAAATCGCTATAAAATTACATCCTTTCTCTTGGAATATGAGCCGGATATCACAATAAAATTATGCCAATTCTTTTCCAATGCGTATTAGAATGCTAGTAATAAGGATGAAAACGCATTTTGGAGCGCTCTCGCCGCGATAGGTGGAAACCAGCGCCGTGAGCTGAAGTGGGATTCAGCCGCGCTGGTACGTGCGCAGAGAGGCGGCGCAGTCAACACCAGTGCGCATGCGCAGACGTGACGTCAGGCCTGGCGGCTCATGTGTGCTGCGACCGACTGTAGCACCAGACCAATATTTCTCTTCGCGCTTCGCGTAACGGTTGCGGAAGAATAGTATATGCCGAATATTGCGGCTTACAGAGTCAAATAGCGCGCTGGCTCAGGCGTCTTGCACGTTGTCTCTCAAACATACCTGTGTGAGGCTCGTATTCAAATAACTCTGAGTCTAAATTTTTAATTTCTGTAAATAAAATTAATATTTTTAAACGTTATATTTATACCTGCAGTTGGCAGCGCTGTTATAGATTCCGTTGAAGGTCTTACTGTCAATACAGTATTAATTGATATTTAATTAAAGGCAATCACACAAAGGTTGACTTTTTACCTCTATATATATATAAAAGGAAGTGTCCCAATTGACTGACTGACTCATCACCACCCAACCCAAACCACTGAAGATTGAAACTTGAAATTTGTGAAGGGTGTTGGTCTTACTCTGTAGGCGTAATTTAAGAAGCGATTTTTCGATATTCCGTCCGTAAGGGGGTGAAATAGAGGATGAAACGTTTTTTGAAAATATGTAGCTATTTAGGCAATTTTGAAGCTAGAACTACAAAATTACGGATTTTAATTCAGGGTTCGAATTTAAAAGACACGTGTTTCGGCTTTTTCTGAGATTCGACAAATAAGGGGGTAAAATAGGTGACGCAAAAAAATTGATTTTCAAAAATATGTTGCTGTTGACTCCAATTTTAAGCTACAAATACGAAACTTCGGATATGGAATGTTGGTCAAGATTAAAAATCCATGATTTTTAGTATTTTTGGAAATTCAACAAGTAAGAGGGTTAAATAGAGGATCAAAAATTCTTTTTGAAAACACGTTGCTATTGATACAATTTTGAAGCTAGAGCTGCAAAAATTGATATTTGTATAGTTGGTAAGACGTTAAGAAATACGTGTTTCGGTATTTTTGGAAATTCAACCATCAACGGGGTTAAATTGGAGAGGGTGTGTTTTTCGAAAATATGTTGGTATTTAGGCAATTTTTGAGTTAGAACTACAAACTTTCGGATTTGGATTCGGGGTTCGGATTTAAAAGACACGTATTTCAGCATTTTTTGAAATTCAACCAATAAGGGGGTAAAATAGAGGACGCAAAAAGTTTATTTTCAAAAATATGTTGCTGTTACCTCAAATTTCAAGCTATAACTACGAAACATAAGATATGGATTCTTCATCAGGATTAAAAAGAAACAACTGGTGCAAACCAACCAGCCTACGCATGCGAAGCAGCGGGGGTTTATTTTTGTAATATTGTAGCACACTGGTCAAATTTTGTACGAGCCGGCACGAAACTACCACAGGAAGACGCTTTTACTATTAGATTATTAGCGCAGTAAACCACGTGAAACAGTTTCAGTGGATCTCGTCGAGATTATTGACGGCGGTGGGAGTGCTTGAGCGGTTGGCCACACCTGGCGGCTGGTCGGCGGCCATTTGGCGAGCGCCATGTTTTCAGGTCGGAGAGTAGCGCCGCCACTCCCATCTCTCGCTATGCAGCGCCTGGAACTGGTCCGTCCCGCCGCTTGCACGCATTCCACACACGCGCTCTCCACATACGCGCCTCGTCCCCTTCGGTTCTCGTCTCACCTGTGAACGCGGCCCGCCGAGACTTGTCCGGGGCGCCGGCAGAAGCGAAAACTGCCGCCATAAATCGATGTGCAGAGGCGAGGCCGCGCGGGGCACGAACTCAGCCTCACCTTTAGCAGGGAGGCCTCCGCTTCGTGAGAGGCGAGATTTCGTTGGCCAACTTTTTTCGATTTTCGTTAAGATCTCGTACCGCGATCAGCGAGGAGGCCTCAAGCGCAGAGGTTCTCTGCCGTGCCGGAGGTTTATTTTCATTTTTTTAACTTGAAATGTCTGTGCTTGCGGAAGATGAAGTGATTTCATTTGCTCTCACGATGCCGTCATAGTCTATCTTCGAGATGAGCACAAATCAAAGCTGTGATTCACAGAATTGCGCCTCAGCTTAACGCTAACAATATTAAAAGTGCGGTTTTAGCACCACACGCCGGCCGCGGTGGCCGAGGGGACTGAGGCGCTCCAGTCACGGTCTGCACGGCCCCTACGGTCGGGCATGGATATTTGTGCCGTCCTAGTTCGTAAGTAGTTCATAAGTTTAGGGACTGATGACCCCGTAAATTGAGTCCCATAAGCTTTACAAACATTTCAACATTTGAAAATTCAAACAATAATAACACCTTCTCTTAAAGTTCGAAACTGGAAGAAGGGGTCACGAATTCACGAGTTTCAGTTGCAAATACTATTATTCAGACAGTTTCAGCATTTCATAAATACAGTTTCTTTCTTTTCAGTAACGAACTACGTCCGATTTTATTTAGTCCAACATTTATGTTTACACTACTATCAGGATGCACACAAAAATGGGATGAGAGTTAAAAACTGAATAAAACTTGTCGCATGAGTCTATCATTCAACAAAGCGCAGTTAACCCGTCTTCCCAAATAGAAAGATCCATTTTATTCCTCAAAATAATTTTCCAATACGTAGTTAGCGAACAGTGCAAGTAATGGATCTTCTGGCATGATGTCATTTGGATCACGAAATGCATTTCCAGTTTCAAGTCAGTAAAAGATGGCTAACTGGACATCTCCAAAATACCTTCCATGAACGGTGTCGTTTGGTAAAGGTATTTTCTTTCCATTTCAGCTTAGGTAACAATGTCAGTACAAATTGCAGCTTTGGAACCGCACGTAAACCAAACTGAAAAGCACTGCATGTGACTCCCGGCATGGCCCACCAACTGCACCATCAGTCATTTAACGTATTGCAAAAAAAAAAGGAACACCGAAATGATCGTATGGGTTTCATTGGCCGGTATACACCCACCCCAGGTAATGCGGCTACTTCAAGTCTTTGGTTGAAGGCACTTGGAGGGCTTGCGTATCGATGATGATGATGATGATGATGATGGAAACATAGCAGCCAATTACGTGCCTGGAATATAAC